>OZ001249.1:2890833-5781666 GCA_963924025.1 Ischnus inquisitorius
GGAGAAACCAATAAAACGATCGGACTGACGAGTGAGAAAGAAAAGAAAAAGAAACTGTATGAATCTGCGACAATGTTCGACGTCGCGATAGCGAATGAAATACGAGCGCGAGTGAATCTGATACGAATGAGTTACGATCGGAGCGTTAAATGAGGCGAAGTGCTTTAGTTGACTTGTCTTCGGCTTCCCCGACGAGCGAGAATGTCTGTGTACTTTGGGCTCGCGACGATTAAATCTGTAGTCGCGATAAATCCCGCGAGAAATTTGATAATGAGGTTGACACTTGATGGTTCACGTATTTTTTGTATTTTTCTCGTCTTACCGAATTCTCGACAAAAGACGCAATGAAATTTCTATTCATTGATGGAACTAGTTGATAGTTTGGAAAAAAAATTTGCATGGATTTCCCATTAAAATATACGTAGATGAAATATTTTATGGAGTCTCGAATTTTCGTTGATGAGAATAATTTATCGGGCGACGCTCAAAATTCTCTCTGAATCTCACGTTTCCGCGGACTACTTTCATTGATGTACATTTCGAGAATGATTTTTTTGCGACGTAGATATTTTGCAGTACTTTCCTACGTTTTTCAAGCGAATTTTATTCAAATTCGTTATGGATGATTTAATTCAAATCAAATCCACTAAACGAGTTTTTTTTCGTTGAGGTTGTCGCTGAAGCAATCGACAAGGAAAAGGTCAGCGAGTCAAAAGGAATCGATTACGATCTCGTGACCGAATATGACCGCAGCGTCGAGGACACGCTGGTGAAGAATTTGATGCAAAAATTCCCGACGCACAAGTGAGTCACTTTCGTTTGAACTTCAAAATCGATAATGCCTCAAATTATTCGTTGGAATCGCGTAAAATAAATATAACATTATCTCCGAGAAAATTTACGGCTGAGGAAAGAAAGAGAAAAAAAAAACGAAAAATTGTCGATATTCGTCAGATTCATCGGTGAAGAAAGCGCCGCGGCGGACGGACAAATTCCAGCCTTGACCAGCGAGCCGACATGGATAATCGACCCCATAGACGGGACAGCGAATTTCGTTCATCGTTTTCCCCAAGTGTGCGTCTCGATTGCGCTTATGATCGAAAAGATAGCAGAAATCGGAATAATCTACAATCCCGTAATGAACCAGTTTTTCACGGCCAGGCGGGGGCGCGGCGCGTTTTTGAATGGAAAACGTATCAGCACTTCCAGCGTTCAGGGTAATGGTTTCGCAACGAGTTTTGCCGATCGATCGATAAATAATTAATTTTACTTTCGATATTATTATTCAAGGATCGATGGAACGCGGTCTTTTCTTCGTGCGTTTCATTGCTATTAGTGTTCATTGAGGCGAGTAACGTTGTTCTTTGTTTGTTCGTGCAGATTTGTCGCTGTCGCTCGTGGCGATGGAGCCGTGGATAGCCAAAGACAAGCCCTACCTCGCGACTATTTACAGGAGAATGGACGCTTTGATTCACGGAACACACGGGTATTTTAACGATTCGAAAATTATTTGAGAAAAAATAGTTTAAAATCAATTTGAAAGATTGGACGAAGAAGGGAAAGCCGAAACGTTGCTTGTCCGTTTTCATTCCCGTTAACAGCACGTTGAGTTTGTCTTATCGAAAGTAATTCGATCGGCTTGAATCACTGATAGACGTGTTCCTTCGCAGAATAAGATCGCTCGGAACGGCCGCGTTGACGCTGTGCTACGTCGCGATGGGAGCCGTTGAAGCTTACCACGTGGAAAGCATCGATCCGTGGGACGTGGCGGCGGCAAAACTAATTATCGAAGAAGCCGGCGGTATTGTCATCGATACCGCGGGTAAGCAAAAACTGCGCCATCGCTCATCTGCTCGTATTATTTTTGTCCCAAAAGATTTTGTGAATACGTATATTTTTTTCGGATATATTTGTTGCAGGCGGAGAATTGAATCTCATGAAACCGAAAGTTATCGCCGCTTGCAATCGAACGCTGGCCGAAAAAATAGTTCAACTGTTCAAAGAAGCCGACTCTCGACCTCTCAATGTGAACCTGACTGGCAATTATTAGTTCTCCTATTTATTGTAAGATAATAAACACGTGACTTTGATGTAACCGGATATTCTTAACCGTGCAAAATCCTTCTACGAATTCTATTGTTGTGCATTCGGGCTTTATTGATCAAAACTCCGCTGAGAATAGAAGTAAGCGTTTTTTTGAGTGAATGCTCTTGCTAAGAGGCAATTCACGTCGACGCTTACGGCGCTGTTCAACTTTAATGTTCCTTTCTCAATACGTAACGAATGATCGTTTATTAAGTTATCGATTTCTCAGAATGCATTGGTCGGAATTTATCCAAAGTATAAATCTGTTAAAGTTGTAGAAATGATAATCATCAAAAATAATTTTTCTTACAAAGATTTTTCTATAGCTTAATATTAACATAAAAATTTGCATCAGAGGCCAAATTTTTTTATTATTTTTCTATATATAAAAAGATTTCGCCGCTGCCGCCGCCGGGGGTCTGTGAGACCCCCTGAGGCCTCCTCGAAGCAAATATTCCAAGTCCCCTTTGTAGGAACTTGAAATATTTTTTTCTCCTCTTGGCCCATGCCTCTTCGGTCAAAAATATTCCTAACTTCCGAGTTCCCTCTTGATTCAAAATACTTCATATTATAATTCCATTCTATGCTTACTTTATAATTTTACCGTTTCCTCAAGAAGCTCCGTTTTGGCAAAATTTCTTTTTTTCTAAATTCCCATATAAACTTTCCAAAATGTTCTAAAACATCGGAAAGTCACATTTCAAAAAAATGCTGTATGCGCGCGCGCATTATTTTACCTCATAATTTGGGAACGACTTGAGATATTAAGCTGTAACTTGTACCGCATGTTTAGCAGACAAGTTTCATTCTTTAGTACGGTTTTAGGCAAAATCTATAAGCTGCAATTTATCCTCGACGTAAATCGTGTAAATTACCTGTGGGCCGATATTGGTAGGAATTTGCTGAGAGTGAGCCGAATAGCCCTGAGCCTGTTGCGAGGGAGGCTGCGATTGTTGCTGCGGCGACTGAGCCATGGACTGTCCGCCGGACGGTGGCGCCGGACCCTGATAGCCCTGCGTAGGGCTGTGCGGATGATGCTGTGGCGGCCCCATCGGACTACCCTGGGGATTCGAGGGCGACGGAGACTGTTGCGGCGGTCCCATCGGACTCGGAGCTTGCGGCGGCGGCATAGGAGAAGACTGGGGCGTCGGACTCGCCATGCCGCTCCGATCGGAATCCAGTTTATGCGTCTCGCGCCTCCTTCGTCGCAAAGCCACAAAAATTAATGATCGTTGACGTTAAAAGAAAAAAAAAAAAAAAAAAAAACTATAACCTCTGCGACTGGCGCCAAGAAAAATGAATCCTATGTCCTAAATTCAATATTTTTCGTACTTTAAAAATAAAATGTTTTTTTTCGGAATTTCATTTTGCCTCTCCGACCGGCGAGAGGCCGACAAACGGTTATCGCGAGAAAAACGTCGCTCTCGTTGAAATCGGCTCGCGAGGCCCCGAGAGCGCGAGACGAATTGTGCGAAAGGGCAAATTTTCAAAGATTCACGATGGGTACGAACCGTCTTGATTTCTTTCGTATCACGTCCACGAGCCAGCGATAGCCCCGTTATCGTGGTCTATCTTCACCGAGACGACGAGAGGTTCGCAACGACGAAAGACATCGGGATACACAAGCGACCGGCCATTTTATTCGTAGCCTCACTATTTTTCGTTATCCGCTGCGTTGCCAGCTTGTCAATAGACACGATTGCCGAACTACACGAGGAACGAGACGATTCTCACGAGGATCTGTGTTTATTCGTCGACGTACGATCGACGTTACATAATTCACGCTTTTCGCGTCGAAGCCGAAAGACTGTTAAATTCGCAACGGATATCTTCGGCGGATCGAGATTTCGCTCCGTATCAAACGATGACTCGGCGAAGTCGGGGTCAACCTGGCCTTCGGGGGGGAAAAATCAATTGTGCAATTAATGAATCTTTTTTTTTTCTTCGTCCGATTCTAAAATCATGAAGGTCGAATAATTCGAGAAAATTCGTGGAGAATCCCCGTTATCCATGGAAAATTTCTCTTGTTGCTCGCGTTGGTTCGGTCGAGATCCTTTCGGGAGGATAAGACGGACGCGAACGTGGCAGGAAGAGGCATTATCGATCCGGCGGCAGCGTCTCTCGAGGGCTGTGCGCCAACAACGTCGCGGGCCGCCAGGCGGCGCTCGCGGTTATCCGCGTACGCGCCGGCGCGAGAGGCTGTGCGATGTTAGCGCCGCCTCGGACGAACTAATATGGGGCCAACATACGGAGACGAATCGGGCTGCGAGAATTGCTGCAAGTGCAAGGGGGGCTCGTCTCGGTCAGTCACGGCGGAGAACTCAGACGGGGGTAGAGTCAACGCCAACGAAAATGGCGTCGTTGGTGAAACTCTGTAAATTCGCTAAACCGCTCGCGTCAAAGAACACCGGATTATTTTGGAACGCCGTTAGAACGAGTGAGTCGAAATGTTCTTGTACGGCACGAATCGTCGCAATTGTCACGGTGGAGGATCGAAAAGTGTACTCATTTATTTATCGTCGTTCGCAATTTTTGAGGTTAAGATTACATAAGTCAGTCGTGATTTTTCGAACACATATATAGTTGGGCATAACATTCGGCATGAAATTCGTTCGAATATCAAAACGCTCCAAAAATGCAACATATCGCGTAAACGCAACGCTTGCGCCAAAAGCATGCGAACGAGAGCTTCGACGATGTTGAAAGTTACGTTACTTCTGGAAACTGAGTATCTTTGAATTTGACGAGGGTAAAAAAATTGTGTTTCTCCAACGTTGCGCACGGATTTAAGGTTGCGTTACTTCTACAAACTGCGTGTCGTCAAATTTTTTATTTATGATAATAATAATAATTTATTTACTTAAATCCATTTTTTGTTGTTTATAATAATTTTCACATAAGTTTATAGATCTGGCACTGTCGATAGTGTATTTACCAGCGCATATTAAGTTTTTACTAAAAAAAAAAAAATTATTATAATGTTTCTTTTTTAATTAATTTATTTATTTCACGGGTTTAAACCCCTTTACAAATCCAGTATAAAATTTTCGTTCAAAATTATGATAGTAATCGATATAATAAGAATATAAATGTAATTAAAATAATGCCGATGAGGATTGGAATTAGAAAAAGCATAGAACTTGTGCTGATATTATCGACTCCAAGCCCTATAGGGAGGCAGCAAAGTTTAGCAAAAAATGCAGGCTGTTCACAAGATGCATCCAATGTATCGCGAATCTCGATGCAAAGCAACTTCTTACAGTTGGTAACTCAAACGTTACGACTCTCCGTTGGGCCTGCTCTAAGGAAGCCCTAAACGTGATTTTCTGCGACGAGTACTCACAGTCTACCGCACCCGTGACTAGTTTGAATAATAACGATAGATCGACTGGTTCCCGAAACGATTGCAAGTTCGAGATTTGGAAGGCCTTCTCAACCTCTGTGGAATCATGATTTTCGCGTCCCATTGGTCGGCCCATCTTGTATGCTTCCATTCTCAAGAATTTATGCTGAACTCTCTCGATCTTATTAGAGTGCAATGCAAAGCGAGAATTCGAAATCTCCGAAGCGTGTCCGAGAATCGGCCGTACCAGCGACATTCTAACGTTCTGCGTGTTTTCGATCTCTGGAAATCTGTTCAGAACCGACAGACAAGGCCTAACATTCGCATGGCTTTGCGCGTCACGTCCTCAATGTGCTGCGCAAAGCTTTGAATCAAATTTTGAGACATCTCGACCTTGAAATTTGAAACCGAATCGATCGAGCGGTTTTTTACTTAGATTGAAAAATAAACGTTTTTGAAGGTCGGCGAATGGTAGATTCGTTTCGCCGTTCAACTCCGTCAATTCTACGAGTATCGAGAAAAAGTTCTTGACAATACGCAGAAAAATGAGACATTTTTTTCTTTACTCAGTCGCCCGTTCGCGCATCGACGTCTACATTAAGACTCGTGCGATACCGTGGAAAACCTTGATCGAACGATGAATTTCAGAGGTTCATAGCCACGAGGATTTCAAGCCCGGTCCCTATCCGAAGACCGAAGAGCAGCGGAGGAAAGCAGCCGAGAAGTATGGACTGCATCCGGACGAGTACGAGCCTTATCCCGATGACGGAGCCGGTCTCGGAGACTATCCTAAGCTTCCGATGATAGGACAAGCCGCCCGAGACGTCAATTATCCATGGGACGATCCCTCGTCGCGAAGAAATCTCCACGAAACGGTACTTTCCGTCGGAACGAAAATGGATTTTTTTTAACGCCGTTTACAAAGCACCTCCGTGAGAAAGTCCCTTCATCTATTTCGGCTTTCTCGTAGAGGAAGCTTCGCGAACACCGCTAAATGAGGAAGTAGTGTGCAAATTCAACTCGCATGATTTTTTTTTTCGCGAAGATTAAGCTCGTTAAGAAAGAATTGATACAATGTCGAAATACCGGGGACTAAATGAAATTTTCACAGATGCACAAACATGTGAACATAATGGGAGACGATCGCGTGGACTTCGGTGTAGAACCGCCGGTGCCGTACTGGGTTGCCTGGTCGATGTTCACCGGTGCCGTTTCAATCGTGGTTCTCATGTGGTGGATTTTCGAATCTGATCAAGATTTTCATCCAGTGGTAAGACGTCTTGCCAACCATTACACACCGTGTTTTCTCATCGCGAATGTTGTGCATGCGAAAAATTGAGAAATCGTCATAAAGAAAAATGTCTCACTCTATTCGAACTTGCATGAAAAAATTGATTCTTTGCGTTTCTTTCCGTCCGATATTATTGTTAATTAATTAAGATTAACGCATCGGTAAGAAGAAAAAGTTGAGAGAAAATTACGAAACGAGCACTGACAATGCTTTGCCTTATCTTTGAGCAGCCTTCACCGTGTCTCGTCGCGCATCGGCGATTTTTCGCGGTTTTTTTTATAAAGCGATTCAAAGGATCTCGAACGATATTTGACAATGCTCTTTTGTTTGCGCAGATGCAGAAGCAAATGCCGAAGCCCGGTGTGGTGCACTACACCTTCGAACCAGCTCGTTAAATTGTTGAATGTACTATATACTGTAGGAAAGAAAATACTAATCGAATTAATGAAAAAAACAAATACAAACTTTTATTTAATATCGTTCAATTGCCAATTATCATTATCCATCGTCGCTTCGTATGATTGGGCCGTTGTGTGAACGGCTTGATTTCGTTTTATTGTGCGAAACAATAAAATCAAAAACAGTCGGTACTCTCTCGCTTATCAGGGGCGAACTTCTATTCGAAAAGCGAGCAACGAATGAGCGTTTGGGGTACACGAGAAAAAATTATTTATTCTACTAATGTGAGCTAAGCCCCCGGGCTAGCTGGAGGACATGGATGCACTGGAGAGCTCGGAGGGCCCTGGGGTCTGTGAGACCCCCTGAGGCCTTTTTGAAGTCCCTTATAGAATATTTTTCTCTCCTCCTGGCCCTTTCCTCTTCGATCGAAAATATTTCGAGGCCCCGTTAGCTCGAACTACTCGTGTACAGCCCTGGGGTCTGTGAGACCCCCTGAGGCCTCTTTGAAGACCCTTATAGGGAATATTTTGCCCTCCTCCTGGCCCTTGCATCTTCGATCGAAAATATTCCAAGTCCCGATTAGATTTCCTTCTCTCTTCTCTTCTTCCTCCTCGGATTTCTTTTTGGCACTCCTCGGCTAAAAATATTCATTCCGTTTGAGTCCCCTCGCAATTCAAAATATTTAAAGTCTCCCTTGGCTCGAACTACTCTAAATCCCTTCTTAGCCTGGAGTAATTCAAATCCGCTTTTCGGAGGGAAGAGGAGGGCGAGGGGGCAGCGGCGAATTTTTTATATAGATCAAGATATATTTGTCGGTTTTGTTGGACGGCCGCGAGCGCGCGTGGCGCACGAGCTCTGCAAGCCCTGTGTATATATGTATATATTTATGCACATTGATGGCAATCAGCTGAGCGCGCGCACTCCGAAATTACGATATGTTCCCGGGAGCCACGCGCTACTGACAGTTTCATAACGAAGAAGAGGAAGCGAATAATGTTCACGATGACGAGATCACGGGATCCCGAATGTTTCGTCATTTAATTTCGAACAAGCGGCGAAACATGAAGACGAAGGATTCTCTGCAACTGACACTCGCGATTCTCAAGCCTCACGTCGTCAAATCTCCGTTCGCCCTCCAGGTGAGCGCATAACCTCGAAGTGCAAATTGTCGCGAGCTATTTTGACAGAAACAATCGAATTAATCGAGATCTCGAGGATTCAACGCGCCAATATTATTCTCGAGATTTTTGTCGAACGAAGGCTCGCAACGATGTGCATTGTCATCGTGAAATTCTGTCAGAATTCATCACGAAGTTTCCCACAGTGGCGCGAACATTTGAACCCGAAATTTGATACTTTTCCTTTGCTTTCTCAAGAAGCTTTGTTTTGGTGAAAAAATTGTATTTTCGAGAATTTAATGGAAAATAATTTAAATAATTTAAATTACTTTAATTTAATTTAATATAAATTAAAAAAAAATTCTTTGCAAATAAACTGCTATCAGTAGTAATAAATAAATTAAATAGCTATTATAAATTTAATAAATACCCAAAATAAATTAGTAGATATTCACGTAAAAAATAACGATTAATGCAACTCCTCAGCAAGCTTCCTGATCTTCTTGAGGAAGCCAAAAATTATAAAGACCTTATAAAGTCTTCTAAGTCTTTTATTATAAAGACTAAAAATTATAATCTTTATAATGTAGTCCTTAAAAAATTTAATTTCAACATTATATTATTATAGAGTTCAGTAGACCGGGATGAAAGAGAGGAAGCAAACATGCCAATGAATTGACACGATTTGCCTTTTTTTCCAGAAAATTCGCGATTTGATAATCGAAAATAATTTCAAAGTCGTGCGATCGCGAAGAACGGTGATGACCCCCGAGGAGGCGGATCTTTTTTATGCCGATCACAGAGGAAAATTTTTCTTCAATCGTCTGCTGACGTTCATGTGCAGCGGACCGTCCGACATTCATATACTTGCGGGTGACAATGCCATTTTGCGATGGAGACAACTGATGGGACCTACCAAGGTTTATCAAGCTCAATTCACGGCCCCCGACACTATCAGAGGAATGTACGGACTTTCAGACACGAGAAACGCTACTCACGGCTCAGGTACTTCTTTTCTCGACCGCAACATTATTTCAATCTCCATACATTAAAGTGCATTAATTTTACGTAATAATAAAGTCGACCGTAAATAAAGCCTTTATACTAATATTAATAAAGTGGAATAAATAAAAAATTCGGAAACAGGCAGTTTGAAAGAGTAACGAAACTTTTCAATCTGGGCAAAACGTTAGAAAAACGAAAAATCTCCGTTTCCGTGCGAATCGGCCCTTTTTGATAATAATGAAAGATTTTTATTATGAAAATCGAAAAACGAGAAAAAAAAAGAAATTCAACGATTCATCGGACAAACTAATCGTATTTTTCGAAGTTTGTTCGATTTCCATTTCTTCTTAATGGACGTGTTTTATTGATTTTTACAGGTTCTCGCGAAAAGACTACGATACATCGAACATATTCGGAAATATCGAAAAGAATTTCGTATGAATTCGGATATTTTATCAAATTGTGTTAAACAAAAATCGCGGATGATTCGTCAAATTCTCGATTTATTTGCTAATACATTTTTGAAATAATTGTCATGAAAAACCGATTATCTTAAAACTCTCCGGTTGAAATATTCCAGATTTTTATCCGGTCAGGAAGCATTTACAATTGTGTCTAAATCTCATTAAAAGCCGATAATGATACCGATTCCCGTAAATAAATGGATAAACAGTCGAATAATGATTCAATAATGATTTGCAGATTCGCCGGAATCCGCGGAGCGAGAGATCAAAATATTTTTCAAGGAATTCAACGCCATTGAGTGGTTCGACAACGAAGAGATATTCTACAATTCGGACAGAACGCGCTTCGATCCTTCCGCATTTTTGCACACGATCGATCGAAGCATGAAAATCGCCGGCGACACCGCCGATAATCCGCGACCCGATTGACAAACCGTTAACTCAAGTTACGCTAATAACGAGTAAAATGTAACTAGTCTATTGTGATTTGTAAATTACAAGGAGTTTCGTTGTCCGAGAGAAAAATAATTGATTTTATTTTTCATTTGTACTTGCAACATTGACATCTAGTTTGTTCGGTTATTCACCGATTCACGGACCGGACGAACAATTATTTACAGCGTCGCGATAGTCGCGATAACGTCTTTTTCCTAAACTCGAAGGAAAAACGAATTCGTACGAACGGAGCGCGAGGCACTTTGGGTGGGCGAGGCAATCGAGCGCTTTCTCATCTGCAGCAATCCCATCGAGACTGAGGATTTGGACGATCTCGAAGGACAGCGTTACGCGTTTACTTTGACGAAAACTTTCGGTCTCGAAAATACTTTAATGCCTTCCTCCAGTTTGTTCAGTTGCTTCTCAATTTCCATCTTTCGCCTCTGGGCTCTCAGCGTATCGGTTTTTATCGGCATCATGTTTAACTCGGTCACGTATTCTTGATAATCTGCGGAACGACGGGAAAATCACATTTTCGGAGTAATGAAATTTGCGGTTAAAAAAAATCCGAATTTATATTTTTTATTGAACCTTTTCGACGATGACTCACGTTTCTTTAACATCCGCAACGTCTCTTTGCGCTCGTCGTCGGGCAGAGGCACGTGTCCCTCCGGACAGTCAGGATGGGATGCCGCTGCTTTGATTTTCTCGTCCCTCTGTTGCTGAGCCTCTTTTCTATCTCGTATGTATCTGTGACGAGAGACGCCGAAAATTATATTTCGATTTCGTGGTAAAACGTAGGCTTGCCGTTCTTACGCGACGTTCGAGAGAATCTTTCTCGATGGAGTAAAAACTTATTCGGATCGTTTGTTCGCGTTGGTTGTTCAATTATTCAGAACAATTCTATTTTTATTGTCTTATCCGCGATTTCAATATTACGGTAATTCCGATGGAATCCGGTCAAACGGCAGATTCAATATGAATTTCGAACACTTTTCGAGGGGAGACAAATGTGAAAAAAAAATCAGCCAGAAAGGTGCTCAAAATATTGAATTTGCTGAACAAGATTTGTTTTCATTAATTTGTTAATAAAATTCTAGTACTATTATTATTCCAAATGAATCTCTTTAGCACCTTCCGTATGACGGATTTTCGTGAAATTTTCATTTCGTTCGGAAGTGTTCGAAATTCTCGGTGAACTTCGCGTTTCGCTGCTCTCTACCAAAAGGACTAGCTTTAAACCGATCGATTCATAAGTTTCGTCTGCGAAATGTGAGGTATTTTTGCCTGTTTTCCATCCCGCTGGGTTTTGTCTCGAATACCGAAATCGCAGTTCGAATTATTCTTAAATTATTTCCAAGATATGGCGGTGTAATAAGTTACTTTTAGTGTCATACTTGGGAACGACTCCCTTGCGATAGCTGGCAGGCGGGACGCCGTTGTTGAGTTGCGTAACCAATTTACCGGCGACCGACGACGCTTTTTGTTTGTTCAACTTTACGTGGTCGATCTGATCGCCGGTAGCGGGAGGCGAGTTCGATCTCTCGAAGCTGTGGCCGCGCGGGCTCGCCGGCGAAATATCGCCTCTGTCGGACGGTGGACAATCGCGATGGGGCGATCTGTCGGAGTTGCGATTTGGCGGTTCTTCCTTTTTGGAACGTCTGCCGGACGGGTACCTGAAAAAAATCGATTATTACCTGTAATTATCGCTGAACCGCTTCGACAACAGCATAATAAATAATAAATAATAAATAATAAATAATAAATAATAAATAATAAATAATAAATAATAAATAATAAATAATAAATAATAAATAATAAATAATAAATAAATACCTGATAGTTCCTTCCCTGTACAAAGTGTCAACGTCATCGCTGTCCAAAGTCTGAATTCCTTGATTCCTGTACCTGACGTAATCCGTCTCGTTGCAATCGTCCACCTCCGTGCGTTCCTGACAAAGGTTCAGACTGGACGACGACTTGGTCACCCGTTTGTTCTGCGACTCGGCGATTCTCCGTCCGCCGTTCTTCTTCGATTTTCCGACAAAATTCATTTTGGTGGGACTCCCATGAGCGTTTCTGCTCTCAACGGCTGCCTTTCCCGCTATCGGAGCGCTGACCTTTCGCTCCAAACGTCGCTCATCGTCCAAATTTTGATCCGAGCGGTGCAGCGCCTCTTTGCCAAGAAGATCCCCATTTTTTCCATTACGCAGAGTTGAATTTATCCTCGAGCCTACATTTCGATACTTGTCCGTCGTTTTATTCTGCAGCTGCAATTTTTGAAAGTCCTCGACGCCCTTCGTGCGAAAGAATTGCTCCATTCTGCGGAGATTCTTGACATTTTCCTGAATGAAATTTTTCCTGCGCGTTGGCTCTGAAATTATGCCGATAAAAAAAAAGGAAAAAAACGAAATTTGTTACACGGTATTTATTTGGGAAAACAGACGTGAACGATTCGTTGATTTTTAAACTTACTGGGATTCGGAAATATGCCCTTGAGAGTCGCCATCGGCGTGAGGAAATATCGACGATTTTGTTGCTCGGTTCTTCTATCAATACCGGAGCGCTCACCGGTATCAATAATTCAGGGTCTCGCGTACGAGAGTTTAACGCGGTCAGACGCGGCGAGCGAAACGTCAAATTCGACTTATATCGTTGAAGGCTTCGCGAGCATTGTCGAAACGATTTTCGTGTTATTCTAACGTTCAGCACGAATATACGACTCTGATCGTGGGTCACATCACTTCAATTTTGCGGTACGTTCCCGTTGTCAAACAAACAGTTTTGTTTACGAGCGAGAAGCATGGCCGCCTGTTCAACGGGAGCGCCCGAAAGCAACTGACAGTCGCGCGATGGGTCGTGAAAGCAGTAGGCCGAAAGCCCGCGCGGTGCGGTACTCGCGAGCGGCACGGTAATTGTGCTGTTTCATAACAAATGCACGAGTAAGTTTATTTTTCGAGGCTGCGGAGCGGGCATTATCGAGAGCCGTGCAAGCAAGAATCTTTTTCTTGATTCTCCGTACTTGTTTTATGCCGCTAGGCCAAGTAGCAGTAACAAAAATCTTGTTGAGCACGTCGCGCGAACGAGAGCCTTGTTATGCGCAGAACGCTGTGCGCATGAATGGCCCACGAGAGTATAACTACGCAAACCTCAGCAAAGTTGTCAAATATGCGCGCTCCGCAGGTTCGAAAGAGAAACTTGTTTGCGCATGCGTTATAATTGTACTTTACGATACTAGTGAGATAAAACTTTTTCAGACGAGTGTGAGCTTGCAGCACGAGCCGAAGGCGAATGTCGCAATCACACAAGTTCAGAAAACATTTATCGCACGTGTATCGCATCCAATTTTCTTTCACTCGGTGCGTAAAATCCGGTTTTACGCAGGCTTTGTGCGTGAAAAAATATTCCTTATAACGAATGCCAAGTAGTTCGTTTTTTGGACTTGCGGAGCAGATATGGCGAGCGCCGTGCGAAGGCAGTATATCAGATAAACACAAAAAAAAGTCGACACAACGGCTACTCGACACGAAAAGTGTACACCATGAAACTAGGCACATAACATCTGGCTACCAATCGGCTGTACACCGTGACAACTGGACACCGCGCGAGTGTACACAATGGCTGCTGAACACCCGAAACTGTACACTCAACATCTGTACACAAATGCGCTGCATTTGCGCAATCCCGACGAATTCAAAATCGGACCATCGCGAAAATGTTTAATGTCGATGTAATCGATTAATTTCGATATTTCGTTAATTAATTAATTAATTGGTTGCGAATTTGTCGCAATCATTAATTAATTACTGATTATAAAGATTACTATTATTATTGATAATGATACAAAAATCAGATTATTATTATGCATTTATTGCGAAAAGAGTTGTAAAGGTGTAAAGAATGCATTTTCCATTTTTCGAAGAATGCATAATAGAAGAATTCTATTTTCTTAAAGCATAACTAAAAGAAAATAACGCAATACCATGAAGGTCCCTGCATTTGTGCAAAGTTGTCGAGTGTTCAGATGTTATTGTGTACACTCGCGTGGTGTAAAGTTGTCACGGTGTACAGCCGATTGGTAGCCAGATGTTATGTGCCAAGTTTCATGGTGTACACTTTTCGTGTCGAGTTGCCGTTGTGTCGACTTTTTTTTGTGTCCATCTGATATACTGCCCGTGCGAACAAGAATCTTGTTATGCGCGCTGGATATGCGCAGAACTTTGTGCACATAGGTGGCAAGCTTGTACTGCGCAAGCGTCAGTAAGGTGAAACTTGTATGGGTGCGAGAGAGATAGCGCGATCGGCGCTCTCGGCGGAGCGACAGAGACATTACTGTTGCGAGTGAGACGCGCCCTCGATTGCCGAGACATGCCGTGGCAGCTTCGTTACATCGGCCAACCCGAGCTCGGCGACAAAACACGTCCGACGATAGTCCGTAGCAGCATAGACATCGCGACCAGCAGTACTGTCGTCGAGTTCTAACTGAATTAGGCTGCAGATTGGATTTCGAGTATATCATTCGCGGCTACGTGTTTCGAAAACGAAGAATAAAGGTAACGGTATCAAAGATATTCGAGATGGTACAGGGAAAGCTTGCGGAAAGCGTCGAACCGATATACCAGAGTTATCTCGACGAACTAAGCGTTTTGGCGCCGAGTGGACAGAACGCTATTGCCGAGGATATGACAATATTTGCCGACCAGCTCTGGCCTTTGGTGCAACTCGACAAAATTGATTACATGAGAGCGATGCATTGAGTATCGATCGAAGGTCAAAAAAATAGTTTAACTCTTTCGCCTCATCGCCTGACTCCGAATAAAAAGCAAAACATTGAACTCAGTGGGAAGATTTGACCAATCTGCGGCTTGTCGATTAAATAAAAATAAAAACTGGTTAGTTTAAAATTGGCAAGGACATTTGTTGTACGTTAATATCGAAAATTATCCGACAGATTCGAATGAAAAACAAGACACCGAAGCAAAACGTTAGAGTTTATGAATGTTGCAGTTTTATAATATCACACCTTATGTGACATTAGGTATGACCGTAAATTTACAGACGAAAACTCCGTAAACATTATATGCTGAATTACTCATGCAAAGTAGACATGGTCTTTCTCATAGAAAGTTTCCAAGAAAAGTTCGAGTTATTTGTCAAATTCTTCGCGAGGTTGTCCGACGTGAATTTCGTACATTACTCTGAAACTCCATGATTTTTCCTGTCGAAAGACGAATCGTATTTTCTCGTAACGCACTTTATCAGACTAGATCAGGGTTTTCCAGCATCTTTCGGAAAATACTCGGAATTTCTCCGCTAACTTGTGACTGCTTGAGGTTTGGAGAAAATTGCGCAGATATTTGAAACACAGCAGATGAACGCAGAGAAAAATATCGGAAAATCTCTGAATATTACTGAAACGGTCCGGTCAAAGTTTTGCAGACAAGTTGTCCGAGAAATATCTTTACCAGAGCATGGATATTAGCTCAAACTTTCCAATGTAGCAGTTTCAGAATTCATTACGCAACAATCTCTCATAGATAATTCAAAATATCGATGCTTACTCATTCTTGAAGTGTACTTTAAATTAAATAAAAACGTGGACAAGTCGAATATATATGTATCGTGAATTACTGTATTTCCGTTTTTACAATATTCTTAGCAACTCTCGGTTTGGTGTCTTTGGATCTTATCAGTGACCATCAGCGATGTCTGAAAAAGTAAATTTCGTAACGAAATATTAAAGGGGCTAGTAAGCAGGGTGTTTTGCCGCTACAGCTTCAGTTTGGTGGAGTACGTGCGGCTGGGGCTATGCAGCCCGGATGATGTTTGAATACATCGTTGAATTCCGGATATTCTTTCATAAGCGTGTTGAGCGCGGTTTTTCGATAAATTGAAATGTTTCCCTCGCAGTTGGACTGAAAAAGAAAAAGTATTACATCGAACTGTATTGTATGAACTTCAAAGTATTATTTCCACTATTTATTTCAAACTAGACATATAATCGGGGCACGCTGCGCGCACCGGAAGCTCTTCTTCAACGTCGACCAACCACGGTCCAAACAAACCAACAACAATACAAATATCGAACTTTTAATAGGCAAAACTCAAAAGTCGATATATATCGTGGCACATCGACTTTTCATTCATAACAATGACGAGTATTTGAAATACGCCTCGAGTACACGTCCGGCGCCTTCTCGAGAAGCGCCATTTTGTGTCACGGCTGGCCGGTACATAAAATGTCACTTCCCATGCATGCGTAACAAAAAAGTTACGAACCTGCATGTAATTCATAGACATACAAAGTAGGGATTGCAAAATGATAACTCACAAAGCCAAAGATCAGGAAGAACAGCGCGTCTTGGTTCCATCGCGGGATAATATTATTATCCTTGTAGCAAGTCAAACTTTCGTCATTTTCACCATTGAATTTCAAGTCACGTCGATAAGCATTCCACGCTGCTTTCAATCCGATCTCGGCGTTCACTACATTATGCACGACCACTAACCATTCGGTTACATTTAGGACATTTGGGTCCAGTATTGCAGTAAGGGGATTCTAAATACATATATACATTTTCATTAATTTCGAAGGTTATACTTCAGCAACCGGATAGTTATTGAAAAATTAGTATACTTCTTTCAAAAACTGTTCAACCGTCGATTCCAAAATGGGTTCACCTCCCCCAACGGATATCGCGCTGAGATTCTGAAAACATTTATTTTAATTTGTTTTCGATCTACAATCTTGCTGAAAAACGAAGAATACATAAATAAGTACCGATTGTATAAAGGTATTGAAGTCATCTTTCCAACCGCGAGCACCGAATCCATCGATTCCAATATTGAGAATATTCTAAAAGTAAGTTAGTCTGTAGGAAGTATGTCTTAATTTAAAACATCTGTAAATAGGCAGCGAGTTAAAAATCAGATGAAGCAAATACCGAAATTAAATACGTCTGCAAACGGGTGCTAGTAGTAGTTCCATCTATACATATAATGCGTATGATTATTAACATTTGTCGGGGGCACAATGGTCAGCGGGATGAGTGGGCGAAGAAATTACCGATAGTTTGCTCACGTAATCCTTGGGATATGTCATAACCGAGAGCTGAACCAAGGGAACCGTAATGTACTGATCTGTATTTTCATGTAAAAGACACTCAGTGAAATGTCTATACAGTAGTGTAAAATTCGTTGTGAAAGAAAAAAAAAAAGAACTTACGTCGGTCGCTGGTTTTGGAATCTGGCGAAACAGTCATCCGCGAAACCATTAATTATAACTAAAAATGAATAACTGCGTAAGAAATTCGTAAAAATGCTCCCAATGACATTTGAATATTGCTCTTCCTCTTCTTTTCTCATCACAGTCTGTCAAGCTCAATTTACAGGGAATGATGTTCATCGTTTTAGGTTTTTTCAAGAAGCTTTGTTTTGTGATAAGTTACTTTAACCGTTAGTTTTTAGGTAAACGTGTTATCGGTGCCATGCTGGTAATGTACAAAAAACATGTATGATGTGAAAAAATCTAATTTTCTATAAACACAGAAGGACTGCACAGATTTTGTCCAAATTCAATACAAATCGTACGTCAATAATAATTCAATTTTGTACCGAATTTTAGCCGGATATCTCGAAAATTGTTGGAGCTGCAATGGGCGCAGGCATTTTTGAAACAATTCAAAATCACATATAATATGAACGACTGCATAGATTTTAACCAAATCTGATACCGATCCATGATAGTCTACTCGAGTATAAATTTGTAGCCCGATATCTCAAAAATGATGAAAGCTAGAGCGCGCACAAATACTTTCAGAGAAATTCAATATCACAGAAAGTGTGAACGGCTTCATGGAATTCACCCGAATTCACTACTAATCATCGGTATATAATGGGTCATCTTTGTACTGACTTTGAACCCGAGATCACAAAAATTGCTGGAGCTAGAGCACCTCAGACAGATATTTTTAAAAAATTAAAAATCGAATGGAAACAAGATAACTGCATAGATTTGTTCAAAAATTGGATCAAACATGGAGAATTGACCTCTTAAAATTTGTGACAAGTTTAGGCTTGGTATCTCCAGCTCTTCTCAAGTTATGGCGGTCAATAATTTGCATACACCCAAACAAACATCCTGCATTTTTTTCTAAATGTAACTTTTTGATGTTTGACACATTTGCATGACAATCCCAAAAAAAAAAATGCATAAATGCAAAGCTTCGTAAAAAAGTAAAATAAAAATGTAATAAGCTGATTATAGACTCACATTTCTCATCCTCAATACGGGGCTCGAATTTTACTGGTAGTTGCAAGAGCATTGATCGTTCCCATTTCTTCAAGCTCAGCCCCAGTTCAACATAATTCGCATCTGCTGCAGGTGGCTAGATAAATGTGTGATAGGTCGGACTTTCAACGTGGCTTGGATCTTTCATAATTAATTGAATGAATGCAGCATAAAATGTATACCTGTATTATCGATTTCAAACGCGTTATCGTTCCCTCAAATGGGAATGATGGATACAAACGGTTTTTTATATAATTCTGGAACTTATTTGTTTCGACTCCATGTACCAGAGCATCAAGAGACGTTCGATTCTGATTTTTCGTCTGACGTTGATTTTCATAAATGTGGCAATAAATTCATTTCAAAAATATATTTCATAACATGTGGCTATAGGAAACTGGTTAAAATCATACGGAAACAAATTACCTTGAAGTTGTTTAAAGAAATCTCACTTCTGTTGTATTCGCCAGATTTCGCATTCAATTCAGACTCGAGCCTTGGTATACGCGCTTTCAATTTGGGAATTCTAATTTTGTACTCTGTAGATGGGTTCTGATTTTCCCTTCTCGGAGAGCCATCGCCCGGAAAATACGCTGGAGGCCCCTCAGGCTATATGAAAAAACGGTGTTTAGGTGTTTAAACAGTGTTTGTCCAGGACAGAGGAGCCCCAACGCTAATGGTAAATTTCATCGTTAAATTCGTCTGCGATACGTTTGGGAAGGGGAAAACTTGTCTTAACATTCTATTTTTCGGAGTTAATCTTTATCTATATATGATACTACTCTTCTTGAAGCTGTCAGAGTCATTATCTTTTATTTTTATCTTCAAAATGTTACTCTGCTGTTTTATTCGTTTTTTCATTCTATAAATGAGGATTTTTTCCAAATATTTTTAGACGTAGAACCGAAGTTGACTATGCTGATGAAAATCTTCGATGATAATAACTTGTCAATCATTGCTTCGAGAAAAATTGTATATACGTATTTCTCTGTTCGCTTTTTAATTCTTTAAATAGGATTGTTATTATTCTGCGTGCATGGTCAAGGCATTTTTTGTTAATTAAGAACATTGACATTCTGTACCTGCTACATTTCGATTGAAACAGATAATCATCGTTGAGCTCTTTCGCCTGTGCTTATATTGTAATAACGTGTCTTTATTTCTTGAGTCAAAGTTACCGGTGTAAGAATAAAAGTATTTTTTTGTCAACGCGCTCCGGAACCGGCGGTCCCCGCGAAAAGAAAGGGTAGTTATTTGCCCCACTCTTTTTGTGCACGACCAAAATTCGCACATTTTGGTAGTGCACAAACTCATTAGACACGGTACGATTGTGCATATTTTTTTGTGCACGACCCTATTCTGCACAAAAGACCGATTCTTTAGGCGTTTTTGTGCACAAGCATTATTGTGCACATTGCTAGAGTGCATAAGCGTATATACAAAAAATGTAATGCATAACTTCACATACTATATCATGCACTATATATATGCACTATATTATGGGGCACTCATCGTTAGTAGACGCCGTTATTGTGCACAACTCTATTTATAAAATTTCATCGGATGATTGAAAACGTGATACTACATAGCGACGTTGTGCACTCTTTTTCGCCTCAGTTTCCGGGTTCTCGATAGTGCCCAGCGCTATTATGCACCCTGTTTTTGTGCACTTGTGCAATGTGCACGGCAATATTGCATAGAATCACGTATTTCAATATTCGATCGCTCCATAGTGCAGAACACTTTTGGGTCTAAGGAAAATTTGCCAAAAACAATTTACCGAAAACAATTTGGCAATAATACAATTTGTCATGAAACGGCCGCGACGAATCATCGTGCCACGTCGATAATGCTTAAGTTCTCAAACATTGCTTCGAGAAAAAAATGTATATTTAACTTTTATATGTTCAAACATTTTTTAAATGGGTTCTCTTTTTTTTTGTGGACATGATCAATTTTTGTTAATTAAGAACATTGACATTCCGTATTTGCTTCATTTTGATTGGATCCCGAAATCATCATCAAGCTCGTATGTCCGAGGGACTTGGAAAGATCAGTAATTCACCTTACCTTGTTCATAAAATTGTTTCGTTTAGTTATTTTTCACGTGAAAGTTACCGGTGTAACAATAAGACTGTTTTTTTAAAATCTTTCATTATTTGTCCGAGAACGTGTTTCGAGAAAAAAACCTACAGGAAGCCGCCTCGTGTTACCGTAATTCGAAAATTGCAAAGATAAGCAAAGAGCAATGAAACTTAGCGAAAAATTTGTGAAAATCACTGAAACGTTTTAAACGATAATAAAAACGAGAAGACTAGTAATGCGTAGAAATGCGCAGATATGTGTAGAATTGCTGCATTTGGAAGTCAACGAGATCACCAAAAGATGATGGCATATCGAGCAACGATGGGTCCCCATTGCGAAATAAAAAGTAATACAGTCGGGTATCGCATAAGTTAAGACTATCAGGTTAGTGAGAAAAACGCGACCAGATAAGTTAGATCTGGGCCCTTCGTATGGTCTCACCATCTCTATAGTGTAGATTAGTTTATCTGTTGGTAGCTAATAAGCCCGGATTTCGAGAGATTAACCTTGAGTATAGGCCCAGACCTGACCTATGTGATACATCGATTAGGAATCCGGGCAAGTGAAAAATATTAATTCGTTGGTAACTGATAGGAAACGCCGAATTCTAGTGAGTTCCAAGCTATTAAAATAATAAAAATGTATGCCTGAGATTCTCTCGAACAATCTGCGGAGTGCGCCAGTGCGAGAACCAACGGATTCAAAATACTAGAATCCTTTTCGAAAAACGCAGATTTTCAATTCCAGAGTTTTTTGCAATATTCTCCTAAAGTACGAAAATAGTATAGTTGTGCTGAATATACTGATTTTAATGAGGGATTAGACGTGCGTCTAATTGTTTTAGTAATGATACTGTGTGCACTAAGAGCAGAAAACGGGAATGACCATCGGACTAGTATAGTAATCGAATGACAAAAGCGAGACCGGAGATCTTTTTTTAAATATTCATAGATACTATTTCGATGTTAGGTAACGACCCATTCGCCTGCTGTTTCGATTTCCATTCGATCGGTAGATTTTTTGCCTAAAATCAACCGCCCAACGATAGAGCGGCGACTGGTTAGTGAGGGATTTTCGTAAGCTGTTCGGTCAATGGCATTTGCTTGCGATTTGTTTTGCGATTTCGATTCGCGGCCTGTTTCCTGTTTTTCAACGGTCATTTACTTTCTTGCGATTACAAAACCAGTGACAAAGCAAAGCGAGTTTTCGGAAGTCAATATGTTTCGGGTTGTAGTCCGGACTATCGTATTTTTCTTTTGATTATTATCTTGCTGTGTTTTTGCTAGCAATTTCAGTCCAAAGACCTACCCATCGATTGTGCAATCGAATAGTAGTCGACAGTGTCACCAGCGGTATCAAAGTATATGAAAAGCTCAAATATCGCTTCGGGTCCTCAATTACTATTACTCTTACTTTACAGTTTACTGCTACCCGTTCTCTATCAATTTTCTGCATTACCTTACTTCGGGCACCGGCCTTACCCATTAAATAAAAATTCGCCTAACAAAAAACGATTTTCCGCAAAATTTCCCTATTTCTTGTTTTTTTCTTCCCTTTCTCAAATTTAATATGTTTTTCCTTTACGTTCACGTATTCCTATTTTTCGTTGTTTTTAAGTTTCAGTCGCCAAAATAAATGTTTCAATAAATTTGACTCAACTACAAACCTTCTTAAAAAC
This sequence comes from Ischnus inquisitorius, assembly GCA_963924025.1. Lineage (NCBI taxonomy): Eukaryota > Metazoa > Arthropoda > Insecta > Hymenoptera > Ichneumonidae > Ischnus > Ischnus inquisitorius. The sequence goes on from OZ001249.1 coordinate 2,913,027, forward strand.
AATCTCGAAATTACAAGGGAATGAAACAAGTTCCTACAAATTAAAAACAAATGTACGACATTACCTCTCGGTAATTCTCCATTTTTTGGAGCTCAGCTTTCGCCGAGCCCAACTGACGCTTCAATTTGTGAAATATCACTTTGGCTTTTTCGTGTACATCATCAAGATGTTTAAGGTGCTTTTGTTCTCTCGGCGTTAATGGCTCCTTGTTGAGCGCGACTTTGGTCAGTCCTTTATAGGTGAGTAATTTTGCTTGCAAATCGACCTCGTGGTACATCTTCTTAATCTGTCAGTCGAAGGATTCTTTCAAAAATCTCCCGGGGCTGTTTATGTACAATTCTCAATGTGTTAGACAAAACTTCGAAAATCTTACCGATCTTCTCACCGATGTTGGAATGATACCATACCAGTAGTTTTCTTTCAGCGCAGATTGCATAAGAGGCGTTAAACAGCTCCTGTGTGATCGCACCGTTAATATATAATTTTCCGATTATCATTTTCTATAGTTTAAACCCGACTTAACTGCGTAGGAAGCCCTTCTAATACGTCGCGTGTTTCTTGACTGGCGTAGGGAACCAATTGAGTTACCATTCGCCATAGAACGATATTTTCTGCCGATAATAAATGGCCCATGACAAATATTATTCGCAATTATTGTAAAAAAATGAAACCACTGTATATATACTCATGTCATCCCGCGTAAACAGTTTCCATATCCTTTCAAGTGCTATTACCGAGTCCGTCATAATTACTTTAAACCTTCCATTTTTTAATACTGGAACTACCCCATCGGTATCAATTACAGTGTTCCAATATGATTCTACATACTCTTCCCAATCGTGCTGTAAAAAAATCCGACTACTTGTTAACATCCCGCCAGGCAACTGTATAATCGTATTTTACCTGAGTAGCGTTAAATGAAAATCCACGGTAATAATTGAACTGCAAGTAATCCGAAATTGCAGCTTCTACCTGAATATACATTTTCACACGAGAGTTGAAAAACAAACATCTTCTGAATTACATACAACATTCCGGTAGAGAAAACAGTTAACTGCGAGGAGATTCACATTGGCCTTTCAATTGTTGCCAAAAAGGTAATTGCTTTTGAACAGAAGTAAAGCCCAAGTATCATTGATAAACGGTACTTAAAGCTTCAAGCACAAATGGTGTAAAAAGGTACCAACGAACATAATTTCTATGTTCTCTATATGTGTGAGCATTGCCTCCATCGAGACTTGCAAAGAATTATAGAATATTCTTTAATCTTACCGACTTTGAATAGAATTGTTCTTCTTTCGTTATGCCGTCGAATAGTCTATCCGCCATCGTCGTATCCAAACCTGCTTCCTGCAGTTTCGTCACCATGTTTCTAGAGGCGTTGGAATAATTATCCGGAAGTTGCGTATCCTGATGTCTCAACTACAAATTGTATTTTGAATATGTATAACCGAGTTTAAAATAATACAACAAATTTGTCACGAGATTGTCCATTTTTCTATATACCTCAATGGAATTCTGATGGGGATAATTATCGAAAATTCGAACCGAAAACAACATTGAATCGAATCCTTTAGAAACAGCCCATTTTTCAAGCTCCCACCATGATGAATCATACGGAACAGTACGTAAAAATTCAACGATTGGTTTAACACCCTCTTCCTTCAAGTGTGCTATAATGACGATCTCAGTAAACAAAACTTTTATAAAGCAAATTTTTATTTTCTTATCATAAAAGTCCGTACGTACTCTCCTCAGTGCATAATTGATAATATAGTTTTATCAATTTCCCGAGTTCCGTATCCGACGATTCTAGCGTTCAGTAATAATGTTTGATTGAGTAATCAAATATTCAACTAAGAGTTGGAAGAAATTGATTTCAAGAAAAAAAATCTCACTCAATTTATCAGTAGCATTACTCCTCTGTATACGATTGTTGAACACCTCCCTGAGGCGAGCTTCTTGCGAATCGACTGAGAAAAACAGCTGATCCCTGTCAGTGTCTCTTCCGCATGCGGATAAATAAAAGTCATTGCAAGGGTTCCCATGACCCGTTAAACCGGTTTTCAAGGCTATCCAATTATTTGCGATAGCGATCAGTAACACGCAACATATTCACGTTTAATGCAGGAAGTGTGAGCTGATACTGGCGGTACATTTCGCGCAAACGTGAGGATGAAACATTTTAAGAGTATTTGGGACACTTGTCAATTGGATAAAGGGCTACAAAAATCAGGTGTATTGAAGGCGACGAGAAGATTAGTACTGGAAAGATTGATTTTGGATACGGATAATGCAAAATATTCTCAAGTGTCTAAATGTTATTAACAAATGAATGGAAAAATTAATCGATCAACAAATCGCCCGGTAATCTAACTTTATTTTCGTGGAAATAATTTGTCACTGAACGAGAATGAATTTTTCTTAGAATTCTGTCAGACTATGTAACATTGCGTTTCATACACTGAAAATGAAAAAAAATGCTGTCATCATCACGAGGTTGGCAAATATTTCGTTGGCTCGAAGAAATAGTAATAGCGTCAACAGCAATTCGTCCGCAGCAATTGTGAACATTTCTTTGCCTCAACTGGTCATGGAGTTCCACAGTCACAAAACATTCGTTTACGAAAGCCACGAATACCCGAATTGACATTTTTAGCCTCCTCTCAGTGCCCGCTCACGTTTGGCCGGGCAATTTAATAGTGTGATTAACTCTCATATTGAAATCGTATTGAAAGAAGGCGAAGGAAGAATAAAATATTAAAAGGATATATACAACAGGGAAACTCTAAAATTTTGATAAAGGGAACAGATTAACGAAAAAATGTTACCTTTTAAAAAGCAGTCACCCGAAGCGGAACATGATAACTGAGCCCCGTCTCCGAAACAATGTATACCGAACGAAAGAATCATCACAAATACGCTAATCTCCAACAATTCGTTAGTGTTAAAAGTAAACAAAAAATATCACGAGACATTAAAATAATTTTTTTATGAATTACTCACATAGTGGATCGGTTGACGGATTCTATAGAAACCGTCATGGTGAATACCGTGATACGCCTCGACGTATAGCGGAAAAAAAGAATTGTTTTTTATATTCCAATACACCCGAAGTGAAATCTTTTGACAATAATGCGCTGTCTAATCTACTGGCAAGAGACTTATATAGATTCAGACTCGTTCATGGTTTTGTATAAAGTCTTACGAGGAAGCTATTGAATTATATGAATAGCGTCAAGCGTTTTATGTGTAATTCGTGACAACCCTCTGATGAATTTCCGCAACATTACGACCAGGAAACATCGTTCGACGTCGTCCGTTCCGCATTTTTCAGCACGACGTAGAGCCACCAGGAAGCAACGAGATAGGCTTCAAATTTTACTCTCTAATAAAGCGGTTTTTCGCTTCCTCTTAATCGTACGATCCCTTCTTTTTCAATTTATGTCTGCCTCGGTTTTTTAAAAAAATTTTTACATATTTTATTTAAAGCCATGACATTTTCCGAATGCAGTCGCAGTTTTGAAGAAGTACGCAATTATGAAAAACAAGGAAGTAGTGTCCACATTATATTTCTACCTATATTTTTATGGAGCATACACGTGCCGATTGCACGGTCGTTTAAATGAACATTACTCTCAATCGCTGCAGGAAATGATACAATCGCTATCACCGTATTCACTTGAGATAAACGAACACCTAAACTTTTTTTTAGATTACAGCGAAAACAGATATTTCTTCTCGTATGCAAATTTTTTGTTCCATGTCTTTTGGGTCATATTTACAATGAAGTTGAGACGAAAAAAAATTATACTATGATTATAATTATGACAATAATCATATTATAATAATACCAGGGTTTTGCGGGGCTCGCAGCCATCCAATATGTTATGTTCTTCTCATTATGTTAATAATGATTTCTCCGCGAGGGAGCGAAGAAATATTTCGCGTTACAGCCCTCTTCGGGACTTTAATCCTGCCACGACATCATCTAGTCTGCGATTTTTACCTCTCCGCGACATTCGCTACATCGTGAGTTCAAAGTCTCCCAGACAATGACTACTTCGTGATTTTAACCTCCCTGTTACGTTAGTCACTTATTAGTTATTGTAACTCTGCCGCGCAATTTAGCTACTCCGTGATTTTAACTATTTTGTGACTTTAGTCCCTCGGGGACTGTAGCCCATCCGGCCGGATAGCCGGGACGCAATGAACTTTCGGTCGAAAGAGTAAGAACGAAAAGGAGGTAAAATATTTTAAGTGCCCCTCTGAGCAGGGACCCAGCCTCTCTTAGAATTCGCAGCTAACTATAACTCTATCTCGTCCCACGCGAGACAAGTTGAAAAATGGAAACGAACTGTTATGAACTATAGTCACCGGCTAGTATCGAAATCTCCTAGACTGGTAAAGTCACGGTCACTGACCGGTCTTTTTGACGGTGATTTCCAACTGTCCTTTCACGGTTGTTTCGTAAGGCGGACGCGCTCGCCAATGAGGCCCTGGAGTTTGATGCCTCTTGATGAGTTTAAACCTAATCCCGCTGATCAATTGTTCGAACTTAATAAAAGGTTAAACAGACTTACCTCAGCATATTTCAAAAAAAGTAGTCCTTCAAAGGGAACAAAATACTTCTCTAATTTCTAGGGAGAAAATAAGGACCCGCGGTTCAGAAACAGGAAAATCAGTAAAAGATCTATCTGCACTTTCGCGCGCATAAGATCGGTGCCAATCGGTTTCAAATCCGTATCGGCACATATACCTATTGTTACGTCCTGCCTCTTAATCTATACTCATCTCTGAATTTCTATCTTTCTCCGTTACGGCTCAGAGTTTTATCGGCAAACGCGCCGACTTGAACGAAAGTCGAAGCGGTCACGCGCGCTCTCAACTCAATTACGTAATTCGGGAAAGATTAAAATTTGGGGTTCGTCTCTCGAATAAGATTTTAGTTCAAAATTCACAGTAAGACTGATGTTCGAATGATTCGAACTGGCCGTCGCGAGGCCGCCGAAATTGCTGACATTGCGCGAGGCGCCCTGTTGCTAGGCCAGAGGCAATTCCAGAACGAAGGAAACTTCAAAATGCTGATATTGCCGTGAGACGGAAGAGTTAGAGTTCCGAGAGAGACGAAAGAAATTATTCCGTTCTGAGTAAAGTCGCGAGCGGATATGGATTTGCGAAATATGACATTCGACATCCGGTCGAACGAGTCGGGCTCTTTCTTTTGCGTGAGAACAATTTAATAAATCGCAATAAATCGTAAAGATAGAAATTCAGAAATGTGTATAGATTAAGGGGCAGGACGTAACACCTATTCAAAATAATAAAGCGGGAAACCGTCGCTTGCGACTGCGAAGAGGCACCCCAAAATCATGAACATATGATCAATGGCCGTCCACTATTCTTCTTTGATAGAAGCAACTCGCGGAGCAACTCAGCTAGTCTAATGTTTCCTTGCCTATTAACATTAAGGAAATCGCGGTGAACCCTCTGAATTGCCAAATCGAAGCCATTGTAAAAAATTTTTCTAAAATTGAAATGAGACTTTAAGTGAATTGACCTTGCGACCGAGAGAAAAAAAAATCTGGCTCAGTGAGTCAGTTTCCACCGTGCCAGAACATCGGACTGAAAAAGATGGATCTCGTGTGGCAAATGCTAGTGAGCCTGATGTTTCCTAGCCAACAACCAATCAGGCACTTGGATATTAGTTCCACAAGGATTCCGCCACTAGATCCAGATCTCTTCCAGTCCGATCTCTGGCACGGTGGAAACTGGCTTAATATCCCACGAAACGAACCAATACCTAATCCAAGAAAGAACCTAACCCGACAAACGGTCCAATGGGAGGACCGGGACAAGTCATGACCATCGTTTTGACGAGCGACCGGAAAGCCGATAATATAGAAAACACGATGGTTTATCCCGTTCGATGTGCGAAAATTCGCGAGTTTCAAACTTAAATTGTTTTCACGATCACCGAGGTTGTCGAGGCATCGAAGAACAGAATGGAGATTCTCGAATTAAAAGACGTCCGAGCTGTGGCCGATATTATTCACGTTTATCCGGAGCGCCTGCGAAGCGAAGCAACGCCGCTCGTCATTGACAACGGTGCGTTAACCTCCGAAACAATTATCAACGAAAACTTTCGAAATTAAAAAAAAAATTCCGCGGACTTTTTTTCTTCGCGATAAAATTCAGTTTCACGATAAAACTTAAAAATTTCCAACGACGCGACGAAATATTTCTTTCGACGAAGATGAAGATTATTGTTATGCGAAGAAAAAAAATCTTTCCATTTGTCAGGTTCGTACAATTGCAGAGTCGGATGGGCGACGGAGAAAGAGCCTCAGCTCGTGTTCAAGAATCTCATAGCAAAGCCGCGCAAGGAACGCGGCAAGAAGGACGGCGAGCTGCAGGTCGGAAACGACATCGCCAATATCGAAGCGGTGCGTTTTCAATTGAAGACTCAATTCGACAGAAACGTCGTAACCCACTTCGAGGCCCAGGAGCAAATATTCGATTACACGTTCACTCACATGGGAATCGATACGGAGGGCTCTATGAATCATCCTATTATCCTCACCGAGGCCTTTCTCAATCCCAATTATTCGAGAAATCGTAAGATTCGTCGGACGTTTATTCATATCAAATTTATATTTTTCAAATCTTCTTCATATTCTCCTTTGCAGATTTATCACAATTTTTGGACTTTTTTTTTCTCTCTATTTATCTTTAATTTTAATATTATTTTTTCAAATCCAAGATCATAGATTTGAGCTTTGTCGACGAGCTTTGTTTCGGTGAAACATTTATCTTCGAGATTTTCATGTAAACGTGTTCAGAATGCTCTGAAACGTCGAAAAATCGCTTTTACGCCAGTTTGATTTTTTTGAAAAACCTCCAGATGCGTCTTAATTGCCACATTTTTTAAAGATATTGGCCTAAAATCTCGTACGAAATTGAGCAATTATGAAGAAATTACCGATATTGATTTTTAGGAAAATCGGTGCAGTCTCTCAGTTTTTGCGTCGGTTCGAATTTTTTCGAAAATTTCTGCACGCGCTCAAGCTGATACATTTTTTTAAATATGTTACTGAAATTTTTACTTGACTTTTTGGATATTTTTCGTTATCGAAAGATCGTACGAAAGATAAAAAAATATTTATTCGCATATTCATACGATTTTTTCTTTTTTTAAATTTATTCATATTTCTTTCAGTGATGGCGGAGCTTCTTTTTGAGTGTTACAACGTTCCGTCGATAGCCTACGGAGTCGATTGTCTGTTCTCCTATCATCACAACAATTGTCCACCCGATGGGTTGATAGTCAGTATAGGATATCACGCGACACACATAATTCCCGTGTTGGATGGCAAAGCCGATCCCGTCAATGCCAGAAGAATCAACGTCGGCGGATATCACGCTGTGTCTTATATGCACAGACTCTTGCAGTTGAAATATCCCGTGCACGTGAATGCAATAACGCCGAGCAGGGCAGAGGTAATTCGCAAAGTGAGGGGCAAAACTTCGATATTTAAAAAAAATCCGAAGTTTTTATGCATAGAGCTAGAATTAATGTTCCGATATTCATATTAAAAAAATCGATTTCTGTACATGAAAATTAAAGTAATTTATGGCATTTGAGGTATGTACTCGTGAAATCTCTTTGAATCTCACGCAAACGTGATCAAAGTCAGACTGTGCCACCTTAAAGTACCTTTTTAGCGAATTTAAAGTAATTTATTGCAATCAAAGTATCGATTACCGTTTTTTTCTGTATACTCTACGTTGATTTTTCATCACAATTGTACATTAAATTTAGCGTTGCTGTTTGTAGTATTAAAACTCGCAGTATCGATGCATTGAATGTGCAGCAGTTTTGTTCTATCGCTTTCTCGAGAAAATGTCGGTTTCGTTTTATCGCGAACGAATTTCAATTACAGGAACTGATCCACGAGCACTCCTTCGTCGCTTACAACTATCAGGAGGAGGTGAAGAAATGGGCTGATCCCGATCACTACGACGTCAACGTACTGAGAGTTCAGTTGCCTTACGTTGCACCGGCGAGCACGCCGGGATTGACGGTCGAGCAGCAGAAAGAGCGAAAGCGAGAATTGGCCAGACGATTGATGGAGATAAATGCGCGAAAGCGCGAAGAAAGGGTAAAGAAGCAAATGATGCGAATTAGATTCGCGCATCGCCGCCTCTTTTCGCTTTTAACGCCGTTTGAGGTAGTCCGAGCTGTGCAGTCCGAGGAAATGTGAGATTCAGAGAGAATTTCGAGCGTTTTCCGTTGCGATGAAAATCTGAAAAAAAATTCAATGCCGCTCGGACTTGTTTAAAATTCCCACGCGAGATTCACTCAACTTACAGTACTTATAATAGAAACATTGCGTTCGTATGAATCGCATTTGAATGACAATGATGAAGAAATTTTCTGTATCAATTGTACAGCTCGCGGAAGACGAGGAACAGCTGAATCAACTGATGGCAGTTCAGGATCTTCTGGAAGAAGGCGAGACAGAGGAATTCGAGCAAGCACTAAAATCGTACTCTCTCGCGAACGAGGCGGACTTGATGAAGATGATAAACAATCTGCAGGCCAAAGTCGAGCGTACGAGACAGAAGATCGTCGCCGCCAATTCGCAGGAGGACAATATCGTTATAGAGGAACCGAAGCCGAAGATAAAAGCGAGTCTGCAGCCGAAAGATCAGCAGGACATGGAAGAGTGGATCGCGAGCGTTCGAAAGAAACGGTAAGTGACGGGTCGATACATCAATAACAGTATCGACTCTCGGCAATAATTCAAATTCTTGAAAAAAATAATAGTTTTTTTTCCACTTTTTCCCTTTTTCGAGTTGGGCAAAGTGCCGAAAAGTCCTTCGAGTATAAAGTACTTCAAGTACGAAGTATATTCTTGCATTTGAAGTACTTTCTAGGTACAATTCCGAGAATTCGGTTATTTTGCAGTTTTAAACAAATTTTATCACAATTGGAGTAAAATCCGCGAGTAACGCGACGACAAAAGCGCACCAAAAACGGCTCGAAGATAAAAATGCGTAAGGACTTTTTTTCCCCATTCTGAATTTTCCGATCCAGGTTTTAAAAAAAATGTTGCGTACAAGATTGAGATAATTATCAACTGTTCTGCCAAGTCCTTTGTGCCCCCGAGATACTATAAATTATAGTGAATTTTATGTTCTCTGCGTGTAGCCGACTCAGCCCCCTTGAGTTTAATGTTTAACACGCGACATCTATCAATTCGCAGGCAAGAGATCCTCGACAAGCGCCTGGCGAAGCGTCAACGCCGTCAGGACATGGCGAAGCGTCGAACGGCGGCCGCCCAAGAGCGCATGCGTATAATAAGTCAATTGGCGAGGAAGGAAAAGCGCGACGACGACTTCGGCATGAGGGACGAGGACTGGGACGTCTACAAGGTGATAAACCGCGAGGGCGGCGATTCGGATTCCGAATTGGAGCAGGAACGTTTGTTGGAACTGGAGGACGTTCTTCGTCACCACGACCCGGAATTCGACGGTGCGGGCTCGAGCGTGCCGCTCATTCCCGGCGAGACGCATCAACTGCACGTCGGTGTCGAGCGGCTCAGAGCGCCGGAGCTCGTTTTTCAGCCGTCGATGATCGGCTCCCTCGAGGCGGGCATCGCCGAGACGATCGAGTTCGTTCTCAAGCTCTACAGCCCCGAACTGCAGTCCCGCCTCGTCGGCAACGTTTTCCTCACCGGCGGGCCGGCCTCGTTTCGCGGGCTTCTCGAGCGCTTGAATCGCGAACTGCGCGAGATACGACCGTTCGGCTCGAGCTTTCGCGTGAGCATCGCGAAAAACGCGAAGCTCGACTCTTGGTACGGAGCCCGAGATTTCGGGCTGAGCGGCAACCTTCCCGAGTATCTCGTCAGTCGCAAGGAGTACGAGGAGAAGGGCGGCGAGTATCTGAAGGAACACTCGGCGAGCAACACTTACACGAGGTCGCCGGATCCGCTTCCGGTACTGCAGGTACCGGCGTCCTCGGAACAAATCGTCCTCGAGGACGCGATCGTCGATGTCGAGATCGAGTGAGCGATAAAAATGAAATATCTTTTTTTTTTTTCACTTTTTTTTCCTTTTGTACACATACGAAATTAAAAAAATGACCGATAATGATGGAAAAAAAGGAACTGGGAATGAAATTGGTATTCTTTTCCGTCCATGGATATCTACTTTATTACACGTGTTTCTTTTTTTTTTTTTCTTCGTTTGTTCATGACAGTACGAACAAACTACATTGTAGCTTGTCTACCGATCGCAATATACAATGTCGTAGGGTGTGTTTGTGTGTGTGTGTGTATTTTTCTTTTTTTTTTTTCATATAACAACGAGAGCCAATTAAAATCTCGGGCGATTTGTCGCCGCTTTCTTCGAACTTGTTGCGGAGCATGTTTGCAAATAATCGCGCCACCCAAACAACAGGCGACATCGGAACGGTGGCCTAAATAAAAAGTTGCGTGAAAGCGATCCCTCACGGTTATTAGCGATTTTTTCTCTTCCGCATTTTCTTCTCGTTCTTTCGTTCTTTCTTTCTCACACGCCTGACTTACAGCGACCTCAGTTTAGCTCACCGACTTAAGTCCACTGCTTAAACCTAACATCACAATATAATATACTGAAAAAATATCATCGTCGTACGCGCTGTCGAGCTTCTCGCAACGAGCTACCCCTCTCTCTCTCTCGCTCGTTCTCTCACATTATCGTTTTCTCCCTCTCTCATCGTTTCTCGTCTCTCTTACACAACTCTTACAGAGGAACAGGCTGCATAGATATGAAAAAAATAAAACAAAACGGATACATAAATTAACGAAAAAAAAAAAAAAAATAATAATAATAATAAAGAAAATTTCGTATTTCGAAAAAAGCGAGTCTACGAGCATTATTTCAAAGCCACATTCAATAACAAAATGAAAATAGTGTATTGTTAATAACTCGACACAGTATCGAATACATACTCGTGAGTCGGAACAGAATATCATTTATTGCCTATTACATGTATAATCCGCTCTCTTCCCGTTCTTTCTTTTTTTTTAACGTCGAGATGTCGCCCTTCGCACGTGTTTTTTTTCTTAAGACTTTCGTCACCGTGCCCTCGACGGGATTACTTGAAAAAAAAAAAAAAAAAAACTCAATCATCTGATGACGCAAAAATTGCGGGCTCTATTTTCACCGCGGCGTTCGCGGGCTCTGTGAATGATTCTTGTCGGGCTCGCTCATCGGCGACTCGCCCGATAATTCGTCTTCGCCTCGTCGGAGCGGATTCTCCGACCGATCGCCGATTTTCTTTTTTCTTCGGCGTTATTCGCTTCGCGCGAATTGCTCCTCGCTTTGGTCCCCCACGTTGAATCGTGGCGCCTTCGTGAAATGAAAAGCGCAACGCGACTCGCGGTGAAAATAGAGCGCCCCTCGGTTCCTCTTCCGACTCGCGATCGCGAACGTGCCGATTCGCGCTGACCGGTCCCGCCCGCCCCAGAGTCTCCGCGACGAGTCTCGCGCGACACTTCGGGGCGGTTCGGCGAACGAGCGACGCGGAGTCCCGGAGCGCGATCCGAAAATAGCTCTCCGGTACGCGCCCGCCCCTCGTCGCGCTTCCGTAACTGGATGGTTGGACGCGATGCCCGCTGAACTCGTCGGGCGGGCTCGAAAGAACAAAAACGATCCCGCACGAGCTCAACCGAATCTTAATTTAAATTAATGTATTCCTTACAGTTATCACAGTTTGAGGTCGCTGCAGGCCAACCATTAGCTAATTTCCCCAACAAAAAAAAGAAAAGAAAGAAAAAAAAAAAACACAATCCTCATTTTCATCGTATTTTTCTTTACATGTTTACGATTAAACAAAAATCGTTTTCATCGTGGATACGCGGTGCAGACATCGTCAATGTTACGCGTCGTCGATAATCACGTTTTTCTTTTTCTTTTTTTTTTTCACTCGTTTCTTCATCGTCGACTTGAGGTAGAATCCAATTTTTTTGTTTTTCTTTTTTTTACGAAGAATAAGATTTTCTCTCGGAACGTGCTAAAAGTGAGGGTCTACTCCCGCTAACGGTAAGCTTAGACTAATTAAAACGTATACGTAGCATTATCGTATTGTTGATGCCGGCTTTTCGGCGATAATAATAATAATTCAATAATAATAATAATAATAATAATAATTCAATAATAATAATAATCAAACCTCCAGAATTATTACAACAGTGGTTAATGTCTCGTAATACAATGGGGGGGAGGGGGGATGTATGTATATAATCATATAGTTCGTATGTTCGGGCATAGGGTAAATGACAGCTATGTACAGTACATACTTGCCTTAGTTGTACCATCGTTATGTATAGTATGAATCTATTTAGTATCTCGTATAATATTTTTTGTTTTTTGTTATTTTTTTGTTTTCTCATTTTTTTCCTTTTTAATAGTTATCGTTTACACATAAAATACCCTATGTATAACATGTATATTAACTATAGGTATGCGGTATGTACGTAAAAGGATGTGTTAGCCAGGATATGTCGGTGAGAACTATGTCAAGCGTCGATTTTTTTCTTCATCTTTTATTTCTCGTTTCATTTTTCGTCGTTCTTGCTTTACGTTACTTTATTTTCTTCGTTTAATTCAATAATTGTTCTTTGAACTGCTATTACAAAAGTGTGTATCCGCGGACGCGAGTAATTTGTTTTATTTTTCATTTGTTTATTTATTAATTGTTTGTTTTTTTTTTTTTGTTTTCTTTTTTTTTTTGTATAGGTACATTATCCGTACGTCGCGGCGTGTTTTTGACCTATATATGCCTACCTACGTGTTATCTCGTTTTCATATATATTTTTACTTTTACTTTATCTTTTTTTCTCTTTTTCTTTCATTGTCCTGTTATTACTTCGGTGAATTATCGTTTAGTTGGATGCTCGTCCGCTCTCTCTCTCTCTTGTTACTTTTTTAAATTTATTTATTTGTTTATTTTTTTTTTTTATCATATTACAGTACTAAGTTTTTCTTTTTTCTTTTTTGTTTATTTCCTCGTTAATGTTTACAAATCGGTTATGTATATTTATGTATAATTGCGATACTCGGCGCGACTCGAAAATATCGATTTTTTTTTTTTTCACTTCCGACTCGTGCCGCGATCGTGGCGATTTTTCTTTTTCTTCCATTCATCTTGTTATCTCTCGTTTCGTTCTGTTCTTGTTTTTTTTTTCTTTCTTATTTTTCTTTCGTTATAAACCCGCGGTCATGAATCCGAAAATCTTGTCCGAGAATTCGCGACTACCGCGCTCATCGACTGTCTCGCTTCAATGGCACCACCGAAACCACCCGATTGGCCCGATCCCCGATCGACATCCGAGGTTCTCGCGTTCCCTTCGCCTCGCGAACTCGCGTTCCGCAGCGCGCGTACAATTGTCGTCTCGTCCGGCCTCGGCTCCGTCGAAGCGAATCGCGCGAAACAAAACCATTTTTCTTTTTCTCTCTTTAACTTTTCACAAAAAAAAAATCGACTAAAAAAAAGGAAACTCTTCACTCTCATACGTTTTCTCTTTCGTTATAAAATAGACTAGACACAAAGTAACACATGTAAATGAGAAAAAAAATCAAACTTCTCCTCGAGAGCGTAAAATTCAAAGGGAATCGATTATTCAGCAATTTCAAAGCGCACCGGGGAACTCGCTAATTATAAACGCATAATATATATATATATGTGTGTGTATAGTTATAATATCCGACGCTGCGGAAGCGAGTAGTCGTATCTCTACACGTTTTTTTTTCTCGTTTTTTTTTTCTTTTTTTCTTCCCATTTGCGGGGCGCGCGTTGTATTTATCGCGGCTTTCTAAAAAATCTACCCTACGCAGGCCTCTAAGACTTACGGTACTTACGGTAGCACGGTAAACCTCTATATAAAAATAAGAACTATCCCTACGTAAACGTATTACAAAAATAAATGGCATCGTACTCTGCTAACGAAGCAAAATGGTACAGGCGCAATGTCGAGCGACCCGGACATTGTTAATTATTTAGGTTTCATTATTTTTCTTCTTCTTCTTCTTTTTTCTTTTTGTTTGTTCGTACTTCTCTGCTTATCCCGTTTTAATTATCTTTTTGTGGTATTTTTTCTTTTCTTCTTTTTTATTTTAACGTCCCTGATTGTTGATCCAAACACTGTCTTGGCTCGAACTCCACCGATCTTTGTTCATCGCGCTCGTTATTATTGTTATTAATTATTATTATTTTCTTACATTATCGAGCCGCCTTTTAAATTGCACATTGTCACTCGGGACACGGGATCACTTGTTTATCGTTCGTATATGGCATTTCATTAATCCGTTAATTATTATTATTATTATTATTATTTTTTCTTTTCTTCTTCTTTTGCATCTTTCAATCAATTAGCAATCGAATGATCAAGTAGTTTCTCCATTCTCGCACTGTTCCTCGATCCAGGCACTCGCGTGTGGGGGTGCTTCGTATACGCGCTATTTTATTATTATTTATTTATCTAAGTGTCGGGGACATAGAAATTTTGATTACCACGAAGGAACGCAAATGACTCTCCGTCGGATGGCAATTTGTCGTTATGTAGAAAAATTTGTGCACGGTAAACCAGCTATTATTTAATCATATTGACTAATCAATCAATATTAATTTAATATTCATTAATTAATATTTATCCAATATTTCTTAAATAATTGATATTAATTTAATATTGATTAAATAATTAATATTGGTTTACTATATATTCATTTTATAAACAAATGAATATTTCGTCGATTTCGGGAGCGCGGAATTTCGCGAACGGTGCGAGAATTTGAAGAATTTGTGTGTGTGTGTGTGTTTTATTGAAGTTATCGGAGAGAAAAGTCAATCGGGAGAAACCTACGTTTAAATCATTTAAGAGACGAGGTTTATTGAGTATCCGAGTGGTGTGTATTTGTGATTCTCATTCATCTTTTTTTGCATCACGCTTATTGTTTGTTGTGTGTAAATCAGAAGACAACTGTCGCGCGTCTCTCGGTGGTATTTTTCTTTTTTTTTCTTAGTGCCTCCGACGATAAACTTGGCGCTTCGCTCTCATTCCTCTCTCCCCGATCGATCGCGCTCGATATTTAGTCAATTGCGGACACAAAAATCCTACTTTTTCGTCTCATTAAATTGTTTTTTTTTTTTTAAATTCTCGATCATTTTCTTCACGCGTTTTCTCGTTTAATTTAATTATTTACATTTATCCATTGCGAAAATCCGTTTTTCCCGTCGTCGAGCAATTTGCACCTAACAATGAGATTAAACAAGGATCGCGAATGCTCTACTCGTCGCCCGGAGAGATTTATCGTAATCGGGGAGGGGAAATATATTATTTTCTGTCTGTTATTCTGTCGCTGAAACTCAAACGAAGACTTTTATATATATATATATATATAATATATATATGTATGTATATCGACAAATAATAATTCCACTACATACGTCCTAGGAGCTTTCTTTCGTTCTTTCTTTTTCTTCTTCTTTTATTCGCGTGTGTACATTATCTCGTGTACGGGTAAAAATAAATATCTCCAATATGCTTCTTACGTTACTTCTTCGTCATCGATTTCTAAACGACAATGAAACGCGTTTAGCGCAACGATACAGAACAAACGATCACCGTTCGGCAGCGTTTTGCGACGAAAAAAAAAAAGTTCCCCCTTTCGCGAGGGGATTCCCTTTTTTTTTTTTTTCTTTAATCTTGGTCGGTCGTAATCTTTATAGAAGCGAGGACCTACAACGTGGGCTTCTTTCGTTAGTGTAACAAAATACATTTTTTTTCCTTTTTTTTTTTTTTTTTTTGATGTACCTCGAGATAAAGGCGTTAGTATTGGCGCTTACGCGAATAGATAAGTCGAATGGCTTTAAATAGAGCGCGGGGGGCGGGATCGGCGTTAAAGGAATCTCTTCCTGATATTCGGAGGCGTTTCTGTGCTCTCGTTCGGAAAGAGGAAAATACAGAGGATCGGAACTCGAGCCCTGCTCATCGATCGATCAGAAAAAAGGGGGCCGATATATGGCGATTTCTTTTTTTTTTTTCATTAGTTTTTCCGTTTTCTTTTTTTTTGCATTTTCTCTTCTTTTATATAGGATAATATAATAATAATTATAAATCTTAGACGCCACCTATTAGATGATAAGCTAAGCATTGTTTTATATCAACTAGTTAGGAGCTGCGCGGGCATATGCTCGGAGGCTTTAATCACAGCTTAGTAGTACAATATCTCATAGAGCTGCACAATGACTAGCCAATATAAAGATCATTGTTTTCTCGTCGCATAACTCTCTCTCTCACTTTGTCTCTTCGCTCTTTCGGGGCATCACGATTTTTTCCCACTTCTCGTCTTTCTCTTCCCTTTTTTTCCATTTTTTTTTTTCATTTTGTTTTTTTATATTCCTTTATGATAATCAGTCTTACCCGGTGACTTGGTATCTCATGGAATTGAAAGCCTCGGGCATGCGCGCGCAGTTTGCAAACTAAATTGCCACATTAGTTTTAGAGACAGTGCTAATTTAAAAAGGAAAATTTCGAGGCACGCGAACTCGCGTTTTTTTTCGATGAAAATCCATCGTTTCATTTTGTTTTTTTGTTTGCTCTTTTTTTTCGGCTAAATTTGTATTCTCTCTTTGTTCCTCTATCGTCTCTCATTCGTAGTACGGAAACGAAAGAAAAAAAATAATAAAACCTCGAATCGTAAAAACAAGTGATAACGGGTCGGATGTGCAGTCTCAACTACCGAGTTGTCGACCGCGTGTAAATAAGCATTTTCTTTCGTTTTTCTTTACATTATGTTTCACTATTTTATAGCTAATCGCGGTGGTCATGGTTCCCCCGCTTGCTCGAAGCTGTGCACGTTCGCGTGAGCGTGTTCGTTTGTGGGTGTTCCGCACCTCTTCGCGGTGTCGATAAATTCGTAACTAATCTCTAGTAGTGTTCGAAACAGCCAATTTTCCCGTCTCTCAACGCGCGCGCTATCCGTCGATCACGTTCGTCGCGTCGCGCTCGTTATTTACAGTTCTTCGTCCTTTCCGCGGTGCAATCCGGATATGTGAGAAAAGAAAAAAAACGAAAAAACGCCGATTTAAGTAAACCCTACACGATTCAGAACCTCGATCCCAATATCTCTATCTTCCGGCGATCCGAAGTTAACGCTCGCAAAGAAAAAAAAGAAAAAAAAAAAAAGAAGAAAAATAACTAAATTATCGAATAACCGAAGCTGTGCGTGGGTGAGAGTAGAACGAGGAATAGAAAAAAAAAACGGAAAAGCGAGTAGAGTTCTAGCGCGAAGCCAAAGAGAAACCATGACGCCTATTGGGGCCCAAAATCCGCATAGAAAGCACGCCGAGAAAAGGATTTACTTAACGTCGACAAACTCTGGCGAAATGAGCGTTTAGTCAATGTTAACGAACGTCATTTGCGCCAAGCAATATTCAATTGGACCAAAGCAACAACATTTGTTAATAGTTGACGAATCTTATTTGGCTCAACTGATATTCGTCAGCATTTGTGTTCACTTCGCGTAAGTTCGAGAAATATGCGAACGCTTCGCGACGAAATGAAAACTTGCAAAAAAATCAGGCATTCGGAAGATCCTGGAAAGACTGATTTTGCATTATAACAATTCCAAAGTGTTATTAACGAATTGATGGAAATAAAAAATGCGTCAATAAATTTCCAGGAAACTCAACTTTTTTTCGTGAAAATCATTCGTTCATTTGTGTAATAAAAAAAAATTTGATTGCCGGGTAATTCGTCGAACATTTTTCGATCAGTTTGTTAATAACATTTTGGAATTGTTATTGTGAAAAATTTATCTTGTCCTTCGGTTTTTTCATCTCATACCATCGAGAAGTACGCGCAATTTTCTCACATTTTTCTCGAACTCGTGCGAAATAACAGAACTATCTTAACTAAACATTAATTTTACCGCATTCGACTTCGTGTTCGTTCAACTATAAACCAATCCTTTCCACGGTGTACGGAACCCCGCATTACGCAAAGTAATAATGTCTACGCGCTCGTGTGTCTCTCCGCCGTGTAATCTCGTGTGATCGTGTGTGCCTAACAGTATTAGTAAGTTGTAGTATTATTAATATTATTATTTTTTTTTTTTAGTAGTAGAATAGTAGTAGTAGCGGTAGGAGTAGTAGTAGCAGTAATAGTTTTTTTCTTTTCTTTTACGCAATAGTAGTTAGTGATAGTTTATAAGTAGAGTAGGACTAATGCTCGAGATGTCGATGACGATGATCGTGGGAGTCGTTTTTTTCTTCGTTATTTCTTTTCGTTTATCATTTTTTGTCTCTTTTTTTTTGTCTCATGTTCGTCTTTAGCGAGTGAAATTAGCGGTGGAAGTAGTAGAAGTAGCAATAATAGCAGCAACAGTAGTGTTTGTTGTTTTGTAATTGTCGTTACTTTACGTCTCTTAGTTGTTGTCTCGATTGAATGAGGGTGTCTACCAAACGCTTTCGGTAGATACCAGCGTCAACTATTTTTTCCTTCGTCCTCCATTACTGTGTTCTCTTTCGTTCTGTGAATTCGAAACCGTTCGACTACATCGCTCCGGTGTGACATTGCTCGCTTGCTTGTTTCTCTTTTCTCGTAATTTTTCCTTGTTCCTTTGTTTCACCTCTGTTTGAAAATATTCCGCGAAAAATCGTAAAAACCAAATATTTAAAAGAAAAAAAACAAAAAAAAAACGCAAAAATCCCTTGCTGATAATAATTACTATCTATATCACAGATCCAAGTGACTAAACTCCTTTAAAAATATAATATAAATATGTATGTTGTGATGATCGCGTAATACATCTACTCGCATACGTTTATGTTCAAAAGAGAAACTAAAAAAAGTGCTGATACAATGGAAACGTGTAGAGATTTCTTTCTTTCTTTTTCTCGTTCTTTTCTTTTCTTTTTTTCCTTTTAGCGTTTTCTCCTCCCTCTCATTCCCTCTGTTCGATACTATCCGTCGAGTATGAGCAAGATCGTCGGTGCTAGCATCGGGGATGTCCGCGGACGCGCGCGGGCCGACCTCGAGTCTCGCGGACGGGCGAACTTCTCGAATTGGCGCGTTTTGAACGTATTCGTGTCCGAGAAATTCGTCGATCGTCGCGAACGAAACCCGCGATTGTCGATCGATTCGTCGTCTCGACCGAAAGAAACAGAAAAAAACCAAAGAAAAAAAAAAAAAAACGACAAAAAAAAGCTCTCAACCAACCAGCGGTTTAGAAATTTCGAAAGATTCCTCGTGCTGCGTTCCCGCGCGCGTCGCCGGCGCGATGCTAGCACTACGCATAATCTCTCGTGTTCGTCGGTTTCTTTCGACCGTTCGGCCTCGTTCGAGTGCACATTCGTTCAATTGTTACGTTGGATGTAATCGGGATAAGATATCGGTGGATTCGCGCTCGCGTACTGGGCGTAAAGATAGAGCGCCGGATGAAGACCGTGCGGCGGTACGGCTCTGTGTCCGTGGAGCGCGTTGACATTGTTGCGCATAGAATCCGCGCTGTCGGACGAGGCGTGATGATACAAATGATTGTCCGCATCGGTCTCCATCGCGTTGCCGGACGTTAGCGCGTTTTGGTAGACACTCTGGGTTGTTGTTGTTGTTGTTGTCGATGTTGTTGTTGATGTTGTTGTTGTTGTTGTTGTTGTTGTTGTTGTTGTGTGCTCGTTATTGGCGTTCGTTGAATGAAGTGTGTACGGCGAGGTAGCCGATATCGGGCATACTACTTGCTGCGGTGACTGTTGTAGCGGCAGAGACTCGGACGCGCTGCCGTCTAAACACTAGTTGGTTGTCTGCGGATGGAGCAGCGGAAGAGGAAGCTGTAGACTGTTTTGCTTGGCTAAACTGGCGATCTCGGCGGCGATGTTGCCGCCCTTGCCGCCGCCGAGCGAGTCCAGCGAGGAGGGTCCCTCGTTGTAGCGCAGATCGCACACGGGACTCTCGAAGCCGGCGCCGGGGGTGGCGCCGCCGCCGGTGCTCTGCGGCGTCGGTGGATTGTGGTTCGCGCTGCTCTGATTCATGTCGCGATGCACGCGGTTCTGGTGTCTTATCAGATAACTGTCGCGCACGAAGGTGCGACCGCATATGTTGCACTCGTAGGTCGTGCTCGCCGTGTGGGTGCGAATGTGGATGGCGAATTGGCTCTTCGACGTGAAGGTGAGCGAGCATCTGTCGCAGACGAGCGGCTTCTCGGCGACGTGCGACCAGCGATGCGCGGTAACGTAACTCTTTACGGCGAAGCGCTTCTGGCATATGTCGCACGCGTACGGCCTCTCGCCGGTGTGCACGCGCTTGTGCGTGTTCAGGCTGCTCTTCTGGGTGAAACGCTTTAGGCACAATTCGCACTGAAACGGCCGCTCGCCCGTGTGAGTTCTCATGTGCACTTCGAGGTAGGGCTTGCGACAGAAGCTCGCCTCGCAGACCGTGCAGTGGTAGGGCTTGTTGCCCGAGTGCAGCTTCATGTGAACGTAGTAAGACGACGCGGAGGAGAGCACTTTGCCGCAGACCTTGCAGGGCTGCGGCTTGGAGCGGTTGCCCTCCTTGACGGTTTGCTGGCCGGTCGATTGACGGGTCGGCGTCGACTGGCCCTGCTGGTTTTGCTGCGACTGCGGGTTCTGCGGCTGCTGCTGCTGATGCGGTTGCTGCTGTTGTTGTTGCTGCTGCTGCTGCTGCTGTTGCTGCTGCTGCTGTTGCTGCTGCTGCTGCTGCTGCTGCGTCTGCTGCTGATGCTGCATGCTCTGCTGCTGCGTCTGCATGTGACCCTCCTGCTGCGACAGATCCTCCCTGTCGTCCGACAGGTTCACCATCGAATTGGAGCCGTCCGATCGACTCGACGCCACCGAGTAGAAACCCATCGGCTCGCTCTTTATTTGCTGCTCGAACATCGACGTCATTATGTCGGACGTTTGCTGCGGATGAGCGAGCTGCTGCTGCTGCTGCTGCGGCTGCGGCGGCTGCTGCGGCTGCGGCTGGTGATGCTGGTGCTGCGACGGCTGTTGGGGTGGGAGCAGAGTCAGGTTGCGCTTGACAAACTGCTCATATCCTGCGTACCAATCCACCTGCATGACACAACGTCAATTTATTCCCGACGCCGCTCTATCCAACCTCGCTTTCATTATTTCGACGACACGACGCCGCTCCCGCGTCTCTTCGCGTCCCTCGTGTTTTCACCACGGAGAGTTGACGAAAAAAAAAATGGAAAAAAAAAAAAAAAAAACATACGCAATCACGGCCACGAAGACACACGCTCGTAACTCGGCAACTACGACGCACGAGGTGGGGTGGCGGGGCGGGGGGGGGAAAACGTGCCCCCCCGGGGGGGGTTCTAATGTTCACGAGGATACGACACTTCGTTAACTACGCGTAAGTCGCTATTACTTTGACATTCGCTTTTGACAAGTGACAGAAGTGCTGCGCTAAGCGATCAGCTGATTGCATAACTTTTTCGCGGGTACCCCTCCGCGGACGGCGAACGGGCGAGTTTTTTTTTTTTTTTTTTCTCCTCGCCTCTCTCTATCACGAAGCGTATCGTCGAGACGGCACGTCGAGGATCGCGCACGGGTGACCGTGGATATCGCGAGTTTCGACGGGCATTCGTCGTCGAAAGGGCAACGCTAGGAGCATCGCGATAAAAATATTATGACGCTGAAAACCGGATCGGACTTTGTGTGTGTTGGGATTTGCGATGCGCGGCGCGCAGGGGGGGCCTCTCACCGTTGGTCTCGCTCTATCCGCCAAGCGTAGGCTTCAAAAACCCCTTCGTACTAGCCGTGTTATGCCCCGCTGTCGAAACGCCGTTCGGCCGTTTTACTAACCTTTGCTAATGTAGTGGTCCAGTCTAGTGTTGAAAAAGTTACGCCTCATCGAGCACACAACCGAGGTTTACAAACGTATCACGGTATAACCCGATACATTTGTTTAAATAATGTTTTTCTTCAACACAAAATATAAGATGGCTGCTACTATATTTCTCGACAGGCAGCTCCCCCCCGCCGCGGTCTCGTTATACATAGATATAGACCAGAGGCGGTTACTACTGATTGACGGTACGCAACGGACACTTCTAATTGGCCGATGGCTTTAAGCTTCCGACGTTGACCGACTGGCGTACGCGGCGACGGCGGACGCGGATCTCGAGCGATTGGTCGAGAGAAGTGCCCAACGTGAGCCACGGGCTACGTTCCGCGGTGCCCGCGACAATCGAAACGAGTCTCGTTAATGCGAGACTCTATCGTTGATTCCGGGCGCGATAAAACCAACGACGATTATTAATCGAGACGCTCTCTTTGGGCTCAACGAAAACGATATTTATCGGTAACCGCGAATGCGTAATGCGCGCGGTTTGTCCGCTCTCGGTGTCGCGAATGTTTCGAGCGCACGAGCGACGAGTCGCGTCCAGTGAGAGGCAGCGTCGCGGACTGCGCAACGAAACTTACGTATCCACCGAATTTTCTTATCAGCTCGGCGGGGGAGCGAAGGTTTCGGACGTGACCGCAGGATTGCGGTAGGACCCCCGAATGAACATGTCGACGAGAATTTCGCTCGTTCGAGAGAGAAAGAATCAAGGGCACGCATAAAAACGGCGGCAATCGCGCGCGGCTACGGTTCGTCGACGTCGTTGGGGTCTCGCTCGAGAAACGTACACACGGATAATCGCCGAAACGGCGAGACACGAGCGGACAAACAAATCGAACGTAGCTCGAGTATAAACAAAATTGTTTTTATTGCCTTTCGCGCGTCGTAGCTCGCCAGAGAGGAGAGACCATGGATCGAGGTTCGTTCAGTTGCGCCGAATCGACGCGAAGCGAGCGATTGAAAAATTGGTAATCGAGGAAACGACGAACCGACGAGTCGTCGTCGATTTTTCTGACAACAGATATGGCCGTTTCCACCCAAAACGTTATGGATCCGCCACTCAACGACCCGGTCACGAAGGCCGTCGTCGACAATATAATGGGCAATTTGCCCACGAAGAAACCGCCCGTTCGGTGCAACGACTGCGATCTTTGCTTCACCAGCCAAACCGTCCTGGAGTGTCATCTTCAGGGCGCTCGTCACGCCAAACAGGTAAACAATTTTCAGAAATTTTTTAGATTTTCTTTACGCCATCGAAACTCTATTTTTTTCCTCGTGCGCAGATCAGATCGAAATCTATAATGGCGTCACTGGAGGAGACGAAAGTCGCGTTCACCAAAGACCAGGAAGCCAACGGTCTCAAGTGCAACGTCTGCAACGTTTGTCTCAATTCCATACAACAACTACAGACGCATCTCAATGGTATTTTTTCAATTTTTTCTTTTTTTTTTTACCAAATAATTTTCGAATTTTGCTACGACCAGTTGATGGAGGATGAATAATTTGTTGATCAAAATATTTGCAGGAAATCGTCACAAGAAGAAAGCTATGAAAGGTAATAAGCCGAGAGTGGTTAAAAATTCAGTACCGTACGGTTTTAGGTGTAGACGAACGATGTATCTGGACAAATTGATCCAGAAGAACGCCGTGGTACTGGTCTACTGTTTGATACTATTCACCTTTGCATGCCTAACGCTGCTGCTCACATTTATCTTTCATCTCTACGTTGTTTGAAAAAACAAAACCCGAAAGAATGTAATCCGAAGATCGGCTCGTCCTTCCGATTGCCGTTGTACGCTTAAGCCGCTCGTCTCTCCGCGACTCGACTGAAATTATTTATTTATTATTGTTTATTTATTTGTACGTATTCGTATTTATTTGCCTTGGCGACTGTGTTTTCTTTTTGTTTGTATTCTATAGCAGTGCTTCGTATAGATTATTTATTGCTTGTAAATTTTTTCTGTGTTACTATTTCTCTTCTGTTGGCTCGAGGTTGAAGAAACTTTCGCGATAATTTATCGGCTTTCTTTCGCTATGTTTAATAAAGATCGCGATGTTCATTACGTGTTCCTTTTTTTTTTTTCTCTCTTAATTTGATTTTTCTTCTTCAGTTACGCATTTACCGTGCATCTTCCTTACCAGCCCCTCGATATGTAACCGAGTAGAATCAGCGCACGCTTTTGTTCCGACGAATTTTTTTTCGAGCAAGGTAATTATCCTCGAAAAGCCCGACGAATTGCTCGCATGCCAACGACGATTTGTCTGTGTACAATCGAAGAAACAACCACACATCTCGTCGAGGATGCATCGCGCGCACACTTCCGGCCAAAAGTGAGATTCATTGAGAATTTCGAGAACTTTCGAGTTTTGGGAATCCCTGAAAAAATCACCAGTGAGAATATCGTGAAATTCATTTCCTTACTACGTGCGTTAGAATTTCGATATTCCGGGACTCGAATCCATGCGCAGAAACGTAAATTGCCGCATTAGTGCAGAAAAGTGCCCTCTCGTGGAATCCGCAATTTTTCACCTTGTTACACAAATAACTATTCTGTTTGTTAAGACGACTCAGTCCCACTAGAACAATAATCGATGATTTTTTTTTTTTTATTTTTAAAAAGGCTTCGTCGATAAATTTTTCGGTATCATTATAATGCGTGATCGAAGGTATTTGAAATCCGGCGCGTTCGACTTTTTTTCGAATCCCGAAATTGCGATCGACCTCGAACTTTTGATTGGACGAGCGTGCGCCCGAATGCATCCTCAATCGCATCGAAATAAGATTACTCGACTCATCAATCGACTTCTCTTTTGTAGCATGAATGTAGTGCTCAAGCTCATTTATTATCACAACAAGCCGCGGACGAGTGGCTGTGATAGATAGATAGTGTTGATTGCACATTGATGCTTAGGTGGCTGGACCGGCATCGAGGTCACGCAAGGCGGTTCGCTCGCCTCGTCGTCGGCGTCGAGCGTCAGTCCGCCGAGTCCGATAAAGGGCATATCGTTCTCTTGCGACGTGTGCAACAAATTCTTCAACTCCAAGGGACAGTACGAAGTGGTAAAGGACCGAGCGAGAAGCGCGCGCAACGTCGCGCAATTCGATCGCGAATTGCTTTTGAACTAAAAACGAAAATTCCCGCAGCACGTCGCCTCGAAGAAGCACGTCGATAGGCTGAACAGATTCTCGATGAAGAGCCCGAAGAAAAAACGTTTCTTTCCCTACTGGAAAAAATCGAAATCTCTCGATCCGTCGGATCCAAAGACTCCGGTGCAGTCGCTCGCCAGCAGCTTCGTGTCCGGCGGTTACGTGAACAGCGCGTAAGGCGGCGCTCGGTCGACCCGCTGGGTACGCAAGGTTTGGGTTTCACCTCGCCGTGACGACGTTGGAACGTCGCACGGCAAGCACTTCGATGAGACGACGCGCATGATGTTGAGTTTCGAGTTTAATGAAGTTATGTGGATCGAGGAATAGAGAGAGAGAGAGCGAAGGCTGTAAAGGAGACTTGGGTAACTATTAAAAAAAAAAAACGTCGAAAAAAACAACGTTGTTTATTCCGGGAAAATCCTTTATTGGTTTCGAGAGTAAGACGGTGACCTTGAAAATGAATATTTTATGCTGTTTTGTTGAGCGATCGTGGCCCGAGCGGAGCCAGATTGTGGCCTGGCTGCTGAAAAAAAATATATATCGGTTACTCCACTTTCCGACTATCGATGTTTTCTCTCGGCCGAGAGAAAAGCGCGCTCGCGTTTCACCTTGATCATGTACGTTTTCAGCAGTCTTCGCAATTCCTCGTTCTGCCTCCTCAAGCACTCGGTCTCGTCGTTGAGCTTGTGTCGTTCCTTCAATATGTCGTGATACTTGTGAAGCCCGATCAGCAGACCGTCCCACAATTTTTCCTTCTTCGTCGAGAATATCTCGCGGTATCTCGTCCAATAGCTCGTCACGTCCTCGTTCGTCAAATTGCGCGACAGCGTCGCGCGCTCGTTCGTCAGCTTTTCGCGAAAGCTCGGCGCCCGCTCGCGCCCCTTCGCGGCGTTTTTTTCCACGAATTCCTTCAAGGCTTTTGTAACGTTCGCCGCCTCGAGCTGCAACAAATGACCGTTCTCGCAGGTAACCCGCCGGCCGCTCGGCGAACTCGCGCTCTCAGGACAATTCCCGGGCGCCGAGGTCGACGCGCTCGCGACGTTGCGACTCGCATTCCCGTCCTCGTTCGATCGCGACGAGCTCTCTTCGCTGCTTCCGGTATCGCCGTCGCGATACTCGCGCAAAAGGGACTCCGGCTCGAGTTCCCCGGCGCGTGATCGCCTCTCGCCCTTGAAATTCACCGCGTCGCCGGCGCTACGAAGAATTTTTCATAATTGGATGGTAATTTCTCTACAATGAAAGTATCTCGCCGACACCGCTGTGAAGAAAAGTCATCGCGATAGCGATTGGATAAACGTTGGGAAACCATACAAGTAACTATTGGCAGTTTCAACGAAAAAATTCAAAAATTTATAAAACAACATATATTGTCGTTTTGGGCCAAAAATACATATTTGGTAAAAAATTATACCTCGTGGCTGTTCCTTCGTTCAATGACGCTCTTGTCCCACTTTCATTGAAAATCGATTCATTTTCCTCCTTGGCTCTACACGTAGGGCAATGCGAGTAGGGTAGAAAAAAATTGAGTAAGAGATCGATTTGTTCCTCGCTTCTGATATCCAGCGCCTGTTGTGTATCGTCAAGAATTTATTCAAAGCTTGTCAATTGCGTACACTCATGAATAGATGTTAACCCCGAGAATGAATGAATGAGATAACAGCACAATATAGTTACTTGGAAAACGTTGTCGAGCCGAATGATAATATTATCGTTGGCCGTGTGAGAAGCGAGTAATTCCCTTAGTCGGTCCTCGATCAGGAAACCCGAGTGATTGGATATTTCTTTGAGTATGTGATTCAACAGCAGTCTCTCCGAATTGTCCTCATCGAAACTCGTCGATGGTACGCGCGCCTCGGATACTTTCGTATCAGCTTCGACGCCGATTTTCTCTAAACAATCGAAAAAAAAATGTGTAAAAAAATAAAAATCAAAACTAGTCGAAACTACGAAAATGCTACCAACGAAGGAATTGGATACTTTTGTAGCAGCTTCGATTTAGATTTTCTCTAAAGGATTGGAAAAAAAAAGGTATGAAAAAATAAAAATAAAGATTAGTCGAAACTGCAAACAGGCAAATAACAAAGAAATTGGATACTTTTGTAGCAGCTTCGGCTCAGATTTTCTCTAAAGGATTGGGAAAAAAAGGTATAAAAAAATGAAAATAAAGACTAGTCGAAACTACGAAAACGCAAATAATAAAGACATTGACATTACGCTGTTGCAATGCAATCATTGTTTTACGATAGGATGGTAAATCTTCTTTTTTCAACAACGGCTGCTCGGGCGGCTCCCAGTCCAAGCCGAGAGTTTGCTCGTGTATTATCCTATCGGCGGTCAGTATCTGAAATGAAAAATCTACGTAACCATATTTTCATTCGCTTAACGCTGTCCTTTCCCTAAAGTCCGGCCAAATTCTTTCGAGAATTTCGAAAGCTTTTCGATGGGATGAAAATTTGAAAGAAAAAGATCTGGCGTATGGATGGCGTTGAAAGGATCGATTCACAATGTTAACACCCGAATGTTATAAACAAACGTTGCGAAATTATATTATTCGACCAATTGTGGCTTTCTCATAGAGAAAGCTTTGTAAACGGCGTTAAAAACAAAATGGAAAGCGATGTTGCACAATTTTTTTTTTTTGTATTTTGTTAATAACATTTTGTAATCATTATTATGCAAATAAAATCTTTGCAGCACTTTCTATGTGCCTGATTTTTTTCAGATCTTTGTCCCATTGAGAGGTCTTCCCGAATTCTCTTTGAATCTCGCGTAAACGTGATCGAAGTCGAACTGCACGCTAGCGCTACCTTAAATTGCGATCGACAAATAAGAAAAACACGGTTTACCTTTTCCACCAGTTCATTGGCGTTTCTCGTGTTCATGTCCCAAATATCAAAATACTGTTTCTCATTGACGACCGTGAAGTGATTCGACTTTGCTTCCAATTCGGATATATTTTTATGAGCCTTCGTCACTTGGTCGCTCAACTTTTGTATCTCCAATCGGCTACCCTCTTCGAGATCTGCTAATGTTTTTCTTAGACCGTTAATAACGTCTTGCAGTCTGGAACATCAACCTATTTTTATAAATCGATGTACAACAACAACAACAACAACAACAACAACAACAACAACAACAACAATAATAATAATAATAATAATAATAATAATAATAATAATAATAATAATAATAATAATAACAATAAAGAAAAGTTCTTTTCCAAAAATTCAATTTGTTCCTTTCTTTCTTTTTTCTCTTATTATTTTATAAACACCGTTACGAAATTTCTAATTATCAATAAAATAAGTATCAATAATTATTATTTCTAAGTCTTCAAAAACTCAATCCAAAATGGCCAGCCCCGTAAATAAATAAATAAATAAATATAAATAAATGAATAAATAAATAAATAAACAAATAAAGACAATGATAATGTAAAGAATCGAGAAATACTTGTTTATTCTACGTTTCTGCTGATTCTTTATTATCGTATTTTCGTCCTCGCGACGTTTGAGCACAGCGTAACTGTAATCCAATTTCTCGACGTTCATCATACAAACGGCTTTCATGCGTTCGACTTCAAGTTGCAAATTTTGGCACTCGGTTTCGAGCTCGATTTTTTGAGCCCTGTACTCCTCCTGATGCTCGACGATAACTCGTCTCATCTCGTTCTCGTATTCTCTCATTATTTCCTTTCTCCGCTCGATCCCGCTCACGTCCTCCTCGTGGCGTTGCTTGTACAACGTGTCCCATCGCTTCGCGACGCTCTCCAGCAGCGTGTTTCTCTCCGCGTCGAGAGCGTTCTCGATAAGTACGAGCTCTCGGCGATACGCTTTGGCGATCGTGTTTACCTGAAGGATTTAATTAATTGATCGAATAAAAAATACCGTTCTGAATTAAGAGATTATTTTTTTTTTTCAAGTTCCTATTCATTGATGAATAGAAAAAAATAGAGTCCGAATTAACGGAATATTTTAAAGTATCGATTTTTTTTAATGGAAAAATGTGGACAAAAACATAAAACTGAAATCAGATTCAAAAACCTGAAAAAATTCATACGTATTCAAAGAAATGTACGAATCATTTTTATTGAAAAAAAAATTTGTTGAACAATTTCCTCTTCATCAATTTGTTAATAACATTTTGCAATTGTTATTATGCAAAATTAACATTTCCAGTACCTTCGATATGCATGAATTTTTTCAGATTCTTGTAGTGTCGACAAGTGTTTGCAATTCTCACTCGCTTTTCTCGATCTTATGCGAAATCAACACCACGCGCTGGATAGAAGAGTCAATTAATAGAAATAGAATGAAAAAATGATTTATTCGGAAATCAACAAAGCAACTTCGCCTCACTTGGTGCTCGATTCGTTCGATCAACAGATTTATGTCCTCGGACTGTTTCTTCTGATCTGTCGTGAACTTCTCGTCGGCGTTTTCCAGCTCCCGTTTGAGTTCTCCGATTATGCGATCCTTCTCTTCCAATATCTCGCGACACTTTGCGTTCTGCGATTCTATACCGGCGTTGATGTCCAGCGGATCCTTCGAGGCGAGAATAATCGACCATTTTTCGTTTATCGCCCGATACTTCAGCAGCGACTCGTTAGCTTCGTCCTCGAGTTTCTTCAGTAGGTCGTTTCTTATGGAAACATCGTCGGCCCGACGGTGAACCTCCCGAGCGTCGTTCGCGACTCGGACGTTCGACACAACCTCGTCGCCCTCGGCTATCAATTTCTCCAACAATTCGCCGCTCGTCTCTATTTGCTTTTCGGTCTTGGTGCTCTCGACGAGCTCCGCGTCTTCCGAGCCTTCGTGT
This sequence comes from Ischnus inquisitorius, assembly GCA_963924025.1. Classification (NCBI taxonomy): domain Eukaryota; kingdom Metazoa; phylum Arthropoda; class Insecta; order Hymenoptera; family Ichneumonidae; genus Ischnus; species Ischnus inquisitorius. The sequence goes on from OZ001249.1 coordinate 2,942,904, forward strand.
CTTAATATTTCTCAATTTGAGCCACACTTTCATCTTTATGAATAAAAAAAAAAAAAAAAAACCGTACTTACTTTTTGAGAGCTTCGAGTCGCCTCTGAATTCTGAGTCTTCGGGCTAATTTTCTCTCGTTCGGATCCGCCGATGTTACGGAAGGTTCTTCCGGTACGTCGAATTCTTTGTCGACCATCCTTGTCTCGCAATTTTCGAGAATTCTCGAAAAGAACGAAAAAAAATTCCACACCGAAGTATCCTCTTCACCGGGTCAGCGTAAACAACTGTGGTTGCCGTTGGCAACGCACGGGAAGGAAAAACACGGTAATAATCGATCGCGATACCCTCGAGTGCAATTGCGAAAGGAAGAGGAGAATAACAAACAATCAACGATGCAGCGGAGTGCGCGTAATTTTTCTTTTTCTTTTATTCGCTATTACGCCCGCACGGCCTGGAGCGACGATTATCTCGTAATCGTCCGGTATCGGTGCTTTGACAAAAGTGTACTACACAATGCGCGACATTATCTTCAATCTGAGTTCACTAGCGTTGATCTAACTTTAACGAGCCGAAGGGACCGAGAGCTCGAGGCTCGTTTGAAGTAGTTACAAATGTTTAAATTTGAATGCCCCGTAATGGTGGTTTCCGGCGCGTACGACGGCGCTGTTAACGCCGCTCACGCTGCCAAACGCCCCGCTTCTACTTCGAGCGAGTCGCCGAGTCCGAGCGGCGCGCTCGTGTTGGCCGAGATTAGTTCGCTCGAGGCGGCGCTAGCGCGCTTCCGCGCTGTCCGCTCACCTTGCACCTTCCTCCGCGATTCTTAGCACAAATCTGCGCTGCGCATGGAGCGCGTTCGCATGACCTGTAAACTTTTTTCGTGTCGGTCAATGCTACTTTTTTTTAGGATTTCCATTCAACGCTTTGCTCGGCTCGTTTAACTGTAATTGCGCAAAATGCGGCTTTTTAATACATTGGAGACAGAACTGGATAAAGGACGGGGAGGATCGGGGACGAAAAACACCAAGACTGAAGCGGGAATCGATCCCGCGACGTCGAAGACTGCGACTTTTTTTTTTCTTTTCTTTTTTTTCTTTCTCACTGCGAATGCAAAAAAAGAGTCAGAAGTTCGCCGGGCGATCATTCGGAGCGTACTCCTGACTAGCACGCTAGCTGGTCGACCGCAGTTCCTCCTTCCGCGCCTCTTCGTTTTCCGCGGCGCGCGAAGCGCCCCCAGCGCCGCATAGCGGCCGGCGACGTTAATGAGGCAGCCGATTGCCAGAAGGCCGCCCCTGTCCCCCATTTCGGTGCTCTCGCGTTACCGTCTACGCGCCACGGATGGCGCCACCGGAACATCCGTCGCGAGCGAAACAATCGTTGCGTGATCGTGCACGGAAGTATCAGTCCCCAACCTTCGAGTTACAATCGACCGTTTTTTCACGTTGGCAGAAAAGAAAAAATAAGTAATGATGAAAAACTTTCAGCAAAATAATCTTCCATAGACTCGAGCAAGGATTACCGTGTACAAATATCTAAAAGCAACGAATCACTCGGCGAAAGCGTTCATTCGAGAAATATTCCGAATTGCTCGAGTCGACAATTTTCCTTTTGAAATAATAATTCCGCAGTATTCCGTTGTCCGACAAAAACTCGACCGTCACATCGTCTCTCTCGCGTTCGTAGTTACAGACAAAAGAAAATCCAGAGGCATCGACGGATTCTCAGATCGTATTATTATCGATGTAATAGTTGGAAAACAACGAATCACCTCGTAAGCGTTCCGTGACTCGGCGTTTCGTAGTCTAAACCCGAGTCCCGGTCGGAAAGAGACAAAAATAAAGAAAGGAGATCTCTCCGGCGAGCCCCACAGTATCAGAAATCACTTTGGTTAACGAGTCGTATTCTGTCCCGGTCGAAAAAGGTAAAATGCCAGGTGGCCGATCGCGAAGGGCGGTTCTTTTCTCCGGCCGACCGACGTTCCGTAAACTCCGTGCGTGCGATTCCTCTCCCCGACATGGTATATACATCCCTAAACGTGGCGCGTTTGTAGTAAAAGAGAGTTCACCGGTAAATATGGGATACCGAAGTTAAGGTACGATAAAACCTTCTCGGTTCTCGAGAGCCGAAGGCGGCCCGCAACGCGGCTGCGTCGATGCTCATGGATCTAACAAACACGCTCGTCTCTCGACGTCGACGTCGGACACAGCGAGGAGGATGGGGGAGGGGGGGCTTTAACAGCGGCGCGCAAAGAGAAAAGGGGGACGGAGATAGAGTCCGGCGATGGAACGGGTGAGCGAAGCGAGCGAGATGCGACGATGGAACGTAGCGCGACGGCGTGAGAGAGCGCGTTACAACATTGCGCTCAGGCGGAGTTTAGATACAGGTCCGAGAGGGATAGGAAACGATGTTGTAGCGTTTTCGTGTACAGCGTAGCAGGGAAACCCGATGAGAGAACGAGCGAGAAAGGTGCCCGCGGCTGAAACTACGACGACGACGACGACGTAGAGAAGGAGGAGGGCGGAGAGAAAGAAGGTTGAGGGGAGGCGAAGCGAGAAGGGTGCCTCGGGGGTTCGGGTTAGCTCGTTCGACCCGTTATCCCTCCTCTCCCGGAGTCCCCGAGACTCTTCCCCCACCCCCGTTACCTTCCTTCAATTGCGAAGCGCGACGGAGAGAGAAGCCGCGCGAGCGAGAGCGAGAACGAGCGAGAGTTTTTACCGAGCCTGTGCTCGTGTCTCACCGCGCTCGGTGTGCGCGCGTTTGTATTTACTCGAGGCACGGAGGAAGAGAACTCGGCCCGTTGCGCGCCCGATGGGATTCGCGCTGTCCCCCTTCCCCCCCACCCACTTCGCGCAACGCGCGCGAACCGGCGCGTTGTGCTCCGCGCTCGGGCGAGGAAAGTCCCCGCTTTTCGCGAGGAGTCGGAGTGGCGAAGCAGCGCATGCGCGCGCGCACGCGAGACGACCGACGACGACGATCGTGATCCTGAAGCGGGGCATTACCGAAGCGCCGCGGCGGGGCTTAGGTAGACTCGTTTCTTTCCCCTCCGTGTCCCCCACTCTTCGCCGAGCCTCGTCTGGCCAGCGAGCCGCGCTACGCTCCCGCCACGGTGACGTCACTTCGAGTAGTGTAGTGCAGTGAGAAGGAGCGAAGCCTGCTCCGTCCGGTGTACGTGTCCAAGTTTAAACGAGAATTGTGGTGAAAACTGTACGACCCGATTGTTTAGGCGCAAGCCAGTATCTTCCCCCCCTCGCCAACCGCCTCTCGACCCTAACTCACGTAAGCCGTAGCCTGTAACCACTCAATAAGCTCGAGGAAGTTCGAAGAAAACGCGAGAAAAAAAACCGAAGTTCACGAACCCACGACGAAGTTCGAGGATAAGTCACGTTAATGCCCCTCGACGATTCAACGCCGTTCGAGAGATTCTGTGCGCAAAGAAAACGACGGGAACGCAGCGGCAAGCGCTGGTGTGTGTGTGTGTGTGGGTCAAAGGCCCCGATGTGACGCGCTATCAATCGAGTTTGTAACACGCATATACGTATATATAAACGCGTCTCTCGTATCACCTACCGAAGTGTTCCACGAAATATCACACGGAGTTTCGGGTCTCGCGGGAAGGAAAGATTTGAAAAAAAAAAAAAAAAAAAAAAAACTCTGTGTCAGTGCGCCAACGGAAAAAACCGAAAAGAAACGCGAGAAAACGAGCTGCGGGGTAGAAAAAAAAAAAAGAATTCCGCAGAGATGGTAGAAGAGAGGCTGTCGTTGTTGGAACGAGTGTGGACGCCGCGAGACTTGGGTACGCGATAATTGACGCGTGGAAACATAATCGTGGTCGGCGATACGGTCGCGGCGCGAGAATCGAGCGGGAGGAGAGTCGGCGAGGCTCTTCTTTGGGTAAAAGAAGGAACGAGTTTTAGATTATATCGTCACGAGAGAGCGTATAAGTAGTGCGATCGACAGAGGGAGAGAGAGAGAGAGAAGCAGCTCGGCGTTACTGCCTAGCACTGTCGAAGAGAAGCGGTACCCGCCATCGAGGCGCCTGGATATTCGCGCTGCTTTCTTGGCCTCCCCTCCCCCCCTACCTTCCCTACCCCTCTTCCCCTCTCTCGAATCTACATCCATCCGATTCTATTCCGCACTCGTATTTTCTTCTCCACAATTAAAACCGGTGTTGTGTGCGAAATACAAGAAAAATCATAATAATAATAATAAAAACAAAAAAATCGATACGGAAAGAGAGGAAAATAGATCAAACACGAAGGTCGGTGGATGAGGGATCTTCGTGCCACGGATATATATATACGAGAAGTGTACAACTGTGCGTGTCCTCGGTTCGCCGTTTCCGATACGGAATTGTGAGCCGAGGAGGATAGGATAAAGAAAAAAATTAAAAAAATTGACGGCGCGCGTACGACCGGCGCAGGATAGAAAACCGCGAGGAGAGGGATACGCGCGAGAGCTTCGACGAAACTCGCGTTACCTCGTTTTTTTTTTTCTTTTTTTTTTACACCTACATCGACATCTTCGAATTTTTTGCGCGAGTGATGTTGGGAATTGGATGGGACGGCTCGCCGTCGTTCCGTGTGCCCGGCAGTGGTGTTACGTGTGTTATTAGGGCCACCCTCGTATATTAGTGTGTCGGGTTGGTGTTTGTACCATGTGGCGTTGTTCGGCATCGTTAATACCAATACACGACGTACACAACGGTATAATAAGACGTAGCATTTGGAGAAGTGCTTGTGGTGTATTCACGACGTTCTCGTCGTCGTCGCCGTCGTTGTCGTCGTCAAACGACTCTACGTCGTACGCGGCGCTGTTTCAACGCGAGGGTTTGGGCCTCGCACCGATTACTCGGCGCTGCTGCCACGACGAGCCCCGTTCGCGGGGTCACCACCTTGCACAGAGCCCCCAGTGATTAGTGTCAAGCCCCCCCCCCCCCACCCCCTCCCCCGGAGTGCGTTACATTTTTTCACCGAGTTTCGTGTCCGGGATTAAGCGAAAAATTAAATAACGAGAAGATCCATTGCTATTCTCTCTTTGGATACATATTTAAAAAAAAAGAGCTTTCGTGTGTTTTCGTGGAATATTCGTATTCTGTAATAACGTATAAAAAAAAAAAAAATCCGAATTTTTCTCGTTTGGCCTCTACCACGGTAGTCAGGGATATAGCCAAGAGAAAGAGGAAAAAAAGTCAGTGAGAGATTCATAGCGAACCGATAAAGAGGGAGGAAGAAAATAGAGCGTTCGAGAGAGAAACAAGGATAAAAGTGAAGAGAAGTCCGCGTCACGGAATTGTGCAGAGTGTCGACGCCTGTGGGTGTGGGTGCCGTGTTTAACGACGTCGATCTCCGCTGTGTCCGCCGCGTCGATATCATACCTGTGTGTTTGATACATATGTATATATTTATTTGTTATATATACATATATATCGTATGAATATATAATTTCTCAACGCGTCTGTGCGCCGCGCGGGCATAAAAATCCCCGCCCGCCCCTTCGATCGAGGATCGTTATTGTTAGTTATTATTGTCGTTGTATTATCGGTGACAAGTTGTGTGTCGTTGTACAGTGCCGCCAAACGATAACACAACATCCGATCCCAAATGAAGAGTTCGGAGCAAAATGGTTAGAGAGACACGTCACCTGTGGGTTGGAAATCTGCCGGAAAACATCCGAGAGGATCGCATACGAGAGCATTTCAAACGGTAAGAACAACAACAAAAAAACCACACATTTCATATTCATTCGATTTCTCGTGAGATAAGCCTTTTTTTCTACGTATTTCTCGTTCGGTAGAACGAAAAAGAAATTATTTACGTTTGTGCACGGGTCGATGATTCACCGAGAGATTTCGTTTTTGTCCCAGTTACTGATCCCGTACTTTGTTTTCGAAATGCCAAACGGAACATTTTTTTCTTTCTCTCTTCATATGATAATTTTCGGAACATTACGAGTACCGGGAATATCCACGATTTCCGGGGGAAAAAACGAAATCGCCCGTTTAACGAATCTACGATCTTGTTGTTCGCGAGGTCAATGACTGGGGCCATTGAATTAACTGTATACCGTTTCTATCATTCCTCTGTATGTAGAAAGCGTGATCTCGCGATTTTACAACCACGAGACAAACAGTTTGTCTTTTACTACTCGGTAAATATCCTTGTAAATTTGTCCATATGTTTTATTCCGAATGTTTCGGCTGTAGGGCGTTTGAGGCATCGAACCGTTCGGTTTCTAGCCGAGTTCGGTGCACAGGGATTTTCGAATATTCGCCCAAGTGAAAAACGATTCTTTTTCTCGTATTTTCTCTGAAAAGCGCGATATGCATTTTTTTTACATAGATATGTGTGAATCATTATTTTCTTCGTTGCACGTCGAGTCCGCACGAAATTTCCGATTAGTATCGTACGGAACGTGGGTGCGGAGAGCTCGGGTACGTGCGTGTCACAAATGTTTTCGGATGAGGTCGTATCCCGAGAAATCCTCGAGAGATACAACACACACGCTCGATGCATACATCGCGAGGTGGGGCCTTGGTTGCTTCTCATATCTTCTCTCTTTCCGATGCCCCCTTTGCGTCCTTCTCGCTCTCTCTTTCTCTTTCTCTCCCTCTCCCCCGTGCAGCCCCTTCGGCCACGTTTGTTTTTTTTCCCCCGAAGTAATAATAGGCGGAGGACAGCCATTTTGAGAGCTCGCCGCGGGACGAAGTTATTGTTCGGCAGTGCGTCTCAACTCGGGGCTCTCGCGTTCCCGTTCTTCGGGCGTATCGGAGCCTCGTGTCTCTCCGTTCGTTACTTTGCCTCCGATTGCCTTTCGCCGTACACACACCGAACTTTGCATGCTTCGTCCCCTCCTCGCCGCGCTTTTTATCACCAACGAAATTCGTCATCGTTTACCCCCGCGGCATTCTTCGCGTGGCGTACAAACGCGAAAAAAGAAAGAACACAACGCCATTTTGCGCCACGACGAGGACGCGCCAGCGATTTATCGTTGCCGTGTTCTCCGTGTCGCTCAAAGCGAGGATTCCACGAAGAATGCCTTCGTATTCTCTCCGCATCTTTCGTTCTAGTTTGACTTCGCGCGTCCGCCCTTTCGGTCTCCGACGAGATCGGGCTCGGAATTTTTCTACGCTATCATCCCATCGACGAAGAAACCCGAGAGAGAATAAAGCTCTCGCGTCTTCGCCGTTGTTCTCCCGTGCCCTCCCGCGCTCTAAACTCCCTTCTCGCTCCGGCGAATCCAGGATATTCGAAATCCACCGTACGTGGGTATTACGCGCAGTTTCGATCACGAAATACGCGTTGGTACGAGGTGTATAGATATATGTATGCAGAGGGACAGAGAGAGAGAGAGAGCGGAGAGGGGCATTCGAGGAGAGTGGCATTTTCTTTCTTACTCGCGCGCTCTCTCGCCGCGCGATCAACGGGTAGGGAGAGAAGAGACTACGAGACGGTGCCAGGCGCTGTGCCAGCGCGCGCGAGAGAGGGGCGCGAGGGGGAGGGAGAGAACGAAGAAAGAGCGAAACAAGGGAGAGAGCGAGACGGAACTCTAACGGTGACACGGACCAGTGTCGCTCAACCCGAGGCTCCCCGTGCCCACCATAATTTGCCCGACTACCTTCTGCTCTGGCCCATTCAACTCCGCAGTTACGAGGAAAACATTGAATTTTCCCTCACGAGAAAATCCTCGCGAATTGCCCCAATAAATTTCATTGTTCGTCCGTCCAACGGACCATCGAAATTTCAACGAACAACAATATTCGAGACACTTTACAGGCTTTTGGCGGTCGGGCCTCCCGACCGTCGCGTTATGTCCGAAGACATTTCGCGTGAATAGCCGCAACGGGCATCCTCGAGGTGGCAACTTAATTCAATTTAACTGCGAAACAAATATATGGCCTTTGTACCGGAGGCGTCCGAGACTCTGGAGCGAAACTTTGCGGCTATTTTCGGCTGTGCCCCGAAGGAGAATGCGGGGCTGAACCTGCCCGACCACACCCTCGGCTTTTTGCATAAGTCTCTCCTTCCGGCCGTTCGAGACGTGCTCGTTGCCACGATTCACCCTCTTAAGGAGCTTTCGTAACGTTAGAGCTTCACACATCTCTCTCTCTCTCTCTGCGTTGGAAACATCAACGCGACCCCTTTTTTTCTCGCTACGAATATCAATCGTTTTCGCAATTTTTATATCGCAAAATAGCTTTTCCCTTTTCACATAAAACGAAGGACTTTCACTGTTTAGGCTTTGAAAAATCAGCTCCCTCGGGAAACACAATAAAAACGCGTATTTTCCTTTATTTGTTAGGCCAAGCTTTTTGATGCTTCCGAGAAAATCGAGCTTTTCGACGACCGTCGTGTCCATTCGACCGAATTGAAACATCTTTCGAGACTTCTGGTTCGATCCGCTCGTAATGTGGAAGTTGTCGAAGAAGCTACGATGGAAATGTAATAACAGCGTTTCTGCGGGCTCGATAGATTCGTCGGCGGGGAGAACGGAAAACTTTGTCGAACTCTCGGCACTCTCGGTTCATTGCTTCCCGCATAATTGTCAAGGGGGGGGGGGGGGACTCGGTAGCGAGAAGCACGATTGTCCGCGTAAGCGCATTTTCGATTCTCCAATGGGGGGTATCGAACGTGCATCGTACCGGCGAAAATACTTGCGAAAATTGAAGAATATTTCGAAACTCGTTGAAACGTCGAAGGAATGAATTTGGACTGGAGAAACGACGTTTTCAGTGTTCGCTTCGACGGGCACTGAGAGAGAGAGAGATGGAGAGGTTCGTCGTTGACTCAAGATGGCGGGGAGCGGCGCGCACGAAGCCCGTGACCCCGCGTGCCGCTTCGTCGGTGCTTCTGCCTTTGCTCCGGCTACTGCTCTCGCTCGGCCGATTGTGTATCGTGAATAACGCGAAGAGGCGAAATAGCCGAGAGCCGGCGTCGTAGCGTAAATGCCCTACGTGCGCCCGTCTCTCGTACGTTGTCCCGTGCACATTTCGGTTCTCGCCGGAGGAAAAGAGGCGAAACGAAGACTGTCGAGGAAACCGATCCGTCTCTTTCCCTCTCGCCTCCGACGTGCGAGCCTGGCTGGCCTCGATGCGGAGAGGGCATCGATCTCGAATTCTGCACAGCGGCACCTGGAAACTCGTTACATGCCCCCCTCCCCCCCTTCGTTGCCCTCCCTCCCCCGTCTTTTCTCGAACAACCCAATTTTCTTATCGCTGTCTATAATACACTTTGGGACGAGAATTAAGGCTGCACGATTTTAGCCACCGGCTATATACCGGGAAAAACATCGTTGCATCGATCAATCCCCGGCGCGCAGTCGACTCCTCGTAACTGGAGCACAAATCGCTTCTTACCGATTATCGAACGTAACGGATTTTCGAAAAGATTGCAAATTCACCGACGAACCTTTGTTTTCTTCGACTCGATGCAATTGGATAACGGAAACATCGACACCGTGCTCTTTACATAACATTTTACATTAATCGATCAATATTTTTTGAAAATATGATCGTATAAAAATATAATTCGAAATTTCTTTCTCTCGAATCGCAAAAAGATCGAAATCTCGAAATTCGTTGCACGTTTGATGCACGAAACGTTTTCATTGTCGAATGTTATCTTTTTCGACAACGTTTCGAATTCTCCAGATAAACGACTCGAGTTTGCGCTCGCGATCGTTCGGACAACGAGATCGAACTTTCTCCGCGCTTTCGGAATTTCGAATTTATTCTATAACACAATATTGTTTTCGCTCATCGGAGCGTCGTGGAATGATTTCGAGGGTAAGGAGAAATCTTGGGCAGAGTCGTTTCGCGTGGCGGCGATTATTACATCGGCGTTACTTCGTTCCCCGAGTGGGAACGGCACACGTGTGCGTATGTGGCCGCGTCTATTTATCAATATATATCCTTGAATACACAAGAAGCCGCCTCTCTTTCCAGCGGACTCGATTCGATACAAGCGAAAGAGAGGTCTGTACTACTTTGCCATCCGCTACTACGACACTTTAACAATATGTACGTATATAAATCGAGTATATATATGTATGTATATATGTATATATGTATATATATATATATATATATACTGTATAAGTTCACGCGGCTTGGGCGGTTCGCGTTTCGACGATACTTCCTGTATGCGTGCCTATCGTCCGCGTGTGCACGCGCCCGCGCACTCTCTCGTCTCTCTCTCTCTCTCTCCCTCTCTCTCTTTCTCTCGTGTCGTCTCGCCTACCCAGCTGCGGTTGAGTATACGTGCGTGTCTGTGTGACGGCTTGCCGGCGTATTTTGGTATATTGATCGCGCGCCCGCGGTAGGCCATCTCCCGTCCCCCAACCTCCACTGCTCCATCTTGCCCCACTCCATTCCTACTGCTGCTGCTGCTGCTGCTGCTGCTCTGCCTCGGCTCTCCCGCTGCTGGCTTGCCCCGTCGCTTCTCGCACTGTTCCCACCTTTCTTTCTCTCGCTCTCTCTTTCTCTTTCATACCGTTTCGTTCTCTCTCAGTCGCACTCGTCTCCTCGCGAGACTCGACTGATACTCGATGCTTCTCCGCTGGATATCTCGGGCTCCGCACGATATTCGTCTTTCTATATTCTATCGGGCATAGAATTCTCGAGCTTGGCTATTCTGTGAAAGTATTGGATTTTTTTATTGTTTTTTTATTATTCGATTTATATGTTTTTTCAATTTATTTTGAATTCGGAAGAGTCGACGAATTATCGATGGATACACCGTAAAGAGAAATGATTCGATACTTCACTCTGCGATTTTTGCTCATAATGCGATTGCGAGAGAAATTCGGAAAGAATCGACGAACACAGAAAAGCTGTTGCTTTCAATACCTCGCTTTGTCGATCGAACTCAAATAATTTGTCATCTTTGATTCATCCGATAATTCAATCATAAATTGTACCTGATTTGAGGAGAAAAAATGCATGAAAAAAATTACTTTAATAACTTTTCAATAACTTTGACGAGAAATGGCTGAGACTCGATTTCAGCTCGGAGAAAATACTGACGGAATTATTCGGAAATATTTACATTTTTTTCAAAAGGAGGTCGTTCGATCGTTATTCGACGATTTATTTTCCATTCTTATCGCTATTTTATATTTCGTACGGAATAAATGAAAATGATTCGTTCATTTTTCCTACGTACGAATTTTTTCAGATTTTCAAATTCACTTTGCATTTTGCGATCTTCCACGTATTTTTCCATACAAAGAAGGCGAAATTATCGGAAATTTGTGCGAAACGAACGATAAGCGCAAAGAGCATCTTAACGACGGAGCGTTGCGATAGAAATGCGTTGCCGCGTCCTATTTCGTCGTCGTGGAGACGCAAGACAGAAAAACTTCGTCGGAGCCGCTTCTCACTTTCGTCGGCGCGCGCGATACATCGAGACTCTTTGCCAAGGGTACCACGTCCCAATATGCAAATCTTCGAAGCCCCTGGGATACTTGCACAATGTAATAATAAACGAGACGAAGCCTCCTGGCACGCGCTCTGCGTGTTTCATTCAGTTTCGTTGTCGGGCGAGAAGAACTTAGCGCCGCAGTTAACGCCCGTCGCGTAACGCGTTCGCGAAACATACTTCAAGTATATATTTTTTTCCCCCCTTTACGTTGCCCTCGCGCTCGCTCGTTCGCGAATATTTGGCGGGAACTTCGGCGAATTCCGCCGACTAGTCGAGATCGAAGCCAATATTCGAAATTTTCCAACGCAACGCGACAATAATAACGTTCGCGCTTTCTGGCAGAATGGATTTTCGTTGCTCGTCGTCGAGACGAGACAATGTTGCGTTCTTGCGGGAATCGAGCAAGATAGCTCGATCGAAAATTCGCTTACTTCCCGGTAGAAAACAAAATATTAACCGTTGTTCTTGCAATGTGCATTTATTTCCACTATACTGGCAGAGAAACACGATAGAAATACTGCTAGAGTCGATAACGATTTTGTTAGAGTTTATTTTATCGATCGTGCAATCGCGAGAAAACTTGAATAATTTATTCTCTTTTATTTATCTGATGATTCAGCCGCAATTTGAACCTACTTCAAGCAAAGAATTTTTCATCACAAAAGATTACTTAAATGAATCATTTCAGTCGCAAGTTCTTTCGGAAGATCGGCCCCAAATTGCGCTATAAAAATGTTTTGAATTTGGCGCGAATCGATAATACCGTTGAAATCTTACGAAATTTTGAATTTTTTCGGAAGTTTCCGATGACACGATGACTTTTCGAATTTTTTAGTCATCCTGCTACGAAAATCTACAAAACCACTCCTATATAACGATTGTTATAAAATTCAACCAAGGCGTTTGAATTTTTCAAAATCGAGGGTTTTTATTACTTGAGGAAATATTAATATTTTAATTTCAAAATATTTTAGAGCCAAATTTGAATTCGTGCGCGTTGTTCTCATAAAAGGATATACAAATCAAGTCAGTGTGTCGTTTCTTTATTACGGTTTTAACGTCGTTTGCAAAGCTTCCTCCAGAAATTCAAAATCTGTTAAGAATTTTGCTTATGGAGAAGCTTTGCAAATTACCGTAAAAACAAAATGGGAGGGCGACACGCAAATTTAGTGTCATTTATTGAATTTTCGGATTTTTATTCCATCGCGAAGCATCCGAAATTCAATCTGAATTCTCACCATTGAGGGATTTGAGCGCCGTCGCGCGCTCATTGGCGTAATTTTCTTCCAATCGGCCAAAGCTTGATCCGACGTTTCGTTACTGCGACGTAGCGATCGAGAGTTTCACTTCCGATGTGTTGCCGCGTGCGCCAAAGCATCGCGCCGCAGTGAAAAAAAAAAATCTTTTAAATACTCGCCATCGAGACTCTTCCGCGTCTCTCGAATCATGTACGAAAGCGCATAAAATGCTGCAGACTATCCCATAGCGTACTCCATTAAACTTTCTATGTAGTGTGACGTGATTTTTCGAATCACCGTCACACAAAAACCAAAAACAACATAAATACCGCAAATTACCGTTCTATAGATCTCGCTTATTGTCTCTCGCTACTTCCAGTACGATTCAGCTCTTCCAGATGCAGTTTCGTTACCGTCAATATTCAGTTCATGCATTCAGTCAGTTTTGTTCAGTTACAGTTAGTCGAGACCTCGAAGCTATTCGGTGGTGCGAATCTCGAAGTACTGAGATACCCGAATAGTGGAGAGTCTCGACGAGGTTTCGTTGCGAATACGCCACAGTCCGGTGCAAGTCCGGCACTCTCAAGGTGAGGTTCGGTGTGTTGGAGAACAGGCGGAGGGTTTAGTTTTGTCCGGACAAGGCAGGAGTACCTTGTGCCGTGTATGTTGAGTAAAGAAGTTGAGTAGAGCCTTGTTTTCACGCACCGAACGGAGGGTAGCGATCGCAACGATCCTCAAACATTGCCGCTTCCGTACAGCCCATTTATCGATTACCGTCTAGATCCCGTAGCGAAATAGCTTGAGAGGGCAGTAGCTATCGGTTAAAGTTCCCGAAATAATGATAATGATCGATTACGCGTCTTATCATAGGCAAATCAGTCTACCGAGAGCCGCCCTAGAGGCAACTCGGGCTCTCTCTCGCGCTCCCGTTACCGTGGCTTCGGCCGATCGTGTGTTCTCGTGTGTGTGTGTCGTGAGTCGCGCGTAGCGTGGGTCTCACTCTCGCTGCCGCGGACTCCGATACTCGGCTCTCGCTCGTGTTCGTGTGTTTCGTGCTACCTGTCACTTTTTCTCGTTCGCTCGCGTTCAGCGTACGGTCGAGAGTGACAGCTCGTGATAATTCCGATACGAATTATATCCGAATTTTGTGAGCGAGATGCATTCGAAAGAATGCTCTCGTAGTGCAGTTCGTGATCAAGTTCTCGTGACGTCGAAAGACGCGGATCCCGCAAAATAATGGATTAAGTTCTGCTGTTTCGGTGAGTTTATCGTTGGATAATTTTCTCGATCGCGAATAGAAATTCATTGAGCTGCTCGCCTCGATCGTTCGATCGGCTGAGCGCTTCCCGCTGCACTTCGGTGCGATCTCGTGTTGAGATTCCGTTTTCGATCGCGTACGCTATTCTGTTGGCCTCGGATTGCGACCCTTCTACCAAAACCCGCATCCTGAGTAGCCGTGCATTTCCGTAACCGTGCGCTCTCGTGAGTGTCATCGGTGGATATCGATGCGAGTTTTAGCTCGCGGATCTCGATGCGGGAGTCGGCTCACTCCACCGACTCCCAGGTTAGTCCGGTTGATAATACCGGCGAAACAAAATTATCATTTTTTGTGTGTTTGTGCATCGTCCATTGAGTTTTGGGCCGGTTTGGTAATTTCCGGTGAAACAAAAATTAACCATGGAGATCGGCCACTCCACCGATCTCCCGTTTAGTCCGGTTCGTTAATACCGGCGATACAAAAATTAACTGGCGCCCCCGGGACCATCGATGCAATCGCGAGAGTGGGCGGCCGAAGGTGGCGTTAAGTTTCGTTCGCGTATAACTCCCGTTCGGTTTGAGTTTTCGATTTCGTTCTTTTTGGCTCTGAAATTAAGTTTAACGTTCCGCGTTTCGGATTCTAGAAATAAACGTCACAGTAGGTGCACCCGATGTGCGTATATATAGATCGCAAGAGACGAGAAATGCGGGTTGAGGGGGACAGTAGGAGGGTAATTGCGTTGTAAACGCTGCCCTTCGTCGGGTTTATGCGCCACGAAGGTAAAGGGCACATTCGCCCCGTCGTGCGTACAGTCGGGTCTCGTTCTCCTCCGCTACGTAGTAATAGTATACATAGTAAATACTCCATTACGCGTATATATATAGACACACGCTATACGTATGCGTCGTGTCACCCTCTCTCCGCGTGGAGTGAATCGATAAATTCGTAAACGTCGAGCGGGCGGTAATTAAACCGCGAGCCCAAAGTTTATCCGGTCGGAAAAAATTGATACCCGAGACATTCGACCGTAACGTCGTGCCGTGGGACGCGACTTATGATTCTGAACTTGAGAGAAAGAATAAATCTCACAGTAAGAATTCCGGGAAGTCTAGGCCCGTGCACTTTACTCGTTTCTTTTTTCTTTTTATTGTATTTCCGAGTACGCATCCCGGCGCGGCTGCACAGACGGCGTCATTCGTTTTACATCGTTGAGTTTATACCCCGTGCCTGTGCCCGCCAAATTTCTTAATCCGTCGACCCTGTTACGGTATCTGGCGAGTAGCTGACTGGCTGGCTGGCTGGCCGCTACTGATGCCGATGCCGTCGCCGGTTTGATCTCTCGAAGTCGGTGAGCATAAAGTCTTCTCTCTCTCTCTCTCGTACTCCGGCGTGGTTCGTGTGTCTTTCGCGTCGCGGTGGCGCGGAGGACGAGGACACACGGGTTCGCCTTCGCTACACTGCAGAAAGCCCGGAGCACCGGCACTGCGAGAGCATACGCCGAGCATGGGTTGCCCGCGCGACGTTGCCGGCGCTGGCGCGAGCCCTCACGGCTGTCCCGAACGCCTACGCGAGCGGCAACGTCGCACGACCGAGCGAGTCGAACGGGCACGCAGTCAGCCAGGCGAGCAACCAGCCAAGCAGCTCTCTTGCCCCGTTCTCTGTGCACAGCAGCGGCAGCGGCAGCAACGGGCGGCCAGCGGCAGCCTAGGCAAGTTCGTCTCGTCGAGTCAACGAGCACATACTCCAACGAACGGTGTATACACGTTGCTCGCCGTATGCGAGAGAACACCGGGGCTAACCCACTACGCAAGTGTACACGCCAATCGTCGTGGAAACTCCTCTCAGACACTCCGTGCGTACCTCAGACTGGCTTCTACACGACCAGCGATGTGTGCGCTCGCTCGCGCGTCCTCACTGCGGAGATGAAAATCGTACGATTTTTTCAACTAGAAGAAGAAAATTCAATTGGCAGTTAACACGCTATTAGCGGTGGACAATCGTTGATAATTTTTGGTTTATCGTCGAGTTTACAACAGAATCGTCGATAATTCATGTTTTTGATACCGAACTATCGAGGATTGCGAGGGCGATTCGATTGAAGCGAAAAAGATTTAGGACCGCTGACACGATCTAGAAAGATTCACTTATCTGCCATGGAAAAAAAAATTTATTCATTTGTTCGTGGGTCGAATCCTCTTACAAATATCCCCCCCCTACAAATATTTATTTATTTTACAAATAAATAAAATATAGTTTCGTGTAGTTTATTCCGGTGGATAAAATATTTCACTCGATACATACAAAAACAAATGTGCAAAAAATATATCGATTTGGACGTTTTGATGCAACTTATACATTACAATATATTATAAAACTATATCAAAGATATAGTTTATATATATAAAATATATATAATTAAATAAAAAATATTTAATAAATATAATTTGATATACTATATAAATTATATAAATTTTCTATAGATCATTAAATATCTTCGTAATCCACGATTTTCCGTCGTGAATATCTTTGATACATAGATTTTTTTCCATGTGGAATCAAACTCGCGTGATCACATTACCGTGGCTTCTCGCAGTTAATGACGCGCGTTCTCTCGGGGCTTCGCGCCGCGATGACAAAAATCGCGCGTTCCTCGAATCAATTATATCGCGCGAAACTTCGATCTATCGTTAAATTTCATCCTTCGGCACTTATACTCTTCGATAATTCGAATTCGAGGCATTTAATTATACTGGATTTTTTCTCCCGATATGAAATATCGATCGGGAGTCGTGTGCCGGCAATTGGATCAATTAAAATGCAAATCCGTAGACGCGAGGGCTGCGTCGGGGGGTAGCCGAGCCGTTGAATGGTCCCGGATGAGATTGCGTATGGGTTTTTCCCCGCGCGACTATCGAGCGTCGGGAACGGAGTGCACGGACCGCCGCCGCTTCCCACGTAACTACAGTCGCGCCGAGCGTAGTTTCACTCCGAGATTATCTTCTCTATAACGAGAATATATCGCCCCGCCGCGGTAACGCGGGAGATGGAAACTCGCGCGTGTCCCCGCGCGACGAGATACCGATGTCTCTTCTCGTTCATCCATCGGTCGTTGCGCCACGAACTTCGGAATCCGAGACGTTACGATCGTGACATAACTCGGCCGCGCGACGTTAGTCGTACGTCGCGAACCCGCCGCGGCGGTCTCTCGACTTTGTAAGAAAGTTTTATGCGGGAAGTATGAGAGAAGAAAAAAAAAAAGAAACAAGTACAAAAGGTTCATAGCTATTTGCGCAAGAATTATACATTTTTCTTCGTCGGTTAGTTGAGTATTTTTTTTTTTTTTTCCTTTTTTTTTCTTCCGCAGCATAAACTCGTACTACGTCTCGGGTAAATTGTTTCGCGGAGTACCTTGCGCGCGGACGCATTACGCAAGTACGAAATTATACGAATGTATACACCAATGGCGGGCCGATGTTTGTTCGCCTTTAGTTGCGAGCCCGAGATGAAATGCGCGTCTTTCGTACCTTCCACGTAGGTGGGAAGCCTCCGCAGCCGGCTACTGCTGCGCGATAGCAACGGGCGAAACGCGACGGCGTTACACAGACCGGGTACAGTACTTGGCGCGTACTCGTATACGGCGCACGTAGCATACACGTGCCGGAGGCAAGTACGTCTTTGCACAGAGCGAATAACCCCGGCTTGTGTGGGAACGCGACGCGTATATAGTTACCGAGGGGCTTCTTTGCTCTCTTGGACTATTCAGAGAGTCGACGAGGCGAAGAGGATAGTGCGCCGAGAGCGAGGAGACGAGGATAGAGAGAGAGGGGGGGGGGGGGGGGGGGGGGGGGGGGGGGGGGCTTTCGGGCGTGTGCACACACACGGGTCGCTCCCTCGACTCTCTGACTTTCACCGGCAAAATTCTATCTCTCTTGTGACACGATCCTACAAACTAACACGGCAAAAAAATGTCTACTGTCGCGAAGGAGGGCTCCTACGAGCCCTCCTGCAAATATTGACCCTGTACAGGCTGATCTTAAAATCGACCAAAAAAATACGTTTCTTCGATCGAAACGAATTTTGGTAAATGGTTACCGAAGAGTTGTTTTTTTGGTAAAGTTTTAGGTATTCTTGGATGAGAAAATTAATGAGAAAAAAGCTCGAAATCGCGAGGGCGTGCTGCTCTATCCGTATGCCGATCGATTGTCGAGCTGGGGCAGTGACCGAGACTCGCGAGAAAGTTCAGTCCATCGGAAATAATTTTGTTTTTTTGATAATAACTTGTCCCAATATTTTACAGGCATTTGCGAATCGGAAGCAAGAGAACTCATTTTTTTAATGTTTCTAGGATCAAATCTCTTTTTGCGTACGATGCATTAAATGTTTTAGGCGATCGGGATTTTGTTTTATTCGATAAAAATCACTCAAGGTCCATTTCATAAAAATACACGGAAGAAGCAAAAAAAATAATTTTTGTGATAACGAGCCGCCGTATAGTGTGACGGAAGTTTCTCTCTTCTAAAAATTATTCGGAGCGCAAACATGCATCATTTTTCGAGACGCCCTTACGGAAACAGAAAAAGCAGCCGAGCCTAAAATTTCCACAATAATCGAGCTCGTGATGATAAATTACGGATGACAACCTCGGATTGTTCGGGCTGTTATTAAACGAATTAAAAATTGAGTTCGGAAAAAAGAGACTCATAAATCATGGATCGCGCAGCGGGAATAGTAATTTAATTTTCGAAATTGAGAAATTCTTCGTTTCTGAATCGCTCTGTATCTCGAGGCTCTCGGTGAGTTTCTCGAGTCCGGAGCGGGCGGGACGGTCGTTTCGGCGTCGAAAGTCGACCCGGTCCTCGGGGCGGGAATAAGAAAGAATAAAGAAAAAAAAAAAAAAAAAAAATCGGTCGCCTCGTTTTCTCGGGACGCCTCCTCCCGGCCTCTACGAACGGGTTTTTCTTTTCCTCTCGAGCCTTTTTTTCCTTCATTTTTTCTTCCCTCGTCTTCGTCTTTTCGCCTCGCCTATGGATAGAGATATACGACGAGGCCTGTGTACATTTCCATCAACGCCCGCGGTGCCCATAGTCGCGGTGCACACAATTCGTCCCACATCCCGAGCTCGCGGGGCTGCGCGCACTCGAGTACGATAGAAGAACCCTCACGATTCTCGTGTGCGGACCTCGCGAATGTAGACACCGGTAGAATCGTTCGAGCGCTGCGCGAACGCTCCCAACAGTTTCTTCGCGTCGAGCCGCGAGATCTCCGCTCGCAGAGTTTTCGCCGTCGCCGTGCACGAAGAGAAATTGTACGCAGTGCGATGTACGTTGCACGAGGGCACATTTTTCGTTGAATCGCGAGCGACGCGAAAACGTCGAACGAGAGATACAGAGCACGTAAGCGCACCGCTGCGAAACGCTCGAGAAAATACAATACCGTCCCAACGTGGCGCAGTCGGCGCGCGGACGCGCTGTATACCAACTGTCTGCAACGCGTACGTCCGAACGAGCGCGCGCGTGTATGCAATAAGTGTACCTTGACGTTGCGCGCTCGGAACGCCTCGTGAAATAATATAATGCGGAAGACATTAGCAAAGCGCGGTATACACTGTAAACAGTGTGCGAGTATCGTGCGAATACGTGCACACGAATATACGCGAGGCAAGTTTGTGTTACGGCAGTTCGGCGAGCTCGAGCCCCGAGTCGGTGCTTTGTTTGGCTTATGGGCATTGCGTGCGGTGAAAATGTACTAATGTCTTCCGCATTATTGTGCGTTTCTCGCAGCCTCCCGTGTTTCGATGCGAAAACATAAAAATTGAACATCCTCTATTATATTTTGCAAATATAATAAATTTGTTTTCTCGTTAATATCATTATTATTTTGTGTTATTATTAACGAGAGAGCTAATTTATGATAATCCCAAAATATGGACGATATTCAATTTTTTTCAAATAGCAATAAATAATAATATAACAATATATTATTATTATTTTTGATAATGTGTATATATATATAACATTTTTTATAATGATAATTAAATATTGAATGTTGTTCTCCCGCAGTCGAATTTAGCGTTTTGTTGTCTCTTGGGCGTGTAGTTTTTTCTTCTGGACGAAAGCGTGAAACAAAACGCTCGTAATAGAGGGCATATGTAAATGCGTGGAGGGAGTTTTCCCGTCCCTCGTAGAATGCGGAAGGTCGCGTTTCAACGGCAGAGATAGTTCGATAACAAGCCGAGTGAATATTTTATTATCAACGCCCGGACACACACTCGTGGCCTGTAAAAAGGCGTACGTACCGATCGCGCACACGTAGAAAAAAGCTCTACGGGGCATACGCGACACAGAGAAAACGCTGCCAGACGAATGGATGGGCTCGCGTGACTGAAAAGGGTTTACGCGCTACATGTCTCGTCCACTTTTCTTTCTCGTTCGTTTTTTCTCGTGGTCTTTTTTTCTTTCTTTTTTTTTTCCTTCGACCGAAACTTCGTGTCTCGTACGACCTACCGTCGAACTCGAACGATTCAACTTTCGAAATATAACGTCTTTCTTGTGCTGTCCTATAAAAAGAGTTCGCGACGGAATCGGTCCGTTCGACGCCTATAGGCGGAAAGGGGAATGTCACGGATCGGAACGACGTCGCAGTGATATACGAGATACCCGCGGATAGGAAAATAGGCAGTTCTTTCTTTCGAAGCATAGACTCGCGGGAACGAGAAGATCCGCGACCGAGGCATTAAACGAATGCGGAATCGTTCCGTATTCGATTTTCGTCCTAGCC
This sequence comes from Ischnus inquisitorius, assembly GCA_963924025.1. Taxonomy (NCBI): domain Eukaryota; kingdom Metazoa; phylum Arthropoda; class Insecta; order Hymenoptera; family Ichneumonidae; genus Ischnus; species Ischnus inquisitorius. The sequence continues at coordinate 2,963,582 of OZ001249.1, forward strand.
GTTTCGTCGCGAAGCCGACGTTTGTTTCTGTTATGGAAAAGAAGCGGCAACGTTGCAGCTGACTCGTCTCGGGGCCAGCCGGGGCAGAACGCGTGCGTTTTTGTACCTTCCAAGGTCTATACTTCGCACCCCTCTCCGGGCTTCTTTCGACGAGAGAGGACTCTCTCCTTTTTCTCTCCTCTCGAGGAGAGGGGACGAACAATCGGCATTCTACGGCGCACCGTGCTGCGGTGTATACACACAGGCCCAAGGAGTCTCTCGCGACCTAATTGTGTCACGTTACAACCTTTTTTTCTTTTCTCTCTCTCTCTCTCTCTCTCTCTCGACGCTCCTTCGCCGAGGTGGGCACGGGACTACACATTTTTTTCATCCTCTCCGAAACCCGGCTCTCGCGGACTGGAAATATTCGTTTGATACGCCGTAACGACGAAAATCGTTAGAAAAATATTGAGAGATCGAGGAGTTTTGAAAATCTCATTTAGATCGGGACGAGCTCGACTGTCGGATGGCATTAGATTGAGATCTGAGAAGCGGCTCTCTGGAGCGACAGTACGAGGAGTTACGTGTGTGTGTGTGTGTGTGTGCGCGGACCGAGTCTTCGAAGCCCGTAATCCGAGATCCGGAACGAGAGAAACGTCGCTCCACGGTATCCGGGTAAAGGGCTCGGTGACTCTCCTCTCTCTTTAGCCTACAGCGACTCTCTCTCTCTCTTTCTCTTCGACTGACACGCCCTGACAAAGGGAATCGACGTAATGGGATGATCGTTTGGACGAACCGACGGTGGTTCTCAATTTATAACAAAGTAACGATTGGAAAACAGCCTCGCGACGACTACGGGGAATCAAATAAACGCATTGAATTCCGTACAATGGACTATCAAATATTGTTATTATTGCCATCATTCGATATTCAATATTATTATTAACGAGAGAATTTATTATATTCGTAAAATATAACGCTGTTCAATTTTCATTCTTTCCCCGTAAAATTATCGTTAACTTCGATCTGTTTTTCGGCAAACAAAAAACAACTTTTGTCTTATCCTCGTATAAATTTTATTGTTATCTAGCGTTCGATTTTTTAGTAACGAAGCATCACAAAATTGTTTCTCGTTTTCGATATTATTTTCAAATCAAGCTTTCAGCGTTCACCGTCGTCGTTGAACGGATTTCCAAAATATTCGTGGTTTTCCGATAGAAAAGAAAAAGAAGTATCGTTTTAAGAATTGCAAGAAAAAAAGTGTACCAAATCGCGTAAGGCGACAGAGTTCAAGTACGAGAATTCGCGGAAAAAAAAACGAATTCGAGCATTCTACCGAAGTAGACCGAGTGGCAAGAAGCGTAATACATCGTAGGGGCCTTCGTCGAGCGATTCTCTTTCTAGCCCTTGAGGCTTCACTTCGGCTTTCGGTTGTTCGTCTCCCGTAGCCGCTCTATCTTTCTCCGGTTTCGTATATATAAAATCCCCGTGGCCATTCGCTTCGAGGGTAATACAACAGTGGCTTCGGGTACGTGCGATTGAGCCGCGAGAGAAGGCTCTCTCGGGCCGGGAGTAAGCGTCGATTTGGCAACGTCGCGCGAACCTCGCGAGCGCGCCTCGGCCTCTCTCGCGTGTGTAGAGTGGGTAGCTTAACCGTGGCTCGCGAAGCTCCTCGGCTTCCCCGGCTCGCCGAATATCCTGCGCGACGTGGCAACGTCGCGTGGGTCTCTCCGCTATTATGTAACACCCGGCAACGTTGCAGAGGAGGGCAAAGAGGGAAGCCGAGAGCGAGCGAGCAAAAACAAGCCGGGCGAGAGAAGCGGCGGGGAACGGCGGGGTAGGGAATCGCCCAGCGCGCGCGCCGCGCGAATCGGTCTGTGCTGGGGCTAGAGCGAAGCACCGAGCGATAGAGCGAGCGAGAGTGGAAAGGGCGCGGGGAGCGGGAGAGAAGGGGGGGGGGCGCGGAGTGAGTTAGGAGGGAAAAGCCGGGGGATCCCCACCCTCGGGTTTGCTCTGCTTCTACTACGACCGCCGCCACTGGCTGCGTCACGCGAGCTATTGCAACCCCTTTGCCATTATTCCTCACGAGAAACCATCACCAATACAAACTCGGGATATACACGCCGCGAGTTTTCAAGTAGAGACTCCACTATTACTACTACTACTATCGCCGACCGAAGACGCTCCTTGGCCCGGTGCCTCGTGTGCAAGTAGATTTCCAGCTTAAAGCTGGAGAATTCCGGGGAAATTAGGATTCCGGAATGCCCCTCGCGCCCTCTCATGCAACTAACGGAAGAATAGGAAAGATAGAAAGAATGATAGACAGGTTGATAGCTCGCTAGGAGGCTCGGGGCAGGGGGGTAATTGATGAAAAAATTCCAGAGGGATGTGTGAGAAAAGAATTTCGAATGTCCTTTCGATCTTCCGGGGAAAAAAAAAGATATTTCTTTTTTTTAGGGGAAAAAAAAAGATATTTCTTTTTTTTCCCTTTTTATTCTAGTGAATCGCGACAGGATTCGTTGTCAGGAAAAACCGAAAAATATCGAAGAATCAAATATTTTTTTTTAGTTGTAAAACACTGAAAATGTAAAAAAAAAAATTTGTTAATAAAAAATTATTATTAATAAAAAAATAAATTTAAACACGAGGGAGCGAAACGTAAAGCGAAATAAGTTGCGTGCGCTTATGAGTTGCAGCAACTACCGATAATCCGAAGATTCATTAACGGCGAATGCTTCGTCACGAAAATGTTGCGAAAATGTGAAAGAAAAAAGTTTCGTCCGATTAGTCGTCGAACCCGTACGAGCTTTAATCCAAAGGTTAGCACGAACGAAACTCGCGTTCGTCTGTTTCGCCTTCGGCCTCTCGCGCACGGCGGAGAGTGAGCCATACGCGTTTGCAGATGGTAATGCGTTCCGGGAACTCTCGAGTTTGATATTCTTTTGAAAAGAAAGCCCGGAGCTTTCCATCGTCTCCTCTGAATGCACGCGCGTATTCAGCGTTGCCCTTCGCGTAGGTGGCGCGCGTTGGCCCGGCTTTTCACATATGAATAATACGAGCGGAGCAAGAAAAATCGTACGAGTGCACTTCGGAAACGAGTGCGCGAAGAAGTGGGCGCGGAAGAAAGGCAGGAGATAGAATTGCTCGCCGGCGTAGAGTGTACACAGCGGAGGAAGGATGGAACACAATGGAATACGGAGGGGAAGCGTAAAAAGGATTCATGCCCGACGCTCGTGCATGTTGCCGTGCACGGCTCGGCGTATAATATACGCGAAGGCCGGCGCGCACTCTGAAAACAAAAACGACGCGAAAGAGAGGCCGCGAGAAGACAACGGAACAAAAAAGATACACGGAAAGGAGAAATGCACGATAGGCCAGGGCGAGGGAGGGGGAAGTGGGAGGAGGGGACGAGGAAGGGGGTGAGTTTGGAATAGAATCTCATTTCTAGTCTCGTAACGAGATTTTGCGAGCTCTCCTCGCTCCGTCCCCACCCGCCCTTTTCATTTCCTAGCTCGTTTCTAGCGAGGCTCGTTTCGTTCGAACCGAAGCCCGGCCTGTCTGTCGTTGCGTGATCGCTATTATTCCAACGGGAGACTCTTGTCTCGTTGCGCACAACGAGGACACGACGAGACTTCTTTTCTTCTCGGCCGTTTCCTTGGCAGCGAGGGGAAGCTCGGGTCGCTATGATACGACGAGGTGTCGGTCGATTTTTTTTTGTCGCGTTACGAAGGATACAAAATCCCGATTTCAACGCGTGTGGTATTTTATCTGTTTTTTTTTTTGTTACCGTCGTATAGCTAAGCTACCTAACTTCCATGGTCCGCAGCTGACTTAGCTAGTCTGTACCGCATTTGATGTGGACGCGGGGAAAGTACAGGAAATTTTTTTTTTTTCTGTTTTTTGTACCATCGAAAGCGATTCTCTCTCTATTTTCGCAAACTTACGAGAAACGAACACTACGCAAGGACTACCTCAAGTGTAGACAACGAGTCTTACAAAAGCTGGCCTCGCCGATTGATGCACCAGCCAGTGCCCGGCTAAGCGGTCACTAAGTGGAATTGAAAAACACGAAAACTGTAATCGTGGTTTTCGATGGTGCCGAAAGTCACGGAAATTCTGGAAATGGCCTTGAATTTTTCATTGCGTCGATGGAGTCCTCGAATGTCTTTAAAGTTATTCGCTGCTCGTTGAAATCTGTCTATTTGTTTTTCGGCTAGTTTTCCGTTTCTACAAACGGGATAATTCCTAATCTTCAATCCTCAGCGGCCCTGTGGGTTTAGGTAGCAAGTATCGATGTTTGGATCGCGATTACGACCGAAAGATCGTGTAGAGCAGCTTCGAGAATAATTGCTCGGAGAGTCATAAAACTATCGTAAAAGGCGCGTGGGCCCGTCTTTCTCTCGTCCGGATAGAGAGGCAGATAGAGCCGAGGCCCGCGGACTTTGAATAAATTATTCGAGCCTTCGAAAAAACACGTTTCCCTCGATTAATTTCGGAAGTCTCCTCGCACCACTCGACGGCCTCGCTGACTAAACTCAAAACAAGCCCCCGTAGATCGAATTAATATTCGACCGTAGCAATAAATTCCTCGATACCCTCGGACTTACGAATCAAAATATTCGGTGAAAGAAAAAAAAAAAAAAAAAAAAAAAACTCTTTCCTACAACTACCTGCCTCGCTCGCGGATCGTTTAACTTTCGCAACTTGCGGTCGAAAGAGTTCGGTGACGCCAACCGCCGCGATCTCCCGTCCCCGCTCTCTCGAAGGCCTCCCACGTGTTTCTTCTTTTTTTCCTTCCGACGATTCGCAGTCTCTCGTCATCGTTGGCGCGGTGAAGGTTACGAGTTTACTCGGAACGAACGAGGAAACGAAATTTCTAAGATGTTTATGTTCCCGAGTCGCCGGCAACGCTCGAAAGATCGCTTCGACGTTCAATGCCACGAGATTTTTGTACCGTGCACTGTCGAACTGTGTTTTCGATGTCTCAGCATCGTTCACCATGACAGAAAAACATCGGCTAATCGAATTATCGTCTGAATAACCATAATCACAACATAGCCGACGCGTTGATTATTATAAGCAATATGTATAATTAAGGATTACAGTATGTAAATAACTTATTAGCGTTTTTATCTTGAAAATATTTTTCTTTTAATTCTTTTACTTATTCCAGATATCGAACGACTTAAAAACAGACGTTTCTCTCGGCATTAAACGCAGATATCCTTAATCAATCATTAAATGAAGAAAAAATTGACTTATTACTTAATAATTTTGAAGTAACACGATATTAATTTATTATTTTATTAATTGTAGCTTTTTTATCGCTCTAACTATTTCAGAGAAAAAGTCGCGACGGTGACCTTGAATTTTCGGGAATTTTGCAAATGTGTTTAACACGTTGCCATTGTTTTTGTTGCACTACGAATTTCCTACCTATTCGTAAAAACGATTTTTCCGCGTTTTGCCAATCTGCGACCAATTTGCGATTTCCACAAGTAAGCCGACTAGTTTGATATCTCAATGACGGAGAAAAATATCCTTGCACAAATACGTCTACGAAAAAAGAAAAAACAACAACGAAATCGTGTACACGTGCTACTTTTTCCGAGTTCCGCACGAGAAGCCGCGCCAGTGTATTATACGGAAGCAAAAGCGCTCTGTAAGAGATGAAAAAAAAAAGCAACAAAAAAAAATAAACCATCAGAAAGAAAGCAAGAAAGCCGGCTACACTGTGGCTGTTTTCCGTTGCCGCTTCTCCCGAGTGAATAAATATTCATGAGAAGCCTCCTTCCCCCATCGAGAAAGACAGTAAAGTTTTCACGTTCTTTTCTATCTCATATTCGCGAGGGGCAATGAGCGGTTCGTTTCGTTGCGAGTGTTTCTCCGTTTCTTCTCTCTCGTCGCCGCGGAGCGTTATTTTTCGGTTTTTCTTTTCTCAACCATCTCTTAGGATGCCGTCAAACGGTTCGTATGTGTGTGTCTCTATATCTGACCCCATCTCCTCTGTACGGTTCGTTCGTTCGTTCTTTCGACCGGTGCTACGTAGATCGTGCCGATACACCGAGTAGTTGCGCTACAATCGCGTGTGTAAATGTATGCGCGTCGAAGAGAGGCACAGAACTATCGTCTTCTGTTCGCCGTTCGGTCGCTCCCCTCTCGCCTCGCGGCGAACGCTCGCAAAGGTTAAACGCGCCTGGCGCGCCGGAGGGGAGAGCCGGCAGAAGCCATCGCGAGGCATCGGTGAGAACGATAAAAAAAAATAAAAAATTGAAAAATAACAAGGAAACAAGCGAAGAGGGGATAGCGATAGAAAAAACGTTTGCTCGTAATAGCCTCGTCTCACACCTGCATCGCGCATTCCTGCGCATCTACCGTTGGCGCGTTCGTACGCTTTAAGAAATAAAGGAAAACAATGAAACCCCTCAATTTTTCGATCACCGAGTAAAACGAGTATATGCGAGCAGGGCCTTCCCTCGCGATAATCGGGACACGAAACTCGCCTCGAACACCTGCTCGATTCTTCTATGCGAAACTCTCGTTCGTCGCGTTCTTCTTTCGTTCTTAATCGCCGCAATGGATTTATAATCGATGGAAATACATCGAATAAACAAGAAGTAACGAGCGGCAACGGTGGATGCGCGTTTGGCCCGCGCTCCAGTGATCACCCAAGTCAAGCAACTTTCTTCGCGGACAGTACTTGGATGGGTGACCGCTTAGCCGCGCGCTAGCCGGCGCATTGACCTAGCCTTTAAGTTTTCATTTCGCATAATTTTGCAAAAATGGAAAGAGAATTGCGAACACTTCTCGATGGGCTGAAAATCTGAAAGCAATGATGCTGAAGGGCCTGAAAAAATTCATTGTCCATAATAAAGAATGTCATTAACAAATTAATTTAAAAAAATTGTTCAGCAACCCAACGTTTTTTTATTGATGGTTCGTCAATTTTTCTATTATATTCCGGAATCCATATGGGCAAAAAATCCTTAAAAAATACCTCATCAATTATTTCACAACGTCTGCAATTTTGAGTTCGGAAAGTGGAAAAAGGCGAATCGGCTGTATCCGTCTATGAAACGGGGAAATAAATCGAAATTTTTTGTCTTGTCTCGAAGAGGGGGATTCTATTACGAGATCGACGAAAGGACTCTCGGGCGTTTGCGTCACCGGCTGAATAACTTCGTTCACTTCCGAGCGCTATAAAACTTCATGCGCTCACGGCGAGGCGACCTTATCTCGCAGCGTCGTGTGAAGTGTGGCACGCGCAACCGGCTTCCCGGTCCGGCCGTAATGCGCCGTACACACGTATTTTTCTCGATCGTCCGCGGTTATTAAAACTCGTCGGGCGGCGTAGTCGTCGTGAGAGCCTGCGCGAGCGTGCACAACCGCTGCTGGATATTCTCCGCCGTCCGGCAACCGTTGGTCACTACCGGCCGGCCGTGACACACTTGCGCCCTTGCGAGCGTCTGACGTGTTCGAATTCGCACTCGATTCGATGCATCGCGAAGTGCGTTCGGATATTTGACGCGAGTGCCCGCGATACCTCGACGTGTCGTTCGCCCTTGTTCACCAATGGATGCGCGACACGACGGAGCATCGGGATCGAGAGTAGAATTCAATGAACTTCTCAAGGTGACGAAACAATACGGATCGTTGTTACATTTATCGTTGCGCTCGATCGAGAAATCATCTGTCGAGGGGTCGAAGAATCGGACTCACTGCCGATTATACAATCGGAAGTCCATTTGTTTTCAACTCTTTTCGGTGACTCATTTTTTTTAACATGTCTAATCTTTTTTTTTTTTACAAAAAAAAAATTGTGTCTACATTTTGTTGGTTCGTCTCGTTCTTTTATCGCAGTCTAGCTCTGTTCGTTAAGATTTTATCACATTTGGCTTCCTCGAGACGAACTTTTCGCGATGAATTCGCAATTCTATGAGAAATTTTGTCCCAAACCTCGTTCGTTAGTAAAATAGTTGTTAGTTCTTCTAAATCAGCTGTTTTGAATTTTCGTAAAAAAAAAACGAATTGATTGCGATTGACGTTGTTGCGAGTTTGCATTACGGCTGTGCCATTAGCATCGATCTCTTGTATACCATCGTCGTCTCACGCTCTCCTCGCAGGTCGACAATCCCGTCCAACTTCTTCATTACCGCGCTGATCGCGAACTAAATGCGATCCCTCTGGAAGCAACGATTTCGCGATATTGCAATGGGTCTCAAGACACGAGGAATAGCTGGAATAACTCGCGAAACGCTGACTCACATTGTATTGGATTCTTACGAGCATTAAATTTGATTTATTCGACGCGACATTGCGAAAAGATCTCGCAACGCAAGGTCAACAACACGAGTTATCTGACTACTGCGCATTTATGGTGCTCGAGGCGAAAAAATAATAATAATAACAAAAAAAAAAACAAAAACAAAACAAAACGAAAAAATAAAAGAGAGAGTCGCAGTCTACGATTCTCTCGTGGCTCACGAGAATCGCCGGGAGTCTCCGCTCGAGTCGAGCCTCGCACGACGTCGTTACGCGTTCGTGCCGCACTGGTGTACACCGGGTATTGTAATTCCGTATAATAACGTAGCGTCAACAACACCCTCGCCACGGCAACGATTGCAACGAACACGCGCTCGTAGTTCAATCTGTCTTTCGCCTGTACACGCCGAGCGCGCGAACACACGCACGAGTCGAAATGTTTGTGTAGATATCGTCGGCTCGGAAAAAGCCCATCGTCATCGAGATAGAGGCGAAAGAGAGACACAGAACGCTCTACAGAACTTCGGTGCATTAATCACGCGGGTAGATTTTTTTTCTTTTTTTTTTGAGATTTTTGCGTGTTCGATCGTAAACCCTGACGAGTTTTTACGACTCTTCCCGCGCGCGTTTGACTACCCAACTTTCAGCGTGTCGGCAACTTAGCTAAACCGTGCTGGATTTGCCGTTGATACGGAGAAACGGCTGACAATCCGTTTAGAATAGATCAGTCCTGTTTTTCTCATTCCCAGTGTACTTAAAATCGAAAATGACTCAAGTGTAAACACCAAGGTCTCGAAAAACTCGACGGTTGACGCGCCGGGCAAGCGCGGCTAAGCGGTCACCCATCCAAGTACCGACCGCGAGCAATCGTGCTTGACTCGGGTGATCGCCGAAGCCGCGCGAAGACCGCGCATCCATCGCCGTCGATTCAATCGCCTGAATGATTGGCCATGGAAAAATAGCGTTCGTCGTCAAGTATACGCGATATTTTCATCTGCGTGTTAAAAAAACAATTCGTCGCTGCATCGTGAACTCGCGTTCTCCACCGAGACGGTCAAAGTTCATGCGAACGAGCTCGCCGAGAAGCGCGCGTTTTATTATCGTAACATTGCAGTATTGTAACGCTCGCCAACGCGGCGTTGTGCGCGCGTCCTCCGCATCGCGGATGTGCGAAGAGAAGTTTCAGGCGCTTTGTTGTTCTTGCGCCACTGTCGCATCCGTTTTGACGAACTTTCTCTAATTTACAACCCTACCAAGAGCTTATCTCGCTGTCTTGAGAGCCGCGGGATTTTTTTTTCCTATTTGTTTTTTTTTTTTCCATTTGTAATACTCACGTTACCGTTGTTTCGCTGTTACACTTGCGGCTCGCTCACCTGCTGCGCGGCTGCCGAGAGAAATAGCTCGGGCGTGCGCGATTGCGTAACGAGAATGAGAATGCCTCGAATCAAAGACCCAGACGGCTTCTTTTTTTTTCTCTATGTTGTTTGCACAGACATGGAAGAAAAAAAATATCGAGGAAAAATTTATCAGTTTTTTTCTTCGTTTTTTTTAACGATCGATCGATTCTAGAGATTCGATTGCGATGTATAAATACGACGAATGGCATGCATGTGCACGGCTATGTACATTTATAAACATCTATATACCGAAATATATCTATATCTTTATCGATATTTATCAACGTATATACACACCTATATATGTATATATATGTGTACATAGGAGAGGCAATGAATGTCGTGTCATCGATATATCTACGCCTCACGCTCGCCTACATTCTCTCACAGTAAGAGACTCGACTAATGGCCCATGTGCCGGGCCGAGATATGAGCCGATAAGAACTCATTACGTCGTTGCTCGACGCGCGAGCGTTCCCTCAACGTTCGCGTGTGTACTCAATCGTAGAAAGTGCCGCGATGGGCTACCGTGCCTCGTTCTCTGTATTAACACTTTTTTCGGTATCTATGACAAACATAAGTAGCACTATAAGTTCGGCTACGTCGGTGCCGTTGCGACATTATCGCGTCCAGTGGGATCCTCTCAACAGCGACGCACGATTTACGAGAGTGGCGAGAAAAAATGTATAGAAATCCCTGGTAAATAATCGCGTTCTTTTTGGAGAGAGTCGACTACTTGGGCGTTCGAAACGGGATGGAACACCTTACACGCATTTCGCGACTTGATATTGCGAGGCACGAAGAGCACGTGCGAAGAATCCGAAGTTACGATTCTCATGGGTTATTTTGAAGCGCCGGCATGTAAATAAAAGCATTTAACTGAGTTGGAAAAATTGGCCTCCCGCTCGACGGTTCACGCGCTAGGCAGTGCGCGACTGAGCGGTCACCCATCCGAGTACCGACCGCGAACAATCGTGCTTGACTCGCGCGATCGCCGAAGCCGCGGACCGACCGCGCGTCCGTCAACGTTCGTGCATAACGCGAGTGTTATTTTTGCCCTCTGTTTATCGAGACCATTGTTCTTTTTCTTTTTTACCTATGCATCGATAATAACGCTAACAACGCTTACCGTTCGATCGCGCGCATCGTCATGCCCGCGCGACCAACACGTAACGCTCCACGCATGTACGACTCTCCGCCTCGACTTCCGCTATCTCCCTCGATCGTCGCATCGTCTCGTTCCTCGTTATCGCGTAACTCCGACGCAACGACGAACTTCGCAAACGAGTTAATCGCTGCGGCGCGAGCGGTCGTGTCGTCGCGAACCACGCGCGATCGTAACTTCACGCGCAAGGCCACAACGCCGCCGCGTTCTCGTTATCGCGACAACTCGTCCGCGCATCGCGAGGGATAAATCCGGGAAATGCGAGTTTCTACCGCTTCGCTTTGCCTTTCCCCGGCTCGGCGAAGTGCGTGCGTTCGCACGGTTCCGTATAGAGCACTTTGACGATACGGTCCATAATTCGTTCGCATGCAAATGGATCGCGAATATAGAAGCAAAAAATCGTCTCTGCCGTTTTCTATTCTCTCTAGTTCACGCTTCGTCACTTCGAACTTTTGGTGTTTTGAAAATGTTTTTAAACTGCAGTTTTCATTCTTCATTAATCCTTTTAATTTTCAATCGATATCGAAGCGATGCATCAACAGTCGCAAAAAAACAGAAAAAAGAACAAAACGATAATCTTCTTTTCAATATTTTATATTTTTTTTTGTTTTTTTTTCTTCGTTGCTCCGGGATCTTTGATCGCAGTTCTGCGACTTGCCCATCCGTCCACGTGCCGACAAATCTCCGGCGATAATCTAACAGCCATTGCCCGTTCGTCTATTTATCCATCCCACGGGCACACGCGCGCGCGCTCTCATATGGACACGAAGCTCGCGGGTGCGCATTACAACCCGCGGCACACTTCCTGCCGCGCGTTGTACGTCGCCCGCCCGGCATGGAAATTATGCAAACGAAAACAGCAGGCCCGCTACACGCTTTGAATATACGCCGATCGTACAGAAACGCACGTCGACACAGTCATTGACACTCTATAGCGAATGGCCTGAATCGTGGATACATAAACTAAAAAAAAAAAAAAAAAAAAAGTCGTAAGTCAAGTTGCTAATAATTAAAGTACCCGTGACTCGCTCGTCGAAGTTTTTTGTTCTCTCAAAAAGTTACTCGCCGTCACGAAATTATCTGCACCATGCAAAGCGCTTGTATCGCTAAAACTCGAGGACAGTGTTATTTCGCGCGCTATTTTCTTCGGCCGCGGGAAAGAGTGAGATAGAGAGAGAGAAGAGAGATATATATAGTGTAAGAAGCGAGCGAGTCGCGCCACCGGGTTAGACGACCGGCACAGCCGAGGAGAAGGCTCTTACGTAACGCGAGCCGCCAGTCGTCGGGACTACTGGTGAGAGAGACTCGAATGAATGAAACTGGCCCGAGTCCACGAAACGTTTCACACTCTCCGTAACGCGTACACAGCGGTGCGCGCCCTCGAGACGCGCGGCCGCAGCCGTCGCTCGGCTCTTGTGTTTCGTCGTTCGCGCTCGGTCTCTCCTCGCTGCGCGACGCCCGAGCTAAACTCGCTCCGTATTGCCCGATGGATAAAGAGAAGGTGACGCCATCGGGTCTAAAACGTTGTCCTCTATTCAGCGACGAAACACAATCGAAAGGTCGCGCGTGATTAACAAACGAGAGGGACTTCGAAAATTGCCGCCGCGGCGACGTTAATATGCGCACGTTGCCGTTCGCGATCGGGCTAACGAATTAATGAGCAATTAACGATACGGACCACGCTCCGCGCAGTCACGGGCTTTCGTCACAATCGAGAACGAAATTGACCAACGTTCCGGCACTAATTGTATAGACTGTAATTTCTTACTTCACTCTTGTCTCGGATTCTCAAAGTCTTGTTTTTTTCTTTTTTTTTTTTTTTTTTTTATATATATATAAAACTTCCGGTTCGCGTCCATTAGGCTGCGAGACAATTAAATTTGATTTGACACAGATTTCTTTCTATCAAATGAATCGTTTTTTCGCACGCGGAAAAAAGCCGATGAATCTCATATTAATTTTTTTGATCGTTTCTTTCACGAATAAAGCTGATAGGTTCAACGTTCTACTGGTGAATTAGTACGAAAATAATATTTTATACTAAAATACGAAATTTTATATTTATATTTTAATGTACGAATTTTTATATTTTATACGGAAATACATATAATTTTGTACTACGTATAAACACGTAGACTCGCGCGCTTGGTTTCTCAAACTGCCAAAAAAAAATTATTTTCTCCAATTAATCATCCGGCTTACGCCGAACTCGTTCGTTGGTCGCGTCAATCGATCCCGAACGAATCGAATCGTCTTCGCCCCAAACTCAATATCGATCCAATCGTTTCTCGCACACGACGGAGCGGATTGATGAATTAATGACTTTTTTAGTTAATCTTTATAAAAACGGCGATAAGACCTTTTTTTCCAAACATTCGGAACGCGCTAAAAAGAAGACAAAGTCCGTCGAGGTTTTATTGATAAAAGCATGTCGGGGGTTCAATCCGGGCCGGAATGAAAAAAGCTTCCTATCCCCCCCGGTATCTATCGGACATGTGCAAATGACCGGGCACGTCCACCTGGTGCATATCTCGTTCAGGAAAGTAAAACGAACTTTTCTCTTTTCTCCACGGGCGCGAGTTCTCTTCGTCCTCGGCTCTCGGGCGCGGGGGCTTTTGCAATATAACGTCCGGCATTGTGGCGGCCGTGACAAATTGCGGTTGAGGCGATGCGACTCGCGATAAAAGCGAGCACCGGCCACCACACCGCGCATAGTCGCCGAGGTAGTACCGGCAGGTACCCGGTCGAACGGTCATTCGAGTTATATATGATATATATTGTGTATATATATACATATCACATATAACTCGTGTTGTATGTATATGTGGAGACAGCGAATACGGGGAAGTGCAACGAGCAGTGTTCGCGTTGTATACAACACTCTGAACGCTCTCCGATGACGAGGTGGAGCGAAGACGAGCGCTCGCGGGGGAGGAACGATGCGAGACGAACGAACGAACGAACGAACGAACGAGTGAGTCACTCTGAAACCGACGAGATATCCTCACACGTTCGCGTCAATTGTACCGCCACATATGCCACGCACGAACTGGCATTCACGCATTCACGAACGAGTGAATCCCTCATAAGCGCGAAACATACGATATACGTATACGTGGGCTCTGTTCTCGCGTTGCGAGCGTTCCGACGAATGCAATTGTTCGCTACGCTCGGTGGGACTCGTGCGCGCGTGGGAGTACAATGTTTTATCTCGTACATACACGCGCGTGTATGTATGTATTTATGTACATTTGCAGCGGTAGATACAATGCTTCTGCACTTCGAACGCTTCTACGCCGAGGCTTCGTATTTTATCGACGAATTCATTGTGCGGACGATATAGATTTATATTCATTATATATGATATAAAGTGTATATTATTTATTATATGAAAAATATACGAGATATATCGGCAGTTAGTCGCATATTGAATATAATGTTGAAGATTATAAATATATGCTTTTATATTTATTAAATAAAGGGTCGATATTTCATTTAGTTTATGAAATATTGGCACATTTTTCTTAATGGTATGAATTTTCTAATTATTCCGAGCTTCGTTTTCATTCGTGGAAGAAAAACGCAATCTCGCGTAATTGAATAAAATTCCGCCAATGTATACGTATTCGGTAAATAGGAAAAATTAATTTCATTTGATGAAAAAAAGTTACAGTTACGGGCGATTTTTCAATCAGGTTTTTTCTTCATTGACTTCGGTATTGTTATTATGCAGAATCAATATTCTCGTCAGCTTTTCAATACCCGATATTTGTCCGATTTTTAAATGATTTTTAAATGAGTTTGAGAAATACTTTTCGAAACTCCAGTTTGCTCTTCCGAAAGGACTATCTTACATATACTTTACATATATTCGTCTTCTTTATACAAATAGGTTTTGTGTCGATGGGCCAAGTACCTTTCCTACATATATACACTACCAGTATTGCGTAAGGCTTGCGCGCAATATCAGATTCGATTCTTGAACACGACGGCGAGATCTTTCCATAATATCGAGATATATTTTTTCTAATACTTGAATACCATCGTAAATTCCGACGGGTTCTGACGAACTCTTCCCTTGTCCCTCCCGGCACTTCGCAAAGCTACCTAACTTCCAGTACATCCGCAGTCGACTCAGCTACACCATACCGCGTTTGCCGTGTACAAAACTTCGGGAAACTTGTGCCGCTACAGACGGCCCTGTCTTTCGATCCTCCGATGTGTCCCCGTCAGTTACTCAAGTGTAATACACCGAGATCCCAGAAAAACTGTCCTTCGACGATTGAAGCGCCGCGCAGTGCGCGGCTGAGCGGTCACCCATCCAAGTACCGACCGCGAACAATCGTGCTTGACTCGCGTGATCGCCGAAGCCGCGCGCCGACCGCTCATCCACCGCTGACGATGTATCTTTCCGTACAATATCTCTCGTATATAAATTATCGAATGCTTTGCTACTACCTGTGTCGCGAGTATGAAATCCATATACCTATAGCGCGATGCACAGAAGAAGCAACGAGAATGACTTGGCAAACTGCCGATCTTCTGCTCGCATCCCTCTCCGTATCTCCTCCCACGCATCGGCCACGAATCCCGCAAAATCGACTCTCGAGCTCTCGAGCGATCGCGTCACCGGTACAAAGTTCTGAGGCTGTAATGTATGCACACGCGGTATCTCCGTAAGCGCCTACGTGTGTCGATTTTTTCGTGTAGCCGCTGTTGAGTCTTCGCTCGAGCAGTTTCTCGAGCGAACGCGAACGTCTTGCGGTTGACGGTACACGTTAATCGACGCAAGATGAGAATGAATCTAAACACGATGGATTCACGTGCGCGACGGCTATAAAATCGGCTCGATTCGTTCGTCCATTACCGCTCAACTACTGCTATAATGTTTCGTCTTTTTTTCACACTCCATAGCCTGTGTTTTGCGTCAACGCGCGACAGACACGACCGCTTTGTCCACCTATGAACAACCGGAAGTTCGACGTATTCGCTAACGAGTACGCGAAACGACTCGATGAAAAGAGAAAAACTTTTTTTTATGATTCGCTTGCACAGAAACTATACATTCTTACGGTACGGAAACGTACCAATCTCAACGATCTGCGAGGCTTTTTTTTTGCTGATGCTTGATCTGCGATCGCTAATGAAATTGAAAAAATAATCGATCAGATCCTATCGAGAATACGATGATTATAATGGCCGAGAGCTTTCTTTCTAACCCATTATAAATTGGTTTCTGACGCATTAGTGAAAAAAATAAAATGATATGACACGTTTTTCCTTTTTACCGAAGACCTTGAAGATGGTACAACGGAAGCAAAAACAATTTTTCTCTCTCGAGTTACGTTAAAAAAAAAGTCAAGTAATTAAAAATGTTATTCAAAAAAATTCAGAATCGTTTTCTTGTACTAAAAAAAACGAGTGAAGTCGTAAAAGTAAAAAAGTAAAAATTGGTAAAGTAATTCGCGCGACCTTGCATTTGATGCAACGAAATTTTTCATTTCCCTTCCAAGAACGGCGCGAGCGAGTTTCTCAAATTTCCATGAATTATTTCGACCGTAAATTTATGTGTGTAGCCCGAAGTAACGCGTTGCCGGCGAGGTGAGAACGCGTCCAATGGGTTGGCGATGTATACGTGTATATCGTCATTATCTATCCGTGCATTTATCGAGTGGTATATACGAGTACACATAACTGTCGTACCGTCGCCCGTGAAGTCCCCAAGGGCAGATATGGACACGATAAATAAAATAGCCACGAGGCGATTGCGAATGCAGTAGGGAGAACAACGTCGACGAGTCCGGCTCGCGTGGCTCTCGTCGCTATAGTCTCTCTATCCGGCTATGCATGACCCATTTCCGCCTATGGAACTGCGCGGAAAGAATTCTCTAGTAGCGCGAGTGTGCCCCGAGCCGAGAGCGCGACACCCCGGCAACGCCGGCGGTACAATTTTGCCATAACGCTGCCTGCCCATTTGTACACTAGCAACGAACCGGGAAGATACGAATGAGCGCCTATTCCTTCCAGGCTCGCGGCGCTCGTTACTGTCGTCGCTTTATTACCGCTGAAAAAACATCGGTTTATTATTTTTTCAACGTGGATATTCGCGAACCCGACACATCGAGGCGCGCGCGAGTCGTTCGTACCTATTCGATTCTATAGCGGAAGGGGGCGCGACGTCGGGAAGGGGGGAACGACTCGAAGTCGTCCTACATTCTTCTCTCGGTCGACGCCGCGACAACTTTTCCAACGCCTCGGTGAATCTACCGATTCGAGTGTAGCCCTCGGTGTACCGTTGTCGGTTTATCGGGCGCGAAAGATTGCGCGAGCGGGGAGGGCTCGCGCGCACGAGTATCGTACGAATACTCTCGCGCTCCGGCAGTGGGAAGGACGCGGACGGCGCAACCGACGAGAGGCACTCGTGGAGCGCTTTTGATGATAGGTTGAATAGTAACTGTCGATTTACTGATTGAGAGGGGCTGTGTACATGCATAGGCATACATGAATATGTAGGCAGAGTTCACACCTCGCGGAACAACGCGGTTACGAGTTTAAATTTGACGAAGTGTCTTATTCGTCAATCTGACTACTGCAGCGATCGTTCGAGCTACTTCATTGTACTCCCATTTAGGGTAAACGCTTCGTTACTGGAGCTTCAAGGATGTTAGCGTTGAATGAAAGGGAAATGGAGCGTTTTTTTTCTGTCATCGGTTTGGACTATCGACGGATAAAGAAGACTGGACGGAAACACCTCGACTATAGCGGGTACGGGGGAATTAATTAAATTTCTCGAATACGTAAATTTTGCTCTTTGCATGTTTCAAGGCCACACGCGGGTTCGGGAGAGCCCGTGGCTTTGTCGACGCGGTACTGCCGAAATAATTTTCAAGATTCAATGACATTAATGTTTTTCTATTTTTAATACAATACAGAATTTTTTTTTATTAAACAATAAATAAAAAATATCAATTTTCTCCATTTTTATATATTTTTTAAAACGCCTCATTTTTCTTTAAAAAAAATTAATTTGTTTCGAATTACAATATATGATTGCATAAAAAGGAGAGTCGGTTCGCGAAACGAACTCGTCTATTTTGAGTTTTCTCTCTTCGTTCGTATTCACGTTTTCATCGCAGTCCCGTCCGGGGTGCTGTTCGGCTCTGGAAGTTTCTCTTCCAGAAGCCGAGCACGTCCGCGCGATGGAACGGGGCCGGGTAGTAGAAGAGTATAGAGAACTCGCCCTCGGTCCAGATGGTGCTCGATTTCTCCACCACCCCCTCCTCCCTTTCGCCCTTTCTCTCTCCTACTCCGTTGCGCCTCTTCTCTCGCGCGTCCCGCGGAGAAACAATCGGCCGCCGACACCTAATACCCACCTGTTGCAAGTTTCGGGCGCATCTCCGCACACGCCTCTCGCCTCTCTGCTCCCTCGGCACGTTGACGAATCACACGCGCCAATCACACTTTGTTTTCTTTCTCTTTCCCCGAAAAAAAAAAAAAAAAAATCGAATTCATGAAATTATGTCCTGTCGATAATACTGATTATTTTTCGTTTCGATGGATTTGTAATATTTAAAAAAAGTCTTTTTTTAATACTATATATATTTTTTAATTATTATCGTTTCATTAAGGTATTTTTTTCCAATGCGCGAAAGTCGACACGAAACTTTAGAAAAACTGGCCGCAAGTCAGACAATTGATGTGCCGAACATCGCGCGGCCAAGCGGTCACCCATCCAAGTACTGGCCGCGAGCAATTGTGCTTGACTTTTTTGATCGCCGTAGCCACGCACCGAGCGCATCCACCGTTGTCGTTTGTTATTGTTTACTTTTCATACTCCCTTCTTCTTATCCTCGCAAGAAAAATCGTCGAGGTTTAAGAAACTTCAGGCCAACGATTATCATTGCAATTTCTCTTCCGAATCATTATGACCACGTGTATGATTCGTGTTTACTAAGACGAAAAGTTTCTTCGAGATTAACGTCGTAATCGAAAGTTCGAATTTTCCTCGCTTCTTCCTTCCCTTATTTGTACCACGGAGGTTCGGGGTTTGTGACGCTTTGTGATTATCGTTATAGCACTCCGAAACTTTGTAAAGGGGGCCGCGCGGCGGCGATGGCGCAAAGTCGGCCGTAACGGCTCGAGAACGGCGACGCTCGTAAATTAGGGTCGGGCGCGTATGAGAAAAGCCGAGAGCGCTGCCTCTCGGTGTTCGATGAGCCAGAGTCGAGGACTACACGTGCACTTGCTGCTGCTTTTACCACTACACGCCGTGACACTACTGCGAAGCCCGCTAGACTCTCGGAAAGTTCTTTTCGACGCGTCGAAAAAGCGAACCAGTGCCACTGTGGGTGGCAAAATCCGACTGGACGTTAAAGCACCCTCTTGTGTATATATAGTATATATACACGATATATATATGTATATATATGCTGTGTGTGTACCTACGACTATAATAAGCTATCTCACGACTCCCTTCGTCTTATGGGTCCCGAAACGAGAACTCGAAACTGCCTTCTTCTGCTTATGTACGGTTCAGGATGCGTCACGAGAACATTCACAGCCAAAAGTTAGATTCGGTGAGAATTTCGAAAAATTTCCAACCGCACAAAAATCCGAAAAAAAAAATAAAAACAAGTTCATCGCGTCAACGTAATAACGACGTTGAATTTGGGAAAAGAATGAATTGTTCAACAAATAATCATCGAAACTTTTTGGAATAAAAAAACATTTTTATTCGAAATCTAAAGAATCAAGGGATTTATTTGAAGTGAGGAGAAAGGCAAAGGAAGTTTTTTAACAATTTGTTTCTTTCAATAATTTGTTGACAACTTTTTCGCATTATTGTCACGCACATGCGGTTGTTTCTTTTTTTTTTCTTGGATTTTTAATATATCGCGAAGTACTCAAATTGTGATCGAGTTAAACTTTTGGTTGAGGGTGTACGTGTTATGCAGCCTTAAACTACGTTTGCCCCCGTGTCTATTTTCACCCCGAAAACAAGTTCGAATACGCGTTCCGATCCGCCCGAGAAGCGTCAGATGTTTATTTAGCCAACAGGAAACGGCTAGTCGATGACGACTTCTGTAGTATTCCGTAATTCCACTCTAGAGCGTTTCGGGGATTTACAGTCAAGTGCGCGGAAGCCGTCGATATCTCTCGTTTCGCTGGCATTCGTGCGCGAAAATATCGCAATGCTCGAAACTCGATTATTCTCTTTGTTTTCGTTTCGAAGCCAAATTTCTCTATCTCGCGCATCGCAAAAGTAAAAAAATTCAAAAACAAAAAAAAACGCATAAAATACGCCAAATTTCGAATTACGATAACAAAATTCCATTCAAGTGTTCGAAATTTTTTTTCACGACGATCCTTTCTCGTTAAACGAGTCTCCAGTTGCAAAAGTGTCGCAACTGGAGAAAATCAATTGTTGTATGAACACATTATATTTCGCATCGCGTAGTTGCTTTTATACTATACTTAGACAAACAGCAGTCCTTACACTGAATCAATATATATTTATGTACAGCGCTAAATAAATGAATTGTGCTTTTTCTGAAAAACAAGAAGGAGTTGTGATTCTATTTTCCGCGTATTCTGCTTTATGCGTCGTCGTTCTCGAGTGCCTCGGCGCGAACGTTTCGACGATAACGATCCGTTGTCATGAAATCTTCGATAGCGCGATTCGTAAAGGATAGGCAAGTCTCGAGGGGCGGGGGATTATTATCGTCGATATGGGCGCGTAGCGAAGTGACTATCGCGGAGTGTCTTTCTCCCGGAGCGAAGTATGTATCTCGTAACGAGCCATCGACGGGGATAGAAAAAAAAGTTGTTACTCGCTCGGTCAGTTCGACAATAACTATTGTTATCTCGTGATTTCTCCTCGACACATTATATTTCCGAGCGTTCCATAAAATCCCTCGTGCGTTTTCTCGGCACCGGACAATAATTCCCGCTTCGAGAATCCAAACTCGTTATTATCTTAGCCGAGCGGGTCGACTCTCTTATCACTGAATTTATCGAATCGAGCGATCTGCGTGTGTGCCCGAGCGTCCGAGCGATATGGCTTCTCGGGCCGAGCGTCTCGCACCTGTGTCATAAACCTCGTCGTTATATCTATTATAAACGACGTTAAGCGAGAGATCAGTGAAAACAGGAAGTGAATACTTTTTTTTTTTTTTCCTTGTCTCGATTAATTTTCTCCGCGCTATAAATGCGGCGTACTTTTCCATTCCGCGGTCGTGACACGACGATAATAAATATATATATGTATCGGCGAGTCAGGTAGGTCACCTTTAATACTCGGTCACGGCTCGCAACACCCATCGACCCATCGTCCCTCCGATGGGCATTGAAAACCAATTTTTTTTCATCCACCTCCTATTTTCTCTTTCTCCATAATTCTTCACTCTCGCTCGCCTCGAAAATATGAATATTCGTGGGGTTTTTTCAATCGTAGTTTTTATTTCTTCATTTCTATATTTTTCGTCGTCATTTTCGATCAATTCTGAACTGAAACCTTCGGTGAAAACCCATTTTTCAGACCTTGTTTCAAAAAAGTTGTGTTACAGGAAAGTTTTTTTTTTTTTCATTACTTTGTTAATAACATTTTGCAAGTATTGTGCAAAATTAATCTTTTTAGTACTTTCAATATACGTGATTTTTATTGGGTTTTTATACCATCGAGAAGTGTTCGTCGATCTCAAGTGCGGTTTTACGCGCGCTTCGCGTTCGTGCAACTCGATTTTTGTACTACGCGCCTGAAGATGTCGATATTCCAGCGCCCCAATCCGCGCGCAGAAACTTACATTCCCGCACAAGAGCCGTTTAGTGCAGACGGCCATATTCTACCGATTTTTTTGTATTCTTCGGACCTGCGTAAAATGCAGAAAACACTAAAGTCTCGGAAGAATGAGCCTAAACGGTTATTGTGCCGGTGCTAAGCGGTCACCCATCCAAGTACTGCCCGCGGAGAATGTTGCTTGACTTGCGCGAACACCGGAGCAGCGCGCTTATCGCGCGTCCACCATTGTCAGTGTTTTTCCGCACTGATATAACTCGTTTTCGTAGACTCGAAGTTATCCGAGATCGCGAGATTTCTCGGTGACTCACGGAAGCTTAGTCGTCCCTAATCCCGAAGGGCTTTGCCTCTCCCCGCGAATTTCGCTTCCCCACTGGGTCAGTGAGATTCCAAACGTGACTGCAAACTCCATCGACTCCCCGGCACTGCGTTCCCGGTCGATGATTCGGTTAGCCTCGCGGGTTTTCCAAAGCCCGATCCCAGTGTCAACACAATTCGCGGTATCGGTTTCACGCGTAGTCGACGATGACAGCGTGAAAGTAGCGTACGGTTAAAATCGGTTGAGCCGGGGCGGAAGGAGAAGAGAGAATAAAGAGGCCCCACGAACAGTATCGCGCCGCTGCGTCGTCGGCTTCGTCGTCGACGTCGTCGTCGTCGAGAAGGACGGGTCGTTGACCTTACCTGCATATAATACTACACGCACACTATAGCAGTCGCGTTATACCTGTGCCTCGAGCCGCCGCCGCGCTCTCGCGCGTTTCTCTCGTGTGTGCCGTTCGCGCGTATCTCTGCGCGCCGCGCACACACGGAAATCCCCGACGCGCGTACGCTCCTTCCGCGTGTACATAAAACGGGCCGAAAGCAACGGGGCAAAGCATACACTGTGCAAAGCACTCGGAGCGGGAATGATGGCGTGTCGAAACATTCGACGAACGGCACCCGAACGCGCCGAACGTGGAAAAAAACAAAAACAAAGCGCGACTCGCGCTCACGGTTTTCTAAAACGTGAATCACTGCCAGCGCGACGATTCTCACGCTGAATCGGCTCTCGCTAATAAACCTCGTAACCGATGGCGGAATTAATTGTACATTTTTTTCGAGGAATCGATCATTCAATTTGCTCCCGCAAATATCAAAATGTCCCGTTACAGTATTTCATAATCTTTGTATTTACCAAATTTGAAATTTAAATTGAGAAGTTGATTTGAATCGTAGTCGGTTTTTTTTATTTTGCACAATAAAAAAAACTTTACAGAGCAGATCGTCTTGGGAATTTTTGTTGAAATTTTTGAGGATACAAACGTTCCGAGAAATGAAAAAAATAGTAGAAAACAATGATAAAAATGTCCACAACCATGCGCTTTATTGTTCTGCGAATGGTTTTTTTCGTTCCCGGATGAAGAATTGTTAATTGTTTTTTATCGACACCGTAGTCCGAGAATAAATTTTAACGCCACAGCCGTGACCTTACGAGGAAAATTTCTCTCGTATCTCATACGTGGCCGTGCGCGCGATGTCAGATATTGACATATTGATTAATCCCGCTTCTATCCCTAACCCGACGAATGCCGCAATTTGAGTCGCCTCGTTGTGTGTCTGTGTGTTTCAGGGTTGAAACACTTTTCTCGTCAAGTGTTATTTATTATCGGGCATTTCGCTCGGCATGCACGGATACCGCACGCGCGCGCGCGAGCGAGCGAGCCGTTCGCGAACGCGCTTACACGACGCTACCGTGGAAACGGTGCTATTGTTTTATTGCTTCATTGCAACGCGCGTAGGAGTTTTAGCTTCGATTTTTCTTCATTTCCATTTTTCCCTTTTTTTTTTCTTCGTAATCCTTCGAGATCGCTTTTACGGTATAACGCTCTATGCTTCCGTCGCTTTTATTTATTTATTTCTTTTTTCTATCAGCGCGCCGTTTTAACGGACATAACGGAACCTCCGAGCCGCGTGCTCGTGCGCGTGACACTTCGAGTACTCGAAAGCCTTCGACCTCGAACCCACGCAACGAGAAGTAGATGTCCGTGTGGATAAGCAAACAGTATTACTTGCTGCTAGATATACATAGATATATATATATATATATATATATACCTTCTCACAATTTATATTTACCGTGCCGTAAGTGTACATAGAAAATTCCATTCGCCGACGTGGAAAATAAAGAAACTAAACGTAGGAAATAAAGTGTTCCCTCGTCGCTTTTGAGAGGCTTCGCAGAACTAAAAAAAAGAAAGGAAAGAAACAAAACAAAACGACGTTTCCGCGGGCTGTCCCAAGGGCGACGAAAATAATACAGCGCCCGATTCTTTCGGCGAGTTGCAACGGAATTGGAATGAAAAGAAAACATCGACAACGGGGAGGGGAGCCCCACGAAAATTCTCGTGCGCGAGAGACGAAATGCGGATCAATGGAATTCGCGATCCCCGATGTTCTCTCATCTCATTTTGCGTCGTGTGCGGAGCCTCGTTGAGTTGTGTGTCGCTCTCCCGTGTGAGTCGTGCACGACCACGAAGGGGGAGAGAAAACGGGCGCGCGCGCGCGGGGGGGCGCTCGAGCGCCACGAGATATAAATAAGTGTGCGCGGGGACGGAGATTCAAGGTCGACGATAGAGGAGAGTTCCAGAGGGAAGGAAGGTGGCGTTGTGTTGTAAATGCGCGGCGACTTCTCTCCGCGAATAACATTTCTCTCTTTCGTCGCTCGTCCCTCTTCTTTCTCTCGTTCGTTTTCCACGAGAGAACGAGCGTTTCGCGCATCCAGCCCCGTTGGAAACGACGTCGCGGGCCTCGGCTGTGTTCCGCAGCGCTTTCCTCGATCAGGGATTGCCGCGTAGTCGGTCGATTCTTCGAGAAATCTATTCTTTCTTCGGTTGACCTTGATCGAATGAATTTTGTACTTTTCCGTATTTCGCACACGCATTCGCATAAATATCGATTTTCACGATTGGAACGATACATAAGACGAGAATGCGATATAATACTGAAGATCGATGTTTTGTGCACGATCCGTCATCTCTACTCTCGGTGTGCGTCCGAGACAAATATCCGTGTACTTGGCGGTTGGTGTACACAGCGTTGCGCGCGAGACGGAGTCGAAGGGCAAGGGGGAGGAGGGGAATGCACTCGAAGGTTTTACGAGGTGCGGACGCGTGGACCTCCGCGATATAACCTGATATATATATATATATATGTATACACATATATGTACACACACACCGACATAACATAAGTAATGCTGGAACGAAGGCCCAAAGCGACCAAAACGCGTGCAGAGAAATAGCGGTCTCTCCTCGCGGCTCGCCCGCGCTTCGGTCTCGAGCTCCGCTGAATACAGGTGTATTCAGTGCGGCGTTGCCAAATCGACTCCACACGTAGCCCTCAATCAGCAATCTTCCTTATGCCAGAACGCCAATGACGACGTACGCGAACTTGTTGATGCGCGGCGTTGCTCGTTTCTTGTTTGTCTCATCGATTCGCGTTTCGACTATCGAATGAAAGAGGAAAAGAGCGGAATTTTTTACACAAACAAAATTTCCGCGACAAGCCGCGGAGTTGCGAAAGCCCGTTCGAAATACATTCGCGATGTACGCTAAGCGCGTAATGTAATTTCGTCGCGAATTTATTATTTAAGCTCATTAACCCGGTGGAGTCTCTCGCAACTAATACACGCGCGGACGAGTATGCATGGGATGAATTTCAGGTGTCTATTTTCCCCGGTAATCATTAGTATGCATGGTACACATATACAGCGAGACAAGAGCCCGGTCGGGCGTGTTTCGCCATGGAGAGACGAGCACGTTTCCATGTTGTTCTTCGGGCACACGTATACATAGATATGTATATATGCACAGTTGAACATAATAGAAACAGAGACCCTTCCCCTTCCTCTTGCCCCCCTCTTGTGCATGTATGCAACGGGTACGAAAGTGGGACAGCGCGTGTAGCAGCCGAGCTGCGCGAACTCGAAACGAGCAGACCTTTGCGTAGGTTTGTTCCAAACAACACAACCCGAGTCAAAGCTGCAGCCGGCAGAAACGTCAGTTCGGACGCGGCAATTGCAGGAAGTCCCCTTCCTGCCCTCCCGGGATCAGTGCCGTGCACTACACTGTGTGTATATATACATGTATATACGTATATATACACCCAATAAACCTCTTCGTTCTCCTTCCCGATCGTCTTCTCCCATTTCGTGTCCCCTTTGTTATTATTATTATTCCGTACCCGCAACCGTAAATTCTCGGAAATTTTCGACGGAGAGAAAAAAAAAAAGAGAACGTCGACAATAAAGTAATCCCGAGTACGTCTGGCGGACGGCACGGAGGGAAGAAATGAATTGAAGATGTTTCTCGTGCGGCCGAAACGAGAGCACGGGACGGGCCCTCGTATAGCCGCGGAGAGGTCAAAGTTTTATTGCGGCTCGCCCAACGCGCCTCGGCCCGTCTCGCCGAGGTCGAAACTCGAGAGAAAATTCCGGGGCGAATTTCCATACGAAATTGCATTGTCCCTCTTCGGCGTGTTCCGCAAAGCAACGAGGAATAGAAACATTGCCGAGACACGCGACTCTCGGTGTAAGCGTTTTCGTTTATTTATTCGTTTTGTTATTCCGTTCGGGAGAGTCGCGGCTCATTGTGTACGAACGAAACGAGATGCAAAAGCATAGAGCACCGAGAGATCGTAACGAGAAGCAACGGTTTGAGAACGTTAGGGAGCGAGAAAGAGCTCGACGGGATAGCGATTCTCGAGCATCGCAGGAATATACCTCATACGAGACTTCGGCGAGTCTGGCGAAGAAGGGAGTATCGGTGGGGGAAAGAAAACGAGTTGTCAGTGGCGGGCGCGCGTCCGCAGCATCGGGAGAGAAGCGTTATAGTATAATACATAGTCCACGAGGATCCGAGAGGGGTTTTGCGCCTTGTGCGCTCGGTGCGCGAGAGTCTGGGGCACGAGGAAGGATATTTGCTCGACTGCCGCGGTGGGGGAAATGCCGGTTGGACTGTACTACGAGGGAGGAACAAAGACGCACATATACACACAGATATAACGAGTAAAACGCGCGAGAGGGGAAAGAGAGCGGGCGATAGCCACGGGTTGCTGGCAGCGAAAGAGAGAGAGAGAGAGAGAAAGGGCGACGAGGGAGGGGGTGTTGGGTGTCAGCTGCGAGACGGCGAGCCCCGAGCCCGCCGTGCGAGAGATAGAAAAAGCCGGAGCTACGGTACAAGCGAGAAAGGGAGAGAGCAAGCGAGAAGCGACAGCGGGGGCAAAGCAGTGTAGAGAATCGAGTAGAGCTGAGTCATAGCGCTGTTGCCAGCGGCTCTGCGCGCGTATTCACGCTTTCGTGGGCTCTCCGCCGGACAGCCGAGGCAAGCGGCGCGGAGCTCTCAGCCTCTCTCCCTGCTGTGTGGCTGTTATACATTCCCGTCCTCCTCGCTCTCTCGGCGATGCGCCCGAGTCATCCCTGCCGTCTCCCTCTATCATCTTCTTATTATTCTTCTCATTTTTTTTTCTCTACTCTTTTAGTCCGCTTTTTTCTTTTTCATTCGACATCTCTCTCGCTGAGTCACAGTCTACGTAGTCGAGCGATATATATAGATATATCGATATGAAATACACAGCGAGGATAGAGAAGGAGGCAAGGTATATGTAACCATAATCCGAGACCGGTGGGGCCTCTGCCGATGGTGGTGTGGAGGGCATCGAGGATTTTGCGGTACTGCGACCTTTTTCGCTTCGGCTGCCATTAATGCCTCTTACCTTACCCAGCGGCTTCTTATTTTCTTGACGATAGATAGAAATAATAATAATAGTAATGATGCATTAAAAAAAAAAAGATAAAAAAAAAATACGATAACCGAAGCGTTTTTCTTCATCGGTAATATCGTTCTTCCCGCTCGCCTGGCCTCTCTTCGTCTCTCTTATATGTACTTACTTTTCCATCGCGGAGACCGAGATATTGGCCGGAAGTTCCTTTGGAACGAAGTCTCGCTCGTTCGCGAGCTCAGGAAGAGAGGCCGCTGGCTCGGAGATTGGATTCTCTGGGACCTACATAAATATATATATATATATATATGTCTTTCGACGATTTTTTTTTTCATCATCCGTTCATTCGTGATTGTATTGACGCTATCGTTAGGGTTTTTTTAACTCCAGGTACAAGCGTCATTCGCGAAGAGAGTTTCATCCTTCCCCCGACTTCTCTATAGCGTAGCTTTTTTCCTCGCGTGCACAACGGTGACCACTACACGCACACAGGCTTTATTCTGTTTGCCGTGAAGGAGCGAGCAGGGGGGGGGGGGGGGGGGCATACAAACGGGCAGGGAATTCGATGAACAAAAGCGCGGCTGCTGCTTCTCTTCTCTCGCGGCTCTTCTCATTTAACTGCAGCCAACGGGGATCGCCTTTGCGACCGTTCGCGTTGTCGTCGAGAAATCGAGCGAGAGAGCCTCCGTTCCCTCGTTGCTGCATTGTTCATCTTTTCTTTTCTTGTTTTTTTCCCTTCGCCTCGATTCTCCATAGTCACTTTTGCCTTCGAGGAATCGGACAAGAAGCTTGCGAAGTTTTTTTTTCTTTCCACGGTACTTTTATTATTC
Source organism: Ischnus inquisitorius (assembly GCA_963924025.1). NCBI lineage: Eukaryota > Metazoa > Arthropoda > Insecta > Hymenoptera > Ichneumonidae > Ischnus > Ischnus inquisitorius. Next base: position 2,991,767 of record OZ001249.1, read on the forward strand.
CGCTCCGGCTCGGGGACATGTTTAAAAAATAAAATTGCAAATCCCATCGTTACTGGCGAGTATTTGCGAGGGAAGACGCGATAATAGAAAAACTCGAACGATAGGGAAGCGCACGCGTGTGTACATACACGTCGCTTGTAAGGTACTGTTATCGTGTTATCCTATATATATGTATGTATATAGTCGAGTTTTATATATATATACATATATATATATATACCGTCGATGAGTTCATGCTCGAAGCTTCTGGTCTCTCTGTACGTTTCCCTCGCCCTCGTCGCGACTTTCTCTCTCTCTCTCGCTCTCTCGCTCCGTCGTCCCCTTCGGACTCTCTCGCAGAGTCACTCCTCTCTCTACCAATCTCCCCCGCACCGTCCCGCCGATGTATTGATTTCCTTGCACACACGCCTCCTCCGCCTCTCTTCCTCATCCACCACCTATTTCAAACGTGCGGAAAGACAAACGGTTCCACCGAGCTCCGGCCGAACGGCGAACGTCGTCACACGCAGCGCGCCCGTAGGAATTTCATTGGCAAAGTTATTCCGTTCGGCAACGTTTTCAATTCGTATTCTCATTCCGCGGGTATTTTCATCTGGCGCGCGAGCACAGGGCGACGTATCTGGGATAGTCTCGCATGAAAAAAGGGAGTTTCTATAAATAAATTATACGGACTGTTATTTAAACCACATTAGCGCGACGGACATTTTTTTATTAAGCTAACAGGTCTTCCGAGGCGATTTACCGAAATAATTTGCATTTTTATTGATAGCACCGAATTACATTTTGTTCTCGCGTATCGGAAAGTCTGGACCGAAAATATGCGAGCCGCTGTATGCAACCTAACCTCCCCCCCCCCCCCCCCCCCCCCGTCAAGACACGGTTTTACTTTCCGAAAGCTCGATTGTCTGTCGTCTATACCTTTTTTTTTTATTATCTCCACGACGAAGCATTACGACGTCGACGTGGACGTAGTCGACGTCGTTGTCGCGCGCAGGGAAGGAAACCGGGGGGGCATCGTCTCAACGCCCTTTGCCGAGGTCACGAGCGTTATAACGTTGGGTCACGTAACCTCCGGCGAACATCGGAGACTCCGCAAACAGCCGAGTCGCAACGAAACGACAGTGGCAACAGTAGTTATAGAGAGGATCGCGTTCTCGTTCTCTCGTTACCCGGAACCCCCCCGCGTCTCGTTTCTTCTCTCAACCCGATCCCCGCTCGCGTACGGTACGGTTACCGAACACGAGTTTTCTTTCCCGGTACAGCGCAGAGAACCCGCAGCAGCGGCAGCAGCTGCAGTTGTAAGCGTCATTATAATCCTTTGCGTCACGTATATACACACATATATAACTCGCGTGGTCTGCGTTGGACCACAGGCTGTAACTATAAATCCGATCTGGTCGCCCTCCCCCGAGTTGCGTAATGGATGGCGGTGTAGTGGCGACTTGTTCTTTCATTTATCTCGTACCTCGCGATGCCTGTTCTTCATCGTTCTCTCTCATTTCTCACGTTGTGTGTGTCACCTTTTTTTTATCACGATTTTTTTTTTTTTTTTTTTTTTCTTTCTTATTCTTATAACAAAACTGTTTACGGTTCGCTGGACGCCACCTGTAATTCTAGCGAGGCCGTGCGCGCGCCGCACAGGTGACTCCGGCTCGGTCGCACGGCGCGCGGTGAGATCGCGGGTGCAAAGTTTGCTTTTTAAATAGATCAAACTTTATCCGTCGCGATAGCGCTCGATGTCGAGCTCGCATGTGCCTCGTTACGTATTCGCTGCTCGATATAATTCGAATGCGAGCGAATCCCTCGATTACCGTCGAATCGAAGCTGCATCGATGATTTTCAGCAAACTAAGAATAGATGTCTACGAACTTTTTTTAACAATCTCAAAATGCCTTAAATTTTGAATTCGTCATCGGACTTGTGGTACATTCATTCCCTAGCGTTGTTCAATGAAAGCGTTTGATCCAAATTCGAGCCCGATATCTTCAAATTTGCGATTGCTATCGTGCCAACGAGAAACGGTGGCAAACATCGTAGAAATCACCTTTCTCGACCTTTCAGAGCATTTTGAACATCCCGATATAAAAATCTGAAAATGTTGATTTTTCTCGCGAAAACAGGGCTACCTCGATGAGGAAGCAAAGACCAAGAAAAATCAAAAGGAAAGGCCCCGATCTCTCGGGAGTGAGGGAAACGCGCGGAGGCTCTGACCTAGAGACTTCCCTCGGGTTTGCGCCGTGCACCGAGCTCGTAATGCCCATCTCGTGCGCCAGCGAGCTCCTGCGCTCTCGCCGACGATTCTGAAAGCGTAGTGTCACATCGTATTGTTATCGTCGGGTTTCGAGCCTACGCGAGGAGTTTTCGCTACGGTGCGCGCGGCACCGCGTTAGAGAGGGCCCCGTCGTAGGTGCGTCATGCAATCGAGCCCGGGAGCGAGTCTGCCCGAGTAAAATTCCTCGACGAGCACACTCTCGTCCCGGTGGGCCGCGCGCGCGGGGTTTACGAGGCGCGTTCGCCGGCGTCGATTCAAGGGGGTTGGAGAGGCCCGAGCGCGGAGAGACGGAGACGGAAAGATAGAGCAGGCACGGTTGACGGGCGGCTCGCTCGCCAGGCAAGCATCGAGCTGTGCGCGGGCTACACGACGTTGAAGGCGAGCGCGGAGCTAGTCAGCCACCGTGGCACTTTGGCTCCTTCTTTTCTCCCACTCTCTTGCACTTCCATTTTAACCTTCTATATGTCTCTCATACATATATTTACCCCCCTCCCCCCCCCCCCACTCTTTATTCTTCGTTCCTCATGTCACTCTCCTCGTTTCTCTTTCCGCCGCTTCTTTCTATTATATATGTCGTATATATAGATATATGTATATAGTATATGTGTACATATGTATGTATACATCGTTCCTTTTACCCCGTCACGTATCCCACTCGAGAATCGGCAACGAGCCGGGGGCTCTCGTTCAACGACGACGACGCGTGCGCGAGCGCCCACGGGCTAACAAACCGAGATACGGCAAAAGGCGTTCACGGTGCGCACCGTTTTTTTCCCCCGCCCGAGTTTCCTCGGTGCGAGAACGAAAAAATCAAACTATACTCCGGCTTCTTTCATGCTCGCGTATATTCGACAGAAGAGAATTTTGCCTTGTCGCGTGTATTCTCTTTTTATACTCGCGTCTATCGCGCCGAGTACGATCCTCCGACGCTGCCGGAGTTCGTAGTGGGGAAGCGACAAGGACGAAAATAACGATCGAAGACGAGAGTCGAAGGGAAAAGGAAACACCGGCGGTTGTTTCTCCTCGCATCGACGAGCGACCGCTCGGAACGATCGGGCAGGGTGGGGGCAACTCTGTTTTCTCGCTGCGGAGGCTTTACAATGGTTATGACTCGATACGTCGCAGTAAAGGAGAGGCCAGTCGTTTCTCGACTCACTGGGCTTCGGGATTGCTTCACTCCGGCACTTATGGTATATCTCTTCTCGCTTTATCATTTGCGACACGGAGAGCCCGCGACCGAGCAGGAGAGACGATCGATCGTTTGTTCGAGAAAAAAAAACAGGAAAAAAAACGAAACAAGTGGAAAATAAATAAACGCACATACATGCGACTATCTTATGTAGCATGTAATTTTCGTTGGTCAGCCGGGCACTGCGTCGCGGTTTTGCGGTTGAGTAACGGCTCTCGAGAATCCGAGGAAAATGGGAGCTTGGGAAACGCGTAACTATCGAGCATGAGAGAGAAACACTATATAACGACAAAAACACTGAAAACTCACGTTCACGTGTTATTACAACATACATCATTATGTGTTCGGGATTTATCATTCCCCGTGGTATTATTTTTTCGACACTGTGAAAATGATAATAATAATTATAGGTCTCTTCGGTGAGATGAAATACCGGAGCGTAGATTCGGTTCGAGAGAATCGTCGCACGGGGCGGCCATTCCGCGATGAACGAGCGATCCGTCCCGAGACCTTCCTTCGGACACTCGCGAGTGCCTTCGCAATACGCCTCGATCGTAATGCAAACGTCGAAAATGCTTTTCGCGTCGAAGCAAACGAAAAAGAGTAAAGAACCGTAAAACGAGGAGAAAAAAAAAGAACACGCACCGAATCGTGCCTTCGAATAAATTCGTTCCAATGGCAACGGAAAACCCCCGGGCAATCGTATATCTCAGGGTGAATCGAAACGATCGTCGAGGCGCGCTGATGCGGAGAACGAGTTGCGCGTGATACAGGAGGCGAGGACCCCGCCCTAAACTCAAGCGGAACGCGTAGAGTATTCCAATCGCTCCGAATCGACTCGATATCGCTGAACTATCGGACGGTCGGCTTGAACTAGCCGAATAACAGCGGTGGAAGAAAATTCCTTGTCGTTCATTTTTTTGATTTTTTCAACGTAGGCCGAAAAAAACGTTTTCGATAATCCTACTCCCTAGAATCGTCGAGATATCGCGATTCTTTCTTTTTACCCCGACAGACGACGAACGTTCGACCATTCACTCGGTTGCCATGGAATTTCCATTAAACGGTAACAAACTCCTTAACAATTATCTCTCCTGCCGAATATATATCGAGGTGCGCCCCGGACTGTTTTTTCCCTTTCATCTCCCATTCTGTCTCTTATTCCTGAACGTTTACGGGAGAATCACCCGAACAGAGAGTTCTCTTCTCCATTCGCTCCAAAACGGCGGCAACGTAACGGCAATCGGACCGATCGAACTCGTACGACTTTTGCGACAACGAAGCGGCAGTGTCTTTTTTCGTTCTCTTTTCGTACTCGATGTCATTGCGACACGATACTGAGCGGACCAAGGAAATTGATGCAAATTCGATGAAGAGAGAAAAAAACAAAACCAAGTGTATAATACAAGTATTGTTACATAAACGTTCGTGAGAGATCTTTTTTTTCTGGGACTCGAAACGGGAGAGTGATGAAAATGCGTGCAACTCGCGCGAGCAGAGACGGGCGACTCCCCGGGAACAGTCGAGGCCGTCCGGGTCTCTGCGCCTGCGTTCGCATCGCCCCGCTTCCTCGACCAATCCCCGACGAGCTCTCCCCGCCGCGCGTCCCACACCGAAGGTTCTACCGCGAGAATATCGTACTGCAGCATTTCGGCCTGCGTGCACGATGATCTTCGCTATTATTCCCCTCGATGGCTCTTCTCTCCCACCCCGCCGTGTTTAATCTTCTTACATATCGCCGCCCCGCTTACCGCACCGAAGCTCGTGACGTTCTCGTCGCTTTTTCCACCTCCTCGCGCCCTCCGACCGAGAACGATTCTCTCCCCCCTCCTCCACTCGCAATGTCCCGACTACTCTTTTTGACGTTTCTCCTAGGTCGCTTCTTCCAAACGCGATTCAAACTTCCCCTACTACGCGGATTCTCCGTCTACGCTCTTCTCTTTCTGTATATTCTACCTTCTTGCCGTATAGCTATATGTAGAGCTACACTGTTCTCTCGTACAGGTTCTCTCTAACCCTCCCCCCTCCTTTCCCTCCTTCGTTCTCACCTCTCGTCATCGGGGAAGCTTTATATACCCCTCCACGCGTTTGCCACCGCCGTCACTGCCGCTCCCTCTGACTCAACCCAACGGAGCGAGAGCCGTCATGGCCTCCCGGCAAAAACATCCGAGAGGGCTTTTATATCTGCGTAAATGCGAACGCAGAGAGACGAGGAAGTTTCGATCGAGCCGCCACACTCTCTCGCCCTCCCCCCGCTACTACTGCCGCCCCCTCTGCTTTTACCCGGCACCTCCGTGTGTCCACATCGCTCTATATACTTATGTACTCCTCTCTACCCCGCGCGAGCGACGATATATAATTCTTCTCTTCTTTCTTCCTTCATTTTTATTTTTATATATTACTCTTTCATTTTTTCTTCTTTTCTTTTCGTCATTTTTTCTTCGCTCTCACTCGACCGACCACTTCCTTTTTCCTTGATTTAATTTCGCACGCTCGTGTCCGGTATTACGCGAAAAGCTCCCCCGCGCACCGGTCCAGAAGGACTTTCAGAATCTCCGAACTCCGCGGGCTCCGCTTTTTCTCTTTTTTCTTCTTTTTCCCCCCCATTCCCATTTCTATCTCGTTTTCTCTATTTATAGTCTATCTTCTCCGTGCCCTCTTTTTTCTTTTTCTTTTCCTTTACTTCTTTTTAATCCAACTTCTCTGTCTCTCGCGTCGGGGAGTTTTCTCTCATCGACGTTGTTATTATAGTTATATATCGCATTTACGACGAACGCGAGAGGATTCCTCCTCGTCGGGGCCCCGACAGCCACGAGCTAAACTAAGGCGTTGCCATGCGGGGAACCTCTTTTCTTTCTCTCTATCGCTCGCACGTTTCTCTACTCGTCGGGAACCGTGCGCGATGTACGAGAGTCGACTTGCTTCTGCTCTCCTCGTCTCTACTCTCCCTTCCCTTTTATATCGCTTCGGGTTTCTGCGTATGTATATCGTTGGGAATAATACACGGGACTCGTCCTCTCGCGCCGCTCGCGTTTTATTGACCGTCGGCGTCTAAACTCGGCGAGCATAATTCTCGACGATGAACTTTCTTCGCGATGCAATCTTCTTTTTTTTCGATCGTTTGTTGCGCTAGGTATCGAGGACCGATTGAACTTTTGGCTACCGTAAATAGTTTTTTTTGTGAAACAGAAAAAAAAAACTTCCGTGAGCAGTTCAGGCAGTTCTTTCCGTTGCAGTTTGACCAAAAAAATTCACACGTATTCGGAAAAATGAACCGATTATTTACATTTGAAAAAAGAGCTGACCAGCCGGCGCGTTTCTCGAACGGATTTTGCCGAATTCGGAAATGCTCAAAATCGGCTCCAACGACTCCGAGAGGTTCCGTTCCATTCGGCGATTATTCTGGGCAACGAGTTTATCCGTGGCAGTAATGAAGCTTCGAGTTTCGTCGAAGAATACAATTTGCATATAAATCAGTGCATTATCGATACGAATCGATTAGAGTCGAAGACAAAACGGCTTTTTTTTTCCGTCGGTTACCAGTTTCCTGTTTCGGTGTAAGCCGAAACTGTTATTCGTTCGCCTTCAGCTGGAAAAAAAAAACATTGAGATTCGGGATGCCGCATAATCGATCGATTCTTGGAGAAGTCGATTCTTTCTTCGGTAAATATCGATATTTCGAAGTCCCTTCACTTGGAATATTATTATAGTCAGATAATATTAATTATTTATATTGTTAAATAATAATGATGATAATAATAATAATAATGATAATAATAATAATAATTTCACATTCTGTAAAATTAATATCTGATTTTTTATTTAAAAAAAAAATAATTTTGCAATGCCATAACGTTTCTCGACGTTGCGATTGCACAAGTCGCGGAACACGCGATCGATTTGAATCTGTTTAACATTCGATGAGGTCGAAGCGATTCTTATCACTAATGGCATTCGCGTGTATTTGTTGCAGGTATGGACGCGTGCAGAGCGTCAAGTTGTTGCCGCGGGGCGAGGAATGCCCCGTGGACGGAGGTTCAGGAAGTTCTGCCGGCGAGGGAACTGAGGGCGGTTCCGGAGCTGGTTCCGGATCTGGCGGCGTTGGCTCGGCGAGTACCGGGAGTGCCTCAGCGACGGTGGCGTTCATGGATATCAAGTCCGCAGCGAAGGCACACGCGACCGAGCACACACTGGACGAGCGAGCCCTCACAACCCAGTACTACGAGCCACAGCATCTTCAGCATAGGTTTCCCGCTCACGGGTAAGCTAAAAACGTTTCTCCTACAAACTAAAAAAAAAAAAAAAAAAAGAAAACAAAAAATCACCGATTAATTTTTTCGATCTTTTTTACAAATTTTATTAAAAAAAATTTATTGTCGTATTCGAAGTTATCGAAAATGCCGCATGCACCGTAGTTTTAATTAGCGTTAATTCGTCATCGCCAAGTACGGTATAAAACAGTCCCGAAACTATCCGAACCTCTCTCACTTATCCTTGCAACGAGACCCAGCCGCAATCTTCGTGAACGTCGAGGAATTCAAGTGTAAACGAATCTCGTGTTATAATAATAATAATAATGATAATAATGAAAATAATGATAATGATAAAAATAATAATAATAAAAATAAAAACACTTCAGTGATTAAACACATGATGGTGTGACAAACGTGCTGGTTGTGTTTGGGAATACGTGAAGAATCGCATTTATCTGGAATACGACGGATTATCATCGACGAACTCTTAGCTCGACTCCCACCAATGGATGCAGTGTTGGAATACAGTGATTTGGATTATCCGTTGAACGACAGTTTATTCATGCGTTATAATTGCTCGCGAGTGAATAAAAAATCTTACGTGGATACGCGATCGTTTCGTTGTCGCGCGGAGTGAATGAGAGACATCGGCAGAGGTAAGTTTTCCTCGCCCGTTCCGATTCCCACAATGACGACACGAAACGTTTATTTATTTACTTTTCCCCATCGTTCCCCTCCAACCGTACTTGGTTGCTTGTATTATTATTGTTATTCATTTATTTATCTATTTAACGGCGATCACTTTATTTCTATTTGTTATACGCGTTTTAATTTTTGCAAAAAAAGCTATAGTTTGTTAAGAAAATATTAATTTATTAATCGATATTAATTTTTCTTTATTAGCAATTTTTTCATTCTCACGTTAACTCACGTTCGGCGGAGCTGCCCGTCGAGCCTTAATTCTCGTCTATTCGATCACTCATACCGAAAAATAGTTTCGCAGCTGTTTTTATTTCTCCCATCGACTCACCGAAAATTCGCAACTCAGTCAGAACGTTCCCAATTATCATTATTATTATTATTTTCCAGCGTCGTTTAGTCTTCATTAAGACGACAATCAATCGTCGCATCGCCTCGACTGACCCAACGACCGATAAATCGAATTTCCCTTTTGGGTTTGCGATTTTTTAATTTTTTTTTTTTTTTTTTTTTTTTTCATACTTTTTTTCCTCCACCGAAATCTAATCGGCGAAGATATAAATTCGCGCGAGCCTCGTGTCTCGTTCGCATCCGGATCTTCGTTGCAATACCGCGAATTTATAGGCGCGACCGGGGGTTGCCTGTTGCGATGACCGACGATTACGTGTTGCCACGCGGACAACTCGTCGTCACCCGCACGAAACGTCGCGCGCTCGATAAGCTCCGCGCGTTATATACGAGAAGCTATATTTCCGTCGTACGTTCCTCCGGGGGGGCAAAAAAAACGACACGCGAAACTACGCATTTTTATTCCGCCGCATATTCGCGGAACGGGATTTTTGTAAACGCGCTTCTGGTGATCCATGCACATTGGCTCGCGGCGCAACGATCGGCAGGGAACGCTTTAGCTATCTTATCGGAAAGCCGGAGACTCGCGCTAACGCTGTTACACGCTTCTACAGATTCGACGGATTCTGTAGTTGTTTTTACAACTTCGCGAAAATTTTTATTGGTCTTGTTTTTTTTTTTTTTTTTTTTTTTTTACGGTATTGAAAAGTCACGAATTTCGAAGGTTCTCGAGAGCCAAGTTAGTGAGGCGCTTCGTCAGGTTAGCAATTTTTTTATTATAAAAGAAGTGAACAATTTGCTATCTATAAAAATTTAATTTAGAAAGTACGAGATTCGGATTTGGAAATTCATGAAAGTAGAAAGAAATTTTTTCCAATGTTAGATTTATTATAGACGAGGAAGGATTGAAATGTTCGTTTATGGAAACGAATACATTTACGAATAAAAACGAAATTTTTGTTTTTTCTTTCGATTTTGGAAACGCAAGAAAAAGCAAGGCTAGCATTACATTTTTTTGTTTTTTCTCCGTTTCTGGAAAAAGATATTCGAAGAAATCGATAAATTTGCGAACGGAGAACGGCGAAAACAATTCGCTAATTCCCCGACCATTTTTATTGGTCTCTTTTTTTTTTTTTTCTACAAAATTTAAAGGATACAAATACAGAAAAACACCTGTTATCTTCGTTACGTACGCTTTCGTCGCGAACGAAAACACTTCGGAAAATAGTAGCGATTAAAGTTTGAAAATGTACTCATTGTGTTTTTTATTTTGTAGAAAAATTTGCAAAAAAAAAAATTCGCCGATGTTTCTCTTTTCATCGTTTTGGCAAAATATTTATGCGCCTCGTTCGTTCTAGCGTGAGAGCCATTGTTAGATATAAACAAAAATAAAAAGTAATTGTTATTTTTCTCCCGCTGGATGAGTTTATTGAAAAAAAAAAAAAAAAAAACGAAAACAAAAATTGTGTATCGTATTCTGAATCGTGCTGTAGAATCGCGGACAGCACGACCTCGGGGGGTTCTCTCGTTCCGCAGAACGGCAGAAAGCAAGCAGGCACACATAAACGAGCGTGTATTCGCTTGGCAACTCAGCCCGAGGATAAAGCCTTTCTGCGCCACCGGATATTGCTCTTGATTCCGCCGATTTCCGCGAATTCGGTAAAACAACCCCACCCCGCTCTTGCCGAGACTTCGATTGTGATTTAATGAAAGAAACATTCACGAGCACCGCGACAAGGCGAACCTCTTCCATTTTCGTACATTTTTTTGTTTCTTTTTTTCATGGTCAAATCGAGCGCCTCGATCTTATCTCCCGAAACTTTGCGCTAAATTTCATCGCAATTATAGCTTGCGTTGAAAAACGCCCAGTAAATGAATATATTCGATATAAACTCATTACAAACAGCATGCAATATCCATTTTTTCAAATATTCTTGAAAATATATATTTTTTTGTATAATAAAAAAAAAGTTTTCTCGACAATACAAAAAAGTTGCGTTTGTCGACTCAAAATCAACATTTTCGCACGCACTTCTCTCGGTTCGCGAATCGTGTGGCGGTTGTCGCGCGTTTTAAATTATGCAGTTTCGGTTCGCAGTTCATTTTTCTCGGCTTATTTTTCTTTTATTTTTTCTCGCGACTTCCGCGCGCGTTCCTGTATCATCGTTCGGATAACAGAGAAACGTCGCGTCGCCTCTCGGACGTTAGAGTTACGTCGTAGTTATTAAATGTCCACGGTACACAAAGCACAACGACTGATTGCAGTTCCAAGGTTCCGCACATCCGCGACTGCGAGCCGAGCGTTTCTCGGCCAGCCGGTTGTTATCGCTCGACGCGACTCTGCCCGACCGATTCGGAAATATCGTGTCTGTGGCCTTCGTAACCCCGGGTTCTCTGCACGTGCTTCGAATGCGGCGCAGTACGAAGTCGCGAAATGCACATGAAAAAACATTCGCCAGAGATGGACGCGCGGTCCGTGCGCGGCTTCGGCGATCACCCGAGTCAAGCACGATTGTTCGCGGTCGGTACTTGGATGGGTGACCGCTCAGTCGCGCATTGCCTAGCGCGTCGGGCGAGAGACCAGTTTTTTCGAGATCCGAATATTTACAGACAATTTAATACTTTCGTTCGCACATCGGTGAATCGGAACAACATCGGGAAATCGTATCCTCGAGTTCTCTACACGTGCTTTAAGTGCGTTGCAGGATAAAGTCGCTAAAATCTACATGTATGAACAATCGCCGGCGATGGACGCGCGGTCGGTGCGCGGCTTCGGCGATCACCCGAGCCAAGCACGATTGTTCGCGGTCGGTACTTGGATGGGTGACCGCTCAGGCGCGCACTTCCTAGCACGTCGAGCGGGAGTCTCGTTTTTCCGCGAACTCGTCGACACTTAATCGAATGCTTTCGTGTTTTCACACCGCGCCATCGGAATAATATGGCGATTTGTACCGTCGCGGGTTTTCTGCAGTTCTCTGTGGCAAATGCTAGAGCATAGAACGGCTGTGGAACCAGACCAGAAGTGAGGTAGCTCAGATAAATGCGGGTAATCAGTGCTAGGAAAGAAGAAACAGGGTTTGGGAGGAATTCATAAAAATCCATTCGGGCTATCCGATGATGGCGAATATTGAAAAAAAATATGGCAAATAAAAAAAATGAATATGAGACTTGGGTTGTTTCAGAAGTTCGGAGGATCATGGACCCAGCGGCGGTGGTGTCAGCGGAGTCGGTGTCGGAACGGGAGGAACGGGAGTCGGTGGCGGAGTCGTGGAGAGGGGAGTCAACGAGGCTTTCGAGCCTCGTGTATCCCACGGGAGTTTCTACGGCGGTGATAGGGTCAACCGCGTTGTCGAGCATTCGACGGATCCGTCGGCGGTCGATCCGGGCGGGTACATACCGCGAGGCAGACCGACGCCGGTCACCGGTTACCACGTGACGTCGACGAGGGCGAGGGATCGGTTATACCCGCGTACAGGGCCCTATGCAACGGGACCGCCTCCCCCGCCTCACTTAGACCGTCATCGCGGCAGTCTACCGCCCTCGTCGTGGTCAAGCTACGAGTCGGCATCCTCGAGATACGCTTCCGTGCCGCCACCACCTTCGCCCGCTACTACCGATGCTTATCAAGAGGAATCCGGTGGTCAGTATTAAGATCCTTCGATCGACGAATTACCGACGTCGCGAAATCTTCGACGCTTCAGCCGCATTAAGGGCACATAAAAAAACAGAAAAGACCTTTTTTTTTATTAAGGGCACTGAAAAGCAAAAAACAATTTTTTTTTATTAAGGGCACTGAAGGTCAGAAAATAATTTTGTTTTATTAAGGGCCCTGAAAATCAGAAAACAATTTCTTTTTATTAAGGGCACTGAAAATCAGAAAATAATTTTTCTTTATTAAGGGCAGTAAAAATCAGAAAATAGTTTTTTTTTTTATTAAGGACTGAGACAAGAAAAATTCCCTATCCATTACTGTACATAAAAATGGCATTTCACCCTCGAAAAATGCATATGGTGAACTACCTGCATTTTTTTGGAGCACTGTAGAGCATTTCATTCGAAACCGACACGGTCAAAGATTTTTCGCTTGTCACAGGATTCAGACAGAACGAAATGACGAATCTTCGCTTATATGGTCTCATTTTGTTCGTTAGAAAGTTCATAACGGGACGGGTGCGGGGCATTTTTTGGAAGCTTTCCCGGCGAAGCTATCGAGTACAATGTCACAAAAATATCTACTTTTTTTCATTTTTTTGTCTTGTTACTGGTTATGCATTGGCGCGCTATATATTTATTCGTCATCGCATCGCATTATGCATCGCATAATAAATTCCCATAATCATCCGATAACGCAGACTGTTACGGAGAAAACGAGCCGTCAACCACCAAAATCGGTGCAGACGTTCGGTCTGAAACCGTTGGCAAGTGAAAAAAAGTTTGACCCTACCGGTTTCGAAAAACATTCACTAATGCTCCAAAAAAATTCCGGGTGATAGTTTAATGTATGCAGTTTCTTTGTGGGGAATTTTTATATACAATGATGAATTGGAAAGAAAAGTATTTTCTCTTTTTTAAGAAACTCAGTCCCCTTAATACAATAACCAATAATAGCTTATTTACAATTTGCCGTTCATCGATTATCGAGGAACCAACGATTTTAGAATTTTAGGTATTAAACGGTCTTTAATAGGTGTCCGTCGGTTTCAGTTGATATTAATATCGCGGCTATTTTTGCCGAAAGATATTTTCGCAGTTCTCTCTTTTATTATCTTTGCATTTTTCATGCAGAATTCATTATTCTCCTGGTATGAGATGCCTCCTGCTTATTATTGGTCGCTACAACAATTGTTTTTGTTGTCGATACGTTTTCATATATTTTCCGTATATTTTTCTCCCATTTTTACAAATACGATCCTGTTTCTCGTCAGTCGATATTTTTATCGTAAATGCGCTTTTATGTATTTGGTGTATTATTTTGGTGATCGATTATTTTTATCGAAAATATGTTTTCTCGTATCGCAAATATATATTTTTTTGATATCAGATTTAGCCGTGCCCAATCCAAAATCTCGAATTCACTTTGAGCTTCTATACCAAAAAAGAATTACGGGAAAACAGAAATTTCCGATGTAAATTAAGAAAAAAAAATTCCCGGTGTCATCTCGATTGGTCCTACGGCCGTCAAGAAAGTTTCACGTCTACGGAAGGTAGATCCTTGATTTTCGAGGGAAACTAATGTGCGATACACGAAAAGTTGATACTATTCGATTCATCCGGGAAATTTCTAAAATAGGCTGAACTCGATGACGTTCATTCGCGCTCGCGAATTTCCAATCTATCTCCAGTGAATTAGCGTGAAATTTCAACAATCATAAATTTCGAACAAGCTCAGTAAACACTCACTTATTGTTTTTATTTTTTCGATATCGTAATTAATAAATCGCAGATAAGTTTGTAAATTAGCGTCCATAAAAAAGAACGTAGGTCCGATTAATCAATCTCTTCAGGATCCATGCACGATTGGCGTTGCTATAAATACATATTCATTCACTAGCGAATTCTTTCATTTACTGGCTTATCATTATATATAATTTTTTTGTTTTAAACCTCTCGCAATTTTTTTTGCCACTCCAACACTGCGAATTATCAATTATTATTGCACAAAATCAATCTTTCGAACACCCTCCATGTGCTTCATTTTTTTCAGATTTTTATCCCATTGAAAAACTCTCGAAATTCTCTCTGAATCTCACATTTCCTTGGACTGTATCGTTCGAGATCTCTTTAAGGCGACGTGGTACAGCGGTAAAACATGCTTCGATGGTAACAACTCGCTTTTCCTCTTTTCCCCGAAATGGTTGCTCTGCCCTCCGAAGAGCTAATTAGGTTTGATACATCTATCAATGGGCTACAAAACCTAATTTGTTTTTAATGGCCAGAGCAAACATTGCGAAGAAAGTAGAGAAGACGATTTTGTTACCGACCGAGACCACATCGCTTTAACATGGACAATCAATGATGCTCGAAAAAAGTGATAACAAGCCATTCGAATAAAGCATTTTTATTTCCCTAATAATGTTTTTTCGTATTCTCGTTCGCAGTTGGAGTCGGCGGTAACAGCGGCGTAGGGAGCGGAAGCGCGGGCGGTGGTACACTACGACAGCACAAAAAGCAGAGAAGAAAATCGCGCAGCGGCAGCAGCTCGCCGAGCGGTTCGTCGCGTTCCGGTAGCAGCAGTAGCCGTACGAGCAGAAGCGGAAGTTCGGGCGGTAGCACGTCCGGGGGTAGTAGTTCACCGGGTAGTTCGCCGCATCGTGCGGCGAACGCGGCGGTAACCGAGGATCGTCGGCCGCTCGCGATATGCGTGAGAAACTTGCCGGCGCGTAGCAGCGACACATCGCTCAAGGACGGTCTCTTTCACGAGTACAAGAAGCACGGTAAAGTGACGTGGGTCAAAGTGGTCGGCACGGCCGGCGATCGTTACGCGCTCGTTTGCTTCAAAAAACCCGAGGACGTGGAAAAAGCCCTCGAGGTGTCGCACGACAAATTGTTCTTCGGTTGCAAGATCGAGGTTGCGCCTTATCAGGGTTACGACGTCGAGGACAACGAGTTCAGGCCGTACGAGGCCGAGCTCGACGAGTATCATCCCAAAGCGACGAGAACGTTGTTCATCGGCAATCTCGAGAAGGACGTCACCGCGTCCGAGCTGAGGAAGCACTTCGAGCCGTTCGGTGAAGTAATCGTGGGTGTTTGCTAACTTTCGATGAAATATTTCGATACGATTTTTTAGATCCCCAACGACACGTTAAAGAGAATCGTGCAATAAATGTGAAAATGATTTTGCCCGTTTCTCAGGAGATCGACATCAAGAAACAAGGAGCGGTGTCGAGTTACGCATTTTGCCAGTACGCCGATATCGGTAGCGTCGTCAAAGCGATGAGATCGATGGACGGAGAGCATCTCGGTTCTAATCGCATCAAGCTCGGCTTCGGCAAGTCCATGCCGACCTCGTGCGTCTGGGTCGACGGTATCGGTGGTAAGTTGGCAAACGAATCGTCTCCCCAGCCATTTCCCGGAAAAAAAGATATTCGGTGGTCCGGGAAATTTCATTGAATTTCTCTTCCTCTTTTCCCTCAAAAAAATCCTGGACCTGTTAAACTTGTTTCACTTCTCGATTTTTTTTTTCCAAAATCTGATTCTTCTCCAATACTTTTCGATCGCTCGCGCGCGGGTGTCGTGAGTATTTTTAGTGAAAATTAGTTTAGTCGAAACGTCCTCGAAGAATCCTGCATGTGTCCTTAAATTTTTGGCTATCCTTTCACCGGATTCGATGGAAAGTTTCTGAATCGTCCAGCGCGTAAACGGCAAAGCGGCGCGCGATATCTCGCCGCGGAAGCGTTGTAAATGTCGCGAGTTAATTCGACGCGTTTGTCGCACTCCATTGCAGATTGCGTGTCGGAGAAATACATAAACATGCAGTTTCACCAGTTCGGCCCGATCACGCAAGTGGTCGTCGACCGGGAGCGGGGTCACGCGCTCGTGTTTTTCGAGCAGATCAGTTGCGCCCAGACGGCGGTCAAAGAGATGCGGGGCGCGGCGCTGCGCGGACGTCGTCTTCAGGTCGACTTCGCGTCGCGGGAGTGTCAAGAGACGTTCTACGAACATCTCGAGCGTCAGGGTTTCGCCGGTGAGAAACCGTGGGACACGCGACCGTCGCCAGCCGCGACATTCGATGTGGCGTGAGTACCAACGATTTTCCAAACTTCCTCTGTCTTTCCTTTTTTTGTTTCTCTTCGCAAAAAACTTTCTCATCGGTTAAAACCGCGCTCTCGTGTCTGGTACGCTTTTTTTTTTGTCATTTGATTTTTTCATTAAACGTTTCGTTCCGTAGAAGAGAACGCAGCTTCGAATCGGCGGTGACGGTGCCAAATGCCGGAAGTCGTTTCACGCGTTACGAGACACCACCGAGGGCGAGGACAGCGAGTTATTCGCGGACACCGGGCGGCGGTAGTACACCGGGCGCGAGTCCGGCCCACCCGACGGCGATGTCGCGTAGTAGTAGACGCTCATACCAAACAGATTCTTACTACGAGGGTGACTACACAGAGCCCGCACCGAGAAGGTACGGTGGTACCAGCGCTACGTGCGATACGAAAACCTCGGCGTGTCTCGATACCGCGACCGCGAGTCCCCTCCTCGTCGATCCGTTCCGTCATCTCTATTCTTCTCGGTTTCGAAGGTTCCGAAGTTACGACGAGTTCAGTCAGGGTAGCGGCGCGTCCCACGACGACTACGAGACCGGCGTCGTTATCGGCGACAGTAAGATCAACGACGACGATTTGCCGCCGCCGCCGCGACGTCACGCCGTCCAGAGCGTCGTCACGAGCGTCGAGCCGCCGGCTCCGCCGCCCCTGTTGCTACCACCGCCGGACATCAGGCACCTGCAGAAAGAACGCGTCCATCTGCTCGAGCAACTCGAGGAGTGTCACAGCAGCGGCGACGAGGGCTTCGCGCCGAAGAAACGGGCGAAGCTCGATGTCGCCTCGACGATACTCTGTGAGGATGATGAGCCGGAAATTGCCTCGCTCCTCGTTACGTCGCATTCCGGTAGAAAGGGAATGGACGTGAGACGGGTCAGCGACAGCAAAATAATCGTTCACCACGGAGCGAGAAGGGGCAGCTGCGAGGGTCGCGGACCGGGACCGTGCAAGAGGCGGCGTGACACCACGAGCAGGTGAATTTTTCCTCCCGATCACGAAAAATTTCGTTACCATTTATTTTTATTTTTTCAATCATACTTTTCGAGTATCGTAATTATTCTAATCTGTATCTTTTTTTTGTTATTTCCATTCTTCTCTTCTTCTCCAGGCATCACGAGCATCACGACGGTTCGAGACCGGGCACTCCGCTCGTCGACGAAAGGCCGGAGAATCTCGTGCCCAGTGAGCCGCGAAGATTCCGCGAGCGCAGTCACGAGGGCCCGCTCTCGTTGCCACTGCCGCGTTTCGCCGCCCAGATGATGAACAACAACAACACGAGCAACAGCAACAACAACAACGGTTCTTGCGCCCGTCCGAGCAGCACGACAATCGCCAAAGCCGCGTCGCCGCCGTGCGCGACGAGTCTACCATCGGCGCCGAGTCCGCGGGCGGCGCCCCAACCGCCGGCGTCGCCGCCGCCTCGTCATCCGAGTCCGAGTCCAACGTCGTCGGACAGCGAGACGGCGCCGCAATCGCCGTCCCTCGAGGAGCGCATACGCTCGCTCGACGAGAAATACGAGAAGTGGTCGGGCTCGAGAGCCCTGAGCGCCGCCGGTGGCGACGCACTCGCCAAACTCGACGCCACCGCCTCGGAGAGATTCAGGTTTCGTCACAAACTCTTGGATCTCGATCTCAACGAGGTGCAACCGTCGGACATCGTTAAGTCGGTTCTCGCCAAGAGAAGCGTATTCGACGAGGATTCGAAGAGATTGGAGAACTTCAATGAGAAATACGAGCCTCGCGAGTTCACGGGAGTCACGGGGGTCGCGGGCACGATAGCGGGATCAACGAGCGTCGGCGGGGGTGGCAATTTAGTCGCCGGTACAGGTGGCTGCAGCGGCAAAGTAGGACTGCAGTATCCGTTCCCTAGTCATCCGCCGATGCAGTCGAGCAGCGCCGCGACACCGTCGACGCCAACCTCGAGTCTGTCGACGCAAATCGCAACGACGATGACGACGACACCGGCGGCTCTGTCGACCGCGACGACGACGTGCACGAGCCTCGTAACGCCGACGTCGAAGACCGACCCGCGAACGGCGCCGCACAATTGCATTCATCCGACTACCGCGACGCCGATAACCCCGGGCACGTCGATCAAAACGGCCAGTCCGGAATTGCCGCCCGTCACGCTGCCGAGCGGCAACAATTTCGTCGCCGGACTCGCGACGTCGGCGAGTCTCAGCGGCAACCTACCGAGCGGAATCGCGCCCCCGCTCAGCCTGAGCGCGTCCATCTCGCGCGTCGCGGCCGCGCCGATTTCCTGCGTGGCGCCGACGACGAGCGCGACGACGACGCCGTTCTCGCACGCGATCTCGTCGCCACCGGCGAGCAGCGCCGCCACGACGATATCCTCGACCAACAGCGCGATAATCGCGACCCTCGCACTGGTTACGACGGGCTCGCCGACCATCACGACGATCACCACGACGTGCGGTAGTCACAATCAAACGTCCGTGACGACATCGACGCATTCAGCCTCGTCGGCGTTGTCGTCAGCCTCCTCGTCTTCCTCCTCGAACTCGTCGATATCGTCGTCGAGCGCGGAAACGTCGAGGACGAGACTGAAGAAAGAGTCGGGCGCGAGTTCGCGAGAATCGAGAGAATCCCGGGACAGCAAGGACAGCAGAGACTCGAGGCACGGAAGGGGCTCGAAGGAATGCTCGAAATCGAGATCGAGAAAGGACGAGAGCGCGGAGGGCGGCGAGAAAAATCGCAGGGATCACGGGACCCGCGAGGAACAGCGCGAAGATCGCACCGTCGCACCGAGCGGCGGCGAGACGACAGTCGACACGCCGGAGACGCACGGCAGAGACTCTAAAGACACGAAGGAAGCGAAGCACGAGAGGAAGGAGCGCGAAGAGCGCGAGAGGCGAGAGAAGGATGAGCGCGAGCGGCAGGAAAGAAGGGACAAGGAGGAGCACGATCGTCAGGAACGAAAGGAGCGCGAGGAACGCGAGAGGCGAGAAAAGGACGAGGAGCGAAGGGAACGCGAGAGATTGGACAAAGAGCGACAGGAGAAGGAGAGGCGAGATCGCGAGGAACGGGAACGCGAGCGCAAAGAGCGCGAGGAGTTCGAGGCTCGCGAGCGCGAGAGGCGCGAGAAGGAGCGTCTCGAGCGCGAGCGCAAGGAACGCGAGGAAAAAGAGCGTGCCGAGCGCCGCGAGAGGGAGGAACGCGAGAGAAAGGAGCGCGAGCTCCGTCTCGAGCGCGAGAAACAGGAGAAAGAACGCTTGAGAAAGGAACGCGAGGATCAGGAGAGACGGGAGAAGGAGGAGCGGGAAAGGCTCGAGCGCGAGAGGCGACGAGAGGAAAAGGAACGAATCGAGCGAGAGAGGAAGCGCGAGAGGGAGGAACGCGAGAGGCTCGAGCGCGAGAGGCGAAAGGAAAAGGAGAAGGAGGAACGCGAGCGTCAGGAAAAGGAGAAGCGCGAGAAGGAAGAGAAGGAGAGAAGCGAGCGCGACAAACACGAGAGGGAGAAGAGACGCGAGCGCGAGGATCAGGAGAGGCGAGAAAAGGAAAAAGCGGCGGAGAGAGAAAAGCGACGAGAGCGCGACGAGAAGGACAAGGAGAAGAAGGAACGGGACGAATCGAGACGGGCCCAACAACCGACGGAAAATCACGTACATCTGCCGTCCAATCCGCAACCTCAGACGCAAGCGACACCGGCGCCGGTGACGATAAAACGACGCTGCTCGTCGCAGGACGCACCGCCCGAGGACGAGGCGAAACGCATGAAAATCTCGTCCGAGCATCGACGAGACAGCAAGGATCGTCCGCGTCAGAATCGACGATCGGAAGACCGCAAGCACAGAAACGATTCGCACAGAACGAGCCGCGACAGCAGGGAGAGCCGCGAGAGCAAGGAATCATCGGGTTCGATACAGATTCAGGAAAATCGCGATAATCGCGACATCGCGCCGCAGTCGCACTGCGACATAGCGAGAGAGACGAGTCGCGGCGAGGCCAAGGATTGTCACGAATCTTGCCGCGAGAATCGTGAAAATCGCGAGAACAATCGGGACAGCAGCAAGGACAAGCAGCGAAGCAAGAGAAATCGTATGGAACGCACGGAGAAGGAAATGCGCGAGAGGAGTCCTCGCGTTTCGCACGAGTTGGACAAAGATTTTCTCGCGAGGCTCGAGCTGTCGAAGCGCAACGATCCGAGCCCGCCGAACAGTCAGCAATCCACGGTGGGCGGTCATCATCAGCGGGAACCGTCGCAGCGCGAGCATCATCAACAGTCGTCGATGAGCCTGCACAGCGACAACGACGACGGTGCATCGTCGAATCACGAGATGCAAGTCACGAGACAACATCCCTCGAACACCGACACGGACAGCGACGAGCCGAAGAAACACTCGATATTCGACATAATCGACGACGAGCCCGCCTACATAAGCATGTACGACAAGGTCAAGGCGCGATCGACGAAGAACATGCAAAAACTCGAGGAGGAGAAGCGCCAGGTTCGCTTGCGCGACAAATTTTCCCAACTGAAGCAACGAAGAGCGAGACGCGAGGAGAAGAAGCAGAGCACTTCGTGGGACGGCGATTCGGTTAGCAGCAAAGCGCTGACTGAGGACGAGGGCACGTCGGAATCCGATTCGACTCGCGCCAAATCACTGTCCCGCAAGGGTTCGCGCTCGCGCATACACTCGGACACGAGCGAGGAGGACGATTCGTTCAACAACAAATTGCACAAGATCAAAACCGAGAGATTTCACGAGAGCGACATGGATCTCGGTTTCGCCGATACCGAGGAGAAGCAAAATCCCACGGACGCGTCGAGCGTCAATGTCGTCAACAGTTTGCACACTATCAAAAAAGAGCCCCGTTCCTCGGACGACGAGGAGAGAATACCACTCGAATTTCCGTCTAATCATCCGTCTGTCGTCAACAATCATCAGCGGGACTCGCGAAAGAAGTCGCACAAGAAGAAGCAAAAGCGACAGAAAACATCGATATCGAGCGAGGAGAGCGTGAGCATAAAGTTGGAACCCTCGGACAGCTCGGAGCACAAGAGCAGAACGAACATCCTAGCGTCGGCCGGCGATTGTCGAACGAATCACACGAACGACACGTCGATAAACACGCCGACGTCGACGGGTGTGCCGACCGCGCCGGGTATCGACGGCGCCGAGGAGCGTATGCGCCAGGACAAGAAGCAACGAAGCAAGAAAGAGAAGCGACGAGATCGCAACGGCGAGGACAAGCTGAAAGCTCGAAGAAAAAGGCTCAATCGCCAGGAGGCCAGAGATTCGCAGCGCATGGAGGATATCTTCGGTCCGGAATCCGACGACGTCGACGAATCGCCGAAGAGCACGTTCTTCAATCGACGCGGCAACATACAGTCGGAGAACAACGCTTATTCGGACAGCGACGGCGGCCGAAGTCCGATTCTGGATCTCGATCGGGTCAGACGCAAGGCCGAGAAGAAGCAGCGCCGTCATCAGGCCGAGGACGAGAACAGCGTCGATCTCGTTGAAGCCGGTCGCGAGATCGAAGCGAAACTGCTCGGTCTGCCGATGTCGCCGAAACAGACGAGCGTACCTTGCGCCGAGAGCATCGATCACGATGTCTTTCGATTCACCGACGACAACGACAGCGTCGAGCCGTCGACGCCGACGACCGCCCCGGAGAAGATCAAAGAGAAGAAGAAGAAGCGCAAAAAGTCGAAGGAAGAACGCGCGCGCAAGGATCACCACCATCATCATCATCATCGTCATCATCACGACGACGACGACGACAACAGAGAAGATTTCGATTATCTCGATTACGCGAGTTCGCGGGCGAGCACACCGCTCGCTCGTATGACCGTCTCGCCGATCTCGCAGGACGCTCTTCTGAGTCCCATACCGAAAAATCCGGTTGCCGTCTCGACACCGGCCCCGATAACGTCGTCGCCCGCCGCCGTCAGCCCGGTCGCGAACAAGGCCGAGAAGAAGAAGGAAAAATTTATACCGGGCTTCGGCACCGACATCGACGAGACGATACACGAGAACGCGGTAAAGAGTATCTCCGAGCCGGAGGAGCGTGAAAACGCCGCTCGACAATCGTGCGGCCGCGAAGACTCCGAGGTCTCGACGCCCGTGACACCGCCACCGCGCACCGAGGACAAACCCCGGGTCGTCATATCCCAGGAAGAAACCGAAGACGCCGTTGCTGCCCTGCTCGAAGAGACTTTCGGCGGTTCCACCGAAGATTTCTCGTACGAGGGCGAGGAGGAGGAAGCCGAAGGCGACAACGCCAGCGTTCCACCGTCCGACGCGCCTCAGGAAGACGTCGAGGAGATGCAACAAGCCGTCGAAAGCTTGAACGCCTCGACGGCTGAAACCGATGCCGATCTGAAACCCGACACTCCGCAGAGCGAGCACGACTTGCAGATCGACACCGACACCGAGGAGGATCCGAATTACGAGACTTTCGATCTCACCCAACCACCGAAGACTCCCGACATACCGTCCTTCTACAAGTCGCCGGCGAAGACCCCGACGACGGCACCGACGCTGATAATCGCACCGGAGAAACCGATCGAGAATTGCACTGCGCCGAGTCTTCCGGTCACCGTTCCCGTTACACGACCACCGAGTCCGCCTGCCTCGGTTATTTCGCACTCTTGGGGATTGTCCGAGCACAAACCATCGCGCGAACTCGCGAAGACATCGCAATTCGATGCACCGGAGCCGGAAGTCGCCGCCACGGGACAGGAGAAAGCGGCCGCAAATCGCGCCTCGTCGTCGCCGCCTCTTCCACCATCGCCGCAGCAGTACAAACAACCGATTCTCGGTCCCTGCAGCCTGCCGAACATCAGCGAAGCCCCGAGACTGTCGGCCGCGAGCCCGAGACCTCCCGTTCCTGCTACGACGACGCAGCAGCCTCTCTACCAGAGACTACCGGTTTCGCCGCAGACGCAGATGGTTCCGCTGCGACAAGCCTCGCCGAGAATGCCTTGCGTGACCACGACCCCGTCGTCGATCGCCGCCGGAACGATTTCAGCGACTCTACCCTCGCTGGTGCAACAGACGAGAAATCCAACGCTCATGCCGAGTCAATTGTCGCCGCGCGTTTCCCAACCATTGTCGCCGAACGGCCAATGGTCCAGGGGTCCGAACGCTCTGACTCCTCACGTCTCTCACAGCGGCAAGCCGTCGCCGCCACCGGCGAGAATTCCCGTCAGCGTACCGATCTCGGCTCACCGATCGAGCGAAATTACCTCGCAACACATATACTCCACGGCGGCGAGTCAACAGCCCGTGATCCAACACGCACCAGGCATGAGAGCCCTAGCGCCGAGTTATCCGCGCGGTGGTTTGCCGCCGTTGACTCTGAACATCCCGCCGCGGCCCTACATGCCCGTGCCGCCTCTTGCGTCAGCGATTCAGGTGAAAAACTCTCGCGACTCTCTGGTCGGCAAATCCGTGATCGAGACCCTCATACCGGTCAATCCGAACTCGTCGCCGCAGCGGCTCGAGGAGCCGAAGATATCGCCGGCCGTGATACCGGAAACGACGAACAAGGCCTCGACATCACCGAAGGTGCCTTCGCCCAATCAGCCACCGACTTACATACCCGAGACCGCGAAGATCGAGAGCGCCGGCACGTCGTCGCCTACCTCGTTCGTCAAGGTTTCGTGCATCGAAAATTCGGCGCTGTCGCCCCGACAACAGAAGCAAGTGCCATCGCTGCCGATCACCTCGGACAACAGTCTACTGTCGCCGAAGCAGAAGGACATTCACGCGAATCTTCATCTGCTGACGACCCACGCGCCGAGGGCTTCGACGCCGAGTCCGGTCATCGTCGCTCACGGACAGCCTCATCTCGTCCACAAAACCGTCGTTCATCCTCTCGTAACGTCGGCCACACCGACGAGTAATCAATCCCTTGTCAAGACCGTTATTCCCGTTGTCGCGCAACAATTTCCACCCGTCGTGCCGATATCCGTGGCTGTCGAGAAAATTTCACCGATCGTCACGCAAACGACGAGCCAACTGTCCCTCGTCACGACGACGCGACCTACTCCCGTTTCTCAAGGTATACTCATCGTCAAGCCTCACGTTCCCGTCGTCTCCGCGATCGCGCAGTCGATCATAACTCGCGTCTCGACGCCGACCGTGGCTTCGATCACGACGACCCCGAGCGCGATAACGACAGTTCCAACATCCGAGCAAAACGTCGAACGTCCGTGCGAGCAAGAGACCAGATTTCCGGAGAAGCAGCAGCAACAATGCGAGGAGAAGGTTTCCCAATCGTCGCCGCAGACTCCTCAGCCTATGCAGCTCACGCCTCCCGTTCAACCTTCACAAGTTCTCGACGTGGTCAAGCAACAGGACAAAACCGTCGTCGAAGTTCAGAAGTGTTTGCCGCTGCTGGACGAAACGAAACCATCGATCGAGCCGCAGCAGCAGCCGCAGCATCAGCCGCAGCATCAGCCGCAGCAGCCGCCGCAACAGCCACAGCAGCAGCAATCTCAGCAACAACCGCAATCTTCTGAGATCAACGAGCCGAAGATCAAGATCGAGAAGTCCGAGCCCGAAAAGATCGAGACTGAACCACTCGTTAAGCCTGTCGAAACGTCCGAGGCCATTGTGCCGAAGACCGAGCCCGTTTTGTCGCCGAAATCCGAGCCTGCCGAAGAGACCGTCAAGCACGAGGAAGAACCTGCCAAGGAACGCGACGATCCGGATATCGAGGAAGAGTCGATAGAAGATTCCATCAGAGAGCCAATCACCGATCCTCTGGCTCTGGACGTGCCGAAGGACGATCCAACGGACAGCAAGGAGGACAGCGACTACTGGTCGGCGAAGGAGGTCAACATCGAGAGCGTCATCAAGAAGGTCGACGCTCTGTGCGACGGCGAAACGAACGACGGCGACGCGAACGACGCCGACGAGGACAGCCAACACGAGCAGGAGGCGAACGGCGATCCCAACGACGCGAGCAAAGTCGACGCCGATTGTTGGCCCGACACCGAATCCACCGAGGGCGACGCCAAAAAGGACTACGCCAATCACGACGATCACGACGAGGGCGTCGAGACGTGCGAGATCGAGTCGCCGCGCTCGCGACGCGGAAGATCGAAGAATCGTCGCGGCGCCGCAGCGAATCGTGGCGGTGTCACGACGCGACGCGGTGGCAGAGCTGCGTCGAACGTCGCCAACAAGCGCGGCGGCAAAGCGTCCCGCGGCAGTAAGCATCACGTCGAGAAGAACAAATTGCCCGCGGACGTTTACGAGTTCCACGACGACAGCGAGGAGGACAACGCCGGACGTCCGAGGCTCATACTGACGATCAAATCTCCGGGACCGAACGCTACGGGTCCGAACGCCGTGCCGGCGACGCCGGTCGCCGCGGTCAAGGAAGTACCGCCGGAGGAATTCGTCTCGCCGGCATCGAACACGAGAAAGTCGCGGAGATTGGCGGAAAAAGATCGAAGTACTGTGGATGATACTATAGAGGATGTAGTACGTGGATCCGCTGTGAATAAGGCATTGATGGCGGCTGGTGGTGTTGCAGGTGCTCACGCTACCAGGAGAAGCACGAGAAACAACAACAACAGCGGTCCGCGCGGCGGCGTGGCGCAGCAACAAGCCAGCGTTGCGGTGGCTAACCCGGCGGCCAGCCAACCGATCGAGCCGCGCAAGTCGCCGAGGGGACCGAGGAAAGCGTCGAGACGAACGTCGGAGAATAACGACGACAGCAGCGAGGAGAAGAGCAACGAGACGCCGCGAGATCTTCAGGATAGCCCGACGGCCAAGGAACCGGCCGAGACAGCGCCGAGCGTCGAGAACGTTGGTAAAACGAGCGAGGAAACGACGAAACCCGCGCCGATCGTTACCGGCCAAAAGTCCGCGACCCTCGAGCCCATGACGCTCATCGATCCGGTCACGGGAATGTTGATTCCCATGAGAGAATCCGAGGAGGGTCAGTATATTCCAGTCTCAACGGCTTCCGGCCAATTGGCGCCGAACGCCGTAAGAACGACCTGCGACAATCGTCCCGTTACGAGCGTCAGCAGCGCGACCACCGAGATCAGTTATCAGCACGCGCAACAACAACACGCCAGACCCCGAGAGCCCGAAGTGTCGTCGAGTCTTCCGACGTTACCGATACCGTCCGCGGTCGTCGAGGCCAAGAAGGAAATCGTCCCCGAAACGCCGGCTTTCTCGCAGCCACCCAAGATTCAGATCGTCACGCCGATCATCGCTTCGCAGCCGAGCGTTATCACGAAACCTCAGTCGCCCGTCGTCCAAGCCACGGCCACGACCGTCGTCATACAATCCACCATCACCCCGACGACCGCCACGATGATGACCACCACGCCCAGTCTCGTTGCCAGTCACACGACGACAACCGCGACTTCTTGCATCGCCCAGACGACGAAACCGACCAGCCTGAAGGCCCACGTTTTGAACGCCAGCAAACTCGTCAATCCGATCGTTCAGCAACAGGCCCAGGTGCAATCGCAGCCGCAGCAAATCGTCGTCAACAAACAACCCGTCGTCACGAGCCTGCCCAGCCAACCGGTCGTGCAGAACATCATAAAGCTGCCGAATCAAGCGATGCAAGGCCTGCGACTTCAGATACCCGCCGGTCGCGTCGTCTCGCCGAGCCTCAGCCCGCGCGCCAAACCCATCACGACGATCGGCAACGGTCCGAACGGCAAGCAGGGACAACCGATGTCGCCGGTTCTCAACAGCACTACCGGCGCCGCGCCCAATCCGAAACAACATCTCCTCCAAGCCGCGAAACAACAAACGCCGAGCATCGTCAATTTGCCGCAAAAGCTACCGATCAACGTTCATCCCGGCAACGTTCCGACTGTGCCGGTGCAGCGAATTCACAATCCGGTCACCCAACCGATCACCGTCAAGAGCATCAACGGGCAACCCCATCTGCAAAATCCCAAAGCTCACCTCTTGCAAGCGGTCGTGCCGACCATCGTCACCGGTGCGGTCGCGAGCCCACCGACTCAGCCTCACATTATCGGAACGCAACCCGTCGTAACCGGGGCTAGCTGCTCACGACCGACCAACGTGCCGAAGCCACAAGTACGTAGACTTTTCTGATATTCTTTCTTTTTTTGCGCAGAGATAGATCTCGACGATGTTTCACTCTATAATTACAAATTACAAAATTACAAAATTATAAGTTCGCATGGTCGAGCGACTAATATCTGTTTCGAAAATTCAAGAAAAGAACGAAACACAAGAAACAGAAGAAAAATATCTAAGGACGTGGAAAAATGGTTTTTTTCCGAAGCTCTATTTTTTTTTTCATTCCGATTACTAAACCGTTTTAAGATCAGTCTCGATTTTGTAAATTTCAAAAACTGTGCGAATCGATACTAAATTGGTGTATTGAAATTGCAGATCGCTGGAACGATGGAACCGCCGAAAGTCGAAGTGTCGATGTCCGGATGCATAATGGTACCAACCGCGAGTCCTCAGGCTCGCGGGGTCCCGGTCGTCCCGACTTACGAAGCGCCATTGGTAAGTTGATTCTCACCCGAATATAAATCCATATTATGTTTTCTACACACGATCGTACCCGACAATAAAACATGGAAGCCACGAATAATCGTTAAGAAAAACGGCTAAAGCAATCGGACTAACTCTGCTTGGTTTTGGTTAGCATGCGAGTGCCGGTGCCGCTCCGACGCCGGGGGGCCAATACGGACTCGCGCCCCCTCATCGTTCCCAGAGCCCTCCACTGCCTCCGCCCGCTCATCATCACGCTAACGCTTCGCAGGTATACTTAACACCGAGCTTTCGCACGAGCGAGATCAAACGAACAAATAATGCGAATACAAAGTTCATGCATAATTTGAAAAAATAATAATGATCTGTTTTTTTCTCATTCCCCAGAGCGACGTCGTCAATCATTACGGAGGTTTGTCGCGAGCCGGCGAATTACCACCGCACTACATGCATCCTCAGGTCTTGACCTATCAGTACCTCCGAGCTCAGCAGGAGGCCCTGACCGCGCCTCGAATAGCCTATCACGTTCCCGGCGCTCGTTCGCCTCATCTGCCGTTGGATCCGAAGCTCGAAGCCGGCGGCGACGAGAGCCACAGCCCGCCGCTGGAACTGAGACGCGCCACGAGAACGCCGCAAGATCGCACGACCGACAGTCCGCAGGTTGCACAAGTTTACATGCTTCACGGGGCCCGATTGCCGCCGCCGATCGCGCAGTACAGTCCAGCCGCTAATCCACCCCTCGCCGGCGCGCCCACCGGACCTCGCGGCGGCTACTACGAGCCACCACCCGCTCACATACGCACCCAGTATCCAATGGCCGGCAGCGAAGCCCCGACCGATCGGGCGATCACGCCGGAAAGACCGAGAAAACATCAAGTCGCGACGCCGCCGCACGCCTCGCAAGTTCCACCGCAAGCCGACTCGTTGCTCATGCTCTTACAGCGCTATCCGGTCATGTGGCAGGGACTTCTCGCGTTGAAGAACGATCAAGCCGCCGTACAGATGCACTTCGTCTTCGGCAATCCCAACGTCGCGCGGGACAGCCTGCCCTGCAACAGCGACGGCTCGACGCCGCCTCTAAGAATAGCTCAGAGAATGAGACTCGAACAGACACAGCTCGACGGAGTCGCGAGAAAGATGCAGGTCAGTCGAGATGAGAAAATGATCGTGACGATTCAGCCTCTCGCGATCGAATAAAAGTTCTTAAATGCGGCTCGCAATTTATCGGAAGTCTCTCGTTGAGCTTGAAATTTGTTTATTTTGTCGAATATCTTTGTCGATTTCGGATGAACAACACAAAAAAAATTATTTCGATACCTGGTTTATTTGGGTATCGAATTTTATCTCGATAGCCTTTCGTTTTGTTCGTTATATTTTGTAATAAAACAGAAAATTTGATAGACCAGTAAAAATCGTCGATACAAGCGCGGCCCTAATGCAAGAGGTTGAAGAAAAAAAAAAATTTCACCAAATATTCAGCTATAATTAATTTAATAATTATTAATAATTTATTTATTTTTTCAAATTTATAATTACTTTCTTTTTAATTCTATTACAGACGGACAACGAGCACTGCATGCTACTCGCGCTTCCCTGCGGGCGCGACCACATGGACGTTCTGCAGCAGAGCAAAAATCTACAGACCGGATTCATAACTTATCTACAGCAGAAGCAGGCCGCCGGCATTGTTAACATTCCCGGTCCGGTTTCTCAGCAGGTCAGTCGGCGATAACGATCGAACATCCATAATAAGATTCCTCTGATCAATAATTTTTTTTTTTTTTACTATCGTTCAACGATCAGTTCAAACGGAATAATGTCGAGTATTGTCGATGGAAAGAACGAAAAAAAAAAAAAAAAAAACAATTTGCATCCTTTTGAATTTCAGCCCGCTTACGTGGTCCACATATTTCCCTCTTGCGATTTCGCCAACGAGAGTCTCGCGAGGATAGCGCCGGATCTTCTTCACCGCGTGGCCGAAATCGCTCATCTGCTGATCGTCATTGCAACAGTCTGAGGCCGGTCGCTCATTTGGATTATGATCGAATCTGTTATTACGACAAACCACATCGTCGTTCGGAACTCTCCACCTCGCCGCGAACGCCCGGGGATACGCTTTAACGTGGGCATGAAGCCCCGCAGTGTCCCGCGACAGAGAGCGCGAATGATACGGGAGAGTTCGCCACCACCTTGAACGAACGCCCTTGATTGACGAAACTCCGAAGCGAAAGAAAAAAACCGAAATAGCAAAAGAAATCCGCGAACACGAGACAACCGAAGGAAACCAAAAAAGAAGAGGAAGAAGAGAGTCGGAAGAGAAGAAGCATCCTCCCTCGGATCCGAACCGTTGACAATCAAAAGGAGAGCCGGCCTTTGTTTTCCCGAATGCCGGATCTGCGTCAGATTGTAGACCTAGAGGAGGGGACGGGGTTGTGATAAGCGGGGGAGGTTAGCACGGTCTAAACCCTTGCGTTCCTCTCCACCTGGCACGAAGAGTCGACGAAAAAAAAAGAAAAAGAGTAACAAGAAGAAAAAAAAGCAAAACAAAAAAAAATCGGAAAAAAGGTATAAAGTAAAAAAAGTAGTTTCGACTCGTTTCAGCCTATCGCTGATCAATGTTTGTGGGAACGACCGACGTGACTCTTGGTCACTCCGACAAGCGGGTCAGGCACATCCCCCCCATAACCTACCTACCAGGAATACACGCAATTCAATGTTATAGAAGGGCCCTGTTTATCGTGACACGCGCCGTGCTCCTTTAGATAAAGAATTATTGAAAAAAAGCAAAAGAAAAACCCGAAGAATCAGAGAGAGAAAGAAAGAAAACCCTTCCTAAAGCAGGCTGCGCCCTAAGGCAGTAGCGCGAAAAAGATTTACGAGTTAAATGAAGAGAGAGATAAAGTGAAAATACTAAATAAAGCTACGCAACACCCGATTCGTAAAGAGTAAACAAAAGTAAATGAATAAATAAATAAAAGAATAAATGAATAAACAGATAAATAAATAAAAGTAAAGAAAAAAAAAACATCTTACCTATAAACACGAGTTACTTTGTAAGCCTTAGACGTTAATATTGTATAAATTTAAGCGAGCCAGCGAGGGCATAACTACTGTGATTTTAATTATTTAACGATATCTGCATAAAAGAAAAGAAAAGAAAAAAGAGAAAAAAAAACCCAACAAAAACAACTAAAAAGCTAAACATGAAAAAAATGAAAACAAGCGAAAAACAACAAAAAAACAAACATAAAGACCGTTTCAGGCCGCGCGATATGTGATGTGTTTTTGTATAAATATTACTCTATATAAATACCTATGTATTATATTGACTGTAAAACATAATAGTTGCCGCCGCCGAAGCCGCTGCTGCTCCTGTCAAACTAGAAAGTAAAAGTGATTGAATGTAGAGAAGAGAAAAAATAAGCACTCCTGATGTCGAAGGGACGAGAGGCGATTGAGAGACAAAAGAAAAATCACGCAAAGCAAAGGACTACTCCCTGACCCCCGAAAACACGCGTAGTTGCTATCCATAGTGTACCATAAATTCCCTTAGCAGGATGTAACATATTATTGATAATTTGGATTATAATGATTATTATATTATTATTATATGATTATTATTATTATTATTAAATTACAACTAGCGCTATGTACATTATGAAGATATATAATAGTAATTATTATTCTGATTCTTTACTTTATTATTATTATTATTATTATTATCATTATTATTGAATTTATGATTCGCTCTATCTTCGTTCACGAATTATTGTCCACTAATAACTACTACTATACTACTTAACTATTCTCCTACCACTATTTACTATTTACTATACCGCTAAAACTACCACTATTACTACCTGCTGCTGCTACTCTACTGTAATACTTTACTACTACTATTTACTACTCTACTACTTATTACCGCCGCGATCGATTTATTCCTAAAGTTTTACGAGAGAGAAGAAAAAAACAAGAGATTCAC
The DNA here is from genome assembly GCA_963924025.1 of Ischnus inquisitorius. Taxonomy (NCBI): domain Eukaryota; kingdom Metazoa; phylum Arthropoda; class Insecta; order Hymenoptera; family Ichneumonidae; genus Ischnus; species Ischnus inquisitorius. Next base: position 3,023,744 of record OZ001249.1, read on the forward strand.
ACGGGATAGTTTTAGAGCGATGAAAGAAAAAGAAGTACCGACGGTTGCGCGTTGAAAAGGGGCTTAAATAATGTCATACCGTTGTTGAGTATGATCGATCTCATTGACCATTGACGCCCCCTCACAACTTTTCCCTGGAATCGTCGCATTCACGAGACTGAGGACCGAAAAACCGAAAAATCATTTTTTTCTTCTTATCCAGTAGTGTGGATGAGAATTGCATTCGACACTCAAAACAGGCACATAAACTATCAGCTCGAATTCTTTTGGAGCTGTACATTTTGGCCGAAACCGCCAGTTGCGAAGGAAATACACTGTTGGGCGAAAAAAGAATTCAGGATGATAGTTCGACTTATTTTTTAAGTGTGAAATGCAATTTTTATGTACGCTTGTGCACAGGACGAAAAAAATCAATTTTCCGGTTTTTCAGGTGACTCGGTCCAACATCCCAAAAACCCGACGAGACCCCCGTCCTCTATTCGTACGAAAGAAAAACATTGCGCCGACTGGAAGACGCGTCCTAGACTCTTAGAGTTCGTGTCCGAGAATTGCGCGCTTACGCGTATAGACCACAAGTTACATTGTCACACAAAGCCCACCGCCCGCCCACCCTCCTTCCGCCTTCTCAAGGAAAAAAAACGTTATAAGTAAAGCAAAAAAATAAGTAACTACCTATTTACAATATTATGCTTCAGCGCATGCCTTTAGAGTAAAGTTATGACGAGATAAAGTGAAAAAAGAAGAGAGACTACATTAGGAACGAGCGGAACGCATCGTCACGATCGAGCCCGCCGGCGCTCGTGTGTTCGCGAAGGAACACGAACCGAAAGAATGAAAATAAAGGCGCGAATTCCCGGAGGACAGATCGGCGGATCGAGCGGACCCGCTCGACGAGTCCGCCGCATTCGGATGTTGCGACGCGGTCCGGATGCTTCCCGGAATCATCGGCGAACAGAATAGTCTCGTCTGCGGCGAGACGCGAGTCTCGATCGCAATCGAGCTCAGACTCCAGTCTAGTGCGGCTTGGAGGAAAAAAAAGCACACACACACACACACACACGAACATGACTGACGATCTTGCAAACAGTGCAAAGAGACAAAGATTTTTGCGCGCGATACTTCGTCGAATCGGCTTAAACGATTTCGATCAACGGAAATACGACGAACCGGATTTCACGAGCGGTGAGATCCGATTGGACAATATTACGGATACTTGCGAAACGAAAAATACGATGTTATTGAATGATGATCGACGACGTGCTCGCATAGAGTGTGCCGTTAATATGTAAATGCGTGAGAAGGAAGAAAACACACCGCCCCCTCCCCCTCCAGTCCCCTCCCCCGTCCCACTGAATCTCGATGAATCGAGGACGCGAGAATTCCTATTGGAGATATGAAAAGAACGAAAAAGAAAAAAACCACTATAATAATATACAAACGAAAAAAAAACGGAAAAGAGCAAATGGTAAGTGTAATTTGAGAGTCGAAAACGGTCGTAAAGTATCCTGCCCATCCCTATAAGAATAATTAAGATTAAGGCAGCGCAGATACTTGTGGAGCGTGTGCATGTACAGTGTAAAAGATGCGTTGTTCATATGTACAGAGTAGAAGTTAAAACAAACAAAAAAACACCGTATGCGAGCGAGAGCGAGAGAGAGAAAAATAGAGAGCGAGAGAGAGAGAGAACGGAAGGAGTAATGAGAGACACAAAAAAAAAACATATATTACAGTTGCGAATAAGTATATTGGGCTCACCGAGGACGGCGCATGCATTGCTCGACCAATCGACGATTCCCGCTCGATCGCCGGAAACGAGCATTCGATTTTTTTCTTTATTCGCCCGATCATTTTTAGACGACACGACAAAAGAAGAAGACAAAAAGAAGAAAACGCGTGAAGCATTGCATGCGCTTATGCCTCCTGGGCCCTTACCTATCTTGTAAAATATCTGTGAATATTATGATTTAGTTTCTTCCTATTCTAGGCTAACTGGTATATAAAAGAAAACAAAGAAACAACAAAAGTAAGAAGAGAAGATAATGAAAACGGTTTGTGTTAATCGCGTAAGGAGAATGTACAGATATCACACTTTTTGTTTTGTGTTTTACTGTAGTTATTGATAATTATATGGATATTAACGATAATAATAACTATGATTAAAAAAATTAATGCGATGCGTTGATTTCATTGCGTCACCCGACGCGAGTGCGGCCTGCGAAATTGTCGGGAAGCAGAAAAGCGGAAGAGAGGGAGACGGAAAGGATTTAATGAAGGTAGAAAAAAGAAGAAGAAAAATGCCTCGTTGTCGATAATCGATGTAATTCGAGGATTTTTATTGTCCAAACGAATCTACAATAAATTAAACGGAAAATAGTATCATTAACAGGAACCGTGAGCGCTTCGATATTCGAGTCCGGCGCGTTATCCGAGAATCGTATCTTCACCTTTCCGCGACGAGCTCAAGCCGCGGGTCGATCCTTCGATTGGAATAGCTGAGCCGAGCTCGATCTCGTGAGGAGAATCTGGAACAGACGTTGTTGAAATTCCTCCTATCGAATTTCGCCAGTTTTTCGAAATATTAAGTCTCGAAGTTATTAAAAACCATCACCGATGCTTTATTTATCATAACTCTCTCAAATATTTTTCGAAATTTAAATTATTATAATAATTAATTAATTAACGATATTATCAATATTATTGATAATAACAATTATTTAAACAACAAAACTGAAGTTTTCATGCATAAATGAGTACACTAAATTTAATCAATAATAATAATAACAACATTATTATTATTATTATTATTATTATTATTATTATTTTTCGTTGTAATCGATTTAATCTACCATTTCCGTTTCTGCATAAAAATTTGAGTTTCATTTTTTTTTTCAACATATGCATCGAGAGTATGTATGTAGTATAATGGATTGAAGCAATAGATCCGTCGTACCTTGTGTCTTCGCTGCTCGGCTTCGGCCAATCGCTTCTGCAGCGTCTTCATCGTTTCTTCGGGCTCCGGTGGTTGCTGCTCCTGCAGCCGCTGCAATTTCTGCGGCAGGGGCTTCTTGCCCGCGGTCTCGAGATCGTGGAAAGGCACTTCGAACGCAATCGGATAATCTGGAGCGCGTGCGAAACAACGTAAGCACGTAGAATTACTCGCGTACGCGCGCTCGGCATGGACGCGTAGGAAAGAAAAAAATCGAAGCTCAGAGCAATAAACGAACCTCGCTTCAGGATGGGACTCCGCGGAACCTGCGGTTTCTCTCCGTCAACGCTGTCCGTTCCCTCTTTGGGCATCACGTCGTTGCTCGTACCGCAGCCCATTGTCTCTAATCGCGGATCTACAAAAATATCGGCTTCGACCTTGCGCCGACTCAGCGGGAAATATCGACGGGCAAGTTTCGTTCCGCAACTTCGACGAAATCCTCGTTTTTTTTTTTTTTTTTTTCTATTATCGCGATTCTCGAAACTTTCAGAGCTAATCGATTTTTATTGTTTTTCCGATAATCGCGACCGTCGAGCCAAAACTATACGGATTTCACGCGGAGAGCATCGAGGAAGTTAAACGAAATATGATATCCATTAAATTATTTCGATCGGGACTGCGCACTCGGGATTATCGTATTATCGCGGCTTTTCTTCTCACAGTCATGGAAATGCATCGCTCGATAATTCGCCACAGTTCGTACTTCGTTGCTCCTTCTTTTCCCGATAATGCGTTAGACTCGTCGATTCGCGGGGAGAATCGAAAAAAATAGAATACAAAAATTCGGAAGCCACGCAACGCGCAAGACGGTAAGATCCGCGAGGAAGTCGAGTGAAATCTATTCGGTTTCGCGCTTTCCGATGGAATGAAGTATATTCGATCGCGGCTTTTTTTTCAACCCCGTCCCTTCCCCGCGCGCTTCGTGTGTGGGCGCGCAGGACAGATGCGCGGCGCGAGGCGGTTAAGCGACGTACCCTCGTATCGTAATTGCAGCCAGGAGCGAGCGCGTCGAGCGAGTGTTTCGACGCGAAACACGGAAACGCTAACGGGAAATGTTTATCGACCGTGAGAGAGAACGAACGAGCGAGAGGGCTCCCTTTGACATCGGGGCACACAGCGTGCACGGCGTGCAACACGCACGGCCCGTACAGAACTTTATAACTGTTTTCTCGCGCAAAGATACATAACTCATACGAGCGATAAATTATTCACGATTCCGCCGCACCGTCCCGATTCGTTGATTCGCTCTTTCGATTCGATCTTCCTTTCGCCCCGCTCCATTGAAAGCCTCGGCGTCGAATTTTGATATTATTGATGTGGAAAAAAAACGAGAAAAAGGAAAAATTTGCGAAGATCGTCGTGTTTGCGAGCGAGGCGCGCCGTCGCTAGGGCAACCCGTGTTGCGAATAGAACAACGCGATCGCCGGATCCTCGTTCTCGCACGTTATCAATATGTCGCGAAACTTGTCGAGTATCTGCAGCAGCTGCGATCGGCGAATGTTCTCGAGATACATTATCTCCTCGAGGTGATGACCGCCGTTGAAGTAACCGAATCGGCACAGCTTGCCGAGCAACATTATGTCGTCCGAGGGTATCGGGAAATTGTCCGACGGGTACTCGAATATCGCGTCGTCCTTGCGTATCGCCAGCGACGCTTCCTCCTTCGACTCGCTCGGCGTACCCTTCGGCGTGTTGTTCAGACTCCAACTGTTCTCGTTCTCCGTCGCTCCCGTCGGACTCGATCCGTCCTGACTCAATGTTTCCTGCCGATTAACACTTTCTTGTAATTCGAGTTTTCAATCTTTTTCTAATCTCGAACATAACATTTTTTTTGAAATCTAAACAATTTTATGAAATTTTAACTATCAATATTCGTTTGAGTTTCATTTTTCAACTTTTTTTTTAATGTCGAATATCATTTCTTTTAATTTTCTAGAAATTGGTATTTTTAATCTCGATCAAACGTTTTTTTACTATTTGGAAAGCGCGAAATAAAGTATTGTGGCGTACCATAACGTTGCGGCCGTGAACGGTCGGCATGTACTGCACGTACGTGTGAAGCTGAAGCAACAAATGATTCTTCAATAGCCAAATGATTATTTTAACGAGCTGCGACTGTTGCTGGGGCTGACTGAGAGGATTCATCTTTTGGCTGATCGAAGTCGGCAGAGAGAACTCGCTGATGATCTGCAACGAAACAAGAATTATTGATTTTATTGATGTTTCGATAGCGAAAGACTGTGCTAGCGTACAGTGTGACTTTAATCACGTTTGAGTGAGATTCAAAGAGAATTTACGAACACTTCTCAATGGGATGAAAATCTGAAAAAATCAGGCATAGAATTTTGTACAATTTTTTCAAAATTGCGTTTTCATCTTTCATTTTGTCAAAAAAATGAAACGCGATTTTGGAAAATTCGGAAATAATTCATACGTGTTCGGAATCATTTTCATTGAAAAAATAGTTAAGTTGCCCGGTAATTTGTTAAACCACTAATTTTTCCATTAATTTGTCAATAACATTTTGACACTATTATTAGTTGAAATCAATCTTTGCAGCACCTTTTATACGCCCGATTTTTTTCAAATTTTTATCCCATTGAAAAGTATTCGTAAATTCTCCTGCAATCCCACGAAAATGTGATCAAAGTCAGACAGAATCGTAATTAAATGGGAACGCTCTCTACCTGCAAGAGGCACAGACCCGAAAATTGTTCGGAGAAAGATTCCAACAGTTGATTGGAAATCACGGCGTCGGGTGAGACAACGTAGACGTTGCTCTCGCATAGCGGATAGATTATCGTTGCTTTGGCCCAATAGACCAAATGTCCCGTTAGTTGAAAGACTTGCGACAACGAGAGATCCGAATCGGCGGCGAGCGTTTGCAGGCTCTTCAGTGGGTTGTACATCTGTATCATTCGTCTCAATGCTGGCGACGAATCGGCCGGCAAGGAATCCAGCAAATCCAGCGGCTCGATCAGCAACAACAATCCGTGATAAGGCCTCAAACTGTTCAGGCACCTGAAACACATATTTTTTTTACTGCTCGCGATTCAACGTACAAAAAAATATCTTAACTGAGGCAAATTGCTTTTTGTAACAAGTGAAGGGAAATCAGAAAATCAGCCACTTTCGTCCCAGGAAATTGCTATAAAATGCGCCGCTTTTGCAACACGAATCATACAAATCATTTCCATTGATAGCTTGCGTAGAAAAATAGATGCATGCGCAGAGAGCAATATTCGTCAGTTTCTACGCAATAGTACGTAAATGGCATGAGTGCAACAGGCAATTCTGCACACGTTCCGAATACGGGACGCAGGGACGTTCTGCACGTCCTCGCTTTTTGCGCACTTGCCATAGAAATAACTATTGCGCACTGATTTTTACTACTAGTGTCATCTAGCGGTGTAAACGATGGCGAAGGTCATTATGAGTGTCTGAAAACGGTGAACAAACTTCGATTTTGCATTGCATTCGTGAAGGAGTTGAGATATATGATTGATTATGATTGATATAATGAAGAAAAATATGATTCGATACAAAAGGCCAAATTCGCTCTTTGCGCACCGCTCGTGTGAAGACAGCATTTCGCCTCGGCTTCACCTCGTTGCGTACGGCCTTCAAACTCGCAATGCGCAAAACGCTCGTTTGGCCTCTTGCATCGAAATATACCAGTATATGCCTCGGACATCGAAAAAGAGTTTCGAAAGAAGAGACGGAAAGAAAACGAGAGCTCAATTTCTTTTTTTTCTGGCAATCGTTGCATTACCTATCGATTATCTCGGGATTCATGATGAATCCTTTTTTGTGCGACTGATGAACCTTCTGCGGCAGGCAGAAGCTAACTTGTATCCATTTGTTGATCATCATGTTGATAACGCCCGTCGTGCAGAGACTGTTGAACGCCGATTTGAGATCTTTCGCAAGTAAGCTTCGCTGAAGTATCAGCTCGTACGGCGATTCGTCGCAATCGCTTTCCTCACCGGATCTTCGAACAGAAAAAGATGCAAATTGAATTTGCACATTGGCTTTCTCAGTCATTCATATTCGCTCCATGAGAAAAGTTTTTTCGCTAATCCCTGTTTTCTCGTGGAGGACACTTTTTCGCAAAAAAAAAAAGAACCGGCGTTCTCAAAGTACTTAAAATTCGATGAGAAAAACCCGTAAATTTAATGAAAAAGAAGAATCAAAGTAAATTTAAAAAAGCAGATATTCATAACTTTTGAACCCTTCAGTTAGCTTGAGGCAAATTCAATTCTAAATAATCTTAATGGTAACTCGTCGGTTTTTTTTTAATGGTCGTAATTTTTGAACTCTTGAGCTGATTCGGGCCAAAGTCAGAGCCAAACGAGCTTAGTGGTAACTCTACTCGCGTGCAAAGTTTCAGCTCGATGTTCCAGAAATCGCGGCAGTTTTCCTCTGAAAGTTCTTTTCGTCATAAACCATAAATCAAACGCTCATACTTCCAGACGTCGGCCAAAAAGTGTATTTCTCGACGTTTTAGACTATCTTAAGGTAGTTCGAGTGGGCCGAGGAAACGTGAGTTTCAGAGAGGATTTCGAACGTTTCCCGACTCTCGTTCGAAACGCTCCAAATCTCACATTCTCTCGGACTGCATCGCTCGGATGACCTTAAATGTGAGGACATTGAAATCTTGCATTTCTTTTTTTTTCACGACAATATAGTTTCTTCAACGAGGAAGCGACAAAAAAAAAATGAGAAAATGTGAATCACGATAAAGGATCATAAATTTTGCATCGAATATCGAGCGTGAATATTTTACCGTGTCGCGACTTCGTCGTGCGTCGATACCATTATCTTTATTTCGTCCTTGAGAAAGCCGCAACGTTTTTCCTCGTGTCTCAGCGCTATGCCTAATCTGTAAGAAAAAAAAAATTGGCCTCGGAAAAAAAAGGTTTCTTATCGAGATTTCGTCGAATCTTCCGTTTTGTCGAATCTTCGCACCTCTTGCTAAGATCGTAGTAACATTTGACGACGGAATGATCGGCCTGAGCTTGCAGGGCGAACACGACGTTGAACAGCATCGAGGAATTGACTTCCTTGAGGCCTCTGGAATAGAGGAGAGTCGGATGTCCGACGAATCGGACATTGTTGACTTTTAGCTCGAATTTCGTCTCGCAAAGCTCCGGCTTGACGGCGAACAGAGTCGAGAGAACTTCGTCCGGCAATCCGGTGAGATTTCCGTTGCTGATGTTCGAAGTTGGGAATGGCAACGACTAAAAAAAAAAATTCAATGCCACTAAAAAAAATATTGAATTTGCTTAAAAAAAACAAAAAATTGAATTCGCAAAAACAAAGTTTAGAAAAAATTGAATTTGTTTCAACTAAAAAAAAATTGAATTAGCTTGAACAAAAAAAATACCTGCAGCAAATCCTCGGCGATGGTTAGCGAGTATGGATTTTTCCTTTTGGCGCATTGTCCGGAATCCCTTTCATTGTTCGGACTGAAGGGATAACGAAAGAGCATTCTGTCACCCTTGCTGTCGCTCTTTACAAGAATTATGCTCAACGGATTGATTTCCATTTTTTTCAAATGTTTCTTTTGCTTTCTCGAGAAGCTTCGTTTCTTTTTTTTTTTTGTTTGTAATAGTCAACTCAGCATATTACTGTTTTTGCGAGACCATTAATCTCCAATCTCTCAACTGTAAAATAACGAAAATAGAAAAAGAAATAAAGTATGAATTGTAATCTTATGTTACATTACTTATCATGTCGTAATATTACAAAAAATTATTATTATTATTATTCTTTCTTTTGTTTAAGACTTTTTGTTTATTGTTACCCATTATAAAGGATTACTCCGTTAAATAAATAAATTAAATTAAATAAATTAAAAGATGATAAATCATATATTTTTTAGTTTTTTATTAAAAAAATTTCTAATATATGAATGTCGAAGATTAACAATGCCGTACACCGAAAGCATTCCATTTCGAATAACATAAACCATTGTGGGCCGCCAAACAACATCTGTTGTTGTTTTAATTTCGTTCTAATTGTTACAATTACAAAGAACATTGAAAGAATGATATATTTTTCCATGCGACGATTGATGAGCGCAACGATTTCGCCAAAACTCGCAACGAACATCGAGAATTCGCTCCTCGACCCTCCGAATTTCAACTTGTTAACCGAAGACATTCTGAAGTTACAGACCTCTAAATTTTCGGACTTTTTCGGAAAAAGAAAAAAACAAAATTTCGTTTTTAAACAAAAATTGTTTTTAGCGAAAGCGTTTTTGTTGCAATCTTCGTTTTTTTATTAACCTATATGATATAATGTACTGTAAAAGGGAATTTTTCCATATAGAACAGAATAAAAATAAATGAATAATCGCGAGCGTTAATCGGAGTGCCCGCCACACCCCTTCGCTAATCCTTTCGCGCATGTCCTTTGCGTGCGGGAACATATGTTCGGGATAGATTACAACAACACGTCTCTCTGTCATCAAAACAAATCAATAATGATAATCGAAAGATTCTCGAAGGCAACGAGGCTGACCCAGCACAGACGAGAGTAAGAGAGAGAGAGAGAGATGGTCGTATGAGTCGTGGAAGAGAATCCGAGTAGGGATAATCCGTCGAATCTTACATGAAGACAGTCCTGAGCGATGCAATTGTCACTGCGGTTGCCATGGTTATCGAGGCGTCACCGAATCGACTCCTGCGCACACTCGCGACCCTTGTCGGCTGATTCCTTTGCCCATTAATGAATGTCCTCGTGTCGCGCGTCGCGATAACGAACGCACCCTCCGAGCCGCGGTTCAGCGCGAAGCTCTAATCCCCGTCGAGGTTATGTCGACGCGCGAGTTCCCCGCGGAGTTTGCATAGCCAGCGTAACATAGCGATTCGGATTTTCACGCGCGCCGAGCGCCGAGAGCGGTAGCAGCGCGGAGCGTTCGTATTGTCTCGCGCTCTCCGTCGCTCCCGCGCCGCGGGGGCCGAGTGTGCGGGCGCACCGCGTGTACACTCGGCGGCGCGTACGCTTGTGTAAACGTGCGCGTCGTGTGTTGTCCCGTCGCAGAAACCGTGCGCGCGCAGGTGGCGCGATGTCGGTGCGTCAGAGACCAGTGACTCCCGTCTCGCCCGGGAGAGAGAAACGTAGTTGAGAGACACCCGTATCGCGAGAGCACGGGAAAGAACACGACAGGCGAATAAGAGGCTTCCCCGAGGAGCACGGACACCCGCGACGAGCAGAAGGACGAGGGACGTGCGTGGTACACGGGTACCGGGTCTCCGAATGCCCGTCGACACACGAGTAACCCGCGACTCGTGAGTGAAGAATCTTTTCATTCGCCTTTCTCGTCGTCAAAATCGTGAATACGTCGCGCAACGAGAAACGTGCGTGGGTGGCGTGCGCGCTGTGTCGCCGTGTTGTATTGTTAAATCGGGCCGAAAATTTGAGAGAAAACAACGATAACGCGTCAATCGCGCCGCCGGAGTGCGTGCATCGGAGATTGAGGCAAACGAAACCGCTCGCCGGGGGGTGGGTGTGTTAAAGGTGTCAATAAAAAAAGAGAAAAAAACATACGGCGGACGTTTACGTGCGTGAGAGGGCGGCTCGTTGCGCTTCGAAGTTATCTTTTTTTTTTTTTTTTTTTTTTATTATTATTTATTTTCTTTTCGTTAAAGAGACGAGTCGAGATAGCGGAGATTGACTCTCGGCGCTTGGGATATTTTTTTTTTAAGACGAAACGCCCGCGGGTGCAAGTGGTAGATATAATAATAAACGTTACGGAGTGCATACGGCGAGACTGAAGGCGGTGCGAGGATCGTGAGGAAGTCGGGGTTGGTTATGGGGGCGAGCAATCCGTGTCGGCTGCTCGGAGCCTTGTCGCCACTCGTACTCGTGGTACTCGGGGTTCTCGGCGGAACGCTCCGGGACACCGTTGGCTTTTCCGATGAGAGTGAGTATTTAATCCGCCCCCCCCCCCCCCCCCCCCCCCCCCCCCTGCTTCGTCTCCCACCCCGCCTTACATGATTGACAATCAAATTCGGTTCCACTTCCTATTTGCGTTTTGTTAATCGTTGATGCAATGACTCAACCATTACAACTGACTATCTTCAAAGGGGTGGGATTTAAGGGGTTGAGAGGCTTAAAAAATGTTCTCAAAGGGGGTCGAAAAACAAGCGCGCGACACTTCGATCGCGCGTTCGCATTCCTCGGTGTTTGTTCGCTGCGTGAAAAATTTATTACATAATCGCAACGTCGCCGGGCCGAGGAGGCTCGGCTCGGAGTTTGTTGTCAATACGGAGCGAAGCTTTCGGCCGCGAGGAAGGGCGCGCTCGAGGGTAGTCCTTGCGCATAGCGCCCGTTTCGCATAAGTTCGCGAAAATCGCGAAAAGCGCTCCGAACACTTCTCGACGGTATAAACATTTCCAAAAAATCTTGCATGTCGAAGATACCGAAAAGATCAATTTTGGATAACTAGGAAATGTTATTAACAGACTAATGAAAAAAAAAAATAGTTCAACAAATTTTTTTTTTTGCTATGGAAAAAATGTGTGACAAATCATAGAATTCAGAGTGAATTTAAAAAAATGTTTGAAAATCGATACGTGTTCAGAAAAATGAACGAATAATTTTCATTTGCAAAGAAAATTATTCTGCCGGGTAATTTGTTGAACGATTGATATTTTTTCATCAATTTGTTAATAACATTTTGTAATTATTATCGTGCAAAATGAATATTTTCGGTATCTTCGACGTGCATGATTCTTTTGTTTGTTTTTTTCACTGTCGAGAAGCGTTCGGCACTTCTTTCCGAATTTTCGCAAACTTATGCGGAACGAGCGCTATGCGCGAGAACTGCGTTGACGCGCAGAGGGAGTAACTTTCGCGCTCAACCCCTTCGTTCCTCCTCGGGGCCCCTCTCGCGGCCCGTTCCGCCGCCACCTTCGTGTTTATCCTCGCCGAAGATGTCGTTTTCTTAGCCGTCGAGTCGAGCGTGCACGCGCAGTGAAACTCGTCGATACAACGATGTTTTTCCGAAGCGCGAGAAGCCGCCGTGCCGCGCGAGCAAAACAATTCGTCGCGACACGAATGAACTTGAGACGCGATGCGCGGCCGCGTCGCCTCGGCGTTTTCCTAGCGCGTATTATTGCATCGACCGCGATTGAAGCGTGCCTCGACGTATTTGTCTCGGAATAGCCTACCGCTCGATTGAAACGACGCAAACAAAAAAATCGAGCCGGCGATCGCGGAAAATCTCGAGAATGATACGTCGGAATGGAATATTGTCGCGGCGAGTCGAGACTCGGGCGACGCTCTCGTGACGAGAGGCAAGAAATCCTCCGTCGCAGCTCGGGAGGCGAGAGAGCGAGAGAGACAGCGAAATAGAACGGGAGGATCGATAAGATGATTTGCAGAGTTCGCGTTGTGTATAGACCACGCGCTGTACACAAACACGACGGGATCATGCATAATTCTGCGAGAATTTTCATCGGGGCTTTATTGGCGCTTATAACGGGATCGAGGCTGAGCTCGTATAGCTTTCGATGAAACAGCCTCGATTCGGAATTTAGATATTCACAGCGTCGCGGGGAGGAGGGTTGGCGCGATGTATCCTGTTTGTCGATTTTGTACTTTCTACGCGCATGTACTCACCCACCCGCGGAATAGCCTGCTTTTCCACGGTGGAGGGTGTATATAGAAATATATGTACTACTAGTGTATATATATATATATATATATATCACTGTCTTCTAGTCCGGGCCGTGTGCTTTTGCCCCGTGCGTGCCGAGCACACCGCGCAAGAATAAAGAACGAGAAAACTGCCGAGAGCCCTCGTACTTTTTTTTTACTAGGGCAGTAAGACGAAGGGCTCGGGGATGACGGCGAATCGGTCGAGGGCGTCGTCGGACCCTTCGCTGTACGTACGAATAATCGTTTCTCCTGCTTTTCTTCCGAGAAGCGAGCCTGGGGAGGACCGCGACGAGAACGATTCCCATCGCAAAGCCCCCCCGAGAGACTCGTTTCACGCAAACGAGAAATAAATCTTTTCGTCGATACAGACTTTTTGCGCTATCTTTTTTTTTTTGCCCCTCTTGCCTTCTCGGAAAGGAAGCTTTGTTTTCGAGAAAAAATTTAATTTCGCAGAATTTTATAACAGGATGTTCGTAATTCTGTGACAAGTCGAGAAGAGCCATTTTTACGACATGTTTGCGTGTGTGGGAGCGAAAGGAGGAAAATTCGCCTCTTAAATTTAGTCCGCAGGAATATTTTCGATCTAAATCATTATCTTGAAGCCGAATTTTGATGATGACAACATTTGCTTTTCATAGAATAGAATATAATATATAATAGTGTTTATTGGGGAATTCCCTAAGGAGAGCTTACAAAGTTGCGAGGTGTTTCGAGAGAAACTATAAAAGGAGCACAGAGAGTGGAGATAGCGATTACGCAAGTAAACTTAGAATACTGAAAAAATATTAATGAAAAGAGAGTATAAAATAATAGTACCGGCGTACAAAAAGGATGTACGACACGATGAAAATTAGACTCTGAAGGATCGACACGATGAAAAGTCGACACCGAAAACTCGACACGGCGGTAAATCAACACCGAGATTTCAACACAGGCCATTGATAATTTGAAAAAATGAAAACTCGACACTAAAAGCTCGACTCGACAAACAGTCGAAATATTCGAGGCTAAGGAGGGACTTAGAGTTGGAGCCATGGACTTCGAATATTTTCAACAAAGTCCCTCCAAGGGAGACTTAGAGTGTTTTCAACGAAGTCCCTTCAGGAGGGACAGAATATTTTCAACGATGTCCCTTCAAGGGGGACAGAATATTTTCAACGAAGTCCCTCCAAGGCGGATTAGAATATTTTCAACGAAGTCCCTTCAAGGGGGACTTGGAATATTTTCAACAAAGTCCCTTCAAGGGGGACTTAAAATATTCTCAACGAAGTCCCTTCAAGGGGGACTTGGAATATTTTCAACAAAGTCCCTTCAAGGGGGACTTAAAATATTCTCAACGAAGTCCCTTCAAGGGGGACTTGGAATATTTTCAACAAAGTCCCTTCGAGGGCGACTTCGAATTTTTTCAACGAAGTCCCTCCAAGGGCGACTTGGAAATATTTTCAACAAAGCCCCTTCAAGGGCGACTTAAAATATTCTCAACGAAGTCCCTCCAAGGGCGACTCAGAATATTTTCAACGAATTCCCTTCACGGGGGGCAGAATATTTTCAACAAAGTCCCTTCAAGGGCGACTTCGAATTTTTTCAACGAAGTCCCTCCCAGGGCGACTTAGAATATTTTCAACAAAATCCCTTCCCCCCCGGAGTCCCTCCGAGGGTGACAGAATATTCTCAACGAAGTCCTTCCAAGGACGACAGAATATTTTTAACGAAGTCCCTCCAAGGGGGACTTAAATTTTCGATCAGAGAGGCAAGGGCCAAGAAGAGAGAAAAATAATTCACGCCCCCCTTATAGAAACTCAGACTATTTTCTTCGAGGAGGCCTCAGGGGGTGTCATAGACCCCCAGGGCCTTCTGATCTCTCCAGTGCATCCATGCCCTCGAGAACTCGAGGCTCGATTCATGTACACGACAGCGACAGCGGTGAAATCTTTATATATATATATATATAGAGGGCGATATAGCGCACGGATTTGGATCATATACGTATATCTACTGTGACGCTCACGTGTGTTTATCGAACATTACAATACGGCGTAACGCGCGCGCGGGCGACGGAATCGTTCGAGCGAATAATACGACGATGAATATATTCATGCGCTCGATGAATATTAAAACCCTCGGAGATAATAGCACGTTTTGATAGTCGATTCGAAAGAAAAAAAAATTCATTCGATTGGCGAGCACGGTTTTTTTTCCTCTTAGCGAATCGTAGACGGGAAAGGGGTTTCGCGTCGGAAAATGGGCAAAGACCCCGCGCAGATACGCGAATTGCAAGTCCGCAGTTGCGACCGAGCAAACACGTGCGCGCTCGCGAGGCGAAAGAAAATTTATTAGCACAGACTCGTTACCGCGAGGAGACGGTAAACGCTGATAACTTCCATTTCAACGCGGTGCGCCGCGGACGAGATCCTCGCCGCTCGGTGTTTGTTTAGCGCGCCTGTTGAAGAAAACGGAAGGGATGAAAATAATTGGCGAGATCGAGCCCCGCTCCAGATGGCGGCACCGAAAGGATTCGCCGCGCAACGCAACGCGTTTCTGGAAGATACGGAAAGCTCGCTGTCGGCAAAGAAGAGTCTCTCTTCTGTTGTTCGATCAATCTTGGTTTTTTTTTAATCTACCAATAAAAAGTACAGTAAGGGATGAAATTCTGTCAGTTTTCGACGATTCGATCGATTATCGAACGATTTTTCAGAATTTTTTTTATCAAAGTTCTCTCTTTTTTTCTAGGGAAAAATATTTCTCTGAAAATCGCAAAGATTCTTCGTAATCCGAATAATCAATAATTCTTTGCAAAAACACCGATCTTTTGTGTCAACTTCGGGGAATAACCAAAATGTTATTAAGAAACAGGTGAAAAAAAATGACCAAGGAAAATCGACGCATCTTTCGGTTTCGTCACGTTTTTTTTAAGTGATAAATTTGCAATTTAATTTCCATTCGAATATCCAACTAAAACGCGCATCGCGCGAATTTCCATTTCAACGAAAGACGGGAACGAGGAAAAAAAGACGAATCCTCAACTACTTTTTAAGATTACTTTTGTTGCGTTCGCTCGGATGATAAATCGTCGTTTTAATTTTCAGTTCAAACGACATGTCCGCTGCGTCTGTTCCGATGTGCGAACGGCAAGTGCAAGCCCATGTCGTGGGTATGCGACGGTGCCAACGATTGCGGCGACAACTCTGACGAAAGTCCGGCCGTGTGCAAACGTGAGTAAATCCAGCCGACTCGACGAATCCATTATTATTTGCCGATCGACCGTTGTCGCTTGTCCGGAATCACAGCGCGGAAAAATGAACAAATACGAGCACTGTGTTTCCATTAGCTCGCGAGCCTTCGCCGCCCGCGGGACGACTTTGACCTTGAAACTAATTAATTTGTCGTCTCAAGACTCGAGTCGTCTCGTCATCTCCGAGAGCGCGCTAATGAAAAATCCACAAAAGCATTCGGGGAGCGAAGTGCTCGGCGAAACAAATAATTGTCCGCGGCGACGTTCGTTCCTCAAGTTGAAGCAAAAAAAATCGTATTGTATCATTAAGACGACTCTTTCGCGAGCCGAATGGAAGATTTAAAGAAAATAATGCAAATCTTATTTGCACGTCGATTTCCCATTTTTTTTTAATGCGATGTGGCGACGAGAGATGCTCCGATGGTAACAATTCGTCTTCTTTATTTTCTCCTAAACGGTTGCTCCGACTTCGACAAGCAAATTAGGTTTTCATACTTTTATCGAATGACTACAAAAACCCAATTTGATGTTGGTAGTCGAAGCAATCATTGCGGAAAAAAAATAGGGAAGGCAATTTTGTTTTTAAGGCACAGCAACGAGAGATGCTCTGATGGCAACAATTCGTCTTTCCTTTTTTCTCCTAAACGGTTGCTCCGACGTCGAAAAGCAAATTAGGTTTTTATCCTTCTATCGAATGACTCCAAAAACCCAATTTGATGTTGGTGGTCGAAGCAACAATTTCGGAGAAAAACAACAAAGGCCATTTTGTTACCGACTGAGTCTGTCCGTCATCCCCTTAATGTCGTGTTCATAACAAATTTATTCGACCAATTTCGCCTTCTTCATAGACGGAGCTTCGTAAACAACGTTGAAAACGAAATGGAAAGGAAATACGCAAATATAATTCGCATAATTTTTATATGGGTCAATTATAAAGATGATGCGAATTATATTCGCAAGTTGCTTCCTCATTTCGTTATCAACGCCGTTTACAAAGATTTCTCTGCAAGAAAGCCACAACCGATCGAATAACTTTGTCACAGCGGAGCTTTGTAAAGAACTTTAAAAAGAAATTGCGGAAGCGATGCCCGAATATAATTCGCAACATTTTTTTTTTCAACGGGTTGCTGAAACGCGCGCTTTATGTGGAACATCGTACGAGACACGGAAAAAAAAGAAACGAAAAAAAAAAAAAAAACAGAAAAAGCAATGAATAGAATTCTTTGACGTCGCTCATCGTCGCAATGAATAGCGCGAAGCGTCATCGATTTCTTACTATCGTCCGTTATCGTTATTGACGCGATAAAAGATCGTTAGGTCGGCGGGAAATGCTCGGTGTCCGGCCATTAATCGATTACTTCACTAGCCTGGAACGCGGAATCGTCGTCTTGTAGTATCGCGCTATCGGGCAGCGTGTTATATATAGTTTTTTCCTTTTTTTCTTTCTCTCTTTCCTCTTATACTTTATTAACCAACGGAGCAACGACGGGGTGGCGCCTGTTGGGAAAAGATTACGCAAGGGCAATGCGCGTAGATTTTGCATCGCGATAGAACTCGGGCAAGGCGAACGCCGCAACGATACACCGAACCGCGAGCAATGCAATGCAATAATAGCGAAGCCTTTTCAGCGTTCTTACGATAATTACGCCTATCACTGGCCAAGCTCGCTCGCTTCGTTCTTTCAGAGTTTCTCCCTTTTCCTTCCTCAACGAGCTTTGGTTTGGTGGAAATAGTTTTTTTTTTCGAGATTTTCATGGAAATGTGTTCAGAATGCTCCAAAACGTTTTAGAGTTGGACAAAGTACCCAAAAGGACTAAAAGTATAAAGTACTGCAATTACTCGAAGTACGAAGGATTTTTTGCATTTGAAGCACTTTTCAAGTGGTCGGGTTTTTTCGCAGTATTATCTCGCATTTAGTGGAAAAAACATGTTTGCAGATTTCTTACTTTCTTATGCTTTCTCGTAGACCGAGCTTTGTTTTCGTGGACATTTTTTTAGAGGTTTTTATGTCAACGTTTTTAGAATGTTCCAAAACATCCAAAAATCATATTTAGAAAAAAGGTCCAGTGTGTGCGAACGCAAATTCAATCCAGCTGAAATTTGGTATACAAGTCGAGTTAACCTCAGCGTTGATTGGAATTGAATTTGGCCAGAATCGATAAAAAGATCCGTATGTTATGAACATTTTAGTTATTCAAATTGATCAGAAAACGGTTTGCGCCCGCTGCCGTTTCCGTAAAAGTGTCGTACTGAAAAAAGTACTCGTTCTTGGTATTTGAAGGCACAAATAGTACTTTAAGTACCCAAAAGTGCTTGTCCACTTGAAGAGTCAAACAAGTACCCGGTAATTAAAGTACCGCCCAAATCTGCAATAATACATTGATAGATATTTACTTAAGAAATAATAATTCAAGTAACATTTCACAAATAACCAAACCAAACCAAAAATTAAACCAAAACCGCAGCCCAAAACCAAAACCAAACCAAAAACGCAGCCCAAAACTAAAACCCAAACTAAGAACCAAAAACCAAACTAAAACCAAAAACCAAGAATGGATGGAATTTGGTTTTAGACGAAACCAAAAATGATAAACCAACTTTCTTACAAATAGAGCTCGGTGGACCGTGATAAAAAAAAGCGAGGAAGGAATATGCCAATGTAATTGGCACAATTTTCATTTCATTTGTACATTCGCGTTCTTTTATTAATCTTTTTCTTTCCTTATTATCTTGTCCTCAATTAGAGAGCAATTTGCCGACTGCGATTCGAGACAGTGGCTCGGGCTCGCACGTAAGGGCCGGCAATGCTTGCATCAGTCTCCTCGCGGCGGCCCCACGCCCGGGCTCTTCGGCTCGCATAATACGAAGAACCGAACCCTTTCATCAACGTCGCGTGGTATTTCTTTTTTTCTTCTTTTTATTTTTTGCCAAGATCCCGCGCGACGCCGTCGCGCATGTTCTTACGAATATTGCGTCAGAAAGATTCTTCGAGTTCTCCGAGACGAGTTGTTTTTGCGCTGCCACTCCGCGTCACTTCCGTGTGCAACTCCTTCGTCAAGTAGGCGAATATCGGAAATTCGCGAAAAAAGAGGAAGAAATTTATTGCAAGTCGCAAAAAGAATCTTACAGACGGTGGGGAAAAACCTAATTCACATCAGCAAGATGATTGCAATCTTCATCCTCGATAATATCGAAATTAATTTTCTTTCCGGGGTTCGATAAACCGGCTGACAACCGTAGAATAATGCTAGAGATTCTTAAAAATTCTAGTCAGCGTGAAACCTCAGCATCCACATTGATTCTGCCAATTATTGGACCAAAGCTGAGGGATCGAGCCCTTGCCATGTGGTCGAAATTTCAGCTGCGTATCTCGAACTCTTCCCAAGTTATGGCAACAAATGACAAACTTACGCGAACGCACATACGCACGGAGAAAAACAATTAATTGCCAGAACCAACTGCGGTGCTAGAAAGCTGATATTAGTTGGTAGAGCAAATAAATTCGTTGACCCAACAAACAGATTAGTCATACCAACTATCATTAATTTCCAGTGCCGAAGTTGGTTCCAGCAACTTATTCTTTTTCTGCGTGCATCCGGAAATTTTCCGAGATGTCCCCAATGTGTTGAAAGATTCTAAAGACGATGGTAGAAAAAAAGAAGGAAAATCACCATAACGAAGCATCTCGAGTGAGCGAAACGAGATCCGCGTTGCCTTCCTCGGGTAGTCGCTTTTTCGTTTCGTTCTTGCAGATTCTCCTTCGCTCAATTGTAATTCATAGTGCAAGGCCTGTGGCAGTTGCATCAGGTTCTCTGTCTCCCGGGCGGCGGAGAGCAGCCTCGGGAGTCGAGCAACGGGCGTAGGTTCCTCTCGCTGCTGCTGCTGCTGGTTACTGGCTTGTTGTAGCATATAATTACAGTGAAAGCCAGCGGCAGCGGCATTTACGCGCTCGCTGGTCGAACGACTCGGGTATCGATGTATGCGCACGGGAGGGCTACCTCCGCCCCGAGATCGAGAGACTGGTTGTTCATTGGCGCCCGTATCGATGGATCATCGTGTATCACGCAAGCCTACCTCTGCACTCTGTCGTTCCCGACGGCGCTTCGATGACTGTCCGACGACGCTTCCAACGACGTCGTTTTCGGCTATTCCAGCATTTGGTCAAGCGACGTCGTTTTTGGCCATTCCAGCATTTGGTCCAGCGACGTCGTTTTTGGTCATTCCAGCATTTGGTCCAGCGACGTCGTTTTTGGCTATTCCAGCATTTGGTCCAGCGACGTCGTTTTCGGCCATTCCAGCATTTGGTCCAGCGACGTCGTTTTTGGCTATTCCATCATTTGGTCAAGCGACGTCGTTTTTGGCCATTCCAGCATTTGGTCCAGCGACGTCGTTTTTGGTCATTCCAGCATTTGGTCCAGCGACGTCGTTTCTGGTCATTCCAGCATTTGGTCGCTCTCTCGCGTCCTGAAACTGTCTCACGTCGTGTTTACAATTTTTCAGTAATCGCGATCGTAGTGATAACTTATAGTAATCATATAAAAGGTCGGAAAAAAATTGAAAAGACAGTCATCGCGATAGCAACTGGATAAAATGAAATAAACCAGTACTTAAATAGTACTTCAAGTACTTGCAGTACTTCGTACTTCATACTTGGAGTATTTTGGGTGCTTTGCCCAACTCTGATTATATCAAGCATAATTATATTATTTATTAATAATACAGTATGTATATATAATGAACAACGAAAACTTATAAACTAAAAAGTATTCAATGCAAAAAAGGCAAAAAAAAGCAGGGTGATGCAACAAGAACGAAAGAACGAGAATACGATAAAAACGAAAATAAATAAATAACACTGTTATATTATATTGTTAATAAACAAAACAATATTATTTTTATAAAAAAGTATTAGTGACTTGGAATATTTTTGAACCGCCCCAATTCTCGGAATTCCGAGAATTCTGGGTAATTTTCGGGAATTCCGGGTAATTTCCGTCAATTACCGGAGGCGAGAAGAATATTCCAAGTTCCTCGATTTTTGTACACCGCGGCGGCGACGTATTCATACAATATAGAGAGATTCGAACGTGAGCTGTTAATGTTCAATCATGAACAAGAAAAAAGCTAGGTGATCGATTGACAATCGATCGGCAGAGTTAGCGCCACATAAGCCCTCGAAGCCTCGTCATCGAGAGCGCCCAAGCGTCAACCCTTCCCTCGATCGATTCCGCACCCGACGATGACCACGCCGGCCCCGAGTCGGTGCATGCATACCGAGCACATGTAAAAACTTTATTTAAATGCAAAGTCTTCTTTTTTCCTCCCTCGCCGGTCTCTGCTGTCCGGCGTGGGCTGTCGCTCGGTCAAGGGAGACCTCGGAATAAAAGCTCTTTCTCGCCTGCCCTCTCCGTCGTCGACACAAAAGTACGTATATGCGACGCTCGCCAGGCTCGGACGTGGAACGATCGATTGTAAATGGAATTCAAGGCGAGTTATAACGTCGCGTGTCACCCACTGACTTCGTATCGTCCACGAGCAGAACTTATCGACTGTCCGTGTGTGTGCGTTTGCGCGTACATGCAACGTTGAAGTTATAATAACGCTCGCGGATTTCAATTATTTATTGGAAGCAATTTTGTGTCAAGTGGTCCGTCCATTGGCGGCTACAACGGTGGCCCCCGCGGCGTTACAGAGCACACTCGTCGAGCGCGCTCGCCCGTCCGTCATGCCTTTCCGACGTGTGATCGACGGCCGCGCGCCGCCGCTCGTAGAAAGCCTCCGACCGACGAATAAAAGCTCTTCCGCCATCCACCTGGACATCCTGTGCGGCTCGACGTAACGGAAAGTTTTCTTCCTGCAACACGGTTTTCCCCTCGGTGCGTTCTCGCCTCGAAGTCGGAGGATCGTTGAGCGACGGACCGGAGACATGTAACCGGCATTAAAGTCCAGTCGAGAGTCGGCTTCCAAATGGCCGAGATTTTCCGCATAATACATAATCGTTTCCGTCATTATATCGCGAATGATTGTAACGTCGATGAGCCGCACACAGACACGCCGCGACGGAGATTGTAATGAGAATTGGCCCGACGCGCGGTTTAACTTTCTAGAGTCTCTCACTTCGTTTGCACCGAGTGGGCAAGTGCCTCTTGTCCTCGGCTTGAGAGGGAAGGACTTTGAAAGAAAAAAAAACGAGGAAAGAAAGAAACAGAAAAAAAATGGTATTAATTGGCCTTCTCTCGAGCGCGCCCCGAAGCGAGTTTTCATCGCTGGAGCGAGTCGCGCCTTTAATGTCGGCTCCGTTATCGCGACGACGACAAAAGTAACGCGAGCGAAGATTTATCCGTCGAGTAGTCGTAGGAAACATTTCTGTCGATGAAGCGCCAATCTTCCGTCGGATTTTGGAGATTCTCTTCTACGATGGGCTCCAGCTGCCGCGTTTCTTGATGAACTGACCTGGGTGGAGGTGACGAAGTTTAAAAAAGAGCGGAAGCGATTCCCGGGTAAGATTCCGCTGAGAAAAGTACGACAATAGCTCGACAAACTTGTGCAAATTTCGAAATTATTACATCGAGGCGCGTCCGCATTTGCAGACATTTCCGCGTCGCAGAATTTCGACAAACGTATCTGCTTTTTGTGGGTCCAAACAAAGCAACCCTTGCCAATGAATCTGTGCAGCAATTTTTTTCCAACTATTCCTTCATCGCTTCAAGTTACTTCAAGAATTACTTCCAGTGCCCAAAAGTACTTGAAGGCACAAAGAAGCAATCCAAGTACTTGAAAGTACTTGCAGTACGCACTTGAAGTATCAAACAAGCTTAAGGACTTAAAGTGCTGCCCAACTCTGATTTTTCTACCATCAGGAGGTCTTCTCTTCGATTCCGGACGCAACGAACAAGCCTTGAATGGCCTTGCATATCTCGGAACAAATGTTCCGCAAAGCTCTGGAAATGCCCTTGATTTTTTTCCAAAACCACCGACCACCGTCTTCAGAAAACGGGAGAAACGGGGCGCGAATCCCCGGGCTGTGATGGCTGAAAATGCATAACTCTCCCGGTGGTATGGTCGATGAGGAGTTGGAAGCAAGCCCGGTCGTTGTGGCAGTGGGTCTGTGTCTCTCAAAAACTGGTTTTCACTTGTACGGTGGTCTGACCAAGGTGCAATCGGTACGACATGGACCAATCACTCCCCGCGAATCAAGCGTCTATATGGAAGTCGGTCGACCGGTAGAGCCGACGTTGGCGCGGTTGAAGCTCTCGCAGCTTCAACCGCACCAACACATTTGCCCGCGGAGGCAACAACGATCCCATTCGGCCTTAACTCTACTTATTCGGCATTTGTCCGCGCCTTTTCCCCGCTGGCCGACTGCCCGTGTGTTGGTTAACTGCGCGGCAGATATCCACTCGCGAATAATCGAGAAAGAAATAAGCGCGATACTCGTTCTCCTCGCTTCTCTCCCCTCGCGTCCCTGCATTTGTGTTCTAAAACGCCAGATCGCGAAAGGCGGCCAAACACCGAAGCGACGACGCGTCGTCGGTGTGTCTCTCGCGATTCGCGAGAGACGAGAAGAGATGCGCGACCACAACGATGAAAGCCACTCGAAGCAACGCACACGAAAGCGTCTCGCGAAGCTGCAGAGCTGCAAGAATGTTGCCCCCGTACTTAGTGCGTCGTTTGATTGGACTCACTGCCCTGGTTCGCGTTGCCTTCTTTTTTTGTTCCTTCCTCCTTCTTCGTCTTCTTCGATCTTCCGTCGCTCTCTCGTTCGTCCTCACTTCCCGGAATATAAAAAAAGATCGAAACGATTTTACACATCGCAAGATTTCTCGCCTCCTCGGGAAGCTCCATTTTCGCGAAAATCGATGATTTTTCCATATCTTTGGGTCAACGTGTTCGGAATGTTTTGATTCTTCGCGCACAGGGTTCGTATCCGTCGAAGACCAACAACCTTCGAGCGTTCGAATAATAATGAAAATAAAAATGTCCATATTGTTGCTCTAGAGAAAATGAAGCATGGTTGTTTCCGCTCGGCAGGCAAGTCCTCCATGCGCGAAGGGTTGCACCCAAAAAGCACATCCAAACACATCTGTTGGACTCCTCGTTGGAGCTTACAACTTAGTTTTTCCCAAGTCGTCCCTTCGAAAGACTCGAAAGCTTAGCCTGCTCGGGTTGTTGGAAAGCACGTTTATCACCATTGGCTTCTACGAGAAGCTTTGTTTCGATACAAGTTCGTAATCCTGAACGAATGTGCGCCAAATTCAATCCCGAACCTGGTCTGAATAGTTCACCAGCGAACAACACTTCGTTCAAATAATTCAAACTGCCATCAAACGTGAACCACTCAACGGATTTTCGCCCGATTGAGTCCCAAAGCTTTGCGAATAAAAACCTGTTGTTGGGCCGTTCTTAAACCCGATATCTCGAAAGAAGCACCGACATTTTTTTAGAAATTCAAAATAGTGGAAAAAGTGAAGGACTGCTGGATTTTTGCTAAAAATCGGATCACCGAAGGAGACTAAGGTCTTCAACGCGCCGTATACATTTCAGCTGGATCTCAAAATGTCTGCACGTTCTATTTATCATAAGAATTTACCAAACAGACATTTATCAAAAAAACAGGATCTCACAGAAAAATTGCAAAAAATCTCCGGTAATCACGGAAGTCGCTCGGTTAGAGCTTCTCAGACAAAGTGACGGAGAAATATTTTCACCAGGGAGTCGCTCTTCTTTGAACCTTCGGTATGGATCTTCCACAAGTTTGTTCGCTCGGTGAAGTATCGTTTGTTGTGTCGCTCTTTCGGGCAAAGAGAATTTTCTGCAATGCACGAAATGCAAACTGCTGTTATTTGAGGAGGGCACTCGTGAAAAGCGTCGAGGGAGGCAATAGATTGGCGCGGTAACTCGATATTCGTTCCTGTATCGTATAGCAGAGAGGGGTACACAAATTGATATACCCAAGCGCTGCATTTCAAGATCAACGCGAAATCGGCCCCCCTCCTCGTATGCTACACGCTTCGTCCTCATCCTTGGCCTTTGCCGTTCTTGTATATTCGTCGGACTATTAGCGACGCAGAAATGCGGCTTCGTTATTGAAGTATAACGTTTCAACGGAGCATCGTTGCATTTTAGAAACGCGCTGAATTCGCGACTTCGACGTCGATTTCTTCAGCTCGTTCACGATATTTCCTTGCTTCGGATTCTTTTTGCTTCCCTAAGAAGGTTTGATCTCGTGAGAAAATTGTTTCTTTCAAGATTCTCTTGTAATTGTGTGTTGGAGTGTTTCAAAATGTTGAACAATCGCGTTTAAAAGAAATTCTGTGATCGTGCGCGCCCATCATTTTAGCTCATAACTTGAGAACGTTTTGAGATATCGAGCTGAAATTCGTACCACATGTTGACAAGACAAGTCCGTTTTTTCGGTCCAATTTTTAGAAAAATCCATGGGGTCTTTCAGTTTTTACGCCATTTTGAGTTTCTTCAAAAATATCTGGACGATCTGGTTCCATTTTCGAGATATCGGGCTTAAATTTCGTTCAAATATGGGTTTTTATTGAACAAGTCTTAGAATTGAATCTGCCGCATATCCTCGAAGTGCTTGAAGCGTAATATCAGATCGAATTTTTTTAACAACACGTTGTTCACCAATAAACTACTATCGGACGAGGTTTTAGATTGAATTTTGCGTTCATTCGTTTGGGATATCGGATTTATATCAAAACTAAGCTTCTTACGAAAGCCAAATGTAATAAACGTATTTTCCTATGGATTTGATAAAGAGAAAATTGGGATTTTCTAAAAAACAAGAAAAATTCTCGTCCAGAAATTCTCTTTCTTCCAGAAGAAATTTTCTTTTTATCAAATTTTTGTTTAATTTCATTTTTTTTTTTGTAATTGTATTAGTGCCAGGTTATTCGTCGATGTTAACAGAAACAAATGCGTCGGTCTCGAATCGATAAGGAGGGAGATCGGAACCGTCGAGCTTGCGTCAATAAATGTAGTAACGCAAAGTGACTTGTGCACTCGAGTGCGCTTCACGTGAACCTTGCATAATGTCGGATGCCGACAAGTAGTTCAAGCGAATAAATCGATGCAACGACGAATCGCTTTCAAAAACATTGTCAAAAAAAGGATATCGCAAAATACATTGATATAATAAATAGCAATAATGATGATAATAGAGATAAATAATCTTTTATACAAATTTGTAATATTTTTATTACTTCATAATTTATATATTATTATCATTTTAATAGAAAGAAAAATTGCCAAATAACTTTTTTTTCAACTAACGATGTTTTATCATATTTCTACGCTAGGACTCCCTCAATTGGTAAATTTTTAATTTTTTCAAAATTCAAACTTTAAACCGCTCAACCGATGTACTAGGAGATTTAATCCTGAGCCTCGTTCACTCCTTTCCCAGGAGCGCGAGTGTTCTTTCATTCGAGCAATTTTATTTTTTCCGAGTATAAAAAACGCATTCTTAGTCGCGCAAATTCGAATTCACCGTTTGCACCGGAAACCAAGCGTATAAATATTCAAGTTTCCATGTGATCGAAGACTTCTCTATTTCGTAGAATTCGCTTTGATAATTTCTTGTGCATTCGAAAAAAACTCCGCTCGTGGTCATTTTTTTTTCTTTTTTTTTTCAATTTGTTCGTAATGACGATAAACGCGAACGAGCGCCGCGTTATCAATGGATAATTAGGTAACGACACGACTCTTGGCACTCGATCTACGCGTGACTAACGAACGATTGCAATTTCGTAATGAAGATCGAAAAAAAAAAAAATATCAACAATAATGCCTCTCGTTTATATACAAATCGGATAGTATTCGCGAACGGCGCACTGTAAAAGCTTGAACTTGGAACATAACCAGGAAGCATAGCGTCCTTTTTGCCGCAGGAAGAAACTCGCTTGTATTTTTTGCACGCACAATATTCGCGCGCGTTGCGTTTCGATACCGCGAGACGGGGAAGGTATATATATCGGGTCGTTCGCGCCGCCACGGAGTTACAAGCCGCGCGGCAAGCACCGTGAACGGTCCTCGGCAGGAGTGCTGGAAAAAAAAAAAAAAAAAGAGAAAAAAAAATCAATCAGTGTGATCAATTTTTTTCGCCAATGTTGTTATAAAAAAAAGTTTATCATGGTGATCGATTATCGTTGATTTACGAATCGATAGTGATATTTTTTTATATAAAACATAATAACAATAACAAAAAAATTTGCAAAAATGTTGGGAAGGGAAAAATGTTGTTCGATTCTTGCGCTGTGGTTCGGATTTGTGGTGTTGACGAGTTACGGTTATGGTTACGATAATGCACATCGACGTGAAATTCCAGCCGAGGAATGCAAGAGCTCCGAATTCAAGTGCAACAACGGCAAGTGCATCCCCGGCAATTGGCACTGCGACAACGAGCGTGACTGCGCCGATGGATCGGACGAGGATCCCGCCGTCTGCAGTGAGTAAATCGTACACAGATATTCGTTGAGAGAATTTTGAACGACGGAACGCGAATTCGTTCTCGCCCACGAGCCTCGCGAAAGTTCTTGGATTTCTTTCCAGCTGACAACGTGGCAAAAAATGTAACGCGAAATATCTCTATGAATACATTCTTTTTTATCTATCCATGTATGAATAGATGTTTTTTTATTTATCAAAAAAAAATCCGGTGAATTGATTACCGTTGAAAACTTTTTTTTTTTTTTTTTTTTTCAAATATTATATTTTTATAGTTTTTTAATATATTTTTTTTTATTTATCAGAAAATTAATAATAAAATTTGAATGGATTTTCGTAGAAAAGAGAAAAAAAAATTTGTTTCGTTTTCGGCATATTGTAGATGTGTTCTGGAATGTATTTCTGCGAGAATATTCCACCGAATATAGTATAACAAAATTGTACGATTAAAGAGGGCATACCGTTAGAGTTCCAGCCTAAAAGTGGGATTTCCAGCGAATTTCGATTGTTTTTTAATGCAATAAAAATCTGATAAAAATCGGCAATACAAAAGACTCTATAAAGGTTGATTTGCACAATCATAATACCAAAGAGTTATCAACAAATTAGATTAAAAAAACACAAATATTTGATGAATCATTCGATACCCTCGCACTTGTTTCGCAAAAATTAATTCGTCAATTTCTCTAAATGCGCGATGTTTTTTTTCGGTTTATTTGAATTCACGAATTTCGAAAAATCACTTTTTTTTAAAGCCCAAACTCTAATTGGTGATTTTATGTCAAACATCTGAATTCACAAATTTCCGAGTGAAAACGGCACTCGAAAAAAATTGTAATTAAAAAAAGAACCTTTAAGAAATGCGTGCTTATTCCGAAAAAATTGACAAATTGTTTCTATACAAATAAAAAATGCCAGATTGCCGACTGACCTGTTGATCGATATTTTTTTCAGTAATTCGTTGATATCACATTGGTATTAGTTTTATGCGAAATCAATCTTTCAGCGCTTTCCTGATTTTTAAAAAATTTTAGCTCATTTGCAAGCGTACGAAATTCTCTCCAAATCTCACGTTCGGGCTGCACAGCGAGCATGACCTTAACGTGTTGATTGCACAAAAAAAAGAAATTGAATTTCATATTTCTCCGATACATTTTTCCTGCATACTCTTTTGTTCCATTCGATTATTGGATAATTAATTCGCACCGATCGCGGCGATGCATTCGACGAAATATACTTTGCAAAATTAAATGGGAGGGGCGGGCCGGTGAAATAATTGGATTATAGATTCGCGAATACATTGTTTCGTCAATCGCGTATGCTCATTACCATTGAATGTGAGTTCGTAGCGCGGGTGAACGACGCGGGCCGCGAGCTCGATGGCAAAAGTCAATCGAGCGAAAGCGCCAAAGTGGACGTTTCCTCGACTGAAGAGCTCGCTCCCGCGCCCCGCGCGAAGTTCCGCAAATCAATGAGGGAGAAAAACGGATTAAAATTCGTACGAATGCAGATATTCGCTGAATCGTTAGTCCACAACTTTTAATTCGCCCTCCGGAAAGGCTCTCCCTCGCGAAGAAGAAACTGCGCTCGAGTGATATTCCCGGCTTATCGAGTGAAGAAATTTCTTTCCCAACCAATTACGACATTGAATTGATATTCCATTCGAGCCTTATTTTTCTTTATTTTTCTCAATGACCTCTTGAAGTTGTTTTTATTATTTAAAAAACACATTGTTTATTATACATTTTTTTTATCGATCGAAATCGAATTCAATGTTTTTCTTCGATCGAATCGACTCATCGAACATCGAATTCAGCCCCACTCGGAGCCGTCTCGTTTTTATTTATCCGCTTGCCATTTGCGCACAGATTTATTCAACATTTCTCTCAATAATGTCGCGCCAGCGATTTTCTAATCGAAATATTTCGTTACGAAAACATCGTCCGCGTTTACGTTGATACGGTTTATAATAATTATCCGCGGTTTATCCCGCCACGATGATTTCGCAACGCGCCTCGCGTCTACGCGGTTCTCGCACGGTGGGGGAGTTTTTATTATCGATAATCGATACCTTTGCATCCGTCGAGCGGGTTATTTTTTTCTATTATTTGATATATGGATCTGAATCGATTAAGAATTTGCCGCTTGAGAACTGCGCGAACTTTCAGCAAAGAGGGCGATTTATGGAGAATATGGAGGAAAAAAAAAAAAACGCACGTACCAATAACGATTCAGAAAAATCTCCCTGAAACGGGTAGACCGACCAGTGAATGATCGAGGCTCTGATATCCGCAAGTCTCAAAAAAAAGATTATGCAAAGTATTTTTTCAGTAAAAGTACTTTTTCAGTAAAGGTATTTTTCCAGTAAAAGTATTTTTTTAGTAAAAGTATTTTTTCAGTACAAGTACTTTTTCCGTACAAGTACTTTTTCAGTAAAAGTATTTTTTCAGTACAAGTACTTTTTCAGTAAAAGTATTTTTTCAGTACAAGTACTTTTTCAGTAATAGTATTTTTTCAGTACATGTAATTTTTCCGTACATGTACGTTTCCAATACAAGCAATAATATAAGTCAAGTCAACTTAAAAAAGAAACTTGGACGATTTTTTTTCTTTTTTAAATGCTGGCTAAATTCCCAGGCCGTATTCAACGATGATCCATTTGTGATTCAAAATTGAGCTCCGAATGTCCTGGCTCACTGATTTTTCGTTCCCTGGTCGATCTGTTCCGTCTCGCAACGCGGCTCTTCGATGAATAGAATAAACGAACGAACGAAGATTGAATTGTTGTGAATAAATCAAAGGGGCACGACCGTGCGAACCGACCGAGTTCCAATGCAGCCCCGGCGAGTGCATAACGAAATCTTGGATCTGCGACCGTCAAAAAGATTGCCGCGACGGCTTGGACGAAATTAATTGCCAGAGTAAGTCTAATTTGTCTCGAACTCACGATGCGCAACGAGAGAGAATTGTCACCGCCGAAAAAAGGAAGAAAAAAAAAAGAGGAAGAAAGAAAAACAATTGCGAGAAAAGAGAAGTCCCTTCGAAATAATCATTGGAGACGGTTCGGCCATCGGGATTTCGCTTAGCACAGCTCCCAATTCCCAGCATGCATTGTCGTCAGCACAACGACGAGAGGTTCAATGGTTGCAACGGTGATTGGGGACGAAGGAAAAAAAAAGAAAGGACAAAAAAAAAATCTATCTCCGATAGTCTATTTCTCAGCGATAAGACGGCGGAAGCGGAGCACAGCTGAAATATCTCGATATTTATAACACATCGAACACTAATTAAACACGGGCGATTGGATGACGATTTATCTCATTGGGACAATGCAATTTCATCGTACATATATTTAATAAAGGAAGAGCGCGTCGTTACGTTCTCCGGTCAAGAGTGAGGGTTCGAGAGAATTTCGGAGCAAAAACAAAAAATTGGGGCTCCAAAAAATTATGGAGCTTAAAAAAAGAATTTTATCTCGTTGCAAAGTGTCTGAAATTCTCTTCGAATCTCAGTCAATCGTGACCGAGGGCGGACTTTGCGCTGGTAACACTTTAAGGTAGCTCCTGCGCAGTGTTCGTTTCGCACGAGTTTTCGAAAATCGAGAGAGAACCACGAAGACTTGTCGATGGCACGAAAATTCGGCGAAAATCATGCATATTAAAGGTACTGGAAATATTAATTTTACACAATAATAATCCCAAAATGTTATTAACAAATTAATTTAAAAAAATTGTTTGTCGAACCAAACAAACTTTTTCTTTTTATGAAAATTATTCGTTCACTTTTCGAGAAACGTTTGAATTTCGTTAGATTTTCAAATTGACATTGAATATTTCTTCCGTATAACAAAAATGCGTGAAAAATCATAAAGTGAATGTAAAAATCTAAAAAAATTCATACGTATTTAGAAAAACGACCGAATTATTTTATGAAAAAAAACGTGAAGTGAAATTGGTTGAACATTTTTTTTCATCAATTTGTTAGTGACATTTTGGAATTACTATTCTGTAAAGTTGATTCCTTCGGTATCTTTGATATCCATGATTTTTTTTCAATTTTTTTATACCACCGAGAAGTGTCCGCGATTCTCTCTCAATGTTTCGCAAACTCGCGCGAACCGAGCGCAGCGCGCGAGCCTTAAATATCTCGCATGTCGTTCGCAGTTAATTACTTATATCCATTTAACAAATCCATGTAATATAGATCTAAACAATTTTTTTTCTTCTCTTTTTTCATCATCATACTTATAGAGAACAAGAATTGTACGGCGGATCAGTTCACGTGTCGCTCGGGGAACGGCGAATGCGTGGCGTTGAGTTGGATGTGCGACAGTAACCCCGACTGCGCTGACGGTTCCGATGAGGCTGACTGCAGTAAGCTGCTTACAATGCATTAGCATGGATGCATCCACGTGTGATATTTAATACATCTGACAATCTACGCGGCTCCGTTTATCAATGCGATCTTTCCCTGCCCTAAAAACGCATGCGAAGCTTCTTTTCTCCTTTCCCCGCACGAGCTTCCGTTCTTATTGCGCTGTATCGTCATCCCCTTCGAGCTTTTTTCACTGCTAAGAGGAAGAAACGAAAAAAAGGATAATAGTTGCACCGGCGAACGAACGGCCGACGGAGATAATCTCGTTTATCCAATAATGGAGGCATTAATTATAATGGACGGACGGAATTCTATATCGGGTTCCATATGCGGATAATTTCCCGTATGGAAACACAAAACTCCGCTTTAACAGTCCAAATTTCAAGGTCGAGGCTTTCAAAGAACCCATTAAAAATGCAGTCGAAAAATCTTTCATTATTCAAAAAAACTAAAAAAAAATATAGAGTTAAAATATATCAGCAAATAGAATTAAAACGCAAAAAATTACTAATCATTCAACTCCGTTCGTAAAGGAAGAAGCAAGTAGAAAAATATAGAATTTCGAAAGATTCTCGGATTCAGTCGCCGGTGCATCGATCCGTAATGAATGCTATTTTGAAGATCCTTCGCGCCCTCAATTCGTCGTCGTACCTTCGACTGAGAGGGAGCAAATTCCCTTCGAGCTTCCTCGAGATTTCTCTCTCTGTGTGCCAAATACGTGTGAATTTTTGTTGATCGTTGCTCAACCGTGCCGGCGTTTTAATATCTCATTGTCGAACAAATAGATGAAACCTGCCGTTCGGATCAGTTCACTTGCACAAACAAAAAGTGTATTCAACACAGCTGGGTGTGCGATCAAGACGACGATTGCGGCGACGGCAGCGACGAGAAAGATTGCGCGCCGACGACGTGCCGCCCGGACGTCGACTTCGCCTGCTCGGACGGCTACTGCATAACGTCGCGGTGGCGCTGCGACGGCGACAACGACTGTCCGAACAACGCCGACGAGATCGGATGCCCGAACAAGCCCGCTCACGGGCGGACGAGTCACTGCGGCGAGCGCGAATTCGATTGCGGCGATCATCTCACCTGCATACATCAGAGCTGGGTGTGCGACAAGGAGAACGATTGCTCCAACGGCGCCGACGAGGAGCTGCAGCGATGCCAAAACGTTACCTGCCGCGCCGATCAATTCCAATGCGGCGATCATTCTTGTATATCAGGTGAGGAAAGACGAAACGATCGCTGTGACGAAAGAAAATTACGTTTTATCGTCAGCATTCCGTGCTCGGATTCACCGAGGTTAATTCATCGAAATTCTAATTGACCGAAAATACAATTGACCGAAAGTACAATTGACCGAAAGTACAATTGACCGAAAGTACTATTGACCGGAAATACAATTGACCGAAAGTACAATTGACCGCAAATACAATTGACCGAAAATACAATTGACCGAAATTGCAATTGACCGAAAATACAATTGACCGAAAATACAATTGACCGAAAGTACAATTGACCGCAAATACAATTGACCGCAAATACAATTGACCGAAAATACAATTGACCGAAAGTACAATTGACCGCAAATACAATTGACCGAAAATACAATTGACCGAAATTGCAATTGACCGAAAATACAATTGACCGAAAACGCAATTGACCGGAAACGCAATTGACCGAAAATACAATTGACCGAAATTACAATTGACCGAAATTACAATTGACCAAAAATACAATTGACCGAAAGTGCAATTGATCGAAATTACAATTGACTGAAAATACAATTGACCGATAATACAATTGGCCGAAATTACAATTGACTGAAAATACAATTGACCGAAAATACGATTGTAATAGATCGAATTTTGCCCCGGAAAATTTTCTCCGAGGAAGCAAAGCATTGTTACTTCGTGACTTCATTAATTTTTGCGTTTTCTAAACGGCTTTGACCATCGCGAAAATATTCTGGGAATGACCTTGAATTGTTTCACGGATTTTTTATCAATGATAACGCTGTTGTTGAAGTTATTTCAAGATTGCAATGTGTTTCTATTGAATTCAGGTCATCTGGCTTGCGACGGAAAGTACGATTGCGCGGACAAGAGCGACGAGAAGAACTGCACGAGCAAACCGGTGGTGTGCGATCCCCAGACGCAGTTCGAGTGCAGTCAGGGTTCTTGCATACCGCTCGACCATGTTTGCAACAAAGTGCCGGACTGCATCGGCTGGGAGGACGAGCACGCCGAGCGTTGCGGTATCGACGAGTGCAAGAAGAACAACGGTGGATGCAGCCAAATATGCATCGACATGCCGATGGGTTACAGATGCGCTTGCAACGAGGGCTACGCGCTCGTCGATAATCGCACTTGCGAAGGTAAATTCAACATTCGCCGATCCCGAAAGAGCTTTTTCTTTTCTCTTATCCAATCTTTCTGGGACCCGCATTATTTGCGTTGCTCGAATAAACCGGGGTCCATCCAACACAAGTTATTCAGACTAGGGTAGACCGATCATTAAACATTTTTTTTTTTATTGGAAAAAAAGAGACAATCTTTTAAACTTAGTTTAATTCATAGTTCACAGTTTCCTAATGACGAGAAAAAATTACAGAAGGTTTGGAGCCATTTTAAAGTAGATATAAGTAAGATCAACTTCTTGAGCGTTTCGTTTTTTAATTATAGACATCAACGAGTGCTTGGAGCCGGGAAGATGCTCGCAGTTCTGTCTCAACGAGAAGGGAAGCTTCAAGTGCAGCTGTTCGAACGGTTATCTGAGAGATCCGAAGAACGTGACGCGATGCAAGGCCACCGAGGGACACGCGAGCCTCCTGTTCACGAGACGCCACGACATCAGAAAGGTCGCTCTCGATCGTCAAGAAATGACGGCGATCGTCAACAACACCAAAATGGCGACGGCCCTCGATTTCGTATTCCGAACGGGCATGATTTTTTGGAGCGACGTTTCCGAAAAGAAGATCTACAAGTAAGATTGCGAGATCTCTCGGGAGACGCGAGACGATTGGATTGTTCAATGAATTTCGTTTGTCAATTGCAGAGCTCCCATCGACGAGGGCAACGAGCGCACAGTCGTGATCGACAAAGATTTGACGACAACCGACGGCCTCGCAGTCGATTGGATCTACAATCATATCTACTGGACGGACGCCGAGAAGAATACCATAGAACTCGCGAATTTTGAGGGGAACATGCGAAAAACTCTCATCAGGGACAAAGTGCAAGAGCCGAGAGCCATTGCGCTTAATCCACTCGAGGGATGGATGTTCTGGACCGACTGGGGCGACGAAGCTCGCATCGAGAGAGCCGGAATGGACGGCTCGCACAGATCGGTACGTTTCGCCAACAAATTTTTTTGAAAATACTTTCTCAACGTGCGTAAAAAAGATATGCGTTTTCGGCTCTTCATCCGCACGTAGATTAACTATCGGCTGAAAGATAAAACCGCGCATCAAAAACTTTATTGCGTTGGACAAAAAAACCTCCTTTTAACTGATTTTTTTCATTTTTATTCAAACTTTGTAAACTCGCACGGAAATATTTAAAAAAAAAATTTTGCCTGGTTCTCTATAGAAACAAAGGAATATTAAATTTTCATTTATTGCGAAAAAAGCGCATGAAAATCCGAAATTAAATCTATGGCGCTGTAAATATAAAGAAACATAATTTTTTATCCTCCTCAACGGCTTCGATAATTCTCCGAATTCTGGTGTGATCAAATTTATTATGTATTTTCATGGATCGTCTCGCGTTATCTCAGTGTTTGTCGTAAAAAAATTCACGAAAATCCGACATAAATTTTATCGACCCGGGAATTCCAAAGAGTAGTAAATTTTTTCGTTATTATGAACGTCTCGGTTGATTCGAAGAGCGATCGTTGAATTCCCAATTTCCCATTTCCCATTTCTTGCGCAAGTAATGATCGAAAAATTCTTACCCTGAAGATTATGAAATTTTCAATCCAATGAAAAAAGAAAACACTGCTTTAGCGTCTTTCCTCGCGTTGCGTCGCGCTCCAAAAAACGCTTCTGAAACTTCGCCAAAAACCCTGACTTGCATTAAATTTTTCCTCGAAGATAGCAGACCTTCGGTAGAGTTACATCGTGATTTGATCGAAGAACGATTGCGCGGCTATGCGAAAATATCGAAAATCGTTACTTCTCGCAAAATCCGCTATAAAAGTTTTCTACAACAAGTACTTTATCGTTCGACGCCTCGTATTCCTTCCAGCACGGAATTGTCTCCTATTTTATTCCCGGCTCAATATCTTATGCGGAAACTCGTCCCGGGAGTCGAAAAAAAATTATTCTCAGCGCAAAATCATTCCTCGGCGTATCCCCGATATTGGGCATCGAGCCAAAGAAACGCGTGAATGTACTTTTGCCGATGAAAGATGTCTCTTTCTAGCCTCGTGCCCGAGCCGAGCGAATCAGAGTCGATAAAACTTTCGTACTTTCGCAGGTGATCGTCGGCACGGAAGTTATTTGGCCCAACGGCTTGACGCTGGATCTAATCGGCAAGCGGGTCTACTGGGTCGACGCTAAGCTGCACATCGTCGCTTCGTGCAATTACGACGGCACCGGCAGGCGCACCGTTCTCTTCTCCCTCGACACGCTGAGACATCCGTTCAGCATCACGACCTTCGAGGACTACGTTTACTGGACCGATTGGGACAAGCAAACGATATTCAAGGCCAACAAATTCACCGGCAAGGAAGTCCGGCCCTCGACGTCGTTGCGGTCGCTCCAACATCCGATGGTCGTGCACGTTTATCATCCGTACAGGCAACCAGACGGCACGAATCAGTGCCAAGCGGTGAACGGTCACTGCAGTCATCTGTGCTTACCGGCGCCAAAGATCAATGCGCGATCGCCGCTGCTTAGTTGCGCGTGTCCCGACGGCCTCAGACTCAGGCCCGACGGACAAATGTGCGTCGAGAACGGTGAGTCGTTGATTCGTTTTTTCGCGATAAATACAACTTCTTACGCTTACTCACTGTCCGGGAGTCCTTGAAATGCCGGAAGTCCCGAAACAATACTCGATTTTTTTTTCTTCCGAAAAAGTACCGGAATGTCGGTAATTTTTCTTCGTCGGTATTCCGGAAACGAATTCATTTGGAAGGTGCTGAAAAGAATGATTTTGTTTCGTAATAATAATACCAATATGTTATTAACTCATTAATCCAATGGGAAGAATTGATCAACTCGGCAACTTAACTTTCTTTTCATCAAAAGGAAATAACTTATTAATCTTCCTGAATAAAGCTTTTTCAGAATTGTGTCTAATTATATGAAATTACGTTCTTTCTTTTGGGCAAAATTAACGAATGAGAACGCTGTTTCAAATAATAAGAGAGAATTCTGGAAAAAATTATACGTATTCCGAAAAAATAACAGAGAGTATCTTCAGATATAAAAAAATCTTTTTAAAATCAGTATGTTAATAATATTTTTGTGTTATTATTGGGCAGAATCCATATTTTCAGGATTTAGACTTTCTAAACGGGCTAAACTGCCCGATACATTTTTTGGAAATGTTCTTTAATTTTTATCCGGACCTTTCACTGGACACCATATTATTTTTCCGTAACTCTAGTTATTTATTTCGCAACGAACAACCGTGATGAAAGATGAGCGAATGCAGGGCGATGAATTAATGAATTGTTTCGTACCCTGGTGCATGAAATGCAATTTCACTTTTATTTATTTATCATTAAATACGGGGTTATTACTGTATGTAAAAAGCAAAATGTTACCTTCGCGGAAAAAAGTGGGGCTCACGAAGCACTGAAACGCAAAGTTATTTCTGATCTGCATCCGTGTAATGAAAAAAAAGTATCGTACGATCGTTGGCGCATCGACATTGCTTCGAATCTATGATTTTCATGTATTTATCTTCTCATTTCTTTCGTTTGAATATATTCTTTTATTTTTATTTTTGTCCACCCGCATCGATGTTGCATGTCAATGGGATATTCCAGTAACGACAACCG
This sequence comes from Ischnus inquisitorius, assembly GCA_963924025.1. Lineage (NCBI taxonomy): Eukaryota > Metazoa > Arthropoda > Insecta > Hymenoptera > Ichneumonidae > Ischnus > Ischnus inquisitorius. The sequence goes on from OZ001249.1 coordinate 3,061,474, forward strand.
TAGCGCCTGTGACAGAAAAAACGGAAATACCGTTTAGGAGGAAGCTCGAAATTCCGGTTTCAACGAGTTCCAGTAAGTAGAGTTGGTTATTCGATTTCTTCTTTTTTCAATTTGTTTTTGTTTCTTTTTTTATTCTTTTTTTTTTCTTCGTACATCGGCGGCATGCGAAGGATGCGTCGCATGGCATTGTTTTCGTCTGCGGTTGCGTTAACAAGCTCTCCGTTTTATTTTTGATACGAGTCGATCTTCGGCCGGAGAGTAATTTCGTTCGTTCTATTCGCAGGTCCGACAGACGCGACGGATCGCAACAGGAGCAACAATCTCGGAAGCGGAACGACCGATCCGGGCTTAGTCGCCGGAATCGTAATCGGCGGTGTTACTTTGGGCCTTCTTATTCTCGCGCTCGTAGCGGTATTGTGCTACAGGCATTATCTTCATCGCAACGTAACGAGTATGAACTTCGATAATCCGGTGTACAGAAAAACTACCGAGGATCAGTTCAGCCTCGAGAAAAACCGTTTTCCCCTCCCCGCCGCTACGGTCGGGGAAGAGGTGAGTTCGCCGCTTATTCCCTCCTCGCAGACATCCCGAGAAAAATGTTTCTCCGACGATTTGTCTGAAAAACTCCGATCGGAAGCTTTCGATTATTTTGCGGTGATCGTTCGACATGGTTTGTTTGAGTTTCTCTACCATTCTTAGCGAACTCTTGCAATTTTCTCATGAAAAATCGAATTCTCTTTTAATCGCAAAATGAATAAATTCAGTGAAAATTTGAAGGACGATCGTTTACCAATCGGAGCATTTTCTCGACAACAGCCTTTAAGGCGCGACCAAACGTTCTGTCTTCCTAAAAATCTGAAGAAATTCATACGTATTCAGAATTTCTACAGATTTTTATACCATTTGCAATTTGCTCCTATTTTTCTCGAACTTACGCGAAACGAGCGCAAAGTCACCTTAAGGGGATTGAGTTACCGAAAAAACCAGAAAAAAATTGTTTTTCCCTACCAATTACTGTACATAAAAATTGCATTACATAAAAAAAAAATGCATCCACATATGCAAGGGAAAAAAGTTTGACCGTCCCAGTATCGAAAAGAATGCTCTGTAGGGCTATAAAAAAATTCAGGGCGATAGTTCAACACATGAATTTTTTGTGTGTGAGATGCAATTTTTATGTACAGCAATGAACAGGGCAAAAAATATTTAATTTCCTGTTTTGTTAGATGTCCCTTTAAATGAAGGAAAAAAAGTAAATTCAGACAATAAAAAATTAATTTTTCTTTTACAGGCACAGGAGCCGCTAACTTCTCCGGGTACCAATGATTACGTGTAAGACTCGAATCAGTCTACTTAGAAGGGCTCAGCAGGCTGAGAGAGAGAGAGAGAATGAGAAGAAACAAGACCAAGTAACGAGACAGGAGCGTAGCGAAAGCGAAGATCGAACAGGAAAGAAAGGAAAAACCAAAAGCGAAAAGAAAATGAAACAGAAGAAAAAAATCCACGGAAAAATAGCAAAGTGAAACGCAGTTACGACAACAAATAGGCCTGACCGAATGCCCGCCTGCTGCCTGCCAATTCAGCTGTGATTATGTTTATTTTTTGTACTGTGTCTATTTACTTTACAAACTTATCGCGTCTCATCGTTCGACCATATACATATATTATATACTTATACATAAAACGAAAAGAAGAAGAAAACACTAACATATTAATAACAATTCGCGTAAGAATTTAATTTTTTGCTCATAGGCATAAAAGGGGAATTCCTCGCGTGAAGTCCTGAATTGCCAAACTAGTTTTTAGACCATACATCTATATATTTGTCAAGTTGAAAAAAAAACAAACAAAAAAAATCGACAAAAAAAAAGGTAAAAAACAGAAAAACAATCTCAGTTCGGGAAACTAAATCGCGTTCGTGAATAGTTTATTATATTCATATAATGGGTAACCGATAAATGTTTCTCCTCCCGCCCAGTCCGCCCCTCGACCCTAAACGTTTCGTATCGTTCGAACATCGTGCGAGAACGAAAAAAAAAAAAATCGATGATCCTTCTCTGCACCTAATGCATGCAAACCCGCCCACCCACCCGCGAAGTTGTGTACATACTTTTTTTTAGAAAGAAGGAGAAAAAAACGAATAAAAATAAAGACCGAAAAGCTAATCCATCGTTTCATAACTAACTGATAAGTTACGGATCTGTGTGTATATAATCATTGAGAATTTTACGACGAATGACTTTGTATTCCGGATAATTTATTTGCGATAGGGAAGAGTAAGGAAAATTATTTGCTTCTCGACCCGACACCTGCGAGGCTCCGACATTGCGGGAACGCCGTTGAAACAATTTTCCCGCAACGATGCGTTTTGACCTTGAAAATAAACTGCTTTACTCGACATTGAAAGCCAAGCTGAAATTACTGAAGGTAGTCCGCGAGCGAAAATCTCTGAATCTCAAATTTCCTCGGACTATCTTAAAAAATCGTTAAAGTAGCTACTAAAGAAAGAGCTGCGAGAGAAAAATAGCTACAAGAATCATTTCATCTAAAAAAGCGCAAATCTCTGAAACCAGCTGAATCGTCTACAAACAGCTGGGACGGCCAAAAAAAATACCGAAAAAGATCTAAAAATATCTATCTCAACTATCAGCCAAAAGTAGGCCAAAATAGCTCGGCTTTCGTTGTCTTACAAATCGCTTTATTTTCAACTAACGCCCCATCGCTCGAAAATTATTCCCCAATGTAGTTCCCGAGTGTGAAAAAAAAAGAAAATTGTGAAAAAAGGACTAATAATTTTCCCGCAACGAAAAAACGCCTTGCCATCGTCGCAAAATCGCCTACGCCGTGCGGAGAGCTGTTTGGCCTACGAAAAAAAAAGCGCCCGAAGCATAGCAATTGTTGCGTGAAAATTAATTGCTGTTCGTTTATCCTTTTTCGTCCGTCGGCAGATGCGAATTCGGCGAACGCGCTACTCGTAGCATTTAATTTCCGATTGTCTCGTCGACTACGATTACTCTTCTTTTTGTCCATATTTCGAGCACTCGGCGCTCGCGAGATTCGAGCCGCATCGACGAAAGGAAAGTTGTCCAAACGGAACTTAAAAAAAAAAGTAAATTAATAAAAAATAATAAGCAAAGAATGAAGAAAAAAACGCGCAGTACTCGAGATTCGCAAATGACCCTCGTACAACCGTGAATCTAAAGATGACAAAATGGTATTCTCCTTTTATGTTGAATCGTAGACGAAACAAAACGCTTAGATTTAGTGTCTATCGCGTGAACGAGGTTTACTTGTTTCTTTTTTTAAGTAGCAGCTCTCGGCGTTACGAGTCCTGCGGGCCCGTATCGCCGAAAATCATTCTACTCGATTATACATATACATATATATATATATATATATAGATATATATATTTAGTTAATTATCGAATGACTATAGCGTAATAGATAATTGATAAACCCAACTAGGTGGTACACAAGAGCAAGCTCAATGACACTAAGAGTGACTGTGCGTCTGTTTAAAATAAAACGACTATTTAGGTATCTCGTCTTTAAAGAAAATAAATAAAGAATAAACAGAAATAAAAAGGAAAAAAAATCAGTGTACAAGAAATATGTATAGAAAAATATTGTATCAAATTTAAGGACAAAAAAAAACACTTCGCTTATATATCGTGATTATTATATTAAATCATTGAATCTGAAAAAAAGGAACTTTTCTCTTGACTCGCGCGCGAGGGCGAAACCCGACGATAGAAAAAAAGGACGATCGAAACGATTTCTCAAGTACGTGAACTATAATCTGGATTTTCATGTCACACAACGAACAATTCTCAAAATACAGTTCCTCGCTTTTTGTTTTTCTCTTAATAACTAAATCGGAGCGTCGGCAATATTCATCTTAAATCAATGGAATTTTTCTTTTCGTCCACTCGACGAATCACGGAAATCGAGCGTTATCGCTGAGAAAGTATTTGATATAATTCGCGAGCGACGTCGAAGGAAAAATCTGCAGGATTCGTTTGTTCGCTCGTGCTTAAACAACAGCGTTTCGAGCCGATCGTTGCTCGTTTTATTTTACTGTTTTTTTTTCTTCCATTAAAATACAGCACAGAAAACTCGCGAATCTTCAGTCTCACACTCGTACCTTCGCTTCCATCAAAATCCTTCGGACGTGGATTTAATATTAGTCATTCTTTAATTAAAATTTTTTTTTCCCCTTCAATATAATTTTCTTCTTCTAAAGAAGCTTGGCTTTCAGAATCTCGTAGACCATTTTTTCTCTAAAGTACGGCATGTCCTGTTGCGTGAAGGTGATCTTTCGGTCGGCCGTTATGAACTCGGCGAACATACACGAGAAGACGCCGCAGTCGCTGCCGTTCATTTGCTGCGGTATGTTCTTCATCGAGACGAGAGTCCAGTCGTTGGTGTCGTACGGTCGTTTCTTCTTGTCCACGCTCTCGTCCTCGAGATAGCGCTTGAGGGTCGCGAGACACTTCGGATTGCTGCCGCCCATGCTGTCGTAGTATCTGATGGATTTGTCGCGAAAATCGATTATCGACATGCACCAATGAATGCCGAGATGGATGGGCACGACGAGGAGATCCTGAGCGAATATGTCGATCTTGCGGGTCCACCTCTTGAGGGACGAATGACCGCCGGACAGCAATTTCGGGTAGAAGAACGTGTTCATCGCGTGAACGCGCGGATACTTCTCGTTGCTGGCGCTGCCGCGGGCTATGAGGAGATTCATGTAGAAATTGATGACCTCGTCGTTGAGCCAGTTGAGACCTTGAAGGGTGTTTATGTCTTTGCGAGTTATCCGCAGGCCGAAAGCCTCGACGAGGCACTCGTTCGGTGGATGCGGCACGAGAGCGTTTTTGATCTCTTGCTGCATCGCCGGCGTGAGGACCGGCAGCGAGTCCTCGTCGAGTCGGTCGGTCTCGTCGAGGACCGCCTCGCAGAGTCTCATCGAGCGCGCGAGCTGGACCTCGAGAGCGGCCTCGCGAGTCAGACGATTGTGCTTCGACATCATGCACGTGATGCGTTTGAGCTCCTCGACCTCCTTCATGCGTTGCTCGCGACGCTCGTTGTAATTGCCGTAGACGCGAGGCACGAAGTCGTGCTTCATGACGGCCTTGGCGGAGAGATTGTCGCGCAGAGTATTCGTCGATACGATCTCCACGGGCGAGGCGACCTTCGAGACTCGGGGCGACGGTGCGCTCGAGCACGATGCTTCGGCGTCGTCGACTTTTATGATCGGGATGACTCTCGTGACCGTCACGGGCCTGTCGTTCGGCGTTGCCGGCGGTTTCGTCGCGTCGTTGGCTCGAGACTTCGGAGCAACGCGGGACGATATTATCGTCACTTCGTCCTCCTTGATTTTTGGCTTTATATCGCGGGATGCATTGTGCTTCAGGGGCGTCGAGGCGCTCGGCGTGAAGAACACGTCGCTCGATCGGCGCTCCCGCGCGCCCGATCGCGAGAGACTAGTCGGCGGCGTTTCGAACTTCTCCACGTTTATGACCTCCGTGACTGTTCGCCGTTTCGCTTCCTCGTCCCGCGGCGTTTGGCGGATCTGCGTTCTCGAGGGTAAAAACCTCTGCAACAATTGGCCGTACGCGTGCTTGTCGCGCAATTGATTGGTTCTCGACAGCGTCGAATTTTTGCAATCCATCATCGTCACCGCGCCCGACGCTTTCGCCGCGAAACGGTGAACCTTCGAGTCTCGGCCGTTCATCCTCGCGGTCTCGTTGCCGCGAGCGCGCTCGGGCGTTCTCTCGTACGACGACGATAATTTTCTCTTCGCGCACGTTGCTCCATTGCTCAGACGCGCTCTCGTTCGCAGCGGCGAATAGCTCGTCTCGCCGACGAATTGCACGTCCTCGTAGTCGTTCTCGTCCGCGTATATGACCCGACCGAAACGCGCCGCTTGGTCCAGGCCGCGACAATGCTTCTTCGGACTGACGAAACCCGAAAAATCGTCATTCTCCGACTGTTCGGCGCGACGCTTGTGCGGCGTCTCGTCCAGCAGGCCGAAGAGACGCTTAATGAAGTCGAAGACCATCCTTATGAAGACGAGGCAACTTCGCATAACACGAACTCAGTCGGCGTCTGTCGTCGCGGACAAGTTCCATTCAATGATTCTTTCCTTGGAAGCACTTTTCGGATTTATTTTTTCCCATGAATTCTGAAAAACAAGGTCGGAGAGAATTTTTTAGTTGAATGTAAATACGTTTTACTTACTTTTGCATAAAAAGGTAAATACAAAGACACGACTTTTGTAGATAATAATTACATTGGGAAAGAATATTTTTGCAAATGAATTCAAAAAAATTATCATCAATGGTTATTGACATGCACAGATTAATAATTTATTGAATATCGATGAATTGCGATAAATAAATAGAATTGATTTGAAAAAATAATACTTGTTATTAAAATAATATTTGTTATATATAATTTTTTATAGACATTTTATAGATATTATTTGATTTGTTGACTCGAGTTTTTAAAAATGATACACTGCCATTCATATGTTCTTTTCAATATTATTATTATTATTTATATGTATATTTATTTACCAATATAATATCGAATACACTAAATACGAATATAATATTTTTTCGAATAGATAAAAAATAAATAAATTTCAAATAACAATGAAAAATGAAATATTATGCATTTAAACCGGAATAAATTATTTGAAAATTTCAATAAATCGAATTCGTTAATTCGTCGAAATTTTAATAACAATATTTTCATCGAAATTTTTTTTTTTTTTTATTGAACAAATTGACTTATGGAGTTATTTGTATCTTTTAAAATCTATCGATTTCATCTTATCAATACATTTTTTATAATCTTCTGATTTTTATATATATTTGTCTCTTTCGTCGCACAAAAAAAGCGAATCGTCGGAGTGAAAAAAAGAGTTTAAAAATCTATACTCAAATCTTGTCGACGAAGCTTGACAACAGCAAAACAGAATGCCGCAAAGAATTTTGCATCCCGGATCGTGACAAAATAGCTACGAGGAATCGAATGCGGATGAAATTTACTTACGTCGCGTCCTACGATAGTTCCGCAGGACTTGCAAAATCGAAGCCAATGAAATTCGTCGCTTCTCGCTCGCTCGGGCGCATCGATTCTTTTCGTTTATTCGAAATATTCGATCCTTTTTCTTGGTCCGTGTGACGCTGCGCGCATCTACGAGACGACCGAGGTCGCGTGCGCTTAACCTAAAATCACGAAAACCGACGAAGCCGTGAGAATTTTTCACCCCCGCTTGACGAGCGACGAAACGGTGTTCCGTCGTGCCGGTCGATTGACTGCGAAAGATGCGAATCGGCGAGATATTTAGCGCTCGACATCGAGAAACACAAGCGATCGATGACGCGCCAAGAAGTCGACGATTCTCCTACGACTCGGCGACTCGTCGGATACTCACAACTGTATATACGTTTTTTTTTTTTCCCCCAATGTTCGATCGCCGATGAAAATAGCGCGTATTCGCGAAACTTGCGAGGACTCGTGAATTTCAGCCGCAATCCATGATCGAAGACGACAGGAAAGAAAAAAAGGTAATTTCGATACTGTTCGCGCGCGCGCGCGCGACGATGATTATTTACGCGAGACGAAACAAGTGTTGAGCGGCAAATAAAGATCTCCTTGACGGCTTTGGTTATCCTGTTTCGATGAATCCTCACTGTCTGTCGGGGACGTGCACCGCCGGTGCACAGCAGCGCCGCGGCGCGGACGCGCGACAAAACTACTTTTCGGCGATGCCCCCGAATTCCCGATAAAAAGAAAAAAACAAAAGACTACAGTTTTTATTATATTTGAAAGCGTCAAGGGTTAATAAGTTTATTCGTTAATAATAGCATTGTCGTTGGTAATCGACACAGGTCGACGATGTCGTCGCTCAAGGTGATAAAGAATCGTATACGTTCGGTGAACAACACGAAGAAGATAACGCAAACGATGCGGCTCGTCTCGGCCGCGAAGTACTCGCGGGCCGAGCGAGAGCTTGCGATCGTGAGGTCGGCCGGTCGGGTGGCGCAGCGATTCTACGAGCTTGCCGAAGTGTCGCCCCTCGAGACGGCCGATTCGAGGCTAATCGTTTCGTTGACGGGCGATCGTGGCCTGTGCGGCGCGATACATTCGGGTATCGCCAAAGCGATTGGCGCGCTCATCGACGAAAAACCGAAAGTCCGCGAGACCGCGAAGCTCATATGCGTGGGCGAGAGAAATCGTGTTATACTGTCGCGCTTTTACGCAGACAGCATAATGTGGGCAGCGACCGAAGTCGGAAAAAAGCCACTGACGTTTCTCGACGCGGGCCTCGTAGCTCAGAAGATCCTCGAGACAATGGGCGAGCACGAATTTTCGCGCACGATAATTTACTACAACAAGTCAGTGCCTTTTCGAAACCCCTCAAAAATCGTCAATGCGAAAAACTTTTTTGTCCAAATTTAATATCGATCATTGTTTTACAACAGTCGTGCTTTGCACCAAATTTTCGCCCGATATACTTGAAGAACTTCTACTTTATGCTTGAAGTACTTTTGGGCACTTTGCCCGACCTTGAAAAGAATGAAAGATCTTTTCGTCCGGCAGATTCGTGAACGCGGCGATGTACAGCGTCGCGACGGCGGATCTCCACGATCGCGGCGCGATCTACGCAGGGGCGAAGTTTCTCCTCTACGACATGATCGACGACGAGACGATCGATTGCTGGCTCGAGTTCGGCGCGGTCGCGACGATATACTGGATAATGAAGGAATCCTCGGCGAGCGAACACTCCGCGCGCATGAACGCGATGGAGAACGCGACGAGGAACGCCGCGGACATGATAAAACAATTGACGCTTCAGTACAATCGCACGAGGCAGGCGGTCATCACGAAGGAACTGATAGAAATAATATCGGGCGCGAGCGCCGTCGAGAACCAATGAGAAACGTCGCTCGGACGGAGGTCCGAAGAAAGAACAAACATGTAAACGAGAGACATACAGACGCACGGATGTTTACAGCCATCCGGTTTTTTTTTCTCGAGATTTATTAAAATATCCTTTCTGCGCACTTATACATGGCCCGTGATGTATTTTTCGTATCTATTCCGCTTGTATTTCGTTTTTGTGATCCGTGAGCTCGTTCACTGAATCTATTGGAGAAAAAAAAAAGAAAAAAAAAAAGAGAAGAAAGATTCCCATTGGCGAACGCGCTCAAAGGGGATCCTTTAGCTGTCTTTGCGTACGTGCCCGACATACCGCAGTTTTAAGTACGTTCAGTATAAATGTTTAGGCACCCTTTTTAGTCTTGCAGTGGATAATCGATACATACAATTGATAATAATATTAATAATAATAATAATGGTAATGACAACGAGTATCGTCGTTATATCTAAATATTTAACGTTTATAAGACACATGTATTCATCGAAGCCTTTCGCTCTTACGCGTGCAGAGTGGCGTATCTTTATCCCGTTTCTAATTGCGGCCACGAAAGATTAGCTTTTATTTACAAACGAAAAAAATCGACGGAGAAAGAAGAGGAAAGAAAATCGGCGCTCGGGGCGCACCGTGTTTTTTTTTTTTTTTTTCGTGGGACTCGAAATAAAGATCGCGCAACAGAGCACACGCTGATATCTCGAGCATTTTTTTTTTCCTGTAAAATCGTGGATTTCATTTTTTTTTTCGAGCTATACGGGTGTCGACGGGAAGCTCTCGCCACGCGTACGCTATCGGCGAGGAGACACTATTGGAAGATTACTTTTTTTAATTCATTTTCGGAATATTTCCCTTTTTTTTTTTTTTCAAATGCACGAGCTTTCCGCCCCCTCGGGAGACGGCGCGCGTCTGCTTCCGAACGAGAGAACGGGCGTAAGGCGCTTTCCCGAATTGCACAAAGCGATATAGACAAATTTGACACTGTTATCGGTGGATCAGGAAAGAATCGCGCGCAGACGCGGTTCTTTTTATTCCTCGAAGAAAAAGAAAGAAAAAAAAAGAAAGTAACGAAAATACCCCCCTAATCCGCGACAAACGATGCCTATCGTTTCTTTGGAAAAATATAATTATAAACCATTGTTCAATCGCAAACTCGTTGTTATTGATTGTTCATAGCAAAACAAAGAAAAAAAAAACAATGACATTTTGGTTTTTTTGGTTACACTCTCATAAAGGAACAAATTGGACGATCCAATATCCACCACCACGTTGCGGAAACTTTATCTCTACCTTTATTCACAACCCTCACGATTGAGGTAGCGCATCCGTAAGGTTTTCATTTCGCATATGTTCGAGGAAATTGAGAGTGAATTGCAAACACTTCTCAATGGTATAAAAATCTGAAAAAATGCATGCGCATTAAAGGTACGGAAAGGATTAATTTGGCATAATAATAGTTCCAAATTGTTATTAACAAATTGATGAAACGTAAAATTGTTTAAGAAATTTCCCGGCAACTTTTTTTTAATGAAAATAATTCTTTTATTTTTCTGAATACGTGTGAATTTTTTCAGATTTTTTTATTGACTTTGATTTTTATGATTACCCACACATTTTTTCCGTAAAAAAAAAAATTTCAAAGTCAATTATAAAATTTGAAAAAATCCATACGTATTCAGAAAAATAAAAGAATTGTTTTCATATAAAAGAAAAATTGTGTTGCTGGAAAATTTCTTGAACAATTTTTAGTCTCATCAATTTGTTAATAACAATTTGGAATTATTATTATGCAAAATTAATCGTTTCAGTACCTTTAATGTGCAGGAATTTTTTCTGATTTTTATACCATCGAGAAGTGTTTGCAATTCAATTCCCAATCCCTCTCAATTTCCTTGAACTTATGCGAAATGAACACCATACGCTTGGACTACCTTAACGACCTCGCTTCGCTTGTCTCTCCTCCCGGAACCTTCTCGTCCGTTTCATTGTGCCGCCGTTCGACGAAGAGCCGCGAGGTATTTTCATCTCGTATCACGACGGACCTCGATTGCGATGCGGAGGAGAGAGAGACCGCCCGGTCGCGACGATGACGCTCTCCGCGTTATCCTGGGAAGAGTCAACGTCCCGCAGACTCACCACTCCGCGTCGCCGTTGGCCTTTTGGAAAACGTAGTCTTTGCCGCTCAGATTCATTATGCCGTCTTTCAAATAGAATTTCCATTTGTTTCTGCTCCTCGTTATCTGTGCGAAAAAAAAGGAATTCGTTAGTGATGACTGTTCGCGTTTTTGTTATCGAGTGCTTTTTTTTTTGAGCACTTGTTCTTTTTATGGATTTCATTTTCATACACATTTCATGTATATTATGTATCTTTTTTATGCATATTTTATATATATTTTTTTACGTATTATGCACTTTTTCGTGAGTCGATTATTTTCGTATCGATGCTTTTTTCATATTTGAAAAAGGCCGATCACTATGGAACATCGAATGAACATCGCTCACCACTACTTGAGAGAATTGTCGTTCTCTCTTTTCCTTTTTTTTTAAATAATTCATGCGGAACAAAAGTACCTTGTCGTACTGGCAGACAACAACGTTGTCCGTGTCGAATAAATCCGTGGGATCGTCGTCGGTGACGTCATCCTCGGAATTCAGCGGCTCCTGTTAGAATAATGAGGATATAAAAATGATTTTTCAATACCAAAACATTAATAACAGATCGATGTAAGTTAATTGTTGTTGTGTAATAAAAAATGAATTCATTAACATCAGGAGGTCAAAACGAAAAAAAATGTTATCAAAATTACAAAAACAAAAATGATGTATGTATATAAATGTTTGTACTTCTTCGCGTGCTCCAGCTTCGTCGTTTTCATCGTCGTTCTCCTCTTCGTCCTTGTCTTCGTCATCGTCGTTATCCTCCTCCTCTTCCTCCTCATCGTCGTCGGAAGAATCGCCGATCGGGCCGTCCAGTTGCGTCATATTGCCCTGCATACCCTACAAATACAGTATCAATTAATCTTAATAAAAATGAAACATCGAATATTCATTGGCTTTCGTCTCTCGAGAAAGATGTTTCAAACTCGTACTTGACTCTGTATCGGTAGTTGGGCGGTTTGCTGCACGCTGTTCGTAGTCTGTATAACTTGAAGCGGTTGCGCTATTTGCATTGGCTCCAGCGCCGCTTGTCCCTGAAGTGTCTTGTCCACGTGTTGCTGTAACAATCTCGAGGCAACGTCCGTGGGGAAGCCCATCGCCGCCGTTATAACGGGACCAGTCAGGATCGTTGGCAATTGATTTTCTGCAAGGTGAAAAAACACGATTAGGAAAAGAAAAAAATGATTATGTCAATAACACCATACTGCTTTCTCTGTTTTTTCTTGCCACAGTCTCCCCAGTTCCGTTTATAGGAAAATACGTTTATCGTCTTAGTACTTACCAATTGATTCATTTATATTATTTTATACTTTGTAAAAATACTTTGTAAAAAGAGTAATCCGCTAATAAATCAATACCAAACATTTTTGGCTTTCCCGCGAGGCTTTGCTTTATGTTTACCTATTTTAATTCTTAGTTTTCACGTAAACATGTTGCGAGAGCTAGTAACAAAAAAAAATCGGCAAACTGGCGCGACGAGTTTAAAAAAAAAAAATCTGAAAACAGGAGGAATGCACAGATTTCGTCCAAACTCAATATGTATGTCTATCCCGTAATATTCCTACCTATACCAATCCTTGGCTCGTTTTTAAAAAATCTTTGAAAGCGAGAATGCGCCAGAAACATTTTTGAAAAAATTCAAACCCCTGTAAAAATCGATCGATTGGATTTTCTCCAAATTCAATACCGACAATAGTCCAACTTCGTGCAATTTTTCAGTCCGACATCTAAAAAATTGTGGGATCTACAGCATGCCCAATAAATTTCAGCTTGATATTCCAAGCCGTTATCAAGTTAAGAAAGTCAATGATTCGCACACCTGGATGTTTTTTCAAATCGGATTTTCCGACTATTCGAAACATTCCGAAAACTACATGAAAGTCTTGAAAAACAAAAATTCCACTAAAAGCAGACTTTCTCTCTGAGAAGGCAAAAAAAAGGCAACAAATACTATTCAGGACCACAAACTGTGCTAATAATTTCGGGGCAGCTACTGAACTTTAGAGAATCTTTGGCAAGGTGGAAAAATTCAGTCGAAAACTTGGTCTTTCGTTTCGCGTGGATTTATCGAGTGAATTCGGGTGCCAATGACGGTGTTTACGGACTGTTGAATATTCAATATTTATCTCGTAGGTTTTTCCTATTTCGGAATATATTGTATCTCTGATCTTTTTATCTTCGACTTTTCTTCATATTTTATTAAGGTTGTAACTGAATTATATATTAATTGTAAACGAGTATGATCCCGTCAATAAATTAAATAATAAATTTACAAGCAAGAAATGAAGGCCTTCAAGGTTTGCTTACTTTGAATCGCGGACGCTGGTACCTGAATAGTCAGGACTTTCGGCTTTCCGTCCGCGGAATCGGTTGTTCCGGGTAACGTAATCTGTATCGGAACTTGCCGCTCGAAGAGGGGCGCCGGTGTGACGACTTGCTGAACGGGCATTGTCGCGTGTTGTTGCGGCACGGCTATTCCGCTGGTGAGATGTTGCTGCGCGACGGTTCGAGCGGTTTGTTGTGGCTGTTGTTGCTGTTGCGGTTGTGGAGGAGGTTGCGGTTGTGCCTGTTGTTGTGGAACGTGATGTTGTTGCTGCTGCTGCTGTTGTTGCTGGAGTTGTTGCTGCTGCTGTTGTTGTTGTTGTTGTTGCTGCGGCTGGGGTTGTTGTTGCTGGGGCTGAGGTTGTGGCGGAGCGGGCTGCGGAACAGCGGCCGCAGCCGCAGACGCCGATGCCGCCGCGGCCGCGGCTTGTTGCTGGGCTTGCTGTTGCGCGAAGTGATTCGCTGCATTGGCGGCTGAAAAACGTAAGGACGCTGGCGTTAATTCATCAATGCGTACAAATACGTAGATATTGTTGTCGAATCGATTATCCAAGTAACTCCGAATCCGGAGCAATAAGATCTCGGAAAAACCGAAGCCTTCAAGAAATTTAAATACGTTTGGCGGAAAAGAAGGACCGAAAAGAAAGGCCGCGGATAAACCGGCGCATGGAAAAAAAGCTCGGAGGCCGAAGAAATTCACCGAGTAAACCAAAAACGGACGAGAGGAACAAACGCAAACAAATTTTTTCCATCGGCCTTTCTTCTTCCTGAATTCTCTAAATTCATATTTCGAATATGGAAACTTCGAGAAGAGGACTTTCCAATGGAATAAAAATCAGAAAATTTTCAATCATGCAAAACGCGCTAGGAACAGTGATTTTCCATAACAATCATCCAGAAACATTGTCAACAAATTAGATTGTCCAAGAAATCATCCGTCAATCGATGTTAAAATATCTCGATCATTGTTATTACTTGATAAAAATACAGAATAGCAGTAATAAATTATTATTCATTAAGAATAAATAAAAATAATATATTTTTTTCTTTTTCATAATAATGTTATTTTATAATATAATAAAAATAATTTACTATTATTATTATTAATATATTTTTTCCATAGTTTTCGAGGCAATAAAAAAAAACCGAACTATTGAAACTATTTATTTTTGCTATTATTAATAACAAATAATTGAACTTTTCGTCAACGTTATATAAAAAAAAAAATTTCATTGCATCTTTTTTTTTTTATATATGATAATAAATATGATGTTTTATCTAGCGAATAAGAAATACAACCTTTGGTTGAATTCGACGATTTGTAAGAGCTGAGCTGCGGAGGTTGAGGCTCGGGCGGATCCGGATTGAGATCGACGGCTTTGCTAGCCTGCAGCTTGGCCTCCCACACTTGCTTGAGTTCCTGGAGCACCTGTTCGTCGACACCCTCGTCCAAGAAGGACTCTCTCACGCCGGCAATCACATCTTCAATCACCGTGTTGTAAAGTTTCAACTGCGGGCCAAAACAAATGCAATGTTTACTACTTCGGCGTTAAAAAAAAAAAAAAAAAAGAAATACCGTCGAGCCTCGGCAGAAAATACAGCTGTTTCATCGAACGCTCTTTTCCCGTTCATTAAAAATTCGTTAACATGCAATTTTTTTTTTCCTCAGCCTACGATACGAACCGGATAGAATTGCGGCGCAAGTTCGTTGGTCGCGCAGTTGTCCGCACGTATGCGAAGCTTTGTCGGGCGAGCATCAAGGATAAACGCGGGATAGGATTTCAGTGGAATTTCGGGCGATCGGCGCTAATGCAGAGATTGCGACAGATCAGCGCGGATTGAGCGAAAAAATACGGCGCGACTCGTCGTTCGGGAACGGCGATTCGCCCCGCGGACGAGCGACGACGCGAGTCGGATTTTGGAGATAAGTGATATCTATAGATACGCGTATCTGTGTTGTTCGCACCGACCGCGAGCGTTAATCGCCGAGGACGGGGAGGCTCGCGGGGTCGAACGTCGCCGTCTAGGTTGGTGGGCATTTTACATTCGTGTGTCACTTCGTTCCCGATCCGCGACGTTGCCTCGCGACGATCAGTTAAACCACATTCAGCCTCTTACTCACCACGTTTTGTTGGCTATTGTGGGCCATTGTCGGATGATTCGTATTGTCTGTCAGTGCGTGCTCGATAAACAATACCAATAATCCAAAATCAACGTTGCCCCCAAGGAAGCCGAGCAGCCGCGTCGCTCGTGCTCTTTTATACTTTCTGCACAGCTCCCATTCCACCAGCGGCGCTACCGTGCTGGTCGAAACAACGTCACGCGCGGCCAACGACGGTGCGCTTTTCACGCGCGACAACGCCGATCGCTCGGCTTTATAATATGCGCACTATTTAACGATCGCGCCCGACTCGTCACCGGTACTTCGTCGCGACAATTTAGTTTTTCTTTTCTTCTCTCGCACGGGAAACGTTCGGCGACGTAAGCCGGAAGTCGCGAGAATTCGCGCTAACTTGACGAAACCGGAAGCGAGCGTTTTCGATTGCGACTGCGACTGATGCGAAATGACCGTAATTTTTGTCGAACGAGAAAGTACCGTCAAATGGGAGGCTCGTAGAGCATTGTTTTAAGGTCATGTGAAACATATTCTCGATACGTCTCTCTCCGAGATCGCCGATCGCGCGATCTCTCTCGCACCCATACAAGTTTCGCATCACCTTAACGCGATGTTAAGCATATTCTCGGTGTGTCTCTCTCGCTCCGCCGAGAGCGCCGATCGCGTTATCTCTCTCGCACCCATACAAGTTTCACTTCGCCTTAAGGTCAGACCTTAAAGTGATGTGAAACGACTCAGTCGGTAACGAAAACAGTAAGGCATGCCATTTTGAAATCGCAGACATTTGGGGTAAGGCGATACTACTCGGTCGGTAACGAAAACTGTAATCTAAATTTCACATCATCTTAAGCTCGCCGTCCGGCTGAACGAGTAGTGCAAGCCCGAAAGTATATTTAACAATCGGCCACAAATAAAAATAGTCACTGTTATAAATTTCAATTTGCCGATCAATTGAGAATAAAAAAGGAGGTCCGATGACGTGAGATCTGTTTCGAGCCTTTCAAGGTCAGCGGCTTCCCAGTCACACGTCTAAATAATGCTCGTCGCTTATACCGGTCCTCGCATTGGTCCGCTCCATCGGGTCCGGCTGGTATCTCGCGAGACCAACCAATAGCGGTATCGGAATAAGCGATGATATCATTCTAACGGAGCGACTGGAAAGCTGTTGTTGCACAATGGCCGCCGACGCGAAACGCGTTTCTTCCCCACCGCCGAGCGTATTTATTTTTCCGTTATCTCTCGATCGCGAGTGACAAGCCGATAAAGCCCATCGATACGGCGACGTTCGACCGCGCACGGGCGCATTACCACATCGACGAGATGATAACGCGGTGAACGCGCGCGAGGTATTCTCTTTCCGATGAATCGCGCTACGCCGAAAACTTGTTGAATTCCGCTCCGGGTGTCGCGACGATTTTCTATTTACATTCGCGCGACACGATTAACGATCTGCGCGTTGTTTCTCGCATTCGAGCCGCTGGGAATTCGACGATAATACGACGACAATCCTGAAAGTGAGAAAGAAATGTCGACAACATATCGCGCGAGCGCTTAAGAAGATTGCGAAACGCTGCCAGATGTTCGAAGGAAAATCGTGACGATGCTCGCGGATTGTTGACGATCGGTGCTTTGACGGCGCGCGGAACGCATGTCCGATCGCGCGCGGCTTCGACGAAAATTTTCATTCCCGACTAGCGCGCATTCGTTCTTAGGCGTTTAATCAACTTTGGAAATTCATTTCGACAAGTCGAAAAAAAAAAAAACAGATCAAAATGGAGCAAAATTATGACAGTCCAGTCGTTGGAGGCGAGAATGGAAGGGAACGATCGGTAGACTGGTCCAGATTCGGATTGAACAGAAATCAAGAGGAACGAAGAAACGGTCAAAGGGACAGTTCGACGTACGACGGATTTGGTCCAGACATTTATCCCACTGGCGCTAACGAGCTGTTCGCTCAAGAATATGTAAGAGCGCTTTCGTCACATTAGCAAAAAAAAAAAAAATGTATCGAATTTTCTTTATTATTATTAGAACAATTTTTTGAATAATATAATCAATAATAATGATAAATATAAAAAAGATGATTTTCAAAATAATTATTATATATAATTGTTATTAACAAGAACAAAAATAAAAATTTTTTTGTTATATATAATAACAATGTTATTAACAATAATAACAATTCAATTAATTATCTTCGTTTTTTCTTAAACCATTTGTTTTTTCCAGAGCGCCGATCCATGGTGGAAGTCAAATTTTTTTGTATCGCAGCCAGTTCTCTTCGGCACTTGGGACGGAGTTTTTACCTCTTGTCTCATCAATATATTTGGCGTTATTGTTTTTTTGAGATCCGGATGGATCGTCGGTCAAGCCGGTGCCTTGAACGCCGTCTTAATAATTCTGTCGACCGGTGGGTATCGCTCGAAAGAGACGCATTTTTCTTTTTTTTTTTACAATCTTCAATGCTCTTTCCACGATGATAATGTACTAGATTTTTTTTTGCATATATTTTCTCGTTAATTTTCTCATTTTGTTACTACACATTAATTCATCGAGAATAATATAAGATATTATTATACTAATAATAATGATTTATTGATTTATTTTAATTTTGTGATTTTTTATTTATTGAAGTATAATTTATTGAAAAAGTTATTAAAAATCCGATTGTTTGAATTACAGTCTGCATAGCGCTGGTCACAGTACTGTCCGCCGTAGGAATCTGTGAACGATGCAGAGTCGAGAGCGGAGGAGTTTATTTTCTTCTTTCGCACGTTCTTGGTTCGAGATTCGGCGGTTCGATAGGACTCCTGTATTGTTTTGGCCAGGTATAGTATTCTTTCGTCTACATTCTCTAGAATAAAAAACAATGCTTCCCATTACTTTTTTTGGCTGCTAGGAAACACCTGTGATTAAAAGAAAAAACTTGATTTTTTAATGAAAACCGAGAGATTACACACGATAAGCCCAAGTTCAATAACGATCTTGAGTTTAGAATTGTCCAACTTTGTACCAATTCTCAGCCCGATATCCCAAAAATTGCGGAAACTAGAACTCGCACAGATACTCAATTCTGTACTCTTCGGTGACGAGTTTTTATAATATCAATAAATATGATAGTATGATAAATTATAGTTTTGAATATTCAATAGAAATTAATTAAACGAAGAAACAGGTTAAAATTCCGGGGTATTCGCGCGCGAAGCAGAGCCCCTTACTTTATAATACACATTTATAGCAAATTTCAATTGAAAATTCTTCTCTTCAGGCAGTCGGCTGTGCCTTGAATGTATTGGGTTTCGGAGAATCAATGGCCGGCCTAGTTCATCTGGAATCTGCGTGGGCCCAGCGAGGTTTCGCCTGCGCCGCCGTTATTCTTCTCTCCGTTATAAACGTTGCCGGAGTAAAGTGGGTGGTTAAACTCCAATTCGTTCTACTTCTGATTCTTCTCTTCGCCGGCCTCGACTTCACGGTCGGAAGTTTCTACCACGTTAACAAAGGTAATGATCGTTGGCTAAAAATCATTTTACTTCTCATACCAATGCCGTTCTACGATTAACCGGATATTGAATTATTGCCGCTCTCGTCAGATGCTGGATTCGAAGGATGGCTCTCGGGAAATCTTAAAAACAATACTTTACCGAAATACGAAGGGTCCTACGGTTGGTTCACCGTTTTCGGCGTATTTTTCCCAACGGTCACCGGCGTACTCGCCGGAATTAATATGAGCGGCGATCTTAAACATCCGTCCAAGGACATTCCGAACGGAACTTTGGCCGCACTCGGAACTGGGTAATTCGAATTAGTAAAGAAAAGAGTCTGACCATTTATTTTGAATTTCTTTAAATTAAAAAATAAATGCCCTGAAAAATTGCGCGAATTTTGGAAGCGAATCATTTGAAAATTGCATGAATTTCGAAATCAATTAACTTGAAATTTACGTGAACTTAGAAATCGATTTGTTTAACATTTTCTTGGATTATTTAAGGTATATGCGTAAAAAAATAGAGAATTCTTGTTTTATTTCACTGACTTTTTTTATTGTATCGCATGCATGAAAAGTGCCAGTTTATGAACCTTCGTCTGAAATCCACTTTTTCGCACTAGTATCGCAAAGTACTATTTTCGTTTTACGATTTTGTTGCAGGACCGTTCTGTATCTCATTTTTTCCCTCTTCCTCGCGGCGACTTGCACGCGAACCGCGCTGCTTACCAACTTCATGATAGCGTCAACTGTATCAGCATTCTCCGTTCCGTTGCTCGCCGGTCTTTACGTCTCCTCGTTCAGCAGTTGCTTGGGTGCGATGTACGGAACACCTCGAGTTCTGCAATCGATAGCCGGGCAAAATGTTATTCCTGGAATGAATTGTCTTCAGCGAGGCGTGAGTATAATTATTTTAAAAAATGTATCACTAATGAGCAGTTGTTGAAGAATAAATGCGTACATTTGGCCAATGACGCAACGCTGGTGAAAATATTTCTGTGACAATTTGTCTGAAAAACTCAATGATAAAATTTCACAGTAATTCTGAATTATTTTCTTGAAACTGGTGAATTATCGATTCTGATCGAACGTGTATTTTTTCCATTTAAAAACAGCGAGGACCCAACAAAGTACCAGTTTACGCGATGATCGTCGTCGCGGCCGTGACCCTCACTTTCATCATAACCGGTCAAATAAACACCCTGGCGCCGATCGTTACGATGCCGTTTTTGCTTACCTACGCCTGCATGGATTATGCCTATTTCGCCCTCGCTCAAACGTTCGATCTTCAGCACACGCGGGAACAAAGATTCCGCGCGCAGACACCGACATTCGACAGGAACTACGGAACGTCCGGACGTCACGACAGCATCTCCGAGATCGACAACGATTTGGATACGCTGTTTCCCGAGCGAATACGACACAAAAATCTCACGGTAAATCGATGAAACTCCGTGAAATGGAAAAAAACCAAAACAAATAGAAAAGCAAAGAAAAAACGCAAAATTCCACAATACAAAAGAAATCCAGTCTTCAAGATAAGAATAAAAAACCGAGAATTTCACGATTAAAGTAAAAAATCAAAATTCCCGAAAAACAAATCGAAGAAAATAATTGGATTGAAGTCAGAATTGAATTTTGGATTCATTTGGCCCATATTTTTTTTTCTCTCGATAATAACAATTTAACTAACACGCTGTTGTTTTTATTTTGCGATAACGACAAATTGTCTTTAAGCGGAATCCGAGTATTTCGGAAAGTACGGGTTACGCAGATTCGTCTCCTAGTGTCGAGGAGAACGGCAGCGTCGTCGAGGCACCGGTGCGAAAGCCGAACATTCACGGAAAATTGGGCAACTGGTACAGTCCACTCTGCAACCGATGGTTCTCCTTGCTCGGAGTGAGTTTCTTTTTTTGTTCCGACGAAACGAAGTAGTAAACGACAATTTGACGATAATCGTTATGAACGCAATCGTAAACTCTCGTGCGTTTCATTTCAGGCCCTCGTGAAAATATTGATAATGTTTCTCGTTCACTGGGGCTACGCTATCGCCAACATCGTCGTCGTTTTTCTCGTCTGGAGTTACGTGGGTCACGCGAATCCCGCCGTGAAGCCCGGCGTCTCGGCGGAATTCAAGTTTTTCGAGTGGCTCAGAAACGCGATTCTGAAACTCATGGGGTAAGCTACGTTAACATTATTAGTACACATTAAAGAGATGCGGTAACGTCTCGACGTGTTGTTTTTCGTGTTTCGTGTTTGTTTTTCGTGGCGTGACGCTGCTGTGTTCCCTACGCCAATATACCGGAAGTGTAACTTTCGATCGATATATCGTAGGAACGATAAAACAAACCGAATTTTAAGGTAATCCAAGCGTATGGTGTTCATTTCGCATAAGTTCGAGGAAATTGAGAGGAATTGTAAATTGAATTGCAAATACTTCTGGATGGTAAAAAAGTCTGAAAAATGCATGCACTTTGAAGGTACTGGAAAGATTAGTTTTGCTTACTAATAATTCCAAATTGTTATTAACAAATTGATGAAACAAACAATTGTTCAAGAAATTTCCCGGCAACACAACTTTTTCCAAACGATTATAAAACGTCCCAAATATGCGTGTCAACTATCTACATCAGTTCGCCGATTTACCGCAGTGGCGCGCTCGTCGCCACAGTCGGCTCAGCTGTTACGCGCCACACAGTATATGCATTAATCGTCGGAATTTTAATCAGTGAAACGAAAGCGCGATAATGCACTAATTACGGACATTTCATCCCTTTATAAATACGCGATGACCTATTTTAGTTGACTATTTTTTTCGTCAATTTTCATTAAATAACAATATCGTCGAATATTATATGAATATTTGAACTTTTCAGGCGAAAGGTCTACGATTATGAACAAATCGTCGTGACGCCCGTGCACCCGGGTGTCGAGACTTGCTCGGCTCAGTTGAACGAGGAAAACGAGGACTTTGCCGGCCGACGAAGGTATCATCAGACTTCAACAGTTACGGGTCAATACGTGAACGATGATTAAGATAGGAAAACTAAACGGCGAACGTTGAAACGCCGATTGCGTCTATTTTTTTTTTAATTTTGTTTTTTTAACAAAGAAACGCACAGTAATCCGAAGCCAAGAAGTAAGCATTTACGTGACGTAAACGTACAGCACCGCCTAAACAACGCTGCGTTTATGCAGGATAAACAAAAAAATGTAATACTAACGTGAATAAGATTGAAAGAAAAACAGTCCACGCATAAAAAGGGTCCATTAAGTTCGATCGAAATAGTACTCTTTTTTTTTTTGCAACGAGACCGTCGAAGTTTGAGATTATTAATTTATTTAACATTGCGACAAACGCTTCGAATACGTAAGTTTTTCGTACATTTGTAACATAGAATTAATTAATCGATAAGGTGGGAGATTATTGAGCTAAGCAGGATTCGCTTGTGTGTAATCGTTGCATTTTCCTTTTCCTTTTTTTCTCTAATACTCTGTAAATAAGACGTGATATATATATATATACTTATATTTATAGTATATTATATATAAATATATATATATTTATGAACTATTTAACATTTTTACGAGCGATCCAGAGAGGAGCTATGCGCACGGGTGTACTTTGATACCAAATGAATAAATGGATAAATATTTCATCCAAATCGATTACTTCTTTTCAAATTTCATTTTTACAATTTCGAAATTTTGAAAAACGAAAACAACGGTCGAAAAAATATATCGCAGATAATAGCGGCGTTTTGTTCGCCAAAACGCATCGAATCATTATAAAACCTGAAAAAAGGCAAAACTCGCGGTACGAATGAAAGGTGTGTCAAATTTCGTTAAGACATTTTTTTGTCGTTTCGGAGAACATCCGAGAGTAAATCTTGAAGACTAAAATATTTTTTTAAATATTAAAGACGGAGTCAAATATTGTTTAACGCGTACATACGACAATATTAACATGCAAATAAACGTTTTCGGTCAAAATGTTGAAGTAATTGAAACTTACAAACAAGGTCCATAAAATCTCGACTGACTCGATTACGGCGGTCATTTTTTACTCGACGTCGATTCCCAGCAGGTGGCGTGCGCGTCCCGTGACCCTGAATGCGACGCAACTTGCTCATCTGCATTCCCGATATTCTCGCGATAGACCTCGAGATATAAGTTTCAATACCGTGTCACATTCGTTGGCCGAAGAACGTGAAACGCGGAGAGGTTAGAGACAATAATAAAAATGGACTACACGAAGATAAACAATATTTCGCTGACAGAACATCCGAATAATTACGATGGGAGGATTCAGTACGGCACAGCAGGATTCAGAACGAAGTAGGTATTCGCGATTCCACGTATATTAGTTTTTTTTCGCGTTTTGATTCATAAATAGGCGTCATATCGTCGCCGAAACTTTCTCCGCGACATATGTCAAGATTGACAGTCGCTACGTTTTTACTAAAACAATAATAACTCATTTTCTCGATTCGTAATTTGCAGGTCGGATATTTTGGACCACGTTCTGTTCAGAATGGGCGTTTTGGCCGCGTTACGGTCCAGAGAAAAAAATGGTAAAATAAAAAAAAAACCAATATTTTTTTTTGCTTTTGGCAGTCAGCAAATTAACAATAATAATAACAATAATTTAAATAATTAAATTGTTATTATTGTTATTGTTGTTATTATTTAATTTAATAAAATTATTGTTGTTTTTATTATTATTATAATTATGGTATAATTATAATTACTATTATTATTGCTTCTACAGGAAGCTTTGTATTGGTAAATATTTTCTTTTTGAGATTTTCATGTAAATGTGTTCAAAATGCTCCAAAATGTCGAAAAATCACATTTAGAAAAAATGTCTGGATGTACATCCTTTGACTTCATAACGGTTAATGGTTTGAGATATCAACCTGAAATTTATACCACATGTTGGGAGGTTCAGTTTCCTTCTTTAGTTCGATTTTTAGTCAAATCTCTGCAGTCGTTCAGTTTTCACGCCGTTTTGAAATTATCAACAAAAGTTTGTTTGCAAATAAACCACCATTTTGTATTCGATAAATAAACAAATAATAAATACTAAATAAATAGATATTAATAGAAAAAACGTAATGATTAAAATAACTGCACAAAACCAAGTTTCTCGAGGAAGTCAAATATATTATTATTATTGTTGTTATTATCATGTATATCTAAGTTGCGATTGATTCGTCGTAGCTGCCGTCGGTGTGATGATCACCGCGAGTCACAACGAGGAGCCCGACAACGGAGTGAAGCTGGTCGATCCTGCCGGCGAGATGCTAGAATCGTCGTGGGAAAGTATAGCGACCGAGGTCGCCAATGCCGCTAACACGGATTTCGTGCGAATATTGCAGAGAATAGTCAAAGATCGCGGCATCAACGAGACGAGCGAATCTACCGTGGTAATCGGTCGGGACACTCGACGTAGCAGTCCCGCATTGGCCGCCGCGGCGATAAGCGGCATCGAGGCGGCTGGCGCGAAGGCGAAGGATTACGGAGTAATAACGACGCCGCAATTGCATTATCTCGTCGTTTCCACGAACGCGGAAAAAGCCGATGGCGCGAACGTCGAGGACTATTATCGGAAGCTCGGCGCGGCGTTCGAGCGCGCTCGGTCGTCCGGTAAAAACAACGGAAACTACACGGGCGAGTTGATACTTGACACGGCGAACGGCGTTGGCGCGTTGGCTGCGAAAGAATTCGCGCGACGCTTGGAAGGCACGTTGACGATGAGGATTTTCAACGACGGAAACGGGGCTCTCAATCGCGAGGTGAGATAAAAACCCTTGAGAAATACCAGCGATCCGTTTGTCGGGAATGTTTAATGAGAATTCAATTTTTTTTTACAGTGCGGAGCGGATTACGTGAAGATTCGTCAAGCTCCGCCGTCGAACGTTCCGGTAACTCCGAATGCGAGAAGCGTCAGTATCGACGGCGACGCCGACAGAATCGTTTATTACTACGTCGACGGGACGAGGAAATTTCATCTCCTCGACGGCGACAGAATAGCCACGCTGGCGGCGGAATATCTCAAGGATCTGACGGAAGCGAGCGGTCTCGACATTCAACTGGGCCTCGTGCAAACCGCTTACGCGAACGGCGCTTCGACCGCTTACATAGCCGAAGTTCTGGTGAGAAAAACTTCATCCGAACACCGACCGCGTTATTTTCGGATAAAAATTTCGGCGCAAAAATCGCATCGAAGAAAACAAATCGATCGCTTTTTCTTTGGATTTATTTTTGTAGATGTCTTGGAAGATTCTGAATCGCGGTCTTTCCGAAGTCATTGGCCTAAAAATCCCGAAACAATTGAATTTCATACACAGATAAATATCGGGATTGTCGTGTTTTTCAGAAAATTCCTGTAGCTTGCGTCTCCACGGGAGTGAAGCATCTGCACCACCGCGCCCTGGAATTCGAGATCGGTGTCTACTTCGAGGCGAACGGCCACGGTACGGTAGTTTTCAAGGACAGCGTGGTGAAAAAAATTCGCCAAGCTTGCGCCGACACGACGATCTCGGAGAGCCGCCGAGAAGCGGCGACGAAACTCTCCAATCTCGTCGACGTGATAAATCAGGTCGTCGGCGATGCTCTCAGCGACATGCTTCTCGTGGAAACGATCCTGTTCTCGAAGGGCTGGAACCTCGAGACTTGGGAACGTTGCTACACTGACTTTCCGAACAGGCAAATGAAGGTTCGCGTTCGCGACCGAAACGTTATCGCGACGACGGACGCGGAGAGAAAGTGCGTTACGCCGAAAGGATTGCAGGCCAAGATCGACGAGTTAACGGCGCTTTACGCGAAGGGACGCTCTTTCGTTCGGTAAGCGAATCTTCGATTCTCAAAGAACTGGATGAAAATTTCATACATTTCTTTTCGAATAAAACGCTGTTTATTTTCGCGTTCGCAGGCCTTCCGGCACGGAGGACGTCGTGAGAGTTTACGCCGAATGCGAGAATCCGGCTGAGGTCGAAAAATTGGCGGCTCAAGTTGCACTCGCCGTTTATCGATTAGCCGATGGCGTCGGGCCTGAACCGGTCGTACCAGCGTGATTCGCGGGAAAAGTTCCTTCACGAACCTGGCAAACGACGCGACTTCGAAATATTGAAGTCTGAGAACCACTAAAGAAGCGACCGGGCTTTCTTGCCAAAAATTCATCGCGTAGAACTGTCGGATCATCCAATGGCCACCTAAGTCTGGATCGATTAATTGAATCGATGAATTTTTAATTCGCTAGTTTTTGCCATTAGATCCAGATCTTTTACAGTCCGATCTCTCGCACGGTGGAAACACAAGGGTCGAAAAACAAACGCGAGGAAATTACACTAGTCTTTTTTTCGCGAATAATCGAAAATCAGCAGTAGAATTTTTTTCCCCTAAGGGACTGAATCATAATCAATAATATCAGTGCCAATGGATAACCGTGTTCACTTCAGTTATACAGTGAATTTTTGGCAAAAAAGATGACCATTCAATTTTCAAGGGTCGTTTCCCGATCGTCGAGAACGCCAGGAAGCTTAGTTAATAATAATCGATCAACGATCCTTCTCATTGATCTACGAAACGGTGATTGGATCGAAGATGGTGGTGGATTTTTTTTTCTAACCAGTGATAACATATCTGCTCAATATCATAATTTTTATACGCAAGAGCCTTTGAGACTGCCTTGAACAAACGAAGTACATAAAATATTACGTATATTTGTTACTTATATCGAATAAATTTTAATCTTTGATAAAAAAGAAATTGTTTCCAAATAACCCGTTCGAAACTCGTGGATACGAGGTTGTTTGTTGCAGCGTCGTAGGCATGACAACGATATCGATCCGCGTTGTCGTCGAGAAGGTTTTTTCGTTTTTCACGTGTGCGTCGAAGTTCGTCAAAGTGGCTAAGATGTGGCAAGACAACGAAGTTAGATTCGACGTCGCAGTTGTGTAATTAATCATTTCTCGCGATTTATCGATCTTCATTTTTTTTTCGATGAAGGTGATAATTTTCTCTTTTCGTACTCTAGACAACTGCAGATGCGCGCGGGAGAGCTTCTCATCGACAAGCTCGACATGGTCGAAGATACCAAAGGCAATGCCGGCGATCGCGGACGTCTCATGGTGTCGAATTTACGAATAATTTGGCACTCGATGACTCTGCCGCGAATAAATCTCAGTATAGGATACAACACGGTCGTCAATGTCACGACGAAAAATGTTTACACGGTAAAGTGTTCGCTCGACGCGTTATCGTCGCGAATTTCCAGCGACAACCGCGAAATTCAGAGAGAATTTCGAATACGATCGCGATGAATATCGTCAAAATTTCGAACAAATTTCAAACAAAAGGTGCTTAGAACATTTTGTATTTGTATGTTCTATAATTTGCGACAGAGACTTTCTATAATAATAATTTCGAAAAATTAAACTATTTGTTTTTGCACAGTGAAAAAAAGTACATTCATAATTTTCTGGCTTCCTCGAAGCTTCGATGTGCGATTAGTTCCTTTTTGTAAATTTGCGTATTGCAAAATGTACTCGAAATTCTCTCTAAATTGAACGAACGTCTGGGAATGTGAACCGTTGACAGCATTGACTCAAATTTTCGAAGATTCACGGCGGGACCACCCAAGCTTTGCACGTCCTCACGACTTTTCGCGGCTGTAGATACGAATTTATATTCACGAATCAAGATCACAAGAGCTCGAGGCACTACACGTCTGCGATCGGCGTCTACAGGTCTGTTTTCGGCTCGACAGAATTAAATTTTCGAATATCAACGATGGAAAAAAAAAACTTACTCTTTCATATTACTATCGAAGGGCTTATATGTCGACGAGGATGTACCGGGACATTAAATTGCGCGGCGCGTTTGTTCAGGACAAGAGATTGGCGTTGCTGCCGTTGGAAAATGTTCACACGACACTGCCGGGCGTTTGGAATTTGGCGACCGAGCAGGTTTGAGAATAGAAATCGAACGTTCAAGATTTTTCGAAAATTTCAATATTCTTGATCGAACAATTTTATTTTTTTCGAAAAAAAAAAAAAAAAAAAAAAAAAAAAACAATCTTTTTTCACAGGGTAACATCGGTACGTTCATAGTGACGAATATTCGTCTCGTTTGGTTTGCCGACATGAATAACCAGTTCAACGTTTCCATGCCCTATCTTACGATCGCGAGCGTGAGTTGTATTTTTCTTCCTTTTCAAAACGAGTCCTTCAGAAGTTTTTGTTTTTCGCGAAAGCGAAGCTTCCTCGGCGAGGGAGGAAGAGAATTGTTAAAATTGTAAAACTCACCGGGGGGGACCGATTTGATTCCGTAGATCAACATAAGATCCTCGAAGTTCGGGCCGACCCTCGTGGCGATGAGCACCGAGTTCAGTGGCGGCTACGTTCTTGGTTTTCGCGTCGATCCGATCCAGAAGCTTCACACCCTTCACAAAGAGATAACGGCCCTCCAAGCGGCTTACAAGAAATCGCCGATTTTCGGGGTCGAGTACACGTTCGAGCACCAGGCGGTCGCGCAGCCGGAATTCAAGCCCGAAGTGATCCGCGAGATCGAGGACAACGAGGACGAGATATCGAGCGTTTTGGGCTTGTACTTCTCCGAGGAGGGAGCGAGCCAGCGAAAGCCGATATTCTCGTCGCATCTCGGCCTCGCGGCGGAGGAGCCGCGCGAGGGCACGACCCTGCAGACGCTCTGGGAACTTTTGCCGAGTACTTGACGAGAACAAGACAGAAAATAATTAATCAGCTCGTTGGAACTTCTCGTCGATCATCGAGCTCGCGCAGTAACGTGAGATTATTCTCTTCTATTCGTTTTGAGAAATAGATTTTATTTTTGCGAAAGCGACAGAAGGAATAACGCGTTTCCTCTTCGCGTTCTTTTTTTCTTTTCTTTTTTGTTTTTTTTTTCCACTGTATATATCAATATAAATATCAACACTGAGGATCGAGGAATCTTAACAAACTCGCGATATCTTTAAGTGCGCGTGTCTCTTAGTTTGCGTTCTCTTTTTTGTCTCACTGTCGTTATAATGTCGACGACGTTGCCGCTGACCGCGCGAAGATTTAACTCGGCCTGCAGCTCGACGCCCGGAGGATAACCGGATCGCGCTGCGGCTCGTCCGCTTCGTCGTCGAGAGGCGCCGTTCGGCGTGTGAAACCGTAGCCCATGTTCATCATCATCAGATCGAACGGATCGCTGTTCATGCGGACCTGATTCGCCGCCGCGACGTACTCGTGATTCGTCAGCTCTCGCTCGTTTGGCTTGTCGTCCTGTTTAAACAAAATATTTTGCTTAGCAATCGACCTTGGCGCGAGGTGCGCAAAACGAATGGTTATTTTGTGCCAAAAGTAAAATGCTTTTCGGTCGATTATTGAAAAAAAAAACGACTATGAAAGACGGTGGATTTTTGGCACAAAACGACTGCTCTTTTCTGATTGTTTTTCCGTATTTTTTTTTTCGGTGTCGAACGATTTGCTAGGAAATCGATGAAACGATTCAACATCAAGGATTCGGCGATTTTTACCTCGGGCAACGGACTCCAGAGTCTGATCACCGAATCGATTCCGCTTGTCGCGAGGAGACACGACGAGGGATGTGGCTGAAGGCAATTCACGATTTTCGCGTCGCCGCGAAGAATTCTCACGATGTTCGTCGTGTGACGATCCCAGATGAATATGTTGCCATCGTCGGAACCCGCGACGATGTACTGACCGTCGCTGCGAAAAGATTCATCGCGAATGTACAAAACTGTTGTTCGACGATTAAGAAGAAAAAAGGATGAGGAAGTCTTGAAAAAAAAATCATTGCTTACTTGCCGAAGAAGTTTGCCTCCTTTATGTCGGTCGTCGTGTTGCAATGACCGCAATATCTCAACTTGTAGTCCGACGTCGTTTTTCTCCATAATTGCTCGTGGGGCGACATCGGGTCGGGCCATTCGTACGTATTAGCGCCGTCTTTACAATGAAAAGGAAATAAATTGAAAATATTGTATTTTATCGGTAGATAGTTGTAATTTCGTTTTTTTTTTGTAAGACACTGACTAAGATTCTTTATGAGTTCCGTGATATCTTGCTTGAGAGCACGACGAGCAGAATTAGCGGCGTAGTCGGGAAAGTTTTCCTCGAAATCTTCGATTACTTTGTAGGCTTCGTACGGACGATCCAGGTCCAACAGACAACGCGCTAGTCTGTCGACGAAAAATGTTATCCTTTATATTCATTATATTTTTTATTTCTTGTCTTTATGAGAAAAAGAGCGAATCATTCGGTAATCGAACTAAATTGATCTGTTGATCTTTCTAAATGCATGAAAAAATTTCGAATTTTCGAAACTTCTTTTTTTTTTTTACGGAGAAACACCGTGCATTACACATAACAGATTTTCGGCTAGTCAATCGATAAAACGAAAAGAGATTTTCGAAAAATTGAATGAGATCAGAAAATAATTAATCGTGTTCAGGAAATTTACGCATCAAATTTCGCGTAAAAACAGTTGGATTGCCGATTGATACGTTGAATGATTTCATTAAAACTAATTTTTTATGACTTATCGGCCTTCTCATCGCAAAATTGATGTTCTTAGCAATTGATGCAAAGCTTTTTCTTCCGAATTATTATTCCTCGTGAAGTGTCGTAATCTTGACGAATTTTTTTACCTGAAGTGAGCTTTAACGTGTTCGGGATCCAAGAGCAGAGTTGTCTGGCAATCTCGCAGTGCTGCGTACACGTCGCCGTCCCTGCGGCAAAATCGTTTTTTTTTTCATGAAAACAAAATCTTCTAATGAAGTTAAAAAAAATGTTTCTAGATTTACCATCTTCTCTTCATAAAAGCCGCCGCTCTGTTGCCGTAGAGAACCGCCGCTGTTGGGCAATACGCCAGCGCTTTGTTGTAGAGTTTCGTCGCCGCTATGTACTTGTCCAGTTGGAATTTAAGATTTGCCTATCGACGAAAAAGTGTATTCCATATTTTATCTCGATAACCATTGCCGGGACCCGAAACATCCCGGAAAAGTATCGTGTCTATTAAATTTCTCACCTCTTTCTTTATATCCTCGACGTGATCGGGCAATATTTTTTGATTCATCGAAACGTAGTTTTTGGTGTCTTTGGAATCGGTTCCGTAAGCCGAGCTCAATAACAATTGTGAATTCTCGTCCCCTGCCGATCAAAGCATCAAAATTAGCGACGAATTAACGACGTTAACCAAGCCTCGTACATTCGCGCATTACGCGAAGAGCCAAATTTTCAACTTCAATACGTTGTTTCTTATTTTCCGTCTACCTTTGCGCTCGCCGATCGGTCCGGGAAGCGGTAGATCGAGTAATCGGTTTTGTCTCTGCTTCGTGATGTCGAACAGATAAATGTGCTCGCCCCCCATGTTGACGAGCAGCTCGGTTCCATCGCCGGAGAAGGTGACGTACGTCGCCGCGTAGCTTCTAACGCTGTCCCGATGTCGTGAGCGCAGATGACCTGCTCGATCAAACGCAATGATAATTCAGACTCTAGAATAGTCCGATATCCCGTTTCATACGCGCGCTTATGTTTTCTTTCGATTTCTTTTCTTTTCTTTTTTTATCATTGTTTTTTTTTTTTTTTTTTTTTTACTACTTTTGGGCGAAAACTGGAGATGCGCGTACGCTACGACACACTTTGATCGTACGAACGAACCGGCGATAAAGTATTGGGCGCAGTTGAGCGGCACGTTATCCTCCGGATCGCCTTTCGCGGTTCCGTCCGCTTCGCCTTGAGGCCGATCTCCCGCGGCGAAGCGACCATTTCCAACGAAGAGCATCGTCGGTCTCTGACGAAACAAAGCTATTCAATGCCAATCGATCGTAAAACGGTGAGACGGGATACGCGAGAGAAAAAAATACGCTACATCGACTGACCTCTCCGAGCTTTATCATCCGACGATCGTACATCCTTATGTACGGATCGTTCGCGCCGACCGCCACGAGCTCGGGACGCGCTTCGCTTACCGCCATGCACTTAGCTTCGGCGTTTCTTCCCATGTGGTTGACGAGATCGACGAGCACCGACTTGCGATCGGTCATGCAGTTGTGGGGCGCGCGGAGGTCGTGCTGCATCACGAGACCGTCCTCGGCCGCGCTCCAGAAGAGAAAAGGCACACTCTCGGCCGTCGCTATCCTCTTCACGCG
Organism: Ischnus inquisitorius; assembly: GCA_963924025.1. Taxonomy (NCBI): domain Eukaryota; kingdom Metazoa; phylum Arthropoda; class Insecta; order Hymenoptera; family Ichneumonidae; genus Ischnus; species Ischnus inquisitorius. The sequence goes on from OZ001249.1 coordinate 3,093,680, forward strand.
ACCCGTGTGACACGAACACGTGAACAGCACCTCCGACACCGAAAGATTCGACACCTTCACGCGCGCGTCCGCCGCCCCCGAAACGACGATTCTGTTGTTCGACTTTGGTATGAACTGAAAGAAACGAAAATATTGTTATCTGTGTGGCAAGGACGTAAAAGGTAGGCAATTCTAGAATTGCGCCGATGCCGCACACACAACTGTTTATGCTCTCGGGCTGATTGTGCACTGCACAAAAAAAAAAATTCGACTTTGCACAGAGACACTTTTTTCGTACTAGTGCATAAGATTTTTTTCCCGACTACGCTAAAATGACCATATTTCATGGCTGCAACGCGGAAAGTCGTCGATTCTTGACCAGGACAAAAAGTTATTATCCTTCGCGGCAGCGCCGAAAGTGAGGTTTTCCGCACCTTGTGAAGGAAAATTGTATACGCTACTCGGCGAAAAAACGTTTTCTTAGCTCGTGTGAATACAGCACTCGCGAGGAAACAGTTTTTTTTCTACCGGGCCGAAATATCCACATTTCTGCCCACCGACGCGAGGATGCTGGTCATTTTAACCCAGTAGGAGAAAATATGTTATTAAATTAAAATATAAGTATGCTACACGGGAGGGAGCGGATTTTCGGAGGGAGCCAAAAAAACAATAGATCATGACCGTTATTCCGTTTGTTATCATTATCATTATCGGCAAATTTTTCGCGTTTCTCTTAAAAGGTCAAAACCTTTTATTTACGCAAAAACGACGCATTTTATTATCATTATTATGTCATTTGTTATTATTATTATCATTATTCGCAAAAAAAATGTTCTCCGAAAAAATCGAAAAAATTTCGCGAAAATTAAGAATAAAAAAACCAAAAAGTTAATGACGATCGTTGTCCCCTTCGTTGTTGTTATCGTCATTCTCAAAATATATTGTACGCTTTCGCGACGATGCGCGAGCCAATGCATTTTTCATGCTACGAATTGTCCTTGAAACAAACTTTCGCGGCGTACACTCGTTAATAATTTATAAACTATCGCGAGGCGTTTTTCCTCACCTTCACGGAGAATATATTGCCGATGTGGCCGGTGCAGAAGCAGCAAAGTTGCTTGTACGTGAAGGGATTCCAGAGAAATATGTGCATGTCGTCCGACGCCGAAGCGAGAACTCTGAAAAAAAAAAAAAAAACGTTTAAAAAAATTATTTATAAATAATAAAAAATAATAATAAATTGTTTATTTTATTTTTTGATTTTTTTCTATTTAAAATAGTAATAAATTATTTATTTTAATTAAAAAAAAAAAAGTCATTAGTATTTTATTTGAAGTGAACGAAAAATTGATTTTTCGTTGTGTACTGACTCTCCGGAATCGCCCCATTGAAGGCAATTGACGCATCCCTGATGTCCTTCCAATTCCTTTTCCAATCCCAATCGCAACACCAGATCCTTGGTCACGCTCGTCTTTTGCGCCAGCGTGCGCGCCTTCGACTCCTTGAGAGAGCGAGCGAAGAATGCAATAATAAACTTTCCAATACTGCGTCATTGCGAATTTTTCTTTCGCCGTCATCGTCTTGCGTGTACGTACCCTTATCTCGCGTTCTCTGATGAGATCGATCAGCCTGGGAACCGGCGGCTTGGCGGCGAAGTAAGTGTCCATCGCGAGGCGATTTTATTTTGTTCTCGTCACCTCGTTGTCTCGAAGGTATTTTACATCAGTGCGGAGGATCGCTGCGAACAGAAAGTTTTCGTATTCCTAAAGATCGAGAATTTTCGATTTCCTAGTTGAACGCGAGTCGCGCGAATTCGTCGCGTTTCGGCGTTGTGTCGTTTGTTATTGTCGAGACGAATCGATAGAGAATTATCCGGAAGCTCGTAAAGTTTTGACGCAACAATCGACGATCGTCGATTGGACTCACTTGGCTGATGTCCCGAAGCTCTTCGATTCGCGCACAAACGGGCCGAAAACAATCGCGAACCATGGAGAGAGAAAGAAAAACCCACGAAATTGAATTGTCGTACGGTATGGAATTATCCGTAAGTCATTCGTTTCGCGATTGCGAGGAAACGATTGAAACGCTCGTCGCACGTTTGTTGTTGCTGATTGGACGACGATCGCGATTCATTGTCGATTCTCCGGTTCGGAACGATACGAGGCTGCACAAACGTGCACGATGCACGGCGCGCGAGATGAGGTAATAATAATAATGAAATGAAAAAAAGTAACCGAAAATGCATGCACTCGTGGGAAAGCGAGGACGAATGACAGATATGTGCGCGAAGTGCCGCAAGCCGATAACGCGACGACGGACGGTATTCGTCGTTTAGGCGAAACCTTTCTTTCCTGCAGAGCGGCCTCTCGCGCGCGCGCGCGCGGCGCTTGGGCTATTCATTTATAACCGTCGCCGCGCCGGATGTGCAGTTGGCGAGCGGCTTCGGTGCCGAGTCAAGCAGTTCGCTCGCGGTCGGTACTTAGACGGGTGACCGCTCAGTCGCACACTAGCCGGCTCGTCGGACGGGTGAGCGGGCGATCGAAAGGCTGAGGATTGCGTTCGTGCTTGAATTGTGAAGTACGAATATCAATTCTTAGTTGGAATGACCGACTGTATCGGCACAGGTTCTCCGCGGTTCCGCTGCGCCCTCGTGCAAATGCGATACAGTTGGGGGGAGACAAAAAACCCGGACGCGCATCAACAAGTGAAAATGGGATGCATAAGGTAAATAGTACTTTACGATACTGCTTCCTCCATGAGGAAACCACTATTGGTCGAGTAACTTTCTCATGGAGGAGATTTGTAAATGCCGTTAGAATCAAAACGATAAAACCAGGATAAAACACCAAGTCTCAACAAACATCAAGATAAATCTCAGTGAGGCCGAAAAATGCTGAAATACAATAGACTTTCTCAAAGACGTCGACGTTCCAAATGAGTAGGTACTTGAAGGTTTTGCCCTGCTCTGTGTGAGAGCACATCGGGGCTTCCAACAGATCCAAGGATAAAGACTCTCAAAGTACATTATATATGTTATGAAACGAAATAAAAATATATAATAAGGTGTATATGGATACATACAATTTTGTCTTTATACTACAAAATTATGGTGGACTTTCGTCTTCAAGTAGAGATCTTTCAATATCCACCTTTTTTCTTGCGCGCGAAACATTTGAAGTATATTTGCGGGGATTACATTTGAAGGATGTGGGTTCGAAGGACACACATTTCGGGTACACATCTGTTCGGGAGATATGATGGCGTATCGTTTACAATTGTATAATCATTTTTTATTGGCTATGTAGCAAAATACCTATGTATTTAAATATTTGGTGTCACACGATTACCAGGCTAGAAGTCGTTTAGATTAATATACAATATGTAAATGTGCCATATTGGATATGGGCAGTGTCCGTGGTAGTTTGATGATGTAAACTTAACTTGGTACAAATTTACGATATAAATATATATTATTTTTACATGCTAAGTAGTATGCTATGCACTTGGGTTCATTTTCGTTTTTTTATTTTTCTTTTTTCTTTATATACGTGTGCGTGCGTGTTTGTGTATGTGAGTTGTGTAACAGAGACATAGAAATGGGACACAAAGGGTATTGACAAGAAAAAGATCGGCAAATGGATGAGAAGAAGACGGGATTTTGGCAGCCGGGTACGCGCGCGTTCGATCGCGGGAAGAAACGAGAGAGGGGTCGAGCGGAGGTCGTGTTCGCTGTTAGTGACAAAGTTAAGCGGATCGGAGTAAATAGGAAAAAGCATTTTCATTTGATTCTTTTTTTAACGCGTCTACAGAATATCGCTCGTTATGGCTTCTCTCGTTTCTCTGTCCGTTGTCGGAACGCAACGTCGTTACATTCGTTTCGTGATTTACTTAATAATAGCTTCATTATAAATCGAGTATATAAAATTGTTCACATATTTACGTGTTCTTTATACAAACTTGACAACGACTAATTCTCGTTCTCAGATTGCCCGCCTTGAGCGTTTGCTTCTCGGGCTTCTGGAACTGATGTCGGTCCTCTATCGTTGCCATCCAGAAGCTGAATTCGTTCGCATAGTAATGGCAGTGTCCTTTGGCGCCGTTGCACTCGATGAACGGCGTTGCGCGGAAGTCTTCGAGGCACGAACCGGTGCTCGAGAGAGATTGGCCACCTCCCTGAGAGCCGGCTCCGGTATGCTAAAATGAAAAGGAGAGCAACACATCAATCGGTTGTTCCGAAGAAGAGATTACTTTGATGACTTCGTTCGAAGTTCGTACCATGACGAAGCTGTATCCGATCCAGAGCCCCGACCATCCAACAGGACAGTCCGGAATGGTCAGAGATTGGCTGTGAACCGCGAGAACGCTTGCGGGAACTTCGCAAACGACGCACCTGAGAAATCACGAAAAAAAGAAGGTAAAAGAATCTGCGTTTCTCTCGTAACAGGTTCTGAATTGGCTCGTCGTATCACCTTGAAATGTATTCCTCGATGGCGGTCTCCTCGATGGGCATCATCGGTATCGGGCTGTTGGTCGATAGCCAGTACGATCTGTCGTTTCGACTGGCGTAGTGACACACGTTGTTGACGTCGCAGAACAGGAAGGGCATCGTCGAGAATTTCCTCACGCACGAGCCGGCGTAGCCTGTTTGTCGTTGAAGAATCCACCAAACTCGTTAGACGTTGGAGAGTAAAAACGCGCTTTTTTATAGCTATCGATTATCGCCTCCCGAAACTCATCTCCGACGCGTAGTCAATGAATATTGAATGGATTGGTGAAATTATTATAAAAATGAAATGCCGCTGAGGCTTTCCGTTTTTCGCAACGAGCTCCTATTGAACTGTGCAATAAGTGTACTTGCCTAGATCTTGCGAATGAGCTCTTTCATCGCCGTCCGTGTACAGAAGACTGTAACCATCCCAGAGCTTTATGTAACCTGGCTCGCAGACGGGAACGCTTTGACTTTGACTGTGCTTGACGAGAAGGATGCCGGTGAGGTAATCGGACGCTTGTTCGCAAGGTGCTCCGGGTTCTCCCTTGAATCCCGGTGTACCGGGTGGGCCTTGTAGTCCTTGCAGGCCAGGCGGGCCGTCGAATCCAGGCAAGCCGGGAGGTCCCGGTTCGCCGGGCGGACCAATCAATCCAAAGGCACCCTTTTGGCCATCGTTACCGGGGAATCCGCGGGGTCCGGGTACTCCCTTCTCGCCAGGCGGACCGGCTGGTCCGATTGGGCCTGCAAACATCATCGTTACATTGTAGTAGACGATTCGAATCAAATTCACTCCCTATGTCGCTGCTTTCAAACCCGCAAAGACGAGGGCGTGAAATTAAACGCATTACATCCGAATGTTGCAATTGAATTGTTAGGAAATCTTGAAATACTTGCCTGGATATCCACGATCACCCTTCGGTCCCATTGGCGGCTCGATGCAGTCATCTCCCTTGTCTCCTTTGATGCCCGTGTATCCAATAGCGCCGATCGCTCCTGGTGGTCCGTCGTATCCTCTGTCTCCCTTATCGCCGGTAGCGCCAGGGAAACCGTTTTCACCGTCGAGACCGGGGTCACCCTTTTCGCCGGGCACTCCATCCAATCCAGGGGGTCCTTTCGTTAATCATTCGATAAAATTTATAATCAAACCCGTCGCACAGGTTTCACGAAGTATGTATGCGTAACGCTATTTGAGTTATCGTACGACGATTGGAACGCAAGGTACTTTTATCGAGCACAACATTTGACAATGAACAATTTACCTGAAAGACCACGTTCTCCCTTTTGTCCTGGTGAACCGAAGAGGCCAGGGGGTCCTTGGTCTCCCTTGAGACCTCTCGGTCCGGGTTCGCCAGGTTCTCCTTCTCGTCCGGGAGTACCGTCACGTCCGGGTGGCCCTTCGATTCCGACAAGTCCCATATCGCCCTTCTCACCCTGGGGTCCGACCGGTCCCCACGGACCCGGGTCTCCCTTTTGACCCGGCAATCCGGGGAATCCAGTCGCACCCTTTTCTCCAGTCAATCCGGGCAATCCGTCACGTCCGTGTTTACCCAACAAGCCAGGCAGTCCCTTCTCTCCCTTGATCGTCAATCCCGGCAGTCCGTCCAATCCGGCGGGGCCGGTTTCACCTGTTGCCAAACCGGAAAATAATAAATTACACATATTTCTATAATTATTCGCCTACCGGAAACAGCTCTGCACTGGTAGCTTTGTTTCATCACTGAAGGCTTCGATAAGATTTATTAGCAATGTTCATTGCTTGAGGCTAATTGGGATTTGAACTTTTTTCGTGATAAAACGCGTACCCTTTGGGCCAGTACGACCCGGTGGACCAACGTTTCCTGCGGCGCCCGGTGGACCTCGATCACCCTTATCACCGTCGAATCCAACAGGTCCTTGGAAGCCCTGATCTCCCTTCTCTCCGTTGGCACCGTGCAGACCCGGGCTTCCCGGTTCTCCTTTCTCGCCCTTGACATTAATCGTTGGTCCCGGCGGACCTCGGTCACCCTTGTCACCGTCGAATCCGGCGGGGCCCGGAATACCTTCGGGTCCTGCAATCAGATTTTTTCACATTAGTACAGAAAATAATTATCAGATCCGTAATGGTCGCAAAAAGTGCATTGGTTTTCGAGTGCGTGTCCGAAACAATCCGCCACATTCTTCGACATATCTTCAGCGATGAGGATAAATTCACTTGCTATTTTTCCCGAAACACAAGCGGTAGATTTATAAACCGCGGAAGACAATTTTTGTTTTGTCGACTTCAATTTGTGCAGATAGGCGAGGCCTTGATTAGCCTACAACGATTCATGTTGTGATATCAATGATTTACCTTCCGGTCCCTGAACTCCCTTGACTCCGTCTAAACCAGCTCGTCCGGGAGGTCCCACATCGCCGTCGATTCCGGGGAATCCCGTAGGTCCTCGGGGTCCAATGTCACCCTTCTCACCCGGAATTCCGTCCATTCCAGGGGTACCAGGCTCGCCAGATGGTCCGGGAATACCCTAAAAAAAAGAATGCACTGTAAATTTCGATGGACATGATGCGGGTTCACACACGTCACACGTATTTGTTAAAATTGAAGACAAAATTCAATTATACGATAAAAATTCTACATCCGTTTGACACTTTATTTCTCTCACCATATCGCCTTTCTGTCCGGGGAATCCGCGTACACCTTCGTCTCCTTTTTCACCCTGCAATCCGGGTGCACCGTAACGTCCTGGAACACCGGGCTCTCCTTTCGCGCCGGGAATACCATCTCGAGATAGACCGGGTCTTCCAGCATCTCCCTTCGCGCCGTCGACCCCGTCTCTTCCGGATGGTCCGGTCGGTCCGCGAATACCAGGCATTCCGGGTTCACCCTTTTGTCCCTTGTCCGATACTTGGCCAGGTTCTCCTTTTCTTCCCTAAATCATTTGCAAGGATACATCGCGCGTTAAGCAACCTTGAAAAGTTAAGGATCGCGCAAAAAAATTCACAAGTAAACACCTTATCGATAACAATGAACGACAATAAGAGGTCATCAGAAATGTTCAAAAAGAATGTTGCGGAAGTTGGAAGCTATGTGAGCGGTTTCATTTGAAATATGAGATATATTCGTCTATATTAACTGTGATATTAATTGTCTGACTTGTGACATGAATTACCGTCAATCCAGGTGGTCCTCGGTCTCCCTTCATACCATCGAGTCCAATGGGACCAGGTAATCCTTGCTCGCCGTCGTATCCTTGATCTCCTTTTTCACCAGGAAGTCCCGGTCTGCCGGGCTTACCGTCCAATCCCGCTAATCCGGGAAAACCGAGTGCTCCTTTCTCACCGCGTTCTCCCTTTACTCCCATAACGCCCTCGGTTCCAGGTCGACCAGCGATTCCGGGTGGACCACGACGTCCAGGATAGCCTTTCGGGCCGTCGATACCGACTTCTCCGGGGTTGCCCTTTGCGCCCGGGAATCCAGGAAGTCCCGCTCTGCCCGCTTCGCCAGGTAATCCTGGCTCTCCTTTGCTGCCGTCAGTTCCAGGCGTGCCGGGTATGCCGGTAGGTCCGGGCGGCCCAATTGGTCCAGTATCTCCCTTCTCTCCAGGTCCGCCTGGCAATCCGTTCATTCCTGGTTCCCCGATGTCTCCCTTCTCGCCGGCGAATCCCGGCAACCCTGAATAACCAATTGGTCCATCTTTGCCGGGCGGTCCCGGTAATCCGGGCTCTCCTTTGTCACCGGGAGGTCCCGTCAAGCCTTGAAGTCCTTTCATGGACAAGCCGGGTTCTCCTTTTTCTCCCTTTGGTGCCGGATAACCGGGTTTCCCTCTGAGGCCTTCGCGTCCAGGCTCACCAGGGAAGCCCATCGGACCGAGATTTCCTTTGTCACCGCGCGGTCCCGGCAATCCTCGGGGCCCGACGGGGCCTGGCGCTCCGATTGGACCGACAGCGCCTGGGGGTCCCTGATAACACATTTTTTAATTACGTACAGGATACTCTACAAGGTATTTTGCGAATAAGTTATAAAGGAACAATGTAGAACGAAGGTTCACGGAATTTCACACGGTAGCGACACATGATACTTTCTTTTTTAATCTTGTGGGTACTTAGTGTCAGTTTCACACGTCAATAATTTTTTTGAAGCTTACGAGTATTGAAATTGACTTACAGAGAAGCCTTGCAAGCCTCGATCACCCTCGGGTCCGTCGTATCCTGGTGGTCCTGGCTCTCCCTTATCACCAGGAGGTCCACGATCTCCTTTGGGTACCTTCGCATAGTTTATCGGCGGGCATTGACCTATGCGGGCAGAATTTCGAAAATATTGTAGTCAAAAGCTCACAGAGAATGAAGTTCCATCTTTCTAAAGGGACTCGATTCTTCGAGCTTTCTTACCGGAAGGTCCCTTGTCTCCCTTCGCTCCGGGATCGCCTTTCGCACCAATGTTTCCAGGTCTTCCTTCGACGCCCGGTTCTCCTTTGATACTAGATCCTTTTTCTCCTTCGCGTCCGGGAGTGCCGGGTCTTCCAGGCGTGCCGTCTACGCCGGGGAATCCTCGATCACCCTGCATTGGCAAGTGGCAAATTTGCAGTCAAATAATCGATGCTACAGTGTTGACTCTCACAATTGTATTCGTATGGTTCCTACCGGAGTTCCTTTCATTCCTGGGAATCCAGCGAATCCTCGCTCGCCCTTCATTCCGGGAACACCGATGGGACCCACCGGTCCAGGACGTCCAGGCTCACCGCGCGGTCCTGGTTCTCCCTTTTCCAGCTTCAACATGCTTTCGGATATGAACGCATCCGCTCCGCGTTGACCTTCCAAACCTGGGGCTCCTGGCATTCCGTCTTTTCCCTGGTGTCGATAGTACATTTGTTAAGTACAGCGCACTTTTCACTTCAAACCATTCTATAGGAAAGACTACCCTGTCGTCAACTGCCTTTCGAGCGCAAAATCGAACGGGTGCTTCGTAATGCTATTTGCGGTTCCGACTTGTGGTCTCAAAACCGTCAACGACGGCAAAAAAATAGAAAATCAACAGCAAATCGCTAGCAACGGCATTTGTCGGACAGTTTACAGAAGATGGTTCAATAAGTCGCTAGTCGGTTGATTGGTGGTCGATTTCAGGCGAAAAACCTATTGATCGAATGACGATCGAACCACCGGTCGCCGGTGCCAACAAAGTACCACATTGCTAATTAATTAAGTTATAATCTGCCAGAGCTGATAGACAATGATTATTTCAGCCGGAGAGAAGTAAATAAGAGTAACCGCAGACTAGTATAATAACCGAGAGACGAAAGCGAGATCTGACGACTCTTCATATACTCTGATGGAGGGCAACTCAGTCTGGATGCAATCTATGGGTGACTCCGTTATTTGCTACGACAATTGTGAAATTTTTCTTGGAAGGAACGAATGTGAATGGGTCGCGTACCGGATTTCCAGGAGGTCCCAGCGGACCGGGAAGTCCATCGGCACCAGCTTCACCGGGATATCCGCGTTCTCCGGGGGGCCCGCGAGGGCCGGTCTGTCCGGGCTTGCCATCCAATCCTCGTTCACCCTTGGCGCCTCGTTGGCCAGGCAAACAATCGCGGCAACGACCACCGATATCGCCTTTCTCACCGGGTTCACCCTGCGCTCCGGGCAGTCCATCTCTGCCGGAAGCACCCACTTCACCGGGCAAACCAGGCTGTCCCGGCGATCCCGGAATTCCCTCCAAAGAGTCGCCAGGCCGTCCTCGAGATCCGACGTAGCCTCTTTCACCCTTTTGCCCTTTGTCGCCATCCCTTCCCGGCAATCCGTCCATGCCTTTGGGCCCCTGTGCGCATCATGATACATTATGAAATGGTACTTTGAATATTTTTCCACAAAGACCTCGCTTAGTTCCTAACTACGTTCGGTATGCATCAATATTTAGCTTGATTCGAAATTAGTTATTTTTCGCGTGCTGATTTGTCATGAGATAGAAGAAAAAATTCTGGGCGGAATTTCGATGTTCCCGAATGGTGGACACTTACGATAATCGAGAGGCCTTTTTCACCCGGGAAGCCTCGCGGACCGGCGGGTCCTATCGGACCGTCGAAACCGCGCGGTCCACTTTCACCGGGGAATCCGGTCAGACCGGGTTCTCCCTTCGTGCCTTTGTCACCTGGAGCACCCTCGGCGCCGGGGATGCCAGGCTGCCCAGGACCGCCTTGCAATCCAATCGGTCCTCTCTCGCCCGTTTCACCGGGATAACCATCGCTACCTCGCGGTCCCGTTGGTCCAGGGAAACCTGAAGTAAACACAATTGAATAGAGACAAAGATAGCGACTGCATTATGTTATTTATTACATTTTTTACTGTTTCACTCCCAGCCGGAACAATAAATTAAATAAATCCATCACAAACCTCGCGGTCCTTGAGGTCCAGGCGGGCCCGGACGTCCTTTGCCACCCTGCAAAAAAAAAATTATTTAAATAAAGAGTTACACGATTCTCAAGTTTGGCTATCTCGGTACTGGCCATCGCACCATTGGTGCCCATTTTCATTGAGATATTCTTCAAATTATTTTTTTTCCATACATATTTTTGGGTTTTCGAAAGTATTCATATGCATTTATCGAATGTTGTACTCGTTGCTTAGATTTTATTTCTCTCTATGTGATGTCCAGCGTGAAGGTCAAAGCATTGAAACGTTTTTTTCAATTATTATTTCAGTATTAAATTGAAGGAATGGACGTTCGGTGCAGGACAAAAAAAACCGCGCCGGCCAAAATCCTTGAAAAATACTATTTTAATATTTCGACTTTTACGCGGGGTGCGACCTAAGATTAGTGAAAACGATGCGTCCCGTGAGCTCGATGAACTTACGCCTGGGGGTCCGGGGGGTCCTCGAAGTCCGCTGACACCAGCGGGTCCATCCTTGCCGGGTTCTCCTTTGCGACCGGGACGACCAGCCAATCCGTCCAGACCATCTATACCGCGATCTCCTTTGCGACCTATTGGGCCAGGCGGTCCAGAGAATCCATCTCTTCCCTGTTAAATCGAACAGTAGCGAATCAAGCGATTAACCAGGTGCTTCGCTTTGTCGTGTCGATTATCAAGCACATCCCATAATATACTCACTCGAATGCCAGGCGCGCCGGGAAGTCCTTTTTCGCCTTTCATACCGGCAGCGCCGGGAACTCCAGCGTCTCCGATGAATCCCGGTTCGCCCTTGATCCCGTCGAATCCGGTGTCGCCCTGCCGAAAGACAAAAATGTACGCCGGTCTCGTCGTCGATCGTTGCGGATCGGAAAGAAGCATCAACGACAGATCGATGACAAACCTTGTCTCCCTTTTCGCCGGTTGGACCGGGTGGTCCCTCGACGATCGAGACGCCCTCTAAGGGCAATTTCGTTCCGGGAGATCCGGGCAATCCGGGTTCGCCCTTGGTTCCTTTGTTGCCCTTGTCGCCCTGGAAACTGATGCCCTGGTTACCCTTCTCTCCCTTCGGCCCTAGAGCGCCCGGTGGTCCCTGCAAATTGCCAAATCGAACGATTCGCATCGGTAAAAAGAGAGCAATGGCACACGACACGATGAGCGATTCTTCTCGATCGCATTGTCGTTACTCACGAAACCTCCGCGATCGCCCTTCGGTCCTGGATGACCAAACGGACCCTGAGGTCCCGGCGATCCGGGCGGACCTCTGACGCCATCGCTGCCCGGTTCTCCTTTCTGTCCGACCGTGAACTTTCCGGCGAAGGCCGGCAGACCCTTCTCTCCTTTTCCACCGGGTACACCGCGGAAACCTCGGGGTCCTGGCTCGCCGGGGCTTCCGTGCAATCCTGGGGCGCCCTACCGATCGTTCGACAAACAACTCTTCAGCATCGCGAAAGCTTTCCGCCGAGCTGGCCAGCATTCGGAGTACATCGGTACTCGGTGGGTACTTCGCGTACGCACTTCAAGCACCGAAGTACTCTGCGGCACTTGCGCTTCCGATAGAATAAAATTTTCCGCCGGAGCATCGTCGAATTCCGGATGGTTTACTCACGTCTGTACCGTTGCAACCGTCGCGTCCCGACAATCCTGGATATCCGGGGGGTCCTTGAACTCCCGGGATTCCGTCGATACCGGGAAATCCGGGAATTCCCATTTTACCCTATCGAAAATGAAAGAAAAAGAGATGTTAATGCGCGTTCCAAAGTTTCGTCGATTCGAGGATAATGCGAGTTATCTCGTTGTTACGGCCTGTAACTCAGACAATTGATGACTTATTTTTAAACTCGTATCGCGTCTTGCTTTGCATTTATCGCTTTGAAATTGCGTTCGCCGTCCCAATGAACGTGATTTTTTCATGCATGATTTTTTTCCCTATTCCCACTGGTTGGGTATCAGAGTTGAGCGACACTTCAAGTACCGCGTACTTGTTTGACTTGTTATGGTTATATTATTCGTAGATTTTACTCTATGATAAAGTTTGCTTAATAGTGCAAAAATAAACGAGTACTTGAGATGGTACTTGGAAAGTACTTCGAATGCAAAAAATACTTCGTACTTCAAGTACTTTCCGCTTCATGGCTGAAGCACTTTGTGCTTTATACTTAATGTACTTTGGACTTTATACTTGAAATAGTTTGTACTTTATACTTGAAGTACTTTGGACTTTATACTTGAAGTGCTTTGGACTTTATACTTGAAGTGCTTTTGGATACTTTGCCCAACTCCGTTGAACATAGAGAAAATAAATGAGTAAAAACGAAGATTGCTATGGCGAAAAAATTACAAGGAAAATACATTACAAGAAATGAAATGAATTCTAGATCTTGTGTTAGGAGATTTAGAGAATAAGGTATCAAATGAGGACCAAAACACATCGATGGGCTACTTACTCTGTCACCTTTCGTTCCGCGGGGCCCTTGTGGACCCGGATCGCCCTTCTCACCTTTCGGTCCTAGCAATCCCTCGGATCCGGGAAAGCCTCTCTGTCCTTTCGGCCCGTGGGGTCCAAAAATGCCCGGGGGTCCCTTTTATGAAAGAATGAAATAGTTTTCATTACGCTATCATTAATAGCATCACTAAAAATAAATTTGACGGCCTATTCATAACATTCATACGCTGCATTTTCGGAATGACCTTGAATTTTTGGCGCCTTTCATTGTAGTTATAAGCAGATTAATTTGTATAGTAATTGATTAACTTAATATCATTAATGAATTGATTAACTTTATTCATTAATTTTTCCTTTCCTTTGTATGTTTTACTTTTTTTTCCATGTGTATCTAAAAATACTCTAAGAATACAAATAAAAATGATTCTTCTGTCCTATTCTTTTGTTTCGGGATACGAATTGAGTTTTTCCATTACTAATGTCTGACAAAAGGCTCAAAGGTACATTTGAGCATAGTTTAATGGCTTCGAAACATCGCCTTTTCTTTCGAAAGGATTATCTTCGTTATGTATCGCTGTGTACGTACGCGAGATCCTTTTTCGGCGAAGCATTTGGGTACGCAGCAACCGCCGCCGGTGCAATTTCTCGGCGGTTGTCCGCCGGGAATCGGCACGGCCGAGTAGCTGCTCGGATAATTCTCCGATCCCTGATCGTACGAGCCCTGATATTGTTGACCGTTACCGGGATAGCGTTGGCCCGAACCGTCGCGACCGCTGTAGCTTCCTTGTCCGGCGCCTGCTTGACCACCCGCACCGTCGCGACCGCTGTAGCTTCCTTGCCCGGCGCCTGCTTGACCACCCGCACCGTCGCGACCGCTGTAGCTTCCCTGTCCGGCGCCTCCTTGACCTCCTGAACCCCCGCGACTGTCGTAGCTTCCTTGTCCAGCGCCTCCTTGACCCGACGAGCCGTAGGTCCAGCCCGACGAATTTTGACCGACTTGACCGTCCCAGTAGCCTCCCTGACCGCCGCTCGAGTAATCGCCGCGACCACCGTTGTTGTAGCCACTTCCGGTGCCACCGGAAGTTTGCGACTCGTCGTAACCACCGTTGCGGCCACCCTGCTGATATTCCCGCTCGCGCTCGTCTTGTCTCCTGTCCTGACGAGGATCATAGCGAGGATCGGTTCGCCAGCCCGGGCGACGCTCGTCTTCTCTTCCGGTACCGCTTGGACCGGACGGAGAGCCGTAACCCGTTCGCGGGTCGTAGCCGCGACCGTCGTACGGATCCGGGGAGCCACGAGAATCGTACCTGTCCCCGTCGACTCGGGTCTCCGGATCGCTCGCATGCGTCAGATTCTGCCGCAGCGCGTCCTCGAACGAATCATCTAAACGACATTCAATTGGTTGTCGGTCAATCACAATTAACAACTAATTGTATTTTTTTTTTTCGTCTCATAATTAACTGATGACAAAACTAATGTTAAGAATTATTGTTAATTATATTATTGATAATAATGATTATTAATCAGAGCTGGGCGGCCCTCAAAGTACACGATTTGGTTAAATATGGTTCGTAAATAATACGGTGGAATTGTAGAAATTTTAATAGAACTAAAAAAAAAAAGAAAAAATAAGATAGAATAGAATTTTATAAAAAATAAATAATAATAATAATAATAATAGTGATAATTAAAAAAAAATTATTATTATTTTTTAGTAATCTCGATATGTATAATAATTTATAATTGTTTTCAATTGAATGTTTATTTCTGCCCCCTCGTGGAAAAAAACTTCAAGTTTATTTTCCAAAATTGGTAACCTTAGGTAATTTTCCAAAAATGGTGAAAAAAAAATAGGTAAATATCGCCCTACCGAATTCTCCCCAAGGATCCTCGCCGGGTCTGAGCGTCTTGTAGTGGTCATCGTCGTTCGTGTCGTCATCCGGAACGTAGATATCCCCTCGACTCCTGTGCGCTTGCTGTTGCCTCCATGAATCCGCCGATCCGTTGTATTGCTAGAGAAAAAAAAAAAAAAAAAAAAAAAATTAACAAATTTTCATATCTCATCGAGTTGTGAAAGCTCTTCTTCAATGGACCACGAGAGATCCGTCTGACATCACTGTCAATGCTAAATTGGGTCGCGGCGAGAAGCGCGCATGGGCGGCTTCCTCTCTTTCGACGACGCGATTCCGATACACGAACGATACGAAGAGAGTGGAGTTAGACCCATAAAGATAGCGAGAACGCCGACGAACGCGCCCCAAGAATTCGACGAATTTTTTCGTATTATCTTTGACACGAGCCGAATTCGTGGCGGTGCCGCTCACGAGCTACACTCCAATTCCCTTGACCCCTCGACCCTTATTTCTCTCGCTCGGTTTACGAAATTTTTTTTTTTTTTTTTTTCTGTCACGATTCATTATCGTGGAAAGCTAATTTTAATAACACGATTAGTGCAATCTTTTGGCTCGAAAGTGGCGCACGTCTCTAATCTGGCGAGTACCAAATTGACACTAAACTAGTTATAAATATCAATAAATAGTCGATGCTGAGTTAGTTTGAGATCTTGGAAATGATAGAAATAAAAATGCATCGGGTGTCCTATGGTGCATTGTCTTTGGGGAACGGCGCACGTGGGCCGGCCGGAAGCACTCGAGTGATAGGCCTTATCGTTCGCAACACGCGCGGAGGATTCGGAAACACGTTGCGTGAAGAAGAATTCTTTGTGAGCCCGAGACTTCGAACCCCCACCTTCAGATCTTAACAAAAATTTCCAAAAAACCCTGTGCTTTTTTCTACATTGATTGGAAGGCTCGTTCTTTCAATTCTACTCCATTGTATTATATAGTTTCATTAAAAAAAAATTAATAATAATAAAAACATATTATTATTGTTAATTATTCAATTGCTTCATTTCTTTTTATTTGAAAAAAGTGTTCGAATAAATAATTTAAAAAATGAAAACTTAAATTTGAAAAAAAGAATCGACGTGATTTGAAATTCGAAATCAACATTTTTGTTTCTCATATAAATGAAAAAAACCGCCTGTGCTCTTTTCTATATTAATGAAACTATATAATACGATGAAGTAGAATTTAAAAGACGAGCTTTCCAATCAATGTAAAAAGAAGCTCGCGCATTTTTAATGGATAATAAATAATAATAATATCAATAATAATTAATTATTTTCTCAAAATTAGAAAAAGAAAAATTTATTCAATATTTTTTTTCAATTATCGGTTCGTACAAAACGGCGCGAAACGCGAGAATAATAAATACATTTGTTTTTTATCATTGTGGAACTCACGTGTCTATTATTTACGCGATTTGCAGCGCATTATGCGAAGCAATGATCGATATTACACGCGGCGATTGCGTACAGAGAAGCGACACGGGCGGGAAGGTCGAGACCTTGCGTAACGTTACATATTCGACATGACGCAAAGTACGCTAAAAGACGAATCGTCGCCGAGATGTTGCGAGTAAAATCTAGAACGCCACTGGTTTATCGTTTATGTAGTAAACCGTATGAATCTGCGTTATCAGTCGATACGCAAAGAGGCGAGCGCGTGTACGCGCGATTACGATTGCGCTTCAAATAAACATTGGCGCCTTCGCTCATTAACATTACTGTTCGTAACGATGAAAATTCGTTTGTCACATCGTCAACAATTTCCACAACGGTGCGGGTCGTCTTGCGCTCGCTTATGTTAAACATTTAATGAAATTTTGTGAATCTTAAATAACAATGAAATCTTGTTATTGTGGGTTGACAATTCTTCTGAAGTAATTCTTCAGTTGTAAATTGGGCATCGATTTCATGTAACAATAATAAAGCCGAAAAGTCATCGATGAATTAGTTTAAAAAATAATAGTTTAACAGATTATTCGACGAACCACTTTTGGCAAAAGTTAATCCGTCGAAATTTCCAAATACTAATTTTCAAATCGAAAATCAAAAATTGTTCCACGAAAAGTATCCTATTTTTCTTTCGGAATAGCTCATGAATTTTTTCAATCGACAGATTATGATTGTCGACCTAACGATTATTCGTAATAAATACGAAGACTGCTTTTCCACAGTACAGTAGTTCCATTTTTCCCCGACGAAATCTCGCTATCTCTTCTTTATCGTTCATTAAATTTTGATTGCCGACTTCCGAAACTGTTAATAAGAGCACCGAAGTGTTATTGCTCTATAATCCAATATCATTCTATTCCGCTGGAAGATAGCTCGCTATCGTTCGTTTTTTTCTCTCATTCATTCTCGCAACGGTTCACGAATCGTCCCTTTCGTCAAACAAATCATATTTCACCGCCGCCTTCTGTCGGCGATGTGCGCGCGTGTTGCGCAAGGCTACGCGATCAAGAGATCTCGCGAGCCCATTGTGGAAAACGCGAGTGAAACCGCTTCTACGCCCTCCGTGCTCCCCTTTGCCCCGCCGCGGCGCGCGTAATCATCGTCATCGTCGCGATTTACCGCGGCCTATCTCGCACTCAGGCACACCGTTCACGATGACCGCAGATCCGCGAGCGCCGCCGACGCGCCGGCATTCATTGAGCCCCAATCGGTGGCACACTCGTTTTCAATCGGCGCGCGAATACGTTGGTGAATTAAATTCCTTCTGCGATTCCTCGGCTCATTACGCCGGCCTATTAGCCGGTGTCATTGCGCAAAATTGATCTTTTCGTCATCTTCAGTATGCATGAAATTCTTTGAGGTTTGTATCAAGAAGTGTTTGCAATTCTCTCTCATTTTTCTCGAAATTATGCGAGACGAAGACCGTGCGTGACCTTGAATAGGTTCCGCGGAGACCGCTCGCGCTCGACAAAGGACGAGGCACCGTCAGCATTCCGAGGCCCCGAATTCCGACTCGAAAGCTTCGTCACCGGTATCGGTCGAGATCCTGCCGATCGGCGAGCGATCTCGTCGATAGACTATTTCATCTCCACGAGCCAGATACGAGCGAGAGTCCCGAATGCATATTTTTCGCGCCCGCCGAGGCTCGCAGCGACGATGCCACGAACAAGCGCGACTCCGAACAATCGTGGGCGGACCCGTTTCGACTCCCCGAGCTTTGCCACAACATCGTCCCACGCGATCGACTTTGACGACTAAGCGATTTTTTTCGTCTGATGGGAAGTCAATGGAAAGTAGGCTAGTTGTCGTTACGCGATTTCAGGAAACGCCGCTGAGGGCATTCTTGCGCATGTCGTGGGCGCTTTTTTCCTCGCGCGAACGACGAAACTGGTACGAATCGGCGAGCAGGTAGCGATCCCCACCAGGCGTAGCCGCGTGCAGTCCCGCTCTCGACTTATTGGCTCGAAGGCCCTTAAACTCGAAAGGGCCGGAGACGGCAGATTTACTTTACTATTTTTTTTTTTTTCTTTTTTTTCCTCGAAGCAAAAGCACGGAGGGAATGCCGAGAGAGAGAATCGCGTCGTCGTCTGGCAGCCACATGGGCGGCAGGTCGCGTGTTTACAGAGAAGAGCCCGAGCTCGCGGGGACCACCGCGTATCCGAAAAACTCTTCTCGTCACTCGTGCACTCACGTTCGCAAAGGAATGTGTGGGCGTTCGGGAAAGATTTTTTTTTTCAAAATCGACAAAAAAAGAGAAATTGTCGGATTCGTGATTTGTGGTGCGCGATTCGTTTGATCGTTTGAATCGTGAAAAAGAATAGTGGGGGAGAGAACGGAACCGCGATGAAGAAACGTGAGAAGGGACGGGGAAATTGTGTTATCTGTCTCGCGGAGAAACCGGAAGACCTCGGCTCGCTCGTCCCTGAACGAGTCGCCGCGGAAACGCTTAGACCAGCAAATTTTTCTCTTTTTTCCATTTTTTTTCTTTTTTTTTTGTTTGTTTTTTTTTTTTTTCAAATCGAGCACAACGTTGCATACAGCCCTCGGACTACTTCCCCCCTCTCCAGCCCCCCTCCCTCCTTCCCCCTCTGAGATTCGCGGTCTCTCAGCATTGGAGCGAAAAGTGACGGAAATGCGAGAAGCACGCGACTTCCCATGAGCGAACGTGATTCCCAACTCGGATTCCGCTGAACGTTGCACCGGACGCTCGTATGAGCTTCGCGTACGGACAAACACTCGCGGCACACGCGCCAGGTCATTACAACGTTAGAAGAACAAAAAAAAAATGAAAAAAAAAGGGTCACAAAATTAAACTACATTTTTGACCCACCCCTGGTCATTGTAACTTTTGAAAAAAATGAAAAAAAAAAAGGGCACAAAATGAAACTATATTTTTGACTCACCCCTGAAACGACAACGGTCAGGCAGACCACGGATGCGACGAATCTGTAATAAATATAAAAAAAAAATGTAAAACTCGAAGAATTTTCGATTGCGAGAAGATGGTAAATCGTGATTGGCGATTGAATGAGATCGGCTACGAGGATTCGCGAGAGAGTCGCGAATGGGAAGAAACGGCCACGGAGGAAAACGGCCGTCAGCCGACGGATCGCGCTCGCGGGTCTCTCGAGCGAATCCCCCGAAAGGACCGAGAGCGGAGTGAGAAAAAACGAATCAATTGGAAGGGCCAGGGCGAGCGATGTTCCGAGGCACGCGAAGAAATGAAGGAAGAATAGGACGAGGCAGAAGATGAAGAAAAAACAGAAAAAAAAATCGTCGCGGTATCCTTTAAAGAGGCCCTTCCAGGAACACTTTCGGGGCCCGTCTCGCGAGTGACTCGCCTACTCGAACGCGATCGCGGCGATCTTCCCCTCGCAGGGGAGCCGCGCGGGGCCTCGTCCTTGAAGAGGCTCGCGTATCGGAGGTGAGAGAGTCCCGCGGGGGCTAGATCGCGACTTTTGCTCGGCTCGACTGGCCGCGCTCTCGAGCCAGTCCCGCACGACCGCGAAACCGACGAAACTCATTGAAAAAATTGAAAGAAAAAAAAAAAAATTCACAAAATCAAAAACGCGAATCAAGAAGACAAAAAAAATTTGATATTTCCAAAAATCGAAAAAAGAAAAATCCGGACCATGCGACAGAATGACAGTGAAAGGAATAATGTAAAAAAAAAAAAAAAAAAAAAAAAATGTAAAAATTTGTAAAAGGACAAGGGACTCACCGGAGTGCCGACCGGGTCGGCATGGCACCCTGTTTCCTCCCCCGGGTGTAAGGGAGTCGGAGCCACAGCCAATCTCTCGCGTCCAATACCGCAGACTATCTTTTTTTCTCCTTAGCCCTTTTCGTGCTTTATCGTTCGTTTTTTCCCGTTCTTTTCTTACTCCCAACGGAAGTTAATCGCGCGGTAAGCGCGCGGCGTTCGAGGACCAAGAGCGAGCGCGAAGTGCGAGTTAAAAGCGTCGAAGCCGAATCGTTTCGAGCCCCGGCGGCGAGAGCCGAGGAGAGAGAGACACGGGAAATATCGCGCGGCCGGCACACCGAAGAGTCGTGTGTGAATCGTCCCATCCAGGGAGGGCTCTGAATGAACTCCGGAGGGAAGGTGGAGGCGGTCGCGAGCCACGCCAGCTAGAATTCCTCCGCCGAAAGGATCGCGAGATCGGCACGATCGTTGGCCGCTGCCCGATGCTGACCGCTCGCCGCTGTGCTCTTCTTCCTCCGCCGCTACTGCCACTACCTCCAGCCTCCGCCGGTCCTCTTCTTCGCTCGTTCGCCCGCGCGTCGACGCTCCGTTGTTGCGCTCGGAACACCAACCACCTCCACCGTCGACCTCCTCCACTTCGGCCTCTTTGCGCTTTTTGTTCCTCTCCCTCCTCCCTCTCGAGCGCCCGGGAGAGGGCAATCGTCGCCGAACGGATCTCTTCCACTATAACAATCTTTCTCTCGAATCTTCGATTTTTCCGATTTTCAATTTCGTGATTTTCGACTTTTCGTCAGAGTCCCGTTGTTTTCCCTCTTCGCCGATAACGGCAAAGTTCGCAGGCCTCGTAAGCCCCGGCCCCGTTCGAAGTACGACACACTCGCGAGAATCGTCGGCCCCGCGGACCGTGTTTTGCGCGGCAGCGTTACACCGGAGAAGCGAGCCAACGAGGCGAGGAAGGCCTGCGCTCGTTCAGTGGGCCAGACTCCGTTCGCCGGACGTGTAACGCCGCGCGGCCCGGCGCGCCGCGCGCTCGCCGCATTCGTACCACAGCCGCGCGTCTCCCCGCGAGTGTTGCGCGGCCCTCGCCGTCACCGGGGGCTCTTCGACTCTCGGCCATTCGCGGCGCAAACACGCCCTGGCGCGATACGAAAGCGCCGCGCGAACGTCCGTGCTGCGGGGCGGCTTCGCGACATCGGGCCAAGCATCGTCGTCGTCGTCGTCGCTGTCGTCGTCGTCATCGCGCCGCGCTCCCGAGGAGAGAGGAAACACCGCGGTACGCACTCGCGCAAGGATACCGAATTCGTTCGGCTCCGGAAGCGGAGAGGCAGCTTTCGTTGCGCGCTACGCGAGATACCGTCGTCGGCGCGGAGAAGGAGAAACGCGCGAGGCTCATTGAGACACCGAGAGAGAGAGAAGGAGAGCGCGCGAGAGAGAGAGAGAGAGAGAGGAAAAAAAGAGCGCAACGCGAAGGGAGTCGCGCGGAGCCGTCGAGTTAACCCGTAACCGGGGAACGTTTTCTCCGCGAACAGAAAACCCAGGCGAGAGCAAGACCGGCCACTCGCCGCGGCTTTTCGACCCGGCGAATATAATATTTCGACAATCCAACGTCGCTCGTTCCATCTTCCATTTCTTGGCAAACGAAAAAAAAACTTTTTTTTTTTCTTCTATCGTGAATTATTCCTACGGTAAGGTTTTTTTTTTCTATTTGACGAAACAACGCAAACACGATGCGACGACGGTGTCGGCGTAGCTGAGAACTCACTCGAGTCGCGTCGAACGCGCGGACACGACGAGCCCGCGGAACGGGAATACGTGCGAACGAGATTTTCGAATTTGGTTTTTTTTTGCTTTTTTTTTTTCTCCTATTTATCGAAAATCGAGAAATCGAACGACGAGAGGGAAGAAGTGAAAAATTTGTTTCTGGCCGGAGTTGAATAAAGCCGGAGGAAGGAAGAGGAAGGGAGAGGAGCAAGCACGTCGCAAGGATGGGGCCCAGGGGTGGTTTTTTCACCTCCTGCGGTCTTGGCAGAGCGAGGATCCTTCTCCTGCCGAGCGCCAATTGCGTCCTTGGCCTTGTAATCCTCGTCGCGTTGTGCCCCTGGCGCGTCGATTCAGTGGTGAGTTAAAAAAAATTTACCAATTTTTTTTTTTTTTTTTTTTTTTTTTTATAAGAGGAATTTTTTTAAAACATCGTACTTTGATTGAAAAGAGGATTTTTTGAGGAGTCGATTGGTTGTGTCGTGTCTGCGCGACGTGCGCGCAGGTGGTGTCTCACGGACAGGTAACCTTGAGTTCACGTCATGCAGCCTAACCACCCACACGTGCTTCTTACCAATTATTCTATTCATTTTTCGATACGAATTTTCAAGATTTTTTTTTTGTTTTTTTTTTTGTACTCAAAAAAAGACCGAGAGATTTTTTTTATGGCGATCACATACATATATATGTAGATTCGCGGTGAAAAGTGTGACGTCACTGTTGAACAAGTTGGTCATCGAACAACGTCGGCAACGAGAATTTAATTCTTCACCCGACAAGCCTCGCCTCTCTGTTACGCGAATATCTTGCGTGTTTTTGCAGCCACGTGGCAATTTGTGGTTAACGCGTTACTGGGCTTTTTTTTTTCAACGCAACAATTACGGACGAAATTTTGTTTTTCATAATTTTTTTTCATCGCACGATTTTTTTTGTATCAGAATTTTTTTTTGTTACACGACGATTACACATTTTTTTTCACATTATTCTCTTTCATTGTTCTAATTATTTTTTTTGTACCTTTCTTAAACGTCGAGAAAATATGCAGCCAACTTTTGACGAGCTATTTCAATCGACCGGTTATAGCGAATTTATGGCAATTCACTTGGGTACGAATTTTATGAAATATTAAAAAAGTATGAGGTTTCGACTATTTGAATTTTTTTTTATTATTCGCGTTAGAAATTTGAGCAGTTCGGGGTGTGACGAATTTAGAGTCATATTTATCAGTGACTGTTCCGGGCGCGGATCATTGAAGTCACCGGTGCTTCGGCGCCGCTCGCTGTACCTCGGGTAGCGCACCCATCCCTAGCGACTTCGATGCCCGATCTGCAAACCCTGAAAGTTTAATTCTCAAGGATAAATATATTTATTCCCCAATAAAAATAAATATCCTCGTTTAAGTAATCGAACAACTGAACTGACCGTATTAAAAAACGGCATCTCAAACATATCTATATCTACATATATGGGTTGAAAAATCATTGAACCATGAATATCTATGGGCAACTCATTTTCATCGAACTTATGCGAAACTATTGCGATTACCGCGTTGCGCCTTAGCTCACTTGACTATCGACACCTAATGAATTATAATTTCTCAAAGTCTACTTCAACTATTCAGAAACTTTGAAACACGAATTAACTTAATAGTTTCGTGTTCGTGACTGTAATTATGAAAAGTAGAAAAACGTTCCGGTAATTTGAGCGTAAATCGATTATTGCAATCGTGAATATCCGCATGGGTAATCATTGTTAAAATAGTCCTTCCGGTGCAATCAGGACATTCAAACGGAATCTCGAACTATTCCGAATGGGATAAAGATCCGAAAAATGTTAGGCATACGGAAGGTGATAAAGATTGATTTTGCATAATAATAATAGTACAAAAAATTGAATAACAAATTCATGAAAAAAAAAATTCAACAATCTACTCGGCAACCTAATTTTTCGAATGAAACTTATCCGTAAAATTTTTCCGAATACTTGCGATTTTTTTCATAATTCCGTCCAATCGTTTCGAATCGCAAAGTTTCCCCGTTGATAGAAAAATTTCCCGAGGGAAACGATGAATGGAATCGCTCGAGAGAAGTCTACTAGTTCTTTTTTTTTTCGAGTTAAAACGCGGCGATAAGAAATTATCGTGGAGAGAGAATCGGCGCGGTGGGCAGAAGGAGAGGCATGAGTATATTTGCCTGCTGGTCAACGATAACCCATTAACGACTTGAACTCATTCCCTCTTCTCGGTAACGGAGATCCTACAAAAACAGAAAAAAAAAAAACTCCGAATTTACTGAGGAGAAAAATAGAAATAAAAAAAAAATTAACGGAGACAAGAGTTTATCGGTCGAGAGTCGACGCGACTTCTTGTCGATTCGATAAGGATTGCGTATTCGAAGTTAAAAATGTTCGTGCGATGAGGAACGGGGGGGATGCTTTCGCGGAACCGGACACGCAACGCGCCCGCGCACTTTTCAACAGCCTCGGGGCGCTGCGAATCGCTAACTCGGTCATCGCTCGTTAAGATAAATGCTCGCACGAGATACAATCACAAGGGCCTGTTGTTCATATTTTACACGGGAGGAACGCCCTTTTTATTTTCGTCACAACGAGCATAAAAAATTATAAATAAACAAATAAAAATTGTTTAACAATAATGCATTTTAATACAGCCAGTCAAGTATTACGCGGATAATCTTTTTTTTTTAACAATAAACTCGCAATATTCATACTATTATTTTTATATTCGAATACAATAAATATAATAATAATATAAAAAATATAAATGTAATATTCCAACGAATATAGAAAATGGTAAATGAATGAATAAAAATGAATCCATAATAACCATAAAATTCGATACCGCGTTCGACTATTATATCGATATTGATATTTTTTCGTTAATTAAACTCGTAATATTCATCGCGCGATTATTTCTGGCGAACGGTTGTTCTTTTTTTAAATATCAACAATGGTTGCTCATATTATTCGGCGGTTCGTGTCACCGTCTCGATGTCTGCGAGGTTTCCTCGTAGCAGCACGAAACGGAATTAAGGGTAAACGCCAGTCGCTTACGAAACCGCGCGCGCTGCGCCGCCGGAGCGTTATAACGAAATTATCAGAAGCGCCGAGCTCCTCGCGGGTTCAATAGGTCGATATTTCAGCCGATTCGTAAAAGCGACGGAATCGGAACCCGACCGCAGTCGGGAGTGGCGACACACTCGACACTTTATTAATCGATGTATGCACAAAAAAAATAATTGTTTTCCATTTTTATTTTTTTTTCTACGTTTTGTCGCAACTACGCGTAGAACGAGGGAAGAGCTCGGATCTCGGTGGCGTCGAAGATCCCTCGGCTGTTATTACACTACCGGAATCCGCTGACTCGGTCTTAACGCGTGGCACGCAACGCACAATCGCCGTATGAACCGCGACATTTGACCCACTCGCAGCCACGGAGATGTTCTCGTTTGCTACTCATTATTATTATTATTACATATGTTTTTTTTTTTTTTTTTTTTTTTTTTTTTTTTTTTTTTTTTTTTTTTTCGTCACACAGAAGATTCAAAGAGCAAGTTCCCCTGAATTTTCCGAGTAATATCAGAGTTCAATGCTACAGTAGTCAAAGTTCCGGTGTAAGGAAGTAAACACGCTTTCCCCCCCTATTGCCCGCGTGATAACTATTGTTATCTGTTGTGAACGTGTATTTGGGTCGACTATTTTTGTTATTGAATAGCAATTGACCAATGTTAACCCAACATTCGACAATGTTTACCGACGAACTCGCTACGGTTTATGGGGGTCAATGCTCAATGTGAATCACCGTATTCGATGCCAGAATTAGCGTTTCGAGGGAATTTGAAATGTTTCTCAATGCGATTTGAAATCTTGCCATACTAGACCGGTCGTATCAATTTATCTCGTTTTATCGCAGTCTGCCCAGCTCTGTTTTTAGGAAAATATCGTTCTCGACTTCCACGAGACACTCTGTGCGATTGCTTCAATCGGTGGTTTTTAGAACGAAAAACAAAATATCCCTGATCCGATGACACGAACCGTCGCGGGCTTTCGAAGTCACGTGTGGGGTTGTTTCATCTTCGATATTATTCTCATGATTTCAGATACCATTGAAACAACATGTTTTTTTTCACAATTTTTTTTCGTTATCGTTTCAATGGGATTTGTATTTATAGGAATTAGAATGAAGCCGAAATAACATGTGTTCTTTTTTTGTTTCTATCTTTGTTATTTTACTCTATTTTTATTTTTTTTCTCAATGCAAGGTGACTCGTTCAACACCCGCACATGAACGAACAATATTTTGATCAACGCTGAATCTCAGTCGTGTGCCGATTGAAGGCTCTGAATTATTTGATGCCAGAGTTGGGCAAAGCACGCAAAAGTACTCTTCAATTACCAAGTCTTTTTGCATTGACTTTATTTTTTCTTACTTGTACTTTTTTTTTTCAATTATTTAGGATTTCTTTGAGAATTCTTGAGAATTTATTAATTTTTTGAACAAATTTTCACGACTTTTTGCAGAGTTGGGCGAAATAGCTAAAACGACTTCAACTATAAAGTACAAAGTAATACAAGTATTTGAAGTACCAACTATTTTTTACATTTGAATTACGTAGTATTTTTCGCATTCGAAGTACTTTCCAAGCGGTATTTCAAATCCTCGAATATTTTTGCAGTATAAGACGAATTCTATCGCAAGAGTACAATCTGCGAGTATTATGCGAGTAATTTCGATTTTATAATTAACGAAATACAAAAAATACTTCCACAGGGAATTCAAAAAGTAAAAGAATTTATCATACATAGTGATTTCGGAGTTTTTCTCGAAGCGTTAAGGATTGACGACATGTATTTTCGCAGATTTAGACATTTTTGTGGTAGCACAAGTGCTTGTACTAAAAGACTACTCGTACTTGGTACTCGGAGTACTCGACTGATGTTTTTTTTTAATGACGAATGATTTTTTGATTTATTCGATGATCAATGATTTTTTTTTCATTTATTCGATGATCAATGATTTTTTTCATTTATTCGATGATCAATGATTTTTTTTTCATTTATTTGATGATCAATGATTTTTTTTTCATTTATTTGATGATCAATGGTTTTTTTTTCATTTATTTGATGATCAATGATTTTTTTTTCATTTACTTGATGATCAATGATTTTTTATTCATTTACTTGATGATCAATGATTTTTTATTCATTTATTCGATGATCAATAATTTTTTTTCATATATTGGATGATCAATGATTTTTTTTTTCATTTATTCGATGATCAATGATTTTTTTTTCATTTATTTGATGATCAATGATTTTTTTCAACTATTCAATGACCGAAAGTACTCGGGCACTTCGAGTACGCGCTCGAAGCGTTGGACGCGTACCCGGTACTCGAAGTACCGCCGAACTCTGCTTCATTCCGAGCGCGCATGTATATATCTATAAGTATATCTACTTATGCGATATCGTCTCGGCTTGCTTCAGTCCAGACGAAAGAAACCGATGATGTACAAGACGAGGACAAAGACGCGACGCGAACGAGAGAGTAAACCTTATGGAAAACATATTACAATGCTCGTTTCTTATACCTGTGTCGTACTGTTTTACTTGCGCGCTGCCTACGGTCAGCCTACCCACAATTCCGTTGGGACTTCGTCATCCGGTCGAGGACGACGCTTAATATTACTGCATGTTATGCAGATATACCCAGCCTACCGTCGAGAAGTCTGCAGCTTCTTATTTTACTTCTCTCCCTCCCCCCGATCCGTCCCGCGCCCGCTCGCGGTCCTCTTTTGTTTTCCTCTTCTCCGCTTCTTCCTCGGCCTCTTTGCTCCTTTTGCCGTTTACCTTCGTGCCTACGGCGAGTGCTCCGTTGGCTCAGGGGGCACGAACGGCGCACGCTCGCCTCTATCTCCGCTCTCATCCTCGACGTTCCCGCAACGTGGGCCCCGCTATTCGCCGCACATGTTCGCATCTCGACCCTGAAAGCCAAACGTCACGACTCGGCTCGTTTCTCCCCCGCAATCTTGTGGATCTTGCATTCGTTCATGACTTTTTTTTTCGATGCAAGAGGAAGAAAACAATGGAAAAATCACGAGATCGAGCATTTGATTTTTCGGAACAATTTCATTCGAACGGGCGTGAAATACGAAAATGAAACTAGCAAAATACACTTTACTCGAAAATATATTAAAAAAAAAAAATATATTAACAATAATAATAATAATAATAAATTATTATTATTATAATATATTAATATAATATATAAATAATAATATATATATTATTATTATTATTATTAAAATAATAATAATTATTATTAGTATTATTCTTTTATATGAATCATATTTATATATTAAAATGATTGATATATTATTATGTCGTGTAGCATCTCATACAGCGAACTCGCACTTGTTAACACTTATTGACGCCGTTTCTCGGTATTGTACGGTATATCGCGAACTTTTACTGTGACGGCGCATAACTAATTGCAAGGGACAATGGACCGAGCGCGCGAGGAGTGCGAGCGATAAGAACGAAGCCAAGGCGCCGGTTCGCCAATTGCCTCCTTCCCCTCCGCGAGAGCGTGTTCAATCACTGTTAAACAATTGTTTTCATTAGACCTGCGACGCTCGCGCGGCCCGAGGGTCATTATTCCCATTCAAGAAATGGATAAGCCTCGTTCCCGGTGCTTTCGACCTCGATGTTGCCGCTGCGGAGAAGGAAAACACGAGGAAGTCGTCGGTCGCGCGACGAGAATCGCGACGCGGGCTCCGAGGGCCCGAGCACAGTCGACAATGACGAGCGTTAAGCGTTTTCAACCCCGGAACGCCTCGATCCGTTGAGGAATCGGCCTCGCCGAGCGCTATTAAAGAACGCGATTCGCGTGAAATTCGAAGAGAATTTCGACGACTTTCCGGTGGATGAAAAAATTTAAAAAATTAAAGCATAGAGAAAGCGCTAAAAGGATTAATTTTGCGTGATAATAATTTTTTAAAGTTATTAACAAATTCAAGAAAAATAATTGTTTAACGATTTATCCGGTAGTCTGGTTTTTTCTTTAGCCGAAATTTATGTGCCGAGGCGCAAATCGCAAATCGGATGAAAAAGAAAAAAATTTTTTTTGGCGGTTCCCCGGTGTTCCCATTAATTTTAGTTAACGATTGACATTAGATTCGTATTCGGCAGCAAAAAGTACACGGAAATACGTGGTCAAAATATTTTTTTTTCATTTTTCGATTCTCAGCAAAAATTGCAAGGGGACCCCTTTGAGACTCTTTTTTACGATTTTTCATGGCTCTGTAACGGGTTGAAAGAACGGTTTCAAAAATCCGCAAAAAATATTTCCCTATGTATTTTTTCCCGCTGAACACAATGGCCACTTGAGATTTGTCGGTATACCATCGGAAAGTCAAGATATCGCTGTTTGAAAACTCTAAAAATCGACGGTTTTCGCAAATCGGATCGGAACGAAAAAAATTATTTTCTACAAAAAATTAACTTAAAGAAACAATGTCTTCCTAAAAAAATTAACTTAAAGAAACAATGTCTTCCTAAAAACATTAACCAAAAACGTGCAATTTCTATAACTTTGACTATATCGCTATTATTATATTCCTTTAAGAAAACGTCGATAAACATGAATATATTTCTTATAAAAAAAATATATATCACTAATATTTTCCTGAACGTTTGATTGATAATATTTTTTTTTATTCCCAACAACACGTATTTATAAAAAAAACATCAACGTCAATAATCATTTAATTTAAAAAAATGATAAATAGCAATTTTTTGTAATTCAGTATATTTTTTTTTAATCGAAAGAATTGCAATCATGAAAACCCGGGGTCTCTCAGACCCCGAGTCGGCATTGAAGCGCAGCCGCGACCTTTTTCCGTCGCCGGAGGCGTTAATCCCGAACCCGAGAAAATCGCGCGTCGACCGGGTTCAAAAAACCCCTTCGCATGCACCGAGATATTTGGAGATTTAACGCGACAAGAAACGAGGCTGGCGTGTCGCGTGTGTGCCGCATAGTTTATGTCTTTCCCCCTTGAAAATTTCTCAGGCGCTCGGATCACGAAAAAAAAAAAAAAAAATCTCCGAACTTAAGGCGGACTTCCGAGAGGTCGGCGGAGCACGAAAAGTTTTAATTTTATCTCCCTCCCTTCTCAAACTGCAGCGCGCCCTATTTTTTTCATTTTACACGGATATATATATATATATATATATATATATATACACGTTTTTCTTGCAATACGTTTATCCGTCTCTCGTCGTGTTCTCATGCTTATTTTCGAACCGATGCCGTCATCGCGACAATACTCGCCTTATATTGTTATTAACGCTCCATTAAAAAAAAAACTGAGAATACTCGTTGTAGAAAAGTCGATACATAAACGAGATAACGATAGCGAGTTACGAGAACGGTGGCAACTGACCTCTTGCGATCGATAAATCATCGAAACGCCGCATTCGTCATTAGCCCGTGCTTTCGGATTAACCAAATATTTTTTTTTTTTTTTTTTTTTTTTTTTTCGTCGAAGAATATCCAGTAAGCCTAATAATAGCAATGCGTGCAGCGCAAAGTCGCGAGGGAGAGGCGATCCCACCGTCTTGTTTAATTCCCAATTGGATTTATTGCGCGTATGCGCGAAACGCGGAGAATTATGTCACACACGCGTACAGTAACGATTCTCTCACTCTGATAGCCGCACATCGGGTCCTGCGAGGGGGGGAGGGCGAGAGAGAGAGAGAGTGAGGGGTTTTTGAGGCCGGCGTTGCAACCGGTTGCGTCATCGCGTTCATGATCGCTCGTCGCGTAGATGAAGGAACGAGACGCCGCCGCGAATGAGACTCCAAAGAGAAATCGCCGTGCACGGCGGAGCGGGGACGAGACGAATCGAGAGCGACACGCGCGAGATGATTTGATTAACGATTCGGATATATAAAAAAAAAAAAAAAAAAAAAAATTATATGAAAAGTAATTGAGCTTTACGCGGAATAATATCGGAGCGGCGCACAAATGGAGCGAAACCGTGATTTATATTGAATTCTGAGAATTTTCTTTCTCGATCGAAGAACAACTTTCGTCACCGATGCGAGTCGCGCATCGAGTTATTAAATTCACGATTATAGAGGGACGATTGATGCACTGCGAGATTTAAATAAAGAAATGTGGGTGTTCGGTATTTCGGAGCAGGGAGAAAGGTGGATGATGTCAAAGGGCAGGCATGTATATTGATGACGGTAGCTAGCAGGAATGGAACGGCCTCGCGGGGACTCGAGTGCAACAACGCGAACACCGATCGGCCATCAGCCTCCATTTCGAAATAGAACTTATGCCGCGCTTCCCCATATATACTGCGGTTATAATTAGCTCTCCGGAATAAAAGCCGGATGCTCGGTATAAGCTCCTCAAAGCACCAGACTGATTTCTTTTTCTGATGACGAATGATTTTTTTTTTCGTTCGATGACGAACGATCTTTTTCATTTGTTCGATGACAGATGATCTTCATCATTTATTCGATGATCAATGATTTTTTTTTCATTTATTCGATGATCGATGATTTTTTTAATTTATTCGATGATCGATGATTTTTTTCATTTATTCGATGATCGATGATTTTTTTAATTTATTCGATGATCGATGATTTTTTACATTTATTCGATGATCGATGATTTTTTACATTTATTCGATGATCGATGATTTTTTACATTTGTTTGATGATCGATGATTTTTTACATTTGTTTGATGATCGATGATTTTTTACATTTATTCGATGACCAATGATGACCAAAAAATCAATGATTCTTTACATTTATTTGATGATCAATGATTTTTTCCGTTGATTCGATGATTAATGATGACGAAAAAATCAATGATGTTTTAAAAACCGAAAAATCAATGATTTCGGTCTATGATCAAATGATATTGTTTTTCGTTGCCGTGCGCGAACGAGTTCTCGAAGTGTATTGAGCGAACTATAATTCGATTTTGATTGATGTTCCAGGTCTGCAACGACTCGTACAAATGCAACTGCACGGGAATAAAGGGAATTCCGGGGGTGCTCGGCGTGCCGGGGCCGCAAGGGCCGGAGGGACCCCCCGGTGAGACTGGACCGGATGGACCGCCCGGACCGAAGGGCGAGAAAGGAGCCGGCGGCGAGTACGGCGGAACCGGCGAGAAAGGCTATCGGGTAACTAAACAACGATCCTCCTATTTTCACAGCTTACAAATTCGGCGCGTGTATACACCGCGCTCGAGAGCCGTGCGTTCGGCCCTCCACCGGCTCCGCGCGCTTCAAACGCGTCCGCGGACCCGTCGGGGCTGCTGTGAATCTCTCGAAGAGAAGATTACATTGTCACCCTTCGCTCCCCTCGCGCCGCGTATATCCATCGACGTGTCTCTCGCTTCATTCCGCCGTGAAACGCACGAAAAATCGAAAGAATTAAAAATAGTGCGTTGAAAACAAAGTTTACTCGTGAAACTCGCGAGTCGATAAAATCGTCTTCGTCGAAACGGCAGAAACGCGTTAGAATTTCGAAAGCCGACGGCGGGGCTTTAAATTCGACTTGCCGGATGACGGGGCCGCAGCTGCAGCGTTAATGCTTCCGCGAGAACAGACACAGACCCCGAGATTGAATTCACCGTATTTCGAGTTCGTTGCAAACGCGTTTCTTCAGGAGCTCGAGAAACATCGGTTTATTATCGTTGCTTTGGAGAAATTTCCCGTTGGCCGTTTCGCGATAACTCGGCCAGCGTCCGGAAAGTCTTCTTTTTTATTTCTTCTCTTCTTCGATTAGAAGATACGCGATTTCGAAGACTTCTTGGAAAAAAAATCATTAAACAATTATGTCTATTCGGACAAAATTAACGAATCAATTTGTGTGAGAAAAAGATTCGAATGCCGAATGATCCACCGAAGGATATTTATTCAATTCTTAATTTGTTGAATAAACAATTTATTTTATTTGAAATTTATTTATTTTTCAATTCACTGAATTTTTAGTTTATCCGATTTTTCATTCATTTGATTTTTAATTAATTTATTTTTCAATTTTTTATTTATAATTTTTTCAATGCGAAATAAATCTCGATGGATCATTCGTATGATCTTTTGTCGATAGTTCATTCCCCGAGGTTACATTCGAAATTCGTTCGAAAGCGCTTCAGCAATTGACCGTAACGATGCGCCCGCCTCGAGAACGGAGGCTCGAATCGCGAGTTGATGATTTCGCAATTCGCCTTCGTTACAAGAGGCGTCCGGGTTCGCGTCAGCGCTCGTAAATTCCTCTCTCGCGACGATGATTAGAGTAACCGATTCTCCGAGCTTTTTTCTCTCCTCGATATCGAAGACGATGTCTCTGCCATGCCGTGCGCGTGGGACCGTGAAAGTTCGCAGCGCGCGCGATCGAAATGCCAGTCGGTCGAACGCCGCGCGATGAGAGAGAAAAAAAAGCGCTTACAGAAAAAAAAAAAAAAATAGTCGAGAAAAGAAAGTGGGTGAGCGAACGAGCTTCGCGTCTCGCGCTCGGCTTTGTCGTTAACTCGGCCACCATGAAAAAAAAAAAGACAAATCTGTGGGTCACAAAAAAAAAAACATTAACGCGTTCACCCGAAGGCTTTCGTAACAGTTCGAGTTCACTGGGCTTTCGATCATGATTATCCGGTAAGCGCGCAATCGTGGGTGGGCACGCGCTCCAATTTTTCGGCCCCCGAATCCTATCGCTCGACCATGTGTGATTTCATTAAGAAAAAAAAAAAAAAAAAAAAAAACCGCCTCCGCGAGTTTTTATTTTTCTCTCGTTTTTCTTCACTCCACGATTGCGAAAGCAATCAGCGGCGATACGCGCTGCACGCATGATTATCCATTATCAAAATAAGCGTTTGTCCGAACTTCCCGGTAGCGATGTGGAAATTCGGTCAAGCCTCGGGTCGCCTTCGTGGTCGTCCGCGGCGAATCATTTGACTGAAGCGGAAAAGAAGAAAAAAATGAATGAAAAAAAAAAAAAAGGAAAAAAAAAGTGTAAACTCGCGCAACGATACGTGGGAAGAGCAAATCTTCCGCATCCTCGGGGCAGCGCATTCCTCTCGTCTTTGCCGTGATGATGAGATCGTCCGAGATTGGGAACGCGCTCTCGCGCGGGTTGCTCGATCTGCGGAGCTCTGTTTTGTAATAGTTCCAATTGAATCGAACAATCTGTCGGCAGGATAATCGCGCATCAATTGCGCTGACAATTACGAATGAAAGCTCGGGCTTGCGACCGACGTTCTCCGAGGCTTCGCACGGAGTTCCGCATGTTCAGGAATTTCGCTCGACGGTAACGATCGCGATGATAGGCTGATTTTCGTGTCCCGCGAGTGCACCGCAATTCCCTGCGAGCGAGATCGGATCGAGCTAGTGCATGAATCTGCGGAATTCGAGTACAGAACAACGAAATTGCAGAGTTGGACAATACCGAGTACTTTTAACACTTCGAGCGCGTGCTTCAAGTACTTGCTGCACTTTATACTTCAAGTACTTTCGGTTACTTTGCCCAACTCTGCAAAATAGTAGTTAATGTTAATGTTAATGTTAATGTTAATGTTAATGTTAATGTTAATGTTAATGTTAATGTTAATGTTAATGTTAATGTTAATGTTAATGTTAATGTTAATGTTAATGTTAATGTTAATGTTAATGTTAATGTTAATGTTAATGTTAATGTTAATGTTAATGTTAATGTTAATGTTAATGTTAATGTTAATGTTAATGTTAATGTTAATGTTAATGTTAATGTTAATGTTAATGTTAATGTTAATGTTAATGTTAATGTTAATGTTAATGTTAATGTTAATGTTAATGTTAATGTTAATGTTAATGTTAATGTTAATGTTAATGTTAATGTTAATGTTAATGTTAATGTTAATGTTAATGTTAATGTTAATGTTAATGTTAATGTTAATGTTGCCAATTGCGAAACACAACGGAATGGAGCTAGCGAAGAAAACAAAAAAGAAGAGAACGAAAAGTAATTGGACCTGAAAGAGAAACACACTGCACTGTACCCGGTATCTCTTATCTCGGGCGATGCAAATCGTCCGTTATGGGACATGACGAATCGCCGCGGCTGTTAGGCCCCCCTTTCATTAACGCTCATCAGTCTGCGAGAGGCAAACAACTTTACGAGCAATGCCGTCTCTCCGGCGATCTCTCGGTGTATTCTGCTTCATCAGCGCGGCGCAACACCGACGCGGCTCTCGCGTACACATAATAACGCGTAACAAGGCATTGATTAACAGAGCCCGATGCTCTCTTTTCTTTCCGTTTTTCATTTTTTTT
Source organism: Ischnus inquisitorius (assembly GCA_963924025.1). Lineage (NCBI taxonomy): Eukaryota > Metazoa > Arthropoda > Insecta > Hymenoptera > Ichneumonidae > Ischnus > Ischnus inquisitorius. The sequence goes on from OZ001249.1 coordinate 3,129,134, forward strand.
TTTTTTTTTTTTTTTTTTTTTTCAAGCGACGGATAAGAAACGCAAAGGCGTAACGCGACGTCGTTGCGAGCGCTCGAGCTTCGCCAATCGCGTCCTTTTGTTACTGAGCGACTCGTCGCCAGCGAACCGAAAGGACAAGAGTCGCCGGGTCGGTGACGTCAGGTTCCGTTCTCGAGACCGCTACATAAGTGGCCTCGAGCTTGTGCAAGCTCCCTGCGGCGAATGAAACCCACCCGTTCTCCGGCGAAGCTTGTGCAAGCCGACGGAATGGAAGTGCTCTGCGCTCGCGAAAATGACCGTAGGAGTCATCTAGGCTCGCCTAGGCTGCGACGACTCTCGTTCTATTATATTCGCCGCTCTCGAAGCTCCTCCCGGCTTCGCGCATCGAGTTATGACAATCGCGGGGCCTCGTGGGCGTTAATGACAATTATCGCGCTCTATGCCTTTGGCATTGATCCTCCGGGTAAGCGAGAGTAGCGCAGTAAGAACGCGAGCACGGACATACTGTCGAGGTCGTCGCGACGCCGCGCGGCTCCGGTGCGTTCCGCTACGCGCGACGCGGAACGATTACGGCATCCCGCTCTTATCGTTCGCGGAGAACTTTTTTTCCGAGGAAAACATTTTCATTCGTTGTTCGAATGAAAGTCGAACGAGCGACAGAAATTCGTGGATTGATTGCAAAAAAAAACCTTTTTATGGATCAATAGAAAAGAATCCTTTATGAATCTTATTACTTCTTTTTCATTGTTCTCTGCGAAATCAATTTTTTTTATAGAACAAAAATAATGACCGAGATTGATAAAAATAATTGTTGAGAATCAATTTTCTATCCTAATGACGATCCAAAGAGCGAATCAAACCGATCGACGCTCTGTGAAAAGAAAGGGGAAAAATGAGAAAAATGAATCGAGTAATGTTTTGAAAACGATGCTCGCGGCCTTGCATCCGGTGCACCGCGGCGCTCGCGATACGCTCTCAATTTCTGCTCGCTCGCCGCTGCAACGATTCGTGTATTGTACGGAAGGAGAAGCGCGAGAGGCACACGCGATAACGACGATGTCTCTGAACGGATACGAGGGGGCCCCCTCGTTCCTGTCGAGCATTAGGTATCGCCGCGGCTGCGGGGGTGAGAAATCGACTTCCTGCGCTTCGCAACCCACGAAAAAAAAAAATCCGCTGACGCCGCGGCCTCCTTTATTCATTTTTTCATTATTATCTTCTTTTTTTTTCAATAAAATTTCCGCGAACTCCGCACTCGCATCGAACGCGAATCGCTCGATCGATTCGAGGCGCGAATCTCGGTCGCGGCGCTAATTGTCATTGCGGCGGTGACTCAATTCATTTTTCTAATATCACCGAAAGAGCCAATTAAAATAATTTTTCTTCCAATGATAAACAACGCTTTCTTTGAGGGAATCGTTGGAGCTTTATTGACGTACGAAGAATCATTCGAAGTGCACAAACGAGGACGGCGCAACGTGTTAATTAACGTCTGAAGCACGTCTTTTTGATTCTCAATGATCAATGATCGCTATACGCGAAATTACGAGTCATCGCCATGAAAAGAGATAAAAGAATTCATTTTATTATCATAATTTGTTCCATAACAAGAAAATACGAAATAAAATAATAATCAATTATTAACTTCATTTTATTTCAAACATTATTATTTATTAATAACATTATACAATAACTATATTATTGAACAATAATAATTTTCGAAGTGAAATTAATTACTTATTTCTTATTAATTTTTTTTATATTCACCGATAATTTTTTTTTTTCTTGTTATATTAATAATGAATAATAATTGTTTTTTTTTTTCTATTCTCTGAGATATGATTCGCGCAATCTTGAATTAGCGTTGCTTCTATTTTCAATGGGACGAAGCCTACGCGCGATGGAATTCCCGAATAGCGTTTTGATGAGCGGGAAGAAAAAGGCCGCGCTCGACTCGCCCGGGGATGAGGCAGAGAATCGTGCCGAGACAAAGGGCTTGTTATCGCGAACGGCAACATTCGCACTCTGCCCCCGGTTATAAAAATCACGCGAAGCTGTCGAGCGATATAACACCGAGCGCGTCGCTCACCGAGCCAATCGAGACCGCAAGCACCGGAATTTCACTATGCGCTCCGTTTTACATTCGCACACTTCGCGGAGTTATATTATTGATAATGGCGTTTAACGAGAGCAACAATGAATAATAGAGCGATGATGAAACTGAATGAAAACGAGTGATGAGATGAAGAAAAAAAGGAGGGAAAAAAAAGTGGAAAAAAAAAAAAAAAACGAGGCCGCGGCACGTGCCGTGCCGATAAGCCCACTTCCCATTGACAAGTGAACTCGGTACATTCGAGAACGACCGGAAGCTCCACGATCTCGTATGCAGATACTCGCCACCCACCCCATAACTTTCTCAGCGTTGTCCATTCCGCTCGGGAGTAAACGAGTCATCGGCGCTATCAACTTCGTATTCGTCACTCCGAGTCGCGATTCGTTCGGACGCGACTTCGTCTGTTACCGAATTTAATTCGACGGGAAGGAATGAACAAAAACCGGACACTTCGCGCTTGCCACTCGTAACCTTCTCATCCTCATTTGTTCTCATTTATTTTTCAACAATTCAAACGCGAACTTCATATTAAAAAATATCGAGCATGCCGAAGATTCTCAGAAGATTAATTTTGCATAATAACGATGACAAAAAGTTATCTGGAAAAATTTGTTTAACGAATCATTTGGTCAACTAGCTTAATCTTAATTTTTCACAATTGCATTAGTAATGTACGAAAAATCGATCAAACGGCAAAACGGCGTGCCGGGGCAAAATGGTATTAAATGGTAAAATAGAATATGTATGATAGAATTAGGGCAAAATGGAACAAGGGAAAGTTCTATCGAAGTCGACTTTTTTGCTGTCCCATTTTGCCCCGTCAGGGGAGAGCGGGGCAAACGGCATACCGGGGCAGAATGGTATAAAATAGTAAAATAGAATCCCTTATATGATAGAATTAGGGCGAAATAGGAAAGTTCTATCGAAGTCGATTTTTTTGCTGTCCCATTTTGCCCCCTTCGGAGTGAGCGGGGCAAAACGGCATACCGGGGCAGAATGGTATAAAATGGTAAAATAGAATCCCTTATATGATAGAATTAGGGCGAAATGGGAAAGTTCTATCGAAGTCGATTTTTTTGCTGTCCCATTTTGCCCCCTTCGGGGCGAGCGGGGCGAAACGGTATGAAATGGTAGAATAGAGTCCTCTCCGTGATAGAATTAGGGTAAAATGGGACAAGGGAAAGTCCCATCGAAGTCGATTTTTTTGCTGTCCCATTTTACCCCGTTAGGAGAGAGTGGGGCAAAACGGCCTACCGGGGCAGGGTGGTATGAAACGGAAAAATAGAGTCCCCTCTATGATAGAATTAGGGAAAAATGGGACAAGGGAAAGTCCCATCGAAGTCGATTTTTTTGCTGTCCCATTTTACCCCGTTAGGAGAGAGTGGGGCAAAACGGCCTACCGGGGCAGGGTGGTATGAAACGGAAAAATAGAGTCCCCTCTATGATAGAATTAGGGAAAAATTGGACAAGGAAAAGTTCCATCAAAGTCGATTCTTTTGCTGTTCCATTTTGCCCCTATCCCACTATGCCCTGATCTCAACCTGCCCCGGTATGCCGTTTTGCCCCGCTCTCCCCTACCTCGTTCTCTCGTCCGTTATCTCGTCAACTTCTGCGACAATCGCGAGGGCCCAACTTGAAATAGGTCGAAACGATAACGACCAATCTTACGTTTCGCACGCGCGGCGATCCCTGACTCGTCTCTCGAACCGCAAGCGGAGTAAAAACACCCGATTCCGCGATTCGCTCAGACATCCCAACGGCGCTTATTTTTATCTATGACAATTGAGCACTCGTCGCGCCGTCTAACGCGCAAAAAGCTCGGCTTTACGATCTCCTAAAAACTCCAATGGACCGTAAAAACTTCGATGAAGGAGAATCGTCGCGAAAAATATTGCGCAAGGGTTGTTTCGCATCGCAGCAACGCGTTCGCGCGCTCCGTTCAACCTCGACAAATTTATCGCGCGCGCACGCTCGTGAAACAGCGGTCGCGAGAGGCGAAGCAGCGCGCCAAGAAATTGACTCTCGCTCCTTAAAAGGCGAGAATTTTAATGCAACTCTCGCGCTCTCTCCCTCTCTCTCGCCCGCTCTTGTGCATCAATTTGCGGATTACTCCTTGACAAGACTGAATGAAATAAATTGTGTCAAAGATTATCATACGGCCCGTGCATATAACTCGGGAAGACCGATGACTCACGCGAAACCTACCGCGGTGCACGAGAGAGACCTGCGAAAGCAAAATCTTCAGTCTTCGAGATTCAGCCACAATTGCGGTTCTTTTGAAGGAAAAAAAACGAACCCGACTGACGGAAGAGATAATAAAAATAAATAAATTCGAGTTTCGTTGCGCCGCTAAATAATAATTATTTATTTTTTTACTCAGCTAATAAAAAAAGAATGATAATAATAACAATAATAATAATGTAAATTTTTTAATAAATCAAAAAATTAAAGATTAAATAACCAACTAACAACTTTAATTTATAATATTAATATTATTATTGTATCTTTATATTGTTTTTATTTAATTTCATTAATAATTAATAATCATTTCTTGTTATTATTATTAATAACAATAATCAACAATTACTATTATTATTTATTATTATTATTACGAGCCTAACCAATGAGATAGAAGAAACGATTAGAATTTCTTGGTGCGGTTAAAAAAAACGTTATGATAATTCGCTGACACGCGTTAACGAGATGAAACAGTAGACGACGTGTTCCGGTGGGGAGCGCACGTGTTCTCCAGAGTCTCGAGACTCCGATTCGTCGTAAAAAGAAGCCTCTCGCCAGCGGCCCGTCGCGGAACGCGAGCAAAACGTTTTTTGTACATTTTGTTTTTTTCCCTCTTCGATCGTCCCTGATTCGACCCCAATTCCGGGATTCAACAGAATGATATTATTTTACAGGGCGATTCGGGAATCCAAGGTTTCACGGGGACCCCTGGAATTTCGGTGAGTCCACGCTCGTAGCTGTAATTATCGACGAGCTCGAATTTGGATTCGTCGTTTGTTTTTGCATATCGTAACGACCGTTTGATATTCGTCAGGGTCGTCCTGGAGTGCCTGGAGTCACCGGTCCGGATGGATTGGACGGCTGCAACGGAACCGACGGTAATGCGGGAAGCCCCGGAATGCCCGGACCGCACGGTCCAAGAGGACTACCAGGTCTGGCCGGCGAGCAAGGACCCGCCGGAGAATCCGGTGAGGGCGGCATCAATTCCGCAGGCGTTAAAGGTATACGCGGCGATCCTGGATATGATGGACCCAAGGTTTGTCTCGCAATAGACCATGCGAAAATGAAAAAAAAAAAAAAAATTCACTTAACAATTTAATTATTAAGTAATATTATTATAATAATTATTAACAAATAAATTAATAATAACAATAATAATAATTTATTATTATTATTATTATTATTATTATTATTGTATAAATAATATTTAAATAATTCATTTAAATCAAACGTTAATTTAAAATTAAAACAAACATTTTATTAGGTAGCGCTTACGATCGAACGATTTTTTGCAGGGCTACGACGGACCTGAGGGTTACCCGGGCGAGATCGGCTTCCCAGGAGATACCGGCGATCTTGTGAGTATTTTTTTTCACCCCGGATCATATTTGTTGAATAATATTTTTCGGCGATAAAATCGATTACTCCGGTTGAATCGCTTCAATTGACTCCATTCGAATTGAACGGGAGCAAAGTAAGATCAAGGAACTTCTTCGCGTTCCAAGCGGACGAGTGAATTGCACTTTGTGATTTGTTCTCTCGGTATCAAATCCGGGCGTAACGCGAAACGGTAGACTGTAGAGTATTCGCTGACGAAGCACCGAGTGATAAACAACGGCTCGTGGCGCTCGTTTCTCGAGACGAAAATGAAAAAAATCCGCTCGAATTCATTCGACACGGATTCGGGAGCAGAATCGACGGAAAATGTTTAAACGTTATTCAATATTGGAATTTATTATTGGATTCCTTGCATTTTTATAGGATTTTTGCATTGAATTTAGTTTTGTTAATTTTTTTATGAAATTTAAGAATTCCTTCAAAATCAATTTAATAAAAAAAATTGAGATTTGTTTGGTAATTTATTTATGCAAAAAATGAAGTGTTTATTCGGCGATTTTTCTTCTTGCTAAAAAAAGGGAAATATTTGTTGAAAAGTAATCATAAAACATAAGAATGTTAGCCACACGTGATTTTGTGAAATTCGATAATTCTTCGTCCGGTAAATTGATCGAAAATTTTGTTGAATACTAAAAGAAATGTTAAAAAATGGTAAACTTCGATTGAATCAGGGTTATGCGGGTCCGCCTGGTTTGCCGGGGATGCAAGGCGATGAGGGTGAAAAGGGCATAAAGGGCTATCCGGGCTCGGACGGTGACGAGGGAGACAGAGGAGAGAAGGGTCAGCCACCGAAGTATTCTTACTTGAAACCGAAGGAAGTGAGAGCCGAGCCGGGACCGCCGGGCCGAAAGGGCATGCGGGGCGATTACGGCGATCGGGGACGAAAGGGTGAACTCGGTGTGAGAGGGCCACCGGGTCGTCCGGGTTACTTCGGCGTGAAGGGAGGAAAGGGCGATCAGGGCGACGATGGACCGAGAGGGAAGCAGGGCTACGAAGGTCCGGCGGGTCCGGCCGGCGAGAAGGGCGAGAAGGGCGCGCCGGGATACGCGGGCGAGGACGGCGAGGATGGATCGGACGGCGAGGGCGGAGAGCCCGGATTCCGCGGTCCTCCGGGAAGGCAAGGATCTGAGGGCGAGCCCGGATTGTACATTCCCGAACTGGACGAGATTATCGTAGGAAACATCGGGCTGCAGGGCGAGATAGGGCCGCCTGGTCCGAAGGGCCAATCGGGAACGCCGGGACGTCCCGGATCGGTGGGTTACATCGGGCCGACGGGATTGCCAGGACCTCCGGGTCCTCCGGGTACGAAGGGCGTGAAAGGGTCGTCGATCAAGGGCGAACAGGGCGCGGACGGTTTCACTGGACACACGGGACCGCAGGGACAAATTGGTCTGCCTGGGCTGTCCGGTCCGATGGGTGCCAAAGGGTTCCAAGGGCAGACGGTCGTCGGTCCTCCGGGCCCTGAGGGACGACCGGGTCGACCGGCATACAACGGGCCCCCCGGCGAACGCGGAGATCCCGGTTACACGGGTGAAAAAGGTTTTCCCGGAAAGGGACAGAGAATCACAGGACCACCGGGAGACGCGGGTTTACCGGGAACACCGGGAAGAGCGGGTCTCGACGGATGGCCCGGTGTCGACGGACCTAAAGGAGTAAAAGGTCTTCGAGGTGACGATTGCGGCATTTGCACACCAGGATTTCCAGGCGACAAGGGCGAGCGCGGTGATTCCGGCTTGAATGGCTTCCCTGGCTCGCCCGGATTCCCCGGATTGCCGGGGCCTCGTGGCTTCAAGGGAATACAAGGCAAACCCGGTTCGAGGGGTCCTCAGGGCCTCGAGGGCGAAGCCGGTAGACCAGGAATTGCCGGTGTTCAAGGCCCGAAGGGAAGACACGGTTTGGTACAATGGCCACCGGGCGCGAACTATAACGCTCCGCCTGGTGACTTTGGTGAAAAAGGCTTGCCGGGACCCGAGGGCTCGCAAGGGCCTAATGGTCCCAAAGGTTCCATCGGTGACAACGGTCCGGACGGCCCGAAAGGCGAAAAGGGCGAATTTGGACAACCAGGCTTTGCCGGAAGGGATGGCCGACCCGGATGGAACGGACAACCAGGAATCAAGGGAGAACCAGCTAGCGAATCACTCGAATATCTGCGCGGTGAGCCAGGCTTGCCTGGTTTCAATGGACTTAAGGGCCCTACCGGAGATAAAGGAGCACCGGGAGATTCTGGGGATTCCGCGGATTACGACATTGAAACGCGAGGAGACAAGGGAGTGAAGGGAATAGTGGGCGATCGAGGTGAGTTGATTCGTTATCTTTTGGAACCTGACCATTTTTTTTTACACTATCATATCCGTATGGCTTATCGGTCTTTAAAGAGTCTGCTTCGGAATGGGGCTTGACCAACCAGCTGAAGTAAACTTGTAATATCCTCTCTGAATAAAATTGAACCTCATCAAATGTTGGAGTAAATACTTAGACATTTTTGTGGTTGGAAAGTGCTGAAACAGCTAAAGAACAATAAGAATTTCAAAATTTCCGGGTTTTTCATTTTTGCCTCTTCATCGTTCGCAGGATTCCCCGGTCGTAAGGGATTCCAAGGGCAAGCCGGAGACGAAGGATTCCCCGGTGTGCGAGGCCCTGCGGGATCGCCAGGCATTTCGCTCCAAGGTGCAATAGGATTGAAAGGCTACCCCGGTATGCCAGGTGACGAAGGTCCACGCGGTATCGCTGGAACTCCCGGCAAGGAGGGTCCCATCGGTTTCCCCGTACGTTCTCCAATAAAATTCTACAATAGTTTCCATACTCGGTGGTGTCGAAAAACGCTTTCTCGCTATTGATGGAGAACATTGGTCCATTTCGCAGGGTCCTCTAGGACAAAAGGGAGATCGAGGCGACATTGGATCGAACACGAATTACGGTGAAATTGGAGAAAAGGGATATCGCGGAGCGAAGGGCGAGATTGGACCAGCGGGTCCGCAAGGAAACGTGGGCAGAACCGGCGAGAAGGGACCGAAGGGATTCAGAGGCAGCAAAGGTGCTCCCGGTTGGGAAGGACTGCCGGGTCTGCAGGTAACGTGTCGTTTGCTCTTAATCATGAACCAAAAGCTGACTGTTCTCCGCAAATAATTCTCACTGAATCGTAACCATCGTCCATAATTATTAGGGATCGAAGGGCGTTAGAGGCGACAGCATACAAGGACCGCGTGGCTTCCCTGGACTTCCGGGGCGACCGGGAAACACAGGTCCACTCGGCAATATCGGTGCCAAAGGTAGGCGGTGGAACAATTACGAATACCAGGGTTTACACACAAATATCCCAAAATTACAGAGACGAATATGCGTTCATAAAACCGAAGTTCGCAGATGTTGACCCAAAAAACGCGAAAGCGCTCCTCCGTTAAAAAATCGTGCCAAATGTGATTTTTCGACGTTTTGGCACGTTCTAAACTCGTTTACATGGAAATCTCGAAAAAAAAAATTTCACCAAACAAAGCTTCTTGAGGAAGCAAAAATGAAGAATAATTAATAATAATTTTATTTTTTTGCACTCGGTAGTGCAAGACAATTCAGAATTTTAGCTGAAAAACGTTGTACCAGTGTGCGAGTCTGATTTGCCGATTGATTCGAAGGTTCCGACGGAGCGCCCGGATTCGACGGCATGAAGGGATTGAAGGGCGAGATCGGTTTTCACGGTCGTCGGGGCGAAGACGGCGATCAGGGACCGCAGGGTTACCCGGGAATGACGGGCATTCCCGGATTAACGGGTCGTCCGGGTGAGGACGGCGACGTGGGCGAAATCGGCGAGCCCGGACCGAGAGGTCGGCCGGGATTGGACGGTCCAACCGGCCCGGTTGGTTTCAAGGGCGAGATCGGCGACACGGGAAGACGTGGCCTGCCGGGACCTCAAGGCCCGCCCGGTTTCAAGGGAGTACTCGGCGACATGGGCGACATCGGTTACGACGGTGAGCCAGGAGAAAATTCCTTCAGCGGGCCGCAGGGCGACGTCGGCGAGCCCGGATTCATGGGCGAAATCGGACCGCCCGGTCTTCCCGGATTCGACGGCAGACCCGGACCTCCCGGCGATATCGGAAGGGACAGCAGGGGCATCGACGGCTTCCCCGGTTTGAAGGGCGAACCCGGTGCACCCGGTTTCAACGGAGCTCCTGGAATCAAGGGCGAGTACGGCGATCTGGGTCCCGACGGTTTCAAGGGCGAGATCGGCGACGAAGGCGTGAAAGGACGACGCGGCGCGGAGGGCATTGACGGAACGGACGGCTTCAAGGGAGAACGCGGAAACATGGGACCGGGAGGATTCGATGGATTGAAGGGAAAACGAGGACTCGAAGGCGATCCCGGACCTATGGGACGTCCCGGTATGTTTCGTTAATAATCTGATTCACACTGAGAGATTATAGTTAGTTAGTTTAGTTATATAGCTTAATGACACTTCTTTTATGGTTCACTTAAAGGATTGCCGGGCGAGCTTGGGCCACGTGGAAGGCCCGGTGCGATGGGCCCGTTCGGACGCAAGGGCGAGGTCGGCGAGCCCGGTATGCCATCTTACTTCGAAGCCACCCGAGGAGATGTCGGTGATTACGGCCGGGACGGACTTCCCGGACGAAAAGGCGAGAGAGGAGACGTCGGACGCGTCGGATGGATCGGTCGCAAAGTAATTATCGATGCAATTTTTTTTTTTCGTTCGGAATTCCCCGCCGCGAAATTTTTACTTTCGCATCTCGTGCGAAGAATGGAAAAATATTGTTTAATCGCAAAAACAAATAACCAGAAATCAAGGATCTATGCCAAACGTGAGTTAACGCGAGATTCAGAAAGAATTTTAAACTCCTCTCGACGTGATCGAAGATCTGTAAAAAATTAGGCATGCAGAAGGTGCTAAAAATATTGTTTTTGCATTATAATAATTTGAAAATGTTATTGACAAATTGATGAAAAAAGATTCGTTCAACAAATTAGTCGGTCGGTGGGAAATTACATTTTGTTCGAATCGTTTTAGGGCGAAGTCGGTGAAGTCGGATTTCCTGGACCCGATGGTTTCGAAGGGTCGCCCGGATTGGCGGGCTTGCCTGGCGACGAGGGACCTCGAGGACGACCAGGTAATTCACAAGCGATGAACTCGTTTGCGGGAAGGTCCTCTTTTTTTTCTGCCGAAATACACTTTAGAATCATCGAAAATTGAATATACCTAAAAAGTATGAATTTAGGTTTTTTTTTTCTAATCCATTTTCATTCGTCGTTCTTTTTCTTTACCTAGAAAAATCGGGGAAAATTCGTTTTTCTAATCTGTTGAAATTATATGAACGATTTTTTCGTCGTTAAAATACCATACTTTTTTTATTCAGGCCTTCCGGGACAATTTCCGGAACGCGGCGAGCCAGGACGAGCCGGACTGAACGGACAACCCGGTCTTTCCGGACGTCCCGGACAGAAAGGAGCACCCGGCGAGTACGGACCCGACGGCCCGAAGGGTATCGCCGGCGTTCCGGGAAGAACAATTGCAGGACCCAAAGGACCGCGCGGAGATCAAGGTACGATTTCGATCGCCCGAATCTTTCAAACTGATTCATTTTCCATCACGAATCATCGAACTAGTTATAAGAAACTAACTGTGCGAAGCACGAACCGATGTGCATTCGATGATCGAAAACATACAGTTACAAGTGCACTGCTAAGAAATTTTTCAATTGAAAAAAAAAAAATGTTAAATCGATTAATCAATTAATTCAATTATATTTTTTCAAAATATATCCCAATTTTTGAACACATGATTTAAATTTTCGCAGATCGAATCACACATTTTCTCATATGAAATCCAAATTTTGTTATAATAAAAATTCATTTTTTGTTGAATTATTTTATTGCCATATATCAATTTTTTTCTGCTTCTCTTTCAATCAACGACGAAGCATTATTGCTTTTCCTGATAAATCGCAAATCGCCTTAAACAATGAATAATTGCAGGTCATCGGGGATACGCTGGACGACCTGGAAATCCTGGAATGGACGGAATGGTCGGATTCCCCGGAAGCGAAGGTCCGAAGGGATATCAAGGAGACATCGGTTATTCGGTCGGTGCCCCTAAGGGCGCGATGGGTGATATAGGATGGCGAGGTCGCGACGGAAAACCCGGATTGAAGGGAATGCGAGGGGATGCTGGAGATTTCGGTTTACCGGGCACGCCCGGTTACAAAGGGGAAAGAGGCGACACCGGACAAATCGGATTGCCCGGACCGCCGGGACCGGATGGACCACAAGTCAGCGAAATTATTTTAACTTTTTTCCTTGACGCTAGATTTATCTCGGAAATGTTCGATTTCTGTTAAACGCGAGAATTGTTGGATTGCAGGGACCGAAGGGAGACCGGGGATTGAATCGGTATTCGCCGTTCCCGAGAAAAGGAATGCTGGGAGACACGGGCGCTCCTGGCTTACCAGGTAATTATCCGCGAAAAAATCCGTGTACGAGAATCGCGAGAATTCTGAGTAATTTCCCAAAATTCCGGGAATTTCGAGAATTCTCAGTAATTTCCCAAAATTCCCGGAATTTTGGAAATTTCGAGAAATTCGGGATAAATGCGGGGGACCAAAAAGACCAAAAATATTCTTTACCCATAAAAATAAAAGTCACCCTTAGAGGGGGGTGGCAAGAAGGGATTAATACCCCCTATGTTAACAATATTGAATTTGATAAGATTGGTTTCATCGGACGTCTGCGAGCGCGCGAAGCGAACCTCCGGTGATCATATATAATCATTTTCCCCCGGGTAAAGCTTTTGATCAATAAAGGGAATGAGAAATACCTCACAGAACGATCGTTCGCCGCTTATTTTTCTCAGGATTCCCCGGCACGAATGGAATGATGGGAGAACCAGGATTGGATGGTTTGCCGGGATTGGAGGGAGAACGAGGTATGATCGGGCCTCAAGGACCGAGGGGTAAACAAGGAGATTACGGACGATCCGGATACCAAGGACCCCGCGGTAGCGTCGGACCCCAAGGACCGCCAGGTACGATAAACAACTTTATCGCAACCAAAGAAAGATCCGATGGAATCGGGACCTGCTTGACGCTGAGGAGTCAAGCAGTCTGCTTTACTTCAGTAAAGTTCTTTACTAAACGATTATTTCTTCCAAAGTAGATCGTTAGGAAAGTCCTTTAGCGAAGTTTAAGTTCCTTTTTTCTTCACTTCTTTAGAAGAAGTTCTTTAGTAAATTTCCTTAATAAAGGACTACTTCCCTTCTAAAGAAGATCTTTAGTAAAGTCTTTTAATGAAGTTTGAGTTCTTCTTCACATCTTTAGAAGTTCTTCAGTAAAGTTCTTTACTCGACAGTAAAGAACCTTTGAAGATTTTCTTTTCTTTATATTGTTTTATATCGTACAGTAGGCAATTTGCGTTCTCCATCTTACTAATAATCTTTTTTTGTTTGTTCTTGTCGCAGGTTTCGCCGGTGCACCGGGAGATAGCGCGCCCCCGGCTCCAGGACCGCGGAGTCGAGGCTTCCACTTTGCTCGACACTCGCAATCCGAGATGATACCCCTCTGTCCAAGAAACACGGTGAAATTGTGGGACGGTTTCTCGCTTCTTCACATCATGGGCAACGGTCATCCGTGGGCGCAGGATCTTGGTAATTCAATCGACCGCCCTTGTTTCTTTCTCGTCGATCTTCGATAAAATCAATAATACAATCGTTTCTTCATCTCTTCGACGCAAACAGGCGCCGCCGGTAGTTGCATCACGAAATTCTCGACGATGCCCTTCATGTTCTGCAATCTCAACAACGTTTGCGACTACGCCCAACGTAACGACTACAGTTACTGGCTCAGCTCGACCGAACCCATGCCGATGATGATGACGCCGATACCCGCCCCCGAAGTCGGAAGATACATATCGAGGTGCGCCGTTTGCGAGGCACCCACGCGAATGATCGCCGTTCACAGCCAATCGATGGCCATACCGGAGTGTCCCGGCGGATGGGACGAAGCCTGGATTGGCTACAGTTTCCTCATGGTAAATCGAATCTTTTTAACAATTCAATCACTAAAACACCCCACATGAGGCTGCACAACCCGAATATGATCCAGAATATGCTTGAACCTTGTACTTCTTTTTTGAAGTTTTTAGAAATATTAAAAAAAATTCAATTTTGTGAAATACTGAAAAAAATTCCATTTTTTGAAATGTTGGAAAATGTTTACTTCCTTGAAGTATTAATAAATGCCAATTTCAATTTTTTCAAGTAAAAAAAGAAGAAATCAAGGATTCACGGTTGGAATCAAATAATTCCATTCGATGAATTTCTTAGTCGATTCGAAACATTTTTTTTCTCGTCAATCAATAGATTCAATACTGGGATCTAAACGATGGCCATTGACCGACATTCAATTATCCTTTTCTTCTTTTTCTCTCAATCAACAGCACAGAGACGCGGGTGCGGCTGGTGGCGGCCAATCGCTCGTCTCGCCTGGCTCTTGCTTGGAAGAGTTCAGAACGAGACCGTTCATCGAGTGTCGCGGCCTCGGTACGTGCAACTACTTCTCGACGGCGATATCCTACTGGCTCGCGACGATAAAGGACTACGAGATGTTCCGCAAGCCGCTGCAGCAAACACTGAAGGCCGATCACACGTCGCGCGTGAGCCGCTGCGCGGTCTGCATACGCCGTCGCATCATCGACGACGCCGGAACGAGACTGAAGCCGATCAACTCGAACGGTCATCGCTATCCGCCGTCGAACATCCACGATCCGCGCGGCAATCAGGACCGAGTGCCGGACTGGCAGCGCAGACGCGGACCGGGCGTCAATCGCGGCGGCAACAGGCGCGTGCCCGGCCAATATCGCCGACGCGGCCGCATACGCAAGCCCGAACGCGCGAACGAGATAGCGAATTCCAATACGAAATCATAGGACCTCAAACGCCACACGCCAAGGGCCAACAATTAAGACCTATGTATATAAATAATAATAAACTATTAATTGTCTTCACCGTTAGTTAAGTTATGTTCCGTATTTTTATTATATCTATACAGATATATATATATATATATATATATATATATATATATATATTTCTTATTTTTTTGCGAATTACTTGTAAAACGCTGTCTCGTCGGAGGATGAAGGTTTAATCTTTCCGCAGGGACCACGTGCCATAGAAGAGTCTATCCCGATTCACGAAATACTGCCAAATATACTGTATCGCATAATCGCCGCGTCACTGTCGGTTTTCTTTTTTACATCGCTAAGTTAACATTGGTCAGAATATAACGCGACTTACGCAATGACGTGAGATAGTTCTTTTTTTTTTCTTCGAATTAACATTACATCATTTATTGCTAATGTAATCTATGTAACGAATTTGAATAAACAAATTTTATATAAGCCACAATATAGCCGCGAGATTGATTTTGTGGTCCTTTTCTTCGACTTTTTGTCGTGTTTCGTACACGGAGATAAGTGATTGGTTGCCGGAACCAACTGCGGCGATAGAAAACTAATATGCGTCGGAAGAACCAGTCAATTTTTTAGGGACAAATAAATTGGTTGACCCGACGAAGTCGGTCTTGCGATACGAAAGCTGCTCCAAGCCGTTGTATTAATTTGAAGTTTTGCCCAGCGCTGATTTTGAATCATTTTTGAAAAATCGGAAAAAATCATACATATAGAAACTGTAGCAAATTATTTTCATATGTAGAATCGTCGAGCTACCGAATGATTTCGCGAATTTTTATTGTCAATTCTTCAATCATATTGTGGTATTGTTATCGAGAAAAATCAATCTTTTTAGCACCTTCCACGTGTCCGATTTTCTTTATGTTTTTACCCCATTGAAAAGTGTACGAAAGTCGTATTGAATCTCATGTATTGTCAGATTGCACCGAAAGGACTAGCTCGAGCAAACGATTTGAATGTAAATCATTGGTAAAAAATGCCCGATCTATATTTCCGTCACTTGTACGTGAACGGTTGAAAAAGTATCTGAAAAAAATTGAAACTGTAATAAAAACAAACTCCCGTAGCAGCCAAAAAATGTACAAACCTCCCAGAAATTTCACGGGAAAAAAAGTTCTCTCCCGGATCGCCGGACACAATAACAATACTCTCGGATACGACGAAGAATTGAAAACGCGAAAAGAAGAACGTTTCGTGAGACGAATAAAATATGCGACGTAAATCTCGTATTTAACGCAATTCGCTTTCCCACAAATATTCTATCGTGTCGAACGAATCGACATTTTTCCATCGCGGAATGTTACTCGATTGACCGCAATTTTAATTATCCGCATAGCAGCCGATTGCAATTAGTTCGATTAATCGACGCTCCGCTACATCCTCTTGGTTTTCCCAGCGTTTTTTCTCCTTTCCTCCAGCTGCGTCGATCGAGAGACGATGAAGTTGCGTGAGCAGAAGAAAAAAGGACGAGTAAGCGGCACACAGCTTCGATTCGGTATTATGTTTATATTTATAAAATTATTCATCATTAGAAAGCACATATGATCTATCTATATGACATAACTCACTATATACACACACGCACACACGGACATACAAGCGCGTGTATCTTATATACTCTGCCGCATGGGAGGCATGCGTAGTTTTCGTTTTTTTCTCTTTTTTCTCGAATCTATTCTGTCCGATACACTTGCATTGTATGTTCATGTACATATTCAGAGCGGCTCACGAACGTGTTTCCCAGAGAGTATACCTTTTCATTTTGTTTCGTTTGTTTATTTATCCTTTTCTTTGTTTTGCAGATTCTTTTTTTTCCTCTTCTCTTCTATCCTTCGATCGTTTTACCTCGAGTCAAATAAAAAAAAAACGTAGCGGAGACGCGGCGAAGGCCGAACGGCGCTCAAACGATCATACTTTTACACAACAAAGATTTCATCTTTTCTTTCGTTCGTTTTTGTTTTTTCTTTTTCGTCGTTTCAATAATGCGGGCAGGAAACATCGAGAATTCGTAACGTCGATGAGAATCGAGCCGGATTCGAAGCGCGAACTTTCTTCGGGCGAGTGGGAACAATTTTGTCGCGAATAGTCGACTTTTGTACGCGCTTTTCTTTGTTTTTTTCGACTTTTTTTTGTTTCTTTGTTTCTTTATCGGTGAAAAAATATGAAGAGCGAAACGCGATTCGCAATGCTTCCCGTCGGCGTTGCGCGAAATTGAAACAAATCTAATTTTCAATGGTCTTACGCGAATCCATCGGTCACCATTATAGAACTCGTATCTCTTTCCCCCTCTTCCCGTTCCTCCAATCTCATTCTTCATTTCTTTTTTTTTTCTCTTTTTATTTTCTTTTTTTTTCTCTTTATCCCTTGCAGCCTTAATAATTGCCGATAAACTCCATGGAAAAATAAGACACTTGCGTGAGATTTCTTGCATATTGGATATATACACATATATATCTTTAAATGTTTGGTATTTATATAACAGATGTGGTTTAGAAGTGATTTTTCATTCTTTCTTCTTCTTTTTTTAGTGTGCATCTAAGACCCAAAAAGAGATTTACCGAGCTATGCAAAATAGAAGGTCGATTTTTTTTTTCTTTCTTTCTTTCTTTTAGTACATATATATGAACTTTTATATAAAGGTACCCTTATCATAGAAATAGAAATATGTATACGCCAAGTGATCAATAATAGTAATATCGATATATAACGTCAATAATAATAAAATAATAGTTATAATAATCATTGTACAGTGGAAGCTCGCTCGTGTCGCCCCCGTTGCGGTGCGGAAAAATCATTTATCTTGTTTAACCTTATCGTTTTCTTTTTTTTTTTTTTCGTCGACATTGTCGAGCGTCTGGAACGCGTTTTTTTTGCCCCGAATCAAAGACGACACGAGCGAGCCCTCCCGCCTGTAATCGTATTAACAACAACAAGTATTCTTTGTCACATTTTGGTTGCAGATTCTTACAATCACAAATATATTATTCATAATATAATAGTCAAAAAGATGTTAAATTAAAGAGAAAAAACGTGATAGTGCTCTATTTTTCTTTCTGTGTACAATAATTAAACCTATAAATAGTTCTATGTTCAACAGCCAGTGGTATAATAAAGTATACCTTTGAGGTACCTACGTAGTTTTCTTTCAGTGGATACCAAGTACTGTGCCTACCGTGTACGCGGAGTTTTCGTCCGTTTTCTTCCCTTTCTTTTCATTCTCAATCAATCATCGCACTAAATCTTTCTCTAACATTGGTCTCTTCGAATGCTTCAACTTCGACGTTTTCTACCGTGTCAATTATTTCCGTTTGCGTTTCTCCTCTTCGATACTCCAGGAGCGTTTACATTCGTTTCCTTCGTTCGCTCGCGATCGGAGAAACAATGATCGGAAAAAGAAAAACAGAAGAAAAACAAATAATCAAACGGCACTTCGAGCGAAACGATCAACCTGGATCATTCTAGTCGGTTTTTTTCTTTTCGACGTTCAATTAAAATCTACGCACACAATTCGTCGTGGAAAGTACCGCGTACCAGCTTGCAATGTATTTGGCGATACGTATCTGCATACTACTTATATGTGTAGTACATACATAATACAATAGTATCCATTACGTATTATAGAGTGTGTTATGTATGTAGGTGTATTTCGTGTTTTTTTTTCCGTTTTTTTTTTTCTTTGCTTTCTCAATTAAACGCTTTTTTTTCTTTCCATCGTTTTTTGTCTCTTATTCAAATATAGTATATTACATATAATAATTCTTCACGGTGAGATGGGCCAGCAGCCTGCAGTCACTCGGACAGTAACTTCTGCAGCAGGGACGACTTTGGATCACCTCGGACCGCCTCCTCCATAGTAGTCTGAAAACAAACGTGCGTTGGCTCCGTTGAAGCTCATCATTCTTTCGAAACATCGCGCAACGTAATCTACGATATTCATCAACGTCGACCCGTCGTGTCGTCTTAGAACGCTCCCACGGAAACGAGGGAAATTTTCGTCGACGTAGAATTTTGGTTTACTGATTTATTTGAAGAAAAATAAAAATTGAAAAATAAATATTGTACGAATAGTCATGTCACACAAGCTACAGGTCAGCTACGATTCAACGTGTACCATAGACACCAGTTGCGCGGAAGACAAGTTTCGACTCTAACGCGCGAAATCTCTACTGCAATTCGAGGATTGTTCGTCGCTGCTTCAACAGCCGAATGTGAGAATCTGAGAGACTTTCGAAGACGTTCCAGCGGGAAAAAAGGACAGAAAAAAATTATCCATTCCGAAAAGTACCAAATTGATTTCGCAGAATACTTCGAAAAGTCAACAAACTGGTTCACAGAATGATTTTCTAAATGAATTCAACCAACTTTTTCTGCAAATGATTCGTCAGATTTTTTCGGATACTTGTGCAAGTTTTTTGGAAATTTCTTCCGATTGAATCTATGAAAAAAAAATTTTTTAAAATGTATTCGCAAAAAATTAATAAATTTTCGGTATTTTTATTACGCAATATTAATATTTTCAGGACCCTACGGCAATTTTTTTCCGATTCTTGTCCCATCGGAGTCTTCGAGATTTTCTCCGATTCTCACTTTCCGCTGATAATGCAACGATTTACCGTCCTCAATGAAAACGAGTGGAATGCGATTCGAGAAACTTTTTCCCCGTACATTGAGAGCGACGGATTTTCATCTCTCACTGCGCAAACATTGTGAATGAGGTAAGTACGATAGTCATACGATTCAAAGGCAGCAGCGGCCCTCTCGTCAAAGCAGTTACTTTGGCATTACGGTCAACAAAGCTACGTACACGATTGGTGAGAAGTAACGAAAATTATGAAGATCTTTCGGTCGTCTTTCATTCTTTTTTTCAGCTCTTGTTTTTTTTCAGCTCATCACCGCACGTACACGCGATGCGTCTCGAAGGAATACAATTAAAAAAAAAATTATGCTTCTACCTACGGATACTCGCAATTCGCTTTCAGTCAAATTTTCTACGGATTCTGCTGTTTCTTTTCCATGCACAAAATTCGTGAAAACAAAAGAAAATCGTCTTTGTCACGATACAAAAGGCAATCGACTCGTCCACGACCGTGAAAAAGTCCAATGCGCGATTCGTCCTAAGCGTAATTGAATCTTTCTCGATTCACTGTGAAAAAGCATTACCCTGCCGAGAGTTATGTTTATCCAAGAAAAAAAAATGGACGGTTCGTTTGTTCATTTTTTTTTTCGTCCTCGTTAAAAATCAGAGAGAGCTCAAGCTTTTCGATAAACCCACAACCTTCAGCCAAGAGAGAGATAACAGAAGTTTCGTATAAAAAAAAGAAAAATTGTTACACTGTAAACGACACGCAAACTCGCGGTGTAAAACTTCGCTCGCATACTTCGTGGTATTATCTTTCCTTGCTCTTATTATTCGCTCGATTCTTCCGTCTCGTTGAACGAAATATCATTTTTCCGAATCGACGATTCTCGGCACATTTGTGCTTTCTTCGGTTCAGTCGCGATTCGACGATTCTTCGCGAATTTCAAGGTCGTAGGTCCGACACGGTACGGCCAAACGCGAAATTTCAAGAGCATTTCGAACACTTCTCGATGAGATTAAAAATCAGAAAAAAAATCGGACAAATCGAAGCTGCTTCACAGATTGCTTTTGCATAATAATAAAATCAAAATTTTATTAAAAAATTAATGACAAAACTAATCGTTCGACGAATTGCCCGGCAAATTTTTTTTTTATGGAAGTTAATTTTTCTGCATACGTATGAATTTTGTAAGACTTTTTAATTGAGTTTGAATTTTTATATGAAAAAAATATGCGGAAGATCGGAGAATTCAGAGTGAATTTGAAAATCTAAAAAAATTCATACGCATTCGGAAAAATTAACGAATCATGCTTATTAAAGAAAAAGTTCGGTTGCTAGGAAATTTGTTGAACAATTTTTTTTTTCACTAATTTGTTAACAACATTTTGTAATCATTATTGAGAAAAATTCATCTTTTCAGTGCCTTTAACTCGTGTAATTTTTTTCAATTTTTTATACCACGGAGAAGTGTTTGGAATTGTCTCAAATTTCACAAACTTATCCGAAATGAAACTGCAAGAACTATTTTGAATCCCTCGTTTGGCTGAACTGTACCGGACCTACTTGAATACTCTGCGCGTTGAACGGCATATAAATAACGATTTGTTCCTCAGCCTCGATAAGAATCAACCCGGATAATTTTTAAGAAATCCCTTGAAAAAAAAAAAAAAAAAAAAAAACGCATAGAATGAACTGGAACGATATAAGAATCTCACTACTCTACGGTAATAATCAGTGTGTTCCAAAACATGCGAAGAAAGCAGTAAGTAGTATGAACTAACTAACTATGTACCCTACGGCAAAGAACCGTAAAAGAAAAAAAAAAGTCGATTCCCGGCAAAAGCGCTCATTCGAGTCTCGTTGCGTCTCTTCGACATCGGCCGCAAGGAAAATCGAATATGCGCGCTGCTCGATTATCGTATGCGGAATCGATCGGCGAACGAACGGCTCGTCGCGTGTCCTACGATGTACCGGCGCTCGCAACGCAGACAAGAGTAGATAGTAATAAATTGTTTTCTTTTTTTGTACTTTAAATTCAAAAAAGATAATTAACATTGTCGTGCACAATAAGTATTTGAAGCCAAGCGAAGAAGGGAAGACAGAGCATACAAAATCAAAAAAAAAAAAAAAATACGTAAAAGTAATTGTCGGAGGGATCTTACCCTGGAGGAGGAGGGGGCACTTCCGGCACTCCCAATGGCCCAGCTCTTGGCAGGGCCATCGCTAACCACAGCCTCACCTAGTTGGGACATTGTAACAATACATGTTACCATAGTCTTAACACGAGTTTTGCCTTCGAATACAGTTTTTCTCTTTTTTTTTTTTTTCTTCGCGAGCTTCAATCGTTTTTACGACTTATAAAAAAAAATCCATTTTTGTTTTGAGTATCGCGGAAAAGCGGGCGTATTTTTTCTTTCGTCGCCGTTGACAAGAAAACAAAAATTTATGTACATCGTCAAATGTTTGGAGAAAATGATAGTGGCAAATACCGCGGTACGTGGACCCATCGGTGAAGTGTGGATGATTCGTTTACAGTTCTAAGAGCTTCGACAATTGCCAGTAATACTTTTTCACAGAATCATTCAATCTGTCTTGGAGAAAAGGGCGGGGGCCGACGGGGGCTCGTTCTAGAGTTGCAGTAGCGATAGCGCCTATCGTGCTGTAACTATTCAGACTGGCAAGGATTGTGTGGCAGAATATATATATACAGTATGATTCACGATAAATGTGGATTTTTTTTTATTCTCATTAATTAAAAAAATTATCAGACGACTTGAATTTCAATTGAAAATAATAAATTCTTGTTTTAAACACTTCTATGGAATGAAAGGAAAATCAATTTATAATTTAAAGTGAAGAAAAAAACTTATTAATATTTCTATATTAAAGAAATCCAATCTCGATTTTTTACAATAAAATTTTGTTTTTTTCGCAATAACTTTTCAAAACCGAAATTATTGACTCGATGTCCGTGTTGAAGCTATTTTTCTTGCATCAAAGACTCATTTTTCAGAAGAAAAATCGAGTCGTTGCATACTTGAATTTAAACACCTTATTTTTTGTTTTCAAAAACAATTAAATTTTAGGTTTGATAGCAGAATTTAGTATTTTTTTCAGAAGAATTTTTTGATTCCAGAAAAATCTTCGAGTTTCACTGAAAAGTGCGAAGACTGAGAAATTCCGAGGATTTTTCATAGAATTTTTCCGAGACTCCGATTAATTTTCGTCCGTGTTCAGAGAAATATTTTCATCGGGCGCGAACAATGCTGCGTATGTATATATATATTCGTATATACGATAGAATAACAGTCAATAGTAGGGACGCAGTGACAAAAGATAAATGAAAGATGCGCTCGGGTTTTAAATTTATATTATCATAATAATAATAATAATATGCTAATGAGCTACCGCATCGAAATACCGTCGGGCGGTTTTTACGAACGATGCATTAACGTGCTGTGCTGTGTGGGCAGAGGGCAGGGTCGGGGGGGTCAGGGTTACAGATGGATTTCTAATGCCTTGACGATAAATCGAGGACAACAAATGAAGTTGCCAGTCATTGGGAAACTTTATCATTTTCTTTCTTTTTTTTTTCTCTCGATGACATCTACTTTTCGTGGAATTTTCATTATTACAAAAAAAAAAAGGTGTATCGCAGAATAAACGGCTACCATGATCGATGAGCTTTGTTCGAACGAGATATCCTACGGAAAATCGCGCGAGAGCTTCGTCGTCGTTGATATTTTTTGTTTTTTTTCTCGATCAATCGATACGCTCGTCGCGTTCGCGCCGAGAGCGAACTTACCTGCCGAAGACATTTCGAACGGCAGGCCCAACGCCTCGAGATCGTCCTGGGTGACCTGTCCCGTAAGATTGCTCTGAAGATTGTTGGGTACCCTTTGCTGCGTCCGCGCTCCGACGACCGCTCGCAGTTCTTGCCTCACGAATTCGGAAGTCATGCTGCCCGTGCTGTTCGTGTTACCTGCGAAATACGAAAAGAAGAACGGATTAACGATCTCTCTTGGATTCGTGGGGAAGCGTCGAAAATTCGTTAAAAAAAAATAAAAATACTGCGCGAAATTTGAGCGACGAAAATCGTCGCAACGGAGTTGCGAAAACAAATGTCTGCAGACATGTCCGATACACGCATCTTAAAAAATATCGTCTCGTCGCATAGATTGTTTTATATATGAAAAAAAAAGGGTCCGAAACCTTCGAGTTTCGAGTGATTAAAAATCTGTTCTAATAAAGGCTCAACTACGGTGGCAGGGGGTGGTTTCGGGTTCAAAGCTACATTAATCGAGTCTCAATATTACTGAGCAACAACAGGTCGTATTTTTGTCTTATCGGAAATGATTTTCTTTTTTCTTCTCCTACAATTATTTCATCTAAATCGGGGTGGGTTACAAAAGGCATTGGGTTTTCTTTTTCTACCGTGGGATACCCCGTGAAGAGGGAAGAATAATCCGCAGTCTCATTTGCAGCAATTAACTTTTTTTTTTAAGCAGTAGTCAATTTTTTGTTTTTTGAGGAAATATGCATCACTGCCGAATATTCTTCGATCTCGTTATACAAATATACAGGACGATTCCAAGAGATAATCTACCATTACGTGTTGATAAAGGTGACTGTACATTATTATTTACAATTCGATTCTTTGCCGCAGTAAGTAATGTTTCGAAATGATCGGTATTTAGTATCGAATGATAGGGCGGACCGACCAGCGAATGAATCAACGAGGATTTTGTCGTATTCATGAAAGCCTAGAAATTAAATTAAACAGAAAAAATATTCTAGACCCGGTGTAATCGATAGCTCAGTGTCGTAGATGCGGAAAAAAAATATTGCGGTGAGATCGAGGAGAACGAAAAATAGATATGAATAGAAAAGCAAAAAAATACTTCGTACTTGAAGTACTTTAATTTTATATTGGAAGTACTTTTGGCTCCTTTCGACACAGGTAAAATTTGCGACATCGCAACGCTCGTCACTTAAGGTAGTCCATGCCTAAGGTGTTCATTTCGCATAAGTTCGAGGAAATTGAGAGTGAATTGCAAACACTTCTCGATCGTATGAAAATCTGAAGAAATTCATGCACTAAAAAAATTAATTTTGCATAATCATAATTCCAAATTGTTATTAACAAATTGACGAAACAAAAAATTGTTCAAGAAATTTCCCGGCAACGCAACTTCTTTTTTCAATGACAATAATCCTTTCATTTTTCCGAATACGTATGAATTTTTTCAGATATTTTAATTGACTGAATTTTATAATTGTCCACATTTTTTCGATTAAAAAAAAAATGTCAAAGTCAATTACAAAATCTGAAAAAATTCATACGTATTCGGAAAAATAGAAGAATTATTTTCAGTAAACAAACAGTTGCGTTGCCGGAAAATATCTTGAACAATTTTTTGTTTCGTCAATTTGTTAATAACAATTTGGAATAATTATTATGCAAAATGAATCTTTTCGGTACCTTTAATGTGCATGAGTTTTGTAAGATTTTTATACCGTCGAGAAGTGTTTGCAATTTAATTCCCAATTCCTCTCAGTTTCCTCGAACTTATGCGAAATGAACACCATACGCTTGGACTACCTTAAAAGCTTGGCACAATACGAAGCCGGCAACTATTTTTCCTTCTACCGGTCCGGAACCGATCGAATTCTTTTGAATTTTGATATCGACATTTTTGTTTTCTGGGAGAATGTTTTTTCTCATCAACGATAAAAGTGAATTTGTTCATTCGCTGGTCGATCTACCCGATTGTGGTTTCTTTTACAGGGCGCATCCAGTGAGCATTTGAGTTATGACACGGAATAGTGCTGAGACAGCAACGAAGCACCATGCAAACACTTAACACTATACAATTCACATGTGGTAGTAGTAATTATACAATTTAACGCCCTTCCGAGGATGAACGATGACGGACGCGCGGGATGATAATGAATACACTAAACGAGATTATGTACAGAGACTTTGGCGAAGCTATTATTCTTAAGTTTCTTAATTCCACTTCGAATGCATGTCGCCTCCTCGTTTCACGAACCCAGAGAATCTCATTTTCCGTACGAAGAACTCTTTTTTTTAAGTAGGCAAAAGCGAGGCAAAATGGATACAGAAAAAAAAAGAATTTGGAAACAATTAAACTCGATTTGAAAAACTTCGAATACAATTTTTTCAAATCTGTAGTAGAATTAGACCAGTTCAATTGGTATAAAAAACTCAATTTTGTGAAAACATTTTTTCAAACTCCATCTAAATTTGTCGAAAAAGAAACAATCTTTGCATTTTGCCGCGCTCTTTTCCAAAAAGTTTGCCGAAAAGCTGCCGTGGTTCCCAGTCGTGACTAGGAAAAAAAATCAATGTTCTCACATCGCACACGAGACACAAAGCGGTAATTTCGACCGGCCGCACAGAGAGTTCGACGTCCCGTTCTTGCGATGCGAATGAACGAGGCCCGCGTTAACGAGCCTCGCGGAATGTTCAGCGACTTTAAACAAAATGATTGATGATCGAGAGCCGGTACCGCAAGCCAATGAGTTATAAAAGAAAAAAAGAAAAATAAATATGGAAACACACAAACGACGGGGAAGCGCCGCCGCGGCCGGGATTGGTGCGACGATGGTTACGTACAAATGACAGTAGTAGGAGATTTTTTTAAAACAAGATTCGGTGAGTGATTGATAAGTGATGATGTGCTCGATAAGCGCCAGGTGAGGTTGAACCCGCGGCCTTTGCTTGCTTTTCGACGACGGCCGGCGCGCGTTTGGTTCTTTTTTGCTTTCGCATCTTGGTTACAGTTTTGCAAGAGGAATAGATGACGAGTTGTGGTTGTGGAGGAGAATGATGACAGTGATGGTCACATGACATTAAAAGGTCACATGACTTACCACCCATTTGGTGAGCGGCGGAATTATTGGGCGGCATTGATCTGCCGTCCTGAGGATCTCCGGGTCCGGTGCCGTACATCGACACCGAGTTACGATCGTAACAGAACTGACTGTTCTGCACGTCGGGATTGTTGAGACTATTGGAGCTCGTATGATACAATATGGAAGAGTGTTGCTGATTAGCGTAGTGCTGGCTGTTGTTTGGATTTTGTTGATTGTGACTCGCCGTCGGTGGACAACCGCTGTGCGGATGACTAGGTGACAACAGAGGCTGATCCTTGCCGACTCCGCCGCCGTAATGCCTCGGCGAGCCGAGTCCACCTGAAATCGATTTGTTTAATCTATCACCGACTTCTTCGCAAGGTAGGGAGAAAAAAGACAAATCGAAAACGTAAATTTTGTCACAGAGGCAGACATGCTCTCTACGGACATCACCGAATTTGCGTACAGGGACAATCTCGATTAGCCGGGCAGAGGATTTGAACGTATCAAATTTTTTAGGCTCTTTTTTATGCTCTTCAGGAATGGAAGCGACTTTTATCGACAATATTCGGAAGAACAAATGGCGCAAAATCTAAAATCAATTTTTTACAAAGTTACAAAGTGTTTTACTTTGCATCGTCGCTGATAAAGATCTCAATAAAATTCTCATTCGATCGAATGTCCGTACCGATTTCTTGTACATGTTAAAAAGGAATTTGATTTTTGTCGATATTTTAAATTCAACAATTTGAAGAAAAATTACGTTTACCGCAATATTTTATATGTAGACCTGAGGATTTTTCGATCACCATCGATATAAATCGTCGAATCGTTTAAAAAAAAAAACAAAACGAAACCATTGCTTTGAAAATTTCTCTGAGCGACAATTTTTCTTTTGAACCTCGCATGAACCGGATTTTTTCCTCGCATTCTGCGAAATAAAATTGAACACGTTCCCGCTTGCCCGAATAATCGCGATGGTCCTGCAATCATCATTGACTTTAAGAAGAAACTAAGAAAGCATTCCGTCGAAAAGTTCGATCACACCGACACCGGATAGAAAACGAAAGAAGACACCATCGTTCGGCCGCACTGATGCAATAATCAAAGACGATTTCTACAGCCAAAAGTTTTACACATCGAGAGACAGATAAGACACAATTCGGTACGATATTAGAATCTGGAAAGAGCAAGATATATTTTGTACCATACTTACCCCCTGACACTCGTGCAACAAGTTGCAACTCTCGAAGCACACGGAGTTGAAGAATGTATATATGATTTTTTTCTCTTTCAAATAGATACAATATCGATTCGAGATGCTAAAACCAGCTGATTTCATCGAACACTCTCTTCGGAACCTTGGTCCGCGAAAAAGTCTCTCGACACAGGACAAAAATCGACATTTTCGCGTGTTTTCAATAGTTCCCCGTCGAATCGTGTATTAAAAAGAAAAAAAAAATTCCTCGCGACTCTGCGAGAACGCGATATTTGGAGAAAAAAACGATGAATATAAGCGCGAATCACAGTCGGGAGAACTCTCGAGTTTCGGGCAACGAAGAATTACCTGGCAACTGCGTCGTGGCGGTGGGCGTCGAGGAGGCTCGCTGAAGTCGATACTGGGCCGTCGGATTGGCGGCGTTTGGATTAGGAACGGGAGGGAATTGGCTCGCCGTCGGGGATGCCGGAGGTGGAAACGCTTCGGCCGGAAATGGCGATTGCCGCGCCGATCCCGGTGTGCCCGGCGACGGCATGGATCGTTGCTGTTGCTGAAGCTGTTGCTGGGCCGTCGGCGGTTGCTGCTGCTGTCTCACCTGATTCACGTTGAACATTCTCGGACTGTTGCCGTAGTTCCCCTTGAAAAGGAATAAGAAATGATTTTTTTCGGAAAATCGGGTGAAGTTTTTTCGGACGATACGTCAGAGAAATAGGGCCATTAAATGGACACTCGAGAAAGACGCGAAGTTGTTCATTGAGCGATTCGTCCCGTTCGCGAAGAACGGCAAACTCACTTGTGATACTCGAGGCGACAGAGGTTGAGGATGCGAAAAGGACAGCATACCGGCCGGTGAGTGTGGCGAGAGCCGCGCCGCGGCGGCCGACACTTGTTGACCGCTGTTGAAATTGTTATTAACGACCGAACTGCGAATAAAAAGGAAAATGGAACGAATAAAATAAATGGGCACTTTCAAAGGCATCGAATTCTATGAGAATCGCGACTAAATCGAGACAATGATGTAATTACTGTTGCGGTAACGTTGCCGGATGGGAATAAGAGTGTGAAAGGCGGTGGCCCGAAGGCATCTGGACGGATCCCCCATAGCCCGGCGAGACTTGAGAATCTGGTACGCTCGAACGCTGCTGATGATCAGCATCGTGCAAAGAGAAAAGAACATTCGTGAATACAGAAACAATTCGAAAGGTTTCGCGGAGTCGAGAAACACAGTCGGATGTGGAGTATTTTACCTGTAGCGAAACATTTGGCGCTACGGTGTTGTTTAGAAGGCTATCGATATTGTGAATGCCCGATGCTATTTGGTCCGGCGCGGTAGCGTTCGAGGGTATTAGCAATTGCTGCTGCTGCTGCTGCTGAAGCAATCGTTGCTTGAGCTGTTGCTGATGCTGTTGCTGTATCAATTTGGTGCGTTGCTGTTGGAGTTGCGTGAACTGCGTCGCGTTCTGCCTTATGCCCGGCTGAGCGTTGAATCTTGCCCTCGATTGTTGCTGATACATTGGCGGCGGTTGGTAATTGTGGCTCGTCGTCACGGACGTGTTGCCCAACTGAAGAATCGATGACGAATGAAATTGTCGAATTAACACGAAAAACTAGACCCTAAACGAAGTGAGCGCGCGAGGTAGAAGAAATATTTTTCTTCTTCGCGCCGCTCGAACGAGAGCGAATCGCAACTTACCGCCGTGGAATAAGCCGGAGGTGTGCCGGGCATCGTTATCGTGGAAGACGTGGGATTAACGGCAGTCTCGCAGTCTCGTATCAGCGACTTTTGTATTCTGTCAATAGCCATTTTTTCGTTCATGTCGTCGATCTGCGGGGCCGCGATGACGTCCAAAACATTGGCTATCGCCGACGATTCGGTCAAACGTGACGCCAGACCTGTTCGAGCGATTGCGATTAGTAGGAAGACTCATTGACGATTGAATAGAATCGTCGAAAAATCGATAGTTACCCGCGATGGCTTCGTCCGGCACGAAGTCGATCACCTGATCGAGAATATCGGATAGATCGGGATCCGACGATTGATTATCCCACGCGTTTGGATCTGTTCCCGGCGGACGATACTCCCCGCTTGGAGCAAATTCCGAATTCATTTGTCCCATTGGGGTCCTTTGCTGCTGTTGAGCGAAATGACAAAAAACATTGAAATGCTTCAATTTTCCAGATGAACGTACAAGAAATTCAGTACCAAACATACATTATACCGTTTAATTTTTGAAAAAGTAACCCGAAAGTATGAGAAAAGTGACTCAGACGCAAGAAAAACCTTGTGCATTATAGTTTCAGTGTATCAAATTTCAAGAGGACATTTTTTTTCTTCCTTTTGATATATTTCTAATAGCACTATTTTTAACAATTCCATAATATTTTGTGTTAATTGAGGAATTTTTTTCTCTTTCAGTCGAATTTTTTGACGACAGATTTACTGAACTTTCATGGTTGTTGGAATCTCGTTCCCGTGGATCTTTGTCCGCGAGACGAGGTTAATTACGGTGAAACTCACTTGACTTAGCATGTGACTGAGGTAGATATTGGTCGCTTGTCGAGGTAGTTGTCTGGGTTGATTTTGGAGAGGTGTACGCGCCGAAGTCGCCGTTGTCGTTGTCGTAATGCTGACCGGTTGCATACTGCCGCCGGTCCATGGCTGTTGCTGCTTCAAGCGGTCGGCGATGCGCGGCAGCTTATCCTTTAATTCGATAAAAAAAAAACCGATAAAATAAATTTCTATCAATCAACTCCACAACTATACATTAAATTTAGTCTTGTCTTATTCGACAAAATAATCGTAAATTAAACTTTCACTCTGTGTCTCGTAAAAGATAAGAATGTTTGAGGAGAGGTTAACGAAAAAAATTTCGAGACAAAAAAAATGCAAGAATGGAATTTCGTCGGAATCGATTGATCGACAAACCTGTGGAGTAGCCGATATCACAGATGCGGGTATTGGCGGTATCGTCGCGGGCTGAGACGGCTGTTTCGCCAGCAACGACGCCAACATTTTGTTTTTCTCCCATAGTTTGCTCGTCGAGTTGCTCGATACGCCCGTACCGGATGACGAGACTTGATGCGAACCGTCCATCGGACGTTTCACCGCCATGTTCATGTCGCCGTCCTCGCCGGGCCTCTTCTGGCCGACCTGGGACGTTGCCGAGTGCATGTGATCGGCGGAGCCCGATTGCGAGGGTGAAGGCGTTGCCGCGCTGAATCCAAGACTTCGCAGCAACGGGTCGTCGTCTCGATTCTGCAAAAAAAACAAAGAGTACCCCGATTATTATAAATGTCTTTCCCTCAATGAAGAAACGTTGCGCATGAAAGGAAAATCAATTAAATCGTTTCTCACCTCGCGCTGTTCCTGCATTTTTCTCTCCTCGTCGGGGTCCTTCAGTAGCTGTTGCAGAAGCTCGTTCTGCTTCTTCAGTCCGGCCCGCGCTTCCTCGTCCTCGTCATTTTTCTCATTTAATAACTTAAAATTGCGAAACACGGTGAGAATCGAGAGAAGTTCGTTCGACGCGGAGTGCGCGCGGCAGGCTCGTAAATAGCGTTGCGTCGCGCGGACGGAATGTCCAGGAGGAATGCGGAGCGTCGATGGGCAAAGGAGCAAAGTCGCTCTCGCGCGATACGCGGCCTCATAGATTACGAATATTTGTCCGTACACGAGAGACACACGAGGCTGTGCATTCCTTCGTCCTATCTCTCGGATCTTCACGGGCGCGCGACGTCATCGCGCGCGGCCCGAACGAGCCGAGAGCAAGACTCGCGGCGTGAAAATGCATCGAGGTCGAAAAGAATCATTGTCAGCGAATCGCGACTCGGCACCGTAACACAAGCCTTTCATCCTGCTCGAGAGGGGCGTCAATGATTTCGGAAACGCTAATCGTTAGCGACAAAACAACGAGCAGCTCCGAAAGTGTCTCGTGTGAGAAAACTCTCGTCTCGATCGAGGCGAGGAAAAAAAAAAACGGAAAAAAAAAGAATCCCGAAAAGGGCTTTGGGCAGAAAAAAAGAATCGTTACCTGCAGAAGCATGTTGTTGCCAAGCGAAGACTTGGAATGCTCGACATTCGGTTTGGCGACGTTGCTCGGACTCGTTCGCACCTTAGTGTTGTGCTCCGAATGGTACTCATCTTCGTCTTGTTGATTCAACAGTATCTTCAATATCCTGTGCTCGTTCTGGGTGTCGTTGTCGTTGTTGCCATTGTCCTGCGTCTCGTCACTGACACTCGGTCCCTTTTTCGTCAGCAAGTTTCTCAGCCTGCCCGATTCCGTCGACACAACACTGTTTTGGGTTTCACGATTCTGCGGAGTCTGTTGTATCGCGATATTCGCGCTCGTCGTTCCGTTGCCGTCGACATTGGCGGCGTTGCCACCGGCGTGGGCATTGTGCGACGCGGCCGCGCTCGTCGGGCAGCCCTTCGGATCGTCGTGCCTCTTGCTCGTCGACGGACCGCCGATCCCGCCGGCACCGGCGCTGCTCCCACCGCCGTTGGCGCTTATGATACCGCTCGCGGTATTCGACAAGGACGTCTGCGACTCCTGAAGCGGACTGAACGTGAACGTATTACTGAAGGTGTGAGCGGCGTTCACCGACGACGGGCTGTACGCATGAAAGGGGCTGCAGTGAGACGCGACCGTCGTATTAGAGGCGTACGCTCCCTGCGGACTCGGCGACGTCGGGGTCGGCTGTGAGGGTGGTCGCGAATTCGGTGGCCCGCTTTCTCGCGACTCCGGCCTATCGGCCGTCGCCCAACCGCTGCTACTGTCCAGGTCCAGCGTCGAGCTCGGAAAGAACTCGAACTCCAGATCCATGTTGCTCGAGAATTGGTTGAACGGATTGCTCGCGCTTAACGAGCTAAGGGGATTGTTGCAATTCTCACCGGCGCTAAAGCCTAACGAGTTCGAGGTGGCGCCGACGGTTCCTCCAACGGCCCCGCTAACAACCGACGAATTTCTCGTCATACCAACGCTCCCTCCTCCTCCTCCGTGACCACCACTTACACCACTCACTTGACCGTTTACATGCCCGACTGACATCAGCGGGCCACCCACGTTATTGTTATTGTTACCATTATTATTATTACTATTATTCGCACAACGGTTACTAGAGTGTCCTGAGCACGTTTTGTTGTTGGAAAGCTGACCACCCTCGCTAGGCGTTAAGTCATTGTCCCTATTTCGTTGGACAAGAAAAAAAAAGAAAAAAAAAAAAGAAAACAGAACGAATACATGAATTTATTGAGTTAGTTTGCGTGGATCTTCTCTCTCTAAATTTCTATTTGGCTTTGTTTTGTTCGCATTGTGACACTCGTGGAAGCGAATGATTTGTGCTTTTATCCGCGATAATGACACGTTTCTTGTTTGGTAGAAAAAAAATATATTGTCGGTTTCCTTCGAGATGACTTCGTGTGTCGAGTGTGTGTGCTTTTTTACTTTGGCGAGACGTGAATAGCGTCGAAAAAAATTAATTGAAACAACCACCAGATTAGCGACGATGATTTGCGAGATGTTAAGTTGGAAAGTAAAAACGAATAATAAGGCGGAAAAGAACGAGTAGTTAATCCGACGATGATCGATACTGCAGGGATGCAAAATTTGCGAGGAGAGATTCGTGAGAGCCGACGAACATTGAGAGCGCACAAACCTCGGGGTGGCGTGGATTGTTTTGCGGCGACGTCGCCGAGTGCGGGGATCGTTTAGCTGATGATTGTGCGGTGGATTACTTTGCGATACAAAAGTGAGGAATCGAAACGTTTCGCGCGTGTGCGCGGACACTCGAGCGTCCGCGCTCACACTCGAACGAGACAGCGAGATAAATCGTTTGATTGTTATTGCTTTTTTTCTCCAAGAGTGGCCAGATCTCCAACACCTACGGGATACGCGTGAATCATGTTTCGGGAAGCATGCGGAATTGAAGGTCATTCAGGCGGATGGCTGATAAGCCAGTCCTTGCGGTGCAATCGAGTCAATCGGGTACTAACGCTTTGAAAATTATTTCTACACGATTCAAACAAGAAATTCGTGATTCTATCTCGGGTTTTTATCAATGACTTGATGTTAAAAAGAAACATTGAATTCATTTAAAAATTTTATCAGTTTACGACGACTTCGAGAGCATTTTTCTGAATTTTTTGTTCATTGCTCATTTCGTTTTTTAAAATTAACTTTACAAATACAACGAGGAATTTGAATCGTTTGTCGTGAGCCTGCATTTTTTTTAATGAAAACTGCAGAATTCACTGCGAAAGCAATTTAAGAAATGAGCCAATTCTTTCCGGATCCATTATATATTTTTTTCTATGTAAATTTCAGGGTCAAAACGATGCTCGGGAAAATTCGCACGAAGTTCTCGCATGAAACGTGTAAGAACAATTATTTCTTCGATCTTGACTTTGCAGTGTCGCGAGGACTGTCTCAAAGGTAAACAAGGAAAAAAAAAAAGAATCCCTCGTCGCATCGAGGATAAATTAGTGGGAGTAACGATTAAGCGGAACAATTTCCGGCTTTCGGGGGGTGTAATGCTGTTTGTCTCGAGTTAGCCAAAGGCATCTGTCGTGTGTCGTGAGGCGAAAAAATCGCGAGCGCGATTCGTACTGTGAGCAACATGAGAGCGGTGCGACGGTGAGGCTTTACGTTCGAAATGATTCTGTATTCGTTACTATTTCTCGTAGAAAAAAAAATGAAAAGCCAAGTCGACTTACCCGATAATAGAATTGGTGGACATCACAAACTCCGTGTCGTTCATCACATTTGCTTTGAAAAGTTTTGACTTTGTTTGAACGTTGAGGAACTTGTCAGGGCAGATGCGTAGCCGGTACATGGAACTCGTTCCCTCGCCGGCTTGTAACGTGTCCTTCAAATGAGCAGTTAGTTTACTGAGATCAAGTGGATGACACAAGTCCTGTATTGTAGAGCCAACCAGGTCCTGAAAACAACGACAATAAACATCGCGCCAATTTACTTCCTTCCTTTTGTCTCAGTCTACCAAAAACTATGTAGGAAAGATCATTCTCGACCTTTTTATCCATTGAAGATATAAAAATTATTCAATTTATTTATTAATGCTGATAGAAATTTACTTGCACAAAGTTATTTGTAAAAAATTCCAAACGGCGCGAAAACTGCAGAGTTACCGCTCAAAATTAGACGAGAGAAGAGATCTTGACTCCGCGACAAGTGGTAAAAATTTCAGTTTGGTATCTCAATCCGTATTTAAGTTATGAGTTCAAATGATGAGCACACACCTATTTTTTTTCGAGCATTCTGATCGGATTAACATGAAAATCTTCTAAAAAAACTGTTTCAGCGGAAGGAAGACTCGAGGAAAAAAATGTGAGAATTCGATTGACTTCAAAGAAAAAAGAATGAGTCTGTTTGATCGTTCGGCGAATTACCTTGTTTAGGTACTTTGAGTAAGAACGTGAAAGCCAACTGGTGTCCACCGCAATTATTTTGCCGGTCGTGTCCAATTTGACGGTAAATTGCTCGATGGTCGTGCCGATGGGCTTGTCGTTCAGTGGAACTCTCCGGGCGACGCACATGACGCAGTCCGACGATTCCGATGACACATCACCGCTCTCGAGACGATCGCTGTTGTTCGGAAGAAGGGCGGAACAAATTTGCATCGGTTCGTACTTCGATACGCGCTGTTGCTTCTCTTCCATAGTCTCGTCCTTATCATCGGGAGGCTTCACCAAAAAGCGACAATTGAAGGTACGGTTCCTCGTTTGTGGCTGCGGCTCGCTCGTCCACCCTGCGGATGAGATTCGCGGCGACGATTAATCATCGTTAAAGTGTTTTTCTAGATCGCGCCTGCGGTCGATGAATCAAAAATGTGTTTTTCCTTTCCTCGCCGCGGTTTCGGCGCGAACTTTGTTTTTTCCTTGATTTTATCGCGGTACGAAACGTTACGCTTCGACCTCGATCGAAGTCGTTGTATTTAAAGGAACAAATACGACGAATTAAGACAAAATCAATACAACTCTGACGATCTCGATGTAGGTCGGGAGGTGATGAAAAAAATTCTACTTCGTGAACACAAAAAAAAAATTCGTTCCGGCGGGGCGGTGAGAAGTAACCATTTTTTGAAACTTTAAGTACCAAATAAGCCTCGATACTTGAGTACCGTCCAGCTCTGAAAGAAATATACTGACCTAGTGACATCGGCAGTAGGCTGGGCATGAAGGTTTGGTGATCGCCATGATGAATAATGTTGTAGATATCCTTGCCGAGGACATCGTCCTTAGAATAATTTATGTACTGATTTATATTATCCGTAACGTATTCGACGCGACCCTCGGAGTTCACAACGAATAGAAAGCCATCTAGCGCCTAAAAAAAATTCAAATCAATATTTCCGTACTGTCACAATAGTTTTTAACATGTCTTACATTTCTTTCGAAGTATCGTACCAATTCGATTTTTTTTTTCAGTACGATACACGTTAGGAACTATTATTAATAACCCACGCAGTTAACCACCATTATTAATATTACGGTTCCTTCGTCAACGATACGGAAAGAATTTCTTTTTTTTTAATCACGCAACATCACCTTCGCGTGGATTCGACAAGATTCATAAATGCGTCCCGTAAACGTTGATAAACCATTAATATATCATGCCCATGTCGGTCTTTGTGGGTTCTATACCGAAGAGTCAAAACACTTACTCTGAAATTCATTTTTACTTCTCTCGCGTCGCAACGGGGGCAAATAAAATGATCGTGGCCGCGCGGGTCCGTTAACAAAACTTTGGAAAAAAAATCGTCATCGAACCCCCGTAAAGACTCTACCGTCGATTTAACGTCGAACGCTTTTTCTTTTCTCCCGAACCCCCTTCAAAATTCCAACAATCTACGCTATTGCCTGCAAATCAATCGTGCATTTAGCCAGATCTTCCCCTCCCGACACAACCGAAATTCGTAATACCGTCCGTGTGCCTCGAATACGGAGCGCTGATAATCGATCTATCACGAAAACGGCCGCGACGAGAGCGCGAAGCGAATTAAGAAAAAAGAAACGGATTGAACAAAAGCGTTTTCGAGGATAGCGATAGGCAACGGGGCTCCGTTTCCGCGTTTCACGGAATTGTTTCTTACGAACGGTGCTTAGCGAAACGAGAAAATCAATTTGAAGCACCTCGAGCAAAATCGGGCCAACTTGATCGTTGGACAGTATGTTCGGATTGGAAGATGAGACTTCTCCCTGCTGAACAGCATGACTATTGGAGCCTTCTTGTTGCCTGATGTTCCGAATCTGGAAAAAAACATCGAAATACAACTCATTAGTCTCGCGTTGAAAGAAAGGCGATCTCGATACGATGATTGGTGAAAAAACGAAAATAAAATGATGAACAAGATTGGCAATTTTTGACAATTTTTTGTCCCAGAATCGCACTAAGATATTTTTCTCAAAACGAAGCAAATTCAATTAAAAAATCCTAAAACGAAAAAATTCAGATTTTCATGTTGAACAAATTGATATTTCTAGAAAAATAAAATCGTCGATTTTCGCTTTGTCCCAGAGTCGCATGAACAAATTTTCCAAACGGCCCAAATTCCATGTAAAAAAATCGTAGAACTAAAAAATTCAGATTCTAAAAAAATTGATATTCCTATTGAAAAATCGTAGATTTTTACTTTGTCCCAGAGTCGCATTAACGAATTTGGCAAACCGGCGCAAGATCCATAAAAATAATTCCTACACCTAAAAAATTCAGATTTTCATTTTGAAAGATAGATCTTTTTCGAAAAAAAAATCGTAGTTTTTTCCGGGTTCGATTGGAGCCGCTCGGCGATGAGAAACGGTCGTTCATCGAGAAATCCTACAGTTACCGGCGGAATTGAGCGTTGACCGCGGGAGTCGCGAAAAGTTCGCCGCGTCGTCCTTGGTCTTATATTTCCCGTCGCCGATAGATCGCGTCGTAATCTCAATGAGTTAACATGTGGCCTCGAAAAGTCGGTGACTCCGACGGAGAGTCCGCGCCGACAAACGCCGCGGCTTGCGACGTTGCCGTTCTCTCTCGCCCGTTCGCTCTCGCGGGGACCGCTCGCCCGAACCCCTCCCGCCCCTTTTTATTTCGCGCATCGGGCTCTCTCGCTCCTCCGTCCTCGCCGATTTGCCATAAATTCTTTCGGTGCCCAGCGCTACCTTTACTCTCTTCGTTAAAGAATCGACCCGTAGGCGCCGGGGCTGTTCCTACACTCGCGTATCGCTGCCGCATGCTGCTTCTCGATTCTAGTCGACCTATTTTTCTCTTCTCTTCCATTTGTGAGTTTCTGTTATTTTTTTTCCTTTTTTTTTCCAATAAACCATGCCCTTTCTTCGTGTGCAGCTTCGAGCTCATTCACGGTACAACTATAAAAAAAGAAGCGCTTGTCTCGATAAGAAAAAAATATCGACTGCGTTTCAGTTTTCGATTATATAAATCGGTCATCGGAGCGCGGCTTTGACCCATTTCGTTAAAAATCTGAATTCATGATCTTTATTTTTTGTTCGAGATTAACTCGTCGCTAAAGTGAAAACTGGGGATTGGAAGAGACGACGACGACGATGATGATGATGATGATGAACATGATGATGATGATGATGATGATGAGGACAGAGCAGCGCCGAACGGAAGTCTCTTCTTCCCCGATCCCCGCCGTTCGCTGGCCATGGCCCTGGCCACGCAATCTACGTACGGCGCGAGTACATGCGAGTTAGCACGATTGCACACTTCGTGGAAGTTGAGCCTCTCGGCGTTATTTTATCAACAC
Source organism: Ischnus inquisitorius (assembly GCA_963924025.1). Taxonomy (NCBI): domain Eukaryota; kingdom Metazoa; phylum Arthropoda; class Insecta; order Hymenoptera; family Ichneumonidae; genus Ischnus; species Ischnus inquisitorius. The sequence goes on from OZ001249.1 coordinate 3,167,292, forward strand.
CTCCAATCGCCCGGTAGATTAACGAGGCGTCCACCTAACAACAACGCCTATTCCCGAGCTCTCCCGAGCCCGCCGTTTCGTCATTTATCAAAAACATTTCGCGCTCGCACGCCGAGAAACGGATCGCGAATGTTCCCTCGAGGGTACTGATATTATTTAGCGGAATGGAAGAAAAAACCGAGTTGGGCAGCACTTCGAGTACCGAGTACTTGTTCGACACTTCAAGTACTTTGAGAACTTTTGGGTACGAACAGTAGTTTTTTGCGCCTTCGAGTACTTTTTTCGTACAAGCGCCTTTACTACGAAAACGTTTGAATCTGCAAAAATAAATTTCGACGACCCTCAACGCTCCGAGAAAAGCTCTGGAATAAATATGTGCAATGACTTTTTTTCCGTTTTTAATTCCCCGCGGAAGTATCTTTTGTTTTTCAATCCCCACGAACAATGATGATCATTTTCGCTCATTCGAAGCTTTGACATGCTCTACGTTTCTCTATTTTTGCTCGGAAAGACAATTGTCTAGAAACTGTTCTTTTCTTTCTCTTTTTTGATTTCTTTTAATGCACCCTATTTTCGGTGTGTTTTTATGGTCTTATTGCTAGCAGATTTTACTTGAATTGTGATAAAATTTGTCTAACGGTGCAAAAATAACTGAGTACTTGAAATAGTACTTGGAAAGGTACTTTGAATGCAAAAAATACTTCGTAACTCCAGTACTTGCAGTACTTTGTACTTTATACTTAAAGTACTTTGTACTTTATACTTAAAGTACTTCGTACTTTATACTCAAAGTACTTCGCACTTTATACTTGAAGTACTTCGCACTTTATATTTGAAGTACTTCGCACTGTATACTTAACCCTTTAACTGCCACTGTAGCAAATATGCTACATTGGCAAATAAAGCTTTTTTTCCCGTAAACTGTCTTAAATTCTGGAGGAAAATTCTGAAAAAATTTGACGAATAGCAGTGCATACAAATGAAAGTTTTTCCACCGAAATATCGATTGAAAAATTATTTGTTTAAGCGAAAAAATTGAAAAACCAAATTTTTCAAGAGTGATATTTTTGACATATCTTGATACAAAAATGCCTCGAGCAGTAGAAAAAAATAGTTTTTCTCAATGAAAAAGAGGCTTGGCCGTTAAATGGTTAAAGTACTTCATACTTTATATTTGAACTACTTTGTACTTTATACTCGAAGTACTTTCGGCTATTTCGCCCTACTCGGAAAAAAATCATCGACACAAATTATGGAGATGGATCGAGGAGTAAATGAGGGCCAATGGAAATTTTCGAAGCTCTCACCTGATCGACGGTTCTTTGGAGAATTTGACATTTGTCAGTCTTGCCAGAGCTCATGTCCGTGGCGGAAATCAGCTCGGCAAGCTCATCGATATACAGGTTCTCCTGGGTCCGTCGTCTTTTCTCGTTAAGGCACTTGTTACTGAAACACACAAGAAAAAAAAAACGAAAAGTTCATTATTTTCAGTTAACTAGCAACAATTTAATTGTTTAATTTCTTTCACATTCAATGGCACAACACGGCATCGATATAGAAATTAATAGAGACGAGATTCTGATAGATGAACAAAAAATGAAAAAATAGAAATTGGACAAAATAAATATCAAGGAAAATTGAACTCACATTTGCGACTGAGGCTTGGCATCTGATTTCTTTCTCTTCTTGGTGATGTTGCCGGTAATTGCACTCATTTTGACCCACAACGGGTCTTGTAGGTCACCGGGGCCAGGCCTGTCGACAGACAAAAAACAGACGTGTTAACTTTTTTTTTCTTTTCAATCGGTTAAATTTTTTGCAATATTATTATTTTTATTTATCCTATTATCGGCGTCACGTGCGCCTCGCTAATCGGGTAAGCCGATGAATTTTTATAGCGACGAGACGAAACTTGCGATTCGCTTCGAACTTTCTCGCAGCTTTTGTCTCGCAATCGCGAAGCGATATTCGGCGGGGTTTCTTCGAGATCGTCGACTCCGATCGATCAATCGAATAACTCGAATTTCTCGCTCTCGCTCCAGCCGCGGATCCTTCGGCTGGATAATAAACGCCGCGTTCGCAACGTCGCGGACGCGGAGTCACGAAAAGCAAGGCTTGCGCATTCTCTCGCATCACCGTCTGGTCAGTCGTTGGCCCCGGCCGCGACTCTCGCTAAACGATCGTACACACGCGCGCGTAATGACCAATCCGCGATATTGACGAGCCCCCCGCTCGGGACGCGACAGAAATTCGACGGAAAATCATTGTTGCACAAACAAACGAGCCGAGCGCGAGTGCCGAGCTAAGCAAGAAACGAGCCCTCCCCCGCTCGACGTCGCGTCGAATTCAATATTTGTCCCGAAGTTCAACGAACCCCTCCTTCGGCATTGACGGTGTTATGAAATCACTTTCGTGCAATCTCGCTCGTTTCCTCCGCGTCCGAGGAATCATTCGTCGCTCCTTTGTTCGGTTATCCATCGTGTTCGGTAAAAGATCGGCGAGAAATTGAACGACGAATCGAAGGAGATTGCTGTCTATTAAAATTGCATTTCGCACTAAAAAAATGCACGTTTGAAGAGACGAGCAGTTTAAAAAGAAAAAGGTCGAGCGCTACCAAATTTGACAATTTTTTTTCTCGGTACTTAACGAGACATCGGACCGAAATTTTAAGAAGCGGCTAAACTCACGGAGGGGCTAAACTCACGGAGAGACTAAAGTCACGGAGTGGCTAAACTCACGGAGGGGCTAAAGTCGTAAAGGGGCTAAGGTCACGGTGTGGCTAAAGTCGTGGAGTGGCTAAACTCACGGAGAAAAAAAAATGTATACGTTAAAAATGTTTGAAAAAACACAAAATTCGAAGGAAATTGAAAAATCTAAAAAAATTCATACGTATTCAGAACAATGAACGAATCATTTTCATTAAAAAAAAAATTGATTTTTCGGAAAATTTGTTGATCAATTAATTTGTTCATCAATTTGTTAATAACATATTAGATTTATTTTGATGCGAAAGTAATGTTTCAGTTGTAACATGTATGCATTTTTTCAGATTCTTATACCATCGAGCATTGCAATTTTGTCTCATTTATCGCGAACTCATGCGAAGCGAGGGCGAGTCGACATAACTTAAAGTTTTCGTCTCCGGCGCGCCGCACGTGGACTGCACTCGCACGTGTTCGTCTCCCTCCCCGAGCGCCGCCGTGGCGAGGACGCTCGGGCGCGCGGAGACTTCGTTCGCTTGTGCTATCCGCTCGAGCCCCGCGGAGCTGCTTTCATCACGGGGTTCGGTATAATGATGGGTACGGGCGACGAGGAGACGTGGCGCCGAGATTCCTTCCCCTCGCCTCGCCGTCGCCAATTTCCTCGTGCTCGTCGGAGAGCCTCTCGTGCTCCGTCTCGCGCTGCGGGCTCGTCGGCCACCGCTCGAGTCCCGAGTGAATTATCGGGACGAGCGACGATTCGCCGCGAAGAATTCGCTCGTAACGAGCCCGGCAATATACTTCCCGGCGTAACGAGGGATGCGAGCGTTTCGCGCTTTGCGAAAACCAACCGCGCAACCGAGCCATTGAAACCCGAGCCATTAATCTCGAATAGATGAGATGAATAAATGAGACACGAATAATTTTTAGAGATAATGAACTTTAATAAGTATACGTTTCGAAAACATAATATGGAACATTAAATTTTATTATTTTAATAAAAAAAAATGTTTAAATAAATTATATATAGCATATAATTTAGAGGAATTTGAAGTATATTTTTTGGGTTAACAATTTATTAGCCGCAGAAATTTATTTATTATTATTATTTTATGTATTATTTATATTTATTTTTTTAATTTTTATTCTATTATTATTTTGATTATTTATTTATTTATTATTTTATTCCTTTCAACTGGTATCAGTTTTCTAGCGCCGCAGTTGGTTCCGGTAATTGTTTTTTTCCGTGTGAGGTTTATGGGCGGGAAATCACGAGATTTGAATTTCGGTCGAGATTCGTCGGAGGCTTTGCGAAGGTAGGGAGAACGGAAGGAGGCGAAACTCGCATTCACTTATCAACCGGGAGGGGTTACGAGCAGTCCTACGATTCCGTTGTTTCGCGAGAGAACTCGCCAGAAGTATATAAAGAGTGGCTGTGCGCGGAGAGCGCGTGTCTGCGCATTCGCCCGTACAAAAGCAGAACAGATGGGCGTACTGGGCATTCGCAGTGTCTAGCCCTAACCGACGATAGGATTAGAATTCAACAGTCTGCCTAGCTTGTTTAGAATGAAAGGCTCCCCGGTTGAGACAAGGCTCGTTTCATTTTTTTTTCTTTTTTTTTTCCCCTTTTTTTTTCGTTTTCTTCGAGGCGCACGTTTGTAAAGCTCGCGCATTTAGATCCACGAAGTAACTTGAGACAATACTCGCCGAGACTGAAATCTCGGCTCGACGGCTCGACGATTGTGCAACGAATTATAACGTTCCGCTCGTCGAAACTCGATTAGACCGAAAAAAGAATTTATTCGTGGCTACCAAACGTACAAGTTGGATATGGCGAAATAAATGTTTGGTTATTTGATCGATTCGGGCCTAATTTTAACCCGAACTCGCTCAGTGATTGGCAAACTAATATGCGATTTTTCAGCTTAATCGATTAAAATTTCCGGAAACGGCAGCGCGCCCGAACGATTTTTTGATAAACTTGGAAAATCGAAATGTTCACAAATTTTTCTGATCTGGTTTTTGGATGTTTTGTAATGGTCCAAACACTGTGAAAGCCTCGAAATGTTTTTTTTTTTTTTTTTTTTTTTTCACGAAAACCAAGCTTTTCTACGAGGGAGCGAAATTTATTATCATAGTGATTTTTTTTTTTTTGCGCGAAAATATAACGAAATTCGACGGGTGACATAATTAGATTTTCAGTCGAATTATTTTCTTCGAAGAAATATCAGTAGTGTGGCGATTGCGCCTACCTCAACGTTGAAATCAATTACGGATAATTATTCGTGCTAACATAGTGGTTATCCTGTGGCGTACCGCGTTGCGCGGACACTTTAACTAATCGGTGCAATTTAAAATGTCACCGCGCCAACGGCGCAGAGCAACGGTAACGTTCAATGATCGACAGGTCTGCAACGGCTCAGGGGAGCGGTACAGTCCGACCAAGCGTGGGATCCAAAGAGATTTTCGAACACTTCTCAATAAGATATAAATCAGAAAAAAAAGTCACGTATATCGAAGATGCCGGCAAGATCGATTTTGGACAAAAATAATACCAAAACGTTATCAAGAAACTGATGTCCAAAAAATTGTTCAACAAATCGTCAGGCGAACCAACTTTTTTGCAATGAAAATAATTTGTCCATTTTTCCGAATATGATTTTTTTTCAGAATTATGTCCAATTATTTGAAGTTGTGTTTTTTTTAGAAAAAAAAACAATGAACGAAAACGAAATTCTTAATAATTCGATAAAATTCTGATAAAAATCATGCGAACAATTTTTTTGAATCAATTTTTCAACAACTTCCTGGTATTATTAATATGTAAAATTGGTCTTTTCAGTGTTTTTCGCAGGCTCGATGTTTTTTCGATTTTTATTCCATTACGCAGCTGTCGAAATTCTCGTTGAATCTCGTGTTTGGCCGCAACTGCACCGCCAGAGCTATCTCAATAATTCATTAACTTTTCCTTTTTCTACTGTGAGATGAGAAAAAAAAAATACAATCACACTAATCTCGAACAGCAATTCACACAATCGCATATAAAATAAACGTACGTCGAAATAATGCTCATCGTCGATGATTATATTTACAGTTATGAACCCTAAATAATAAAATATCATAATCAATCATGATATGTACTTGACTTTTCTTATTAATTTTTTTCCTACATATGACTAAAAAAAAAATGCCAATCGACAAAAGCAAAAAAAAAAAAAAAAACTCGAATTCTGACAATAATTTATGGCTGAATGTACCCCGCATTGCTCCGATGTTGAGCAACCGATGTCACGAATTCCTCGACTCGGAGTTGTAGCGAGACAAAAAAAATTGCGCGACATCGATGACTTTCTGAAAAGCACGTAGAATAACCGCATTCTCAATATTGAGCGGTTCGAAGTGTAATGATAAACTAGTATGTAATATATTTCAATTTGATTTTCTAATCAATTTTCTAAATTCCTTTTATGGTTAATTCATTTATCGAAATAAAAAAAAAAATTAATATTGCATTTTTATTGCAATAAAAAATTCTTCTTGTAATTAACACATTTTTCGAAATTATAACAAATAAAGGGAAAAAACCGATTTCCGTTCGGGCATCGATCGCGCGGGCAAAGGATTGAATTCATGGAAAAAGGCACCTTGCATCACGAGTCGTGCGCGCGAGCGCACGCGGCCGTCACCCGGTTGTCGCATCAACGAATCATCCAGCAGCCCACCTTTCCTCTTCTCTTTCCCAGTCGTTTCTTTTTCTTCCTCGCCTCGCCTCCCCGCAGCCTTTCAATTGCGGCTCTATCGTTCGTTCACTCTCCGTTCCATTGCCACAGTGCAAACGTCACGATTGCATGCGAGACTGCCATGGTAAACACGCGCGCGCACACACACACACACTCGCGCGCGCAGAAAACACGAGAGAGGCATAAAACCTCGAGAGGCTCCTTTCCCCTCCGTCGCGCGGCGCGTTGTTGTTAGAACTCGATAATCCGCTGGCCGACGAGCCAAACCGAGCGTCTCCCGTTCGCGAACTTGCTTCGAGGAAGACTCTTTCGGTCGCTCGCGCGCGTGTTTCTTTTTCCTCTCGACGCAGAAAGCGGGCCGTTTTTTTCGGACCGTTCGCGAGAGAGGGAAATACGAACGATCGAGTCCGCGACGGATGACACACGGGAAACTCACTTTCGATACGAATCCCACAACTCGCGCTCGAGATAATGAAAATAGAGGAACAAACGATTTTCGACTACACGACGAATCTTCGGGTGTCGCGGGCGTGGGGCCGCGTTTTCACGATATCGCGGGCGCGCGACGCCCGTGCCGAAGCAAACAATGCTCGGACCGCCGTGAGCGTACGAATAGATGATAGACGTTTTGACATAGTCGAAGCAGGAGGAGAAATGGAAGATGAAACTTTGCGGGCTTTTCGTTTCACTTCATTGTTTCGTGTCGCGTTATTTATATGTTATAGTGCATGTGCATGCGTGTATTCGTGTGTGTGTGTGTGTATGGTTTAATGCGAAGTAGGAACGCGGATGAGAGAAGATGATATACCGAGCGATTGAGAGACGACGAGAGTGTAAGCGTGGCTCGCGGCTCGCGCTCGCACCGCCCGAGAGTATTGGTCGTCGGATCGGCTCGTATGCGGGACCTGTACAGGCCGTGCCGCGCGCGAGTGTAATATAGGTCAGTGGGCCAGGGCGATCATGGCAACGCGGACATGCGCGCCACCGCGGTGGGCCACGACCGCGCGCGCTCGAGCTATCCGAGAGCACACAACCAGCAAATCTCTCTCTCTCTCTCTCCCTCTTGTCTCTATCTCTCTATACCTCGCGCCGAGGTACCTGTACTACGACGCGGTATAAGAAGAAACATTGTGACAAAAGCAAAGCTACAAACGCGCATTATGTACGACTTGTCTCACGCTTTTTACCCGCGGCTACCGCTCGTCGCACGATCGCGGAATCGAACTTGTCGAAAGGATTTTTATTTTTGTTTTTTTTTAAATCACAATTCGATTAAGCTGGAATTTTAAAAAGTATTTTCGGATTCAAATGAAAATTAAATTTATTTGTTTGCAAGAAAAAAAGATTCTTTCATTTGTATAGACTGAGAAAAAAATTTAGTTTACCTGAAAAAAACTGTTCGACTCAACCAAATCGTTGGGCTCGATACGTTCAACAAAATGTATATGTAATGTAAACAAAATCATTTGTTTATTTGCAAAATGCGGAACGGCACAGGTGTTGCGGCGCTAAGTGGTCTCAAATGGATTGAGTTTCTATTCACAAAATATTTATTGGGCCGGATCGATGTTTTCAATTTATGCGAATTGCATTTTGTTGCCTCGAGCATACCTATTTTTGACGTTGACAGTTTGGTTGAAAAAAGTTGTTAATTGTTGTTATTAGGACTGTGTTTTTTAATATAACAATAGTAATACTATAATAATGATAATAATAATAAAAAATAATAAATATTTCTTTTTTTTTTTTAACGGAATGATGTCTTTGTATCGTTGTAATAAATATTCCTATGCAATAACAAATCATCTATTTTACCGGAGAACGTGGTTTTTCGATTCACCTGATCATGAGTTAAACTGACCGATGCTCATGTTGCAGGAAACATTTATTTACTTGACACGACCAAGCGCATTAACTAATCAAAAAAACCTAAATAAAATCTAAATCATTATTTAGTACCGGCCAAAATTGTTTTACAACGCCAACATTAATTAGATAATTTTTATGCTGATTCAACAACTTCATTTGGTTGACCATAGGTTTAGTCGAGCTTAAAACTTTTTATTCAAACAATACGAACATTGTTGGCTGATTGAACGCTGTCGACGTTTCGAGTGAGATAAAAAATGTCTATCTTCTTTATGTCGCTACAAGGGTAAGCCAGGATAACTTTCGCTATAACTTAGTTACACTAGGTTAGGTTGGGTTGCCATTATTCCGCCGTATACCCTTTTGGGTTTTTACGGTACCCCCTCCGACCATTCCCAACCCGCACTTAGCTAATCCGCCTAACCTTTCCTCTGCGTCCGCAGTCGACTAAGCTGCACCGTACCGCATTTTCCGGGGACACGAGAAACTGCGGAAAACCCGTCTCGGTACAGATGACCGTATTCCACCGATTCTCCGGTATTTTTTGCACCTACGTGAAGTGCAGAGAGCACCAAAGTCTCAGGAAAATGAGCCTTCCGCTTAAGATGAATAAAGCTAGCGCGCGGCTGAGCGGTCACCCATCCAAGTACCGACCGCGAGAAGAGTTGCTTGACTTTGGTGATCACCGGAGCCGCGCGCCAACCGCGCATCCACCGTCGCCGGTGATATTTTTTATCATTTATTTCGATTCAGAGAAGAAAAATGTTATTTTTCGTTTTCCTTCAATGCAGAAGAAATCGCTCAATGGCCGAGAAATATCGGGAATAACGTCCGGCAGAGCGAGAACTGTCGTACACGGCAAAGGCATTCATGCGGCGTGTCCCACCCTCTCCGGGCTCTCCCCCACTCGCCAGTTGTCGCAGATCGAACCAGCGTCACGTTATTTACTTTGAAACGTCACAATGCAGTTGGCCGGCTCGAAGCGATCTATATTTACGAAGTGCGAACAAGCCCGCGCGCCGCTGATCCGACGCTCCGAGGCGCGCTGTCTTTTGCTTTCTCGAACGAGCAAACGGGACAACTGGAAGGGGCGAGGCAGAGAGGGAGGGGGGGAGGGGGGGGGGGGGGATTCTGGCAACGACGAGACACACACTCCAGTCCCGAGCGGACAGGTGACGACGATAACGAATCAGCGCGAGGAAAAAAAATGTCTGGAAACATACACGAAAAAGTGTTCACGAAAGCGCGAAATTACTAGGGCCGAACGTCTATTATTTTTTTTATTCATTATTGTTATTTTCATTTCGATGAAACACCTACGCCCGCATTATAAGAACGATCGATCACTCTCGTACGCGATAAAAAAAAAAAAAAAACGTATCGTATTCGTGGAAGCGAGGCTTTCGTGTCCTATTAAGGGGGCTCGCGAGGTTCGCCGTGCCGAAAATTCAATCACCTTAAATTGTTTGTAACGAGGCTAAAGCGAAATGCAAATCGGTCGGCTTGTAGCGAGAACTTACTCTGGCATTACTAAGTAGGAATGGAATATATATTAAAAATATATTCAAAATATTTTTATATTAAAAATTCAATATTAAAATTAATTTAATATTATTTAATATTCGAATATTTAATTTAATTTAATATTTTTATTATTTTTATATTAAAAATATATCAAAAATATATTTTAATATTTTAATATATTAAAAATGTATTTATTTTCAATTAATATAAAAAAAATATATTCATTTGAATTGAATTTAATTGAACACTTTTTTTCGTCATTCGCAACGCTTTGTCTACGAGGGACCCAGAATTTGTCAATTTCTCGTAGAGAAGCTTCGTACGCGACGTTGAGATGTGCAAATTTAGTTTGCACCTTTTTTTTTATCTACGGGAATCGGTTCGATCGCCCGAACGTCTCGAGAGTATCGTCGAGCTTACCGTTCGCTTCATGCGCGAAAGATTCGTGCCGATATCTCGTCGTGTTTGGCGAATTAATTAAAAAAATTAATCGATAGGCGCGCTCGAGGGTCCGCGAGAGCGGCGAACGCGAGACGAGAATCTACGTCACAGACGCGAACACAGAATCAATCGTCCCGATTGCATAACCAATGTCGACGGAGAATCGAGCGAACCGGTGGGATTCTGTGCTTCGACTTGTGTGAACGCCGCTGCATCGCCTAATACGCGCCGCACACGTGTGCGATAGTCTCGCTCGCGTTCGTTTCACGGGCGGGCCATGCCGCGAGAGAACAAACTCAGCAAGTCAATGGCTGGCTCCTCCACAGCGCCGCGCTCGCCGCAACGTGCGCCGCGCTGACTCGTCGGGACTCGCCGCGCGGATTCTCCATCCGTTCGGAACAACGAAGCTATAATGTGTTTGCGCATCTATTATCTTTTACTCGCGAGAGCACGCGTGTTTCGTGTTCTCTTTACAAAAAAAAAAAAAAATAATAATAATAATGATAATTTGGTTAAGTGTCTCGCGCGCCGAGCGCTTCGAAAAAGAACAATTGATTGAAAATGAATACAAAAAATTGACATCATTTTCATTCGAGAAAAAAGGTAGCTTGACCGAAAAATGTTTGAACAATCGTTTTTTTTTCAATCATTTCTTAATAATATTTTGGAATTATTATTATGAAAAATTAATTTTCTCGACAGCTTTTATGTGCTCGATTTTTTCCAGATTTTTGTTCCGTCGAGAATTGTTCGAAATTCTCTCCAACATCGCACTTCGCGTTCGATGCGACGAAACTGTAATACATACATACACATATGCGTATGAATTTTTCTTTTTCATATTGAAAGTGAAGGCACGGAGAGGCGTCGAGTGAAAGCCGTCGATATTTCGCGGCGAACGTGACGCGCTGACCAAATTGAGACGTAAATCGGTGAGTGGGTAAGACCGATGCGGCGACTGCGACGCGTAGGAATATGCAGGGTCACATATTCACGCAGCGCCGGAACACGGTCTCTTCCTCCGTCGTTCTCTCTCGACGTTTGCGCTCGTACCTCCGGTTCGCCTGTTTCCTCGCTTCTATTTATAATTTTTTTATATCGTCGTTTCATTTTATTCTTTCCGTTCGTCGCCTTGTCCTTTTTAATAGTTTTCATTCGTTTGCCTTGTCGAGGAGGAGTTTCTTAGCCTATTTTGAATATGTAGAAACGTGAGATATTTAGATGACTAAATACTATGAAGGAGAAGTTGTTAATCGAATGCTAATATAGTAAATAATAATCATATAACAATATAGTAAATAATAGTTAAAAAAAAAAAAAGTTTTCCGAATCGTCAAAGATCGAAGTTCCGCTGGAAAGATGATTTTTCGTCGGATCTCGTCGTGGTTGCGAGCGCGACGGTGCCGCTGATATTTGATACCTGCCGATGCCTGGAGCCCGACGACGACGGCAACGAGGAGGACACGACGAGGCCCGTATAGAAACACCGGCGCGACCGGCTAGATGTGACCGTGCGCTCTATCGCGGAGGGGTATAAACACCGAGCGCGAACGAGAGAAACACCGAGCGAAACCCACGAAGCCGGACGGCGCGGCGGGTTGTAAGGTAAGGATATAGAAAACGGCGTTGCCATGTCGACGCTCGACGCCCCGGCGTTCCCCGGCTCTGTTGCCGCGATGACGTAACTCTCGGGGCTTTGCGTCACAGACCGACGGCGAAGCAGCGACGGCCAGCCGGCTAGAGAGAGCCGCGACGGAACGATCGAACGGGGAAGAGAAAGAGCGAGCTTTCGAGATGTGGAGCGCGCGAAACTATCGTCTCGAGCTCGAAGGATTTGAAGGGCTCGCGCGGCTGCACAAAGAAAATTCTCAAACGTTCTACGATCATTTTTTTTTTTAACCGGAAGTATCCGAGACTCGAAGGGACGTGAAAAAATCAACTGTGACCATGGTCGACCGATTGCGAATAAATAGGTGTGAGAATGAATAAAAAAGAAACACCGGAGATAAAAGGAGACGAGGAAGGGGATAGAATTATTTTTGTTAGCCCGTTGGAGAAAAAGGGTCGACGAGAAGGAACGCGAGTGTGGCAGGGATGTATAGATGAGCGCATCGAATCAATGACCCAGATACGCTTCTGGGTCGGCTTCGCGCTGCGTCAGGCAAACTATTCTCCTGGTAGCACCCGCCCCCTCGCCGCACCCCGTTCCGTACCCCTGAATTAAATGATATCGTGTTCTCACTGAGGTACACCTCAAAAAAAAAAAAAAAACAGTTAATAATAATAATAATAAAATACCTAAAATAAAATGTTAGATTCCTCGAAAATTCGAAATTTTCAGAAAGAGTCGATGTAGACGGATCGATGGATAAATCGTGGCGAGACGACGTGTGGTGGTTTTCCGATTTTTAATAGAAATTTCGAGTGGCGAGAGAAGGGAACAGAGAGGAAGATGTACGAGAACCGCTGGGTCGAGTTCCCCGAAGGTCCGCCGCGGTAGCCTGGAACGGGTGGTAGGCGAAATTAAAATCCGACCGAGCGTCCGAGTCCGCTGATTTAGGAGGGCCGCGACGAAGACGAAGAAGACAAGCGCTGCGAGCCGAGAGAAGCGAACGGGGACCGCCTCGTCTCGAGCATGTTTCGGGAGCGCGGAGTTTAGAGCGCTCGGGCTGGAGGACCCTCGAAATCCGGCGAGAGACGCAGGAACTCCGTACGCCAATCGGAGAAGCGGAATTTTTTCGGAAACGGCGCCGCAAGGTCGATACTGGAATCGCGAACGACTTTATCTATGAGTACGCTTTCTCGGCTTCTACCAAATCTTGCAGCAGAAGAAAAAAATTGCTAATCTGGAAAACTAATCCCAAGTTGGCGCATTGTTTTTTTTTTACTTCGTCTCTCGAAACAGTTTTTCAAAATAGCTATTAGTTTTTCTCATTATTTTTTTTTCGGAACATCGAAAAAACGGGGACTTTTCCAGGACTTTTCAAGGGCAAGAAAAATCCGGGGGCATTCCAGAGGTCTTCCAGGGCACGAGAAATTCTAGAACGTGCTAGGACTTTTCTAGGACAGAAAGAATTCAAGGACTTTACAGGACTTTTCGAGGACAAGAAAAATCCAGGGGCATTCCAGAGCTATTCCAGGGCAAGAATAATTCTGGAACGTGCTAGGACTATTCCAGGACAAAAATAATTCAAGGACATTCCAGGACAAGAAGAATTCAAGAACATGCCCAAGCTTATCCAAGACATTAAAAAAATCCAAAGAAACTTCCCCCAACTTCCTGAATTTCCAGAACTACTGGACGTACTTGCATCGATGCTTGCTCAAGTTCCCGTTTTGCCTTTCGCGTTTCGAAAACGACGAAGCGAACGGCTGCGAAGCAGCGAGTGAAGAGGAACGAAAGTCATACTCGAATTTGGTACGTTTTATGTGTTGCCGAGCGAATATACGGGACGCACGTGGTATGACTTCGATACGAGAGCGAGTACGTGGAGAGGGCGAATCGGAAGGAGAGACAGCGCGCCTCGCGCGGAGGATCCCGCATAATTCCGACGAAGCTCGAGGTGGATAATGAAACACGATCGATCGAACTCGAGCACTTATTTCTCAAAGAGATTCGAGAGACGGCGCGTACGCGCGAACGACAGCGCCTTCCTCTATGTGTGTATGTTCGCGTGTATATACATATATACTAATTTGTATTTCTGACGGTCCTCGGAACCGACGCACCTGTACATACACGAGGAACCAATGTGGAACGCATATTGACTCCGGATGCTTCCAACGTTGACAGATGTTCCGAAGCTACATTTCCAAATACCTCGGAGTGTTAAAAAACACGCGATATCGTCTTTTCTTCTCGTCCCATTACGATATAAAATTTTCTACGAAATTTATTATTTCTTAATCTCAATAATATCGAGGAGATTCAAAGATAGTTCAAGCGCATGGTGTTCATTTCGCACAAGTTCGAGGGAATTGAGAGGAATTGGGAATTGAATTGCTAACACTTCTCGATTGTATAAAAATCCGAAAAAATTCATGCACATTAAAGGTACTGAAAAGATTACTTTCGCATAATAATAATTCCAAATTGTTATTAACAAATTGATGAAACAAAAAATTGTACGAGAAATTTCTCGGCCACACAATTTTTTTTTTATGAAAATTATTCTTCCATTTTTCTGAATACTCATGAATTTTTTCAGATTTTCTTCGACTTTGAAAATTTTTTTTTTATGGAAAAATGTGGTAAATCATAGAATTCAAAGTTAATTTAAAAATCAAGAAAAAATTTATACGTATTCGGAAAAATAAAAGAATTATTTTCATTTAAAAAAAGTTGCGTTGCCGAGAAATTTCTCGAACAATTTTTTGCGTCATCAATTTGTTAATAACAATTTGGAATTATTATTATGCAAAATTAATCTTTTCCATGCCTTTAATGTGCATGCATTTTTTCAGATTTTTATACCATCGCGAAGTGTTTGCAATTCACTCTCAATTTTCTCGAACTTATGCGAAATGAAAACCTTACGCATGGACTACCTTAAAAGGGACCGCAACGTTTTATAATTTGAAGGAACTGATGAGCGGCAGTTTTAATTGAACGTTTTGAACATCGACTAGAGTAAAGCAGGAAGGAGCATATTTATTATTTATTTACTATTTAGTTACAATATTTGCTATAAAAAAAAAATCAATAAAAAAAAAAAAAAATCAATAAAACAAATCTTCACTGCGACTCCATCGAGATTAATTGTTCGACCACTTGATCTTGAAAAAGTTCCTCGTTTTTCCGCGGACAAACTCGTCCGAAAAAACGCTCGAAGGGCAGAGCGCGAATGTTCGCCGCGACAGCGAAAGATGCCTCGAGAGAAGAAAAGTGAGAAGAGACGATGACGAAATGCGATAGGCTCGTTCCCAAAATGGCGAGCACTCGAGTTTCACGGGGACGCTCGCCACGCCTGAGGTGACACGTAATTCTTTTTTTTTTTTCTGCATCAGTCTTTCTCTTTCACCGTCGGCTCTCCCGTCTCGTTCGCTCGGCATTGCGTCGCGTGTGCTCGGGAGTCGTTGTATGCATAAACACATTCGATTTCAGTGTCGAAACGAGCGAGATCGAAATTCCGCAGAAGTGGGGGAGGGAGAGGGGGGAAGCGGAAGTAGTCGAAAAGGGGGGTAATGAGGGGTGAAGCGGATAATACGCTGGTCGACGAGAGTGAGAGCGGTTCGGCGGCGATGGGCGAGAGTCGGCGAATCGGTCTGGCGAAGTTGTGCGCCGCAGCGACGAAGCGCGCGGCCTGACCTGCCCCAAAATCGAGACGATTTCACTGTGTGCGCGTTCCGGTCGTTTGTGCGACCGCGAACGACGAGCGTGTGTTGGAGAGGGCGTCGACGACGGTTCCGAGAGCCGCGTGGCCCGCTGGAACGTACGAGCGGGCCGAGACGGAGTCTCGTTGGGTTTTTCGCTCGTGCGAGGAGAAACGAAGAATAGTCAGTAGGTGGATCGTCGGAGAGCTGCGAGAGGGGAAGCGAGACGAGACGATCGGCCGGGCTCTCTCTTTGTTCGTTGTTCGCCGTCGCGACTCGCGCGGACGCGAAAAATGAGAGAGAAATAGAAAATACAAAGATCGCCGAGATGACGAGAGAGGCGCGCGCGGGGACTCTCTCGCGACCTTCCACCGAGCGCAGAGAGCGGACCCCTTTCTGCGGTTCGAGAGGCTCCGGCTCGGTGACGCGCCATCGCCCCAACGATCCCAACCACCGCGGACGGCTCGCTCGCTCTGCGGCGCTCAACGATCTTTGGGAAACCGCGGTAACGTCATCGCTGGCGACGCCGACGCCGCTCTGCACTCCCTTCTCCCCCTCCGCCGCGGAGATTCAACCTTTTTTTTTCTTCTAATCGAGCGGTACCTCCGTACAAGCCGTGAAACGACGAATGTCCGACGATTTTCAATCTCCGAAAAAACGATCTACGCCGATCGCCGTGGGATCTATGAGCGAGATGACCGCGCAACATTGTCGACCTTGAAACAATCGAGGCTGCGGAAGACGATTGTTCGTCGATACTCGAGAGAGGAAAAAATGAACTTTGAAAAAAAAATGTAGTTGCCTAAAACAACCGTTCGACTCAACTCCTTCGAGTCGATCGTTTCAAGTTTTTCTCATTCAAGAATTGTAGGCTATACGCGGGTCATTGAGCGATAAGATCGGATTTTCAGGCCATTTTTCCCCTTCTAACAAAAATAATATATCGTGAAAAAAAAAAACCATTTGTAGGCGTTCCTTCGAGTTATAACGAGATTCGAGAAAAGAAAAACAAACGAATCACTGAAAAATATGATGACGACCGTTTTGTCGAATTTTATCGCCACCTACAAATCGTCCATTAATTACACGCGCGACGTTTGGAGTCCCGAAAAACAATCTAGTCGCCAACGTCTACGAGAGCGATATGCCTGTAGCTATCGCGTCCCTCCCCCCTCCCTTCTCTTGCCCCGACGCTTGTCCTCCGACGAAACAAAGAGGATAGACAGGCGTCGAGGATATCAATCTAAACGTCTCGTAAAACCGCGGAACCTTCCTCTAGCGTCCGAGATTGCACGAAAAAAAAAAAAAAAAAAAAAAAAAAAAAAAAAATTCTTCGACAAGAAGGATAAAAAAGGACACTTCTGCAAAGTGGAAGAACAGAGAGTGAAACGCTATCGATATCGTCGCTACCGGATTAACGACTGCGAGAGCTTATCGCGGGGCATCGTTGAAAAATTCGCAAGGTTCTCATCCGAGGTAACACGTGCTTGCCGCTGTTGCCCGGGGTAGCGGCGGGCTCGTTTATCGACGTAAACTCCGTACCGCCGCTTACGCAACTACGCGCGGTATTTCGACCAGGCAGCGGCGACTACCCTTGTTTTTCCATTTTTTCCCCCGTTCTTTGCCGTCGTCTTTTTTTTCGCCAAACACCGAATAAACTCTATTACCGAAGAAGCAAAGCACGTGTGCCGATGGCGAATTCTCGGGGCTCAACGGGAATATCCGTCGGACGTGCCGGATCCTGCGATGGAAAGGATCAGGAGAGACGAGGAGGAGAAAAACAAAAGAGACGCGGTCGGAACTCGGCTCAAGTTCAATCGATAAGTATCCCGGGAACTTTCGACTAAGTTTCGCCGATAACGCCGGGATGACCTTCATTAGAGTCCGGGAAATATAAAGCCTCTGTACCGAAACCTAATTCACGCCAATGATCGAATTAAGATTTTATTTTAATCGTCAGTCGTAATAATGAACGAAGCTCGAGTGAACGAAGCGCACGAACGATTATTTATTTGTTGCAAAAATATTATTACGATTTATACATATTTTTGCATATGCCAATGCTCTCATAGATCGCTGAAAAATGCGTCAATCGATAGTCCTCGATCGCGGGCGAATGAGAAGAGCGTAGAAAAAGAGTCTAGTTGGTGGGAAAGAGAAGGCGCGTAAGCCCCAGCTACGCTCCGCGCGAGATCGATACAACACGCGCGGAAAATAGAGAGGAACGAGAGGAGTGCGAGAGGGGTTTTTTCGGCGAAAGGGAGGGTTCCTCGTCGACGGCGACGGCGTACGAAGGATCCGCGTAGCTCGCGCGAGCGGGGAAGGGTTCCGCGAGAGAGAAGTTTTCTGCGGGGACTTTCGACGGGGGTTTCGGTTTCGAGGAGAGCGAACGACTGAGAGAGAAAGAGAAAGGTTTCGGGGCCGAGGGGAGTAGTCGGGAGTTTCCACGGACTAGGCACGGGAGAGGGCTTATCGAGGGGATTGCGCGGCGACGAGAAGGGCGCAACATCGCCATCCATATCGACCAGTCTGCGAGGAACTAGCGTCAGCCGAGGACGGAGGTCAAGGTCGCCGAACGTACCACGCCTCCCTGTGTGTGGCTCTCGAGCGTCACGACGACGACGACGACGACGACGACGACGACGCCACGGCAACGGACGCCATCTGCTGGCCCGGGAAAAATGATTTTTTTTCCCTTCTCGTTCTTTCATCCCCTCGATTCGCCTCTTCGCCACTCGCATTTTTTCCTCGAAGGCTCTCCACGCTTCATCATTCTTTGTTATCAAGTTTCGGTGTTTTTTTCTTGTTTTTCGCTATTCATCTCATCGCAATTTTTTGTCTCGCCTTTCTTCATCTTCATCTCGAGGTTTTTCGCGAGCGAGAGAGAGGGGGGGGTTGGTGCTCGATCTCGAAAAATCCGCAAACACCTGGGTGGCTATCATCAATAATACTCCCGTCGCCTAATACGGCTTCGCGAAGTATGACGGTGACACATCGTGTAACGCGGACCCCGACGCTCAGCAGCGGCGCGTGAGAAGAAGATGTGCACACATTCACGTATCGATGTGTACGTATCCGCGATACATGGGAGATCAAAAGAAAACAACGATATCCACGCATCTCGCGCCTCGCCGATGTACCACGTTTTTCTCTTTATGATTTGTCGAATATTATTTCGCTCATGTGCCAACGAAGTCACGCCCTGCGCTCGCATGCCTACTCGCGATGCGCCCACGTGAATACGGCTATTATTGTTATGAGTTTTTGTTTTTCGAGCTTCTACGCACCCGATGAAAATTCGTATTTCGGTGCCATCGACGCTTCAAGCCGTTGCGAGATATAGAATTTATACATAGAAAAAAAATCTCGTTGATTCAAACGAATGCATTTGGTTGAT
This sequence comes from Ischnus inquisitorius, assembly GCA_963924025.1. Classification (NCBI taxonomy): domain Eukaryota; kingdom Metazoa; phylum Arthropoda; class Insecta; order Hymenoptera; family Ichneumonidae; genus Ischnus; species Ischnus inquisitorius. Next base: position 3,186,275 of record OZ001249.1, read on the forward strand.
CGGGAATTTGGTCGAAGTAAGAAATTTTTATTCAACCGAACGAAACCCTCAGTGGAGTTAACTAAATGAACAGCTGACTGATCCGGGTCGACAATTTACATTTACAAAAAATTATTAACCAATACCAACTTCAGCGCCTGAAATTAATGTTAGTTGATTATATAATAAAATTATATATATATAAAATTATATTCTTCGGATCAACCAATTTATTTGTTTGTCAAAGAAATTTATTTGTTCTTCCAACTAATTGCAATTTTTTTGGCGCCGCAGTTGAAATTGTTTTTTCAGTCGCCACACATTGTTGGATAGCAATAGTTTTGCTGTGGAAACACTCGCGTTGATTTTTATCGAGGCTTTCTGAAATCGAACGATTGCGAGGTTCTACGAGAGCACGAAGGATTCCCTTCGATCTTTGCTGCGCTCGCCACCTCTGTGTACCAACACACTTCGGGCGCACGGTTGTTCTACTCGAGGGAACTTCGCGCGATGCTGCCTCACCGCTGTCGCCGATCTTCGACACAGTCTCGCTCGCGGAGCTCCCACTTTAGAGCGGTGCCCACCAACGCGAACGACCTTCGGAAGTTTGTGCAACTCCCATTAGAACGGGACAAAGTTCTCGACTCCGTTGAGTTATCGCAACCGAAAGAATGAGAGAAAAAAAAAGAGAGAAAAAAACAGAACGTCGACAATGACGCGATGGCTGAGCTCGCCCGACAATTTTTCGTCGCGAGCAATTTTCGAGATCGCCGAGATTCTTCGGTATCGCAAGAATCTTCCGAGGCGACATTGAAAAACGATTTTCTTAATGGAACATTATTTTTACACTTTTCCTTTATCGAATTCAAACGCGAGTGAACGAAGATGAAGAGGCGATTATCGTAGCGAAATAAAATTACATTGTACTCGGGTCTTCTCTCGACTCGCTGTAACGAGCGCGGGTCCTTCTCCCAATTACGTACATTTCTTTACAGACAGAACGGCGTTCCCGGCAAGGCGAGAACGACAATATTATCTCGAATATCAAACGCTCGCGTGAATTCTGCAAACAAAAGAAACCGGGCAATTTTCCCGCTACGGTCACGATATAATTCCCGTGATTCACGGGATTGGACCGCGCGCGCGAGTCTCTCGGAGGCCCTCGGCTTCTCCTTTCACGCCGTCTCGAAGGAACTCTCGCGCGATCGGGTATGTGTTCAACGATCGGCTTCCCCCCCTCTTCTTCGCCGCGCGAGTGTGTTCATCGCTCTATGTCAAGGTCGCTGTTCGACTTTTATCGTCTCGTCGCGCAGAAATTCATGTATGAAGATTCTTTCTTCGTGTATTTTTTTTTTTTCAATCCGCAAAGGGAAATCCGCGTAAAACCCGCTGACGACGACGAACATAAAACGAGAGGTCAAGATTTTTTTTTTTTTTTTATCTGAATTTTTTTTCTTTTTTTTGTTCAAGACAAATCGACGGATAATTTCTCTCGGGGACCGTAGCGGTACGGGAGTTTCGATAACGGCGCCTTCGGCCCGGGCCCACTTTCTTTTTGTACGCGCCAGCACGATTTCGTCACGAGATTCGTGCCCGGCAGCGACGCGCTCGAACGAGTTCTCGCGTAAGATATCCGTCGAATCTCGACGATTAACGTCCGAGAGATGCGGCAGCCTACTTGTTTTCTTCTTTCTTTCTTTCCAGAACTTCGAGCACAAATTGAATTTTTCATTCGCGCGGACTGGAATTTGAGGAGAGCAGAATTACTGAATGTTTTCCGTATGAAAACGAGATGACCCTCTCTCGCTGCGCGCGGAGGACGCGTTAATAATCCACGCGACTCGGAAGCTCCCGAGGAACGCTCGAGCGCGCCCAGAATGCGTGCAATGAACATCCTTAACGCTGTGGAAATTAACATCCTCGTTTTCCACGCCGGGGCGCGGCCTCGCGGTTTTCGCGCGAACGGCGACGACATCGCTCGAAATTGAAATTCCTAAAGCGCGAGGCGAACCGCGAAAACGACTCGCGCGAACCGCGAGCGCCAGAATTTCGTTATTTCATTGCGAAAAAATTATTCGATCTGCTTTGTCCAGATTTTTTTCAAATTTAACCAAAATTAAGCTTTCGATCAAAACTCATTTCTATTGAGATTCAATTTTCATTTATTGGTTGACCAAAAAAAAAGTTGTTTTTTGCATCGAGATTTTTTATTCGGCGTGTCCGAATGTCCGGTTTGGAATCGCAAACAATATCCGGATATATATTTTTTTGCAAATATTTTCAACATTCGGTTTTTCGGGCGCGATTTTATCGCCAACATTTCGTACACCGAAAGAGAATGCTCTCTAATGTCGTTGGCGAGCGATAAAAATTAAATTCGGCGAAGCGCTCGCGTATACATATCGACGAACCTTGACCCACAATGTTCGCTCGCGGAGCGTGTTCGTTTCTTCTGACGCATCGCGGTTTCGCGGTGCCCTCGCCGTTTCGTTGCCCGCGTGAGAGACACGCGTGCCCGCGATAGAAGCGATTCGCGAGATGGAAAAGACTGCGACGATTCTGCGCCCCCGTAACGAGGGAGCGTCGCGATACGAGAATAACGGGGGATTTGTGGAAAAACGACGGGGTTCGGCGAGGTGATACACGTGTCGCCGCTGAGAGTAATACCCTCGACGAATGACAATGGAAAAAGAAGGTAAAAAAAAGAAGAAGAAGAAGAAGAAGAAAACGAAGGCGAGAGGATGAAAGTCCACGGGTTCTCGGGGAGGCTGTCGCTCGGGACAACGAACAGAAAACGAGCTGCCGGTGCCGCTACCACCTACAGCCCGTTTTGTTGCCCGGGTAAAACCTCTCCGCCTCTCCGCTCTCTCGTAACACTCGGACTCAAACGGCAGAGTCGCGAGGGAACGCTCGCTCGCTCGCTCGCTCGCTCGCGCGCGTGCTCGGGAGAAGCCGAAGCTATAGAGGGGCTTGTGTAACGCGTATAATCATTTCCACGGCCTTCCAGCCTCGTCGGTCTCACCGTCGCAACTTTCTACGCAAAACTCGAACGACGATCACCCGAGAGGTTTGAACACGGAGGAGGATAGGGCCCTCGTAACAGCAATTTCGCTCGTTATCCCGCTTCTCTCGCGACGTCTCGCTCGTCTATAAACCGATGAGATTAGGGTCGATAACGACATGGCCTTTGAACCCGCGAATTATTGCGATTCCAGCCTCGATCGCGTTCTCGCGCTAGTTCGACAAAAAAAAAAACATTACGCACGCGTGAGATATATTTTTTTTCTTTTTTAATTATATTTTTATTTGAATATTGTTTTCTGTGCAACGAATTCACTTTTTTTTCTTTGCGACCAATCCGAAGTATAATTCCGTCGATGCGTTACGCGAGAGAGCACGCGATGCCGAAGGTGAGGCGCGATGCGTGAGCCTCGAGAGATTTTTTTTTTAGAGAGACGTTAACGAATTGTGTCATTTCATTTTTTTTTTTCACACTATCCGACGCGAGCCAATCTTTATTTTTGTCTTATCAACGGAAGAGGGAAGAGAAAAAGAACCAGAGAGAGCAATTTTCGAGCTACGGTGAATTTCTTGTAGATTGAATTTCGCGAGTGGCTTCGTCGCGAGATCTTAATGTTGATTAAACGCAATTGAGCTCCGAGTCGATAAATTGGACGAGGAAAATTTAGCCCGTAATTGAAAGAAGATTATTGAAATTTTTGTCTTCGCCGATAAATCGATTTCGACGGAGCAAAAAATGAACCGAAATTTCGGCTCCCCGCTGCGAGTCGAGGATGGAGAAAGAGACGGAGAAATTCGTTAATTCAGTCGTCGTTCATTCCGTTTTATATTTATTCGCTATTCATTCGCAGGTCTTCATTAACGAGCGTGACAAAGGAATAACTTTAATCGAAGTTCGAACTCTTCTTTCCTCAACGCTCGATTCGCGCGACCGAACGCGCCATTTGCAATTATTTCATTTTGGGCAGCCCAGTTATCGAATTATTATTACGCGAAATTGATCTTTTCGGTACCTTAAATATCCATGAATTTTTTTATATTTTTTTTTATAGAAATATTAGCACTTCGCTCTCATTTTTCTCCAACTAATGCGAAATGAGCACAAAGCGAGATAACTTTAAGTGGTTTTAAATGGATTAAATTTCTCCTCAGAAAATATTTGTTTCGACCGCTCTGTGCTTTTTATTTATGAGAATCGCATGTCGTTGCTTCGAGCTCATCTATTTTCAACGGAATAAAATTTCTGTGTAGTTTAGTAAATTTTCCTATACTGGATAGAACTGACCCGCGCTAATGTTGCAGGAAACATATATATTTATATAGTCGAAGAAATCGTGCGTAATAACTAATTTGAAAAACTAAATAAATCGATCTATATCGATATTACCGGCGAAAAATGTTTCACATCAGCATTAATGAGATAATTTTCATGTTGATTCAACGACTTCACTCGGTTGACTACAGATTTGAACGAGTTTCCGACTTTTTACTCAAAAATTCAACCAAACGTCCGATCGACGTAAAGCATTTGTTTGAATCAACGACATTTTTTTCTCAGCGTATCGACTCCTGCGAGGAGCGTACGATTCCAGATCCGACCGGTCTCAAAGTCTTATTATCGCATTATCGTTTCGCGTCTCATCTCGGTGTGTCGTCCGCGTCGCTCGAGGGATCAAAGATAACGCGAGACTCCTCGCGAGATGGGGATCGCGATAAAAGCACCCGGGGATTCTCGAGTGGCATCGCGCGAGTTCGCGATAGCTGAACGTTCGGATTGGCCGGGCGGTATAGATTTCAGCGAGTATCGCGCCAGCTGCGACGATTGCACGCGGACGATTATTACTTCTCGGCCGTTTCCGAACGAGTGCGACATCGATGCCGCGCGCACACCTGCGAGTCGCATTAAAATATATAATTTCGTTCATTGCAATTCGTCGTCTCGCGGGCCGGTCGGAGCGCGTAGAAACGCGTCGTAGTTGAGCGCTGAGAACGAGCGAGCGCTGTGGACGCGAGCGCCACCGGAATAATATTCGCTCTCTCTCGTGCGGACACTCGGAAAGTCGATACTTCGACGCGCGTAGCTACGCCGCCGGGAGCCACCGGCCGTTATTTAATACCGACTTGACGTTCACTCCGGCAGTTCGACGTCCATATCTAACCCGGCGTAGACTCGCCTAACTGCGTACACGCACAGAGAAAGCGACCGGGCAGAATCTTCCTTCGGTCCTTCGCCGCTCGACGACGAAACATCGTCCGATGTCGCTGTATATACGTATATATACATAGGCGCGAGGCGTCGACTACTTTGTCGCGAAGAAGACGTTTGTTTTGCTTCTTCTTCTCGTGTAGAGAACGAGGGTGGAGAGGTCGGACGGAGATAAGAAAAATGCAGCTACCGGAGATCCGAGAACGACGATATTCGATTCGCCCGGCACAATCGCTTTTGGCCTTGAATTCTACGACGCTCTCGATAGCGCCGCGCGCGCAGTCACGAGAATCTCTATTCGGCCGACGTTACATTGTCACGGAATAATGACTTTTCGATGAACGTTTGGGAAGTTTGGGCGAGCTTGAGTCGCGGATACGTTCGCGGTTAGAAGAGAGATCGGGAGAGAATTTCGAAGATTTGCCGGATGGGACGAAGAAAAATGAACCTTTGAGGAGGCGCTGAGAATATTAATATTGCGTGATAACAATATTGAAGAGTTGTTAACAAATTGGATGAAAAAAAATTGATACGAATTATTTCGAGTACACAGACGGTATTCAGCTTCGAGGGTTCGAAAGTTCACCCCAAAAAAACACGTAATTTCACCACAATTCGCGAATTTCTGCGGAATGTATAAAATTATGCATTTTTTCATCCGATATCGCGGAAACACTTTTTGGAAAATGAAACGAGTCTCATTAAATGTGTATCTATTTTACGGAAAAAATTGCCCGTTTACCCTCGATCTCTCGAAAGGCCCGATTTTTTTCAGGTTTTCCATATTTTTGGGTTGTACGCCTGGGTTGAAAATTCGGCCGGGAACGATCGGTAATAATTGGCAATTTTCACTCATCGTCATTTTCGTTATTGACTTGTCGTGAAAGCGTCACCGCGCTTGAGATAACATTCGTCGCCTCGAATCGCAGCGCGCTCGCGTCGCTCGTTCCGAAGTCTCGACTTTGATCGAATCGCAATCGCGAATCAACGAAATCCGATAGTGCTATCGATGAAATTTCGAGTGGGCGTAAAGGTGTCGTAAGCTGCATTAACAGGGAAAAATAAATACATTACGAGGGCGATACGACGAGAGTCCTTGGCCGCGACCTCGAGAAAACCTACCGTAAAGCGTTTGATCAAAAAAAAAAATTTGGACCCTACAAAAATACTCTTTTCCATCGATCTTTCAAATTCTTCGACTTGCCGAGCGAATTTCGAATAATTTCGGTCGCATACGAAAAAACAAACAAAAGTCGCATAGACTTCGATATTTTCCCGAATTAAAAAATTGCCCTCGTAAAAGAATTATAAAAAAAAAGTTGAACCCGCGATTGTGACGTTCGCGCGAGACCGCGAGATCGTGTCGAGTGTTCGAGATCGGAGAAAACGTGGCGCGTTGCGGGACTATCCGGAAAAACGATAGGGCCGAAGGGATGTCTCGTCTCGGCGGAGAGGTTCGCGAGGAGAGTCGCGGGGAGAGCATCGCTTCGAACACGCTCGCTCTGGGCTTTAATGACCGGCCATACAGTCGAGGAGAGGCCCGGCTACGAAGCGGCAAATTATTACGATTCTGATTACAGGCTCTCCCGTTCCGAAACAACTCGTACGACGTTCGTTCGCTGAGGTCGCCCCCGTCCCCCTCGCCCCTCGCTCTCGCGAACCCGCAAGGAATAAGTTGGCCATGTTTTTTTCCCCGAAGCCCCGGGCCCCCCGAGCTCCGAGGGCTACAACACGGTCTCGTTCTCTCATCGAGCATTCTCGCTTTTCGAACGAAAACCCCGGGCGTTCGCGCACCGCGTGTCCCTCGCGCTCACGCTCCCCCCGCGCGCGCGCCCGTACAGCACCGTCGATCCTCGAAGACGCTAGTCTGGCGCGCGCGGCTCCGCCATCCGTCTTTCTCCTCTCTCTGGTGCGCGAAGGAAACTACGGGAAACGAGAATACGGGCCAGCCAGCGACCGAGGCGAAGGAAGCGAACGACGAACGGGGCTATGAAACGGGGCCCCTGCTTGCCTGCTGTTCCTCCCGAGAATTCCACCGACTAGACACACCACACGACTCGCTCTTCCAACTCCCTGTACGAAATAACGGTGTGCCCCGCGCGCGGCCGCGGCCGCTCTCGCCGTGGCGTCGCACCATTTCGAAATTCTCGGAGAACGTCGCGGGGCAACCGGCTCGCGCGAGGCGTACCGAAGTTCGATAATTTTTTATGCATTTTTTTTTTTTATTCGCAAACCTCATTTTTGGTGCAATTTTTTTTTAACATACCGAAGCAAATAAAAGAAATAATAATTTGACGATATGGAAAAATTCCATGAGAATTCACATGGATCCACGTACTCGTATGGTTTAGGAAATTTACGTTCGATATGACAATTTACGGGGAATCGGCAGATTTCAGGCGAGAGCGAGAGAACTATTGAAATACGAATAGTTGATGGAAAAGTTAGTCAAAGGAAAGCTCGACGTATAATTAAAAGAATAAAAAATTGAGAGTCTTTAATATTTATCTATATAATTATTTGTTTGACTATTTATTTATATAATATTCAAATATTCATGTTATTGTTGTTGTTTATTAATATTTAAGAAGAAATTCGTTGAATAAGTAAATATGAATAAAATAAGTTAAAAAAAATTGACGAGAATTTGCCAGATGGCGGAGATTCGCGATTGCGGTCTTCGATATCGCGTTCGCCGGCTCCCGGTTCGAGAGGAAACAATCACATTTATTTACGACGCGTTATCGCAGATTCGACGGCGTTACCGGGGGAAGCCGTTTCCGCTCCCTCCCCGCCCTCGCCTTAATTATTACTCACTCGGAGATTGATCCATGGAAAGGAAAAAATTGCACAATTTTCACTCGTAAATCTCGCGATGTTTGCCGAGGAAACAAAGCTTCCCGAATCCGTGAGCCTGTCGGCATTTGCAACTTTGCAATTTAGTTGTAAATCAGCGATGACTCGACTGGTTAGCAACGCCGTTGATTCCGCTCGCGTGAACGTGCATTAAAAAAAAAAAAAAAAAAAAAAAAAAAAAAACACACAAACACGAAGCTGAGAGACGCAAAGTTCGCGCGTTCACCCGAACGAGATTACGTATACGACAACGTTGAAGAATTATACTCGCGGCGCATCCTCGCTGTCTGTCTCTCGCGTTTGTTTCGACTTACAAAGTTCGCGAGGGACTCGCCGCGGAGCGAACGGGAAGAAGACGATATACCCGCAGCGTTATCTCGCGCTAATTGCGCACACATCGGCGCTGCCTCCTAACGAGGAACCGGCGACTAATTATATCCTTTAATGTTCGAAAGGGCTTCGAATGAGCGTTCTCTCATACAATCGCCGGGGACTGGACTTTTCACGACGGTGAATCCCAGCTCATTGCTATATCGAATTCATTTTAACAATGGCAACCCACAAACGGAGCTCGAACAATCGGATAGTGCGTTATTTCGATTGATCGTTAAAGTTTCGTCGAGTCTTCGCGTCCTCCTTCAATATAGAAATATTTAGAACTATAGTATTACTATGAGAAATTTATATATACGAGGCATTCCATGCCGTTCCGAACGGTCGAAAAGTTGGTCATTCCCAAGGTCGTTGAAATTTTGTCCGATTACGTAACTATGTAAAAAGAATTCGGGTGTATTTTTTTCAGAATTGTCGGATCGCGTTTCTTTGAATTTCCTTAAATTCTGAAATTTTCTAAGAATCGTGATTCCGTGAAAGCGTGCGATTACACTTCAGAGTATCTTCTGAAATTTCTGAAATTTTTGGAGATAAATCGAAAATGTCATACCGACCGGCCGAAAGAATATTTTCGTATATTTTTGATAACAATGATCATTTTTCGAATTCGAAAAATGCGAAAAATTTTTTTTTCGGAAACTTCATTTGAAACCCGAACTTTTTTGTCTCGAAAAATGTTCCGGGGAAACACATGCTTTCAAGATATCGTGATTTTTAGAAAATTTTGAAATTTGCAAAAACTCATAAAAACGCGATCCAACCATTCTGAAAAAATTCCCACGAATCCTTTTTCTATAGTTACGTGATCTGACGAAATTCCAACCATTTTGGGAATGATCAACTTTTTGACCGTTCGAAACGGCATGGAATGCCTCATACATATATAAAATATAGAACATAAAAAATACCAAATAAAATAATAAAAATCTTTTATGTTCGATTTTCATTTCCATTAAAACGTTGCTAAATCGGAATCCCACCGGAGGGTTATTATTAAAAATGTTCGGTCAAGTCTGGGGCGAGGATCGCTCGAGGGATGTAAGAAATCGGTTTGATACGGACGAAGCGATAGCGGACGGAGCTTACCTGCTCGCCGCTCTGGCTTCGCGGGGACATGTTTGCGAGAGCGGAAAACCGGCTGACCGAGAGCCGCGTGGTCGCGCGGAACACCGCGAACCGCTAACCGCGCGCGCTCGCACACAGCCCTGCACGAGATTCCAACTGCGGATGCTGCGGGCAAGCGCATCCTCGCTCAATACTGTCCCGACGATAACGCTGTCGATTAAACGGACGGGCAAACTGTTTCGAACGATCGCCGTGAACTATCCGAGCCTCGCCGTAAACCGCATTTTATCTCCGGTCAACGTGGAATACGTTGCGAACGCCGATAACGAAAATGCCGATGTATCAATTTCTTCAGCCTTCGATGGACAATTAAACGATGACATTCCGCTCGCGGAAGTTGCGTCGCTTCGCGCTCGATTCGCTCAATTTCGAGAAAAATCAGCGCAAAATGCTGATTCGATGGCATAAAAATTTGAAAAAATTCACGCGTATCAAAGTTACTGAAATAATTAATTTTGCATAATAATAATTACGAATTTATCAAGAAATTAATTTGATATCGAAGTGAATGCATAAAGAAATGCTCGAAACATAGAAAAAAAAAAAAAAAAAATACAAGATGCGTTGTAAAAAATGAAAAATTTGCCCCTGACCTATCCGATGGCGATTCGAACGAGCATATTCCGCGAGAGCGCCGGCACGAGGCGCGGCTCTTCGCAGCGAGAGAGATGAAATTTTCATTCTATGATACCGGATGCGTTGGAACGGTCGCGCCGCAACGAGCGATTCGCTCTCTCTTCTTTCATTCGCATTCTTCGCCGCTGCTCGCCGCAAACTATCGTGCGAGTATCGCGCGCGATGTCTGCCCACGAGACTGCCTAGCCCAACACTTTTGTTTCCGTTTGGTGCGCCCGACGACTGTGTTCCTATTTTATCACCGTCATTTTCGCCGTCTCCGACGCCTTTTCAGCGTTTCTATCGCGTCCACGTGTCTTTTTGACCTCAAGTCCGATCAATGAAAATTACGCTATTTCGTGTACGTAAGACTGGTATAAAAAAAGGAAAAAAAAAAAAAAGAAAAAACGAATTGCAACGTTCGTATCTCATTCGAAATATAACGGTCCGTTGTTTCTCGTGATCCGTTGGACGGGTCAATGCTACAGTAATGCGTCGAGTGTTTGTAAACGCCGAGTCGAGCGCGGAGAGGGAGGCGAGGAACGACGACGCGGGATAACAGAGACGAAATAATAAAAAATGATAGAGTACGCTCCGTTGAGCTCGACGCTTGTAATATAGGTGGGCAAAGTGAAACTTTCTCGAGTGTCAACCTTGAGGAGGGTTTCGCGAGAGTGGCATAGCCGAGGCGTGGAATAACTCGCCTCGGCGCAAACCTCGAGACTTCGAGTTTTAATGCCTTCTCTTGCCCTGAACGACGGAAAAAGAAACCGAAAAAAGCAACGATAGTTGATGAAACAATTATTCAAAGTGCCTTTTTGCGCAGCGAAGACATTTTCAATCTTCTTTCTATATCTTTCTTGTCCTTTCGCGATGTCTCGTAAAAGGGCTGTTAAAAATTCAAGGACGTTTCCGGAAGCTCTCAGCGATAGGCGATTCGAGAACGATAATTGAAATGATAAAATAATGTGTGTTTTTCTTGCAAGACGGTGATACGAAGAGCGCAATCTTCGGAAAGATGGAGAACATTTTTTCAAGTCCTTGCGCAAGGAAGACTTTTGTCGTTCCGCGCGCAACGTTCCATCATTTCGCTCGTAATAACACGAAATTGCGGAAAAAAAAAATTGTCTCCGAAGCACCAGAGAAACGACCCTTTCGGATTGTTCGACAATTTTCTTTGTCCGAAGTTTTTCATTACATTTCGCAGTCGAGCCGACCAACGGTTGGTGAGGAATTGGCAAGAATCGCCGGATGTTTAACGCGACGAGTCGAAATGCGTTGAAAAAGTGGAATTTAAAGACAATACAAAATTAAGTACGCCACGAAATTTAGAGACGTTGCAAGTCGTCAGCATTAAAAAAATTCAAGGACATTTCCATCGGTTTAAAATTCCTACGGGAGGAGTTCAAAAGCATCGAAAAATCGGACTATAAAAAAAAAAATTAAGGTCCAACTACGAAATTTAAGGATATTTTTCCCTACCGGAAGACGAATCGTCGGGACTTTTTGTTTCTCGCGTACGTTTCAAGCAAAAAAAAAATTCGTTTGTCAAATTCGTCGCGACGTTGGCAACAATGTCACCCTAATTGCGTCAGACTCGAAGATTCAACGACGTCGAAGGCGGAGAAGGCAAAATGCGCACAAGTATAAGCGCGCCTACTTGCTTCTGTTTCTGTCGATGTCTCTCGTTGACTCTCTAATAAAGCATTGTCTACTCGGTTGTCGATCGAAAAAATATATATATATATATATATTCGTGCCTCATCGGCCGCTCCCACAGTTATACGAAACCGATAAAAAAAAAAAAAAAAACTGATCAAGAGCCACGACGAAAAAAAACTTTGTCTCGAATAGAGCCAAAGAGTCTTTCGTCACTTCCCATTGACATTCATAACTTCTAATTCGTTCGCTTGCGATGCGACATAATTTATGCATTAACCGATCGACGAAGTTGAACGAGATTCGTCAACTTTTGTCTTTGATCTGCCCAATGAATTTTCTCGTCTTTCCTCCCCCTTTATTTGCATCCGAACCGACGAATTAATGTTTCTCGACGAATTTTGTCCTCTCGTACTTCTCGAGCGTGTAAGACTGCGGCGATAAATGGATTAATAATTGCTATGCCGAGCCTGGCGGGCGACAACTTAGGAATATCTTAATGACACACGTGTCTTTGTGTAATTATCTTAATTAGTGTGGTCCTCGCGTGACGGATGTCATCCGGAGATCCGCGCTCCCGCAGCGCCGGCTCGTACCCTTTTCTCTATCCTTCAACCTTTCTCGCTGCGTTTCTCGTTACTTATCGCGACGGCGATACACCGAGTCACTGTGCATACCTTCGCGCGCGAGCGCACGAACGCGCCGCCTCGTTGTAGCGTATGAAAATAAAGCCTCGAGTGTGCCTCCCGTACGCTCGGTGAGCATTTTATTCTTGAATTCGCTCGGCCATCGCAGCGATGGGAAACCCGGCCCGAGCGCGCGGATTAATAAAAGATCGTCCGCGCGATAGAGCGCTCGGCGCGCGCGTCCCTCTCTCTCGCTCGGGGTTCTCGCAGCCGGCTTCATTCGCATCGGACATATTTTCATTTATTTACTCCATTTTTTTCAACTCTCGAAGCATCAACGAGAGAGCTTTGCTCGCCGAGGATTCTCGTCGTGTAACACGATCATTATTCTATGAGCGACCTTACGAAGACTCGCGATAAAGAGGCGCCCGTTGGTAACCCTCGTTAACGTTACTTCTATTTGTATTTTTTTTTTAATCTTCTCCAGCAACCTCCACCGAGTGATTGGCGATCGCAATCGTGAAAATCAAAATGAGCAAAATTATACAATGTAGATTAATTGGAATGTAATTTTGCATTGTGTATCATATATTGAAAAATTATAAGTTGTAACAAGTATATTATAAATCTTTCAAATGGGTTAGCTCGAAATATTCCAAGTCCGCGAAGAGCTCTCAGTCCGAAATATTATGTCCCCCCGAGAGCCACTTGAGGACTTGGAATATTTCGAGCCGGGGGCTCCGAATTGTTTCGAACGAAGTATTTTTTTAACATCGACCGACCAATCGCGAACGCGCGAGCCCATCGAACGGCCAGTTTCAATTATAAGTATTTAAATAAATTTTTAATAACTTAAATTAAATAATTAAATAAATTTTTTTTTTATTATTAATTTTTTTTTTTTCATTTATTTTAAATAAAATTTATTTCAAACACGATAAAAAGAATTCGTCACGAGTGAATCTCATTGTCGCGTAACGAGGGCGCTGCAGCGGCCGACGATGTCGACTGCTCAGTAGGTTACCTTCTCATTATACAACGGCAACAATGAGATTACCTATATTATTCAACTTTCTCCGTTCTCCGTGTGTATGCACAGAGCGACAAAACGACGGGACGGGAGAGGAGTCTTGTGGGAGGCGACAATCGGCAGCGCAACAGCGGCAACTTGTGCGGCACGTCGGCCGACGGTGCGTTATCCCCTTTTTCTTTACGCACCTCTCCCCGACGCGTCTCGTTTCGTGGAGCACGGAGAGCACGCCGCTTACTCACCGTGACGCTGTCGACAAAGCGTCAAAGCTCGCCCTCGCCGTCTCTCGCTCTCGCTCGAGGCGCGCTCGCGCTGGGCCTCGCGCGCCCGAGACACAGGACGGATAGTCGGACGGCGATAGTGATCCATAATGGTAGCTACGAAATCGGTAAGAGGCTCTCTCGCGCGCGCCTCGCCGGTGACGGTGAAACGTCGGGAACGCCGCGCGCTTCACCGAACCTTCGCAACTCTCGACCGCTCGCGCTGTCGACTATATAGACATATATTTGCGCCCCATATATTCGCACGCGAAACGAACCGCCGAATTTCATTCGATTACGGACGACCTTTGGTCTGTCTACTGTAGAAACTACGCAAAATTCGAGGCGATTTTGCGGAAATATGAGTTTAAAAGAAATCTTCAATTCGGTATTTCTCGTAAAAAAAAAGCGAAAAGGAAATAGCAAGGAAAAAAGAAACATTTCATTCGCCGATTGCTTTTCGAAATGTTTTTGTTAAATAATTAATTAATTATCAATTAATTAATAATTATTAATAGATAATATCAATAGTAAAAATTTGTAAATAATTATCTAGTGAAAACAACAAACAGAACAAAAATTACAAAAAACAAATAAATTACAAAAAATTATCTAGTGAAAAACAAAATATAAAACAAGAAAACAATGAGGAATAAAAGAGTCTGCTTTTGTTCAATTGTTCCTGTTAAACCGGCTGCACTGAATTATCGTTTTTCCTTCTCGTTTTCTTTCTATTAACGGAACGAGGAAAATATCAACGAGAAGATAAAAGAAAGAAAACACTAAAATCAGCGACGACGATCTATAAAGAAATTCGAAAAAACGACATTTATCAGAGGAGAGAAGAGAAGGTGAAAAAAAGAGTTTGAAGCCCATTTCTCGAACACGAAAAGGGACGTCCGATGCGTCGGTCCTTTCGCGAGGTAGAGAGAGAAAAGAGTAAAAACCGAGAAACCGAATGAAAGATGAATGGCGAGCGCGATAGCGTTAATTTGATTCATTCATGACCGGAGTGAAAAAACAAAAACACAATTTTTTCATCATATTTTCTGTCGTATCAGACGCGAATATCGACGAGTAGCGACGATCGATGGAGAAGCGAGATAAAATACGGCCAGGACACGCGAGATATGCAGTCCGAATAGCACGCGAGAGAGGCCGAAAAGAAAGCCAAGGCAACGGCTATTTTTCCTGCAACAGATCAGCGACGAAAAAGAAGACGGAAAGGAAGCGGAGGGACGACGTAAGTGCAGGCTGCGGCGGGGCGCGAGTGCGCGCGCGCGCGAGCGCCCCTGCGAGCGAGAGCCGAGCACGAACGTGGCAACGCCGCGCGCCACGCCGGGATCTGTACAACCCGCGCGCGTTTCGACTCGCGGCCACGTGATTCACTCGCTATTAGGGAAACATATATATTATCGTCGCTGATACACGTCCGACCGGGAGAGCCTTCGTTCATCATTGCATTTCTCCGTGCGCCTTTTGTTCCTCGATTTTCGTTCGCATATTCTCGTCTTTCTTCGCGAAACGAAAAAAGCAAAAAAACTAAACTAAATGCAAAATTCCGAGCCGGCCGTTCGAAAGAATGAAGCTTTCGGCCGGAGAGACGTTGAATTCCGATGTTGACGAATCATCGCGCAGTCAAGGTCGAGACAAGTTTTTCCGAATGTTCCGTCGCGATATTATAGTGTTGCTCGTCGGGCCGCGAAACGAGCGAATTTGAGCTACGATAAAACGCAAATTACTCGCTGCGAGTCCTCCCCGTGCAATAGGTTTTCGCGATTTCGAAGAGGACAGGGAGAAGGGAGAGAAGAAATAAGAACGTACGAAGGATTGGAGAAAATAACCAAATAAATAACGACGAGGACCTAGTCGAGGAGCGAGCGAGTCTAATTTCGTACGGCGATGGAAGGCGGGACAAAGAAGGAGAATGGAGGAGAAGAAAGAGTCAACGCGCTCGGAGCTTTCGTACGCTTCGGGACGGCTTCGAAGCGAGAAACGAGGCGTACGAAAAATGTTCGATCAATGAAATCTCATTAAATGATAAATTCATCAATTGCATTTATAATTTATAATAATATTCTCAATATAAATTCATTTAATTCATAATATTATGAATATAAATTCATTTGATTTATAACATTATAAATATAAGTTTATTTAATTTATTTATAAATGAATTAAATTCAACCCGACGAAGTTTCGAAGTAAACCAATCCACGGAATCGAAGAGTTTCAAAAAAATGTAAGAAAGATCGATATAAACGTTTTCACAAAAATTCCGTAATTTCCATAATAAAAAGAAGAGTTCTCCGCCGCAAACTCCGCGGGTCTCGAGGGATCAAAATTATATAAAAGAATCATATCTCTCTCGGTTACAGCGGTAGGGTTCGTCGGGGACTGCCTTAATCGGATCCCGTTGCATTTCGTTTTCCTTTTTTTCTCTCTCTCTCTATTCTCACGTTTATTTCCCGTCCTTTTCCGTAAGTTTCGAGCGGCAAGTTGCTCGTTTCGCTATAAGATTATTCAACGAGGAGAGAAGAGAGAGCGAGAGAGGAAGAGGCTTGCTCGAGAGGCTTCGCCGGCACGCGTAACCCTTTAAAATAAACTCGATACACTCCGGACGGGCGTGAGGAGGTGGGCAGTCGAGGGAGAGAAAGAGCGCGCACGCCGCGCGAGACTCGAAGAGAGAGAAACGAAAAAAAAAGAAAAAAAAAAAAAAAAAAAAACGGGAAAGAGAGAAAAAAAACGAAAAGGTGGGGAGACAAAATCGTTGAAGCAATCCCTGGCGGATTGGTGAGCCCTGTAACTCTAGAGTACGGGTAGGCAGCGGTAGCCCCGTTGTGTATCGCAGTGGTGACGACTACGCCACGTACATAGGTACACAAGTGGCTCATGGAGAGGATCTCCTCGGTTACTTTTCAACGCGAGAGTTTCGCTCGCCACTCAGCCAGGGTTAAGCCACCAGCAACAGCGACGGCGGAGCAGCAGAGCAGAGCGGAGGAAGGTAGCGCGAAGGCACAGTGGCTTCGGATCCGGGCCAAGGCCCCCCCTCCAACCGCCGCTCCGCCGGTTGCGATTTAAACGCAGGAAATCAGCTGGCTTCGCCGTCGAGACAATCGGCGGGGTGGAAGGCGCGCGGGGGCGGCTCTCCCGCGCCTCTCTAGCGCATTCCCCATTTCGATTGAATATCAAACTTTGTTTGCGGAAAATTATCACGCATCGACATTCCTACGTTGCGACAATTTCCCTCGAGGCACATCTCGCGCGTTATTTCAAGTCGAAGAAAAAGAGTGTCCCATTAACTGCTCGTTCGAATCTTTTTGAATTGCAATTTTTTTTTTCTTCAGGGCGAGTGAGGATGATTTTTTTCCGAGCAATATAACAAGGAAAATGTGTTCTTGAAGATGTAGACCAAACGAAATGACTATATTTTTCAAATTCGTAAAGGCGTGAAGTTAAATATTGGAGTGGCCGCTTAAAATTAGATGTTGCTGAAGGACACGCTTCTTTATTATGGGATCCGATGCCGTTCTGCGGGTTTACGCTCGCAATCCGAATAGGTTTAAAAAAAAAAGCTAATGCAGAGACTTCGTTCAATGTAACTCGAGAGGATTGTGTCGTTAAGTCTCGGTTAAAAGTGCGATTCGGAGCGGAATTTAAATACTTCCCAATGGAATGAAAATCCAACAAAAATCAACGACACGGAAGGTCCTAAGATGATCAATTTTGAATAATTATAACGCCAAAAAGTTATTCGTAAAAAAAAAATTAATTTGTTCATAACTTTTTGCAATCATAGTGATGTAAAATTAATGTTCGATTTATTTCGGATTTTATCCCATCGGGACGTCGTCAGCATTCTTCCAAAATTTCACTTTTCTCTAGAAATTTAACGATACTCCTTCCGCACCGTCCGCGGGAAACTTGATAATAACAGTGCGAACAGAAGCGAAGTTTTTTGACAATATCGATGGAAATGTTGCCTCGATGTGTAATTTAATAGAAAAAATTTCAATATGTAAACGTTGCACCACCCAAAACACATCTTGATCAAACGATTGACGTTACTAAAAAAATGTTCAGTCTAAAAATGTGCCTAATTTAAAAAAATATATATATATCCGCGGTTACCCTGATTTTTCTGAACGAAATCCCCGACTTTTTCGTTCAGGCGATATGACCGCCGTAAACGAGTAAAATTTGCAAAAAAAAAAAAAAAAATTGAAAACTTTTTTATAAAATTAAATATGAGAGGACCCGACCAAATTATTCGCCTTCGCGCCGATCACGGAAAAGCATAACTCCCGATGAAAATATAAAAAAAATTCCAAATCAACGTTAAAACGCTACGCGTAACTCTTAAAGTTTCAAGTTCTCGCGCACAAGTGGGAAAGCATCGTCGCGGTCAACATCATCCCCGCCAGCTGCACGTCTTTCAGGTTCAACGTTCGAATCTTGTTTTCCCATATACACGAAGCATCGACCGCGCGTGTATATTTGCCACGACGAAAAATTCATCCACCGCGTCACCCGGCGGTTGTTATGCTTTCTTCTTGGAATAACAAAAGAAAGATGCGACTATGGGCGGGCAAAAGGAAAACGAGAGTTCGATTGCTCGTCCGCAAAAACGTTCGCCCGAGTCGATGCACGAATTATTTTTGAAAAATTATAGCAATAATAATAATAATAATAACAATAATATTAAATAAATAAATAAATGAAAAATCAACGACTTTTGGGGATAAAAGTTTTTCGTCCGTGACTCCGCGATTATCGTTCGTTCGAAGTACTCGAAGATCGATTAGTTTCGATATGCGTGTTCGCGATAATGCAATTAATCGCGTGGTCGTTGCTTTTTGTTCACTTACCCTGCATTTTCAGCGGCAGAAATGGACATGTGCCTCCTCTCATCGGGGGTGGGCGTGGCGCGAAACTGCCGAGGGTGATCCGTCGTAACGAGGGTTGCCTGCACAGCTTCGCAAGCGGACTTTTATCCACTCCTTGTTTCTCCGCTTTTTTTCTCTCTCTCTCGTCTTCCTCTCTTCCTTTTTCGGCGAGTAAGCTCCCAAACGGTCTCTGCCGAGCGCGTTGAAATATTACGACGATAATCTCACCCACGTGTTTGAACCGCGAAGCGCGCTCACGCGAACGAACGACGAACGACGAAAACAATGGACAACGATAACGGTCCCGCGTTAACTTTTCTCTCGGATTTTTCGCGTTAAAGGAAAAGAAAACAAAAAAAAAGCGTAAGAGTTTCGAGCGCCGAAACAAAAACCGCACTGGGGTCGATTTCACAATATCGTTAAACCACAAGACACCACACCGTAGCGCGACGCACAATCGCGGATTTGTAGAAACAAGAAAAATCCGTTCTGGAGGTTTCCCCGACCGGACAGAAGGCTCCTGGCGGCGATTTCGTCGAGATGATCACTCGACGACCGACGAAAGGACGTTGGGAGGCTCGCTCATCGCTTTTATCGTGTCGCGTCTCTTCGCCGGACGAGTCGACTCTGCGAATTGGAAGAACATTCTTTTACTCGATGACCTTGAAAATCGATCGCATATCGACAAACGCGAGCGCGCTGAAGATGCCGCGGCGTTAGAGAGAAAAATGAATGGAACCAAAATCGCTCGGGGATCGGCTCTCGTTATCTGCGCGATGATAACACTCGCGATTATTAATATTCACGCGAAGGTTCAGCGCCGTTCGCGAAGTAGAAAAGAGTGGGGCAAAGTGAGCCACTTGAAATTTCTCGTAGGCTTGAAATGCATAAATAATCCTTTTTTTCCGTTGGGCACTGAGCTAAATTGACATCGAACTTCAAACCAAACGGGCGAGACCTTGCAAAAAAAGAAATAGAACCCATAAAAAAAATGTTCGCCTCCCATGAAAAACGTAATACCTCGCGTTCGAAACGCGTTTCTAAGTCAATCCGAGTTTTCGATCGTAGTTCAACTGCTTCTGTTCAGTGCCAATGTTTTTCGATAAATTATTATTTTTCATTAGACACTATATTGATTTCCAATGGGCTACAATGAGCCATCTCACTGCCCAATGTTACTTCACTTCCAAAGCAGTGCAATTTTCGGTCTTGATTGATTACTTAATTATTCACGCGTTTCTCAAAACTACCGTACTTTTCAACGAGCCGTCTATCTTAAAAGTGAAAATTTTAATAAATAATTTTATTAATAAAAATAATAATAATAATTATTATTTAATCAAATAACGTTAACGTTACCGCTTGTCAAATAACTTTCATTGGAACAATTCCAATACATTTCATTTGTTTTCAGCAAGCATTGCACCGGCTTTGCCCAAACGTCTATAAAAACTAATTACGGATTTTATTTTTTAATTACTATCGCCCGAAGAATTCGAGAATTCCTTTCAAAAAAGTGGCTCTCCGTACCCCACCTTTCGCGACACGACGGAAAGGCGATAACGGCGCGAGGAAGAGGACGGGTAAACTAATTGCGTATGAGAATTATAAAATCGATTGATTTTCTGTTGCACGTGACACGCCGCGTCGTAGCTCGTCTCGTATAGCGCGCGGGTGCCACGTGACCTAGGAGACGTTGGAGATTTAATGGGGAAGCCCGCGGACCGTGACAACCCTAAATATCGATCGACCTGCCGAGAGAGCCGTCCTTGCACGCTCGCGAGCGCGCGGCGAGGGGACGACCGAACATATCGCTATTCGGGTAGGGCATGTATATCGCAGTAAGGCGAGTAACGAGAGCGAATTAGAAAAAAGTCACTCACGCGCAATTGCGACGAGAACACTGCAACGAAACGAAACTCTTCGATAAATCGTTTACTTCCGGTTTGTGCATGTTTTTCCCGTAGGTTCCGAGAAAAACGATAAAAGCGCCGAATAGCCAAAAACTTCGCGCGATCGTCCAACGAAAAAAAAGAACTCGCGTACGGAACAGCTGAGACAATAGTTGCTTCAATCTCGCGAGCCGAAAGATGGCTACGTCGAGGAAAACGAAAAAAAAAAAAAGAAATCGTAAAAAAGCCGAGTTTTATCGTCGAGCGAGCGAAGCGCCGATAGACACGTGTGAGACTACGACAGAGCGGAAAGCGCGAAACGAGAGAGCTACGAGTCGGCGATTCGTGGGTTCGCGCGAGGGGCGACGATTGTAAAATTCATACTCACCGAGCGCGGTGCGTTCTTAGCGGTCGGCGAAGATAGGGACTGTATCGCGTCTCACGTCGGTGGGGAGGGCGGGCAATCAATGTGACGTAGTCGTCGTTGGGCGTTCGTTTCAAAAACTCATCCCCCCCGTTGACACGACGGATTTCTTTTTTCCATCGGCGACGAGATTGAATAATCGCCCGTCGGCGTCCGGGACGCGAGTCGTAATGAGTATTCGATCTTCTCGCTTCTTCCTTCCTTTTTCCTCGAGGATACGCGTCGACTCTATCCTCGTTTCGTTGATAAATCCTAATCGAGCGGATCGTCGAGAAGGTTTAGATACGCCGGGCACACTGGCCCGTATTCTCTCTTATTGCGCGTAGCGGCCGCACTAGCCAACATGGTTGAAAACGACGACACACACGACGCACACACACACAGACACGAGCGCGCGCGCGCGCACACCGAGCACACTCGACGAATTCGCACACGGCTACACACCACGCACTCTCTTTTTTTTCTCCTCTTTTTTTTCTTTTTTTTTTTTCTTCTCTTCTGCGTATCGGCGAAACGCGCACGTTCGGCGTACGCAGAGCGATATTATCTCGCTCGCTCTCTCGCGGTCACAGATCTACTTCGACGCTCTATCGTAATCCTCGAACGTCTCTTTCTTCGCTTTTTCTCTCGTCCTCACTCTCGACTTATCACTTCGATCGATCGATCTTTCACGAATCTTCGTTTTCGGGGGTTTTTTCTTTTTGTTTTTTTATTCACTAGACGACAAACTCGCGAGTCGACGATGTCCCGAAGATTTGTTTTTTGCGTTTCGCGGTAAAGATTCGTTTTTTCAACGAGAACGGTTCTGCGAGCTCGATCCGCCTCGTTCGACCGTCGTCGCGAGCCCACGGTCTTCTCGTTCGGCTACCGTTCAACCTCTGCCTCCTCTCCTTTTTGCCGGTTCGCGTAGGTTATGGCCAGCTTCCCGTCGAAAAACACCGCGGGGCGCCACGGGATGTGCCGCGCGCACTGCAATCCTAACCCTCCTCGCTCTCCCGCCCGCCGCTACTCCACTTCGCTCCTCTCCGTGCGCACTGTTCGCGCTTCCTCGCCTCCTCGGTCCGCTCTGTTTTGCGGCGACGACGCACGTGTGTGTCTCTCGGTGTCCGACACAACGACGATTTCCGATAAACACGCGAAAGGAAGGCGAGAAGAAAAAAGAATGGAAAAATCGACGTTAGTCACTTTTCGTCTCCGTGCGAGTCGGCGATAACTCGAGGGCTTTCGAGCACCTTCTCGAAATCGGCTCGACGCGAAAAGCTCGCCGTGCGCGATTCTCGTTTTATTTGTTTTCCAACGAAAACAATGAAACGCGCGTGTGCGCCACGCACATGCGTGCGCGAGTGGAGCTGTGCGCCGAAGGGGGACGAAAAAAAGGCAAGAAAATACGAGGGTTTCACGAGTGAAAACTTTTGTCCTTCGCGTGTGCGAGCACGAACGCGCCTCTGCTCGCCTCTCCCCGCGATCGCCTCGCCACCGTCCTCCGCGCGCGCGGTACGCACTCTTTTTTTTTTTCCTTTCCTCGATAAACTTCGCCGCCGCTATTCGGCTCGCTCTTTCATCGCCCTCGCGACGTTCGCGTCGAGCACGAATGAAAAAAACACGAGATCAACGAAGAAGAGGCCGTCTCTCTCTCTCTCCGCTCGCCGCTTCGCTCGCGCGCGCGTCTCGCTTCGCTCTCCTTTCTTCAGCGCGGATTCTCCACACCGAGCAGGGCCCGAGAGAGCTCTCTCGCTGCCGCTGGATTCTTCGTCGTCGCGCGACTCGTCTCAGTCTCTCTCGCTCCTCCGCGAATATTGCCTCTCTCTCGCTCGCACTCGCGCGCTCGGGGCCTCGCGGTCGTTTCCTCGTCGGCGGGTCCTTTCGTCGTACGTGTGTGCACTTGATTAGCCGTGTGACGTCACGACACGGTTACATTGCTCGCGATTGTCACTCCGTTCGTACACACGGGGGGATCCGCGCCGACCTCGCGCCGTAACTCGTCGAGATCGCGCTCGCGGCGAGGCCAGCCCAGGCGGTTAAGAATTATTCCCGAACCGATCCCAACCCCCCGAAGTATTAATCCAATCGAGATCCTCGCTGCGACTACGTGTGGGTGGTTCTTTTTTTGTTTTCTTCTTGTTGTTCCTTCTTCTCTCTTTCTCTCCTTTTTTCGCCTCGTTTCTCGTTTGTTTTGCTCCACCGTTTTGTTTCTACCGCCTCGTCGAGAGAAAACTTTTGTGTCGGGCCGGCGCGCTCGCACGGCGATCCAGCGTGAAGAACACTTCGGTCGCGGTTATACGGATGAAACACAACTGACTTCGAAACGCGAACGTAAACTGCAACGGTGTGTGCGCCCGAGTGGCGTGGAGCACGGCAAAGGCAAAAGCCCCGGTAGGCGGCGACACGGTCTGTCGCGGAGCGCAGGGTCCGCGGAGCCTCACGGCGAGCGCGAGAGGGACACGGGGAGGACTCGGACACGGGCACGGCCGTTCCGTCTTCCGTACCTCTCACCCATCGAACGCACCGAATCGCTCGCCGTAGAGTGCCGAACATAAACGAGAATAAACGAGAACTGTCGCGACGACGCGAACGCGTCAAACTATTCAATATCAAGTGCACGAGTACACGACCCGCGTTTCCTATCCTCGTGGACTTGGACTTTTATACGATACTTATCAATATTATATATATACATTATATTACATATATATTACATGTTATATATAATATATACATTGTTATTCAGAGTTGGGCGAATCCGAAAATTCTTTAAGTATAAAATACGAAGTACTGCAAGTATTTGAATTACGACGAATTGTTCGCATCTGAAGTACCGCCCAAATCTGTTATTGTTATATATTATATCATTTTTATATATAGTGGCGTAAAATTTTTATTATTTTCGAAATTGAGGATGATCTTTTACGAAATTCGCTTTTCTTCGATCGAAAATATTTTTTTTGTACACGGAATATAAATGTATGATTTGCTTACCTTTGCTGTGTAAGTAGAGAGCGATGTTGTCTATACGGAATTCTAGTCATCCCCCACCCAGCTGTACCGCCGCCGTGCCGCGCATTTACCTTTCGTACAAGCTCTATCGCCGCGAGAACTATTACGTTACACAATATGGTTGCGCACGTGGATAGTCTTGAGCGTGTCGCTCGGACCGCAACTAATACAGATAAGAACGTGAGATTCTATTTACTTCTTTTTTCCCCGACATCTCCGAGTTTCGAGATTCATGGCATTTTCGTATCGGCGGCTACGACGAAATGACCTACTTATATACGAGGCGTTCGGTCGATTGATGATTATTGATTAACAGCCTATGAACGGGAGGGACTATTCTGTACGACGTGCACTCTCAGCCCCTCCGGTGCGATACACTCGATTGACATACTCGACCATATTATATACTTTTTTTTTTCTTTCTTTTTTTATTGCGCAAGATAAAACAGCACAGCGGCGAAGGATTCTTCGCGTCGCTACCGCGTCGCGGTCGTAGAAAAATGATCGATAGTATCGACAATCGAGAGCTCGTTCTTCTCGCGCGCCAATTGTCGCGCCGTGCGCGAATTATTGTCGAGGATCGATGTGTCGGTAACGGGAAGCAAGAGGCGACAAACGTCTATCGACGACGACAGGACCGCTCGATGGAGCGCCGTGTAGCCGTCGGCGTCGCGGATGTTCGGATCCGCACCGGACCTCAATAGCAACTCGACGACGCGCTTCATTCCTCGCATCGCGGCCCTGTGAAGCGGCGTCGCGCGCCCGCAACGAGTCACGGCGTTCACGTTCGCTCCGTTTTCCATCAACAATTTGCATATCTCGCGATGACCCTCACGAGCCGCGTAATGCAACGCCGTGTAACCGGCGGCGTCCTCGAGATTCGCGGATACTCCTTTCTTCGTCAAGAGATGCTTCACCCTCGCCAGATCGTCGTTTTGAGCTGAAAATCGAAAAATTCGCAGTCGATTAACGTCGTTTTTTGCGCGGTGTTTTTGTGCTTGCTTTTCTTTTTGGCCTTTCTTCTTTACCTGCGTACCAAATGCCTCGTTCGAATTCCATTTCCGACAGAGATTGACGGACTCCGACCTCGCCGTCCAGCCTGTGATTGCAGCATACGCGATTCTCGGCTCCACAACTCTCGCTCGAATGCTCCATTATTGATCACCTGGAACTCACTATTAATTGCCTGTGTAGCTACAAACATCGTTCGGCATTTTCTTTTTTTTTGCAATTCATGTTTTCTTTGTACTTCGCACGACAAATACTTCCAAGGAAATGTATACGTCGAAAATATATGCAAAAATATTAATTTTGTTGTTTTTCTTATTATAAATATATTTGTTAGTTTATACGCGATCGAATTTCATTCGCGAATATATAAGACACTTTTTTCACTTATTGGCCGCAATATTTTTGCCCGCCACCGTGGCATATTTTTATTAGAACACTCGTGCATTCTTTTCTTTCCCCAATTGAAATATATCAAAAATCGCTTCGAGACGCATTTGTATTATATTTCTTCCATATATTTTCGTGAGAAAAATATCCGTGGAATTGCGAACGTTCTTTTTCAGGCAAAATCGAGATCACAGCTCAAAATCCATGCCATTCGAGGAGAAAAGGGTTGCAGAGGATTTCTTTTTCCACACCGAAATATCGAGATACGGCAGCGTGAATCGGAATCAAAGCATTCCCTTACTCGAACCTCTCTCGGTTTTTCCGAACGACACTTCGCGACATCTCCATCGTCCCGGCGACCGAACTTTGATGCGAAATCACTCTGCACGTACGGATCTACGTTGTTACCATCAATATATATTTATTAGACAATTACACGTGTACACGCCAAAAAGAAAAATCATTCGTAAATCATTTGGGTGTCGGTGCACAACAGTTTCGTACGCATTGAAAACGAATACGGATGACAAACTGGAAGGATTGGTGCAAATACATTTCGGTAAACCATCAGCCCGTCTACGATAAACGATAAAAATAATGCATATCCAACGATAACTTTGATCTTCGACATTATTCGACGACTTTTCCTCTACTTCTCCTCTGCATCTAACTCTTCATTTTTTTTCTATTTTATCTTAGTATTCGAGTTTATTATTAATTTTTTTCTTTCGTCATATTGTTTTTTCCGATAAAACTTTCGTGTAAAAATTTGATTCGTCTCGTATAGAATATCTTCGTATCTAATGTTACAAATATAT
Organism: Ischnus inquisitorius; assembly: GCA_963924025.1. Classification (NCBI taxonomy): domain Eukaryota; kingdom Metazoa; phylum Arthropoda; class Insecta; order Hymenoptera; family Ichneumonidae; genus Ischnus; species Ischnus inquisitorius. The sequence continues at coordinate 3,212,457 of OZ001249.1, forward strand.
AACTGTATACAATACACAATAGTGGAACGTAGCGTTTGAAGTATTGGAAGAGGCGATGCCGGCCGGACAAAGATGATTATTCGTCGATCGACGATTCGTCGAATCGGCGCGCATCGTTCGATTTGTCGATCATCGAGTACAAACAACGGGAAGTATCATCTACAGTATCATCTAATCGTCATTAAAGACTTTCTGGTAACTGAGCACGCTTTTGTTTTTCACCGCGAACTTTCGTCTCGATTGCAAAAGCATCTACTTATCACTCGATATTCTTTTCATCGCTCAAACGACACAATCGTTAGTTTAAGAAAAAACGACAATTTAAGCACTTTCGATCGTCTAAATTGGTCCACGGAAATTTGTCTGTCGCAGATAACGATTCAGTATTGAAAGAAATCGTTGCTCGAGCTGTTAGAATGGAAAAAGAAAGAGGAAACACGACGATTCGAACTAATTCGCGTGGGAGAAAATACACAAGAATGAATAATTATACAATGTTTCGATAGCCGACGGCGGTGCGATATGCTATGCTTACGCTAGGCGCTACTTTCTCAATATCCGTGTTCGGGTTATCCATGGTACGACAATACGAACGAATGCGTGGAGAGTATTGCGTGTCGGGGTGTTAATCCTCTCTCAACAGAGTCCACACTATCTCGGCCTCGCCGGTGCTGCACACGACCCGATAGTCTAGCTCCGCCAGAGCGTTCAAAACCGCTAACGGTGGCCCTAAAATGCATAACACCCTTGAGAAACTTGCGATCTACGCACACCGCGAAAAAAGATAAAACACATCCACGATCACACAAGGCGCGAGAGAAAAATCCGCGACATTTCGATCATTTTCCGTGAAAAATACAAACTATGGTGTCCCGTCGAAGATTCGCCGAAAAGTCGAGGATATTTGCGGGAAATTTTCAAGGTCGAGCCCATTTGAGAATGGTGAAAATAAGTGAAGTTGTAGAATGAGTATTTTTCTTTTAAGATATTAATACGAAGTGTATATCAGCGTTGGGCAGTACTTCAAGTACCGAGTACTTGATTTTTTTCTCGTTACATCGAGCGGAAAACCAGTCCAGCATTTTTTTTAACTTCGAGCTGTTTTTGACGCACTTTTGTGGTCTTGCACTATTCGCAGATCTTACTCTAATTGCGATCAAATTTGCTTCACAATCCAAAGATAATCAAGTACTTGAAATAGTACTTGGAAAAATTGAAGAACATTTTTTGCGACCACCGGACACGACGTCAGTGTGTTTATAGAGAGTGCGGTAAATCTTGAATAAGAACCTTTGATCATAACTCCGTTGACGACCTCCGTTCCGGAGCTTGGAAATTTTGCGGTCATCGCAACGACTTCCACCTTGGCTAATCCGAATACCGCGCAGTCCGTGCCGTAGGGCGAGCCCTTTACCGCAATGTAATGGTAGCCGTCGCTCCCGACAGAACTAACTTGCGTTTCCGACATTGTGTTTATCCGCCTCCGAGCGTCTCAACGAATGTGTCTCACACTTCGTTGTCTTTTAGTTCTAGAAGTTGAGAAGAAAAAATACGAAAAATAAACAAAAAGCAAAAAAAAAAAACATTTGATATATTCACGCGCGTTCTGGTCGACCCCGCTCGCGAGGCGTCGAATCGCCCCTTCGTCGTTATTGGCAGGATTTAAATGACGGATTCTCCACATATATGCAAAGCGATTGTTATCATCGTATATTCTTTGTGTATAATTCTCGAATACAGTTTTGCATAGTTCATCCGATGCGATTCATATCCGATATCTCGACGGGCTTAAATTACTCGCGTCCCTTAATCTAGAAAGTGTCCTTTTTTTTTTTAGGTTTTTTCGTTTAATAAAAAGTCGGCGTGAAACGAGAAGAAGAACGCGCGCGCGATCAACGTCAGACGCCCGCCATTTCGCGCTCGAGCGCCTGTTTCTCGCGTTCCTCCTTTATCTCCATCATGCGTACTTCGTGAGCTAGTTGCAGCTCGCTGTGAGCCTTGTCCCTCTCGTACTCCCACTGGAGTCTCTCCAGTTCGAGATTCTTTCTGCGCAACTCTAGCTCCGCCACGCGCCTCATTATTCGCCTCTCGAGCAATTGTTCCTGAAGTATTTTGCTCTGGAGCGGCGAATGGCTCGTCGCCGTTCTCGCCGACAGCGAAGGCCACTGCGACATTCGGCGCGTCAGGCCCGATCTTCGCAGCTGCGAGGCTCGCTCCTGCTGCGTCGCTGGAAGAAAGTGCACGACTGAGAATATTAATTCGAGTATCCATTTTTTTTTATAAAAAATTTTTTTTTATAAATTTTTATTTTTTTATAATTTTTTTTTATAAACATTTTTTTTTTTTCGATAAATATGTTTTTTTTTGTTTATAACTTACCGGTGGACGTACTTTGGGCGGTTTCCTGTTTGTAGTTGACGGTTTCCCAATCGCCGTTAGTGGCTTGCAAGTCGTTGCTGGCGCCGCGTTGCACCTGATCCTCGACCTCCAGGTTCATGTCGATGTCCTCGGACATCTCGGCGGTCTGTTGGTCCTCCTCGAAGGTCTCGTCCCATTCGCCCTCGATGTTGCTCATGCTGTTCGTCTGCTGTTCAACCTTCATGACGGGCCGTCCGCCTCTGTTTATCGCTTTGTTGATCGTGTGCTTGGCGAATATCTGTTTCACCGCCTCCGGCGCTTTGTCGCATCTTATCAGATGCTTCTCCATTCTCGTCGCGTTCTGTATGTACGACTGGTTGCAGTACTTGCAGAACGCAATTATCTGCGAACCGTCGACCTTTTTGTCGTAATGATTCCACACTATTCCGGGCTTTTTCGTCATCGTGAAATCTTCGATTTCGCTTCGTCGTCGTTTCGATTAGTCTTCGCGGACGTGTGCACGTGTTTCGCTTTGTTGTCGTTCGCTCGTCGCTCTTCCCGTCGCTCCGACAATCGCTGGACGCGACGCGCTCGTCGCTCGTGTTTATCGCCGCAAGCGCGACACCACCGAGACGAGCGCTACGCTCGCGAACGCTGCGTATTCGCGATGTCGCATAACCTCGGCGAGCTATCGACGGCAACACTCGCGGGGGCGAACGATTCGGCGGGAATGAGACCGCGACGATCTCGCTCGAGGCGATCGAGCGCGCGAGCGTTAACGCGCGACACGGAACAAACAGGCTCGACGCAAGTACGACGGTGCGAAGCTTCCTCGAGATGCCTCGACGTCGTCGATATGTTGGCACATCGGGCTTCTGCCAGGGGAGGACTTTGGGTGCAAGCGCAGGCTGGCCATCTACTCACGGGCGAGACGCGCCACGGACACAGAGGGAAACGGTCGCGCACACACGCGAGTGCATGCGCGCCGCGCGAGCGCGCTGGCGCACACGGGCGACTGGCGGCGCATTCGCGCAACTCGCGGCTCTCAGGTGGTTTTGAGTTTTTGAAAAAAATCTGGGAGAGACGACGGACTAACTTTTTGGCGGCCGAATGGAGATCCTGTACGATTAATTTGTATTCTTACCAAATGGAACTTGTTTTAACAGTAAACTAAAAGTTCAATCATTACTTTACTATGTGTAAAATTCGAATAAACTGTAATTATGTAAAAGGGCTAGTCCGGTAAATAAATAAATAAATAAATAAATAAATAAATAACATTTTGGTTTTTTTCGTTTTCTGATTGATCATTATACATTATTTCCATTCGGGCACCATTTCGCCGGAGCGCTCGGCGCGAGATACGCGTTAGTTTGTAACGTGCGCCGAAGCGATTCACAAAGATTTTTTGTTTTTTCCTCGGATTCGCATGGGTTTTCGAGGCAGCAATATTATATAGAATGCGAAAAAAGTTGTAAGAGCAATTCGCGATGTTTTTACGCGGTAAATCATTCACACTTTTAGTTTTTTTTTGTCAAATCGGAGAATTCTTTGTTCTTCCCTTTCAATCGAATAAATTCATTTTCGCAACGTTTTCTTTTATTCTCAGGGATAAATCGTATAAGTTCGAAAAATGTCGATGTCGCATCGAACTCCACAAACGAAAATAGCAATTAGCACTGTTTTACGTGTAAAATCATTTGGAGTACTCTGTTTAGTTTTTCACCTTTAAATATCTTCAATTCGTGGCTTTTTTTTCATCAAATCGAATAGATTCAAAACACATTAACATTGTATTAATTGCCAAAAATTGAAAGACCGAATACGCTTCCTTTTGCGTGTTAAATCATGCAAACGTCTACGTTTCTTTTCTCGGCAATTCGGATATACAAAACTTGTTCGATTCTTTACAATGAAAATAAATTCAACACCGTCAAAGGTAAATAGAAATCACAAAAAACCAAATAGTAAACCACCTTATTGTATGTGTTAAATGGTCAGGGATTTTCCAAAAAATTCCTCAATGTTAGATACGTCGCATTTAGAAACGAATTAGCTGTCGTATGGGTAACGTCAAGAAAACAAAAAGACGTACCAGCTTTGACAACGGTCACAGGTTCGGGTTCCGGCTCGGCAAAATCCTTTCTCATAGTCCACATGTACTCATTGTAATCCTGTTTAACGCTCGTACTCGACGAAGCAACGACTTTGTATCCCAGCACTTCCAGCGCCGTCAGTATGACGCAAGGATGTTGAAGATAAACAATTGTCGAATCGTCGCAATATCCGCCCGATGCGAAGCGACTCAGTTGCTCTATGTCCACCGCTAAAACAGAAGCGTTATGATTCGCGCGTAGATACGTAAATCAATAATTATTTGTATGAAAAAAAAAAAAAAAAAAAAACCAGACAAAAAATTAATTCAAAAACACACGCAACTGTCCCATTGACGCAAACATTTTGAATAATCAATGAAAGATGCGATCGTCTATTTTCTACTGCACAAAACAAAAAAAAATTCCAAGCGCCGATATCCGTGCAATTGACGCGCGTAACGAGCTGGATTACGGCTACAATTATCGACGCAATTTCTCCCCCGCCACGTTAAAGAATTAAGTAAAGGCGCAGCAAAAGTTATCGCCGTTTGACTCTCGACTCTAGCGGAGATGGACTCCTCAAGACGCGACGAGGAAAGAACAGAAAAAAACGAAAATGCGAAGGCGAAAAAAGGGTCTGTAAGGAAAGGGAATGATACCTTTTAAACCAGAAACAAGAACTCTCCAGGGATACCTGTGACTGTAGGATGCGAGGTTACCACGTACCAGAATGTATGGCATCTGTGATTCGAGTTAAAACTGCAATATACAGGTAACACAATGTAGGTATGACGACAGAATATGCGATATGTTTGTTTGTTTCATTTATTTTCGTTCCCGTTTCGCAGAACGCAGACAGGGCCGATAAGCGATCTAATTGAACGCCGATGCGTGACGCGCGTTGGATTCCGCGACATGGCAATTCGCACTTTTCGCGCACAATCGCGCCTCCGAATTACTTATCATCGAGCTCTCCCGCCCCTCCGTGACGTTTTTTTCCGATTTTTCTTTCACGGTCGAAGTTTCACGATCACCGACGTTCCGGCGGCAAAGCGAATGAGAAACAAAAATATGAACGAGTATCGATGACAGACGCTACGCGATCGTGAGAAAGACAATTATAACGACGCATTCGGTTGCGTTTGACCGCAAGACAAATTGTATAAACATCGATAAACCACGAGTTACGCCCAATTTACCGCTCGACCGTGCCGAGTCTCGGTGATAATCGAGACGTTATCGTCGATTAACGTCGGTTAATCGTGGATTTATTTACCATTTACGATTTTCAAAGTTTTATACGAGATCCGTATAGTTTTGGTATTACTTTCGATCAGCTGCGATGTACTAGGTATAGTAAGCGATTGTGTTCCAACAACTACAAACACATTATTTATAATGATCACGTAGTGTGTGCGAGAGGGGGGGACAAGTCCGGAGCGCACGCGGCTTAAAAGCTACCCCATTACCGTCGCAAGCCGCTACGCGGCGCTGGCGGTATTCCGCGTGGGCGCGGAAGACTTCTTTAAGCCAGTTCCCACCGCGCCAGCTACGAGACCTGTGCGGCGCGAGGAGGAAGCGAGCGCGGAAGGATGCCAGCGCCGCCCCGAGCGAACTGATTTCGGCCCGTCGAGCCTGTGAATCATTCGAAGCGCCAGCGGACTGCGGAGGGGCCGACAAGGTGGCTCCATCTGTACCGCGAACAGAACTTCCCCGCCGTGGGAATCTTCGCGTATGATTGATCCGGTTCAAAGCGTATAAACAACTTCGATAGCACATCAATCGACAATACGATCAACAGAATAAATTGAATTGTCGAAAAAAATGCAATTACCACCTGATCCAATGTACGGAATGATCTCAAAGTTTCTTCCGAAACGATAAATACGACGAATCGAATCAGGGTCAAAGTACAGGAATAAAAGGAATAAAAATTGCAAACCATCACTATAATTGATCATTACATCATTTATATCGTCCCGTAACTCTTAGCTCGCGTAATTGTATCTCACGCGTCGCTAATACGTCGCAACCCGCGAGTGTGGGATATTTCGCGTTACTAAAGGGTCAAGCGATTCTTCTGAATTTCGAACATAACCGCTGATTACGCGAGCGCCGAACGAGCGCGCTCGCTGCTGCCGTCTAGCTACGATAATTATTCCGCAACTCAGCGTCGACGTAATTATTCAATTATGAGCATCGACGGGGCTTCGCGACGGTGGATCTTCGGATTTTCGTCACTGCGTCATTACCACGACGATGAATATTTCAAAGGAGACGGAACCGAAATAAATGTCCGGTTTGGTAGAGAAAAAAAAAAAAAAGTCTTCCCAATTTGAATGTTCGCGAGCGAACATTCCGAAGAAAACCTAAGAAAATACATCGAATTGCACGTATCGTCGTCCGGAATCCAATTATTCCCTAATATCGACAATGCATCCCGGAACGCATGACTGCGAAGCCGGTCTTCGAAATCACCGACAAATAATATCGAACAATCGGAAATGATGCCGGCGCACTTCCGTTACCGACAGAAAAAAAAAAGAAAAAATCTAAACAGCCTCGAACGCCCGACAATCGTCGCTGGCCGCGATTATCTCTCGAGTAATGAATTCCTTGATAACTAAGAAAAAAAAAAAAAAACAAAAACGCTACTCGGAGCGAGTGCGAATAAACGTGATTTTGATCACCGTAGGAGTCGACGATTGGCAGGGGAGTCGCACAGTGAGAGCGTCGGCCATGTTGGCAGGGATGGGGACACGGGCAGTGTGGAGGGTGCGCTGATTGAAACTAGAGTTGATCGGAAGAAATAAAGCCGAGCAGAGGCACCGAGATATCGGAAGGACACTCCGCCGCGCAACGGACAGTCTCGCATTGCATTCCATCTAAGCCCAAGCTCGGGTTTACAAAACAAATTATCTGGTAAATCCCGATCCCGTCGACAATATCACCGACGAGAAGCTCCGTGTTATCCGTGATTGTACGTGTCTGTGTGTGCGGGCGGGCGCGCGCGCGTGTGCGTGCGTGTGTGTGTGTGTGTTTCTCTCTCTCCGCAACGCCGGTGGACGGTGAAGGAAACCCAGTGGCGCAGCACTGCTGGCGGTGTCCCCGCGCGCGATTCTCGCGTTTTCACCGCGTTTAGCGGAGTGCTAATCCAGCAGTGTCACACTCGCGTGACTCACTCCGATAGGCCGAGTTCTACGCTGTAACCGTCGCAAACATTTGACCACGGTTTTCAATCCTCTGTGCGCCCGTTCACGTTCGCGCAGTGTTGTTTTCGTTTTTTTTTTTTACATCACGGTAAAATATTCCTTCGACTCGATTTCCTTTTTTTTTTCCTCGAGCTCTTTGCGCGCATGTGTGTGTGTGTGTGTCTAGTTCGCTCGTAGACTCCGGTAACTGGTTCTCTATCATTGTCGTTTGGACATCGTCGACGTTTCCCCTCTTCGGTGCCCTCCCCCGCCCCCTCCCTCGGCTGTTTTTCCCCAGTGCATGTCACGCGGGGGTGTGTAATTGTGTGCGAGTGTGCATTCGCTCCGAGCGATTCGACAAGGGGGAGAAGGGACGAGATAGAGAAAAACGAAAAGGAAAAGAATCAAAATAAGTGTATGTAGCTGCGGATCCGCGGCCCATCTGGTCGCGCGTAGAGCTCTCGACCGCGATCAAATGCGATACGAACTCGCGAACGGTGCGCGAGCGAGATTGCCCATTCGTCGTGTCGAACGCGCGGCCACGGTGCGAGACGAGAGAGTCGTCGATTTTCACGAATCTCGCGGTGCACGGGAGTTGATTCCGAAGTTCGAGTAGACGAGGCGTCGTCACCCGTCTCGACGGCGAGTGGGTGCGGGGCGCGGGGGTGGGGGCGGCCGAGGGAAGTGTGTAACGTCCATCGCGCGCCGTGTCACACCGAACTGTCATGTCATAAACGTGTACCCTTCGCGCACGCTCTACGCTCGCTCGCTCTCGCTGCGCTCGTGCGTTTTAACTGTTAAACAAACAATAAACAAGCGCGAGGTACGGAACTCCGCGTCGCGGGGATTACAGCCGGTTATATTTGCTCTTTCGTCATTTTCTTTTTCTTCTTTTTCTTCTTCCTCACTTCGCCCAATACGCGCCACATCGGACGCGTGTTCAAACGTCACGACACAAATCCTCGAATAGTTACATCCAATTAAATGGGACAAGGAGAGGCGATCGTGTTTTTTTTATCTTCTTTACTTTTTTTTTTCGCTTCCTAACGGTAACCAATCTCACGTGTTTCATCGCGAACCTCGCGACGGAGGCGCGTCATTGGTCGTGGCCTTTCCATTAACGCAATTTTTCGTAACATCCATCTTGTCAATTCGCGTTATCCGGTCTATTCGACGCGACAGGATCGACCGATACCTTCGATCGCTCGTCTCGTCGGGACCCTTTTTTTTTTCTTTCTCCCTCTCGACGATCATTTTCGCGACGTTGACACGGCTCATTCGGCACACTTTACGACTTACCGTTATTCGGAATTCGTGCGCGCTGCAAGTCGTCCTTTTTGTTTTGTTTTCGGGATAATATTTTTGCATACGGCTCAATGTAGCGCATCATTATTGCACAGTGCTGCCGCATCGAGTGACGGTCCAAGCTTCGCGGCTCACTTGCGAGTTACGGGGAGAAAGGCAGAAATAGCGGATAACAAAAATATTTGAAAATGAAAAAAAAAAATTAAATTATATATATAATATTGATAATAACATAATATTATGTTATACATATTATGTATATTGTTATAATTTAAAACAATAATTAATAGAAAAAAACTATATATATATCATTTCTTTATTAACTATTTTTTTTGTTTTTTTTTTGTTTTCTAGTCTTTTTAGCTTTATTTATTTATTTATTCATATATATATGTTATTTGATTTTTAGTTTAAAAATAATGATTTTTTTTATTGCTATATAGGTCATCATGGCAAACCGGGGTACGGCCCAGAGGCCGAACGGTACGCAAGGAAAAATCTGTCAATTCAAATTGGTATTACTCGGAGAGTCGGCAGTAGGAAAGTCGAGCTTGGTACTGAGGTTCGTCAAGGGACAGTTTCACGAGTACCAAGAGAGTACAATAGGCGGTGAGTTTATTGCAAAAAAAAAAAAAAAAAAAGTGAAAAAAATATTTTTCATTATGAGAAATAAAAATATTCAAAGAATTGATTCTAATTCGTGCTCTATTCCGAACAGCTGCATTTTTAACACAGACCGTTTGTCTGGACGACACGACTGTGAAATTTGAGATTTGGGACACGGCAGGGCAGGAACGTTACCACAGTCTCGCTCCGATGTACTACCGCGGCGCTCAGGCCGCCATCGTTGTTTACGATATACAAAATCAGGTTCGTTCATTTTTCATCGAATCCCGGAAAAAAAAAAATTTCACACTTTCGGAAAATTTCTCATTCGCTCGTTTGCCAAATAGAATCGAGATTAATTGAATTTTAATTCAATCCCATTTATTGCTATTTTTGTTAGTCACCAAAACCATTTTGCGATCTTCATTTAAATTCAAAAAATTCAATTATTTCTTATCAACTTTGCACATTTTTTTTATCCCAAAAAAAAAGGAACTTTTTTGGAAATATCTCGTTCGTTGCCGAAGAGGATTGAAATGTAAATTACACAATTTATTTTATTTTTATGTGCATTTCTACAGCCTTTCTCTCATTGAAAAAAGAAAAATTCTTCTCGATATCGTCTCGAAGAAATGATGAGAATTGTTTATCGATTACTGTCCTCATTGAAACAATTGAAGAAACCTCGTTGTTATTTTCAAATGTCGCAGGACACATTCGTACGCGCGACAACGTGGGTGAAGGAACTCCAACGGCAGGCGAGTCCAAGTATAGTGATAGCGCTTGCCGGCAACAAGGCTGATCTCGCGAACAAACGAGTGGTCGACTTTGAGGAGGCTCAGAGTTACGCGGACGCCAATGGTCTGCTGTTCATGGAGACATCCGCGAAGACAGCCATGAACGTTAACGACATATTTCTAGCTATCGGTAAACGAATCATGCACCTTTCGCTTCTACTTTTCCGTATATTTCTCTACGCTTTCCCTCGTCGTATGCTCGATTGAAACGCACGGAGAAGCGTGTTTCGATTCGGTCGGGAACGACGATAGAAAATTGCCGATAACCCCCCTCGAGTTATCGTGTCGCTTCGCGATTGGCGCGCGATCGTTCGCGTTGGAATCGAGGTAGAACGAAAAACCAAAAAAAAAAGATGAAGCAATGAAGAACGTACAAATTTGCGGCGATTCCGGAGTCCGACGAGTAATACGAGTAAATTGAAAACCATCTGGAAGCGCTCCCACCTACTATCGCGTTACGAGTCCTTATCGCTATTCTTTTTTTATTCGATACGCAGAGCCGCGACGCGTTTCTCGTCGCGAACGCGAGACTGGAACATTTACAAATCCGTGTGCAAAAGAAACCTTATATTTGGTATAATCATCGTATTTTTCTCTCTTTGTTGCAGCTAAAAAACTCCCAAAGAATGAACAAGCCGGAAACGCTAGTACGAGCGGTCAGGGACGTCGGCTAGTCGAAACGGAAGGTCAAAAGACCGCAGCGGGCAACTGCTGCAAGTGATTCGGCCAAAATTCGTACGTGTCACACGCGTCTTATATTGGTATCTACAACACATATTCTGTAACGAATTAATAACCGGGTCGCCGGGCGAGGAGAGAAATTATTCGCGATTCGGGTTACCTTTTTTTCTTCTTTTTTGTTTCTTTTTTACGGGAAAAGAAGAGAAAAAAAAAAAGAAAAATCCAATCGAACGACGATCGCTCACACTCTTTTTCATACCTTCTTCTCCAGATGTATGTGTACTACGTATTTGCCGAAGGAGACAAATACAACGTGTCGATAAACAAAAAAAAAACAAAAAAACAAAATTCGTATGGAATATGCGTCGGGTAAAAAAAAATATATATACAAACAAGATACCATAGGGTAAGAGGGCGCGAGGACATACGTAAGTGAAGTGAAATGGACGAGATTGAGAATAGACAGAGAGAAAAAAGGAACAAACAAACAAACAAAACATAGGGAGTCAGCGGCAGCAGCGGCGGCGATAGAGCGAAGAGGGATCGAGAAAGGAAAATCGAAACGGCAGAAAAGAAAAGAGAACAAAAGCAAAAATGAGCGACGAGGATGAAAAAACGGACGACGGCGACGGAGCGCGATCGGCGACGATCCGCGAGCGCTCGAGGTATCTGGAAAAAATCAGTATGTCACAATGCATCCGACGATATCATCTATTTTGAGTATCGAGTCTGTTGGAGAAGTGCGGTGAGTCCCCGTTTGTTATTCTAGTAGTAATGGGCGGTGTTCGTTATAAATATTGAATATATATAAATACATTATATACGATGAATCATAAAAAAGAAGGAAAGAAAGAAAGGAAGAAAAAAGAATGAAAAGATCCCAATTATGATTTATTTGAGGAGTAAAAATAATAATTAAAATACATTTACGTGTACGGTAAAATAATAATAGTAATGATGAGAAGAAAAGAAACAGTAAGAAAAGAAAAAAAACGAAAAAACGAGAAAAAAAAAAGAAACCTTTTTGGCACGCAAAAAAATCTTGTAAGATAGTAGGGGCCATTCCTGCTGCTATAATTATTATATATTTTCTTCGTCAGATTGTATCGTGTAATAACAATTATAACTCTAAAAGCATATTGTATATTAATTTTATTGATTACTCATGATAAATTATATAAACGATTATAAAACGTAAAAAAAAAACGATAAAAAAAAAAAACGACAAAAACGAAAATAATGAGGAATGAAGTTTTCAAAGAGATTTTTAACGAGTAAACAATATCGCTGTGATTCCCATCCGATGATCCACCCTCGATCGATAGACCTTCGGTTAACTTCATCGAGGACACGATTTCGCTTTCGCTGAGCAACGAACTGTCTCGCAACCGCTATGAGGCGTTCGGACTCGAACGATTCCGTCGAGAACGTCGTGCGCGCTTTTTCGTCCGACACCGAATCGATTCGTTCGACGCGCGATCGTCGCAGACGCGCCTCCGAGCCCGCTATTGGTTACTCGGTGAATTACGACGATCTCTGCGGGCCTTCGTCCTTTCGCGAAAATCCCGCGCACGCCCGTAACGTTTCGCTGCCGAAGCCGCGTCTCTGCGTTTGGGAGTTTCTCACGCCGCGAAATATCGCTCTCATAAAACGCGCCGAGGACGAGAACGCGGTAAAGCTTTTACTCGGTGAGCGAAGTTGCGCCGGCACTGTCTTCGCAAACTTGACGAATCTAATACATTTTTTTCGTCCTCCAATCCGCAGGAAACGAACTGCGAAACGGAGGCCTTCGACACGATATTTTCCTCGAACTGGCAATGTCGATTATAGAATTCGCGAGGTACGAGACAGCGCGCTATGATCGTCGATGCAATCTCGCGATCGTTTAAAAAACCTTTTTCTCCCGACAAAGGGACAAAAGATTCACGGAGGAATCCACGTCGGCTCTCGTGGGAATATTTCGTCTCACTTGCTCGTTCTTCCTGTCGAATCCCTGGCGCACCGCGAGAGAAACTCACGAATTCTTCTACGAAACTATTCTCCTTCACGCTGTTCAGGTTTTCGTCAATTTTTTTAATATACAACGAAAAGATTATTTCTGCAGATATTTCGGAAAAATCCTTGGAATTTTTCTTTTACTGTCCCAAAAACTCTGGGCTCGTCCTATTCGATGGAATAGTTTATCAAAACGATCATTTGCATTTACAATTTCAGGAAAAATCTTAAAATTCGTTCATCGCTCCAATAATTCTGAGATAATCGTTTCGACGCAGGACCCGCCGAAGAGTCTCGAGATCTTCACGCCCGAGGAGTGCGCGCAGTCTCTCGAATTCTTCTCCGCCATTCTCATGAATCATCTGCCCCTCGTCCGGTTCGTTTGCTTGCCGAACTATTGTTGCATCGCCGTAACCGGAACGAAGCCGCAAAATTAACTGCGTGCTCTCGTATCTTAATTTTTCTTTCCTCAATATTATATTCCAGATAAATCGTACAAAAATTAACGTATCGCTAAGTAATTCGTTGGCTACATTTTGCCGTTGCGGTAAAATAGTGTATATCATACGTTAGAATAGCGTTAAAAAAAATCGCGTCTTCCGCTCGAGTCGCTCGTCGGTCTGGCGCTTCACTTGCTCGCCGACGACTGATAACCAAAATCGCGAGTCTCGTCCACGCTCGTCTCGCTTTCCCATCCGTCGTTCACCTTCTCCGCGCGTCGGCGCATCTTCACGCAAAATTCTTTGCTCGCGTGTTCCAATCTCGGGAACCAGCGCGAATTGCCCCGCTGCAGCGTTCTCCTCGATCGCGTCGAGCAAACGCAGCGTCGCTAAAAAATTTTTCGAGAAAACACGAGTTGATTTTTTTAAATTTTATTATGCAATCGTGTGTGCGAAATAGACGATATAGCTAAGAAAAGCTCTCGGCACGAACCTTCGACGATCGCGTGCACGCGGACGAATTCGGCGCCGCGTAAGATCGTTGACCCCGACGCGGCGTTGACCTCGACGAGTAACACACTGGCGGATTTTCGAAAAATCTCGTCCTGGACGAGCGGCGAGTCTGACCGTTTCCCGTCAACGAGCATCCGTTTCTTTTCGTAGGTCGTGATTCGCTCAGCGCCCCGTTGAGCCGCGACAGTTCCTTCACCGTCGCCAGCAGAGCTCTGCAATTTTCTCGTCAGCCCTGACTTTTTTTGCTTCGATAATCGTTGCCCTTAACGGCGGTACAGTCAAGTCGTTCAAACGCTAGTATTTCCAAAAAATGTTCTACCCTAACCGAAATTCGATTAAGTTTCCTCTGCCTTTTTCAATGAGAGCCTAAAAATTAATTTACAAAAAAGTAACTCAATTCACGACGATGAATCGACCTCGAATGATTAAAAATTAACTTTATAATAACTGCAAGAAATTATGTCCGCGAATTTTTTCGGATGAAACAAGTTCGTTTTGGTAAATTCAATGTCTTTTTTTCCATGAGTTAATTAGGCATTCGTTGGTCGCGTTTAATCTCGGTTCGCGCGAGTTTCACCCTCGAAGCGACTGCATGCAATTGTCGCCAACGTTGATCGCCGATTGACTTGATTGTACCGGAAGTCGTGATTTAATTCGACAACGAGAGCCGGCGCGCTCGTCTACTCACTTCTTTTCGAAAGCGAATCGAGCGATTCGATTCTTCTCGTCCTTGAGCCTCTTCGACAGTGTATCGACGAGGTTTCTCTGCTCGTCGACCCAAGAGCGAATGCAGGCGAGGACTCGTTGCGACTCGTCGCATAGCTCCGATCTGCTCGCCGCTACGTGGCACAATTCGGCCGAGACGCAATCCAGAGTCTTGCTCTTCGTTTTGCACTCGCCTTTGAGCTCCAACAGAGCGTTGTGCGTTTCCTCCAACTAAATAAATTTAAAAAAAAATGGTCCAAATTAAATTTTGTCGTGCGCTTGCTCCATATGGAAGCAAAAACGCGAAGCGATCGAGAATAGCGCTACTGGATCGATTTGAGGGCCGATCGTTACCTCTTTCACGCATCTGCAGCCATTGACGGCCAATCGATTGTTCTCCTCGATGAGCCGACAATTTTCGTGCCTGCAATCGTGCAACTGTCGCGACAATTGTCGCTTCGCGTCTTCCAGCCTGACGACTCGCTCCTCCAACGTTTCCACCCGTTCGCAAGCTTCTCGGCACTTCTCCGCGTAATCCATCTCCCTCGCGGACAATTCTTCTCGGGTGTTCTCCAAATCGGATCTCATCCCGTCCAACAAGTCGCTTAAGCGTTTGCTCTCCTTTTCCGCGCTCGTCAGTTTCGCGTAGAATATTTGCTCCTGGAAGAAACGAAAGAGAAATAACGTTGAGAGAAGGCTCAACATTGCGTGGCAGGAAAGAATTACATCGTAGCCGCGGTGTTATCGATTCGAACGACTCACCATGGCCGTGATCGCGTGCTGCAAGTTCACCTCTCGCCTCGCCGCGTCGATCAAAAGTGCTTGACTCTTATCGAAGTCCCGGCTAACTCTCCGGTAATTCTCGTCCACTAGATGCAATTCCGATTGCAGGGCTTTCAGCTGGAAGAAACATATCATTACATGAACGCTAGAACGAATAAATCGCGAATAAAAAAATTATAGTAAAGCACACATTCGATTTCTAGAGCATAAGTTTGAGCATGAGCTTTGATTTTCAAGCTTGAACTTCTCGAATCTCTTGAAAGTAAATGTTGCGTTTTTTTAACTATATTTTTGGGAAGCTTTGAATTTTTTTGTCCTCAAGGGTTGCGAGGCTTTTCGGGGATATTTTGCACTCGAAAGCCTCGCTAAACGCGTTTCCACATTTGAAAAGCTGGTTTTGCTGACCTTGTTGCGAAATTCGCGTATCTCGGCGCGAGCTTTTTCCTCGAAGACGGCATTTTCCGTTTTGAGAATGGAATAGTCGTTCTGAAGATGAACAAACACGGCTCGGTATAATTGCATTGGGTGTTGGAAGCTTAGCGCTTCGGAAAGATAAGCCTAACAGGAGAACCTTTATCATTTGATGATCGGCTTGGAGCGCGGCCAGTTCGTCGGATTTCTCTTTCAGCAGTCTCTTCTGCGAGAGAATCCGTTCGCGCAGGAAGCAAAGCATTTCCTTGGAGTTCCGAAGTTCGGCCAGGCACTCCTCGGTCAGTTCTCTCGTCGACGACAATTGTTCCTTGAGCTTTTTTATCATCGATACCTCCCTCGCGCTCGGACGAGCGCTATCGTCGCAATTATCCTCGTCGTCGTGGGCGCGAAGAGTCTGAAAATACGGGGTCGGAAATGGCCAGTTCAGTTTGTTCCCACGCGTCTCTCTATTTATACAAGCGAGATACGGAGCAAGCCGCAATCCTTCGGACCGACCTCGTCGCTCGGCGAGCCCCGATTGTCGCGCTCCTTCTCCCTCGCGCAGCAGCAACATTCTTCGCTCTCCGCGGCTCGGCGCAGCGTCGTTAACTCGCTCTTCAAACAATCGTTCATCCTCTCCAAATGTTCGGTTCTCTGTTTCACAGTATCGTTCTCTTTACAATGTAACTCATGAAGAAGAAAAAGGTTTTGCCGATTTTTTTTTCTGCAGCTTTTTGTACCTGGAATTCCTGTCTCATGTCCTGAAGCATTCCGAGCTCGTGTTGCTTTTCGCGCGCCTCGTTGATGAGTTTGTCCAATTCGACGTTTCTTCGTCGAAGTTCATCCTTCATAGTTTTACCGTCGGTCTGTTAAGAAATCGTCTCATTAATTTGTAACCCTGATAATATTTCTTTGTATATCGAGTTTCGATATATTTAGCTCGCATTTCGATTATTTGCGAGTATCGATGTCAGGTGTTTACGATAGAATGAATATTTTCTCGGAATTACTCTACTGCTCGACCGAGAAATATAATGAGTAGATCTTGTAGAGAACTCGGAAGTTCTCTAAAATTCTATCCGCCAACTGTATCCGAGAAAAGCGGAATTTTCAAATAAAAAATAGTATTTACTCTGAAAAAGTCTGCTTTTCGTAGGATCACCATAATGAATAGATCTCATTCCCGGAAACCGTTCAGTTACATTTTTTCAGACAAATTGTCAGAGAAATATTTTCACCAGGGTATGTAACGCATGCTGTAGACAGACGCGAAAAATTTGGGGCCACGTACAGGCGCAATAGATGCCGTTGAATTCGTTCTCGCGGTTTCTCTTTCCCTGGCCATTTGTAACTCGGCTATCAGAATTTGCGCGTAAGCGAGATATTCCTTCGGTACGAATTCGAGCTGCCGTCTTTCCGACGAGAGACGATTATCCGTTTCTCGGCTTCGGTGCGTTTCCATCGTCGCCGAGACGCATTTCTGGCCTCCCAATTGATTGGCTACCTCGCGATCGAGCAGCTCGATCTCCAATCCACGCTCGCTCAATTGTCTTTTCAGATGCTCGTTCTCGCGAAGCAAGAAATTAACTTGCAGATGCGCCTCATCGGAGTCGGACAATTCTCCGGGCTCGATCCACGTTGAACAGTCCTTGCAACGCGATTCTCGCCGAATATTTCCTTCCAAAGGGGCGCATCTACGAAACGTTTTTTTAAAATTATTTACTTAATAGAAATATTGTCGAGGATAATTCTAGATCTCGTTTTTTACTTGAATTTTCCCGTTCTCTCGGCATCGCGCCAAAGGCGCTTCATCCTTCGATATTTTTCCTCCAAGCATCTCTTCGATCTCACCAGACCATCGATCTGCAATGAAAAAAATATATCATTCATATTTTTTCCAACGATCCCGATTCGATTGGCGCCCGAAACGATTTTACTTTCTCGTACCTTCGATTTCACAACTCGAACGTCCTGCACACGACCGCGAAACAGCTCCTGCGAATTAATACATTAATTTTACTGAAGGTATTTTTCTTGTTGCTCGATCCATCGATCTCCGAGGAGAATAAAACACGTTGGCTTCAACATTTTCCATTAGAATGTAATTTCTTTCACAGTTCTGTATTTCACAATCCACGTCCTACCTGAGCTTTGATTAACAATGAATAATAGACGAGATCTTTTCGTATGATCGTCCTTTGCAAATTCTGCACCGCGTCTCGTTGCAGCTCCAGCAACGCGCTCTGTTCCGCTGCCTTCGAAACGTGGAAAAAAGAAATTAGCGAGTTACGATCTTTTCTTACACGAAGGGCCACGATTTTTTTCGGTCAACCAGCGTTGATTTCAATGCCTACCTCCGAGAAACAGTCGTTGTACTGAGCTTGAGTCTCCGCGAGACAGTGCGACAACATCCGAATTGTTTCGGCCTCGTCGCAACACTGCAAGAGATCCCGTAGTGGATTATTTCTTTCGCCTTCCGTCGCGAGACAATTCGCAATTATCGCGTGTACGTACCCCATGCTCAAAAATTAATCCAAAGGGAAATTGCGTGCTAGTTCTTCGCGAAGCGAAGAAAAAAAAGGAAACGAGGTTTCGCTGTGCGAGTACAAAATCGGGAATCGCGCGCATCGCGATTCGATCGGGATAATCGGAAGATCGGGACTCGGATGCGCGTCAACATAATCTTCGGCATCATTTTCACAGTTATCCTCTGGCGTGTATTTACAATTTAAAATATATCCATATGTATATGCGTATCTTAGAATGTACATCGAATCAGCGCACGGGAGTTCGCGGTCTCGTGAGTGTTAAAAGAACGCAGCCGACTCGACTCTCGTCGGGGAACACAAACAACCATTGAAGAGTCTCTGGTTAGTAAAAAAAAAGAACAGAGTCCAAAGGAAAAAAAACGCACTTTAAACGTCATGCACGTCGCCGCTATTGAATATAGTCGGTGCTATCGGACTCCACACCTCACTCACGGCGATGTCGATCGCAGGTTTTTGCTGGGACTGTTGAGTGGACAAACATCTTTTTGCCTCGACGACGGCCTCGCGCAAGTGGCCAATCGTTTGGTTCTGCAGTTTGCTCTGAAAGAGAAAAAGGACATAAATGGTCTATCGTTGTTGAGAGACTTCGCGGCCACTTTCAGGGACAACCCGGAAAAACCAGGAAATGCAAAGGAATTTTTTAAGTGCCAGCGGAATCAGAGAATCAAGCAAATTAAAAGAAAATTGCAATTAATTTCGCTGAGACGAATTGATCGTTTCGGAATTTTTGAGCTTTTCTGCAATCAAAGAATATTCTCACGTCTTTGCAGAAATGTTAATTCAAGTTAATTGTTTTCATTAGGATTTTTATAACTTGATTTGTTTTCCGATTTCTAAAAAGTTTGAAGTCTAAATCTGTGTACGATTTTGCGTGAATCTCGACTGGAAACAGAATTTTTTTCATTTGGAAAGTCTTGAAGTTCACGCGTTTGCGCTTGGGAAATTTTCCGGGACGTCGGTGAAACGTCGGGGAATTTTTTTTCCGCGAAAATCAGTGGTCATTCTGACGCATTACTCAGCAGCGAAGTATAAATCATTGGGGACAATTATCGGACGCACCTGCTCCAGTAAGAGTCGCTTCTCTTCGACGTGCTGACTGATCGCAATGTTTTGCGCATCGATCTGGAACATTAATTGCTCGTTGATTAAGAAAATCTCGGCGCTTCGGTAGTCGCGAGATTCTTCGTTTCGGTAGGGTACACGAGAACGTACCACTTACCTTGACCGGACTAATTGCGATTTCTTATCTTGAGAGATTCTTATCTTGCATTCTTATCCCCGTGGTCTACTTTAACGTGACACGAGACAAAAGAACGTAAAAGCCGCGAAAATGCGCTCGCGCCACCGGTAATAAAAAGCTCCGGATAGTCCGAAAATGTCGAAACGACAAGTAAACGGAATGGAATAGAATTTCCAAAATCGTCGGACGTATGCCTTCAAAATCTTCGTTAACCATGGAATACGGTGAGATAAATTCGAAAAAAAAAAGTCAAGTACTCTCGAACCGTGTCTGATGCTTCGACAGGATTTGCGCTATTATCAACGAAACGAAAACCAGCTTTGCAGGTCGTCGGGAAAAAGTCTCTCGCGCGTGAGAGCCGCGAGGAAGTCGGTACCTTGGCTTGCATCTTCTGATGAAGATCCTTCAATTCTACGTGCGTCATTGTTATAGAATCCTTTTGAATCCTGATTATTTCATCCTTGTCCTCGAGCTGGAAGACAAAAAGAAAACTTATTGGAGAGGGTTCGATGAAAATATCGCTTATTTTTTTACAAATTAATATTTTTCGCGCTAACTATGACCGATACGGTAACGGCCTAATTATTCGAGAAATTAGTACCAAAATTCCATTTAATAATTAAATAATTTCCGCACTGTGTAGGCCTTATATAGCTCGATTTTCGACGAAAGCGAATTAAAGTAAAATTCCGCATGATTAAAAATTCAAAAAAGCGGCAATAAATATTCTACTATTCTCCGAATCGACTAAAAACGTTTAAAAAATCCCTTTTTTTTGGGTCAAAGAAAAGTGCCACCAAAGAGAAACGTATTTTTCAGAGAAAGCCTTCCTCTGGCCACTCTATCGTCGTATTAAAGAAATTTGCAAGCGCCTCCCGGCATTACTGACCAATTTGTCCTTCGATCTTAGAGCATTCCTCAGCTGTTCGACGTCGGAAGCGCCGGATTTGTTATCCTCGTTTCTGAAAGTCGTCTCCGAACCGGCCATCGTGGACTCGCTCGAAGTGCACGAACAGAGGTTGCAAACTCCGCCGTCGATCTGTTCAAAGCCCAATTTATACGGCGCGTTCGAAAATAGCATTTTCCGTAGAACCGCATAATCATGCACGCTCTGATATATAGGTCGGACGAACCATTCGCTGTTTCGATTGCACGATGGACTCCAACGTCTCCTGCATCTTTGTGTGCGCGTAGTCCAATTCTCTCTCGAACTTGTCCATTCGCAGGTTTTTCTCGTTGAAGACCTTCTGCGCGCTTTCGTTGTCCGATAACTGCGAGTGAGAAGTTGATCAATGAGAGAAAAAAAAGAAAGAAAGAGAAGAATTTATTCGGCAGCTGCAGCTAATTGCGGCGCCGTTGAACGCATTCCGTTTGCCCAACGCTTACCACCCTGTTCGTTTCGTTTCGCAGGTCTTCCAAGCTTCGTTCCATGTTGCATAATTGACTCCTCAGTTCGCCCAGTAACGAGACGCCGCATTGATCCTGCATTTACAAATTCAACGCTTAATTCGCGCCGTCCGCCTTTACTCGCTGTCCTTCGGACTGTGCGATCGTTACTTCGTCTTTCGCTTATCCGTACCTGCGATCGAATCAAACGCATGTGGCAAACGACTTGCTCCACCACTTCGATCACTCTGTCGACCACGGCCCGCGAATTTTCCGTTCCCGCGGACGACGTTACTTTGTTCGAGCAACCGAAGTCCACGACGTCCCGCGACGAGCGAGCTTTGTTTATCTCGTTCTTGATGTCCTTCAGTTTCACCTCGCCGGAAACGACTTTCTCGTTGTGAAAGATTCGCTCTTCCTCCTTCGCATGAAAAAATGTATAATCAATTCAGATCAATGATAGAAATGCGTATGCGCCGTTGAAATCGAAAATCGAATCGGACGAAAGTTTACCTGTTTCTCGAGACGACTCAGAACTGTAGACACATTCTCCTTCGTTGCCGTCAGGAGTTTCTGCATTTGTTTCACTGCGTTCGCCAGGTCGAGGTACTGAAATGTACGGTAAACGAGGGCCTAATTATTTTCTTCAATGGAAAAATTGGGACAAAAATTGATTATTGAGAAAATCGAACGAATTTGCTGCTAAAGAAAAAGTTAGATTTCCGGATGATCCGTTGAACAATTTATTTAACTAATTTTTTATAACTTTCCGGTACTAAAGTTATGCAAAATCGACGTTATCTTCTGTCACGCACTTTCTACCGCGATGTATTTCGGATTTTTATTCCATCGGGAAGTTTTCGATATTCGCTTCGCATCTCGCTTTTGGCTGCGAACTAGCGACTTCAACTGTTCATCGTAGCTCTTTATCGAAACATGCGCGGTCAATAATTCGAGATAGATCATTCTCATTGACAGAACGAGATAAATCCCGTCCAGCGAAAGGTATACGGTATATCGTTACTTTTCGCATTCGGCAAAGGACATTTTGATTGGTCGAATGGTAGAATTTCACATGCCTCGCGCAGTCTGAGATAAAATACTCCACTCAACTCATTGAAAATCAAATGACTATAATCAGGAGTTGAGCAAAGTACCTAAAAGTACTTCAAGTATGAAGCAAAGTCAAGTGGAAAGTACTGGAAGTGCTTGGAGCGTTAAGGATTGTCGAAATTTATTTTTGCACATTTCGATAGTTTTCTGGTAGTAGAAGTGCTTGTACTTGGTTTTCTAAGGCACAAAAAAGTACTTCAAGTAACCAAACGGTACTTCAGTAGCCCAACTGCCCAACTCCGTCATAATTTCAAAAAAATTCCCTTCTACGAATGCAATTTTCAACGAGTCAAAAATTGTATTTAATAAACGAAAATTGAATGCTTGTAGAAACGAGAAATAATCCCTTTACAAAAAAAAAAACGCTTCCAATTATCGCTAACGAATAATCGACAATATTCAGTTCAATTTTTTTCAATGGTTATTGATGGAAGACTTGGCTGAGGAATTTTACGACAAACGTCGACATACCCGTTGATGACGAGACTGCAAATTGCAGACGACGATTTCCATCTCTTCCCGCAGATTTTCCGTCGCCGCTTGGGCCTCGACCGTGCACACGCGAAATTCCTCCATCGCGTTGAATTGTCGATCGTAGACGTCCCATTTCTGCGCAGCGCAATTCGTCAAAGTTATCGGCGAAATTTACGACGAAAAATATAGACAATTTGTAACTCACCCATCGCTCATTGAACTCTCGAGTGACCCGAGCCTCGTGATGCGTCGCTCTGTCCTCTTTTTCACTTCTCTGTAAAAAAAAAAAGGACACTCCAATGCTTCGTTAGAAACTCGCGTTGCAAAGGCCTCGATTGTCGAGTACGAAGAAACGAACCTCCATCGCTCTTTCGATAAGTACGAGCCCGTTGCTGTTTTCCGCGCACACCTTCGAAAGATTGGCTATGCTCTTCGTGAGCTTGTGAATCGCGATTTCGTTATCATTGCGCTTCGCATCTCGTCTCGTCTCGGTCTATAATAAAAATAAATCATAACTCACGCCGCATCCGTGTGCTTTTTTTCTTCTTGATTTTCGATTTTTTCCTTTGTAAACCGATTCTTTCGTCATGACAAACTGGTAGGCGATTTTTTCAATAGAAAAATACAATTTTATTCCGCATAGAAAGCACGGTTACAACTTATACGGCGCTTAAAGAGCACCGGAGAGACTCGCACTGTCGATGTACCTTTTTCTCCCGATTTCTCTATTTTATTACGGATTAACGATTAATGAACATTCGTCATTGGCGATCAGACAAATCTGCGCGTTATCTTGCTCGCATCACGGCTCGGACTGCGTTACTTTACGGTATACTGGAAAACGTTGACCGAAGACCATGAATCGGGAAATCAGTTATCGAGTTTCGGACGAGTTGCGAAGAACTCGAATAAAAACTTACGCGATCGATCACCTCGCTCTTGTAATTGTCCAAGAGCGTTCCGATGTCGTTGAGCTTCACGTGAGCGCTCGCCATATCCCGCTCGTAATCCTGCAACGCAACGACAACGATTGGTCACTAATTAATTTTGCTTTCGAAGAGAGAGAAGAGAATTGTTTGTAAAGTGTTTGCGACAACCTCGCGCTCCTTGGCGTGCAACTCTTCGAGAACTTCTTCGAGCTGGGTTCGCAAATTGAGAAGAGCCTCGTTTTCACGTTTCCACGAGAGTTTGGCGTTGTTGAGGTCGGAAACGAGATTCGACTGCGAAAGATGCGAGGCAAAGTTAAGTATTGATTTTAACTTAAAGGCAGTCCTTGCGGTAGAATCAACGCAAGCGAGTACGAAGCTTTGAAAAAATTATTCGTATATTTGCAGAGAAAAGTCACCGCTCTATGAGAAAAATACAGACGTTAATTTTTTGATTCCCCTCGTTGGAATGTCGAAACCAAATAAATTTTTGGGTGGAATCGAAAATTACCACGTAAAAATGTATTCGTGAATTTGATGGCGTGAGCGATTTTTTATAGTAGTTTTTATAGAACTTTACAGTGGTCTTTTCTGTACCGCAAGGACTATCCTGAATGTTCTCAACGTTTCTTTCAATTTCATTCTTTTTTACCCCATTGCGATCGGCTGGCACTTGGGACGACGAATCGTCTTGATCGCAACAAGCAACATCCGCGTTTATGCGAACTCTTCGTCCCGAAGATCCGGCACCCTGAAATACAAGTAAGAAAAACCGATGCGGTAAGTAAAGTCTTGAACCTTGTAATGCGATTGTATTCGTAAGAGAAATCAAAGTCGGAGAATCACGGATGGAGAATTAATGATTTATTATAATCATTCAGTACACGTTTCCGTTAGAAAATATTGCTTGCGATCGAGAATGCAAATAACTTAAGACAACACGATCGAAACTAGAGCGATTCTTGGCGAAAAAAAAAATCAAGTTGGCGCGATATGAGAGAAATCCTTGCGAGGCGAGGAGCACGCGTACGGTCGAGTAATCGTGTTTTTGCTGCGTTCCTTTCTCGCGCGCGGCGAAAATTTATCGGTGTGCCGCAGTATCTCCCTGTCAGCCTTGCGAAGCTTTCTGTCGCGCTCGGCGATAGTTCTCGCTTTTCTCGCACCCACGAGATCCAAAGCTCGAATCTCCAACGCCTCGTTCTCGCGCATGTAGCGTTGCAATACGAGCCGAAGGCTCGGATTTCGCGGCGAGCCCGGCGGCGAGCAAGGCACGTGGCCGACTTTTCGGAAAACGTTCCAGCGCGATTGCGTACGATTTCTCGGGGATATCGCGGCCGAGGGCTTTGCCTTTTCGACGTTATTAGCACCGGGAACGAGAGACTGCGAAGGAAAGTCGACGCGACAAGAGGGAATAATGAATTGCGAATGAATAATCAAATTAAGGTAATGAGGGATTACCTTCGTACTCGAGCGTTGTTTGAGCTCTCTTCTCATGCCCTTGATGATATCTTCTTTGAATTGCATCAGCATATTCGCGCGACGACACTGTTCCTCGAGGGCGGCCACTTCGGCACGTAACGACATGCCCATGTCGTGCTTCTCGGCTACTTCGTTAGTCAACGCCTCTCGAGTCTCCAACGATTCCTGCGGGAAATTTCTCTATTGTAGTCAACGAGCCGATACGTATTCGGAAAAATAAACAAATTATTCGCAAGGAAAAAAAGTTAAGTTGAGCGATTTGTTAAACAAATTTGTTTTCATTAATTTGTTGCTAAGACTTTGGATGTATGAAATTGAAAAAATTAAAGTGAAAGCAATTTAAGAAAATGCAAGCGGTAAAATATAATAAATGTAATAAAAATCGAGCGATACAGACTTTTTCGACGCAGCTCAGTCGCCGCGATAATCGCTCGATCTCCAGCGACTTGTCCTCGAGTTTGGCTCGCAGCTCCGTGACTTCGTCGATAGTTCCGTCCTGCTTCGAGTTTCGGTGCTTCGCAACGTACTCTTCGTCGTCGAGTCTTGCCGCGATCGCACTTTCCACGATATCCACGATCGAGGCGATCTGCGCGCACGTGACAATCAGCGAGGTTCGCGATGCGACGCGACAAAAGTGTGCGCGCGCCCGACGATCGAGTCGATCGAAATACGACAAATCTTCGCGGTGTTTTCGGGATAAATCAAATGAGCCCGAAATTCTTCGCGAATCGTTGTACGAATTGATCGAGTTCTTGAGAAATAATGTTTTTCCTTTTTTCTTAATTATACTAGCGAAAAAAAATGTTATTCGAGACAACTCACGTCAAAATCGCGATCGTTGCTCGCCGGTTTCGAGCCCTGAATCGACGATTGATTCTTTCGCGCGGAACGCTTCTTCAGAGTATCCCTGAGCGACTCGAGCATCGATATATACATATTTATCGTCTCCTCTCTCGCGACCACTTTGCTGTCGAGATCGGCCACTTTTTCCTGCAACTCAGCTTGATATCTGTAACGAACGAAACGTCGATTACCTCGGGATTGGTTACGAGTAAAAAAAAAAGGTAAAAGCGAGTCGCTTACTTGCGAGCTTTCTTTTCATTTTCGCCGAGTACTTCCAGTCGGCGTTTCAAGTACTCTACGCTTTCCGTCTCGGCGACGTTCTGGAATGACAAAGAGGATTCTCTCTTAAAACAATGCATTCGAATCGATCGACTATTGCGAGACTTTATTGGATTTTATTGGGCGTGAATAAACGGGAGATAAACATGTGATTTTGGTCGCGAAACTCGGGAGGACGGAGGGAACATTCGAGGAGATGATTGCGTCAAAACGTCAGGGGAGCCAAAGGCGCGTCTGTGTCGTGAGAGTAATCGGAAATTGGCGGATGGTCGATACAGCCGCATAGATGACCGCTCGACGCGGGAATCGATGGTTCTTGGGCTAAGCCATCGAGCTCTAATATCAAGCGCAATTTCTTATCGGTACTCGAGCATGGA
Organism: Ischnus inquisitorius; assembly: GCA_963924025.1. Taxonomy (NCBI): domain Eukaryota; kingdom Metazoa; phylum Arthropoda; class Insecta; order Hymenoptera; family Ichneumonidae; genus Ischnus; species Ischnus inquisitorius. Next base: position 3,239,004 of record OZ001249.1, read on the forward strand.
TTTACCTCCGTACAGCAACAGCTGAAACAACAAGAGAAAAGAATAAACATTAGATTAAATCGTAAAATAAAACGAGCGAATATTCGATTGTATAGTAAAATAAAAACGAACAACCGAAAGAATGTATAAGAAGGGAGGATTCAAAAATATGCACATTTCAAGGATGTCCCAGGATTCAAAAAATTCAAGGACATTTCCAAGACTTTTCTAGGACAAAAAAAATCACATTTCCAGGATTTCCAGGAAAATAAAAAATTTAGCAAATTTCCAAGATTTTTCCAGGACAAAAAAATCACGTTTCCAGGATCTCCAGAAAAAAAATTGAGGAAATTTCCAAGACTTTTCTAGGGCAAAAAAAATCACATTTCCAGGATTTCCAGGACAAAACAATAACATTTTCAGGATCTCCAGGACAAACGAAATTCACCGATATTTCCAACAATTCCAGGACAACTGGACGATCATAAATGTGAAAATGATTTCAACAGTAATGTAAACACTTATAACTATTCTTGAAACAAAAAAAAAAATCTTACTCGTCGGGCGCTGGAATATCGTCGGCGCGTATCTCGAAGAATCTTATTCCGTTGAGACTCCAGCAATTCTCGCAGCGCGCTCGTCTTATGAGTTCCAGCAGTCCTCTTATGTCGCTCTTCAGAAACTCTATTTTCTGCTGCAATATACCTTCGTCCTTTTCCAATTGGCAGATTCGCTTCGACAAGGTATTCACGGTCTGCTTGATAAATAAATTTGAAAAATGCAATAAACGCATGTCAATGCAAAAAATTGTAAAAAAAAAAAAAGAATTATTTTTTACATCTTCGCTGGGTTTGGTGAGACGTGACATTTTGTCCGCTACGATTCCAGCTGTTTCTTTGAGTTTTTCCTCCAATATTTTGACTCTGTAGCAAGCAGCCTGTTCGAGGTCCTCGACGGTTCGCACGAGCATGACGTTCTGTTCGCCGAGATCTTTGATCCACTCCTTCATTATTTTAAGCTTCATCTGCCGATGAAAATATGTTTTTTTTTTTTTTTTCATACATTATTATTTTTTTAACGAATAACAATAAGAATAACGACGCGTCATCTTACCGGAATAAAATCGGTTTCGGCGCCGGTCGCTTCTTCCTCCTCGACTTTTTCCATTCTCGCCTCGTATATCTTTCGAAATTGATCGAGAATCCGAAGTCCCTCGGTCTCGCCGCATGTATCGCCCGTGTTATCGTCGACGGCCCTGCAGCTGTCGCTCGCCTCGCGGGGATGCTGCTCCGACATCGCGAAACCTCCCGCGGAACTCTGCGAATTATCGCCATCCGAGGACATGATAAACTTCACTCTCTCTCTCACTCGCAGTGACACGCGCGAATTTGACGAATGTTTATTTTTGTTTAAAAAAATCAGTTTCGTCAAGCGCGACGCGGAGCTTCGACGCGACGATGTTGTCACTTATTTTCCTCGAGAGTCGCCGCACTTCCCGAGCCCTCGACGAACCTCCCACACGCACGGAAATTTCTCTGCGATACGGAAGCGGACGGCGCGTATTTTATCTCTGCCCACGCTAAATGCAGAGACAACGTTTTCACTGTCAAACGATGATATATGTGGTGGTGTATTTACAAGTGTACTTTATTTTCGGTATCGGTATTGGTAAAAAAAGCTCCCGAAACTGGAGCTTCGGCTTCGCGGACGGACGCAACTCGCGCGAGGGGGCGCTGCGCGACGAATAACAGCGCGATCGTGCGGGGGAGGGGCGACGAAGACTGAATTATCCACCACGTGCTTTTTAACATCCAGTGTATTTTGGAGCATGCAGAGTTACGTTTTACTCTCAATCGATGCTTTTGGTAGTGATTTATTTACAAATGGACTTTATTTTCGGGTATCGGTTTGAGAGAAAAGCTCCCGAAACCGGAGCTTCGCTTCGCGGACGAAACTCGCGCGAGACGGCGCTGCGCGACCAATAACAGAGCGCGGCAGTGCGGGGAGTGGGAGGGACGGGGAACGAATTATCCGCCACGTGCTTTTTTAACGTCCAGTGTATCCTGGATACTCCGCTCGCCTGTGACAATCGCCGACGTTTCGAGTATGAAAGAAAATTGAGAACGGAAAGAAACATTGTTTATTCGTGAAACAGTGCAAAGCGGGAGAATACGATCGCAATAATGCAGGTCTCGAATCCGAATAACGTCAAGATATACAATTTGAGCGCCGGAAAATCATTGCCCGAGGTAACGACGGACGATTGTTCGAGAGGTTAAGAATAATGTGGTTGGAACAAAAATTCATCGTTTTACACAAATTGCGAAATTCTTGCAGTGGCTCTCGGAAAGAAAACGCAGAAGTCTGTTGAAGAAGAATGTCGGTGAGTGGATGAAAAATAGAAGAAACGGCAATGTCGATAACTCCGATCGTCATTTTTCATTCTTTGAAAATTCTTTGGTTTTTTCAGACATACGTAGACGAATTGAGCTCATCCAGGATTTCGACATGCCCGGCGTGAGCACGTCGATAAAAATCTCCAAAGATGGACAGTACATATTGGCGACGGGAATTTACAAACCAAGAGTCAAGTGTTTCGACGTCAACAACTTGTCGCTGAAGTTCGAGCGATGCTTCGATTCGGAGGTCGTCACTTTTCAAGTTTTGTCCGACGATTACAGCAAGGTGACATACCGTCATTAAATGCTTTTTTTTTTCAATTTTGTTTTTTTATTTTTGCAAAAAAATTTGATTTTTTTCCAAAATTTTTGAAAATGTATTTTTTGTATATTTGATTGATTGAAACGTTTCAGCTGGTTTTTTTGCACTGCGATCGTCATATCGAGTTTCATGCAGCTCACGGGAAGTATTACAGGCTAAGGATACCCAGGTTCGGCAGGGACATGGATTATCACTATCCTTCCTGCGACCTTTTTGTCGTTGGGGTCAGGTAAGATTTCACTTAAAATTTTTTTTTTATTCCATTATTATTTATTAATTTTTATTATATATTCATTTTATTATTATTCAATGTTGCAAGAGGCACAGATGTGCTTCCCTTGCTCCGAAATATTTTAGATATTCTAAACGTGAAATACAATTTTTTGTTTAATTAAAAAATGTTTAGCTCGCGAGGTTTGGCGAATTCGCGTTCCACGAAAAAAAATCATATCGATACTTTGAAAATATCGAGGAAGAACATTTTCTTGAACCGAAAACCACGTGAAAAGAATCTGCGATTTTTAGTAGTTTCGTATTTGAAACATCAGGTTTTTGTGTTTTACGGCCAAATTATAGCAGCTTATCCGCCCGCGAAAGGTGCCCAATTGTTTTTCACTTTTCGAACCGTTACCATGAAAAACGGAAAGAAAAACGTTGGATGTATTTTTGCCCACGAAGGCAATCGGAACGTTGCTCCTTGCTGAAAGAAAAATATTTTTCTGAACGAAAAATGACTTCGTTCTCTTGATCCAGGAATTTTCAAGCGGGCATCCACTAAAACTGCGAGATACTTTGACGACTGTTCTCTTTTTAATAAAAGCATCATTTGCTAGACTTTTAAATGCCAAATGTTCTCAAAAAGCATTATGGCTTTTCAGAAAAATTACCGATTTAGAATTCTGTACTTGCGAATCGTCTTTTGCCGACAATAAAGGCGTTACGGTTTGGTTCCCGACAAAATTCCGACGGCGAAGCGATGCAGGAAACAATTTTTTACTCATACTTTTTTCGATTCTGCGCAATTGTTTCCGCTGCTCTTTCTTCATGCGTAACAACGATGATTCCAGCAACGAGATCTACCGATTGAACCTGGAAAGAGGACAATTTTTACAACCATTCACGAGCGACTCGTCGGCCATAAACAAATGCAGCATCAATCCGGTGCATCACTTATTAGCGGTGGGAACTCAGGAAGGCAAAGTCGAAGCTTGGGATCCGCGAATGAGAAACAAAGTCGCTACGCTCGACTGTGGATTTCATTGCGTCACACAGGACACCAAGTGAGTAATATTCGATCTCGATTCGAGAGAACTGCAAACACTTCTCGGTAGTATGAAAATCTGAACAAAATCCGCGCATATCGAAGGTACTGAAATGATTAATTTCGCATAACAATTATTTTAAAATGTTATTAACAAATTGGTGAAAAAAAAAACGCTTTTTCCACGTTGCCCAAAGAAGTTCATCTTTGTGAGTCGTTGATAATGTCTGAAATGCCCACCACTTTACTTCCGGAAACGTTTCAGTGATTGAAAAACTTACTACGCGGTTAATCGACCGACCAGTTAAGCCAGCACAAATTCACTGCAACATGAAATGCGTTTAGTCACTTTAACGTATGTGTTTATTTCCATCAGATTGGATGCGGTTCCATCGATCACGGCCCTAAAATTTCACGGAGGCTTAACGTTAGGAGTGGGCACGGTTACTGGTCAAGTAATGCTGTACGATATACGATCGAACAAGCCATTCATAGTCAAAGATCATATGTACGGCTTGCCGATAAGAAACGTCGAGTTCCACGACAAAATGGAACTCGTTTATTCCATGGACAGTTCGATCGTCAAAATATGGGAAAAACAGACCGTACGTATTTTTCGTTTATTTTTCATAGTTCCACTTCAAAAAAGAAAACGATCGCTTGCGGGAAACGATTAAAAATCTTCGTTTATTACGTCTTCAGGGCAAATTGTACACGTCCATAGAAGCCGAATCCGACTTGAACGATCTCTGCGTGATAGCGAACACGGGAATGCTGTTTCTCGCCAATGAGAACGCGAAGATCCAAACGTACTACATACCGAGTCTCGGCCCTGCTCCGAGCTGGAGCGGTTTTCTCGACAACCTCACCGAGGAACTCGAGGAGCTCAATTTCGAGACGATCTACGACGATTACAAATTCGTCACCGAGCGCGAGCTCGACGAATTGGATCTTTCGCATCTGAAGGGAACGAATCTGTTGCGCGCCTACATGCACGGTTACTTCATGGACGTGAGACTGTACAGAAAGGCGAGAGACGCGATAAAGCCGTTCGCGTTCGAGGATTACAAGAGGAAGAAGATACGCGAGAAGCTCGACGAGGAGACGGCCAACCGGGTGCAGATAGACAAATTGCCGCAAGTCAACAAGGAGTTGGCGCTCAAATTGATGGATAGCGAGGCGGACAACAGCGCGAAGAGCAAGAAGAAAAAGAGCGCCGCGGCGTCGGGCGCGACGCTGCTTCGCGACGATCGTTTCAAGGCCTTGTTCAACAATCCGGACTTCCAGGTCGACAAGGAATCGGAGGAATATTCTCTGCTCAATCCGGTCGTCTCGCAGCTCGACAAGAGCAGAGCGAAGAAGCTGCGCGAGATCGTCTCGAAGGAAGAAACGCGCGCGCGAACCGCGGCCGAGGAGGAAGACGATGACAATGCCAATGGTAAATCATTTCAATTAATTCTCATATCGTCACTTGGACGCGCTGTTAATTGAATATTATAAAAACGTTTTGATAATGTTTCAAGGCGAGGGCGGATCGAGTATGGACGAAAATTCCGCGAACGAATCGTCGGACGACGAGAAACCTTGGGTCAGAGAGGTTCAGAAGCAGTACAGAATCGTCAAGAGGAAGGAGAAGAGAAAAGAGTGGGAGGAGGAGGCAGCCGCGGCGGCGAAGGAAAAGGAGGAGAATCCGAACAGGGAGGAAAATCAGCCGAAGTTCTACGAGATCAAGGAGGGCGTTGAATTCAAGGGAGGGAGAACTTACATGAAAAAGAGAGACAAGTGAGTGACGAAAAAGAGATTTTCACGCGCAATCTTGAGTTACTGACGGGCTGATTGATTCACGGTCATTAATTTTTCTCCCGCGAGCGCAAGCGGGAGGAACATTTACTGTCGATTTTTCATGTTTTATTCTTCATTCTAGATATCTTGTTCATAACTTATAAATGAGGAACGTATCTTTACAGTCCCGACTAAAAGTCGTTTTTTTTCATCTATTGAAAATTATTCCACGGCCGTTGGAGTTAACAGACAGTCACTCTTAGTGTGAATAATATTGATAATGATAAAACAAACGAATGATTTTCAGATCGAGTCTCGGCGAGAGATTACGCGACGAGGAGAGCCACAGCGTGAGAATAACAGGCTCTCGCGGCAATAGAGAAATGACCTTTACGACGGGCAAGGTAAGCGCATTAATCTTGTTAAGAGGCTCAACGAAGAGAAAAAAAAAGCCAAGACAATAAACGATCGGCGGATTATTTACAGCGCAAAGGAGCCGGCAGAGGAAGAGATCAGGTGAAGAGGCACAGAAAAGAAAACAAGGGCTTGCTGCGGCCGGCCGGTAACATTGGAAAAAAGAAGTACTGAATAAAAAGAAATTTTGCATCTCGAGATACGCCGGAGGGAACGCTTCACTTGAGCCCGCGCGAATTTCCTGCATTCCCACGCGCGATAAGCGCTCTCGTTGCACGTCGCGAAAAAAAAAAGAAAACGACAAGGATACGGTTGATCCGTGCGACTTTAATTCCGCTCGAAGAGCACTCTCGACGCTATCTCTCGAAAAGGTGAAAAGTCATCACGAGCGAGAGCGATATAACGAAAACCATTGGCGATTTGTGTACACTCGATTCGGTGAATCATTGATACACCAGAATCGTACTTATCTTTTTGTTCCTTTTTACTTCAATCCGAGGAAAGTTTCGACTCGGAGCGTTCGCTTCGAAACAATAAAAATGTCTCAGGTGAGTACTCGATCGACTTGCGCACCCGTTAATAACTCGCGAGTTTGCGATATTCTCGGACGATCTTGTTGGACTGTTCTTCGACGCTCGGGTTATTGTGAGGAAATTCATAAACACAATAGAGGCCGTCGACGAGCGATAGAGTAGCGCGAGAGAGGCTCCGTTCGAGCTAGTATCGCCGAGGCTCGACTCGCGGCAACGTAAACAACGCTCGATCGGCGGTCTCGACGGGGTGTCTTCGCGCTCGTTACGGCAGATGGATAAAAATGAGTCGCAAATTCGACGCCCTCAAAGACACTGTTGCCTCCGTGTTTTGTCTGAGCTCAGTAAATACACTAAATTCGATTTATGAAAAAGATTTGCGAGAAACACGTCGCGAAACGAGCGATACGTAGGAAAACGCGAGGGACGTTTCGACTCGTAACGCCCGGACGATCGCGACTAACCGGGTAGAATTTTGGCTTTCAGGGGAATTCGAATTCTCATGGATCGTCGAACGGCAAGGATCCTCCGAGTGGACAGGAGAGCGGACAACAATTCTCGACACCGTCGGTTCTCTCCGATCTGCAGCTGCACAGCACCGAAGTAAGATTCGAACCGATTCGCTCCGACGCGATTGCACGATTGCTTTGCGGAAAATTGACCGAGAAGCGATTGCGCGAAAAAAATAATTAACCGAATATGAACAATTGACCGAAAAAACAATTGATCGAAAAAATAATTAACCGAATGAACAATTGATCGAAAGTACAATTGATTGAAAGCACAATTGACCGAAACCGAAAACAATGGTCAATTGTTTTCGGTCAATTGTACTTTCAATTAATTGTACTTTCAGTCAATTATATTGCCAGTCAATTGTTCTTTCGATCCATGGTTTTTTCGGCCAATTGTATTGTCGGTCAATTGTTTTCAGTCAATTGTACTTTCAATCAATTGTGTTTTCCGGTCAATTATACTTTTAATCAATTGTACTTTCGGTCAATTATATTGCCAGTCAATTGTTCTTTCGATCCATTGTATTGTCAGTCAATCGTTTTCGATCAATTGTATTGTTGACCGACAATACAATTGATTGAAAGTACAATTGACCGAAAACAATTGACCGACAATACTATTGACTGAAAGTACAATTGACCGAAAACAATTGGCTGATAATACAATTGACCGTTTCGAACCCGCAGCAAGAAAGAGAATTTCGATTAAAATCGCTCGCAGTCTCGCAATGTACACGTAGAATCTTCTCGGCAGATCGGAGTCATCGCCGAAACGCCGGACTACGAGAATCTCAGCATATCCGCCGTGCTGCACTACTGCAAGAACAAGATACTCCGACCCTATCTGAGGCTCCTCGGCGTTATGGGATTAAGACCGACGAGCACGGATGATTCGGAACATTTCTCGAGGAACTGCATACTAGCGAATTTCCATACGCTGCAGGTTACTGTCTTCATGTGCATCGGCTACGTTTTACAGTACATGGCTTGTTTCAGGTGAGCCATCGCTATTTACCCTAATCTCTAAAATCCCAATTAAAAAAAAAATTAATAAAAACTCATCAGCCTTATAAGATAAAGAGAAATTTCTGAATAAGAATTTAATAAAAATTCACGCATAATAATAAATTCGTGTGAATGTGTCGAGTACAAGAAAAAATTGCCATAGTTATGAATATTAAATTTGCAGAAGGGACCGAGGATTCTGTTACAAACTCCTGCCAATCGAGTTCGAGGCGAGCCCAAACGTAACGAAGGCTCGCGCGTACGAGCAGATCTGCTACGGGAACGCGGTCTTCAGCTACATCATACCGAGTATTCTTCACCTGGTCGGATATCTCTACACGGTGTACCTGTTTCGCATAAAGGAGAACGAGCAACTGCAGAATCTCATGGAGAGGGCGTTTCTCTTGTCGTCGAATCCAGTTAATCGAGGCAATCAGAAGAGATTGGTGAGGGTACTTTGGCTCTTCATTGGGATGAGCGTCGTTTGGATGACGATGGCTCTCGTTACGGTGAACGTCATGATGGCCAAAGGTACCATCCTCTTTCAGTGGCTGGAACAGAGGTAATTTTTCGAAGCAACCTTCGCGTATCTGCGAAATAGGATAATTAAAAAAATATTTTTTTTTTTTTTTTTTTTTTTAGCCCGAGTCAGGTGAAACTGACGGCCAAGATCTTCTTGATAATATGCACCCTCTGGCACGATATGGTACAAGGAACTATCATCACGAGTTACTGCCTGCAAGGACAGCTCTTGATGTCTCACTTGACTTTCCTCAGAGCCAAACTGCTTCAGCACACTTTGCCGGCTATCGACTGGATGAAGGTTCGTTATCGCGGAATCAATCGCAATTCGCGATCCGACCATACCGAAATTGCGAAATTCAACTAAAATTTAGACATTAAATAAAAATGAACACTATTTTGTTGAAATTTTTAGCTCATCGAACGAGAGATTTTCTATTCAGACGAAAAATGTAAATAATCTTTTTTAATGAATTTCACTTGACGAGACATAATTTTTCGAAGGCTTGTCTTTTTCCAGGAAATATCGTAGTTCAAGAAATTTGAATAACAATGAAACAAATACATTGTTATTATTGATATTATATTAATAATAATTCTTAGAATTTATATATTAGCATTGTTGATTACTTTCTAACGATCTGTTGACTTAGTTAAATTTTTTTATTATCATAATTTTTTACAAGATATTGTTTATTTCTTTCCGTGCAGGAAATATCGGAGTTCAAGAAATTATTGAAGTATTTCAACGACGATCTTGGATCGGCGGTCTGCATCTACACGGTGGTGAATCTCTCTTGGGCAGCGGCCGGTACCGCTTGGCTTATGAAATACGACAGCGTAGACGTTAAAATGAACTCCGTCACGATCGTCAATGCCGCTAATGTCGTGCTGTGGATACTGGTATCGTTGGCACCGTTTATTCAGGTACTTCTGCACTTAAAACTCGTATATCGATGGGCTATCACACTTTTTTGGCTGTTCTTGAGTTTAAGGCAGTTATCGCGCGAACAGACTTCACATAAGTTTCAGAGACATGAGAGGAAATTGCAAAAACTTTTCACTACTCTAAAAATCGGAAAAGAATCGAGCACATTGGAGGCGATGAGATTATCGATTTTCCATAATAATAATTGCAAAATATTATTAACTAACTGCATAATTCAATTTTTCAAAGTACTTGGTCGAAAACTTTTCAGAGTTCCAAAAATCTGAAAAAAATCGAGTAAATTCCAGGCGATGAGATTATCGATTTTCCACAATAATAATTGCAAAATGTTATTAACTAATTGCAAAATTCAATTTTTCAAAGTACGCGCTCGATCGTTTTCAAATTTCGCGAAAGCAAGCATTAAATAATGAATACACATAAATTGAAAGATATTGTAAGAAAATCGATATCGCGCGAAAACTAACTCAACGAAATGTCTTATTCGGATTTCAGGCGGCGCGTTTGACGACGGCCTGTTCGATGATACAGAGCATCGGACACGAAGTTCGTACGCGACCGTTCGTTTATCAGGGAACCTCGGGCGAGGATCTCGACACTATACTGCTCTACACGTCGTCGTTGAAAATGTGCGCGAGGCTCTTCAGGGTGCCGATAACCGGTCGTTATCTTTGCTTGCTTCTCACGATCGGTAGCATATCCGTTCTTACACTGGGTCAATGCCACTTTTTCTCATAACGTCGTAGCAACTTCCTAGATTTTCGTCTTGTCATAATTTTTTTTAAATTTCATTCATTTGTCGTGCATACAATTTACCGCGCGGAGCGGTATCGTGTCATTTTTTTATTAAGTACGTTTAGGCAACAATGGATTATAATAAAAATAATCACAATGGTCTCGAAATCTGGAGAGTGTCGTCGAATTTTCTTAGATTTTTTCAAATTCTCAATTTGTCAATAACATTGTGAGATTATTATTGTGCGAAAATAATCCTTCCAGTACCTTCGATACGCATGATTTTTTTCGAATTTTTATGCCATTCAGCAAATGAACGAATGGTTTTAAACGGAGAAAAAAAAACTAGTTTTTTGTTGAAAATCTTTTTTTTTCTTCATTTTTAGATTTTCATCGTCAAAATTTCGAAATTGTGGATTTATCATAGGCTGATTGTAGAAAAGAAACTTCTCGAAGAAGCGAACATCGAAGTTCGATTGCCTCGCTGAAGGAAAAGTTAAATCGAAATCTCCCGCTAAGCTGCAGGTGTAGGGGGCGTTGCACGCGAAAAAAAAATGCAACGTCAATCTAGCGGAAATAAAAAGAAAGTTGCATTATCGACGTTCACTTACTTCGACTGTAAGTCATTTATCTCCTAAGCTGGTGGGCCACCGCTGGGTGAAAAAGTTCATGACCGGTTTCCATCGAAAGTGGCTCCAGCTCGGGTAGGAGACAGTTTTTTCTGCATTTCGCTAAATGATCATTTTAATCCATAGAAATCGCCGAAATGCGCCAAGGGGAGAATGTGTAAACATACGGGGACGGCTTTATCGAGTAATCGATCGCTGTCGCATGCCTTATAATTTTCCTCTTTTCTTGCACAAAAAGCATAGTAGGGATTTGCCTTTCGGCCACCTTAATCGCCGGATAATTCGTTGAACAATTTTGTTCTTTTCTAACTAATTCGCTGACAACTTTTTTGCATCAATACGACTCGGGATCGGTGAAGACAACACAAAATTATTAGAATAATATCAGATTTCTTTATATATTAAGAATAATATATAATAAAGACTTAAAGATAAGATTTCGCCCATGTATGATTCTGTTTTTCCTTCTCTCTCTGTTTTCCTCAGTTTCTCGATATATTTCATCGCAGAGTACCTTCGAACTTTTACAGTCAGTCGAAACCGGGACAAACTCGAATTTGATCCCTAGCCTAAACTTAAATAACAACCATTTCTTATTCTTCTTCTTTGTGTGTTTCTGTGTGTGTGTTTTATACTTCATTAAATGCTTGAAGATGGAATTCTCGATGTTCGTGCAATTTCAGTTGGCAATCGTTCTCATTTGTCACCTTTGTGTTTTTCTCTTGTCCATTAGTATTACAGAAAATGCGCGATGAGTATGGAATTATGTTACATTTAAAAAGATCGGAGCGCATCTTATACAAAAATAAAAAGTTGCGGGAGGGAGTTGAGTAGCATCGGCAAAACAAACTTCTCGTCGTCGACTTGTTGCGTTAGGTTTTTTGCTCCGATAAATAAACGGGAAAGTTACTGCGGGAACGAGGAAGGGGCCTCTGTCATTCTGTTTTTTCTTTTTCCATTCGAGACTAACCACCGGGCATATGCTTTAGTTGCGTGGGCGCGAGCGGCCTAAGTAATCTCTTGCCGGTTAAACGACTCGAATAAAAAAAAAAAAAAAAACACGTACTCTTAATCGTTGAGTTAACAAAGCTCGCGAGCCCAAAAATTCGAGTTCAAAATATTTTAGCCCTTTGTCTGATTTTCTCTTTCTGTTCGCGCGCGAACGAAAAAAAAATTAACATCAATCCCTCGGAATGGAAAACTCTTAGAATATTTTTCGTTCACGTGACTATCGAGTTGGTGCAAAGAGTAATGATTTTTCAATGGCAAAGGCTCGGTGGTTAAAGGGCCAAGCGTTGATATATCGCAATTGTGTAAATGTTTTTTTTTTTTTTAGGAACGAATTGAAATGAATCGATTTTAATTCGAAAGCGGATGATGGATCGTGTCCGCAGAGGCTCGCGCGGGCCCACAGTTGTCTTGTCGAGTTTGGGTATTTTCGTAGACAGAAGACGGGAGGTTTGATATATCTTCTTCGAGTCGAAGGGGGAACGTATTAACTGGCTATCGCTTTTGAACGCCTTTCCACCGCGCGGGCGGCTTACAACTCGTCTTTCCTTGGCACGTCGTCGTCCTCGTCCTCTTCTTGTGCCTGAATCAATGAATTCGCATTTGTTTAGAAGTAATTCCGGGTTTCGGGAAAATTTTAAACGTGATATTGTTGCAACGAAAAGTAGAGATGGAAAGAAGGAATAAGATTTTCGGACTCACTTCTTCGGCGGCTTGTCCGTACTCGCCATCGGAATCGATGAACTTGGACAGACCCTCGAGTGTCCTCTCACCGTTGTATTGGACAGCCTGGAATTTTTTTTTTCATGCGTCAGAAAAAAATATATTGCTAACTTTGGCAAATTGCAGAGTTGGGAAAAATACTCAAAAGTACTTGAGTACTTGAAATACTGCAGAACTCTGCCAAATTTTGGGGGGATAACTCAAAAAAAGTGGCAGTTGGAGCGCGTCTAAATATTTTCGAAAAAATGCAGAACGGCGTGAAAAGCGAAGGTTAATAATTTTAGTTTTGTATCTTGAACCGTTCTCAAGTAATGAGCCGCCTACATCGGGATGTTTTTGTTCAAATGTATTTTTTCCATGAGGAAAATTAAACGAAAATCTCGAAAAAACAATATTTCGACTAAACAAAGGTCCTTGAGAAAGGAAATTTGCTCCGTTGAAAGATCCAGGTGCGATAAGATAAAAAATGATCATACCTCGTTGGTGTCCTTCTTGTAAAGAGTGATGGTCGGGAAACTGTTTATCTTCACGTCGTCTAACTCGTTCGTGGTAGCGTCCATCTTGGCGATTACGATGGTTTCGCTGTCCTTGTATTTCTCACCGAGCTGAAAGCGTAATGTCGCATTGTAAAGATTCGAAATTGTCCGCTTTCGGAATTGAGGAAACAAAAGATCCGAGGTAGTTTCGGACGGAGAGTAAAACCTACAGCGTCGTAGATGGGAACGAGCTGCTTGCAGTGTCCGCACCAAGGGGCGTAAAATTCGACCAAAACGTTCTTGCTCTTGTCGAGGGCGACCTCGGCGAAGTTCTTGCCGACGAGAATCTTGACCGGCGCGCTGTCCCAGTCCTCGGGCACTTCCTCCGTCAACAAGTGACGCTTGAGCTTGCCCTCGGTGAAGGCGGTCACGAATGCTTTGACGTTCTCGGACGTTAATTCGGCGTTCTCGGGCTTGTACTTGGCCATGTCCTGCTCGAGCTTGATCAGACGCATCGCCGGCACGTCCTCCTTCTTCATTCCGAAGAATTCCAGAATTCTCTCGTGATCGGCCTCGTCGGCGTTGATGGTAACGAAGAGAACCTGCGTGATTTTCGAAAGGAGCCATTTTTAATCATCATTCAGTCCGTACATTTTTATAAATTGAACGCGATGATTTTTGACGATGAAAGAACTAGTTTACGAGAAAGCCTTTTTCACGCGGAAAACAAAAAATATTACTTCTTTAATAAAAAAAAAAAAATTCAGTATGTATTTGTGAGTTTCGTACTTAAATTAGGAACTATTTAATTATGAGAAAAAGGCGAGTGAATCGATGAACTCACATCACCACGGAAGTCCTTGGCTGGTTCTTTGATACCCTCGACGTACTTGTCGAAGTGTCCGGCCTCCTTGCTCAGGAATACCAACAGGTGACTCTTGATATCGCCGCCGAAGATCTTCTGCGCGGTCTCCTGGTTGAACTCGACGATCAACGGAAGCGCGTTGATCGTGATGAAGTGCTGAAGAGCCTTAGCCTCGAGTTCGCCCTCGAACGCGACCTGACCTTCGTCGAACTGAAGGGAGAAGGAAAAAAAATTAAAATGAGGATAAAAAAGGAGATGGAGAATCAACGCTGGATCGGCGTAGAGCTATTTTTAATCGATCATTCACTCGATTGAACAAGACAAACGCCCAGATGAATTACCTTTTTGAAGAGGATGACCTTGCCGTCCTCGGCCTTGTATTCACCGAATACTTCTTCGTTGCTCGTGATTCCGAAGACCTGATCGTCGACGGCGTTACCGACCTCCATAAATACCTTCGCTCCGTCGCTCTCGGCGTCCTGTCGATTATAATTCATTATTTTCCACTCGTAATTTTATCCCCGTTATCGTCCGCGCGGCTGTTATCGAGCGGATTGCATCTCGTACCGAATAACGGCGATTCGAAACTTCGGGAAAGGTTTCGGGAAAGGCGATAGTCTCGCGAGGAAACAAAACGCGCGGTAGAATTTGCAACTTTTTCATCGAACTCCGCGGATTTTCTTCGAAATATCCATCTAATGTTCCTCGTTCTTCTCGTCCTTGAAGATATTCGAATTCAACGATTATTCTTTATTCGTAGTTTTTTTACTGCATTTGGAAATGCGAAAAAAAAAAATATATTCGAGGATTTTCGGGATAAAAAGAAATTCCACATTTACGATGATGTGAAGAAAATACAAAAAAAAATCAATATCGCGTGACCACTAGAAAAAAAGAGATGGTTTCGCCACGTGGGCATAATAAAAATGTCCTTCCGGTTTTTATCACGCAATGTATAAATACATGTACGGCATTGACTTTTGTTGCATGACTTTTATCGGCGAACGCGTTGGGCCGATCACTGTCGAGCGATTTACGCACAAAAAGAGATTCGATCACCATCGAGCTGATCGATTTTCTTTGAGAAAAGCTTGCAGATGAAAAATTATGAAAGCGATGTCATAACGGAAAAAAAATCATATCCGACACTATTTTGTCAGAAGTTTTGTTTTAAATTAAATTAAAGAAAATCATGTTCTAGTAAGAGAATGAGTGGATATTAGAGGGAATTCCGCGGCTCTCAGAAATTCTCTCAACCGACCTTATCCGACGAAATTCGTAATTTTTAAAATACAAGTCGTATTTTTTCGAAATTCACAAACATTCATAAAAAATTCATAATAAAAAAAATTCACAACAAAATTTCTCAAAAAAAAAAGTCGGAAAATCTCGGAAATTCACGAAGAATTCACAGGTTGGAGTTTTTCAGAAAAATCGCCGGAGAAATATTTTCAGCAGGATTCACGAGCATTTCCGTGATTGAAAAAATTTCTTCATTTCGTAGATCGAAAGAGATTCTCACCTTGAAGAAACCGACGATGGCGACGTTGTGGGCCTCGACGAAGGCCTTGGCGTCCTCGACAGAGGTCAGATCCTTGGCGGGAGGTCCGGTCTTCTTGACCACCCAGTTAACGATGTCGTCGGCTTGACGTCCGCCTCCGTACTCTATCATGGAACCCTTGCGGTAGAACTTCAGAGTCGGATATCCTCGGACGCCGTGCTTCTCTGCGAGTTCCGTTTCCACCGTCGCGTCGACCTTGGCCAGTTTGACGTCGGATCCCGACTCTGTCAATTTCGCCGCTGCTTTCACGAATTCGGGGGCCAGAGCTTTGCAATGTCCGCACCATGGTGCGTCTGCGTAGAAAAAAAAAATTAAAATTCATGATAAACGACCCAAATATGCAAGATTCGAATCTTTTGAAAGACATTTTTCTTTTTCTTCTATCAGCTTCGAAAATAATTCTCAGAACGAACGGCAATCGGACTGATCTGAATGAACGAGATAAGAATTGCCGATAACGAGATACTTTTAAACTACGAATAGTTTTGATACGCAATTTCATCGAATAACCAAATGGCAATTGGAAAAAATATGTTATTATAATAATATATAAAATTATTATCATTTTATTTATAATAATTACAATCATAATTATATTGTAATTAAATAAACAAATTATTATATAAGTCTTCTATTTTCGTAATGCAAAATTTCAAAATTTATAATTTATTTATTAATATTTGTTTATAATAATTTTTTTTTTTTTTCATAAAAGGTAATTTTATCCATGAAACTATTAGAAAAATGTATGAACTCTTATTATGCGAAAGGTCCCGTCAATAAATGAATAGATTAACATTTGCATTATTTGTTATCGAGAGAAAATGAGATCTTTGCAAAAAACCGAGCGCCTTGGACTTCGTCGCATGTGTGCGCGCGTACGTGCATGTGCGATTGCGAACGGGACCGCGATCGCGAGTACGGTGACGCAAATGTCGGGGAAACGATCTACAAGCCGTTGCCGCGACAGCGGGGATGAAATAATTGTCGTGTAATTTGTGAGGTAACGACGACGCGAGAGCGCCGAAGAGCGTCTGTCGGTGCGTGATGACGTGTAAAAGGTCAAGCATCTGGAATCTCGGTTGGCGTATGTGTCACGCGAGAGCCGGTTCGTTCGTCGTTTTTCTCGTGGCGAAGCAACAGGAGTTATCGTAGCGTTTGACTCGGCGAGAAAAAAAAAGGAAAAAAACGGATTTTCGTATACTCACAAAACTCGAAGAGAATGTACTGATGATTCTTGAGTGCCTCCTCGAAGTTGTCTTTGGTAATGACGAGAACACCATCCTCGTTGTCGATGCTCGCGTACGCAGCACCGAGGCAAAACGCTGCCACGAACAATATCCCGGCGAACTTCATTATTCTCTCTTGTTGCTCTCCTGCTTGTGCGGTGAGTCGCAAAGTCGACGATTCGATGGCTTGAGCCGCGTGTCGCGAGCGAACGAGCGTCTTCGTGGCGGGTTCGAAAGGAAAGAAAACAAAATTCGTTCGGAGCGAGACGACGGAGCAGCCGGAGAAGACGGGAAGCCAACGATGAGCCGCTACTATCCGGAATGAATGCCGAGTCGTCGGGACAACGAGGCAGTGGCGCGGAGGAGCTCGAAGACTGCGAGCGAGAGCGGTGAATCCGCGCTAACGCGTGGCACGCCGCCGTTCATCGTGGTGCGCTCTGATTGGCTCGCGCTCCTCGCCACCTCGGGGAAGGATCTCTCCCGTTTTTTTTCTCTTCTTCTTCCTCTTTTCTTTCTTCTTTTCTCTCCGTTCGATCGGCTCGCCGCGACAACATTCGGGACCGTCGTCGCCGATAGTCACGAAGATAAAATTATCCATTCCCAAAGATCCACGTATTAAGTACGATATTTTTAACGTCATCCGGAGGGGACATGCTCGAGATTGGCCGGCGTCGAAGGTCGAAAAATTGAAGCCCGAGATTTCCCTGCGCGCTACGATAGCAACGCCAATCGCGGCTTCGCTGCATCGAGATTGCTTTTTTTCGTTTCTCGCGAGACTCAACGCGTTTCGATTCATTCATGCAAATAAATACGATGCAAATGATTATTTTCTTTCGAGCACGCGCTCGCGTTGCACAAATGTTCTTTTCGGTGTTATCGGGACTTAAATATTCCGGTGATTTTTGATCGATGGGCCGGGTTCATTCGATACTTGTTGATGTTTGCGAATCACTTTCGATACGCCGGTGTGTACATCGCAACGACGTTGAAACGTGTGCCGCACCGCTATCGCCGAAATTTCTGTCGCGATTACGACGACCGCTATATCGTAACATATGGATGAAAAAAATCGAAAAAAGTAGATGAACAATCCAAAATTATTCGAAAAATATATCGGAGCTGAACAAAGTACTTAAAAAAAAAAGAAAAAAAATTCGAATAATTTTGTATTATTTATCTATCATTCGATTTTGAGTACTTAAAGTTCTTATCAAAGTAAAGTACAAAGTACTTCAAGTACTGAAAATCGAATAATAGATAAATAATAAAAAATTATTAGAAGTACAATTTCACTCACTGTATATGAAGTACTTCGAGTACTTTAAGCGCGGCCTAGCTCAGAAAGAAATATGATAAAAAATAATCTGCCGAAATTCCACGTAATTGAGCGATTCGGTCGACGACGTTCCGCGAAATTTCGTCGATCCTTGGTTCACGGTGTTTATGTAGGTTTGAAAGAAAAGTGTTATTCGTCGCTTATATCGTCGCTTGATATACGTAATGCACCGACGATGAGCTTCGATGTTTCCTTATCTCTATTTCATCAATTTTCATCGGTATCGACCATGTTTCATTAGAGCTTTTCCGTCGCGGGACACGAGCAACGGTCGTCGGAACTGCTGTTTCGCTGATTGCCGAGTGGCTCGCGAAGCATTGTAGCCTGTCTCGTATCGCTTCGAGTACCGTTAATCCGGCACGAATGGTTGTCGCGCCAGTGGGCGAGGAACGAGGAGACAAGAAAAATTAATGTACTACCGTCTCAGCCTACGCTAACACATTTCCGTACACGTATATGTATTTCCGGCGTAAATGTGCGTTTAGGAAGCTTCGAACCGGTTCGAATCGCGCGGGAAAACTGCTCGTCTTACTTCAATTTTTTTTTACATTATTCAAAATTTGATATCACTATCGCGGCTAAATAAAAGCAAAACGAACCGCGTGGATTTTCCGCGTGTAAAATCGCCTCGTTCCTCTTATCGCCGCGGCTGCGTTCGAACATTTTAATATATTTGCAAATCGCAAATAATAATTATCGCATCCGCGCGTACGCGACGATGCATAAAAGACCGGCTGAAAGAAGATAACGACTAAAGGAGTAGAAAAATTCATGCTGATTTCCGGAAAGATATTATTATGTAATAGAAACATATTGTGTGTATGCGCATATATGTATATGTGGCTACATATGATTATATCGTAAATATGTAATTTCTATTTTATTAATTAATAATAATTAAAAAAAAACCATGCCCGTAAAAAAAAAAATTATAATAATAATAATAACAATAATAATTACTGTTTTTTCTTTTTTACGGACATGCTTTTGCTCTCTTTTATTCTTATTAAATAATAATAATAGTAATAATATAATGACTTTTAACAAGAACATTTTTAACAAAGCAAAGTTTGGACATAAATTACACATAATTTCAATGTTTCCATTTTTATAAATGAATCAAAAAAATTGTGCGGTTGATAAAATTTTTCAATAAATCGGACAACGGATAAGGACAAATAATTTATCGCGTGCATGCGCAAGAATAACAACAATGGTGATGATACGTTAAAATTCGAAATTCGACCAATAAGACCCTTGAAAGATTGAACCAAAGCCAAAAAGCTCAATATTTCATAATCAGCAGGGACAGTGCGAACTATAAATAGTTGGTATAGTAGTTTGAGTCTGTCATTACTCCATTGTATAACGTTAAAGTCGGCGCACTCGAAGCGATAACTATTTTTTTTTTTTTTCGTGCCGATTATTGTGGGACTCTGGTTTAATCCACGACTCTCCAAGCGATGTAAGTAGAACCAGAGTTTCGCGTGAGCGCTTCGTCCGACAAGCTGTCGGCGTCAGCCGACGAGTTTTCGACGTAACAATGAATGAAAACCGTGTTGCGCGGGCTAATTACGGCAGCAAATTTACCTGGCAGTTCTAAAATCGAGTCAAACTTAGGTTTAATTTTTGTTCAGTTAAATTAGCAGCTTAGAAAGAAAATTTTTACTGAGAAAAAAAAATTGTTATAAAAATTTTTTTAAACAATTTTCAAAACATCTGAAAAATCACGGCATGGTCCTAAAGTAATAAAAACGTGTTTTTTAGAACCTTTTGACGGCGAACATGTTGAATGAAGAGAATACATTCAGAGTAAAGAAAATGTATAATAAATTTTCAAGAGATACAAAAAAGAAAAATACATTTTGTGAAAAACGACGAGACAAAAGTATCGTAAACCTGTTAATATTTTTCTTCAAACAGATGGCAATTTACAAAGTAACTTCGGAAATACACACGGAAAGCAATTCAACAGTGGAACCGACCGAAAATCGTGAGTACATGAAGATACAATTATTCTTCCTTGTCTTCATTGTCGCTGCATCTACATCACTATTTGTTTTAATTTATTCTCATCGGTTTATTTATTATTCCAATCTGTTTTCGAATCTCTTACTTTTGGTTTCCTCTTTTGGTTTTGGTTATAAATATATAAATTATAAATAATTAAATAATTGAATAATCGAACAATTATTGATATACAAATTATTCATTATTTATATTAATTTTTTATTCTTTTTTTTTTTATTTCGATGGGCCTTTACCATTTTTTTGGGCCCAAAACTCGATGTTTCTTCGATCTCTTCGTTTCCAGATGTAACGAGAGCATTTTCATTTATCTATCCGCCGTACATGTCCGGCGCGAAAAATGAATCCTTACAGTACGACGAGGACGGAGACCTCGTCGTAAATCGGCCGAAAAGGGGCGACATCATCATAGGTACATTTTCCTCTATTTTCGCTCAAAAAAATTTTCTTCCATTTTTTTTTTATTTAGGATTAAATTTGCGCGAATCCGTCGGCGTGTGAAAGAAAAGTTCGTCATTCAAATTTTTTCGATAATTTTCTGTCTTTTTTATCAGCTTTTTATCAATTCAAATTGGGAAATAAAAAAAAGTGGAAGCGACGCGCGAATCTAATGTGCTTTTTTTTAGAGTACAGCGTATCGACAGAACTGCAGCTCGTGGGCCTGCAGATATGGCGCGGCGCTTTGGTGTTAGCCGACTACATTCTCTCCCATCCGCATTTGTTCGAGGAGAAGAAAATTCTGGAACTCGGCTCCGGCGTGGGCCTCACGAGCATCGTGGCCGGTCTATTGGCGAATGAAATTGTGTGCACAGGTGCGTAACTTTCCGTACAAATAGACAACGACGGTACGTACATCGATCGATGAAATGCAAACAACGTATCTACCGGAGTTCACCGAAAAAACCGTAATTCGTCTCTTTTCTTCATGCTCGAAGACGTGAACGTCGGAGGAATTTTGAAATTGATAGAGGCAAACTTCAAAAGAAACGAGCAGCTCGTGCGATCCAAGTTCAGCGTGGCGGAGTTGAATTTCTTGGACTTGAATTGGCCGCCGAATTTGAGAGACAAGTTGAAGGGAGTGTCGATCATTTTGGCTGGCGATGGTAAAATTTCTTTTGTTTAAATAATATCGAATAACATATTATTCAAAAAAAGCATTATTTATTTTATTTGAATTAGTAAATAATAAATAATTTTATTTGAATTAGTGTTATATGTTGTATTATTATTGTTATTATGGAGAAATATTATTATTTAATTATATATATAAATATTTGTTTTATTATATTCAATTTTTATAATACTATTTAAATAATAATTTGCATAATATTATTTGCGTATCCGATTTTTACTATTCGATTTCATTGTTTATTTATTTATAATATTGTTATTGAATTGAGCAGTGATATATTTCTTTCTCCGCAGTGATTTACGACGACGACGTGACCGACGGATTCGTGAGAACTCTGGCGAAGCTCTTCGATCAAGATCCAACGAGAACGGCTTACGTGGCTCTGGAGAAACGATACGTCTTCACTATAAAAAACTTGGACTCCGTCGCGCCTATGTACGAGGAGTTTCTACGGTGTATAGCGAGGCGCGATTTGGACTGGGCGATCGAACACGTGGACATCGATTTTCCGCAGTACTTCACCTACGACAGAGTCGAGCAAATGATTCTCATGCGAATTCGAAGCAAACAAGTTTCCGCGGAGCGGCGATGAATCGCGTCGAAGCTCGCTCGCGAGATTTCGACACGCGGCTCGACAACCGAGTCAAATGCTCGACTTTTCGTCTCAAAAACTACGGGAGATTATAAATTTATGTTTTTTCGTTTTTTTCAAATTTTTGCCAGAAAAAAATATGTGAAAGTGTAACTTCTTCTTTTTTTTTGCAGTACAATCAAATTTTTGAAAAACTAAACGATTAAACGAAAATTATTTAAATTAATAACAATGACGAGTCAATAGCGAACTTTTTCGGCATATTTTTTTTTTTACGAAATTACTTTTCGGAATCAGAGCATTTTCACGCAACTCTCCTCGTTATTGTGGCATAAAACTTGTTTGATTTATTTCTTATCGTTCGCACTGAAATGTCCAGAGTGAAACATCTCGAAAAAAAAATTACTCTTCCGGCGGTCGAATCATTTTTTTGCACATTCGAACTTTTCTTCGCTCCTCGATACGAATATTCTGCGAGCAGAAGAAATCTTACTTTCTCCCGTAGTTGCCGAGAAAAAAAAACATTATTCGCTACTCGGAACAGATTCACCAGTTTAAGACTAGAAAACAGTATTACGCGAATGAAAATGTTGATTTCCTCGTCTCGTTGAGAAAAGTGTGCTCGGCATCGTAAAAAAATAATATTGAAACAACACTGTCGATAGATTTTATAGTGTCCACAGATTTTTATTGTTTTTTTTTGTCGCTATTTATGTACATCCTACCATAAACGTTAATATTTAATGGCAATGGTCAAAGGTCGTCGGAAGAGCCTGGAACTCCTGCGCGTTTTTTTTTCTTATTCCTTTTTTTTTTTTTTTTTTTTTTTTTTTTCATTCATAAAATCGATAATAATGATCTAAATGCGTAAGATTAAAAGGGCAAAGAATAATCGGGGAACCGCTTCTTCGGACGACCGTGTGGGGCAGTGTTTTCGTAGAATATATATTACACTCATGTTGATATCGAAGACCAAACAGGTAACACCCAAGGGAGCGTCTGGGAGAACGACGGTCAACAATAAGGCCGAAAAGTACGTAGTTAATGTTCCTCCTCCGTTTGTCTTTCTTTCATTCTCTTACTAGTAAAGCGAAGTGAGCGCTCGCCGGGCTCTTCGGTCGTGCCAAATAGAATCTCATCGTTCTTCTCTTCGCCCTCTCTTACGGCCCGAAGATTGCCGACTGTCCCTCTCATCTGCAGACCCTCTAGTTTCACGAAGGCACTTTCACTTTACGGATTTATTTTACGCGTCGGATTTAAAAAAGAAAAAAAAAAAAAAAAAAATTAGTTCGATTATCATATTTTCTCATCGCTTTCCGTGACGCGTGCTTATTTATCGTGAACCGAAACCGATCGCATTCGACATATCGAGCCCGTCGCTAAATTGACAGAGAAAACAAAAACTTCATGGAAAACGAAATTCCGTCATTAAGAAAAAAGAAAATAAAAACGTAAATACAAGAGACCCGGGTGCGGATAAATAAGCGAGCGAAACCTTCGGCCGTTGCGGCGAAGATGCCGAATTCGTTTTTCCCTCGCATCGATATGGTTTTGCAATTGAAAATTCCGAGAAAATCGGCATCGAGCGACGATGACAAAGCAGGTGGGCGGGGGAAGGGGCGTATGTTTGACTAGAGTAAAAGAAATTGGTAGCGCTAAAGAAAAAACGTTCAAGTGCCGGTTAAAAAAGAAACCCGATATTGGATACAGATCGTTAAAAAAAAAGTCGATTGTTTCGGACTATCCGGATTGCCCGAAATCGAGGGGCCGGCGGGGTAAGGATTACGAACAGACTTGACATCGCTAAACTCGAACACGACGATTGTTCTCGCTCTCGCATCCTTTCGTTTTTCACTCTCACCTCTCGTAAAAAAAAAAAAAAAAAAAAAAAAAAATGATAAAATCCCTACATAGCGTGTACAAAATCGAATCTAGCGTCTAAAAACAATTGGGAATCCCGTTATCGCTAAAGTTTATAATAATCCATTTTTTTTTCGTTTTTTAATTGCAATCATTCGCAACAAATACTGTACAAAAAAGAGAAAAAAAAAAGAAAACCTTGCGATCGCGCGCGAAAAATGATCTTGATAAAAAAAGAACGAGAAAAGAAAAGAGAAAAAAAAAAAAAAACCATCGAAACTCTAGTGAATAGTACCGTTCGGCGATGATTTTTGATTGGCGATTCCGCCGGCGGGTATGGCGTCGAGAACGAGCTTTCGTCGATGATACTCGTTGCTCGCGTTGTCGCTCGCCATGGACTTTCGTCGCAGCGGCGCGGGGCTCTCGGCCGTTTGCACGATGGAATTTGTACTTTTGCGCCTTATCGGTGGCTCGCTCGTTTCTCTCTGACTCGCGTCTTTGGGACACGACAGCGTCGCGGCCGTCGCGTTTATTCCCGTTGCTTTGGCAATGTTGTTCGCGGAAGTTTGCGGAGGATTTTTGCTCGACGGCGCCTGAATCGAGGCGAAGGAAGCGCCGTTCTTGTTGGCCGTCGGGGCGCTCGACGAACTGCCGTGATTCGGGCCCTTCGCGGACGAGGAACTTCCGCCGATCATGCTCGCGTGCTTGCTCACGGTGTTGTGAACGGCGACGTTGCTCTTGACGCTCTGCGAGTTCGGCGGCGAGCCGAGCGGCAGGGTCGTCTTTCTTCGCGCGTTCGAGTTCGATATCTCGTTGTTGAAGTGAGTCTTCGCGGACGCGCCGCTCGGCTTGGCGTTCTCGAGAGAGGCGTGCACGCCCGTCGTTACCCAACGCTCGACCTGCGCCTCGTGCGACTTCTGCAGTATTCTACGCACGTCGCCCTTCTCGCCGCCCTCCTTCATTATCTCTTGGAGCTTCTGTATCGTTTGATACAGTATCACCGGACTTATGAGACCGAAGTCGAAGAGGCTGCTCATGTGCAGAACGAAGTTTCGATAAAGATTCTTCATCAACAGCTCCTTTCCTTTGGTTTCCAAGAACATCTGACACGCGAGCGGTATCTGACAATCGCCGACGTAGCCGTGCTTCATCACGTGAAGATTCCACATCTTCATCAGTTCCTTCTCGCCCTCGTTGACGTCGGTGAAGTCATCGATCATCATCATGGTCTTCTTCTGGAGCCACTTCGGATCGTTCTCACCCTCCGAATCTATGTCCATCTCCTTTGGATATATCGGCAGACACGTTACCGTGTGGTGATAGAGCCTGCGAAAATAAGCACGATTATCGATCCGATCGAGACGAAATGTTGAGGGCAGTTTCGGGCTTGGAACTGTTTCATTTCAATCTTTCTCTACGTGAAAAGGTAAGTGTCGAGAGTATGAAAAAAAAAATTCCCAGGACCAAATTCCATTGCAAATTGCGGAAGTAGTATAATTTTTTTCAGATTTTTTTTCGAGTTATAAAAAAATCATTTCCCTTCGATCGGTTGTTATATTCAAACCTGGGATTGTTTTCCACAAGTTCGGGACACCGATACGGATAATCAACCCCATGGAATTTCTTGCAAAGTTTTTTTTCTACCGAAATAAAATAAAACACGCTTTTGGACCAGAAATTGCCGGGCCGGAAGAATTACGATATTCTCAACATAAAGTAATCGGTATGGATCGAAATAAAGAATTTCTGTTTTTCTGTTTTTTTTTTCCCGTGGCCTTTTTATCCGACTTTTCTTTTCACGGCCATTATTTCTCAAATACGCCACAAACCAAGTATGTCTCCAAATTATAATAAAATTGCATTTCGATGCTTGAACAAAAAGACCAAAGATATTTTCGCGAAAACCCGCAGCTACCCATTTACTTTTGGGGATTGAGACGAATTACCTATTGTGCCCCGTTATGTAGGGTCGTTGACTCTCGAATTCGTTTTCATCGAGCTCCAAGAATTCCGAGAGGCTCGGTCTCGTTCTCTTGGGCCTGCAGACGAGAATATTCGTGACGCTCGTGCGTCTCGTTGGTCCGGTTCGCGAGAACGCTACGCCCGACGGTTGAGATATGAGCTCGTGCGGACTACCGGCGTACGAGCCGTCGTAACACTCGTTTATCGCAACGTCTATGCGGGCGCCTTGCGGAATAGGCTGAAAAACGGAGGATAAAAAAAATCGCGATATGCACAATTAGATACCGTCATCGAATGCTTATCGTCGATCGAGGCGAGATCGTTGCGTTGCTCACCACATAAGTAAACGTAAATCGCGAGTGGCAAAGCTTCAGGTGTTTCAATAGCGAATAGAGCTTGCCGCAATCCAGAGAGCACCAAGGACAGTGAAGATCCTCGCACGCCTCGGTCTGTTGGCGACTGTTATTATTGTAGAGAAATTGATAAACGATTTGTTGCGTTCCGCCCGATGAATCCATCTTCTCGATGGACACCGACATCTTCGATGGCGTCAACGGACTAGAATTCGGCAGTGATGTGTGGTTGTTATTGTTGTTGTTGTGATTGCCGGAACAACGGTCAAGGTCAGCTGGAAAAAACAACGATAAGGCCATTTAATTGTCGCTCCGTCGTTCGAAGTTCACGCGCTTTCGTTCGTAAAGCTTTCGCTTGATAGCTTAAAATATGCGCAAACTAATTTTCGTTAAACTCGCAATATTAAATACTCGTGAGTTTCCGATCATCGATCACAGCCGAATGCAATGCCAAAGAATCTTGGAGTTGATTCCATCTTAAGGTAGCAAAAACTGTTTTTTTTGTCATAATTGTTAAGTCTTTCGATTTGATTATAAAATATTAACGAAAAGCCCGTCGTTAATTTTTGTTTCTCAAGGAGATCGAAGCGTTGCGTGATCTTCGAGAAAAAGCGGTTGACACGAAAAACTCACTGTTACCCGGTCGATTTTCCTTGTTGTCGCCATTGGGCAGTGGATGTATCAGCAGCGGCCTGTCGACCAATCCGATGCTCGGTTCCGTCGTCCAACTAAGTCTAAATTTCAGTGTGGGACCCCGACTGAATACCTCGAAGGGCCCGCACTCTTTGATGTCGGCTATGGCCTCCCAAGAGTTGTGCTTCTTTGGACTCGATCTTACGTTTGTCTGAACTTCCTGCAAGCCCAATTCGTAATCACCATCGGTCAATAAGCAACGATTGTGTTTGTCGTACACGATGAGCTCCGAACCGTAGAGCTTCACTTCGTCGCTGCTGGTCTTCATCGAACCCGGCGATGACTTGCGTCTCTTCTGAGCAGGCTCTGAAATCGAGAATCACCGTCATTGCACCGAAACCTGTTCAAAGTACCCTCTCAGAGTGGCCACGAAACCGGATAAATTCCTGGAAATTTTCATCCGTTTTCCGGGATATTCTAGAAAATTTCCCTGACAATACGCAAATAGCCGTTCTGCATGCGTAAATAGAAGAATTGATTCTAAAAAACAAGGGACGGCAAGTACTTAATTTTTTTTCCAAAAAGAGTCAAATCAATATGAGCCAGGCGGTCGTATTACACATGCATTTTTTCATCGGGCATTGTGTAAAATAATAAAAAATGAAAAAATTGAACTGCATAATTGACGTCTCGTTGAATGTTGAATTCCGTCTTTCCTGACGCTTTAAAAAATCCCTAAAATATCCAGGTTTTTCCAGACAGTGGCTAGTTTTTTTTTTTTTTTACGCACCGTCTAAATCACAGTTATGTATGAGGCAGGCGCTATTGGACGTGCAGTATACCCTCAACAAGAGCATGTAGGTCTTAGCGATGTGACCGTTATTCAAGCTGAAGGACTCGTTCGGTATCGAAATTGTCGGAGCCTTTGGCGGCGGTTGATTTTCCGACGGGTTTATCGGCACCTCGCTCGTTCCCACGGATACCTTGAGCAAATAACGATATATTTTAGACTGTACATTATAATTATATCATATTGTATTATAATTATAATTTGAAGAAAATCTCGAAAAATGCTGGTCCGCGATTTGTGAAAAGTGCAAAACGCAAAGTCAAAGAACGAAACTGAAATTAAATGAAATGAAAAAAAATGAAGTCGATAAAATTATATGGATATGAAATAGATTTCGACGAGCGAAACAATGAAGACAACCTACGAGCGTTACATACCTGCATTATAGGCGAGCTGACGTCTTTCCGTTTCTTGTGGCAGATTTTTAACAACAGAGTTTCCACCTTCACCGGATCCTGAGAT
The DNA here is from genome assembly GCA_963924025.1 of Ischnus inquisitorius. NCBI lineage: Eukaryota > Metazoa > Arthropoda > Insecta > Hymenoptera > Ichneumonidae > Ischnus > Ischnus inquisitorius. The sequence goes on from OZ001249.1 coordinate 3,267,116, forward strand.
CCTTCGACTGCGGAAACAAACGCCGTTACAGACACAGAATTGTCAGAACAGACACCAAATGTGAAATTCATAAATCAGCTTGGGCAACTTTTCAATGAGATAAAAATATGAAGAAAAAAATCAACCATATCGAAGGTGCTGAGAAAATTAATTTTGTGGAGCAATAGTTCCGAAAAAGTTGACAAATAAAAAAAAATTATTTAAAAAATGATCTGCTAACCTAATTTTCTTTTTTTTTAACAGTTGATTGTGTTTTAGTAATTTGTTGATAAGATTTTGAAATTATTCTGATGCAAAATTCATATTTTCAGCACCTTCCATACGCTCGATTTTGGTGTTTCGGATTTTTATTCCATCGAAAAGTGTTCGCAATTCTCTCTCATTGAACCCGCACGACGTCGGACCTTGCGAATTTGTGAAGTTACCTTTTTTGTCGTAAAAGCCCAAGAACGTTAAGGTCATGTAGCCGCGAACGCCGGGGTTTTGTTCTTGCTTGTTTTTCGACAACAGTCGTTCCAGGATCGTGTCGATTCGGAATCCCCGACGGGACTTGTGAGTTCTCGACATTCGCTGACGCATGTAGGACAAGTTTCTGTATAGAAATATCGGCTGAAAATCGAGAAAAAACAAATTAATTGATAATTTTCACACTTGTTGAATATTTACGGCGATTGAAATCGTTGGTATTGATTTTCCGATTACGGTAAAGAATAAAACTCAGCGTGCGAATGTGAAAAATATACCTACCTTCGCGACGAAACAATCGTTTTAGAAATACACGTGAGATTGAGAAGCTTCACTTTGGTTGAATTGTTGAAGAAAATAAAAATAAAAATACGATCAACCCATCGTAAATATCAATTAAAATGCTGTTCAGAGAAATTCGAATCGATACTAAATCGCTGTTATTTGATTCGTGATTGGGTCTACCGATTGAAACAACGGAAGTGCCGACGACTCGATTGATCTCGCTTTATTTCAGTCGTTCGTTTAACATTTTAGGAAAAAAAAATGTCGCGAATGGGGCATGCGTGGGAAATATTTTTCTGTACTCACGGAAATTTGATTTCTCGTTCGTAGAAATCGGTATATTTGAGTAGGCTCTGAAAAAAGAGAGAATAATGCGTTTTACACGTAGCGCAAAGATCGACGTCGAATCGAACGAAATCCTCCGCGCTTGACCTCGGGCGACTCGCTTTAATTCTAGTTCCGCGCGCGTCCGCCAGATGGCCGAAGCGCCGGCAGTTTCTCAAAAACGAAACAGCGCCTGGATCGCTTTAAAGAATCGAGCGGTGGTCGAGAGAATTTGATCCTTCTGTGATTCAGAACGGGAGATGATGACTCGTTTGTTCTCGTCCCTACGAGACGCCTGCGGCGGCAGCCTTGTTACAATTCTGGCAGGTTAAACCGCTCTGATCCCGTTCTTTTTTTATACACATTTTTTTTTAATATCAAAGAAAATACGATATCGTGGATCGTTAGCTTAATTCTCGATTCGTTCGAACGAGAGGACTTTCAGGGCCGAAATAAAAGAGCTCGAGGTTCTCGATAAAAATCGAAAAAACAAAATCGACTACAAGTCAGGATGTTCTCCGCGTTGGTACGGACGAGAATAGCGTGTTCCGAGTGGAAAAAAATAAATAACGGCGAGGGCGCTTCGCGACAAAAAAATTGATTGAAAAAAAGGATAGAATTTGCGGAACTGCTCAGCGGAACTGCATTTCGGTCGCGACTTCGGAGGATCGACTAGCGTCGTCAGCTGCAATTAATAGCTGTCTCCGATAGTTCCCGAGATGACAAAACACTCGATTTATTTTCCTGCCGATTCTCCCACGGATTCAAGGTAAAATGTTTTTTTTCGTGACTCGAACTCTCGAATATTGTTTTATCGAAAATATCAACAGGTAGGGCTTTTTTCAAAGGCAGTTCTTGCGCATGGCGTTCATTCCCCATAGTGTTCGTAGTGTTCGCGTTCATTCCTCGCAAGCTTGCGAAAATTGAGATGCTTGTAAAAAACATTTGGATGGTATAAAAATGTAAAAAATATCACCCATATTAAAGATACCGAAGACGTTAATTTTGCACAATAATGATTCCAAAATGTTATTGACAAATTAAATAAAAAATAATTTTTCAACAAGTTTTCCGGCGAACCAACTTTTTTTAAAATGAAAATGTAAAATGTGAACGAGGCAACACTCGCCTTCGGCTCCTGCAAACGGCACAACAGCACAATATGAAGGTGTAGCGAGAAAAGCTTTTTTTCGACTAACCCTGAATTTCTTTTCTACAAATCATTCTCGGCTTCCAAAAAAAATAAAAGTTTTATCTTTTTCCGAATTTCCATATTACTTGAGCAATAAATTCTTCCCACTTTTATTGCCTTTCAGTGTCATGGATTGAGAATTTCTACAGAATTTTTTTTTTCTCAAAGAAAGCTCGGTTTTTTTTACATTTCGTTCCGCATCGCATTTTCCCTCGGCATCTAACGAATTCTCTGACTTTTCCACGATGTCGGTGACTTCCCTGACCATGACCATAACCACCGCTCGCCCGTTTGTTATGCCACAAAACAATTCGTCTCTCTCAACGCGAAAAACGCGGTTTCCGAACCCTACGCCTTCGTCGTGAGTTATCGTCTTTTAAGAACCCTTTTTCTCTTATGACAAAACAATGAAACTAAAGACGAAACTTTGGCTACTCCAAGCAGCTGACGAGTACTCGAATTACCCGGTACTCGAGTACCCGATACTCGAATTCGCGCGGCTCTGAAAAAAAAACAATCGAGATCGCGCCGCGATCAACAACCCCGCCATGAACATTTTCCAACAATGGGAACTTCTAGAAAAAAAAAAAAAAGAAAAAAAAACATTAGCGCTCGACCGCCGCGATACGGCGATACGAAGACGCGCCGCATCCGGTTCGTCGAGCCTGAGCGTATATATTTCGGAATCTCGATCGAGCCTACGCTCCCGGGTGGCGCGTACGTCGTCAATTACGACACGGTAGTCGTGAGTAAAAAAACAGCGTATCTAGTTGTAAAATTATGACAGGTGTCCGCGCGCGATCGGCGTAACGAGGTGGGAGGTAAGTGACCCGACGCGCGCCGCGGCGGTCTGTGTCTCTCCCTCGGATTCGCTCAAATGGGGGTTATGTTGAATTTTTATCGAACAACGATCGCGACATCGCGACGAAATTTCTCGCCGATACTCGGCGAGGCCGAGTCACGTCGGGACGTTGAGAGCGTTCGGTTGCGAAGGGTGCGCGAAAAGTACGAACGGAGATGCGAGGAGAGGCGAGAGAGAGAAAGAAAAAAATGGGTACTCACTTTCGAAAGCCTGAAGAAAGAGCTCATGGTCGGCCTGTATCTGATCCATTCGCGGCGCCTTCTGACCGTCCAGCTCCTTGTCCCGCTTCTTCGGCGGCATTATCGCGGTTTACCACCAAAGTATTCCAAACAGAAACAACACCCTCCGCACGTGAAAAAAATGAATAACGACAACACCCGCCTCGCGCGGAAACTGCTGCTGACTGTGGCCAGCCGCGAACTGGCTCGAGACGCGCCCTCTCGGCCGTCCCGGGAAGCGCAGCCGCGAGCCAATGAAAGCCCTCGGAACGCGAGCGCGACATTGAAAATAACGCTCGTTCGATTGGGACAAAGAGATCGTTGAGGAACGAATGGAAATCAGAGCTCCTGTCCTAGCGTACTGAGTAGGAACGTAAATTTCTTGATTGCTGTACTTGCGTATATGAATTTATGTTTTTAATTAATTTATTTATATGAATATGAATTTCAGTCGATGCGCATAATTCGAGGACTATTCCAGATACGACGAAGTTCGTAGAATTTTTTAAAAAAATGCTTCTGAATTTACGTGCTTTTGCTGTTTTTAATGTTTTCGATTTAACTTTCATCGATCGTGGATAATCGGTGCTCGATTTACTTTGAATGACAAATCATCTTGATAATATCTTATTCAATGCCTCGTGACAATATTTTCCCGCCATTTTTCCACCTCCCCGACGTTCGCGAGCATAGATATACGTGAAACTTAGCCGAAAGGTACGAATCTAGAGTAATGAGAGTCAAGATTGAGATGCGGGGCGCACGATGACCTGTGCGACTTATCGGAAAGAAATGATGATTTCTGAGATAATAATGTATTATTCTCAGTTTATTCAATATCGACAGCTCGACGTTTTACCACAAATCGGTGATTTGTGAAAGCTCGATTCTAGAGCTTGCCATTGGTGGAGGCAAACATGTGGAGAATCGAGTCGCAGTACTGAAAAGTGGGGCTGCCGCGACGACTCTGCGTCACGACGGTCTTATAAACAGGATGAGAAGTCGAGCGGCGGGGATTGGCTCCCAGTGAAGGATTTTTTCCTCCCCGTTCGGCCACCAGAGGCGACCTCAGTTAAAGGTCGTTGTTTACAAAACCGACCAAACCAATTCCTAACCTACAATACTTATTGTATTTTTTTTAAGTGAGTACACAAGTGCGCGAAACGCATGTTTAATAGGTTTAGAGGATTTCGGAAAAGTGAGGAATTTTCTCTAATCTACTCATTCCGTTACTCGAATTTTCGTCGGGGTTGCAATGAAGTAAATCAACGAATCGATAATTGCGATCACATATCAACCTCATTTTATTGGTCACGTCGGGTCCAGGGGCGGGACAATGATAATTATTTATTTACCTACAAAGTTATTCGCGTCATTGACAGTCGTTAGTCTTGAATACGTTATTCCTATAGTATTTTAACTCCGCGACGCTCTCTCTTATATCGTCGATCGCTCGATGAGCCAAACATTTCTTCGGCGCTCCTCTGTAAGCTTGCGGATTCCAGCGCCTGAAAAATTACGAGCACATCGTTAAATTCCACCGCCATAGCGTCGTTGAAATAATTCATTGAAAACAGAAAAAGTCGTTCATCCTGCCTCGTCAGTTCCTTGATCGTCGACGTATCGACGATTCTGTAATGCAAATAACTATCGACGAGCGGCATGTATTTTCTGAGAAACAGCCTGTCCATGTAAACCGAGTTGCCCGCGATAGGACACTTTCCTTCGGGTACGTAGCTCTGTACGAAGTTTAGCAACTCTTGCTCCGCCGTTTTCAGAGAAACTTTGCTAGCTCGGCACGCGTTCGTGAGCCCGCTCTGTGAAAATTATATAAAAAATATCAATTATTCAATTTATTCAACATCAATTATCAAATATTTAATTTATAAGAAATTTTATTTTACAAGGTGCGAAAATGGGGATATGTGCATACAAAGCGTGCGTAAAACCGTATTCTACGCACGGAGTAAAAAAAAAATGTATTGAAAATACCATGATAATTATCTATTTTAATGTCTCAAAATATATTTATGAAAAATCGATGAATACGCAAAGATAAATTAATATTAGACATATTTGATACATAGAAAAAAAAAGGAGCAAAATAAATTGTACAACATACTTTTGCGTGTTGCTTCAAACACCACTCGTTCATGTTCTCCAACAAACTGTCCGGCTGATGAATAATGACATTGAAATCGTCGCTAACTATTTTCAAATTGGCGTCCGTTATTAAACAAGCTACTTCCATAATGTGACACGTTTCTATGTCCAGACCGGTCATCTGCATTGAAAAAATCACCATTTATTGCGTGAAAAAAACGAACGATTCGAAGCAATGGAAGAAAGTGAAGAAAATCGTTTTCGTACTTCCATGTCTATCCAAACGAGCCGTTCGTCCCGATCGTCGAGCATCTTTTCCGAGACCGTGCCTGCGAATTTGTCGCATTAATTTTCCCATCGATCATCGTCACCACTTTACAAGTATCAATTCGTCAAAATCGATTTCGCGCGAAATGAAAGACAGTAACATGTGAAACATTGACATTCATTTTTTTCGAGATTTATTGCGAGAAACAAAAGAATCCACGAGGATCACCATATTTCGGTAGGTTATTGCCGTGCGGTTGTAGAAACCTCTTCAACAGTGTGGCGCCTCTTCGTATCGCAGACATCGGTAGATTCGTTTTTATATTTTTCCCATTCACAGCATTCAAAAGCCCTGACACCCAAAGTGCGGTACAAGTGTTAAACAACCGGTGGAGAAAAAAAACGAAAAGCGAGGAAAGAGAAACAATAATCTACAAATCGTCCGCTTACCGTGTGCGCGCGGGCGATGTGTTTGATTTTTATTTCTTCTTTCATTGCCGGAGTTAAAGTTTTGCTTACACGCGAGCGCGTAGCATCCGATCGTTGGTGGGGGGTGAGAATCGAAAGCTGATTGGAGCATCGTTATCTCGAAGATAGCGAGAACTCGAGGTTCGATTTTACGAAGAATCGAACGTGCGCCTCTAGGATTTTCGCTTTCTCGTCTCTCGTATTTCCCGCGATCTGTCCCTGGCATTTCGAGGACGATTCTCACCGCCCGATCCGTCCAGTCCTTCCTATTCGCGAAGCAGCCAACGAATCAGCGTTCGAGGTCCCCGGCAGAATGAACGGCCGACCCACCGGTCGGAGCGTAGAACGGAACACCGCCGCGCCGCCTGGCGGCCGGGGACGTCGCTGGGACAGCTTCCGAAGCCGAGCGCCAGGTGGCCGTCCGCGAGACGATCTCGTTTATCTGGCGAGATGGAAGCGAAAGATAACAATAGGTCCGACGTGGAAGAACGCCCCAATGCGCAGTGAACGTCGATACGTGCGTGTCGGACCATAGATATTAAGCTTCACAAGTGTCCGCGCGAGCCTGTTGCCAGTTATTGATCTGGCACGATTAAACAACACTGCATTGCTGTCATCTACCAAAACACCCTTGCCACGCAGCTTTTATGTGCGGAATAGAAAGTCGGGCTATACCTGTCGTCGTTCGGTACGCGAGCACGTAGCATCAACTCCCCCTCGTATCCTAATGTCACGTTCGTTACGGTCAAACACAATTGTTTTACGCGCTGACGTCACATTTCAATAATTCCAAAATGTAGGACGTTTGTTTCCGCGGAGAGAGAGCCAACAGTGTGTGTGTGCGCGAGAGGGAGAGAGAGCAAGAGAGAGAAAGAAAACGAGAACGAGAGAGAGAGAGAGAGAGAGAGGGAGTTCTCGCGCGTTATCGAAAAGTGACATTTGTCACGAATCGTCGGTGAGAACAATGTCAGCGGGAGAAAATTTTTGTGCGTGACAAACGCGACCGCGGCTTTTTTTCTAATAGAAAATTCACACACACACATAAACACACGCAAACACACGCACATACAAACGGTGAAAAAAAAACGAAGGAAAACGAAAGAGAAAGAAAAAAAGGTCGATAAATTATTCGTGAAAATAATTGACTACGCGTGTGTGCAGCGACGGAGGAGAGGGCAAGATCGAATATTATTTCTAGTCAATCCCTCTAGTCGGCTCGCTCGGCTCGCAACGGCCAGAGCACCGTCGGGGCCCAAGCAAAGCGCGCCAGAATTTCGTCTCGCTCGCGAACGGGGGGGAGGAACAAGCGAAGTAACATCGTCGCGAGCGTTACATGTGATTTATTTATTTTTATTTTATTTTCTTTCTTTCTTCTCTCTCTCACTTCCTCCTCGCGACGAGACAAGTGCGCCGAGGAGTGACGTTCCCGATCGTCACCCCTTAAGCAGCGATGAAGAAGTTCACGATCAAGGGGGTTCTCGACGGTTTTCGATCGTCGGTCGCTCAACAGGTTAAACCGGATCAAGAGATCATCGAGACACTCAGGACCGAACATTTTCAAGTGAAAAAGGTCAGTAACGATCAAGCCTCGCCGCGACGGTAACGCGCACAGTGCCGATATTCGAGCGTGACATTCAGCCGACGACCTAGAACTCGCGGATTATCCGATGCTCCAGTTTCGCCGCGATCCGTCTCGCGCTCGCGATCCCGTCGAACGACGAACGACGAAAATTTCGGGATAAGAAAAAAATTTCAAAAATAGAATGTCGAAAAATGAGAAAATCCTCGCGAAAACGTCGAATCTCGAGATTGCACTTCGTGCGGGGGAGAATTCGCCTCCGGGGCCGGAGCTCCACATGCGCCGTGAAGCCGCATTAATATACTAATCGTTGCTAAATCGTCCGCGTTAAAGATGATTCTGAGAAAAGTGTACCTATTGATCCTACCCCTTTTCTCGAACGTCGGTGAAACGGCGACATTCAAAAAAATCATACTTTTTCGGCTTAATTGTCTAATCGAATAAATAATACTTGTAGTAAAATTATATATACTGAATAATAATAATAAATAATAATAATAATAATAATAATAATAATAATAATAATAATAATAATAATAATAATAATAATAATAATAATAATAATAATAATAATAATAATAATAATAATAATAATAATAATAAATTGATTTGAAAAATAAATATATATGTATATATTCCAATTTATATTTGTACTCTATTTACAACCGTCTCAAATAAGGATTCATTGCCAACGCGATCGCAAACGCGATTACAGAAGATTACGCTCGATAATCGGTGAAACTATTAGAGTTTCATCACCGCACAACACTTCTGGAAATAGAAGAACGTCTCGGGCCGGAAGCGTTTATAAATAACACTCGTCGAGCGAGAAAAGAACTTGAATCGAAAACAATGATTCGACGGCGAGAGATTGAAATTTCTCTTTGTTATTTGCGTGTTGCAGACGTTTAGGCATGGATTTCCGCATCAACCGACTGCCCTGGCGTTTGATCCGGTGCAGAAGCTTCTCGCTATCGGCACGAAAACGGGCTCGCTACGAATGTATCCTTTTTTTTCCTCGCCGAAAGCGATCGAATCGCAAAAAAAAAATCGTTAACAATTTTTATATTTTTCTTGATATTGTCGATTGCCAAAAAAAAAACACAGTTTGGGAACCCCGGGTGTCGACGTGCACATCAAACACGACGGCGGCGCGGCGGTTATTCAGTTGCTGTTTCTCGTTAACGAGGGCGGTTTATTGTCGGCGACCGCCGACGATACTTTGCATCTCTGGAATTTTCGGCAAAAAATACCGCAGGTCGTGCAGAGCCTCAAATTCCAGCGTGAAAGGTACGGATATGACATATACGTTGTTGCTCTCGAAGGCCCGACGACGACGAATGTCGCGATGTATTGTAACTGAGCCTCGCGGAGGACGAACGGTCGCGCGGTCGACGCGTTGCTCCGGCGATCACCGAAGTCAAGCACCGACCCTCGCGGTCGGTACTTGGATGGGTGACCGCCTGTCCGCGCGCCGGCTGGCAACGAATCGTCGAGCCGGAGGTCATTTTTGGGAAATTGATGACATTATCCCGTTAAAAAATGGGCTTCCGTCGAAGGGATTGTGCGCGGCGACGTTGTGGCGCGTAGTTCCGAGTAGAAGGAAACGTGAACTACAGCTGGCCGCTTTTTATTCAACGATTTATCGAATTTGCCAAGCGGTAATAATTGAAAAATGATATTCATCATTCATTTTTATGAACGTTTGGGCATCAAAGAGCGCTGCAACGACTGCTGATAACAAATCCAATATTTATTTATTTATTTGTTTATCGATGTTTTTTACGGGCAAAGCCCGCTATACGATCTTGAGATATATCAAGGTCAAGTATGTGTGCACAGAACGTCTGATATTATTCCATGACATGGCTCATTTTACCCCACCGAATATCAAGATAGCTTTCAGCGAAAAAGAATTATTTGTCGAATTGAGTTGGACAAAACACTGAGAACCGCGGAAGCAGTCGAACTATCGTTTACGATCAAAACTCGGACAAATTTGGAAAGTGAGCTATTACGTTTTTGATAAGAGCCGAAAAATCTTTTTTCTAAGGGTCCAAATCGATAAAAAAAAAATCATTCACAACCTCTCATCCGTTTCGTTTCACGTTCGATGAGTGTCAATTTAGATCAGTGCCTACGCGAAAAAAACCATTATTTGTGCGCTTCAAGCGAAAAATTTCAAGTGGCTGTACCGCGCTCTCGCCTAATGACCGCATAACGTCAAAAGTGGGTTCGAACCTTTCCGAGGTTCGGTGCTCGAGAAGCGTGTGCGGGCAAGCATTTCGCTGTTTCGCTCGTTCCCGTGTGCGAGCGCGATACCGCAAAAAGGGTAAATCGTCCGGGGACGCGATCGGGAAGGGGTATCGTAAAAAGGGAACAAAGTCCTTACGGAGAAACCCGTAAAAAGAAGAAAAAAATCAAATAAAATAAAATAAAAGAAAAATAGCACAAGTTCGGCTCCGACGGTCTCGCGGGTTCTGTCTCCGCGGTGGAGGAGAATCGGGACGGATGAGAGGGAAACAGGGTAAAACGAGGGCCCGGCGCCCGCAGCGACGGCTGACCAGTATCGGTTTTATCCACTGGCTCGCGGTACTCGTGGTGTACGAGCCAGTGTCGACCGTAACTCCTCGAAATACAGCCAGAAGGGGCTGCCGCTCTGGCTCTCCGTCCCCGCATCCCCCTCGCTCCGCTTGGCTTGTGTGTGACCCAGACCTCGAGCGTGGGAATCCTCCCGCACTCTCTCGGCGCCGTAATAAGCGCGTACTATTTTACGTCCGCATTATATCGCACCCTTTCCGCGGACACATGTCCCGCCTGGGGGGCTTTCCTTCTCGCTTAAGGTCAATGTTGCGATTTTCATCCGTCGAACGAGAGCCATGCGGATTGTCCTTTTGGCAACGGGAACGATCGTTAGTGATCCGACGTCGTTGGAGCCACCGCGGAGTTGTGTTCCACTTCGAGGAAGCCGGCGATGCCCGAGTTGGAAAGGTGCCGAATAGCGGCGCGCGAGCGTTTCATCCCCGAATCCTCGTCGCGGCTCGCTGGCGAGAAAGAAACGAAGAAACGTGCTCGGCGAGAATTCCTAGCGCTAATTGCATAACGCGCCACGGTGTGAATCCACCGACGACGATATCGCGCGCCATGCTTAATCTGCGTTTCAGCGTGACGATCCGCAGAGGCGCGATTGTTCGTTCGAACGGGCGGGGGATTTTCGCTCTGCCGCGACTACGTGCCGGCCTCCGGAACGGCTCGGATGTGCGATAATATCGGGTTTCCATCGTCTGGCCAGTCCTCCCGGCGCGCGGTCGTGAAGCTTTGCGCGCCGCTGCGTAAAACTGAGACAATGAGTCGAGATCCGCTATTCGCGAGGGGGAAAGCGATGGATGGATGCAAAGTAAGAGAAAATCGGAGGGAGGCAGAGAGAGAGTAGCGAGTTGAGCGTCGAACGAGGGTGGAACGATGGGGAGAAGAGGAACGAGGAGGAAAACGGGCGCGTGGGCGAGCCACGGGGCCGGGAACGCTGGAAAACGTGAGCAACTGCGGGGCGGAGCAGGAACGGTTCTTCTTTCCCCCCCTCGGTTGCCACTACCGACCTCCGTAGGTGGACCAGTCCGCATCTGCATTGATTGCGGCTATACACTTGCCATCCCAGCAACTAGTAGTTGAATATCGCGCCGCCGGAACGAAATTCCTCTTTTTCCGCGCGTCGCAGACGCTTCCTTTCTCTTCGGGTTCTTCCACTCTTTTTCCTCTCTCCTCGCATCCTCTTTGATATTCCTCTCTGTGCCGCGCGCTTAAAAGTCTCTCGAGCACCAGCCATCAGGCCGCGGACCGTCGAGCCCTCTTTTATTCACGTTATTCATACCGAGAGAAAAAATAAAAGATGTTTCATGCATTTTTGCAGCTCTGCGAGATGAATGTATCAGCTCCGTTCGTTATCCGTGTGCTTATCTCGGTTTTCAGTAAGTTTTCTTCGTTAACTCTCCTTCTCTTTTTTCGGCAGGATAACGTGCATGCATCTACCTCTTCAAAGCAAATGGCTCTACGTCGGCACGGAGAGGGGCAACATCCACGTGCTTCACATCGAGACCTTCGTCTTATCTGGCTACATAATCAACTGGAACAAAGCGATAGAAGTGTGAGTGCTCGCCTACATACGCGTCGTTTCTGTTCTCCATCCAATACCTATTTCCGACAGTTAAGTCGAATCGGCCGAGCTTCGGGCCGAGAACTAATCGTAAGTAGGACACACGTTTGAGGGGGCGCGCGGGGCGAACAGGAGCAGCCGAGAGTAGCGGAGCCGACCAAGCCCTCCCCCGAGCGGCGAACCGGTGGCTCGGCAAATTCGCCGCGCTGATTCCGCACAAACGAGATAGAGATCGACTTTATTTTCGCGAAAAAAAAAAATACACTCCGTTGAACAAATAAGAATTCGAAAAAAAAAACGGGAATAATTTTAATCGGAAACTATGACGCTCCAGTAGCGCGGAATATTTAAATCAGACACAGAGAGGGATGAAAAAAAAAACGAGAAAAAAAAGTGGCCCCGGGCTCTCTCGCGCGCGACCGTTGGAAAAGAGGCGGACGCTGCCGCGAGAGGAACGGGGAATATTCGCCCGGCGCTGAATCCACTGTTCTCTTTTCTTCCATCCTTGTGTTTTTTTTTTTTTTCTTTTCCGTTTATATTTTTTTTTAATTTATTTCTCTCTTTCTCGTTGTAGTATGTTGTCGGAGGTGAAACCGGGCGCGACGTATGCGCGCGTGGTACATTTATATATTTGCGCGTGCATGTGTGCACGAGCGCCGGGGACTCGTCGATGACCTCTCACGGTCCACGCGGATCGCAACGGGCTTCGGCGTGCACGTACGAAAATTTCTGCGCAGGCTTTTTGTGTCGCATATCGAGCCGATTTTTTTTGTTTTCGGTTTTTTCCCCGTTTTCTCTTTACTCGCGTCGCGTAACATCGGACGATGAGTTTTTGTATGCTTTTTTTATTATTTTTTTCTTCCTTTTTAGACAAAGTCTTTTACTTCGAATTGGACCCGACAGCGAGGCTCGGAGGAGCGAGCGCCGCGTTGGGTGTTTCGTTTCAAACGAAATAGAGGAAGAAAATAGGAAACGGGCGCGTAATATATTCAGTGTGATACAGGCGTTGACATTTCCACGCCTCCGTCACCCAAACTGTCCGTCCTCGTAGCCTTTGATGATTCACAGTTATCTTCTCTGATGGAATTTGGATATTGGCCCGAGTTGATGGAACGACAGTACGGGCTCTGATATTGAACTCGGGGGATGGCGCGGGAGGGCGGGCAAGGCTCATCCGTTCGGCCTTGTACCGTATATGACAAAGCTCGGAGAGGGAAAGGGAGATATCGTTGTGTCAACGGAGCGGTTATTTTCGCGCTTGAGGGGACATTCACTCATGGGCCAGTGATCTCAAACAATCCTTTGCTGATTCGACGTGACTGCATTTTCGCGTATTTCCCACTCCCTTCGCGACGTCTCTTTATTACGCGGCGTTCTCGGTGACTTCCCTCTTTTCGCAAATGAACTTAGAAAATTCGATAATCGAAATACGCGCTAATGTACAAAGGAAAGCGTGGGACGAGAAGAATCTGCGAATAATTCGATCGGATTTTCGTGCCGATTATTCGAGTCTTTTTCGGTAGAGTTCGACCGAATAGCAGATTCAAAACAGAACAGTACGCTTCTCGATGGGATAAAAATCGGACATACGCGGAGGAAAAGAACTCTGACTGGGAAGTATTATTGCGCAGCAACGCAGCTCAATTTTCTCTGTTTTTCCGGATAACTTTGGTCGTGGTTTTCTCTTAGAACAAAAAATACCGACGAGTCGCGCGGATAGCGAGAAAAAAGGGAGTAAGAAAAATTTCATCAAAGTTTCCGCGGCTTCTCGTTGCGATCGTTTAAGGGGCTGGAAAATATTATTCCTGTCCAGGAACACTCAACGGCGCCGTTTCTCTCTCGAATAACGCGCCTCGAACGAGGAGTTAAAAGAGAAATATCCCGCGGACAGTTCAGAAACGGAATTTCGAACTGAAAGAGGAATAGGAAAGATCCGGAAATAGTTTGCTCGGCAAACCTTCCGCTCGAGTCGTTTACCGCACTTCGAGATACTATCATTGCGTCAATCTCAGTTGAGTTCTCAAAGAAAACTCTCCGGAGTACGTGTAAACCGATCGTCGCTGCTTTTCACGCTTATAAACGTAATAACGTTTCCTACATGCGCACACACACACACAAACGTCTCGCCTATGGCCGTATAAATTCTCTCGTTCCGTCGGGCGATATCGCTCGTTGACGCGACTCTACAGCCGTTTTCCCGACACTTCGCGATTGGTTTACTTTCGTTCGCGAGCCATTCAATCTATTATCAATACCAGAAGTCTCTCTCTCTCTCTCTGACTCCCACGCGGACCGTTCCCGCCACTCAAGTTTCACAGCCGGTTTTTGTTCTCCAACCGATCTAGTTTACAACTCCGTTAGTTCGCTGAAAACGCCTATTCCTCTCTTGCGTTTATCTTTTGTACCGATTCCCCATCCGTGTTTCCGGCCCATTCACCGCGCCGTCTTCTTTACTCGCCGCTATCTCGCGCGACGGACTTTTGTACACGATTTTAAATCGAACCCCGGATCGAAGCAAACTTTCTTGTTTGCCGAGAGCTCACCGAGAGGAAGTCCGTTCCATTGGTCCGTAATGCCCCCCCTCGAGAGGAGCTGTCTCGCCGAACTTTAACCGCGGCAGTGACTCGTCAGAAAAGTTTTCAATCGAAAAATAACAGAACTGGGCGGTACTCGAAGTACATGATGCTTGTTTGATATTTAAGGCAGTCTAAGCGTATGGTGTTCATTTCGCATACATTCGAGGAGATTGAGAGGGATTGGGAATTGAATTGCAAACCCTTCTCGATGGTATAAAAATCTGAAAAAATTCATGCACATTAAAGGTACTGAAAAGCCTAATTTTGCATAATAATAATTCCATATTGTCATTAACAAATTGATAAAACAAAAAATTATTCATGTAATTTCACGGCAAGCCAACTTTTGTTTTAATGAAAACAATTCTTTCATGTTTCTGAATACGTATGCATTTTTTCAGATTTTTTAATTGACTTTGAAATTTTTTTTTAAATAGAAAAAATGCGCGGAAAATCATAAAATTCAAAGTCAGTTGAAAAATCTGAAAAATGTCTACGTATTAAAAAAAAATAAGACGTATTTTCACTAAAAAAAAAAGTTGTGTTGCCGGGAAATTTCTTGAACAATTTTTCGTTTCATCAATTTGGTGATAACAATTTGGAATTATTATTATGCAAAATTAATCTTTTCAGTACCTTCAATGTGCATGAATGTTTTCAAACTTTTATACCATCGAGAAGTGTTTGCAATTCACTCGCAATTTCCTCGAACTTATGCGAAATGAACACCTTACCCATGGACCACCATAAGGTATGAGACTTGAAGTACATGTGTCTCTGAGTACTGACATTATTTTAGGTATTCCAAGTACCGAAGTACTTTAAACACCGCACGTGAAATGGTACACGAAGTACTAAATTACTTAGAATGCTCCAGTACTTGCAGTAGTTGTATTTGAAGCATGTCCATCGTACTTGCGGTACATAAAGGAATTAAACAGAAAATTTTGGTACATGAGTTGATGAGTACTTCAAGTACATAATATTTCAAGTGCCGAGTACTTGATTAATCGGAAAGTACATAGTACTCCAGGTACTTAGTACTTTAAGGACCTGGTACTTTAAGTATTTGGCACTTCAAGGACCTGGTATTTCAGGTAATTAGTACTTAAGGACCTGGTACTTTAGGTACTTAGTACTTAGGGGAGAGCGGGGCAGAACGGCATACCGGGGCAAAATGGTATTCACGCACAAAGGGACCAGGGCAGACTGGTATTGGGGCAAAATGGAACAGCAAGAAAATCTACTTCGATGGGACTTTCTCTTGTCCCATTTTGCCCTAATTCTATCATACGGGAGACTTTATTTGACCATTTCGTACCGTTTTGCCCCGGTCTGCCATTCTGCCCCGCTCTCCCCTAAGGACCTGGTACTTTAGGTAAAGTATTTAGTACTTACCGTAGTTAGTAGGGAAAACCGGGGTAAAATGGGGACGCGGGCCAAAACGGGGACATCAAGAAAATTGCAGGCACGGGGCAAAATGAGGACAGAGAAAAAATTGCAGGTACGGTGCAAAATGGGAACATTGAAAAGTTTCAGGCACGGGGTAAAATGGGGTGCCTGAATTATCTAAAAACAAAATAATTACATCGAGGCTGGCGCAAAATGGGGACTTCGAAAACGATATAGAAACGGGGCAAATGAGATACTCGATTCTTATGGAAATAAGAAATTGAATGGAAATGTAGGAAATAGAGACGAAATTTTTGTATTCGCTCGCTCGCTCTTGCGGTCTGTCGATGAATACCAAACGTTTTTCCTGATTATTGTAGGTTTTGTTTGTATCGATGCTCCTCTCCGCATCGGCAAGGACGACACATGCGCCAAGTTATAAGTCTGTGCACGAGGTTATGCAGGATTAAAACTCTCGGTATTGAAACGTAAGAGTAAAACTTAAGGGGACCCTGTTCTGCCCCGGTCAACTTTTTTTCCGATCGCGTTACAACGGCCAAAACTTTCTTCTTGCCTGTCAAACAGTTTATTCGTACCACAACGGGGCAGTACTGTCGATATTTTCGAAATAAGAGAAAACCTGAGGGTACCCCATTTTGCCTCAAACCATTTTTTTGTTCGCTCAGGCAAAAACGAAAGCAAATATTTTGTTTTTGGGTGACGAACAGTCAATATACGAATGTTGGAATGTTCTAGCGGGTTATTCGCTTAGCGTACCCATTTTGCCCCGGCCTCCCC
Organism: Ischnus inquisitorius; assembly: GCA_963924025.1. Lineage (NCBI taxonomy): Eukaryota > Metazoa > Arthropoda > Insecta > Hymenoptera > Ichneumonidae > Ischnus > Ischnus inquisitorius. The sequence continues at coordinate 3,283,795 of OZ001249.1, forward strand.
GGTTTCACTTAAAGTACCAGGTATTTAATTTTTGCTCAACGTTTACTGAAACTACCGGGTACTTGAAGCACTTTGCTCGCTTCCGTGCACGATTTTTATACTATTTTTTATTCGATATCGTAACTCAAACTCCAAATCAATTCGACGCAAACTTTCTTGTCTGCTGGTCGGAGAGTTCACCGCGAGGCAGTCCGTTCCATCGGTCCGTAATGCCCCCTCTCGCCGATCTTCACCCCGGCAATGACTCGTTCGATAGGTTTTCAATCGAAACATAACCATCGGGCTTTCAATTTCTCACGAGTTTCCGTTCCTCAATTTCCAACCGAGCGTACCGCCGATTTTCGCTCCGATAATTGGATTCGTTTAACGCGCAACATTTCTGTTGCGCGGCTCGCTCGCTCGCGATACCGATACGCTCGGAGGGTGGCTCCGGAGCGGTTCGGGCCGGGAGACCCCGAGCTTTTTCCATGCAGGCAAAGAGAATCGCTGATTCCTGCGCCGGCCAACGCTTCGCCTCCTTCTATACGTGTCTCACAGCGGGGGAGGGTATATTTATCCAACCTATCTCTCGTCGGACGTCCCCGCCTTTGTTTATCGTGCCCTCTCGTTAGCACACCGGGTCACGAAAAAGCTCCCCGGCTCTTCCGCTTTCAAAGGTTCGGGGCCGCTGCGATACGACCGCTGCTCCTTCGGCCACGCGATACGACAAAGACCGAACGAAAAAAGGGGAAAAAGTGTTAAAAAAAATATCGAAGCTCCGGAATCGAGCTTGACCTCCCTCGAGGGGGGTCCTCTGTCGCTCGCCGCTCCTCCGTTTCCAATTACGCGAGCCAACACTCCGAAATATATCGAGCATTCCGATTGCGACCCGTAACCGAGGTAAATGGAAATAAAAGATAATAAAAATACAGAGACGCGAGGGAGACACGGGGAATGCAGAATGGCATTTTGCCGGGCCGCGGAAGTCGCGCAAGTCGCCGAACCGGCCCGATGAAAGGGCTCTCGCCGAATTATGCATGGAAATAATACTCGCCGGTACGCGAAGCCTCGTTCGCGTTTCCTCTTGTCCTTCTTCTCTTTTCTTGGTTTCCGCCCGCGCGTGCGGCTCCGCGTGAGAGTGTCGAGCTTGTAAAAGCGTGCAGCAATTTTACAGATTGCGCACCGCGACCCGGCGGCATTAGAAGGCGCGGGGAATGTATATCTAAGCCTCTCTTCCGCTATCTCGAGCTCTATTTTCTTTTCTTTTTTTCTGTTTTTTTTTTTTTTTTTTTAAATCCCTTTTGTCCCGGGGAGTTGCACTTTCAGGTTGCGTTATCGGTAACGGGACGTACACACGTGCCTTTGAGGAATAAAACGCGTGTGTACGCCGTCGAGAGAGGGAAGGGGGCTCATGCTCAGCCGTAATATCGCGCCAGATCAATAAACAGTGTCCATAGTATAAAACCGTACGAGGCTCGGAATATTCTGCCGGGGCAGTCGAGATTAAATGTTTAGTGTATAAAAAAAGGGGGGACATTTTCAGAAAGCGGTTTTGAAGTTTGGAAATTGTTTGCTCGGGTTTCAAACAGGCTTTTTTATTTCTGATCCACGATGGAACGGGGTTTCGGGTGTTTGCTTTGCGCGGAAATGACGCAGAGTTTACCGGAAAATGACCCGGTTTACGGCCATAATTCGCGAGCGCTATTTTCATGTAGTTTTTCGCAAACGTCAATTTACCTTTTCACGAGCGATAAAACCCTTTTTTCTTTAACGAAATATTTTTTTGCGCATCTTATTGACGATTCTTGGAGTTTCAAGTTCGAAACAATTATTTTGGTTTCATATTCTTTATAAAAAAATACATCGCTCTGTAAATTATTGAGTCCAGCGCGGATTTTTTTTTTAGAATCGGAGAATTATTTTAGTTAAAATTTCAGTTGAAAATCTTCTTTTATTAATTTCCAAACTCCGACTTATTGTTTTTTTTTATACTTCAATTTGGAAACGATGAGTATCGCCGTAAATTTATCTCCGTGCATTTTTGGAGAATGTTTTTAAAGGCGAAAACTTTGATCCGACCAGATTGAATGGAATAAAAAAATTGATTCAACAAAAATTGCATAAAAATTTGCTCATGGATTGCCTTTAATCAATTTTTTTTCAATATTTTACCGAACATAAAAAAAGATTAAATCCATGCGTGAGAAAAAAAACAAAACCGGCAATTCTTGCATCGCTCTGTTTGTCCATTTCCTCGATGCTCGTTTGTGTTTGTCACGATGAAAAAAATCTCACACTTCTCACCGTCGAATGTAAAACGTCACAAAAAAAATCGTTAATTGTTTTTCAGATCAAGAAAAACACATCCGGGGGCGGTAATACACCTCAGCGACAATCCTTTAGATTTGAGCAAGGTTTGTACCCTCAAGTGTTAATTACCTGTCGGCAAAAAAAAAACAAAAAAAAAATTAATTATCATTCGTCAAACGCTCGCGTCTCCCTCCGCGAGCTGGAGAAACAGCAGCGGAAAGAGTTAATTGGGTCCGCGGCAACAATTGTCGTTGGTATCGAAGTTTTGTAAAAAGGAAGGAAAAATAGGAGAAAAAAGAAAGGAAAAAAAAAGTCGCGCGACAGACGCACGGGAAATCATTTCCGGTGAAATATAACGAGAAATAGGTGGTTTCCAGCTTCATTATAGACTGCGCGGGTATAAAATAAGCTTCACGGTATTTTTTTTTTCTTTTCTTCCCCGTCCGCGCAATCTCTGCACGGCTACTAATTTCCCTGGAGTGTCGAAACAATGAGTACTCGCCGGAGTGACGCGACAATGCGCGCTTGTATGTGCTCCAAAAAGAAAAAAAAAAAATATATATACAGATCAGAATTGGCCAATGTACCCAGAAATACTTCAAGTGTAAAGTACAAAGTACTAAAGTACTCGAAGTACGAAGTATTTTTTCTAATGAAAGTGCTTGCACCGAAGAAGTATTTGTACTTGGTACTTGAAGGCACAAAAGAGTACTTGAGAATTTTTTTTTAATCAAAAAGTGCGAAAAGACAAAAAATTCAAAGCAAATGAAAAAATCGGAAAAAGTTCATACGTATTCAGAAAAATGAAGGAATGATTTTCAAAAAAAAAAATCGGTTTTTCGGGCAATTTGTTAAAGAATCGATTTTTTTAATCAATTTGTTAATAACATTTTGGAATTATTATTATGCAGAATTAATCTTTTCAGACTCTTTGATATGCATGATTTTTTTCCGACTTTTATATCATCGAGAAGTATTTGCAGTTTGCTCCAATTTTTTCTCGAGCTTATGCGAAATGAGCGCGAAGCGAAATTGAGTATTTGAAGTGCGCACTTGAAGTGGCAAATGAAGACTCGGTACTTGAAGTGCTGCCGAGCGCTGATACAAGTATATATGTTAATGACAAATTTTCAGATACTGATCGGTTACGAGAGCGGTCAGATAGTGTTGTGGGATTTAAAATTGAAGAGTGCCGAGTGGAGGTGTCAGACGGACGAGCCGTTGCGCTCGATCACTTGGCACCACGAAGGCAAGCAGTTTATGTGCAGCCACACCGATGGATCTCTGTCGACTTGGGTACTTCGCACGTTCAAACCGCTGAACGTAACTCACCCGCATGGTAAGATCTCTTTCTCGTCGCCCGCGAAGTTTTCCTTCTTTTTCTGTTGCCTTTTTTCTCCATTGTTTCGCCTCTTTATTCTCGTATTCCTTTGACGGTTCCTCCTTTCTCGGCGTTCTCTTTCCGCGCTCCGTTGCTTTCTTACGTTGCTCCCGAACGCGAATGCCCGGACGATAAATCGCATTCGCCCGGAGAGAGATAAAACTTTTCCGGTTCGGTCGTCGGTTGATTCATTGTGCTTGCTTGCAGCTAAAACTATGAAGGATGGCGAGCCGGAGCCGTGCAGATCAATTCAAAAGGTCGAATGGAAGCTATCAAGAAGCGGGTAAGAGATCGTAGTCGCGCGATATCGGCTTATATCCGCTCGACATATTTCCCAAGCTCGTTGCATTCGGAGTCGAAAAGTTTTTCATCGAGCCTCCTCGCGGCGCAAGCTTTGTTTACGGATTTTCGTGTCGGATCCTTCGAAGCATTGAACATTTTCGAAATTCATTTGAAAAAATTTGTCAGCGGTCTGCGCAATCTTTGAGTCATCGAGCTCGAATTTAGATCACAAGGAGATCATTGTTAAATATGGCTTAGGATTCAATTCGGCGCGAATCCGTAGAAACGTTAGAAAATCGATGGCATTTTGGATTTATTGAACAACATCATCTTTATCTGCGTTTTATTAGATCATACTTAGATTTAATACGAGCGATGAAAAAAGGTGCCAATTACATTGGCATATTCCTTCCTTTCTCTCTTTTATCACGGCCTACCAAGCTCTGTTTCTGGGAAAGAACGCTTTTCATTTTTGGGCTCCTCAAGTAGATTTGTTTCGTGAAAAGTCAGTTCAATTGTCCTTTTTTGCGTGAATAATCTAACAATTCGTTTTCACTTATTTACAGAACATATGATAGTTATTTAATTTATTTATTACTAATGATAGTAGTTTGTTTGTTGAAATTTATTTCTTTCAACAAATTCAAAATGTCGCTTAAATTGAACACCTACATCGATTTTGCCCAATTTTAAAGGCGATACTGGAATGATAGTAGTTCAACTTTGTACCAAATTTTAGCTCGATACCTCAAAAAAATGTGGCAGATCAGACGATTTTCAAAAAATCCAAAATCGCCCGAAAACCGTAAAACTGCATGGATTTTCGTAAAAATTGGACCAAAGAATGGGTCTTGACCCCCAATATGTGGTATAAACTTCCGTTTCATATCTCAAACCGTTTTCAAGTTATGAGATCAAACGATGCGCACATAAATGTGATTTTCCGACGTTTTGGAACGTTCGGGACGCATTTACATGAAAGTCTCGAAAAAAAAAAAATGTTTTCCCCAAAACAAAGCTTCACGAGGAAGCAATAAAGTGTGTACATTACATGTGCGCGATGCATTCACAAGGCTCGTCCATGGGAAGCCTTCGCGAACGAGGTTGAAAGCAGAATGTGAGAGCGGCGTGAAAAATTAATCAGCACAATTTTCCCTTCTCGTAACTACGGCGATTGCAAAACATTTGTCTTCCGTTTCGCGATCGCAGGGAGGCGTACGTCATATTCTCGGGTGGTTTGGCGTACGACACGACCGGACGAACGCCGAGTATAACAGTGATACAAGGAAAAACAACGACGGTATTGGAGATGGAGCACAACGTCGTTGATTTCATAACGCTGTGCGAGAGCCCGTGGACCAGCGGTACGTGGCTTTGGATACTCCAGCTTTTAGCGCGTTAACCGCGCGCGTTGGTCGATTGAAATCGACGGGCTAATTGACACTGAATAATTGAACTTTACCCTCCCCTTCCGCGGTTTGCAAACCGCGATTCCGTTCCCTTCCGCCTCCGCCCCGCCGTTCCCTTCGTCAAACAGACTTTCAGGATCCGTATGCGGTTGTGGTGCTATTGCAGAACGACCTCGTTGTCATAGACTTACTGACGCCCGGTTTTCCATGCTTCGAAAATCCATATCCGATGGATCTCCACGAATCGGCGGTCACGTGCTGCGCGTACTTCGCCGATTGCCCGTCGGATCTCGTGCCGGCGTTCTACTCCGTTGGCTCGAAGTCACAGAAGAAAACGGGCTTCAGTGAAAAAGAGTGGCCAATATCCGGCGGGGAATGGAGTCCCAATTCGAGCAGTTACAATGAAATTATACTCACCGGGTTAGTAGACACGGGAACGTGTGCGAGGAGGGAGGAAAAAAAGCGCCTGTATATCGACATACAGATAGATAGAAAGAGAGTAGTAGTTCAATCGTGTGCACTCGATAAACGGCTACTCGGCACGGAAAATTTATCGATTCGCCTTTTATAAACTGTTCTGTATCTCTGTGTGTGTGTCCCTCCGGGCAATGCAGGCACGCCGACGGTAGCATTAAATTCTGGGACGCATCGGCCGGCTCGCTTCAGGTTCTCTACAAATTAAAAACGGCGAAGCTCTTCGAGAAGAGCCGTACCCGTAGCATAGACACGGAGGAGGATCCGCTCGCCGTGCAGCTCATGTTTCTGTGTCCGGAGAGTCGGAAGCTCGCCATCGCCGGTGCCGGCCGACACGTTGTTTTGTTCAAATTCAAGAAGGTCGAGAGCACGTCGGAAGTCGTGGTGAGTTCTCGCGATGGGGCTTGAAGCGCCGCCGAACGGGGGAAAACCGTCCGGCGAGTCGCGACCCAAGGGGGGACGATATTGCGCTGCTCGAAAGGCTTCGCGGAACGAAAAACGACAGAGAATGAGAAACACCGGCATAACCGCATAACTGGCTGATTGCATAACTTTCAGACGCTCGATGTATCTATAACGTCGGATGCGGGCGGAAAGGAGGCGGAATCCTCGCCGGATCGCGATTGCCCTCCTATACCGGGCACGGAGGAGCCGAAGAATCATCCGAACGAGAGCAACCATCCGCTGAGGGTTCGCGGAGGTTTGCAGAAGAGAGCGGCGGGCTTCCAAGCGACATTAATCTGTTTGACGTCAGGGGCTAACGGCGAGCAGCCCGAAAACATAACGGCGCTCAGCTTAAATTCATCCTATGGCCTGTGAGTCCTGGAACTTCATTTTCTTTGTCTAACTCCCTTCATTTTTAACCGCGGAACCGACTAAACGGTTGTTTGAGTTTCTGGGCTCTGCAATTATGTATCGGTAAGACGTAAATTACCGTTGGCAAACTTTTAAATTGAGCGTTCGGCGGTAATTGAATTGAAATTTAATCAATGGCATCAGAGAGAAAGTTTACGGGGAAATTGGAGAGTTTCTGGCATTTATTGTTAATGGGACAGCTGATTGATGCACGCGCAGTGGCTTGTATTTCCTTTGAGGTAACGAAGGAGACACCGATGGCAAGTTACTCCGAATTTTCAAGCGGAATTTGCTCCATCCGATGCTAATCGAAGCTCAATGCCAAATTTCGAGAAACATTCGTGATTATTTCTGTCATTCTTTGTTGTCGAGAATCTCATAGCGAGCATATCCATTTTGGATGAGCTGCACATTGCAATATTAAATCAAATACGGCGTCGTTCATCCAACGTCGAACTATATTCGAGTGCAGACTAGAAATTATTCGGCAAGCGGAGCAGTTTGGAGAACATTTGCGAGGCAATCCATTTGAACTGAACGTTGCCTTCGCATCGACAAATAATTTGAGCCAACGGTAGCAAATAGCATGAAATTAGTGTATCGGCGATCTTCTCTTCAACGAAACAGTTCAGTTAGTTTGCATAGAAATATGTTTCTTTCGAAAAAAGGCTTGGAAATAACCGAATCGAGTCCAGTCAGCAGCTTCTGCGAAAAACTTATTCGGTCTTCCTTCTATAAAATCTCTTTCGTTCAATTGCAGTTGTGCACTTATGTGCGATATCATTCAGTTCTGAATAATAAATATTATAAAATAACAATACAAAAAAAAATATATAAATATAAATAAAAACAACTACAAGTATTTGTATGATTTTATGATGTTCTTGAGTTCTGTAGATCAAAATATTTCTGTAAATAAAACCGATATGCGGTATATTGAATGAGTCTGAAATCGGGGTATGTTTTAACGAACAGATCGTTGTTCGCATCAACTAAATTGGTAGCCTTCAAATAAATGCAATCGTTGACCCGGATTAGTCAACTAAAATTATTCAATTTGCTAGTTTCACTGAGGGTTAGCAATAATTGTTATGTTGCCGAAAAACACGGTTCCCGGATTAATCTCTCAACTTCTTCATCGAAAAAAAAAAAATAAACCTTCTTTTCCATTCTTTTTCAGATTAGCTTATGGAAACGAATCCGGTCTAGTTATTGTGGATATTGTACAAAAGGTGACACTGCTCGTAATGAGCACCGGTGACTTTGGTAGCACGACGGATCCGTATCAGCGAGCGCTGCGCAGTCCGAAGAAGCAGGACGAGGCGAAGCGCGAGAACGACGACAAGGCCCGAAGTCCGAGCATAGATCAGGTAAATTTTTCATGTCCTTTCGTAGCTTACAAAAAAAAAAGAGAAAAACGAAAAAAAAAAAGAAAAAAACGACAAATTATATTTCCTTTATCTGTATATCCTTTTCTGCTAGTCCGTGTTATATTACCTTTGAATATTAATATTGAGATATCTCTCTACACCTTCGATCAGTCGCTAATCTTATTTTCTAGAACGTTCTCAAATATATATTCCATATATATATATATATACATATATATACTCGTTGATAGAACATTGTCGAGCTTTTCTCGTCGCGATGTCTAGGCGAAAAAAAAAGAAATTAGGCAAGACGATTTTCGTCGTCGGAGAAGAAAAATCGTCCGAGTGTTTAGACAATCGTAGAAGCGTTGAAAACTAGAAAAGCGATGTTTAGATCGATTCTTCGTTGAGAGAACGAGAGAGAGAAAAATAATAATAATTGGTGGCATTGTTGTGGACGCGCAGGCCGTTGTTTCGTCGCTAGACCGAATCTCAACGAGTATGTTTTCAATTGAATTACGATTCTAGAAGCGAGTTTCAATGGCAATAATAGTTCGCAACACTCCGGAGCCGTGAATGGTGCATTGTTCCGTTTTTCTTTTTTTATTCGCATTTTTTTTCTTTTCAACCGCAAAACTCGGCAAATACCCTCAGTTCGGTATTCGACGGAACGCCGTGAAAGATTTCGTTGATTCGGTCTTATTTGTCTATAGACGAGAAAAAGATAGATTTGTTACTGCATGAGAAAGTAATCGACAACTACTGGTTACACTTGTCATTTTCCATGTTACGGAGAGGGCTCGCGCGATCAATCGGTGTAAATTCTCGCCGCCTCGAGCGCGCGTCGCACACCGGGATGCCAGCTGTGACCGATGATTAATTAAACCGCAAATCGTTGAACGAATTGATATATCATCGCGCTCGTATGGGCGAGCCTCCACCCAGCCCGAACGGCCGATCGCCGCGCGTCGAGCACCCGACGGGTGATTTAGATTTGCCACTTCGAGCGGACAATCTCATTAGCCGCAATAGCGTTTGGAAAAAAAAGAGAGAGCGAAAAGCGAAAAAAGAACGAACACGATAATAGATAAATCATTTTTGTGCTCGAGTGGACAAGACAATTGGCAGCGAAAACATTGTTCTCTCTGTTGGCTCCCCCCCGTTGTCGCTTGACGTTTACCGTTGCACACCGCTTATGCATGCGATGAGTGTGCGTTCGAGGACAAATATAATGCGAAATAACGATGGGAGATAAAAGACGAGTCGCGGATTTTGCTATCGGAGCGTTTTTTTTCCTTATTTTCTATTTTTTTTTTTTTTTTTTTTCATTCATTTATTATTCGTTTCTGTGACAAAAACGGCTATCGGAACAGGCGCAAGGGGAGAAATATCGGATACTCCGAATGCCAATCGTTCGATCCGACTCGTTCAGCGGACACTCGTCGGCTTCGCAAAGCTCCGAGCAGCGATTTCGATGGAAACGAGCTCCGAGCAACGCGACGAAATAAACGCGCTCGGCGGTAATGAAAGAATTTATTGAGAATAATTTCGCGATATTTGAGAAAAGTCGGAGCGAACTTTGGAGAGAAAATAATTTGCTATGTTTTTTTCCACATTGAATTCGAATCAGGGTGGTCACTGTTAGGCAAAACGGGGGAATGCGGAAGATATCGGGAAATTAAATCCTTGGCGGGGAAAATGTAAAAAATACCAAATCCCCAAATTTCACTGAGACCGTTTTATCTTTTCAATCAACATTCTATACTTTGTATTCTTTTTTTTTCATGCAGATAGTTTTATTCTAACGATAATTTTCGTCACTTACATAATAATTCATCACCTTTTCGTTTTTATACTAAGCTCCGCGTGAATTAGGATTTACTGAGGCATCGATGCGATTAATCGATGTTTTAGAATTGCAACAAAGCGCAGAACATCTTTTTGATGAATCAGATTTTGCCTTAACTCAATTTTTACATAATAACGAGACTCCGCGAAAACTTCGAAAAGGTACAGAAAATGATTGCCCATGGAAAGAGTTTTGCGAATAAATGAAAATTGTAACGGAAAAACAATGCCGAAATTTCCAATTTTCAGGAATGTCGGTCGAAAGTCTTGGAGAAGTCAGGAATTTGTTTTGCCCAGAATTTGTGGCCACCCTGCGAATTCGACAGAATTTAGTTTCGATTTTTCAGATACGTCATCTCAAATATTCTAAATTATTCTATTTTTGCCTCGCGGCTCTTCGATCACTGAGAAAAAAATGTAGTTGATTCAAACGGATGCATTTGGTTGATCGGACATTTAGTTGAGGTGACAATTTTTTTATTAACGAAACTAACCATCAGTAAAATTAACACAAAAATATCGTGGTTTGGTTACATCAAATAAACTGCTTTTACCAATATTGAAATTACAATTAAATGAAAAAACGTTATTTGGGAAGACGAAATAAGCTATTCGCAAAAGCGGACGACTGGACTAAGTATTTCGTTATTTCAAAGCCTTCTTCGTTTCAAAAGAAACATATTCCTATGTAAAATAGCTGAACTATTTTGTTGAAGAGGAGATTGCCAATAGACCGAGTTTATGCTCTTCGCAACTGTTGGTTCAAATCATTAGTTGATGCAAAGGCAACGTTTACTTCAATTGAAATACCTCACAAATCTTCTCGAAACTGCTGCGTTTGCCTAATAATTTCTAGTCTGCACTCAAAAGTAGTTCGACTTCGAATAAACGGCATTTGATTTAACATTACAATGCATAATTCATGCAAACGCTCACTATTTCGAAAAACGATTCATACCAAGTTGCGTCCGCAATTGATTAGATCAATTGATTTATCGAGTCAACCAGATATTAGTATTTTGCATTTTGTCGCATTTCCGCGTTTTGGCTCAGTTTTACCCATAATCGAGTCAACAGAATAACCTACTTTCTTCGTGCAAACTTCTTCTTGGATAGCAAAATTCAATAGAACCTCATAAAAGCTTCATTCCATCAAAAATAGAGCTCGAAGCAACGAAGTGCCATTCGCATGAATCAAAAACATGGTCCGGTACAAACAAATATTTTTTAATAATTTGAAATAAATCGTAGACAGCGACATTTTGGACTTTGTCCATTTCGGACCACTCAAAACCACATCGCCTGTACCGTTTCGCATTTTGGTAAATCGACAAGTGTTTAGTCGAAGTTTTTGACCGGAACGATTTTTTTTTCAGTCAACCAAAGTCTTTTCTCAGTGATCGAAGAATGCATTAATAAAATGTCTCGACTCAAGATCGAATCGACGAAGAGGAAGCGAATGCACCACTAGAGGAACTGCGATATCGTTAGGAATGTTGTGTCTAGAAGCATCGTGCAGCCATGTCCGACGTCTTGTTCACCGCATAACACGTTGAATCGTACGCGAGCTCGCGCGTCTCGTTGACAAAACGAAAAGTTGCCGGCTCCGACGACACTGTCGAGGCAAACCGGGCACTTCGCGTCTGGAAATTCATCGCGGCTCTGTAAATGCCACTGCGCATCTTATTGCTCGCGAAGACTCTTCTCGCGCGAACGATCCTTTGTTTCTCGCATCGGAGCCCGTCGATAACGAGACTTCGCTCGACGAGGCATCGAAAACTCGAATTTCGTCCGCGACGTACGATACAATCACGCATCACGTATATACTCGTTTAACAGCTTTGCTGATCGCTGCACTCGCTTATTTCGACCGTTTATCCATTTTTTTTTTGTCTCTTTAAAAAAAAAATTTTTCTTTTTTTTTTAAGTGGATCGAATAGTACACAATCTGCATGACCCAATTTTTCTTTCCGTTTCTAATCTGGATGAAAAGGCTTTGCGGCTAAAACTAAATTCGGCATTCACCGCGAAACTCGAGTTTCATGCGGGCTTTCGGGCAAAACAAACGCAATCCGTCGACTCTGTCGGATCAACACCGCGAGATTCAACGCGGCGCTCGGCTCTGTCGCGATAGCGTTTCCGCGCGGCGCTCTTTGTACACAACTTTATTTTATTTTTTTGCAAAGAAAAAAAAAAAAAAACTACAATTTTTTTTTCAAATCACGAGAATTCCCTAACGAGACGAGTTCGACGAGTCGCGCAATAATGAAACACACATAAATGAAACATTTCACGACAAAAATGCATTTTCCACGTTAGATAAATAAATTTACAGCGAGAACATCGACGATGGTGAAAGGTGAACAACAGGATTTTCTTATTAGCATCGAAAACGCATGATCGTCTATCTTATTATTTGACATCTCGTAAATTTATTATTGTCACGGTAATGAAGAGAAAAGAGTTGACGATTATTTAGAGAAGAAAAAAAAACGTAAAACAACACAATTAACAAAGACCGATAAAAAGAGAAGTGCTGAGAGAGAACGAGTCTCCGGCAGCGTACGTTGATGTTTATTGGCAGCATGTTGTGTGTTACAGTAGTTTGCGAATGCCCTCGCTGTGTTGTGTTCGTCGTAGGCAATTGTTGAATGTCGACGAAGTGTGTACCGTTTCGTTAGTTTGTTTCCGGCGATGCGACGTTCATGCGTCTCCGAGCGATCGGACGCGAGAGGAAAAAGAGAGAGGGCCGACGAAAGAGAACCGTCGAGTCTCATCGGGGCAGGCTCGGGGGATTGGGCTAAGCAACATCGACGGAGATGGCCGCGTTGACGATGAGCGGGAAAGCGATAGGCACAATGTAGACACCCTCTAGAGTCTGAGTAACCAGCGAATAGAACGATTAGGACAGGAAAGTACTTGCCGGTAATAGAAAGGGAGCGTCGTCTTCGCGATCGCGAATCGACGAGCCTTTCTTTCTTCTTTTAGTTCCTCGTCAATGTTCGTCCTCCCGAGCTGCGAAGTTCATTCGAGAAATTCTATGAGCATCTTAGGCCGTCGCAATCCATGCGTAAAGTCCGTTCAATGTTCACTAATCGTCAGGGGATGTCTGCACTCTTCTTGGAGGAAAGACCGGGGGCGAGAGATGCTAGAAAAAAAACGAATGAAAAAGCTGGAAGCATTTGCGCAAGCACTTTGGGAAGTGACAAGTGACCATGTGATTGCGATATTTCTCAAAAATCGAAGCGACTCGAGTGTGACGGTGGAACACACTCGATGTCGAGAATCGGGATGAACCGGGCGAGGGCTGAAGTCGATAAGAGGGAAAAGAACGATAGGGATTCACAGCCATATCTCCGACCCTCCCCAAATGTCTTGGCCCACTTGAACTGATTGACTGTGCGCACGTACTGTACATACTAGATCAGCCAGATTCACCGAGAATCGACGACAGAAACCGAGACATTATTAGCACCAGTAGGGGAAAAGGTTTCTTCTTCCTCCTCCCTGCACCATCCACAGCAACAGGCGCACCACCAACTATCCTCATTTCACGAAGAGTGTCACGGTGTGAACAGTGATAACAGAGAGAGCACGGACGAGACGTGCCCCAAGGAACAGAGAAAATCGTCGAGCCACGCGAATCCGGACGACACCGACGCGCGGAAGAGCTCGCCGTGGAAGAAACAATTCAAGAGACAACTCAGCAGAGTTGATATAAGAATCAAGAATACCTTCACGCCGTCCGCCTCGTCGTCTCACAATGGGGTACTTTTATTGCTTTTAATGTCGAGAGCTTAGAGACAAACTAATCAGAGATAACTTAAGAACAAAAAAAAAAACAGCCAAAAAAACGCGAGCTTAAAAAAGACCTGTACTACCTGCCTACTACCGCTGACGCTGCCGCTACTACTAAACCTACAACTCAGAACCGTACAAGCCGTTGAGGATGCACAAGACTCGTAATAGCATGACATTTAACAGACGACCGTGAGAATGCGTGGCTTCTAACAACATTTTCTCTCCTTTGTTTTGTCTCAACGTTCGATACGTCCCGACTAGAGCTTTCTTTCTCATTCTTCCGCTGACCGATCGACGAGTCGGTCGTCGCAACCGAACTCGCCGGTACAACTGATTTTCATTCTTCTTTTTCTTCCGGGATTCTGCTCGAGACTCGCATTAATCATTGTGGAAATATTGTGGCGACTTTTTTTCCAGCGCATTTTTTCTCATTTCTTTGTTTACCAGAGCTCGGCAAAGCACCCAAAAATACTTTATACCGAGTATGAAGTACAAAGTACTGCGAGTACTCGAAGTACTGAGGATTCTTTGCATTTGAAGTACCTTCGAAGTACTGTTTCATGCACTTGGTTATTTTTGCAGGCGAATTTGGTCGCAATTGGAGCAAAAGCTGCGAGCAATATCGCGAGAAGCGCACGAAACAAGAGCTCGAAGCTAAAAACGCGCAAGAACTTTCTTTTCCGTTCCGAATTTTCCGACAGCGAATTCGAAGAGGAAAAAAGTCGCGCACGTTTATTGGAGAGTTTCTCTCGGAGCGTCGAGGATCGTCGAAATTCATTGTAAATAAAAGTGGTCGTGGTGAAAAAGTATTTGCGCTCGGTACTCGAATGCACGAAAAAAGTACCGAAGAGTACTCGAGTGCTCGAGGTGCGCGCTCGAGGTCTCGAGCAACCGCTCGATTCTTCGCGCACTGCCGAGCTCTGTTATTCGCCAGTTGTTTGTTTATCGTTTACACGAATTGAACCGCGTTATACGAACAGGCGAGCAACAGCAACGCGACGCAGAAACACTCGTCGTCGACGTTCTACTGCAATGCCTCGGACATACCGGAAACGTCGAGGAGCGTCGACGCGCCGGAGACGGAAGCGTCGACAACGCTGACGACGCGCTCGCCCCAGAACGAAAAGATCAGTCCCGACGCGAGCGCCGCGAATACCGCGACGACGACGCCGACCGCGTCGAACAATTGCGCGACCGTCGAGAGGAGAGATTCCGACGGCGCGAGAATGACCGGCATTGCCGAGGACCCGACCGCGGGCGCGGTCAGACCTGTTGATCTGCCGCTGTTCGAGAACGACGACAAAGTAACGGAGATGAAGAGAATGGCCAAGTCGAAGAGCACGAAGGCGCGACTGTTGTCGGTGCCGAACATAAAGTATCAAAAGAACGACGGGACGATAGGCTCGGCGAGATCGGAGGAATCCACGTGCGTCGAGTCGTTCGCCGGCAATCTAATGAGAAGAATCAGTAAGTGTTTACAAATCCAACCAAACAAAACAAAGCATAATAATGAATTAAAGAAAAGAAAGGAAAAAAAAAAAAAACACGTAGCCAAATAACTAGAAGAGTGTTTTAATTGCATAAAACTTACATGTCATGTTTATTAACAAACTAGAGTTCGTGTTACATAATATATCTCGAAACTATATACATATATGTGTATATATATATAGCGTGTGCGTGTGAGTGAATTTAGACATTTTTTTTCTCTCATTATATCTGTCACAAGCATTCGTGTGGTATGTGAAAGTAATAGTCTGATGTTTCGTTACAATTTCCTTTTTTTGGGTTTTTATTTTTTTTTTTGGTTTTTACAATTTTTTTTTTTTTTTTTTTTTTTTTTTTTTTTTTTTTCGATTTCAATTCGTCTAATGATACTTGACTGCAGTCTAGCTGTGCTGACGTTTTACGAATGCATTTCGTTGCCGACGCGACGCCGGGCAACGAAGAGATTCACCGCTCCCAGAATAGGAGGAAAAAAGTGGTAGTGGAAGCTACGAATTTCATAGTCGAAATAGCCCGATAGATTGCGTTTTCTTTTTGGCCGACTGTAACAATCGTGTGTATTCAATGCGACTGCAAATATCAGCTGAAGCGAGGAAATGTTTTTTCGGAAATTGTCGTGTGTTTCACACGCGAATGGCTTTGCAAAAGAGAGCGTCAGAAAGATTGTGGTGTTCTTTTCGCTCGCGTGGGGAAAACAACCGTCGACAGGACTCTCCTTGGCCAAGTCTTCGATCAATTAGGATTCTTGAACCTTCACCGATTCCATTGTCGGTTTGCTGACGGCTGTTCAGCGGGGGGTTTTCCGACTTGTCATTCCCACTCATTTCACCGTTCGAGTTCCTGGTCGTTTTCGCATGCAATGAATACTTTTGTTCCATTCTCGAAATGGTACTTTTGTTCCATTTTCAAAATCGTACTTTTGTTCCATTCTCGAAATGGTGCTTTTGTTCCATTTTCAAAATGGTACTTTTGATCCATTCTCAAAATGGTACTTTTGTTCCATTTGCAAAATGGTACTTTTGTTCCATATTCTAAATGGTACTTTTGTTCCATTTTCAAAATGGTACTTTTGTTCCATTTTCAAAATGGTACTTTTGTTCCATTTTTCAAATGGGATCAGTTTCGGAACTACCGAATGGCATTCATATTCCAGAATAGAAATGGCACATCATTACCATTCGATGAGCGCGAAAAGCGACGACACGCTGAATACCATCGCTGACGGGATTCATTTGATTTCTTTCATTCACGGAAAATGTCGTATCTCGAAGTTGAACTGTGCATTTTTGACAAAGGACTGTGCACAATCGATAGTTAGATGTATGATTAATGTGTTTAAGTTCGATACAGTTTTCGTCCGCTTGGTAAAAAATGCCATGTAAGCTACGAAAGTTATGTTCCGTTAGGTTTGCGTTGATGACAAATGAAAAAGAGTGACCCTCGAAGTTTCGCAATGAGTTCTCATTGAATGCACATTGGTAACGAACTTGGCATTGGTAACGTGTAAGAAAACCTGTCTCTGTTATGTCTCATTAACTTGCTAGCGAACTCCCGTTGATTAACAATAGAATAGCATTTGAATTGTGACATTGACTTGGCATTGCACTCTCATTAGAAACGTATGGAACAAAACACCATCGAAAAGATCCCGATAAAGTACGGCGGAACTTCGATCGGTATCGAATTGGGCCATAGCCCTTGAATTTTTCCACTCGGTTATCGGTTTTCCACGAGTAGTTGGATTTCTATAAATAATTGACGAATTGACGACTCATTTGTTGCGATTTGTAATACCATCTTAGATGTTCCCGTTATGTTCCATTAGATTTTCGTCAACAACGGATGAAAAAACGGGCGTTGTGGAAAATTTATGGAAAATAATTGACGGACAACAGATGACCGAAAGAACAATCGACCAAAGGTACAATTGACCGGAAGTATAATGGGCTGAAAGTACGATCGGTGAATTATATTTTCAGTCAATGGTACTTTAAGGCAATTGCACTTTCGGCCAATCGTTTCCGCCAATTGTAATTTCGGTCGTTTGTTTTTCGGTCAATTGTCCGTAGACGGAAAAAAGTAGCCTCCAAATTTTCTCAAGCTCTCTCGATTGGCAATATATTGGTAAAATGTGAGAAAACTTACCACCGCTCATGTCCCAGTAACTTGTGAATAGATTCTCATTAATAAATAATGGGATGAAGTTCCGGCTGACCGTGCCAATGATTGGACGTTCTTTCGGAACAAATGGAACAAAACCCTTCTAGAAATGCCCGGTACGCTTTCACTGAACTCTCGTTGCTAACGAATCGAAATGCACATCTCCTTTGAACCCATACCAATACAAAGACCAACTTAGATGTCTCTTCTGTTTTTTCCTGTCACCTTTTGGTATCATTCATTAGCGTTAACGACTCAATGGAAAACTTTGCTCGAGTCCCACAAGTTGATAAGCCACATCGATCTCTTGTGATAAAAAGTTGCGACTTTCTGATATATCGTTCGTCCGCTACACTGCAACTTCTTCGCACTAATTGTCGACGAATCTAACTGAGAGCATTCAATGAAATATACATTGCTGCGAGAAATGTATACTAACGGCAAAGAAAAACTAACGCCGTTTTCGACTAATCTATTCATGGTCGATGTAACTATGAATTTATATTGAGTTATTTACAATTTAAATAAGATAACTGCGAGAAAAGTTTACTTGACTACGAAAGTAGTCGCATCAGCCAATGCCGGGACTGCTCTGCTCAGTAGAGCTCCTACCAAGGATTATTATCTCCAGCGAGGCAAGCTCGATTAATGTTATCGTTAAGAATCAACTTTGAACAGAATCCCTTCGATTTTTGATGGTTTTTTTTGTACGATAGAATAGCATGTCCCTCTGGTAAGTGCGCGTTTGCTACTGCGGTAAATCGACCGAAAACCATTGGCCGTAATTACAATCGACCGAAAATACAATTGACCAAAGTGCAATTGACCGAAAGTAGAACTGACCAGTAGTTCAATTGGGCAAAGTGCAATTGACCAGTAGTTCAATTGGTCAAGAATACAATAGACCGAAAGGGCAATTGGCCAAAATCATTATTGACCGAAAATACAATTGACCGAAGGTACGATTGACCGCAACCGAAAATACAATTGACCGAAAGTACGATTGACCGCAACCGAAAATACAATTGACCGAAATCGAAATTGACCAATAGTTCAATTGACCAGAAATACAATTGGCCGAATGTACAATTGACCGAAAAGGCAATTGATCGGAAACGAAATTGACCAATAGTTCAATTGACCAGGAATACAATTGGCCGAATGTACAATTGACCAAAAATACAATTGACCGAAAGTACGATTGACCGAAAAGTCAATTGATCGAAAATAAAATATTCTTAAGATTCGCTTGTGCGCTAGTGCAATTGACAAAAACACACTATTTCCACACACACATAGAGGTGCTAGTGCCGCCAGGCGCGAGCGACGGATGTCGTGAGCTCGCGCCGGCGAATTTTCACACCGCTCGACTTTCAGTTAATTGTATTTTTTATTAATTGTATTTCCGGTCTATTGCTCTTTCGGTCAATCGCTCCTTCCGTTAATTGTTTTCGGTCAATTGCTTTTTCCGTTAATTGTTTTCGGTCAATTGCTCTTTCCGTCAATTGTTTTCGGTCAATTTTCCGCAAAGCGTTCGTTTATTTAAGATCGTTCGCGACTTCTTTTCACGCACACTAACTACTTTCCTAGGGAAGTTTACGAAATTAATTTTTCTTGCAACTTATTTTGTTACCCGAAACGCGCAATTTCCAATTGTTCTGTACTACCCAACAAGTCCCAACGTCGTTCGAGGATGGCCTAGGATGCTCTTAGACATTTTTCATAACGAAGATGAAGCGTAAGCGTGCATTCGTTGGGCTATTTTTATATCTAGGCTAGAAGGGCTTCGTTGGATGCAAAGTCCTGCTCGTCCCGAACGCGACGAGAGAATTCTAGAAACATGTAGAGTCTTAAATAATAGTCAGTCAATCAGTTCGGTCGAACGAAACGCTGCTGTTGTCGCTACTCTAGCTTACAGTTGGTTGGACGAACGCTGAAATGATTTTTTCCCAATACAGGCTTTGCAAACACGCACACACACACACACGTACACACATAATTTTGTAATTGCCCGACGTCGAGGGTTTAAGCTTGATTGAAACGACTGACGTTAGAGTAGAGGCGCGAGTTTAGCTAGCGCAGTGCGTAAAGCTTTTTTTTTTTTTTTATGTTTCTTAAAAAATCGTCCAAAAAACAAAAGGATCGACTTCACGCTATTACAATCCAACAGAATCGCCTCAAGAAACCCCGGCAAAAGAAGCGCTCGTGTCTGTCGTCGGTAGAGTAAAAGAATAGCCGCGCGAAAGCCGAGAAGGAAAAGTAGTGAAAAAAATGCAAGGGATGAACCGAGAACTCGCCATTCTACGAATCTTTCTTTTTTCAGATATTTCAAAAAATGGTCCGATTGTCTAGAAGAATCACGTTATGTTTACAGAGCTGGTACACGATTATTAAGGTAAATTCGTAAAGGCTGCAAGAGGAGCTAAAGAAAAAAACGATTTTGAGTAAAAGAGAGAAAAAAAAAAATCGCTCGCATAAACAATTGCATCGAGAACGATTTTTCTAAAAAGCTAGGAGCTTCTGTATAAAAAATTTTGAAAAAGTCTGTTTAGTTTGTCTTAGCGTCCCCGCTCCATAAAACCCCCGTATGCGTCTCGAGGTGTGATTTATTGTAATTGTACGAAAAAAAAAAAAAGAAAAAAAAAATCACACGATCGTTCGTTTGTCGATCAATGTAACCCGCAAGGTCATTTGGATAGAAGAGTGCAGACACGTTGATTATGAATTTGCGAAGATATCTTTTCAGTTTTTATTCTTTCGTAAATCCACCGTCGAGAGATGAGAAGGCAAGAGTAGGCGATAGGCGATGATGCTATTTTTCAATGTGTAGAGGGTGCCTACTATTGTAGATTACGTAGAATGTGTATGCTGCGTTCTTAATTTTTTTTTTTTTTTTTTTTTTTTTTTTTTTTTTCTAGCGATTTACATATATATACATCCTACATGAAGCTTAATACGAATTTAATAATTATAGAATCGAAGCGGATGATTACGAAATCCGTTCGATTCTCGTTAATAACAGTTATGGGCGATATCGAGATCCGAACATCGATTTATTCGGCATTTCCGGGTGCTGCTAATTCGTAACTTTGTTCTTTTTTTTAACATTTTTACTCCTTTACTTTGCATGCCGTTAAAGAATGCCTTTATGTATTACAAATAATAATCTTTTTTTTTTATACTCGAAAGTTTATCTACTTACATATTTCCTTCACGGTTCAACATTTCGTAAACACTTTAGCGTCATTTTTTGGTTATTTCTTTTCTCGTTATCCTCGCTTCTTCGTTGCCTCTGAACATTCTGTGTATCGCCCAAAGTACATCGAGTTCAATCGAACCCGCCCGATCTCGCCGAAAAAGAAATTTGAAATTTTTCCCGCAATAATCGATCGACTGCTTCACTAATGGAATTTTCACGATCTACCGAGGGGGAAGAATTCGATAATTGTTCGACGTTCGATCTTGTATAAATATATAATCTAAAAAAAAAAAAAAAAAAACGACGTTTTTTTTTTCGAGTGAAAAAAGGATTATTGTGCTTGAACACTTTTTCAGGTTCAAATCAATTTCGCGGTCTTCCCTGACAGCAAGTTTGATTCAGGTAAAATTAAGGATTCTCGAAGTCTCTCTTCGGTTCGACCGCCGAGAGAAACGGTTGAACAATAATATTTAATACGGCGCAAATTGAGCGTCTCCATTCTTTCTTATCATTCAGTATTTAGTAGGCAGTTTTTATGCGCTTATCAATGCGACGACGTTTGCGCCGATGGTACGATTTACTTTTCATCTTTTTTTTTTTTTTTTTTTTTTTTTTTTCGAATCGCGAAAAAGGGCACCGTCGTCGAGTTGATGGCGCTTGGCGTTTGCATTAATCAATGAATCGATTTTTCCAACGCGATTCATCACGTTGCTTGTAGGATTCAATTGATTATAAATATTTAGTTTAGAAAACGGAAAAAAGAACAACGAATTTGCTTACTCCAACTTATATACGGCTAATTGTTTCATTTGTACATGTAATTCCTTGCATACGTTTATTGCATATTATGCGAAATATACAAATTTCATCATTGTGCTGTTTCGAAGGATCGCTGTTGCACAGCAAATTTTTTTTTTTTTTTTTTTTTTTAAATAAATAATATTAATTACATTGATAATATTTCCGCTGTTGCGGTACACACATGAACACGGTATTGAGCTTGCTCCATTTGTCCATTCTTTATCTCATCAGCGTAACCCATATATATATTTCTTTTCACAATCTCGTAGCTGGCAGTTTATGTAAACCCTGAAACTCAATTCACCCAGCATCAGAATCCGTACTCGGTGTTACTATATTATATATAATTCGTAATATTATATATACATTATTGTCGATAAAATGTTGCCTCCAGAGCTTTTTGAGACCGTTCGAGTGGCCTGCACGTTAATAGCAATAGTGATGTCAATAACAATAATAATAGTATGACAAATGATAAATAATTAATTTTCGCACGCTCGGTCCCGCGTTCGTCGCGCGGGTTTCGAGTGAAAAAAAAAAAGTCTCATAAACGAGGAAAAAAAGGTTTCTTCGATGACCGATGGTGATTTGGAGTTTATTTTGATAATTGACTGACTGCTATGAAAGACTCTGCATAATTAGCGAAGCGCCCGAAATTTGTCAACCCTCCCCGCCCAAGAATGAACCGCGATTGCAACGACGAGAATTCGTCGATTAGATCTTCGGGGACTCGACGAGTTCCGCGCGCAAGGAACGACCCCGATCGAGAACAAAAAATGGAGAGGCAATCGTCGTGACCGTTGCTAATCGGCGTTATTTTTTTAACAAATTCTTTCTCGCTTAATAAATTTGTATGGAATATTCGAAACTATAATCTATTGTACTATTATATTTCTTAATATTATAAAAAGATGCCGCCGCCGTGTGCAAAAATCGAGCTTTAGGACCTGGAGCACTGCACTGGAGAGCTTGGAGGGCCTTGGGGGGTCTGTGAGACCCCAATGCCCGAAATAGAATATCTCAATTCCACTTCGGATTGAAACATTCGAAGTCCTTGGCTTGAATCATTTCGAATTCCCCCTTGGTTAGAAATACTCGAAGTCATCCTTGATTTTCTGAGACTCGTCTTGCTTGCTCTTTGGTCTGTATCATAAAAAAGCCCTAACACCGTCACAACTAATAGTTTTAAAGCGCGTCAATTTGACCAATAACCCGCCTTAAGAATCTTCTGAATATAAATGTTTCTAAGTGTTCATATAAGCTCCAAAAATTGATGTTAACATTTCCTATTCTTTCTATAGAGTATATTGATTGGGTGGTTGAAGCCGAGAGATTGCCCAGGGGAGCGCGAAAGTATGTTAAGTATCTCTAAAGCGGACTTGCAATGTCTCGAGCCGTGTAGGACTTGGAATATTTCCGACCGTGGGGGGACTTGAAGTATTTCGAGCCGATTTCGTTTCGGGGCTCAGAAGCCCAGGGGCTCTGCGGATCTCGCAAACTTTTCAAGGCCTTCTGGGCTCTCCAATGCAGTAAAGCACTACAGGGCTTAGGGGATCACTCAGAGGCCCCAGAACCTCCGAGCCTTCCAGTGCAGCCGGGTATTCCAGAGCTCAGGGTACCTCTCAGACCATCCCAGGCCCTCTGAGTTCTCCTGTCCAGCCAAGCATTTCAGAGCTCAGGGTACCTCTTAGACCACTCCGGGCCCTCTGAGCTCTCCAATGCAATCAACCACTTCAGGACTCATGAGATCTCTCAGACCCCCCAGACTCTCCGAGCCCTCCAGTGCAGGCAAGCATTCCAGAGCTCAGGGTACCTCTCAGACTCACCAGGCCCTCTGAGCTCTCCTGTCCAGCCAAGAATTCCAGAGCTCCGGGTACCTCTCAAACTACCCCAGGCCCCCTGAGCTCTGGCATTCCAGCCAAGCATTCCAGAGCTCAGGGTACCTCGTAGACCATCCCAGGCCCTCTGAGCTCTCCTGTCCAGCCTAGTATTCCAGAGCACAGGGTGTCTCTCAGAGTCCCCAGGCCCTCCGAGCTCTCCAGTGCAGTCAACCACTTCAGGGCTCATGGGGCCTCTCAGACCGTCCCAGGCCCTCCGAGCTCTCCAGTCCAGCCAAGGATTCCAGAGCTTAGAGTATCTCTCAGACCCCCCAGGCCCTCTGAGCTCTGCAGTGCAGTCACCTGTTCAGCGCTCATGGGGTCTCTCAGACCGCCCAAGCCCTCCGAGCTCTCCAGAGCAACCAAGCATTTCAAAGCTCAGGGGGTCCCTCAGACCACTCAGGCCCTCCGACCTCTCCAGTCCAGCCAAGGATTCCAGGGCTCGAAGCTCGATTGTCCTACACAGCGGCGGCGGCTGCGGTGGCGAGATGATTTTATAGGATAGAAAGATAAGACTCGCCAACAGGATTCCACGACGATCGATAGGACCGATTAGAAAAGATCGGTAATAATAGTGCCCGACGGGATTCTAGGAAAATGTGACTAAAGGTGATTCAGCTAAAAAGGAAAAAAAAAACGGCAAACGAGATCCATAATAACAGTTTGCATAATTCGCTTTCGTATTTTCCTCTCACAAATCTCGACGATTGTAATCTCAAAAAAAAAAAAAAAAAAAAATTACAAAACCAGGTCGATCGCTATATGTAAAATTTACATGATTTGTAGATGAACGGGATGTGCGTTTCGCCTACAACCGGACGCAGTGTGATGAGTGGTGGAGTTGTCGTTGGTGGTGAAAGATGTGATGACGTTGATAGTAATGAAGGGAGTAGTCTCGGACGGGGAAGTGGCGACGGTGGTCTTTGCGGCGATGGTAGTGGTGGTAGTGGCACGATAATGCGCCACGTCACGAGGGGTAATAACCCCGCGGAGAGTGGCGGAAATGCTGGAGTCGCCGCGGCCGGTTACGATGATGGAATAATCGGTGGTAGCGTACCTTACCGCAAGGCTGCCACGGATTCTGGAACGCGCCACTCACGTCCCCACGGTATAAGAAAGTTACAAAAGTGCCTGAGCACTACGATCAGCAACTACGAAGCAGAAGGTTCGGGCTCTGGCAGCTTTTCGGCAAGCCACGCATTCCATGCGCAATGCAGTCTCGATATTCGCAACCTCACTACAACCACTCCCCAGGCTTCTTTGACCTCCCAGTCAATCCTCACCAGCGTCAGACAGTATAGCAGCTTTGGTAGTACAACAGCCAAGATAATTTTTACAAACAATTTTTAAGAAAGACAAAAAAATAATATATTTATGAAAAAAAAAAAAAAAAAAAAAAAATATATATATTTCTATCTTTCTCTTTCTGAATCGTAGAAACTATTCTCTATCTATCTATCTATCTGTCCTAGACATCTGCGTCGCCGGACACGTCTCAGCTTTTTATCACTCTGTTCTTACAATGCCTTACGTTTATATTTTTCGCCGTTGGGGAGAACGGGGCAAAATGGGCCTTTCCGAAGAATCCCCCGAAATTCGGTCTCTTTTTTCCCCACTCGTCGCAAAATTGCATTCACCTGGGACAAAGGATGAAGAATGAAAGAAACGCTCCGTTTCTTCTTTTTTCGCATTTCAAGTAATTCAACGATTTTCATCAAATCGTATACATTTTTCATTTTTATTTCAATGATAACAATAATAATCTTCGAAAACAATAATTATTAATAATTTATTATTGATTAAATTAAATCGTTATTATTATTATCCAATCAATAATTTATGATTATTATAATGAATAATCGTCGGTAATAAGCAATCGGTTGATTAATTTTTTAAGAATCATATTGTTGTTATTATCGAGTTGCTATACGTTTTTTCAATGCATAATTTATTTGATAGCTTCGCGTCGAGTTATTTTGCGTTTTTCTCCATTCCCATTCGCCCACTTTGCCCCGAGAGCGCGTTCCGCATTCGCTCTCGCCAAATGGCCTGCGTTTCTTTCTTTCGAAAATTCTTCTTCGCTCTGTCTTCGAGCTGAATCGATGTTACATTCACCACTACTATCGCTAAGTGTAGACAATGGCTACCTGCTAGACCAATGTTCTGCCGAATATGACATTGAGTGATAAAGAAAGAAAACCACACTACCACCAAAACGACTCACACTGATATTGAAAGTTGCTATATATACAAAGAAAAATAGTATATAAACACTTGTGCACTCGTTTTGTAATCTATTGTGATGATCGGAAGTCTGTCTCTGTGAATTATTGCGTGAAATATTGCACATAGGGATCGAAGATTTCTCTCTTTCTCTTTCCATATATATATAGATATACATATATATATATATATATATATATATATATTTATAAATATATAAACATGATAACATTTATATATAATCTATAATATATATTTATATGTATATATTGTATTTTTATATATATATATATTTATAAATATATATAAGCGTATATATATAATAGTTGTACTTTTCACAGCACAAGCATTACGAGAAATATCTTCTTTCTATCTATCTCTCTGTATACTCTTCGTTTCCTATCTGCCTGTACTAGCAGCATAATTCTCTACTTGCGCTAACCTTCCAACGGATTTTACAAGCCTACACTTGCGCCACAATTCGTGTTTTTTTTTTTTTCTTCAATGTAATTCACGTGCAATCGGTGTTTTTTTTCGTTCTTCACACCGACGACGAAGATATTATCGTGGCCGCGGCAATTTGTCAAACCATCCCAGTGACAATAAACACTCGCGACTCGGCCAGGCACACGCGCGGCTCAATGCCGCAATCCGTTCGACGTCATACACGGCGGGCAGTTTTCCACACGGCGAATAAATTCGTCGAGCCTCGAGCGCGTTGACCCAATTGTCCCGCGGCGTCAAAATTGAAAAAAAAAAAAAAAAAAAAAAATCAACGCGAGTCTCTGAATCTATCGAGCATGTGCATGCCTAGAGTGATAGCGAAAAATCACCCTACCTACTTGCCGGATACTTTCAAGACACCAAATACCCACCGATGAGAGTCTCGTTGTTAAGTCCGATTTTTGTCCAATTTTTATCGGAGCATTCGTCCTTGAACTCGGCGCGAGGTCTCGAAAAGCAATGACGAAGAATTCGCGAAAAGACTTTTTTCTTGCCCGCTCTGCGGGTCCAAAAATGGGGGTTGAAACATCTTTTGTGGGGTCCGATTTTAGATCAGATCGATACACCGAGCGGTCGAATGAATAACCGATGTTGCACATCGATTCGCCCGATTTTGATCCACTAACCACCGACCAAGCTCGATTGCCGACTCTTTCGGATGACACGAAAAACTCCAAATACTCTAATTATCTATCCGATCGAATGAATGTGAATGTTATGAAAAAAAAAAAAAAAAAAAAAAAAAAAAAAAAAAAGACAATGAAAGACAAGATATCATGACACATTATTATTATTATTGTTGTTGTCGTTGTTGTTGTTGTTCTTGTTGTGACTGTGCTGTTTACTTATTACAAACTAAAATACTACTAATACTTTTGTGTTTAAAATTTTATTCGTTCTCTTTTTCGTTTATCATTCGATAAACGATACGATATATATATATATATTTGTTAATTGTTTTCTTGTTTTTTTTTTTCTTCCTTTTTTTTTTTCTCGAAAACGAATCGTGAAATCATAAAAGACATGCATCTAAAAATTGTCTCACGCATGCCGAGTAGAAAGAACAAAGATCGATAAATCAATAACGAACGCGACGGTGATTGGGCGGTTTGTATAATCCTCTGTTTCGCTTCTCGGAATGCTGGCCGGATAGACAAACTCGACAGTTCGTTTCAACGCTCTCGAAGCTCGAGCATGTCCTCACTCGAAAATATTGCCACTGAAACCATCAGCTGCCTTACATTTGCCGATTCCTACACGAAGAAAAGTGGTGAGTTCGATCGATCGAAGATACCTTTTTTTTTTCGTTACCTTGACGATGGTCGAGTGAAAAGATTTTTTGCTTCTTTTTCAGACGCCAACACTTTACCAACTCTGTGGATTGGCACGTCTTTGGGTTCGATACAAACTATCGTATTCAACTCACCTGCGCCTGAGGAACGTACCGTTCAGCCTGTGATTATTTCTACTTGTAGTGAGTGATAAGAAAAGTACCATTTTCTCGTGGTGTCTGACCGTGAAAATTCTCGCAATATTCTTCATCGGGATACTTCCCGATGGGCTGCGAATCCGAAAAAAATCGACCTTGCGAAGGAAAAACAGTAATTTTTTGTAACAATAATGCGGTCAATTTAATTGCATATCCGCTTTCGAAAAAAAATCGAATGAATCATTCGCAGAGCCAGGCAAAGTACTTTAAGTGCCGGAGACTCAAAGTACTAAGTACCTAAAGCAAAGTACTCAAAGTACTTAGTATTCGATTTGTCAGACACCATGTTTTGTTTTTTTTTTTTTTCATAAAATTGATGGCGAAAGAAAAGATGTTGCACTTTAATGCCGATGTCTCTCGCACAGATGGATCATCATTTAAATTGAAAGGAAGCATTCTGACGATGTCTTTCTTGGATTGCAACGGAGCCCTTATCCCATATTCCTACGAATCCTGGAAGGACGAGAATTCCGACAGCAGAGATCGCAACAGTACGTCCGCAATTTCCTCCGTCGCGTTTATCGCGAGCGATTTCCACAATTAACGCGCCGTTTATTTGCTTGTCGCAGGGAGCCAGGGAAAAATTGGCAACAGCAGGATGTCCCCGTTGTTGAACGCTCAAGTGTCGAGCGGCGATGGTTTCGAGGACCGACAATTCGTCGTATTAACATCGGAAAAACAGGCCAGAGTCGTTGCTCTGCCGTCACAGAATTGTGTCTACAGGCAACAGCTCGCCGAGACACATATCGTAATTAAAGCTGAAATCACATCTCTCAAAGGTACGCGGGCTCGCGGAGCCACGACATTGATCAACAAGACCACGAAGATCTTAAGGTAGTACCGGCGCGAGACGGTGCTCAACGCGCTCAAAAGTGAAAAATTCAGAGGCAATTTCGATCACTTCTCAATGGAGTAAAAATCTGAAAAAAATCAAGCATATGAAAGGTGCCGAAAAGACTAATTTTCCATTATAATAATTCCAAAATGTCATTAACAAATAGGTGAAAAAAAAATTGTTCAACAAATTATCCGTCAACCCAACTTCTCTTGAAGATAAAAAGTATATGTAAACTTTTCTGAACAAGTATGAATTTTTTCAGAATTTTTTTCTGATCATCGAAATTTGGTTTTTTTGGAATTTTTTTTCTTCAAAAATGCGTGTTAAATCGCAAATTTCGAATACGTGTTTATCACACAACCACCCATTACACCCGACAAGTTTCGAAAAGATTGATCCAATAGATTCGCGAATACAGGCCAAACATGGAAAAAGAAAACCAAATTTAGATGGTTACAAAACATTCTGAAAAAATTCATATGTGTTCAGGAAAATTTACATATCATTTTTATCCGAAAAAAAAGTTGGATTGACGCATAATTTGTTGAACAATTTTTTTTTTACCTATTTGTCAATAACATTTTGGAATTATTATAATGGAAAATTAGTCTTTTCAGCACCATTTATATGCTTGATTTTTTTCAGATTTTTACTCCATTGAGAAGTGGTCGAAATGACCTCTGAATTTTCACTTTTGAGCGCGTTGAGCACCGTCTCGCGCCCGTACTACCTTAAGGCAGTCCACGCGAAAGGTGTTCATTTCGCATAAGTTCGAGGAAATTGAGAGTGAGTCGCAAACACTTCTCGATGGTATAAAAGTCTGAAAAAATTCATGCACATTAAAGGTACCGAAGAGATTAATTTCGCATAATAATAGTTCCAAATTGTTATTAACAAATTGACGAAACAAAAAATTGTTCAAGAAGTTTCCCGACGACACAACTTTTTTTTTCATGAAACTAATTCTTTTATTTTTCCGAATACCTATGAATTTTTTTAGATTTTTCAATTGACTTTGAATTTTATGATTCTCCACACATTTTTTCCGTAAGAAAAATTTCAAAGTTGATTAAAAAATCTGAAAAAATTAATACGCATTCGGAAAAATAAAAGAATTATTCTCATTAAAAAAAAGTTGTGTTGCCGGGAAATTTCTTGAACAATTTTTTGTTTCGTCAATTTGTCAATAACAATATGGAATTATTATTATGCAAAATTAATCTTTTCAGTACCTTCAACGTGCATGATTTTTTTTCGATTTTTGTACCATGTTTGCAATTCAATTCCCAATTCCTCTTAATTTCCTCGAACTCCATGCGAAATGAACACCATACGCTTGGACTACCTTGAGGTAGTTATCGCGCGAACGGTCTGACTTCCCATGAGTTTCAGAGAAACGAGGAGGAATTGCAAAAATTTTTCAGTGGTCCAAAAATGCGAATAAAAATAAGCATATTCGAGGCGATGAAATGATCGATTTTCCATAGTAATAATTGCAAAATGTTATTAACTAATTGCAAAGTTGAAT
Organism: Ischnus inquisitorius; assembly: GCA_963924025.1. Lineage (NCBI taxonomy): Eukaryota > Metazoa > Arthropoda > Insecta > Hymenoptera > Ichneumonidae > Ischnus > Ischnus inquisitorius. The sequence continues at coordinate 3,313,629 of OZ001249.1, forward strand.
TTCTCAAAGTACGCGGTCGATCCGTTTTCAAATTAATTAATGCGAAGACGCATTAAAAAATGAATGCACAGAAATCGAACAGTATCGTAAGAAAATCGACATCGCGCGATAACTACCTTAAAGATGGATTCTTCTCAAATGTTACAGCAACAAATGACACAAATTCGTCGGTTTCTCATACAGTTTCGTTTTCGTGAAAAAAAAAAAAATATTTCCACGATTTGTATTCGAAAAATGTTGCTCAAAAAAATCGTGCGAAAACGTCGAGAAAAGTAGCTTAGAAAAAAATGTGTGCTTCAAGGTAGAACTTTCGTCTCACTCAATCGAACAATTTTTGTGTTAACATTGCAGACAGCGTTTGCCTCGTATGCTACGTATCTAATGGCCACATAGCGATATACAGTCTACCTAGTCTCAGGCCACTGATAGACGTTGATTTTCTACCACTGTTAGATCTAAGGTAAGCGCAACACTCGCGATTCTCTCGGTGCTCACTTTTCCTCGAACGATCTTGTCGAACCGGCCGTGTAGCCTCCGGCGAAGCCGTCGTCGTACGATCGAACGATTATTCTTCGGTTTTTCTCCGTTCCTTTCTTTTTGCCCATCGACAACGTCGATTATTCTTGCACATTGACGATGACAATTAACAAATCGCATAAAACGCTTGGACGAACGATTAGATTGAACGTGAACGAAATTCATCCTGTAAGATAACACCGATCATCTTTGGGCGCGGCCTTGAAAATCTCTCTAACGGCGCTTCTGTTTATTTCCATTGGTTCGATTGTGTTTATCGTTTCCTCAGTCTCAGAATCATTCGGTACAGCCTCCAAGCGAATTAACCGTATAGGCATGCGAATTTTACTCTCTCTCTCTCTTCTCTTCTACACATAATGCACCCGTTAACCCTTAATACGCTCGTCAGGCATGCCTCATCGTAGAAAACAAATTTATGACTCGAGCACCCGTTACTTGCACAGAATACTCTTTCTGCGCTAATTGCCTAGCAGTGGTTTCGTTTTTCTTTTTTTCACTCTTTTTTTTTTCTTTTTTTTTTTTTCTCGAACCGCGGAAAGACTCGTATCACTCGATAAAACGTCGATGTAAAAATAATCTCGCTAAAACGCAAATTTCTCCGCGGATATTTCGACGAATTTGTCAATTGCGCCAGGGATGCAATTATATCGTCGCTGTGGATACGAAAGAAAAGGGTCTTAAGGGTTAACACGACGTGACGAGATATGAAAAAAAAAAAAAAAAAAAAAAAAAAAAAAAAAAAACAATTACCTGTACTCGCGCGCGGGTAGTTACTTCGCTTTCTACTGTTTCTGTAATTTCTAACAGTTTTCAGACTACGAAACACGGCATTGTAGACCCCATGTTGTCCATATGGGGTCATCAACTCTTTGTAAATGGCGATACCGATCAGTAAGTCAACTAAACCAAATTATACAGCTCAATCTCACCTATGTAACTTATGATAATGTAACTAACTCTACTCACACTCTGTTATCGTCGCAGCTTCACGAAAACACGGTCGTTCGCGGAGAGCGCGTCGCCGAAGAGCGCAGCCGAGAATTCGATTCCGAGCGAAATAAAAATATTTCCCGATGCAATGAAAATCGGAAAAAAAAAATCAACTGCGGGAAAGTTACCGAGAAGATTAATTTTGCGTGATAATGTCAAAAAATTATTAACAGAGTAGTTGAAAAAAAAAGAAGTTGCTCGTCGAATCGTTCGGTACAAATTTTTCGCTGGAATTGATCCATCAATTTTTGTTAATACCCGCGAATATTTTTCAATTTTCTTTCAATTCGGAAATTTTCTTAATTTTCTGTATTAACCATTCAAAAATAGAGGTTGTCATCGATTATAATAATAATATAATAAATTATAATTATTTGAATTATTAAAAAAGTAGTGTGTATTCGGAAAAATTAACGATGCAAATCTCGCCAAAAAAGTTGTATTTTCGGATGATTCGTTGAACAAGTTTTTAAGACTAATTTGTTGATGACATTTCGGTACATTGATTATGCAAAATTTAATGTTCTTAGCACCTTTTTGGTGTTTTTTTTCTTCTTTCTTTTATTACATCGGGAAGCCTTCGAAATTCTCTCGGAATCTCACTTTCGGCGGGGAATTTTGCGACACGCCCTCCCCGATTAATCCTTTTATGCAATTACTTTCAACTTCGAATTCTTCTATTTCTGCTCTTACTTCCCTTCTTTCTGAAAAAAAATTACTACTTGATTATTGACTCTTTTGCGTATCCTGCAATCTCTCTTCTCTTCTCTTCTCTCTCTCTCTCTGTTAACCAAACGAAATAATCTTAATCCGGCGCTATCGTTGACACGAAATGGGAAAGACACAACACCGTGAGAATCGTAACGAAATATCTAACTCGGCTACTGAATTAAATTGCGTCGTGAATACGATAGCTTGATTAATTATGACAGTGATAAAGATTAGCGGATTCGATTGAAAGGTGAGTTGACTCGCGAGAGTCGCAACAAAAAAATTTGTAATGTAAATAATTTTTTTTCTTTTTTTTTTTCAGTCGAATTTTGTACATATTCCGATAATGCCTCTCTGATCATTATCGATTTATATAAATATTTCCGATACTCTCTTCTTAGTCGCACACAACATTAGGCGGACAATTCAACTATTATTGCTCGGCACTGCAACTTAGACGAGAAAATCGCATGTAACGAATAAATCTTCACGTTTCGCAATCACAGGCGCTCTTTTTCTCTCTTATCTGTGGCTCAATCGATTGTTCTATTGTCATCAATTTTTTTCACATCTATGAAATGAACTTAATTAACATACGAATAGAGAAAAAAAAAATGCAAAGCTCAGCTAATTGCGCTAAAGTAATAATCCAGCCTCTCGCAATCGACGTTTGCGCTGTAAAAAAAAAAAAACAAGATTGCAACATTGCTTAAGATCGCTTCTTGCGCGTTGTGGAGGACTTGTTTTCTTCTTCTTCTTCTTCTTCTGATAATTGTGCGAAAGCATTGGAAGCGAGTGTCAGGTCTATCCCGTTCTCGAACAGCGATTGCTCACATCGATACACGTGCAAACGAAACGTTTTGTTTCCACAAAAGGTATCGTAACGCGGGCTCTGCTTCTCGCGCTAATTGACGACTATTTATTTGCAGAATCGCGAGAACGATTTGCTTCAGCAACCGGGGACACGCGCTGTATCTCTCATCACCGACGGAGATCCAGAAATTCACCGTGTCCAATGAATTTTGGTGAGTTACCCGCGACGTTGCGCAAGGGAGGAAAGTGCGTCTTTACGAAATACTTCCTTCCGAGTGCAACACATTATTTTTTACCCGGCCACGATAAAAAGACCATATTCCAGCCCTGCAACGCGGGTGGAAGTAGTCAATTTTTGACCACAGGGAAGAAATAGTGATTTTGCGGGCAAAAAAGTAAATGTACGGGCAAAAAAGTGAATTTGCGGGTACAAAAGTAAAAAAAGCGGGCAGAAAAATCATGTTTTGATTTCGATTTTTCACATCGTGCCCTCGCTTTGCCCGGGCAGCAAACCTCGCACCCGGCGAAAATCACGCACTTTCCTCCCTAGTTGCATAATGTACTATTTTTCCCGACTATGTTAAAATTGACCGTATTTTTATGGCCGCAACGGCCCAGCGACTCGTGAGCTGCTTTTCCTTAGTAGCTTTTTTAAGTACTGCAAAAAAGTACCTTCCGTTAAATACTGTAAAAAAGTACCTTCCTTTAAGTTGTACTTACCCCGCAGATAAAGTAATACTACTTTCCTAGGGAAAAAAGCAGTACTACTTTCCTAGGGAGAAAAAGCAGTACTACTTTTCTAGGGAGAAAAAGCAGTACTACTTTCCTGGGGAGAAAAAGCAGTACTACTTTCCTGGGGAGAAAAAACAGTACTACTTTTCTGGGGAGAAAAAGCAGTACTACTTTCCTACGGAGAAAAAGCAGTACTACTTTTCTGGGAGAAAAAGCAGTACTACTTTCCTAGGGAGAAAAAGCAGTACTACTTTCCTGGGGAGAAAAAACAGTACTACTTTTCTGGGGAGAAAAAGCAGTACTACTCTCCTAGGGAAAAAAAGCAGTACTACTTTTCTAGGGAGAAAAAGCAGTACTACTTTTCTAGGGGAAAAAACAGTACTACTTTTCTGGAGAGAAAAAGCAGTACTACTTTTCTGGGAAGAAAAAGCAGTACTACTTTTCTATGGGGAAAAATGAGTACTCCTTTTCTAGGAAGATGAAGCAGCACTATTTTTCCTAGGAAAAGTATTACTACTACGCTTCCTCCCGAAAAAAAGTCGTACTTTTTCTCCCTCTGGTCGAAAATCGGCAACTTCCCACCACCGTCGCAGGCACGAAGAGACACTTCTACGCACTCGTAAAAGAAATTGTTTATTCTTAAAAATGCATGAGGTACACGCGGAAGTACTCGCTACTTTTTTCATCTTCTTCTACATACCAAATTTGTTTTTTCCGCCGAATGTGGATACGTTTCTCATTGACTCCTTCGAATCTTCCGGATATATTAATTGTTTCCCCAACGAAAACTCCTGAAAGGCTTTCATTACTATTTATAACAAAAAAAGAACCATGAAACATTCGGCTCACCAATATAATGTGCAATTTTTCCAGCGCGGAGTTAACGGAGATGATGGGCGACTTGTTCGTGGCTCACGACATGCCGGAACCCCCGAAGGAGAGTTTCTTCAAGGGGTTGTTCGGCGGTGGATCTCGAAATTTGGACAGAGAAGAATTATGTGAGTATGAAAAAAAAAAAAAAAAGAAATTTAAAAAAAAACGTTAATTAATACGTTGCTCTCAAAAAATTTGTTCGATCGGCGATCAGTCGGCGAGTCGAGCGGTCGCGCATCGCGAACAGTGGCGAAACACATACCGGGACCGGACGCCCAGACGACGGCGTTGCGCGAGCGGGTCTCGACGGCCACGGGCGACGTGGCGATGGCGCATCAAATGGTCATGGAGCGCGGCGACAAGTTGTCGCAGCTCGAGGAGCGCACCGGGCGCATGATGTCCGAGGCGGAGAATTTCTCGGGCTCGGCCCACGGGCTCATGCTCAAGTATAAGGATAAAAAGTGGTACCAGCTATGAGGATTTCACTCGTGCCATTATTATCAGTGGAATGACGGTAGAAGATTATTATGTAACTTAGCGTTCGCAATTCATCCCGTGAGTTATGTCGTAAATTGATAGTAATCGAAGCCTCCCGGTTTTCACACGAACGTGCATTTACCCGCGCAGACCCCGAGACTCTATACTCTATACAACACTATTAACGCACATGAATAACAAAAAAAAAAGAAGAAGAAGAAAAAAAATTTTGAACGAAAAGAAGAAAAAAAAAAAAAATGCATCGGAGTAGAAGAAATTTTGAGAAAAATGTAAAAGAGAGGAAAAACGTCGAAAACTTCGATCCGAGACTTGGCGCGGGTGCTATCGTGGTTGTTATTAATTATTATCACTATGATTATCGATTATTATCATTGCTATGAAGATTCTATGATTATCATTGAATGAATAATCTTGTATATAGTCGCACGCACACGGCTACGCAAAGAAAAAACAGACGAAAAAAAATTGAGAAAAAAATAAACCAATACACCGAAAGATACACAAAACATACACAATACATGTGTACACGTTTACGTTGGCGATTCTGCTAGTATACATATTACTACATAAATATGATAAAACAAAGAAGGAAGAGGAAGGAAAGAAAGCAAACTGAGACGTGAAAGCGGAAGTGAGAGATGCGCATGTAAGTTCAATTGTATGGGATGTAAAAGTCAATACAAGACGGTGTTTGATATTTTGCTTCTTATTTTATGACGGTCGTTGATTCATTCGGACGTCCCTGTGACTAAAACACTAACTATAGTATTATTGAAAAAACGAAGAAACAAAACTATTTGTCCCGCCGACTCGCGCCGTTTAGCGGCCAACGAGGGCGTGAATTTTACAAAAAAAAGGAAGAAGAAGAAGAAGAAAAAAAAGGGAACTTTTATTCATTGTTATCTCAACTGGATTGAGATCAGAGTTTAATTGATTACTTGGTTTTCCAATGACCAACTAAACAACAGTTTTTAAATGTAATGTAGAGAGAAAAAGAAGAAACAAGAAAAAAAACACTGAGCACACGTATCCTCTTCGTTTTACTTCGCAAAGAAAAAAAAAAAGATGAAAACAATATAAACGAACAAAAAGAGAAAATAAAAAGAAAAAAAAAAATTGAAAAAAAAAAAGAAAATCCGCAGAGACGCTGTTCCGAATGCATTGACAATAAATGTAGGTCGTAGTCGAAGAACACAAAATAAATGAAGAAAAAAAAACGAAAAAACATTGGCCAATGATTTTAACGCTACATTTTTTCCAAGATCGTACATAACAGGCGCGTCAATGCAGCAACAAAGACAATTTTAGGTCGAACGGAAGGGGCGGGAAGGATATCGAAGAGAGACGTTAGTGATAAGAAAAGAAAATCCGTAGTTAATCGCTAGACGTGTTATGTATATAACAATGTCGAAGAAAACAAAAAAATAGTAGCATATAAACTGTACGTTATGAAAAAAAAAAAAAAAAAAAAACTCAAAAAAACAAAAAAAAAGGAACAAAAAAAGAAAAACAGCAACAAACCGTTGATTCGAGATGTCTTGTGAACTAACGCTAATCTGGTATAAGTGACGAATTTAAATGAATTTATAGTGCACGCAATATAAAGGGCAAAACTATTGTACTTGTACTATATGCATAAAATAGATTACGTAAAGACAATATATAATAAATTCGATTGAATTAATCGAGGCTCTGAATCATGGGTAATTCTTCCATAGCAATAAATGTATAGTCGATGTTAATGGTAAAAAAAAAACAAAAAACGAAAAAAAAAAAAAAGAGAAAAACACTCACAGCACTACTTCGTCGTTCACGACACGATGGAAACGAACAGGATTAACATTATTGGCTTTTCCGACGATTAAACAATGGAAAGAAACAATTTTTAAATTTTAATTACCGATTAGTATAACCCAAAATTTTCTTGGACAATATTCTAGAATTCAAATAAAAACTTAGTGTATGTCAATTGTTGTATAGTAGACTTTCAGTTTCTAATTAATAGTACAAACTAACTGCGTAAAAACTATTGAATCCTAATAGCGAGGGTAAAAAGAGAAAAAAAAAAAGAAAACTGAGCTTCATTCGTTAGTTTTTGTACGAGGAAATGAAAAAAACAAAAAAAAAAAAAAACGAAAAAAAAAATTGGCCAGCGCGACACGCATAAAACCGCAATGAAAAATTCTATGTTCGAATTATTGTTTCTCACGAGGATACATATATATACTACCTCTCAGCGTCAAGAAATACTGATTAATTCACCATCGACTTATCTACGGATTAGCAGACATCGCTATATTTAACGGTAGATGATATGAAAAATAAACTGAAACCAATAAATAACTTCCTCAAAGTAAACGAACGAGAAACACTCATTGCCGTTTGTACTTTTATTTTTCGAACGTTCGCCCCGAATACCCCGCCGCGTTTGCTTCAAGATTTTCAAATGAGTTTCACGAAATGTCGTTTTCATAAATTATTATCGCGCTTTATTTTAATTAAAAAAAAAAAAAATGTTTTACAACGGTATAAAAAATACATCTTTCGAGCTTAACGATAAATCAATGTAGGCAACAGAGTTTGTACCTTCTCCAACACTTGACCGAGCAATATACACAATCGAAATTAATCGGGGTGTTCTTCGAGGTCTTCGCACTGGCCGATATCCGGTTCAGGGAGTGGGCGCTGAACAGTCGGTAGTGAGAATCGAAGCAGGCTCCGCCGCACATGCAGAATCTCGCACCGTTCAGATACTCGACGAGATTGAACGGAATTTCTCTGGCGTCGTAGTGGAGTCTGCAAAATTTTTCGAAAAATTCATTGAAAAAAGAGTAAAACAGATTCGCCCTTGTTTTGCAAGCGCTTGTTGTAAGTTGTACCAGTTTCGAACAGTGTCCCAGTTTCGGTCATTCTCGCTTCCTCGCCCAGGAAGTTTTGCGTCCGCGGACAATTGAACGAAATCGCAATTGACCGAGAAGTGAATTGACCGAAATTACAATTGACGGAAAGTACAATATGCTTGAATTTACCTTTGCGCTTGTACAATTGACGAAAACACACTATTTTCACAGACACGATTGTATTGGCGGCTAATTTTACTTCCGGTCAATAGTTTTCCAGCAGAATTTCGAACTTGTATCGAAACAAAGTTTAAGCTTGAGCTCAAATTATTCGACCAATTTTCCCTTCCTCGAGATTTCTTGAGGGAGGCAAAATTGGTCGAATAATTAGAGTTATATCGTTTTGAATGTGTTCGAAACTGGGCGTAGAGTGACCGAAACCGGTCCGTTTACTTTGACGGGCATTCACCTCGATTTTATTACGGAGCGTGCCGACCATTCGACGAGACTGGGCATTTCCATCGACGCGCACGGGCATTTTCGTTCGCTTTGCGTCTCGCTCACTGGATCCAACGTCATCGTATTGCCGGAGACGTCTATGGAGGATAAGCGCAATTGAAGCATACTGCCGGGCAAAAACGTCAGTTCGTTCCTCTGCAGCTCCAGATACTTGAGCGAGACCAAGTTGCCGATTCCTTCCGGTATCGCGGACAATGAATTGTCTCCGAGCTTCAGAGTCACCAGAGAGCGCAAATTTCCTATGTTTTTCGGCAATGCTTTCAGCTGTTGTAAAAAAAACGTTCGGATTCATGCAAAGATCAGTCTGTGAAGGTTTCAGAGAAATTTCGGATACATTTTCCAAAACTCTCGGATAAATTTTCCAAAACTTTCGGATAAATTTTCCAAAAAATTCAGATAAATTGTCCGAAACTTTCGGATAAATTTTCACATATTCAGAGAAATATTAACGCCGGAATTACAATTATTTATATGAAAACCCGAAGATTTTTTGCATGATTAAAAAAGCTCCGCGAGTCCGTGCAGCGTTCAATCGGCTCGTGACAATGCAGTTCTCTCTGTGAGTCGTTGAAAAAAAAGAATCGGTAAATCTCCGATTTATTGTTATTATCATTATTTTGGAAGGAAAATTTCTTTGTCGGAAATCGACGTGAACTTTTTTATTCTTCCGCGAGCTGCGAGAAATTCGTGATAAAATAACGTACGCCATTGTCACCGAGATCGAGCAGTCTTAGATTCTTCTGAATATTCGGTCCGTTGATCCAGGACCATTTGGAAGGATGGCCTTTGCCGAGAAAATTTGCGGCGAGATAGATTTCCATCAAGTGCGGCAACGCGCCGATTTCGTTGGGAAGGCTAGTTATGTGATTGCAGGACAGATCGAGTATCCTCAAGCTCTGCAGTCTGAGGATCTGTCGATCGAAGGAGCTTCTCTCGAGGCCGTTGATGTAAAGAGCCTCCGTGGTTCGAGGAAATCCCTCGAGCACCGGATAGTCCGCCTTGGTCTTGACGACGACTCTCGTCTGCGGTACCTTCACGCTCTTCGGATTCATATTGGATACGGACAGGACGGAGGGATCGACTTTCTTGGATATTCCCAACTTCAGAACGTGCAAGAAACTTTTAAGCTGTATGGCGTCGCATTGGATGATCAAGTCGTGCGGCGGTTCTTTGATTCGTATGGTGGCTTTTCCGTCGTTGGCGAATTTCGTGAAGACCCTCTCGATGTTCTCGTCGACCTTGAGGGCAATTTCGAACGTTCGTTTCAAACGGCGATTTTGGCGGGAAAAGAGAGCGGGCGAGTGACAATCGCGTGTTTTACCTTGTACTTCGTTCCCAGCTTGTTCTGCGTCGTTTGCAGCAGAAGATAAAGTTCGTTGTTCTTGACGGATTGTCTCGCGATCGAGAGGCATCCTCGTTGAGGCTTTCTCCGTCCGGCCAGCGAGGTCGAGGCCAACAGTCTGCTGTTAACCTCGATGTTACATTGGAGTTTCATCGTGCTTCGATTTTCTTGTTGTTTCCTTTCTATCGAGATCTCGTCTCGTTCGAACTCTTCATGAACTCTCGCGTCCGGACGGGTGTTTGCGAACGCAAGATCTCGCGATTCTTCACATTGTCACTCGAACGCAACGCTCCGAAACGACTGTTGTTACACCGGGCTCACTCTCCGCTTTAGTTTGTAAACGCTCGGTCTCTTCTTCGTCTCGCACGCGCCCAATCGCGCGAAAAGTCGCGTAAATATTCGTCATCAACTTGTCCTCTCCCATTCGCGCGTTCCGTCGGGCTGGGATTGCATCTCGCGGAACAAGCCAATAGCAGTGTCGAAGCATACCATTGGTTAATTTCAACGCGCGACTGGAAAGCGCCTATCTCGCGACAGTCGAGCGCGCCGCCCCCGCAGCCACGACGACCAACCCAACGAGAAACGCGCTGCATCACCGCGCTCGCGAATGTCGCGCTCGAAGGTTGGCCGACTCGCGAATCGTTTCGCGTGAAGCTATCAGCGTCGCACCGGGAAACGGTCAAGTCATTTAGCTGCTTTGCAATAAATAATCCTCGATAGGTCCCTCAGCGCAGTGAAGATCAACAATGGCAGCGAGATACGACAGAGCGATCACCGTATTTTCGCCGGACGGACACTTGCTCCAGGTCGAATACGCCCAGGAAGCCGTGCGCAAAGGTTCGACAGCGGTGAGTGATCGTTTAACCGCGGACTTAACCTCCTCGGCTCCAAAACATTGAAACCCGATTGTCCCGTGTCATCGCGCCCGGGTCGTTCGCGACCCGTCGATCTTTCCCGTCGCTCTGTCATTCGCAAAATTCGCGACGATCGCGACTCAAAACGAGATTTCCTCCGACTCTCTCGCAGGTCGGCGTACGAGGCAACGACGTCGTCGTTCTTGGCGTCGAAAAAAAATCGGTCGCCAAACTTCAGGAAGAGCGCACCGTTCGCAAGATATGCCTTCTTGACGATCACGTCGTCATGGCGTTTGCAGGTAAACCAATCGAGACTATTCGCGATTTGGCACTTTTTTGAACCCTTGACGATTGTCTTGCTTGTTCGCAATAGGCTTGACGGCTGACGCGAGAGTTCTCATCAATCGCGCTCAGATCGAATGTCAGAGTCACAAATTGACGGTCGAAGATCCCGTCACGCTGGAGTACATCACTCGATATATAGCGGGTAAGATTTTTCATAGATTTTTTTTTCCAAATGATTTTACGAATCGTCAATTTTTTTTAATGTTGCGTTTTCGCATTCCAAGGCCTGAAGCAGAAGTACACTCAGAGCAACGGCAGACGACCCTTCGGCATTTCTTGCCTCCTCGCCGGCTTCGATTATGACGGCATTCCTCATCTCTATCAGACCGAACCGTCCGGCATCTACTACGAGTGGAAAGTAAGATTTCGATAGCCGAGCACTCGAAATAGCACTCGGAAAGTACTTCAATTGCAAAAAATACGTCGTACTTGGACTTGAAGTAATTTTGGCTACTTTGCCCAACTCTGGAGGAAATCATGAAAATTCATTTGAAAATTTAATGAACCCCAAAGAAAAAGCTCAAAAATTAACAAGTATTAAAATTCGTTCAAAAAATTAATAAACCCTAAAGAAAAAAGCTCAAAAGTTGAAAAGTATAAAAATTCTCAAAAAAAAATCATTGAAATTCGATTTATATTTAAGAATTCTTACGGAAATTTTAAATATTCGAAAAAAACGTGCTGGTCGCGAAAAATTGGATTTTGTTTATTCGAATCTACGAACGTGTTCGCAGGCAAACGCGACCGGTCGAAGTGCAAAAACGGTGCGAGAGTTCTTAGAAAAGTATTACACGCCGGAGGAAGTCGCAACGGAGAGAGGATCCATCAAGCTGGCTATAAGAGCGCTATTGGAGGTCGTTCAGTCGGGTCAGAAAAATCTAGAAATAGCGGTAATGCGCCGCGGCGAGCGTCTGCAGGTGCGACCAATTTGTTTCTAATTTTATTCATTTTCTTCATTGTGCCCCATCGTCGCTTCGTTCGAAAGAGGAGCGCGAATAAACTGGAATAACATTTCGTTCGCAGATGCTCGACACGGACACGATAGGCGAATACGTCACGGAGATCGAGAAGGAGAAGGAAGTCGAGGCGGAGAAGAAAAAACAGAAGAAGTGATCTAGCGATATTAACGATTTTTTTTTAATGTTTCGCATCAAATAAACGAACCTTACGATATCAAAACCCAAAGTGCGATTTGTCCGTTTTGTCATTTGTTTATTTGAACTTCGTTGAAATGCACGAGGAAACGTTTGTATGAAATATTTCTTATGAATTACTTCGAGCCGATGGCGATTTTTTTCGCAATTCACGAAAAATTCGCGTTTTTATGTGATTTTTATTACAAATTTTTTTGTTGCTTCACCGATGAATCGATTGTGCTTCTAATACTTTGGAAAAAGTGGATCACAACGAAGCGATACCTTTTTTATAGAATGCAGAGAGAAAGAAAATCAATGTTTTTTTTTAATACGGCTGCACGTACTCGGGCGAGAGCGATCTGCCGCGGTGGTTGAACACTTGAAAGGAGGGAACGTTGCGCAGGGTCTCCCACGATTTGTTCTCGAGATCGACGACCGCGCGAATTTCCTTGAAATCGCCGGCAATGAAAATAGCTCCGTACATCACGACGAATAAGCTGAGTACTCCTTGGATCAAAATCTGCATGTGAAAAAAAAAGCGCATTAGGAAGATGTGTTTTTCGCTCGGTGCGTAAAATGCGGTTTGCGTGCGCGAAACCTCATTTTCACACCTTGTGAAATAAAACTGTGTACGATACGAGAGCGACAAACGTTTTCTGAACTCGTGCGATTGCGAGCTCGGACTCGTTAGAAAAAGTTTTATCGCGCTTGTATCGTAAATTATTATATTCTGCATTTTCTTTTTATTGGCGAAAAAAATGCGTTACTAACGTCGATAGGCAGCGTGGTGAACTCTTGCTCCGTTATTCGCAGATAGGATCGATCTGAAAGACGAAACGATCGAGAGAATTGGCATTAATTGGCATTGATAAATAGGAGTAATTCGGGTACAATCGAGAGGGAAAAAAAAACTTACGCTGCGTCGCCGAATAGGCGGCGTGTAATATCGAGACGAAGCCGAGAAAAGTGACGAACTTGTGCATCGCTGTAGCCGGCATGTCGCACAGTGTTTGCACACGATTTGTGCACTGCGTGTTTCTTTTTTTTCGGAGCACAGCGAGCCAATTCGGAGCAAATCGGCTTTTTAGGTTAATGCAAGCTCGACTGTTTTCGTTCTGCTAGATTGACGTTGCAGTTTTTTTGGGTCGCTATAAGGTGCCCGAATGACTTCGATGCCCTACCAGCGGATTGTTCTGAAACTAACGCCTCCTCGGCAAATGCATGTCTTGGCGCGAACCTTCAAACGCGACCGACCGACAACCGGCGTGACCACTAAAATACCTAAAATGCCAAAGGTCACGGCCCTAGTTTTGCACAATTTAGGCTCCGCAGATGATGGTTAGCGGGTGGAACTGGTGAGACCCGCGTTCGGGCGGAAAGCGAGCGTGCGAAAAATGTGATGCGAAAAAAAGATCGAGTCTGTTTAAGAGCGACGTATGAAATGGCGCGCGTTCGTTTAAACGCGCGAGGGACGTAAACAACAGGGAGGGCGGTTGTAAAAAAAGTATTCGTAAATTAGTATTATTGCTAAAAAAGGGAGTTTCGCCCGGAGATTGCCGTATCCTTTCGGCTGTACTCTACGCTACAAAAGGACGTTGTCGCACGGAGAAGCCGGTTGCCGGCCGGTCGCATTTGAAGCTTCGCGCCAAAACATGCTATTTGCAGGAGGTGGCGTTAGTTTCAGAGCAACCCGCTAGTGAGGCATCGAAGTCATTCGGCCACCTTATCGCGACTCTAAATTGAGAAAACGAAGAAGAATAAAAATAACAACAATGGCTGAACCGAAGGTAGTTCACGGAGTGTTACCGAAAAAATTGGGCGGCGGACCTCACGGTCTCGGTAAGAATTAAAAAAAAAACCAAACAAAAAGTTTACTCCGCGCCGACAATCCTGGCTCGCCGATAGTCGGGCAAAAATTACTTTCGCGAAGAGGTTATGTACACGCCGGCGATTCTTTCGGTCCGACATTCGTCGGCTTCAAAAGTTTACTTCGTTTTTTTTTTTTTTCTCAATTAATTCTCGAATGAAATCTTTCGGAGCTAAAAATCAGTGAATAGTATTCGATGCGATTTTTTTTCTCATAACGATATTTTGTAAGCTTGACGATGTTTTCAGTTAAAAAATGTTAACGCTTGCAGCATTGACGTTACTATTGTTATTGTTTGTTTTTTCAGGCGACCCGGACGACAGAAGTCTCAGGAAAGTCGAAAAGGATGTGCTTATTATGCAAAAACTGAGAGACAAAACGAGATCGGAGAAATGCCCGGACGAGGTCAAAGGTTTGTGTGCGACAAAATCCTACTGCGATTGTGTCGCAACAAAAATCCAATCAAAATCATTGTTAAACAACGGTATCAACGTTGTTGGCATATTGCAAAATTTTTCTAAAAATCTCCCTTTTATCGTGGCTCATCAATGTCCGTGAACATTTTTGAAGTGCAAAATGCAATTTTTATGTACACTAACGGACGGGAGAAAAAAATTGGTTTTCTGTTTTTTCTAAGCGACTCCGTTGCATCGAACAAGATTTTTCATCTTTCGAACACTTTCCATCCACTTGACTTTTTTCAAATTCTCCCATTCGGAAACGCTCGAAGTTCTTTCTGAATTCCCTCCGAATTTCACAGTTCCGCAGACTGCAAATCGAAAAATATTTCTTTTATAAAAAACCAGAGAATAGTCATTCGCATTTGATTTTCATTTCATTACCGCCTCGTGCGGTCCGAATCGCAAAAAAAAATTGTCGACGCGCGAACAAAAAAAATCGAACGATTCTTCCGATTTTTTCAGCATTCACGGAATGCTGTGTAGAAGCTCGTTACGCGATGGTGTTTACCTGCAGAAAGCAAACGAAAGCTCTGAGGGAGTGTTGCGAAAAGTGGTACAAGAACGAAGAATTCATTGCCGAGTGCACGGAAGAGTATCTCAACGAGAGGAGCGCCTATCGAAGAACGGGTATTCCGCAGAAGAAACGAGACCCGCTGCGCAGAGGTTAAAACATGTGAATAACGCGAGATTTGTACTTAGTTCATTTATGTTAGAGATCGCCGTTGTCTCTTTGTTACGCCGTGAATGTAAATATAATTCTAATTATTCCACCGATGCGTCTCGCGACAAAAAAATCCTCGGTGACATCGAAGTATCTTCGTTTATTCGCACTCGACTGCCGTAAAAAAATAAAAATAAAAATTCGGTCTCGACCGGAAAAGTTCATTGAGAACTGCGAGAGTTCTCGCGCACTGTGCGAATGGCGCGATCGCGCAACGTTCTCGTTGTACATAAAATTAACTCAAATAAATCCAACGATTTCTTTCGAGCTGACGAGCAATTATTTTTCACGTCGAGTCGCTATCCTCGTCGTCGACGGAGGCGGCGTCGCGTTTGCGCTTCGGATCCCATCGTCGCCACAGAAGTTCTCGCACCGTGAACTCCGACAGAGCCTCGGCCGGAATCGGGCTGCCCAGACGTGGTATCGACGACGGCCAAAGAATTTGCGCGAGCAAAATCTCCTGCGAACACAAGTTCGGCGAAATCAGTATCGAGCGAGGCCGAGGAAGTCGCAAAGCCTCGCGCGTTACCTTCGATATCGTTTCCGACAATCTCTCCAATCCGATCAAGTTTTTCCACGTCAATTTTCTCGTCGACTTTACGTCGTCGCGGATCAACGTGTCGGCGTCGATTACTTCGACGATGACGATGTAGGACGCGTGGTAGAACGGCGGTCCTTGTTTGTACAAAACTGTAAATAATCGATTATCGTACAAAATTCTATTGATTTTCTGTTTTTTAGCCATATGGAAAAAAAATACAAAACAAGAATAAAAGTGAATTAAAAAAATGCTAAATTTCATGCAAATCGAAAATCCGTCCGTAAATGTAACGATAAAATCGTCTTCGGTGAGTAAAAAAGCGAATTTTTCGTAAACTTACGAAAATCACCGCCGTACTTCAATCCTGGCTTCACGACCCATCCTTTGCTGCGAAAGTAGTGATAGGCGACGTACTTTTGGATGAAAAATGTGTCCTGCATTTGAAAGTAATTCCACGCGTTGCTCAGGCTGAAGACGCTCCCGTCGTAATGAACCAATTGCAAGCATCCCAGAGCGTACATCAGAAAGAACGTTTCCTCGAAGGTGAGATGAAGAGTCTCGTTGACGGGAAATCCTTCCTTCTCGATTCTGGACTCGACGCTCTTCAGATAATTCTCCGTGTCGGAATCGGTGTCCGGCAGTACGAGAACTTCGTAAGGGTCCGATTCCTCCTCGATCAGCGACTCGTCGTCGTCGTTGTATTTCGAAAAATCGTCCGTCGGTCGCTTCGTCCGCTCGTCGACGTTCAAAACGCAGATATCGTCGCGCAACAAACTCTCGCCGTCGTCATCGTCCGATTTCGAAGCTTTTTCCACTATTTCGCAGACTTCCTCGTCCTCCGTCGAATCGAGAACGACCTCGTCGACTCTCGCCGAATTCTCGACTGCGACGGATGACTCGGATTTTTCGTTGTCGTCCTTTTTCGCATCATTCGTTGCTTCTACAATTTCCGCAACTTTCGCGTCTGCTGCCGGATGATCGACTTTCGTTTTTTTCGAACGCGGCTCTTCGCGACTCCGTTCCGATGAATTTTCGTCGATTTTTTTTATCGAAGACTTCTCGAGCTCCGTCAACGACGTAACCGATTCGGAAGCCTTTTCAGCCTCGTCGACGACCTCTCGAGGCGATTTTTCGCTCGTTTCACGCTCGAACGCTTCCGAATCGGTGAACTTTTCCAAACTCGATTCTCGAGGATTTTCGGGACACGAATTACCGGCGATCAATTCTTTCTCCGTATCTTCATGGATTCCAATTGTAACATCCGGCGATTCCTCCGAGTCGGCGTTCTCGTTGAGATTCTGCAATTCTTCGAGCCATTTTCGTCTTCGCACCCATTGACGGTTTCTGACTATCGGAGGCGCTCCGAAACGGCGTCTGCCGAATGAAGGAAAGCTTTTCGACAACGATCCTTTTCCGAAAAAACCCTGCAACGCGAATGTCGATTAAAAAAAATTCTAATTTTCAACACCTTTCTATTCAAGTTTTTCTCGTATTTTCGAGATTCTTTTGGCTTTCGAAGAAGCTTCGTAAACGACGTTCAGAACAAAATGAAAAATTGATCCGAGAATTGAATTCGCACCATTTTTTTTTTTTTTTACTATCATAAAAAATTAATGCCTGCCATAGAATACACGGCCTCCATTTCATCCGGGTCGACGATGCAAGTTCCGGACGCGCTGAGATGCGCCGTGTAGATTCTCCATTCGCCGTCCTCGTTTGTATTCACTGGCAACGGCGCCTGAACCTGCAGACGAGAGCGTTTCTTCTTCGGCTCTCTCAGATTCATCGCTGCGTCTCGCTAGTGAAATTTTTCTGTTTACAAAAAAATGTCCGATATGACGTTTTTTTTGTTTCGTCAATAAAATTTTTTATCGAAAGACTACCATTTGAACGACAAAATGGTTATAAGTTCAAATTTCTATACCGGTCTACGAACATCGTGAACAATGAAGATCGCTTTTTTTTTTAACGAAATTGAGCATTTTTTTTCCGGCTCAAGGTTATTCGATAACGAAAACTGTAATCGTATTTTTTCGAAGACTGTTGGGATTTCGAACGGACACAGACTGTAATGTAGATTCGGCGATACCGAAGTACGTGAGACTTTTTTTCCGAGTCGAATCTCTCCGGTTTCGACGAGAATTAGGTTAACAAAGATTGTTGTTCTCTCGCGCTCGTGCGTGTGACAATTTGTCTCAATCGATGGGGCACAGTTGTCGAGACTGGCCGGGTGCGAGAGCGATAGCGCTATGGCCGGCCGAGTTGGCGCGAGGGAGAAGCTCTGCGCGCCACATGCCCTTGAAACACCGGCGACTCTTTCGAGCTATCACTCGCGCGGTCGGTAAGAAAAGTTGTACTCGTATTTTCTCGAAAACCATTCGGATTTCGGATAGGAGTAAGCAGTTACGCACTAAATTCAGCGATTACGAAGTACGCGACGCGGGAATATCACCATAGCAGACCGTAAGACTCTTTTTTGAGCTGTAAATGCGAGTATAACAGAAAAAAGTTATTTACAGCTTTTGTTACCGACCGTGGTAATTCGCCTTCTCCTAATGATTCCCAAGTAACGTCAGGCGCGAATGAGTTAAGAGGGGGTGAAAGTCGTTTCGGGCTGTCTCTCTCGCTCCACCGCGAAGGACAATCATGCTATCTCTCGCGCTCTCGTTGCGTGGTCACGTGACGTTCACCTCCTCTTACACAAAACATAAGTTAATTTGCGGTGCAGCCGATAAGTAGGAAAAAACCTCCTATTCAATAACCCAAAGAGTAAAAAATATATATTTCACAATTTATAAGATGAGCTCGATTATAACAATTACATTTTGTTACAGACATGTGATACAACATGTACAGTTCGTGCAAGTACAGTATTGCTTCGCAACTTGAGATTATCGGTCCAAAAATGTCATATTACGTTTATCTTTTGTTTTGGCACGATGATACATCGCATAGTTGCTATTGCTCCGAAAACGAAACATCACATCGACGTACTTTTTTTGTAACAGAGTAAACGCGACGTGAAATGTATTCTCGGTGCGCGTCTCTCGCACTCGTTAAGGTTCGCATCACCTTAAGATGAGGCGATACTACTCGGTCGGTAAAAAAAACCGTAATCAAAATTTCTCCACCTATGTTGATTTTGCTTGATCGCTAATTTATCAATGTCGCGGGCGTACGAAGCTACCTCTCTCTCCCTCTCACACACACCTATAGAAGTTTCACATCACTTTAAGGCGAGGTGAAATGCCGCAGTCGGTAACAAAAACTGTAATGCTGTTTTTCTCGTGGTGCGCAAAATTTTGTCTTGAAAGAAAATAGAATGTCACTGCAAAATCAAAATAGACGGAGTGATATTCTATCTCCGTTCGCCGGTGAAATTCTCGGACCGACTGAGCACGAGTAGCGACGCAAAGAGGGTATTTCACATGACCTTTACGCGATGTAAAACATATTCTCGGTGTGTCTCTCTCGCTTTGCCAAGTGCGCCGATTGCGCGTTCTCTCTCGCACTCGTACAAGTTTCACATCACCTTAAGCCCTTTTGTTTTCAAACGTTCCTTCGAGTTTTTAATATTATTGTTCAGTTGTCACGACGATCGTGGATTTGGAAAGACTGTAAAAACGTCGTGAGGCAGTTTCAGAACGTGCAGTGAGCGACGTCGCATGACCAAAATACTGGAATGGCCCGAAACGTCGCCTTCGTCGGAAAGTCACGAAAGCGTCGTCGGCAACGACAGGCTGGGCCGCGACTGTTCGAAAATCATGGCAACGAAGAAGTCGATGATAAATCGTTATTCCGCAAAGCGAACGTCATTTCGATCTCTGGCGATATTGCACACGATAGCCGGAACACCGTTTATCCCGCTGGTAAACTTGGTCACGAGAGGATCTCGTTAACTCTATAAATAGAAGTTTTCCTTGAGCGAGAGCAAGTCACTCGATTCATCGCGAAGTCTTTAGCGTCGCAACTTCGCGTACCGAACGCGAACCGGCGATAAAAACGTCGCTATTTAATTCTCTCTCAACCCATCTATCTCCGGGGGATCGTCGCAATTGCTCATGCGCGCGATGACGACCGCGTTCGGTTCGGCGACGCCGAACGACGATATGAAAACATTGAGAATCGTAACGAGAAATATTCCGATGACCGTCCAGTTGTTCGCTTTGTTGGCTTGAAACACGTGCGTGTGCTTCTTCACGTTGTACGTGCTGTTCCATATGAGGCCGATGCCGACGACGATCTGAAGAAACAGACTCGTGCCGATCATCGCCAGCGACGCGATGTAATACGGATGGCTCGTCGACTGCAGGACGTAACGAAACTGATTGGCGTTCGCCGATATCAGAGCCAAATCCATCATTCCCTGGGCGAGAGTTTTCTTCTGCTGATAGATGTTCACGTCGAAGGTGGGATATCGCCCGTTGGGTATTCCCGGGAAGCGCGAGGGGGGAAGAAGGCCGCTGTCGATTCCGCGATCGTCGGCCTCGTTGCCGTCGCCCTCGCGCCTCTTGTCGTCCGGGGCGAGATCGTCGACTTCGGGCCCGTAGGCGGGCGGCTGGTTTCTCGCGGGATTGTTGTCCGTCTCGAGAAGTTCCGCCGCGCGTTCGGGCGCCTTGGGCGAGCTCGACGAACCCAACGGCGAGGTCCTGGCTTTGCCGTTCTCGCGGCTTCCCAACGGTCGCAGCATCACGTTCGTGCCGGTAACGTCGTCCATGTAGAGAACAACCTCGTCGTTTTCGTACGGATCCGATAGTACGTGACGATGCATTTTCTTCTTTCAGATCGTTTCTTTTCTGTGGTAAAAAAAAAAGTAAACGAAAAATTGACTCGGGTCTCGACGAGATACACGTTTCGCGAAAACGGCGCTACTTACGCCGGTGGCGTCACGACGATCGCGCGGCCGCGGAGCGGACCAATGTTGACTGAGGTGCTTATCCTGCGTTGAGGCAGTCGAGCGCCCTCGCTGCACTCCGACAGACGCGTTCGATGTAACCGTAGCACTCCTCGCGAAATACCACTTTTCCGCGAA
This sequence comes from Ischnus inquisitorius, assembly GCA_963924025.1. Classification (NCBI taxonomy): domain Eukaryota; kingdom Metazoa; phylum Arthropoda; class Insecta; order Hymenoptera; family Ichneumonidae; genus Ischnus; species Ischnus inquisitorius. Next base: position 3,334,441 of record OZ001249.1, read on the forward strand.
ACTCGATTGTAGGACAGGATTTTCCGCGTCCTCGCGGTGCACACGATGTAATTGGACGCAATTATAGCGTATGGAAGTCGACGATGCGCGCTGCAGACCGAGAGGCGAATCGTTCGAGCGCGCAAACCGATCGTCCGCGGTGGACGCCGTTCCGCGACATTCTAACGAGAATGGGTCCTCTCCGAGCGCGTTCTCCAGCGGATACACCGGATCGACGGACTCGACTGAATCATGGAATTCCGCGCGCGCAACGTCAGCCAGCGAGAACCACTTTTTTTTTCTTTCATTAGCTTGTAGTACGAGCCTCGTGTGATCGCGCGGCAACACACATTACGATCGGGGATCGCCATACGGCGACGCCGAACACCATGGAAAGGGCAAGCTACTCGCGCTTCGACCGATCGACGATCCAAACTCTTCGTCGTGACCCTGACCCGCCTTCGGCTCGCGCTGCAAACTCACACTCGTCAGAACAAAGTTTTTCTCGCACTCGTATCGTAACATACTATTTGGAAAATTTGATTGCTCCGAAATATAATAATTCATTATCGAGGCTGGTGAAGATGAACATAGCGAAGGACGAATTTTTAAAAATACTTGTTATTATTTTGTTGTTCGCTTCCGATTTTGTCCTATTTTTTACGAATAAACAATTTTTATTGTTATTTTGTTATTATTATTATTATTGTTATTTTATATTGTTATTTTTCATATGAGAAAATACCAAAAGAAGTTAAAAAATGATCATAAATATAAACTGAAAATTCGCGCATCACCATTATTGCCTCTACTGAGGTAAATTATTCACTAATATATTTTGGACTCGTTAAAAAACTACTTGCTTTATTCTATTTTGTTTTCCTCTATTTAAAAAAATATACAACTTAACCTATGAAACCCACCTTTGTTGTGAATTCGCACTTGCATATATATATTTTTTGATGCTGGAAGTGTTAACAAACATTTCATCCGATGTTCCATTTCGGAGATAGGTGAACTGCAATTTTTACTTCCGGCATGTTGCCGTATGTATATGTATATGGTAGCGTCGCGCTGACTTAAAAAATATATTTTTAAATAGTCGGCGTCGAGTTGCCACCGTGTCTTTTGATAAATAGAGAACAAGCGACGAAGGAAATATTACTTGAAATAATCCAAGCCAAAAAGAGATAAAGAATATTTCGGGCCAAGACCCCTTCGAAGACTTGGAATCTTTCAACCGAGGGCGGAGGCGAAAATATTCCAAGTCCCTCGATTCTTGTACACGACGGCGGCGAGACCTCTTTATAGTGTAGAGAGATGAAACTGATCGGTCTAAGAGACCATGTGGGACGGAGGGACAGGGTTAATCTTCATTCGCATAAAAATTCCATATTTTCATACAAATTATCTACTCTTCTCTACGACGAAAAATGCCCAAAATATGTCCTACACCTGCTTATTCGACAGAAGATTAACCCTATGAAGCAATATGACTCTTGCTGATAAATTCGCGTGATCACGGGTGAAATTAAACGTGCCTACCGCAGAAGGTGATTTCACAAACCCCCGGAAAGATCAACAATATTGTATCCAGCGACATCGGTTGAAGCGGCTCCGAAACCTATCATATGAATTACGAATTCAACACCTGTAATTCACAGACCAGCAAGACAAGCTCTGCTATGCGTTCCACCGTCCGAAACCGTTTTATTCAGTCATCGCGCGTAAAGCGTCTATTATTATGTACACGCCATCCATCGCCTCAGCTGAATGGCTTACAAGTGCATGCATAATGAAACGTTTCGGTATCAAGAACATTCATCGTTTCTACACCATCTCATGCTGTTCTCGTTCCTCGTTCTTCGTTTCCAATCTGCCGATCGTTCTCTCGAGCCGCGATCACGCCTTGCTCGTCGAACAAAGTCCGTAACGTCCGCGTGACTGGGTAATCAGCAATCACGGCTCGATATTATCACGCCAGCACGAGTTGCGGATGCACATTTGACTTCCGTGCAAGCGCCGGCGACCATCATTCGAACGCAAACTCGACCGATACGTTCTTCGCCTGAAATCGACCATCAATCGACAGGCTCGTTATTATCGGACCGACTTCCGTAAGCTGTCCAGCAATCGCACCTGCTACGGGTTTGCCCCCGATTTCTTGTCTTTTAGCGATTCGGTGTCGATTTTCTATTTCTCGATAGTCATTCACGCTTTTTCGACCAAGAATCGTAGCGAAGCATAAACAGCATTGCGTCGGACTCCACAACATTATAGCGAGTTAGTGGTTGAGTAGTTATAGTTTCGTGCCAGAAGTCCGAAAGTTCGGTTCCAGAGACCTGATTTCAGGATTTTGGTTGCTGTCGGTTTGCCACCGTTTGGCTAGCGATTTCAGGCAAAAGACCTTCCGGTCGTTCTTGGGGTCGAAAGGTGGCCGACGATGCTTATAAGATATACCGCCATCCAAGTCTTGTGAAGCAGGTCTGGCCGGAAATCGCCGAGAAACGTGTGAGGGACCGTTAGAAGAAGAAATGTAGCCAGGAAGGAAGCCAAACGATCAGTACCGGGAGGTACGACGGATCCCATTTTGACGAGGACAGTGTCGGCGTTTTGCCGTTATCTTAGACTTCATCTACTTATGCTTCGCGGTGAGGGAACAGTAGACCATTTGTGCCGTTCGAATCAATATTGAAATTCGTGGTATGTTCATTTCTTCGTATGTGCACGCGATGCCATGTTTTTTTCTTCTCATATCGATAATTTTCAGTAGGCCGAGAAATCGCGAGAGAGTACGGCATTCCGTGCTGCTCGCGATTGCATAATCCGCCGCACGGGGTATTGAACTATCTCTCCCCCGTCGTCAAGCAAACAACCCGACGCGGCGGCGTTCGATCTTCCCTCCCAGCGAAGGCATTCCTTCAGTGCGAATCGTCGACCGAATTGGGTCGCGCGTCTCCCAACGGTGGAATTCACTCTTCCGCCCTCGTCCCCTCGACGACGATGATGTACGAAAAAGGCGAGTCGCGATGCTCAGTACGCGAGTGATCGGCGCGGCTGACGGGAGATGCAGCAGCATCAAAAATGCTGCCTGCACTGTCCGGGAAGGTGGACGTCGTCGTTGAAGGATCATCGGGACGAGCACTCTTGCTGCTTGCCGACGTACGTGACGGGGAATTTGAAGCTGTCGACGCTGAAGAAATTCAGCCCCGGCGAGGCCGAGAGAGCCGACAGATTGCGAGGCAACAGATCCCTGGTAAAAATTAATGATACGCTTCTTTTTGGACGAGTCGCTGAGACCGACATGTTGACCTTTCTTCTGTTAATTGTCAGCGGCTCCGGAACTATCTGATTTTTTAGCTTCCTTTCCCAGGTATTCACGACCGTTTCGTTGCTCTTCGGTGAGGATCCTTCTTGGATGTTGGCGATTTTAAGAAGTTTAGTTTAGAACATGTGGGTTCTTGTTAATTCGCAAGGTTTCACGGAAAGTTAGAGAATCAGAAGAATCTGCAGTTTAGCCAGAAGCAACGCGCCGAGTCTGAACTCCTCCGAAGCTGAAGTCATGCTGTTAAGCTCTTTCATCAGGAATGTAAATAGTACAGATTCCAGCAGGATCCCCGGTGTGACTGCAAACGCCTTCTCAATCCTGTTCTTACAGCAGTCGAATGATCTATGGATTATTTGTATCAAAACTGAAGGCATCTTCACTCGACCGGATGGAGCGAGTTCCGCATGCAAAAGAGCAAATGAAACCCTCCATCAGCTTGGAGTGAACGCTCCCGTGCTGACGGAGTTTGTTAAGCGTTTACTTACTGTTATCCTCATTGATTCTCTTCAAACACGAGTTTCTCGTTTATCCAGATATAACCGGCATGGAAGAGGCTCGGCTACAACGAGCTTCAAGTTGTGCGGTCCGTTTTATCTTCAAAGTATGAAAAGATTGCCACGTCGCGCCCCGACCAAGTCTAATGGCTCAAACTTGACCACCACCGTTTCCTTCCTCGGAGCCCTTCAATGCCTTCATTCCCAGCACTTCGCGAATTCACGAACCAAAGCCTGTATTTCAAACGATAACGATGTTTTGACGATTCTTCACGAATTTGTTGTATCAGGGATCGGCGACGAAAGATCCCCCGGCTCGTCCGTCCTCGTGTTACGACCGGTTCGCCATAGCGAAGAAGTTCCATTCGGAGAATCTGCAGCACCAGCCGCTACCGGACAAGGTCGACGACGCGATCTTCAAGAACGCGCGTTTCCCGACCGTCGATGGAGATCCGCGCGTCTCGCAGAAGCGCCCGAGCAGCGATCAGCCGGTTCGAGGAAATCTTCGTGGGTCGTCGTCGAGATTTTGTCAGAGATTGCGAACCGGCGTTCAGTACGGTCCGACGTTGGGATGCAAGACGCCGACGACGAATATGGATCTGGCGATCTGTTGGGAGGCGCCGATAGATCGCGCTTACGAACCGCCGAGGGCGCTGCACATCGACGGTACCGACGGCGGTCCAGCGCCGGCGATCTTTGCCCTCGTCGAGCACGAGGCGCCTCGTCGCGACGCCGATCACACTTGCAAGTGCTTCAAGAGCCCCGTCGAGGTCTACGAGGCCAAGTTCAGCAACGTGAGAAATCGCTGCCGCTGCACCGACGTGGAGAAGAAACGGGCCGATGTCTCACCGATCGTCGAGGCGAACGGACCTCAACCGGGAGGTGCCGATGATTCGCACTGCTGGCAGTGTCCGTCGCATCCGGAGATCGGCAACGTCGACGAGAAACACGAGGGTGATCTGTGCGACGAGCTGGACTCGATTCACATTTCCGACGGGACGAACAGCAATGGCGACGGAAGTGGAAGTTCGGTCAAACCCGGCATCAACGGAAGTCGCAAACTGCCGCTTCACTTGAGGAACTGTTCGTCCTGCATGTGCAGGGGCGAACGATCAGCGCGGAAACCGCGGGGACCGCGACTGGTGCAATCGGCTTGCGCTGCAACGAGAAACACACGAAGAAACGGATTACCGACGAAAACCGGCGTACCAAGGCCAAAGACCCCGTATGCCAAGAGATCTTTCTGCATCGACACTCTGACGCCGCCCTTCAGCATCGTCAACGGTTGCAGAGACGCCGATTATCCGGAACACTGGAGACTCACCTCGGTGTACCAACAGTCGTACAGGAATCCGCGGAGACAGAGGGGCAACATCCTCACTTATCACTGACGAGGCCTCCGTCGTTGTTTGTAAAGTAAAACATTGTTTCAATAACAATGCGTCGCAATCTTCTTATTCATCCTGTCCTTCGCGCTTCGTGTTTCTCAATAATTGCACTGAGATAAGAGTTTGCTTATCGGCGAAAAGTGTAGAGTTGGATATGTCGAACAAAGATTATCATTGCTAACAAATATCAGTTGAGACGAATAGGATTTTTTGAAGGTGATTGACTTTGATTACGTTTGCCTGAGATTCAAAGAGAATTTATGAACACTTCTCAATGGTATAAAAATCTGGAAAAAATCAGGTGCTGCATAGATCTATTTCGCATAATAATAATATAATATGTTATTAACAAATTATTTAAAAAATCAATTGTTGAACAAATCACTCGGCGAAATTACTTTTCTTTTGATGAATTTTTCAAAATGGCGTTTCCCGGTCGTCATTTGTAAAAAAAAAAACTCATATCTAACATATATTATATAAAATATATTTTAATAACAATCATTTTTTTTATATTATACATTACATCTTACCCACCCACACCTATAAACGCCCATAACTCTTTTTACATAACGATAATAACGACAATGATAATTTATTTCGCCATATCCGACCCTTGTTAACTTCAATGTAAATCCGTTCTCAGTCTCATTTCGGAACTGCTATTCCGTCGTCGATGCGAACAGTTCGCGTGCGGAGACTCTTCTCGAGACGTTCGATGGCGATCCTTTGAAGATGATTCAATATACTCGGACGAGGAGCGATGCATTGTAAGAAATCGGCTCTTCTCAATATCCATATCTCGCACGTCTCTATCGCAACAACGCTCGCCCGTCTCTGCGCATTCTCCATCACCAGGGATATATCTCCGAAATACGCGCCGTTCTCCAGGTGACATACCTAAACCATTTCTCATGCAGGATCCAACGAGCCAACGGTACATTTTTTAGCAACAAACTAATTTGCCCACCTCCTTTCCGGCGTTCGTATAAACGGCAACGGTGCCAGCAGCGACGAAGAAAAGTGCATCGCCAGGCGCGCCCGTCTTGACGATAGTATCGTTCGTCAGATAAACTTCGGTGCTTAAAAGTCCGACGAGTTGCGCGACGATGTGTCGGGGCATGTATTTGAAAAAATCGACGCTGTCGACGAGCCTCGAATAATTGTGTAGCAACAACTCTTCGCGCAGGCGGGGCGAAACGCTGCCGATTATGTACTTGTCCCTGTCGAAACTCTTCTTGTTGCGGTATTTGTAGTAATCGAGGAGACGTCGCTGAATCGCGTGAGGCAACTCCTTGTATCGGATGTATTCCTCCAACTGTCGACGGAGCTTGACGTTCTTCTTGCTCGTCGAGTGAAACGACGTCATCAGTTGGAAAAATTGCGCTGGGAGCAATCGCAAAGCGCGTCGGTTACGTTTGGGTAAAACATAGAAGCCTCGCGTTCCGCCAAACCGAAAACCATCCCAAAAGTCATCATCAGAAGGATTAATCGATTGGCTAAATTTGCAGCTAAACTGAAAATACGGGAAGCTGCGAGAGCACTGCAGAATTCTCGGAACTTCAGAGATCGGACATACACAGGTTATCGAATCTAGGGAACCGAACGATAGGCTCGACTTTTAAAAGCTCTCGCCTTGAATTCAAAGCTGTTTTGTATTAAGTTGTATTAAGAATAGCAATTAAAAATCGCGATGGACCAACCATTAATTAATTAAAAGATTAATAAAATTAGGCAGAAGACTATTATTATTATTTTGTTTTTTTTTCCAAGGAGTTGCGAAATCCTTTTTACGGATTCACCCCAGCCGTGCGGACTGAAACAAATGTATGATTCCCTAAATGCCCGCCCCCAACCAGCAACTATGTTAATATTACTTCTGATCGGGGGGTCTGTCTGGGTTTGTCTCGTCATGTTGTGTGTACGATCTGTTTCTGTTTCACCTGTCGCGTCTAGTCTGTCATGTCAGGCAGCCATCCGCGTTTTTCCATCTCAGTATTGTCTCTATGTATGTGGCGATATTTTGCCAGTCGTCGTTTCCGTGGAGCATCACCTCGACGATGTTGTCGGGGGTGATGCTTCCAATGACCGATTCTAGTTCGTGTCTCAGTCTCGTCCAGCGGTCACATCTGAAATAGGTGTGTTCCGCGTCATCTCGTTCGTGTCCGCAATATGTACAGCCCGGTGTTCGTACTCTGTTCATTCTATGTAGGTACCGTCTGAAGTAACCGTGTCCCGTCACAAATTGGGTAACGTGAAAGTTTACGTCCCCAAAATCCCGACGGACCAACGGTCTCAGATCCTTTATCAATCGTCTTGTCCAGTTTCCTGTCGTTTCTTCTGTTCATCGTTGTTGCCACGTCGGTAGATTATTATTATTGTTATTATTATTCTGATTCGATAAAAATACTATTGTAAAAATGTCACACTAATAAAAATTTGAAATGTCCCTTTGAAATAAATAAATAAATAATAATTAGATTGGAATGATTCATCAAAACAAGCATATTGTTTTAACCTTCTGAAGGTTTATTCTGGGTTGGTTTTATTGAATTCGATAACAACCCTAGCAAACTCGAGAACCACAATAACACCCGGAAAAGCAACTGGTTGTTCGATGCACAAGTGCAACCTCTGAAACGACCGGTAAAGAAAGGCACTCGTTGGAGAAGCTTGGGGACAGTTTTTTTGCCGGTCGTGCAGGTCCAGTTTTCTTTTGAGTAACAACCGAACAAATGTCTGTTAAACACACCAGTCGAAGCGGCCAGTATAATGGTCGCCATTAGAAAAGCAGCCGAACAAAAAAAAGGTTGTGAGAAAAAACGATCGAAATTCAAGCGTAAGTTGTGGTTGGGCGGCTCGCAAGGCTAAGATACTCGTTAGGTGTGCGCTTTTTCGTACCGATCATATAAATGAATCCGATTCTTCCGATTATCGTTAAAATCAGATTGAGCAAAACATCCTCGGGTGTTTTAACGTCGAGATAATGCGACGAACCGACGAGGGACGCGGTTGCGCGATTAGCGCAGGTCAAATAGATCTTGAATTTGGTATCTTTGCCACTCATGCGCTCGGACGCGATCCAAGAGCTGTCGTTTATTGTCGTTACTTTTTTCTGTCATCAACGCAATACATATCGAAACCGTGTGAAATGTTGTTTGCGTATCTCACCCACGATCCGCGTTTCTCCAATCGATTTCTCGACCAACGAGAGCGACGTATAACTCGAGACAAGTCGCCCAATGGAACAGCAAAATCACGATCAACGACATCTCGTAGATCTTGTAGTTCCGAAACGACATGCCGTACGACTGTCCTTCGGAACACAGAGTGTCATTATCGCAAAGAATCTCTGCCAATGTCGCGAACAGAGCTGGGCAGTTCTCGAAGAACTTGATTGCAGCTTTAATGCATGTGTACTTCGAGTAAGTGCCTTTACGTGAAGAAGCATTAACTCGCGTTTTTCATCGTCCAAACGTAGTTAATTGTTTAAAACCAAGAAAAAAATCGCGAATGACCTTGAATTTGTTTTTATCATGGATCGCGGCAACGAAAAAAGAAATGTTCACGGCTCATTGCAAATTCCCAAATTTTCCATCGACGATTTGAAAAAAAAAAAAATCTACCGAATCATTTTGTAATACTGAAATAAAAAATTGGACCGAAAAATTACCCAACGAATCAAAATATGACAAAAAAAAATTAGATTCTCCGGGTAAGTTGTGGGTCGACTTTTGATTCTTGCAATTTGTCAATAGCATTTTGGAATTATTGATCCTCATAGCATGTGAAATTGATCCTCATAGCACCTTTCGAATGCTCGATTTCTTTCGATTTTTCATCTCGTCGGGAGATTACATTTCTCTCCCACCATCCTTTCTCGATCTTAGGTAACGTCGAACTCTTCGAAAGTGCTTCAAGAACAAAGGAATGCGATTTAAATTTGATGTTTTGTTTGAGTACAATTTCATGTAACGTATCGACGTAAATGTTGTGTAACAGCTCTACATTTTTTTATAATCCGAACGTTACATAATTGCGAAATTGCGCGTTCGGTGAATACTTTGCCCAGCTCTGATCGCGAATGTCCAAAGGAACGCAGTCTCAACTAACGTGACGAAGTTTTCTCGAATAGGAAACGACAGTTCGGAGACGAAATATCTTGGCGAGATTGAGAGCCGCGACGGGCCACTTTGCATTATCGGATCCCATTATTAAAGCGTGAATTGCCTCGACCGGCATAGCGGACAAAAGATCGAGAACAAAGAAGCCTTTGACGTATTTTCTGGAAGAAAGATCGACGACTCGATACTCTAATGGGTCGAATATTTCGTTGTTTGCTGTTCCAATTGTTAATGAACGTCGATGATTTCGAAAGTCAACGAACCCGTTAAAGATCTTTTTTTTCACGTTTATTACTTGGGGTGTTAACGCGATGTGAAACACGTTTCCGAGTACCTCCCACGCGTTCCGCCGAGAGCGCCGCTATATCTCTCGCACTCTCGTTCAAATCACCTTAAGAGGACGTGCAATCCCTTCCCCCCCACCCCTCCCGGGCTCAATAGATAACAAAAACTGTAAACAACTTTTTTCAGTCATTCTGGCATTGATCGGTTAAAAAAAAGTCTGACAGTACGCGGATATCACCATAGCAGACCGTAAGACTCTTTTTTAAGCTGCAAATGCCAGTATAGCAGGAAAAAGTTGTTTACAGTTTTTGTTACCGACCGTGGTATTTCACCTCCTCTTAAGACAATGCGAAACAAATGCTCAGTGTCTCTTTCGCTACGCCGAGAGGGCCGATCGCGTTATCTCTCTCGCACTCGTGCGAGTTTCCCATCGCCTTAAGGTGAGGCGTCACTTGCTCGGTCGGTAACAAAAACTGTAATTCAAATTTCTCTGTCTCGTATGATTTGATGGGTAAAAGACGCGAACCTTGCTCTCCGAAAAGTAATTTTGAAGGGCTTCGCCTGAAGCGTTGTCGCCTTTCATCCTTTAAGCCATAAATTTCAGTATGACTGAAAAAATCGTGTACCGTTTTCAATACCGACCGTGGTGTTTTACTTTCTCTTAAGGTGATGTAAAACTTGCACGAGTGCGAAAGAGATAACGCGATCGGCGCTCGCAGTGGAGCGAGCGAGATACACCGGGAATATCTTTCACATGGCGTTGACCTTGAAATTATCGCAACTCCGGGTTCGACTCACCCGGCAACGATTTTCCTGTCGAGCGTAATGATTCTCGTGCTGTCGTCGTAGTGACCGGTGAAGAAATTCATGACAATGTCGAGAACAAAAACGGCGTTTACGTGAAGAATCGCGTAGAACGACGCATCGGATTGATCGAAATCGAAGGCGACAATGAGGGGAACGAGAACGAGAGCAGCGGTGGCGAACAATGTCGCGAAGCTTTCCCAAAATTGTCGCAATCGACTGAACGGATGTACGACGCACGGATAGGATCTCAGGTGTCGGTTTATCTCGTAATTAACGGCAGCCGAGCTCGTGATAAAGTTTCTCGCTATCGGATGACCCCGCGACAATATTGATTCGCGAATGATCCATCGTCGTATTTTGTCGACAATCCGAGTTCCCGCGACGCAGGCACGAACCTCGTCTCTCGCCTCGGTAACGCGACAATAGTGCGGTACATTCGATGGTCTCGACTGTCGCAGCAGCTTTGGGTACGATCGCATGAATTCCTCGGCGACGTGTTAACAACGAAATCAATGCATCAAACGTACCTCGTTCCACGGCGTTTCGTCCGGCACGAGCGACATTAAATCCATGATATCGGCGCGTCTTGTTTCGACAGCCTGTTGCCAATCGATGGATGAACGGAGATGCGACGAAACAGCTGCTGTTGACAGCCGCACACCGCGGGGGGCGCGGGGGCCGCGGCGAGCGCGCGCAACGCTGCGAGCGACACCCCACTGCCCGGCTAGCGCGGCCGGGCCCGCGCAGTGACGCACCGCGTATTCGACCAGCTGATAAGATTTCCTACGGGCAGTCATCTGATCGCGCGCGATGATGTAAACGATTTTCCATTCTCGGCGAGCGCGAATGGAGCAGTCCCGAGGAAGCATCTCGTGCGAGGTGGAACGCGACGGTGATCGCGCGAGTGACGAGGCGCTCGGTTCCATCGCTCAGCCGCCAGTCCTTCGCGTGCGTCTTTGAACAATCGTGTGTTTCTTTTTCTTCCTCGTTACGCGTGCGAATAAAATCATCGCCGAGCGTCTGCGATGGCTCTGAAGGATATACCCGGCTCGCAGGAGCGCAACATCGACAGCATCGACAACGAAAAACCGCAGTTACCAATCGAGGTGTGCGCGCGTGTCTGCGCTTTTTTTTCTCCCCTTTCCCCCCAAAGTCAGCGTGCCTCGCAAGAGTCAAGGTCATTGCCGTGTGTAAACACAGCTGGCGCGACGATAAATGGGCATATCCCGAAGCACGTGTACCACGTCGTTGCACGTTTATTTGTTTACCCCTTTTGAATTGTTTCACTAGAATGTTTAAATAATAATGTTCGATTCGGTAAGTGTAAATATAAAAAAAAAAAAAAAACGAAAACGAAAAACGAAAAAAGTTTATACGAAGATATCAGAGAAAACATAAGAAGAAAAATGTTAATTTCAAAATTAATTAATATTTCATTCTTTGAAAATTAATAAATAATTTAAAAATTAATAAAAAGAAAAAATGTTATAATGTTTTTTTTCCCCATCTCGATTTTTGTGAATTCATTGGCATTGTTGAGAATAATCGTTTATTCGTTCGTGTGGCAGATCATAATGGACATCATGTCGTACCTCTCGGTGTCGGATAGAATGTCGGCGGGTCTTGTGTGCAGAGACTGGCGAGAAGCTTCGCTCAGCACGAGATACATCGACAAGCAGATTTTGTCGATAAGCAGACGCGGCTCGGAAGACAATCTGAGAAAAGTCATGGCGGATCTGCGCAAATCCCAGAGGCCGTTTCACCACTTCGTCTTCAAAGACGTCGAAGTCAAGAGGAATCTACCGATTTGGGATCAGTTCGGATCGTGCATGAGGAGCCTGACGCTGGTGCAAACAATTTTTGCTTCCTCGAGAAGCTTTGTTTTGGCGAACATTTTTTTTTCGACGTTTTCACGGAAACGCGTTCGGAACGTTCCGAAACGTCGAAAACGTCGAAAACCTCGCAAACGTTGAAAACGATCGAAGATACGAAGCTAAAATCTATGCAACATTTTGGGGGGTCGAGTCTCCTTCTTTGGTCCAATTTTTGGCCAAATGCATTCAGTCGTTTAGTTTTAACGGCATTTACAATTTTTTGCACAATGTCCGACGCTCTAATTGCCGGATTTTTTCAGATATCGTGCTAAAAAGCACAAAGTCGATCTACGATAAACCAATGATCGGTACTAAATATCGGCGAAATATGTGCAGACGTTCGGATACGGCGCGATTTTATTTATTTATTTATTTACGGGATTAGCTCTTTTACATAATTACAGTTTATTACAATTTCTCATATCCAGAAATTTCTGTTTTTCTATTTTGAAATTTTTTCGAAGAATTTTCATGACTAATGAACCACTATTATCTGTAATAAATAGATATTGCCATAAAAACCACCAGTAAGGTAACTAATCACAAAACAAAGCTTCTTCAGTAATCCAAATACGATAAACGTAGTTTTCTACAAACAGAACTCGGTAGATATTCGATAAAAGATAAAGCGGAAGCAATTTGCCAAAGCTGGACACAATTTTTTGAATGACAAAAGACCCGAATTAAATTCCTCTTCGAGTACTGCAAATTCGAGTACTTTATGTACACGAAAAAAAAAACACGTCAACTTCCGGTACTTAAAGTACAGACTTCAAGCCTGTTTCGATATCTTCGCGAGTTCGTCGATAACCGAATATTTCCTTTGCGCAGATATGTTGTTCGTTGAGCGAGAAGACCCTGGTCGACGTGCTCAAGTGTTGCAAGAATTTGCGAGCGTTGCACATAAACGCTTGCCGCGAGTGCCTGATGTCGGGGCGGCTGTTGGACGACGAGAGGGACGTCGAGGAGATCGCGACGAATTTTCAGTACCTCGTTCGGCTGAGCCTGGGATCGAATCGTTACTTGAGCGACGCGCTGTTCAACAGGCTCGTCACGATTTGCCCGAATCTGGAGTCGTTGAGCCTCTTCGATTGTCAGATATCGTTTCACTTGGGGCTGTACAAAAAGTTTTATCCCAACAACGGCACGATCGAGCAAGCCTCGGAATCCGTTCTCACCTTCTTCAACGTTCTTCGTTACATCAAAAAGCAAGCAAAGCGTTTGAAGCACTTGAATTTCGGTAGCACGCTCATTGACGGTGTGGCGCTCGTTTCGCTGGCTTCGGTGGAGAATCTCAAGCTGGAGTCGTTGAGATTGTCGTCGTGCGATCAACTAACAACCACGGGACTTCGGAGTCTCGCTTACCAAACGACCCTGAAAGAGCTCGATCTGAGCTTCTGCACGAGAGTCACGGACGCGAGTCTCGTTTGCATAAGCCAGAATCTTCCGAATCTCGAGTTTCTCGATATCCGGAGATGTCGCGGCGTGACGGACCTCGGTATAGGGCATTTGAACAATCTGCGAAAGCTGCGCACTCTCGATATATCGGAGTGCGATCAACTCACCGGTCAGTGCATCACCGAAGGCCTCTGCCGATCACCGCCCAAGCGTGATACGCAAAAAACCAAATATTCCGAGACGACACAAAGGCCCGACGACTCCGAGAACGTGAATCCGAACTTCGCGAATCCGAGGAGCAGAAACGCAGCCGCCAAGACCGACGAGTTCGTCAATCACAGATTGGAGCATCTTTCCGCGAATGCCCTCAATCTCGACGAGAGATCTGTGGAGTGCATAGCGATGAGCTTTCCGCAATTGCGCTATCTCGACATCGGGTACTGCTTCAGCGCGGTCACCGACAAAACCATACAGGTAACCGAGAGACAAGCCTGGGTTTGTCTACTCTCATGTATATTCATTCTATTTCACTCCGTGCGTAAAATGCGGTTTTACGCACGCTTCGCGCGTATCCCCATTTTCGCACCTCGTTAAATAAAACTTCGTACGATACTCGTGCGATAAACCTTTTCCTGACTCGTGTAATTGACTCGCCTTCGGCTCGTCCTGCACACTCACACTCGTCTGAAAAAGTTTTATCGCACTGATATCGTAAAGTATGTACTATTTTTGAGAAAACCAAAGGAAGCACTCGAGTCGGCGACCCGAGCCAAGCCGACTCTTTCCAAACGCGAAAAGCGTGATTTGCGCGACTTATAAAAAATGGTGTGTACGGGAAGAGCGTAGAAAGACCTCCTTTCTGCACCCTTGCCATACAAATAACTATTGTACTTGAAGTACTCGCGACACTTCGTACTTTAAGGATATACGGGCGCGAAACGGTGCTCAACGCGCTCAAAAGTGAGAATTCAGAGACAATTTCGACGACTTCTCGATGGAATAAAAATCTGAAAAAAATCAAGCATATAAAAAGTGTTGAAAAAATTGACCGCGCATAATAGTTATTCCAAAATGTTATTAACAAATAGGTGAAAAAAATAATTGTTCAACAAATTATCCGCCAACCTAACTTTTTTTCAAGATCCAAATTATATATAAACTTTTCTGAACACGTATGAATTTGTTCAGAATTTTTTCTAATAATCGAAATTTGGTTTTTTTTTTAATTTTCTCTTCAAAAACGCGCGTTTTATCACGAATTTTGGATATGTGTTTATCACAAAACCACCCATTACACTCGACAAGTTTCGAAAAGATTGATCAAATAGATTCGCGAATACAGCCCAAACATTTAAAAAACACCAAATTCCGATGATTACAACAAATTCTAAAAAAATGCATATGTGTTCAGAAAAATTTACATATCATTTATATCCGAAAAAAAAGTTAGGTTGACGGACAATTTGCTGAACAATTATTTTTTTCACCTATTTGTTAATAACATTTTCGAATTATTATAGTGAAAAATTAGTCTTTCCAGCATCTTTTATATGCTTGATTTTTTTCAGATTTTTACTCCATTGAGAATGGCTCGAAATTACCTCTGAATTTTCACTTCTAAGCGCGTGCAGCACCGTCTCGCGCCCGTACATCCTTAAAACGAATCGATATACCACGATCGGTAACGAGAGCTGCAGTGGTCTTTTTTCGACGGGAGGGGATTCTAAGATTAAATGCAAATAGGATTCCCCTACGGCAGCGATAGACACATTCTATTTTCTATTCTATTTTCTATTTGCATTTTATTTTAGCTCAGCTCTCCCCGCAGGCTCAAAAGTGCCGAATGATTATCGTTTATTTTCTCTTGCTTGCAGCTGATATTCAAAGAATTGATACTATTGAGAACACTGAGCATAAGTCGATGCGACAAGGTCACCGACGCGGGATTAACTGGAATGGGAGCCGGTTCTCGAGGAACCAACGTCGTGCCGACGAAGCTCGAGAGACCGCCGGAGGTCGGCTCGAAGCTGAGGATCCGATTGGGTTCTCGAGCGGAGGAGGACATCGTTCGCGACGCCAATCGAAAGAGGGAAGTCATGGAGATGTGCGAGGATTTCGTCGCGCCCGTCGATCACGAGATTCCCATGGGATACTCCTTGATTCGCCTGCGAGGCATAACTGAGCTGGATCTTTCCAGCTGCAATCGCGTCACCGATGTCAGTCTGAAGCACGCATTCACCTTTCCCGAACTCAGGATACTCGATTTGAGCAAATGCCAGCAGGTATAAATAAAATGAAAATGTTCCCCTGAATAGGTTCAAAAATTTATCCGAAATTAATGGAAAAATTTTCTCGGTTCTCCGCTCAATTTCAACCGCCGGAGGTTCCGCAGAGAAAATAACAGATATCGAACAAACGGCGGGAAAGACCGAGAGATAAATTTTGGAGAGACCTTGAAAATCACCGAAACGCACCGATTAGACTTTATCGAGAGAATTTCCAAAGAAATATTGTCACCAGTCCTTCCACCGAGCGAAACAATGAAAATAGACTGATAAATAATCCTTTATCTTTTCTTCGTTTAGATAACACACGTTGGATTGGATTACTTGACGAAGAACAATCCAGCGATCGAGGACCTGAATCTTTCGCAGTGTCACAACGTCACGGACAGTGGAATATTGTACGTGGCTCAGAGGCTCCACCGGCTCAAGCGTCTTCATTTGCAGGTGATAAACGCCGATCCATGCCGAACGCGACTCTCGCATCCGTCTCGACGGATTCGCACTGCGATTCATCGCTAACGGGATGCGTTTCTTTTTTTCAGAGCTGTTCGCAACTAACGGATCACAGTCTGGACTCGATAAAGATATATTGCAAGCACTTGCAGTATTTGGACGCGCGCTCGTGTCGCGGCATTTCCATCGCCGGAATCGAGAGCCTCTGGCATCTTCAGGTCAACTACACCGAACCCAGAGATTTGATACTGGGTAACGTAGACATACCCGTCGCGCCTCTTATGCGCAGATAATTCGATCGCGACGCGCGATCGCGGCAAACCAAAAAAATATTTAAAAAATTTTATTCGAGAATATTTTGATACGCAAGATTTGAAAGAAAGAAAAACGAAACAAACAACGGAGAAAATTCGCTTTCGTTCGAGATTTATTGAGACGTTTTTACAATTGAATTTGACGAATCGTCGTTGAACATTTTTTACAATAATTTATAAGACAATCGCGAGGGACGAAAAAAAAGGAGATATTGTATGGGATATGCGAGCGACGTCGAATGTCTTTCATTAACATGTTTTCTAACATATTGCATAAATAAATGCGCGCCAAGTATTCGATATATGTATTAAGAGTTCAGCGAGTCATCTGGATGTCTTTTGTTTAAGTATCGGCGGGCCCACCCTCTTTTTTTCTTCTTCGTTCTTGTCGCTCTTCAATTTGTATTATCGCGCTTCTCGATAAATATTCTTCGCGGGTACGCGCGCTCGAGACTTCGCTTTCGAACGAGGCTCCGTTAAGGATGTACCGGCGCGAGACGCTGCTCAACGCGCTCAAAAGTGAAAATTCAGAGGTAATTTCGACCACTTCTCAATGGAGTAAAAATCTGAAAACAATTAAGCATATAAAAGATGCTGAAAAGACTAATTTTCTATTACAATAATTCCAAAATTTTACTAACAAATAGGTGAAGAAAATAATTGTTTGACAAATTGTCCGCCATCCTAAATTTTTTTTGGGATAAAAATTATATGAAATTTTTCTGAACACATGCATTTTTTCAGAATTTTTTGTAATCATCGGAATTTGTTTTTTTTTTTTCTTGTTTGGGCTGTATTCGCGAATCTATTTGATCAATATTTTCGAAACTTGTCGGGTGTAATGGGTGGTCTTGTGATAACCACATATCCAAAATTCGTGATTCAACACGCAATTTTGAAGAAAAAGAAATTCCAAAAAAACCATATTTCGATTAGAAAAAATTCTGAAAAAATTCATACGTGTTCAGAAAAATTTATGTATAATTTTTATCTTAAAAAAGAGTTAGGTTGACGGATAATTTGTTGAGCAATTATTTTTTTGACCTATTTGTTAATAACATTTTGGAATTATTATTATGCGAGGTTCACCTTTTCAACACTTTTTGCATGCTTGATTTTTTTCAGATTTTTATTCCATCGAGAAGTGGTCGAAATAATCTCTGAATTTTCACTTTTGAGCGCGTTGAGCACCGTTTCGCGCCCTTGAAGCATTGCGCGAATCGTGGGGGCAGTCTAGTCAAATTGATTGAAATCGGGATTCGGTAAAGTGTTTCATTTCTTTCCATTCTTTCGCAAGAATGATTCAGAGCTGGGCAGTGCTCGTTGGGTATTTCGAGCACTTTTCTCCGTTATTCCGAGTGCAAAGGACGAGTATTCTTTTTTTTCCGGAAATTTTTGTATACCAAATTTGCGTCCTTGATTTAACAAAACGGCGTGTTAAAAAAACACCTTGCTCATCGTCCGAGATCCCAAAAGATCGCCGTTGGGCTCAATTTTTGGGAAAAAAAAAATTCGTACGCTGAGAAGAAAAATAGCAAAAGTACTCGCGAAGAAATATCTGAAGCATCCTTCGATGCTTCGCCCAGTTCCGAAATAACGAAAATTGCATTTCACGCAAAGCCTTTATTCATTCACGAGCGAGAGTGTAGCGCGCGATGACGAGAGTTACCACATCCAAATTTATTTTATTAATAGTATAATAACGTAGCCCCGTTTACAGGTGTTCTAACACGCAGTAGCCCGATTACAAAAAATATATATATATATATATATGCATATGTATATGTGTGTGTATATATACAAAAATCGACTATGATGTGTATCAATCAAGTATTATTAGTATCGGGTTAAAAACCATTCGGTTGTGTCTATCTAACACGATGCTTTAGTTTGACCATTGATTACTTTAAGGTGCGTCTTCGTGATTTCGTTTGTTTTTTTTTATTTACGAATATCGATAGAGTACAATAGAATGTGATGTACTGAAATCATCGTCATGTAGAATACAAAGATTGTTACTGCAATTGAACTGATTTTTTTTTGCCGGTTGTATTCTCAAGTATAAAATGCTGATTTATCCGGATGAACGAACATTAACAGTGCAATGAATTTGGCATCTGTCGCGCCAACCAATCAAACCGTCGACGAAAAAAATAGAAAAAAAAAAGTCACGCGGCTTCACATAAATATTTACAAAAGATAACGCGCGCTACGGCGACGACACTCGGACAATGCCGATAAAAGAAAAAGCTCGGTGCGCACGCCCGTTCGACGTGTCGCGAAGCTTTTCGTGTGGCTTCGAAAATTGATTGACAAATAAAAAAAGAAAAAAAAAGGGCAAAGAACGGTCCGTTCATCACACGTTGAGAATATATTGAAACTAATATGCTGCTCTACAGAATATCAGTTCATCACAGCCGAATAATGAATCGTGATGAAGTGGCTGTTGCTTATCGTTATAAGATACAGCACGATCAACGATCGTATGACGATCTATAATTGCGACTCATAGAGGTTGAATGGCGAAGATCTACGGAGTTGCGGGATTCGTCTCGTTCGCCGCTACTAACGAGGCGAGCAACGAGGCTTTGCTGTCTTCCAGATCCAGCGGGTCTGTGTTGTAGTAGTTGCCGACGTCGTCGTTGCCGGTCGTTCCGGACGGTGCCGTTTCCTCGCCGGTGTCCAGGAATATGTCGTCGTCGAAGTCCAGCAGATTCCCGGCGGGATTGTAGGCCATGACTTCCCCGCCAGCGGCCGTGTAGCCCGAATTGTCTTTAGAAGAAACAGATTTTGCCGCGTTAGCCTTCAGAAATTGTCTGCATTTAAGGCGACACGCGCTTTCGCGCGCCTGTACCGAGCTCGGTCGGTAACGAAAACTGTAATGCTCTTACTTCAAAGGTGCCAAAATAAAATGAAAATAGAAAACAGAATAGAAAATGGAATGTGTCTATCGCTGCCGTAGGGAAAACCTATTTGCATTGAATCTTCGAATTCCATCCCGTCGAAAAAAGGCCATTACAGCTTTCGTTACCGATCGTGTCACTTCTTTTTAAGGATGTACGAGCGCGAGACGGTGCTCAACGCGCTCAAAAGTGAAAATTCAGAGGTAATTTCGATCACTTCTCAGTCGAGTAAAAATCTGAAATAAATCAAGCATATGAAAGGTGCCGAAAAGACTAATTTTCCATTATAATAATTCCAAAATGTTATTAGCAAATAGGTGAAAAAAATAATTGTTCAACAAATTATCCGTCAACCTAACTTTTTTTCGGATGAAAATGATATGTACATTTTTCTGAACTCAGGAATTTTTTTAGAATTCTTTGTAATCATCGGAATTTGGTTTTTTTTTTCATGTCTGGGCTGTATTTGTGAATCTATTTCATCAATCTTTTCGAAGCTTGTCCGGTGAAATGTGTGGTTTCGTGATAAACACATATCCGAAATTCGTAATTTAACACGCATTTTTGAATAAAAAAAATCTCAAAAAAACGAAATTTCGATGATTCGAAAAAATGCATACGTGTTCAGAAAAGTTTGTATATAGTTTTATCTTGAAAAAAAGTTAGGTTGACGGATAATTTGTTGAACAATTATTTTTTTCACCTATTTGTTAATAACATTTTGGAATTATTATTATGCAAGGTTAATCTTTTCGACACTTTTTATGTGCTTGATTTTTTTGAGATGTTTATTCCATTGAAAAGTGGTCGAAATTATCTCGGAATTCTCGCTTTTGAGCTCGGTGAGCGCCGTTTCGCGCCCGTACATCCTTAACTGAAAAGCTGCTGTCGGGATGCTCTAAACTCACCATTCGTGGCGCGTTCCTCCTCGTCTCTGTCGCGTTGAGGATGCGGATCGAGTTCGGGATTGACCGGAATCCCGAAAGACATCGGATCGTCCGCGCCGAACAGCTAAAATGATACGACAAAAAAAACCATTGACTTGGGATCCGGGTTTTACTCCAATTAAATTCTGAAGTCGATGAAATACTCACGCCGAGTAGCGTGTTGGCATCGATACTGTAACCCTCGCCGCGCAAAACTTCCCGAAGATTTTCCAGTTCCGTTTGCATCGTCTCGAGATGATTATCCATGTCTTCCCTAGATTCGGGTAATTATTCATAATTAGTAATCTTGTTCGCCGCGTTCAATTATTGTCCCAGCAAACACACAATGTAGCGGTTTTGTAACATTCGAATTAAAAAAAAAAATAGGACGCCCTTACACAAGATTCACGCCCATTTGAGAGTTGGTATTATTTTTTCTCGTCGATGGGTGACGCGAAATTGTATTCGTAATTCGTAAAATTGTACTGGTCAAGAGTCGCTAACTTTTCACACGCGTTGCAGGAACGAAGAATGACCATTTTAATCGATTTAGACAATTTACCATTTAAGATTTTTTTTAGAAAAAGAATTTTAGAAAATTACGTTTTTTTTTTATTTGAGAAAATTTAGAAAAAAATTCGTTTTCGAGATTATCATTCAGGACACTCAGAATTGTCTAGTACGTCGAGAGAAAAATGTCTGTTGCGTGTGTGTGTATGTGTACGTGTGAGTATGGCCGGATTTCTGTTAGCACTCCGGTGACAACAATTTTTAAATGTCGAACTCAAATTTAAACGATAAGCAGACCTTTGTTAGGGTTCAGGTTCACATTTGGCGCAAATTCGTCAAGTCATTTAACGTGTATGGCATTGAAATTTCTTCGAAAAACGTCCGTTTCCGGCGTATAACTCGCGCAATTCTCGAGATTTCCAGTTGAAACGTGGGCAACTAGTGGTCAAATATACATTGTGGAATTGAATTTTGTGCGAATGCTTCTAAGCGTTCAAAATTTATGGAATTCTTCTGAAAATCTTATGTTCGCGTTTTAGTTATTCGTTTCATCTGCCTCTCTTTGAGACACATTTAGAATCAAATCGAACCATAAAACATGCGAATTGGACTCGAACATTGCTCACTTCATTTGTCCCAAACAAACCTCGTTTACGAAGCTTCTTCTGCGAAAAAGTCGAAATTAGTGAATCAACTTTCCCGTGACGGAGCTTTCGTGAACGAGGGTAAAAAAAGGGCATCGCAGCGATGTGTGAATCTCATTTGCATCATTTTCTCGTATTATTTTTGGGAAACGTGATTTCATCCGAAGTAACAGAGATAATTGACTTTGAATTTTATGATTTTCCACACAATTTTTCCATTTAAAAACGAAAATGTCAAAGTCAATGAAAAAATCTGCAAAAATGCATACGTATTCAGAAAAATAAAAGAATTATTTTCATACAAAAAAAGAATTTGTGTTGCCGGGAAATTGCTTAAACAATTTTTTGTTTCATCAATTCGTTAATAACAATTTGCCATTATTATTATGCAAAATTAATCTTTTTAGTACCTTTGAGGTGCACGAATTCTTTCAGATTTTTATACCATCGAGAAGTGTTTGCAATTCGATTCCCAATTCCTCTCAATTTCCTCGAACTTATGCGAAATGAACACCATACGCTTGGACTACCTTAAGGAATCGTAACGTAAATTTCCCGGCTTGAGTCTTACTCGAGTGAAAAATAATGTACCAAGGTGATGTATCCGTTTGCCCAAATAAAACGTTAGTTTGCGTAGATATCACATGACTGTTACAAAGTTGTGTTTGCTGAGCAATCTCGTCGAGGTATGAAATTCGTGCCGGGGCCGATAGCGTGAAAAGAAAGTCCGCAAAGAACGCTGCCGTCGCGAATGAGGATTCCGCGTTTCTACCCGTTGCATCGGGATTATCGCGTTCGATCGCGACAATCCCGATGCATTTGTAGCCAGAGAAAACGGGAGTGCGCCACGCGAAACGGCAGATATTCGATGCCGCGATCGCTTTCAGCTGGAACGTAAAGTCGAAATACATTCCATCCCGTTAATTGCGTTAATAGCTATTGAACCGAAATCCAAGCAAGACCCATAGATCGAAGCATTCGGCGTGACGCTGCGATACGCTCTAGCCCGTATCGGCAACCAATCTAACTGCATTACGATTAATAATAATAGTATGGAGATAAAAATGACGAAGAAACAACCTGTGTTGACTCTCGACATCCACCGTTTTCGATTTAAACTCACATTGATCCTAACCTGTAAGCAGCGTCAGATATTCCTGACGTATTCACGCAACTCAATGATAAATCTTTAGACTTTGAGGTCGAACCAGCCGCATCCGCCGCCGTGGCTCCTTTGCTGCCCGTCGCGCGCTCCGCCTCCGCATTTTCCGTCGCATCGACCTTTCCGTCGCTCTCTCGTCTCTCCGCTCCTGAATCATTCGATCCTCTTTTGTAACTCGTAGCTCGATTTTTGAGCCTCCAGCTCGTACCGTTTCTACCGTTTCTACCGTTCTCGCCGGCGTCGCGAGCTTCCGAATCGTCCTCTCTCTCCTCGTTCGTCTCGCTTGACTCTTCCGGCAATGCGAGATAATCCTCCAGCTTCAGCACTTGATTATTGCATTCCGTCGCCTCGACGTCGTCCACGTCCTCGGAGGAATCGCGGTCGATGTCCGCGTCCTCGTCGAGCGCGTTCATTCGGTTTATGTTCGCCGCCATCGCGGCGAGCTTGGAGCTTCTCACGGTTCTCACCGGCACGGGCTTCAGTTTCGGGACGTTAGCGTTCATCAGCATAGTCGGAATCGACGTTTCCTCTTCCGGGCTCATCTCGAGCATAAGCGTTTCTTCCCTAAAAACCGAGACAGCCCTCTTGCCACTCTGTTCACGATGGAAATAGCTTACTTAATAACGAGCTGAGAAAAATTATACGACAGCGTGGTCTACAGCGAGGAACGAGAGAAGACAGGGAGGCGCATGGAAAGAAGGAAGATTGAGTTTGAGACAGTTGAGAAATACTTCCGAGGCGGCGTTCGCGCCTCGGTAACGCCTACGACAGATCATGCACGACGTCGGGCACTAAAGTGCACTAGAGAGCATTCTTTCCATCTCGGAATAAAGAAACAAAGAAGAGAAATGCACGCATCTCGCGTTACAGACTCGACGAGAGGGACGAGAATCTTTTCAAGCAAAGAAAAATGAAAGTCTATGACACCAACACCAAACATGAATGTGAGAGTAATGAACAACCTGGCCTCTTCTCCGGATTCTGTGGCGGGAATCAGAATTTTGATAGGCACCTTGTTCTTCCTCCTGGCATGAATGCAAATTAGAATAATCGTTACAACGACGTCCAAGCTATTATTTTTTCTCTCTCTAACATGGCGCCAATCCGTTAGATTGAACGACGAGTAATAGCCGCGGTGAAAATATTTATCCGAACGCATCCGAGAAACTCGCCTCCGAAGAGTCCTCGAAGTTTCTCGAAGCTTTCGCACTCTTCAGAGAAATCAGGGAAAGTCAATGATTCTTCTGACTGACATTTTGAGAAATTACGCTACATTTTGTTGATATTCCGAGCGCGGACTTGAGCTTCGGAATAATTGAAATCGAAAATAATTCCACCAGGCGAGGCGCGCGCTATGATAACAGATTTGATACTTTGTGTAATATAAAAAAAAAACACGAATCGCGAACACGACAAGAGGAAGAGCGAGTGTGTCCCGAATGATGACGCTTTTTCCATGGGTCCTGGGGTTTTTAATTCATTAGTTTTAATCGTCGCCGAAGGGAGAAATTCACTCGACACGTTTCCAACATCGCGACTCCGACATTATCGCACTTTTTCTCGAACAACGACTCTATCACTTACTTCTTTTTCCCTTTGGGTTTTTTCTTCTGTGCGATCTGCGCGGAGTTTATCGGCTCGCTGTTCTCAGGTATGTGTATCGCGTTCTCGATCATCTCCGCGGTCTCGTCGTCCAACGTCGTCAGGTTCTCGGATTCCGGACTGTGGATCGCCGGCGCCTGATGATTCTCGAATACGCTAAAGAAAAACAGTGTAATCGATTAATATTAACTAGTCGAAAACGATGCTCTCGCGCGAGCGAGAAAACCATCAGTTTCTCATACGCACTCGGCATCGATGTACTGAGAGTCGAAATCGTGCTCGGAGGCATCCAATTCGTGAATCACCGGACCGGTGGGCGATGCTTCAGGCTGAAATACCGATAAAAATTGACTACGTTAATTTTTGCATATCGCGGACGCGATTGCTCGATATCATCGTTAATTCCTTTTGGCCCCCTATTCTTTGACCTTGAATTCAATTTACCTTGGAAAGCTTGCTCTGTTTGTTTCTCGTGTGATTGTCGTTGTCGATCATAAGTGGGTACCGTCGTTTGACCGGTAAACCGCCGGATCTCGTCGGTTGCACCAGCGTCACGAGGAAATGTATGAGCTTATTGACGATTTCCTGCTGCTTGAGATGCTTTCGCCTGAGCATCGCGAGCTCTCTCCAGAGCGCCTCGTTCTCGCGTTTCATGGCGCCCAACCGCGAGTCCAGGTGCTCCTGGCGGCCTCGCATCGTTCTCACCTCGGACAGCACCTTGTTCATAACTTCCGGTTTCATCGGCTGATTAGTCGTGTCTTGACTCTTGTTCGATGCGATCTACGACCATCGACGATCGGGGTTTTAACAGTGCCGCTTTGCGACGCGAACGAGCGACGAGTTTCTCGCGTCGGAGAATCCGAGGGGCGCGAAACGCTCGCGTAACTCACCTTTCGCTTTATGTGCTCCAGCAAGTATGGGTGTCCCTTCACGAAGTACTGGTGGGCGAATTCCATCTCGTCTCGGTCGTACTTCAATCCGCCCAACTCGACCGAGACCTTCTTGTGAAAGCCATCTGAAAGAAACGACGGTAGGGTCAACAAGAGGGCGAAATTTTGCTGTTTTCTCGCTGATTGTTGAGGGTACTCACACATGTTCAATTGCCGGACGAAGCTGGCCATGTTGTTGTGTTTGTAGTAGTGAGGCAACAGCTCGCGGGCGAACTGCGCCTGATTTCTGATGAAGAAGCTTCTGCCATTCTGCGAAAAAATCGTAACCGTTGTTTCTCAACGTTATTCGCATTTTTTTGGTGAAAATCATTTCGGCGTTCTGCTGAAAATTGTTCGAACTGAACTCTTTCTTTATTGTAATTGACATTCCTCACGGAAAAAGCTTTGGTTTCGCGCGATAAATTTGTTCGCGAAATTTTCTTTCTAGAAAATTCAAGGTCGTCGAACTTCGAACCGACTAAAGTCACTTCAAGAAACGCGATTCATTTGGGCAACGTTAAACAAAAAACAAAAATGTCGCGTACTATTTTGCATTATTCATCGATTAAGTAAAAGATGTACTTGATTATGCTTGCTGGTGAAAATAAAGTTATGTTATTTGGACATGTAGATCGGATTAATCACGATATCGATTGTCCGAGAATTCTTCGGGTTCGAGGGCGGCGGTTTTGAGAGATTGTGATTTTTGAGTGAACGAGCTCAAATTTGAATGATAATCCAAATAAATATGCTGCTGAATATGGTTTGGTATTGATTTTGGTTCGAGTTCGTCGAAGCATCTAAAATTTCGAGAATTCGCTATCGAGAATCTCAATGAAAAGCATCGCTTCTCGTTTTACAACACGCACAATTTTTAAGACATGTTCAAATTTGGATGACATTTGGACTAACGTGCGATTTGGGATTAAATTCGTCGGGAATCCGTCGAAGCGTTCGAATCAATCGAGTTTTTGGAAAAAAAGTTTGCGCTCGAATTCGAGCAGCTTTTCAGAATTCGGGCTCAGGTTTGAATCACAAGTACCGCGTTCTTCAAATACGGTATGGAATTAAATTTGGCGCAAGTCGAAATATAAAACATGTACGGCTTTTTGAATATTTCGAAAAATGTTTGCGTTCCAATTCACGAATTTTTTTCATATATCGGGATCAAATTTGAAGGTAAATTTATAGAGTTCAAGTTTATATCTTCGTTACCATTATTTTTTTTACATTTCTCTTTGATTTTCTTATAATATTCAATAATTTTTAAGGATGTTATACTCGGGATTCATTTTGTACCAATCAATTTAAAGAATGATCTCGTTTGGTCGTGTAATTTGCACTAAGGCATTAATTAATGATTTTGTATGGCACGAAGGCATTAATTAATGATTTTGTATGGCACAAATGTAGGTAAGTTTTTCTTAAAAAAAAAAAAAAAAAAAAAAAATGGAAAATCAATTAATAAATATATATTTATTTGTGTATCTGTTTTAATTCAAATCACGTATAATTGAATAAAGTTTGCATGTTGCCAATTCGAATGGATAATCTTCATATAAAAAGGGCGAAGATTTTCCAAAAAGTTCAAATGCAAACGAAATGTTTACCTTTCACGGCGCGTCCTCTGCGAGGAAGCCAAAATCGGTAGTCAAACTGAGTTGATTACCGAATAATGAGGAAGGAATGCGCAAATTATACTTTCCATTTTTTTTTTTCAGCCGTTTTTCATGATTAAACTTTTTTTTATAACAACTTTTTTATATAATTGAAATAAAAGTTTTCACTGTGCTTATTATTAATAATGTCCTATCTTTCCTACAAATAGAATAACGCTACTGCTAATAAAGTGCATCCGAGTCTAAAGACCAATGAAAACGGGCATATTATTGTTTTTTCCTTTTTGTAATCAATGCACACGTAATTGCCGCGCGATAATTGTCCGTTATTTGTAACCGCTTCCCCGTCGCGGTTACGCAAGAATCTCGTTTATTTCTAAAACAAGTTTCAGCGAATTTGCCGAGAATCGTCGAAACGTTTCGCGCCCGCGAAAGGTGCGATTGATAATTTTCCGCGCATTTCTTCCACGGATAAAACAGATTCAAAGTCCATTTAAAATTCCGAAAAAAATGCATACGTATTGAAAATAAAAAAAATAAAAAAAATAAGTTTCATTTTTAAAAAAACGTGTTGCGCGAAATACACAATAATTTTTTTTAATTTGTCAACATTTTCGAATTATTATTATGATTAAATGTATTTTTTGATATCTTTCGTATGCATGATTTTCGTTCCGATTTGTATACAATCGAGAGGTGTTCGCAGTTTTGTCAAACTTGTGCGAATCAACGCAATACGATGCACAATATGTTTTTTCGTTAATTTGTCAAAAACATTTTCGAATTATTATCGTGATTGAATGTATTTTTTTCAATATTTTTCATACGCACAATTTCTTCCGATTTGTATACAATCGAGAAGTGTTCGCAATTTTGTCAACCTAGTGCGAATTAGCGCAATGCCCAAGGACTGTCTTGAATACGCGAAAGAGAGCGCGTATCGTGTTTCTCCGTTTCGATTTTCTTATTGTCGAATTTTTCGAACGCTCGTCGTAGCTCGGATGACACGCGACGCGATTGACGGTTTTAAAAGGACAGTGTAACGATCGCGAGGATCGATGGAAAGTTTCCACGATCGCGAGGCCCCGACGGTCGACGAACGTTTTCACAACGTTTTCAAACGTCGCGCAGCGGTGCGACGAGAAACGAAAAACAAAACATCGATACGCGACTGGAGTCCGTGGGACGAATTGAGGTCTTTTATCGGACCAGAAAAACGCATTGCCGTCGAGCGATGTTGAGGAATTCACGGGCGAAACATCGTCGCGAGTCAAAGCAGCGCGGTCGAGCGCGTAGGTGTAAATAGTCGTGTACTCACGGGTGCCCAGCAAATAAGGTCGTCGGTCTCGGGATCCTCGACGAGTTTCCACAGTTTCCCCAAGAAAGCCGGCACGTTCGTCTCCACTTCCGTCACGGTGTGCATATTCGTGCCTCTCGTCTCCTCTCGTCGCGGCGTTCAATATTCTTCCGTTTTTTTCGATTTTTTTCTCCTCGCTTTACAATGTCGCAAAACACATGAACTCGTAAAGAATGCTTCACCTCTTACATCTCAGCAGTTACATTCAACAGTAATGGCTGAGCGCTGACGATGTTATTCTGCTACGATGTGCGAGACTGGGGCAGCAGTGGAACGGCTGGAGGGGGTAAAATGATTATTATTATGCGCCTCCAGTTCGTGCCCGGCGAAAAAGAAAAATCCCTAGATCGGTAGATCTCGCGCGCGGGTCGCGATTGGCGCGAATTATTCGAATCACTAAAGGAAACTATTTTTGGTCGCTTTTGTATTAATAAATAGTATTGGCGACGAATGACCAAGAAATAATCGTCGATAATGAACGGAGTTACGATAATAGTTATGATACTTTACTGGAAACTATTTGTTTTTTTTACGATGGAAATAATCGGCCGAATAACGTTAGCCGAACAACATTGATTTGAAAAAATAACGCACATACCATTCGATGTCGTTTGGTATTCGATTAGAGCGTTTGGTGGTCTCGTTTGATTACAGTAATTAAAACAAATAAGTCCAGAAGTTAGTCGAATATTATTTTTCTTCTTTACATAGGCATATTTGGTGCTCAATCTATGCGGAATCGCGCGGTGTTGGATATTTTTCAATCAACGTTCCGCGGCCAACTTCTAAGTTTGCCATGCAAAATTAATTTGAAAAAAATGTAGAATCTAACAAAGTATTTTCCAATTAAAGTTGCACGGCCAACTTTGTAGCCCCCGAATTCCAGCTATATCAGAATGACGCTCACTTTGCGATCATTTCCGTGTCAGTCGACCTCGAAAAATGACTGCGATCGCCATCTAATTCCCGTACTCGCCGTCGCCGCGCTGCGAGTTTGTCCAATCGCGAGCGATTCTGAAGACGATAGTAACGGGCCAATGGGCGTTCGTTATTCGTTGTCCAATAGACGAGAGAGCGGAACGGTGATTGGCTGCGGTATCAACGAGTATCGGACTACTTTTACAACGGCGTGCCCGAAATCTTAACGATTCACAGCGCGATTTGGGAAAATTCGAGTTGAAAAAAAGTCGAGAAACGTTTCGTAACGAACGACGACTCGTAACGACAAATGAAACTGATGCATCGCCACGCGGGGTAGCGATAAATCCTTCGATGACACTCGGACCCGCGCAGGGCCTTTTATCTCTGTCTTCTGTATATTTATATATCTTTATATTTAGGCGATTCCATCGACCCGTTGGAACGGTTCTGGGCTGACTTCACCCAACATGTGGCGGTTCGCCGGCTGCCATCTTGGATTCTATTGGTCTCGGAAGCCGGGCGCCTACAAAATATTCGAGTAACACGCTTTTACGAGGCGCTGAGCCACTCGTCGCGGAAAACTAACGCTCGCGCGTCAACTTCCTATCTCGTTGCGTCAAATGAGCTAATCAACATTCTCACCCGGAATGTTTTAGGTGAGCAAATGCACAACTGTACACCGTAGTCCCGACAATCTTGGCGTGTGATTTTTATTGCCCACCGTACCGAATGTGTTTTCTTCGCGTGCGAAGCCCCCCTAACGCACCGCGGCTGTTACTCGCTAGCGCGACTTCGAGCGGATAACGCTTCGCACGATCCGCGGACCTCGAAGAGAGACGAAATTTTGGCGACACTGAGCGTCCGATCGCGAGCATCGAGCTCGAGCGTACGTCGCGCCCGTTGTCCGAATTTTCACGCTTTCTCCTCGTTATCGATATTTATCCTGTCGAGGTGCGAACGTAATTTTTCTTTTTTTTTCCCCCGACCGAACGGATAGGTTAGCCGCCGAACGCTTTTTTCCAAGCCTCAAGAAATGCATTTCCTTCGACCCGGTCGTGCGTCGCGCTAACTTCGCTCCGACGCGCTTCCGTCAAACTTTTCTTTTCCTCCGTCAGCTTTGCCCGACGACTTTGTGAGACGAGAGTAAGCTTCGATTTCGTAACGCACGATTTTCTTCCCTTCCGACTTTGCCGAGTCGACGAAAAAGTAACATTTTTTTTTGTCCGTTTTCCATTTTTCAACCAAAATTGCACACGCCAAATTCCACATTGACGCGCGTCCGAAGATCGTAGAGTTTCGGCGCAAACATGTTTTTTGCGATTAAAAAGTTTTTGTTTTTGCTTCTTCGCGTCAGGATTGTTCCGCCATTCCTGTGTCGTTAGTACGGCGTGCGGATCGCGAGCGTTCAACCGTCGTATGTTTCCGCTACGTAATCGAGACAGTACGACAGTTAACAGCGTAAACGATACGAACGTCGCCGGCGAGGTATTCGAGAGGATGGCATTGCCGAGCAGAGCGCGGGTATACGCGGATGTCAACTCGCACAAACCCCGGGATTACTGGGACTACGAATCGTACGTCGTTAATTGGGGGTGAGTACAAAGACTTTGATACATTTTCATTTCAAGGCCGCAAACTGTGCTACTCTAGATGCGATTTTGCCAGCAGTTTTGTGTATTTATTTATTTATTTATTTATTTGTTCATTTATTTATTTATTTAATTATTTATTTATTTATTTGTCCCCGTCAATAGATAAATCAATTTATTTTTATTTCAAGGCTGCAGAATATGCCACTCTAAATTCGATTTTGCCAGCAGTTTATATTTTACGGTTTCTCTCGTACCCTATTTTTTTAAATTCTCCACACATTTTTTTCCTTGATTCTCCCGCGCGCACAATCACGCCTTTTCCGTGACTCATGGAAACGGAATCATTCCGTAAAGATAACGAAACGAATAAATAAATCAATTTGTTACAACGAGATGAAAAGTTTAACGATTTAATTCGATTTCTATCTGAAAGAATTTTCACATAATTTTTCATGAAACATTGATCCAATAATTTCCTTATATGTATTCATTTCTTTATTCCATTGTGTGGCTTTCGTCTTCTACATGTCCTTCCATAAATCTTCATCTCTACATTTGCGCTGTTTTTACAGGCTCTTATGATCTGTACTGTTGCCAAACTCGAATAAACCTTCACGTTAATATCTTAGCAGTCTTATTTGCAACTAATCGCAGACATATTTCGATTTCGAATCCATTTTCATTTTGACCTTAAATTTATTGCTGTTTGGATTCGTATCTTTCGTCCATCCATTCCTGGAGCGAAAACATAACTTTCCTTCGCTTGCCGTAATCTTACAAACGTTCTTTCTTTTCACATTCGTCGCCCATTCTTCCGTTCCTTTTCGTTTGAGCTTTTCTGTTAATCTTCTCCTTCGTCATCAATTCCCGGAGTCTCGAATGCTCCGTACTCGTATAGATCGCTGCGATAATTCTTCTAATTCTGATATGTATTCTACTTTTATATATTTGACGATAATATCTTCGTAACCGACGCGACTAGGTCTATCGGAAAATGTGCGCCACGATTTTTTACTCGAAGAGAACCCGTCGATTTTGCATCAAACTTAGCGAGGAGGATAAGAAAAAATATCTGCAAATTACATTTTCAAGGCTCGTCGTCGTTGCGTTGTCAACGTCGTTTCTGAAGCTTCCCCGTGAGAAAGTTGCTCGAAAAACGTTGGACGTTTGGCAATCGACGTTAAAAACAGAATGGAAAAAGATGCGCAAGTCTAATGTGCACAATTTCGTGTCGCTCAATTTAGTTCGGAATACAACCGAATAAAGACGCATGTAACGAGAGAAACGAGAAAAAACAGCGCGTTTCGAAACGCGGACGAGCGGTTTTCAGAAAAATTCCACAAAATTTGTGCACTCTGAAGGATTCGCACGAAATTCGATCTCCAACCACATTCGCCGACAGTTTACTCGCCGTCGAAATTTCACCGCGATAACAAACAAATTGAGCGTATCGTAGCACGGAAACGGGCCTTATTCATATTAGGTTGAAATTCTATGAATTTCGGACGATTCGGCAGCCGCGCGATAAATTTAATCGCAGGCCGGATTTAACAACAGTTCACTGGTGGCTTACATTTAATTTAGATGTCGCTATTAAAAATGCCACCTCAGAGTTCACGGACATAACATTTTTTTATTTTGATTTTTTTTTCTCGACGAACTTTGCGAACGACTTTAAAGAAACAGCAATGCGCGAATCAGATTCGCGTCATTTTTCACTTCCTCGAGGAGCTTTGTTTTCGTGACAAAGCAGAGTTCCAAAGCTCCTGCGTCGATGTGTTCAGAATTCTCTGAAAGATCCGAACATCCGATGTAAAAAAATTCTCCGTTGCGATTGTTTTTGGTATCTTTCCCAAAATCTTTCTACTCGCCGTCGTTTGCGAATTTTTCAACGAATTGGACCAAAATCGTTCGAACTCGCGCAAAGTTCGAACTTCACCGTCAAAGTTGACCCGTAATTCACGTTTCATTTCTCTGAGACTGAATCACGTTGAAGACCCGGAAAATTCGAGTCCAACTTTTGCGAAGCAATCCCACTCGATGATGCTATTCAATTTTATTTATTTATTCCACGGACCAAGCCCTTTGCAAAATTTTAACACATTTACGAAATGATAACGCAATAACGTGATTTATCGACGAGTATCGTGTAAAACGGCCTTAGTTCGCCGAAGGAATGGATAGTACAGAAATGTTCGATGTAGACGACGGAATAGCTTCGAATGAAGTCCGGTCTCGAAATTTTGATCGCAGCGCATATGTAAAATCGAGTCGAGTGCATTCTTAGAGGCGAAGCATCGAACAATCGATACGATGGAATTTTAAGCGCAACATCGTTGAACAATGTTGCAGCCAACAAGACGATTACCAGTTGGTAAGGAAATTGGGCCGAGGAAAGTACAGCGAGGTGTTCGAAGCCATCAACGTGACGAACAATGAGAAGTGCGTCGTCAAAATACTAAAGGTACGTATAAAATGCTTTTTGAAGCAAACCTGACCGAGCTATCGCCGCTAATCATTCGCCGTTCTTTGTTTCAGCCTGTGAAAAAAAAGAAAATAAAGAGAGAGATCAAAATCCTAGAAAATCTGCGAGGTGGGACCAACATAATCACGCTCCAAGCGGTCGTCAAAGATCCGGTCTCGAGGACTCCGGCGTTGATATTCGAGCACGTCAACAACACAGATTTCAAGCAGCTTTATCAAACACTGACAGACTACGACATTCGATATTATCTTTACGAACTGTTGAAAGTACGTGAGTCTTCTCCGTTTCGTTGGAGTCAATTGATCCGTTAACGTTGCCGTTAATGTCAATTATCGATTGGGATAGGCTTTCAATTAATAATAGGTCAATAGTCGCGATCCCCTTTGGCTTGATAATGTTATACATTTTTCTCGCTCTCTCCATACAAGTAACTATTTCAATTAAATTTCTTTCCCGTCCGAGGTTTATCGTGGATATGTGAATTATGTCTCGTTAGTCGAGAAATTTCTTGGACTGCCCCTTTTTTTATCTCGAATAATCGTATCTTACTTCACCGTCGATTGAAGAACTTGTCGCATGTTTTTCGTTCTGTGAGAATAATTCCTTGATTTTCTTGCCCATTCTCTTTCCAGGCTCTGGATTACTGCCATAGCATGGGTATAATGCATAGAGACGTGAAGCCGCACAACGTGATGATCGATCATGAAAACCGCAAACTGCGATTAATCGATTGGGGATTGGCTGAGTTTTATCATCCAGGACAGGAGTATAACGTGCGCGTAGCCTCGAGGTACTTCAAAGGACCGGAGCTTCTCGTCGATTATCAGGTACGCGGAAACGCGGCGAAAGTTACAATCGAGCGGGGCACGAAAGCAATTCGAAAGTCGTTATTGTCGGAAATATTTTAACGTCACCCCGACTGAAAATAAAAATATAGAAGAGTCGGAAGAATTTTCAATGCAATCATTTGTTAAAAGTCGATAAAAATTTGTATCGAGTAGCGAGCAGTTTCGCATTCGCGTGCCGACGATGCACATTTGACATAAATTTAATAGTCACCGGTGCTTTAGGAACGGAAATAGTGAGATTTCATACCCACGAATTGAGAAGATGGCGCCGAATCGTCGATATAATCGAAGAAGAATTTCACGAAGGTCTTTCGTTCTGTACGAACATTCGACTGATTTTAACTTTCTATTGAAAGCGGCCGCTCGTCACAGAATTACCATGTAAAATTGTGTTAATTTTCAAAGGTTTTTGAGAAGATACCGAACGAAAGAAACTCATGTTTACCGCTTTTCGTGGCTGTGAAAACCGGGAATCGCGAGCGGTAAAAGCTCGAATTTTTCCGGATTTCGCTACAGTGTTTTCTAACTCGATTGAAATTTTTTTATCGGGTGGAAACACGCCGGTTAGTCGCTCGAAAGTATCGTTATTGACCGATTTGTTTGCACTTTTTCCTCCAGATGTACGACTACTCTTTGGACATGTGGTCCCTGGGTTGCATGCTCGCCAGCATGATCTTCAGGAAAGAGCCCTTCTTCCACGGCCATGATAATTACGATCAGTTGGTGAGGATCGCTAAAGTTTTGGGTACAGAAGAGTTATTCGAGTATCTCGATAAATATCACATCGAGCTTGATCCTCGCTTCAACGACATATTAGGACGACACTCGCGAAAGCGCTGGGAACGTTTCGTACATTCGGAGAACCAGCATCTCGTCTCTCCCGAGAGCCTCGATTTCCTTGACAAGCTTTTGCGCTACGACCATTACGAGCGGCTGACCGCTCGCGAAGCTATGGAGCATCCTTACTTCTGTGAGTATCCAAATCGCTTATACATATCGAGCGTAGTCGAAGGCCGGCTTTTCGTGGAGTCCGTAGCCACCGAAGCTTGAGAAAGGACGAGAAAGAATTGCGAACATATCGGATAAAAATTGTAAAAAAAATCGAGGATGGGAAAGGCGTTGGAAACATTAATTCAGCATAACGATAATTCCAAAATGGAAACGAATTACTGAAATAAAATATTGAGCTACAAATTAACCGGCAACCTTTTTGTTCTTACGAAAATAAGTCGTTAACATTTGAAAATGTTTTTTTTATTGTGGAATTGACAAATTATTTTAATAAAAAAAGTCACTGCCGCGGAATTTGTTGCTCAATGTTTTATTTCGGCAAATTGGTCATAACTTCTTGGAATCATCGTAATGCAAGTTTGATGGTTTTACAGCACCCTCCGCATGCTTGGAATTGTTTCAGATTTTTATCCCATCGAAAAGTTTCTGGAATTTTCTCGCATTTCTCTCTCAAGCTCGCGTCGCATCGGACTCAACGAAGCCTCGTTGCCTTTGGTGTAACGGAAGAAAAAAACAACGAATATTCATTGTATAATAATTGTTGTTCCAGATCCAATCGTGAAGGAACAGGGCCGATCAACTATAGCGTCGTCTTCGCCTACTCCGATGGCAGGTTTACTGCCCGTAGTTGAGTAGCGATCCAGGTAATATCCACGGCATTGAATTTTTGTCTTACCTGGATTTTTCTCAACTATTCACGATGCAAACGAATGTTAAAACGTCCATATCTATAATTTGCATTAACAAGCTTGTATTTAATTTAATTAAAAATTTAGTTAATTATTTGCGAGAAAGTCTACAGCCTTTCTTTCGTTCCTAACTCTGATTTGTACACTCATTGTCGCTCGTGATCCTTGCTTATCCAAGACGCGTCGTCCGGGAGCTTCATATGAACATTAAACAAATATCTCTATATTATATAAATAAGTCGCCGCCACCGCCGCGTACAAGAATTGAGGGACTTGGAATATTTTCGCATGCAATTCTGGGGAATTCCCGGAAAATCGGCGGGCATTCCCGGACAATTCTGGAGAATTTCTGGAATTCCCCAGAATTTCCGGAGATTTTCTAGAATTTCCGGGAATTCCCGAAAATTCTGGGTAATTGGGCGAGTCCAAAAATATTCTGTCCCTAAAGTGGTCTGGGCCCGAAATATTCTAAGTCCCAAAAGAGGCCTCGGCCGAAATATTCTAAGTCCCTAAAGGGGCTTTGGCCGAAATATTCTAAGTCCCTAAAGGGGCCTCGGCCGAAATATTCTCAGTCCCAAAAGGGGCCTCGGCTAAAATATTCTAAGTCCCTAAATATTCTAAGGCCCTAATTCTAATATTATATTATATTTCAAGGGACTTAGAGTATTTCATGCAAAGGTTCTTATAGGGACTTAGAATATTTTAGGCCAAGGCCCCTTTAGGGACTCAAAATGTTTCTGACCAAGCCCCTTTAAGGGGGCGGGGGGAAGCAGAAATGTTTTAATTCCCCAATTTTTGAACACAGCGGCGGTGGTGAGATATCTATATCGTATAGAGAAATATCCCATTTGATTTTATTCCAGAGCCGCGAGGGCGCGAGCCCGCAGGCCCGCTAGTATATATATAACTAACGCTTTGAAAGAAAAATCATTGATATATATGATTCGATTCGTTTATGATACACGGTGCGTCTTCGAGAAAAGTTATTTGACTAGGCGTTAAGATTAGTACCAGCGGTACAATTCGGCCAAACGTGAGATTCAACGAAAATTACGACCGGTTCTTAACGGGATCAAAATCCATCGTCGTTTCGTTGAAAACATTTCGATATTGTCTGCAACTCCGATCTTTTCGGTCTTCCGGGAGACCGGATTTTTTTCGAAAGATTTTTGTCCCACCGCGAAGCGCTCGAAATTCTCTGCGGATCTCCCGTTCGGCCGGAATGTACCGACGGCGCTGCCTTAAAATTAACTCTTTACCGCATATAAGGTTTCAGCAATCATCACGTGACAGCGGTGTGGATGCATCGCGCGGTGCGTAAGACGCGGTAGCGGAGCCTATCGCAATCCGGAGAACGCGTGCGATGCGCGAATCATGCGATATTCTTACATACGGCAAAGGGTTAATATATTTAGCGGTATATTACAATGTAAACGGAACGCTTCGTGTTGCCGATACTTTAAGTGTTACCTTTTTATGTAGATTATCAATGACTTTCCGATTGTTTTTTTCTTTTTTTTTTTTTTTTTTCGTTTTTTTTTCGTCTCTTTCTTTTTTTCCATCGTAAACTCGAAAGGATTCGGAATCCGCTACCATTAGTTTGTAAACCTGTTTCTACTATTATCCTCCTTAACAACAACAACAACAAGAACAACAAAAAGCAAATATTTTTATTTGAAAATTCAAGAGATGTACCGTAAAGAAAAACACTAGAAATAATTCGATCCTCGCCCGAGCCCGAGCGAGCAACATCGTCGACGACCAAACCGCAGCGTGGACATCGCCGCACCGACGACGGAAACTGTCGCCGAATTTATCGAAACGCCAAGTTTTTAACATTTTTTTATTATTGCTCTTTCTTTCTTGTCGATCGTCTCGTTGTAATTTCACGCGGGAAATGTTTTACTTTCGCTGCAATGCGAAGCAAAATTGTGCGTCGTAAATGGAACGAAAATTGCTGCGTGTTTTGTCGCGTACAAGATGTAATTTTCTTTTTCTTTCTTTTCCTATCGTTACGGTGCAGCTGTGTTCGTTAATTTTCTCGCGGCATTGCGTAGAGAGCGAGAGGCGACGCGGCGGCTCGGCGACCGAGCGCAGTTATAAACAATGTGCGAAAAAAAAAGAAGATTATGACAGAGTGAGACTGATATAAAATTAAAATATCGTCTAGAAGGAACGCTTTTTCTATTCCTCGTCGCCTTTGCAAGCGTATTGGCAATCGCGACTTGTGTCGGATGCTGCGAGTCGGCGCGCTTTTGTAACTCGAAACGGCGCAAAACCACGACGGTTTTCCAAAACGAAAGTCGAGCGTTTGGGACTATTTCTGTATATTTATCAAAACTATATCGAACCTAGCGGGCGAGACCAATAGTTTTCGTAGGCGCTTCGCGAAACAAAAGGTCCTCCGGCTGCAAAATTAATGTGGTCTTTTTGGGCCCTACCGAAGAGAGCAATTCGCGGGGAGTTCGAAGAGAATTTTGCGAATCTTCCGACGGAATAAAAATCTGGAAAAATTGACCCGTCCGAAAGATGCTAAGATTGATTTTCCATAAGGATAATTCGAAAAAGTTTGTAACAAATTGGTAAAAAACAATCTTTTTTGCATCTTTCTATGCTCGATTTTTCTCGGATTTTTATTTCATCGATGAGTGTTTGCAATCTCTCTGATTCAACTCTCGAATTTACGTGGCGTCGGGTCTAACGAAAGGACTACCCTAAGTATGTTTGGGTCTCGCAACTTTGGTCTTTTCGGAACTCGGAAATGCGCCGTATGCGCGCCACGTCGATGTGCAATGCACCATCCACTGGAATCCGCAAACATCGGGTGCATCGTTGTGATTTTATCGGCACAGCTGACAGCGGAATACCAGCGATTTCCGTTGAACCGGATTCAATGGTTATTTTTTTTCCAAGCAGTTGCCGAGACGTGGTCGCGCAGGGTGTTCATGCATAATGAAAAAATTATCGGTGCCGATGCGCATCTTTGAGGTAGTCCAAGCGTATGGTGTTCATTTCGCATAAGTCCGAGGAAATTGAGAGAAATTGGGAATTGAATTGCGGACACTTGTCGATGGTATTAAAATCTGAAAAAATTCATGCACATCAAAGGTACTGAAAAGATTAATTTTGCATATTAATAATTCCAAATCGCTATTAACAAATCGATGAAACAAAAAATTGTTCAAGACATTTTCCGGCAACACAACTTTTTCTTCAATGAAAATAATTTTTTTATTTTTCTGAATGCGTAGGAATATTTTCAGATTTTTTAATTGACTGAATTTTTTTTTTTAATGGAAACAATGTGTGGAAAATCATCAAATTCAAGGTCAATTAAAAGATCTGAAAAAATTCATACGTAATCAGGAAAATAACAGAATTATTCTCATTAAAGAAAAAGTTGTATCGCCGGGAAATTTATTGAACAATTTTTTGTTTCATCAATTTTGCTAATAACAATTTGGAATTATTATTATGCAATATTAATCTTTTCAGTATCTTTAATGTGCATGAATTTTTTCAGATTCTTATAAAATCGAGGAGTGTTTGCAATTCGCTCTCAATTTCCTCGAACTTATGCGAAATAAACACCTCACGCATGGACGACCTTAATCGTAACAATTCACGACTAATGTTCAACTGTCGCAACTCATCCAACTGCGTAAAAGATAAAATAATTCCATCGAAATTTAATTGTGCCGTTCTCGTGGCGATTGCGATAAAACTAATATTGTCTAACTATGACTCACGAAATATTGCCGTGAGTCGTTTTTACGATTATTCGGGGACCGATG
Organism: Ischnus inquisitorius; assembly: GCA_963924025.1. Taxonomy (NCBI): domain Eukaryota; kingdom Metazoa; phylum Arthropoda; class Insecta; order Hymenoptera; family Ichneumonidae; genus Ischnus; species Ischnus inquisitorius. The sequence continues at coordinate 3,374,162 of OZ001249.1, forward strand.
CGCACGAAAAGAAACTCGGAATTCAAACATTCTCTTAGGAATTACTAATATCCGTGCCGTCAGATCCACGGAAAGCGTGATTTCGGACAGATTCCGAAATTCGAGGTTCGCCCTTCTTCGGAGGCTGGGAGCCTTTGGCGAGCAGAGTTTTTGTTTGTTTCATCATCAAAAGGCGCGGTAGCACCTCGATGCCAAGTCCGAAAAAAGATTTTTTTTTTTTTTTTTTTTTCAAATACTTGGATTGCGATGGTTTGCCATCTCAAAATTAGACTCGCAGCTACCATATAATTTGAGGCTTTACAACCACCACCGCAGTAGCATCGGTGAGGTTTCACCAACGTCCTTGGGCGCGAATCGTTTTCCCTTCATTCGAGCGATAATTTGTAGCGTTCGCTGCCAGCGAGTGGTTTACCATTCGCACCTTCATTCGAGGTATTATCATGCACAAAATGAGAGACATAACAATTGTAGTCTTTTCGTTTCGAAATAGTTGATTTTTATGAGTCGTTTAATCCGTAGAGAATTTTCATTGATGTTGCGGTACATAATCGTTTCCATCGATTGTCGTTTCTTAAGGCGATGTGACGTACCGCGGTCGGCAACAAAGACTGCGATGGTTTCCCGCCCTTTTAGCCCGACTCCGACGTGAAACAAGCGAAGTTTCAAGGTCGCGACTGGCGCGCCGCCAAACGATCGACTGCAGCGCTCTCGAACCTCGTCGAGCGAATAACCAAAAGAGAGAACGTGCAAAGAAATATTTGTTTTGTTTCGTCTCTTGCCAGTTGTGCGCTCGTGCGCAGTGTCGTCGCGATACGATTTCGGCTGCTTCGGGTGATCGAAGGGTTAAGCGAACGAAACATGGCGGGTTTCGGGAGAATCATTTCCACGTCTTCGAAATATTGCAGCTTATTGTCCAGCAGGTAAAGTCGATCGACGAACGTTTGTTCTTTCACGTACCGCGGTAACCAAATATCGTCGAATGTCATCGCGCATTTTTCATTGTTCTTTAGTCGCCATTGCATTGTTGGTAATCGCGACTCACGTTGCCGTTGCTCGAGGAATGAAAATAGCAACGTTGCGCCGTTCACGTGTTGTCTTTTATCTGACCGACGAATCATTCGATAGACGAACTGCGCAGATAAAGGCGAGACACGCGGACGCGTTATTTTCGTTCTTTTTCTCGCGCGCCGAAAAATTTGGCAAAAAAAAAAAAAAAAACGAACAAAAAACGTCATTGACAATGAATAATTCGACTATCAATTGTCAGGAGCGTTCTTCCGAGTTTGCAACAATGCGCGACGCTGAAGGGCAAAGCGCTGGAAGAATTGGGCCTTCCGCCGAAGCCCAAAAAGCCGTCGACGATTTTTTTCAAATTTCTCAAACAAGAGAAAATGAAGAGCGAGAACAGCGACATGAATCTGAGCCCTACGGACCTAACTCGGGAATTGTCCAAGAAATGGGCGTCGTACGACCCGAAGGCGAAGGAGGCTCTGCGAAAGGAATACGAATTGGAGATGTTGGCCTACTCGAAGGCGATGATGACTTACGAACAGTCCATAACGCCTGAGCAAAAGAAAGCTCTTGCCGACGCGATCAATCAACAGAAAGAGAAGGCCGATAAGAACGAAAGGAAAAAGGTAGAGAAAACATTTTGCTCTTTGAAACGACACGGTTTTGAAAGTTTGGTGAAAAAATTGCACCCGAAAAAAAAATCGAGTAATCAAAAAATATGATTATTCGTTTAAAAAAATAATATATTGTTACGTCCTGTCCGGATGTAACGTATATAGGAATTTCAGTAATGATAGTAATATTAACAAAAAAAACAAAAAAATTATAATAATAAAATATTCTATTAACGAGACGCGATAGTTGTCATATAGTTTATTTTTTAATAACATTACAAAATGCATTCTCAATACTTTCTCAAAATTATTATTTTCACTCTTATTTTTATGTTTTCAACCGATAATAATAATAATGAAAGTATAAAAAAATTTATTTTCGAATTACATTTTTTATTTTTTTTACCATTTTTGAAAAATGTTTTTCATTTTTTATTAATTGAATATAGAATCTTCCCAGTGGTCCGCGGATATTCGAAGCAGGGCAATTTACTGAAATAGAGTAACAATATTTTTGCAAATCCAATGCTATGAATATTCTTCAAGGTTGAGGGCACATGCTATGATAAAAAGAACTATTAGCTACATTGCGGTAGACGCGCAAACTTCTTTATAAACTATCAACACGATTTGGCACTCACTCGACTATCGATTCGCAGTTGATTAATTCATCTAATTTTAATTATTTTAATTTCAATTTTTTTATTTTTTTTGTTTCATTCCTTCGTTGGCCGCGGTCAGGGAAAGCCGGGAAAAGTCAGGGAATTTCAAAATTAGTCAGGGAAAAAATAAATTATCGCCGAACTATTAACAAACGAGTAACAAGTATGTAAAAGGAAGACGTGAAAAAAAATGCAAATAATTAGTAAATCAAAATTCACATTGGAATTATTATTACGAAATAAATATACTTTCTCAATTCAAGTATCGAAGTATTCGAGTATTCGCGTATTTATGAATAGATTCGTGTTTTTTTTTTAATAAACACATCGTCGGAACTTGGGTCAGGGAAAATGAATAAGTTGGTCAGGGAAAAGGCAGGGAATTTTTTTCCGGAAAACAAACGGCCACCATGATTGTTGAATGCATTTTTTCATTCTACGTCTGTACTTTCAGAAATCCCAGATTCTCGGAAAGCCAAAGAAGCCGCCAACGGGATTTCTGCAATTCCTGCAGGAGAACAGATACCAAATGAAAGGCAAAGGCAACAAAGGATCCGTGAGTATTTCGATCGATGCGTCCGATCTCCTACTGAATCCAGTCACCACACAAACCGTAAAATGACGCTGGTCATGCGACGAAAATTCACCGTTAAAACAACCGCGAAACCACCGTCGCGACAGTTTGGATTTTCGCCTATGGTTGTTCAGCGGTGGTTTCCGCGGTGCCGCGTTGGTAAATCACGGTTGTGTTTCAACCGTGGTGGATCAACTGGGCGATGGTTTTGGCCGTGATTCTTGAGAAAACTACCATACATTTTTTACGCACAGCGGTTTTACAATGGTTTTGACGGTTAATTTGTTCATTTTATGCTGTGGCCGATCGATTGAATTTTATTCCATGAGCTGCGGCTTCGGAACATCCTTACTTTTTGCTTTTTCTTTATTTCACGTTTCGATTTCGATCGATGGATCGTGTGCTTCACAATAAATCGAAAAAAAAAATGTTTACCAAATTTTTTTCGTTTCACTCGTAAATGGGCTTCTTTCGAATTATCGAATTTTTTTTCGCAGGACTTCATCAAAGAGATGGCTGCGGAATGGCACGCTATGCCGAGCTCGGAAAAATCGAGATACACGATGGAAAGTAGCAGACTGATGGTTCAGTACAAGCAAGACCTGAAACAGTGGGAAGAGAACATGGTGAAAAAAGGACACTTCGATGTAGTTAGGAATCATGCATTGATGTCTATAAAAAATGTCGATCAGCTGAAGACGCAATAGAGATAATCGTGCCTGACCGGAATTCTCGAGATCGACCGTAATGATTCGTCGGAGAAGGCGAAGCCGATTTGTCGCGATAATCGGCAATTCGAGTCGAGAGACTGGCAACAAAATCGATCGCTCGGCCTTTCCGCGTGGTCGAACCACGAAAAAACGAAAGCGCTGCGATCGGAAGAAATCGACAAACTATGAACAATCCCAACGATCGTGACAAAGACGAAACCTGCACGACAAGAATAAGAGTTCTTTTATACGATTCTAGTGCCTGAAAGAATTATATTCCAGCCATAGCCATAGAGTCCCGTTGAATCTAATGATTTCCACTTTCACGATCGGCACGCTCGTCATTCGAGGCAAATCGAGTTACACAATGAACAATGTTCAACTCTTTTGTAGTGGAACTAGGATTCGATTATAATTTTTTTCTTTTTCATAAAACCCTTGACATCCCAGTGCTGTATTATACACGCGACTTATTTCATCGAATTAAGCAATCCCGAGTCGATCTCGGGCCAGTCGACATCTTTGACTTACTTCACGTTTTTTCATGACGGGAAGAGGCATCGGACGTTTCGATGCGGCGTGTATCGTCATAAATCTTGGAATACCTGGTACATCAATAAAATAACGTCGAATTTACGTCTTCCGATGATCTTCTTTGCTTCGTGAGGTTTCGTAAAAATTTTCTTTTTTTTCTTTGAAACGGGTTCAGATCGGCTCAGAACGACGAAAACTTAGGAACTTAGAATGCATTTGTGTTCGAATCAAAGTCTGTAATTTAATAACGGCTTGCGATATCAAGCTGAAATTTGTCACCCATGTTGAGTTGATTTTCCTTGCACCAAATGTTTTGCAAAAACTATCCAGTCCTTTTGTTCCAACGCGGCTTTTAATATTTAAAAAAATTCTTTGTTTTTCAATTCTTCATTTTTGTCATATCCGACTGATAATTGGTACAAATTTGGGCTTATAGACCAAAGATCGGCACTGGATTTCGGCAAAAACTCTGCAGTCCTCCTATTTTCCCATAAAATTACATTCCTGCAAATCGCACACGTAAATAAATTTATCGCGAGCTTTTTGAAGAAGCCAAAAAAAAAACTATCGCACATGCTTATAAACAGTGCTGGGTAGACTGATGAAAAAGAGGGGGCGGGAAGCGATATGTAAATTTCGGGGAATTTTCTTGTGTTCTCTTTTCGAGAAATGCAACAGCGACGAATCGATCGTGTGAAAAGTCGCGTGTTTCGTTTATTATTAAGTTGATTACACTCAGAAGGCAATACACAGCGTTCGGATGAGATCAGACTCTCACGAGGCGCGTGAGGCCTCGGCAATCCGCGCGATTCCTTTTCCTTCCTCGACGATAATAAAGTGGGACGTATTTACAAGTGCGAAAGGGTTTGGCCGCCCTCGTTCTCCGGTATCGGAGGAAAAGCACGGTATTCTTTTTTGTTTTTTTACGTCGAATAAAATATATAATTCATTGATATATCTCGCGAGACGATTCGATCGGCCTACATCGACGCGTTGTCGTTGATTATTACTTTCGGCTCGTTCGCGAACGGCAGAATATCGTCGAGATCGTTCCAGTATCGATAAATCGTCGTGTACACGACGACGAACGTGAATACGTAAACGGCGAAATCCTGAACGATCGCGCCGAGAAACGACAAAGCACCCTTCAACCGGTGTATCGCTTTCACGAAATCGGGCCGCACGTTCGACAGTATCAAAGCGGCGACGAGCATATTCGAGCCCCGCGATTCCTCGCGGATGTTGCAAACGCATAGCCGGCTGATCATGACGACGAAGAACGGAACGACGATGCTCTGAAACAACGAGAAACGATTATTCACGTCGCACACGGAGAATTCGACGAACGTTGCATTCGATGAATAATTATTACTTGGAATGTCTTTGATTTTTATGATCTTCAAAATCTGACAAAAAAAGATTGATCGACGGCAACGCAAATCGAGAGAACGTATTTTCGATCGCGGTTTCGTAAAATCGTTTTCCCTCGTCTTTAATGCCCGAAGAAATGCGAGATTCAGACAAAATCCAGAGAGATTTTCGAGGGTTTCGCCAATGTAATGAAAATCTTTGAGAAATCGAGCATATCGAAAGTGTGCGATTGATTATTTTGCGTAATAACAATTAGAAATGTTATTAACAAATTGATGGAAAAAAAAATTGTGTAACAAATGACCCGGCAAGCGAGCTTTTTTTGCCGATGAAAATAATTTGTTAATCTTTCCGCGTATGAATTTTTTCTCGCTCTACCTTAGACGGTAATAAAATCGTACTTTTGGAAAAAAAAGTTATTCCAACGAATCACTTAACCATTTAAGCGGTAAAAATTGTCATTCAAAAATATCTGGAAATAAATCCACAAAAATTCGATCGAATTTTTCCAATCCAAATTTTATAACAATTGCATTTTTTGGACAATTTTTTTTTTTTTCTTTTTTTTTTTTTTAAAGCGAAATGAAATTTATCTCTTACCGTGCCAAACAAGTGCTCCATTTTGAAAACCACCGCGATATTCACAAGAACTGCGAGTATCGCGTAGACCAAACGATTGGACAAAAGAGCGACGAACGTCGATTGTTCTGCGTTCGCGTCGGAGATTGAGTTATCTCTGTGAGCGTCGATTTGCGAGCCTGGCATAGCGTCTTGTCTTTCCGAATTGAATCCGACGTTCTTGGAGGTGCAGAGTTTCGCGGAGGTCGCGATATTGCCGTTTTCGTTGGAAACCGCCCGCGCCGTGCTTCTTCGGTGCGGCTCGTAGAAATGTTCTCTCTCTCGTTCGCTCGCCTTCGAGAGGGCGGTAAAAATGTCGCCGAACATGTCCGCGTAAGGCGAAGAATGCGTTTCGTCGTTGGCTATGTCGGCGTTCATTTCTAAGAGAAATATCGAAATTATCATTTTCCCCTCTCAACGACGATCGTTTTTCGTGCGCTCTTTACCGTTGATCAGCGAGTCGACGGTTTGACGTCCGATGAGCGGTTCGTTCGCGACGATTCCGTTGGACGTAGCCGAGGACGAAGTCGTCGCTTGAGTCTCCGTGGCGTTGATTTTGTTGCATCGTTCGGCTGAGAAAAATCGAAGTATCGCGTTGCCGTTAGAAGGTTAAATCCGCGTCGCGTGCTCGCGACACTCGTCCGAATCGCGTTATTCCGACGACAACCCGCGGCTTACCTGAGAATTCGACGTGATTAACCTGAGCTTCGTTCTCGCTCGGCTCCGCCGCGTCGCTCAGCCAACCACCGGTTATTCTCTGCAGTCGATATTCCGCATTCTCCAGGATTCTTCGCTTTCGCGCTTCCCTTCTCGCGGCCGCATCAGCCATGACTGAGTTGAACGATTAATCGCTCGCAATAGCACAGATTAGTACGCGACTTTCCGACATCGAGGACACGGAATCACGGATGAACAACAAACGCCAACGTCGGCGCGAAGTGTCCAGTCATGACGGGGAGAAAAGTTCTATCACACGTGTGATGTTCACTTTGACAATATTCCCCCCCCCCACCCCCTCCGCGCTCGGAGCGACCCATTCGATTGTATCGGCGCACGACGCTTTTTTTTTTTTTTTTTTTTCTTAACCTAACAATCGATTCTCAATGTGCCGCCGCGTTCAATGCGCTTCTCTCTGCTTTTCGCTCTCATGGACGATCTTCAAGACCGCACTATTTTGCTTCACGCGCCGGTACGTCTCGTCAAGCGAATATAATCGAGAGAAGAGAGTTTATCGCTGGAAATGCGATATTCAAAGCGACGAAAGATCGTCGAGCACATCCGGTCAATTGTCATTTGACCGGAACTGCACCGCGCGCGACCAATGAGAGCGGAGTTCGAGCGCGACGGGGAGCGAGTCACGACCCGCCTCCCCTCGCTCGCTCCCGTTGAAATGTTCTCACGTATTTCATATCGCCGCCGGTTGTGCTAGTCGCGCGATTCTCCCGGTGTCTCTGTGCGGCCCGTGTGTCTTTTTTGGCGGGCAGACTTCTTTTGGCGGTACTGGAGAGTTTATTTCGTCGCAAGCGAGAGCCCCATCGTCGTTATCACAAATGGGAGACAAAGACGGTGGTAAGAATTCGTAAAATACATCGCAATAATCGCGAAGCAGATTTCACTCCGAAACGTATTCCCGAGACTCGTTCGAACGATGCGTCGGCTGTAGATCGGTAAACAATGTCACTCTCGTTCCTTCCCGTTTATCCGCGATTTTTCCGTCTCAATTACTCGTCGTCCGTCGGATGAGACACTCGTCAGAGTTTCTCGAAGCACCCGGCTCGGGCAAACGCGATTCGAGCGCGAATAACGCGCGCCTTCGCGTTTTGATCCCTCGCTCGCGACACATTAATAACCCTCGACGCACGGCAGCCCGTCGGAAGCAATCAAAGGATGCAGCTGTCTCGCGATAACGAAATCACGTATCGATACCGAACGCACCGAAATTCACCGACATTCTCCTTTTCCACGATTTGGATCTCATTTTTCGTGCTGTTCATTCTTGTTTTTTTTTTGTTGTTAAAGAAACCTTCGACGACGCGGTCGAGGAGCGCGTCATCAACGAGGAGTATAAAATATGGAAGAAAAACACTCCCTTTCTATACGACCTGGTGATGACGCACGCTCTGGAATGGCCGTCGCTGACGGCCCAATGGCTGCCGGACGTAACGAGGCCGGAGGGCAAGGATTATTCCGTTCATCGTTTGATACTGGGCACCCACACATCCGACGAACAGAATCACCTTCTCATCGCCAGCGTTCAATTGCCCAACGAGGACGCTCAGTTCGACGCCTCTCACTACGACAACGAAAAGGGCGAATTCGGAGGCTTCGGCTCCGTCAGCGGCAAGATCGAGATCGAGATAAAGATCAACCACGAGGGCGAGGTTAACAGGGCGAGATACATGCCGCAGAACCCTTGCGTCATCGCCACCAAAACTCCCTCCAGCGACGTGCTCGTCTTCGACTATACCAAACATCCGAGCAAACCCGACCCCAACGGAGAATGCCATCCCGATCTGAGGTAAATTTTCTTCTACGAAATTCCTTGAGAATTTTTTGGAAAAGAGAAAAAATTATTATTTAAGATTTTTTGCGTTAATTTTTTACCATTTTCATTGGATTCGCAATCAGAGAGAAAATACATCGAAATGTAGAGCTGGAATGAATTTTCTTCATTTCTCGATTTTTTGTGGAGAATTGCAAATTGTTTTTTTACAATAGAGATGCTTTTTTTATCATTTTTTAACAGTCCTTTTCTAAAAAGATTGCGAGATATCGAACTGCTATCGAAATATGAGGCAAACTTGAAGCCGAATTGTTTGTTCTGCGATTCGTTGAAGCCAGTCCGGTTTGGAGATTGAGAAAGAAAAAAGATTAAAACATTAACGGCACGTGAAAAATCGTTTTCGGCGATTTTCCGTGGTCTTCTTAATCTTAGGCAACAATTACCATTAAATTCGTGTTCGGCGCGATAAAATACATGGGAATACATGGCCAGGATTTTTCTTCTAATTTTTCAATTTACAACAAAAAATTGCAACCCCTTTAAAATGCTTTCCTGCCATTCGTAATCACGCTGTAACGGGTTGAAAGAAAAACTTTAAAAACCCGTAATAAATCTTACCTTGTGCGTTTTTTCCCGACGAACACAACGTTCTCCTGAGATTTGAAGATATCTCATCGGAAAGCCAAAATATCGCCGTTTGAAAATCCCGAAAATGTATTTATTCATTTATTTATTTTATTTACCCTAAACTCGGGAGTTCGCGCGCAATTGTTCTATTTCAACAAAATAAGATATGCAAGAAATATTTCTTTAACGATCGAACGGGAGAAAAACTGATTAGAAGAGTACAAAAAAGAATATCAAAAAGAAATCCTAAATAATCATTCAGCAAAATGAATATACAAGTGTTCAAACACGAGAAGAAACGAGTACTTCGTTCGAACGAATGCATCGCGACAAAGAAACTAAGAAATTATGTATACTCAAATCGATTCTCAATTTATTGCTGATTCGTCGCTTACCTGATCGTGAAACAATCCGTCGATCCACGCATTGGAAGCGACGAAAAAAAATTACCTGAGCCGTCGCTCGATTAATCGACATTTTCCCTTAGAAATTTGTCGTTTCCGAGACTAATTTTCTATCGAAATTTCATCGTCATTTTCCAGGCTGCGCGGTCATCAGAAGGAAGGTTACGGCCTCTCTTGGAATCCGAATCTCAACGGTTACCTGCTGAGCGCTTCCGACGATCATACGATTTGCCTCTGGGACATAAACGCGACGCCGAAGGAGAACCGCGTCATCGACGCCAAGACTATATTCACCGGGCACACGGCGGTCGTCGAGGACGTCGCTTGGCATCTTCTGCACGAATCTCTCTTCGGCTCTGTAGCCGACGATCAAAAGTTGATGATATGGGACACCAGGTTTGTATCGCGTAGTCGCCATTCTTTGTTGGCTAAACGAGTTAATTGTTTTATAAAACTATCGACCGAGTCCGATTGCTTAATCATTTTCGGTTTTTCTCTTTCTTTCCTCCGTTTCTCAAAATTACATTCCGCAGATGCAACAACACGAGCAAACCCAGCCACACCGTCGACGCTCACACCGCCGAAGTGAATTGTCTCAGCTTCAATCCCTACTCGGAATTCATCCTCGCCACCGGCAGCGCCGACAAGACCGTTGCGCTTTGGGACCTGCGAAATTTGAAGCTTAAATTGCACTCGTTCGAGTCGCACAAGGACGAGATCTTCCAGGTTCAGTGGTCGCCGCACAACGAGACGATACTCGCGAGCAGCGGCACCGACAGACGCTTGCACGTCTGGGATCTGAGCAAGATCGGCGAGGAACAGTCGCCCGAGGATGCCGAGGACGGACCGCCCGAACTATTGGTACTTGTTCGAAAAATCATTTTCTCCTCGAACATCCTTGTTTTCACCTCATTCGGCGTATCTTCGACGATTCGCCTTTTTCAACTTTCTTATTCCGTGCGAAGTATGGAAAAAAGCAGTATCATAACCGCGAGAAAAAAAAAATTTCTCTCTTTTATTTTTGATATTTTTAGATCAATTTCCACCCGAATATTTTTTTGGCATTGAATTTCAAGTGTTCGATCCACATTTTCTGGAAATTTAATTCTTGTAAATCAATTTCCATGGCCGGAATATTTTTTTGGTATTGAATTTTAAGTGTTTGATCCACATTTTCTAGAAATTTACCTGAAATATGGAAATAAAAGGGAAAGAACATTTTGTGGACGGCGAAAAATTTCTCAGAAGCATAAAAAACATTTGAATCAAGTCAACAGGAAGTGAGTCTCTCTGTGCAGTTGTCTCCTCATTTAATGTAATGCAATTTACTTTAATTTCAGTTCATTCACGGCGGTCACACAGCCAAGATCAGCGACTTCTCGTGGAATCCGAACGAGCCATGGGTAATCTGCTCCGTTTCGGAGGACAACATAATGCAGGTCTGGCAGATGGCTGAGAACATTTACAACGACGAGGAACCGGACACACCGGCGAGCGAGCTCGAAGCCGGCGCTTCATAAAGGATAACGAGTAATTTATTGAAAAAAAGATTTAAAAAAAAAGGAAACAAAAGAGCGTTTTCGGCTGTAAAAGACGATCGCGATTCACTAACGTTCAGGCCATTCGGCGTCGAAGCAAAAACGAAAAATCAACCAACAAAAAACACTGAGGAAAATTCGCCTCTTTCAAATTTCAAAATGCATTCGCACAGTCTGCAAACGCACGTTTTTTTCTCGTGCATTGTCGAATAAACTTTTTTCAAAAATGTTCTGAACACGCGCCCCGGATTTAATACCGATCGACGATGCGATTTGTCTCGGATCGGTGTTTATATTGTTGAAAAGAAAAAAAACAAAAGAAAAAAAACAATCGCGTAGCACAACTCGAAGATTCGACGAGTTACGATCGCACGTAGCGCGGATTTTCGGAGTTGCTTCCATTCGTTGCGAATGCTCCGTTAAGGCTACGACATTACGAGTATTTTTTCTACTTAGTTTTAAGCCCGAATCACGATGATCGAACCGAACGCGAATATTCCTTACACGCAAAACACGATTTTTTTCTCTCCAAAATCCGGCATCCTCGACAGCGCATCTCACGAAGTATCTGTTTACTTGTAAACTCGTCTTGAACGCAATGCCGTCGAAACGAAACGTGGTCATCGAGAATAAAACATTTGCATAAACTTGAGAAAAAACGTCGTCCGCAAGGAAATCGTGTCTACTACTTTAAACAAAAATACAAAAAAATAAAATAAAAAACGAAAAAGAGAGGAGAACAAAGTAGATGATTGGACAGTTGAATTATTTTATTATGGAAAAACGTGAAAGATTAACTGCATTAATTGTTATGCAAGCGATTGTAGTCTGCGTAGAAAGTTTCTACGGGCAACATGAATATTTCTTTCTTTTTTCTTTTTTTTTTTCTTCTTTTTTTTCTCTTTTGTTTCGTATCATTAATCGACTCCGACACGCGATTCGCTCGTCGTATATTGGCACTTAGTAAAGAGAGGTACGAATAAAATCTAATTGTCACTGGACGATAATTGTTCCCACGATTCAGACGGTTGTGTTCGAAAGCTCGTTGTATATCTCGTCTAGAAGCGAATCCTCCTCGGTCGTCTCGATTTCGGGACTCTTCAGCGATATCATCTCCTCCTCGCCGTCCGTACTCGACGTTCTGCGGACAGAAAGTTCGAGGGCGTTGACAAAAAATCGCGGTCGCTCTTTCGCGCGTGAATTCGTCGCGTTATTACCGGTGTCTTGGGCGTCAATAAAACATCGATCGTATCATTTGGCCTTGTCTGCTTCGCATGCAAAAAAATCATAACGGTAACGTGCAGTTGACTGAACAATTGAAACGTAAAAACAATTGGACGTGAAAAACGGTGTTTCTGCGTTAACTACAGACCGAAGAATAAAACTGATTGAGAGAAATTGCCGAGCGAATGAAGTCGATGTATTTCATTACTCGGCTATTATTTCGAACTTTTTCTACTATTTCGAACAATTTCACACGAGATCGAAACGAGACGAAATAGTTAGGAAGCATTTTCGTTTAAAATTTATACGAGAATCGTCGATTATTTTCAAAGCATGGACCGAACCTCTGGCTTCATTCGTTCGGCTATTTAAGGTAGTCCAAGGGTATGGTGTTCATTTCGCAATCGAGGAAATTTAGAGGTATTGGGAATTGAATTGCAAACACTTCTCGATGGTTTAAAAAACTGCCAAAATTCATGCACATTAAAGGTACTCAAAAGATGAATTTTGCATAATAATAATGCCAAATTGTTATTAACAAATTGATGAAACAAAAAATTGTTCAATAAATTTCCCGGCAACACACCGTTTTTTTTAAGCAAATAATTCGTTTATTTTTCTGAATACGTATGAATTTTTTCAGATTTTTCAAGTGACTTTGACATTTTTTTTTTATGGAAAAAATGTGTGGAAAATCATAAAATTCAAAGTCGATTAAGAAATCCGAAAAAATTCATACATATTCAGAAAAATAAAGGAATTATTTTCATTAAAAGAGAAAGTTGTGTTGCCGGAAATTTCTTGAACAATTCTTTGTTTCATCAATTTGTTAATAACAATTTGAAATTATTGTTATGCGAAATTAATCTTTTCAGTACCTTCAACGCGCATGAATTTTTTCAAACTTTTATACCATCGAGAAGAGTTTGCAATTCCCTCCCAATTTCCTCGAATTTATGCGAATAGAACACCTTACGCATGGACTGCCTTGAGTAAGTGGCCGCGTTTTTCTCGTTTATTCGTATAATTAGCGTAACAAAGTTTATTTGGCCTACCTCTTTCCGCTGTTGTGTCTCTTTATTCCGTCGAGTAGATTCAGGATAGAGGGCGTTAGAGTTGGACGGAATATCTGCCACAGTTTGAAAAAGGCCCGAAATTCCAATTATCTTCAACGGAATGCCTTAACTATGATGAATAGGTTTTTTTTTTCTAATCTTACAGTAACCGGTGCGCTTCGCATTTCTCGCAGATCGATGTTCCTGAATATGTCGTGAACCATCAGCTCTTCGACGCTCGGGTAACGACCGTTGATTTTGCTGAATATCACGTCCATGAGATTGACGACCTGAGCGTTCGAAAACTCGTGTTAACATCCAGGACCTTATTTCGTCTTTGTTCAAGTTCAATCACAAATGACAGCGGTAAATTGAGGGCAAAAATTGTGACCATTTCTCAAAAAGACGCTAAAATTAATTAATTCAATTCGAGAGTCAATTTTCTACAAATATTTGTCCTCGTCACAATTTTTTTTCAAAACTCATCTGGGCCCGTTAAAAGTGTGGTAAAAATAGAGTACTTCAACGGCAATTCTATGAGAATAAAGAAACGGTGTTTTTGTATCTGAATGGTGTCTATTACTTGCTTAAGGTAGTCCAAGCGTATGGTCTTCATTTCGCATAAGTTCAAGGAAATTGAGAGGAATTTGGAATTGAATTGCAAACACTTCTCGATGGTGTAAAAATCTGAAAAAATACACGCACCTTGAAGGTACTGAAAAGATCAATCTTGCATTATAATAATTCCAAATTGTTATTAACAAATTGACGAAACAAAAAATTGTTCAAGAAATTTCCCGGCAACACAACTTTCTTTTTTCATGAAAACAATTCTTTTATTTTTACGAAAACGCATGAATTTTTTCAGATTTTTTAATTGACTTTGAAATTTTTGTTTTTAAATGAAGAAAACGTGTGGAAAATCATGAAATTCAAAGTCAATCAAAAAATCTGAAAAAATTCATAAATATGCGGAAAAATGAAAAAATTATTCTCATGAAAAAAAAAGTTGTGTTGCCGGGAAATTTCTTGAACAATTTTTTGTTTTGTCAATTTGTTACTAACAATTTGGAATTATTATTATGAAAAATTAATTTTTTCAGGACTTTTAATAAATTTGAATTTTTTCAGATTTTTATACCATCGAGAAGTGTTTGCAATTCACTCTCAATTTCCTCGAACTCATGCGAAATGAACACCTTACGCATGGACTACCTCAACGGTAAGTTCGCGCAAAATAATTTTAGCGAATAAACGGTATTTCAACGACAAATATGCGAGAACCGCGAATACCTGTATTTTTAACGAATACAGTTGATATATTTACCTGTGGATACATTTTGAGATCGGAGAGATGCATCGGAGCCGGTTTGAACGAGCAGAGTTCGTAGCCGGCGCACATCTCGAACAGCATGTGGCCTGGAAGAACGATTTTCTTAGCGCTGTCGGGCAAGAAAATTGCGTATGCTGCTCGCTAGTGCATTTTCGCCTCGTCCGAATTTCCTATAAAATTCCGATTTGCAGGGTGAGCTCACCGAAGCAGATGCTGTCGATGGACGAGCCGTGAGGCGATCGCGAGGTCACAACCGGATGGATTCGACTCGTGAAGCCGAGCAGCGAATTCTCGAGACCAGCGAGACGCGCCACGCCGTTCTGCACGACGACGTTTCCCGAGTGAAGATGCGTGACCGTCGGGAAGCCTCGCTCTTTGAGAAAGACCAGCGCCTCGAGTATCTGCCGTCCCATTTGTTGGATCTGACGGAGCGGCAAACCTTTTCCGCGAGTCGCGTATTTCTGGCCCCAATCTTCGTTCCAGCAGTTTCTCTCGATCTGTCGACAGCGAACAAGCATTAGCGTTCCAATCGATGGTGAAATTCCATCGAGGCTGGAAAGTTGGTCATTCCCGACGAGGGTGTCGGCTGATGGCCGAGGTATGCAAACAGGACCGAAGGGGCTTTCGGGTCCCCGACCCTCTTTGCAGATCTCGGGCGACCTTGAAATTACCAACTTTCCGCCCTTGGTGCGTAATACACTATTTTCATGCACCCGTTACGGAAGTCTCGTACTTGGCCCGTTTACGAGAGGGAAGAAAGTGGGTACTTCTCTCCCTTGGGACTTACTTACCGTCCTAGGGCGGACAAAACTCCCAAGAGGAAAAAGTAGCCGCTTTCTCGTCAGCGGGGACACGAAGTACGAACTTTTCGCGCAGGTGAAACGAGTGCCTTACGCGACAAGGGAGGAAAAGCGCGATTCTCGCGAGGGTGAAATCACGAAAATCCGTTTTCTTCCGTATAGCATACGATACTTTTTGTCCTACTGGGTTAAAATGACCATTTTCGGGCGGAAAAAAAACAGCAATTTTTATCGATTTTTTTTTTCGACAACTCACGCCGTAGATGAGGTCCTTGAGGCTGCCCTGATTGATCGGTTGAACGAGAATAACGTAGTTTATGCCCTCGTAATCGACGAATTCGAGATCTAGCACCGGGCATATGTAAGGATGCTGCAGAGCGAGAAAAAGATTGTTCAGAGTGTCCTTCGTGGACGGGCAAATGCTCAGCGAGCAGTTTCTGTTCAACGGCACTAGAGTCAACAGTCTATCGGTCTTCAGCATAGTGTCCCGCACCGCGAACCAGTACTTGTCGACCCGAGAGCCTGCGGAAACAAAACGTCGAGTTTTCTCTACCCTGCGACTCGCGATTCTCGTCGCTTCGAATTATACACTTTTTTGTTTCCTTTTTTTTTTTTTTGTCATTTACGGACTTCGCTTACCCACGTTGTTCAGCTGTTTTATCAGAGTGTAGCGAGCGGTTTGATGTATGTAGGCTTGACAAATCGACAGCGCGCGATCCCTCGTTCTTTTTTCCATCTCCATGTACTCACCGACTTCCTCGCTCGCGGCCGGCCCACTGCCGAGCGCCGTGTACTGGTGTCCCCTGTTTCTGCGTCACACAACGTCGAACCCTGCTTAACCCGCTTTTCCTCTTTTTTTTCATCATCATCCAATATACAATGCAAATCGAATACACCGTTTCGCTGACGGATGAGCAATTTCGTGTACCAATAATTTCTCTTCTCTTCTAAATTCTCCGCGCTCAAAAGTGAAAATTCGGAAGTAATTTCGACCACTCAATGGAGTGAAAATCTGAAAAAAATCAAGCATATAAAAGATGCTGAAAAGACTCATTTTCCATTATAATAATTCCAAAATGTTATTGACAAATAGGAGAAAAAAAAAGTTGTTCAACAAATTATCCGTCAATCAAACTTATTTTTCGGATGAAAATGATATGTAAATTTTTCCAAACATATATGCATTTTTTCAGAATTTTTTGTAATCATCGGAATTTGGGTTTTTTTTTTCATGTTTGGACTGTATTCGCGAATCTATTTGATCAATCTTTTCGAAACTTGTCGGGTGTAATGGGTGGTTTTGTGATATCAAAAATTCGTTATTGAACGCCCATTTTCGAAGAAAAACAATTTCAAAAGAACCAAATTCCGTCGATTAGAAAAAATTCCGAAAAAATGCATACGTGTTTAGAAAGGTTTATATATAATTTTTGTCTGAAAAAAAATTTAGGTTGACGGATAGTTCGTGTAACAATTATTTTTTTCACCCATTTGTTAATAACATTTTGGAATTATTTTATGCGAGGTTAATCTTTTCAACACTTTTTATATGCTTGATTTTTTTTCAGATTTTTATTCCATCGAGAAGTGATCGAAATTGTCTCTGAATTCTCACTTTTGAGCACGTTGCGCACCGTTTTGCGAATTAAAAACGCATCGGAAGTTCATCGAGTGGAATTTCGTCGTCGATCGCGTATCGCGTTCGGGAAGGAGCGTTGATTACCTGTTGTCATTTTCATCCGTTCCCGAGGAAACTCCGTTATTTATTTCTCTTATTTCAATGGCATCGGAAACGTCGGGATTGTCGCGCGACCGTCGCCAGAATAGGATTATGCTTCTCGGGCAATGATAATGCGACGATGTCGCATTACTATTCCACGTTGCCCGACGACTGCGAAGGTTTTCATCCAATAAGAAACGGTCATAACAATATTATTCCTATTTTTTCGCGAACTTCGACGCCCGAGTTTCGTGTGCAATATTACGATGGTTATCCGGTTAGCGCGGCTCGGACCTCGACGAAACACGATAATTGACTCAAAAGTTCATCGCGAGATACGATTTCGGTGCGTTCTTGAGCTGCAGCTCGAGAGTGAACTTCGGTTGGAGCTTAATTTTTATTTGTATTAAATTCAAAGATTAAATTCAAATAAAAATTTAATTTAATTGAAGCAATTTTCGATAATTAATTCGTTTTTATTATTATTTTTAATTCGAATTGGAATTTTATTGTACGCATGAAGTTCGAACTTAAGTTTGATTTTGCGTAACACGATAATTATTCCAAAAAAGTTATTAACAAGTTGACGAAAAAAAAAATTAGTTTAACAAATTCGGCAACCACCCAGCCTTTTGTCCGATAAAAATAATTCGATATTATTTCTAAATACGTGTGAATTCCTTCAGAATTCTTTGTTTTCGAAATTCGTTAAAAATTGCATTTTTCCAAAGCTGTCCGAGTTCTATTCGCGCATCTACTTGATCAATCATTCGGAAACTTCTTGAGAATAATCGGTGGTCCTACAGAAGCACATATCCAAAATTCGTGATTTTTCGCGCATTTTTCGAGATAAAAGAAAATTTGAAAGTCAAGAAAAAATTCTGAAGAAATTCGTGAAACCTGCGACGAGTCAGAAAAGTTCGATCGTGCCGGTTTCGGATAAAATCCACCGTAGCCAAAAAAATGTCGACCGATAGTCGCGAAATGCAATTTTTGTGTACTACAATGAGCTGGGAAAAAATTCTTTTCAATTTTTGTAGGTGACTAAGTCCCCTTAAGGTAGTCCATGCGTAAGATGTTCATTTCGCATAAGTTCGAGGAAATTGAGAGTGAATTGCAAACACTTCTCGATGGTATAACAATCTGAAAAAATCCACGCACATTAAAGTAACTAAAAAGATATATTTTGCATAATAATAATTTCAAATTGTTATTAACAAATTGATGAAAGAAAAAAATGTTTAAGAAATTTCTCGGCAACACAACTATTTTTTTAATGAAAATAATTATTTTATTTTTCTAAATCCGTATGAATTTATTCAGATCTTTTAATTGACTTTGCATTTTATGATTATCCACACATTTTTTCCATTTAAAAGAAAATTTCAAAGTCAATTGAAAAATCAGAAAAAATTCATACGTACTCACAAAAATAAAAGAATTATTTTCATGAAAAAAAAAAGTTGTGTTGCCGGGAAATTTCTTGAACAATCTTTCGTTTCATCAATTTGTTAATAACAATTTGTAATTATTATTATGCGAAATTAATCTTTCAGTACCTTCGATGTGCATGAATTTTTTCAGATTTTCATACCACGAGAAGTGTTTGCAATTCAATTCCCAATTCTTCTCAATTCCCTCGAACTCATGCGCAATGAACGCCATACGCTTGGACTAACTTAAATTCGAACTCGAAATGCAGCTCGGGATGATAAATCGCGTATCGATCGATTGCCCGTCTTTTTTGCGTATACCTCCGAACGCGACTGGGAAGGGCTCGCAGATATTTCTCGGATCGAAATTCTCTCTCTTGAGTATACGCTCTGTGTACATCGCCGATGAGCTGTTGCCGGTTGATCATCGCGAAGCGAAACTATTCGGCGATCCGAGAAGCCGAAGTTCCGAAAGCTCCGACCGCTCGCGACGCTCGATCGAGAATATCGGTCCGAGAGGGGATGAAGTAAACAATAACAGTATCCAATAACTTAATCGTCCGGCGAGTATTGTCTCGTCGGCTCGCGTGGCAACCGAGAAAACAGTACGTGCAGGCCGAGACGGGCAATCGATAGTGCGAGACTTTGTTCGCTCTCAAGCGTGTTCGCGCGCGCTTTCGCCTGTATATACATTTCTTAAGCTCCGAAGCTTAGCACAGCAACTACTCGAGTGGCGGA
Source organism: Ischnus inquisitorius (assembly GCA_963924025.1). Classification (NCBI taxonomy): domain Eukaryota; kingdom Metazoa; phylum Arthropoda; class Insecta; order Hymenoptera; family Ichneumonidae; genus Ischnus; species Ischnus inquisitorius. The sequence goes on from OZ001249.1 coordinate 3,393,631, forward strand.
TGATAAAGCGACGCGAAACAATGAGGGTGGTTTCGCTCCTAGGAAAAGTCCCGCTGCTGCCCGGACATCTTCAACAGACCGGCGTAAGTGGCGAGGCGCTTGTTACCGGAGTTACGCTATCAAGATGAAAAGGTCAGCTCGGCTCCCCTCGTTCCCCCCTGCGCCAGCTCGGTGTATTCGAATGCATTGAATAATTAAAATCCAATACCCCGCTCGTGGCTCCTGTTTATTCGATTTTTTTTCCTTCTCTCAAAGCCGAATTTTCGTGGGAAGAAAAAACGTCTAATGGAGAGAATGAGAACTTTTCGTTAAGGTGGTCCAAACGTATGGTGTTCATGTCGCATTTCAAGGAAATTGAGAAGTGTTGGGATTTGAATTGCAAACACTTTTCGATGGTATAAAAATCTGAAAAATGCATGCACATTAAAGGCACTGAAAAGATGAATTTTCCAAATTAATTCCAAATTGTTATTAACAAATTGATGAAACAAAAAATTGTTGTAGAAATTTCCCGGCAACACAACTTTTTTTTAATGAAAATAATTCTTTTATTTTTCTGAATACGTATGCATTTTTTCAGATTTTTTAATTGACTTTGAAATTTTTTTCAATGAAAAAAATGTGTAGAAAATCATAAAAATCAGAGACATTTGAAAAATCTGAAAAAATTCATACGTATTCAGAAAAATAAAATAATTATTTTCATTAAAAAAATAATTGTGTTACCGGGAAATTTCTTGAACAATTTTTTGTTTCGTCTATTCGTTAATAACAATTTGAAATTATTATTGTGCACAATTAATCTTTTTAGTACCTTCAACGTGCACGAATTTTTTCGGAATTTTATACCATCGAGAAGTGTTGGCAATTCACTCCAAATTTCCTCGAACCTATGCCAAATGAACACTTTACGCATGAGCTACCTTAAGGGCGAAATGTCGCGTGTTTTCCGTGAGGCTAAACGCATCGTGATGCCTACGAGCCCAAATGCATTATTTCGCTCGCATATCGAATGTCATTGGTAACGAAAGCATAAAAGATTTTTATTTCACTCCGTGCGTAAAATGCGGTTTTACGCACGCTTCGCGTGCGCATATCCCCATTTTCGCACCTCGTAAAATAAAATTGCGTACGATACTCGTGCGATAAACCTTTTTCTAACTCGTGTGACTGCAACACGTAATGTACTATTTTTTTCGTCGCTGCAGAATCGCATTGTGCGCGCTGAGCGAAGCGCGAACGAGGAGCCTCGGTAAAGTGCAAGAACACGCACGAACCGCAGCCCCGCGGGCGAAACTTTGTCGCGGCATCGCGAAAACGTGGTTATTCGGACAATTCGAGTACCTGGTTTCGTTGTCGCGATAAGCCCTCGCGGCCGACACTCGATTGAACAGGATCTTCGCGAGGCTGTCGATCTTGTTCGTCAATTGATAGCCCTTCTCCTCCTCGCTGTCGTCCTCCTCGATGCTGGCGCTTCTCCCGCGCCGCAGGACGGCCCTTGCGGTCGTCATAGCGTCGGAATCGAGCTCGATCGCGCTCTGCGTTCTTCGGCCGACCGCTCGTCTTTTCTTCCGGCTCTTCGGCCGCGCCTGGCAAAATCTATCGTGCCCGGTAACGTCCGAGCCGCGTCGGCAATCGCCCTCGTCTCTCTTGTTCATGTTTTGATAAAGATTGAACATCGTGTGTACCTTCGGCACGAACGACTGTACTAACTTGGTCCCGAATTTTCTGAAAGTCGGTGCAGATTCTCTTTGTATACTCGCGCTAATCCTTCCTCTTCCATCCGACTGCTCACTGTCCGGGCCAAAAACCAAGCTCATCCTTCGTGATTTTTTTGCTTTCGTTTCTTTTTTTGCTTTGTTTTTTGCGTGTAAAGAAGATATTTCGGATTCTCAATAATCAAGGCCAATCGTCGTGATTAAAATTAGTAACGACAAATGCAAGAATCGTCGAGTGCAACTCCTTCTATGATTCTCTAAGATCTAAAAACGTGTACTAGTTCAATATGGATCTTAAGGCCGAACGAGACGAGACATGGTTTGTCGCGTATTGTTTTTTCTCTAAGCTAGTGATCCGACGAGTTTTTATCGGGGGAGGGTAAAAGAAAATAGAGAATTTGGTCGCTAAGTCGCGTATCTGCGGAGCGTGAACATCGTTGATGCGTGAATGAATTTACCTTGAGAAATCACAGATCGTTCGGTTTTACGGACGTTTTTGTCGATCGCGATTCGGCGCGTCTCGGGCCGTGTTCGTTCGCGCCGAGACGCATTTGTCGAATGGACGGCCGCGAGTCGAGGGATGCACCACGGAACGACGAGGCGAACCCCCGCGGACGGCGGAGCGAGCGCAGTCGGTCGTGAGGGTGGATGCGAACTGAGTCGCGTGCGGGTCTGCGCCCAACCGACCCCCGTCGCAACGGCGGTACCAGGCGTGACACAGATTCCGGCAGGTAGAGTTGTGTTTGGTGGCTGCGCCGTGACCGGGGGGGGGTCCAACCGCGTTTCGCCGAGCGCGAGCGAGCGAGAGGCCGCGAATCGCTCGCGCAGGATTCGACGAATCGTTGTTAATGCAGTTCGGGCTCATCGCATCGCTGTATCCGGTACATTGTGCACGGTTTTACTGATCCGCGACCAACGAAACGTTGCCCACTCCCCCCGACGCAATCGCAAAACGCCCTCGTCTCCCATCGGAATTTAATGAGATAAATCGTTTCCATAGACATTTCGAGCGCGAATCGATTCGACGAACAATTCGCTTCGGCCGCTAATTACTCGCGTGGCAATCGCGAGAATACAGATTAAGGTAGTCCAGGCGTATGATGTTCGTTTCGCACAAGGTCGAGGAAATCGAGAAGAATTGGGAATTGAATTATTAACCCTTCTCGATGGTATGAAAATCTGAAAAAATGCATGCACATTAAAGGTACTGAAAAGATTAATTTTGCATAACAATAATTCCAAATAGTTATTAACAAATTGGTGAACCAAAAAATTGTTCAAGACTTTTTTTTATGAAAATAATTCTTTCATTTTTCTGAGTACGTGTGACTTTTTTCAGATTTTTTAATCGACTTTGAAATTTTTTTTTTGATGTAAAAAATGTGTGGAAAATCATAAAATTCAAAGCCAATTGAAAAATCTAAAAAAATTCATACGTATTCAGAAAAATAAAAGAATTATTCGCAATAAAAAAAAGTTGTGTTGCCGGGAAACTTCTTGAACAATTTTTTGTTTCATCAATATGTTAATGACAATTTGGAATAGTTATTATGCAAAATTAATCTTTTCAGTACCTTTGATGTGCATGAATTTTTTCAGATTTTTATTCAATCGAGAAATGTTTGCAATTCACGCTTAATTGCCTCGAACTTGTGCGAAATGAATATCTTACGCATGGACTACCTTAAGGGGACTGAGCGCCAGAAAAACAGGTTGCGGATTATATTCGTTCATCGCTTGCTCATTTTGTTTTTAACGTCCTTTACAGAGCTTCTCCATGACGAAGTTATTCGACCGATTGTGGCTTCCTCGAAGCGGAAACCTGTGGAAAGTGAAGAGTGAAAGATAATTCAAAATCGTCGAATATGCAGTTTTTGAGTGTGAAATGCAATTTTTCTATTTTTTTTTATATTTTCATTTTTAGCAATGGGTAGCAAATTTTTTTTCCTGTTCTTGTCACGCGACTCCGTCCCCTTAATGAGAATTAATTGATGGACTAGTTTATTTGTTTTTACGTCGGTTGAGATTCGCCCTCTGGTTTAATCGATCGATCGAATAGTTAAGATAGTCGACACAACAAGATTGGATACGAGATCGCTAGGAATCCAATTATAATTGAGGCGATTTAACGGAAGATGGACAGGCCGTGTATCCTCAATAAATGCCTACAACGATACTAGCTCAGCCGAAGTGGAACAAACACGGAGAGGCGCGGGGTTTACACCCTCGGTTATCCCTGACCCTACCCCGACGAGAGTGAACTCGGAGACCACACTCGTACCTAATCTCGCTCTCGCATTTTTATGGTTGCTTTCAGGAATTGCGAGGAAACCTACGAAGATGATTAAAAAAAATCTTTCACAAGTAAAAATTTCAATATGATTATTTTGAAAATAGCAATACTTTTTGGTTTCCACGACACGATGAAACTATCGATTCCACTGCGCCGAGGTGGAACACTTTATTAAGATTGGAAAAATAATGTTTTTCTTCGAATCTAAACATCAATGTAATTCTCCAGACAATAGCATGTTTTTTTTCTTTTTTAACAATTAGAAAATACTGGCATATTAATTCGACTGAGCCGAACGACATGGATACTTAAAGCTTCGACCGTATTTCATACGAATATCACAATCATTGAGCATTCCTTACGCACTTGTGACGACGAATCGCTCGGCGTTTGGCGCGGCTTCGACGAGTCTCGGTGTAAAATATTTCACGAATTTTAACGACACCCCCGTCAGGCCGATGCGTTAAGATCCTCGCGATTCTGCATTATATCAAACTGCTCCGTCCAGGTGTTCAAAGGTCGGCCTCCAAAAATCTGTAACAGCGCAGAAGTATGAGGATCACTGCACGTGGAAACAGCCGAATATTTTTCGCGGGTAAGTCGATTGTGCGACGCGATACCTTGGACATGAACTCGAGGATTCGGCGCGGTGTAAGCTCGTTTTCCGCCCTCGGACCCCACTGGTAATGCTTTATCGGCGGATCCGACTTGTCCACGGTAACCAATTCCAGATAGCCTTGCTTCACGAATTTCTGATGAAAAATCCATCAATCGAAGAAAAAAATTGATAAATCGATGATTCGATGATCGAACGTGGAATAAGAAAAACTCATGAAAAGTACAATTAATAAATACATACATGTATCGAAAAATAAAAAAATGATTTTTGTAATAAAAATTTTCATTCATAAAGCTCACTTCGGTTACTAAGGCTCTGACATCTCCGAAGTATTCGTGTACGTAAATGTCCTCGTCTATGATCTCCAGAGCTCTGAGCAGATGGAACAATTCCTCTGGGAAGAACCAACGAACATCATCGATTTCGTGCGGATTCGGTCGTTGAATGAATAAATAAATGAAAAGCGAATCGACGTCCATTCTCACCTTCGCTGCAACCATTCGCGCCGCACATGAAAATGTGCGCCAGCACGATAAAGCAGAGAACCTGTTCCTTCTTCTCGTTCGCGGAAAAGCGCAGATGAGGCGCGCTGTTCTCTATGTCATTGGTGAGAATGTATTTGCTTCCTTCCAATTCCACCAAATTGTAGCCAAATACCTGTCGAAAATAATCACGCCTGTTAACAATGACACTAACGAGAATAATAATTAAGTAAAAAAAATAATAGTCATATTATTGACATAATAATTGTAATAATATAAAATATATTATTATTATTATTATTATTTATATTTTTAGAATTTATTATAAATTGATCGTAAAAGAAATCTGTGAAACGTAAAAAAAATTAGTATGTAAATTATTGGACGGAGAAACTCGTTTACGCAAAATTTTATATTTAATGAATCGAATTTTTTTATTTATAATTTAAAAAGAGGTCAAATCGGCCCTGACTGAATATTTTCAATCATTATTAATATTAAAAATTATTAATAAAAAAAAAATTATAAAGTTGCAAATTTTTTTTTTTGCTATTTGTCCGTCGCTTTTTGCTCACCTCCTTCAGAGTTATCGGCACTTGCGTCATGATCTGTTTGTAATGCTTGGAATGTTCCGGCAGGGCGTTCTTGACGATGTGGGCTCGTTGTATGATAGTTTTGGAACGATCGGCGACGAACAAGTATCTTATGACGCTGGCGACGAGGTGAGTTTCCTCCTCCGGCGGGAGTGCGTTGGCGTTGGCTTTGCGAGCAGCCTGAGACTCGGCGTTGGCAGTTTGGTCGTCACGACGCTGGCTCGGACCCGCTTCAGAGGTTCTTGACGATCTCGATCTGCGATGCTGCGCCACGTACGACGGCATCGGCATTTCCTCGTCGTCGCTCTCGTCGCGATTGCGATGCCGTAAGTTCCTCGCCGACCTGGATCTTCGGGACATGGCGGGGATCTGCGAGAAAAAAAAATCATCATCATCGTCGCGAGGTTATCGGACACGGCAATTACATTTTTTTGCGTTACGTACGACAGGTTAAGTTTCGAAACGTCCAAAAAATCCCGGAATACGAAAGGAACTTTGAAACTCGTTCGATCACTCGATTGCGAACGTTAATGCGTGAGACAAAAACAAAATCGCGCGATTGATAGAAGACGTGCGTTTCATGCTCGCGAACGGTCACATTGTCTTGTTCGTGGCGAATTTGAATCGTTGTTGGCGGGGCGAGAGCGAGGGAACGCGAGCGCCGCGACGCGACGTTCTCGCGCTCAAGCGCGAAGCGTTACTACTGCACTGTTGACCGTGGGTAAGCGGAGCTTCGATGCGCGCGCGCGGGGAGCGTTTCGCGTTAATCGGCGGAAGATCGGTTAGACTCTGCTTTATTGGTTGTAACTCGAGTTTCTACGCGAACGAACGTCGAAACCGCGTACGGAATGACGCGCGTTACAATCGCGGTGAGCGAGATATTTTCGTCGATAGAATAGTCAATTGGTTTATTAACGTCGCGATAAGTAACTCGCTTACGATAGGCGCCGCGCAGTCGAATCCTTTCGTGGCGCTGCGATCGCGAATTATCCTTCGTTCGATTCGTCGCGCTCGCGTCTCGTAAACGGTTTACGCGTCGCGCGTATTCGCGACGAAGGAATGAACGAAATTCAGCGGGAACGAGTGAAAAGAAACTTTGATACGGCAATGCGCGAGAATTCAATGAGCCGGAACGCGGCTCTCTCGATGCGACAAATATAGCGTCGGATCTCAGGCGAAGAGGCGCGCGCGTTTCCTCGTGGGCATCAAGATCGATACGATCGTCGTTCGTGGTACGTATAAAAGATGCTCGTATCTCGCTCTTCCCACTCGATCTCTCATCCTCGCCTCTCGCGGCCACGCCGGGCACAAGTCTCGGGCTCTCGGATGTCGACGGCTGCACCTGTCTGGCCGTCTGCCTGCAGTCCTCGCGGCGCCAAAGATCCCCGCCCGTTCCCGTCTCATTCCAACACCCCGTGAAGCTAATTCCATTCCGACGCTCGGGCGACAATAGAGCCACCTCGAGTGGCCCCGAACGCTCGCGCCGGCCTCTCTCTCTCTACTCGATTATGCTTTTTTGTGCTTATTTCCTTCATATCTCCGATCCTTTGTCGACGTGGCAAAGATCCTCAACCCTCCGGAATTTTCGTTTTCGAGATCGAAAGTTAGTACGGAATCGAGAGTCGGTACGAGCATGAGGAAGGGGGGTCCGGCGAGCCTGCGTACCCGCACAGAGCGCGAGTGAACAATAGGACGTTAGCCTTATCTCGTCTCGCCATTGTTTTTCATCGTGAACGAAAGAGCGAGGGGCCAAAAAAAAGAAAAACGCTCGCGCTCAAAACTTTACGCGTAGCTTACGCACCGCCGAGTAAGAACGGCGATAGAAAAATCTCTTTCACCGTGATATTCCGAACGATTCGGCCCGAGCACGCGAAGCCGTCGAGCACGCATCGGGATACGTCGGCGAGAGAAATACTTTCTCCACCCACTCTTTTTCTCTCCGTCCGATGTGATCCTCGGCGAGTCTCACGCGGCGTGATGAACGACGGACAAACGGCGAGCGTCGCGGTCTTTCTCGGATAATAAATAATTGCCTAATTACAGGTTAGTCAAGATCGGCGGAATAAGCGGGAACCGGCCCGAGTTCGACGGAGCCCGATCATCGCGCGCGGAGCTGTTTCTCGACATCGTACGGTGGTTTTTTTTTTTTTTCCTTATTATTCCACATCGTCCGAGAACTCTTTTATGTGAGTACCGAAATCTTGTTATTCCACCGTAAAACGTACAAATACGAATATTAATAATAATAGCCTCATCAATATTAATATTTGGGTAATAGCGAAATTATATTACTCGAAATATTTATTACCGTCATTATTGTTATTGATATTCCTTTCGAATGTTAATTAATTATCGTAGGAAAATAATTTCCAACGAAGCGGTCCATCGCCAACAGAAAGATGAACATTTTTTTTTTTTCGACCATATATTTTTTTCTTGATTCTTTTCAAGCGATATTTTATCAACACTCGAACTAAACGCGTTTTTGCGACAAAAAAACTCAGTTTCTTCCGTATTTTTTTTAAACAAAAAAAAATGGCGTTTTCGTCCCTATTTCCCTTGCGCCAGGTGGATTTTGGACCCTTAAGGCAGTTCTTTCGTTACGTCTGACGAATCCCTTGAGGAATTAAAAAGAATTTCAAACACTGCCGATCGCATTCAAATCAGACAGAAATCAGCGATAGGGAAAGTGCTGAAAAAATTGTTTGTGCGTAATAATAAATGAAAAATGTTATCAACAACTGAATGACAAAAAACAAATCATCCGGCAACATAATGTTTTTTTGTTAAGAAAATGATTCGTCAATTTTTCTGAATACATATGAATTTCTTCAGAATTTTCTTCAATGTTCGAAAACTACGTTTTCTTTGTTACAGTTCGTTTAAAATCGCAATTTTCAGACACATAAAATTTTGAACAACAACATGCGTTTTCATAAAAATTGGTAAATTATTTTCGTAAAAAAAAAATGATGACGGATAATTTGTTACACGTTTTTTAGATTTTTATTCAATCGAACAGTAATCTCTCTCATTCGTCTCTCCAACTCCTTAATCTCTCAGCGAAGACGCGAAGAAGTCCGCACAATTGATCGATTTCGCCTCATTCTAGTTTCGCCCGACGCGTGTACTCGCCGCAAACGATCGCCGCGTAAGCGGCTCGCTTCGTTTATTCCGAACGTTTGATAGTTAAAATGAGTGTAACATTAGCCGCGAGTAAATGTGTTTCAGCGTTCGCGCCGTAGCGCGAAATGGTAGAGGTTGAAAAAGCAGATAAAGTATCCCAAAGTGTCGATACACCTGTTGCGGGTCGGGGGGTACATATTATCACGTTCTACTAACCGACTCCACGTATATAATGACAAGCTGCGCGCACGCAGTGGTCTCGGCGAGTATGAGAAACACTCGCGGGTTCTCCACTTCGCATATCTTCTCACGCACCGATACAGCGTCGTTTATTTACCCGCGGCGATATAGATATATCTGCACAGCTATAGAGCATGAAATATCCCCGAGGTGGATATCGTTCGTGATATTTTCTCCTCTCGATCCGTCTCTCTTCTCTCTCCTTTTCAACACTTTCTTTTCTTCATTATCTCGCGCACATCGCGCCATCATTGCTCGAGCTTTTGTTTGGCCTCGCGCTTGCCCACCGTCATTCTCCGGTTTCGCATATCGAGAGCAAGATCGCCGAAGGAGCGCAACTTTCGTCGTCGGCGGGAGTTTTCGTGCCCAACTCTTCGTCCTCTCTCTTTCCGCGACGAGGGAACGCGCTATACGTGCCCGGGTTGATCGTCGATTCCTCGTCTCTCTTTCCCTCGCACGTGTGCGTTGCGGTGCGCCAACATGCGCCGCCGGGCCCTCCGATGAATTATACAGCAAGGCCTCGCCGTATAAGGCCCGAGCCGAGGGAACTTACGCGAACGCCACCGCGCGGTTATCTCCGTACTCGGGTCAAACACGAAAACTCGAAGGGACACGAGATTCCTCGGGGCTCGCGAGGATTCTCGTTTGTTTCGTATCCCGTGCGATCCGAAAGGGCTTCGGATGATCGGCGCAAACGGGCGAATTCCGACGGAGCGCGAGACGAGCCGTTCGAAGTCATCCGAGCGACGGGCAAAGTTTCCAGCAAGAATAACGGGATGGGAAGGAAAACGGACGTTTTCTCCGGAAAGGAGCGTTCGCCGGATCTTCGTCGTCGAATCCGGGCGAGATACGCTCACTCGCTTGTCCGTCGGCGATGCAGAAGGAGAACCGACGGAGCGATCTGGCGCCGCGCTGTCGCATCCTATATACTATCTTTCACGCGTACGCGCGTATATCTGTATACATCGTATACCAAAGTCGGATTATAGTAGATAGAGCGAGCGCGGACGGGGAAGATGCGAGAGTCATGCGAGTCGCGAGGGCCGCCGGGCTCTCACGCCAGATCTCCTCTCCGTCCCGTTCTCCAGCAAGCATTGCCCCGATGTTCCACAGTCACTGTTCCCGTTCCCCGCTATCGCTGCCGCTGCTGCTGCTGCTGCTGCTGCTGCTGCTGCTGATGGTGGTGGTGCATTAATTAAGCGCAGATGCCGATGCCTTGTCACCCGCCATTTGCCATTTGCCATTTGCCATTCGCGCGAGCGTTTGCGTTTGGCGAGGAAGGACCAGGAACCGGTGTACTCTGCCTGGGCGGCACCTAATTCATCCTCGTTCGTCCGAACCGTTTCTGTCCGCCTGTCCGGGCACATTCCCTCGACGTCCGCCTCCTCCTTCCTCCCTTCGCCGTGCCAGCAAGCTTTCGTCCGTAGCTGCGAATGGCAACAGCATCGAGTCCATACAGTCCACACGATTGTGGAAGCTCACCAAAGGCGAAAAAAAAAAGGAAACGGCGATCGGAGAAACTTGGCCAGACTTCCCGAGTCGAAATTTGGAGCCTCCTCAGAATGCCAACAGAGGCTGTTTCCTTTGTGGTACAAGACCGCTACCCTCCGCAGAACCTGCCACAGCCTCTTTGCAAAATTTACCACCACCGTAGACCCTCCACGCGCCCTACAATGAGCTCCGTTAATCCTCACGCAATTGTTTTCGACCTACTATCCCCTGCTATACCCTTCATTCAGCCTCTCAAAATCCTTTCCGCCCTATTGTACCCTGCATTCATCCTGATAAACTTTATTTCGCTCCAGTATACTCTTTGGCGACCTCCCAGACTTCCCTTTGACCTAGTATAACCTCCGTTGAATCTTCCAAATTTGACTTCGATAATCAGATTCTTAACAAAGCCTCCTGGAGCCTCCGTTTAAATGCAAATGGTTGCGAATTACCGCCAGGTGGCTTCGAGGATGAAGTGTTTCTCTCGCAAGCGGTGCGATACCTAGCAAGTTACTATATAAGAGTCACTCTTTTGATTATCGTACAAGTTAGTCTATGATAGGTAGGATGGTTAGATAGGATAGGTAGGCAGGCTGGTTAGGTACGATAAGGAGAATAGGTTGGAAATTAAAGCGTTAATGAATAAGTTTCCCAAACCCTGTCCAGCAGTTAAGTGCGCGAAATACTTTTTTTCGAGCCAACCGAATTTTTTTTTCGTTCAACAAATATTTTTTTTAGTGTCATTCATAATTATATTATAAGTTGCCCTTGATATCGCATAATGAATGAATTACAAAAATAAATCGCAACGAGTCAATAGTATTTTCACGTTCATCAACCATTACGTATTCCTTCATACACTCTCCGTAGTCTAAACAACGGCTCTGGAGGGACTGTAAGGTCCCCGGAGCAGCTCCACAATAGGCTATAAGCAGGGTCTGGAGGTTTCACGGCGTGTCGAGAAGGGAGCCAAAGGAGGTTTCGTAGGTTCTGTACACCCTACGGAACTCCGCATAAAGTTCAAATGTTCACTTTCTGCCACATTGGCCGTTCTACGGAGGTTCCAATTTATACGTGCCGCGTACGCGTTACGCCCTCGCTGGAGCCTCCAGACTCCGTGCTTGTTGCCGTGAAAAAATTTACTCGCTAGGGAGCTTGGAGGCCTTGCGGGGGCCAAGAAAATGTTGACTCGGGTTTCATTGCCTCGCGCAGAGACAAGTGCAATGATTAGCGGCGTCGATGCCGGTAAGGACGATTTTTACATATCTATCTGGCAAATTCGGTATTATTATTTCCATCAAGGGTATCAAAGCTCCGTAAGTCGACACAAGCGGTCCACACGCACGCTCAATTTTCTTTGCCTTTTTTCTCTTTCGCGAGAACTCGTATCGCGCACCTGCTCCGTCGTTACGCCGAGATGAGGATACGATGCGCGGCGCTCTCCGGCTGCGTCGTGTTATACTTTTTGGTCCAATTTCCTGGCCTTTTTTTTTTGGGAACGCTCTCGATGACACGTATCCGGACGATGTTGCTTCGTATACGAAGGTGTCGCGCGGAGAAGGTCTCGCGCTTTATAGCTCGCGATTCTCGCCAAATAACCTGCGATGGAGTTGAGACACGGCAGACACGTATAATCACTCCCTTCCCCTCCCGGTATAATGGATGCGGCATTCCTGAGGCGCGGAGGACATCGGAGGAAGCGGACGACAAAAAGGAAAGAAAAACAGAAGCCACGAGATGAGTCTCTCGCGGACACACCTGTTCCGACGACGATGACGATAATGCAACGATTTCTACCTGTTCGACGATCGCGGACCTTTTGCCCGATCATTCGACCTTGGATTTATCAAGTATTCCGGATCAGCTCTCGTGGATTCCTTCGTCAGTTTGTTCCTCGATGACTTCACCGGTTCTCTTACGATCGGAAAAATTCATCACTTTGGACACTTTGTCCTTTGCCATGCAAGACTCGTTGGCGTATCGTCGAATGACGATTAGACGGGAATCGAGGATGAATGATCTCGTATCTCTTTTTCGGAGCAGAACTCAAGTTCGTGCGGTTGTTACGTCTGGGCCTCACGTTCGAATATGTTGACGACTAGAAACCTCTGAGACCGCTGAGACGTAACAGCGGTTAAAAATAAGAGAGGAAACATAACAAGATGGTCAAAGAAGCAGGTACCTCGTCGGCGATGTGTTTCTCCGTGCCCGAAGCTTCGCCGGGCGCCGGTGCTAATGTTTCGTCTCGAGACTGTGAGATCTGTGGGAATCTTCACGGTATTGGTAGACACACCGCTGGACCGGCGGGTTTCTGTCCGTTGTGTTTGGGTCAATTCGACATGCGGGTGTGAGAGAGCCACTCGTTGTGTTCACGAGACCCATGGGGTCTGTTTCTTCGAGATGTAGCCTTTACCTTTACCGAACGCGGCGCGGCCCGTAGGAGTGGATGCCGCGAGAAGAAGGATCATTCAGGGTTCGTCAGGGGGGCAAGAGAAAAAAGATGAATACGTATACGGGAAAGGGAAAAGACCGGTCGGTCAGCTGTTGGCGCCAACGGGTCGTGCCCATCTCGCGCGCTAGACTGGCCAGCTAGCTTCCACCCGACCGACGTACAGATATTACTCAGCCTCCGTCTCGTAGTCTTCTCGTTTCTTGATCTCTCCCCTACTCTCCCCGTTTCTTCCTCTTCTTCTTCTTCATCTTCGCGCGGCACCCAAAGTGCATTTCGCCTCATTAATCTTTCTTTATGGCGTGTCGGCTCGCACACCTCACAGTTTCCATCGTTTCTCGGTGTTCTCTTCCGCTCATTCTTTCCTCCCTCGCTCGGCTCGGAGATCGATATAATTTCGAATGATTAATTTGTCTCGCGTGAACTTCACAATCTCGTTCTCGATTAGGGGCAAATTTAGGAGCCGGCACGGGTATGATTGGAGAAGAAAAACGTTTGGACGATAAGGCGCGGAGTGGGACTTTCGCGGTTCTCTCGCCGAGCAGAAACGTTCGTCCGCCAATGGAGCTCGATCATCGGGAATTCGTATACGCAACCCGGCAAATCGCCGCTTCGCCACTAATAAATCTCGTTGGGACAGCTTCGTTATCGTTCGCTAACTTGTCGTACAAATTGTAATACCGGTTACATTCATCTTGCGATATTTCATAACGTTTCCCGTGGAATAACGAGCGATGCTGTGGGAATACAAAATCCCGTTTCATCGGCTCGCTGGCTCTTACCGCGCCGGTGTATAGCAACGGCGGAAAGAGCCCGCAGGACAATGGGAGCAAACGAAGAGTGGCCGCTGCTGTGGGAGGGGTCGACGACTGTGTATTCATCCCTTGGCGAGCACTCGGGCTATGCCCTTGTGTTTCAATTACGAACGCTCCGCTGCCGTCCCTCGTCACCTCGGAAGTGTCTGGTGAGGGTTGAACCGCCACTGCAGTCTATTCTCGGCCCTTCTTCGTCGGAAGATCGAAGCGAATGGGCATTGTAGGAAAAAAAGAGTGAGGAAAAAATTGCCCCGCAATCATTGAGAAATGCTCTCTCGGTGATTAGCGGACGAATTTTTGACTAACGGAGTCTCGGTTCCGCGTCATTTGCGAATGGGTATAAGTGGAACAGATGACTGGAATATATATTAATAAAAGAGGATTTAATACAAGAACGATAACGATGTTTGCCATCGAGGCGGCTTTGAAGGATCGAATGAAACGTGGGAAGCTAATAGATACGGAAGATCACCAGGATTTACAGGCCTCAATCGATGACCGAAGGAAGAGACGCAAAGCGTGGCGAGAACGATAGGAAGAAATAGCGCAAAACCGTTCATCGTTGCGGCAGCTGTGTAACTCAATGGATGATGTGCCGAACGAGTTTGTGGATAGTTGTTGTTTTTTTTTACTTCGCTTTCGAATGGATCTCCAACGGGGGCGCGGCGCGTCAACGGTAATCGTGGACGTACCGGCCGAGAAACACGATCGAGCAGCGTTGGATTCGTCCCGGGAATTGCTCCAGCGATGGAGGATACAAACGTCCCTTCTTGGGTGACCACACCGAGATTTCTCGCGGTCGGAAGAGGCGGCGCAGATGGATTCTACGCATTTGCGATCGTTTCAAGCGTCGTTTGTCATGCAAATCTCGTCGATTCAACGGGGAAGAAGATTTAACGACTCGACGATGAATTCCTCGAGGGATGAAACCCGCGAAGGCTCAGTCGGTGACGAGCGAGAAGAAAAAGAAAGAATCTATTTGTGATCGCGCACATGTCGAAGAAGCGCGAGTGGCTTGAGAAAGAATAATGGAAACTCGTTACCACGACGGCGAGGCTGACTCTCGCGCATCGCAACGATCTCGCCGAAGCTCGCTCACGATATCGAGGGCTTGCGCCGACGGTTGACTTCCCCAAAGCGCTTTATGACGTCGAAGTACGCAGCGAATGGACAAGTCGCCAGAAGGCGAGGGGGTGAAGAGAAGTAGGGACGTCACAAGGGCCGAGAGAGCGAGAAACTTTTGCGCCGTGAAAGGTCGCGTGCCGGCCGGAAATGACTGCAGAACCGGAACCGGATCCCTCGGAGCGTGTGCAAGGGTCGTCGGGGCCCTCGCACGCGCGACTAAATATTTAGGGTGATTTTTCTTCGTCATCGAGGGAGAAGCAGTGCCGAAATGAGAAAGACGAAACGAGAGAGAAGCTCCTCCAGTTGTAGATTTCCATTCGTCCATCGTGGAGAAAATCTACCGTGAGCGTATCGCGGATAGAGAAATCGATGTTCTTTGTGCAATAATGGCCACTGGTCTGACTCAGCCGTTCGGTATTCGCAATAAAATATCCGATCGCTCGTCGCGAGGCCGCGCGATTCCGAATGATTCACCCCGTCGACGATATTTCATCGTTCAAGGGTGGTCAAGTCGTCGCGAAGTCGCATTCTCCGGGAATCCGTGAATTCCGCGATGTACTTTGCGTAACCGGGAAACGGCGTCGTATCGATCGTCTTTGATTTCCGGAAGCGAGTCTCGTCGGACAAACGCAGAAGCTCTCCGGGCATCATTCTCGAGGAATGTCGTACTTGCGACACGCAGTCTCCTATTATGAAGCGCCGAAGCCCGTATAAGTTTCCCCCGCAGTGACAACAGGGCCGATACTTGGCCGAGTGATGGCTTCCATGTGCTGGCGTGCCACCATTGATAAGCTGCGGGCCAATACTGGCTGCCAATAGTGCCAAGCGATGTCTGCCTACTTAAGGCTACCAGCAGTTCGCCATGACTGGGTCATTACTGGCTGCCAACGGTAGTCAACTTTCGATGTTCAATAACGCCTATCGTCAGTTTGCCATGACTGGGCCAATGCTGGCTGCCAATATCGGCAAGCGAGGTCTGCCTATTACAGGCTACCAGCAGTTCGCCATGACTGGGTCATTGCTGGCTGCCAACGGTGGCCAACTTTCGATGCTCAATAACGCCTGCCGTCAGTTTTCTATGACTGGGCCAATGCTGGCTGCCAACGGTGTTACGTTATTTCTATCCCAACAAAGACGCGCAATGATTACCCATGACTAAATCGCGCTTTGAATAACTGGGAAAAATGCACCATGTTATTTGATCGATGATAATTGCTCTTGAATTCATTTAATAAGTATACTAAAAATAGTTTCGTTCGTTTTTGAATGTCTGGTACCGTATTGCATGAACTGTGACTTTATTAAGTGACACATTGAAGTATCAAAAGTAGACTACAATAGTTACAAGTGTGTGAAAGAAACGGGAAAATGTGAATCCCGTTCCTGGCCAGCATCGGTAGCCAGCACCGGGCCGATACACAACTGCCAGAGTTGGGCCAAAGTTATCATCCGGCATTTATACCGGTACTGGCCCAGTACTGGTTGCCATTGCCGCGCCATCACTGGGAGCCTGGCCGCCAATACTCGTCCAGTGCCGGTCCGATTGCGCGACCCCGTACGGGATTCGGCCTTCGGCCAGCGAAAGCTGAGTATTGTATTCGGACGGATCGTCATCGGTCGCAGATGCGGAGGAGCAATTTGTTTGCATGTAAATGAAGGGAACGTTGTTATATTCATGAATTAGCATATTGTTCGGCGGCGATGCAGGCCAGCTATATTATCACTGGCGCCTGTGGGTGGGGGTAATGCGGTTGAAGCGTTGCACTGATTCGTATGGATGATGAGGGCATGCGTTGGCCCGGGCATCGCCGAGAACGGAGGAGACTCCAGTCCGAATGGCGTCAAGGACGATGCCGGTGATCCGCACCGAGGAGAAACCCACGGAAGCCTGTAACGAGCTTTCAGCTCGGTTGGACCCTCGGGATCATCATCGCCCCTCCGGCACAAGGGACTCTTCGGTCCACGCGCTCTCCGATATAGTTCTCTCCTTCGGTACGGGCCATGACGAGCATGCGCCCGCTTCATTGAGCCACTGACACGCCATCGTGAACGTCATTACGCGGGCATAGAGTATCCCAACCGTTCCACCTCTATTGCGTTGCATACATAGGAGAATATAATTCTAGGTCTCGATGCTCCTAGGATAATAGTCAAGACCGTATATGGCTCGACCGCAGTCTTATACGTAGGACATCAGTACCGGCTGTCTTCATGAAAATTAACTTCACACTGAGATCATATGAATTATAGAACTTCTGCAAAATCTATAATTAACTATAATAAGTGACAATAATTATGATATAACGATTTATCGGAAATTAGAAATAATCAGAAATGAACTTGTAAATCTCACTTATCGTATTTATTCATACACTTTCATACCGCATTAGTCCTGGCGCCCACGTACCTTCTGTATGCGCGCGTAACGCGACGACCGCGTGCTATAACTTCTACATTTTTAGAGCTATCGAGATAAGCGATGCGCCATTCGATTCGTATAGACGAGCCCTTTTGATCGAATTTGGGCACATCTCAAACGGATGATTCTAGTCTGAGATATGTAACAAAATGTCTCACTATGTCTTTTACCGCATTTTCGACCTTCAACCCGTAGCCATTTTGTAATTTTCCGGAATTCGATTTTTTTTCCTTGACTATCGTTAAGCTTACATCTTCTAGTCTTCAAAACGCTAGCAGTGAAAGGTGATTCGTTAAATAGTTTCAAAGATACGCAACCTGAGAGACGAGCGCGCGCGATTCTCGGCGCGGTAACTGCTTCGGCCGTCTATGAAATTGCTTAGCTGTCAATAAGTCACTCAGTTTGACGAATACGACGAAAATCGTTATGACAATTTTTGTTCATTTCAAATAGAGGATCAATTTATCATTAAGACATTCTTCGATACGTTCAATAGTTTTCGAGATATATCGATTCAAACAATTAAATTGTTAATAACAATATGTTCTACCACTTTCATCGAAAAATAACCAAGATTTTCGGATTCAGGAGATCAAAATCTAAAGGACCCACCTAGGTTGTCCCATGGACCTTTCATTGCATACAGGATTATATGATATTTCTTTGGCCGCACCGAACTCCACATTTTTTTTCGTTGTGAGCAAAGACTGTTCAGCGGTAACGCGATAACCCATCGAAACGAAGCTCTCGTTTCGCGCAGAATCATAATTTCAATCTACGTAAGGTTGCGGCGGCATAGCAACTGGCGCACAACCGTGCGTGAGCCAAATCTCGATTTGTGCGTTCGGCCGCGTTCGCGTGTGTGTGCTCACCGGCTGTGCAATTTGCCATTGCGAAGCCCCCGGAGTCCGGCGCGCTACTCTCGCCCCGTGCCTAATGACGGATTCGACGCGGAGCTAATGACACATTCGATTCGGCGATTCGGGAATAAAGGGAAGAATTAAAAAGGAAAGAAATCAAGCCGGGGAAATAAGCGCGAGCACGCAGAGTCGGCCCGCTCGGGCAGCGGGGCCGGTGTTCCTTTCCTCTCTTTCGCCACCCAAAGCATGATTTACAGCGGCGTAGAAGGCGGAGATATTCGCCCGCCGCTCGGACGTTCGGGCAAAAGTAAATGCGCGGCTCTCCGCGTCCGAGTGGCGAGCTCGAACACTGCCGAGCGACCGCAGAGACACGCACACGAGAAACAGGTGTCGGGTGCATCCTGCGCGCCTCTCTCGCTTCTCTCGCGCCGTCGTCCTCCTCCCAATTCAAAAGCGACTCCGCGAGCCTGAGCAAGCAATTCGGAACGCTACCGAGGAAACGCGCGCCCCGCATTAAAGCCACACGCATCGACTCCGGACTCGCTCCTCTTCTTCTTTCACCCGAAAGACCCTCTTTTTTTCCTCTCTCGTTTCGGTTCGACCTTTTTTTCTCGTTCTCGCTCCTCACCCCTGCAGAGGAATGATATTGCGGTATGAAAGACGATGAGACAGTCGCCTCTTCCTCTCTCTCCTCTCCGGGATATTATTATTCAGGGTATGTAACCGCCGAAAATTAAGTAATGCTTATAAAAGGTACGCAGCGCACCTGCGCTCGCTGTCCGTGCAGCCTCAGCAGGTGATGCGCCCTTCAGCCGCGAAACTTATACGCGCGAAGACGAAAGCCCGACGACGCTAGGAGGACGAAAAGGTTGCGGGAAGGAGGAACGACGATACGCGGGACGGAGGTGGGCCGCGTTCGCTGAATGCACTCCTCTGGCTTTCGGGAAGGCCTTCACTCGATAGCGCAACGCAGACATGCACGCGCGCGCGCGAGATACTCACCGTCATCTCGGCTCGCGTGTCCCTTCGGCGTAAAGCCGTAACGAGCTCGTGCGTGTACGCACACGAACCTTTTTCCTCTTTCGGGTTTTCTTCTCCGTTTTTTCTCTCCACATGCAGCGCACCTCGCTTACACGCGCCTCGTGTAGCCAAGCACGCGAAAGGGAGAGTCTTTCGGTCCTCCGTTGAGTTTCGCGAAACTTTGCGAAGAAACACTTCAGATTTGCAGAAGAAAGTCACCACATGTGCGAGTTGATCGAACTATTTTCCTTTCTTCGAACAGAATTTATTGTTTTCAATAATGAGATATTTTATTAGCATTTTATATAATACTCTTGGCGAGAAAAATCGGCTTCAGTCAAATTTTGAGCAAAATCCGTTCAATCGTTCAGTTTTTACGTCATTTTGAATTTTTTTTTTAAATGCCTAGTGGAGCTTTGACTGCCATTTTTTTTAAAATATTTGGCCAATATTTGGTACAAAGTTGGACTATTGTAAACCAATGATCGGTATTTAATTTCGACGACATGTAAAGGCGTTAAGTTTTCACGCTATTGTGGAATTTTTGAAAAAAATTGGTCCGTCAATAAACAGAAATCGATTGTAATACATAAATTCAATGGTCATTATACATTATATTCAATAAATAAAGAAAGAATAGATGATGAAAAAAATAGATATTCATGTAAAAACTACTATTTAAAGTAACTAATAAAAGTAAACAAATAAAGCAATATGCCAAAGTGATACGCCTTTTTTTTAAATGACTCGATTTAGATTCAAAATATAAGAAGAAAAAATGCAGATAAAAGATGAATAAAAAATAATAAAAAACATTTCAATAGTAAAGACCAAACACTCGAGACTCGTGAAAAGTTTCATATTTATTACAAGGTGTCCATTTCGCATAAGTTCGAGGAAATTGAGAGGAATTGGGAATTGAATTGCAAACACTTCTCGATGGTATAAAAATCTGAAAAAATTGACGCACATTAAAGGTACTGAAAAAATTTATTTTGCATAATAACAATTTCAATTTGTTATTGACAAACTGATGAAACAAAAAATTGTTCAAGAAATTTCCCGTCAACACGACTTTTTTTTTTATAAAAATGATTCTTCTATTTTCCTGAATACGTATAAATTTTTTCAGATTTTTTAATTAACTTAGAATTTCTTTTAATGGAAAAAATGTGTGGAAAATCATATAATTCAAAGTCCATAAATAAATCCGAAAAAATTCATACGTATTCAGAAAAATAAAAAAAGTATTTCCATAAAAAAAAAACAGTTGTGTTTCCGGGAAATTTTCCTGAACAATTTTTTGTTTCATCTAATTGTTAATAACAATTTGGAATTATTATCATGCAAAATAAATCCTTTCAGTACCTTTAATGTGCATGAATTTTTCCAGATTTTTATACCATCGAGGCGCGTTTGCAATTCACTCTCAATTTCCTCGAACTTATGCGAAACGAACGCCTTGCGCGTGGACTACCTTGAGAGAAAAGGAAAGAAATTGTCAATAAAATGTCTCGAGGAAAATATTGCGAAAAGCCTTCCATCGGATTAGAAAGGATCGGAGACAATTTCAATTGAATGCGAAGACAAAACAGCGAGCAATGAAATATATCGAATGCGTAAATCATTCGCGAGTATCATTAACGATATTTTATCGACTGGACGTTCTCGCGGCAGCGAGTTTCTCAGTGATAAGCAACTCGGGGACTTGTCGAACGGGCCGATGCGAGCGGCGCCGTTCGTTTAATTAGCCGCGAATCGGATCGGATCGGGTAGCAGCGACTGTTGACGATAAACCGTGCGACACTCTCGTTCTCGTCTCTTCCTACGCCCGCGAGGCCCCGGCGCGTTCTCTTCTCTCATTCGTTTCCAGCGAAATCTCGGGCCTCGGCTCGGCGCGCGGTGTCTCGGAGTAAAACACCGAGCGAGGAAGGTTTCTGTACCCGAGTCCGCGCGCAAGTGCACGACGGAGCCTTATCTCGTTAAGGGGTGTCGGTGCGAACCGGCTCTTTGCTCGGGAGCTCGGCGCTGCGAACCGGTAGCAATTTCTGCTCGCTCCGCGCGCTGCGACTGTTACTGTATTATATATATACTCCGTCTCTCCCCTCCCGGCCTCTCCGGATGATCTCTCGGCCGCAAAGGCCCGGTAGCCGCGTCGCGGAGAGGCGAACCTCTCGACGTCTTCTCGTCGTCGCGCTGAGAGATGCCCCTGCGGCTTAGTTGTTTATACAACATACGCTATGGGAGCGAGGATGAAAAGGCAAAAAAAACAGAGACACGCGATACCTTCGAAGGCTTCTCCCAATGATATCGTACGAGTTATTATTGAGAGACACCGAGGACGATGGGCAAACATTTTTTTTCTCTTCTTCGCCTCGTTCTCGCGCGACTCGTTGGACACGCGTAGAGGTCTCTCGAGAAAATAATAACGTGTTCATCTATTTATTCGAGCTCGCGGCTCCGCGACAGAGAATCTTCGGCGTATGATTCATACACTTTAGATAAATAGTCATCGGAAGGAAACGCGAGGTTGCCCGCTACGTTTGAGGAGGTCGCAGCGGCGCGCGATTAAGTTTCGCACAAGTTCGAGAAAAATGACGGAGAATCGCAGAGACCTTTCGATAGTATAAGAATCCGAAAAATTTCGGGCACATCCAGGATACTGAACAGATTAATTTTTCATAATGAGAACTGCAAAATGTTATTAACAAATCGATTAACAAAAGGAAATTGTTCAACAAATTTGTGGTAACTCAACTGGTTTTTTAATACAAATTTTTTGCTGTTTAAATTTGGTTTGAACTTCGTCCTTTTACATACAGTTTTTCCATATAAAAAAATTCGAGACAAATTGAAAAATGAAAAAAAATCGTACGTATTCATAAAAGTGAACGAATCATTTTCATCATAAGTTGGTTTACCGCAAATTTGTTGAACAATTTTTTTTTCATCAATTTTTTTATAACATTTTATTATTATGCAAAATTAATATTTTCGGTAGCTTTGATATGCAGGCATTTTTTTAGATTTTTATACTATCGAAAAGTCTTTGCAATTCTCTCTCTCGTTTTTCTCGAACTTGTGCGAAATTAACCACATGCGCTCGAACCTCTCGTCGGAACCTTCGGTCGGAAACGGAAATGTAAGAGGAGTAATCGAGAGGGCCGACGGGTTGGGCGAAACAATCAAGGGCAAGGCCTCGCGGCGCGTTCGCTTCTTTTCTCTCGCGGCTTTTGATGGTCAACAGCGGAGGCGCGTCCAGCTGCTCCGAAAGCTGATTAGAGTTAAACCGATGATGGTTTTTTTCTTTTTTCTTACCGCAACCATTATATTGCTGTGTTACCTCGACAAAAATCGCGTGCACAGCGACAAGGTGCTCGGGCAGAGCAAAGAGGAAAAAACGCAATGGATGTCCGCCACAATTTAAGACTGTCCCTTCGACGCAGTCCGGCCAAACGGAAAATTCGAGGAGAATTTCGAGCGTTTTTTTTTTTTTTTTTTTTATGAAGATAATTCGTTCATTTTTCTCAATGCATACGATTCTTCCGAGAATTTCGCTGTCTTACTCGAAATTGCATTTTTCTTTCAAATGAACAAATAACGATATTTTGAATAATTAGACGAAATTTCGAGAAAAAAAAAACATGTATTCGGAAAAATTATGAAATTATTTTGATTCGAAAAAAAAATTCGCATGTTCGTTGACTCGGCGAAGTTTCTTTTTTCTTCAATTCAAATTAATTGAAATCGATGTTTTTGTCATTTTCCGTAAGCCCGATTTTGTTCAAGTTTTAGTTCCATCGATGAGCGTTCGAGATTCTTCGAGAATCTCGCGATTGGCCGGTGCGCGCCGGACAAACTGCTTCTATGAGCTGAAGTTGGGCGCACAAAGTGAAGTTTCGATTCCGAGCGAGATATCACGATACGCAAAAGCGTTACAAGCTGAGAAAAATAACGAGGCCGGTCGCCGCGGTGGAACACGCCCGCGTTCTCTCTCGGGCCAAGAGAGAAATTCTTCGGGTAATTGAGTGTCACGGGTGTCACTGGGTTGTCGGCCTGTTGACGCTGATGCCCGAGCGGAACCCGCGGCGAATCGGCCAGTGTCTCGCCGTGGCAAAAGGCCGCAGTTAAAAGAGGCGTGCGATCGTTGCTCATTGATAGCCGCACCCGGAGCAGGTGGCTCACCGATCGCGAAAGCCTCGTCGAATTAAACGCGCTTTGTACAAACTCCGTATACTTATGTACGCGTTTGCACTCCGAAAAAGCGGAAAGACTGATAGGAGGTTCTTTAAAATTACAAGTTACATGTACATCTCTGTAACGACGATATATTGTAACGACCGAGCGAAATAACAACGCGGTATATTTGGTTGTGGGCCGGATATTATTAGTTATAATGTTCTTTAGTTATCTGTTCGCGAACTGTCACGCCCGTTCGCCTTGACAGTCCGATCGAGACTCTTCTGTCATGACGATCGACATCCTATCGATCGTCCGTACGTTCGTCTATTGTCGAACCTCACTAATATCGTGTGTCTCAACGAATAGTCAACTACATATTCGTTACAACATGTATGAAAATATTTCGCCGCTGTCGTCGCCGCCGTGTACAAGACGGCGGCAAAGATTACGGGCTAAAGTCACGGGGGGGCTAAATTCATGGTGGAGCTAAAGTCACGGAGAGGCTAAATTCGCGGTGGAGCTGAAGTCACGGAGTGGTCAGAGTCACGACGGCCTTTATCTGGCCGGCTAATAGGTATCACAAAGGAGTGAAAATAACAGAGTGACTATCCCGCGCAGAAATGTTATCAGGCCAGAAACCGGGCCATTCTTGGCATGCCGGAAAATAAATTCGGCACGGATATGGAACATCGATATGGCCCTGATTCATTTTCAACCTATTCTACTTATCTTGTTTTTTTTTTTAGAAATATTTATTGTTTAATACTACAGTAGCATAGATAGTGAGGTCACAACAATCATACAAAAAAAACCAAACAGTAAAATGAAAGGAAAAATATAGATAAACATGCCTGAAGGCGTTCAGGTCTCGTTTATCAACGATATAAGGAAATATTCCCGCGGGTACTTTTTATAAATTACGGTTCGTTGTACGGCTGTCTTCATTTTTGCTATGGTAGCGAAATAGATATTAGGAGAAAAAAAATGAACTGAAAAAACCCTTTAGCCATTATCAGTAAGACTTAAAAAAATAAAAACCAACTTACCGTAGCACACAGTACAAGAGCAGACAGAGTCTTGCTTATCCTAGTTCGTTTGTACTAATCTATCTTCCTTCCGGTAAGTTTTTTAGTCTACGTCTTTGGTCATGTTGTGTTTTGCGATTTTTCAATTCGCCGATATGTGGGCACGCAGCGTTGAGCCACCAAATTTTAACAAAGTTAAGCCTATAAAAATCATGCTTGTCTATATCCGGAAGTGACATAGAGCCGGCGAAATTATCGGTATTAATGACTAGCTCGTTAAGTCTTAGCGAGGTACGTTTGTTCGCTTTGTTGCGTTTCCAATGGTAATCTACTTACCCTGCCTACCTATCCTACCTAACCATCCTACCTATCATACATTAAGTTGTGTCGGGATCAAAAGAGTGACTCTTATATAGAAACTTGCTAAGTACCGGAGTGCTTGCGAGAAAAACACTTCATCTTCGAAGCCACCTGGCGGTGGCTTTGCGAGCCACTACATATAATTCGCTGAGCTCAGTAATTCGCAGAATGTGATTAACTTTCTCCTAACTGCACGAACGTTTAGGTCAACAAAATGAATGTTGAATGGACATTGATAATGTATTTGACCAATTTGTGACTAAAGATGATCGTCAGATTGTCGATGACCTCACTTTTGAACACACTTATTCGGTTGTGATAACTAAAGACCTTTTCTTCCGAAATTGACTTATCGTCGAAGCAACTAAGTACTCGAGCCTTTCATTAGCTGCAGTTAACAATATACTAGTTCATATTTCAAAATGTGCCAAGTTAAAAAAACACTGAGCTTAAAAACGCGATCATTGTCATCGATCGAAGTGAAGCTTGCGACGCTCCGTACAAGAAACGAAACAGAAGATTTTTTTGTTCTTATTCCCCTTCTGCATTAGAAAGTTGTAAAAATATGACTTTAATCTGTGCAAAATAGCGAATAAAAATCGTTCCAATAAATTTCTATCGCTATTATAAATGCCTGATCCTATCCTGACTTGGCCTTGAATTGGAATAATACAAGTTGCAGCGATCCGGCAAATCGAGTGAATTTTGCATCAGGGCCGGATCCGGCAATATCCGGATGGACATCCGGTAGATATCCAGAAAACCTAATGTAGCCTGCCATATTAATACCTAAACCGGTACACATCAGGGAGAAGTCCGGCGAGCCTGATCAGCATCGCCGGACTTCTCCCTGATGTGGCCCTGACTGAATGGCAGCCGGAGCAAATTTCTGCTCGGCTGCTTCCAATATTCCGTCTTCTCTTGATTCGAAATATTCCAAGTCTCAGGTTTCTTTTGTTTCAGGGGCCGGAGGAGCGCGCGGCGAGATCTTCACACATATCGAGAGATGCGCCAGGTTTTTTCGGACAACCGCGAGTCGCGTGTCGATAAGAAAAAATATGTATCCGAAGAAAAAGCCTCATCGATTCGCATATGGGAATCGGGTCGATCTCTCGCGCGAAAGAAGCGAACGAAGGAAAAAATAAATTCCCCGGCCCCGGCATCGATCGACCGATGTGTGTACTTCGTAACCGGCGGTTTTTCCGAAGATCGTCCGAAGAATTCCTCAGTGAAAGTCTCACGGGGGCTTTAACTTCTTCAGCTTCGCGAACAAGTCCGGGGTTCGATGCATCGTGGGACCCGACGGAGCGCATCGCGCTGCACCCGCCGCTCCGCACACACGGCCGCGACTCTCGAGAGGCCCCCGCGTGCCCGATCGGCCGCTTCCAAGCGGCCGTTTGACTTCCGCAAACTCGTTTAATCGTCCCGATACGCCCGTAACGCCAGTTCGCGAAAACCGTTCGAATTTCGCATTATCGCGTGTATCGCACATTAAATTTCATCGGTTCTTTTTTTTTTTTTTCCTTCTTTTTTTTATTATTTTCCTCACTCGAGGCGCCGTAACGAAGTGCGTAAATTCACAGCCTCATTGGAAGATTATACGGAAACATTTTTCGCGTCGCGCTCCATTACAGTGTAAGATGATAAGTGCGATCGCGAACGAGCGCTTTTTTTTTTGCCTTTTTGCTCGGACGGGCGTGTCCCACGGGGAGAAAGATCCGAGATACGGTAGTCGCGAGACTTATACTTTTTAGCTTCGGATATCAACGGCTCGATGTATGGCGCTACCAGGCAAGTCTTCGTGGACTCGCGAACGAGTTTTTCTTTTCCTTTTCTCTCTTCGTAACGATCCGCGACTCTTTCTCGATGCGGGATTAAATCGAGCGACGGAGCGATGGCGATCGAGCTCGATCGGCGTCACTTCCAGTGCTCGCGATTTTTAATTGCACCGCACGGCCGTGATTAAGCTAGTCGCAGCCGCACGGGGTTCATTTCGCACAAGGTCGAGAAAAGCGAGAGAGAGAATTGCAAACACTTCTCGATGGTATAGAAATCTTTGAATATTCGGGTTTGCAGGAAATTGACCGAAAATACAATGGAGGGAAAACAATTGACCGAAAAGACCGAATTGTTTTCGGTCAATTGTTTTCCGTTAATTGTATTTTCGGTCAACTGTTTGCGGTCAATTGTATTTGCGGTCAATTGTTTTTGGTCAATTTTCGGCAGACGCGGCGACTAATATACGTGTTCGAACAAGAGGGGGGGGGGGGGGGGGGGGGGGGGGGGGGGGGGGGGGCTACACAGCGGGCCATTTAAGGCCCAGATGACGACAATCGTTCACCGGGCACACCGTTAATTAGGTCACGTTCGTTCGTTCGCGTGATCGTTCCGCGGCTACTGTGGATCTTTTGCGCTACTCGTATTACTGCGACCCGTGAGAAACTCGTCGCGAGATTTCTTACTCCTGTTTATAATACCCGGGCTCATTTTTATTCATTTCCAGAATGGCTTTTTGTCGTCTGATTCACGGGACTCGATGAGGCACGACGATTCGGACCAGTGAATTTCGCGAAATCGGGACCAGGCAATTTTTTTTAAATTACGCATATGGAAGGTGCGGAAAAATATTAGTTTTGCATTTTTCTTCAATCGATAGTAATTTATTAATTTTTCTGAATACATACGAAGTGCTGAAAAAAAAAAAAAAAATAATAATAATAATAATAAATTATTCATTTAGTAATCTTAATTTTTGTTCGATGTGACGATTTAAAATTGCATCGATTAGCAACATCTTTTTTTTAATGAAAATAATTCCCTTATTTTTCTGAATACGTATGAATTTTTTCAGATTTTTAAATTGACTGAATTTTATGATTTTCCACACATTTTTTCCATATAAAAGAAAAAATGTCAAAGTCAATCAAAAAATCTGTAAAAATTCATGCGTATTCAGAAAAATGAAAGAATTATTTTCATAAAAAGAAAAGTTGCGTTGCCGGGAAGTTTCTTGAACAATTTTTTGTTTCATCAATTTGTTAATAACAATTTGGAATTGTTATTATGCGAAATTCATCTTTTCAGTACCTTTAATGTGCATGAATTTTTTCAGATTTTTATACCATCGAGAAGTGTTTGCAATGCAATTTCCAATTCCTTTCAATTTCCTCGAACTTACGCGAAATGAACACCATACGCTTGGACTACCTTAAGAAACCGTGAGAGGGTGGACCGCGTCGTTTGGTGGGTCACACTGTGTTGGACACGTCTTTGCGCTTATTCAACATTCGACGCGCATCTACCCTGGCTCGTGTGATACGGAATTCAACTCGTGTCTTGACGCTCGACGGTCCGGAACTGCCGAAAAAGCGGCGAAGTAACGACAAAATGCAATGGGAACATTCCCGAGCGCTGCTTGCTCGAGCTCTCACCGGGACATTCTTCGCAATTCCGTGGATCTTCAATCACGATCGATTAAAACCTTTTAACATTCGGCTGACTTTTTCACAGAGTAGCTTCGCGAACGACGCTGAAAACGAAACGAGAAAGCGACGCACGCATTTGCACAATTTTCGTTTGCCGATTCTTTCGATCGACTCGGCGACTCGGATGGATCCACAATTTGTCAAAGATTTCAACGGACCCCGAGAGAATCAATCGAGGAAATCGAGAACGAATCGAATACCTGTGATTGGTAAAAAAAGTCAGATTTTTCTGGAGTTTGACGAAAAAAAGATAAAAGGAGTAAAAAAATGAAAATTCGATTTTCCGATTTTCACCAAAAAATTACGAGGCGTACCCTTTGCTTACAAATTGTTTCCGTTTCTCGCTGTTTTCTCCATTTCTACGATTTTCTCGCGGCAAGTCCGCATTGACGGTCCGCAACCGTCCCTCTGAGCAGCAACGTCGAGGAACAATCGACGGCGATCGAGCTCGTCGGAGGGGGAAATTAAGATAAGAAATAATCCATCGAGGGGGAGAAATAGATCAATCGATATTTTCTTCTGTTACAGGCGCTCGGCAACTTTAACGAAGCGAAGGGTAATCGAAGTGGCCGTCGGACGCGCGCACGCACACATGGACTTCCGAGCGGCGGAACGAGAAGGAGAAAAAGAGGGCGAGATCGGTTTCGACGATGCTCCTATAGCGATACCAATCGCTCGCGGGTGCTTGCCGAATTTTTTTCTTTCTTTTTTTTTTTTTGGCGCACCGCGACTACCTGCTCGGCACATGCACATCGACCGGCAACGAAAATTAGCGTTGTTAATTGGACCGCGAGAGCGTGGCGCATGCACGTTGCGCACACGGCGCGCAACGAGTCGACGAGGAGAGGAGACATGCATAAAGAGAAGCGGAAAAAAACAACGGATGAAGCGCCGAAAACGAGAGAGAGTGCAGGTGTGCTTGCGCCGCTTTTGCCGCTCTTGCTGATCGTCCTCGAGAGAGACCCTCGCGGGCGCATCTTCTCGGACTCTTCTTGTTGCACCTTCCGGCGTGTCTCTCGATTCTCGCGACTCTGCACCTATCTCGCAACTCGGAAATTTCATAGGCTGGAGATCGAAGCGAATTGAGGAGACGAAGAATTCGCGAATTACCTGGCGACGACGATTCGCGCATTATTCAAAAAATTAAAACCGTAGCTCAAAGAGCTTTTTTCACCTGGGGAGATTCGAAAAATCTTCTTCTCCCCGGAAGATTTCGAAAATTTCTGCGGAAAGGAAAAAAAAAAAACGGGAAAAATGGAAAGTAAGTTTGAAAGAATTTCGAACACTTCCCGATCGGGTGAATCTTTGTTTTAAGTCAGTCACGGAGAAGGTGCCGAAACGAGTTTGCATAATAATCATAATACCAGAATGGTATTAACAAATTACTTGAAAAAAATTAATTGTTCAACAAATTACCCGGCAACTCGACTGTTTTTTGTAATGACAGAGATCCGTTAATTTTTCCGAATAGGTATCAATTTTTCCGGTATTCCGTTTAATTTCGTTGAAATTACTTTTTCACCGTCCATTTTGCCTCAAAAATCGCAATTCGGAAAAATTCGACAAAATTTGACACGCTAAAAGAATCGACACATTTCGAGAAAAGAAAAAAATTCCGTACTTCGTCCCTCGTCTTCGAAGCGCCGAGTCAGAGAATTCGGATATCCGATGCGATCGCGAAGGCGAATATCTCTCGTTGATCATCGAGCCCGAGCGTATCGATCGTCGCGAGAACGATCTTAATCTCTCGAGTGGCCGATATATCGTGGCTCGCAGGCGCAGAGTACGCGGCGG
This sequence comes from Ischnus inquisitorius, assembly GCA_963924025.1. NCBI lineage: Eukaryota > Metazoa > Arthropoda > Insecta > Hymenoptera > Ichneumonidae > Ischnus > Ischnus inquisitorius. The sequence goes on from OZ001249.1 coordinate 3,423,727, forward strand.
TTCTCGAGCCAGCGCAAGAGTGACGAGAAAGCGCCCCGGAGAGCCTTAAACGAAAAAAAAAAATTATATCGTGAGAAATTTGACCATCGTAAAGGCTCGAGTGCGCCAATAATTCCGAGTTACACGAACTCTCGGTCCTTTGCATTATTTTCTTTTCCAGATCGTCGATTCGGCTGGTCGGCTCTCCGATGAGTTGCGGAGCGATTGATATTCGAGTCGCAGCGCGCGCGGGGCGCGGTGCGCGTCGTGGCCGTTTCGACGGTGTTGCAAAAAGTCGACGTCGCCAAAAGCAAATGCTCCGGAGGCGCGGGACGCTTGCGTCAGGTGCTTCGTGGCCGACGAGATGGGCCTCGGCGCGCATTGGAAAAATTCTTTTCTCCCGGCGTTTGGGCACTGGAAAGAAAATACGCACGCGAGACGAGACCGCGAGAGTGCAACGAGTCCCGTCGTTACCGTGTCTCGGTTCGCGTCGCGCCGCGAACGATGGGAACCGACGATACGCATTAATCGCGCGAGAAGACCGACGATGCGAGAGTGATTCGTTTCCATCGAATCTCATCGGCGAGGCGAATGACGAGAGAAACCTTTTCTCTTGTTTCAGGTCTGCCTGCATATTTCGACGGACTTTCGCGAGCATTAGGAACTCCGAATCTCGAATCGCGCTGGATGGGTGGATTGTGCTTGCTAATCGGAAGAGTCGGCTTCATCGACGAGCATCCTCTCTCTCTAGGGGAGAGCGGGGCAAAATGGCATACCGGGGCAAAATGGTACGAAATTGTCAAATAAAGTCCCCCGTATGATACAATTAGGGCAAAATGGGACGAGAGAAAGTCCCATCGAAGTAGATTTTTTTGCTGTCCCATTTTGCCCCAATACCATTCTACGCTGGTCCCATTGTGTGTGAACACCATTTTGCCCCGCTCTCACTTACGCCGGTTGCGACGATATACCGGGAGAAAGGATTTACGGTGAGGGCACGCAGAAGGAAGGATCGTTCTTGCAAGGAGTACGGTGAGGGGTAGGGAAAAAATACAAAGCCTAAGAAAAGGCTAATGAAGATATTTTCGAACATTGGTCGATGGAACAAGAATTCTCGCAAGGCGAAAAGTTGCATTCGAAACGCGAAATTTCGAAGCGAAAAGGATCCGAAGAATCGTGAAATTAATAACGATCCACATGCACCTCGGAAAATTTGAAAAATCAATTTTTTTTTTGCCGTTTCCGAAAGTTTTGGATTTCAATGGAGTCCGAGCGGTCCGAGGAAATGTGAAATTTAGAGATAAGTATGTAGAAACAAACAAAAAAATGTTATTAACCATTTTTTAACAACTTTCTGGAATTCCTATTACGCAAAATCAATCTTCTGTGGCTCTCACATTTCCTCGAACTGCTCTACCCTATGAATTTTTTCTGACAATGTCACAAATACATCTCCACGATTGACATAGTTACGAAATTGTAGTTTGTAAATATTGCATTTTTTGTAGATCCGCATTCCGATTGAAACTTAGTGAAGAAGTTTTGTGCATATCGATGCAACGGCCGGAAGTGCCAACGAGTCCCATTTTGCCCCATCTTTTTCTACAACTCGCAGAATTATGATCAGCGACGAAGTATCGAGTTTCGAGGTATAATAGGATATAAACCGCCGTCCAACGCTTCAAGTAAAATGGAAAAGGAAGAAAAAGACAAAAGGAAAAAGGAAAAAGAAGAAGGCGATTAGTCTCAAGCGGAGTTCTCGGGTTCGCTCTCGTGGCTTCTCCGTGCGGGGCTCGTTAATATTTCTGAAAATGGTTAAGCGGTCGATTTAAGGAGTGGGCTCATTAAGGGGGCAGCAGGCGGATCGTCGTGGCCGCTCGGGCTCTCCTCTCCCTCGTTCGCGTCTCTCGAGCATCTGATAACGCGTGGCAGTCGGTTGTTTGGCGAACATTCGCGACGGAGAAAGAGCGGGAGAGAGAGAGACTGAGCCGGTGAGGCTCGCGAAGCGAACTGCGACGGTCCCGAAAGTTAAGCACGAAGTTGTACAGCGACGGATGAAAAAAGAAGAGAGAGCAAAGAAGAAAAAAGAAGAAAGCACCGATTAAAAGAAGAAACGGAGGCCACTCGGGTTCGCTCGCACGGGTTGAGAAAACCGCAAGAAGTTGCTCGAAGAAAAGAAGCCCACGAGACAGTGTGCATAAAGCTACGGGGGTTTCGGCGAGTGGAAAGAGGATATGTGAGGGAAAAAGGCGAATGGAACGAGACTCGAGAAAGAGAGGAGAAGTTGGCAATCGAGTTAGTTGTTATCGGACGGCGAGCATCTGCTCGACTTTGTCATTCCCCTCTCGCTCTCTCTCTGTCGCTCTCTCACTTTCTTCCTCGGTACATCTGTCTAATTGACGCACGACGGCGCAATAGGCGCGGCTTTGTGCGTCCACGGCTCGTGTCGCGAAAGTGAGCGTCGCGGAGAATAATCGGTATGCGGAGCTTCGTGCGCGATTACGCTCCTCGACACTCGGCCGTCCGGCTTTCTCTCCTTCCGCCCGATCTCGCATCCTGCATCTCTCGATGCGCGAGCCGCGCGCACACCGGAAGTCACCGTCATCTTTGAGCCTCGCGCCGAGAAGCAATTGCGGAGACGCGCGCGAGCCGCGGCCGAGGGCGAGCCCCGAGTCTGCGGAAACCGATGAGAAGCGCGCGCTCGACGCGAGAGAGGGCAGATGTTCATTACTTGCTTCTGCGACTGTCGACTTTCCGCAGTCTCGCAATTATTCGAACGTAGGCACGACACGACGAGGCACTCCGCACTCCGCCTATATTGGCTCTCGTGAGTTACGCACGGAAACGAGAGCGAAGGCTAATGGCAGTTAAATCTGAAAATTAAATCATCAGTTTAGGCAAAAATCCGAACTTTATTGATGCGATTGAAAAAAAAGTATATCCAGTTTTGCGAAATTATTGAAGCTATTTGCGAAGTGAAATTATTAGATATTGAGTAAAAGTTTTTTTTACAATGAACAATAAAATCAGGGCAATCCGTAAGTTATAGAACTTTCTGGGAGGCTAATTTTACTATGTAAATCCAATCGAAACAATTATATTCGATTTTGCGAAAATATTACCATCATATCTACTTGCAAGTAGAATTCTGAATATCGGGTTGAAACTGACTTTTTTAAACAATATTCCGTACATTTCTATTTGTTTAATTAATTCCGGTAGACCTGAATCCATAAAATCCAAAAATTGACTAAATTGGGAGGAAAAGTTCACTATATTGAATCATCACCAAAAAAAAATGCTAAATTCAATTTAATGAAAATATGAACTTCACTTGAATTCATTTACAGCAGACGACTTTTTCCACTTCGGTGTCTAAAAACCGTTTCGGCCGAAACGTTAAAGAAATCTGCGATAGATCTTGTGGCGCGCGGACACGTGGCTTTGGTCCGAAATTTGTTGACGCCCTTCGTGGTCGTTGAATTCGCGTTTAAATTATGTAGATAACGCGAGAGCGAGGTTCGTCCTTTTTTTTCCCTCGCCCTCGACGCATTGTCCTGCGCCGGACGAAATATAAGCGCGGAACGTCATTGCCACCTGCCGCATTGCCGGCCGAAGTTGCCCGGGATAAGAACGCAGGCGAGAGTGCTGGGCAGAGGAAGAAAGAAAAAAAACAGCGAGCAAGAGAATGCGGCGAAGAAGAGGGCAGAGTCATTATATTTTAGGCAATTTGCCTTTATGCTAAACAGCTGCCAAACCTGCTCTCGCGTTTCGTCGTTTTGTTTTCTTGCCTTCCGTGTCCGGCCGGGCGGATCGATTCAGTAATAATCGATGGACGTTCCATCGCCGGACAGCAGTCACGTTGATAACGCGAAATTTGTCCCGTTGCATTTCTTTTCCGTATAAAAATCCCGAATGGTATGTCGGATGTGAATCGGGTTGGGTTCATTTTGGAGCCTCACTCGCGACGTGCAGAACGACGGTGGGTGCGATTATATTCCAATACGAGTAAAAGAAAGACTTTCAGTGCGTCGAAGTTTCGATATACTGTGATATGAACCATGCTAAAGTTTACCTATTATTATATCTCTCTATTGTGACAGGAAAATCATTTGGCGCAATCTGTCAAAGGGTTTATGACGCGCTGTGCGAGCGCCGAATTATCGAGCGCCCGTTGAACGATCGAACATTGACCTTCACTTGCCCGTTGGCCGTCCCGGGCGGCGGCTGGTCAACCCTCGAGAAGCCATCGATACTTTGTCGATTATTAATTTGTGTTGAATACGGCGAAATTGTGTGTTCCGGAGAATTGAGTAATCTTACGTAAGTCGAAAGTTATAATAAAACCGTATTTCTTGCTCTTACATTTTCTCATGATTTGCTTTGGCTTCGCAATATTATTCGAGTCACCCAATCCTACGCCCTTCTGATCTTCTCATAAAGTTATCGATTTGTCGAGCGTAACCGAAAGCGCTCCGGAGTAACTATTAGTTCCCACCTTCCCATTGATCCAGATCACCTCCCTTCGAATATCCAAACACACACAATCAAACTGTCACGAGTGTCTCGCTCTCATGCGTCGATCTCTGATCTTTTGAAGTGTGACTCGCGGTCACTCGACTCGCAGTCACACATTTTCTCTAAGCATAGCCCAGGCTTACGTCTTGTTCGTCATATTTATCGTTTGGTTCTCCGCGATTGTACGGTAGCCCAACGTGGACTCGTGACTCGTGAGCTCGCCCAGCTTACTAAACGTTAAACTGTGTCATGTCTCGTCTTAAGCTTCTCCCTATTCCTAGATCGGACGAGACTACTCCTCCTTGAACGTCGGGTTGTTCTTTGGTCCCCGAATTGCAAGTGTGGAAGAAATCAGAGGATCGAATTCCTTCCTCACAATATCTAGCCAGTCCACAGCACGAACTCTATTCTTTCCGTAAAGAAAAAGAGGATCTAAAAAATCCTAAGATCGATATTTCAATAAATCCCTTTATTGAAATCTCGAAACGTTCCAATATATAGAAATAGTATTACTATAAAGGAAAAATTCTTGTCACAGGATGGCCGCGAGCCCCACGGGCTTCTAGTCATATTATATTACCATTACATTATTTTTCTCTCAATTTATTATACAAGCCTATGTACCTAAATTTCCGCCTAAGGGCTGTCCCATTGACCACGATAAGCAAATAAATGAATAAATAAACAAAAACCGTCTCTTGTATTCTTCATTTTATTTCTCATCCGCCCCGATCATCGATATATCGTCTTCGGCAAATGTATTCCTCACCAGTTACATATGGAGAATATAAATATAACGACATAGTGATATACGAAGAGCTTTCGTGGTAATGGATGTTCATCCCCCGACTCGTCGAGAAGAATCGTCTGCTTCTCGTGTTCACCGAGGAATATAATCGTTCCAGCGGCGGCACAAGCGCCGGAGTGTCCGAGGCATGACGATGATTTAGTTCCAGAAGAGGTGTTTATGGTAGTAGTACGAGGGGCACAGGTTTCCAGTGGCTATAAAGAGCCTCCTCGTTGGCCGGCCCGCGTTCTCCCGTTCCCTCCCGTGTGTACAAGGACGGAGAGATGAAAATACGAGAGTACCGGTACTACAGAGTTGGGATTTATGCACTGCACCCAACCCCCTCCGTTGGGTGAGGTCTCTCCCGAGTTGCGTGCGAAAAGCCGCAGCAGCCGGCCAGCTGAGGGACACTCCGGGATCCTCTCTCTCTCTCTCTGTTTCTGTGCGCTTGTCGCTTCCCATCCGCGTATAGCGCTGGAGAGGAAAAGGGGGACTTTCCCCACTCTCGTTTATGGTATATCTGCATATCCGGCGTTTATATAGCCGAGCGAGAGCTTGCAGCTTCCAGCCAGCTGGATACCGCGCGTGTTGTTCCCGTTCGTAACGCCAGACTCACTGCGCGGAAGTCCTCTAGTCTCTTCCCGTGTATTCCTGCTGCTGCTGCTGCTGTCGCTGTTGCCTCTGCTAGTGCCGACGCGGTCTTGTACTACAATAAAAATATACAACCCGTCCAGATGGCTCGCAGTCTCTACGAATACCGATGGTGTATTCGAGAGTTTGTTACTTTAGACGGCGCATTAGAAGGGAGTTGATTCAATTCAGAATGCGCGCGAGGAGGCCAGATATTTGACGATATAATTGCCGTTCATCGAAGCAACGTTTATTATAGCGTATCTATATTGCAGGGAAGAAGAGAAAAATGGAAGGCAAGAAGCGCCGTACCGGCGAATTCAGAAAAAGCGAATCATGGCTGTCTGCAATTGTGCAAAAGACAATTTGGACGAAGATAGAAAAAAGACGAATCAAAAAGGCTAGAGAAATTGTCGACTGTGAGAAAAATCGTAGTTCGTTTTTAACGAATCTCTTACAATTGGAATAAACACTGGACACTTTTTCACAAGAAGAAAATAATTGAGACATTGTCCACAGCAACTCGGGTAAAAAGTGTACATTAGGGAGTTTAGAAATTGACGCTCACCCATCAATGAATCACGATGGTGCACATCGTCCACTCGTTCGATAGGCTTGCCCCGCACCATTCCGCGTCGACATATGCAGGTCGCAGATCGTACAAGACTGTATCGCGAGCTCTGCTCGGATTTATCGACTCCCAATGTGAAAACCGTAAAAGAGCTCATAAAATAAACTTCGACAGCTGGTCTCGTATGCGCGTATAGGTTTCCCCAGCAGTGAAAACAGGGCCGATACTTGGTCGAGTGATGGCTTCCATGTGCCGACGCGCCACCATTGAAAAGCTGCGGGCCAATGCTGGCTGCCAATAGTGGCAAGCGATGTCTGCCAACGAAGGCTACCAGCAGTTCGCCATGACTGGGTAATTACTGGCTGCCAACGGTAGTCAACTTTCGATGTTCAATAACGCCTACCGTCAGTTCGCCATGACTGGACCAATGCTGGCTGCCAATATCGGCAAGCGATGTCTGCCTATTACAGATTACCAGCCGTTCGCCATGAGTGGGTCATTGCTGGCTGCCAACGGTGACCAACTTTCGATGCTCAATAACGCCTACCGTCAGTTTTCTATGACTGGGCCAATTGACAAGCTGCGGGCCAATGCTGGCTGCCAATAGTGGCAAGCCATGTCTGCCTACTAAGGCTACCAGCAGTTCTCCATGACTGGGTCATTACTGGCTGCCAACGGTAGTCAACTTTCGATGTTCAATGACGCCTACCGTCAGTTCGCCATGACTGGGCCAATGCTGGCTGCCAATATCGGCAAGCGATGTCTGCCTATTACAGATTACCAGCCGTTCGCCATGACTGGGTCATTACTGGCTGCCAACGGCAGTCAACTTTCGATGTTCAATAACGCCTACCGTCCGTTTTCTATGACTGGGCCAATGCCGGCTGCCAACGGTGTTACGTTATTTCTATCGCAACAAAGACGCGCAATGATTACGCATGACTAAATCACGCTCTGAATAACTGGAAAAAATGCACCATGTCATTTGAACGATGATAATTGCTCTTGAATTCATTTAATAAAAATTTGAAAAATCGTATTTCGCAAACCGACGATTGCACGAAAATTCCGAGTGTTTTGAAATTCTTAAATTGTGAAAAATATGTTTTGATCTTCGTTATTATTTTTGCACAATGCAGTAATTTCTCGTCTGTAACGTTGAGTGCCGGACGAAAGGCATTTTCGATAAGAGAGATTTTCAAGTTAACTCTAGCGTCGTCGGTAGCGCGTTAGGTCTTAAATCAGGTAGATAGTTATAGTTCGTAGGTGGAGAGCTCGAGCCCCAAAATTGGCGATTGTTCACAAACGTAAATATTCTTGAAACACTTTTTTTTCTTCAATATTCCGTTCGTTTCTGAATATCTGGTGCCGCATTGCATGAACTGTGACTTTGTTATGTGACACATTGAAGTATTAAAAGTAGACTACAATAGTTACGAGTGTTTGAAAGAAACAGGAAAACGTTTCCTTTCCTGGCCAGCATCGGTCGCCAGCACTGGGCCGATGTACGACTGCCAGTGTTGGGCCAAAGTTACCATCCGGCAACCGGTAATGGCCCAGTAGGGGAGAGCGGGGCAAAATGGCACACCGGGGCAAAATGGTACGAAATGGTCAAATAAAGTCCCCCGTATGATAGAATTGGGGCAAAATGGGACAAGATAAAGTCCCATCGAAGTAGATTTTTTTGCTGTCCCATTTTGCCCCAATACCATTCTGCCCGCGTTCCATTGTGCGTGAATACCATTTTGCCCCGGTGTGCCGTTTTGCCCCGCTCTCCCCTACTGGTTGCCATTGCCGCGCCATCACTGGGAGCGTGGCCGCCAATACTCGCCCAGTGCTGCTCCGATTGTGCGACCCTGTACGGGTGGGCGCTCGAGATATTGCCGATTTATCCAGGCAATTGCGGATCAATCAACACCGGCGAAATGCGTGATGACACTAAAACGCTACAGGCGTGGAATGAAACAGTTGTTTTACGTTGCATCGTAGTGAACTTTCGGCCTCCCGGGAGGTTTTTATCTCCATAATTGTCGAGCGTGTTCGATAGTCACAGTAGCGAGAGCTTATCGCTTGTGTGTTTAATTAATGAATCAATGAGAAACGATTAACGGCCCGGAGTGGCGCGGAGACAGTTGTCGCGGTTGGTAACGATACGCCGAATGATTCGACGGTGATATACAGTGGCGCCGATATCTTTTGCAACTGGTCGGACGCTCCGCCGTTCGGATTTGCAATACTGTCGTGGGCGGTCTCGTCGCGACGATGACCGCGAGAATCTCGCCGAACAGTCGCCGGAGCCAGGCAAAACGAAATCCTCCGAGCTACACGCTAAATGACAATGTTAAGGTAGTTCATGCGTAAGATGTTCACTTCGCATAAGTTCGAGAAAATTAAGAGGGAATTGCAAACACTTCTCGATGATATAAAAATCTGAAAAAATTCATACCCATTGAAGGTACTGAAAAGATTAATTTTGCATAATATTAATTGCAAAGAGTTATTAACTAATTGATGAAAAAAAAACTTGTTAAACAAATTAACGGTAACTCAACTTTTTTTTTTTAATGAAAATGATTCGTCCATTTTTCGGAAAACGTTCGAATTTTTTCAGATTTTTATCTTCATTTTGATTTTTGCCCATTTTGTCATGTAAAAAACAATAAAATTCAAAATAAAGATGAAAATCTGAAAAAATTCATATGTTTTTCGAATAATGAACGAATCATTTTCATTTGAAAACAAAGTTGAGTTACCGGTAATTTGTTTAACAAGTTTATTTTTCATCAATTTGTTAATAACTTTTTGCAGTTATTATTATGCAAAATTAATCTTTTTAGTACCCTCAATGGGTATGCATTTTTTCCGATTTTTGTACCATCGAGAAGTGTTTGCAATTCACTCTCAATTTCCTCGAACTTATGCGAAATGAACATCTTACGCATGAACTACCTTAAAATTATTCTCGAGACGACAATCGACGTTTTTTCTTCGTTTTTCAATAAATCCCGAAGCTTTCGTGACGAACATCAAATTTGGAGTAGAATCATTCTTAGATTTATGCATCGGAGAGAACAAATATGTTGTATAGATTCTCTCAAAGATACTGCCGGTTAACGCTAAAATAACGTGTTCGAGTAATTCATTGTGCTCCGCTGCAGTTGCGCGCAAGTGCTCTGTGCACCACGAGCCGGCCGGCGCGAATGACATTCGCAAATTCCGAACGGCACTCGCGTGTAAACATCCAATTAGATCAATGTCTACGATGTCCATTAGCCGAACGATCGCGTTAACGACGCAACCGTTTGCTGTTGCAATTATGCGAAGATTAAATTTTATAAGGCCGTTACCGGGGCAAAGACCATTCGTACCGGGCGGTCCGAGAAAGATCGCCGCACGTCCGTTCGTGTCTATCCGTTTATTTTTATGCTTTTTCGTTTTTCTTTCCGAAGACTCGCATTGGCTCGCCGACGGTTCTTCTCCGCGGCTATCGTCGAGTCACGAACGCTTCGTGAGAATGCCGCGACGCCGTTTGCAAATTGTGGAATTACGATAATGTTAAGTGGTTACTAATTGCGGATATCTACACCGCTATGATCATTTCGCGTCCCGTTCGATTATTTAAATGTTATCGCCAACGAGTGACTGCGAACGGTCTTTACCGGCGCGCGAGGAAGGTGCGATTATTCGGAGGTTTCGACTCCACGCGACGGACACTCGCGCCGTCGAGTCTCTGGCGTATTCCTTCGATTCTCATTAATCTCGCTTCTCTTCGTTACAGAATGATTGCTCGCGAAACGGGTCTCGATGTTTTATCTCGTTATTCGGTACTCGAGTTCAGTCCAGTCAACCGCAAAGGATCTCGTATTCGCGAAAACCGTGGCGATCAAAATACCAAGAGTACGAAAAAACCGTCACCCATTCAAGCCTAAGACCACTTTTTTTAAAAATGAATCTTTACTTCATAAGTTACATCGATTTTGACATGTAAATGGCTGAAACAGCACATGGAAAAGGCCAGAACTTATTTTATATGAATTGCCTTTTGCGCAATGCGAGTAGGACTTATCGTAAAAAAAAAAAACAGAAATTTTTTTTTTTCTGCAGTTTTCGCGGACCTCGATTTCGATACAGAACTTCCTGTGGCGTCCTCGCTAAAACGGCCTCGACGCGCACACACAAACAAGAACCTTTGGAAATTTCCTTCTCGTCCATCGTCGCACTGCACGGGAGCTCGTCCAGTCTCTCATTCACAGTTTGAGAATCGCGTTAGCGAATGTTAGACGCTTCGTGAACTTTCATTGAAAAATTCGCACTATCCAAAATCGGGTGCAAATATTTGCATTTCTTGACCGTGTCTACAACGTCCAGAATTCAAGGTCATTCGATAAATCGAAAGTGTCGATATCGATTGGCCATAAAGCATCGTATTTCAACATGAATTTTATCAAAAAATCATAATAATATTAAATGAAAATAAATAATAAACACGTTGAAAAAAATATTTAAATTATTCGAGCAGAGATTTTTCGAGTAACGCAACAAACGCAACAAATGCTAAACAAATTAATAAAAAACAAATTGATAAAATGCTAAACAAATTAATAAAAAACAAATTGATAAAATACTAAACAAATTAAATAACTACAGTAATAAAAAAAAAAAAAAAACAATTCAATGTCTTGAAATTCAAGGTCATTCGGTGAATAGCCAATACGAATATCGTCCATCGCGAGGCTATAACAAGAAGAACGAAATATTCAAATCGACATTCGTCGTCCTTGTCGATCGAGTCGATCGTGATGGTTTTTGCTCGAATCATGAAATCGCGCGCGCAGCGACGATGCGATCGACCAAACCCCTTCGGGCCCGCGAGGCCTTCGTGTCCCGACGATGACGATAATCGCAGGAACAATAAGCGTTTTTACTCCAATGCCTTCCATCGCATTGATAAATATTGATCGAAACGTTGAGTAGGTCGAGGCTGGCGCTGAGAAGAGTTTCCCGAGAGGCGGAGCTGTTATTCTTAACGCGTGTGATCGAGCATTAGATAATCATTTATCCGCTCGCTTGTGTATCGGCAAGCCGGCGGCCCGGTGTAAAGTAAACTACCGCGAAGATAGTCGAGCTCGAGCAATATATCACAATTTTATTGCCTCTCGGTGTGGATTCTCCCTCGATCCGTGCGGTACCGCTCGCCGCCGTTGGAGCATCATAATCGCCCTGGACCAAATATTTGACTGGCGACACGACGATAACGGCGTTCGTCGACCGATAACCCACCCCGGTGCCCGTTCCTCGATGTTTTCGTCGGCGAAGCCCGCTCGCCCGTTCGATCGCTCGGGCCTCTGGGCCGCGCGATCGCCAACAGCCCCACAGGAATTCGTCGAGCGAACCCTCCGGCGTGCATCGTTAAGGCAGTCCAAGCGTAAGGTGTTCATTTCCCATAAGTTCGAGGAAATTGAGAGTGGATTGCAAACACTTCTCGATGGTATGAAAATCTGAGAAAATTCATGCTCATTAAAGGTACTGAAAAGATTAATTTTGCATAGTAATAATTCCGAATTGTTATTAACAAATTGATGAAACAAAAAATTGTTCAAGAAATTTCCCGACAACACAAATTTTTTTTTTTGGAAAATAATTCTTTTATTTTTCTGAATAGGTATACATTTTTTCAGATTCTTCAATTGACTTTGAATTATGATTTTCCATACATTTCTTCCAGAGAAAAAAAAATTCAGTCAATTAAAAAATCTGAAAAAATTCATACGTATTCGGAAAAATAAAAGAATTATTTTCATTAAAGAAAAAGTTGTGTTGCCGGGAAATTTCTTAAACAATTTTTTGTTTCATCAATTTGTTAATAACAATTTGGAATTATTGTCATGCTAAATGAATCTTTTTAGTGCCTTTAATGTGCATGGATTTTTTTAGATTTTTATACCATCGAGAAGTGCTTGCAATTTAATTCCCAAATTCTCTCAATTTCCTTGAACTTATGCGGAATGAACACCATACGTTTGGACTACATTAAGATAGCCCGAGCGGTACGGTCTGAGGAAATGTGAGATTCAGAAAGAATCTCGAGCTTCCCAATGGCACAAAAATCTGATAAAAATCAAGCGCATGAAAGATGTTCGCAAGATCGATTTTGCGTAACAACAATTCTAAAAAGTTATTAACAAAATGATTTTTTAAAAATTTGTTAACAAATTGTCCGACAAGTGAACTTTTCTTTTCAAATTATTTCTCGATTTTTTCATAATACGTGTGAATTTTTTCAAAATTTTTGATTGATAGAATTTTTTTATTTATTCCGAAAAACGTATGAAAAAACATATATTTTGGATTTGGAAAATTCTGGGACAAATGTATACGTGCTTGGTAACAATAACAAAGTATTTTCGTCAGAAAAACCACGAGGTTTTCGGGTAATTTGTTAGCCAACTCTTTTTTCTCATCAATTTGTTAATAACTTTTTGATATTATTATTGTGCAAAATCGATTGTTACCGCGGCTTCGGTAAGCCAGATTTTCGTCAGATTTCGATTGCATCGAGAAGCGTTTGAAATTCTCTTCGAATCCCACTGCAGGCACCGCCTTGGATCGCCCTCGAAAGCGTGAGCGAACGATCCAACGAATTACGATCGAGAAACACGCGCGCGCCTTTCGCGAGCTCCCGATTTCTCCTCTCTCGGATTTTGTCGCGTTCTCTCACCCTCGACCCTTTTGCCGCGCGTTTCCCCGTGAGAAACGGCGCCCGCTCGGAATCGCAAGTATCGAAAGAATACCCGACTGTTATATCTTTATTTCTTTTTTTGTCCATTTATTCTTGTTTTTCTCCATCGTGAAAACATTACGCCCGAACGATCGAGAGGTTCGCCTGCTCGATAGCTATTAAGCCGCTGTATAATCGTCGATGTAAATTATTTCCCGAATTACATTACCGACCCCCCCCCCCCCCCCCCCCCCCCCCCCCCCCCCCCCCCCCCCCCCCCCCCCCCCCGCCTCGTCGCGCCATTGACTCTCATTAAAATATATTTGGACGAATCTGTTACGCGCTCTTGTTAAGCGTACGTTGCTCTCACCCAAACGATAATTCTCCAGTTCTTTTTTCTTTTACTCAAAGCCCGATACAAAACAAATAAAATTTAAAAAATCAAATTTCATTTTAAACGCTAATGGAATTATTTAAAAATATAACAGTGATAATGAGAGCAAATAATAATTTGATGTGTTCATACATAGAAATTATCTAAAGTTATTCATATTATTTTTTTTTAATCTCAGTTCCGAATTAATTTTTTTTTAATCGAAATCCAAAAAAGAGGATTCGATACGTGTCTATATCGACGCTGTATGAGAATGTATCGAGGACAAACCGTGTCGAATTTTGGTTCAACGCGCGCGTGCGTTTCATTGTCGACGCGGCGCATTGATCTTGTTTAATAATACGGAATACATTTCGTTTAATGAATTCCCGTCGTAGCGAGTGAGGTCATGTGTGAAGAAAAAAAAAAAAAAAAAGAAGTTGTCACGAACGATGGAGCGAGTCGAGGGGACTTCCGATGCTTATGGAATTAGACGATACAGCGGGGGATCCTTTTACGCTCGCGGCTTCTCGAATTGACGTCTTTCGCTCCATTTGAGTAAACAGGCACATATTTGCGTGTACAATTTATAGACGAAGCCTTCACGATAGTATATTCGATCTTCACTATCTGTTTTTTTTTTTTTCTTTTAACGACTCTATTACCTAGTTAGAGGCAAACATTGAGCGGTATTCGCGGTAGGATTTTCGTGCGTGCGGGACGAGGAACTCGGCCGGATTTCGTCCGTTGAGGAGCGACGAGATAAGAAATGAAGAACTCGACGAATGCTTGATCTGGATCAAATTTATAGTTTATTTGAACTCGGACAATTCAAAAGAGACGATAATCGAGTGGGAAAAAAAAACAAAAAAAAATATATATATATATATTTATATATAGAATTAAACTCGCGCGAGGTATTCCTTAAATCGTAAAAAGGTACATACAGGACATTGCGAGGCCGGAACGGCCTCCTTTCGTATAATATTATATAATCTATATTTATACTCTGTTCCAACATCAATCGTCGACGACATCACTGTCGTCTCATTAGGTCATTACAATCGTTGGTTAAATTCATATTTTTTTCTTTTTCTCGTTCGACGCCACTAATAATCGCGCCCACGATCGCTACTCGACGACGAATTACACTAGATCGTTATTAATTATATACAAGAATTTGCGCGGCGCGAATCGTACAAGCGAGCGGCGCGTCGGATATCTTTTTGTACTTGGCATTCAGTCGGCCAATGGGCTGTGGAAGCATTACGATTAATGGAGCAGGAGCAGCGCTCTCGTCGCGAAGAACAATTGGCAATTATTTATTGTCGTCGGCAACAGTTTTTTTCTCTCTTCTTCTTTCTCTCCGACTTCTTCCAGTCGATAATCGTCTCCGTGCTCTTCCGGCGCTATTTTATCTACGCGCTACGGAAACACAGTTTATATTCTCGCAATCTCGATGGAGGAAAAAAAAAAAAAAAAAAAAGAATCTCGAGAATCGTTCTTTTTTTCCATTCGCGAATGATGCGCGAGAGAAATTTGCGAGAGATCCGAGGCTTATAAAATTCTATAATCGGCGAGCACACATAGATTGAGCATCGGAAACAGTAACAATGTCTGCGACTCGGCGGCGAGTCTCAGATTTTTCCTTATCGCGCGACAAATTCTGTATACTTAATCGTTTTTTTTTTTTTTTTTTTTTTCGTTTTTACGTGTCCGTCGTACTTTTTCTCCCACCTGCGATTCTATCCCAAAAAAAAAGCAGTGCATATCACTTGCGGACGCCGGGCCCGCCGTTTGGATCGTTTGAATCCTTCGAATTTACTCCGAAATCGCCTCGATCGTCGTCGAGGACTCCAGTTCCTCTCGGTCGACGGGCTTCCCCCCTCCCCGTTAAAAAACAAAAAATCACCGGTTCCCCGAACGCGTTCGAACGAAGCTCGTCCCGAAATCTTATTCGTCCTTCTTCTTTCGCAGCTTTCCCTCGGTCTGTATGGTTCTCGAGACGAGATCGACGCAGGCGCCGAGGGACGGGCTCGTCGTCGGCTCGCCCTCCGGCGTGTTCGCTATGTTGCTCAGGGTCATTATGTAGCTGCAGGCGATCCTCAGCACCGAGAGCTTCGAGAGTTTCTGATTGTGCGAATAGGCCGGTATCGCGCGTCTCAGAGTGTCGAACGCGGCGCTTATCGTGTGAACTCTCGTGCGCTCGCGCGCGTTAGCTTCTATTCTTCTTTCGCGGGTCATGTTCTTGTAGTTCCTCTGCTGCTGCTGCTGTTGTTGCTGCTGCTGGGCGGCGTTGTCGCGATGCCGCGGATGATCGTTGATGGAATTTCTGTTGATCTCGTCGCTCTGATTGTGAGACGACCGAAGGGGATGCTCGACGCCGTAGGAGGCAGACGATCTCTCGTAGCCGTTCACCGCGGGATGAGCCGGAACTCTGGTGTTTTCTCCGCGGAGTACGAGCGAGAGGGGTTCGTCCTGGAGCCTCGGATGTGGGGCGATCGGGCCGAGATTCGTCGGTGGCGGCGGCGGCGGAGGTTCGAATCTCGGCTGCCGATTGGCTCGTCTCTGCGAGGACGACTGGGCCGAATGAACGGAGGCGGAGGAACACGAGGATGAGGCGAGCAGCAATTGCGGAGACACCGGCGAAAGTGGTCGTTGACGATAGTGACGATTCTCGGATTCTTGAAGCCTCGAAAGCACTTCCTCCTGTATTCTCGCCTCGTAGCGCCTTTGGCTCTCCTCCTCTCGTCGCTTGTTCTCCTCCTCGATCCATCCGACCTCGTCGTGCCTTCTGGCCGTTTGCTTGTCGTTTCTCTTTTGACTGACGACACTTCCTTCCTGGGAATCGGTCTCTTCCTGAATCGAGACCGTTCCTTCGGAGGACTTCTTGAACTCGCTGCTGTTGATGTTGCTTTGATTTTTCGCCGGGGCGGGACTGCTCCAAGGTCGGAAGGGACTCGGCGACGGCGAGCCGGCGGGTCTCGATTCCTCGTCCTGCACGACGTCCATGGGATTCGTCGCCGCGGCGACGATGGATCTCTCGATGTGCTCGAAGCGGCGCTTCTTCAGCGGCGCTGTACTCGGCTCCTGGATCTTCCTCGGCTCGGCGAGCTTTCGCTTGTTCCTCAACGATATCGGCGTCACCTGGACCTCGACGCTGTCCTCGGACGCGCTCGGCGAGTGCAGGCCCGACATGTTGTCGTCCTCGTCGCCGCCGCTGCAGAAGCCGGCGTCGCGCTCGGAACCCGCTGCCATCACGCCGCCTGTAACGCAACAAAAAAGACGTTTATGAGACGAGAGAGTCAAACGAAACGGGAGACGGGGAGGCACCGAGAGACTCAAACTCGCGGAGGCTCGAGCGGGATAATTACACGTTTAATAGGTAATAACCGTAAAAGCCTCGGCCGAAGAAGGCGAAGATCCGGCGCAGTGAGAGATAAAGAGCGAGAAGAGGCTCCGCGAAGTCGGCGCATTAATCGACGAGGCGCAAAGCGGCGAAAGTCACGAGCGCACAGTCGGGGGATGGACGAACAGCGAGAGGAGCGAAGCCTCGGCCGAAGATAAGAAAACGAAGAAGTAGAGAAAGGACGCGCCGCGCCGGGAACGAGGCATTCAGCGGTGGCGATAGAGAGGAAGCTACCGGCGCGCGGAAGGCGAAGAGAAACGA
The DNA here is from genome assembly GCA_963924025.1 of Ischnus inquisitorius. NCBI lineage: Eukaryota > Metazoa > Arthropoda > Insecta > Hymenoptera > Ichneumonidae > Ischnus > Ischnus inquisitorius. The sequence continues at coordinate 3,440,973 of OZ001249.1, forward strand.
GGAGAACCGATGTTAAAGAGCTACCGGTTTTTATCGCGTGAAATGCCCAACGATGGGCCCACCCGGGGACGGGCGAATCCCGCCCGATGCCTCTCGCGGTAGCGGACTCGCGCACCGCGGGCAACCACGACCAAGCTTCCACTCCTCGCGCTCCCATCTTCCCTCGCCCCTGCTCGAAGTCTCTCGTGCATTCTGGCGCGAGTTCCCGCACACCGGCACCCACGGCTTTCTCTCATTCTTCTCGCTGCACGGCGCGTACGCGGAATTCAACCCCTTGCCAATTCTTTCTCGTTTTTTTCGCTCTCTTCGCTCCCGATATCCTCGGCCGAGGAAGCCAATTATGGATAGACCTATAGTTTCGCATTATCAAGGGACACACAAGGAGAGATTCGAAAAAAATGAATGTTTTTCGCATCTTTCGAAGATTTGCGTCTCAAGATTTCCGGAAAATTTCCGATTAATACACCCAAAATTTATAGAAATTTCAAGTAGTAAAATATCGCAAGATTTTCAAAACAAAGCTTCTTTTTTTTACAATTCGGCAACAAAATAAGTAAACAATAACTGATTAACAAATTGATTATTTTTTTATTTTGATCTATGTTTGAAATAAATCGCGAATATAGACTAAAAATGTATACTAAAAATTCAACTAGTCGCAACATTCTCGGAAAAAGTATTGAAAAAGTCGACAAAGGCCCAGAATAGTGTATACAAAAAATCAACAAAACTCCCACATTTTGGGATAAAAGAATCTCCTTCCTTTTTCGGAGACGTTTCGTCGATGCGACGATGCGCTGTAATATTCGATTTATATTATTCTCGTCCGCGGAGTTCGATCGCTCGTGCGTTCGCTCGGTATTTGCTTCAGGTGAGCGTCGGTCGTGGCGAATCTGTATCGCGTTACAAAGAGGGATCGAGTTCGGGAGAGTCTCTCGGAGCTATTCGCTCGGCTACTGGACTCGCGCGCTCGGGGCTTACAAGCGAAACTATACTCTCGTGCGCTCGCCGACGCACGGATAAATAATTGGTCGCCGCGAAGGATCTGTAGTCAGCGGCGATCGATCGTCGGGACAATAATTTATCGCGTCGCGCGGTACCTGCTCGCCGTCCTTCTCGGTCGCCTCTCCGCCGGATCGACGGCGACTTACCGCGCGGCGAGGAACGTATATGGCGTTGTTCGGGGGCTTCGGGTTTCGCTCGATTACAGATTGCCCTCGGTAGATACATATACCGCGCTCTCGGCGCCTTACGTCCGCGCGGAGCGACTCCCGACGATCCTCGCTTCTTTTCCCTCGCTCCCACTCGTCGTCCCGTCTCTCTTCCGCTCGTCCATTAATTCCGCGACATTCTTTTTTTTCTTCACGCTAACCCGCGCGCGCTCTCTCTCTCTCTCTCTTTCTTTCGCGGAGTACGCCGAGAGAGCCGGGCTCGGCGATAGAAAGAAGAATAAAAATGAAGGACAAAAAGGCCGAGGAAGCGCGGCGGGGCGAGGGAGAGAGGAGTCGAAGCGCGACTAAGAGGATCGCCGGGTCGCCGAGCCACATGGCACTGGCGCCAGCGATGCCTCCTCCTCTCTTCGAGCCATCCTCGTCGTCTCGCGAGAGGTTCGCTCGTTTTATTGCTTTTCCCGGACTCGCGGGCGGTGCGCGTACCTTATTCTCTCCCGCAGCGCTATCGGGACCCGACGAATCAGAGAGTAAAAAAGAAATAGTTTCGAAAAATCCAATCGTCGACCGGAACACCCTAACACTCGCAGACTAGAATCTTTAATCGCTAAACCATGAAATTTATTATCCTCGATTGTTTTACCCCTTTTTTATCGATACAAACGAGCGCTCGAAAAAGTGCATGCGAGCCTTACTCTTCGGTTCGACAATCGCAGTTCCCTTATCGCGGCGCGCGGGGCCTTCCCGGCCGCCGTCGCGCCGATAAAACCCGGTAGATTCGATTGCTTCGCCGGCTCAGCGCCGCTTTCCTCGTGAAGCGTTTCGCTCGATTAGAGTCGCGGAGGAACGAGAAGGCAGCGAGACCGTCGAAGGAACGAACGAGAGCACGGGGACTCGCGGGGTTGCGCGTCGCGCCGAGCCAGCGTGTGGCCGGCTCGCGGTGCTGTTGCGTCGAAAGCTCCGGGCGCCGGTCCTCGATACGAGCGACGGAACGCGCGCGCGAGCGAGAGGGGCCCTCGGCAGAAAACGTCGGCGCCGCGACGCCGTCTCTGCGGTTCCTTCCACCGAGCTTGAGCTCTCGCTGCTCCGTGCTCTTTCGTCGCTCGACCCGACGCCCGGCTGCGGTTATCGCCGATCGTTACGTTACGGTGTTATTGTAACTATAGCGCGCATAAGGGTTCTCTGTTCGGCTTCGTAACGCACGCATTCGACCAGTAACGTCGAGTGTAAGCTGAGATTCTATGGGACCGGTGCACCTCGGGTTCTTGCCAACTAATCCGAGAGTCCGGTATAGACGTTATACATACAGGACGATTCATAATGAGTATCGAATGTTTTTTTTTCCTAAATTTCGACAACATAGAAAAAAATTTGCTTCGAAAATGCGATTTTTCAAAATCTTATAATAATAATAGTTAATTTTTGAAATTTCATTTAGTGATCAGATTCAATTATTGATTATTGCTATTGTTTGCAAATTATTCATTTGCAATCATTCCTTCTTGGGTTAAAAATCAATCTTTGAAGTCAATTGATAATTCGAATTATTATTATTATTATTATTATTATTATTATTATTATTATTGTTATTGTTATTGTTATTGTTATTGTTATTATTATCTTGTAAAAATGTAATTTTTGATTTGCCAGAAAAATTAAGTTTTCGTCATAATGGAAACGGATTCGATGTTTATTATGAAGGGCTCTGTATATGTATATAAACGATATACGGAGAAGACGATATCCCGCATCGGCTCGCTTTCCGCTTGCTCAGTTCGGTCATCGATACTCGGCGCGATAACGATAGCGGACAATCGTTTATTTACACCGAAGCACATGCTAATCTATTTTTCTTCTCGGTCAAGTTTTTTCTTCCACCGTTCAAAAACGATCGCACGATCGAAAGAGAAGGGACGAAAAATCTTTGACGGAGATGCATATGCGATATATCTCGTAATAGTTCACCGCGAGATACATATCAGAGAACTCGGTGAGCATTGAGTTCGCACGTTAATCATAGCCCCGCGTTAGATCAGATACGGAATCGCGGAAAGACCGCGCGTCGTGACCGTATCGAATGAATCGTGAACTGTTTTCGGAAGGCGTTTATTTGCGCGTGTGTGTAGAAGGAAAGAAAAAGCTCAACGGCGAACATAAATACCAACACGCTGCCGTGTGTACCCCTCTTATCGCCTCGTAAATATTGATAAATTATAATCGTATGTACTCTCGCGCCCGTCGTGTTGTAAATCCCCCGCCTCCCTCTCTTTTCGCCTTACGCGCCAGATCGTCGGAAAAGATCGCTCGATCGCAATCGGCTCGAACTATTCGCAACTCTCGTATTTAACGCTGTCAACTCTCGTTCGTATGGTAACTCGTGTCCCATCTGTTCTATGACCGCGTAAGGTAAAGGTCCCAGTTTGTGACCTTTCTAAGGCTCTCTCACTTCACGCATTTACATTCGTAGTGATAAACAAAGAGGACCGAATGTCGCAGTTTGCGGGTCTTCCCCAAACGCGCCTTGCCCATTGGCTGCATATCAAATGGTGGGGCGAGCCGACAATGTTAGACTCGAGTCATAAATCGGGACACGGTCACAAACTGGGCAGTTTTCGAAAAAAAAAAAAAAAAGATTCGTGGAAAAGAACGAAAAAGCAACAAAGAGAATCAAGTTCGCGAGTCTCGTGCGGAGAGGCAGTTGCGCGTGAGACAAGAAATCGTTCGGAAAGCACACTCTGGCCGTGTTTTCGCGAGCGCGCGGGTGGAGAAGACTCCGCCGAGAGATTCTCTGCGTCGGGCTCTCCGACGCGCATGGACGAGCCGCGAGGCTTCGCTCGGCTGCGCGCACACGAGCTTGTAGCATGTCGCAGACGCGACGGTGCGCGCGAGGAAAAAAAAAGATAACGCTCTCTTGGCTCTCGGTCGCGGCGAACACCTGGCACGCGATAGAATAACCGTACGCGCCGATCGCTCGCGAGAGCAGATACACCGCACTCTCCTCTTGCCGCGCGTTCCGTTCGTTTATCAAGTTTCCTCCGCGAGAGATAAGCGCGTTGCCGGCAACGCGGAGAAGGATAAATCCATCCGTGCAAACCGCATTATCGGCCATCTGTCGCCTACACTCGTCGGCTTTTCTATTCCTAACCCATACCGATCTCGCCGCGTCGATAATCCCGTGCCTGGCGCTGAAACATTCGCGCCCTCGCCTCTCGCTCGTTCCTCCTTCATCTTTTTTCTTTCCCTTGTCTAACCGATTGAGTTTGACGATTCTCGAGAAAAAAACAAATCACCTCATTTTTTTAACCATCAAAAGAACTGCCGTTCGAATAGTGTTAACACTTTTTTTTTTTTATTTCAAAAATCCCGAGCGGTCACCCATCCAAGTACTGTCCGCGAAGAAGGTCGCTTGACCTTGGTGATCGCCGGAGCGGCGCGCCAAACGTGTTCTTCAGTGTTTCCGTCGCCGAGAAAAATCGAGGGAACAAACGAAATTGAGAGGTTGGCCGCGGCATTGCGCGGGAATGTAAAGGGGATTATTTATATGGGAGAGAGAAAAAGAGCCGAGAGATAAATGCAGCGCGATCGAGAGACGCGTACGCTCGGTCGAGCGGTTGCGTTGCTGTGTTGTGCTCGTCGAGGTCCTCGAGGTCAGCGACAGGCGCCACCGAGTCAGAGACGCCGAGATCGATCTCCCTCTCTCGCCTCGCCTTCCCCCTTTCGTGTAACACGAGAGTGCCCAGTAGCGAGCACCGGGCGTTTGTAAACATCGGCTTTCGTCTCTCGGACGAGGAGCGAAAGAAGTAGACGTAAAAGGAGGCGAGCGAGTATATCGCGGGATATCGTTATTACAGTACTGGCGACTCGTCGGGTTTCTCGTAATGTTCGTAACAACAAAAGTAGCGGAAAAAAAAGAAAAAAAAAAAAAAAAGCAAGCGACCGATGAATGACTCGATGAATGGCTCGCGCAGACTCGAGTCTTGTGTGCGTTTAATTAAAAAAATATCAGGGTTATCAGTCGACCGCTTCCATTGAGACTCAAAACGGTACATAAATCTCGTACAAACGCCGATAGGTGCGATCGAGTCGGGTTTCACCGGCGTATCGTCGAGGACGAGAAAACCGAGAGAATCGCCATAGATCATCGACGTTACCATCGCGATGTTTCCTTCGGAATATCGCGAAAGATAGGAATATCGCGCGACGTCGAAGAATCGCTCGCGCCCGCGAGTTCTCCGACGATCTAATCGTAATCGCGACACGTGGAGAGCTACGGAGATTAGAGAACTCGCCGACGTATTGCCGATGCGTAGTAGAGTTTGATCGACACTCGAGTCGAGACGTATTCGATACTATGTTTGTTTATTTTTCTCTCGGTCTTTCCGTTTCGCGCACTTGACCCCGATGTGGCAATCGGCGCGAAAAAAAAAAATTCCTCGTGGTGTCCGTCGGGGATCGCGACGAGAGCGGGTGCGCAAAGGCCGCACGGATAAGCCGGATGAAATAAGAGGCGCCGACACGAGCGCAACGCGCGCGGGAACATTAACTTCGATCCAATTTCCACGACGATCGCCAGTTGTTGAAACGCGACGAGGCGCAGAGCCACTTTCCGCTTGGCCACGGGAGCGAACGGGGATGAAGGGTCGCGGGCTTGGGGAGGATCTCGAAAATAGCATCGAACATCTGTGCAAACGTTGCGATTCTCCTCGGTCTTCTTGTCTCGGAGTTTCGAGAGAACCCTCTCCGTTCCACGTATCCTCGAACGCGTCGCCCCCGAGAGTCAACGAGATGCTTTGACTTCGGGAATTCACGAGCCCTATTAACTCGTGTTTTCGCGTAAATTTCACGATTCGTCCGAGATTCGCGCGAGGCCGACGTTCGAAGAATCTCCTCGATGTGGAATATTGTCGCGAGATCTCGCGGCCTCGTACACTATTAATCATTTATTTATTATTTATTTATTATTTATTTATTATTTATTTATTACTTATTTATTATTTATTTATTATTTATTTATTATTTATTTATTACTTATTTATTATTTATGTATTATTTATTTATTATTTATTTATTATTTATTTATTATTTATTTATTATTTATTTATTATTTATTTTATTGATAAATAATCAAAATATTCTTTCGTTTTCGCCTTCGTCGGATGTTTGCGTTGACGATTTTTCCGAAAAATGTATCTTAAGACGGCACACTTTGTGCATCCAGCGATCCGCGAGTGCTCGGGAGATTCCGTCGCGATGATCCGCGGAGAGTCGCGCGGGAGGGCGAGTTTTCTCGTGTACACAGAGAGTTCGCAGAGCCGTGTCGTTACGAGTGACTAGCCGCGCGGGTAACGGCGTCGCTTGCCAAGTCTCGAGCGCGCGCGGCGCAGTAAATATAAGTGCGAGGCTCGTCGCGCTCGCGAAGCTGCCCCGCGCGCGTGTAAACACGATTTATGCCTCAATCCACGCGAGGGACATGCCGTACGGCGACGCCGAAGCGTTTCGAGAACTCGGGCTCGATGACGCATTAATAGGCGCGCGCGCCCGCGTGGTGCCCGTCCGGCTCGCAATTTCTCAAAAATATTATTATGCCGAATACGCGCCCGCCGCGAGAATCCGTGATTCACGCGACCCCGTTGCGGACGAAATTCCTCGCGAGTGATTTTTCGCGCCGCGAGACTCGCGAGAGGCCGAGCATGCTCGCGAGCCGAGATTATTAATCGTCCCGTATTGCCGGAAGGATTGAAAATCGAGCGGTCCACAACGAATCCTTTTACGGTCTCCCGAAACGAAATAATCGTGGGCACTTCGAGCGCGACGCGCGAGCCGGAGGTTGGGCGATGATTTAACGAGGGTCCCGCGCGCACGTCGGAGACTGGCGCCGTTGACTGATACAAAGAAACTCTCCCTGCAACATTCACGAATGAGCGAACGTCGCGACAAGCTTGTGAAACAAAGTTCCCTTGCCGTTGACCGATCGTTTCTAAATCGACGATAATTCTCGGTAAAAATGCTTCGAATCTCCGGAACACATCGATATCGTGATATTCGTAAAAGAAAGGAAACCGAAACAAAATTTGCCACATTTCGACTATTCGAGAGTCCGAACTCGAGAAGGTTAAAAGCGCGATGGCGGATGCAGGAAGTACGATCGACTGGGACAAAAAAAAAATGAAAAAAAAATATGATAGGAAGTACCGAGCACTGCTATTCGCATGCCGTACGCAGCGGCCGGTACTCGAGCATCGGGAATATAATTGTAATGGTCCCCGTTACGAGTGTGTTGGGTGTATTATGTACAACGCTCGGATAATATTCGCATCACGGTCCGCGGCCATCTGGGTAGCGCCATGCCGATTCCCCCCCGGCTTCCCTTCCCGTTCCTCGAACTATCGTACAAACGAGACAACGAGCCAAGAGAGGGATAGCCGCGATTTATCCACGCCGCGGCGAACGACAGAGAGAAAGAGATTCATGCGCTTGGGTCGTTTCCTCGTGTGTTGGTAATATTGCTCGATACTGTCGCGAGCGCGTGCTGGCACATGAGCGTAAGTACCGAAGCGGCAATAGCCCCAGCATCAACAGAAGGAACAACCCACAGTAGCGGCTGAAATAACGTTTTGTCCGAACGCGCGCGCTCGTGTGTACGTGTGTGTGCGCGCGCGCGCTTAGAGTGGAGTTTCGCGAATGGTTCGCGAGTGGGCGAGAGAGGCGACGGTCACCAGCTGTGCCGCGCCGCTGTGGCGACGGAGCTCCTCGGCGCGCTCTCTCGGCCCTCACGATCTACCGCCGACGCCGCACTGTCGCGACTCCTACGTGTACCAAGCCGTTCCTTCTCTTTCTCTCGCGCCACCGTCTCTGCGGCGTTCTCGACGTTTTCTCTCTCTCTCTCTCTCTCTCTCTCTCTCTCTCTCCCTCTCTCTCGACGATATCGTAGTATGTACAGTGTGTTACTATCGGGATATGTAGTACGTGGCGTCACGACGACGTCTGCGGTCTCGCTTTTTTTCTTTTCTCCACATCTTCGCTGTAACGCGCGCTCGAGGCGCATTGCTCACGACTTCCGAGTATCGTTCGCTGTTACTTCGCTCGTTCGTTATGAGCTTACAATGATCGTGCGAGAGAAAAAAAAATCGCGAATGATCCACGATACTGGGATCGTTCGAGTACTGTCATTGACGATTGTACTCGAGATATCGGGAGCGGGTTAATGAGCTCGGTGATTCACTTTCGATGCGTTTCGCGAGCCGGCGACGGGGATGCAACGCAACCATCAACGAGATCTCTGACTCGTTGAAAGATCGAGGATACTCGAGATTTCCGGCAAAATCTGTATTCCGAACCCGTAATCTTTAAACGGCGAATCCCGAGCTCAGGAATACTTGGCAACGAGGAAAAAGCGCGGCGTTTTGCGTTCGAGGATCTCGATTCAACGAGAGGCTCGAAATATCGAACAGCGCGCGGACGGGAACGTTTGTTCAGCGAGGATTTTCAAGGTCACTGAAATATTACCGAGTAAGACGAAACCGACGACACAAAAATGAACGGCAAAAATCATTGCGTTTGCGGAATTCGAATGGAATTCATTAGGCGGGCTTTTGAAACATTTTTTTTTCAAGGTCAAGAAATTGAGGACGAAAACGCCAAGAGCTCGAAAAAATCGTTTTCTTTGTTCTCGTTAATTCTGAAGCGAAAAATCTCGTTGACTCATCGAGATATCGAAATAACACCCGCGGAGTCACCGGGTAAATCCGTATTCGATTCAACGCGCTTCCATGCCTCGCGAGTCTTGCATCGCCGTCGGCGAGAACGTGGGCGCGCGTATGTCAGTCCGGGATCCGTAACCCTTGTTCGCCAAAACACGGCCACGGCCCAAAGAGTCTCGGGATCGGAGCGTTCGCTCTCTCGTCTGTGTATGACTCAAAAGCCCCGCCTCCGAATGCTGCACGTACGATTGCTTTCCATCGGCGAACGACAATAATGACATTATTTTTCGGATCTATCGCTGTTATTTATTACGATTCGTTTGTTTATTATTTTTTTAAATAAAAAATGTGTAATAAAAAAAAAATCTATAATTGTTTGTTTTTTCCCCCAAAGTACTTGACCTAACTTTTAGTTTCTTGTGAAAAAAATATTTGTTCTGCAGCACGATTGGCGATTTATTAACGATCCGAAGGGATAGAGGAGAAGCGAATTTCTTCAACGAAGTTTTGGAAGTTCGTCGAATGCCGTTAGAATTTTTAATCGCAAGTCTCCGCGAGCGTATGATAATGCGAGAAGATATACCGGAAGTCTCAACCCCCGAGGTTATAGAAAGCGGCGTGTGACACGTTGCCCCGATAGACGGCGCGTTAAAATCTTGCGGATCGGTCTGCGGCATCGATTATTGGCAATAGTCCAGACAATGTCTCTCTTTCTCTCTCTAAACGATATACTGTCAATTTAATGACACGATCGTCACACACCCGACGAGTGTACACGAGTGTGCTATATTGGAACTCGGCGCGGCCGGATCGAACGGTTTCGCAAGTTTCCGGTTCGCGTTTTGTCATCGATGACTTCGCAACTTCGTTGCTCTGTGCTTGTACGACGCTGTTCTCTATCGCTCGCGTCTCGTACATTCGTAATTGTTTCGAACTCGCCGGTAATACCCTCGCAAACACGAACTTCCCGGATCGTTCTTTGCGCAATATCTCTCGTTTTGAGGCAGCGTTCTCGGTGCGGCCCGACCGAACGTGAGATTCGCCAATTTCGAACGCTTCTCGATGGGATAAAAATTTGAAAGAAATCAAACGTACGAAAGATGCCAAAGAGATTGATTCCGCATCGTAAAAATACGAAAATGTTATCAACAAATTGATGAGAAAAAAAAAATTCCAATTATTCGAAATTGCGTTTTCATTCGTATTGAGAAAAAAGAATTAATTGTTAGAAAAGAAACATTTATTTTCCGTTTACAAATTTATATATTTTTCATGAATTTGTTAGTAACATTTCGGTATGATTATTATGCAAAATCGATTTCTTCGGCGCTCGCAATACGGTGACCGTTCGTCGTGTGGCGCTTCGACGAAACGCGCAACTACCGAATGGGCTCTTCGCGCCGATTAGTATCGCCGCAAAGAGTCGTTAAGTGTCGCAATTAGGGGAGGCGAGTCGCGGCGCGCACGGGGCCTTAGCATTGCAATTGTGAGCCCGAGTGCGCGCAAACGGCGACGGGAATTAATCGCAACGGCACGTGTTCGCCGATAAAGCGTAACACGATTCTCTCGTTACTGTCCTCATCGTCGTTGACCAAAATACGCTGTTTGATAAATGAACAAAGCTTACTCGTTGTTGGGGCGAGTGAGCGAACTAGAAAAAAAAAAAAAAAAAAAATCCGAAGAACTCATCGATTTTTGTCCCATTAAGCAAACTGCGTTGACTCGTCGTGTCGCCTCGAATTGCTAACTGCGACGCGAGAGCATATCTAAATACAAACTTTTGTTTTTCTCTCCCTCGAACGAACTTCGCTGTCTGAGAGTACGATTTAAACTTTTTTTTCAATCGCGCCCTAACGTCGCCGCTAATTAGGTTATCGGGTTGGATATAACAAGCTCGAAACGAGCGTGTAACGTAATTCGCGGAGGTGATTGAGTTACGACGCGCGGCGACCGCGAGAGTTCACGGATCAGCGATCGCGATTTTATTTTCGCCCGGGTAACCCGCGATCCGACTCGCTCCCGAATCCCGTCGACGGTGCGATAATTCGCTGAGGGAGCGAGTCTGCTCGCGATGGTTAATACTTATGCGATTGCGAAGCATGCTCGCCTTGTATCGCCGACAGGAATCAATTTTTTTTCCTCCGATTAGTCGATACCGCGAATATTCTATTTTTGGATCGAATCGCGCGACGGGCTAGACACGACAGTATCATTCGATTAGCTCACATGATTATTATTACTTCTGGACCAAAAGAAACTGCTGAATCCCCTGAATTTGTCATTTGTCTAAATAACTTTTCCCGCTGCAATTAATCCGATCGCGACACTGATCTATTTTTTTTTAATTATATAGCTATATAATAATCATAATAATTAAAAATAAATATTGATATATATATTTTTGTGTCATATACATATAAAAATACACGAAAAAAAATTATTTCGATGAATCAGAGATTTAGGGAATTTTTGGTTTTTCGGCCCAGAAAGAATAATAAAAATGACCGTCTGTGAACGATTGTGAAAAAAATTGGCGAGGGTCGTGAGGAAAAAAAGTATCATTAATCGTAACGACTAATGGGACACGGAAATGCCGAAGGGCCGCGAGATAATCTCGCGAGCTCGAGGTAAAGCCCACAACGCGAGCGCGCTCGGTTCGCACAGGTGCAGCTCTTATCTCGGCTCGCTCGGTTTCCGATCTGGCACCCGTCGTCGCGGTAATTCTCGCGGGGCCCGTGAACGATTGCGGAAACGCCCGTGCACCGTGACGTCCACCCCGAAGCGTAGGGTCGAGAGTCGCCAGGTAGTTGAGCTCTTTTCGTGCGCGTGAATACATTATTATTATTTTTTTTTTTTTTCCCCTCTCTCGAGAAACGCAGGGACACGCGTGCGCGAGCACGGCTGCGCTTCTCCCCTTTAATGTTTTCATAATGTATTATTTAACGTATGTAAATAATCCATCGGATCGCCCTTCGACAAAGCCGTTTCCCCCGCTGACCGCGGCCAATTATTATTTCGTAACGCAACGCGAGAAGGGTAACAAACGAAGCATAGTCCCGAGCGTGTAATCGAGGCGTTGATATGCGGGCCAGATAGTCGGTGGCAGATCCGAGGCCGGCGCCGATCCGGAAATGGCTCGGCAATAAAAGTCAAACCGATGCTTAACCGTTGCGTGGCTCGTCCCGCTCTCGATTGCCGTGTATTACACGCAAACGCGCCCGCGAATTTCGTGCATTAAGCTACTCGTCAGGTGCATCACGCGCGCGCTTTCCTCGGCGATTCTTCGTCCCTCGCTCGCTCGTTGCGACCTTTCCGCTGTTGTTCTTTCGCCCCTTTCGGCTCCGAACGAAGAGAGTAACGTTGATACCTTTTTCTTGAGCGATCAACGAAAGCGACGAGATTGCTTGCGCGATTTTATTCATCGTTACGGAGACGAGAGCGGGGTCAGGGGAAGAGAAAAATGAAGAGAACGGAATTCGCAGCAGGTAGCAGGTGCGCCCGGGGTCACAGGTGCAGCGGTCTCGACCGATCTGCCGATTCTCTTCGGGGTCGCAATAACGGAAGGATCGTTCCAGAACCCGGCTTGACGAGCATTCAAAGTTCTTGCCCTTTGGTAGATGTGCCTGCACGGAATATTAACCGAAGTCGATTTCTACCGATTCAGATTCGAAGCTACCTTCGCAAGACCGAGCACAATGAGGTATCGCTTACAAAACCCTTTTGCTAATTTCACCGTTACGGGCTTCGACCAACCGTCACTACGAAGTACAACACTTACAGTCCCAAATATATTTATGTTGAGATAGATGATTTATTTAGTCGTGCGATAAATTCCCGCAGGACCGAAGCTGAACCGAAGAGAGTTGCGCGAAAAAAAGCGGATCTTCGGACGAGCGCGAAAACGAAAATTGGAAGTCTGATCCTAACTCTAATAGGCCAGAACTACAACGATTGTGAATTGACGCTGATGGAAATGCAAGCATCGGCGAAGAGAATTTTATAACGAACGGTAAAAGCGCGAAGCAATATTTATCGATATGCATATTATATTGTATATTTATACATGATAATTTCTTGTGTATTATTCAATAATACAATTTAATATTCATGGATTATTTATGATAAATAAATAATGTACGTATGTGTAAATAAATCGCGCAATGGTTGAGTCATCGTCGATCTCGCGTGCGGCGCTCGCGACGACTTTGAACTTCTCGGAGATGGAAATTTTGGAATGTCTTCTCTTATCTCTCGGCTAAACACAGGCCCGCTCTCTATCTCGCCCGCTCTATCTGTCCCGTGCGCTCGTTTATTTTCGGCCCGCGAGAGGGAAAAAAAAGAGAAAAACATTAATCAGTCTCGAGCGCGCGGTTGGAAATGTGTTTACTGTTGTGATGTCCCCCCCGGCCGAGCCGAGGAAGTGCGGGCTCGAGCGCACCACTTCGCCAATATTGTCACAGGTTTTTTTTTCCTTTCGTTGTTTCTTTCTTTCTTTCTCGCGTGAATCGTTTCGAAACGAAAAAAAGCCCCGCGAGGCTAATTCGTGACCGGGCGCGAAGCGTGCGAGGCGCGAAACTGGCGAGAGTCGAAATATCCGGCGAGTCAGCGAATTCTCGAAATACCCGACAGCGAAGCACTTCCGACTTGGCTTCGTATTCTGGCTGGCGTTACGCGACGATCGCCGATGCGCCACCGTCGGTGTGCGCGCCGGGGCTCGAGAGGCGCGACTCTGAACGCCGCTCGTATCCTCGCGCGATTAAGGTTTTTGTTTTTGTTTATCGCAACGAGCGAGACAGAGAGTCCGAAGTATGGAGCTCGAAGTTATCGCGACGCTGTCGCATCATCGTAACTGACCTAGACCTCGGAAACTGAACGTTCGCTTTGTTCCTTCCTCGTGCTCGGGGCATCGCAGCTCGGGTCTCGGTAACTCCCACCTGCCACGAGGCGAACGCGATTTATCTTCTCACCGTCGACAAAAACATCGGTTACGTATTTCTGTCCTCTTTTTTCTTTCGTACTTCGTCGGAATTGATAAATGTGACTAAGTCAATCGACGCAGCGGTGGAACAGGTCGCGAACGTTGTTTCCCACGACGAAAAAAAATGAGAAAAAAAAACCTCATCGAGGAAAAAAACAAGGAAGTCCCGAGCGTTGCGCGAAGCATGCGAGAGCGATTAAGATACGAGGAAAGGAATAGAAGGCGTCGAGTGCGAACTGACCTAGTCACTGCCGACGCCGATCGGTAAATTCAAGGTTCGCGCGCTCTCGCGCGTCGCGTTATTGGCAAAAAAAAACACGAAAAAAATCAATTTTCCATCAACGTTCCTGTATCATCGACGTTTTTATCAAAGAATTGATCTACATTAACGATACATTTGATATAAAAAAAATGGACATTGGACATACTTCGCGGAATATTCAAATTCGTCGGCGCAAAGGAATTCAAGGTCAAGAGGAAAAAACCGAAATATATCGAGATTATTCGCTGCGATCGACTCGAGGAATAATATCGGCGTGGGGAAAGAGAAGTGTATCTTCGCGTGCGTGATTCTCGGAGGGTCGCCGGTCTGCCGACACTCGAGAGAAGGCGAGAGATGCGAAGTGCGGTCAAGGGGTCGTTCGTCGGAGTTAACGCGCTCGCCTCCTCTCGGGGGTCTCTCGTTTCGTTCGGCGGGCGGGCGTCTGTGCGGCGACCCACGCTGGCGCCGCTCGACGCCGCGCCCTGTCTGTCTCTTTCTCGGCTGTACGCGCGCTCCCGACTGCCGAGCGACAACGCTTCGCCGCTCGCGGGGACGTCGCCGCGGCTCTCGCGTTGGGAGACTCGTAGTTTCTGCGGCGGGCTCGAGCGCGCACCTAACGATCGCATTCCTGCCTCGCTATCGCGACGAACTGTGTAACAGTCGATCGGCTCTCGTTACCTTCGACTGAACGCGGTCACACGCGTCGGTTACACGCGAGCAAAACGATTTTTCATTTTTTTCTCCACCGCGCGCGCGCGCGCGCGCGCTCCGACTGGCGCCTCTCGTTACGACGATTATCGTTGCCGCGACTCGTGTGCTCTGACTGCGCGCGCTGCGAATCGGTTAGCCCGTCAATCCTTCGACAAATGTTTCGCTGCAGCGCTCACTTCGATTATCCGTCGTGCGGCTATCAATCCGATACTCTAACAGCGCTCGCGGACCTCTCGGCTGCGTACGCGGTCGCGCACCTTTTACCACCTCGGAAACCCTTCGAGCCACCGCTCTCGCGCTATGCTTCGACGGGCCTCCGACGGGCGCGACGAATATTCGCGCGCGCGAAAACTTTTTCGAACGGCGCGACATACTTTTGCTTAGACATATCAAGAAAGACTTTGAATTCGACGAAAATAATCGCGATCGCTTCCACGGCAGCGACGATTCCGAATACCGACGCGATTTCTTTCGCTTCCTCGTAAAGAGAGCTTTGCTTTCGCGAAAAAAAAAATGAAGGCGTTAAAATTTTATCGCGTTTCGAGTTATTTGAAAAAGTTTGTTTTCGCTCGAAAATTATTCGTTATTAATTTCATTTAATTCTAATAATAAATAATAATAATTATTGTTATTGTGTTTTAGATGAACACAATTGTCTACCAATTCTAATAATTTCTTTCTCACATATCGAAAACAAAGCGATTAAGTAATTGCATAAGCAATTTTGCAATTTCCATTGTCGCGACGTTTTTTTTGTTTTTAATTTTCACGAAATGTTTCGTGTTTCGCCGGAGACGTTGGAGGAACGAAGTTTGCGCGAAGGGACAAGAAACTGGGGCATCGATTCGATCCACCGGAATCGCGCGATATTGAAAAAAAAAAATCGAATGTCGACGAAATGCGATATTTACCTTTCATGAAGGCAGACAGCTCGCAGGTAGTTTCCACCACGTGGGCGCTCATCGTCCTCGCATCGGCGAGCATATATGCACCGTAAGTGTGTGTTACAGCCGCGAAATATTTCGAATCACCTCGCGTGCACGCACAGAAACAGAAAGAAACAGTAAAACTGCCTCGGCACTCGAAATGCGAGAGTATCACCAGCACGTACTCCTCGTAGCGCAACGAAAATAAATAACGGCGAAACAACTGCGCGGCGAGAACGGAACAAAACAATCACTCGGGCTCGCGCGCGACACTCAGTTTTCTGTTTTATAATCCAATTCGGGTTGTCCGATGATTTCGTCCTTTGGCCGAACGAGCCGAGATCGCTCGCGCTTCTGCACTTCGTCGATGAAAGAAAACAAAAAAAAACAACAAACTTGCGAAGATTCGTTTAATTCGTTACACGGCTCGACGAGTACGTGTATTTACTATTCTCGTGAGGAATAACACTGCGACCGCGTGTGGTCTTGTCTGTCGTGTTACGAAAAGGTAAAAGAAACGAAAGTTTCTTCGCGGAGCGACGACGGACGTGGGAGCGAACCTCCTTCGCTTGCGCTCGGCAGCGGACTGACTGGGCGCGTGCACCAACGCTCGGTTGCTCGTCGCCGTCGTCGGCGGGCCGCGCGCGGTGCGTGCACCCGTAGAGAGGGTGACGGTGTATTGGCTCGCCGGCCTTCTCTGTCCTACGCCCGGTAGGTACGTCTCTCGCTCCCACCCTCGTAAAATATCCCCCCCCATCTCGGGGGCCCTCTCACCCGTCCCTTTTTCTCTCGGTCTTTCTCTCTCGCGCGCAATACGCTCGGGGATTTCTCTCGTTCCCGATGGAATAGGAACCGCGCGCACTGCCCCGCAAGCCCGGCCACTGACGGAGTTTCAGCCTCGCGAGCGCGCGTGTGGGTGAACGTTCGTGTAACCCCGCGGCCCCGACTCGGGGTCCGTCTCGAGTGCTCACTGGGTCCGGAGCTCGGACAGCCGAGAGCCAATGCCAGCGAGGACTGCGGTGGTGTCTTCCTCGCCACCGCAGACCACGAAAGTTCAGCGATTCTGCTTATTCCGTGTTTTGATAACTGCATTCAAAGTGCCTCTCGAGTACACAGAATTGAATGCATGAAATATTAATATTTGCGCTCTGCTCCGTTCGATCCTCTTTCTTTCGTTTGCATCCACGAACCGTGGAACTTTGGTGAACGCCGTTTTATTTGGTTAGCGATCGATGCCGGAAGAATTTAAATTAGCTTCACAAGCGTCTTTTTTCACCCCTACATTACTGCACATAAAAATTGCATTTCACACCGAAATGCATATGTTTCATTCGAGATTTTTTTTTTTCAGGAAAAAAAAACTGAAGTTTAAGGAACTGAGTCACCTCAAAAAAATAGAAAATCATTTTTTCTATTTTTTGTGGAGCCTCATAGTGCATTTTATCCGTTACCGGCACGGTCGAACGTTTTTCACTTGTCGCAGATTTCGAAGCGAACGACTGCACCGACTTTGGTGTTCGACGGCTCATTTTCTCTGCAACATTCAATGTTGTGGGACGAGTGTCGGCATTTTTCATGCGAGGACAAATGGATTTATAGCGAGCCATTGGATCCATTGAAACGCACGGAGCTTCAAAAAAAATTCTTCAAAAAGGATATGATTTTTTTTAATTTACATAAATATGAAAACTCCAGAATGAAAAAACCCGCAAAAAAAAAAATTGCATCGACAAAAAAATGTTAAACAAGTATTGAATATTTACACATTATAATCCGAAGATTATCATACTTAATGAAAAAAAAAAATCGCTTCATTATAAAGTGTGAACAATTAATAGTTAAATATCGTTTTTTTTTCCAAAATGACGAAATAATAATAATAATAATAATAATAATAATAATAATAATAATAATAACAAACTTTACATTTTTAACAGTGTGAATTTGGATAGTAAGACGAAAAAGTATATGAATAAATAAATGAAAATAACATGCGGATAATTAACGATAATTTTGTCGCGCTGTTTGTTTTTAACAATATTATAACAAACAATTCGCTGTCTCATCTATTTTCTTCATATACCCACGGATGCGTAACGATGTATCGCCTATAAACCGAAAAGACTACCTTGCCTCTTTCCGCCTGTTCGACTAGTCTCAGTGGGGGGATGGTCCGCGCATTGTTGTTGGCGAAACGGGCGAGAGACGGGATGAGGAGCCAAGAGAAACAGAGAGAAAGAGTGTGGTGGGACGTCGGTGGCCGACAGAACGGCGCCAGCCGTCCGAGAGTTTGGCTCTACGGTCGTGCGTGTTCCCTCTTCTGGCTTGTGCTCTCTCGCCCCGTACAACCATTCCCATCCTCTTTGCTCCTTTCTATCTCACCGCAGCTTCTCTGCAGCTATAGCCCCTCTCCCTCTCCAACGAGAGAATGTGACAGTCTCTCTCTCTTCCTCTCTCTCCCTCCGGATAGAAAACGAGAGACTCTCTATCCCTCTCTCTCTCTCTGGGGAGAGAATATGAGGCTTTCTCTTTCTCTCTCCGGGGAGAGAATATCAGGCTTTCTCTTTCTCTCTCCGAGAGAATATGAGGCTTTCTCTCTCTCTCCGGGGAGAGTCTCCGTTCTCCGGGTCCGTATCGTTCGCTTCTCGCGCCCACCCACCGCAGCTCGCGTTACGACGAGAGAACGCAAGGAGATGAACCACTCGAACAGCGGCTATAACACACGAGAGCTGCCGAGGTCCGGCATGTGCTCTTCCTCTCTCTCTCGCTCTCTCGGCGCTCCCTCCGCTGTGTGTATGCGCCTTCGGACGGTTGTTTGACGTTAGTAAGGCGCTCCTCCCGCGATCACACGCACGTGGACCAGAGAACAGAGAAATCTGTAAGGTTCTCCTTCGGACCAGCGACTAAAAAAAAAAAAAAAAAAAAAAAAAAAAAAAAAAAAAAATGACCGGTGACTTTATGAGAGCGCTGTAGCCTCACCGCGGGGACGACGACGCCTCTCCTAGGTCCTGTTCTCGTGATGCCCATTTACCCAAAGCGTTATATACGCAGCTCCACTCTCTCTCTCTCTCTCGCTGCTCTAAAGATCTTTCGAGGATCTCGAGGAACTCGCTCGCCCTCGAAATTCTTTCCTCCCTTTTCTCTCTCTCGGGTCCTCGCATTCGGCCCATTTCTCTCTCTCTCTCTCTTTTTTTTTTTTTTTTTTTTTTTTTTTTCATTCAGCCTTCTGTTTCTCTTCTGGGTCTGTATCGTTGCACTTGTATGGGGACTTTGTTTCTTCCCCTTGACTTTCCTCTCCGCCCTCGTTCATCCGTTCGTTTCGCTCTCACGAGATTCCGTGTATCGCCCGTTTGTTGTGCTCTTATTTTTTTTCTATTCCTTCTCTCTTTTCAATTCTTCCCTCGAGTCGCGCGGAGGAAGACAGAAGTCTGTCTCACCGAGCATCGGCGCACTCGAGCCTCGAGCTCGCGGTGTGGGTTCGTCGATCTCGGAAATCGTTGAGAGCGCCTTCGAATTTTTTTTCTATTTTTTCTTCTACTCCGATTCACTCGAGAAAAATGCACTCGTGTGCGGCTCGCATTCGATTCAATATTCGTCTCTATTTCGAGCCTCGAGAGGAATCGCCGAGAGCTTAGCCGGATAGTGTCGCAAAAAAAACAATAGTCTCCTCGGTAGTCTCCACCGATATGTTCCCCTCCAACACGTGTTTCGGCCACGTGTGGGCTGCTTTTCTATTTAAAAAAAAAAAAAAAAAAAAAAAAAAAAAAAAAACATTGTGGAACGGACAAACGCATTGTCTCCTCGTTTATGGCTAGAAAAACCTAAAGGCCGTACGGGCAAAGCTCCCGGTTACCGGTTCTCGAATGTTTTTGTCTTTCGCAGTCAATTGTTCGAAACGTGTTCGACATCGGCGCATGCACGACGAGAGCGCGTCGCAGTCTCTGCGAGGCTCCTTAAACGCGTCGTCAGGCACACAGCCAATTTATACGATACGGCCCGGCGGATAGCGAGCCAAAGCATGGCTACCATCTGGCCGCAAAGGCGTACGAAATTTTCCGGATTCTCGTGTCCCCGCCCCTCCCCCTCGCCCCTCCGGGTTGTGAATTCGAATCCGTGTGACCAAAATATGGGAAACGCTATATCGCAGTCAATGCAGCATGCTGTCGAGTGCTTGGTCAACACATGCCGGTTAAACGGCCCGAAGACTCAGGTATACGAGCTTCGCGAGCGGCCGCTATTAAGGCCGTCCTCGCGCGAAGCATTCGTTTCGCATGATTTTGCGAAAATTTCGAACGATCCTATAAAAATCGGAAAAAAACGTATGCTCCGTAAAATTACCGAAAAGATTAATTTTGCACAATAACAATTCCGAAACTTTATCGACAAATCGACGAAAAATTGTTCAACAATGAATGAATTTATGGATTTTCTCAGATTCGCGAATTCACTTTGAATTTTACACCGCACACATTTTTTTATAAAAAAAAAAAAATTTGTGTGTATTCTGAAAAATGAATGAATCAATTTCGTCAAAGGGAAGACTTTGTATTTGTGTTGAATTTGCGGGTGTTCGGAACATTTGACGATTTGACGCTGGAAAATATTAGACTATCCGATGACTCATTGAACGATTTATTCTCCACTTACTTATCAATAACTTTTTTAAATTAAAATATAAAAATTAATCACCCGAAAAAAAAAGAAATTTGAAAATTAATTTATAAAAATTAAAAAAATCGCATAGCTCGTATGATTTTTTCGAAATTCTTATCCCATTGGGTCGAAATTTTCTTCGAAATCTCCAATTTTTTCTGTGAATGTGCGAAGCCTGCGTTGGCTTTTCGCGAAGCAGCAAAACTCTGCACGATTCCAATGAGCGAGCCTGGTCGAAGAGGAAAGTGCGATTCGAGGCGCAAAAGGGGGTGGCGAGGACATTCGATAAAAAAAAAAATCGAAAAAGAAATTCGAAACGATCGAGGGGGGGGAAATCGATCGAATTCCGAGCGAATCGATCGTGTCGTGCGCGCCGATAAGTGGAAACGCGATGTCCTCTGGGCGCGATCGCGCCGATTCGCGTTACCGATCGACGTGCGTCTCATCGAGGACGAGCGTCGAGGACACTCGGCTTCGACGCCGGTCGATCGATTTTCCCTTGATCCACATCGATCGCGCCGGCTTCCCCTCCCCGCCGCGTCGCCTCGCCGAGATTCTGCTCTCTCGGATCCGCACGCGAATCGACTTACATCCGCGACGATATTCCTCGGGATCGTTTCGATAATTGATACGCGCGCGCTGCATCCCGACTGCGGTAACCGCGAATCGAAAAATAAAGAATCAAGAAGAAAAAAAAAATTGCCAGAAGGTCGAACACGAAGTCTCCTGTATCTCATTTCATTGGCCGGCCGATCGAGATCATTTTCATTTTTTTTTCTCCCATGTAACCGAGAAATCGCTTTTTAAATAACGTTTTAATTATTAGGATAGCCGAGAACCTATAACAGTAAATCAACGAGCCTTTCGCCGACGCGAGACTAATTTTTTTTATGACCTAATCTTCACTGAACTCGGAAAAATATTTAATTCAATGAAAATTTATTCGAGCCAAAGAAAATATTCTTTGGTTCCCGAAAATCGTTTCTCCGATCCCGATACATTCTTACAGAATCGCATAAATGCCGGGGTCGCAGAGTGTAACACGGCGAACGGAATAATAGAGTTGTAATTTAGCGTTAAAAAACGTGGAGAAAATCGATTATTGCGAAAAGCGCAACTTTAGATCCACGATCGCACCGAAAGAAAAATATAGTATTTTCTACCATACCGTCCAAGTATATAACTGCTATTAAAAAGGATTCAATGGGGTAAATTATCATTCTCTCCGGTATCTCAGCCACTCCGGGACTTCAGAACCGCCGTCAGTTTAGCCCTACCGTGACTGTAGCCACTCCGCGAGTTCAGCCACTCCGTGACTTTATATATCTTCAAAATATCGAGAGATAGGTAAATTTTTTATTTAATAATAATAATAATAATAATAATTTTTTTTTTTTTTTTTTTTTTTTTTTTTTTAATAGGTAAATTAGGTATGTAATTTTTTTTCATTGCCGGAGAGCTTCGAGAAACATTCGGGCTCCGTGAATTCCGGCACGAGTACGAGATAATTTCTCAGCGCGTTGAGCAACGCGCGAGCCCGTCCGCCGCGGTCTCGTAAGCTCCGACGAGGTCTCGGTTATTCGAGGTACCTGCGGCGATTCCGGGTAAACAGGTAGCCGTGGAAGACGAGTGTAGAAGTCGAGATAGGGGCAGTCGGGGGAGGATGTCTCTCGGCGAGGCGAGGAGCCGCAGCGGGCATCTCGCGCTTACGGCTCTCCGGCCGCGCGATCCTCGAGAAAGAAAGTTCTCGGGGGGGGGGGGCTCGCTTCGCCGACGCCACCCTCGAGATCGAGATTGGAATAATTGAGAGATCTAGATACGGCGAGGAAGGCTCTCCGGCGTTCGTTAACGCTGAGCCGGCCGAGGTTGCGCCGCGCAGGAAAAGGAGGTCTCGCCTGGAACGCGCGCACACGCATAAAACTGCCTCTCGCCTACGGGATTCCTTCGCCGGCTCCTCCGGGCACGACTACCGACTTCCCAGCATCCTCTCCGGTGGGTCACTCTTCTCAGCCGCGAAGAAAACAAGATTGCCGAATATTATCCCTCGGGTGTCGTCTTCTTGTTTTCCTTCTTCTTCTTCTTCTTCCTCTGCTTCTTCTTTTTCGTATTATCCGGCAACTGCCCCTGGAACGGAAAGGGTCAGGCTGGCGATGCTACGCCAACTCTCGCCGCGCTCGACGCGCGCAAAAAATTCTAAACAGATCTTTAAAAAAAAATTTTTTTTACTTATTTGCCGGCTTTCTCGTTTTACAAAAATTGACGGTATAATCATTTTTGGACGAAGAATTGAGCGCCTCATGCTTTTATACTAACATGATTCTACAAATATTAATAATTAAGACTAACAATAATATAAAAATGAGTATTTACTAATATTTGACTTATTTGCATGTTTCTGGTTCATATTTTATGTTACTTTATTTTTTGTGTTCTCACTTTTTTTAAAATCTTATCTTCCTTTTGCGACTGCCGCGGGAAGCTTTTGCTCCACAATTTGCCGATAACATTTCGGAATTATTATTATGCAAAAAAAATCTTTCCGATACCTTTTTAACAGATTTTTTGCATTGCATTTCTTGTCTTCACATGTTTTTCCACAAAACAAACAAAAAAATCTACTCGAATTGAAAAAAGTGAGAAAAATTCATACGCATTCGGGAAACCAAACGAAAAATTGTCACTTGAAAAAATTAGTTTTCCGGGAAATTTGTTGAAAATTCAATTTTTTCGGTACCTTCGATATGCATGAATTTTCTCAGATTTTTGTGCCATCGAGACCTTGCGATTAGCCCCGATTTTTCTCGAATTTATGCGAAACGAGCGCGAGCCGACATAACTGCCTGAACGATAACCCGCGTCGCGTCTGATACTCTTCATATTTGCCCGCGATCAATAAAACTCCTATTAATAAAATCTCTCGTGAGCTTTCGGCAATTTTTTTCTCCCGCGGCTCTCGCGAGCGAGTTACTAAACCGAGGAGCGATATTGTCGCGCGATAAGATAGCGAGATACGGCGGAGCGACTGTTTCTTCGTTATTTCGCGCGGAATCGCGAGAGTTCTCGGTCGACCGCGAAGATGAGATTAAATGCCGTCGTGACAAAAATTCCGCGTTATCTGCCGCTCGGGAAGGAGGCGTTTGGCACGCGGGAATCGCGGATATTGTTGTTGTCATCGCGAGCGGTAATCGGCCCGATTGCCGGATCTTCTTCGGGCTGGTGCGCGAGCACCGCCGGCCCTGATCGCATCTGGTCGCGAAATCCTCGCCGGCTTCGGCGGGCGTCACCGAAATCTTCTCGAGGACGAAATCTCGAACAGCACCCAGAAGAGAGTCGAGAAGCGACAAAGAGCGCCGGCGATCATCCACGCTAATTGCTCGTCTAGACACCTAATCGGAGGCTTCGGGGGTGGTCCCGAAACTTGTGCTTTTCCCGCAGCCCGTCGACTTTGACCCCCACCTGCTTCGTGGTTCTTCCTAAAGTTTTTTTTTTTTTTTTTTTTTTTTTTTTTCACGAGCCTACACGATAGCTTTTCTTCCCCCGATTCTCGAAATTTCCACGCCCCTTCGGGCCTCTCGAGTATCTTCTCATTTCTCTCTCGAGTAGTCTCCGTAGTCGAGTATCTCGAGTATCCGGGAGACTGCTCGAAACTGCGTCTGGTTCACCGGAGAGCAACAGGTTCTTTTCCTCCTTCACAAAGGAAGCTCTGTCTTCGTGAACTTTTTTTTCGCACAGATGCACAAAAAGTCTCTCTTCTCGTGCCCGTAACGCGTGGCGGAAAGTGTGCGCAAAAGTCACCGACTTGAAAAGCGCCACTTTCGCCACGCTACAGGCATGAAAAGAGCGCTTTTTCGCACTCCATACAAAAATTATTTTTCGACACTCGTATCGCAAAGCAGTGTTTCGAGATTTTCATGTTAGCGCTTTCGGAATGTTTCGAAACATCGGGCAATCACAATAAAAAGAATCTACTTTCCTGGTACTTGTTCTCTTCGTTTCGAAAGTAATCTCGTCGATGCTGCAAGATTGAACGAAGTCGAATAGCGCGCGCGAGCGAGGATATCGACATGGTATAGACGCGTCGAGACGAGAGAAAGGAAGACGAATTACGAGAGAAAAAAGGAAACGGGAAGAAGTGGAAGAAGAAGAAGAAGACGATGAAGAAGAAACGCGTTCACTCGCGGTCGCGTGCTGCCTATTAACGTAAATCACGCTGCCGCGCGGGACGGAATTCACCAGTAGCATCGGTTGCAGCACATAACGGTACGACTGCATCAGCGGAATACACGGATCCTCTCTCGCATCGCTCGCTGTGCAGACTCCGCTCGCGCTGAGCTGTCGGAGTATCAGCTGTCGGACGACTTCCGTTTTTCGTTAAAGGGGAAGGAGCGAACTTTATTATTAGAAAACGTATGCTCGATCCTCGCGAAGCAATCTTATGCTTTCCTTTCGTTTTTAAACATTTATTTTTTATAAACAATATCCAAATTAATGAATAAATAAAGCGTAATAATTATTTCTTAAAATATTATTATAATTATTATTGTCATTATGCTCTCTGGCTTATGCTTTCTTTTAGTTTTTAAACATTTATTTTTTATAAACAATAAATATCCAAATTAATGAACAAATAAAGCGTAATAATTATTTCTTAAAATATTATTATAATTATTATTGTCATTATGCTCTCTCTCTTGTGCTTTCCTTTAGTTTTTAAACATTTATTTTTTATAAACAATATCCAAATTAATGAATAAATAAAGCGTAATAATTATTTCTTAAAATATTATTATAATTATTATTGTCATTATGCTCTCTCTCTTGTGCTTTCCTTTTGTTTTTAAACATTTATTTTTTATAAACAATATCTAAATTAATGAATAAACAAATAGTAATAATTATTTCTTAAAATATTGTTGTAATTATTATTGTCATTATATTGAATGAATGCATAAATAATAGTTTATTTATTTTCGTCTTATAAACAATCTCATTCGATCGAAACGTTTGGAAAAATCTGAACACGTTTTTATTGAGATTTCAATGTTTTTTTTCATCTATACGAAGCTTCCGGCGAGAAAGCAAAATTCGGAAAAAACTGTAATTCGCGAGTGAATTTTGCGAGAATATATTCAAATTTGCGCATCTCCCGTTGCGAGCGAAGCTCGAGAGCGTTTCGAAGCTCGATCGTGAATATTTGATCGACGATAATTGTTATTCGGCGCGCATCAAACGTTGCGGGGGAGAAATTTCGGTGACTCGCGAAATATGCGAAGCCGCGGCGTCGAATCGGCAGCGAGAATCGCGACGGAATTATGCTTCGGTACTCAGCGCGGCGCGCCGCTTCGCGCGGCGAGCTCGGGCTCGAACCGAGCGCCCAATTGGTTAAATTCGCATTAGCAGCGGGCGGCTCTCTTTCTACCGTCCCGGTGCGGCGCGCACGGCGCATAGAAATCGAATGCGTTATGTTCGTCGTATCCCCGATCGGAGCTCTATTCCTATCACGTATCGATACCGTTTCCTTTTTTTTTTTCTTTTTTCTTCGTTTTGTTTCAATTCGTTCTCCTCCGCTGATTGCCAAACCGTAATTTCCCGGCGCACGTAATTATTTGAATAACGATCGCGCCGGCGAGGACCCGATCGCTCGTAACAGAAGCGAACCGAAATGAATTAGCAAAGAGCCTTTTGGCCATTCGTTCGTGTGTCGCCTCGCAAAAGCTTCCAATTAAAATGACGGGCATGCCCGCCGCGATTTCGTGCCGATGCCGCGTTGCGACGATCGCCGGGACGGGGAATCGCATCGAATCGATCCCGACGATCGGCGCGCGCCGATCGCGATCCGGTGCAAGCGCACCCGAACGAAACACTGCGCGTACGCGCGCCCGTTATCGGCCACCGCACGATCGTTCTATCGCTTGATCGCGATTCTTCTTATCTCTGGGAATTCACCGAGATCCTTGTCCGTTCGATCGTATCGGGCTTGCTACTCACTGTCGACCGATTGGGACACCCGCGAACCGGCGCGATCGCAACTCTGTTTGTTTTCATTTTCTTCATCGAGAAACTTTCGGGATTTCGTTTTTTTTTCAGCATTTATCCACGAAGAACAATAGTTATGCCAAAACCAACAAATTTCGGGGGCCTACAAATCAGTTGATTAATTAATAATAATAATGATAATAATACCAAATATTTTTACCGATTACATAACGATTTGCCGCGGACTCAAAAAAAAATTCAGTGGAAAGCTAAAAAAAATCCTTCAATTGGAAATAATTTTTGTGCGTTTTCGTCGCACGCGTCAAGATAATTCGAAACGTTACGAAATACTGCTCGTCGAGAAGGGCGACTTTGCGTATGTTGATACAATTCTATATCGAGACTCCGAGCTTGATTGATCGATTCGGCGGAACGCAAGTTTTTGAGCTCGATGAGAAAGAAGAAAAAAAGATCGATGACGCGTGGTCCGCGTTCCGCGTATGGTCTGGGTCAACACGGAGCGCGAGCGCGAGCGATCAATCCCGCTCGCTTACACCTGAGACAATAGCCCGAGAGCGTCGTCGAAACGCCGTCTCTTCCTCGGCCCGTCGAAGAGCGAAATCGGCTCGTGAAATCGAAGCGCTTCTTCCTTTCGCGGCGCGAAGTCGACAAACGAAACAAAGCTGGAATCGAGTCGACAAACGGGAGCCTCGAATAGTCGAGAAACCGAGAATTTCCAATTCCCGGCTAATCGACGGAAAAAAGAGAAGAAAAAAAATCGGCTTCGCCGTTGGTCCGTCGTCGCAGCTGTAAAAATAACCGAGGCCGAGGGGGAGTCTCCAGAAGCTCGCGTTTTCGTTGCTGGAAGCGCCGTCGCTTCCGTGTCTCGCGCTCGAGATCGATCGAGCTCTCGATCGCGCGGGCCGATTCGTCGTCGCGAGCGTTTCTCAAAGTCTCGTCCCGCCGATCGTCGGCGTAAACAACAACAGTGCCGAGTTACGAATTCGCGGACTGGCCCGGTGTGCGCGATCGGGTAATTCTTTATCGCTTTTCACGGCGTAGTCTCGCAGCTGTGAAAATACCGCGAGGAAGCCAAAATTCCGGCGAAGCGCTCGCCGCGATGACGCGAGTCGTAAATTCGGTCGGGACGCGATGCGAGAAGAGGCTTCGATCGCGGCGACGAACGCGTCGGGTTTCCGATCGGTTTTTCACAGTCGAACCTTTTGTGCCGCGTCGCCGCTGCGCTCGAGAGGCCGAATGAGAGAAAACAGCGTCCAGCGAGATCAATGAGCGCCTCTGTTGGGATCGTCGCCGCGACTTCGGCCCGCCCGTTGCAACGATCCGCAGAAGATCGGTATTGAGTTTCGCTCGAAACGCGTCTCGAGCTTCGGCCCTTTTCCTCGCGGCTCGGTTACAGCCTCGTTCGCGCGCGTTCCCGAGAATTTCGACACTGAGATTTTCCATCTGGCGGCGAGAGAAACGGCCTCGCGGCTCGACGGCGAATGAGAAAAACCCTTCGTCCCCGCGATCGGGAATTATACGACTCTCTCGAGCTCGAGGAAATGCGACATTCGGAGAAAAGTGCCGGAGAAATTTCAGCGTTTCCCAATGTGATGAAAAACCGAAAAAAATTCCGAAAAATTTCTTTTGCGTGATAATAATTTTTTTCTAACTTATCAACAAATTAATGAAAAACGATACTGAAATTGAATTGAGTATACATTTTTTCCGATTTTTTTCTTGTTTTCGAGATTTGTTGAAAATCGAATTTTTTCAATGTTTTCCCAGCTGTATTTGCGAGTACACTTCATCGATCGTAAATCTTATTGAGAACAATAGGCCAGCTTGTAACAAACACGTGTCCGAAATGCGTGATTTTTCACACACGGAAAAATATTTTCAAACAGAAAAATATTTCGGTCGAGAAAAAATGTTAAAAAAATGTATTGAGAAAAATGAACGAATGGTTTCCATCGAAAAGAAAGTTCGGTTGCCGGGTAGTTTGTTTAATCATTTTTTTCATCTATTTGTTAATCACTCTTGGGAATTGTTATTACGCAAAATCTGTCTTTCTAACACCTTGTATATGCCCGATATTTTTCTGATTTTTATCCCATTGGGAAACGCTCGAAATTCTCTGAATCTCACATTTCCTCCGTGCCGCTCTGACGACCTTGAAAAATTTCAAGAAACCATCGAACTAATTCGTGCCGAATAAAAAGTTGGTTTACCGAGAAATTCGTTGAACAATGGTTTTTTCGCTAATTTGTTAATAACTATTTGGAATGAAAATTGCGAAAAATTAATCTTCCTCGCACCTTCCATAGGGTAGAATTTCTTCAGATTTTTATTCTATCGAAAAGTCGTCGAGATTCTCATTGATCGCGTTAATCGCGCGCTCCGGTGCGCAACGCGACGGCCTCCTGGGCGCAAAATTGTCGCGAGTGGGCTCTGCGCTGGCTCATGGTTTTTCTTTCCATTTCAGTGGAAAATTTGTTGCCTTATGATCGTTACCGTGCTATCCGCGCGGTTTTCGACTGCGCGCCAGCGCAACCCAGAGCAAACAGCGAGCGCTTCATTATAGTTTGCACAGTGCAATCGGCCCGCTTAATTACACACCGAGCGGCGAGCGCGGCCGCGTCGATATGTCGGAGTTACTCACGCCGGTCAGCAAGACGCCGAGAGCCGAGGGCGAGCGCATCGGCAACGTTTCTGGCGCGCGCGCGTTGAGGGCGAACGCTCGCGGTGAATGGAACTTTTCCGATGGGCAGACTCTCGGACGGTGCGCAATTGTTGTGCCCGACGTTGGAAGTGACCCAAGCGAGTGCGGCGGGCGCACACATCGCCACCGGTAAACACCGCTCTCGCGTACACAAACGTGGCGATAATTACCGACGTTTGTCTACCAAAGTGTAAGAACAATGCTCGCTCGAGTGTGTGTGTGTGTGTTTGCGCGCACAGACCAATCGCGGGGACACAACAATCGGTCCTTTGCCGATGTACCGTTCGGGTCGCCCGAAAACTTTCCCAATTAGTCAGAAGCCCAGCCCGAAAGCATGCAGCGACGCGAACGTGACTCAAATGGCCCGGGACCATTCGTAGCTCCGTCGTGTACGACTCGGCCAGATGGCCGACACGCGGAGAGCCACCCGCAGCGAAGCCAGAACACACGAGCGGCTAAGCGGACAAAACGAAGAGAGCCCACCGGAAGACATACCTACGGCCGCGAGGTCGATAAGTCCCTTTTGCCTTCTTTCTCGAATCTCTCGACGGCCTTTCGGGACAATCGGTATCACCGAGCAACTCGATTCACGGTCAACCCGCGTCGCTCCACACGCTGGGAATACCAGCCGTGACATTTTTCCGGTCATCACTGGGATTAGTGGCCATGCGACAAATGGGACGTAATGGATCAATCGAGACGCTTCCTGAGGATTTTCCGAGCCTTGGATTGCAGGGAGACAAGACAATGGAACTGGAATGACTTCAAGGAAGCACGTGGATTGCGGAGTCCAATGTGCGATAAATCCGCTCTAGTAAAACGTTTATTTTTCTATCACATACGCAGTAAGAAAGGAATCGTAATTATGCCGAATTTCGATTTCAAGGCGATGATGATTCCGATTGAAAATCGTTTTGGGGACTAAATTTTTGCGGCTAATTTTCTGGGGGCCACTTTTTTGGGGGCCAATTTTTTGTGGCCAATTTTTGGGAGCCAATTTTTGGGAGCCAATTTTTTGGGAGCCAATTTTTGGGAGCCAATTTTTTGGGAGCCAATTTTTGGGAGCCAATTTTTTGGGAGCCAATTTTTGGGAGCCAATTTTTTGGGAGCCAATTTTTGGGAGCCAATTTTTTGTGGCCAATTTTTGGGAGCCAATTTTTGGGGGCCAATTTTTTGGGCTCAGTTTTCTCGATTGTCTCGGCGTAATATCAGCAGCTCAATATTTTCTTTCGGTGCAACTTGTTCATATTTAACGCGCGAAACGATCGTCGTTGATTGTTAGTGGAACTTCGTATCGAGTACCCGCGATAAATCCCGAGGGCCGTAACGTAAAACACGTGTTTGGATTGCCGATACACAGGGAACTGCGAGGCTGCGAGGATTCATTTTTTTGTGACAACGAAAAAAGCCACGAGAGTCATGAACGAGCGCTGCATTATGTAAAGATTGCCCTCGGCGTTAGTCTCGAGTGTTCGAGGGTCTTTCTCTCGTTATACCAGACTCGATCGGCACTTTGCTAAGCTTTTTTTTTTTCTAGCGAACCTAAGAGGTCTCGCCAGCCACCCACGTTTTTTTTCCTTTTCACATCGACACTTTCTCACCACGAACAGAAAGATAGCGGCGCAGCAACGCGGCGGCGGTAACGGCGCTATAATAATTACGAAACTGTGCGAGACTATCTTGCATTCGGCCATTCGACTTTCACTCTTTGCTCCGATTTTTTTTTTTTTTTTTTTTTTTTTTTTTTTTTTTTTTTTTTTTTAGTATCTTCTGCATTTATTTACACACAGACTTGTTTAACAAATTACCCAGGAACCCAACCTTTCCTTTGATAAAAATGATTTGTTAATGTTTCTGAATGCGTAAGAATTTGTTCTTGTTTTCGAAATTCGATGAAAAGTCTATTTTTTTCAAAACTGTTCGTATTTGCGAATCTACCCGATCAATCATTCGGAACACTTGTCGATAGTAATCGGCACTCTTGTAAACAAACGCACATCCGAAAGTCGTCATTTTTTTCGCACATTTCTCGAACGAAAAAAACTGTTCAAGGTCGAGACAATTTTATGAAATAATTTACACATACAGACGATGACGAATCATTTTTATCGGAAACAAAAAGTTGGCTTGCCGGGTTGAGGTTTTTTTGTTCACAAATTTTTTAATAACTTTTTGGAATCATCGCGCGAAATCGACCTTTTTTTCCGAACGAGAAGTTTCTTCGTCGCGTACAAATAGACGATCGTTAATGCGTCGTCATCGGGATCGAAAGCCGAGAGGCGAAGCGGCTTTTCTCCCGCGGGACCGGGAAATTGGGTGATTCGGGCGCATTTGTCGTTGACACGGCTGGATGTGCGCTCTCGCGCGCCTCACGGTCTCTCGTCTCTGTTATGTCGAGAGTTCCGCAAGCCGAAGCGCGCACGAAGTTCTATATTTACGTTGTTCTCCCGTGCGGGCTCGCTTTCTCGTTCTCGCACGATTTTAACCCACACAAGGCTGAGGGGGCGGAGGGGGCGTCGCGCCGAGTCGTTCACCCCGCGCCCGAGACACGTGGGCTTTAACTTACTTCGCTGCCGAAACGCCCGAAACGACCCCCTGCGCTATGCGACTCCGGGCGAGTTCAGTCATACGCTTTCGCCTCTTCGACACCTACTTTTTTTTTTTCCTTCTTCTCGGTAACGATCACCCGCCTGGTTTTCCAGGCGCCCGTGGTTTTTTTTACCCGTGCGCCACCCCCGAGAGGAAACTGACGTCGGAATTCTTCTCTACTCGACGAGCCGATCGCGAGGGCGCGGCGCGAGCTTCGTTATCGTAAAATTCCGGTTACGAGGCGAAAGAACATCGGGCGAAATTCGTGAAAATTCCGAGTTTCGAGAGTGGGCTTTCGGGTTTGAGATAATGCGATCGGGGATCGCGCGCGGACGGGGCTGTGCTCGGGAAGAGTCAGCGGGCACGAAAGGCCGGGCGCGGACATCTGTTCGATCAATTACTCGCCCCCTTATCATCGGGTTCCGCCGTAGCGGAGACACACTGTCGCACCGGTGACTGCGGCGTTGGTCTTTTTTTTCATTAAGGTAGTTCATGCGCAAGATGTTCATTTCGCATAAGTTCGAGGAAATTGAGAGGGAATCGCAAACACTTCTCGATGGTATAAAAATCTGAAAAAATTCATACCCACTGAAGGTACTGAAAAGATTAATTTTGCATAATAATAATTGCAAAAAGTTATTAACAAATTGACGAAAAATAAACTTGTTAAACAAATTAACGGTAACTCAACTTTTTTTTTTTATGAAAATGATTCGTCCATTTTTCGGAAAACGTATGAATTTTTTCAGATCTCTTATCTTCATTTTGATTTTTGCACATTTTTCCATGTAAAAAACAAGAAAATTCAAAATAAAGATGAAATTTTTTTTTTTGGCGATACCGATAGTGTTCGTTTATTCAGTAAATTTCTATATAATAATATAACATTTGAACAACATTTTCCGAAATTTTCATTGCAAAATATTCGAAATTGAGCGAGCGACAATGAATCTCCGGAGGCGCCTCGAAAAAAAGTTGATTCGCGGTGTTCATCGTAACTCGCAACAGAATCATCCGAAACGAAAAAATCAGAATGCATTTGTTAAGGGAGATGTTTCTCGAGGTAATGACGAGAGGATTTTTTTTTCGATTTTTCAATTTTTCGTAGCACTTGGGAGCCAAAAAACCGATTTTCGCTGAAAAAAATCGGTTTATTTGTTGTTGAAAAATTAGTAATTATTCAAAAAACAAAAAAGCTCTCGACAATACCTGGTGAATTATGTGAAGAAGTACTGTGCGAAATTTCAAAACGATTGGTCCAGTAGATTTTGAGTTGTCGTGAACACGGACTTCAAATATGACGAGTTTCAGAAAAACTCTTTGACAAAACGCGAAGAGTTTGGTCGCTTAGCGCTCATTTCACACAAGTTTGAGAACACTTCTCGATTGTATAAAAATCGGAAAAAAATCATGCATATTAAAGGCACTCAAAAGATTAATTTTGCGTAATAATAATTCCAAAATGTTATCAACAAATTGATGGAAAAAAAAAAATGGTCAACAAATTTCGCCGCAACCCAATTTTTTGAGACGCTCAAATACTCATAACTTCGTTAATTTTGCTCCGATCGACTTGAAATTTTAACACAATATTGCCATTTCGGCGAATTTCGAAAAAGATTGCGCGTTGGCCGCGAAAGGGCCGACGAGCCCGTTCGCGACTTCGTTCTCGCACCACAACGCGGGGAATCCCGCCGATCGGCGACCCACGGGGAACCCCCGGCGACGTTCCGCTTCTGTTTCTTCTTCCCTCTCGTCGGCGCCCGCGTATCTGCGAGGCATATGCGCCGATAGGGGTGTCACAGCTCGTGGCCGTCTTCCCGCTCGGGCGGGCTTTCATCGTCGTCCGGGCTCGCGTCGTTACAATCGGTAAAAGTTTTTCGAGTGCGCGCCAGATGTCCGAAAAACCGATCGAACCTCGTACACTCCTCGCTCGCACCGTAACCGAGGAAATTCCCAGTGGAGCGCCTCGTGTCCCAAACGGCTTAACCCTCCCGGCCCCTCAACGTTTCCGGGGCTTGCGAGACGGTAAATAGAAAAAGAAAAAAAAAAGAGCACCCGAAACATTAATGAGAATCACGGCGAGGAGCGTCGGCGTCAAAAGCCAAGAAGCTTACCGGTTTATCGAGGCGCAAGGAGAAAAAAAATTGCTTTCCTCCCCTGGTACGGAATTCAAAAAATCGTGAAAAAAAAACGTAGATCATGACAAAAAAAAAAAATCGGTGCGATTCCCCTCGAAGGATCTCCGAGCCCACGGGGACAATAATCGCGATTGCCTCGGCCGAATTTTTCGGTCAATCTCCTCGGACCTCGTCCCCGATAACAATTTTCCTTCAAACTCCGCCGGGAACATTCCGGAACCACGATTTTCGGTTCTTTCTCTTTTTTTTTCTAAAATTTCAAAAAAAACCGTTCGAAACTTCCAAAGGACATTTCTTTGGACGGGTCTCCGGGCGCTCTTTGGTCCTTCGGTCCATCGTCTCGGAGCTTCGGGGACGACGAGGAACGGGGGAATTCACCGGGGGAGCAATAAGTCCGATTGCGTCAGCTGTCCCGCTCGTTCGAGTGGACGCGCGCGTCGAGCGCCTCGTGACGAGGCCGCGCGTGTTTATCTCCCGGTTGACAGCTCGAGCAGCAAGTAGAGCAAGAGCGAGCCGATGCTGCTGGTGCGAATGGCGCTCGAAGGACGAGCTGGTTTCTGCCCGCGCGCAACATTGTTGGTCTAATCTGCTCTCGCGTAGCTCACCGAGGGGTTCACTATTGCATACATACATGTAAATGTATATATATATATATATATATATATATATATAGGGGAGGCCGGGGCAAAATGGGGACGCTAAGCGAATAATGCCGCTAGAATGATCCAACATGCGTATATTGACTGTTCATACCCTAAAAACAAAATATTTGCCGTAGTTTTTGCCCGTCCGAACGAAAAAATTGTCTGGGGCAGAATGGGGTACCCTCAGATTTTTTTCTTATTTTTTGAATATGCAATTTCTTCGCACTTCCCCATTTTGCCCCGTAGCTCAGATTCTGTCGATGTTCCCATTCTGCCTCGTGCTTGCTATTTTTTCGATGTGCCCATTTTGCCCCGTGTCTGCAATTTCTTTGATGTCCCCATTTTGCCCCATGTGCCCGTTTTGCCCCAGTCTCCCCTATGTGTTTCTCTTGCTCACACTCCATCTCTCGATCCTGTCGCGTCTATCCGTGAAGCATAGTGGCATCGAACATTCGTAGCGGCAGATGGCCTCGTCGACGCCAATCAGCTAATCCTCCCGTTACTCGTGCGCTTGACATCCGTACCGAACACTCGGTGTCCCTCGACCTCGCACCCCTTGCCCTCGCGCACCAGAGATCTCTCTATCGAGATGCGCCATCGGAGCGCCTCGAAGTGCAAATTGAAAAAAATTAATGAAAAAAACACCAATTAGTTGAAGGATCGAGAGACGCGGTAGCGTCTCGACGCCAAGTAGTTTAACCCTTTAACTGTAGCAAACATGCTACATTGGCAAAGAAAGCTTTTTTCCCCCAAACTGTCCTGAATGCTCGTGAAAAAGTCTGAAAATAATTGTTAGATTAGCAATGCATACAAATGTTTTTCCATCAGAATATCAATTAAAACATTATTTGTTTGAGTGAAAAAATGGAAAAACTGAATTTTTCAAAAATGAGATTTTTGACATGATTTGATACAAAAATGTCGCGAGCAGTAGAGAAATATAGTTTTTCTCGGTGGGGAAGAGGCTTGGGCGTTAAAGGGTTGAAATGTAAAAAGTCCGCTCGGTGAGTCCGCGCGCGTCGAGCGCTACCGTGTCCTTCGCCAATGTCGAGCCGCCCTAAACTTTGACAATTTTTTTCTCGGAAACGAGACTTCGGAAGGAAATTTTAAAGGCAGTTGCACTATATAAATCGAATATAAGCTTTAAAATGAGCCCGAAATCAAGCCGATCGGTGCACGCAATACAGAGATATGAGGATATTACACCAAACATACCTCACTTTCACGATAAAAATAAAATTTCTCGCTTCGCTCGGGCGGCAAACTTCACACTCGTTGCAATCGCCAACTTTCGGCCCTCGTCGCACAATATACTATATTGAAATAATTGCGAACATCGTAGCATCACACATTAAGTAATATTTAACAAATTTCAAAAAAAGAGTGAAATAAAAATAAAAAAAACATTTTTTTGTTAAAAATTTTAAAAAGGACGCCAAGTAGTTGAAAAATAGTTTGCAAATAATTTTTCAATAATTAAAACAAGAAAAAAATCATATGAGCCAAGTAAACTTAAAAAAAACCTTGCTCGTCCTTACTTTTGATGCACCTGTATTTATTTGTGTTCTAAGGACTCACCAACTTTTTTTCTTAAGTTTACTTGACTCATACAATTTTTTCTTGTTTTCATTATTGAAAAATGATTTGCAAACTATTTTCAAACGACTTGCCATCCTTTTTTACATTTTTTACAAAAAAAATGTTTTCTGATCAACGCGAAGGTTTTATTTCGTATCGCAATGCAGATACGAGTGCGTGAAAATAAAAATGATAAATTTTGGAGAAAAAAAGAAAAAAAATCCCCGACATTGAGAACGAAGGTAAAAATCAAAATTCCAAAATCGTTGCTTTGTACTTGGCGAATGTACTCGTTGTTTCGCGTAACGCTCGTAATTGCGGTGATTCGACATGCGCTCGATTCGCACTGATACTGAGATACCTTAACGCCCTCGATGCACTCAACCTCTTTTCCGCAATCGACACCGCGAGTCCTCGTCTCTTTCTCTCCTCGAATCGCATTATCTTCACTTTCTTCTTATTTTCGTTCCTTCCTTTCGGCGTATCGGCTACCTCGCGCAATCGTTGGTAAAAAAAAAGATCTCGCTGTCGGCCATTCGGTCTCAAAGGGAAGCGCAATCGACAGGGCGCCCGAAGAGCTCCGGCGCGACGAGGGAAGAGAAGAAAAGGGTTCTAATTCAACCCGAGGGCGCGCGCGCGGTGCTTCCGTATAATTTACGATCGCGCGTGTTGGTACTGATAAATATTATCCGATACGCCGTCGGCGATATTGGCCCCATCGAACTTTTCGGTCTTCGTTCGATTTATGAATACGTTACGAGCCCGATAATCGACGAGTTTGCGTTACCGCCGCGCGACGATGCGACTTTTTGATTATCGTCGTTTCGGTCTAACTGCATTATTTATTATCCGGCATCGGTTCGTTCGTCGTCGATAACGTTTCGGGACAATCGAGGCGAGCTTTTACGTTGCCGAATAAAATCATGCATATCAAAGGCACTGAAAAGATTTTTCATAATAATAATTCCAAAATGTTATTAACAATTTGATGGGAAAAAAAAACTGTTCAACAAATTCTTCGGCGAGCAAACTTTTTTTTCGCGAAAATCATTCGTCGATTTTTCTGAACGTACAAGAATTTTTTCAGATTTTTCAATTCACTTCGAACTTTATGATTTACCACCACATTTTTTCATATCGAAAGAAAAATGCTCAAGTGAATTTATAAATTTAAAAAAATTGATGGATTCAACGAAATAAACGAATTGTTCTCATTGAAAAAAAAAATGTGTCTCCGGAATTTTTTTTTCATCAATTTGTTGATAACATTCTGGTAAAATTGATCTTTTCAGTAGCTTTGATATGCATGATTTTCTTCAAATTTTCATACCATCGAGGATCGTTCGCATTCCTTCCATTTGCGATATTTTAGTGATTTTTTCGGATAATTATCGATTATCGATTGTCCTATCGTTTCGCGATTATCGAGTGTGTTTGATGTTACAAATTTGTGCGGAGAAGAAAAAAAAACAAAAATGGGCAACGAGGCCTCGTGCGGGTGCCCCCACGCGTTGAAGCCACGCGTGTTCGGTATCCGCACGTAGATGCAACTTCGAATCAACTACGACACCGCCACGCCGGAGAAAGCTGCTGTCCAAATAGGGGCGGCCAAATGTCGCGCTCTCGGCTGTTTCTCCCGTCGATACAGACGTTGTATAAA
The DNA here is from genome assembly GCA_963924025.1 of Ischnus inquisitorius. Taxonomy (NCBI): domain Eukaryota; kingdom Metazoa; phylum Arthropoda; class Insecta; order Hymenoptera; family Ichneumonidae; genus Ischnus; species Ischnus inquisitorius. The sequence continues at coordinate 3,478,682 of OZ001249.1, forward strand.
CCACGGTGAAATTCTCCATTCGTCGCGGTGGGCGGCGACGCGTGCGGAACGGCTGTTACACCCGAGGCCTCGCACCCCTGCGGACTTATTAAACGCGATTGCCCTTGTAAAACACTCTGTTGGTCCACTCGTGGATCCTCCGGTTCTGCGGTTCCGCGTTCGGACCCCTCGACTGCGGCAGATGGGAGTGTCCGGGTCGATCATTCGAAAAAAGAAAAATCGAAAAATCGATTTATAAGTGTTAAGGTAGTACCGGCGCAAAACGGTGCTCAGAGCGCTCAAAAGTGAAAATTCAGAGGTAATTTGGACCACTTCTCAATGGAGTAAAAATCTGAAAAAAATCAAGAATATAAAAGGTGCCGAAAAGACTAATTTTCCATTACAATAATTCCGAAATTTTATTGACAAGTAGGTGAAAAAAAAAAATTGTTCAACAAATTATCCGTCAATCTAACTTTTTTTTCGGATAGAAATGATATGTAAATTTTTCTGAACACATAGGAATTTTTTCAGAATTTTTTGGAATCATCTAAATTTGTTTTTTTTTGTCATGTTTGGGCTGTATTCGCGAATCTATTCGATCAATCTTTTCGAAACTTGTCGGGTGTAATGGGTGCTTGTGTGATAAACACATATCCAAAATTCGTGATTTAACACGCATTTTTGAAGAAAAAAAAATTCCAAAGAACCAAATTTCGATGATTAGAAAAAATTCTGAAAAAATTCATACGTGTTTAGAAAAGTTTATAAATACTTTTTATCGTCAAAAAAGTTAGGTTGACGGATCATTTGTTGAACATTTTTTTTTTCACCTATTTGTTAATAACATTCTGGGACTATTATAATGGAAAATTAGTCTTTTCTACCTTTAGCTTACTAAGGTTATTAAGGTACTACCTTAACAAAAACCCTCATATGGAGCGGAGTGGCAGCAGAGAAAGCTCGTCATAATTTTGCGTATCGGACGAATCCGATTGTATTCCTGTAGTTGTGATTACAATTATTATAATTATCCTCAACTAACTATTATTATTTTAACTATTGTATAAAATGTACTTTAATAATAATGTAGAACATTAATTGATAATTTATAGTTAACAATGGTTAATACTATTTTTATTATTATTAGTAATCATATCAATATTATAATTGGTATAAACGCGATGACCTTGATTGTGAAAACAGACCTGCCGGCTGGGAAATATTTTTTATATGAAAAATAACTTTTTTTTACTATGTAAATTTGTTCCGGTCCACGCTAACGGCGGCAAGCGATTTGAAAAAAGTTTGTTGAGACACAAAACTCTCGGTATGCTCATTGAGCAATAACGATAAGCTGACGATAAAGAGAAAACTCTAAGTCAGGTTTGAGCTATGTAAGCGCAGCAGGTGTTTGTAGTTTACATCTGCGCACCTGTCCGCCGTGCCGGGCTATTTCGACATCCGCTCGCAGCTTTGGTTCCGTTAAAACCGGAAGGAAGAACCACCGGCGCGTCGACCACACGGCCTCGTCGTGCTCATTCGCGCTTCATTATCATAGTCATTTCTATGAGCTCTCTCATGTAGCCCATCGTAGGCTCGGTGCGTGTGTGTGCGTCTGGAACGCGTATCACACGCTTTACCGGGTCTCTGGCGAATCTGCTGGAAACGTCGCGTTTCGCTAGATTTAATAGCTTGCAGGTGGTCAAGCGAGAATCGCTCCATCGTTACGGCGTCGATTGTAATAGGAAGGTGGTTCGAGGGACGATCTTGCGGACCTGCGACACCTCGAGTCAATTGACAAAGTCCAAACGAGCGGTTCGGCCTGTTTAGTTGGATTGGAAACAGGGATATCACCTTTCGATAAGCTCGTCATAAAAAGAGCGCTTAGATGTTGGGGTCAAATTCTGGATGGGTGGGAATCGATTCTCGCAAATGATGTACACTCGATTAATTGAGCCTGGGCGCGAATCCCGCGTTAATGAACCAAGGCCAAATTGGTTTTGCTCACTCGAGCAACTCTATCCGAGTTGAGACGCGGGTACATTGTTAACAATCCTACCAAGGTCACGGTTCGCAACGCGACCGATTCGATCCTTACAACAGAAGCGAGACTCTAAGCGGGTATTAGTCGCGCTCGGGAATCCACGCACGGTCCAAGATACGAAGACGTGACGAATCTGGACAAGGTCCAGTGTCCCCTGTATGATAGAATCAGGGCAAAATGGGTCAAGGGAAAGTTCCATCGAAGTCGATTTGTTGGTGTCTTATTTGGCCCCTGTCCCATTATGCCCCAATACCATTCTGCCCCGCTCTCCCCTAATCGAAGCAACTTCAAGCACCGAAACTCGATACTCGTTCCTACCAGCAGCCTGTAAACTGCCTCTTTTGCACTTAGCGACTAAGATAAGTCTCTATAACTTCTTGATTTCAATTTCAATATCAAGTCTAAGGCTAAAAGCGAAAACTAAAAGATACAAATAGGTTTTTGCCTAAAATACAGCAACTACTACCACTATAATCGCTAGTACGCCTGCCACGTCTACGACATCTATTGCGAGGAATGTGCGGCGTTGGCCTCGCGAGAATCGCGCGCCATTCTCTTTTCTTCCTTCCGGCATCGGGACTCGGAAGTCGATATATCGACATTGCCCGCAGGCCCTCGTACGCGCGATGCCAACGCGGAGTCACGTCAACCTCTGTGACCGGCTTACGCGTCGACGTTATCCACAGAAATTTCGTATTCCGTTGTCTCTCGTCCCCTTTCGGAGCTTCGAGAGAGCTCTGTGGCATACATCCGCACCCGTCAACCCCTCGCTCTGCTCGTGACGGCTCTGATAACGCAATGGCGCCATTAGTTCGCCCTCTCTGTGCCGGATGACACGTGCTGTTTCAATTACAGCGCCATAAGGGTCCTACCGCTGTTGCCCTCGATGCTGAGGAAATACTCCGGACCACCCCCCCCCCCCCCCCCCCTCCGTTCTCGCTGCCTTCTCCTTTTACCCCTTGGAATAACGATACCCCCAACTGCACCAACCCGATGCCCATTGTCTGATGTGCCGCGCCATCCCTATTGGATGAATTGTTGGCACACTTCGACCAAAGACTTCGGCTCGCTGATGCATAAACCAATTGCTCGAGAGCACTCGATCCCAAATTCTGTGCAGCGATCGAGTAAAAAAATAATAATAATAATAATCATAGCGGAGCATCAAAGGGCATTTGGATTTCAAGCAAAAAAGTTGTATCCCTGATGTTGTGATCTAAATAAACATTGGAAAAAAATTCTTAAAGAAACAAAAATATAGTTATTAAAAAAAAAAGAATAAAAAAAAAATATTTACATCATTATTATTATTTCTTTATAATAACAATAAAAATAAAAAATATTTCGCTGGCGGCACGTCTATATTTCGTAATTATGACGATACCTGGAAATAATAACAAAAGGTATAATTGCAATTCACCTAATTAAATAATTTTTAATAGCAACTATATACAGCGACGTTCCGCCAGGGAATTATTCGGGGTAGTAGAAATAACTTTTCATCTTCGCTCAGTGAATCAGCATGTTCAATTATCGATGATTCTAGAAGAAGCGATGCTGCTATTGGACAAAAGAGAAGATACAATAGTATTTAAAAAAAATTGGCAGCTTTGTAAAAAAAAAAAATTACTATCCTTTTCCAGATGCCAGACTGCAAGCGGATAATTTCACACCAACATCGAAGGAATAAGACCCGAAATTTTTCAGTCTGGCGCTAATAGCCATAAGCAATTTTTTTCTGCCTCCCGTAGGTACTTATCGGCATGAACGAAGTGATTCTTTCTCATGGATCGAGATAATTCAACGTGGGCTCGCTTTGAGCGTTCTAGCAAGACGGCGAGGGGTAGCTTTCTTCGAAGGGAAAAAAAAAGGAAGCAAAAAGCAGAAAATCGGGCCGAAGGTACATGTGGCTGACCCGGCGCCAGACGGGAGCAAGTGGCTGTCGGCTCTCGCCAAAGACTTTCTCAGACTCATCTCGCGCTCTCGCCTCCACGTGGTTTTGTTTCTCACAGGATCGTCGGGAGCGAGCGAGGGGGGCGGGCGGCGATCCGAAGGATCTAGCGCCGTTGTTGCAACGTTCGCGGTAACGCCTACCCCCTCGGACTTTGCGAATTTCAAAGAACCCGGTTGCGCAAAGTGAGCCCCGGACTCGCGAGGGATGCTGCCGAAACATATGCCCGACTTCTATCCGGAACCAGATGAATTCTCACGATTCCGCGAGGCCACGATGTATTATCGACTAGTCAACGTTTTTTTCGTAATTGCTATTTAATGAGCGAAGAGTGGACGACGCGGTGGCCGAGGATTCTGTGTTGGAACACATGACTCTCTCGTGTCCGCGCGTCGAGCCGAGCGCAGAGTGCTTTCGAGTGTCGCTGCGGCTGTTACGGGGAAGGATCCTTCACTGATCCTGCTTTCGGAGCGTTTCTCCGCCCACCCACATGTTCGCTTCGTTCTAATGCCTACAAAATAGGAGAGCGCATGTTGAGTCCTCATAATCAGCAGGACCTAATTCAATGTACTTCGACATGGGGAATAGCGCTCTTTTGATTCTTGGCCCTCGATACAGAGGCAAGTGGGGCAAAATGGTCCTAATAATCAGAAGGACCTTATTCAATGTGCTTCGACATGGAGAATAGCGCTCTTTTGATTCTTGGCCCTCGATACAGAGGCAAGTGGGGCAAAATGGTCCTCATAACCAGAAGGACCTAATTCAATGTGCTTCGACATGGAGAATAGCGCTCTTTTGATTCTTGGCCCTCGATACAGAGGCAAGTGGGGCAAAATGGTCCTAATAACCAGAAGGACCTAATTCAATGTACTTCGACATGGGGAATAGCGCTCTTTTGATTCTTGGCCCTCGATACAGAGGCGAGTGGGGCAAAATGGTCCTAATAATCAGAAGGACCTCATTCAATGTGCTTCGACATGGAGAATAGCGCTCTTTTGATTCTCGGCCCTCGATACAGAGGCAAGTGGGGCAAAATGGTCCGCCGTTCCGGCAATGCCAAAAAGTTATATCGCTACTCTTGGAACGACAGATTAGTCACAGTTTCTTAGGGTCCTATTTATGGTCCTATGGTCGAAGACAAGTTAGCACTTGTAGCACAAAATAAAATTCCGATTTGAGTTCGATGTTGAGCTTGAGTACCAAATCAAGTTTTGACTCTAGTTCGAAGTTAGGTACCAAATCGAGTGTTAACTCGAGTTCGAAATAGGGGCGAGCGGGGCAGAACGGCACACCGGGGCATGGGGGCACAATGGGACCAGAGCATAGGGGGTTAGGGGCAAAATGGTCATACGACTTTTTTTTTAACATGTAAAATTTTCACAATACCCTGCGTACGATGAAATCCTAACTTTGATTCTCAGAAAATCTAAGTTCCACTGTATTGAAAATAATGCGAGACTCCTTCAAAAGAATCGAATAACTGAATAATAAGGGTTATTTGTCTACATTTCTATTTTTCACATTGCTCGATTTCAGTCGGAGCGAATGTCCCAAGCAATCTCATTAAAATTTCTTAACGGATTTTGAATAACGATATTTTCTTTTTATTGCACGATTCTGGCATTTCGGCCCGATGGCCCATTTCGCCCCACCCCACATGCACGAGCGAACGAAACGACCCGACCATTCGGCAGCTTTCCACCGGTTAGAGACCCATAACCGTTCGTCGTTTCACTCCTGATTAACCGTTACCACGCCTAACTTCCGTTTACCCTCGAGAAATAACACGAGGCGCATCGCTTTCGTAGCCGGCATATAATTTGACACATCAGCGACGGAGGCGATAGTTTGACGCCTCGAAAAAAAAAAAAAGCTGTACCGGATACGAGCTCCACTAACGGTTGCCTGTTTCTTTAATTCATGATTTGCTCGTCCTCGTGCCTGGCAAGAGATTCCCTGGATGTGGATAGAATGACTAACTTTAATAAAAAAAAAAAAAAGAAAAAAAAAAAAAAAAAAGCAGGATCGACAAAGGGACACGTCGCGTCGACGCCCTCGATGCATCGATCCCTATCGACGGGCATTCGCGAATTTTTCAACCTGGCAAATTGGACCGGCTTTTATAACTCATGCTCGCCTCTTTCTTGCCTCGCCCACATTCGCTCGATCGCGCTCGCTCGTTTTCTCTCCCTCGTTCGTTTCGTCCTCACAGCGTTTAAGCTCGCGACCGGCAAAAGGGACACTCTCTCGATCGCGGCGGACGATCCCGCGGAGAGAGTTTCGCGCACCTGTCGCCTCCTCCTCGCCCGTCGAACGTGTCACCGTCGACCGATCGAGGACTCGTATCTTTTTCTTCGCCACGCGGCGGCGCTTCGCTTCTCCATCGGCGAGGCTTATCTCGTCGCCGCGATCGAACGAAGCTCGCGCCAATGAAGTTCGCTCCTCTCTTCGCGCTCGAATTATCCTACCGAACATCGAGAGCCGCCTCGCGCGCAACGTTTTCTCGGACTCGTTTCAATTTCGCGTACACTGCGGCGAGGCAGTTCTTTCGGTACAGTCCAGAATAACGCGAGATCGCGAAGAATTTTGCACGCTTCTCGGTGGGATAAAAATTTGAAAAAATCAAACGGGTAAGGTCTAGGAAATTTTTTTTTTGCGTTATCATGATATCGAAATGTTATTAACAAATTGATGAAAAAATTCAACAAATCACCCGACGACCCAACTTTTCGCCCGAATTTCAATTATTCGTAAACTTTTTGAAATACTTGTGAACTTTTTTCAGAATTTTGTCTTATTATTCAAGGTCGCGTTTTTTTCGACAGAGTTCAGAAAAAAATCAGGAATATTCAGAAAAATTCGCAAATTATTTTCTATTGTTTATTATTATCTTTAGTAAAAATAATAATTAGTAATAACTATAAAAAATTATTATATTAACATTATTAATAATTATTATTTTTTATTTGTTGCCCGGGATTGGCTGAACGATTAACATTTTTTCTTCAGATTTTCATTCTATTGATGAGTGTTCGAAATTCCTTTCGAGTGCGCTCGGCCGGACTGTACGAAAGGACTACCTTAAGACTCCCCTCGTTTATTCACGTCACATCGCGTCAGGCGAGTGACCTACGCTCGATTTCGTTCGCCACACCTTCTGGTTTTTTGTTTTGTACACGCGCACCATGCTCGACGAATTGTCGGTTGTCACAACGCAACATTGACTCGCCTGATGTTCGATAATCGATGAAATCTTATGTGTACATTGTACTCAATATTCACGGAAATAGTTAATTAGTCGAAAAAAACGAATTGTTAGTCGGTTCGATCGTTTCTCTTTTCTCAACCAACTATTCGCCCAAAACATGATTTTTTTCCAATTTTCTTCAATGCTGTCGAACGCGATACTTAATAATATAATAACTTCCGATAAAATATGGATCAAATTTTTTTTCAAAAACAAATCTTTTCGAAATTCGAAAAAAAAAAAAAAAAATCTTCATGTATAATGGGAAAATGTCGACGATTCTCGGAAACGCCATCCGAATCTCACCAAAGAGAGATTCAAAATATTCTACCGGAAAATAAATTCCTTCGACAATTTTTTATATTTTTCCCGAAATGAATTAAGAAAAAATGTTCTTTCGTGTTAGTATAAAGTCATAAAATGAAGGAAAAAAAAAACGAAATTAAGTGTCGCAGACCGAAAGACCGGGACGTGCCCAAAAGTCGTATTTCGGGGCGCAACGAATGAGCGATAACGAAGCAAAACGCGAGTCGATGAAGAAATATTCTCATGAGAGTGTTGTCCTCTCTCGCCTACAGGTGTAACTTTTTCCCCGGGCCGGAGCGCGCGGCAATCGCGCGAGGATAGGCCCGCGGAAGAGAGCGCCGAGCTTAATTGGAAGCAAAGGTCCGAGAGAGCGAAAAGGGCGAGGGGCACGGTCGCGCCGAATCGTATATTTTCACGTCTAATTAGCGAGCTAGTACGACTTACCGGCGTCGCTACCGCGTTTGCGGCCGGTTTCTCTCGTTCCTCTCGTCGACACTCCGAATCTTCGTGATTGCGCGGTCGTGGAAGCAGCTGCGAACCTCGACGCAGTCCTCTCTTCTCTTCCGACGTCGTTTCCTCTCTCTCCCCGGGCTCGCTTCGCCACCGAACACCCGCGTCTTCGCACTCTTCGCAACAGCTGACGAAAAAAGAAGAAGGAAGCCTCGAAAACCATTCTCGAGTCCCGTCGTTCGTTTATGCTTCTCCCCCGAGTCTCACTAATGCCTAATACAAATTCAAGATACGCCCGAACGATTGCCCAGCGAGGAAGAAAAAAAAAAGGAGGCATCGAAGTAAAATATAACTTTCGGGGGACTAGGAAACGATTTCGAGATTCCCGGAGAAAAGAAACGTCTCTGTTTTCCCCCCGGGCGTTTTTATTTCGCCTCGGGAGCTCGTGGCTACACCTGTGAGATAGCCGAGGGATCCGAGAGACGAGGGTAGAGGAATAATGAGCTAGGAGATCTAGCGAGATCTTCTGGTCCAACATTTTTTTTTTTTTTTTTTTTTTTTTTTTCACTTCCCATAGCTACCGATCGTCGAGTAAAACGCTTTCGTGCAAATATTTGTATCCCATATAGTTCGCGCATTATTCCGCGAAGCTCATTCCTCCGCTGGGTCTTCTTCTTTTGTTTCAGCTGCTTTTGACCCGGGCGAATTGGCGTTGCGGCGGAGAGGACGAGACGCACGTGCGTGCAGCGGACCTGCCTTGCTCTCGTCGGGACCGGGCGCGGGTATTAAAAAGAGGTTTATTGTAGTAATTTGTAAGCGCCCGGGGGGGGAGTTCCAGCGGAACCATAGCGGCGCACTGCGGCATTATCACCGAGAGCGAAACATCGGCTCCCACGCCGCTTCTCCTCGGTGTTTCGCTTTCTCTCGTCTTCGGTCCTTTCGCGGTTTGCTGCGCGATAATGGCATCCAAGAAAATGCGGGCTCGGCTCGCTTCGAGTCGTTGCTCGGTTTGGTTTCGCTCCCGATTCTCCTTTGACGGAATAAAAATGATTTTGTCGCCTTCGCTGCAAACTTTCGGGGACAGTTTTGGCCGCGCTTTGTAAATCAGGTCTTAACTCAAATTCGAAGTTCAGTGCCAAATCGAGTCTTGAATAAGGGAGAGCGGGGCAGAATGGCACACCGGGGCAAAATGGTACGAATGGTCAAATAAAGTCCCCCGGATGATAGAATTGGGGCAAAATGGGACAACAGGAAGTCCCGTCGAAGCAGACCCGTTTTGCTGTCTCATTTTGCCCCGCTATGCCGTTTTGCGCCGCTCTCCCCTAAACCTTGAACTTTATGCATAAAATAAAGTTCCACCGCCGGAAGAAAAACGAATTTAAGCTCAACGATCGATGCACCGGTGCGCGGCTGACTGGTCATCCAAGTACTGGCCAAAGCCGCGCACCGACCGCGCATCTACTCGATTGCAATTCGCTTTCTCTCGTCTTCGGTCCTTCCGCGGTTTGCTGCGCGATAATGACATCCAAGAAAATGCGGGCTCGGCTCGCTTGACTCGTTGCTCGGTTTGGTTTCGCTCCCGATTCTCCTTTCACGGAATAAACACGATTTTGTCGCCTTCGCTGCAAACTTTCGGGGACAGTTTTGGCCGCGCTTTGTAAATCAGGTCTTAACTCCAACTCGAAGTTGAGTACCAAATCGAGTCTTGAATAAGGGAGAGCGGGGCAGAATGGCACACCGGGGCAAAATGGTACGAATGGTCAAATAAAGTCCCCCGGATGATAGAATTGGGGCAAAATGGAACAAGAGAAAGTCCCATCGAAGTCGATTTTTTTGCTGTCCCATTTTGCCCCGCTCTCCTCTAAACCTTGAACTTTGTGCATAAAATAAAGTTCCACCCCCGGAAGAAAAAACGAATTTAAGATCGATGCACCGGTGCGCGGTTGACTGGTCATCCAAGTACCGGCCGAAGCCGCGCACCCGCGCATCTAGTCGATTGCAATTCGCACCGCGATAGACTGTGAAGCATTGGCGCGCGATACCTTTCCGATCGCTTGTCTTTCATGGATCATTAACGCGGCCCAGCTCGGTCAATCGCTGGCACCGATAATCGTCGACGATCTCGAAATGGCATAGATCGCCACGAATCGGATAGACGAGGCGCCGAGCCTCGTCTCGCAGCGGTATCGTTTCGTACTCTTCTCGAATTTTACCGCTCCGGGGCATCGGGAGTTTCGTGGGCCGCCGTTAAATTGCCTTCGAAGATTACTCTCAAACCGACAAACCGGCGAGAGAACCGCGCGTTCTCCTATTCCGCCAATTCGTAGAATTCCTCCGTTTCGCTCCGGTGCTTGACCCCCGCGCTATGAAAAAAGAATCCTCTCGACTCCCACGAAGTCTTTTTTTGTTTTCCTCAATTTTTTTCATGCTTCTTCCTTCGTCTCTCGGGCACTCCCCCGATCGCGTTCCGACGATCGAGCCGTCGTGCAACGAGCGAAATTGCGGAGACGGCCGCTTAACGAGACTCGCGATTAATTTAACCAAACACACACACACACGCGGAGAAGAGATCGAGGATATCTTCGGCTAGGAGGGATTTTGAAATGAGCCGCACTTGGCTCGCGCGCGTGGGTGAACCGTGGGAAAGGTACACTCGTGCCAGCTTCACAAGTCGAGACGACGAAGCTTCTTGGCTGTATCGCGGGAGCATTAGAAGCCAGGCCTGTTTACATATACGAATATCTTGTGTGCCCGGTCGCGCGTAAGGGGTACTTGTGCCACCTTCAGTCATTGAACCGTCGTCAAGGATCCAAAGACGAGCGTGGAAGAAAAGAAGAAATCCGAGGAACAATAAAAAGTGAGCCACCGACGTGTCTCTATTATCGCTCCGGTGGTCGACGAGGCCCGAGTGGTACTCGACGGCTCTGGGGACCTTTAACTCGAAATCCTCGTCGATATTCCGCCGTAAAGATTTTTCTCAGGCTTTTCTTTTCGTTTTTTTCTGTTCCTTTTCGTGAATGTTCAACGAAGATATTCTTCGGGCTGTCGGTCGTCCCGTTTCTCAGCTTGGTTCGAATCACCAACTCGGTAGCCGCGATAGTGAGAAAGCCCTCGGACACTTGTCTCACGATACTCGGGTAAATATCGCTCTCCGGAATGATAATTCGAGTGAGCCTCGCGATCGAAAGAAATTCTCGACGACGCCTGGGAGCAGGAGAGAACGGGGCGGAATGGCACCGGGGCAAAATGGGACAGCGGAAAAATCGACCTCGATGGCACTTTCGCCTGTCCCATTTTGCCCCCAATTCATACAGTCCCGGTATTCCGTTTTGCCCCGATCTCCCCCAAGCTTTCGAGCTGGAGACATCACGAGAAATGATCCAACTGGCGCGAAGTGACTCACCTGTCCTCGGACCATTCGCTCACCCCGCAGCGTTCAAGGTGCACCTTGGCAGTTCACGGGGCGGAAGAGAAGCTCGCAACCTGTCGCGAAGGGCACGAGAAACCACCGACGGAATTGCCGGGGTGGAGAAAAAGGTGGCGGCTCGAATTTCGCTGCGTGGGCTGCTCGGCGGTTCGAGACGGAAGGCCGCGTGACCGGACGCATAATGTCTTCGAGATTATTCGCAGGCATGATGGCTTTCTCAAATTCCATTTTTTTTTTTTTTTTTTCTTGACAACGTTCCCATAGAACCTACGTACATATATTTTGCCCTCAATGCCGCTGCTTCCCTCGTTCCGCGGGACGGCTACTTCGCTACTCCTCGGGAGCCTAGACTGACCATTACGGCGGAGTCCGGCCCATGGTCACGCGACTATCCGTGCCGCATAATCGCGAGCCTAGGATTAAGGCCTCGGGAATTCGGAAGGAAACTGTATTCGAGTTATGCCGCTGCTCGCTCGATGCCCGCCTTCGAGAAGCCTCGTGGAATACGCTCTCGTCCGAACCACCGTGGGAAGCTGATGAACCCTCGACGCGAATTTCGGCTACTTCTCCGGAACGCTTTCGAATTTCCTATTCGTATCATCATTATTAGGCGTTCTTTCGCTCCTTTAGCCGGTTCGTAATAATTGCCGAGAACGGTGGAGCCGCGATTCGAAATTGGACTGCGAAGATCGCGGGAATGAAGCGAATTCGATTCGAGTCCGGATCGTTCGGGACGAAACGGATAAGACTCTGAACGCTGCACGTAGAGTGGGTTACGAAATGTGTTGCAGCAAGGCATAACACACTGAGGTCCGAATTTATAGTCCCGTGTCCGAACGCAAGTTTGAACTCTTGGGTTCCAACTTGTTCGAACTTGTTCGAACTCAAGCTCGAGCTTAATGTTCAGAATAAGGTTCCATCTTGCATTCGAACTTGAGCTGGAAATCCAACTTAAGTTGGAATCTTATCTTGTGCTTTACCTTGCGCCTTGTAGGGGAGAGCGGGGCAAAACGGCATACCGGGGCAAAATGGTATTCACGCACAATGGGACCATGGGCAGAATGGTATTGGGGCAAAATGGGACGGCAAAAAAATCTACGGCGATGGGACTTTCTCTTGTCCCATTTTACCCTAATACTATCATACGGGGGACTTCATTCGACCATTTCGTACCATTTTGCCCCGGTATGCCATTCTGCCCCGCTCTCCCCTAATTCAATCGTGTAAAAAAAAATCGCTTCAACCGTGCAAAAATCATGGCTATTAACACACGCGCTTTAATATAACGACCTTCTATTTTCAGTGAATCCCAATGGCTTTTTAGATCCAAGATCTTGAGCTCATGCGAGACTATTTCTTCTCGTGGTTTACTGTTTTTTCTTTTATTTCTTCTGCTCTTCGAGCACACTAAAACGGCAGAGCCGTCAGACGTGGGGAGGATGAAAAGTAAATTAAAAAAGAAAGCGAGGGCGAAGGATTTTTGGCTGCCCGCTGGGTCCTGGCGCCTATCCATCGGCTCCTCGGGCGCACCTGTGTGCGTCTCCTCGAGGCGCGGGGAATCGAAGCGAGCGTAAAAACGGGCTCTATCTGTGCGCTTCACGCGGCCGGCCTCTGGCGAGCGGGTGGTATATTGCTCAAGACACGAAATTATAATACCGTTAGAGCCGTCGTAACGCCTTCTCGCTCCGAAAGGCAAGAGGAAACGGCTTCGTTGAAATAGCATCGGGACTTTGGGAGACGAATTCGTGCTACGGCGATACGTGACCCGAATTGCATTTCCACGTTTACCTGTTACGCCGCAGTGCCGACGGTGCGGGGACGAGAAATCTTGAGGGCGAAAGATCTTCGCCGGCACGAACGGCGAGCGCGAACGCTACGGAAGCCTCGGTCTTTCACGCCCTCGGGTTCTCTCGTCGATACACGCCGAAGAGCGCATTTCCCGCACACGCGCTTTTGGGAAAACAAAAATCGGCACCTGGTCGAAGCGCACGAACAACGAGAGGCGCGAACGGCAAACGACAAGAAAGAGTGCACGTGGCCGTTGGCCAGTGCCAATTTGCCGAGCGCAACTCGCCTATACGTGATTGGGTCCAACGCCCGCGAGCTTAGGCAATCCACCTCGGTCAGGTGTTCCGAGACGAGCCGAGGCTCAAAGACGGGCTTATTCTTTACCCTCGGTTCACGCCTCGGGACCGATGTGGGAAAAGCCCGGAGCTTCTCTCGACTCGCGCTCGAACTCTCGACTATACGCCGGAGTCTTCGCAGGGATCGGGGTATTTCCTGACGGCCCGAAGAAACATCAACACCCGTCGGGGGAGGACAGCGCGAAGAGCAAACAACGATGGAAATAGGCTTCGTTACAAAGCACTGGCGATGCCGAATTTCGAGAATTTCGAATAAGGTTCAGGATAATTCTCAAGAACAGAAATAAGAAAAATGAAAAAAATAAGTTGAAATAATATATTAGCGATTCAACAATTTTTCATTATTAATACGCTAAAAAAAAATTACATAGTGGGAGGTTTTTTTTTTTCAAAAAGAAATAGTTATTTTTGGTATAAAAACCATTTTTTAGACAGCATATACTTTATAGTTAGGAGAGAGCGGGGCAGAACGGCATACCGGGGCAAAATGGGACAGCAAAAAAACCTACTTCGATGGGACTTTCTCTCGTCCCATTCGGTCCTAATTCCATCATACGGGGGACTTTATTTGACCATTTCGTACCATTTTGCCCCGGTATGCCATTCTGCCCCGCTCTCCCCCACGGTAACACCGTTAAATAATAATGATAAATATAATTACGGACCAACGAATCAAATCGCTTTGAGCAGCGACTAATAGACGCGCCCTCGGGGAATTTTTCAGTATACTTGAAAAAAAAATGGACTTTCATATGTTTTGTTCCCCGGTCGGAGTGAACTCGGGAATTCGATTATTTTTCGAAGAGCCAAAAAAAAAACACGGCGTCACAGGTGCCGAAGCCGGAGCCTGGAATCTCGAGGCGAAGGGTCGTTAAACGCAGAAGGACGAAGCACCTGCCCGTTTTGAGCGGCGGACCTTCGCGTTTCTCGCATCATTCATCGTGGCTTCGGTCGTATCTCTCCCGGTTGCCGCTCTTCTTATTCGGCTCCACCGAGGCCCGATTCCCGTCGTCGCGTTACGGGGAACCTTCTGCATCTCGTGCGGAGCGCGCTCGCCGCAGCGCCGATTTCGTCTCGCGCGTCCCGAGCATCCGAAACGAGGGAGGACACGACGAATCCCTCGACGGATGGCGATCGAAGAATAATTTCGCGAATGAAAAATGCTCCCAGAGCTCGCCAGCGGCCAATTACAATTCGATGGCCTCGGCGAAGTGTGTTCTTCTGCTGCTGATGAACATCAGTCGTCGAAGCGGTGAACGGACGACGAAGAGACGAAACCGGACACCTCGTCGCGGCGGCGCGCGTTTCGCTGCGACGGAATTTCCGCCGGTCGGCTCGGCCTCGGCTCTTTTGCATGCTGCGAACGAACGAACGAACGAACGGAGCCGGCGAGAGTCACGCTGCTTTCGCGATGGTGGTAACGGCGGGCGGGTGTCCGTTCGCTCTCTCATTGTCGTCCGTCCTCGCGACGGGTGCCCGGGTGCACGAAGCTTTTACAACCCGGTGCATAAACCCCCGGTATCGATTTCAAAGCCTCTGCACCGACCGGACAATCGCGCCGCGGGGCGCACCGGGAATATCATCTTGTCACGCCACTTTGTCCGCAGTGGGAGAAAATTTACGAATGCCACTTTGTCCAACGTCACTCCGGCCTGTGCGATTTTGCCGAGTTTCGAAGTGACGAAAAAAAAAAAAAATTGAGAGCCTTCATGCAGGTAGGGGAGAACGGGGCAGAATGGCATAACTGGGGCAAAATGGTACGAAATGGTCAAATAAAGTCCCCCGTATGATAGAATTAGGGCGAAATGGGATGAGAGAAGGTCCCATCAGAGTAGATTTTTTTGCTGTCCCATTTTGCCCCAATACCATTCTGCCCTGGTCCCATTGCGCGTGAATACCATTTTGCCCCGGTATGCCGTTCTGCCCCGCTCTCCCCTACACTAAATTCGAGGTGAAATAGTGATGAAAAATTAATTACATTTTTGACCTTCAAATTAGAGCGGTTTATCGAATTTGATGTATCTCTACAGTGAACTTTAATTATATTATTTGGTGTAAGGTATGGTTGAGTCGACCACAAAAGCAGAACTTTTTCTTCCTCTCCATTGCTGTAGTTAATTGAATTTGACACTCAAAAAGTGCATATGTTGAACTGAGGTCGAGAAAAAATTCTGCAGAAGTTCGTGCGTAATGAGAAATATTGAGGAATCACCTTCATCGGAACATAAGTTGGGTTGGCGAGTAATTTGTTGAACAATCCTTTTTTTGCATTAATTTTTTAATAACTTTTTGGAATTATTATTACACGCAACCGATCGAACAGTTTGCATATGCTTGTTTTTTGTTCAGATTTTTATGCCATTAGAAAAGGCTCGAAATGTTCTGTAAATCTCCGACCGCTCGGATCACCTTAAAATTAACGATTGTTGCTTCAGTCGCTGTTTTACGCTACTGCAAATTCATGGTAATGGCTGCAGTTTTCCGTGTTCTTTCCGGAAAAACTGATAAAAATTTTAGCGTAGTTATTTTATTTAAAAATTGCGTCATTTTGCTTATTTTTCTCTTTACAAGCGTAAAAAAAAAAATGTTTCGTCGTCTGCGCAAACAAGCGTTTGCGCAGACGACGAAACAGTTTTTTTTTACGGGCGCTTATTTGGTAGTCTCTCATTCTGCAGGCTCGTTAGTCAAGTAAGGCCGAAGGTATGCAAGGCGCCCGTGTGGTACGCGAGCTCGCTGGTCATGCCCGTGTTACAAGACGCAGGACGCGCGCTGGACTCGAGGAACACTCGTTAAATTCCCATTTATCAAACAAGAAAAGGAGAGCCACTCGTCTTTGGGCGGCCGCTACTTTCACTCGCGATAATCAGCCCTTATTAATTATTTTTTCGCAGCAAAGAAACGATCGAAGCGCGCGCACACGCGGCATGGTATTCGAGTGATACACGGTGTAAAAACAAAAAAAAAAAAACGAAAACCATGTAGCGATGCCGAAAGTTTTATTTCGTAAATTGGTACATTAAATTTCATGTACGTCGATGACGAAGAATCAATGAAGAGTATATTTAAAATCGTCGATACATTTAATACTGCACTCCAATTTCTCTCTCGCTTCGGTTGCTTTATTTGAATAATATTCAGTTAAATTTACTTAATGTTCACTCGAGAAAAAATTGCATATATTTTTCACTACAATTGTACATTCTGAATCTTTGGACGTACGTTTGGGCCTCGGGTTCGAATATGTTGACGATTAGAAACGGTATTTGCATTGACGCTGGTTAGCTTAGTGGTCAGAGTACTCGCCTGGTAATCGCAGGGACCCGGGTTCGATTCCCGCTCAAGGCACTTAATTATTTTTCTGCGACAGCGCGAGAAAACTTTGAATTTTATCAAAGTGCGCGATGCGACGAAGCAGGCAAATAGGTAGGAAGCGAGCTTTGTTAGCTCCAGAGAGGGCTTAAAGTTTGATTTCGAAGTGGCAATGGTAGCACAGCGTGAGCCGGGAGTGGCTTCGAATTCGGGCCGGAGGGAATGGGGTTCCTCGAGGATTGCAGGTGCAACGGCCACAGAGAGCCACCAAAAGGTCTTGGGTATCGCTTACAAACCCCTGTCCGAGGATTACGACGGATATTACGACGACTGCGAGACATAGAGAGGAAGGGAGACGGAGGGAGAGGCCGGGGCCCGAAGTCGAAGAAACGAAGAGAGAAGAAGAAACCGTTCGCGCGAGTGACGGAGAAGAATTTCTAGAAACGAAACTGAAAGGTTCCGAGAGCTCGGTTACTGCTCACGATCGCCAGGTGCTCGGACTCCGACAAATGATTGCATTTGCATATTAACCTACCCCGCTTATATATATAGACATGCGCGATACAAACGAAATGAATGAATACACGTTTGCGCCGAGGCACAGATATACGAGCGCTAACTCGCGAGAGTATCGCCCTTTGCTCGGTGCTCTCTCGGCTGACTCTCGGGAACGAGAGTACGATAACATCTGAGACACGTTAGAGAAGAGCGTGTTAATTATTCTACCGGCCTCGAATTCCGCGCGGAGGGAGTTATATTCGCCAATCGTTAATATACATCGATTGCTCGACTCTACTCGAGATCAGCCGTGCGCGATATATTCCTTTTTCTTCGTACGGCAGAGAATCAATTAATCGAGCTTAACGATCGCGCTTCGAGCACGGAGTCCATTGCACAATTGAGACTCGCTATTATAGGTGATTAATGGGTCCGCGTGAGCCAGGCAAATGGAACGACAGGCAAATGTCTCGACGATCGTTTTGTCGGAAAGTTAGTTCACTTATCGTTATAGTTTTTCATTTTTCACTTTTTCCTCCGAAGAAACTTTTTGTATGAAATTTCGAGGAGCAAAATATGTAAAAAAATGTTATAAAGCTTACAACGTATTTAGAATATAGGATGGCATTCGATTGAAAAATTGGACCTGTGAAATTGGAGTACGTTAAAAAATGTATGAAACTGAATTCTAATAAATTGCGTGTTTTCGGCAATATCAACGTCATTACATTGAAGGTTAATGGATTCGTCTTCAATAACTACGCGCATGAAATTAATATTGTTTCGTTCTGTATATATTATGAACGTTCGTGTAGCAAATTAATTTTCAAATCCGCTCTGAAAATCCACTCGCTTCAATGCCAATTTAATATACCAGGGTAAATCAATAACGAGAATTAGTCCAGGGAAATTCTTTCGGGGTTTTCCATGACGTTGTTAATTTATTGCACAATCATCCATAAAATTTCATATAAAATTTGCATGAAACTTGATATGTCGTTTGTTAATTTTCAAACGGAATTTTCAATTTCACCGTTCACGAGTGCGTGAATTGCGAAGAAAAAAATCGTATAGTCTGATCCGTGAAAAACAAACAAATTGTGTAACGACTGTTATTATTATTTTCAATTTTCTCCTTTTTATATTTTGTTATGATAATCACAATAATAATAAGAATAATAATAAGAATGGAAATAATAATAATAATAATAATAATAATATAACTTTTTTTTTTTTCAGCCTCTCCGTCAAGAGCAGCTCCAAAGTCTGTCCGTTATTTCGCCAAGCGAAATTGAGAAACTCGGAAGGACGGCTTCGGTGTCGCTTTACGGCGCAACAGGTGTATTCAAGAATGTGGATGGGTATCAGTTACAAAGAGCTGTAAAACTATACGATCCATCGAATTTCCCTGCCGCACGGACTTTGTCGCGTTCGCTCCCACAGGGCAACCCCCCCACGGGAGATATATAGTATACTCGCTCTCGGCGGAGTCGCGCGGTTCCGAAAGCCCGAAGAGTCGTCGCATTGTTCTGCCGACGGAGATACACGAATTTACCGTACGATTTTCGGGGCGTGGGGCACCTCGTCATCGGAGGGACGGTCCCGCTGACCATCGAGCCCAAGGTGTAACTTACACTCTCGTCCATTCCTTTTCATTTGTCCCAACACAATGGGCCAAGAGTACCGTAGAGGATCCGCCTATTTTTCCGTCTGCCGTGCAATAAAGTCGGAAAAACTGTCGGTGTCGATATCCCTTCGACTTCGGCTCGACCGGAGGGAGCTTCGAGCCAAACAACGCCTCGTCGTTCTCGTTAAGCCGGGTACGAGGATGAGTCAAAAGGAAACGGTTGTAACGAAAAAAAAAAGGAAAAAGAAAAAAAGGAGAACACTGGCCAGCCTCGACTGGCCCATCGAAACAATGCACGCCGTTACGCTCGCGGGGTGCAAAGATTTTTTTTAAAGATTTCTCGGCCCACGACTTCAACCGAGTCACCGAAGTGCTATCGCAGCTTTTCCCCAAACGCGACCTTGAATTAGTAGCGCTTCGAGTTTCGGAAAAAAAATCATGAGATTCGCGCGTTGCTTCCGTATCTTGTTTCGGAAGTTGTTCACAAAGCTCCACCGTCAGAAAAAAATCATTTATGGTTTGAATTGACTCTGCATATGTCCCAGAAAGGCAGGAAAGAACTGAAAAGAGTTAGGGTAGTCCAAGCGTATGGTTTTCATTTCGCACAAGTTCGAGGAAATTGAGAGGAATCGGGAATTGAATTGCAAACAATTCCCGATGGTATGAAAATCTGAAAAAATTCATGCACCTTAAAGGTACTGGAAAGTTTAATTTTGCATAATAATAATTCCAAATTGTTATTAACAAATTGATGAAACAAAAAATTGTTCAAGAAATTTCGCGGCAATGCAACTTTTTTTTTAATGAGAACAATTCTTTTATTTTTCTGAATACTTATGCGTTTTTTTAGATTTTTTAGTGACTTTGAAAATTTTGTTTGTAAATGGAAAAAATGCGTGGAAAATCATGAAATTCACTCGAACTCGAATATTGGTTGGTTGTTTAATGCACAGAACTGTTCATCGAATTAATCATCTCCTCGAACGAACCGAATATTCAGTTGCGCGTATTCAACCGAGCATTTTGTTGAACCAGCTGAATTTTCTTTTCAGCGATGGATATGTGAAAAAACAGAGAAAGAAAAATAGCGTGTCAAATGAAAATATCCATTGAAATTGGAATTTCCAAATAAACGATAATCAATTGAATTATAAACTAGGATCACATACTCTATTATAACAATCATGCAAAATAAATATTACTCATTAACTTAATTGCTCAATTCGCTGAACTTAAACGATTCGCCGGTATTTAATTTTTTTCGGAGAAACTCGATACATAATTGATAATCGACGGCAGTTCAAACTTGAATAAAAAAAATGGTTTAAATGAATTGCTGAGAATTAAAAAACAAAATTGAACAAAATCGTCGTTAATTAAAAATAAAGCCATGCGCAATACATTTTTTTCTCCGCCACTTTTCTCAGCGTTTGCGATTTCGAGTCACCCGGAAAAATCTCGAGAAGCGAGTCTTTTTCCACGAAAGCAAAGCCAACTCCGCGCGGAAGCCTAACAGGTGCGCGCGAGAGTCTCTGATACGACAGGGCTATCAGTTGCAAAGGGCAGAGTCAAGAGCCAAAGTAAAGGGATGGGACGCGTCGGGTGGAGGACTCGTAGACTCCTCGTGAAGCTGAAACTCTTTTGAATTCGTTGCGGGCTATGCACGGGCCGAAGGAGCGTGTTTATGGCCCTCTCGCGTGGGCGGTCAACAGGTGTATAGAATGCGAGACTGTAACCTGTGCAATATAACTATAATACCAACACCGACTTTGGTAGTCTCGTCCCGACGGAATGAATAAGGCACGAGAGGTATCGGTTACTAAGCTCCCGACGAGGCGAGGCCCCCGCCGGCGAAGCTTCCCATCGGAAAGCCATTGTTGCAGAATGGAAAATTTACGAATGCTCCTTCGTATTCCCTCGTCGAATTTGGTCACTTTTGGGGGGGGGGGCGAAGCGATATACCTGACTTATGCAGAGTCCAGGCCAGTGCGGCTTCGGAGCGCTCACCTGCTTCTCGGGTCGCTTCCGCTGGCCTGGCTTTCGCAGCCTCTTCGCCCTTTTTTTTTTCGAACGACCTTACTTCTTCATCCTCGACGTGGCAGCGACGAGAGGTTGCCAACGGAGAATCGAACGACCGCTCGGCGAACTCTGGCTCTTACGGGGCGAACAATTTTCGTCCTCTTGTTCCGTTCGCGGACTCGGCTCCGGCGCGATGAGCCGAGAGAAAAGAAGGGCCGCATACCCTTGTCTCTGACGAAATCAGTGCCTTCTTCTCATTCTTTTTTCTTTCTTTTTTTTCTTATTCTTCCTCGGCAACGAGTCTCTTCGGATATGATGCTCCTAGCAGCGGGCGACTTCGCTTCACGTGTCCCGGAGTGAAAATTGAAACGCGAAAAGACAATGAGACCGAATCCCATTATATTCGCAAATGCGACTATTTCGACGAGCCGGATGGGAAAGTCCAACGAAACGCGGACGAACAATGGTTTTTGAGACGAGAGAACCGACGATATAGCCAAACTAACAATAGCATTATTTTGATTATTCTATTTCTCATTTATCTTTTTGTCACACCTTTTTGTTTCTTAACTTCTGTAAACTTTTTCTTTACTTTTTCAACCTTTCCAACCCATTTAATTCTTAACTTATCCTTTTATTTTAAGCCAAAACAGAAAATTCGGAAGAGTTTTCGAAACCTTCCGATTAGATTGAAGAATAGGGGAGAGCGGGGCAAAATGGTACGAAATGGTCAAATAAAGTCCTCCGTATGATAGAATTGCAGCAAAATGGGACAAGAGAAAGTCCCATCAAAGTAGATTTCTTTGCTGTCCCATTTTGCCCCAATACCATTCTGCCCTGGTCCCATTGTGCGTGAATACCATTTTGCCCCGGTATGCCGTTTTGCCCCGCTCTCCCCTACTGTTAAAAAAAACGAGTCGCATAGAATATCAGTGATTTCAAAAAGTTACCGAAGAATAATTTTTCAAATAATTTCTTTTGGAATTCACGAAATTTTTCTTATTTTCGAAAAACGCATGGTCGGCACTTGCGACAATGAACCGACTCGGGGATTAAAGGGGCACAGGTGTGTTACGGGGGTCCTTTCGAGATCGTGGCCGCGCAACGAGCAAGCGAGGCCATGAACGCGGAGAGTGTCGAGGGCCGAGCCCGAAGGGACGATCCAGGTGGCAGAGCCCATTGTCCACGGTGTCACCGATACCCCAAATATACCTTTGGCCCGGCATTGTTCGCTTGTAACTGATACCTACCCTCTCCGCAGAGAGAGTTCCGAGAAAGCCGGGGATCCTCCTCGGGCCCGCACCTTCTCTCGTATACCTGACCGAATGTTATTGCAGTCGGTGCTATGAAAAATAAATAAATAACAGAAAGGAAAAGAAGCGAAAGGTCCTCTCGATTCGGCGCATTGTCTAATTACACTCGGACCCCGACCTCTTTTATATCTCTCGCAGAGAAGAACCATTTTTCCCCCCCATTTCCGGCTTCCTATAACTTTTTCCCATCACCATGAAATTTACGACCTTCAGTCTCATTTTCAATCTTATTCATTAATCTAATCGTAATTCATTTTGAATATGCACTTTTTCAGTGTGAAATGCAGATTTTCATTACAGTTATCGACAGGGGAAGCAAAAAATGTCGTTATATTAAGTTTGTCAACGTAAAAATTAATTTTTCGATACATTTGTTAATAACATTTCGAAATTGTTATCATGCAAAATTAATTGTTTTGGCTTTTGAGGTGCAATTTGCTCGAATTTTTCTCGAACCGGCGAAAAGTGCGCGAAGCCGGAACAGCCCCGAGTTCGGTCTAACTTTTTGGACGAAGAGATCCAAAAAACCTGCAATCACGCTCGGTACAACTTCGGCTCTATGCAAAGTGCCGGCTCGTTTGGCGAGCCCGGTCGTAACCTCGCCGGGTCTCGAGGGGCGAGCAAGACCGAAGACCGACGTGCGGGCGAATCGTCGCAAATCACGGCGCGATGTTTGCCCCCGCGAGGCCCTCCATTGTGTCACGGACGCGTTCGCGTAGGCTGAGGAGATATCAAGGACCGGCGAGCGCCGGCCAAAGCGCGTTTCAGAGGAGCGGTTGAAACGCGCGGACGAAAGCGGAGAAAGAAGAGGAAGACGGACAGACGTGGAACGCGAACAACCTCTCTGATATGGCGAGCTTCGCCACGGGAGGTGAACCTTATACACCGTTCGCGTGTGGATCTCCCTCGCCGAGCGTAACGGAGAGCAAACGCGCCAGCGGTTCCTCTTTCATCTTAGCTTCTTTTGTATATATATATATATATATATATATATATATATATATATATATATATATATATATATATATATATATATATATATATCCAAACACACACACGCTTTCCTAACACTTTCGGATTGCGTGTATATATATCTTCGCGTAGTTTCTATCTGTCTCCGAGGCTCTCTTAGCGCCTCATTCGCGAGGTTTCTGGCTCTCGTCACTCCGCGCCTCTCGTCTTCGTTTGCTCGTCACCGGAGATAATCTGCCGCCTCCTATCTCGATCTCCCGTATGCTTTTACTTATTCTTCATTCTTTCGCTTCTTTTTTTTTTTTCTTTTTTTTTTTCTCTAGGTGCATTATGCTCTGGCGCATGTGGGAACTGCGATTACTGAACATACCGTGGCATCGCTTTTCGGCTTACGGTTTCAGCGCTGGGAGACAGGCTAATCGGTCGAGGGATCCTTACGCAGCGTTGTTTGCGCCCAACTGATATCCCTGACTCCGAAGAAGCATACCGTTGAGCTTAAGAAGAATTGACGATTCGCATGGCTTTCCTGGGAGCGGGAATTTCGTTATTTGTAGGGTATCGCAGTGGGTGGGTTTTCGACGAATGTCCGGCATATTTATATCTCTACCAGCCAAAACGGTACCAAACATCGACTTCGCCAGAAAACAAGCCCCTGTCTAGACTTTACTACGATAGAACCAAAAAACTAAAAAACCGAAAAATATCTCTGCCGATTTAATTATCCACGCACTACTTCGCCCGAGTGAATCCCTACCAGATAAAAAAAAAATACTATGAGTCAACCGCGTTACATCTCTACCAGAATTCAAGCCTCCGCAAACACCTCTACCATTTTATAGCTCTGCCGTATCGCCAGTCTACCAGAATACAACTCTCCGGCGATTCATATTTTGTGGATAAAACAGAATACTTCGCCAAAAAAAAAAGAGAAAAATCACTCATCGAAAATCGCTCTCCGGCGATGCATTTTCGTGAAAAATGAGTCGCCGGGGAGTTGTATTCCATATTCAAAAAATAATCCATCCATATTCAAAAAATGAGAAAAAATCTGAGGGTACCCCATTCTGCCCCAGACAATTTTTTCGTTCGGACGGGCAAACACTACGACGAATATTTTGTTTTTAGGGTACGAACAGTCAATATACGCATGTTGGATCGTTCTAGCGGCATTATTCGCTTAGCGTCCCCATTTTGCCCCGGCCTCCCCTACTACAATAGGGTAGGCTGGGGCAAAATGGGGACATGGGGCAAAATGGGGACATCAAAAAATTGCAGACACGGGGCAAAATAGGAACATCGGAAAAATAGCAAGTACGAGGCAGAATGTGAACATCAAAAGAATCTGAGGTACGGGGCAAAATGGGGACGTGCGAAGAAATTGCACGTACGGGGCAGAATGAGAACATCGACAAATTTTAGGCACGGGGTAAAAAGCGGATGTCAGAAACGATTTAAACATGAAGAAGATGAGATCGGCAGAGTTTCCGAATGTGTCCATCGTTTAATATCTATCAAATCTGTTATCGCAAATTTGATAGAAAACATTAGGTTCGACCGCCCTAACTGAGCGCTCGCACGTCGTCAGCCCACTACTGCACAGCTCGCTCGGCCCTATTGCTTTCTACCACCGACACCCAACTCACTTAAACTAAGCACGACGTTTTTCCTGATTGTTGCAAGTTTTTTTGTACTGTTGTTCCTCTCCCTATCGACCAAGATCAACGGATACGCAAAGTATGGGCCTGCGCACAACGATACGACGATTGAAACTATCGGTAAAAAGTGAGAGTGAAACTTAGCACCCCACTCTGCCTCGGTCACCTATCTTTTCCGATAGTGAATTCACGCTACTACGGACAACACTGTCGATATTTGAAAACTGTGCGAAAATTAAAAGTACCCCGATCCGCCCCAGTGACATTTTTTTTTTCCAATCGCGAGAAAACAGACGTAAACTGTATGTTTACCTGCCAAACAGTCAATATACGCCCCTACAGGCAATTCTATCCAGATTCAAAAAAGAAGAAAAAATCTGAGGGTACCCCATTCTGCCCCAGACAATTTTTTCGGTCGGTCGGGCAAAAACAACGGCAAATATTTTGTTTTTAGGGTACGAACAGTCAATATACGCATGTTAGATCATTCCAGCGACATTAGTCGCTTAGCGTCCCCATTTTGCCCCGGCCTCCCCTACCTATTTAGTGTACTACTACTATAATATTACTTACTTAGTAAGTAATCAACCCATGCGTAAGGTGTTTATTTCGCATAAGTTCGAGGAAATTGAGAGTGAATTGCAAACACTTCTCGATGGTATAAAAATCTGAAAAAATTCATAAGTATTCGGAAAAATAAAAGAATTATTATCACTAAAAAAAAGTCGTTTCGCTGGGAAATTTCTTGAACAATTCGTCGTTTCATCAATTTGTTAATAACAATTTGGAATTATTATTGTGCAAAATTGATCTTTTCGGTACCTTAAATGTGCATGAATTTTTTCAGATTTCTACACCATCGCGAAGTATTTGCAATTCAATGCCCAATTCCTCTCGATTTCTTCGAACTTATGCGAAATGAGCACGATACGCTTGGACTACCTCAATAAGTTACTGCTCATTTGAGTAGTAAGTAATACTTTTGGCGAATTTTACTCAGTAGTATACTTTTGAGTGTGTTTTGAGTGAGTGTTTGAGTTTTGGGAGTGCCTTTTGAGTGCTTTTGTTATTGCTTACTTCTCAAGCAATACCTTCAGTAGCACCGACGTTAAAATGACCATATTTCACGCCATTTTTGCCAGAAATTCTATGGTCAGATTCGTTCGTCCAGGTATGAGTCACCCTCGGAACTGCGAAAGTTTTTTCTCTCGCGTACGCGCGTACCGCTACATAGCGGAGGAATTTAACGTCTTCTCGTCCCTTCGTCTACTCGGAGCTACAACAATTTCGATCTTGCGTTTCACCTTCACTGTCTTCCGAATATTAACTCACTCTCGTTGTTTCTCTACCGGAAAACAAAATGTTCCATTGTCTCCCGTCGAACTTTCGTTTTTTTTCTCTGTCCTACGCAAACTCTCCGGCAGCTCGTATTCTCGTCCTCGGAGATCCTCGAACATCCGCGCCTGGAAGTTCGTCTCGAGGAAGATCGAGAAACTCCTCGATGTTGAATAAGCGTTTCTGTAATGCATTGCAACCGTGTATAGAATTTTTTCGACTTTTTTCGAGTGAAAAAGAAAAAATTCGTTGCGGAGTCTCATCGTTCCTCGCGTGTCCGCGAAGAATCGTCGTCGATTTCTCGATCGTTCTCGCGGCGAGCATCGAGTAATGGCGTGGAGTCTCGCGGCGGAGAGAACACGAGGCCAGAACGAGGCTGAAACGAAGGTAAATAGCGAGTAACGAATGGAACTCGCTGGAACTCGATTCGACGCGAAGATATCGATCGAAGTCCTGCCGGTCGCGCGCGTCCATCGATTCGACTCGATATCTCTTATGGTCGTGGTGTCTTTCGATGCCCCGCCGTACACCGAGAGTCGCGTGACGAGCGAGAATAAAGATACGCCCTCGGTAAGACCGCGCGCTCTTTCTTTCTCGCTCGCGAAACGAGACGAAGATTCTTTTTTTTTTTTTTTTTTTTTTTTTTTTTTTTCGTTTTTTTTTTCAGTCTCTCTTCCCTCTCACCGATATAAATCTCGCGGCAGTCGTCGTAGCTGATTATAAGAATCCTGTTCTCGAGCGCAATAAATCTCGTTCTATCTTCGCTCCCTTTCTCGCGCGAGCTTCCGCGCGTATCGGGACGCGAGAGAGCGAGCCTCTCGCGCGGATACACACGCGGACACGATGTGCGCGCGATATAAAGCCTTTTGCCACGTCTCGTTACACGCTCATTTGCGATAAGAAATTATTTCTCCGCTCTTTTTTCGTTCTCTTTTCTCTCTCTCTCTCTCTTCCTTCTCGTCGATGATTAAGGATTAATTTATGCTCCAACTGGAGTATTCCCACGGAATTATTTTACTCGCTAATTACATATGCGATACGCGTTTCATGCATACGCGGCTTTGCAACGAAAATTATTTTACAAAGTACGCGACCGCGCGCGCCTCGGATATCGCGCGATTGCGAGCCTCGCGGGAGTCTCGCATCGTGAGAAGGTCTCGATGCGAATTCGATTTTATGGCTATCGGGGGCATTAACGAGTTTTTCCGCCGCGAATTATTGTTGTTATCGGTAATATTATTATTATTACTCTAATGACATGCGTCGGAAATCGATATCAATGTTGAGAGAACCTAAAAAAATTGAACTTTTTCGTTTCGCGCGATTCCTTATTGAGTGGCGAAGAATCCACAAACTTAATTTTATATCGTTACTGTGATAACATTTTTTTTATTATATTTGACAAGTCCGAACAATCTTCTATGTATCGTTTCAGTCGGAGCTCGTAATTTCGTCTCAATCCATAACAAAAAAAAAGAAAATTAAAATTAAAATAAAAATTTTTTTTTTAATAAGATAGTAATTAATTTAATTTTTTATTTAAATAATTTAAATAATAAAAAAAAAATTTCAATTTTTTAAATTTATTATTATTATCGCTCTATATTACAAAAATATCGTTTATTATAAAAATCCCTATATTATAAATAACATTATAAATATTGTCAATAAATAACATCGATATTGGGCTTCCACAAACAGCTTCATTACGGCGTTTCGATTTCACTCCAATTAAGCTCAGTGATATTGAATTTCTGTAAATTTTCATCACGATGAGCAGAGTCGCATTGGGGAGGTAAATCTTGCGTTTGAAGGTCACGCAACATTTTTCCCGCGTATTCCCTCGATCTGGTGGATTTTCGAAGAAATCCTCTCGCAGGCGAAATAAGGTCTTCGAGAAAAATCGTTCGGTCTCGAATAGTTCTCATTCCATTCGAGAAAACCACCCGCGCCTGATCTCGCGCGTCGCGCCGTTCGCGCGGCAAAACCCGAGAGGATTTTCGGCGGTGCGCGAACAAGCCAACGCGCCGATACGAGAGCAAAGGCTTTCGGTGCGCCGTGTCTCGGCAACAAAACAAGGACGCATTGGATTGCACGACACCGCGGCGCCGACGTCCAGCTGGCGTTTCTGTCACCCCCTCCGCACCTTCCGTTGTACATACGCGGATTCTTCGCCGACCCCACAGGGCCGTCTCGTTCCCAAAGCACCCGAATCTCCCCGCGCTCGCGTCCACATCGCCCGCAAAACACTTTTCCAACGATCAAAGAATTCAAACGATTGACAAAAAAAAAGTTTGCATATTATTATTATCATCATCATCATAATTATTATTGTTATTATTATTATTATTATTATTATTATTATTATTATTATTATTATTTTTTTTTTTTTTAGATAAGAGCGTTCGTCATAAATAGTTAAGCCTTTCAAGTTCGAGATAGTAATGAGAGAGGTTACGAACTCTCGATGGGAAAAAAATCCGAAAAAATTCAAGCATACGAAAGAGGCCGGAAAGATTTTTGTTGCATAAGGAAAAGTAAAAAAAAAATTAAAAAAAAAAACAATTTCCGACGTTTCTGTCAACGGCAGGAGGTCACGGTTGTGTACGCACGTTCCTGAAGACTCGTCCGAGCCGTCGCGACGCACCGTGGAGCCCGATGCTCGCGAGGGCGCGAATTACACGGTAGAGCGTTGGAAATAGATCACGCGCGTCTAGACAGCATCGAAGCCGAGACGAAAAAGGTCGGTATCCGACTAAAACTCACGAAGGTCCGACGACCCATGGATTTGCGGCTAAATGAGAGAATCAATGAAGGAAGGGCCAGTCGTACAACGGATTCAATCGTTGAAAGGCCCGGAGATGAAAAGGAACGATTTACTCTTTACCGGAATCTTTTTTTCCCCGACTACGCTGAATTGACTGTACTTCATGACTGGAAGGCTGGAAAGTCGTCGATTGGGGACCAGCGGGAAGGAAAAGAAGAAAGAGAAGTCGTCGATACGCGAGAAAGAAAATTATCGAGTGGACAGTAAGGCCTGGATTTGTAGTCACAAGTTCAAAGTTAAATTGGAACTCTAATTTGTGCATCAAGTTCGAACTCGAGTACCAAATCTAGCTCAAACTCAACTTGAGTCGGTACTTTGGCTTATGCATTTAAGTACCAACTTGAGTTCGATCCAGAGTGTGAACTCAATTCGGTACTCAAGTTCGAACTTGATGCCCGGAATAAAGTTGAATCTCAAGTGCGAACTTGAGTTTGAACTTGGGACTATAAATTCGCGCCTACCCGAGCAGAACCCGAGCGACGCTGATCAGGCTCGCCGGACTTCTCCCTGATATGTTCCGGTTCAGGTACTAATATGGCAGGCTACATCAGGTTTTCCGGATATCTACTGTATCCGGGCCATTTCCGGCGTTAGTAAAGTACGCCGGATTTATTTTCACACATATTGTCGGATCCGGCCCTGACAACAAAATTCACTCGATTTGCCAGATCGCTGCAACTTGTATTATTCCAATTCAGGGCCAAGTCAGGATAGGATCAGGCATTTATAATGGCGATAGAAATTTATTAGAACGATTTTTATTCGCTATTTTGCACAGATTAAAGTCATATTTTTGCAACTTCCTAATGCAGAAGGAGAAAAAAAAATTCTTCTGTTTCGTTTCTTGTACGGAGCATCACAAGCTTCACTTCGATCGATGACAATGATCGCCTTTTTAAGCTCAGCGTTTTTTTAACTTGCCACATTTTGAAAGTTGAAGTGATATATTATTAACTGCAGCTGATGAAAGGCTTAAATATTTAGTTGCTTCAACAATAAGTCAATTTTGAAAGAAAAGTTCTTGAGTTGTCACAACCGAATAAGCTTGTTCAAAAGTGAGGTCATCGACAATCTGACGATCATCTTTAGTCATAAATTGATTAAATAAATAATCAATGTCAATTTGACATTTATTTTGTTGACCTAGACGTCCGTCTAGTTAGGAGAAAGTTAATCACATTCTGCGAATTACTTAGTTCAGCGAATCATATGTGGTGGCTCGAAAAGCCACCGCCAGGTGGCTTCGAGGATGAAGTGTTTCTCTCGCAAGCGGTTCGGTACCTAGCAAGTTACTATATAAGAGTCACTCTTTTAATTACGAAACAAGTTAATGAATCATACGTAGGATGGTTAGGTAGGATAGGTAGGCAGGGTAAGTAGAATAGATTGAAAATTAAGGCGTTAATGAATAAGTTTCTCAAACCCTGTCCAGTAGTTAAGTTCACGAAGTATTATCTATCCCAGCATTCGAAATCCGTCTTATTGTGCGAGCGGATCCGGCCCGGAATTGGTCCATATTTGCGTTGATCCGGTACATATCCGGCCCAGGCAAAGTATTCATCGGGTCGGTCCACATCAGGCGCTTTATCAGGCCCGGATCTGCGTGAGCGCTACACCACGTATCAGGGCCATATCGATGTTCCATATCCGGGCCGAATTTATTATCCGGCATGCCAAGTATGGTACGTTTTCTGTCCCGATAAAATTTCTGCTCGGGTAAGACTCGTTGCGTACAATCATCGGAATCAGCGACTAGCGCGAGAAGGCGCAAGGAAACGCGCGAGGGGGAGCGGGGCGTGTGTGATGAGGAGAAGGTTTCTCGTTCGGCATACCGATCGTGCCAACGGGAGGCTTCCGTGTGCCGCCTCGAGGGCGCGAATTAATACGTTCGGAATAGCGGCCAATTACTGAAATCCCGCGTGCTTTTTCTTCCCGTGGCTTCTCTCGCCTCCTTCTATACCACTCGCCTCCTCGCGATCCTCTCCATTATCCGTCAGGGAGGAAGAGAAGACCGGTGAACCGCGAGCGAGGCTACCGCGCTACACAAACGAGTCACGATTCTCGAGGGGGTGCTTTCGCGAGGCTGCCGAAGACGCGGCGAAAGAGTTCGCCAAGAGAGATGCCGGACAAAAGGAAAATCGAAGGCAAATGAGATGAGAGTAAAAACGAACGGAGCAACGAAAGAAAGACCGGTTGAAAAACGGATTCGAACGCCAAAAGTCCCGGAAACGGAAAAGAATGCCTATTTTCAGTATAATCTTCTTTTCACGACTACGCTAAAATGATCATATTTTATGCACGTGGATGGAAAGTCACCGATTCTTGACCAACGGGGAGAAAAGTAGCACTTTTTCCCAGGGAAGAACAGTAGTATTTTTCTCCAAGGGAGGAAAAGTACTACTTCCCTTCCAGGGAAAAGTAGTGCTTCTTCAAAGAGTTCAACTTTTTTCAGAGACCCGACATTTCTCGGAAGCTCTACCTCGTTTTCTATTTTAAAATCAATTTTTATTAAAGAACGCATCGGCTATCCAATGGTAATTAAAAAAATAAACATATCTCAACAACAATCTGTCGACTACTCGCAATTTTTTCGGCGGATAGACGGTTTGTATTGTAAAAAAAAAGATATATGTTATTTAGCGATCACCGCCTCTTTGCAGAGAAACGCCGAACGACACGATGCCGTTCGTGAGTCGACAGCGTGTTATTATACAAGTATTAAATGTGGTACGCGCGTGCGGGAGAGACGATGACGATGACGAGAGAGCAGCGCAGCCAGCCGGCGAGCTCGGGGGGGATATTTTCGTGAAACGTTCTAATTCCGTGGGCGCGACACACGTGGGACCTCGCGAAGCCCGCTGGTGAAGCGTATGGAAGCGAAGGAGGCAACCCGGCGACGGTGGAAACAGATGTGCCCGCGGGCCGTGCCGTTGCCGCTCTATCGCGTATAAATATATCGTTCGCTTCTGTGCCGTAGGGCGCGCCTACGAACACATCGGGGCGATACGCGCCGAGCGTTACCACCGGCGTTACTCGTTAAGTCTTAACGGGGCACACGCGGACTTCTTCATCTCGCTTCGCGTCTCGCTCTCTCGCGTTTCGCTTAACGACGCAGCGGCGCGCTACGCGCCACGACCGCGGCGAGGTTGCGCGACTACGGCGAACATCTCGCGCGTATAGAGAGCCGCTCTCGGCCCCGCGGCGCGGCTCTCGATATAAAGTTACCGTCGTTGAGGGTCTGGCGCCATACTGCCCCGGACATTCGAGCTATTTGGATCGCGACACGACGACCAGAGACTGCAGCGAAACTCCCCGTCGAAACTACCTTCTATCCGCGCATACAGCACGATTCATAATCAATCATTTTATTCTAACTTGATTTATTTATTTATTTATTTATCTATCTATCTATCTATCTATCTATCTATCTATCTATCTATCTATCTATCTATCTATCTATCTATCTATTTATTTATTTATTTATTTATTTATTTATTTATTTATTTATTTATTTATTTATTTATTTATTTATTTATTTATTTATTTATTTATTTATTTATTTATTTATTTATTTATTTATTTATTTATTTATTTATTTATTTATTTATTTATTTATTTATTTACGGGAACCAGCCCTTTCACAAAATTTAATACTTGCATAATTGAACATAAAAATAAGATAATGAACATTTAACGATTTATATATATTTATACGGTATTTTTTCGGCCGATATGTTGTCGCCCCTTGCTCTTAGAGATTTTATTAAAAAAACAAAATTTCTACCAACATCGAAGATTGTCATTTTTATATTCGCAATAATAAATTAATTGAAAAAAATTTGAAAAAAAAGTTGAATAGCGTATAAAATTTGAATTTAAATAATAACTTTTTCATTAGAATTTTCGATCGAGTGAATTTTCACTCGTGAGCATTAGGGGAGAGCGAGACGAAACGGCACACCGGGGCAAAATGGTATTCACACACAATGGGACCAGGGCAGAATGGTATTAGGGCAAAATGGGACAGCAAAAAAATCTACTCCGATGGGACTTTCTCCCGTCCCATTTTGCCCTGATTCTATCATACGGGGGACTTTATTTGACCATTTCGTACCATTTTGCCCCGGTCTGCCATTTTGCCCCGCTCTCCCCTATTCCTTGTAACGAAGAACAATATTTGGAATGAAAATCAATTTGATGAAAAAAATTATTCTGCAAGAGTTGTTTTTATTGTTTTTTATAAAAAAAATACGATCTCAGTGAAACGCTGATTTTTTCGTAAAATGTAAATACCGCGAATGAAAAGAAAAGCGCATCGACGTCTGTTATGAATCGTGCTGTACAGATCCATGTGTATGCTGCATCGAGTCCAGTTTGCCGGAGTGATATACAACTCGTTGTCGACGTGCTTTGCAGGATTTTTATTGCGCTGTCGCGCCAGCGAAACACAATGAAAGTATATCGGATTGATAAATCATTGGGAATTAATAGATTCGAGCGCGCCGACTGGCGAACTTCTGTCGTACAATTAATTCGTTCGAATCCTCGAGATCGAGAACAGTACCATCTACGGTTAAGGATACTCCGAAGAGCGAAGATTTTAATTCACGGTGTCGAGCGATGCACGCGAAGCTCGACTATTCGTCGAGCGGCGGCGGAATGCCGAACGACCGTGCGCCAACAAACGAATCGCCGCGCGAATGCACGAGAACGCGAAGCGCGCATGGAGAAATCGGCGAGATTGTCAACGACCGTGCTTGTTCAAAGTAATAACAATAATAAATTATATTTGTAAAAAATTGTTAACAAATTGATGAAAAAAAAAAAAAATTTCAATCACCCTTCGACGAAACTTGGGTTGTCGAATGATTATTTAAACAATTTCTTATTTATCAATTTGTTAATAACATTTTGATACTATTGTTGTGCGATATCAGTCTTTCCAGAAACGTCGATATGTCTGATATTTTTTCTGGGCGTTTTCTCAAAAAGCGTTGGACATTCTTTTTCAATCGTTCGTTAATCCAGCCTGTGCGAAGGACTACATTAAGGGGGTTTTGCTATGGCAGAAGAGCGCGAGAGATCATAGATGCGCAGTTCTTTATCATCTGTCCGGCTGAACGCGAGATTTCGAAATACGACTATGTCTATATTTCTCAAGCAGGGGGAGATGTGGGGCAAAATGACCCAAAGGAACGAAACGAACCAACTCCAAAATTCACCGAAATTCCTAACAAGTTCGATTTTCAAATTCCATCACTATTATTTTCCTTGCGAAAAAAACGGATTTTGAACAACGATTGATTTAGATTCTACACAAAATTTATTGCGTGTCCTAAAATAGACCGATGTGAAAAAATAGAAATGTAAGTCCACGGTTTTTTCGACACGACTGAATTAATATCTTTCGACGAGAATGTTTTGCGGGTGAATTATGGGAAATTCAAAATTTTCTTTTTTCACCTAACTCGATCGTGGTTCTGCTCCAATCCTTTTTTGCCCTCGACACTTCAAGAAAGTGCGACTAATTAATTCTTCCGTTTCGAGTATAACGAAATGCGCGACGACGAATTGAACGAGTGGTTCATTTTGCCCCACCTTTCTCTACCGTGTTCTCGCTGGCTCTGTCCGTTTTATCGTTCGCCGATTGCACCGGAATGTACGACGTCGAACTGCCTGAAGCAGCGCTGTACGCGCGTACGTGCCTTCGCATTGGTCGCTGATGCATTTTTTTCAAATCGTACTAACGTCGCGCAATAGAAAAGAAACGTTTCCTCGTACACGAGCGAGGATCGGCCAGAAAAGGCAAGGGGTCGAATCCCACTTCGTGCACAGTCGGCCGGACGTTTAATTAACGGGTGTAGCAAACACGACGAAAAAAAAAAAAAAAAAAAAGACGAAGAAAAAAAATATGAAAAAACAAAGTGCAAGGAAAGGAAAGCGACAAGTATAGGAGTCTGCGATATAATACGCGGATACATGGATAAGTAACACGGAGAGTCGAGTAGGAGAAAACCCGGTGAGTTCGCACGGTTTCAATTCTCTCCTTGCCCACAGTCAGCCGAGTTAAGCGAACTAACGCGCTCTCGAGTGTCGGAGTTGCAATTAGATGTAGCCGCCCACGCGCGCCCGGTAAAACCGTGTGACAACGGTTAATCAGTGATTTCGCACGGCGCCACCATAAATTCTCCTCGACATTTTTTATTCGTTAAAAATATTTGTTGTTATTATTATTATATTGTATAATGCTCGAGGATAAAGCGTTTCGTTCGTCAGATACACTCGGCAAGAGCCTTTCGTTGAGGCAGGGGAGAGCGGGGCAAAATGGCATAGCGGGGAAAAATGGTACGAAATGGTCAAATAAAGACCCCCGTATGATAGGATTAGTGCAAAATGGGACAAGAGAAAGTCCCAACGAAGTACACTTTTTTGCTGTCCCATTTTGCCCTAATACCATTCTGCCCTGGTCCCATTGTGCGTGAATACGATTTTTCCCCGGTATGCCGTTTTGCCCCGCTCTCCCCTAATCCCTTCGGCGAAGACCGGACGAACGGAAGATTCGGAAAAAGATTTAAAAAATTTCACAATGCTATAAAAATCTGACAAAAAACGGCGAAAGCTCTTGAATACTGTGTTAGTCGAGTGATTAAAATGAGTAGTCAGAAGTCGGAAGGTCAAGTTCAAGTCCCAACTGCGGTGGGTTTTGTTTCGCTGTTTCGCCGTTTGCGGTTGGGTTTCTTTGCTGGCGATTTCAGCCGAAAACGCCTCGACCTTGCGGCCAAAAGTCGCTCGGTTGTACCGAAAGGGAGTTTGGAAAATCGACCGCCGAATCGAACGACGAGACCGATTGCAGGTCCGGCAGTTGTTTCGTTGGTTGTTCAGCCGCTCGCATACTCGCCCAAAACGACCGCTTGTTTCCCCGGTTTCGCAACCGTCGCATTTCCGGTTGCTGTTGCTAGATCTTGAAAGAAGGCGCATCAGTTTTCATTGCCGAGCGTGCCAGGAGTAGGCGTGACGAAGCCCGCGTCACACCTCATTTCGAGAGCACCGAAAGCCACCCGTCGATCATCAGCGAGAAGCTTCTCCGCAATGGGAAGTTTCCACCGAACGCGGAAGTGAGTCCGTGCAGAGCCTGCGAGAGTCGATTCTTCCTTCGCGTAGCGATAGATCTTGATTGGTACCTGTCGAGTGCTCCGGCGCCTCGTTCGCCTCGCCCCCGTCTATTATTCGTCTCGAAAAATCATACCGCTCGAGACACGATGGAGCATGCGTTAAAAGCCGCAACGCGCCTTCGTAAGATCAGGATGGATCGCAGCGCAAAGCGCGCGGGACTCCCGGACAGGAGAGAAACCCGCGTGACAGCGTCTAATTACTATTCTCCGGCATGACATCATTAGCGGGGCCCCGACGATTATGAATGAACACCGGCATCGAGACTCTCGTTGCGCCTCTATCCGTGTATGTGCAAAGCGTCGACGACGCCGGCGGCGCGCGCCGTGTCGACCCCGATTCCAGGGTGCATGGGAAAACTCCGGAGTGTGCGAGCCTCGAGCGATATTGCCCTGGCTGAGAGCTCCGCGAACATGAGTTTTGCTTCTTCGCCGCCGATCTTCTCTCCTCCTCGATCTCTTCCTCTTCTTCTCTCGAATCTTCCTCGCGATTCCTCCTTTACGATTTTATACCGCGAAAGAAAGAAACGCCCGCGTATGCGTGCGACGCGCGTGAATAGGCGCGAATGCCCCATTATGCATATGGGCGCAGCGGCGCATCGTCGAGCGCCTTTATAGGAGCAACAGCCACGCGGTGAAACCTTCTTTACCAGCTTACCAGCGTTATATCCACTTATATACAGTGTATAACGCGCTGCTACGTATCTATATACGCGTGTAATGCGTATCTACATAGTTATACACCGCGCAGACGGATGTAGGCAGCTCGAGCGAGCGAGATCGAGAGCTTTACCAGTCCGCGTTAGAGTTTTCCTTATCCGAACGGAGCATGAGATGCGCCTACGTATATGGCTCGAAGCAACTCTCCTGGCGCCAGTGTAACTACAGCACCGTGATTCATGCGACTCTCCGTGCGCTCCCGTCGCGCTCTTCCCCCTCGCCCGCTCTTCGCCATTTCTCCTTCGTACCCTGTCCTTTGGCTTCTTCTCGTCTCTTTGCAACCGCGATCCCGACGCGTGTAACCCTCCTTTCAACGACTCTACGGACATTTTTTTTTCTTTCTTCTCTGACCATCGAGAATCCTCGAGAGACCAACTTCGAGCTGGATGTATGTTTCGCAGCGATCGCTATGACAAATGCCGGACGAGTCACAATATTGGGATGGGACGATCATTCGCGAATTTTTCAAGATAAGCACGGGTGATTGATTAATTTATAAAAAAATTGATTAATTTCAAAAGAATGGTGGGAGGGGAGGCTGGGGCAAAATGGGACGCTAAGCGACTAATGTCGCGAGAATGATCCAACATGCGTATATTGACTGTTCGTACCCTAAAAACAAAATATTTGCCGTTGTTTTTGCCCGTCCGAGCGAAAAAATTGTCTGGGGCAGAATGGGGTACCCTCAGATATTTTCTTTTTTTTTGAGTATGGATAGAATTGCTTGTAGGGGCGTATATTGACTGTTTAGCAGGCAAACATACAGTTTACGTCTGTTTTCTCGCGATTGGAAAAAAAAAATTTCACTGGGGCAGATCGGGGTACTTTGAAATGTTCGCACAGTTTTCAAATATCGACAGTGTTGTCCGTAGTAGCGGGAATTCACTATCGGAAAAGATAGGTGACCGAGGCAGAGTGGGGTGCTAAGTTTCACTCTCACTTTTTGCCGAGAGTTTCAATCGTCGTATCGTTGTGCGCAGGCCCATACTTTGCGTATCTGTTGATCTTGGTCGATAGGGAGAGGAACAACAATACAAAAAAAACTGACAACAATCAGGAAAAACGACGTGCTTAATTTAAGCAAGTTGAGTGTCGGTGGTAGAAAGCAATAGGGCCGAGCGAGCTGTGCCGTAGTGGGCCGACGACGTGCTAGCGCTCAGTTAGGGCGGTCGAACCTAATGTTTTCTACCAAATTTGCGATAACAGATTTGATAGATATTAAACGATAGACACATTCGGAAACTCTGCCGATCTCATCTTCTTCATGTTTGAATCGTTTCGGACATCCGCTTTTTAGCCCGTGCCTAAAATTTTTCGATGTTCTCATTCTGCCCCGTACGTGCAATTTCTTCGCACGTCCCCATTTTGCCCCGTACCTCAGATTCTGTCGATGTTCCCATTCTGCCTCATGCTTGCTATTTTTTTGATGTCCCCATTTTGCCCCGTGTCTGCAATTTTTTTCCATGTCCCATTTTGCCCCGTGTCTGCAATTTTTTTCCATGTCCCATTTTGCCCCGTGTCTGCAATTTTTTTCCATGTCCCATTTTGCCCCGTGTCTGCAATTTTTTTCCATGTCCCATTTTGCCCCATGTCCCCATTTTGCCCCGGCCTACTCTATATTATGATAAATCTAAACATGAGGCTCTTTGTTGGAAGAACGAGTGAAGAACCGTTATGAACAAAAAAAAAAAAAACAAATGACAAATGCGCGAGATCCTCGAGATATGAGGCGAATTCGCCGTTACAGCGGTAAGTTAGATGTAAATTTATGAAAGAGAGACCGTAGGAGCGTTTCGTTGCGAGCAGCCTGTCGTCAGCGCGGGTCAATAGGTGCAGACGAGAGCGAGAGTTTTTGATATCGCATAAGGCCGGCCATGTGTTACACTCATTGAGCATTATGGCCCCTCGCACCGTGCCATTTGGCGATTCCGCACAGAAACGCGTAATTTCGTTTGGCCTCGCAGACATTTCTTCATCTGTTCGTTCACAATCGTTCCTCCTGGCCTTGCATCTGGGTGACGCAATACTCTTCCCCCCTCTCCTTCCGCTATGACGAGGGTCTGTCATACGAAATTTGGAAATACCCCGAGGATTTTCGGATGCGAGCAATTTTTGTATAAAGTCTCGTCAGACGACCGTGGATTTACGAGGAAATTTACGAATTCGCGATAAAATACGAATCAATAGAGCAATTCGCACATGGAAAAATCACAGGCGTAGATATATGTTAGAAAAAAAATACCTATATTATTATTATTATTATTATTATTATTATTATTATTATTTATTATTATTATTTTTTTTTTTTTACTTTTTCTTTAAATCCAGCTTTTCCTTAAAAAAAATCGATCAATCAAATCCAAACGATGTCATCGACGCGCAACGAGCATCGTCGTCGTTACATCGACGAAGGATGAGCACAGAAGAAGGAAAAAAAGGAAGCACCGTTGTGCTTCAACGTGGCCGAGAATTGCGGCCGGGTAATGACAGCTTTTAACGCCTCGGGCGATCGATAATGGAAACGTTCGTGAGCCGCGAAAGATCGCCGTGGCTATAACTGCGCCCGTGCGCTGCTGTAAGGTGTTGGCCCGCCGGCTCACGGTACTTTGTGCCGCACGCATACACACTGCGCGGAGGTGAAAGAGGCTCGCGAAAGGCTCCGCCGAGCGGAACCCGATAGCCGGGACTTCGCGCTCGGCAAGCGCGTATGTACTTTGAGCCTCTACCGAAATTAAGGTAGTTCATGCGTAAGATGTTCATTTCGCATAAGTTCGAGAAAATTGAGAGTGAATTGGAAACACTTCGCGATGGTACGAAAATCGGAAAAAATTCATACCCATTGAAGGTACTGAAAAGATTAATTCTGCATAATAATAATTGCAAAAAGTTACCAACAAATTGATGAAAAAAAAGCTTGTTAAACAAATTAACGGTAACTCAACTTCGTTTTTAAATGAAAATGATTCGTTCATTTTTCGAAAAACGTATGAATTTTTTCAGATTTTCATCTTTATTTTGAATTTTCTTGTTTTTTACATGGAAAAATGTGCAAAAATCAAAATGAAGATAAAAATCTGAAAAAATTCATACGTTCTCCGAAAAATGAACGAATTACTTTCATTAAAAAAAAAAGTTGAGTTACCGCTAATTTGTTTGACAAGATTTTTTTTCATTAATTTGTTGATAACTTTTTGCAATTATTATTATGCGAAATTAATCTTTCCAGTACCTTCAATGGGTATGCATTTTTTCAGATTTTTATACCGTCGAAAAGTGTTTGCCATTCCCTCGAAATTTTCGCGAACTTATGCGAAATGAACATCTTATGCATGAACCACCTTAAAAGCGTGTGCGAGACGGCATCGTAAACACTGGCAACGCTCTCCGTCCGCGCTACAAACGGGCCGTATGACCGAGCGATATGCACGAGAGTCACCACATTTCGCCACTTTAATGAGCCAAGCGGGAACCGTTAATAAAGCGAAATGGAGGATTATTAACGTTACAGGTGTTTATCGATACGAAAGTTATCGTTCGATCGCGATACCTTCCCGCGGGTTGTCGATAAACTTTCGTTTTCGCGTTTTTACTCGCACTCGGGTGTGCCGACAATTCTCGTTGTAGCTCTCGGCTATGAAGTGCGAAAATAAAATGAAATGAAGGAGACGAAATAAATGTTGATCGCATTTGCAATATTGCAGTGACGCGCGGAGAGCGTTGAAGAAAGGAATTGTGGACGTGGAATTAATCTGCCGGAAATCAATCCGCATGGATCGAAATGTACTGTTCTTTTAGAGATGATTGCAGTTATCTTAATAGTCAATGGCGGCGGCTACTTCGACGACAAAAATTCCACGTACCGATGAACGGAACGCTTTTTCGCGGTTTTTTCACGATAAACATGCGAGATATCGCTGAAGGAACGAAAATTCGGTATCACCGATTTTTCGAAATTCCTTCAGCGGCTTCGAGAGGCCGCAATTTTTCAAGGGCACGGCCTGGAGTGATTTTGAAGGCATCCCTGGAAACTAGACGAAGAACGGAAGAGAATGGACCCGAAAACGTGTCCGTATCTTCATTTTCCAAAAAATGCCAGCACTTTAAAGTTGAAGATGCGTAGAAACCATTTTTTTACTTGAAAAATGTAGTTTTTCCCCTTTTTCTCGTCTGCTGCCGAAGATATCGCAAAAGTGTTAAACGTACCAGACGAAATGGATTCATTGTATGCCTGAAGTTAATCGCAGTAACCGCAGCGACTATTCACAAAAAATGTCGTTGCAAAGATAACAAAAGCAATTTTTTTCCAGTCGAACGCAACCAAACGTGAGATCCTTTGCGATCCTGTCCGTATGTCTGTAAAGCGATCTTTTCCTTATGTCTCTTGTCGAAGCAACCCTGGCTCTAGGTAATTATAGTATAGCGTCAGCGGCACGGATTTCATACACCTTTCGGGTCAGCATTAAAAAAAGGGAAAAACCGGATTGTCGCCCGAAGCGCCGCGTGGCGCGGATAAGAAATCTAATATGATATATCTGAGGATCGTTGTTGTATATCTCGTCGCTCGGATCTGGACAGCCTTCGTCGAGTGTGTATAATACGCCGAGCCGGTGGAGCACCATTACATGTGGGTTAGGGGAGAGCGGGGCAAAATGGCATACCGGGGCAAAATGGTACGAATGGTCAAATAAAGTCCCCCGTATGATAGGATTAGGGCAAAATGGGACAAGAGCAAGTCCCATCGAAGTAGATTTCTTTGCTGTCCAATTTTGCCCTAATACCATTCTGCCCTGGTCCCATTGTGCGTAAATACCATTTTGCCCCGGTATGCCGTTCTGCCCCGCTCTCCCCTAAGAGCTCGGCGCGCTTTTGAGCCACCGGACCTCTCGACGAAAGTTCGAAGCGATTTTTTTTCGCCCGCGGGCAGGTCGATGCAAATTTTCCCTACAACCAGCCTACGCGCCGGAGCACCCGCTTATTTCCCCTATTCGCGACCACACAACAAAAAAGGGCGCGTATATGTAATACTGCAAATTAGAGAATTCTGCGGAGAGGGAACGACGCAGATGCAGCGCAGAAAGAACCACAGGACTCGAGGATCGAATCGATGATCTCTTTCTCGCGCGGCGAGTTTCGCGCTACCGGACCAATTTTCCTTCGCCGACTCGAATATTGAGCCGTACAAAGTGGACGTGTAGTTTGGGCCGTGTGCGTGTGTGTGCTCGATGCGCTCGCGTGCTCGAAGCCCCGAACTTCCGGTTCCGGCGCGTGCTCACTCGGCACACGGACGAGAGAATGGAGCACGTGCACGGACTTACACATAAAGGCGAATATTTCGCTGCCCCATTTGCCGTGTGCACTCCGATCGCCCTTCGTTCTCTTTCTTCGCGCCCAAGCCCGAGAGGAGAAGAGTAAAAAAGAAGAAATGATAAAGCTATACGATGAGAAGGGGGGGGGGGGGGGGGGGGGGGGGGGCGAAGGGGAATATATGGCCGAAGAGAAACTGCCGAGTTGCACCTGACGTGTCGAGGGTGCACTCGAGCCGCGCCCCCTTCCACGTAGATTCAACGGATACAGAAAACATGTTAATAATGCCGGCAAATTGAAACGAGGACTTCGATTTTTGCGAAATTCACCACTTGCAGATGAAAAAAAATGAATTTTAATCGTTTTCCAAAGAAATCCGCAAGGAGAATCGGCAAATTTTTTTGTTTTAATTTATTCGGATCCGGCGAAATATTCTTGAATATATGTTAA
The DNA here is from genome assembly GCA_963924025.1 of Ischnus inquisitorius. Taxonomy (NCBI): domain Eukaryota; kingdom Metazoa; phylum Arthropoda; class Insecta; order Hymenoptera; family Ichneumonidae; genus Ischnus; species Ischnus inquisitorius. The sequence continues at coordinate 3,521,431 of OZ001249.1, forward strand.
ATATACAGCAAATTATATAATTAATATATTAATGTTTTTATAGCGTATCGTTGAATTTTCACCCAAAAGTGAGATTCGGAGAGAATTCTCAACAGTTCCCGATGGAATAAAAAAATCTGAAGAAAATCTGAAAATATGTTTTCGCCTGATAATGATATCGAAATGTTAATAACGAATTGTTCAAATGTGAATGATTAGTTAATTTTTTTTCGAACAAGAAGAAAAAAAATTCGGAGAAAAGGTTCTGGAAAAAAATCGAGCGTATTAAGAAAACATTACCAAATTTTCATTTTCATCGCAAAAAAAACTTACATTCTTGAACAATTCGTTACACAATATTTTTTTTATCAACTCGTTGATGACTTTTCGAAATTATTATAATGCAAAATCGACATTTCGAACACTTTCCACATGCTTGATTTTTCTCAGATTTCTATCCTATCTGAAAATGCTCGAAAATCTCTCTGAATCTCGCATTTCGTCGAGCCGCTTGGACCACCTTAAAATTGAACCTCCTTTTCGTATCGTTATCCATTCCGAAAAAAAATCTGATTGCAGCCTTCCGGATCGCGCTCGTCTCTTGTCCATTCGAAGAGCCATGAAACGGGTTCCTTCTTCTTTTTTTCTTTCTCTCTCGAGAAGATCATCGAGAGAACTAACGTGACGTGTGCTCGTTCTTCCTGTTCCCGGTGCGTTGTGGGAGCTTCGAGTGGCGAGCCGTAGACGCCGGTAGTCGCGGAGTGAAAGAGATTTAACAAGCGCGTACCTGTGGTTCTCGGTTGGCTACGCGCGTTGTGTGGGGCTCGGTAGCGAGAGTGGCGATCGCGACGCCGGATAAGCTTCCGAAACGAAGACGCATGAGTCGCGCTTTGAAAAAGGGTTGCGCCTCGCCGGCTCTCGTGTCCGAGGGAGTAGTTCACGATTCTCGAGCGAGAAACTCTAAGAACGCCCCTTAAGCTCGGCGCGCTGTCGCGTGGCGCGTAGCGCGTAGCGAGAGGCGACTGCTGGAACGTTCGCGCATCGACCGATCGAACAATATAGATAAACAAATGGGACACTATCGATCGTGAAATATCTTTGCCGTAAATCTTCCCGGGCGAAAGGCTCATTTCGCGAGGCCTTGAAGGAGTCGAAGAGCGTATCGTCGTGCTGTTTCGCCTCGAGAATAACGAGTCGTAACGCCGCGTTGGTTTGATTTACAGCTCGAAAGAGCTCATCGAGCCTACGAGCATCTGGACATTGAATATCGGGATGTGGGTCGGATGTCAGCGCCTTTAGTGCTCAAGGCCTCCGTACAGACCGATCGCGAGTCTACCAGAAGTGGCGTTAACATCTTCAAAGCTGCGCGAGATATGCGAAGCGCGTAACGTTCGATGCGCCTGTTTCGACAATTGCCATGTACGTGTGCGCATGCATGCTCGAGCATCGGCAGCCGCAGGTGAATCCGTCCACCTGGTAGCCCGACGAGCAACTGCCTAATTAACAACAATCGCGCGAGCGACCATCGAGCGAGCACAGAGTGACCCACACCGTGTGGATGGCTTCACGCTGTGCCGCTCCGATTCGTGCGCGAGTCAACAGTCTCTTAGCCCCCGAAAGGCCTCCGAGCTCCCTTGCGAGTAAATTTTCTCGCGGCAACAATCACGGAGTCCGGAGGCTCCAGCGAGGGTGTGACGCGTACGCGGCACGCACAAATTTGAACCTCCGTAGAGTCCCCAATGTGGCAGAAGGTGAACGTTTGAACTCGATGTGTTACGTCCGAGTAACATTAAGAACTCGCCCTGTTTTAGACCTTAGCAAAGGCTAATTAGTCCGGGATACGGGCTTGGTGATTTGGTTGCAATGGAATTTCGTTGGATAATAGTTTTGGATAATTTAGTGATTATTTAGGATAATAAGGAATTGTTGAGTAAGAAAGAAAGAGAAGTTCGCGGTGGACCGCGCAACTTCGGCTATTGGTTGGATATAGGACATCCGGTGAGCTCGCGGTGGACCGCGCAGCTCGGTGGATTTTAGAGAACGATTCCATAGCTCGCGGTGGACCGCGCAACTGGAAATCGTCTTGAAGATTTTATTATGAGTTCGCGGTGGTCCGCGCAACTCATTTGGATTCGAAGGTTATGATGATGAGCTGAAGGTTATGGTCGAGCGGAACAAGTTCCAGCTCGATCCGAAGAGTTTGAAATATTTACAAGAACTGTCTGACTGCTGACTGACTGACTGGCTGGTCTTCTGTACAAAATGTGATCTTATATACTAGTCGTATATCTATCTTTGTTTTTGAATAAGGGTAGGAAAGGGCAAGTTTCTTGTAGCTTATTGGCTCGAACTCGCCGTCTCCCACTTCCTATGTTTTGAACGAATTGGAAGGAATTGTTATCTGTAGACTATGTGTGAGGGCCTAGACGTCCCCTTCCCTTAACCATTGGAGCAGGGCCTTATCTTCAGGAAATACAATGCTGTTTTGAGGGTTGCTAGATACTAGGCGCTTTGGTGGAGTTACGGGGATGTAACATATGCGGAGTTCCGTAGGGTGTACAGAACCTACGAAACCTCCGTTTGCTCCCTTCTCGACACGCCGTGAAACCTCCAGACTCTGCTTATAGCCTATTCTGGAGGGGGACCTCACAGGCCCTCCAGAGCCGTTGTTTAGACGACGAAGAGTGTATGAAGGAATACATAATGGTTGATAAACGTGAAAATACTATTGACTCGTTGCGATTTGTTTTTGTAGTTCATTCATTATACGATATCGAGGGCAACTTATAATATAGTTATGAATCACACTAAAACAAAAATTTGTTGAACCAAAAACAATTCGGTTGGCTCGAAAAAAAGCATCTCGTGCACTTAACTACTGGACAGGGTTTGAGAAACTTATTCATCAACGCCTTAATTTTCAACCTATCCTACTTGTTCTACCTAATCAGCCTAACCGTCCTACCTATCATAGACTAACTTGTATGATAATCAACAGAGTGACTCTTATGTAACAACTTGCTAGGTATCGGACCGCTTGCGAGAGAAACACTTCATCCTCGAAGCCACCTGGCGGTAATTCGCGATTGATTGCATTTAAGCGGAGGCTCCAGGAGGCTTTGTTGAGAATCTGATTATCGAAGTAAAATTTGGGAGATTCAAAGGAGGGTATGCCAGGTCAAAGGAAAGTCTGGGAGGTCGCCAAAGATTATACTGGAGCGAAATAAAGTTTATCAGGATTAATGCAGGGTGCAATCGGGCGAGAAGGATTTTGAGAGGCTGAACGAAGGGTATAGTAGGGGATGGTAGGTCGAAAAGAAATGCGTGAAGATTAACGGAGCTTATACTAGGGCACGTGGAGGGTCTATGGTGGTGGTAAATTTTGCAAAGAGGCTGTGGCAGGTTCTGCGGAGGGTAGCGGTTTTGTACCACAAAGGAAATAGCCTCTGTTAGCATTCTGAGGAGGCTCCACATTTCGACTCGGGACTGTGTGGATGGCTTCAAATTTCGTGACCTTGAAATTTCGATTGTTTTCTCTTCCGCGAGATCCTTCGATCGATGTGTTACGAAGGATCGTAGTTCTTCAAGCATAGTTCGTGTGTGAAAGAAGAATCGCCTCCCAAGCTTCTTGGGAGAAAAGAATCGAAAGCATGATCGATTCTTTGCCAGATCAATGTCGAGTAGGATTTTTCTATGGCGCCCGTATTTTTTTATTCTGGCAATAGCAAGCATCGGGAATTTACCAGCATTCTTCAGATTCTTCGGATTACACCTTTGAGAAATGTCTGCTCGGTAAGCGCTCGTCGCCCTCGATCGCCTTCTCGCCATGCGACGATCGTAGATCCGAGGTCGTTACCATTCGATCAATCCTGGGAAGCTTCGCGGGTGGTTAGAGCAACACAGCGTGGAATCGTCACGATTCGGGACGATCCTCCGCGTCGTTATCGGACAACGAAGGATGAGCTCGCGGTCGTGGCTCGAGCCTCGATGCTCAACGCCGTTGGAACATCGGTCACGAGCGAGTATCCTCGATTCGCTTCGAATCGGACTAATCGCCACGGTCCCTCACTTTGTGCCTTCGCCAATGACCAGGGGGGAAAAAAAAAGAGCCTTTCTAAATACTCTGGTCTCGATTTCGACAATGCACGAAAAGCGATTATATCCGATTTGGCGAAGGTGGATGCGTGACCTCGTGGAACGTGACGCATAAAGGACTTTTAATCGCAGCGCTATAAGACCGGTGTGTATAAGTCGCTTGGCAAATGATAGGGAGAGCGCGGACCGGTGCTTCTGGCACGCTGCTGAAACACGGAATGATCTGGTGCTCCGCGTGTATTTCGCCGCGGTATTCGCGAGCGAAGGCGGGAGCGAGATGGAAAGAAGAGAGGCCGCGGAGATGAGAGAGGAATCTGCGCATTTACCATTCGGGAGCATTTACGCCGCCGGGCAAGGATGAACTTGTAACGTTCGAGGGAGCGTGGGACCGGGACGCGCGGCCTGAGACAGGAGAACATCGCCTACACACATAGACACTGCTCCGGCGTTGCACGAGCCCCATTACACCGGGACGATCGGCCAATTCAGGATTAACGACGATCGCGAGGGCGTACTCGCGTATGTCGGTGGGCATGTGTTTGGCATTAGCACGAGCGGGACACGAACGCGACTTTTCCTTTGCCCCTCGACGTTTCGCGTGGAACGTCCCGACGTCGAGACTTCATCTCGCGCCTGTAATTACGCACTATCGATGTGAAACAGGCGGCTATCCCGCACGAGAACGTTGTAACGGTTCGATCGAGGAATTTTGCAACTTATATTTTTTATCCTTTCGATACGGGTAAAAAAAAGTTGGTTAAAAAACGTGTGCAGTATTATTATTGCTATTATTATTAATTATTATTGTTTATTGTTTATTGTTTATTATTATTTATTATTATTATTATTATTATTATTATTATTATTATTAATTATTTATTATTATTATTATAAAAATAGAAATATCCTAGCTTGCTATTTGCGCTCGATTCGACTGCACGCGACGCTTTGTTCCCGTTTGCAAAAATCATTCAATTGTTTACCTGACAATGAAAAATTTCACCATCGACCATGTTGTGGCGAAAGATTGTAAACCTCGGTTTGATGTATTTCGTCCGAATTCCTCGAAGGATTCGTTCCGATAATCGAAGTAACTTCCTTTTTTTCCGTCCGATATGTCAATGGAAGGAAAAGAACGGAGCCCACGTGGGTCCAAAAGAGAGCCTACGGTTTGTCGAACACCATGAGGAATTCCACAATATCGCGTCGCGCGCTCTATTGTGTAGGACAATAATTTGTTTCCTCGCGCGAGAGTCCGCGCGTGTATCCTTCGCTGTTCGTGCGTTACGTTTCTCCAGCGTCGCGGATGCGTTCCTTTTATTCTTGTTTATCCATTCCTCGCTCATAATCATCCTCGCGTTCGTGGCGGCTCGGCGGGCTCGCGTGATGCCGGCGTGTGCCCGCGGGGGCGTTCGAGAGGCCACGCCACCCAAACAACATCGCTTGCCGAGAGTGAAGCTGCCGCGCGTAGCCGGCAGAGGAGAAAACGAGAAAGAGGAAAAACGAAAGAAAAAAAAAAAAAAAAAAAAAAAAAAAAAAAAATTGAAAAAAAGAGGAAGAGGAAGAACTACGATAGCCGGATCGCGTGTGCTCGACTCGTCAGTTTCGTTCCCTTGCAGGTGGAGAGAATCCTCCTCGGCGACCTCGCGCTCGGGGCTCGGCCGGTCCGGGCGAATCGTCGAGGCTCCGCCACGGACGCGACCGCAGGAGGACTCCTCTCGCGCGAGAGGAACAGAGGAGGAAACATCTCGCAACGCACCCAAGCCCGGCATACGTATCGCTTTGGGCCACGACGATGGGCCAGAGTGGCGGTTTCCATCGCGCGTTGCGCACCTTAAACGTGGGCGGAACTACAGTCCTGCCCGCGGGTCTTTCTCACCCGCATACCGCGCATACGTTCCCTTCTTCTTGGCTCTTAACGTTTTTTTCTTTTTCTTCTTCTTCTCTCTTATTTACTTCGTTTGGCCATGGCAACAATAGTGTTTCTCTGGATTCTACTGCGCCTCGATGATTTATTAACAACAGTCTCAGCGCTAACGCGCAACGTTTCCGAGGTCCCGGTTAGCCCGGAGACGCGAGGAAGGTCAAAGGATTGGCGATGCCAAATGACGATCGTTTGGTCGATCGGTCGAAACCCGAAAGTAATCGTCGCTTGACGTCATTCTTCGCTTCCTCGTGGAGCAAGGTTTGTTTTGACGGATTATTGGGATTTCAAGAGATACGCGTTCCGAAATGTGCCGAAAATGTTTGGGCTTCACTCGAGCGATACTTTGTAAGGACAGATTGAATTTTCTCTTTTTTGTTCGGAATGGTTATAAAAGTTTTCAAGGACACGTTTTTTAAATTTTTTTCGGAAGGACCGTAACGCTTTTTGCAGACGCTTTGCGTTTTGGACCGTCACTAGAGATGTTTTCACAAATAAAAAACGTTACGAACGGTCATTGAAATGGTCACAAATGAGAATGATCATGGAAATGGTCACGAATGAGAATGGTCATTGAAATGGTTCACGAATGAAAATGGTAATTGAAATGGTTACGAATGAAAATGGTCATTGAAATGGTCGCGAAAGAAAATGGTCATTGAAATGGTCACGAATAAAAATGCTCATTGAAATGGTCACGAATAAAAATGCTCATTGAAATGGTCACGAATAAAAATGCTCATTGAAATGGTCACGAATGAAAATGGTAATTGAAATGGTCATGAATGAAAATGGTCACGAATGAGACTGGTCATCGAAACGGTCATGGTTGGTGGAGTACACGCGTCATATGACGGTTCAGTACCGGTCAAGCGACGGTCAAAAGACCGATCTCCCGTCTCCGTCACGAATATACGAGATTCCTGTGAAAAATGCGGCCAGCAGTGGCCGAGACCGGGGCAATCGGAGCTTCGAGCCGCGAGAACCAGAAGAGGACGACGATGCGTCGAGCGAAGGGCGAAGAAACGAGTCTCGGGTCGGGTATAGCCCCGAGGAAGTTCCCATGAGTCGGGGGCGGCCACCGCAGTGGTTTGCCGCGGCCTCTCCGCGAGGTATTCCGCAACGGGGTTCGCGATGCCTCGGGCCAACATATTTGCTCTACTCTTCTCTATACGCTCGTCTTCTTTCTCTTCCTCCATCGCGCCTATGCCATCATGTATACCACCGGGGGCACGGACAGCGCTGCTACGAGCTGATTTTATCCCCCAAGGCTCATGCCCGCTGCTTCTGCGTGCAGCTCCTCTTCATCTTCCTCCTCGTCTTCTTCCCTTCCCTACCAGACGCGTTATTACGACGAAACCCCTTAATAACCGTCAGCTTCCCCCGCCGCCTTGTTCTCCCGCGCCGCAAGAGAAGCCAACGCAAAGCCACGGTTTCGATTAGCTCTCGCGGATCTTCGTTTCTTCGAATAATCCTCAGCGTCAGCGAATTCGAAGCTTCGCCGTCGTCTACTCCTATACAAGCGGTATCAACGCAGCGCAACTCCCAGTGCTAGCTTCCAGAAGAAAAACAACGAAAACCGCAAGAATACGCCCTCATTCTTGCTCCGTAAACGCTGAAGTCATTTCTTCGGGTTTTATGCTCCTTCTCTTCATTCTCTTTTCACCAGCTCGAAGACAGCTTTCACCCCTTGGGCCGAATTCCTTGACGAGTTCTCACAGTTCGCACGAGTGTGGACCGCTCGAAGTTGCTGTAACGACGAGTGGAGGCAGAATCCAGGCTTTATCAGTGCGGACTTGGAATCTGTCTCGAGTTCTGTCTTCCCGTGAATGGTCTTTCGGACTATCAGCCCTGTTCCGGCGTAACTCTCGTTACTTTCGGTTCCGTCGGACTTGGCGCCTTTTTTCTTCTCATCGTCGCCTCATCCGCAAAAATTCGGCATTCCGCGCGTTCCATTCCCACAGCCGGATAAACGGTTTCCAGGCTTTCTCGGCACCGAAATCGAACCGCTCTCGCGATTCCCGATGGACCTATTATTCGCGACGGCCGCGAAGAAACGCACTTCGGGTCGAGAAGCAAGCACGGCAGGAAGAAACCGAAACACTGAGGAATATTGTAATTCGTCGCGTTAGTCTCGTTTCCTCTTCAGAATCCGTGGTTTACGAACATTGCGCGAAGAACTTGTGAACGTTGATACCAGGGCGCAATGTCAACGAGGAGCAAGGAGGATTCAGCGGCCGGTTACGCCACGCTCGATCGCGGAAGACTCGTTGCCGTTTGCGCCCAAAGCTCTTTTGTCGCAGACCCGATTATCCATAGGTGCGATTTTGTTTCCAGGTCGTCGCGGCTTCGTTGCGAGAGACAAAAATCTCTGTTTATTGTAGGGAAAAGGGCCAAATCGTCTCCATAGTCTGGTGAATTGGTCGCCAGAACCAACTTCGGCGCTAGAAATTATTATCAGTTGGTACGACTCATCCATTGGTTGGGTCAACAAATTTAGTTGTTCGCCTAAGAAATTCATGGCTTCTTCCAACTAATATCAGTTTTCTGGCGCCACAGTTTTGGCAACTAATGATTTTTCTCCGTGAAAACGAGACCGAAGAGACCATACGCTGGAGGTCGTCCTGTGTCCAGATGAGATTCATGGGAAATTTTTACAAGCGCTTTCAATTGGTACTAAAAACCGAATAAACTTGGGTATCGCGAAAAACGTTGGTACAATTTTTTCTTTTATTTGTTTAAACGTTAAAAAAGCTATTGTTTGCCGATCACAACTCGAGGGAATCGTCGATTGGGATAGGATTCACGGAGAACATATTTACACGTACCATTCGATTGGCTATTAATTTATTGATGGACCTCCAATCGTTTCGATTATTAAAAATGCTTTAAACTGAAAAAATCGTTTTTTTCTGGATCAACGACGAGTGAGATTGCTCGAATACCGCAGATTTTACACATATACTTATTAATACGTACCTATAATTAAACGTAGCCTAATTTTTTGCAATGATTTTTATTTGAAAAATATCGTTATTGCGAATTAACGACTCGATTGCTGGAGGTCGATAAACAACCGTGAAAAATGTCTTCATGAATATTAATGTACCGGCATTGGAAGCTTTTACGCATAAACTAGTTCATTACATTTAACGTACAAATTATATGTAAAATAAATAAATTAATTGAAAAATAATAATAATAGAAAAAATAAATGGTAATTTTACATAATATTTGTACAGAGAATATACTTTACGGATAAAAGCTTCAAAACCGGCACATTAAATCTCCAATTTTTTTTTGCCAGTCTTTATTCCGTTTCCAAAAGCAGTTGAAAGCGTTTGGAGGAAAAAAATGTGAACCTCATTCGAACACAGGATAACCCCTGAAGTACGAACTCCAGATCGTAATTGCCAAAGTTATCGCCGACCGGCGAGATCAACGCCGCGACATTTTTTTTCTTCGCACCGAGAGCGTCACAGCTTCGATTAGGAGCGACGAACACAGTGGCGGGTCGCGCAAGGGGAAGACTCAGCGCTCGTATCGCCAATGCGTCTAGCATTCTGTGAATTTTGGTATCAGGGCACCAAAGACGCGAGAAAACTCTTCCCCGGAAGAGGGTCGGGCGCGCTCCGCGTGGCCGCGCGGTCAACGAGGAAGCCGTTCCCGCCCACGCGGATACTCCCGGTGTTTCGCGGTGGCCGCTACTCGGATCGTCGTTGTTTGGACCGTTCCCGCGGCTTCTGGGGCGAGTGCGATGCTTCGATAAAGCAGAGAATCGATCGTGGGTACGCCGGGCTGTTTTGGGTCGTCGCCACTCTCGTTGGCATCGGAGTAGCATTTGCGACCGCGGGAATCGCGCGTAAGAGCGACTCGAGTCTCGTTCTCGCGGCGAAACGACGAGTCTCTCATCTTCGCTCGGCGGCAGGGGAAGCAGAGACGAGACGGAGGCAAACCGCGCCAGAGCGCCGAGACGAGCGGCCGAGGACGCCGAGAGGAGGAGCAGAATCGCTTCGCCGGGCATTCGCGGGGGAACGAAATTCATCCGTCGGACTCGACGGTCAGCAAGTCCCGACGGCACGCGGAAAGATAGCCCCGGATTATCATGCACGTGCATGTTGACAAAAGAAGTTTAGCTTGTAAAGCTGATTAAACCTTAGTTAATCACAACCGAACAGGAGATTATGAAGACGACGGAGGCCGGCCGGCGAGCGCTCTCGTGCCTCGCATTAGGGAGGGGGAGATGCGACGCGCCGGGCGCGTTCGCGCGAACGCGTTCTGCGCTCCTGATCGTTTGCCGTTCGAGCGGGCGGTCCCGCGCGGCAAATGCCACTCGGTTTACCTCCGCGGGCCGCATGAACTCCCGTTAATCTCGACATAGCAACTGAATTCAGTGCTGCAGTCCGTGAATTCCTAAGATTCTACCGTCATACCTAACGGCAGCACCGATGAGTTTCGCCTCTCCGGAATCGGACCTCGTCCGTCTAATGTTCCTAGCGTCGACGCTCAGAGGGCAGCGGCAAACGAGGCCTCGCGCGCGCAACGCGAGGGGTAACGCTAGCGCCGAGTCCCCGCGACGAACGTGCTCGGTGGCGAACCGTAACGAGAGAAACGACTTTACCGGCGCAACGGGCTGGAACGAGAAGGAGCTCGCGAATCGAAACGGTTCGCGCCGATCGGAGGGAAGATATTACTGCGGGTTCTTCCACTTTCGGCAGTTTCGGGCATCACAATCGCAGCCGACCTTTCGATATTTTTAATGATTTTTATCCACGACGCAAAATGTTTAAAGATGCATTGAAAAAATGTTTTTTTTTTATGAAAAAAAAAAAAAAACAAGTCGGTGGGTTTTCAATTTATATCGCAAAATATTATTGAATAAATAATGTTTACATTGACGGCATGAATTTGTATTTGTTTTATTCTAATCCTCAACAATGGAAAGTCTCAAACTGCAGTCGGATGACTGAAACAGTACAACGATAGAAATGCAAAGAAAGAATGTATTAAAAAAAAAATTCGAAAACGTTTTTTGCCCGAGTAGCCCAAATTGATTTTCTCGAACCGAGTAAATTACAAATTGTCTTATTTTTATTATGAAACGAAATCTATGGGTTTTAATGAATTTCTAAAAATATCACCAAATTGATAATAATAATGAATAAATAAACAATTTATCATTAAATAACAATTTTCAAATTGCGGGTGCAACAGTTTACATTTACATATTTATTATTATTGATAGCGTCGGAAAATTTCTAGAGCAGCATTGAAACTTGTTAACGTTAAAAGTTTCGTTTTGTTTTCGAACGCAGAAAAAAAAGCAACTTACTCTTGATTCCGTATCTCAAAAAATTTAGAAATTAATAATAAAAAAATATACCTGCCAGTGGTACCGAGTCGCTGAAATTATGTGCAGAATGTATTTCCATCGGTACGTAATTCAAATTTAATTAAACTCGGGATGACGAGAAAAAATATAAAAAATGCGAAGCTGTTGCGGTTCGAGATAAAAACAATTTACGGGAGCGTCGCAATCGTAATGCTCTGAGGTAACGATCGCTGGCGAAAGGCAGATCGGTATGAATAACTAATATAAACCGATGTTTATCGATGCCACAACGAACAGGAGCCCGTGGACTCGAGTGCGATAACCATCGGTATCGTAATTAAACAACCGGATGCGGGTGAATATATTTTCAACATTGTTGCTCATACCGCGACTGTCCTCTCCATAAACAGCTCTGATTTTTGTTAAGATAGTCATGTTTTGCTTCGCCCTCACTTCGCATAAGTCCAAGAAAAAGAGATACAAATTTCAAATACTGGTATAAAAACCTAAAAAAATTCATGCATAAAGTTACTGAAAGGATTAACTTTCCATAATAATGATTCTAAAATGTTATTAACAAATCAACCAAAAAATGAATTTTTCAACAAATTTTCCGAAAACCCAATTTTTGTTTTGATGAAAACGATTCGTTCATTTTTCTAAATACGTGTATGAATTTTTTCAGATTTCTCAATTTGCTTCGATTTTTTCCTTCGTTAATGGAAAAAACGTGTGACACAAAATTCAAAGCGATTTGAAAAATTTGAAAAAATTCATACGTATTCTATAAACGAGTCATTTTCATAGAAAAAAGCCATTGGGTTTCCGGGAAATTTGTTGAGAAACTAATTTTTCGATTAATTTGTTAACTTTCTGGAATTATTATTATGCAAAATTAATTTTTTCAGTACTTTCAATATGCATGCATTTTTTTGTGACGAAAGCGACAAAACTACCTTGAAGATAATGTAATGTGCATAAACAAATTTGAGAAAAAAGTCATCCTAACGATAGCGATGCGCGGTCCTCGCGCTGCACGCGACTACTGAGAACCAGAGAGTCCGACTGATCGAGTGTCCCGTTGCGCGCGACCGCCTCGGTATCCTGAGCTCCTGGGAGGACGGTAGAGCGCCGCAGCGCCACGCGTCACGGCGAGCAGCACCGCAACGCCCGGCGCCTAGACGCGCGCGACGGCCACCGCGACGCATCGATAGCCGCCGCGCGACGCGACGTCGAACCAATCCCGCAGGATCCGCGATTTCAAAACTAGACGGAAAGAATCGGCTTCGACGCAGTTCCACGGCGTGTCGCGCACGGTATTCCCGAGTTCGAGGAGCTCGATCCTCGCCGTCTGCGAATATTTCCTACGAATAGTCGGAAGACGAGCTTCGCGCCGTGCAATACAAAACGATCGAAACGTCGAATGTCCCGGAAAGTGGGCCGATCGCTAGTGATTGGCTGAGTTCTATCTTGTTCCTTAAACTGTGTAGAGCTTATTTTACTACAGCGACTCTTTCGTCGAGAATCGAAGCTCGTCGATCGCCATCTCGCAGCGGAATACTCAGATGAGTATCGAAAGTAAGGGATTTACGGCTGTATCAATTTTCTTTTCGTGTTGTGCTTCGAGGTCTGCGTTATCGACTATCGATAATCGGTACTGCCGAGTTCGAGTCGGCGCAGCGAACGATGCGAGGAATACAAGTTTCCTGCGTTACCAGCCGGTGGCATTGATCCTACAGTTGCCGACGTTATCGCGCAGCGATATCGGGTTCCTTTAATTAAGGGCACGCGAAATGCGGCAGTCGGTAATTAACTTAGTTTCCTGAGCTGCGGCTTCGGAACGACCTTAATCATTTTTTTCCTTCCTTCCAATCTCGATCGAGATCCTCTTCAGATTATTTATTGTCTCTGTTGCTTTGTTCGTGTCTTTGACTCCGTTGTGTTTATTCCTTTATCGGTCGGTAATAAAAGTCGGTAATAAAAATTGTAGTGCTATTTTTACTTTTTATTCAGTGCGCAAACTTCAGAATAAGACGGCAATTGAATTGCACTGCGGAAGGGAGCGCAATGGCGCATATTAAATATTATTAACAAGTTAAGGTGATGTGGCGCCGAGCTTTGCTCCGATGATAACAATTCGCCTTCCCGAGTTTCTTCAAAACGGTTGCTTCAAGGCCGAAAACCGGATTAGGTTTTCATGCGTCTATCTGATGGTTACACAAACCTAATTCGATTTTAGTCATCAGAACAAATATTTTGGAAAGAATAGGGAAGCCAATTTTATTACCGACCGAGTATGCGCCTCACCTTTTAAAAATAATCCGTCAATTTTTCTGCATACGTTTGAATTTTATCAAAATTTTGTCTAATTAGTTCGGATTGCATTTTTTTCGAGAAAATCGATGAAAGAAACCTCGAAAAGAAAGTATTTCGCGAGCAAAAAAGATTCCTCCATGAAGAAGCGAACAAACTCGTACAAAATGGTGCTTTTTTATTTACATATACTTTGGATTAATACAAATAGTGATCGACTTTAACAAGATACGAAAGTGCCTGCGTTTCAAAATCATTTGAAATTAAAAAAAAAAAAGAAAACTCTTCAAAGTCGTCCTCGTCACGCGATCTGCTTCTTCAGAGGTCTCGCTTCCTCGGGATGAGTCGTTCGCTCGGTGGATTTCGCCGATTGAGCGGTTTCCGGGTTGTTCCAAGACTGCGGCTCGCCGGTACCAAAAACCGCGAAGGCCAGAGCGCCGACGAAGTACGTTGCAGCGAGAATCCAGAATATGATGCTCCAAGCCGCGTAGGTTTGGTTCTGATAGGTGATGGTGCCGACCATCAGAGCGCTCAGGTAGCCGCCGAGCGAGCTCAGCGTGTTCGCCAAGCCGAATATCGTTCCGGAGAAATTCGGGGCGATGTCGAGACCGTTGCCGAGATAACCGGCTGTGACGCCGCCGTTTATCGTCAGGGCCGCTGTGAACACAGCGACGGACGTCACACGATCGCAGCCCCAATTCGCCAACACGACCATCAGCAGACTCGGACACAGAACGGCTGAAACGAAAACCGTACGTGAATCGCGCCTCGTAAACGAGACCCCCACAAGACCGAATAAGCGATTGATGAGGCGAGACGTTTACGATGGATTGTTTGCCTATCGAATTGAGGACACTCGATCGTACGACATGGAACTCGACGCATATTCATCGACTCGCATTCAGCGAACGCCTTCTTTTTTTTCGACTCACCGAACGTGGTGAATATCTTGCGAATCATTGTCACGCTGAGCTTGCCAGTGCGTCGCAGATGATCCGCGAGGGTGGCGGTCGCGACGGCGAAGATATATTTGCCCAAGTAAGGCAGCGAAGACAGCAGACCGTTCTGAAATTTTCGTTCGCTGCAGTGGATTGTAAAGAATCTCTTCGATGTTGTTGAACTAGGCTTTTGCAGAGCTAGCGCGCTACTCGTGCCCGCGGCCATCCAAAAAACACCTCACTTAATGCTTTTCCACAACATCTTGAATGGACTTGTGTCGTGTCCGAGTTTACTGAGCGAGTTTGTGCGCCGTCCCAGTGAGACATACGAGAAATACCGAGTTTTTCCTCACCCAAACTTACCAATCAAATTGTGGCCGTTTCAGTGTTATCCCGAGGCTAATAAGATTAGTAAATGAGTTCGCGACCCTCGAACATATATTCGGGGTCTCTAGGAGTATGTTTCAATCTTCACTACTATTGCGGCTTAGGTTGTAAACAATAATTGATATAAGCTATAATATTATTCATACTAGTT
Source organism: Ischnus inquisitorius (assembly GCA_963924025.1). NCBI lineage: Eukaryota > Metazoa > Arthropoda > Insecta > Hymenoptera > Ichneumonidae > Ischnus > Ischnus inquisitorius. The sequence goes on from OZ001249.1 coordinate 3,536,550, forward strand.
TACTCAATTGATTTCACTCAATTGAACATGTAAAATGAGCTCAGTCCAGTAAAATCTAATAAATAAAAATAAATAAAGTCAAGGTTCAAATAAACAAAAGCTAAAGAAAATTTAAAAACACCAGTAGAGGATAAACAGCAGAAGACCCATAATTTCGCAGTGGCATTCTTCGCGACTTGACATTCGACGCAAAAACGAACCGGCTCAAGCTCGATTGTTTCTTCGCGGTTATTTTATCGACAGTAACTAAATACTTACCGCCTTAATGTTGAAGTTCAGTATGTACTTCATGTAAGTAGGCAGCTGATTCACGACCGTGAAATATCCGTAAACGCTGCATCCGTGAGTTATGATGATAGCCCAGACCGGGGCGGACGTAAAGATTGCCTTCCAAGGCACGGCGAGATGCTTCCAGGTAAATGAAAGAAAACGTTCGAACGTATAATCTCGCTGGCATTGCTCACCCCTCGGCATTTATCGCATACCTTCGTTGTCGAAGTCGTACCGATCGCTTCCTCGATGTACCTTCGCTCGTCTTCGGAAATTCTGGGATGCTGAGCCGGCGAATCGAACACCAGGACGAACCACATGAGGCTCCACGCTAGACCTATTCCACCGGTCACGTAGAAAACGGATTCCCATCCAACGGCGGATATCAGGAAGCCGCAAATCGGCATAGTGATCGCTGCACCGAGCGATGAGGCTGCAAGGGCACGAACGAGGTTGGCCTTGCAATTATGTTGGATCGACAATGGTTTCATGATCTCATTACCGTTATTCTTGTTCTCTAGCAAGTTAGGCTACCGACCAAACCACCTTCGAAACCACTATGGTGGTTTTGTGCAAAAAGGTTACGAACCATTTTGTCTAAACCACTACCCAAACCACTGGTCCACCGACGAATCTTGTTTCGACGGACCTTCGCATCGACGGTGGTTTCCATGGTGGTTGTAACGATGGTTTCCATGGTGGCTTCGACGGTGGTTATGACGCAATGAACCACCACCAAACAAATTTTTCCGTGGCGATCACACATAAAATGAAAGTTTGGTAATATTGGAAAAATCGATTTCAGTTAACTAAACAATCATCAGAAGTCACACTGCTTGAAGATGCGCATATTTCGGTGAAAGAACTTGGCGACCTATGATGGACTTGAACCTGGGACCTTGAGAATACTAGTCTAGAACCTAACTTGCCTAATCACTACCCTACTGATCATTACTTAAATTATTCATTCCCTGTAAACATTTGAACGTTGCAAAAGTGATCTGATCTGAAGTGAAAATTGATTTGACCGATCGTACTCGGACACTCGTTTCATGTCAAATTTATATGATAAATAGTCATCTATAAAAAAATCACCCGAAGATCACTTTAAACATTGATATTCGATAAGTACTGAACGTGACTCTCAAAGATTTTAAAAAAGTTCGCGTAACATCTAACCGACTGAAAAAAATCTTGTCAAAAGTTGGATCGCGAAAGGAAAAATGACTCTTTGACAGGTTTCATAAAGAGTTTAATGGTTTGAGATCGCTTTTGCTATGATCAAAGAATGTTCCCACGTTCGAGCCCATCTTAGGTCGTTAATTTTTTCATTCACCGAAATTTGTGAGTATGTGCGTCTTAAAACGATGTAAGTCATCACGATTATTTGGTTAACTGAAACCAATCTTTTACAATGTACTGAACTGTTATCTTGTGTATGCTGGCCATCGTGATATCAATTTGTGAATGGTTATTCATTCCGTCGCAACCACCGTCGAACCGAAGATCCGTTGAAACGAGGATTCGTCCGAGAAGCGGTGGTTTGCGTAGTGGTTTAGACAAAATGTTTCGTAACCTTTTTGCACAAAACCACCGCGGTGGAAACCACCGTGAAAACGTAGTGATTTTCACAGTGGACGGGTTTGCTAGGGTCGTTCTTGTTATTGCCGCTAGTATTGTTATTTCTGGCATTGGTTAGATGTGTTAAAGTAGGTGTTATAGTTGAGTTTAAAATTAAATTTTCTCAGAAAATAAATAAGTACAATTAAAAAAAAAAAAGCAAATCTATGTCACGGAAAGAAGGTTGGTTAAGGGATTACTCCAGAGGAACACCTGTATATATTGGCATGTAAGCACTGTATATCTGTATATATCATCTAATATCTAAATAAATGTATCTTATCTTATCTTATCTAAAGTAGGTGTCAAGGTAAGAAATTCTCGCTGCATCTTATGAGGGACTTACCTTACTCTTGTAGGATACCTTAACAGTAGCGTTACTGTTGTTATTTTAGTTATTCACGTTATTTTAGTTGTTCTGGCCATTCTAGTTATTTTAGTTATTCAAGTCGTTTCATTCATTTTAGTTATGCTTGTTATTCGAGTCATGGTTTTTACTCTTGTTCTATTCTAGTTAATATTCTTGTTTTTGTTACTCTCGTTATTCTTGCGATCGTTGCTTTTTCCGATAGTCTTATTATTCTCGTTACTTTACCCATCATATTTGAGACGAATTTGCTCCGTTCCATTGGCGGAATCCAGTGCGATGTCATCGGCTGGATCGCCGGCCAAGTCGCGCCCTAGGATAATAAACAGCGAAATCATATCGCGGCAAATACGATCGAGAAATAGAATAATATTCGTCCGAAAATATATTCACCAGCATGAATCCGAGCACGACTCTGAGACCGGCGACCATCGAGTATCCGAAAGTCGCCGCCAAAGGGGTAAGAAGAGTAACGAAACTGGAAACCATCATGCTGTAGCCAAAGACTCTTCTAGCCCCGATCACCTCGGCGAGTCTGCCGCCCGGAAGTTCCGTGCATATGTAGCCCCAGAAGAAGCTCCCGAGTATGAAATTCACCTGGTACTCGTCCCAGGCGTATCGCGTCTGATTGAATTCGTTCTCGACCTTGAATTCGATCAACGACGATCAATGGAAGCGAGCGCTCCGATTCGATTCTCGAAATTCCCACGAATGGCTTCACCAATATTGAGATTATTCGACGATCGCATGTACTCGGTTATGAAAATCGTCGACAATAATAGTAATAATTGACCTTGGATGAAACATACGCGATCAGGAGGGATGTCGGGAGGAGTGGAGCCGTTCGTCGTATTAATGTTACCGGTGTCGTTCTCATAGCCGTTCCGTTCCTCGAGTCTCGTCGCTTCGCCGTCGACAACAGCGACCGTCGTACGATTATCCGTCGAATCGAAGCCCATCGATTCGTCGTACGCAATCCGACACTGGCCATTGTTCTGCAAGCTCGCATTCGCGGAATGCGCGCTCTCGTTCGGCACGACCATCGCCACGATGGCGATCGTCAAATTCACGCGCAGCATGTAGTTCAGCATGAAGCCCAATATCACCATTACGTTCAGCACTTGACGGCATGTCAAGCGATCTGGAAGAAAGACGCAGAGATTTTCGAGCCTCAGTTCGCGGGGCGCCACGCGGACGAAAACTTGTCGTCGGACAATATATTCGGTCTCGTTATTTGCGGCACTGCGAAGACGCGCGGTGGCTTTTGGCACGCGCGGCCCTTTCCGCTATGAGTTATTACTTCATCCGTTCGCAAGTGTAAAATATAATGAAATTGTATTGGCGCGCTGCCACGAAGGTGATGACAGTTCAAAAAAATCGCGCCAATCGAAATTGCAACATTGCTTCCTCGTTACGGACGCTTTTTATTTAATGCGTTTTTTTTTTTTTTCGGTTTCTCATGGAGCTTTGTTGTGTTTTTAGCTATAAATTTCACTATCTATCAATGCTGTCCGACTTTGTGCAATTATGATTATTTTCTTTTTGCCGAAATTTGAGGATATGATTATTTGAATTGGTAGATTATGTTTATTGTGACGGTAATTCAATAGGGGGCCAGATGTGAGACCGATATTTCGAAAACTGTAAGTCAGAGGGAAAACAAGCGATTTACAAAAAATTCGAAATGCAATAAAATGTTGATGTACCAATGGATTTGGGCCAGATTTAATTCTGAGCCTTGTCCGATAATAATCTTACTTGTAAAGCAGATTACGGCCAGATTTCCGAAAAATTGTGAACGTTTTTGTGAAAAATTGAGGAAAACCAAAGTTTTCAAAAAAACTCAAAATTCCATAAAATTTTGAGTTTTTGCTGGATTTATTTCACATTCAATGCCAAGCGTAGTTCAATGACAAACTGCGTTAGTCGGGATTTTTTTTGATTACGGAAACAAAGCTTTCTTTCTGCGGAAACGAAAGCGGATAAAAAGATTACCGATTTTTAACTTACTCTCGGCGATACGCGCGCATCCGTCGAGCGAGCCGAATGGAAAAGCCCGAGTTTCCAGCACAAAACCGCTATTCACGAGGATAAAGTTTTCCGAGAATTGTTCCGAGCGGCGATTAGCGCGCGCTCGTGCGGCAAGCGCGCCCCGACGTGTTCCTCTGCTTTCGTGGATCGTTGCCAATGCCAAACGCTCTCGTGAGAAAAACCGTTCGGTTCCCTCGCTCGATTACGCGAGCTTTTCTTTTATATCGTTATTATCATTATTCGAATTGGACACACGTTATGCTTTTTCTTCTCGACACGAAGAAAAACCGAGGAATCGACGCGGCCAACGAGGGGGGGGGACACGGTGTTGACGATAGCGGCTCCCGGTTCGGTGAAAACAAAAACAATTCCCTTCGGAAAAAGTGGCGAGCGAGCGTCGCGCGCGAGGGCTCTCCGTCGGGTCCGCAACGAAAACAACGTCGCGCGAGCCCTCTCCCGACTTCGCCATGAATACACATCGATTCGCTTGTCTGGACTATTTTTAGTACTCTATTCCGCAATCTCGGTTACGGTGAAGTAGGAATAGAGAGGTGAGTAACGCGAAATCTGGATAATGCGCAGCCACGCTCGCTTCACCGCATCTCTCAATCAGCTGTTTTCTAAGGCCGAGGTTAGAAGCACTTGCGCAACACACTTATTATTGAATGATTAATCGTTTTCGGGGGCACGCATGAGAACTTCCGGAAATCGCGCGTAACTCGACTTTATACTTTTCGATTGTTTTTCCTCCTTTCGCGAAATAGGCGCGAAACTAGTTGCAGTGGGAAAATGACGAAACCAAGTCGAATCCGGCGCTGTGCAGCGATAAAAGTCATAAATGCAGAACAGAGCCGCGTAAAGTAATGTGTCGCTCGGGTGGAACCGAGAGAGGCTCAGCGTCAAACGCGCGCACGAGCTAATTAATCGCGATCGTTACTTTTTCTCTGGCGCGTAATGCGCAGAGAATGTGGGGCAAAACGGACCGAGTCACTGATTCATCAAGATTCGTCGATATGCACACTTTTCCACGGTTTTTGGATTTTTTTCAACAAAATGAATGAAATCGCAATTTTTGAATAATCAGACGAATGTCCGAAAAAATTCAGAGGCGTTCGGGAAAGTTGAATTATTTTGTACGGAAAAGAAATGTAGGTTGCCGGGCGATTTATTCAACAGTTCTTTGCGTTGAAATCAACTATCAACTCTATTTTTTTTTTATAGCGCATAATGAGCGATTCAAAAGCATCGACAAGAATAAATAAACACTTTGTTTTGAAATGTTTTCCTATTTATAGGCGATATGTAAATTGTTCTCGTAAAAAAACACATGAGTTTTCCCATATTTGTACATGACGGAAGACTTTTTACAGACAAATATTGAATGTATTGAGCGATCGATATTTATTTATCAATCAATTTTGTTTATTTATCCGCATTCCGATTTTTTCGTATCGGTCAATATTGATCCGGACGACGAATGTTTCGTAGAACTGCATTAAACCTCGTTTTTTAGTCGTTTTTTTTTTATGCTAGTGAAAATTCGCAGCCCAAATAGTGGCCTTGAAACTCGAACATCGAAGGTCAATGCAATTTTAAGATATTTCAAGATTGAATCAAAATTCGCGCGCGTGATTTTCGCGAATGAACGTCCAACAGAGCAAGCGACGAAGTTGCTCCGCGTAAACACGCGCTTACAGACAGAAGGACTTCAAAGCGGAAATTCGTAAATTCTTTGACAAAACAAGATATTGTGTCGAAGCTAGCGTGAATTTGCAAGCCAAACGCATCTATTGATAACGAAATGTTGCACAACATCGATACGGAGGCGTGTAACGAGCCTGGCTCAAGGATGGAAATAAATTTTCTTTTTTTTTTCGCCGGTGAATGAAAACCGGAAATTAAGGAATCTCGTCGACTGGCGCGCAAGCGGAAGTGACCACGCGACATCGTTCGTTCGTCCATATAATGATTTCTCGTAATGCCCGATCGAAACATTGACTATCGATTGAAAAAATCGCGACAATTGCAATTACAATCGAATTAACTTAATTAACTAATCAAGTTAAATTAATTAAGTAAAAAAACGAGCGTTTAAAAAAAAAAATCGAAAACCAACAAAAATGTAATTTTTTAACGTATTTACGCCAAATTCGATCCGAAACCGTGTCCGATAATAGTTTTACTTGTAAACGAAATTTTAGCCACATCTGTAAACTTGTGGAAAGTTGGGTTAAAGCGAAAACAAATTTCCAAGCAAAAGTTGCTATATCGATAATATCGACTGTATCGTTGCTATTTCTCGTCTCGAGATTAAAACATCGCTACCGATAAAATCGTCGATTCTGCGCGAGTGAATGAAAAAAAAAAGACAAAAGCGCAAAAATCGCTACCTCTCCGGGGGCGCGCGCTAGTTGGATTTATCCGAGAATCGCGACGACTTCGAGGCGCTCTTCCGCGTTCGATAATGCGATGGGATTAATTACTATCACCGAGCGATTAGGCAACTCGAGCGGGAACGCTTCGGTCGCGGAAGCGTTGCAAACGAATCGTGACAAAAAAATTAAGGGAAGCGTGTTAATCGCCAGCGATTAATTATCGCCGCTCCGCTGTATCGTAAAATTGAGTCGCGTCACGCGATTCTACGAACGTGCCGAAGATCTGTTTGGAGTGAATAAAATGTCGCGAGTCGGACGAGTAAAAGCGTCGGTTGCTCACTCGTTGAACCGGGATGGAATATATTTTCCGAATAAATAGCCAGATGGCTATGCGTCGACATGATTATCATCATAATTGATAACGTAGTTCATAATTAGTCTTTACCGTGAAATCGGTCTCTTCCCCTTTATATTTTCTATTCTTTATTTTTTGTTATTAATTGATGCGACTTTAGTCGAGTTGCGATTACGCGGTCGAAGGTCGCGACCGACGACTTTCAAAACGGACTCTGCGGGTCAACTTTATTAGAAAAATTAAAAAATAAAATAATAAATGAATAAACAAATCATTTTTGTTCAAGGGCTTTGAAGGAATCGCCTAAAAAACAGAAAATATAATTTTTTTCCCTATCCATTAAAGTACATAAAAATTGTTAAAAATAATAAAAATAATCAAAATTGAGAATGCACATCACGCTCAAAAAATGCATACGTTGAACTATCACCCTGACTTTTTTCGAGCCCTACAGTGCATTTATATCCGAAACATTTTTCACTTTCCGCTTTCGATCGAAATGACGAATCTTCGCCTACGACGTCTCATTTTGTTCGTTGGATAGTTTATCACGGGACGAGCGCGGGCATTTTTTTTGTAACCTTCCCCGGCGGAGCTGTAGAGTGAAAGGTCGCAAAAAAAATTGGCTTCCACTTTTTGTCTCGTTACCGGTTATGCAATATTTGCTATAAATCCTTTTGCATAAAAAAAAATCCCAGAGTCTTCCCATAACGTGGACTGTTCTGACGAGAATGAGCCCCCAAACACTAAAATCGGTTGTTCGGCCTGAGAGCGGTGATGAATGAAAAAAAGTTTGACCGTGGGCGGTTTCGGTTAAAATGCATACTCTCAAAAAAAATGCACGATTCCGTTTAAAATACATTTTCCGAGTGCGCAATGCAACTTTTATGTTTATTAGTATAATGGATTTAAAAAAACAGTATAATGAATAAATTTTTTTTTTTTAATATATATATTTTCTATTTTTTTTTAGGCCAGTTTGCCTTAATCGTTCGTGTGTACTCAACGCCGTTTTCTGTGCGACAATGAATAAGGCTCCAGCTGTACGCGTCGCGCTCAAAAGCGCCGCTCGCAGCATCATTCCCCATTGAGAACAATTAGGTCGTCGAACGCAGGGGGGGGGGGGGGGGCAGCGACGCTTTTCACGTCGAAGCGCGAATCCTCCGCGTCCCATCGTCGAAGAGGCGCTAATTTTCAAGGGACCGGGAATCAACGTTCTCTCGCTGCTTCCCGCGCCCCGCGTGTGTATGCGCGTTTCGAAAATTGAATCATTGGATAAATGCAGGATGGACCGATAAACCCTGACCCCCATACGAATTTTTAAGTGCCGCAATCTCGCGGCGTGAAAAACCGTTCGGTACATCGAGTTATTCCGGCGCACCGCGACGGCGCAAGCGAATCTTCGACGCGACAAATATCGGCGATCGAAAAATCACCCTCGACAACGCTCGCCGGCGCGCGCGAACCCGAGCGCGAATCCCCCGTTGATTATCGCCTTCGAACGACATTCCATTCCTTCGAAGGACTTCCTTCGTCGTTCGCTCGCGGCCCCCGCGTCGCGTGTAGTACAATCGTGTTGATACAATCGCGTGAGAATCAATTCGTTTACCTGCTATGTAACTGTACGACGCCATCCTCGGTGTTGTCCTTTATCCGGGATTTCTCGAGGTTCGACAGCGCCGAGCGCGATTATTATCACTCACACTTCGCGAATCAAAAACGAAAAACGTACCGCGGCTCAAAGATCATAGGGAACGAATGTTTTTCAGTGAAACGCGATCGCCGCGACGCGCGATCTGTCGCGAAAACGACCTCGCGCCTTCGACACCTGCTTAAACGGTTTTTCTTTGTTTCTCGTTTTTCTTCTTCACCGCGAGCGCGACACGTTCAACCTTCGCGTACGTTTAACGACAAGGAGCCGGTCATGTTTGTCCGCGACGCGAGAGCTTTCGACTGACAAAGCCGAGTCGCAGCAGGGGCAGCACGTGCCAAGTTTTGCGCAAGCTGCGGCGCTGCACCGCGGGGCGACGTCGTTCGGGCCGCGGCGGACACGAAACTGAACTAGCGTAGCGCGAGCGTCGGCAGCCAGGCCAGCCCTAGGAATCGACGCTGCGCTCGTACCCTATATAACCGCGTCGGTTCTTTCGATGTATCGAGGAATCCACGCGCGTCTACACGTCGCGCCTGTGTCGTAATTAACCGACATACGTACTTTCCGCGTGCACGTATACGGGCCGAGAAAAACACTCGTATGTATGCGTGTACACAATCGCGTGTGTGCGCGCGCGCGCGCGCGACGCCGAGGGCCGAGGTAGCTCATTGGTGGGACAAAGCAGCGGCAACTCGGGAATTGTCGTTGCGAAGATTTCTCTCGGCCGCTCGAAGACTCAGTTTCCTATCCCCTTCGGACCTTTTTCTTTACCCCTCCCTCGGCCTCGAAATAATGACTTACCGTTCGGGGCAGCGACAGATGTTCTCGCTCGAGGATTCCGAGGTTTTCCTCAACCCGACGACTCCGGCGCCGGTTCGGGTAGCGACGGAGAGAAAAAATTCAAAACCTCTTCTCGGTGAAAATAAATTCATTTCGTAACATAAACAAGTTTACTGACAAACATTATGTACAATTATCGCAACATGCGCTTCAATTTCATCTTACGAGTATCAATATGTAGAGTCGCGAGCGTAACGACTCGCGTATTTACGTTGATTAACCGCGAAGGCGCGAGAGAGCTTTCGCGCTGTTTAATCGCGCTCGGCCGGCGTATCTCGGGCGCGATACGGCCCATCGTTGGGATCTGCGTCATCGCAACGATTATCCGCGGGGCAATGATAATAACACGATGAATCGCGTTACCGTTACGGTGCAAACTCGAGCACACGCGACGCTGTTTACCCGATCTGTCGTAATCGCGACGCCGATTATCCTTCCGGTAGGGATATTGAGGACAAGAAAAAATACAAAAACAATCGGAAAAGAGAGATGAGAAATATTGAGAGATATAATATAGGCATAGGATAAAGCTAGTCGTGAGTTTGAATGATTCGCGAACGAATTCGTCGGATCGACGCGCGCGCGTCGTCGACGACGCGCTCCGTCCGTGCCGCGTGGTCAAATCATCCCGCGATTTCCAGGTACGCATTCGTCAACGGCAAATTCTATGCGCGTTATTCATCAATCGATAATGTTCAGCTTGCTGTTGGTCTTCCGCAGCTGCGCTCTCCACGGTATTATCGGCGCGTCGTCGTCGTCGTCGTCGTTCTCGTTCTTCTTCTCGTCGCTCTCGATTTTCTCGGCTTCCACGACGACCTTCGTCACCCGCAGAACCGCCGCCGGTGACGAGTCTCTCGTCGCTATCGGAGCGATTTCGATCTTAACCGGCGGAGGCACGATCAGTGCCGGAATCGCGGGCGGCTGCGGAGACGCCGCTGGTCTGCAAAATAAACATTTTTTCTTCATTGTCATTACCGAACCAACTTGGGGTGGTACATAAATAATAAACAAACAAGAAGAAAATTGATAGGTATTCTGAAAACTTAACGAATTATTTTATTATTGTTATTGCGAACTTTTGTCTAATTATGTTGAATTTTTTTTTTCAATTATTTAGGCAAAAGATAAATAACAATAATTGGTAATAGCTGATGACGTTGGTAATATCAATAAATATTATCAGAAAAATTAATGAATGATTTACGAATTATTCTCATGATTATCATTAGTATTTAAAAAATTCCTATAATTATTAAAAATCGCGTTTTTCAAATGATTAGACTGATTATTTTTCAAATCACACGGATTTTGGAAAATTGAATAAATTGTTTTCATTTTCAAGAAAAATTAGGTTGCCGGATCTGTTGAAATTTTTTGAAATTTTCTTTTTGATAACATTTTGGTATTGTTATCGTTCAAAATGAATATTCTGAGCGTCTTCCATGTGCTTCATGTTTTTTTTTCAGATTTTTGTCGCATCGCGAAGTGTTCAAAATTCTTTTCGAATGTTCCGATCGACCAGGCCGTACCGAGCGCGACAACCTTAATCCACAATCGGGACGTCGAAAAATAATTATCATCGTTTTGTCAACGATTCAACATCAATAATTGCATCGCGTACTTTTTCTCGTCGCAATCCTTTTTGGCGAGCAACTGTCGTTTCCACGGCGGTATAGCTTGTTGCCTCTTTTCCTCGTTCTCCCTCGCGATCTGTTCCTCCAATTCTTTCTTGGCACGTTCGGCAGCTTTGCGGGCGAGCATCTGCCTCTTCCATATCGGTATCACGTTGCCCGAGCTGTCCTTCTCCGGAATCTGTAAATCGATAGACGAACATTGGCATATCGCGGATCGATCGAGCACGCAGCAAAAGCTTTCGACACGCTTTTCCTTGCGATAAAATTTTTCATTTGGATAGCTTGCTTATTCATTACTGTTCTAATCAACGGCGAGACCTCATTACATTTTTTTTCCTCGACTCATTCGCCTTCCAGAATGTCAGGCGAGGTCGCAAAATTTCCACTGTCGTCGGAAAATCACCTTTTCAAAAATATTAATCCTGCGAATATCTCAAAAAATATTTTATCAATATTGAGCCCAAAAACGTTGGAATAAATTTATGAACCCCGATAAATGTTTATCAAGCACAATTTTTTTTTGTTTGGATGGAAAAACATAAAAATTCATTTTACAAGATCGATATTTCCCAAATATTTTCACACGGAAAATGATGAAGAAAATAAGAAATAAAAAATTTCCTCGAACCGATGGAAAATTTATGGATTCATGTAGAATAATCCATTTGTATAATTTATAGAATTGGCCATGCGTAATTAATATATAGACCGTAAGTAATCTATATGTACCGTGTATTGCGTTTATATGTGAATTATAAGAGATAATGAATGATAATCAAGAAATAATTAACATTAATTATAGATTACTCGGAGTCAGAAAAGACATTTTTCGGCCTCGGATTGCTTAACAAATAAAAGCGCTGAAACTCACCTGATCGACGAAGTTTGAGACGCTGAAGGCCTTGCTTATCTCCGTTATCATATTCTGCTCCTGCGTCTTCTCGACCTTGGCTCTCTCGACCTTGAGCTTCTTTATTCCTGGTATGTCCCTGGTTTTCTTGAGTTCCGCGATCAAATCCGTTTTCTGCACGAAGAACGGCTCCGAGACTGCGACAAAAAAAAGCGCAGAAATTCAAGTATTTCGTCGATTCGAAAGACTTTCGACGGAACCAAAAATTCCGCGGGTTCGAAGGGCTTGCGGAGGAGCGATGAGGGTGTCTGATGAATTACCGTTGGTCATGGAGACGCTGCGCGGCGGCGGGGCCGAGAAAGTTTTCGTCGCGTGCATCTTTATGTTCGTTCTGCGCAACTGCACGCTCGTAAGATCTTGGATGCTTATAGTTGCGAGTGGCTGTGGCGTTTTCGGCGATTCGGGCTCGTGGGGGGTCGCCGGACTCGCGGGAGTGTCTCGGGCCGTTGGCATCGGCGGCAAGGGTGGCGGAGGAGGTCCCGGCGCCGTAGCCTTCACCTCCTCGCTGCTTCGTTGCACCTGTTGCACGTCCTCCTCCTCCTCCTCTTCCGTTCTACTCTGAATATCCAAGTTGTCGACCGATCTACGAACATTCGCAACCGAAAAATCACAGTTTTCCATCACGTCGAAAAAAGACGACAATAACGCGCAGCCATGCGCAGAAAATCCATCCGGACAACATTTGCCGCGCATGCTCGAAAAAAAAAAGACCAATGACAATCGATCGGTTTTTCGAAAAAGACACAATCACTGAAATTGATGCTGATATCGGTATTAATAAATATTAAGAAAAAATATCACATCGCACCACAACACATGAAGATTTCCATGATTTTCGTCATTTGAATGAACTTCTTCATCGCAATTCACTTGTTCACTCTGATAATCATTCCGATCGAAACTATTTTCTTTTCATTCTACGATTTTAATCCAAGATACGGAATACGAGACAGAAACACGTTGTTGACGATGGGACGTTGCTGGATGGAATGGAATTGGCGAAAGGATTGCCGGGTTGCGTTTCGGCCGGGATTTTTTCTCGGGTGGGATTTTGCTCCGGCATTCGGCCGAGCTTTGGCCCGAGGGTTCGGCGACGAGAGCGTCTAAAGATTCGTGAATGTCGAGCTGGTTGACTGACCTTGCCTTGGAGAGGCTCTTCTTAGCCGAGGACTTGCAGATGCTCTTGAGATACTCCGAGGGCTTCAGCAGTGTGTTGGAATCCGCGGCATTGGTGAATTTCGGCGGTATGAAGGGAAGCACCATATGTCTGTTGACCAGGTGGGAGACCTGGCTCGCCTTGCCGTCTTCAGTATCCGAGGACGTACTGGACGCTTGGACTTCCGGCTGTTGCTCGCAGGATGCGTCGGACTTGATGGCCGCTGTTCCGCGACAGAATAAAAGAGTTGCCACGCGAGTTAGGAGAGCCGACGACGGAGGAGGAGGACGAGGGATGAGATCGACCGAGAGGCTCTCTCGGAGTGAGAGACCGCGTCCGTGTGCTCGCATTGAACAAGATCGAAGAAAGAAGAAGAAAGAAAAAAAAAAAACGAACCGGCAAAGTGGGAACAGAGACGAGAGGTAACATTGGCAAGCCGCTCATTACATCAAAAGTGTTAAGGTGTGTACTACGCGCGGTGATACGAGTGTATGCGAGCCCGATGGTGGGAGTTTGCCCCGCGAGCAAGTGAAATCTAGGTAAGTATATTATATGCCCGGTGAGCGCCATGGTCTAGTAATACTCCGCATCCATAATCGCTAACGGGCCAATTAAAAACTCCTTGCAGCGAATAAACTCGAGCATCCCGAAAAACCTCTCGTTCCTCCCACCCTCCTCCGGCTTAATTAGTGTGTCGCGACTCCAATTAGGTACGCAGTTGCCCCACCGGAGAACTCGGAGAAAAAAAAGATATGTATGCAAAGACAGCGATGCGTCGCGAGAGATCAACGCTGCTCGCCTCGGGTAAATCCCGTTTTTTCGTTCTCCCCGGCTGCTTATCGATAAACTAGATTCGAGAGCGATTTACGGAGGTTTTCGTGGCTTTCGGGATATTGAGAAAACGAATGTGACTATTTCGCGTTTAATGGATGGGACACGCGTGATTGGCCGAGACTTTTCCGAGGAACGAGCCTTTCACGCGCCTCGATCGGATCTCGGGTTGCGAAACGAAAAAATCACGATGAGCAGTTAAAATGATAGGCAAAATCAACGACTAACCCGACGAGGCTGTACTGCTCGTCTCGCTTCTGGCGTCCTTGTCTTTCTTCTCGTCTCGCCCATTCGAATCGATGATCTTCAAGCCAAAAGGAACGTCGTCTATGCCGTCCGGTGGCGGCGGCGGCGGCGGTGGGGGAGGCGGTTTCACGATGCTGAAAACATAAAATCGAAACTCACGTTGACGATTATTATTAATCGATCCTGAGTCGCGATTATACGGCGATTCGAGAAGGAGCGAGCGCGAAAGGGAAGAGCTTTCGCCGGAAATTGGGGCTAAAGTGGGTCGACGAGTCAATCGAGTTATCAGCGAGCAACGATCGAGATGATTCCGATCGAGCGAGAAAGTGAGGTTCCTCCCTTTCGGAGGAAGTCTTTCTAATCCAATAATCGATCGAATACACCCAACTAAGCCCACTCGGTGATTTTCGAACGAGAGAGAGTTGAATCCACTTCGCGCGTTTGAAAAATTCGATAATTACATGGCTTTAGCGGGTTTTTCGAAATGATCGATAATTTCAGGATCGCGAGGGAAAAAACGGAGAAATGTAAGGCAACGGAAGTGCTGATTGGCCCACTGACCTGGGTCCTGTTATCGACGCTTTCGTCTCTTCGATGTCCACCGTCGTGACGACAGTCGAGCTTTTCCTCTCCGTCGTCGCAGACTCCGTCGGTGGCTTCGGAACTTTTCCGACTCTCTCGTTGCTGCTGTTCCGCGAGAGCGACGGAGTCGACGTCGCCGAGGAATAGCAGTGAAGCTCGCTGCTCATGTTCGACGACTCGCTGCCGCTGCTCGATCGGCTGAAACGGCGGCCCGCCGTTCTCGAACGACTGCAAGGAGGAATATCGATCAATGATCAATGATCTATCCGGGGTCTTTTTGCTCTATCGACTCCTCACGATTCAAGTAACATTTCTTCATCTTAAATTTTCACACGAATGTTTGATCGAATATTTTCTCACCCGCTCTCGGAAGTGGCATCGCTGAGCTTTTTGTTCGACGACGAATGCACGCTCTCGTTTTCCTCGGGTCTGATGCAAATTTGCTCGTAAGCGTGCTCGGTGCCGCTTCCGTTGTCCTTGATCGAATCCGACCTTATCGAGTTTCCATTGCCGACTGGCTTGTAGTTGCCGTTATTTATGTGCACGTCCACTTTCACTGAAAGGAGAAAAAACCGCACGAAAATTAGAAGAGACACTTCGTCGTTTAATCATTCGATTCCGCTCTTTATTAGGATAAACGCGAACACCCCCACCCGATAGGAACAGCGACGTGCCTAATTGTCCTTGGCTTTCATTCGATTCTTGAGTATAAAAATTTAAATACCCCGAAGACCGCGGGCGCGTCGCTTGCGTCAATTATACAGAGCCGGAAAAAATAATAAAACATTGCTGCGATCACGTGAACGCGAGAAGCAACAATAGACTCGTTGCATTTCCGCTCTCGTTCGCTCGGCTTCGGAATAATATAATACGGCTTATCTTCATCTATCCGCGTCAGCACGAAGGAACGTAGCGGTACTTCCTCAAAATTAATAACTAGAACGGACGACTCTGTTCTTGAATGCTTCATTAACAAAGACAAAAAGGAAAATTAATTAAAAATACATGAAACATAAAAATATCAGCGGCTCGTCGTTGCATTCGATCGCTCGCGTGAAAAGGCGAATGCTCTCGACGAACGTTTCTCGAGCAGTCTCGAGGCAGATAAGCTATCGGAATTACTCGCCTTAATCATAATCTGAAGCGCAATAATTTCTGTTTTTATTTTCACTCGTTTCAGGAAACGATAGTCAACGAAGAATCTTCGAGTTTCGCGATTAATCGAAGATCGACAATCTCGAAGAATATTCGACGGAAGAATTTCTGCGAATCATCGCGCCGGGAAGCGACGACCGCGGCGCGGTGAAGGAAACGCCGCATTATCCGAGAGCGTCGTATCGTTATTTTCTTTCGCACTATTTCGAAGCGGCCATGACGGCTTAACGGGTTTACGGAAGATCGCGCGTAAAGACTCCTTTAACCCGGTTTTCCCCGGAGCGCAACGGAGTTTTATCATTGACCGCGTGTTGCGCAGCTTACGGAATACATTTGTCCAAGCTCGGAACGCTGAGCGCCGACACGCTCGACGACAACGGGAGATTAAAAAAGATACAACATTTTTTCCTTCAAATAAATAAAACGAAGAACGCGGGTCGCGAAGGAGCGGATAAAAAAAAGATTCTCTCCCGAGTAAGAGTTTCTTTCACTTTTCGGGTCAACATTCCCGGCGATGGGATAACAATCTAAAAAACAATTTAAAAATATGAAAAAAAAATGGACAAATCGAACACATCGCTCAAGGGAGCGATTTCCGTGAAAACAAAAATTGGGTTACATGAACTTTTTGAACGATTTTTTCCATAAACTTTTTAATAACTTTCGGTATTACTTTTCGACGCCTTTTCCGCGGTAGAATTTTTCACAATTTTCATTCCATTCGGAATAGATCGAGATTCGTTTGAAATTTGCTTTTGGCCGCGAGTGTCGCGTCGTAGCGGCCTTAAACCGGTATAATTAAGTGCGCTACCGTGTATGAGCCCCGTTGACGTGCCGCGCTGCTGTTGATTCATCGGTGCAACACTTTATCTATCCGACAATCGCGCGACACGATACGGGAACGGGCGAAAGAAAAATAGGAAGAACGAAAGAAAAACCGGCTTTCGATAATTGATGAAATCGATCCCATCGATGAATCGATTGACCGCAAAAAAATTCGCGGGGGCGGTGCGACGATTGTGCGGAAGAGCGCGAATGCTCCGAAACGGAATCGTGATTGAGGCGATGAACCGTCGACACGAGAAGCCGGAAAGTGACTGACAATGAGAAACGGGGTCGTCACGGGTGAAGCCAACGACGACGATGGATAAGCATCTGGCCAATCTGAACGATTAGATACAGCCGATGGATAAAGCGTCGCGCGTCTAACAGCCGAGCTACGGGGAAAATCAAGTTGAGCACGTAGCCGTTCGATCGCCTCTTTTTCGACGAGAGGACGATTCATCGACGATGGATACTGACGGTCCACACACACGAAACGACAAAACATCCCGGATTATCGCGCGAGCGACCACGATATCGTTGATCGAGAAACAAAAGGACGCAGCGAACTCTCTGCGGCCTTTTGGAGACTTCCAGTGGTATCTGGAAAAGATGAATTTTAATTTTTTTGCACTGAAAAAAAAATATACGAACAGAAATTGCACCGATTGTCTTTTTTCGAGAAAATTACATTTTTTCGATAATTTTTTATACTATCATAAAAAATTATATTAAAAGACGCGGCAGCGTCTCGAAGCCAAGTGAAAAGTTGAAAGCCCCCATAACTAAACTTTGACAATTTTTATCTCGGAAACGAGACAATCGAACGAAATTTTTTAGATAATGCCGCTGTATAAATCGAATATAAGCTTTAAAATGAGCCCAAATTCAAGCCTATCGGTGCACCCAATACAGAGGTATCGGGATATTGCACAGAAAATTCCTCGCTTTTACGATGAAAATAAAATTTCCAGTATGTCCCGTTTGTCCGATGTCCCGTTTTGTCAGTGTGTCGCGTCCGCGCGTCCATGCGCGAGCCGTGGATGCGCGATAGTATACGCGGAAAACAACGATCAGCTGTTTTCGATTTCCAAATGTAATTTCGTGAATTCTAAGTTACAGTTCGTGAATATCCGCGAATATTCGCGAAATCAACTAAGTGAACGAAATACCGATTGAATAGTCATCAGGTTATGTATTTTAGTCTTTTCGTGAAAATTTATTAGAGAAACCTCGCGCGGTAAAAAAAATGCGTCGTTCGCGCGATAGAATGGTGTATTTTTTTCAAATCGCAGGCGCATAATAATCCTTATTTAAGAAATCGGAAAAGTAATACTACATCGCACATGGCGGAATTCGGAACAAAATTCAAAAATGAATGAAATAAAAATAAAAAAAAACATTTTTTTGTGAAAAATATAAACTCGACGCCAAGTGGTTAAAAGATAGTTTAAAAATCATTTTTTAATAACTAAAACAAGATAAAAATCATATGAGCCAAGTGAACTAAAAAAAAAAATCTTGGCGAGTCTTTAGAACACAAAGAAATGGAGGTGCATCAAAAAAAAGGACGAGCAAGGTTTTTTTTTTAAGTTCACTTGGCTCATATGATCTTTTTCTTGTTTCAATTATTAAAAATTATTTTCAAACTGTTTTTAAACAACTTGGCGTCGTTTTCTACATTTTCTACGAAAAAATGATTTTTTATTTATTATGCACTATTTATTATACACGAAGTGGTAAGACAACAAATTGATTGACTAGAAAAAATTTTTAGTTGCTTCCGAGGATCTTTTTCGCGGGCTTCTTTTTAATACTTTGTAAATATAGCTCCAAATATTAAAAATATATGGTACACCGATATGATATATAAAAATAAATTAATAATTCATTAATAATATCACTCTCGATTTTTAGTATATGGAGTGATATTTACGAATTATTGAAAGAAATAGAAATTTCATTTTTCTAACATTCATAGGACAAAGCTTTGCCCGATCGAAGACTCGGTCACTCCAGATAGTTAATAACAAGGCTACAACAAAATGCGAAGCATCGTCGTTTTGTCGAGCATGTGTGTCAACGTTCATGAAATGAAAAAAAAAAATCCTTGCTTTCAAATCGCCGGACGCATAAACTGTCGGATCCGTTTTTTTTTCGAGCTACGTTTGAAGCGCTCGATTTGCATGCGCACCCGGCGATTATCGAGACGCTTTCATTCCGGGGCTCTCGTCGATAATCCATTGAGAGTTAAAAAAAATATGAATTAAAAAAAAACCGATCTCCGAGTATCGAAGAGCGACGCGCACTCGAGCCTGAAGAGACTTCCGCGCTCGATCGAGTCGAGAATATATCTTTGAGTGCGAGCGAGGAAAACGCCGCTTAGGAAGGACGCGCGCGACGATTTCGTGACGACGTTGTATCGAGGTCGTCCTGGGCGGGTAGTCGCTCGACAGTCATCACGAGAGCGCGTCACAGCTTCGGCAGTTCTTGACCAGCGGCGGCATCGGCGTCGACGGCGAGGCGTTTAAACGACCAAACCCGATATCTGGGACGCGCCACTTACCCGTTAAAGTCTCGTCCTTCCTCTCGATGCCGCCGCGCTCGATATTCCGCGATTTCTCGCTGTCGCAGAACAGATGAGTTATCCGCGTGTAGACGAGATCGTGCGGACTGTGCAGATAGAACGACTCGCCGTTGTCCCTCGGCTTCTGCGCTGGCTCGGCTATGAACGCGCTCATGGGATTTATGTAGATGCCGTCGCGGGGCCTCGTGCCAGGTGGGTGAAGGAAGAACGGCTCGTGAAACATTCCGCAACTTCTCAACGAACACTGAAATCATTCCAAAGCCGACGATCGTCATTCGCACGGAGATTCGCTTTTCACACTTTTCCACACTCCATCGTACAGCCCAAACGCATCTTTGCCGCGGTTCCAGATCCCGCACGCACTTCGCTGACCTTGATTATTTCAACGAACCATCAAATCTTTTTTTCTCCTCTATCCATTATCGTACATCAACATTTTTCACGAGCCCTACGAATTAATTACGAATCAATTTGAAAAAAGGATCCACATTTTTTTCGAAAGGGTGAGTTTTTTTTAAACCTTCCGGCAATCGGATTCTTTCGCGAATTCTCGTGCCATTGCGAAGTGTTGGAAATTCTCGTCAAATCTCACGTTGGGCCACGTTTTTTTTTCTTTTTTTAATCACGAGCTCGAAAAGTCTTGCGTGTATTCGAACGCGTGCGTGTCTCGCGAGGGACGAACAGACGAATAAAAAGAAGCGCGGTATTTTCTAAAATTTAATAAACCCCTTGTTTTTTTTCCGCGATTTTCAGCGATAAAGATACCCATACGGTAGTCCCCGCGACTTTGTTCGACGAACCGTATCGACGATTAATTTTCATCGTTGCGATTCATCGAGATCGTTATCGGGCGAGCGAGCCGAGGAACTCTTTGCAGTTTCGTCGAGGAAAGTCGGGGATCGCGGGCGGAGATAAAACGAATCGATACACACACCCGATTAGAACGTGCGAGAACCTTCGAACGTACACTATCCCAGAATTTCGAGGAAGCAGAAAGGCGTATCGCATTAAAAAAAATACTTTCATGCATTTTTTCATTGTAAATTTTATGATAATAGATTTTTGATATCTTAAAAAATCTTATCTTATCTTTGAAAAAATGTTGTGATGAATTTATTAAAAAACCAATGTTGTTAACGCAAATAATTAATAATAATAATTATTATTATAAATTATCTGTATTATTATAACCAGTATTATTATTATTATATGTTTATTAATAATAGTATTTATAATAATAATAATAATAATAATAATAACTAACTTTAACATTTTTTATTAACTTTGTTTTTTTTCCAATTATATTTATTTTTATTTTCATTTGTAATAAGAGTAATAATAATCATTGCCGATTCATCAGCGATCGATACGATTTGTTTTGCCTCGCAACGATAAAGAAAAATCCATATCGATACTTGCCTTATCGATCGAATTCGTCGTACAGCTGCAAGTTGTCGCGTCGCTCATGTTCTCCGAATAATCAGAGCCTAGCCGGTCTCTGGCCATCTCGTTCGTGACATCGGGGCAATATTCATCTATCCACCTTGTCGGCTAAAAAGAAAAAAAATAATAATAAAAATAAATTTCCAAGCCAAGCCAAACGAAGCGAGCGACTCGATCGCACGTCCAAATTCAAAATTTTCGGGCCGCGTCGACTCTCGGAGAACCGCGGCGCTGGCCACGCGAATAATCGAGGTCGAGCCTTCGATTCACGGAAGCGATTGTGCAGCGCGGCAAAATTTGTGAAACAACAAACACAAACGCGAGCGCGCTTGCGTAGTCTCCGCGAATCGAGTGTCTCGCTCTCGCTGTGAAATTACCGTAATTCGGACCATTACACACCTATACGAGGTACGTGGAAGCTAATTCGCGCGGGGGGGCTCTCGGGCGAACGCGGGCTCCGATTTTCTATTGCCAAACGCGCCTCGTCTCCTTTCGGTCAATTTGGCGCGCGCTCAAAATTACTCAACGTTCCGTCGCGATCCGCTCGCGCGATAAAGTACTGGACACCGTGACGAAATACTCGTTCTCGTAACGAAATCTCATACATGCGTTTGTGTTAGTTTTTCTCCACGAAAATTCATACGACGGGAGAATCTCGAAGCGGAGCGCGAAAAACGAGAAGCCCGACCGAGGGTGAAAGTCTTTTATTGCTCGAGCGAGAGGCGAAAAATTTTCCGGAATCCCGCAGGAAGCAATCCGAGCCGCGCTCTTGTCTCGGGACACGTAAACATTTTTCGCTCGCTCGGCAATTATTGATATTTTAACTGTTTTACGATTGAAAGATAATAGTTTTAGTGGACAATTTCGTCGGCGCGGCGGCCGAGCGTTTGGCAATCCTTGCGGACGGAAATTAATATAAATTCATTTTCTTTACGACTCTGCGCGCAGTTGGTTATAAAAATTGAGTGTTATTGATCGATTATTTCTATTGCGTTCCCATCGCCTCCCCGACGGCGGGTCTCGCGAGCGCCTTTCGCGTAATTGCACCGCCACGTAACGGTGGTTCGCGAAGGCAAATGAAACAGTTGCCACGATTTTTTTTTTTTTTTTTTTTTTTTTCAAGCGGAGATAAATGTTACTTTTCTCGCGGTCGTTTGCATCACTTTTCGAAGTAGCTGATTTATCGCACCACCATCGATTGAACAATGATAATAATAATAATAATTGCAAAGGCTTCGGTTGTAAAATCTTATCTCTTCTTTCGCAGACAATTAAGGCGGTTGGAGCCTCAAAAAACATTTGAAAAATCAACCGAACTTTAAAAATCTGAAAAAATTTATACGTATTCAGAAAAATAAACGAATCATTCTCATAAAAAAAAAGTTGGGTTACCATAAATATAATGTGCCATTTTTTTTTTTATCAATTTGTCAATAACATTATGCAAAATCAATTTTTCTATTAGTCCGAGCGGTGCGATCCAGCTTGTTGTCAGTCCGAGAGAATTTCGAGCGTTCTTCAGTAGGAAATTTTTTTTTTTTTATCGAGCATATGAAAAGTGCTCAGAAAAGTGATATTGCGTTAAAAAAATTCTAAAAAATGATTATTAAATCAATGAAAAAAATATAGTTGTTGGACAAAGTGTCCGATAAACAAACTTATTTTTTCATGAAAATTGTTATTAAATTTTCCGTAATACGTGAAAATTTTCTCAGCATTTTTTCAAGACTTTCAGATTTTTCGTTGAGAAGCGTTCGAAATTCAGTTCGAATCTCGCGTTTGGCCGGACTGTAGCGCTCGTACCACCTTAAACCACGTGCGTTGCACATTTATCACCGGAAGTTGGGCGCAAAAGTAGCAAAAAAAAAATCGTGAATATGAAAAAAAAGAAAACAAATGGAAGTAAAATATCCCAAGTCGAGTGGCTGCCGTTCGGAGGTTCGCGAAAGTAGAGTTTTACTGCATCGTAAATTCTGTTTTCCTCCGAGCGGTACGTAGTACTACGTCGTATTAACGTAAGGTATGAAGGAGAAATTCTCGGCGTGTGTGTATGCGTTGTACGAGAACGCGGAGCTCGACAACGAGCGAGTGAGGCCCCTTCTCTCTCGCTCTCTCTCTCGACTTTTACGTCCACTTGCCATTTACGATAACAGCGATAGAAGTCGCGCGGGAATAATTATCTCTTCGAGAGGATTCTTCGCCGGCCTAGCTCAAGGTCACGAAGAAGCGCGCGCGATCCTCAGCGATCCTTTCGCAGTTTAACGCACTGTCCGAGTCCTATCGACGTGAAACTTACTCTCGGGGCGCAGACGCGCCGATCGAAATCTTTTTTCACGTTTTCTGCCTCGAGAAAAAAACGAAATTAAAAAAAAAAAAAATGGAAATAAGAACTCGAACGATGATCGCGAGTAGTGCGGCGCTATCGCTCGATGGTATCGCGCGCGAACGCTTTTGGCGCGATGAGCTCAACGTTCGGAAAGATTGTTTAACGAATGTGTATGTAAAAAAAAAAGAAAAAAACTCAAGGAATTCGAGCCTTTCTCCCGACGCGTCGTTCCGGTCGAAGCCACGAGTTGCAATCGCTATTCGACGGAAATTTCTGTTGTCTGAAACTCCCCCTCGCTCCCTCAGCTCCTGCGCGGCACGCTTCAATTCTTTAATTAACCACGCGTCCGAAGTGGGAAACCGAGCTCGCGAGAGTAAGAGAAATGCTTTACGGCGAATTGTTCGCCGGTTATAGAATTGTTTTTTTTTTTTTTTTTTCCGTCGTTTCTAGAAACGTCGTTAGAATGGAAATTGAAGACACATAGTTACGGAAGATGTGACAGAGAGGAGAAAAAAAGTTGCAAACTAAATGTTCGCTTCCGCATTTTTCTTTTCAACGTCGTTTACAAAACTCCTCCGTGAGAAAGTTGCTTGAAAAATGTTGGCAAAATGTTGGCGAAAAACTTGCATTCGTGTCGAAACATGAATAATCTCTTGAAAAAAAAAAAAAAAACACTTGATTTTATGAAATGAGTTTAATCGAACTCACGTTCAGTGTTTTTCAATCGATTCTAATCGAAATCAACAATCGTCGGATGGGAATCCGTTCGTTCGCGTAGTAATTTTTAGCGCAATATCTCAGAAATCAGAAAATTTAAACTGTTCCACCGAATGTCACGAAATTCAATACCGATCATGGATACCGATACGTACACATTTTAGCGCGATATCCCGAAAGCTGCAGAAATCGAGCGAACGTTTTGACAAATTTTAAAACGGCGAAAAACCTTAAGGTAGGCTATGCGTGAGGTGTTCATTTCGCATAGGGGAGAGCGGGGCAAAATGGCATACCGGGGCAAGATGGTACGAAATGGTCAAATAAAGTCCCCCGTATGATAGAATTAGGGCAAAATGGGACAAGAGAAAGTCCCATCGAAGTAGATTTTTTTGCTGTCCCATTTTGCCCCAATACCATTCTGCCCTGGTCCCATTGTGCGTGAATACCATTTTGCCCCGCTCTCCTTCAAGTTCAAGGAAATCGAGAGTGAATTGCAAACACTTCTCGATGGTATAAAAATCTGAAAAAATTCATGCACATTGAAGGTACCGAAAAGATCAATTTTGCATAATGATAATTCCAAATTGTTATTAACAAATTGATGAAACAAAAAATTGTTCAAGAAATTTCCCGGAAGACAACTTTTTTTTTAATGAAAATAATTCTCTTGTTTTTCTGAATACGTATGAATTTTTTCAGATTTTTCAATTGACTTTGAATTTCATGATTTTCCACACATTTTTTCCATTTAAAGGAAAAATTTTAACTCAGCTAAAAAATCTGAAAAAATTCATACGTATTCAGAAAAATAAAAGAATTATTTTCATTAAAAAAAAAATTGCGTTGCCGAGAAATTTCTCGAACATTTTTTCGTTTCATCAATTTGTTAATAACAATTTGGAATTATTATTATGCAAAATTAATCTTTTCAGTACCTTTGATGTGCATGAATTTTTCCAGATTTTTGTAC
Organism: Ischnus inquisitorius; assembly: GCA_963924025.1. Taxonomy (NCBI): domain Eukaryota; kingdom Metazoa; phylum Arthropoda; class Insecta; order Hymenoptera; family Ichneumonidae; genus Ischnus; species Ischnus inquisitorius. The sequence goes on from OZ001249.1 coordinate 3,561,438, forward strand.
CGTCCCGAAGTGTTTGCAATTCAATTCCCAATTCCTCTCAATTTCCTCAAACTCATGCGAAATGAACACCATACGCTTGGACTACCTTAATTACCCGTAACTAATTTTGAGAAAACTTGCAACGACCATTGAGAATTCTCCCTGCAAAGTACCCTGTAAATAAGTTTCCACACATAACCAGACATTTGAAAAAAAAAAAAATGTTTTTGTGACGTTTTGGAAGATTCCGAACCCCTTTTTATCGAAATCTCAATTTTCATTTTCCATCGAATCGAAGCTTTCTCTCCGAGGAAGATAAAAAGACCGTGTGTACAAACAACACCGGGGAACATCGCGCTCGAAGGGCGACGATTACGGGGCTGCACGCCGAGCCTCGTGGGCATCAGGCTCGCGGAGACATCGTTGTATTCCGAGAGGCGAGCGCTACCGTATCCTTTCGCCGGTCCGAGTACACAAACACACGGTCTGTACTTTGTATATCCGGTTACGTGGCCGCGCTCCGGCTACGGACATGCTTTTCGCCCAACTGGGTGAAGGACGATTAACAAATTCATTCTGTCCAATTCTCCGCTCGCTTGCGTCGATTAATCTCATTCTCAAGTCCAATAACGACATACAGAAATAGATTAAAAAAACAAAAAAAAAAAAAACAACAAAACTTTGTTAATATTCGAAATGCGCTCTCGGCCTCGCACGACTGTGAGTTCGACAGCCCGTGAACCTCACGCGACACTTTTCGCTCGCAACAGCTTACCTGTTATAACGACGTGAAAAAAAAAAAAAAATCACCATCTCGCCCGAGTTACTTCGGGTGTGACGCGCTCGCCACTCGCCCGACGGCGACGGTGTTCATTTCTATCTTTTTTTTTTTTTTTTTTCGCAAAGTGCGAATAATGCATTTTCTCGATACAGCTCGTCCGTCCGAGTTTACGATAAATTCTTCGGATGTTCAACGAGAAACGGGGAAGTTGCGGTGTTCCGAAGACACGGAAAGGTACTACCGACTATATCCGGTTGTTTGGTCACATGCGCGGAAGGACGAGGTTAATGTTTTCTCACGGCGCGCGGAGTCGACGACTCCGCGGTTTCGTCGAGGCGCCGAAGAAATCCTCCGGCTTTCGTTCAATGCCCCTCGCGGAGTTTTCACTCTTCGGACGAATAAGTACCGCTCGCTGATACGCGCACACACAGAAGCGCGCGGGTTATTAACCCATTCGACCCTGCGTGAGAGCAGTCAACTGACACTTTCTTTGCTTGAACAGCCACACGAACACATGTACATAACCGTTTATCCGGACATTAAAAAGTTTGCTTCATTACTCGGGCTTTATTCTGGCGACAAAGCGCGCCGCGCTATGTGCGCGGTTTCTCCGCACAGCTGACCACTAATGGCAGCGCGGGCGCGCGCGCGTGTCTTTTCGCGGACGAATCTGCGACGACCTTTATTATTAAGAGGAGTAGGCATCGAAAATTTTCAAAAAATTTCGGTTCCGGGTATTCGGCTGATTATTTTTTCAACCTCTATTTCGACCAAGAAGATTGTGGTACTTAACATTTTAGTGGACAGATTTTATTTTTTAGAGATATTCTCGAGAGTTTCATCACGGAATCGCTTCCTTTTCTCACTCATACCGATGGTCGTGAATAGTAATTTGACGTTTTAAACATTCGCATAGGTTACAAGTTACAGGAAAATTATTGTTTATCGCCTAGCAACCTAGCCGGGAAATTTCCGAAAAATTATCGATACAATTTCGACCTAGTTGTACCACGTGATGTCAAATACCGCGCTCTTATTGGTCGAAATTTGTCGAAATGGGTTGAGAAAATAATCGTTTTTTATTTCAATATTTTTCTTGAAGCTACAGCCTCTGGATTTAATAGCCAACATTTTTATAAAAACGTTGCAAAACAGAAAATAGATGTATGTTGTTTCGTTTCTTCACAAACGCCATTTGAATTTTGTCCCATTTTTGGCCCGTTTTCGCTGCCTACTCGCCTTAAAGTATTCTCTTTCGATAGAGTCCGAACAAACGGGAGAGAAAAAAAATTTGAAACACTTGCGAATCGGAGAAAAAACTTGAAAAATAGCGCCAATTGTTTTATTTCATTTTTTCCATTCATCTCTACCAAATGCGGTTTTTAACGAAATAAATCATTTTTGGTTTCCTCAAGAAGATTTATTTTCTGAAAAGGTACTTTGTTATTTTTTACCTAATTATCTATTAATTTATTTTTACTTATTTATTGAATATATAATAGTTATTTAATTTATTTATTACCACTGACCACCACTGTTACCACTGTTTATTTGTAAAGGGCTCTATTTTTATCGCACAATTCTGCCGGGGCTGGTGAAAAAACTGGATTATCAAAAACACATGTCGGATAAACTTCTTCCGAAGGGCTTCAAAAGAATTTCGTGACTTTTTAAGGTTTTCATAAAAAAATGAGACCGTATTCGCGATCGGGGCTCGCCGTGCTTTTGTTCTTCGATCGGCCTTACGAACAGCGATTTTTCGCAAACGTCGCTCAAACACCGAAAGACCGGGGTCCGAATTGAAAAAAAAAAAAAAAAATCCCAAAGCGCATATTCGTGGAATCGACGAAATGCCGTTTCATTCCAAATATGTCACAGTTGCGTGTCGGCCGCGAGTTAATTAGTCACACGTGCCAGTGTGCGCTATAATCTGATACTAACAAACTCTTACGAGCGAATCCTCCGCCGTATATTTATTCGTACGCGCGCGGAGAGAAAAAAGTATCGTTCGCGTTGAAATAACGCCGGAGAATTACAGGCCAACATACTCTCATAATCGCTTTGTGTGTTTTTTTTTCTTCATACAGTAAGAAACTGGTAATAAGCAGAAAGAAGTGTGGCGAGTCGTTGATTCGACGTTTTTCCCCCCGGTGAAAGTCGGCGGCTATTCTCGATGTGTTGCGTTTTGCAAATGAAAAATTAAAACAAGCACGCGTACTTAATATTACGCCCGATTGTCGCGTGGCCCAGTTCGCCTTCGCCGCATCGCGAGACGTTTGAATGAAATTGCAGAATCCTTTGGTTAAAATTTAAACACATAAAAAAAAATACAGAAACATAAATGATGTTTTGTCTCGAGAAAATGTCTCATTCGCGGATATCGATAAATCGCAATAATAGCCGGAGAATATTTTTTTTTCCCCAACTCTCGATTCCCGGTCCCGAGCGAGAGCCCGCGAACGCCCGTGAGAGGAAGTCGCTTCCTGGGCGTAACGCGGCGCTCTCTCACGGATATGCTAATGCAAAATTGGATCGCAATGAAGAGCGTTTCGCGCAGAGTCTGCAATTTTTTTTTGTACCGGCGATCGCGCGTCACGCACCGAATCGAGTTTTTTCGTCCGAATCACCGTGAGAATTCGACGAATAAGAAAATCCGATTCCGAATCATTCCAATCGCTTTGTTTGCTCTCTCGAGACTCGAAGAAAAAACCTCGAGAATACACGAGTTTTGGCCCACCGTCCATGCCGAAGTGTAATATTATTCTTTTCTCGCTCCCCTTTCGCCGCCGACCGAGGAAGAGGCACTCGGCGTGAATTCATTAACGCGCCGTGCGTTACCGGTATATTATATATTTATCCGCCGAGAGGAGGCGAAGGATAGAATAATCGGCGCGGCGCGATAGAATCGAGTTCCGACTCTCTAGCAGGTGCGCGAGAAAAGAAGCCCGGCACAGATGCGCGCGTGAGGCGAGACCCGCGAGAGCTCGGGCCTAGAAACGCGCGAGCCTCTCGCGCGGCGCGCGCGCTGCGAACGCTCCGAGCTCCGCGACGGTGCTTGGACTGAAAACGCGGCTAGTCGGGCCAACCTACTTCGCGCGCGTCGGCATCTCCGGAGATCGCACGCAGAGAACAGCTAAGATGATTTTACATTCCACGCTACGTCTCTCACCGTCCCAGTCCCGTCGCAGCTGACTGAACAAATAACGTGAGTGTCCAATCTTGCGGGATTTTCAATTCGGTTACATTCTCGCTTATCCCGTATTCCTGAATCATCGTTGCGCGCAACATATGCGCGGAAAACGCACGATTCGAATCTCGAACGATTTTCTCGCGTATCGCTGTCGAATATCTTGTCACGCCTTTTGCTCTAAATATTCATCGGCTAGTCCGTCATTTATCTCCGTGAAAGTCGCGACAATTGAAATTGCATGATCGCTCCCACCGTCGCTTTTTTATTACGCAGTATTTTTTTTGTTTCTGATAAATAATATTTTTTTCAAATAAAATTTTTATTATTCATTATCGGAATTGAAAAACAATTATGTTCATTAAGATAATAACGCTTAAGATAATATTTTTCGACCCTAAGTCGATCCCGTGATTGCAGGCCCTTCGCTCAGGCCGCGAACCTCGCACTCGTTGCTAACTTTCCGCGCCTGTTGCATCAAATTCTCGACGTTTTCGACCATTTTTTACATGCCGACATAAAATATCTAAAAAAAAAAATTTTCGAAATTTTCTCGAAAATTTTTTTTTTCCTTTTGAGGAAGCAAAATCGACCTACCTCGATGGATAAATCGCTGGGACTGAACCGTCGGTGCGAAACACGCAACTTCGTCGATCGAGGTATATATATGTGTTTCAAAAAATCCAGCAAACGTCAACCCGAGCACAATTCCTCATCACCGGTGAGTCGTCAATCGCCCTTTGTCCGGCGCGCCATCGATACGAGGGACAATATCGTAATTCCTCGTTGCGAGCCGAGCTCGAGTTACGAACGCCGGCACGCTAATGGCAGTGCGAGAGCTCGTCGGGGTTTCACATTCGAGGGAGATCGGCGCGGCGAGCACGAGTCTCTCTCCCGAACCGGATTTACACGCGAGTTGGCGCACTCCCGTAGTTCACGAAATGTGGGCCGGCTAATTAATTCTAGCTGACAGTTTTTGTTCTCTCTCTCTCCTCTCGTATTTTCTCGAGAATCGTCGGGACTCGAAAAAAGATCGGCGCCCTTCGAACGGGATTGTTTTGTTCCCAAGAGTCGATCGAAACGGCCCGCGAACGTCGCGACTTCGACGTGATTTCGTTATTTTTTGGTTCGCGCGAATGCAGCGGCGAACACGAGAGCGTACGAACAGTTCGGACAACGAACTCGCGCGGCAAAGCGGACAACTAGGTTCGGAAAGCGACAGACCGGGACACGAAGCCGAGTAACGAGTCGGATGGACGTACAGTGAAAAGTAGTGGCTCCGGCATCGCGTTAACCGTTTACCGTGTGTTTCTCTCGACGTCGGACAGCGCGGAGTCCTAGTCCACCTGGCGCGATGCGGCCAACTGACGCGCGCTGCCAGCGGATTCAGCCTCATGGTGTACGCCGGTAGGGGGGAGGGCGCGCGCCGCCACGGTGAGGATCGCTCCCTCCCCTCTCGGCGCCACCTCTCGAGCCTCCTTCCCCTTTTCCCAACTCTTTCTCATCGTATTACCGTAGCACATAAAATACATTATATGCGAATAATATGATGTACTTTACGGTACGTTACTAATACGAGCAATTTGAGAGTGAAGCGGCCGCAACCGCTCACGTGTTTCCGCGAGCTCGGGTGTTAATGCCGCCGTTGGGGTTTCGCGTCCCGATGTTACGGGAGTATCGCAGCGCGAAGCGAGCCCGCGCACGGATATCGAAGGCACGCACGCGAAAAAAAGCGCATCGACATAAGAGTGCGGTTTGGTTGAGCGTGCATCGCGCGCGGATGCCGTCGAGTCAACCGAATATAGTGCGGCAATGACCGCTTCGCTCGGATCCGTGGGAAGATCGATCGCGCCGCTTCTCTCGGTGAGTTCGCGCGAGGATCGATCGCGCCGCTTCTCTCGGTGAGTTGATAGCCTGCAAACGATCGTAACGCGTACGCGCGCGCGGAACTAATGTTACATATCGCGCGGGGAATATCAGAATCTCGGAATAATATGAAAACAACGCGAACTCGTTTTACCGAATTAGCATGAATTTTAATATCGAGACTCGTCGAAGGAGGAGCGGCAGCGCGAGCACGGCAAGGTCGAGGAACACATACAACTCTCTTCCGCTTTTCATCGAGAAATCTGGGTCAAGATGGCCACGAAGATTCTTCACGAATCGTCGCGGTTCTTCGCTCTCGCGCATCATATATACCACGCTCGCTGTGCAGGTAGCTGGGAATCGAAAGGGCGTAACGCGCTCGTTTTGATTCGTGGGTTGGGGCTCTTTTATTCCAAACGGTACATGTACGATATAGTTGACCCGCGTCCAACCCGATGAATCTCACCGGAATTTCGAAATCCGGATTCTCGGTGACTTTTTTTTTTCAACTTTTTTTTTTTTTTTTTTTTTTTTTTCGATCTCGAGAACGGTATACCGACGAGAGTCCGCGTGTGCTCGCACGTGCTCGTGAGATTTTCGTCGTTCACGAATATAGTTGTATCTCGCAAGCGAGCGCGGCCGCGGCGAACAGATGCGCGAGAGGTGTTCTCTCGCGGACTCTCGAGAGATACCGACATTCGTGAATCCCACTCTTGCAGCTGGTGCCGCTGCGGACGATGCGCTTGATACACTCTCTCGGCGCTCGGATTCTCGTCTCCCTTCTCTCTTCTCACACTTCTTCTCGTCGCTCTTTGCGCAATCTCATCTAACTGTAAAGCAGGTCCTCTTTCGTTCTTCCCACTCTCCGGGCTCAAACCGTGGAAGCTCGCGCGCTCCTCTTTTCCTCGCTCGCCGCGCTGCGGATGTCTAACTCTGATGCCATCAATTACGACCCGATTGCGGAGAGTCATTGCTCCGAACTATTCTCGGGGCTTTCGATGCTGGTGTCAAATTTTTCATAATACGTCGAAAAAAAATGGTTCACCGGGCAATCCATGTATCGATAAAAAGACCCACAGAATTATGAAGAGATAAAATTAATTCTGTAAAATAATGTAATACTAAAATAATAAAATAAAACAATTAAAATAATAAAATAATAAAATAAAAAAATTAAAATAATAACATATCAAAATAAAAAAATGAAAAAATAATAAAATAATAAAATTCAAAAAGTAATTTTCAGCGGGCAATCTTTTTTACTTTTTTTTTCAATTATTTTATTTTATTTTATTATTACATGTCAGTTAATTAACAACAATTAGTTTGCCCTTTCCACAGTTCATTTCTTCCGTTTCCCTAAAAGTTCAATTCACACACGAAAATGTATACACAACTTTTTTTCTTCTCTTTTTCACTATGCATTAATTGAAAGATTCTAGCAATTGATTGCGAGCAAATTACGGAGTCGTAGCTGCGCAATCCCGTCCCCGGTTTTCTCGCATTTCGGCGACTATCAAAATTCGACACATTTTTTTTCCTCTCCACCGACCATTCCGGTATAATCTTATATATCCATAGTTCACAGTCCTTTCACTTGGAAATCATTTCACGCACGAAACGCCTGCGCGAGTAATTTTTAATTATTATTATTTTATTTATTTTTCTAATCTGTAACGATATATCGGCTAGCCTCGAAGAGAAAGGTGGTAAAAAGCTTCGAGTTCCGAGGACCTGTTCGATGGCGTCCTTATCGATAAATGCACGTTTCGCTGTTCCGCCGTCGCTCGCATGATCGGTCTCTAACAACGTTTCCCCCCCGATTTAATATGCAACTTTATTCGCACGAGTGTCCGAACAACATCGCGACACGAGCGCTTTCCACGCGCTCGTCTCCTCGCGATATTAATTAAATTTATTCGAGGTTTCGCTCGATCGGTCATCGGCGCGTGTTGTCGTTTTCGTTGACTCGCGAAGAGTCGACACGCGATAGGTCAGCGAAAGCCGGAACGCTTATTGACGCTTATTCGCTATTTATCTCGACGGCGATCCGAGACGATTTTATAAACGAGGAAAGGAGAGGAAAAAAGTGAAAGCATCGCACGGCGCGCGGCGTTTCGTGCTTACCGAATTATACATTGGACATATATACACGCGTAACTACTGGGCTCGTCACTTCCAACGGATTGACTTGTTACTTAATTGGTATCATGAAATCGCACTCGCGCGAGCGCGGCTCGTAATATCGATCGATGCGCCTTTCTCCGCTCGATTATTAACGGCATTTTCTAAAAATCGTATTTGAAAACAATAATAATAAAAATAAAATATTGATAATAATAATAATAATAATAATAAAATTAGAATAAAAAACTACAAATTAATACTGCGAAATCGCACTCGTTCACTGCTCGTATTATTAATCGATCCACCTTTCTCCGCTCCATTATCAAAAAAATATATAGAAATGAAAAAAAAAAAAAAATGTTGGGAAGCTCGTTTGTCATGACCGAGCTCTCGCTGGGTGGAATCGCCTGGGCCGCTGGAAAAAAAAAACCAGTTTCGCGCGACGACAAATCGCGTACTTCATCAAAGTTCGACACAAGCGTTCGAGGTCAACGTTCACGCGCGAAAGTTCGCGCCTCTCGTCCGAGCGAACTGTGCGCCTTTAAGGTAGTCCCAGCGTATGGTGTTCATTTCGCATAAGTTCGAGGAAATTGAGAGGAATTGGTAATCGAATTGCAAACACTTCTCGATGGTATAAAAAGCTGAAAAAATGCATGCGCATCAAAGGTATCGAAAAGATTTGTTTTGCATAACAATAATTCCAAATTGTTATCAACAAATTGATGAAACAAAAAATTGTTTAAGAAATTTCCCGGCAACACAATTTTCTTTTTTAATGAAAATAATTCTTTTATTTTTCTGAATACATATGAATTTTCTCAGATTTTTTAATTCACTCTGAATTTTTCTTTTTCAATGGAAAAAATGTGTGGAAAATCATAAAATTCAAAGTCAATTGAAAAATCTGAAGAAATTCATACGTATTCAGAAAAATAAAAGAATTATTTTCATTGGAAAAAAAGTTGTGTTGCCGGGAAATTTCTTGGACAATTCGCTGTTCCGTCAATTTGTTAATAACAATTTGAGATTATTATTTGCCAAATTAATCTTTTCAGTACCTTTAACGTGCATGCATTTTTTCAGAATTTCATACCATCGAGAAGTGTTTGCAATTCACTCTCGACTTCCTCGAACTTATGCGAAATGAACACCTCACGCGTGGACTACCTTAAACCTCGTGCCTCTCATTTCCGGCTTCGTGGCTCGTTTCGTTTTTCTTTTTGCCGCCGCGGAAAATTCGCGACGAGTTTTTTCGCGTCGCGCGTCGTCGAGAAGTCAAACTCCTTTCCTGCCGGGACCGGGCGCGAAACGGAAACTGGTTGGGAATCGGCGCGCGTTGCGTTGCGCAAGCTCGACGAGTGTAACAGGTACGCGATAACGAAACCCTTTCTACGCCCGAACAACCGATAAGAGAACTAGAATTGTCGGTTTTATAACCGCCGCGAGTAAGAGAAAAAGAGTTGCATAAGGAATTATCTCGCGCGACATACGCGAACTCGATTGCTCCAATTCCGCGAGTAAAAAAAAGTAAGGACATTTTCGCGAATAATTCAATGCATCGATACTAAAAGTTTTAATGGATGAACTGGCATAATAAATTCAGATGACAATTATGATGGTCTGTTAGCGTACAATATATAAAAAATTGGAGTCGATTATTTAGTTTTGATATTTTTCTTCAACTCCACTATAAAAGGACTTCACGTTCGTTATTGCATTCTCATAGCGAAACTTTGTTTTCGTGTAATTATTAATAATGATAATAATTATTATTAATAATAATCATAATTATTATTAATAATTATAATAATATTAATAGCAATTGAACATCCAATAATTATAAAGGCAATATAATTATTATAATTAATGAACTCAATTGGTTAATTTTTCTAAAGACGTGTAAACTTTTTCTTGTCTTTGAAATTCGTTTAAAATTGTCACGAAAGGCCTCAAAGTTTTATGGAATCATGGAATTTTTTTGAAAGATTCTGTTTGCGTCGTAACTCGCATGGATTTCGAGTTATCGAGCTGAAATTCAAGTCGCGAGTAGATAGCGCGGTAGAACTCGACATTTTTCGAATGAACAATCCGCTCTCGGCAACAGATTTTTCACCGGCAAAACGCGAAGCGGTATTCGCGCGCGAATTGCTCAGTGTGTCATTCGGTCAATCCTGTGTTTTTCTCTCTCTCAAATTGTCTACGAGCGCCGCGTAGTTTTCTCGTCTCGGAAGTAACGCTCGTTCCCGGTAATTCGTATGAAATCCATCTCCAGCTTGTCCATGCATCTCCGGTACTTAATGACCGCTCGAGATTTCACCGTAGCATTTTTTTTCCCTTTTTTTTTTTTTTTTTTTTTTTTTTTTTTTTTTTCGTAGACATTAAAGCGAGAACCAGATCGTTGTGAATTTAAATACGGAGAATCTTCTCGTCGCTCCGAACACAAAGTTTCACCCGTGAAACATATCGCGGATGGGACGTTCGTAAGTGGAGAGAAAATACGTCGCGTCGAGTAGCGCAGTGCCGATTATTCCAGCGGCAAATATATTATCTCCTTAATGCGCCGGCGCGCCGAGCAAAAGTGGACGAGAGCAATTGTGGCGTTTTCTAGAAACTCCTCGTATCGATAACGCGCTCCGACCGAACAGTGGACGAACAATTGAGCCGGCAGGTCCGGTACAGTCCGGCCAAACGTGCGATTTGATGGATTGCATTTGAAGATTGATTCTGCAACAATAACATTAAAATGTTATCGACAAATTAGTAAAATAATTTGTTCGACAAATTACCCGGCTTTTTTTTTTCACTAAGAAAGATTTTTCAATTTTTTCGAATACGTATAAATTATTTTGGAACTTCGACGAATTTTTTGAAATCACGTTTTCGTTGTTAGTATTGTCTGAAAAAACGCAATTTAAAAAAATTAAACCAAATTCTCGAAATATTCATACGTGTTCAGAAAAATTGAAGAATTATTTGTTTCTTTGAATTACGCTGCCGGGTAATGTGTTGAGTTTGATTGATTTGTTAAAATTTTGATATTATTCTTTTGCAGAATCAATCTTACGAACACCTTCCATATGTTTGATTGTTTCCAGATTTTTATCAGAAGTGTTTGGAATTTCTTTCGAATCGTTTCGTCTGACCGTACCGGATCTACCACCTTAACTAAACAAAGTTAAGTATCACATTTTTTGAATAACAGACTTCTACGAGTGATACGACTTATAAAAAATAAATGAGTGAATAAATTTATGCATTTTTTCATTCATTCCTTTTTTTTTTTTTTTTTTTTTTTTTTTTTTTTTTAAATTTCTGCTTCATTGGTGAAAAAAAAAATTAAATAAGAAGGCGTAGCTAAATTCAATTTCATTTATTTATGGTGTGACAATTGATGGAAAAACTAACAGTATGAATTCGTGCGTTCACCGGCCGATCTGCATTGTCGCTCTACGCGCCAGAGCGCGAAGCAAATCTGGAAAATCAGGAATTGTGTTCTTTTCTAGAAACTCTTCGCGCCGACGACGCGCTCCAATCATCGTCCGGGGAGGCTCGTCTCCGCGTCGTGCGACATCGCGGCAAAACACGGTGATAAATTAATATCCGAATGTTTCCCCGCGCGAGGCGCGGATTCTCCGGACTATCAGCAACCGGTACCGTGGCAATTGAACGGCAGGGTCGTGCCTTCGTTTTCGATCCTCGCCATTGGTTCGTGCGCGCGAGGAATCTCGCGATCCGCGAGGCGGCAAACACGTTTTGCATAATCACAATCTTGTTGACGAAGCCTATCGCGGCGAGTCTCCTAAGGTCGACCGGTGCTCTCCGGGCTATAAAACGCCGAGACGCGAAATATTTCCCGGTATTTTGTATTGAGAAGAGAGAAGAGATAACACACGAGCCACGGCCATGACGGACAATCTCGAGGTGCGCAACAAAAGTTCATTAAAAAAAACAAAATAACCATTTAACCTATTAATTAGTAATTAATCGATTGACCAAACAAGCGAACAAAATCAATAAAACCAATAACGAATAATAGGAATAATTATAACATCAATTTTAATCAATAAACAATTTATTATTATTATAAATAATTGTTTAACCATATAAACCAAATAAACAAAGAGAATCAATACAAATAATATCGAATTACAAAAATAATTATAATATTAATTTAATTTGTTTAGTCGATAAACAATGAATTACCTTAATGAATAATCGTCAAAGTGTTTGTTAAATTGAAGCTTTCTTGACGCTGATTTCACGAGACTTCTCGATAGAGCCTATATCGTTATTGAGGTTCGAGAGCGGATTTAGAAATTTAGTTAATGAGTTCGAGACGCGATAGAGCGACAGTTTGTCGATCGCGATAGCCGCGGTATTCGGACGAGATAACGTCGAAGCAGTGCGAGACACAGTAGTACCGAAGTCAGATTCATTTCACGAGCAAACGAGCAATGACGCACGAACTCGAGGTACCGCAGTATTATTATTAAACACGAAGAGTTTGTACGATTTTCTATCATTTTCTGTTTATGCTTCCTCAAAAGCTTTCTGTTGAAAACTTTTAAATTCAAAATTTACTTAAATTTATTTAATTTTAAAATTTACGGAATTTCTTTTTTTCCTATCCATTACCGTACATGCGTAAATGCATTTTTTTGAAAATCATATAATGATAATAACAATGACAACAAAATCAATATTAATAGAGTTGACATTATGATTTTTCTCCTTCCATTATATAATTTTTATTCCATCGATATATCTTTCAGTATCTGTCGGGTTTCGATAATGAAGTCGCGAGCGAGCGATTGAAAATACCCATTTCTTTAAAATTCTCCCATCGAGACCCTCAATCGTTCAAAATTTACGGAATTTTTTTTTTCCCATTCACTACCGTGCATAAAAAATGCATATTTGTAAAAATCATATAATAACAATAATAATAACAACATCAATATTAATAGAAACGATGTTATGATTTTTCTCATTTTATTCTATAATTTTTAATTCATCGATATATCTTTCAGTATCTGTCGGGTTTCGATAATGAATTCGCGAGCGAGCGATTGAAAACACCAATTTCTCGAAAATTTTCCTGTCGAGACCCTCAATCTTTCAAAATTTACGGAATTTTTTTTTTTTTCATTACCGCACATAAAAACTATATATTTTTCAAAATCATATAATAACAATAATAATAGCAACATCAATATTAATAGAAACGATATTACGATTTTTCTCATTTTATTCTATAATTTTTAATTCATCGATATGTCTTTCAGTATCTGTCGGGTTTCGATAATGAATTCGCGAGCGAGCGATTGAAAACACCAATTTCTCGAAAATTTTCCTGTCGAGACTCTCAATCGTTCAACATTTATGGAATTTTCTTTCCTATCCATTACCGTGCATAAAAAATGCATATTTGTAAAAATCATATAATAACAATAATAACAGCAACATCAATATTAATAGAAACGATATTATGATTTTTCTCATTTCATTATATAATTTTTAATTCATCGATATATCTTTCAGTATCTGTCGTGTTTCGATAACGAATTCGCGAGCGAGCGATTGAAAACACCCATTTTTTGAAGATTTTCGATCGGTCAAAATTTACAGAATTTTTTTTTTCCTATCCATTACCCTACATAAAAAAAGCATATTTTTAAAAATCATACAATAATAATAATAACAATAACATCAATATTAATAGAAACGATATGATGATTTTTCTCATTTCATTTTATAATTTTTATTTCATCGATATATCTTTCAGTATCTGTCGGGTTTCGGTAATGAATTCGCGAGCGAGGATCCACGTTGCCCGGGAGCGTTGCCGGCGATTCAGAACACACCGCAGAAGTGTCCCTACGGTCTGTACGCGGAGCAACTGTCCGGGACGGCGTTTACCGGTGAGTTAATTGTTGCCTTTCCTCGGTGGAATGGTAATTGAGAGACGTTCAACACTGCAACGATGCGCCTCGAGTGCCGCGCGTGGGGTTCTTCTCGGCGAAACATACAAATGAGACTGTCGCACTGAAATAGAAAAAAATATATATAAATATACATATACTAGACCAAGTACAGCACGCGTGTTGGCACTGCGACACGCGAGAGATTCGCACCGGGGCGCTTTGCGGTCCGCATTTAAAGAATGGTGCAATTTGACGAACGCATTACGCGCGTTTCAGCGCCGCGATGTGAGAACAAGAGAACGTGGTTCTACAGGATAAAACCGTCGGTTTGTCACGGTGCTTACAAACACGATCCGAAATTAGCGCCGCGGCTGACCCACGAATGGAACAAGACGCTACCGAATCCTAACCCGGTGAGTTATAACGAGTTTCACTTTATTTTCTTAATTCCTCGTGAAGATTTTGTGTTCGTTTGTTTTTTTTTTTTTTTTTTTTTTTTTTTTTTCATGTCAACGCGCACATATTCCGAACCGTCCAAAAATCGCATTTAGAAAAAAATGTCTGATGCGCCAAAAAGGACGTTAACGCGACGATCCTCGCAAATTTTGAGCGATCCAGCTTAAATTTGTTACACAAGCCAAATTAACTACGAGGCTGTTTAGCGTCGAATTCGGTCAAAGTCGATATGGAGATCGAAAAGTTATGAGCACTTCGAATTTATCAAAAAGTTCTTCAAAACGAACCGAGCGAGGTTTGAGGATTTTTGGTTTCAAGTTTGGCCCAAATCGATAGAGCGGTTCGAACGATATGATTATTTTTGTTATTGAAATTTATGCCAAAATTGTTGCTCGCTGTCGCTTACAGGTTGCCATCGATATATTTGTTTGATCTTCGCATAGACGCAAAAAAAAGAGCTCGGAGCGAATATGATTCGCGACATTGTTTTTTCGGATTTCTATCCCACCGGACAGTGTCCGAAAAATGCTCTATCGGCGAACTTTCGACGAAGTTTGCTAATCGTCGGGAGGCGTTTTCAACGATCGCAATTAGAATATCTCGAGCGACGAGACTCGGAGCTACTTGGACGGAGGCTCGAGTCGGGAGACGAGCGGGAAGGTTTAGAAGAGAAACCTTTCGGAGCGCGTGAAAGTAACGCGAGTTACATCGCTCGCCGAGTCGAAGAGGCCTCAGCGGCGGCTATGACGCGAATGGAATTTATTGCGGCTCTCGTTAGGCTGTCGCGCGAGCGATTTTGAAGGAGATGCAACGAGCGAAATCTCATTTTGATTGCAGCTGCGCTGGAGGGCTTTCGAGTTGCCGAGTCACGGCGGCGAGTCCGTGGATTTCGTCGACGGCCTCCACACCGTGTGCGGAGCGGGCGATTCCGGGGCTCGCAACGGCATCGCCATCCACGTTTATCTCTGCAACGTCCCGATGACCGACAAGGCCTTCTACAACGCGGACGGAGACTTTCTTATCGGTGAGCCGAAGCGTTCGCGCGCTGCGATTATCCTCCCGATCGGAACGATCGGCGAGCACCTACTCCGGACCCGCTAACGACGCTTCTCCGCGCACGCTCGATTCGTTGCAGTGCCACAACTCGGCGAACTCCACGTCACAACCGAGTTCGGAAAGATCCGCTGCAAACCGGACGAGATCTGCGTCATTCAGCAGGGCATGAAATTCTCCGTCGACGTTTCCGGCCCGTCCAGGGGCTACGTACTCGAAGTCTTCGACGATCACTTCCAATTACCCAATCTTGGACCCATCGGTAAACTTTCATGCTCTCGCTAAATCACTTTTCGCTTTCTCGTAAAGGAAGCTCCGTTCTGAAAAATACGAGAAATTGAGATTTCAGTAAAGACGTGTTCGAAAGTTTTCCAGAACGTTGGAAAATCGTATTGAAGAAAAAATGTCGCGTTGTGAAGGTCAACGAAAAGAGACCTTTGCAACTGGAAAAGATCGTTAGTCATCGAGCTGAAATCTACGAGATATGTTCATGGATGGTTAACGTTCGTTATAAATTTTATCGCATCGTTACATTCGTTAAAGTTTTGCGCAGTTTTGAAAATTCGTCGAAAATGTCCGTTCGCGCCGTAACTAATGGAATTATTGAGTCACAGCGAAACTCAATTTCGGCCGCACTTTGCGCAAGGTCATGAGGGGGGATTCGCTAAATTTACCGCTTATTGGGAATTTTTTTGCGAAGAATCTATACAACGTATTGATATGAAACTTGGCGTGTCGTTTTATTCGTCTGTTAACTGTTCACAAAAGAAAATTTTAACGATTTATTCGAAAAATCCGCCTCGGAAGTTTTTTAAAAAATTCGAAAAACTTTGTCATTTTTCAGAATTTTAATTAAAAATTTCGCACATATATTCTCAACATTTTCAAGAATATGAAACAGCGGTCACCGAAAAATTGATTTTTTTGGCGAAATGAAAGAAAATCCCTCCTTGATTCGCCGTATCGATTCTTGCAGGAGCCAACGGTCTGGCGCAGCCCCGAGACTTTTTGACTCCGGTGGCCTGGTACGAGGATCGTGAGGTTCCGTACATCGTGGGCTGCAAATATCAGGGCAGGTATTTCGAGGCACAGCAGGAGCGCAGTCCATTCGACGTCGTCGCTTGGCACGGAAATTACGTGCCGTACAAATACGACCTCAAGCGTTTCATGGTCGTCGGCTCGGTTTCCTTCGACCATTGCGTGAGTCCGCCTTCTCGCTATCGATCGCCGCGAAAATCTCGATCTCACAAAACCCTTCTATCTTCCAGGATCCTTCGATTTTCACTGTGCTCACATGCCCGTCCCTCAAGCCGGGAACGGCGATAGCGGATTTCGTCATTTTTCCACCGAGATGGTCGGTTCAAGAGAATACATTCCGACCGCCCTATTATCATCGTAAGTACATGGAGAATCGCAAAGCAAGGCGCACTATTATATTACAGCGAGGAATGAAAAAAAAATCGGAGTCAATCGTATCGTACGGAGAAGACACGCGAGTTTGCGAACGGCTGTAATTCTCTTTATGCCACATAAAAACGATAGATATCGATATTTTGCTACTAATACGGGCATTCTTGATTTATAATCATAATACTCGGAAACTCGCTGAAAGCTAGGGGAAAGCGGGGCAAAATGGCATATCGGGGCAAAATGGTACGAAATGGTCAAATAAAGTTCCCCGTATGATAGAATTAGGGCAAAATGGGACAAGGGACAGTCCCATCGAAGTAGATTTTTTTGCTGTCCCATTTTGCCCCAATACCATTCTGCCCTAGTCCCATTGTGCGTGAATACCATTTTGCCCCGGTATGCCGTTTTGCCCCGCTCTCCCCTATGCCGATCGTGCTCGGTCGCAGAAAAACTGGTACGCTGAAGAAAAATACAACAACGACGATCGATCGGTTATAATTGCGCGAAAGAAGGGGTTTGCTTCTTCTTTTTCTTCGTCCAGTCCCGAGAGTCAGAGGAACGCTCGCGAATCCCGTGGTCACCACTTACGTCGCTCGGTCAAGCGGTCTCGAGCGTGTCTTCGTTACGCTAGAACGCTACCGACGAGAGAACCCGCGAGCGACTCGCGTTACCGGCGTCAATCCACTCGCGATGGCGCGCCAACGCGCCTCTTGGATCGAGGAGAAAACGCGGAATCCGACGTCGCATCCCTGATTCACGGGAATGTCAATCATTCCTTCGTGCCGCGATTCGTGCCCGCGTTTTGCTCCCCTCGTCGCGACAACAACGGGCGCGCTCCACCTTTCGTGAATTTCCCTGCTCTCCCTATGTCACAGCAGCGTGACCATCACAACCGCAAATGAGTTTCGTTTTTCCTCAGACTCCCGCCTATCTTCTTTTTCTTCTCCCGGACGTGGAATCGTAGCGAATTTTTTTCGGACGATCACAGTTTTTTTGCGCGTTCATTTTATTTCGTAGAATTGTTTTTTGTTTTTTTAGATCGACTGTATTTTTTTTTCGGATATCATAAAACTTTGATGTGTTTTTTAATTGGCCACAGTTTTTTTTGAGTCGATTTTTTATGAAACTGTTTTTTTTTTTTTTTTTCAATTATTTTGTAATGATTGTTAATTTTTCCTTGTCCCGATCGTGTTTTTTGTATATTTGTATTTTCTTTGCATCGATTTTTTTTTAGGCAACTGCATGAGCGAATTCATGGGTTTGATAAAAGGTCGTTACGAGGCGAAGGAGGAGGGTTTCCAGGCGGGAGGAGCGTCACTCCACACCATGATGACCCCCCACGGACCGGATGCTCAGTGTTTCGAGGGCGCAACCAAGTGCAAGCTGCAACCCGAGCGCGTTGCCGACGGAACTATGGCTTTCATGTTCGAGACCTCGTTGTGCATGCGTCTCACCGAGTGGGCAACGGATACCAAGAGTCTCGACAAGGATTATCATCTCTGTTGGCAGAGTCTGCGCAAGCACTTTAATCCGAACGATAAACCCGAAGTTGCAACGCAATGAAATAATGAAGGAATTCTGTACAAATCTTACGCTATAAGATACATCTTGATGATTTTTTTAACGAACAAACACCGTTCTACCGGTGTGAAACACTTTTTTTCATTTATAGACGCGTCGCAACAATAAATGATCGATATTAACGCTTCTGCTTTCTCAGAGCTTTGTTTCTTAGGAATTTAATTCCTTAGGATTAGTTTCGAATTTGACATAGCAATGAAATTTTGTATGAAACAAGTAAAAGTGTTATCTTATAGTGCTGGATAGTTGTGACTGCATATGAGAATCATCAATGGATGAAAGCCTTTCTTGGACTCGGAACAATAGCGCTGACAAAAAGATAACACGACGGTGAATCATCGAGATAAGCGCATGCGCTAACGACCGAGTCGCGTCGCCGTTTATTGTTTAATCAATTTTAAATACATCTTTTCTGACGACTCAGTCCGAATGACACCGCGAATTCAACAAACAATATTGTTTACACATTGATATTAACATTGTTCAACATTATTGTTTGTTTGTTTACATTATTTGTTTAAAGAAACGTTACTATTACGAATCTTTCCCGTTCTTAATGCGTTCGGTGATTCCGATCGGGTCCGCCAGCCCGGGGCGGGCGCCACCTCCGCGGTGTGTCAAGGTCACGGAATCGACGATCTCGCGGCCCGTCGCATCGCGCAGTGGAACGACAATAATGCGATCTTTCCTGGAAATACGATTGACCGCGCGCGTTACGACGATATAAGTGACAATCGAACAAATATTTGTGACGAAAAGCGACGCCCCAAGCCATCACAATGACACGGTGACAGTGACAAATCGCGAAACTCCTCGAACTCCCGACTCGGATTGTTTATAACCTCCAAACGATGCACAAGATAATCGATTGTTTCGCGATAATCGCGCTCTGTTTGACGTCGCGAACAATCGCGTCCTATTGTTATCCGGATTTCTGTCACAACAATGTACGTATCACACCGACAACTCGCAATCCTCGACGATTCCGAAAGAAAACAAAAAATATCTCGCAACTTTCGAGGTTATGTTCTCGTAACATTTTTCTTCACGAGTTCGTGAATCGTTTTTACGCTTGCAGACGCTAGGATTGAAGAATTCCGGCCCGGAATGTCTCATCACGTCCCTTCAGCGTGGCAAAGGTAAAAAAAAAGCGAAGAAAACATCGCCCTTCGGACGCGTAAACATGAACTTTTTTTTGTTTTAGATTGCGTCAATCTGCGATTCGAGAGTCTGGGACACGCTTCGCCGGTCGGCCAATCGCTCGGAAATTTCCGCCTCTCGGCTTACGTGAGAGATTTTGGCGGTTTCGAAGGCCGAGCTACCGCGTTTAATCTCTCGATCGGCGACGTCAAATTTTACCGTGAGTTACGAGGGCATTCTTTTTTAAGCGGCACAGAAATCGAGAGTTTGTAGACTCGAATGCGACGACTAATTCGATTCGGCGTCAGGACTGATAACTCGATACCAGGAATCCGGCAACAACAGGCACGCAGCCTGCAGAGAAATCGAGATATACGGCGGAGAAGCGGAAGTGACGTTTCCAGAGCTATACGTTTCTTGTCCATTCGCCGAAGAGACTTACGAGAACCTTCCTTATCGGTTGGAATATCTGGCCGTCGGGCGGAATTACGAGTACAGCAGAAAATTGGTGTTTTTCGTGCCGAGACACAAATTCATCGGTACGTTTTCTACCTGGGATGTTGAAGAAGTTGCGCAAAAAAAAGAAAGGAAGAAAGTTAGAACTTGTCGTGGGAAGAAAACGAATATCTGACCTTCAACGGTCCGGAAACGTACTTGAATTCTTCTCGGAGTCGTTTCGTATTTTAAAAATCGGTATTTCAACAGATAAAAAACGATTCACGTACCCTCATGGAAACTTAAGGATTCTTCGCCGGTCTTTGAATTTGAATAATCAGAAAAATTGAGCTCGGTATCGAAAATTTGAGTTCGTCAGAGATCTCAAAATATCTTCAAGCCTATTCCCTGCAAATATCAGAAAGATCTCGCGTTTCCGGAGGTATCGTTTCCACTGGTTTGGAAAATATTGGTTCTAGGACAAGTCCTGAAAATATCCTTTCAATTTTTCCGGACCTTCTGCCGGACAGCGTGCATAAATTAATGAATACGATGATGAGTATTGAGAAAAATTGTCGATTCTATTGCAGATGAAGGTACAAACGATGTTGAGACGTACGTGCCGTTCGTCTACGTTGATGTTTCCAACACAGCGACGCTTGTGCTGCACATACAACCACTGCCCGAGAAATATAATGTTACTCGTTACAAAGTATGGCTGATAAACAATGGCACGAACAGCGTTATTAGCGCGGAATTGGATTTAAACGACGATCGAGAGATACAGCACAATTTTTCGGTCGCCGAAGGCGTGCACTATTTTAAGGTCGCGGCGGTTCATCCGATTTGCGGAGATTACGGCTGCGCGAACAGCACCACACCTTTGATAAGCACAAGTAACGTATCGTAAAATGTGTGAAACAAGTAGAATAAATTGAGTAAATGAGCGAAGGTAATCCAAGCGGAACAGTCCGAGAAAATGTGAGATTCAGGAAAATTCTCGATAGTTTCCGAATGGGATAAAAATCTAAAAAAAAGTAGGCCCGTTCGAAAGATTAATTTTGCGTAAAGATAATTCAAAAAAGTTATCAGCAAATTGATGAAAAAAAAAACCCGGCAATCTAACTTTTCGTTCTGATGAAATTTATTCGTTAATTTTTCTGCACACGTATGAATTTTTTCAGAATTCTGTCTTATCATTCAAATTGCGTATTCCTTAATTCGTTTTGTCTTCAAGAAAAAACGGCATTTTGAAGAGTTAGAGATAATTCTGGAAAAAATGTTTGGTTTCTTCATCGGTATAAAAGAACTATTTGATCGATCTTTCAGAACAACCGACGCGTCGTTTGCTGATAATGATAATCAGCGTCGTGTGGATACCGCCGGCGATAGCGTACGCGATGTACTACGCGTACAAAATGTACAAGAAGAATGTGCTGGCCAAGCGCCTGCACCGGAGGATGAACTGTCTATTGGTTTATTCGCCGACTCACGCAGCCCACGTCGAAGTTATGGAGAAACTGGCGTTGTACATGAGAAGCTGCAACATCAACGCGATGATCGATACGCTCAATATACCCCAAACCGTCAATAAGGTAGAGAGCTGAGACCGTTTGTTTTCGGACAATTTCATTTCCGCTAGTCCTTCGTCCGGACTGTGCCGAAAGCGACTGTCTTAACGAGCGAATCTTTCGTTTAGGATCCCGGACTGTGGTGCAACGCGGCGTTTCAAAGCGCCGATGTGATAATAGTAGCGACGTCGCCGCCGCCGAGCGACGTCGTCGTTCCCGTGATCTATCACAACATGGACAATCACGCTCTGCGACTGTTGAAGGAAAATTATCCGCGTCGCAACAAGCGATACTTTGTCATTCAGCTACCGTATTGCAGTCGCGACGACGTGCCCGAAGAGGCGAGATTATTCAAGCGCTTCGATATGCCGCAAGATCTGGATAAGCTCGTGAGGAACATCTACGGCGTGGATAGGGTGCGCTTCTTCGGCGTCGCGAACAAGGAATTTCTCGAGAGCGTTAAGCGAGCGATCTCCGAGATACCGCAAAGCCCACGCCCGAAGATTCACGACGAGACCGGTGAGTTTGCTCGGCGCTGATTTGAAAAACTCTCTCAGTTTCTCGCGGTAATTGGAATGGAAAATTATTCTTTAAAGGCGAGAAGATCCCCGAGCGATTCACGGAGGAACTGCTGCCGTCGGCGATAAAGCACAACGTGATAAATGTGCAACAGGGCAAAAATCTTCAAGCCAAAGCGCCGTCGGACGAAGCCGATCGCCGCCGATGCTACGGGACAAACATTGACGAGCTCAATCTACTCGGCGACAACGGCGAGGGTGAGAATTTCATTTATGCACCGTCCCCAAGCGATACCGAATTTCGTATCGACCGCTTGAACTTGTGAGTATCCTCGTACGATTTGAGACAACGTTATTTAGATAGCAGAGATGCGTTTTTATATTAATGTATTTTTGTACATCACTTTGAACACTGGACTGAAAAGAATAAATATCTAAGACTCTCGACGAAGTGCCTCGAGCCTATTTTCGATGGGAATGAGGCTCACGCTTTTACCGAGCAAATCACATTAATATGCTATTCGGCGGTCCCAGAGATCCTAGAAATGTCCTTGAATTTTTCTCATTCTAAAGAAATCCTGGAATTTCTTAACATTTTGTTTGGGTCCTTGGATTTCTCTTAAATTCCTCAATTTTCGATTTTTCCAGTACTTTTTTAAGGCGAATTTTTTACCAGTCGGTTGTATATACGATAGCTGAATGTTGTTTGAGATTCAATTTGGGGTGAATCCGTCGAAATGCAAAAAAAAAATGCACGGCGATTCGAATCAATGCTTAATTTTCGTCATCAAAAAATTTAGCGCTTTATTAATTATTTTACAGTTTATGTTTAAAAGCGAACGGTGGATGGCGCTCCGATCGGGCGCAAAGTGCATTATTACAATCGAACAACAAAACAATCGTCTCTTCGTTTGTTTCATTTTGTTCTTTCGAATATTACATTTTTTTTATACACGTCGAATACACAATAACTTTGTTCTACGTTCTACAATAAATAGCTGCGGATTAAATGGAATGGTTTGCAGTGTTACGTTTAAAAAAAATACAAAAATTCACGGGATACTTATTCGACGAGGTAAACGGGAAGAGTGGGAAACGCAGTCTTTCACATTTTCGATATGATTGCTCGAACAAAAAACAAATCAGCCCAACATATCGGTTTTTTCAATCTCTCTTCGCGTCGTCGCGAGTCCGCGATCGAGGTTTCCACGAACATATAATAAATTACACGTCTAACGAAAATACATTTAATAGGAAGCATAAACCAGCGATCTATGCGATCGCAAAACTGAACAAAACGTGGTTTTCTTTCTTATCCTTCTTTTTTTTCTCTCTTTTCATTTAAATTCAACGAGGAAGATATAACTATTGTTGTCTACTATCGGCGACTACCGGCAATCGTTAAAAATTATCATTACTTTTAAGTACAATAACGGTATTAAATAGATAAAAATAGGTCAAGATTATTTCGCATCATTTTCTTTTCTTTTTTGGTATCAATCTTAGTCAAACTTTCGGCTAGACTTTTCTTGGTCCTAGAGAGTTCTCGTGCACAGTCTCACTATTACGATTCGCTCGCCAATTTCTCGTTGCTCGATTTGGCATAACGATCGAATGAAAAAAATCGCGGATCTCTTCGAAGGTTCTCTCCGTTTTCGCGCAATTATTTTTCCGCTCAAGGGCTCCCGGTCGAGGCTCCTTGAAAAAAACCTCAATCTTTCTTCGGTTTCTCGGGACTAGTTCTCGCACGAAATAATAGCTAATTATTCTACGATCAGGTAAATTCTCGGCTCTCTTATCGTCTCGCTGACGAATTCCTTGCTCCCTTATCGTCTCGTTGACGAATTCTCTTCTCTCTTCCAGTCGCGCAAGACGAATGCTTCGTTTCTTCGGTAAAAACTCGTACGTCGGTTTCATCGAGAATCTTCGGCCGCTCACATACTTATGCCGTTGGGCATTCGATCGTCGTGATTGACTCGATCGACGTTGTTGAACAGTAAAAGATCCTCCTGGCCGTTCTTCTCGGGTTTCTTTCCCGCCATATCGATGTAAGACTGCGGCCTCTCGTTCGTCGGCGTTTTCAGATCGTTCTCGCTGCAGCTCGTGACGCTCGCGTGTCGCAGTTTTATTGGGCTCTCGTAGTGATTGATGTTGAAGGCGATCGGTCGTTCGTTCACGTACGAAGCCGCGCCGGCTTTGAGCGGTTCCTCGGGAAAGGACGCTATTGAATCCTGCCAGAGAGCCTGGAGCTTGTCGACGTTGTCGCACTTTTGAATCGGCTCCGAGGACGGCTTGCTCAGATAGTTGAAAGCCTCGCTCCTTATTATGTTGAAGTTTCCGCTCGCGATGCCCTCGTTACTCGAACCTGCGACGAAAAAACGATACGTTTAATATGGCGACTACATTTGCAATACACTTTTTTTGACGAAAAAGAAAAACCGAGCAGTGAATGAACAATTGAAGATCTTGCATTCGCAAACGTTTTAAAGATAGACGTAAAAATAGACATAGAGGGTGAACAATAACTCAATAATTGGACAGTTTTTGAATAATTCAAGATAAATATAACATTTTGTTAACTGGGAGTAAATGAAATGTTTGGATACCGAATTAGTCACCCGGCTAGACAGGATTTTTTCCCTCTTTTCGTGTTATAATAGAACTCACTGGTCGGGCTGTCGAGCGCGTGAAGAGAGGCGAAGTAAGCCTGATTGTGAACGGTTCTAGGATTCAGATCCAAATACTCCACTCCGTCCTCGAGCATGCGTTCCCAGTGGCAAGTGAGCTCCTTGAAGGAAGGCCTCATGCCAGCTTCTTCGTGCCAGCACGACACCATCAATTTGTATCTGCGAAAGGCGAAATAATATATCATTTATTATTACAGCGCTCGTGATCGAAGAGGCGAGCCTTTTCTCCTCGTTTATACAGCCCCTCGTCATCAATCTCTGTCGGGCCAAAGAATATGTGGATAGAACGGAAGGAATCTTTCGCGAGGGTGTCGCACGAATAACGACGATCCTTTCGCGGACGTCGATCCTTGACCATTGTCCACTCGTCGATAGATTCAATACCGAACGATTATCGAGCGGAACAACGAAACGAAAGGTCGGCAAATAACAATTCTCTTACAATTGAGTGGAACAATTTGCCGGCCTCTCCATTCTGTAGCCAGCCTTGAGTAGGTTGTAGAGATTGTGAACGTCCACGCCGGGATAGGGCGATGCCCCAAGGGTCACCAGTTCCCACAGCAGAACACCGAAACTCCAAACGTCCGATTTGCTCGTGTACACGTGATCCGCGAGAGACTCGGGCGCCATCCATTTTACGGGTACTGAAATAGTTTTTTTTTGTTTTTAATCGTGTTTCCACCATTCGCGATTCAGTCGGCGACAAGATATTTCATTTACTCGCTGCGACTTCACGGCAGTCGGATTTTGAGATTTTTTCCGTTAAACTTGAAAAAAAAAAAACGCAATTTTCCCAAATCCGACAAAATTCTGAATAAATTCATGCGTATTCGGAATAAACAACGAATCATTTTGAATTCAGAAAAAAGTTAGCTTACAGAGTAAATTTATTGAGCAATTCATTTTTTCATTACTTTGTCAGTAAAATTTTGGTATTATTTTGCAAAATCTATTTTTTGCACCACCTTCTCGATGCCTGTTTTTTTTTCGATTTTTAAGTGTTCGAAATTCTTGTTGAATCTCACGTTTAGCCGGACTGTACTAGACCTACTTCCTTAAGGTAGTCCAAGCGTATGGTGTTCATTTCGCGTAAGTTCGAGGAAATTTAGAGGTACTGGGAATTGAATCGCAAACAATTCTCGATGCTTTAAAAATCTGAAAAAATTCAAGCACAGTAAAGGTATTGAAAAGATGAATTTTGCATAATAATAATTCCCAATTGTCATTAACAAATTGATGAAACAAAAAATTGTTCAAGAAATTCCCCGGCATCACAACTTTTTTTTTTAATGAAAATAATTCTTTTGTTTCTCTGAACACGTATGAATTTTTTCAGGTTTTTTAATTGACTTTGAATTTTTTTAAATGAAAAACGTGTGGAAAATCATGAAATTCAAAGTCAATTAAAAAATCTAAAAAAATTCATACGTATTCGGAAAAATGAAAGGATTATTTTCATTACAAAAAAAAGTTGTGTTGCCGGGAAATTTCTTAAAGAGTTTTTCGTTTCATCAATTTGTTAATAACAATGTGAAATTATTATTATGCAAAATTAATCTTTTCCGTACCTTCAATGTGCATGAATTTTTTCAGATTTTTATACCATCGAGAAGTGTTTGCAACTCACTCCCAATTTCCTCGAACTTATGCGAAATGAACACCTTGCGCATGAACTACCTCCAGCCGCAGCGAGCGGATAAAAATCGGTTCAATCGCCCACTCTGAAAATCACTCTTAAAAAATATGTTTCGAAGGAGTGATCTTCGATTCACGAACCTCTGCCCTTGCTGCGCTTCAAATACGCGTCGTCCTCGTAAACGTCGCGGGTCAGCCCAAAGTCGGAGATCTTGCAGACTTTGCCGGTCGCGAGAAGAACGTTTCTCGCGGCTAGATCGCGATGCACCAACTAAAATTTTCGACAAATCAATTTGATCAACGGATCGAGAAAACTTCATCATTCGTCTTCGTTAGCGCGATCGCGACGAATGGACTTTATGGAGAAGCTCTGTTTACCTTGATGTCGGCGAGATAGGTCATTCCTTTGCTTATTTGCCAAGCGAACGACAGAATATCGCGCGGCGTTATGGCGTAATTTGCGGAAGAGTCGTTTGTCTGCAATTCGTCACGAGCGTTGCCCGGCGAGGCCGACAGGAGCGAAGTCGAACAGGGCGCCCGTCCCTCGGATTCCAAGTGTCGACTTCTTCTCAAGTAATTCCTAGCAATAATAATAATAATAATAAATAACTAAGGTGTCCAGTTTTACGATCGGTAGTTCATTCTTCATTCGCGCGTTTCTGTCGTAACGAGCTGAGGGGTCGGACGGTAAATTTAATTACTGAAATATGTAACGGGGTTCATTGAACTCGGTTATTGCATCGTCGGCATCCGCTTCCGCTTAGCCGGGAATTTGTTTACCGCATTTTTCTTGTCCAACGCGACATAATCTCTCGAGTGAAGTGCATTCCTCGGTAAGTCAAGAGGCGCGAGTTTTTCGAGTAAAATCTTGTTTCAAGCGTTCCAGCAATGCTGCACGTATACTCATAAAATGTCTAAGATTCGTGTAATTAAAAAAAAATGATATTCAAGTTTAAGTTCAAGTTTCCAAGTTTTTCGTAATCCGATATCAGTTAATTCGCAAAAGTCATCCGTTACTGAATATTTGCTGGTTTTCTAAATTGAGCAAAATTTCAATGCAATTATCTTTTTGTCACAAAAAAGTAAGTTAGGCCAATTGTTTAAAAAAGTTTTTTTATAGTGAAAAAATAAAATTGAGTCGGAATGAGCCGAGTGGTAATAAACAATAAGTCTTTTTTTTTTTTAATAAAACATTGTTAGAAAAATTGGTGTTTACCGCAAGGAGCCAAATTCGGCGAATTCTATTATCAAGTAGACCGGCGCACCCGCCGACGTGCAGGCGCCCAGAAGTCTAATGACGTTCGGATGTTGCGCCTCCTTGAGAAGTTGATATTCCGACAACAGATCGGCGAGTTCCGAGGCGCTCGCATCCTCCTTGAGCGTCTTAACAGCGACTGTCGTCGGTCCCGGCCATCCGCCGATGTCGACGGCTTTGGCTCGCAAAACTCGGCCGAATT
Organism: Ischnus inquisitorius; assembly: GCA_963924025.1. Taxonomy (NCBI): domain Eukaryota; kingdom Metazoa; phylum Arthropoda; class Insecta; order Hymenoptera; family Ichneumonidae; genus Ischnus; species Ischnus inquisitorius. The sequence goes on from OZ001249.1 coordinate 3,589,245, forward strand.
CTCCCTCGCCGAGAACCTGCTCGATCGTCAATCTCGCACGAGGGAACTCCCATTTCGGGTCGGGCTGTTCGTGAATAGCGATGTTAGTTTGATTAATCATTCGTGCAACAACTGCGTATTTTTCCGGAGATTTTTTACAATTTAGCATTTCTTTTTGTTATCGTTTAATCAATTTTTCACAACGCAGTACTCGTCAATAATTATTCCTTCTCGGTACTCGAAAATTTAATTTATCAACTTTCTCGACAACTTAATTTGGCTTATAATGTTTCCTCGACATTTCGTTTCTTTATGCTTTTTTTTTCAGTATAAAAATTGTCTACTTTTTCAACAACGTTAATCAAGAATTTGAAAAAAAAAATACACTCAGTCATTATTGGAACTGTTTTCGTATCGCAGCAACTATTTGTTTGTTACCTTTTTCGTTTTCGATAAATTGCGAAGCATTCGCGCATCGGAATGAATATTTTCAGTAACTAAGGTAATTTATCGAAAAATGTTCAATTCTACATCGAAGAGCCTTATCTTCTTCTTCGTGTGCAATGGAGCTTCGTGAAAAAAAAATATAAATAATCGAAAGAAGAAAGGAGAATCAACCCCGTTATCGTTCTCAATTTGCTTGAGCGGAGAATTTAGCTTTCGGTACGCTGAACAATCGATTTTCGCTTTGTTGCCCCGAGGTCCATTCACCCTTGTCCCGCGCTTGCCCCCCTCGCGTGAATTTCAAAAGCTCTTTTCGCTGCGATTGAGCCGAACGACGAGTGTTCGAGCCGGGGTCAAAGCCAAGAGTCTGCCTCATAATCGTGGCCATTATTCGTCGCTCGATTAAATTTCGAGTGCCGTTCAACGTGCCGATATTCGCCCGAAACAGCCGCGGAAGCTCGAGAAGCAAAAATCGATCGTAGTTCTCATTAGCATAAGCTGTACACGATATTTCGCCACGTCGCTTTCGGACTCCGGACAATTTCCGGAAGTCCTCTTTCTCGGGGGGGTTCCCCGGGCTGGCGTGAGTTACGCGGCGATCGTTATCGCGCCAGACAAACCCCCCCTCGAGGAATAATCGCGTAGCGCTGAATTATCGTTTCGCTCGCGGATAGTTCGAAGAGATGCTTCGGCAGTGTCTCGAGGGCTTACCGGCGACGCTTTGGGCAATAGTAGACTCCGGTTCAGGCCGGTGAAGGAGTCGAGGCCGATAAGATGACCGTCCCCGCGATCGAGATAGTCCGAGGGCAAAATTCCCAGTCCGTTCGCTCCGTCGCCGGTTCTGTGCTTGCACTCGCGTCGAGAGCCCTTCGTTGCGGTTCTGCGAATAAAAAAAATATGTTACGAATCGTGAAATCGAGGAAACTCCGGGAAATAACAGTTTCGAGACTCAACGCGCAATTTGCCGTTTGCCCTTTCGGGCTCGGAGCTAATTGTGATCGTGTAATATAACGCGAAAAAGGTGTACGAGTCGGCCGGTTATTACGAGCGAGGGTGTCGCGCGGCGGAATCGAAGGTCGCGTCGGCGTATGCCATTTGGCACAGCTGTTACACAATACTTCGGGCGAGCTCTATCGCTGCCGGGTTTGCATGTCACGTCGATAAAGATCTCGTCTCCCTTGACGAGCGAGAGTGGACTTCTGCGTGTCGCGAAGTATGTTTTATGTCCACGTGCATTATCGATCCGCGCGGCCGTGAAAAATAGCTCCCGTCGACGGAACTCGCATGTGTCCCTTCTCCGCTATATCGGAGCGGATATTTTCTTCGGCCTTTTTTCCTTCGAATTTCTCGGAGGAAGCCTCGAGATTCAACCGCACGACAGTCTCGGCGCGGGCAGCCGAACGGTGAAATATCCTTCGCGAGGGGAGGATCCCTCGAAGCGAAGAGTTCTTATTTTCTTCTTTTTACTCCGGTAACGTTTGTTATTACCCCGCGGAATATTCTCGCCGGGATTTCTCCCCGGTAGTTAAGGGCGCGAAACGCGAGAGAAAAAAACGGCAACGGTTTATCACCGCGAGTTTGTATGCTAAAATCGCGATAAGTCGATTCAGCGTTGAAAAGAAATTGCAGTACTTTGTTGCAGAGGGAAGAAGAAAAAAGGGAATATTTTTAAGAATTCATGGAGCGTCGGAAGAAACGACAGCTGCCAATGGCGCGCGAAGCTATCGCCGCATGGAATATGCATTGCAAAAACGGCGAAAATTGCCGAGGCTCGCGAAGAGAAATAGAGAGTCTCGATTTTTTGAGAATCATGCTCCGTTGTGTCTATGAAGCGTTTCGAGGGAAAAAAGCCGTTCGGTGTTGCGTCGAATTCGACGGCGGCGGATACGATGAGAAGCGTTGCGAGAGTTACGCACAGAGAAATTCTCAATTCTTGCGTTACGACGCTGAGGTAAAGAAGTGTAAGAAACGCGATATCGAAACTTCGTTTCGAGTCCTCTGCGCTCGAAGGATATTTCACCGGATTTCCTTGAACAGATATTTCGGCCTGTGGTCGCCGGATCGCGATTCGTCGCCGAATGAGAGATTTTCTTACGCGATTTACAACAAGCTGACGATCGTTCTGATCTGCACGTTCGCGGCGACCGTACTCGCCGATCTCTGTCGTGGCTATCGCGACTTGATGATAGTCACCGACGACGGCTGCTTTCTCGCCGGCGTATCGGTCGTGATTTTCAAGGTCTTCAACTTTCAGATGCGTCGCGAGAAGATCGAACGTCTGATCGACGCCGTTCACGATCCAGTCGAGACGCTGCATCGCTCCTCGGGTTAGTGAGAGGTGTTTTTTTCTTCCGCTTCTGTCGCGCGGAAATCTCGTTCCGTTGATCCCGATCGTTTTCTTCGCAGATCCGACGGTGGTGAGGCTCGTAAAGTCGTTCGTTCTTTACGAGAAAATAACGGTCTATTGTCTCACCGGTCTGGGGAGCGTTCTCGTGTTGGCGTTGATATTCTTCGTGCCGACGGAAAGCGGCTCGTTGCCCATCAGAGCTTTGTATCCCTTCGACACGAGCGCACAGCCGATGCACGCGCTCGCGTTCTCGCTCCAAGCTTTCGCAATCGTCGCGGGCATCGTCGCCATTCTCGCGATGGACACGCTCGTCATTGGATTCTGTCGCTTCACCAAGTTGCAACTTCGGATCCTCGGCTCGAACTTCGAGAATTGTCAGAGTTCGCTGAGCGCCCGAGCCACGGTCTTGCGGGACGTCGAGGATCTCGGCGATTCGTTGATTGCCAGCCCGTCGAGTCGCGAGCACATTTCGCGCTTCGTTCCCTTCGATTCGAAGGAGGTCGACGCGATGGAGGACTGTTTTTTGAAGCGCTTCAAAACTTGCGTCAAGCATCATCAACGTCTCGTCGGCATCGTCGGCGACGTGAACGAGCTCTTCGGCTCGAGCATGCTCGTGCAGCTGTGCGCGAGTTCCTCGATGATCTGCCTCACGGGATTTCAAGCCGGTCTGGTGAGTTAGACTCGTTTCCGCGGCTCCTCGTCGGAATCGAGTTTTCGTCTTGAACGAAGAAAGCGACTCGACGGTTTCCTCATCGTTGTTCCAATCGACAGGGCGCGAAGGAGAGCGCGAACTTGACGAAATTCGCGCTGTATCTCGGCGCGGCTTTCTCGCAACTCTTGTGCTGGTGCTGGTACGGAAATACGTTGATCTATCAGGTCAGTCGCGACTTGGGTAAGCCTATCGGCGAATGGACGTCGCGCGTAGTTTCTTTCCGTTGTCTCTACTCGGATTGAATGTGGACTCGATTGAAAATCCTAACTCGACGAGTGAAAAACGAAAAATCCTTCTTCTCGATCGTCGATCGTTCTCTTTTCGCTGAGTGAAGAAGCAAAGTGCGCCGCGAACTGGAAAACACTTTTTTTATTCAAAATTTTCTGTACAAGATTTGGATTCATGTCAACACGATGTTTTTTGTCATTGACAAAAATTTATATCACAAAATCATTTTTATTCGCGACGCAAGTGACTTCGTCCATACGCCGATGAGTTTACCCCGCGCAGTTCGATCGGTTCCTCGAATTTTAATTCGCGACTGCCTCGCGCGACGAGACAGAGCCAAGCTCTCGCGGATAGTCAATGGTTTTCCGGATGGGAGAACGAGAGAGATTTGCCCGCCGTAACGATCCTGATAATCGTCTCGTTGATTCGCACCCGGATGCCCATGGAATTGACGGCAGGAAAATTCTACACGATGTCGATGGACACGTTCATCACGGTAAGAATTCGCTCCAAAGAAAAAGAACTCAATTTCTTCACTTGTGAAAAAAAAATTGATAAACAGAAATTAAATCCAAAGTATCGGCTTTGTTCAGATTCTGCGATCCTCTTACTCGTTCTTCGCTCTCCTGACGAACGTGAATGACGGATGAAGTTTCACCGCCACGTCGACGCCATAGTAAAAGAAAAAAATACTAATGCCGTAAAAAAAATAGAAAAAATATTCTCCGAAATCAAATGTACAGTTTAGCGATAAAATCCAACGAACTCATCTTACCGGTATCGCCACATCGCGAAAGCCCCGACGACGACGACGAGAACGAAAAAGCTCGCGCCGACGGCCCCGATCATGCACGTTGGGCCGCATCCGCCGCTTGATTCTGCTGAAACACCAAAGAGCCCTGTTTTTACTACTCGAAGATTGTAGAAGCGACGGCCATCGAGCTCTGAGAAATCGTTTCATCGCTCTTTCGCCGCTCTCCTCGGAAGACTCGACTCCTCCTCAACGAGCGCTCGTTTCGGCCGGTAATTATCGTCGTTATTTCCGACAAGACTCGGCAAAACAAAGAGGAACCATTCGATTTGACAAATCGTGGATCCGCGATGGTCGGCCATTCGATTCAACTACCGTCCTTTTTGCCCAATAAAGTATCTCTCCCGTGGGCGCGAATCCACTCTAGTTCATCTCGGAGTATCCGGTTTATTTACTACTCCAACCAACCTTTACGGGCATCCGAAACGACTGTCTCCTTCTCGTGTTCCTTCTTCCACTTGCCGCTGACTCTTCCATCTTTACTGCCGCCGCCGCCGCCTCCGTAGCCGTTTAATCCATTGGCGCTTCCACCCCCGTTGCCCGGCTTCCTAACCGATACGGGACCGCAGGTGCATTGGATCATGTCGTTACACGAGCATCTCTCGAGCCCGCTGCTTATGCCGCGCCCTTCCTTATTCATCACGGCGAAGTGGGTTTCCGCTGCAATGAAATATTCACAATGAAACTCTCGATAATAAGATTTTTTCTTTGCGACCATGTCACCCGACGTCGGTCGCTCAATCGCCGATTGGACGTTCTCCCAATTTTTCGAAATTTTCTGGCTCGGATTTTGAGAATTTTCCTCAATGCCATCCGAAATTTTTAGTTCAACCGAAACTAGTACAATTTTATCGAAACGAAGAGAATTTCGGCACATTTGGATCCAATCTCATTCGGCGGACTATTCGCGCGGCGAACTATTCGAAAAGATTTTTATTTTTTTGAAAAGTCAATTTTGTCAATTTCGAGGACTCATTCGGAAATGTTAAAGAATTATTTTCATAGGAAAGAAAAAATCGGTTGCTGGGTGATTTGTCGAATACTTTTTAAAAAATCTATTTGTTAACTTCTTGGTATTACTTTTATGTAAACTCAATCTTTTCAGTACCTCCGATGTTGGATTGTTTTCAGATTTTTATCGCATTGTCGAGTGTTCGAAATTCTCTTTGAATCTCTCGCAAAAGTGACCAAAGTCAGACCGTGCGTTAGGGCTAACTTAAGGTACGCAAAGCAGTTGATAGAAATTCCGAGGCAAACGGAAACTCGTTTATAGAAATCATTCTATGTCGTAAAAATCAGAACTCGTCGATAAGATCCAAAGATCGAACAATTACATTCGATGGTGCAATCTTGCGGGCAAATCCGATGATCCAGCTGTTCCAATTCGTCGCAAACGTTGTCGGGACAGTGCGACAGGTTTGGAGTGCACGTCTCGTATCGGGTCGTCATTTTGCCGGCGTTGTTTGGATTGTCGGAGCGCCACACGCATTCGCCGGACCACGCAGTACCGCTGAGAAAAAAATCGATCGTTGAAAAATCGATCGCTCGATAGACTCGTCGTTTCGCGCGTTACTCACTTGAAAGAGCCGCTGCCGATGCCGCAGTGCGATTCGCACTCCTTTCTGGTCATCGCGTTCGCGCACGAGTGCATCGACGCTGTCTGATTGTCGCCGCACGCGTGGCTCTGGGAAAGCGTCGCGTTGACGAGAATCACCGTCAACGATGCGGACGAACGTTTCTCCGACGATCGCCATTGTATCGTCAATCTACGAATTGCCCCGGGTTATTACTCGAAGATTGACAAATCGATTCCACCGATCGTGATCGATCGATCGGTCATTTTTTGTTCGCGCAGCAAAAAAGCTTCTTACGGAATTTTGGAAGGCGCATTCTGCAAAAGGGTGGCGTTCGCCACGTAAACGATTCCACCCTGGGCCGTGACGCTGAAAATCCTCGAGTCCGGAATGCTGAAGGTTATTCGTTGATTCGGCTTGAAGGTGGGTTTAACTATGCGCGAATATCTCGTCGACGCTCTGGCAATCGTGATTGTCTTGGGAAAGGATATCGGCTTTTTGAGCGGCCCCGAAGTCGTCGTCGACGTCGCCTGATGTTGCGGGCCCACAAACGACAGAGTGATGTTCACCTGAACATCGAAATTTCTTAGTTAAACACAAAATATATAAAAACGAGATTGTTTTTTTTTTGAGCCCGGATAAAAATTTCTATCGGATTCAATTAACGCAATGAAAATTGCGAGACTGCGCTTTTTACTGGCTTCTTTGATTCTCGACAAATTAAATATCCAGAGAAGATGGATTATTTTTATTTAGTCGATGCTTTATCAACGATCAATTTGCTTGTAGTTGCTGTTGCAAAAACTGGTTGACTTTTTTTCTCTGCAAAATACGATAAATGGACTTGGCGAAAATTCCGACGAGATTCAGATCGATGGCTCTTAAGAAATCGCGGAATTTTCTGGATTTTGTTTCGTCAAGAAAATTATTATAAAAAAGCGTTTCGCAAAAGTTCTATTGAAGAGAGAAAAGAACTTTTTCAAAAATACTATTGAGACTGTTAATATTTATTTTTGCAACAACTTTTGCCCACCGATCGCGTAATCCATTATTTTTCTCTCGACTCAACGTTGTGTATAAAAACTTTTAGAAGTGAAAAAGAAAAACTGGTTTCCGTCGACGATGCTGTTCGTTTGAAGCGCCGACCCTTCGTTAAAGAGGATAACGCGAAGCGAGTTGGCGTCGCGACGTATATTTTTCGTCGCACGAATAGTTTCTCAAGGAGTTCGGAAAGCGAATGAACTAATTATTCCACAATTGCCGAGGATATCCGACGACGAGTTCTTCCTGACTGAAACCCGCCTCCGGCCCATTCCGCGCGCTTGAATCCATAATGCATGCAGCCTCTCGGTTATTAAACGTTCAGACGACTCGCCAAGTTTCGTAATTTCTTGGGCGCGGCATTGATTTCGCTATCCCCTCTTCGCGAAAGCTAATCCCTAATTAATAACAGCTTTTTTTTTGCCACGTTGCAAGCGGGGGCGTCGTCGCGCTTGCATCCGGGCGCTCGCGCCGCTTTATTGCCCGGATGTTATATTTTACAGCTCGTACAGTGGATTTACCGCAATGCATCGACGGCTCGGAAATTCATCGTGGATCGTAAATTCCCCAAAAAAATGTTTTCAAAAAAAAATGTACGTCATTACGTGAAAATTCTATTTACGAAAATTATTCAAAAAAACAAGTAAAATTATATGGGCCAAGTGTCATACCAGAAACACTCCAATATGGCAAAAACTATTGTCTTTTTGATGCAAAAAAAATTGCTATAAATAATTGGCGTTCCAGTGTTTGCAAGCATCGCGATAAACCGCTAGCTGTGGAACGCCAATTATTAACAGCAATTTTTTTTTGCATTACAAAGACGTAAACAGAATTGTCACGTACTTGGCGAACCTTTTTTTTTTTTAAAGAAAATTTTTTGGGGAATCTCATTTCTTTTTGAAAATTATATAAAAACTTAAATTTAATTAAATGAATAAAAAATTTGCTTTAATAAATTTAATAGAACATTTAATAAATAGAAATGGCCACGGAAAAATCTTTCTTTTCAGTACTTGGCGTCGAGACGCTGCCGCGTCACTTGATTTCATTCGATTAATATCTTACCGATTTGGGACCTCGTCCCGGCAGCAGACTCTCGTCCGTCACCTGCAGGACGACCGTGTACGGTGATTTCGGTAGGAGCGTCGTTCTCGAAAATATTCCTGAAAAAATTCAAGCATAGGCTCAACATCTATCAATCAATCGATAAATCATGTATCGCCCAAAAAACTGAATTCTTGCGAAGATTATCCGATATACGCATAAGTGTCTCGGGACCAAAGACGAGAAAATTTTTCATGAGACAGTACGTAAAATCTCACATTCCGTATCTGTGAAACGTGCACAAAAAGCACTTATTCGCAACGCGTGAGAATAGTGCGCACGCGTACAAACGCATCATTTTTTTTTCTCGCACTAGTGCAAAAAAGTACATTTTTCACGTCGGCTTGACTGATTTCTCAATCCATCGTTAAGACTAGGAGAATAAAATTGCTTGCATAAAAGAGTATTCTTATACGTGAAACTATATTATCCGCAAGAACGAAGTTTTTGGGTGAGCAATCGTTGAATTGCGAGTATTTTACTGACTCGTAAAGACAGCGGTCGACGCCGGATCGTCCGGTTTCAGTGGATGCTGGATCGACATTATGTCGTAAGTTATGTTGAGAGCGTTGTGACTATCGCCGAGTATTTTGACTGTGTAACGATTGGACGTTATTGAATCGACGTCCGTGACCATGAGTTCGTTGCCGTCGAGCCTCTCGCCCTGTTGAGTCGAGAAACATTTGTCTCAATCACCCGAAGGCGCACGCCAATGCTTATCGCTAACGGATGAGGGAAGCATTTTCCTTTCTTTCTTTTTTTCTTCATGTCGGAGGACAAAGTTTCGAGTCGAAGAGCGCTCGAGACGCGAGGGATTATCTCGGTCGTTCGTCACTTCGGGCGAGTTTAAAGGAGGAGAGAAAAAAAAGCGAAACGGTGACGAAGAACACGGAAGAATGAAAGCGCGGTGAATGCTTTAATCAGGATCAAGCTCAACGCCGTAGTTCCCGTTTTCCCGAAGCATTCTCTCATCCCTCTCGACTGGCGTGCACTTCGTGACGCTTTTTTTTCAACATTTTTCTTGAAACTAAAAATAAAATACAATATTTTCTCGGTTACGTTGGATGCGCGTCGTTGCATTCTCACCACAGTGAAGTCGTGCAAATTGATCTGTACGTGGCTGTCCAACTGGGCGACCGGCGGATTGTCGTCCTCGTCGAGTACGTCGATCGACAGATTCGATTCCGGTGCGTGCTGATTGCCGGTTTTTTCCTCCCAAACAACGCAACGCACGCGTACCCGCACGTGCGGTCCGGGGCCGCCCGGGAATTTGAGACTGTCGCGATCGAGCGAAGCGTTGGAGAATATCTCGTCGTCGACGATGTGAAAGTAATCCGTACCTTATGCGGGAACAAAACGAAGAAAACGTGATGAGAATGTAACAATTTTTTCATCTCGCTCTGCGCATCAACCGCGTCGCGAGAGCGGTTATCAATTTTGCGTTCCGTACCGTTCAAAAGCTCGTAGCGGGTGATACGAAAATTCGGACATATTTCACGATAGGCCGGAGGTCCGATTTTTCCGAGCATCGTCGGCGGTCGATTCTCGTAGACCTGGTACTTCGAGACATTCCAGAAGCACATGTCCTGTCGATCGACGAAAAATGAAGAAAATACATTACAGAAGGGAGAGAGTTGGAGAGAAAAGATGGAAAAAAGTGGAGGGATCGAAAAACGGCGACGAGAGAAATCGGTCGAATAGCGAAGCGGCGTTCATCGCACGCTCGAGCTCGCTCCGTTAAATTTTAATTGGATAAACGTTATTGGATTGACGGGCTGGTTGGAAGTTGTTACCTGCACGTAATTGCTGCAGTTGATCCGATCGCCCTTCGTGTCAATGGGCTGTACGCTAATTTCGAGAAACGCCTCGTCGCTTCCTCGTTCGGTCGCCTCGACGATTATCGTTTTCGATGCTCCTAAATTGCAAACGATTGTCCTTGTTAATCTTTCACCGTTTATCGATACTTTTACTCCTGACAGGACAGATACGAACGACCGAGCGACGATTCGGTTTTTGCAAATGTTCGAATACTCGAACGCAACATCGTTCAGCCATTCGGGAAGTTGGGTCTTGCTTTTTTCGAGGGATTCCAATGTTTCTTTGAGAAGAGAACTAAAAAGAGCATTCCAAAGGCTTTCCGATGAGAAGAATATGAAGTCAATTGACCTTGCAAAGTCTTGATATTGCATAATAATAATAATGTCGAAGAATTATTAAACAATTGGTTTGAGGGGAGTAGGCATCGAAAGTTGCCAAAAATTTTCGTTTTTTTTTGTTTTTTTTTTTATATTCTGTTACTACAATCTCTTCCGAATATTTTGGCGCAAAGCAAACTGGAAAATTCTGCTGTTTCTCTGCTGATCTGTTTTTGCTGGAAACAGCATTTTATACTAGTTTTGTCACGATAACTCAAAAACGATTGAGGATATCGACTCGTTTTTTTAAATCAAAACTATCAACTTTCTCTACAAAGTGAACCTGAAACTATGTAAAAAAATTTTTATTATTATTATTGTTATTACAACAAATGTCATCCGTTTTTGGATGTTTTTCGAATTTTAGCCGCCATTTCTGTAATTTTCATGGTTTTTCGGAAATTTTAGGTTCAATCCGTAGAGGAACATCTCCCGAAGAGAATGGCATTTGAAAATTGCCCCAAACTTGAAACGGCCACTCGGAATCGTGGCAACAAGAGAGCAGCGCGTGTGACGCGTGGCCATCTTTATCCTTTCGTATCTCTCTTAAACATTCATATTTTCGAAGCTACAGCCTCTGAATTTAATAGCCAACATTTTTATAAAAACGCTGCGAAAAAGAAAATGAACTTATGTTGTTTCGTTTCTTCACAAATGCCATGTGAATTTTATCCCACTTTTGGCCCGTTTTCGCTGCCTACTCGCCTCAAAAGAAAATTGTTGATCATTCAGTACATTACATAAAAAACTTGTTCAACGAATTACCCGACGAGCCAACTGTTTTTTCGGACGAAAATTAATTGTTAATATTTCTTAATACGTACAAAAAAATTCTTGAGAATCGCGCATTCGGGCAAAGTGCAATGGGTTGAAATTCTATTTGTAGGATATTTTATTTTCGGCAAAGAGACTTTCGAGACATTGATAATCACGGGATAATCTAGGCTACCCAGTCATTTATTTCTTTCCCCGGCTTTTTTTTCCGTGGCCATATTTTCTGCCAACCTTAAGTAGGGGAGAGCGGGGCAAAATGGTACGAATGGTCAAATAAGGTCTCCCGTATGATAGAATTGGGGGCGAAATGGGACAAGAGAAAGTCCCGTCGAAGTAGATTTTGTTGCTGTCCCATTTTGCCCCAATACCATTCTGCCCTGGTCCCATTGTGCGTGAATACCATTTTGCCCCGGTATGCCGTTCTGCCCCGCTCTCCCCTACTTAAGAACGAGAAAAGACTCTCACCCTTCCTCGGCAAACTATTCAACAATATTTTGCCACTTCCGTTGACCAGCGTCGCGAATTTTTCTCTCGTCGAAGTGATCTTGTAATCGGCGCTCTTCGGTAACGAAGAATCGTTCCTCAGTGTTCTAAGGTCGAGCAGCGTCAACTCCTTGCTCAATCGACCATCGTCGTTCCCCAAATATGGTATCCGCAGTGTCAACTCCGACTGCGGGAAGTACAGAGCTGAAACGAGAAAAAACGAAGGCTCGACATTATTTCTCACTTTTTTTCAAATTATCGTCGCCAGCCCGCGGCGAGCGAAAGTATGAAAAAACGAAATCATAACTCGTAAAACCGTGCACGCGGCCTTTTCAGCGCAAAGGGTGAAAACGTGCGGCGGCGCGCGGGCTCGGCTCGAGGGCGGTTCGCAGCTGCCGGCCGAACGACCCTGCGGAGTTCCACAACCGCAGTAGATTAAGCATAAATCAAGGACTCTCACGCCTCCGCGAGGCACGAATGGCAGACAGGGTACGTTATTTCGCACGGTCAAGCACCGGCGCGACGCCCTCGCACTTTCGAACTCGCGATAATTCGCGATCGTTTCTTTATTTTATGATTACTATTATTATCATCGTGAAAACAGCCGATTCCACGTTATTGCGCATTCATTGTGTAATTTAGCATCGACAAAGATCGAATATCGCGCAAACATGAATATTCCGGGCTTTGCGAATTTCCGCGTATTTTTTCTCTCTTTGTTTTTCGAATCGTATTCCTTCGGGCGTCAAAGATAACATATTGAAAGGCTCGTATTTCACGCGAAGATATTTCCTGGAACTGCGCTGAGGAAGAACAATGGACGAAGCGCTCGCATGTTCGAGCCCGGAATAAATTGCATAAATCTTCGAACATGCGAAAGTCCGGAACTCTCGATTATTTCTAAACGCCCCTCCCGCGGTTGGCTTTCGAGAGCTCACTTCGCAAAAACTGCTGTTGCCGCATGAACGATATGGCGTTAAATTCAACGTTTACTCTCCTACTTGGCCGCTAAAGCGAGCACGTGTCATGCTCTTTCTTGTCGAGTTTAACGAGACGATGCATAAACAGGCTCTGTGCGGCATTTCATGCGAGAGGAATATCGATATTTCGCGGAGAAACGTCGAGCCGTGAGGTCGGTTCCGCGCGCGCCCCGAAGACCCAAAGCTTTTTCGCAAGTCGATCATGAGAACTCGGCATTTCTCTCAGGTATCCGTCGAACGGTGTTTCGCATACAACGTCGGGGACCGCGGGTCGTCGAGAGAATATAAATATTTATTCGCGGTAGGAAAAGCCAACTCCGCCGCAGCCCCTTCGTTGCTTCGGATAAAATGTATATTTTTCCTTTGCCCAGCGCCGCGAAAGAAATTATGATATGGAAACTCAAAAGGCTGCGAACTCGTCAACAGTTATACAACGCCTCTTTGTTTCGCGTTGTGCACACGCGAAGCCCGGAAAAAATAACCACTGGAAAAACATTTTAAGAAATCAAGTTGATAACTTGCAATTGTGCGACCGATTTCTTTTGAATCTCATCAGCAGCAATTTCAAGGGCATGAAAAAAATCCGATAATAATTTTCTAAATATATTAAATAATTTTAATATATTAATTTAAAAATCTGAAAAAAAATCATACTTTGTTGAAATTTCTTGAACAATTTTTTGTTTTCTCAATTTGTTAATAACAATTTGGAATTATTATTATGCAAAATTCATCTTTTCGGTGCCTCTACCGTGCATGAATTTTTTCAGATTTTTAAACCATCGAGAAGTGTTTGCAATTCAAGTCCCAATACCTCTCAATTTCCTTGAACTTATGCGAAATAAACGCCACACGCTTGAACGACCTTAAAAGTGTTCGCAATACCGATAGATCGGTACTACGAACTCGATTACCGAAGTTCCCTCCATCGCCGAGCATCGAACTCTCAAAACAGTCTGCGGTGTTATTTTCAAAACGATGGAGATCAGCTGACCTTGAATATTCCGCGCGGAATCGGCGAGTCCCGGCACGTTTGCATTCGCGATAGTTCGATCCGTCGCGCACCGAAGCTCGAAATGGAAACGAATAACCACCGAGACCCAAGAAGGGGGGGGGAGTTTTACGAGCAAAGTGCTATCGCCACTTGCGCTTGAGAAAAAAACACCATTTCGATCTGTCGCCGTCGCGACGAAGAGTTTTCGATAATAACAGTGAGCCTAACCTCACCCACGTGACTTATGAAATACTAACCAAGCGCGGCAGCTTCGCGTCTCAGTCGTGTGAAGCACGCGCGCGGGCGATGCTTCGCCGTACGTGTCAAAATGTCGCGCACATCCACTTTTGCGTTACACTTGAACGGGAAGTAACGAATTCGCGATATTTGTCGCTTGTCGGACAACTCGACAGCGAGGGCCACGCTCGCCGCAACGATGCGACGTCGGGGCCCGCGCCGCGTCGACCTAGTCGGTCGATCCGAACGTACGGGTCCGAAGGACGAGCGCGGCGGCGCTCTCTACCCACAATTCCGCGCGCGCTCGTCAGCTGGTAATAGACGCGATCGCGAAACTGCCCGGAGTCGGTTTTTTCGAGAAAAAGAAACAATTTCGACGACACTTCCATTGTTAATTCGATTTGGCTCGGTGTTTTTTGTATCGTTAGAGTCATTGTGAGAGTTCGCGTCAGAAACGTATTCGATTCCTCGATAATATGAAGAAAACGAGAAAATAAATTCGCTTCGGCGCTATAAAATTACATGAGGTTCGGTCAATCATTCGTAAAGCATTCTTTCGATAGCGTGTTTTTTGTGCAGTGAAGTGTTGGGTGCATCGAAAATTCGTTCATAGCTCCGAGAACATCGAATTGGTAAGTTCGATCGAAACATTTCTGATGCTCGATGAAAGATCGCGTAGCGACCGCGTTGTCGCTGCTCACGTGGAAAAAGAACCGTGATTTAAGTTTGCACAAATCGATGCTCTCCGCGTAGGTCGACATCGTGTTTTCTTTGTGTTAACATTTTTCTTAAATCGCAATTTTCAAGGATTACATAAAACTGAAAAAATGCATATTTACTTTAAATAATGTACAAATCATTTTACATGACAAAAAATAAACGATACTCGTGCGACAAAGCGGACTCGACGGCGGTTGCGAACTGCCAGCATTCGCTTTCTCTCGCGCTAAGAGCTCGACTCTGCCTCGTGCCGTTGAAGCGCTCGATGCAGTTCGTGCGGCCACTTCGCAACCTCGCCGTAAAGTCCCCTTCTTCGTACCGGTATCGCAAAGCACTACTAAGGTGGAAATAATTTCTGCTTCGTTTCCATCGAAGCTGTTTTAGCGAACTATCCGACACGCGTAATTTCCGTAGTCAACGGAATGCATCGAAGGGTCACTCGGCCCCGAACTATTTCTCGTCCCGGCGATAAACGAGACTTTTGACCTTGATGAACTCTTTTTATTTTTCATTGATAGTTTTGTACAATGAGGTTCTGTTACAACAGTTTTTCCTTGGGCGCTATTCCTATTCCAGCGAACTTAACTAGCGATATTTTTGTAATATTTGTTTTGCTACTTAGAATTTGTTTAGGTCCTGCTCGAGGCTAGTGTTTATTGTTTCCTACTGGGTAAAAATTGAAAGAAAAAAAAAACACTCTAAGTTATTCGATAAACGCGAGAGGAGCGCGCGGGTGTGTAGGCTTGAATTTATACGGAGACAAAGTTCATTGCCGGCGGGAAGCACGGGGGTGGAGGTGACCGGGAGTCTCCATTCTCCGGTCGCGTCCACTGTTATGCGGTAAACAGTCGTAACGGTGAGTGCTGGATTGGTTGCGCTCGTCAAGGTGACACGTGATCGATATTCCCAAGGCAATTAATTGTTATTAGGTTTCGCGTGTTGGCCGGCAGTTAAATCCGTTTGCTTAACTTTCCTCGGTTCGCTCACCCTTTCGCTCGAATATTTTTCCCTCCGTCTGGCCCCCGTTCTCTGCAACTTTGTGCGGAGGCGCGAGAGATTTAAAAAAACAGAGACAAAATTGCGCATGACTCTGGTAGGCCGCGAAATTTATCGCGAAATTCTTCCAATGCGTATCATCGCGAAGCTCAGTTCTCGCAATCGTAAATCGTCCGGGGGGAAGGGACTTTTTTTTTTAATAAAGTAAGTAACTCGCGTGAACATTGTATGCGACCGGGGTCAAGAGCAACAATCCGATAAACAGCAGATAAATGTATTCGGCGTGCGGAGGGGTTTAGCCGCGAGGCCGAAGTTTCTCAACCCTCGCGTAGGAACGTTGGCGCTTATGATAATCCTTTTTTTTTCCTCGCGCAGCAAGCAGCTCCCGGGGGCCGGGAGATGGGTCACGCAAAAGTCAAGTTAACCCGACCCGGGGGTGGCGAACTTTGCGTGGCCATCTCGCGGCTCTGACGCGGCGCACAAGCGTCGGACGGCCCCCGCGGCGCGAGGAATTGTACACATGTAGGAACTAATACGCTGATGGGCCACGGGGTGGTTGCGTTTAACACAGGCGCAGGGCAACGGAGCGCGCACGTGACTCGCATTTACAGCCTACTGCATCGCCGCCGTTCCTTATGCTCGTCGTCGATCCACATAGGGGAGCGCGGGGCAGAATGGTATACCGGGGCAAAACGGTACAAAATGGTCAAATAACGATCCACATAGGGGAGAGCGGGGCAGAATGGCATACCGGGGCAAAACGGTACAAAATCGTCAAATAACGATCCACATAGGGGAGAGCGGGGCGGAATGGCATACCGGGGCAAAACGGTACAAAATGGTCAAATAACGATCCACATAGGGGAGAGAGGGGCAGAATGGCACACCGGGGCAAAACGGTACAAAATGGTCAAATAACGATCCACATAGGGGAGAGCGGGGCAGAATGGCATACCGGAGCAAAACGGTACAAAATGGTCAAATAACGATCCACATAGGGGAGAGCGGGGCAGAATGGCATACCGGGGTAAAACGGTACAAAATGGTCAAATAACGATCCACATAGGGGAGAGCGGGGCAGAATGGCATACCGGGGCAAAACGATACAAAATGGTGAAATAAAGTCCCCCCTGTGATAGAATTAGGGCAAAATTCCACAAGAGAAAGTCCCATCGAAGTAAATTTTCTTGCCGTCCCATTTTGCCCCAATACCATTCTGCCCTGGTCCCTTTGTGCGAGAATGCCATTTTGCCCCGGTATGCCGTTCTGCCCCGCTCTCCCCTGCACATATCTACACGCGAGACTCTCCTATCGAGGAGAGCCTTTGCGTGTCGCGCAACGAGCGCCGACCGCGCCAGGGTATTTGCATATTATTCCAGGAGCGAGGAGCTACGAACGAAAACTTAGTGAAAGCTGATACCTCCTGACACGAAGATTTTTACTCCCGATCTCACCTTTCTCTCATGTTACCTCTTAACGGCACTAGAGTAAATATGCTATTTTTATAGATTTTAACAACAACAGAACAATAATTAACTTAACTTATAAGCGAACATGAGAAAAAAGTGATCGGGACTAAAAATCTCTATTTTAATTGTTCATTATTACTATAATTATTATTGATGATTGATTTATTATTATTATTATTATAGTATATGGGTAATACAGTAATAATATATGTCCGAATATAATTATATACATAGGTACAATTATTTTCGCCGTGTTGACTCTCGAGTGCAGGGATTAGTCGAAAGATATGTTTCAGGGCTTTCCAGTTGAAGGTCCCGCTTTTCCCCTCAAAATGATTTCAATCCTTTTCGTAAGCCCCGCATGGTCTTCCATCTCGGTTATGTCGTCGCGCGTGACGCTAATGTGACCAATAACTCGAACGGAACTATCCGAGGGTAATTAGGATCAGTCTCGAGAGCCGAAAATTCTTCCGAATACCCGAGTCGTTTTCACGTTTTCTCGACGATGTAAAAATAAAGGTTCGACCCTCCGGCTCGGCGCAGTTCCGCAGTGACCCCCAAGTGTCTCGGTGCTTCATGCACGTTAGGAGACGGAAGCCTGCTGGGCGATGTTATATCGGGTCGTCGGGTCGCTCTCGCGTCGTCGTAACCCCTTGCTAACTCCAGTTTATCGTGGCGATAAAACGTTAATCCCAGTGCCCTCGGCCTGCCGCGTCCCGTCCGCTTTCCGGCAACAACTCCTCTCCGTGCTTGGTCGCTGAATTCGTAGAAACGTTGTCTCGTTTCGCGCGAAGCTGCGGGCGCGAGAGGGACGGCCGTGCCGGACAGGGAATGAGCAACGATGCGAAACGAGAGGAGAAATTCCTCGTTTCCGCATGAACAACCTCGAGACACGAATGACTCGGGTCCTCGTCATTAATTCGTTCGTAACTCGCGCTCGAGGTATGCGCGTCGAAGGACTTCGAGTACTTCCGTTCGAAGTTCATTCCGAACTCTCGCGAGGTCCCGCGATCGGAAACAATTCGCGTACTCGAACGACAAAACATTTCGCTGTATCGGCGAACGCCTCCGAGGCAGGAATTTCCGCGGGCGATCGATTCGAAAAACTATTCCGAAACTTCGACGACAATTGCGGCGCATCTGCACTCGCGGTCTCGCCGCATCGTTGGGCAGTCTCTCAGCGACGGCGGATCTGCACGCGAACGTTTTCCATTACCAGAAACAGAGACAATGCCGGCTTGCCGCGACGTCGCACACTCCCGTCGGACCCGTCGCTCTTCTATCTGTATATTCGTTTTGCCGTCTACATATCGCGTCTTTCATCCGATGCGACTGTGTATTCGATTATCGCCGCTTTAATCTCCGTCTGGATTAAAACAGATGTCGCGATGATTGTACTTTTTATTAATCGATAAAGCGGCTTGACGAAAATATACAAGTCGTTAATAAACGAATTAACGAACAAGCGAATGAACAAATAGAGAAATAAAGAGTTAACCAAACAAACAAATAAACAAATAAACAAATAAACAAATAAACAAATAAACAAATAAACAAATAAACAAATAAACAAATAAACAAATAAACAAATAAACAAATAAACAAATAAACAAATAAACAAATAAACAAATAAACAAATAAACAAATAAACAAATAAACAAATAAACAAATAAACAAATAAACAAATAAACAAATAAACAAATAAACAAATAAACAAATAAACAAATAAACAAATAAACAAATAAACAAATAAACAAATAAACAAATAAACAAATAAACAAATAAACAAATGAACATATGAACATATGAAAAAATAAACAAATAAACAAATGAACATATAAACATATGAAAAAATAAACAAATAAACAAACTGCATGTTTTTAAATGAAATTTGTAACGTACAATGCGTCTGTTATTTGCGCGTACGTCTGGACGTCTGTCTGGTTTTTCTCCATCCGATTTATCGACGTTTCACAATTATTGCGAGCAAGTCATTTATTTTGATGTATTCCACATTTTTCCGTCGCAGTCGAAACAAAGCTTTCGCGAGGAAGCGACGAGAATCGAGTTTACAGGTGTGGAAGAGAGAGAATTCCCTCTCGTCGGACGCGCCGAGAGGTCGTACATCGAAACCCTATTCGAACATCGAGTTACAATTCCCGAAAACAAGAGACCCGAAGTGAACACGACACCGAGAAGAGCAGCAGCCTTACAAGCGCCTCCCCGTTGCGAGAAAACCTCGCATTTCTTTTACCCCCTTCGCGAAAGAGAGCGAATTTCGCTGCGCCCTTTCCCGTGTTCTTTTTCCTTCTCCCGCGCTTGACGGGACTCGGCGATCTCGCCCGGTGGGAATCGCGCGAAGGCAACCGGAGAGCAACAACCAGAGCGGCGAGACTGCGCTTCGTAGTTTCGAGAAACGGGCGCGCTCAATTCTCTCGTATCGTTATCTCGAGTCCGGCGCGCTGCCTCTCGAGCGCGAGAAGCAGGGAGAAAGCAACGTTACGGAGGAGCGCGATATCCGTTGCGTCCCCAAATATAAACGAGCGGCACGCGCCCCGCCGCTATTTCCGTCCTATCCATTCTCTCGCGCCGGCGAAGCGGCGGAAAAGAAACTTTTACTACGCTCTTTATTATCGGATACTACAGCGGCGAGTGAAAATAAAAGAGAGAAAAAACGTAAGACCGAGGGGGATTTCGTCGAGAAAACTTTACACAAGCGAATGATACTCGGGGTGACGGAAAGAAAAATACGCGCCCCCCCCCCCCCCGCATCTTCCGGCGTAACGTTTATTTTTCTTAATTTTCCCGTTTTTTTTTGTTGTTATTCAAAAGCGAGAGAGACGAGTACGCGCAGGTGTCCAAACCCCGTGATCTATGCTCGTCGTTCACCTGCGCTCTGTGTTCGTTTCGTACGTCCGACTGATTTACCGTTAGGGAAATGAAAATGGAAAGTCGAGGAAAAAAAAATGAAAAAAAAAAAAAAAAAAAAAAAAAAAAAAAAAAAAAAAAAAGTGGACGAGTTGTGGAGGAGGAAGAATGAAAAAACAGAAGCAACAGCGACGGTTCACTGCTCGCCTCGCGTTATTTCATCGCGCCAAAGGACAGCGGCGTGGGCGTGCTGCTAAACACCGCTGCAGCGCCTCGTGGCTCCGGTGTGCAAGTCCGCCCGCACGGTTATAGGTGTGCATTTACATGCGCGCACGAATACTCGCGCGCGGAGCCTGCAAGAGCGAGAACGAGGGTGATGGACAGACGCGGGGCTCCGCGTTCGAGCTCGCGCCTTTTTCTTCGTACAAATATTTGTACACGTGTACAATTACGATCGCTTTACCGCGGGGATCTTTCTTCGCTACTGATCGCCACTCTTGTTCCGCGCCTTTCATTGTGGTCCTTCCTTCGTGGCGCGGACTCGACGGGGCGCGCGGGTGGCTTCGATTCCACATAATTGTCTCTATAGAATATTTATTTTTTAATTTTTTCATTGTGACGATGAGAATATAACGTAGTTATATTAGTTATAAAAAAATATAAAAATATTCAGATTGTTTTTCGATTTTTATGCAATTGAACAAGGAAAATTATTAGTATTATTTATAACACAATTTTTTTTTAATCATAAATATTGATTATGAATGTATTATATTATATATTATACAGTTAGAAAGTTATAAAAAATTTCTTTAAACAATTAATTGTATAAAAAAAATTCGAAATGTGATTGAGTTATTTCAAAGGACTTTTTGGAATTCGTGTGAATTTTTTCGGATTTTTTCTTACCTATGAATGTTGTTTTGTTCATCAACGAATCGTTCTACGCTCCTTCGACTTTGCGGTTATTGCGAGAAAATTGTCGGAAAGTTGTACAATCAAAAGCCGTTGCGGGGGCGAAAGAATATACCGGAGACATTAATTCTTTCGCGAGGGCTTGCGGGACACCGAGACTACCGGGCGAGCCCGAAGTCCCTCGGTGTTCATACGATTTATACGCGACGTAATCTTCCCGGCGTAAAAAAGTTTAATACCCCTCCGCGCTCGGAGTACTCGTCTTTTTGTTATTTTTCTTTTTCCTCGAATTTATCTCGAAAATGAATGACGAACGACGATCGATAATAAGATGCTGCAGGAATAAAAAAGCTCGATGTCGAAACTTCCGTTGCCGAACGAGTTTTCGCAGCCGCGCGCTTCCACATTCTCTTCGTATCGTCTTCGAATTTCGCCCGCTTTTTTGCTCGCCTTGTCGAGCGCCGCGCGAGCGCGCGATTTATTGTCCTTCTCGTTTTCGCATTACCTTTCTTCGCGCGAGACGATTTTTCTCCTTTTTCCCTCTCTATTTCGGTTCCCACGGCGAGCTCTTCGGGGCCGACACTTTCCTTTCACGAATTTCATCGCGGTCTGCGCCGCACTCACTCGGACAATCCGCAATGCCGCATTTCGCTCTCCGGCTTTACGAGCGGCCCGGTTAGTGGGCTTGGTATATACGAACAGAAGTGCAATACGGTCGCCGGGCCCGGAGAGCACCTCTGAAGATCCTTCTCCGTAATCTCGCGAAGCTTTTCTTGCTATACGGGATACAATTAAGGCGGTACTTGCGGTACAGTCGCAGGAAATTCGAGATTCGGAGGGCATTTCGAGGGTGTCCGAGGGTCTCGAAGCTGCTGGGAGTTCTCTTCGAATTGCCTCTGGCCGGACTGTGGCGCTCGCACTAACTCGAATGGGGCCAAAGCAGCGAGCGATTTGTTTTCGCCAAAGAGGCTCTCACGCTCGTTTACTCGTTCGCACGTTTTTCTCCTGTTCCGCGAGCAGCGTCGCGCGGTGTATCGACGCTCGCGAACGGATATTGGCTTCGGGCATCGCCGTTTCTTCCGCTCGTGGGCGAAAAAGTAAAGCCGGTTGACCCACAGAGCGGGAACGGCTTTTTTTCTCGCCATTCTCTTTTTTTTTCAGCCTATTTATCTTCCCGGCCTCGATGTGGGAGTTAATAAATGTCGCGTATTCTTCGTCGCGACGCCGATAGAATTGGAGCAATGAATCTCTTCGCTTAACGCCAAAGGTTTCTCAAGAAGATATAAATACTCTCTCGTTTTACGAGGCTCGATAAGCCCGCCGCTCTTCTCCTCTCCGCGCTGCCTCGACGTCATTAAACACGAGCTGTTTCGATGAGTTTTATCGCGCAACGAGGTGCCGCGAAATTGAGGACTGCATCGCCACGTTCTCGGGCGATGGTTCGATTCGGAGAGCATTTCACAGTCTTCCCGACGAGATACGAATCTCTAAAAAAACCTAAAAACATTAATTTTGCCTAATAATTGTTCCAAAATGTTATTGAAAAATCGTTGAAAATCAACAAATGATCCCATACCCTCTTTTTTTCAACGGAACTTGTACCTCAATTTTTTCGGTATCATATGAATTTTCTCTTAAATACTTCTGTCTTCCTCCTCAAACGCTCAACTAGTGACGACCCTAAAAGTGTCGTTTCAACATTTCTCAAATGAATTTTTTCGCAATTTTCGTAAAGAAAGTGCTTACGAAAATGAAAAAAACCGCGACCGTGTAAGTAAAATTCTCGAATTTTTTTTCATCTTATTACCATTCTCGCGCGTTTAATCCCATCTCGTTTTATGCAACATAGCCTTTTTAATGCGATGCTCGGGGCGTGAAGAAAATTCAACAAGCCCGTGATGGAGTTTTTATTTTTTCGGTGTCTGATTAAACGCTGTCGAATGAAAAAAAAAAATAAATAAAAAAATAAATAAAAACAAAAAGGTCAAAGAGTCGGAGTGTGTCCCTCGCATTCGTAAAATTCGATAGATTGACGCGAGTCCGCATTATGGATTGATGCGACGCCCGCGTTGACGGACGACCGCGGTGGAAGTTAAACTCGGTTGTCCGCCGCCCCTAAAGCGGAAAAGCTCGCGCCTTCCCGTCCGCCCCCTCGAGCGGTCAGCGTCTCTCGGTGTTTGCCATGCGCATATATGCGCAAGACCGCTCTGCGTTACTTTGCGCGATGCGACACGAAAATGACAGAGCAAACACAGCGAGTGCCCCGAGAGCGAGAGTCCGTCTAGGTGTGGGCTTTTGTAATAAGAAAACCTTTTCTGCCCTCCTCGCCCCGACGACCTCCGCCCGGGGCAAGCTCGGTAGCATCAATTAAAGCAGAATATGTCACTCAATCGTTTCACTCGCGGAAAACCTTTCCCCATTTTCTCGTCAGTCGTCGGAGCTGCTTTTCGAGCCGCTTCATTAATGCCTTTCTTTGTTTTTACATGGTCCATCTCGCTATTTGCCAATTTGTGGCGCCCTAAAAAGAAAACAAAGGAAGGGAAAGAAGAGCTTTCGCGAAACGCCGCGGCGAATTCCCGTGTGTGTTTGCCGGAGGAAATTAATTTTCTTTCATTTAGGGAAGGCCGGGGCAAAACGGAACGCTAAGCGAATAATGCCCCAAGAATGATCCAACATGCGTATATCGACTGTTCGTACCCTAAAAACAAAATATTCGCGGTTGTTTTTGCCCGTCCGAGCAAAAAAATTGTCTGGGACAGAATAGGGTACCCTCAGATTTTTTCTTATTTTTTGAATATGGATAAAATTGCCGGCAGGGGCGTATTTTGACTGGCAGGCAAACCACACACTTTACGTCTGTTTTCTCGCGAGAACGTCGTGCTTAATTTAAGTAAGTCGGGTGTCGGTGGTAGAAAGCAATAGGACCGAGCGAGCTGTGCAGTAGTGGGCCGACGACGTGCCAGCGCTCCGTTAGGGCGGTCGAATCTAATGTTTCCCATCAAATTTGCGATAACACATTTGATGGATATCAAACGATAGAGACGTTCGGAAACTCTGCCGATCTCCTTTTCTTCATTTGCAATTCATTTTTGACGTCCGCATTTTACCCCGTGCCTAAAATTTTAAGATGTTCTCATTCTGCCCCGTAGCAATTTTTTCGCACGTCTCCATTTTGCCCCGTACCTCAGATTCCTTCGATGTTCTCATTCTGCCCCGTACTTGCAATCTTTTGGCACGTCCCCATTTTACCCCGTTCCTCAGATTTTTTTCGTCGCCATTTTGCCCCGTACCTCAGATTCTTTCGATGTTCCCATTCTGCCCCGTACTTGCCATTTTTTCGCACGTCCAAATTTTATCCCGTGCCTCAGATTTTTTTCAAAGTCCCCATATTGCCCCGTACCTCCGATTTTTTCGGTGTCCCCATTTTGCCCCGGTCTTCCAGATATACTTCTTTTTTGGGTGGCGCGCAAACGCGGCCACCGGATGCTGCATAGCGCCGTGGTCGGCGTAACAATAAGTGAGATTTACGCCGCTCGAGGGGAAAAAACGTTAGTTCTCAGCGACAGGCTTCAGTAGTACGAATCTGCGAATGGTCCGACTCCGAGAACTCCGGCCTTGGCTTTTACCGCGAAGCTTATCAACGACGCGGAGATGGCGGAGAGAAAAGCTCATCGAGATGACGTCTCTCAATCAACGGTGCAGGGAATTATCACCCTTGCCGTTGTGCATCTTCCTGGAGAACAGCGATACGGAGAATTTCTGGCAATACCGCGAATTAATGTCCAGATCCGAGTAGAAACGGTACAGGTCGATGCAAGGATTGCCAAATCGGCTCCCACAACTGTAGTATTATTCCGGTCGCGTAAGAAATTCGATCGATCGAACGATTCCGTCGTCGTAAAACGCGCCGGTGGTCGAAATACGAACGGTTCTAATTCAGCGAAACTGCAGCGCTCGGAATGGGAACGCGCTTATCACGTACGCGCGATTCCCTACGAAAAGCCATAGAATCTTCGATAACGCGCCACTATTTTTCATTCAGCGTTCCCAATTATTGTTATTAATGCTGCTGTTATCGTTGATCATTACGATTGAATTATTCATCATTGACTTTTGGTACAATTTCGTTCTTACTCTTATTTTTAATTTGATAATTTATCATTTTTCGCAAAATTATTTTCAGTATAATTGTTTTTTCTCTTTTTTTTAAGAAGAAAAAATTTGACAATTCATAAAATGTCTCGTTTATGAATCGCTCTGTACGGAGTAGATATGTAGAATCTTGATTTCGCGTATACAAATTGGGAACTCGTAACGACAGCGCGTTTCCGCGATGGGGATAGTTGGAGCACGTACACACAACGGCTAATCCGTACCAGGCGAACCTCTCGTTTGCATGCGAATCCTCCGAACTCTGTACTTCGGGTTTTCCCTCAGGTTTCCTAATTCTCGCCGTTTTGGCACTCGAGTTTACTTCCGGGTAAGTTAAGTGGCAAGATGGGGAATTTAATACGTCTTTGGTCTATTTCTCGCCGGAGAGGGGGGTTTTGGTACGTGATTGGCCTGAATAAAATACGTCGCCCCGGAGAGGCATGGAAGGATATTTCCTCTCGCGAGAAAGCTTCTTCGAAGAGCGGTATCTGGCGAGGCGACAGCCTTGATTTCCTGGTAGAAATTGATAGTGGAAGCAAACGCTATAGCGCCAAGTCATGTGATCGTGTTATATTTGTTACATGTATAACACTTTCACATTTATACATATATATTCCGTAATATATATGTATACGTAACGTGACACACTGCACAAGTTACAGCACATCGTTGAAGTGAGCTCTCAGCCGCGTCCACTGGTCTGGAGAACTGATGGATTTCCGCTGGGAGACTGACACTCTGGTTTCAATGGAACTCGGAGTAAAGCCTTAGAATCGTGTTGTGCGACGATGCAAGACCTTCCGCAAGCGTATAACCTTCAATCAAGAGACGTTATAGCGTTTCGGAGCGAAGTATTCGAAAATAGTACATTCCGCCACGAGGAAGGAAAGTGCGCCTTTTCATCGAGCTTGAAGTTTGATACCCGAGCGAAGCGATGGCACAATTTCCGATGGGGTGAAAACGCACTTTCTTCCGGGTGCTCTTTGTCCTCCGACTATGCTAGAATTAACTTTTCCACCCGCGTAACAGTAGTACTTTTCCATCCTAGGGTACGAGTAGTACGTTTTCACCCTAGAGTAAAAGTAGCACTTTTCCACCCAGGCAAATGTAGCACTTTTCCACCCAGGGGATGAAAAGCAGCTGGCAAGTTGGTGTGCCGTTTCCACCCTAGGGTAAAAGTAGCACTTTCCCACCCAGGTAAATGTAGCACTTTTCCACCCAGGTAAATGTAGAAGTAATTGAGTGTATGCCACAGGGAAATAAAGGTTCCCTGGATGGTTCTGTACAGATTAGAGATACAGAATCTTGATTAATTCTATACAAATTAGGAACTTCTAACGACAAAGCGTTTTCGCTGTGCGTCTCGTTTGCAGTTTCAACAAAGAATCTGGAAGACAATCAACCAAACCGTATCGGACGGAAGCAGTTTGATTGCTTTATTACACTTTTTTTGTGAAAATCAATTTTTATGCTCAATGCCCGTCGGTATAGCAAGAAACGCGCGAATACTCTGCTCCTGCAGGACGAACTAAGCCGGTTTTCCGCGAGCTCCATTGTTCCTCTTTATGATAGCGGACCACAGCGAAGCGACGATAACAGTCGGCAGCTCTCGCATCAGCCAGCAGAGCCAGATCGATGCGAATTCGAAACGAGATTACGGCACACTACGCGCTGTTTAGTTACACGCGTACATAATCCGGCTTCTTTTTTGTCTTCTCTCCCTCGCCGCAGGTTTATGGGATTCATTAAAATTCATGGAATTTTAATTCCAACGCCGACCCGTGACATTTTAGCCCGGTCGATTCATTCGAGCCGCTCGGGAACACATACGCGATCCATCATAGCGCCGATCCAGTCCGTCCACATTAAAAGCAACGCGAGTTTCGTCGTCGAGAGCCACGACGGCGCTCCGCGGGTATTATTGTATCCATCATTTACGCGTCCGTCCGCCTTGAGGATTAGAATAACGATTGAACCTAGCGCGAACGCTTTCGCGCGCGTTGCGGACAAGTGAAATAGGGTCAGAGACGTACTTATTTTAGGCGCCCGGTTAGACTTTTCAACGATGTCGATCAAGGTCCCCGCGCTCGACGGCGAATCCGCGTCGCGGCTCGTAAATTGCGATGAAAATCTTGCAAACACTCCCCTCGCGCCGACGCTTTCTCCTCGTTTCGATCCAATAGATCATCGACGCTCGAATCGTACTTTCAATTGAAGATTTTGAAAATGTTGTAATTTCAATATTCATAAATTCGGTGTTATTCGCAATATTCGTGAGTTTTTTCAAAATTTCAGTTATACAAATATTCATATATACATGTGAAAAAATTAACTGCGGAACAATATTTGAAAAGATTTTTTTGAAAAATAGTAAAAATCAGTTAGTCGTTAATTATTAGTAGCAAACTAAATTCAGTCGATTAATCGACTAAATTAATTTAATAATTTTTCAATTCTTTGAACATTCATACGTATTCATAGATATTGAATTATTAGCATTTTCATGAGCTTTTCCAAAATTTCAGTTATACAAATATTCATACATACATGTGAAAATATTAACTGCGGAAAAGTATTTGAAAAGATATTTAAAAAAAATAGTAAAAATCAGTTACTGATTAATTGTTAGTAGCAAACTAAATTCAGTCGATTAATCGACTAATTTAATTTAATAATTTTCCAATTCCTTGAATATTCATACGTATTCATAAATATTGAAGTATTCGAATTTTCATGAGTTTTTTCAAAACTCCAATTCTACAAATATTCATACATACATATAAAAAAATCACCTATGGAAAAGTATTTGAAAAGATATTTAAAAAAAATAGTAAAAATCAGTTACTCGTTAATTGTTAGTAGCAAGTTGAATTCGGTCAATTAGTCGACTAATTTGATTTAATAATTTTCCAATTCTTTGAATATTCATCCGTATTCATAAATATTGAATTATTAAAATTTCGATCAATATTCATCAATGGTGTATTAAATTTTTTTTCGTTTATATCGATAAATTCTAAACTATTGGAATATTTGTAAATTTCCGACTATAAGCCAATGAACAATCGTCGCATCGACGAGAGCGGGAAAGCAGCGTTTTGAACAATCGTCTCGAGAGCGCAAAATGGATTGCCGCGGGGGAATAGATGTCCTTCGTCGATTCATTACGGAGAAATAGTGTTGTATCGCCGCTCTCGTGATCCGACCGCACCGTTGTATTTCAATTAGCTCTATTTCCGACGAGAATTGCGGGGGAGGGGGAGTGTCGTTTCTTTTAACGCTTATACGCCTCGTTGTCGTCATTGACGTAACAACACTCTCGCGGATATTGCGCGGGCGGTTTGCCCGGCCTTTGGATGGATCCGTTTCGTAAAAAAAAAAAAAAAAAAAAAAAAATTGCTGTCCTCTCGGTAGTTATTTAGGTTAGGCGTGGCACAGCGCCCGAGGGACCCCCCTTTGTTATCCGTTTCACCTACATAAATGTATCGTTACAGCTTTCTCCCGACTGCGCGCACACAGACGGCGCGTTCTTCGTACGCTTTTTCGTTCGGGGAGATTAAAAGTCCGACTAATTAATAAAATTATGCGTCCCGTTCGTCGTTCGGCGCGTGAACATTCTCGAAATCGTGCGAGCAAATATCTTCAACGGAATAATTATGAAGATTACGAACTTTCAGCACTTCGATTAATTTTAATTAAACAACGAAGATCTTTGTCAGTGATGTTTACGACCTGCGAAGCTTCTCTGCTATTTCCCAAATAAAATTTTCGTACAAAAACAGTTTGTTACAAAAATCGTGAAACAGTTTGTACAGCGTAGAAAATGTAATCCCGATTCACTCAACTTCAGTCGTCGTTTCCGTCGCTTTTTTTTCTCTTTTCACCGATTCAGCCTAATAAATAACACCAGATCGCGCTGCCCAGCCCAGTCGGATTGCCTCATATTTCGTGGTTAATGAAAAAAAACACATTTCTTCGATGGCGATCTGTCCTGGCCGTTCGTAGGTTTATCGGTGACCACGAAAAAGCGCTCACAATACAGTCGTAATCCAATCAAATCGTCAAATGTGTTTTTGGGACGGTTCTTCTTCATCGATTTTCCATTCTCGTTCCGTCGCCGATTCCTTTTTACACGGGGTTAAAATATTCGTCAATGCGTAATTAATATCGACCGCATTCAAAAACGAGATCCATAAATTCCGGCTCGGTTCGACGAAATATCTTGTTAGCTTGAAAGTTAATTCGTATGATTATCAGAACCGAGAAAGAGCTTAAATGATGCAGGAGAATGAAAGCTCGAAAGACGACATTGCCAGATTCATCACTTATGAATCTCATTTTGATCGTTGTCCCTGGCCTGTTCGATGATGTCGAGGCGTCGATATCGTCGATATCGACGACCATCCACATCGCCTTGCGATACTATCAGCCCTGGTAACACACACGGGCATTGCAGTTGGATATTTTCGTACGGCGTGGTTCTGAAAAATAAACAGAGCGCAGTGGCACACACGAATGGACTGCAAGGCCGACCGGAGCCGTTCTGGTTATTCCTTTCGTTGGATCGCTCAAGTACCCGGCAGTGATCGATTGTGAATTTTCTAGGCCGCACACAAAGGTCAGCGCTGAATTTGCCATTAGCAGAGTCGAAATTCGCCGGCGTTGTTTCGCGTCTTCTCGTGTATCGGGAACATGTAGGGGATGGCGGGGCAAAACGGCATACCGGGGCAAAATGGTATTCACGGACAATGGAACCAGGGCAGAATGGTATTGGGGCAAAATGGGACAGCGAAAAAATCTACTTCGATGGGACTTTCTCTTGTCCCATTTTGCCCTAATTCTAACATACGGGGGACCATTTGTTCGACCATTTCGTACCATTTTGCCCCGGTATGCCATTTTGCCCCGCTCTCCCCTACATTAAAACTTCCACAACGTTGTGCTGCGGCGTAGCGGAATTGTTTCTCGAAGGCAAGCCGAGAGGCGTCATCCGAGAACGCATCTGTAACTACACGCGATTGGTGCCGCGTTAGCGGGCGGTCGGGGTTGTTCGAGTTAACACAATTTACAGCTTTCGCGGATGCTGTTACGCCGCAACGACTCGGCAACCGAGAACAAACGGTGCGCGGATGAACTTCACTCTTGGTGGTCGGCTGTTGAATCGAATGGGCTGCTTTTAAGCTTGCGGTTGATGGAATTGCCGCACAGAAACGCGCTCAGTACTCGCACGATTTTGCGTTGCAACCAGCGAATCCACTCACGACATTAAGCTACTTGTTTTGCTTTCTGGTTAATTTTGGTAGAAATTGATCAAGCGTGAGATTCACCGAGAATTTCGAACACTGGATAAATTTTTTCTTGAATCAGGCTCACGGAAGACGCTGGAAGAAGGCAATTCCGGGCCAGAGCAGAGTTCTGCAGTGCAGCAAGTGCAGATGTAGCAAGTACCATGTCTGGATTTTACGAAAACACGACTTCGCTTCGACGGAATCACGATTGCTTATCAAAACCGTACCGAGAGTGCAATTTCTCATGAATTTTCGATTTTTCCATTGAACTCTTTTCTGACTTTCGTACATCGAGTTTCAAAAGTGTCGACGACGAAATCGGACCATGTTTCGGTTTCAGGAAAACACGATTTAGCTTCGACGCAACCACGACTTCTCATCGAGAACGTAGCGAAAGTGCAATTTTTCATGAATTTCTGATGTTTTCATTGGACGTTCTTTTCTGACTTTCGTACATCGAGTTTGAAAAGTGCTGATGACGAAATCCGACCATGTTTCGATTTTAGGAAACCCCGATTTAGCTTCGACGCAACCGCGACTTCTCATCGAAAACGTACCGAACGTTCGTTTTCCATAAAGTTTAACTGTTCTAGCCGAATCTTCGTTTCGGCCCTTCCTACATCGAGTTTCAACAGAGTCGAAGACGAAATCGGACCATGTCTCGATTTCACGAAAGCGCTTGGTTTTGGTAGAGTCCGGTCAAATGCAAGATTCACTGAGAATTTCGAATCCCGCATGGGATAAAAATTTGAAAAAAAAAACCGGCAAAGGGATGCTGAAAGTAGACAATTCTGCGCTGCAAAATTGGCTACTTTTTACGGCCTTGCCATGCAAACATCTCCGTTCTCCCCGTAAATCTCGTGATAGGCCAATCGTGCCATTCGCTTCTTTCAATTTCTCGTTATCGCGCCTTCGTTAAATGTTCCATATCGAAAAATGAATTTATGACCCGAAATCCGGTCGCGATACTCTGTCGCAACGTGTGGCAATATTCGCCGAGTACTACAAATCTTCACGACCATTTGTTTCGCCGCTTGTATATATAACCGGCGGGAGGGGGGGGGGGAGGGCGTTAGAGAAAGATGTAGAGTCGAGGAACGGATAAAAATAGCCGGTAAATACAAAGATTGCGAATAGAGGTAGGGAAAGCGAGAAGTCCAGTGTAAACTCGTGGCTGCGGCCGAGGTTAAGGCCAACAGAAGACTCGCATGCCGGCGCGCAATGATTAGTACAGTCGAGATTACGTCCAGTGCCATATGAACCGGGGTATATTCTGGTAGCGTCGGCTATACACAGAACCAACCGCGTAAACACGGGCCTCCAAGCCAATCGATATACTCTGGCATGTCCTGTGGCCCTGTTGAACCGGCACGAGATTCGCGGCATCACGAAAGCCGATTCTACCGAACGGACGCGCACGAACACAGACGGAATGGCCACAAAATTCACGTGGACTTCGGGTGCGTGTGCGTCCGGGGGAGATGCATTTTACGAGGGTGCGTAACGACTCGTCTAACGACCCCTTTTTACGTTTCCTTTTTGCCTTTCCGAAAAATCGATTCTTCCACATCGTCATTAGGAGTCTCGGGAGACTCCGTTTCTGGACTCGCCTTGTGCATTCGAGCGATTCTCTCCCACAGCTTTGTGTGAGTGCATTAAAAAATGTATGTATATTGACAAAGATTGTTTGAGGTCTTTGAGAATCAAGCCCGACAGCTTGACTACGCGTGATCTTTTCCCTACCAAAGAGACTCGAGAGAGCCGGCGTAGAATGAGCCTAAATGTTTGGTGTTCCGCACGGGAAATAATTTGTATTCTCGGTTGAATGCCCGTCTTGTACACAAGCGACGCACAGTGCGTTTCGAGCGGGGGGGGGGGGAGGAAGTGGGAAATATAAAGGTACACGAGACTGCCCGAGATCTCGTTAAGGGAACCCATCGCGAGCCGGTGAGACTCTAAAACCGAACGCCATTCGCGCGCTCGCCTCCGACGAGCGGAGCTTGCTTAATTGCTGAGCATTAAGATTGTCCCGGTGAATAAAAAGAGAATGAGAAAAATACGAGGCGCTAAAGATCGTGAGATGCCGCGAAGGGAGTCGGCTCTGCATCTACATACCGCATATTTATTATTGCAGGTTACAAGTGCATGCGCGAGCGGGCTCTTCGCACGGGGCGCCGGCCATCGGTCTCGTGCACGCTCGCCTGCACTCTCGTAAATCGGCGAATTCGTTAATTTATCTTTCCGCTATCTCGTCCGGAGAGCAATTAATGGTTCGCGAAATATCTCGATTCGTCCTATTTTTTTTTAATTCACTAGCCGCGATCGCACGCTTCGAGCGCGTACCTTCGTGTCTTTATCTGGTTTTTTCTTTCGACTTTTTTACATTATTTTTTATGTACATGCCGGACTGTTAAAATATAATAGGGAAGAGCGGGGGGCAACGGCATACCGGGGCAGAATGGTATAAAACTGTAAAGAAGGGTCCTCTATATGATAGTATTAGTGCAAAATGGGACGAGGAAAAGTACCATCGAAGTGGATTTTTTTCGCTGTCCCATTTTGCCCCTATCCCACTATGCTCTAGTCCCATTGCACTCCAACACCATTCTGTTCCGCTCTCCTCTATGACTGTATTTCCATGTATTTTCTTCCGCTGAACACTATCCAATGGCAATTTTTGTCCGAAGTTAAGTGGCCCACCGGGAACCATCAGAGATGGTTTTTTCTTATACATTCGACAAATCTCAGGTGTCACCATTGTGTTTACCTGAAAAAATATACACAAGGTAAGATTTTTCGCGGATTTTCAAATCTATTTTTCCAACCTGTTTGAGTCGGATGAACAATGGTGAGAAAGCATCTCAAAGGGGTACTTGCAATTGCAATTTCTTTGAAGAGAAAAGTTTCGAGCTGGCCGCGAAATTACCCCGAGCATCCGACTCGAAGATGGTTCTTTTTTCAAAAAAATTAGCACCATTGAAAAAAGTTCA
Source organism: Ischnus inquisitorius (assembly GCA_963924025.1). NCBI lineage: Eukaryota > Metazoa > Arthropoda > Insecta > Hymenoptera > Ichneumonidae > Ischnus > Ischnus inquisitorius. The sequence goes on from OZ001249.1 coordinate 3,622,549, forward strand.
TTACACTTTTCGTACTAACCGCGATAATTCACTTTATCTTAATGGGAACACCGGGAACCACCGGAAGGGTTTCTCTTCCTTTCCGGCCCGATTTCCAAGAACTATCGATTTCCGGAATTTTCAAACGGCGATATCTCGGGGTTGCGATGAGGTTGTGCGTTCAGCGAGAAAAAATACGCAAGATAAGATTTTCTGCGGATTTTTAAAAACGTTGTTTCAAACTGTAAGAGTGGGATGAACAATTTGTGAAAAAGCATCACGAAAGGGTGCGTATCCTGAGCCCTCTATTTAATTTTTCCTTTGTCGATTCAAAGGAAAAACTTTACTTTGCATAGCTTTGGTTATTTTTGTTGGCTCAACGTTGTGTATCACACTGTGAAAATCTATTACGCGACTGTCAAAATACAACATGACTGTGAAGCTGCCTATCGAACGCCTGCAGCTTCATGCTCGTAAGGGAGAGCGGGGCAAAATGGCACACCGGGGCAAAATGGTACGAAATGGTCAAATAAAGACCCCCATATGATAGAATTAGGGCAAAATGGGATAAGAGAAAGTCCCATCGAAGTAGATTTTTTTGCGGTCCCATTTTGCCCCAATACCATTCTGCCCTGGTCCTAATGTGCGTGAATACCATTTTGCCCCGCTATGCCGTTTTGCCCCGCTCTCCCCTATAGTAGCCAATCCGAAAGTGAATAAAGCGACAACAATACATATATCGAAAATGCGATACATTTTGGCCACGGATTTTTTCGAAAGGGCTTTCTTCGCGAAGATTCGCGGTGAGTCGTCCCTTTTTCGATAATCTCGATCATTTTTCCGTGCTTGTATTTTTTAAATAATTTTTTTTGTTCTTGTTTCTTTGGAAACTTTTTATTAACCACGATTGTCGAAACAGAGCAGAAAATTGAATTATCCAAACGAAAGCACATAATTTATTTATTATCATACGACAGTCCCATTTTCCCCCATTTCTCGACAAAGGCTCTGACGACCTCGCTCGCGTATTTACATAGGATTTCGTCCCCGCGATTCCTCGGTTTTCGCAGCCGGTCGGCAGAAGCGTTTAATATCTCTGTCGGCCGATAAGCCGACGCTGCAACCGAGCGAGCGAAGACTCGCGGCAACGTGAACGAGTTATTTTTCTAACAGACCAGACCATTCAGTCCGTCCTCTCGGTGTACACATACATATTGTCGTTCCAGAGCCGCCACATTGTACAATTCCAATCGATACTCCTCCTCGGGCACAGTTCAAAAGCTGCCCTCGTGTGCCGTCTGGTATCGCGCGAGCCCTTTGCCCACGACTCGGTACACAATCGCGAGGGGTACTTTGCGGACAAAATAGGCCCCATTATGCCGGTCGGTGAATGGGCCGGGGATCGAGAGACGTTGGTTCACAGCGCTAACGAGAACATCTGATCCAACAAAATCGGTTACTGACCCTTCGCGCTCGCGATTATCATCGCCCGGAACGACGAGTGAATACGCGAGCGTTGTAAATTTTCGATACGTCGAACGTACGCACAACGCGCCGTCCAATAGAACACGACGACGGGCCATCGTTTACCTATCGCGCGTCGACGGGGCGAGGGCGATCGTCGAGATTAGTCTTTTTGGCCGGTTTCGTCGAGGCTACAACGCTGCGCCGACCGGCCCTTTCCCCCGCCGCCCCTGCATCCTAAATCAATGTCTCCATTCAGGCGATAACTTATCACAGCTCGAGTCCGGCTACTTCTGGAGGACGATATCGCGCCTATAGCCCATTGTCCGCCGCAGGTTGACCTTGTGCTTTCGCGATTGTCCACCGCGCACGATGGGCACACACGCTTAGCGAGCATTATTGCGTCCCACGCGAGTTTCATACTTTCCTATCGACGGTATCTTCGCAAATGACGCTGGTCGAGCGCTTCCTCGTGACGATTATGGCGCAGGGTCGTAACACCGGCTCGCACGTGCGCGCGCCGAACGGAAAGCTTCGTATCGAGATCATTCTTTGCTTCCTCGTCGAGGAAGCTTTGGTTTGGAAGAAAAACGTAATTTTTCAAAAAACGTGTTCGAAATGTATCCAAAAAGTTTATGGTATTTAGAGAAAAAAAAATTCTGCAAATTTCTGATATGATAAATTGTATCATTTTTGAGATGTGCCAAAAATGAGAGTTGTGTCTGTTTTTGAGGCATCGTGTGGGGGGTTGTGCGCAAAGGCGGTTGCTTTCGAAATGAAATGATCCGTGAAGTCGTCCGGTGTTTTTCTAAGTGTCCTTGAATGTATGAGCCATTTTCGTTCTGGATTTGTTCCAGTCATTATACGTCTCGTTTCCACAGCTTTGTCCTCTCTCGAACCTCTTTTTTCCCATACCTGCGAAAGCCCCATCGTTACCTTTCTTCGATACGAGGAAACGAAGGTGCTTTTTTCGAGCACTATCCACAATGTCGCCCGGAGACGAGCGCAGAAGAGAGCTCGCGTGATGTGTCGCAGTTAGCTCGATCATTTCGCCGCTGGTCGATGACGATAGCAGGCGGTAGCAAATGAACCGTGGTTGTGCGGTAGTTTAGCCGATAAAATAAAAAAAAAACAACCCCTAAAAAGAACGTTGCGCAAAGCCACGGAAGAAAAACGTTAAAGCGCTTCGATAAAATTAGCTGCGCGCATCCGAGCACACCGGAGGCTTTTTTCCTATGCTATATCCGTTCGTATTTCATTGTAGATGCAACAAATTTAAAATCTACCCTGTAATGAAAATCTGCTGTGAATTATTTTCATCGATACTGATAGTTTGATCGAGTATACTGGCCGATTCTTTAAGGTAGCCCATGCGTAAGGTCCGCATAAGTTAGAGAAAATTGAGCGTGAATTGCAAACACTTCTCGATGGTATGAAAATCTGAAAAAATTCACGCACATTAAAGGTACTGAAAAGATTATTTTTGCATAATAATGATTCCAAATTGTTATTAACAAATTGATGAAACGAAAAATTGTTCAAGAAATTTCCCGGCAACACAACTTTTTATTTTTATTTTATGATTTTCCACGCATTTTTTCCATCAATAACAAAAAATTTCAAAGTAAATTAAAGAATCTGAAAAAACTCATACATATTCAGAAAAATGGAAGAATTGTTTTCATTAAAAAAAAGTTGTGTCGCCGGAGAATTTCTTGAACAATTTTTTGTTTCATCGATTTCTTGATAACAATTTGAAATTATTTTTATGCAAAATTAATCTTTTCAGAACCTTTGATGCGCATTAATTTTTTTGCGGTTTTTATACCATCGAGAAGTGTTTGCAATTCAATTCCCAATTCCTCTCAATTTCCTCAAATTTATGCGAAATGAACACCACACGCTTGGGCTACCTTAAAAAGTTGGTGTGTAACGTTTTATCTCGAAATAATATCGAATTGCGAGCTTTCGCATCGGAACCATTGTCGACGGTTCATCCGTACCGTAATTGGTCGAGATTTATCAGGAGGTTACGGGCGCACGCAGCGCAACGCAGAGTTGTAAATTCCCTCTTGCATGAAATCTCCCGCTACTAATTGGACCCCCCCCCCCCCCCCCCCCCTTCCCCTACCTAAATAAAGATGCAACACATCTTTTTGGAGGAATTTCTGGAGCCCAATTTTTTTTGTCAGAGTGTCAAACTTCGAAAAAAAGGCTCGAAAACAACCACTTTTTTTTTTTCAAAATTAACATATTAACATTTTTCTTCAGTTGTATAATATAATAATAACAAAATTACGTTTAATTCAATAATTCACTTTACTTTCAATCATTCACTTTCATTTCACTGTGAAATAGTACATTTATTTTTCATCACCATTGGGCTTTAAATTTCATGTACTTCTTCATGCATAAAAATTTCCAATTTTTTCAACACTGTAGTTGAAACGTAAAAATGCTCGCATCGGTGAGCGGCGCGACTGCCGAGAGGCCGACGATCGAGTCGGTCGCGATGGCGTGACGCGGGCAATAAGAAGGCCTCGCCGAGCCAGGAGAATCCTTCGTCGCGGGGGATGAAAAAGCATCGGTTCCAGTTACGGCAAAAGAAACAGCCCGAAAAAAAAGGGCTGCGCGAGCGAGAGCGTGGCGAGGAAGATGTGAAAACGCGTGAAAGCCAAAGGGCAAAAAGTCGAAGAAAGCCGAGTTAGATATCCACGAGTCGTCGTACTCCTTGTGTAATTATTGTGTAAGCAGCAATAAACGCGAACCAAATGATTGGAGAATGTCGATTGCAAAAAAAAAAAAATAGAAAAAAAGGCAAACGTCGTCGAAAAAGCTAAAGACCCACTTTTGTCCCTCGACCGGACGGAGCGCTTCAAAGTCTGGGTTGTTATTAGGGGAGAGCGGGGCAAAACGGCATACCGGGGCAAAATGGTATTCACGGACAATGGGACCAGGGCAGAATGGTATTGGGGCAAAATGGGACAGCAAAAAAATCTACTTCGATGGGACTTTCTCTTGTCCCATTTTGCCCTAATTCCATCATACAAGGGACTTGGTTTGACCATTCCGTAGCATTTTGCCCCGGTATGCCATTTTGCCCCGCTCTCCCCTAGTTCGGCGCAAGTAGTGCGAGGCACGCGAAACGTCTGCGACAAAATTATTGATCTTCAGCAATGATACACTTTTTTTTTTTTTTTTTTTTTTTTTTTTTAAAACAACGCGAGCGAACTGGCTCGCAGGGTCTGCGACGGTAATATAGCCGTGAGCTCGGTTCTCAAACGGCATTGTCGCGGATGTGCGTAAACGAGAAAACTTCAACGTCATATACGCGCGTTAACGACCCGAAGTTCTCGACGTTCGCTTTAGCGAAACGAGAAAACAGGGGAAGAGCACAGCGAAGCTGTGAAAAGCGCCGCGGGCAACGGATAGCGCGGAAACGAAAGGGAAAAAAAGCTCACGCCGTCCGACGTACGAAACAATGCGAGTCCTTTCGATTCGGGAAAATCGTCGACGACGTGCCTGATGAGTAGTCCCGCGATCGCGAGTACAAAGACAAAGAAAAAAGAAGGTTCTTCCTTTCTTTTTCACCTTTCCCGCCCGCTTTTTTCGTGGAGAAGATAATTCGGATAAGAGCGGAGGAACGCAAAAATAAATATAATTTGCTGCGAGGTGCAGAGAGAGTTTTGCAAGACGGAGCTTTTGTCAGTTTCAACGTCGAAGCGTTAGCAGAGAATTCGACGATTATCTTCCAGGCAATTGGCGCTTCACCTCGTTTTTATTTTTCGCAAAATTGGGGAAAATGGGGAAGATGAGCCGACGGGGCAAAATAAACAAAAAAATCGCAATTTCGAATAATTAGAAAAAATTCGGAAGAAATTCATACACATCGGGAAGGATCGTCAAATTATTTCTATCAAAGCAAAGTTCGGTTGCAGGCTGATTTATTGAACATTGCTTTTTTCATGATTTTTCCGATAACTTTTTGATATTGTAATTACGCAAAATCGATATTTCTGGAAGCCTTCCAATGCCTGAAATTTTTTTTCAGTTCTTCATTCCATTGAGAAGTGTGCGGAATTCTTTTTGCATTCAACATTCAGCCGGACTGTATCACTGATACTTGAAAAAAAATTCTATGAACACATATTGTTTGGGGTGAAATGGACCAATGCGAAACACTGGAATGCCGATGAGTAAAACCACACGGAGACAAAAAATTTGTTGCCAGAACCAAAGTCGGCGCTAGAAATGAGTATTTGTTGGATCAACCAATTTATTTGTTCGCCTTAGAATTTCATCGCTTCTTCCAACTAATATCAGTTTTCTCGCGCTGCAGTTTTGGCAACTAACTATTTTCCTCCTTGTATAATTGAATAATTTGAAAAAAGTTTAGTATTTTGCTTCCTCATAGAGGAAGCTTTGTTTTGACGAAAAAAAAGTCTGTGTCCAAAAAAATCTTGGAATTATCGAAGCGGTCCATATTGCCCCACCATTTCCGATTCGCCACTGTCGTTTTATCTGGTTGTATCGCGAATTATACCCTTCGCTAGGAGTCGATTCGCACTTTTCCTTATCATTCTTTTCGCGTGTACGAGCATTAATTCACGAAGCAGAAACCAGCGTGGCGAAACGTGTGGAATGAGCAGCGAGCTAGTCGAACACGTGGTGCAGCTGGCGTTGTCGGACGTCTGTGTGATCAGCGGTTGGGGAATTAGACTGTACGGCGGCGACGACGTCGTCGACGACGATACGGCGTTACAGGACTCTGGAGGATTAAGCCTATCGGCAAACGACGCACGGCCGAGAGGCTGCTAATAAGCTGGCGAACGTTCTGTCGTCCAATTACTAAGGTACCCGCGCGGTATCGTGTTCTATCGTCGATACTATACATCGTATTCTCAACGGGTCTGGCTTATAGACACGTAGAGTCGAACGAACGAGGGTCGGTTGTTATTACACTTGTGGGTGGATTTGTTCCGAATTGTGCGTTAACGAGGTCTAGACTACAATTAAGCCTCTTCCGAATACGAATTTCGCAACCCGAATACCAATCGGATGTCCCTTAATTGCTTCCTCAAGAAGCTTTGTTTGAGTAAATTTTTTTTTTTTATGTTTTGATGTCGACGTGTTCAGAATCTTCCGAAATATCTGAAAAAGCCACGTAGAAAAAAAAGTCTGGATGTATGGGGGTTCATTATTCGACCTGGTGACTCGAGAACGTGTTGAGATATGGAATTTATATCACATTCGGAGGGGTCAATTTCCCTTCGTTCAATTTCTAGCAAAATCTCGACTGTCATTCACAATTGGCAAAAGTAGGTCAATTGTAGGTCTATTTTTCTATTAAATTCATATTCTTCAATTTTTTGATGCCATCAATTTTTATATAAAAATTTGAATTCATCAATGTCGATCGGAGAACAACATTCGGGGATGAATTCATTTTTAATTGAGAGTCATCAATGTCCGCGCTGAATTTCACTCCGTCGGAATACCTTCAAAAATGGCAATTGCATTTTTCTTTTTTTCGCGTCGAATTAATTCGCTTATCGAATGAATATTTTTTTGGTAATTTTCTACGAATCTTTGACTTTGATCGCCGAAGACACGGCAACATTTGAAGATAAATTCGATCTTGAATGAGAATTAACGAGGTCTAGAATAAGATACACCGTATTCCGAAATAACATAAAAATATGATATTTCTCTCTTTTGTTATACTAATTTTTTATTTTTTATCCCGCTCCGAATTTCTTATGAATCGACTCATTGAGGCTAGAATGGGCAGCAGCCGTCGACACCACCGGTTACACCGTGTCTATGTTCGTACATTTAAGGCAGTCCAAGCGTATGGTGTTCGTTTCGCACAAGTTCGTGGAAATTGAGAGTGAATTGCAAACACTTCTCGATGGTATAAATATCTTTAAAAATGCATGCACATTAGAGGTACTTAAAGGATTCATTTTGCATAATAATAATGCAAAATTGTTATTAACAAATTGATAAAACAAAAAATTGTTCAAGAAATTTCCCGGCAAGACAACTTTTTTTTTCATGAAAATAATTCTCTTATTTTTCTGAATAGGTATGATTTTTTTCAGATTTTTTGATTGATTTTGAATTTTATGATTTTCCACACATTTTTCAGAAAAATAAAAGAATTATTTTCATGAAAAAAAAAAGTTGTGTGGGATATTTCTTCAATTTTTTGTTTCATAAATTTGTTGATAACAATTTGCAATTATTATTATGCAAAATTAATCTTTTCAGTTCCTTTAATGTGCATGAATTTTTTCAGATTTTTACACCATCGAGAAGTGTTTGCGATTCACTCTCGATTTCCTCGAACTTATGCGAAGTGAACACCATCCGCTTGGACTACTTTAATCTCACACGAGAAGAGCTGTAGTCGCGTTTTGCGATATAAAAAAATGATGAAACAAAAAAAGCGTTTCCACCGCCTGTGCAATAACCTCCTCTCGTTCTCGCCATTACCCCGCAAACTTTGTACAGCGATAACCTGTTGCGTACATAGAGATGCACTATTGCCGACACCTTCGACGGATATGAAAATTTTTATATGTAACTCGGTCGATCTCGTTCGTACAACGAAATCGTTAGCTCGTAGCCGCCTCTATGCACTAAACCCGACGTGCCTCGACTCCATGCGCGATTTATCAGATTTTCATTAATATACAACACGCGACGACGGCTGTGACAGTAGGCGCAATAGCCGAGGGAGGTTAATTAATTACCGCGGGCTGCATTCAGCCGTGCGCCATATGCGTGTCTCGTGTCATAATTTTTTTTTTTTTTTCCTCTACACGTATCATTTCGGGTCAATTACACCCTCGCAACTAATATACACGATACTCGACTCCCGGGAGATAAAACGGAGGGTTGCGTACGAGAGCAGTATTAAAATTTATATAAAAGCCACGATTGGAAGGGTTAAAAAAGAAAACGCAGTACGGATAGCTCGAGTTATCCGGCGCCTCGACACAGCGCTCGAAAAAAGATTTTTATTTCACTCCGTGCATAAAGTGCGATTGTACGCGCCCTCGCTTCGTTGTGCGTGCGTAAAGTAGCACTTTACGCACTAGCGCAATAAAATTTTGTACGATCCTCCGGTAACTTTTTCGCAACTCGTGTGATTGCAACACTCGTCAGAAAAAGTTTTATCGCACTAGTGTCGTAAAGCCTATTATTTCACACCGTGCGAGAAAGCCGATTTCGCGCACTCGTGAAATAAAATTTCGCCGAAACTCTTGCGAGACATTTTTTCCAAACTCGCACTCGTCAGAGAAAGTTTCATCGCACTCGCGTCGCAATGTACTATTTTTCGATCCTCAACTATCTTCGGTGCATAAATTAAACTCTATCGACGTCCGGGTCGGCTCGCGCGGAGAAATAGTGGCGGAGGGGTTGCGAGGAGTCGAATGTATCGCACCTGCACACACTACAGTTGGTCGGGACGTGTGACGTTGCCCTGCGCTCTCCTCTCCGTTGGTGCTCCTTCGCCACTGTGTGCATTAGTTCTCTATAGGTAGCGCATGATCTACGAGCGGATAGTGGCGGTCTGCTGTTCGACCCGGTGCCCGTTTTTTTTTTTTTTTTTTTTTTTTTTTTTTTTTTACTAGAACTCGTGCGACATTATAATAAGAGTCTCCACCGTCGGCTATATTACGTATTCAATAATACAATGGCAGAATAAACACGGGACAGTCCGTGCGGCTCGGAGCGTGTGATGGATAGTTGCTGAACAATGTTCTCTCACCTGATGCAAATTCCGTCGACAGAACGAGCAGCAGAGCCGATCCCAGCGAGGCGGAAGCACCGCGAGCGAACGAAGTTCTCATTGCGATAGGTCAGCCTCCGCGCAAGGGAGATGAAACGGAGACGGGCAAACTTTTCGCGGGCTTTTTCGCCGGCTCGATCAAACAACGTCGCGAAAACCGACAGCGAGTTGGTGCTCGGAAGGAGGGCCTCAGCCCGCGCGGAGTCACTGAACTCGACGCCGGTGCTCGGCCATCGAATGCAAATATTGCGAGCCGCCTTTCGCTGTTTTTTTTTTTTTTTTTCTTTTTTTCGCTTCAATTCTCTCGTTTTTTTTTTTAATTCGTATTATTGTTCAGACCGATTCGCACGCTCGGCGCGGGCCACTTTTGTTCTCTTGACTCCGTGACATCGCTCACCTCTCGTCGCTCGATCGCAAGCCTAATCGATCGGATGAATAAATCAATCGGTTAATTGACGATTCCCGACGGACTCGCGAGAATGCGAGAGAAAAATATCGACAGCCGCAACTTTTCACGATCACCGACTGTCCAATCAAATTCTCTCGTCAGTCGATCGAATTTATTCCTCGAATATTGTAATATTCATATTTTTTAACGGAGAAAAATGTTTTTTTTATTTATTTTCTTTATCGTCGATAATTCGCTCTCACGTTGAACAAATTTCACTGACGCGCACATTCGTAACACACATTCGACGTTGCCGACGATGAACGTCGTTGAATTTTTTTAAATGTCGCGATTTCCGATTTAAGGGTATTTTTTGGTTTTTTTTTTTTTTTTCTTTTTCAATGTGTTTTGTTTTTTTAGAAGCGAAGAATTGTACGCCTCTGTTAATTCGGGTAGACTTCGAGCCGCGTGTCGAACGTCTGTCAAGCAGCGTTTGGGACGGAGGCGTCGTTTCGGCGTCGCGACGCCACGGTGTTACGGCCGGCACTAAAACATCGTACGCTTCGCCCGCAAGCGTTATCAGACAATTTTCCCCGCTCGCGCACGCGCCGGAAGCGCAGCCGGGGCAACGGCGAGGCTCGTTCCTGGCGTGCTTCGGTGCCTAAGTCCACCTACGGCCACCACGCATCCAGGGGGAGTTCGTCCCTACGGTCCCTTCGACGCTCTCGAGAACACACCGGATAATTATCATTCTAATTGTGATACACATTGTTTTTTTTATGGATCTCCATTTCTGTTTCTTTGGATCTTCGCCGGCGTTGATCAAAAAGCAGAACCGTAAAAGTAGGTGCGAAAGAAGGTGAGACGAAATTGCGTTGACAATGCGAGAAACATTTTTCAAGGTCACTTTTTTTTTTTTGCTTTACTTTTCGGCCCTAACTAAAAATAGACTACAAATGTATTAAATTGCCTCTACTTTATTATTTATTTAATATATCAAATTTATTTGTGAATCTGCAGCAATCGTACTATTGAATGATCGTTTAATTTAGTTGCATTCATATTTGTTCATTTCGGTCCCTCTTCGGACTAGACCATAAAAATTCCGTAGAATTTCATTAAACGTCGGTTCCGATTGTTTTCGAACATTTGTTTTTTTCGACTCTACGAACTTGAGGGTTTATTCGCGCAATTGAAACTCGGTCGGTTCGTCGAATTCGTTAACCGAATTCAGCGTCGACGAAACTCGCGCAAAGTTGCATCGACGTGTATGCTGGCTCGACTTCTGAACGGGCACGGCGAGGCGCCCACCGGAGGTGGTTTCGAGGCGTCGATTTCGTTTTCTCACCTTTGGCCCGCCTGCGCTGCCTTCAACGCTGCGCTGCGTCCCTACCCGGCCAGGTATTGGCTTTCAGTCAATAGCCGAGCCGCAACAGCGAACACCGCGTAGCCACCCCATCTATTCTAATTCAATTAGAATATCGATTAATGTTGCGCTACGAGGCTCCTTGGATCGTCGATATGCGAGGGTTGACTCTTCGGTCGGACTCCGAGCTGCTGTCGTCGAATGAAACGAAAATGTTTCTTATAAACTAACCTTGTGCGAGTTGGGCCTACTTTCAGTGGCACCGTCCGAAATTAATTATTTGTACAATAAACAGATAAATAAATGAATGAATAAGTAAAAAAACGAACAAACAAATAGAGATAAATAAACAAATGTACAAATAGATAAATAATTGAATAAACAAATGAATAAATAAGCAAAAAAACAAACAAACAAATAGAGATAAATAAACAAATGTACAGATAGATAAATAATTGAATAAACAAATGTGCAAATAGATAAATAATCGAATAAACAAATAAATAAATGAATAAATAAGTAAAAAAACGAACAAACAAATAGAGATAAATGAACAAATGTACAGATAGATAAATAATTGAATAAACAAATGAATAAATGAATAAATAAGCAAAAAAACAAACAAACAAATAGAGATAAATAAACAAATGTGCAAATAGATAAATAATCGAATAAACAAATAAATAAATGAATAAATAAGTAAAAAAACGAACAAACAAATAGAGATAAATGAACAAATGCACAAATAGATAAATAATCTAATAAACAAATGTGTCTGCCGTGGCACGGATACGGCAAACGATTGAGCAATAAATTGCGCCATTGCAGAGCTCGAATTTCCGTCGATGTTACACGCCGAACATCCGATAATTTCCTCCGATTTATTTCAAAAGATCACAAAGGCGCTTTAATTAATCGATTTTCTCAAAACTTGGAAATTAGTTCGAGAGCTCGTGTTCGCGGAATCGTCGAATCGACGGAGAAACATTATCGATAATTAGCAGTTGGATGGCTCGATTGAAATATTGACACTGAAGAGAGCGTTATTGGGCCCGAGCCCGTTTCGTAAACCAGTGACGAAATGGCGAAGCGACGGATTAAGGGAATCCCCTACCCAATTGGTATAATCCTCTTACGACGAGGGCCCCCGCGTTCTCTCCCTCTCCCACTCGCTCCGTATACTCACGTGTGTCCCGCTCGGCCTCGTCTAATACGTATTTATTTCCGTTCCGGCCGCGGCTCTCGCCGCCACACTCGGATGTTAATGCCGGGACACGATGAATAAAATCCCGGGAACTCGATGAGCGCGAACCCAAAGACCGATAGCAATGTAATTGGAACAATTTCCTCGCATCGCCGTAATCGCAAAATTGTCAATGAAATTCGAAAAAAAAAGGGATTTATTAATCTCTATAAGGGATTTGAAGGCGATAGCGAATCCGACAACATTCTCGAGAAATTCTTTCGAATCTTTGGACCGGATGGGAGGCTCGAGTCGACGGTTCTCTTCGTCGCGACGCTCTCGGCAATCGTCCAAGTTTCGTCGGGCGATTCACGAGAATCCGATGAATGAAGCCGAGGCCGGGTAAACAAATCCGACTCGGTTTCCGGTAATGCGACGTTCTTTAATAGACTTCCCAGCGAAATCGCACTTTCCTTCTTTCATTCACTGTTCCGCCGATGGATTGTCAAATATTTTATTGCAATTGAAAGAATCGATTCGACCGTTCGACACGAAAATTTTGAGTTACGCACAGTTTTCGTAAAAAAATAATAAAAAAATCGTTTTTTTAAATTAAATTTTCATTTAATGAATGATAAACGTTGAACGAGTTTCGACAAACCAATTGGTCGAGCAAATCATTCGTTTCGCGGAAATAGCTTCATCGCAAGATTTTATTATCACGACACTATTTATCGACTTTTACTAAATTTTGTGATAATTAACAAATATTTTTTGTAACGGGCCAACTAAACATATTTAGTGAATAAACCCGTTTTTCAGCGCAGACGTTGTTTTGGGGAGGAAGTGAAAAAATGATTCGCGGAAAATTCGTCTGAAACAATTAGATTAAAGCAGTTTGTCTAATGAAAATGCATCTAAAATAGTTCGTCTGGAAGATAATTGCTCTTAAAGAACGGATCTAACTTGAGTCCTTTCGTCGAGACTCTTTATGCAGTACTGGCAGTAATTTCAGAACATACCCATAGCGTTCGGCAACTACAGCGGAGTTATCTATAGAGTTTGTTAACTATAGCGGAAATATCAATAGCGTTTACAAACTATAGTGAAAATATCGATATCATTTGTCAACTATAGACGGATTATCATTCAGACGAATGGTTTTTAGATTAATCGTTTTCAGAAGATTCGTTTTTGGACAAATTGTTTTTCGATTAATCGTTTTTGGAAGATTCCATTTTGGACAAATTGTTTTTCGATTAATCGTTTTTAGAAGATTCGTTTTTGGACAAATTGTTTGCCGATCAATCGTTTTTAGAAGATTCGTTTTTGGACAAATTGTTTCTCGATTAATCGTTTTTAGAAGATTCGTTTTTGGACAAATTGTTTTTCGATCAATCGTTTTTGGAAGATTCGTTTTTGGACAAATTGTTTTTCGATCGATCGTTCTTAGAAGATTCGTTTTTGGACAAATTGTTTTTGGACGAACTGTTTTAGACGAATCTTCCGCAGACGAAAAAAAAAAGTTGGACATCGGCGAGTCTCGCCTCGCTATTTGACCCACGGGATCGGTTGGTTTATCGCTCGTTTGTGATAGTCCGTAATCTTCCCCCGTGTGAAAAATGTCCTGCATGCCCGGTAAGTGTGTTACAAATGCATAGCAGGCAATACGGCGAAGTTGGGGCAGCGCAGGGTGGTTCGGTGACTCGCTCAGCCATCTTGGATCATTGCGCCTATAACGATAGGCCGCACGCGAACCCTGTGCGCTATCGTTGTAGCTTCGGACCCAGTTGGATACGCAGAAAGCTTTCGAGCTGGATACGTACGCGGCGATTTAAGGCAGTCCTTGCGTACAGTCCGGCCAAAAGAGAGTTCACGTGAAATGCAGCGACAATTTCGAATGCTTCTCGATGGTAAAAAACTGTGAAAAATGTCAAACCTAAAAAATGTGTTTCCAGAACAAATTTGCATAATAATAACTGCTAAATGTTATTAACAAATCAATTAAACATTTTTTTTAACACATCACTTATTAACCAAATCTTCTTCCGAGTGAAACTGATTTCTTAATTTTTCTGAACACGCGTGATTTTTTTCCGAATTTCCTGCCCCAAAATGTAGGATCTTTCGCACACTTTTCACAATAAAAAGAAATTTCAAAAATCAATTTTCACGAAATGCAGAAAAATTCGGAAAAAATTCATACGTGATCAGAAGAATTAACAAATCATTTTCATTCGAAAAAACGTTCGGTCGACGGTTTTTTGGTGAAAAAAAAATCAATTTTCTGATAACATTTGGCAATTATGATAATGCAAACTGAATGTCTTCAGCGCCTTTCGTAGGCCTGTTTTTTTTCTTTATTTTTATCCCATCGACAAGTTTTCCAAACTCTCACTTTTCACCGGACTGTAACGCAAGCACCGCCTTATTGAGTATCGACGAAGGGGAAGAGGGAGTCGGAGAGACCGGATGGGAATGCGCATTAACTCTCCATTTCTTCCGCGCTTCTGCACTAATTCCTTCGCACGAGCGCCCCGCGTAACGTTCTCCTTCGCGCGATGACAAAAGCGTTTCCGAGTTACTCACCGGGAACGAGGGTGCGCAAAAAAGAGCGCTGATGCGTCGATGGATCGAAGAATTTTCATCGATGACGCTCGCGCTTCGTCGGTTTCCCTCGAAACGACCGGCTAAAATACAATGCGGCTTGAAGCGGAAACTTAAATGGACTAAACGCGCGAGGAATAATCATCTCTACGTCGCGTCGAGTCATCCCTTGTTTTACACTTTCTTTTTTTCGCGACTCTCAAAACGAAAATGTTCCGCCGTTATTTAAGAACTCAACTCTGCGAATGACTTTCAGTATCCTCCGTTATCTTCTACTATACTTCGCGCTTTTACCGAAGACATTAGAGGGACGAAGTTCTCTGCGATCGGGAGAAAAACTGCGAGAAAAAAAGGATCTCTGCGAACTCTGCACTCCGCCATACTTAGCCGATGTTTTCTAATTGAATCTCGAAGTATCGGCGAACCGAGCCGCCGGAGAAAAGTTATTAGCGTCATCGTCGGGTATGTCGTGTCTTTTCTCTTTTTTCAAACTTCAGATGTGCTGCTGAAAAAAATGGTTCTTTCGCGATTGCCAAAATAGGTTTCGCTCGCCTTCTCTGTTAATACATTCGACGCTGGTTTCTCTCTTAATTCGTTGATTTTTCTGAATGAGTATCAACTTTTTCAGACGTTTGAGTTTTATGATTCACCACACATTTTTTCCATATAGAAAAAGATTCAGTCAATTTGAAAATCTGAAAAAATGCATAATAATAATAATAATAATAATAATGATTATTATTATGAATTTTTTCAGATTTTTAAATTTAAATAAGTTAAGGCTGATAATCACCAGTAATAATAGTAATTATTATTATTATCAGTCAATTTAAAAATCTGTAAAAATGCATAATAATAATCATTATTATTTATTAGAATTTCTTCAAAAAATAGAAATCTAGAAACTTTGCAAAAAAAAAAAAAATTTGAATTTTTTACTGAATTTTGAACATTTTGAATTTTTTTTTTATTCAGAATAATAATTATTATTATTATTATGTTATATTATTATTATTATAATTCAAAAAATTTCAAAATTTTTTTTTTTTCGAAAAGATCTTATATTTCTATTTCTATTTTTTGAAAAAATTCTACAAAATAATAATCATTGTTATGAATTTTTTCAGGTTTTTAAATTGACTGAATTACCAGTAATAATAATAATAATTATTATTATTACTGCTTGTTGTCAGCCTTAACTCATTCACGACTTCGCGAAGTCCGCCATCGCTGATTGCCGCGATGAAAAATGAACTGTTTAAATAGTTCAGACTTATCATTCGCGTGTGATGTCTTCTTTAATGTACAATCGTGGCTGTACCTCACGGGTGGTTAACCACTGTACGGCAAATGTAGCGTACCGCTCACGAGAGGGGTCTCAACTTACCGTGGATATAATCGCGGGTGCGCACGTTGCATCCCCTGCGATATAATAGAGAAAAGGGAGAGAGCGAGACTCGTCGGGGTTGAGCCTTCGCAATCGGTATTCCGGGTAATCGCGGTGTACGGCAAAAGCGTGGGCGGCTCTACTTCGTACAATTCCGGTAGCGGTTATTGGGCCAAACCATTAATTAGACAGATAAAGTGAATTTACGTTTCGACCAGCTCGACTCCCGCAGTGCTCCGTCTGCGCCTTCTCGCGCGATTCTCCATTCGTTCGATCTCGTGAAGAAGAAAAAAAGGAAAAAATACATTCGGAGAGTAAGTTTCTATTCTGATCTGACTGCATTGTTTTTTTTTTTTTTTTTTTTTTTTCACTCGAAAGCCGTCGAGATGAGAAGATAAACTCGGAGCTTTTATCACTCTCGAAGTGTCGTAACGCATGTGCGCTTCCCAGCCCGGTCGGGCGGGCGCGCAGAGGAAAAGCTAAAGAGGGGCCGAGAGCGGGATCGACGACGCGCGCTTCTCTCCCACGTAATTTATAGCTCGCTCGAATATATAGTGCAAGCATAATAGTCGTAGCGGGAAGAACGGGAGGGTGGCCGGTGACATCGGGGTATTTCTTCCTGCAACTTCCCGGCGCCTCGCGGTCCATCATCTCGTTCCTCTCGGGGCAGCGTACGGGAAAAGCCCGGTGACTCAGACGTCGACAACCGGAATCATCCCCCTGACGCAACGGAGTGGTAAAGTAAAAACTGGGAACTCCCTTCGGCAACGAGCTTTCAATTTTACTCCATATCGAAGCATCCACCGAAGCGAAGACGTTCGACGAGACACCCAAGTCATTAAAAAAGATTTTTACTCTCGGGAAGAAAAGAGAAACAAATTTGAATCTCGGGAACCCCCGCGTATACATTGATTGATGAATTTTTTATTTTCAATAATAGTACCCAAATTTCGAACGACGATAATTTGTAAATGTTTCGGAATACCCATGAATTAAAATTTTTTTTTTTTTTTATTCTTTGAGATTGCATTTTTATCCCTTGATTTGTCGGAGAAAAATTATTTCAAAGATTTTTCAGAATTAAACAAAATTTGGACGAAAATTCATACGAATTTCGAAAAATTAACAAGTTATTTTATTAAGAAAAGTAAGTTAGTTTTCGGGAGATTTTGTTCGACAATATGTTTTTCGTTCATTCGTTGGTCAGTTTTTTTACCAGGAATGCGACATTTCTTTGCGAAAAGCCGCGCAAGAGAAAAATGTAATTTTGGGAACTCGGTCGTTTTTTCTCTTCTTCTTTTTTGTCGTCCGAACGCGCGTATACGGGTATGGGAGTACGATCGTCCGAGGGAGGGTATGACGCTATAGAGGCATTAGAGGGTTGTCCCGGAATGACGTGAACACTCTTTCAGCCGTGAGCGTCGCGTGGCCGGGGTCGACATTCTCTTCTCTTCCACGGTCGCGCGCACACCGCTCAAGGAGCGAATATGTTAATTCACGCAATTCACGAAGAGTCCAATGGTCTATATGCCGGTTTTAGTTCATACATTTCTCCCGAGACCCCCGCGCGGCAATGTCCAAACACTCCGTAATATTTCGGCTGTTCCGGAGTCTCCCACGCAACACCTCCGGACACGATGAATTATTCAAGCCTCGGTCCTTTCCAGGCGAGACGTTTCAGAAACTTTCACGAAACTTGCATCGCCGCATACAGGCAACTGATAATTTTACCCTTGCGACGACGAGTCCGCGTATTGTGCAGCTAGGGAAAAAAACAAGAAATGTATTCATTCATTTATTCATTTATTTATTTATTCATTCATTTATATATTTATATGCAATAAACAAATACAAAATTTATTCATTTATTTATTTATTTATTTATTTATTTATTTATTTATTTATTTATTTATTTATTTATTTATTTATTTATTTATTTATTTATCTATTTCACGATCGCTTTCGAATAATTTTACAGTCACGTAACGTTAAATAGACAGTTCAATAAAATAGCAACAAAGAATAATTCACAATGAGTACGCAAATTTTCATATAATAATGAAAATGACTACAGTGCACTTTCGATCGGACGAGATATCAGTATTTTTATCATGGACTAGGAATCATTCGGAGATTGCAATTTTTTATATTATTTTTTTTTTTTTTTCATTTAATTACAAAATTTAATTAGAACAGGGTGTAACCGTGGGACTGTCGTGACCGAGGCTGAAGCCCCCGGACATCAATGATTACGCGATAGGCTCGTGTACGTGTGTCACTCGAAAAATTATTAATATTGTCATTATTATAATTATGTGTTTTTTTTTTTTTTTTTTTCCATAAACATCTCTTCGCGTAGAATTTCGCGTCTGAAAGTTCCATCCGGAATCGCGAGAGAGCGTGCCTACGCGCCGCCAACGGAATGTTTTAACGAAAATTAAAATTTCTCTCCCGGCACGACGAATATCGCAGTTCTGGGCAGCGAGCGATGCTCCCCCGCTCGCCGCGCGCATCACCGCACGTTCGTACTATTTTCCTCGTGGTCATCGCCTCCTTCGCCCAGACGCCAGGAATTCTCGTCTGTGTTCAGTCGCAGGAATCAACTTCCTGGCTGGCGCGTCTCGCCGCGCGTACGATTAAATTAATGCGGTTCATCTCCGTTCTTCGGCGACGCCGCTCTTCATCTTCGTCCGAATCTCGTTAGCGGACGAGCGCGAATGAATTCGGACTCATGGGTGCATATTCGAAAAAAAAATTTCCCAAAAAAAAAAGAGACGTCAATTTCTAAAGATTTTGTCTAAAAAAAGACAAATTAATATGAAATGGTCTTATTTAACATGAATTTTGTTTTTCGTTGAAAATGGTGTAAAAAAGTTAAAACAAAATTGAAATGCATAATTTGCGCATGAAGAACAACGAGTTGCCAGAACCAAGCGTGGCGCTAAAAAAACTGATATTAGTTGAAAGAACCAATACATTTTTTAAGCGAGCATATAAATTAGTTGACATAATAGATTTGTACAATCTGATATTAATTTCCAACGGCAAAATTGGTTCTGGCAAATAATGTTCTTTCTCCGTTCGCCCCAGGAATTATTAGTCCTTGATGATGCACAAAATAATTATTTATTTAGTTATTTATTTGACGTAATAATCCTTTACAATTTAACATTAGTTTAATTGTGGCACGAATTTTCGTACTCCTATTAAAGAAAAAAAATTTAAAAAGTTTATAGAGTACATATAAATATTACTAACACTTCAGATAACAGTATAATTTAAATAATAACAAAAGGTATAGGGATAGTTTTATAAATTACAGTTTTAAAAAAGTTTTACCACAGTCATTGCTTCGGCATCGTCCCACCGTATCCAGATTATCACAATAATACATAATTAATAATTACATTTGATAATACATAAACTTCCTTGAAAAAATCGCGATTTTGCGCAATGTAACGCGAAAAAAAAAGAATTTCGAACTGGAGACAATGGAATATTCGTGAATATTAAGTTCCAAGCTGTTAATGCGTTTTTATGCGTGAACCGCGAAAGGGAGTGTCTAAAAGCCCGATGACACAATGTATTCAGGTTAATGACCATCTATTAGCTCGCGCTTTACGCCCGCTCTCCCTTCTATACGTGCACACTCGCGCTTCGCTCTTAATTGACTTTTTTCTTCAAGCTTCATCAACAGGTTCTTCTCTTCAATTTATAGTAAAAACAGCTCGTCGATATTGCTTTTCGGCAAAAGGACACCGGAAGAAATTGTGCGATTCAGAACGCGAACCATTGCGGGCCTCTAAAAACATGCTTTTATTTCCATTTGTTTAAATTCTCCTATTTATTTCATATTCCATTGAAACAACATATTTGATGACTAGTCTTTCTGGTCTTGGTTACAATTTCAAAAGAAATCGCAAGTCTCAGAACGAAGTTGAAATAATTCCGATAACTTTCGCATTCACGGAATTGAATCGGACTTTTTTTTTGTGTACTGAAACATCTATACGACCCTCCCGTTGACCGCAATTTGCAATTAGCATAACATTTTTTTCGTGTAGATCGATCGCCTTCAGAAAGGCTTTACGTAGAAAAAGAACGGACAATCAAGGGTATACCCATTTTGGTATTCTCATCGCAGTTGTTAATCAAACGCTAGATTAGCTTTTACAGCTAGCCATGAGGATCAAGATTTCGCTGCGTTGGTCACCGAGCATTTTACCTCGAAATCCGCGAGCAGTAAAGTGCGATCAAGCGTGGCGAGACTGTAAAATCTTGGACGGAAGGTTAATGGCTTTCATAGCTCTCGTAGATCAACGATTCCGATAAAGGCGGTATTACAGGCCGTATTCTGCATCGAAGCCTCGCGCGATTCCAATTCCATAGGGGTTGTTTCCCAGATGCGGGATTGACCGAGTTGCTCGTCTTGAAGAACGATGGCGCCAAGTGCCAAGCGCATCGACTTTGGAAACCGTCGATAAGGCAGATCACTGCACGGAGACGAAGAAAAATTAGGTCCCACGAACCTACAGTTGGGACGTCGGAGATCCGTTTAACCAGGTTGTGACGATCGGAGAACGAGTTTACCATCAACAGTTCCCAGTTCGTAGCGTTTCGATGCTTTGCCACTTTCATCGACCATTTCCAGCGCTCGAGAGAGACGAATCGTCCCTCCATGCATCATAAAGTGGTAAAATACAATTCTGATATAGCTCTTCAATTTTTCTTTTTATTCCAACAACGATTTGCGGAAATTCATGAAAAATAAAATATACATTTCCACATACATTTGTGTATTAAAAGATATGTCACAACTTGTCTCTTTAAATATACCTTAATTATATTAATTATTTACATGATCCGATAATGCGATTTTTTCATCACGTCAAAATCGCGTGACCATCTTGGGCTCTTCTGATGCTTCGAGGTCCGGTGACTTCGGCGGTGATTTTAATGCGAATATCGATAAGATGGCGCAGACTGTTCGATTGAAGCAATGGTCATTTTATAATGAAGTACTCGTGCGCACGTTTGGTATTTTAACTTGGGAAAATGTTGGGTACTCACGAGAAAGAGAGCAACCGAGCCACATAAAAGCAGCTATGCAATTTGTGCCAAGGAGGGTCGAGAACACGAGATTGCCAACAACGGTGCCGAGACTTCCGGTGACCGTTACCAGACTTGTTGCGGTGACCCTTCATGTGCCAAAAGATTTAAACTCGATTGTTATTTTCTCGCGTTATTGAGGGGTTATGCGCAGTTAGGAAATTAATACTTTGCGTATTCCTTCGATTAATAACCAGATAATACATTATATTAACGAAACCTTTTTGGTGTTTTCATATCAGATGATCCAGTCACGAGATGTCGTGCACACGGCCGAACAACGTTTTTTAGAGAAGCACCCGAAAGATGTACTATAGCGGCCTTAAAAATAATTATTTCCAAAAATAAAAAATATTGCAATACAGTTGAAAGGTGTTTCTATGTGCACACAAATTTTCAAGTCAATAAATAAGAATGGCTTCCCAGAAAAAATTCGCGAAAAATCGCCTTTTTCCGGCCTCCTAACTGCGTATAACCCCTTAAAAGCATATCCATCTTTTTGCAACTTTGAGCTCAACATTAAAATCAGCTATTCCTACGAGAAGTGTTCTTCATCTATTGATAACTATTGGATTCTGGAAATGCTCTTAATAGTTTTTTAGAGAAGCACCCGAAAATGTACTATAGCGGCCTTGAAAATAATTATTTACAAAAATGAAAAATATTGCAATAACGTTGAAAGGTGTTTCTATATCCACACAAATTTTCAAGTCAATAAATAAAAATGGCTTCCCAGAAAAAATTCGCGAAAAATCGCCTTTTTCCGGCCTCCTAACTGCGTATAACCCCTTAAAAGCGTATTCATCTTTTTTCATCTTTGAGCTCAAAATTAGAATCAGCTATTCCTACGAGAAATGTTCTTCATGTATTGATAACTATTGGAATCTGGAAATGCTCTTAACCGTCCGAGCATTGGTTGTTCCTTTACCCGTTTGTTGAGAAGGCAAATTTCTTTACCTGATCGAAAGTGGTATTCCATTGTCACTGGAAACAACGATGTTACTGGCTATTCTGGAGGTGGCGATGGTAGTCGAGCACAGTATCAGCATCATGGGCACAACTTGTCCCCAATTAGCGCCAAAAGTGCACAAAGTTCCAACCAGAAAGCTCGAAACTGTAGACGTTAGAATTTCGACTGTCGATTGATTTTCAACGATCTTCATCGCTTCCTCAGCAAGAGGACGTTTAGCATTGTTTGACGAACATTTACTCACGCAAAACGACTTTCTTCGTTATTCTGGTGTCCAGAAACATCACGATGAAGAATGAAAAGCCCACGGCCGAGGTAGCTATTACCGTCGAGTTCATGTAAATAAAAGATTCGATACGCCACTGAAAGCAGTTTCATTGAAGAATCGATCCGATGTAAAATGTGAATAACAGTTTTCGCGGACTGTGCAATCAATGAATTTCCGAAAAAAAAAAAAAAAAAAAAAAAAAAAAAAAAAGAAAGAATATTTTGACGCATTACCCGTATGCACGTGTCCGTGATATTTGCATAGAGAAGCGGATCGTCCAATCCCGGTGGCACTACGTCGGGCACCAACATTTCGCACATTGTTGGCTTAGCTCGCGATGGTTCCCACAGCGTGTAATCAAAGTTGTTCATTATTGTAAACATGTGCGGCACCCACAGTCTCATCGTGTTGAATCTACGCAACGAGAGCATCGAATTCGTACGAATGTGAACATAGCACAATGGGCGACGAGGTCGGAACGATTTTGCCGAGCGGAGAGTTTTCGAAAGTTGGCAATCGCACGAATTGCTACGACCAAATTCGGCTCGTGTCGGACCCATACTCTTTTTTTTTTATAACAAAAGCACACGAGAACTGGTACTTCGAATGTGAGTCGCGCGGGATAAATCTCAACTATCCACATGAAAATATTGGCATTCATAATATATTTTTTAAATAAACTCGTAATCGTATTTTACATACTGAAAATTTGCTTCGACAAATAGCTGAATTTTTGATACTTGCTTTTGTGATGAGTTCGAACTCACGCACATGTTAAAAGTGCATTTCCGAAATAATTTCATCGCTAATTTTGTATGTTTTTAATATAATACAATATTGCGCATAAAACAATTTTAATTGTGAACGAAGCCATTTCACATTGTTCAAATGTTTTTTTTTTTCATATGTGTGTGTGTGTGCTTTTTTGTATTTTTTTTTCAATTTTTTAGACGTATGCCAGCACTACTGTAATTCGATCAACCATTTTTGAAGGTCACTGAAATTTCGTCAGAGGGACCCAAGTAAAATAGTTATGGATCGCGCAGACGCGAATATATCTTTTTCAATATCCATTTTCGCCCCACCAAAACGCTACGAAAAGCACTATTTATTACGCACGTGTGCCGAAGAAAAAGACGCGACCTTTTCGTCGTTTGTCGCACGACGAATTGCCGATAAATTTGAAAGCGTGTTTACATACCCGAGCATACTTCCGAATTGCAGACAAATAGTGATGATGAATTGGTTGCGGTGAGGCGGGCCTAGAAGGACTTTGAAATTTTTCCAGTTCTGGCGTATCCTCTCGTAGTTCGTTCGGCTGTTTCGACTCGACGGCTTCGACTCGATGACTAACGCTTTGATCTATTGAAAAAATCAAACACAGCCGGTATAATACTCTAACCATTTTTCAAACTGTGACAGCGTTTTGACGATGAACAAAAACTTTTTCAACAGATTCAAATGATTTCTATTGAATCGACGAATCTGGCCCAAATTTTCGATAATAAAAAAATGTTTCTAATAACCATTTCTTATTTCTCTCTGTTTTGTCCGCTTCGTTGAAATTTTTTTTACTGATTTCCCAATTACATTTTGATATTATTATTATACAAAATTGATGACATCAACCACTTTCATTCACTCAATTTTTGTCAGATTTTGATCCCATTGGGAAGTGCTCGTTCTTTTTGACTCTAACGTTTGGTTGGACTTCATTTCAAGTTCACTTCAACGACCAGTTACGACTAAGCGCAGAAATTGATGATTGGCGCAAATGAGCGTTTTCGCTCATTGAATCAAATTGTGTAATCGATACCACACATTGAAAAATATTTCTTTACGGGAAAAGTGTCGGGCGATTTGCGCGTGTTGATGGCGTACATCCTCTTCATGAGTTCCAGCGCGCCGGCCGACTTTCCGTTGGCCATCAGACGCTTCGGGCTTTCCGGCAGGAAGCACATCGTCAGAATTCCGAAAACCGACGGAATCGAGCAGGCGAGAATGTATATGCGCCACGCGACGAACACCCGATCGAATGCGTTGAACGACCACGGCATCGGTAGAATCGCAAAGGCCAGAACTGGTTTCGGAAAACGAAAGTCTCATTAGTTCACAATCGGTCCGAGGTTCGAATCCCCGGCCAAACACCAATAGATTTTTCTATGTGCTTATCTGTGATCCCACGTGGTTCGGAACCCACTTTAAATGGTAGGTTCTCTTATCTGTCGACAAGTCATTACGGTTAAACGATCCGACCAAAACGTTAAAAATAAAGAAATTGTGAATGGCCGGCGCGGGTTTATTTCCTGTGGCCAGGCTTGGTGTGCCCTCTATCGAGAGCCCTAGCCGAATTGTTAAGGGCGGGGTAAGGTATAAAATTTTTTTTTTGCTTTTCTTTAATGAATGCATAATATCTCAAGAATATTGAAAATTCCAAGTCGATCGGAGCAAAATTAACGAAGTTATGAGTATTTGAGCGTCTCAAAAAATTGGGTTGCGGCGAAATTTGTTGACCAATTGTTTGTTTTTCATCAATTTGTTAATGACATTTTGGAATTATTATTATGCAAAGTTAATCTTTCGGGTACCTTTGATATGCATGAATTTTTCCAGATTTTTATACAATCGGGAAGTGTTCTCAAACTTATGTGAAATGAGGCACCAAACTCTTTGCGTTTTTCAAAGCGTTTTTCTGAAACTGGTCATATTTGAAGTCCGCGTTCACGATAACTCAACATCTACCGGACCAATTCGTTTTGAAATTTTGCACATTACTTCTTCACATAATTCACCAGGTATTGCCGAGAGCTTTTTTGATTTTGTTAATAATTACTCATTTTTCAACAACAAATAAGCCGGTTTTTTAAAGCGAAAATCGGTTTTTTGGCTCCCAAGCGCTACGAAAAATTGAAAAATCGAAAAAACAAAAATCCTCTCGTCATTACCTCGAGAAACATCTCCTTTAACAAATGCATTTTGATTTTTTCGTTTCGGATGATTCTGTTGCGAGTTACGATGAACACCGCAAATCAACTTTTTTTCGAGGCGCCTCCGGAGATTCATTGTCACTCGCGCAATTTTGAATATTTTGCAATGAAAATTTAGGAAAATGTTGTTCAAATGTTATATTATTATATGTAAATTTACTGAACAAATGAACACTATCTGTATCGCCAAAAAAGAAATCTTAAAAACATGCCTTTTTTTCACCGAATTAACCTTACCCCGCCCTGCAAGAAGAAGAAGTTCACAATCGGTGAAGAGAAGGAGCCGCTGAAGCAAGTTCAATGTCGACAAAAACGTTTCGCTTCTTCCGAGTGGGCTTATCCTCGATAAATACGCGAGCCTCGTGACGCGATGAGTCATTATCTTATCGTCATCATCACCGAGCGAGAAACGCGCGTGCGACCACGCGCCGTCGAACTATCGATATCGATAATTAATAATTATTGCCGCCGTGGGATCGTTCCGATCTGGATCCGGTGACTATCGAGAATAATGCTAATCCGCGATAATAGTTGCAAAGCCAAGTGCAGCTGGTACGCGCGCTTCGGTAATACAATGCTAATAAAAAACAGTAGGAACACTCGTTTATCTTGCCGGCTCGACGGTGTTTCACACTTTTTTTCTCCCGTATAGTTTCGACACACCCACGTATTTATTCAGTTCCGACAGTGTGATCGAGCGAGCTCGAATTTCGAAACGAATCGCCAATGTCGATTTTCAATGCGCATTTTTTTTTCATACTTCAAAGCGAAACCAGCAATAATGATTATTAACCCGGCGGTTCGATTTGAATAGTACAATCGGGGCATTACATTATTCAACGAGCGATAATTAATTTTGTAGAATAAACTTACTGGCAGGTATGACGTTTCCAATTGCAAATACGAATCCCGTCCAAGACACGAACTTGGCTCGATGAGCGATCGATTGAAATTCCGCTAGATAAGGGACCAGCAGCGAAAACGGGCCGCTGATACTGAAACATAGAACCGGCGTTTGACAAAAATTCGAATCTTCGAATTGGATTGTTTTGAAATTCGTCGCTTTTCATCAATCGCGCGCTTGAGGGAACCGAGTCGCCTGAAGTAGAAAATTCTCTTTTCGTATCCATTGATGTAGATGAAAATTGCATTTCAGGCCCAAAAAATGCATATGACCCCGAATTTTTTTGGAGCCCTACACACTGTGTCCTCTTAAGCGGAACTCACATCGTGCCGGTGATGAATTTGAGCATCAAAAAAATGTGATAAGAGTCCACGACGCTGCTGAGAATGTTGCAGCAAGCGTCTGTCACCAAACCAAGAATAATGAGAGGTTTTCTGCTCGCGTTGTCCGTCACGAAACCCCAGAAAAACGAGCTCGCAATCATTCCTGTACAACACATGAAAAGAAATGAATGAAAAAAAAAAAAAAAATGTAATCAGTTTAACTTCAGATCCTATGTCAGAAAGAAAAGATCAATAAAATCTAATTTGTTCAATTTCAGATCCAAGTTGGCGTACCGACGTAGACGAAAGAGACGAGGACGCCGTTGCGGATGAAGGTAAGTTCGAGATCGCATTCGGCAGACGCTACAAAGAAGGCCGCCGTCGTCATATCGAAAGCGCTGGCCCATCCCGCAGGTATAGCCGCCAGCAGTAGAACGATGTTGTACGTTCCAAAGCCTGGTCACACGGTGACAAAACTGCATTCTCTGATCTCCATCCGGCAGACATGAAAATATTTTGTGAATACTCACCGGTGGCTGCAATCGCTTTCTCATAATCTGCCGGGCTGTTGGCATTTTCGTTCTCTGTTGTTTCAAATGCAGCATTAGTCGAAAATATTCCGGTTGATGAACAAGTGCGAAACATCAGCATCGGCAGCAGATATTGAAAAAAAAATCTTGTCCTTGTATGCACCCCTTTGCGAGATTCCGAAGAAATGGTTAATGAATGGCGAGATTGAACTCACCGCCGAGAGTCCGAGCGATCGAGTTCTTCCGAACGCCGTTCGCTACCATCCTCGATGTCTTCAATCAAAGATTCTGCGACCGCACGTATGACCGAAAGCTCGGAAATGCGCGAGAACAGGAATAGCAGAAAAAAGATCACTCTCCCGCTAGGATGTGTCTCGCATTGATGCGCACTTTCGTCTTCCGTTTTATGCAGCCTACGATCGCGTTTCGTTTGTTCAAACATTCAGCAAGCCTCTCCTTGCGCGTTCCGTCGTTCCGACGAGTTCTCTTCTTACATCCGCGAAGAAGATTCTCGTTGAGCATCGCTCCGAAAGCGTCTCTCTCGACGAATGCGCGTCGATGTCTTCAAGAGCTCCGAAACGTCTTTCATGCCCCGGTCAGCCGAACTGACGTGCGAAGATATCCGGCGAGCATCAACTGTCCTACGGAGGAAATGATCATGCCGTAGCACAAGCGTATGCATATATAAGAAGATTCTTCATGCGCGCGGGCAACTTGAGCCGGCACGTGACAAATACGTCACAAGGTGGTTATACTCTGTCGACATAGAATGGGTTAAACGATTTGATCTCCTACCCGTTCGCACAAGCGCGCTCGCCCACAGTCACGAGGACTTTCGATTAGGAATACTTGAAAAAAAAAAAAAAAAGAATGAAGATAGAAATCGGAAGATAAGTGACCGTCCTGCAGATGCGGGGAGTAGCCTCAAAAGCGTATACAGCCAACATACAATTGATGACATTTCTTATCTATCGAATGTAGCTTTTTTTTCCAATTTACATATGAACAGGTGGATTTCGCGTGATCTGTTTGCGTCTGGAACCAAACAATCGCTGTGTATAACTCAGAACCGTAGCCATCTCGTGACTCTCTTATCGGTCTCGTATGGTCGGCTCATTCAGTATCGCATATCTGATATCTCAGAACTACTGAATTTCAACTGCCGTCTGCGATGCGCTGGTTTTCGCTTCTTTTCGAATCCGTCGGTCATCGTGTAAGAACAAGAACGAGCTTGGGCATTCGCGCCAGATGCTCCCTGGTATCTGATTCGAAATCACCGAGACGCCGGTGCTGACTTGCCAGACGGGATTGCGGCCTCTAATTAATTTAACGTCCCGTTTGTCACGGGTTACGATCGTGGCGCAGTAGCTCCCTGCGGGCGTTCAGAAACAATGAAATTACTTTCGCAGACAATGAGCCGATCCAGTTCTTAAGTCTCGAACGCAAGCATGAATAGAAGTCTCGTGACCGGCATCCGTTCTCGAATCTTGTAGAATGGTTGATTCATTGGCGCGATTTGCAAGCTCATTTTTAGGCGATTTTCTAGGATCAACTGACTTATAGCAGAAGAGGGTTTTGCGATCGTTTACTGCTTTTACCAGTCGAGCGACAAAGCGCGAACCCGAGCAGAAATTACCGTCGGGCTGATGTCAGGTCCCTATCAGGCACGGCCTGACTCCTCATCAGGTCCTGATACGGCACCTTTATCAGGCCCTGATCAGATATGTAGCGCCATGGCCCTATAAGGTCCTCATCAGGCTGCCTGATCGGGGCCTAATCAAAGTACCTGATTGCCTCCTGAGAAAAATATAATAAATACTTTTTGTTCATTAGCGTTATTTTACCGGACTTGTAAGCCTTTTATATTGGTTCTTCGGATCAAATTAACCAATTACTGCAATGAAATCACGGAAAATTTAATTTTTATTTCACTCATCGTTGGACTCGAACCAGCGACCTTGCCAATGGGGACTGCGTTGGTGTGGCGCCTTAACCACCTCGGCTATCCTTGACTTGAGAAATTTTATGTCAAATTTGCTTTTAAGCTCCGGTAAAATTATCCACACGACTAAATATACTTTTACAAAGTGCTTCACACGTGCATTGACGGCGAAAAATGAAAATCAGTGAGAATTTTGCACACTTTCTAATGAGATAAAAATAAGAAAAGTCCATCATATGTAAGATGCTGGGAACATTGATTTGGTATAATAGTAATGTGAAAAAATTGTAATAAATAAAAATTAAATGTTTCATTCAACAAATTCATTCGAAATTAGAAAATAAATTCACTCATTTTTTATCTAAAAATTTATTTCTCAAATACCTTCGAATCATTTTTGGGAATTTTTATTATGCAAAATCAATGTTCTCCAGGCATGCATACTGGATGCCTGAAGAGGGCTTGTCTGATTCTTCACCTGTTAAGACCTTGATCGGGGTACTATCAGGCTAGTCTCGTCAAAAGCCAAGGATATCCATTCAGGTGTCCCTACCGGTACGTTATCGGGCCCTGATTAGGCTTGGCATCAGGCTCGCCTCATCTAAAGTGAGGATTATTTAGTCAGGCTTCGCGACCTCCACCTTATCGGGCCCTGATCAGGTTGGCATCAGGCTCGCCTCATCTAAAGTGAGGATTATTTAGTCAGGCTTCACGACCTGCACCTTATCGGGCCCTGATCAGGTTGGCATCAGGCTCGCCTCATCTAAAGTGAAGATTGTTTAGTCAGGCTTCACGACCTGAACCTTATCAGGCCCCCACAAGGCCTACAACAGGCTTGCCTGATCAGGCACGCCCTGTCCATACCTTAACAGGGCCTGATCAGGTATCAGGCAGCCTGATCCCAATTTCTGCTCGGGAAGTTCTCGACGCTTGGCCGTCTTCGGCGTTGAACCTCGGCGCTCGATGAAATCTTTCGAACTCCCAGCGTGGAATAAAAATCATATTTACGAACGGAAGAAAAATAACGCTGGTCCCTCGAAGCTGCGAGCGCAGAACAGGCACGGAGCCTCGAGGAAGTCGGCGTGCGTATTATAGCGCGAAATTCAATATTTACAGGCTCGAATCGGCTCGACGAGATTACCATGAAAACTTTGATGCCCGCAGGTACACTCGTACAGATATGTTTGATTATTAAAGCGAATCTTTGAAGCCCGAGAAGCGGCGCTGGCTGGCCGATTATTGTGAGCGATGCGGAAGTAGGTCAGCGATATGGCGGATCGAACGGGAATGTGTAACGTGGTCAAACAGCCTCTGGTATGTTTAATATTTTACGAAATCGCGATGGTACGACGATAATGAGAGAATGGAGGAGGGCGAATCGCCGCGGAAGCGCCGACGCTAGCGCGATGAGACGGTTTCGAAGATTCCCGAGAATTTCGCCGTCCACGCGCTGTGCAGAGCAATACAACTATATCTCGAATGGCCGCTATGCTTGCGGCGAGCTCCGCGCAAATAGGACATTACCACTGACTTTAATATCGTCCCCGTGTCCTCGCCGACTTTACGTCCGTTTTATTTGCATTTCGCCGCTCTCACGAACACGCACAATGAACGAATTCCCTTATGAGAAGAGCACACAGAGCTTTGCCCGTCGTGTTCTCGCGCTCGTCGCGACCAACACCGCAGCCAAAGCCCCCCCGCCGGTGGATCCTTTAATATACAACTGCATAACTTTGCATACTGCGGAGCCAGAGATAGCCCCGCATGGCGCCGTGTACTTTAACTCCAGTGACCATTGGACCCTTCTCCCAGCTTCCGGGACTCGTTCCCGTGCCCTCGAGGCAATTCAGTGCCGACTTTGAACCTTACACTCCCTTGTGCGAGTAAATGAACAGAAAGAAAGCAAAGAACTGCAATTCTGCAAGGAAGTCAAACTTCAACCGGCGCAAAGCCCGGCTTCTGATAAATTCGAAGATTTCGCCTATAAATTTGAACACAGCCAGGTTTCTTTAATCCGATATCGAGCGGGGAAATTTACCGTGCAAATATGTGCCTGCAGGAGAGGAAGGGTTCGCGCCCCAACGAGTTCTCTCTCGCCGTTTCCATTGTACGTATCGAGACCAGGCCAGCAGGTACTCATCCGCTGCACCAGCCAGAAGCCTTCGCCCGGCATGCGAGCCTCGCTCGTGGTCGTTACGATACGGAAGCTGCGCACAGTAATTTGCCGCTGTGAACTTCCGATGTTTATGCACCGGGGTTCGAAGTGTGTATGGCTCTGCATTTGGCCCGGTTGCTGGCGGAGCATGCAGGACCTACAGGGGAGACCCAGTTGCTTAGCAGGCCACCCGGTGAACGACGACGAACGAACGCCAAGCGAATGGTACGCCGTAGACATGGTTACACGGCAACGAGAGGAGGGCATGGGGAGTATTAGTCGCGGGGATTGCTCGCGTCGGGGAGACCACGTGTAACCATACTGCGCGGACGATACGCCGCTCTACTCTCGATGGAACGGCTCTCCATGCGAAACACAGCAACAGCAGCAGCGCTCCGAACTCGCCGTGGGTAAACAGCCGGATGCCTGCACCTCCGAGCTAATTAACTACCGTTGTAAACAACCTGTAATATCCCAATCTCCCTTGCGTCCTCGGGAAATTAGATCGTGGACCACGATAGCTCGCTTCTGCCGCTGCGAAACCTCCGCCCCCGCCCAGCTTCTCGTCTGCCCTCGGCTCTGCACACCACCCCGCCATCCGTACGTGCCAACGTTATCGCTTAATTTTCCGAATGAAAATCGCGCCAAGGAACCACCCGCTACACAACTCCCGCGAATGAGGAAATCCTTTGGGGTTGCCCCGATCAATTAATTTGTGATGCGCTTGACAAAGATGCTCCGGGTCGAAATTTGGAGCCTCCTCAGAATGCTAACAGAGCCTGTTTCCTTTGTGGTACAAAAGCCGCCACCCTCCGCAGAACCTGCCACAGCCACTGTGCAAAATTTACCACCACCATAGACCCTCCGTGTGCCCTACTGTAACCTCCGGGAATCCTCGCCCAATTCTTTTCGACCTACTAACGCCTACTGTACCCTTCATTCAGCAACCCAAAATCCTTTTCGCCCTATCGAACCCTGCATTCATCCTGATAAAATTTATTTCGCTCCAGTATACACTTTGGCGACATTCCAGACTTCCATTTGCCCTGGTATACCCTCCATCGAATCTCCCAAATTTGACTTCGATAATTAAGTTCCCAACAAAGCCTCCTGGATCCTCCGTTTGAATGCAAATAATTGGGTATTACCGCCAGGTGGCTTCGAGGATGAAGTGTTTCTCTCGCGAGTGGTCCGGTACCTAGCAAGTTACTATATAAGAGTCACTCTTTTGATTATGATACAAGTTAGTCTCTGATAGGTAGGATGGTCAGGTAGGATAGGTAGGCAGGCTGGGTAGGTATTGCGACAAAAAAGGACTCATCCAAAACTCGGACAACATCCCGATAATATTCCATTGGAAGCGCAATAAAGCGAATAAGAGAATTGCGTTCAGACATAGCGATTTCAGCGAGAAAAGAGAAAGTTTCACCGGATCTACGTCGATTCCTCGATGCGATTTCCTAGATTTTCATCGGCTGAAATTTAACAAATACAATTGGCTGGACATAGACTGCCCGCATCTCAGACTTTTCGAAATAGAAAACTGGCCCACGAAAGGCGTATACGATTAAGAAATATTGTGTAAGTAAATCTAAGGAAAAGCTGTGATTTGAAACTCTAGTACAAAAAAAAACAACATATATAGTAAGAGAGATAATGACGACTAAAGTCCATTGTACATAATGTAAAAATTTCTTTTTAGGTTTAAGGTTCTCTTTAGGTTTAAGCTCGGTTGATGTAAGATAACTATGGCGAGGTTTTTTATCGGTGGTGGCGACGGTCCATCTTTTTCCTCAGCACTAAACGGCATAATCAACGTGCCACGAAAGTTTGACTCGACGAAGTCTACCATTTCCGAATTTCGAATACGAAATATGTTTATCATAAACAAGCGATATGTCCTCTGCAAGCGAGCACTGTATGCCGACAGTCATTCTTGCATATAACCCGGCGAATATATGGCTTTATTATTTATTGTAGCCTAAAACTTACTACGAAATGTACCTGCAAAACAATAAATAAACAAAAAAAAAGCAGCCTGGGTAGGTAGGATAAGTAGAATAGGGTGAAAATTGAGGCGTTAATGAATAAGTTTCTCAAACCCTGTCCAGTAGTTAAGTGGACGAAATACTTTTTTTCGAGCCAACCGAATTTTTTTTTCGTGCAACAAATTTGTTCTTCAGTGTGATTCATGATTATATTATAAGTTGCCCTTGATATCGTATAATAAATGAATGACGAAAATAAATCGCAACGAGTCAATAGTATTTTCACGTTTATAAACCATTACGTATTCCTTCATACACTCTCCGTAGCCTAAACAGCGGCTCTGGAGGGCCTGTGAGGTCCCCGGAGCAGCTCCAGAATAGGCTACAAGCAGAGTCTGGAGGTTTCGCGGCGTGTCGAGAAGGGAGCAAAAGGAGGTTTTGTAGGTTCTGTACACCCCGCGGAACTCCGCATAGAGTTCAAATGTTCACTTTCTGCCACATCGGAGGTTCTACGGAGGTTCCAATCCATACGTGCCGCGTACGCGTCACGCCCTCGCTGGAGCCTCCAGACTCTGGGATTGTAGCCGCAAGAAAATTTACTCGCAAGGAAGCTTGGAGGCCTTGCGGAGGCTATGAAAATTTCGTCTCGGGGCACATTCAGTGCTAATTTGATCCGCATCATTTTTTCGTAACAGATTCGTTTATTCGGTAAAATCGTGGAAGAGTGAGTTTGTCATCAGGTTTTTTTCACAGTTTATGTACATTTTTTTTTCTTATCACAATTGGGAGCTTTTTTCGTCGCGCATTCATCCGGCTTCCCCTCGTCCCTCTTCTGGATTCCACTGGCGTTAATCGAGTTCGGGGAAACTATAAGGCCCGTTAAGCTCCGACGATTTCTCGAGCTATGCGAGTTGTGGCGTTGAGAAACGCGCGGAGATTCGCGGAGATGAAGATAATCGCTATACGTAGCCCATCGCCGCTGGCACAAGCCGAATTCCCGATAGCGAACGAAACTTGCACTTTGCGTCAGACGCCGCCGATAGAATCTACTCGGGATACACGCTGAAGCCGTGGAACGTAATCTCATCGGGCTTGCGAGTCTCGAAAGACGTCTCCAACGTCAATAAGCATTGAGAAGTTTCGTCGTGGATCGAGACTATCCTTTGATTAATTTTCCGCGCGCTGTTTATCAAGCTTTGATTCCGTTTGATTCGTGCCGATCGAACGCTACGAGCGCGTCCAGTCGCGCGATTCGTCTTCGGAGCCGCAAGCCCGATTGAGGACTCGAAAATTCAATTAAAAGCATTTTCCGCGATAATTTCGATGCGTTGTTTCGCGAGCGGTTTTTGATAGCGACGCCTCATAGCCAGCTAAATGAGGTCGCAGGTTAAAACTCCTCGCAGCGAACTTAGCAAAGTTAATTGATTAGAATGATTCAAGACGCGTTTCAGACGTCTCGATTGGTCTCGTCGCTAAAACGATACCGAAAGTGCGGTTCTTTTTTTGGCATGGTAAAAAAATCTTATCGAGCATCTCACGCGATTGATCGTTTTCAACGGTGCAACTGATACGTAAAAAAATCTTTTTTTCACGGATTTTTTCGCGCCTTTGGAAGATTGTAATTTGTGAAGAATCTCGCGGGATTGTTGATACGACTTTTTTTCACCTATCGAAATAAGGAACACTCTGCCCGAAATCACCGAAGCCCCTCTTAATCTTATCGCTGCGCGGCTGGTAAAAAAATAGATTCGTGTAACTAAGAAGTATTTACAGTGATCCTACGCACGGATTTCGATCTACGAATCGCGCCGATATTAAAATCTAGTAACCATCTTCGGCTCCTCCGGTTCCGGATCTGTCGGTTTCGGCGGCGGCCTCACAGCGAACAATGACACGACGATGCACACTGGAATGAGCGCGAAAAAACAATAAAGATTTAGTCAGCGACAATTCACAAAGACTTTGGATAGTAATTGAAATAGCCCTCTCGGCAAAGCCCGACCAAACGGGAGATTAAAAAAGAATTTCGAAGACTCTCAGTGGGATGCAAATCCGAAAAAATCAAGCATACAAGGCAAGGTGTTGACAAGTTTCATTTTGCGAAATAATACCAAAATGTTATTAACAAATGAATTTCAATTGTTCAACAACTCAGCCACAACCTACATTTTTTTCCAAATAAAAATAATTTGCTAAATGTTTTGAATACACATACATTTTTACAGGATTTCATCCAATCATTCAGAAATGCGTTTTCATTCCATTATTCTGTAAGAAAAAAACCGGAATCCAAAATAATAAGAAACAAATCTGACAAAACTTCCAACATTCCAAAATTAATGAAGTACTGAATAAAAAATAAACTCTTCAATTAAATGAAATTAAATGTATAAATGAAATGAATTAATTATCCTAAAGTATGTTTTTGATTGTTAATTTTGTCTAGAAAAATACTTGTTTTCAAATAATCGGACAAAATGCTAAAAAAAAAATCATACGTTTTCAGAAAAGTCTGCGAATTGAAACGCATTTCTCATTTGGAAGAAAAACGATTGCCGATTGATTTGGTGAAGAATTTTTTCCCATTTACCATTTTGGCACTATTTTACAAAATCGATCTTCTCAATCTTCTCGATCGATCTTGCTTGTGTCCGATTTTTGTTTTCGATCCTCGTTCCATCGAGAGACGTTCGAGAGTCTCCGAATCTCACGTTCGGACCGGCCTTAAATCGATTATAATTCAACACTCACGTATCAGGGAAGCCCCGAGCCACATGAAAGCGGCGACGCAGTCGGTGCCGAGCAGAGCGGAAAAAATGAGATTCCCGACGACGGTGCCGAGACTGCCCATCATCGTAACGAAGCTCGTCGCCGTCGTTCTGCGAGCGTCGAGAAACAAAGCAACTCGTTAAACGCGGGATTCGCCGTAGCAAGTTTCAAGACGAACAATGTCCGGCGAATCCGGGAGGATATAAACCTCCTTTCCGGCCACCGCGACAGACGAGAGAACGACGCGAGCGTCCACCGTCCAATTACAAAGTTATAAAGGGCAAGTGCGCGAACGGTCGACGCTCGTTGACGAAACAAAGTCGCGCGCGGGGTTTACGTCTATAATAATAGGCGGCATTACGTTGTATCAGCGAAACGGTGTGTATTACCTCAGAGGAACGGGAATGACGCTGGCGTTGACGGCGATAACGATGTTACCGGTTATTCTCGAGGTAACGGCGACGGCCGCGCATAAGCTCAGCATGACCGGCACTAGTTGCGCCCAATTTGCACCGAAAGCGCTCAATGCTCCGATCGCGAAACTCGAGACTGCGAACAAACACCAATCGCATCGCACAGCGGAACAATTTTCGATTTATCGAATTTTTCCAAAATTCATTGTCCAATCAGAATTCATAACAGGCTAGCAACAATATTGCTCTTTACGAAAATGTAGAAATTTGAATACAATAAAATCGCAAATGGATTTTCCGTCAATCGAAATTTGAGTGACCGTAAGATTAATCGTAAATCGTAAAATTTTAATGAAATAGAATTCAATAGAAAAGTAAATGGTTTAATTATTAAAAAGTACATTTTCATTGATTAATTTTGCCGAAAAAAAAACTCAAAAAGGTAATTCGACAAAATTCTGAAAAAATGTACGAATCTCTCGTTGCAAAAAAACAAAATCGATTGCCGGCTAATTTTGAGAATTAATTTTGTTCATTGATTTTTTCAATGATTGATCAACTTTTTGTGCAAAAGCGACTTTAAAAGATTTTCGGATAAAGATCACTGTTCAATATAACTTATATGCATAACAAACGATATAACAAAAAAAAAGGTTACTCACTCAAAATGACTTTCTTCTTTATCCACGTGTCGAGATACATGACGATGAAGAACGAGAAGCTCACCGCCGATGCGGCTATGATTGTCGAGTTAATGTAAACCGCCGGATTGATATGCCACTGGAAAAGTTTAATTCTGTTTTAACGAACCCCGGTCTATTCTCGCGCGCGGTCTTCCCGCGTGCAATGTAATGAGAATAGTTGAGGCGAGAGACGCGCGCGCGGGAGCGGAGGCATACACGTTTGGTTAACGAGGTTGAGAATAACGCCGACGAGAGCAAAGGAATGAAGGGGCGGGCGAGATAGTGCGCGATAGCACGGCCGCGCGAGATGCGGTTCTAGTTAACTGTTTCGACGGTGTATTTTACCCGAATGCAGGTGTCCGTGATATTTGCATAGACGCCGGGATCGTCCAGTCCTGGCGGCAATACGCCCGGTATCAACAATTCGCACATGGTCGGCATGCCGCGCGACCATTCCCAGAAAGTGTAATCAAAGTTGTTCATTATTATGAACATGTGCGGCACCCACAGTCTCATTGTGTTGAATCTAAACGGGGGCCAAAAAAAATGCTTGTCTTCATTAATAACGAAACATTATCGCGATATCGCCACGGAGGAAGATAATTAGTTGGCGGAACCAACTGCCGGTTGGTTCCCGCAAATCATATTGTCCGAGCAGAAATTTGTTCCGACTGCCAGATGATTAGTCAGGGCCACATCTGGGAGAAGTCCGGCGACGCTGATCAGGCTCGCCGGACTTCTCCCTGATATGTACCGGTTCAGGTACTAATATAGCAGGCTACATTAGGTTCTCCGGATATCTACCGGATCTGGGCCATTTCCGGCGTTAGTAAAGTACGCCGGATCTATTTTCACACATATTGCCGGATCCGGCCCCGATACAAAATTCACTCGATTTGCCGGATCGCTGCAGCTTGTATTATTCCAATTCAAGGCCAAGTCAGGATAAGATCAAGCATTTATAATAGTGATAGAAATTCATTGGAACGATTTTTATTCGCTATTTTGCACAGACTAAAGTCGTATTTTGACAACTTCCTAATGCAGAAGGGGAATAACAAAAAAAATTCTTCCGTTTCGTTTCTTGTACGGAGCATCACAAGCTTCACTTCGATCGATGACAATGATCGCGTTTTTAAGCTCAGTGTTTTTTCAACTTGGCACATTTTGAAAGTTGAACTAATATATTATTAACTGCAGCTAATGAAGGCTTTAATATTTAGTTGCTTCAACAATAAGTCAATTTCGAAAGAAAACTTCTTTAGTCATCACAACCGAATGAGTTTGTTCAAAAGTGAGGTCATCGACAATCTGAAGACCATCTTTAGTCACAAATTGATCAAATAAATTATCAATGTCAATTCAACATTCGCTTTGTTGGCCTCAACGTCCGTGTACTTGGGAGAAAGTTAATCACATTCTGCGAATTACTTAGCTCAGCGAATCATACGTAGTGGCTCGAAACCACCGCTAGGTGGCTTCGAGCATGAAGTGTTTCTCTCGTAATCGGTCCGGTACCTAGCGAGTTACTATATAAGAGTCACTCTTTCGATTACGATACAAGTTAATGGATGATAGGTAGGATGATTAGGTAGGATAGCTACTGGTGGCTTCCCAGAGATAACGAGATAATTAGAGAATTGCTAATTAAAAAAGCGCAATTGGTCGCTGCGAACCGACAAAATCGAATTAACCGACAGACGTAAACCCGAGCGCGAAGCGCCTCCGACGATTCGATTGGACATAGTCCTTGTATATCCTGTAAATATTCCTAGTATGTAAGTTTCTTTCAGTTGTATAGTAGCTGTAAGTCTGACCAACGCTACATTTGTAGAGGTGTCTTCACTCAATGTTTTTCCTCAAACCCTATCCTAAGCCAGTAGGTATAGTTCGTTCTTGGGCACAGGCCAAGCTGAAAAAAAAAATATTTTGTAACACATACCTAGAAATAAGCAAACTTTCGTTGTCTCATCTCGTTCGACTTCGAGCCCCATATGCCTATGGGCAAGAGCCATCTATCCCAAATACCCTGTTTGGACCTTCATTATGTATATTTCGGCCATGTAAATAACATTGTACAATGCCTCTCGAAATAAAACATTCATAAAAAAAAAAAGTTAGGTAGGGTAGGTAGGCAGAGTAAGTAGAATCGGTTGAAAATTAAGGCGTTAATGAATAAGTTTCTCAAACCCTGTCCAGTAGTTAGTGCACAAAGTATGTTTTTTCCCAGAATTCGAAATCCGGCTTATTGTGCGAGTAGATCCGGCCCGGAATTGGTCCATATTTGCGTTGATCAGGCACATATCCGGCCCAGACAAAATATTCATCAGGTCCGCATCAGGCGCTTTATCAGGGCCGGATCTGCGCGAAGGTTACACCATGTATCAGGGCCACATTGATGTTCCATATCCGGGCCGGATTTATTTTCCGGCATGCCAAGTATGACCCGGTTTCTGGCCTGATGAAATTTCTGCTCAGGATAGTCGTACCAACTAATGTTAATTTCCAGCACCGAAGTTGGTTCGGGCATCTAATTTTTTTTCTCCGTGGCGCGGCGAGAGGCGGTCGAGGCGCGTTAGTCAAAAGTAACAAGGCCTGGAACAATCGTGTCACCTACCCAAGCAAACTTCCGAATTGGAGTAAATTAATGATAAAAAATTGTCCGAGATAAGGCGGCTTGCAGAGCAGCCTCAACGAGGCCCAGCTGTCGCGGATTTTTTCCACGGACGTCTTGGTCTTTGGATCCGCTATTTTTGTCTCGGCGATCAGTCCTCGGATCTGAAGCGAACGGATATCAGTACTCAACGGTGCCAATAATAGTAGAGCGAGATTACTACAGTTTTTTTAATTTTTTAATTATTTAAGGATAAGAATCTATGAGAAGTCTAACAATGTATCGCACACTCCGTCAATGATCGAAGTACTTGTCGATAAAATCGATAAATCCGAGAACATGGCATTTTTCGAGATTCGAGTGGATTTCATCGCGTTGTTAGACAACGAAGGTATCAACGGTGGTAACTTTACCGGGAAGGTGTCGGGTGGATTACGCGTATTCATCGCGTACATCCTTTTCATAACTTCCAATGCCGCGGCTGGCTTCCCAGTGGCCAGAAGGCGCTTCGGACTTTCCGGCGCAAAGCACATCGTCACAAGGCCCAGCAACGACGGCACGGAGCAGAGAAGAATGTAGATGCGCCAGGAATCGAACACACGATCGGCGACGGTGAACTTCCACGGTAGCGGCAAAATTGTGAAGGCCAGAACTTAATAAACAATACATTAAACGCGTCTCATTAATATCAACCTATAAAAAATCATCTTTCCAAAAATCTTTGATTTTCCAAAGTGCTATTTGGCCCGCAAATCGGGCCTTATTTTTTCTCCCGATTACGACACTTTCTCGTTTCCCAAAACCTGCTTTTTATTCTCTTTATTAATCAAGATGAATATCCGGTTCGCACCGCGACAGAAGAACGACACTCCGCGGACAGTGATGCATTAACTTCGAGGAAACAAGTTTCTCCACATTCAATCGATCGATCGTCGTCGATCGTTCTCGCGCGCGGAATGCGTCGCGGACGAGCAAATAGTTGCAACGAAAAGTGTCGCTCGTCGGGCGTGTGTGAAACAGCGTGTTAATGAGAACAGCCGCGGCCGGACTCGTCTCTTTTCTGCGCAGCAAAGGAAAACGAAGGATTTTCCACGCTTTTTTTTTCCTCAACAATTTTTGCACACGTGCCTCCGATACGTGGGAGGCGATAGGCATTATTCGTATTTGCTTCAAGAGAAAATCCGAGCGTCCGAGCGTTTTTCACGAACGCGCACCGATTTATGCTTTACAGCGTAGCGAGAAAAAAAAAAAACTTGCATGGGAACCGAAAAAAAAAAAAAAAAAAAAAAAAATGTACATGGTATGGCGATGGAATTTGCATAGAGATATATGCAATTTCGTTATGGGCGCGATACCGGTTCGCCTCACGTGCGCGAATATTCAAATGCGCTCCGGCTCAACGAGCCCGATCGTCGGGCGCAATAATAATGGAATTAAATAACTCATATCCCGCATTTATAGCTCTATGTCCTCGCACATTCGATCCCGGTAATCCGGAGAGTCCGAAGCGTCGACGTTGCTCTGCGGAATAACGAAGGGAATTAAACGAAATTTGGAGAATGGAGAAAAAACCACTCACTGGCCGGTATCACGTTTCCGATCGAGAAGACGAAGCCCGTCCATGCGACGAACTTCGGACGATGGGCGATCGGCTGGAACTCCGCTAGATAAGGAACCACGAGAGCGAAGGGGCCGCTGATACTGCGAAAACATATCGGTTCGAGTGTCGCGCGCAATCATCATTCTCGTTATCACTCAAAGCCGAAGAACCGGCATTCAAGTCGGCTCTCGGCGCACGATTGAACGAGACAATGGACCAAGGTCATTGCCACTTCGTTAGAGAATAGTAATGTTTTTTTTTTTTTTTTTTTTTTTTTTTTTTTTTAACACGTGAAAGCTCTACGCGACGGATTACTCACATAGTGCCGGTGATAAATTTGATCAGCAAGAAAACGAGATAAGAGTCCGTCACGCTGCTGAGAATATTGCAACAAGCGTCAGCCAGCAAGCCGAGGATAAACAGCGGCCTTCGACTGGAGCTCTCCGTGACGAAGCCCCAGAAGAAAGAACTCACTATCATACCTGCGAAGTAACAAACAAATGGTTTTTCATCGCCGCGAAATCTGCATCGGTTCGATTGAGAGACCTTGCGCGAAACGAGAGAGAATTGCAAACACGTTTAGATAAACATCTGGAAAAATACGTGGACATTAGAGCGAAATTCTCTTTCAATTACACGTTTGGCCGGACTTAAGGTAGTACCGGCGCGAGTCGGTGCTCAACGCGCTCAAAAGTGAAAATTCGGAGGTAATTTCGTCCACTTCTCAATGGAGTGAAAATCTTTAAAAAATCAAGCGTATAAAAGGTGCTGAAAATACTAATTTTCCATTATAATAATTCCAAAATGTTATTAACAAATAGGTGAAACGAAAAATTGTTCAACAAATTATCCGTCAATCTAACTTTTTTTCCGGATAAAATTTATATGTACATTTTTCTGAACACGTACGAATTTTTTCAGAATTTTTCGTAATCATCTAAATTTGGTTTTTTTTTATGTTTGGGCTGTATTCGCGAATCTATTCGATCAATCTTTTCGAAACTTGTCGGGTGCAATGGGCGGTTGTGTGATAAACACATATCCGAAATTCGTGATATACACGCATTTTTGAAGAAAAAAAGATCCCAAATAAACCAAATTTCGATGATTAGAAAAAATTCTGAAAAAATTCATAC
The DNA here is from genome assembly GCA_963924025.1 of Ischnus inquisitorius. Taxonomy (NCBI): domain Eukaryota; kingdom Metazoa; phylum Arthropoda; class Insecta; order Hymenoptera; family Ichneumonidae; genus Ischnus; species Ischnus inquisitorius. The sequence goes on from OZ001249.1 coordinate 3,665,115, forward strand.
GCGTTCAGAAACGTTTATATGTACTTTTTATCTTCAAGAAAAGTTAGGTTGACAGATAATTTGTTAAACAATTATTTTTTTTCATCTATTTGTTAATAACATTTTCGAATTATTATAATGGAAAATTGGTATTTTCAGCACCTTTTGTATGCTTGATTTTTTTCAGCTTTTTACTCCATTTAGAAGTGGTCGAAATTACCTCTGAATTTTCACGTTTGAGCGTGTTGAGCACCGTCTAGCGCCGGTACTACCTTAAGCGGTGAAAAAAAAAAAAAATGTTGACAAAAAAAAAAATTCATCGTACCGATGTAGACGAATGCAACGAGCGCGCCCTTTCGTATGAACGTAAGTTCAAGGTCACACTCGGCTGACGCGAGCAGGAACGCCGCGGTCGTCATGTCGAAAGCGCTCGCCCAGCCTATCGGTATCGCCGCCAGGAGGAGAACGACATTGTACGCTCCGAAACCTGTGACGTCGTTAATATTCATTAATCGCTTGTCTCGCGTCCTTCGCAGCGCGGCAATCAATGAATCTACGGAGTTTGGCGATCGCGGGCAAAAAAGCGTGTCTCATTTTTTTTTTTTAATAAATGCAATCGGTAACAAATAAATGATTTTATTTTATGCGCAAAAAAAAATAGTACAAGTCCAATGCGACAGTTTGTGCGCAGTTCGAAAAATATTTAAAAACCGTAGAAGCATAATTTTTTTTGTAAAAAAAAAAATTCATCTCCGACTACGCGGTATCTCTACTCCATAGGATTTTCCTGCACGATATTTACATACCGATAGCGAGCGATTGCATCGGTATTTTGCAAGAATATTTTTTTTTTTTATGAAAATAAATAAAAGCCACTGTTCGCCTTGATATTGCAGAATTCCCTTCAATGTTTTGCCACTCAATGCACTCACCGGTGGCTGATATTGCTTTTTCGAAATCCGCCGCTCCGTCGCTGTTTCCATTCTCTGCCGTGTGTACAAAAATAAAACACGATCACGTCAGTTTTACAGTAACTTCGGATGCCGACATTGATAAAAAAAAAAAAAATGATAATTTTTTTTATTTTTATTTTTTTATTTAAAAAAAGAAAAATAATTTTTTTTTTTATGATGACGACAAGCCTCACCGGCGCGGGCTCGGGTGACCGAATTGCTTCTCGTCTCATTGCGAATCCCGTTCGCCACCATCCTCGTTCTTCGACGCTGTCGAGGTCCGCTGCACGTGCAACGCGCGCGAGGACCGCGAACGAACTCGCTCTGTCGACCGTCTACCCCGAGCTGCGGAACAGGAGCAAAGAAACCCGTTGTGAATGAAATTGGCTCGCGGTATCCGAACTGGTTCTCACTGTCCTTAGCCCAACAAATCACTGCATTTCCGAGCTCGTCACGACCACGAAGAAATAAAAACAATTGGCCAAACTAAAAAAACAGCCGGAAACTTTTTCTAAATACGACTTTCCGACGTTCCCGATCACGTTTTTATCGAAATCTTAATTTTTTCTTTTCATGAAAAGGAAAAGCTTGAAAAAACCGCAAAGCAAAAAGTCTCCAAAAATCTTGAAGAACTCGCTCACCTTCGAGAAGCCTTTCCTGTTACACCGACCAACGGATCGTTTCGCACGTAAAGACGCTCTCCGGCTATCCGGCGTTCGCGCATCGATCAGTCGCGAATTTTCTTTCGCGGCACAGCACACATAACCGTCGACGCACTTTGTTCCCGTCGGCTCCGAAGATCTCTATTCGCATTCTATCGAAATTCCGTCGCGCATCGTGCAGCGTTGCGAAATTTTGCTTCTGCTTCGGGCGTAACGAAAGGGCGATCGAGGATCCGCGCGCTGCGATACACTTCTGACGCGTTTCGTCAAAGCCACTCGAGCGCGTATCTTCGAGTGAGAACGATCACAACCAGCGGCACAGTCATCTCGCGACGACGACGACGACGACGAATGGCTTGCGCGACGACGAGGGGCTCCGCTCGATTTCTATTATCTGGCACGTTTCCCGCTCGCTCGAGCTTGTGAGAGACTCTACGTCATCATAAGTACCGTCCCCGGCTCGACGCTCGCCAATGAAAACGGGTCAAACGATTTAATTGCTTGCCGCGTAACGCACCCCGGGCTCGCTCGCGCACCACAGACACGCGATACGCTCAATTATCGTCCAAACGAAATTCGAGACTCTCGTGTTTATCCGCGGCTGATGAAAATGTGTTTATCATCATTATTATTTTTTTTTTTCTTCCAACGAATCGTCGATGAAAGATCACTTACATCGCGTTATTGTCGTATCCACATCGTTTCCTCGCCACGTCTTGATAATAACAATTGGAGCAGTGAAGATGGACATTAAAAAAAAAGTTTAAAAAAAATTGAAAAAAAAAAATAAAATAAAATAATAACAATAATAAAAAAAAATATATATATATATAAATAATAAATAAATAAATGATATTAAGCAGTAATAAATTATTACAATAGTTAAAAATATTGAGAGAAAAATTAATGAAATTAGAGAAAATTGGACACTATTTGGTCTAAATCAATAATTAGAATTAAATAAAAAATGTTATAATATTTTTTTTTAATTAATGAAATCACAGAGAAAATTATACACAATTTAGTCCAAGTGCGATTAAGTAATTCGTCTTATAAAAAAAAAAATGATCCAGGACGGCAGATAATTGATCGTTGATTTCCGTATTGCGAAATCAATTGAGCCAACAATCTGTACGACGTCGAAGTCTTATATAACTCACGAAATGTCGTATCAACACGAGCGACTCGATTCCGAAACACAGGTGACGTCTATTCGATCGGCGCGTTGGAAAAAAAAAAACTTGCTATCAATGTACGTGGGCCGATCGAGGGGGATCACCGGGAATTCTTATCGGTTTTTTTCCCCGTCGCGCATCGCGCAGACTTCTTTGTAATTCTAATATTAGACGAGTTTCGATATCCGTTTCACAGATCCCTATCTTTCCTCGTCTCTTCTGCAAGATGTTTTATCTTTCGGCGAAAAAAAAAAAAGAAAAAAAAAAAAAAAAGATTGCCTCTATTTACACTAGGCAGGTTGAGGAATGCGGGTCTTGCTGGGAAAGAAAAAGTTTGTCGAACGATACGAGCCGCGAAGACCTTCTAGATCGCCGGCCAAAAATCTCGGTCTATAATTAATTTTCCGCCGCGAGCGAGCAACGTCTCTGCGAGTTGCGCGCCGGGCGCGTCGATCTTCGCCGCGCCGAACGAGAAATCGGCGGGTCTTTTGATCACTCGACCGCGCGTCGCACTGCGGAACGGTCGGGTGTACGCTGTGAAAGAAGTTGCGCGAAGAAAAAAGAACGTGCCCGAAGAAAACACACAATTTTGCTCGCGAGTCGGAGAGTCTTTTATTTCGCCGTATCGTCGATCACCGATCGATGGACTGGAAATTCAGGAAGAGCCGCGACCGGCCCGACGATCGAACGGTGGCGCAAAAGGGCGGGCTTGTAAAATTCAATCCATAACTGCCCCCCTCGCGGAGAACGAACGATTCCACGGGCAAGCGGTGTGGGAATCGCGAAGCGAGAGGGAGGATCAAAGTGGCGAGTCCGAGCAATTGGACACGTGTGTACCGAAGCCCTCCCGCTGTCGGGTTAATTAAGTAATTAAACTGTTCTGCGGCCGTGTCGCATTGCGCAACGGTGTCGATCGCGCGGCTATCGGTTGATCGACTTCTGCCGTCAGTTTTGGCAGAGCCCGAGCCGCGTTACATTCGCGAACGCCCGTTCGACTTTCGAATCCTCGGTCAATTCCGCGGCCCGTTAATCCATCAAATTATCCCGGAAACAGAGGCCAAGGGACGGTGCGATCGATCGATATATCTGTCGTATATTTATCTCCGACAAATATTTGAGGATCGCGATGAAACTCGATGTGTGCACGAATATCGCTGCTTCGCAGGCGACTTACGAGCCCTTAACAGAAGAAAAAGAAACCAGTGGAGTTTTGGCAGTGTAAAAATTGAACTGTAGCTCTGAAGAAAGTATGAATGAATAAGAAACATACCAACGAAAAAATGAGTTAAGTAAAAAAAAGTTGAAAAGAAAGAAAAAAAAATTAAGTCGCCGGGTAATTTGTTGCAGACATTTTTCTTTCGCAACGCGACGAGCGGTGTAACGTCGCAACTTATTTTTCTAGCCTTCAGGCGCACTATTCCGCACTCGCACAACAAGTCCGCGCGAACTGTTAGACTAGAGCACAGGATTAAGAGTGGCGAGTATCCGCGTGAGTGAGCGATAAGCAGCAACAAACAGAGGAGTGGTGCCGAATCATCGAGTGCCGTCGAAGCTCACCCTTGTCGAAGGCCACCGGAAGTCACCCAGCGTTGTAGCCATCGGAACACCTCTATCTGCGAGTCTCTTCGATGCTGCCATGGAAAGCCGTTGGCACACCCTCATCTACGACTCTCTTTGAAATTATCACGATGGCCAGTTTCATTCCCCAACACCCATCTTATCAATGCCTGGTAATTGGACAAGGAGGAGTAGGCGAGCCCCACAGCCATCCCTTCTTTTATAACCAACGTGCGGTTATACGAAGCATGTAACACGAGCAATTAAAACGCTTTTAGGTCCTCACCGTTTGAACGATCGGGAAGTTATAGTCAGAATTGTGAGCTCCGGTTTCACACCCTGCCGATCAATCAACTCAAACGAGTAGTCTACCTTGGTTTAGTCGAGTGGCTGCAAGCCGTCGTCTCAAAGCCGGCACCGGGTCAAGTAAACGAGGGTGCACGTGTGCTTAGTAGAGAAAAAATAAGACTATTTCTAAAATCTCGATTCGTGACATCTTACCAAAGCAGTAATTTGTTCCGGCTGCCATATGATTAGTCAGGGCCACATCAGGGAGAAGTCCGGAGAGCCTGATCAGGCGCGCCGGACTTCTACCTGATATGTACCGGTTCAGGTACTAATATGGCAGGCTACATCAGGTTTTCCGGATATCTACCAGATCTGGGCCATTTCCGGGGTTAGTAAAGTACGCCGGATTTATTTTCACACATATTGCCGGATCCGGCCCTGATACGAAATTCACTCGATGTGCCGGATCGCTGCAACTTGTATTATTCCAATTCAGGGCCAAGTCAGGATAGGATCAGGCATTTATAATAGTGATAGAAATTTATTAGAACGATTTTTTTTTCGCTCTTTTGCACAGACTAGTCATATTTTCACAACTTCCTAATGCAGAAGGGGAATAACAAAAAAAGTTCTTCTGTTTCGTTTCTTGAACGGAGCATCACGAGCTTCACTTCAATCGATGACAATGATCGCGTTTTTGAGCTCAGTGTTTTTTGAACTTACTACATTTTAAACGTTTAACTAATATATTATTAACTGCAGCTGATGAAAGGCTTAAATATTTAGTTGCTTCAACAGTAAGTCAATTTCGAAAGAAAAGTTCTGTAGTTTCAGAACCGAAGAAGTTTGTTCAAAAGTGAGGTCATCGGCAATCTGACGATCATCTTTAGTCACAAATTGATCAAATGAATTATCAATGTCAATTCAACATTTATTTTGTTGACCTAAACGTCCGTGTAGTTGGGAGAAAGTTAATCACATTCTGCGAATCACTCAGCTTAGCGAATCATATGTCGTAGCCACCTCGCGGTGGCTTCGAGGATGAAGTGTTTCTCTCGCAAGCGGTCCGGTACCTAACAAGTTACTATATAAGAGTCACTCTTTTCATTCCGACACAAGTTAATGCATGATCGGTAGGATGGTTAGGTAGAATATGTAGGCAGGGTAAGTAGAATAGGTTGAAAATTAAGGCGTTAATGAATAAGTTTCTCAAACCCTGTCCAGTAGTTAAGTGCACAAAGTATTTTTTTCCCAGAATTCTGAATCCGGCTTATTGTGCAAGTGGATCCGACCCGGAATTGGTCAATATTTGCGTTGACCCGGTACATAACCGACCCAGACAAGATATTCATCAGGTCCACATCAGGCGCTTCATCAGGGCCGGATCTGCGTGAGCGTTACGCCATGTATCAGGGCCATGTCGATGTTCCATATCCGGGCCCGATTTATTTTCCGGCATGCCAAGCATGGCCCGGTTTCTGGCCTGATAAAATTTCCGTCAGGCAACGCGGCGAGACCTGACACTAAAACTGTCCTGTACTTCCCCTGCAGTGTCCACTCTCGGTGAGTTGCTGCAGCAGGCAATGAGGCGGGGTGGATTTGTACTTCGTCGCACCGTAATATTCACCAGAATACAGAACAACTTTTTTTCTCGTGTTGCGAAAAATATCTCGATATCTGAATTAGCTCAGAAGCGGATAGATTTATCCCGGCGAATTTAGCGAGCACAACGACTCTCGATGCTCCCTTTTCATTCCCGGCAATCGTTATCCGTCTCTATACCTATGTTTGGGCGCTGGAAACTATCGGGTAGCCGAAGTGCCGAGGATGAACTACTAAACTCCTGACCCAGTTGACGCGGTACACGAGAGTGCCATTCGAAACGTATTACAAGAGCCCGGAATCCAGCGGGAGCAAATCACACGAGCCAGAGGAGTTTATTCGCCGTATCCGGGAACGAGCGCTCGTGGGTTCCTTTGATTTTCATCGAGTCGATAAACCGTCCATCGGCGCTATTGCGTCAGGCGTGTGAGACGCGATACGCCGTTCTTTTGTTCCGCCTCTTCCGCATCGACGGCAGACGGGAGGGGCTGAGTACATGACGGAATAAGTGGAGAAACTTTGAAACGCGAGGAGCCGACGACAGCGACGCATTCGAGGAATCGAATCGCAGACGACTGGCTTTGTTTGGTTGCCTCGCGAAAATGCATTCTCCGCTGACTAGACGCGCTAAATTTTACTGTAAACGCTCGCGCGGACACTTTTCAAGCTTCGACGAGCGCGTCGGAGATAATTGCGTTCGACTCGATGAACTAAATATAGTTCGTGACGCGTTCGGAAGAACTGTAGTGGTTTGGATTGTCGAAGAACAATTCAGAATTTTGCATCGTGTCGCGATCATCGATGCGATTGCTTTATCGCCAGCTCGGCGCTAACCCGCGATTTAATCGCTAATTAACGATCGCGACGGTTGACAGACGTTTGCAGTTTTCCGCGTCGACGATCCCACGAGATCGATAACGGGCGCCCGATTAGCATTTCCGCTCGGAGATATTACACGTCGGGCGTGAGCCGAGCACGTCTCATTTATCGTGGCTTTGTCGCCGTAGTTGTGGCTCGTCCGTGCGCCAATAAATTTCGGGGATTTACGCTTTACGCATATCTGCGGCAGGTGGGCAGGTGTACTTAAGGGGACACATCTTTCCGGCGGCTCGAAAAAAAGTGCCGAAGCTCGGCTGTTTTTTCTTGCACATTTCGGGAGGCGATAAACTGATTTTTTTCTCGTATGCACATCGATCAAGTCGAAGAAAATGGGTCGACCAAAAAAATCGCCGTCGAAATTTTTCGTGTCCGGTCGGTGCTGGACACTTTTCATTCGAAGCAGTCTGTCCGGAATAAAAAGGAAACGAATAATTCGATTAAATTTGAATACAGGTTATTTGCATAGAATTTTTGTGAAATTATTTAAAAAAAGAAGATCACTTTTTAAGAACGAATTTTGTGGAAATTTGAAAAATCATATTTTTTTCAATCTCCCCGAGAAGACGTCGCCGATCGCGTCGATCCATTGGCAAGGACAGTCATCGATGAAGTAATACATGTCGTTGATTCGCACGAGCGAGCAGTGTAACGGCCGGCGTTTCTGCTGCCATCGTCGTTGGTGCGTGACGCCAATAAAAAAAATAGGTCAAATCGATTGAAGCGGGCACGACGAGGATGGCGTATTGGAATCCAAAGTCTAGTCACGGATCGACTTATAGATCTTTTGTTTCTCGAACGACGTTCTTAAGCGTCCGGCAGAGCTTCTGGAAGATGCGGGGGTTGCGAAGGTTCTTCGGTTATCTGCGCCAAGGGTTGCGGATCGAGTCGCGATAAAGCTTGCGAGGTAACATTGATAGCTCGCAAGGCCTAACGCTTAAGACCGGACTGACCCTGCGAGGGTCCCATCGGGCATTCGAGCGAACGAAGTACGCAAATAGTAAGAGACGTCGAAGGCTAAAATCGATGCCATCGTGAAAATTAGCTCATTGCCGAACCGAAACCGTCAGAAAGTCCTCATCAAAAAGTTTGGGAAGTTCCGTACGTGGATTTAGAATATCGTCTCCAGAAACGAGAATTTGGGTTTTTTGTAAAAATTCTAATAACCGGGGTTCAAAGACCCGAGAAAATTAATGGTTTCCCGTCGAAAGCGGTGAGAATGGTACTCCAAGGAATCGAGACGCATGAAGTTTCACGAAAGCCATTGAACGAGCCATCGACATCTCAAAGAGATGGCATCGACTTCAGAAGACGGAACGACCATTCTTCAATCGTGGCCAGGAATAAATCGCGCAAAGGTCAATCTTTCACGTGTCACTACGTTGGGCGAACAATTACGAGAAAATAACGAATGGACTTCAATCTTTTTTTTTACCCTGAGTCAGAGACTTTGTTGTCTTCACCGGGTTCTCCTCGTGAAAACGTGGAAAGCTCTGAGAGTATTTGCTCGACGAGCGCCCATTAGACTTTCATGAAGATGGGACAAGGTACGAATGGGTGAGGAAGGGGGTGAAAGCACACGGGCGAGCCGTGCGCGCCAGAACGATATGCATTTCGGAAACGCCTGTGACAACAGACGCTACAGGGTTGAGGGCCGCGCGAATAGGAAGATGGTCTCTCGCGTGACGACGAGTGCGCGCCGCTCGGTGTGGCTTTGAGCTTTTCATACGTGCGCGAGCTTCCTCGTCGTCCTTTTGCCCGGTAATGCTCTTACTGGATACGTCGGGCGGGAGGGCGCGCGCGTTTCAGAACTTCAGTTGGTACTTAGTCGTCTGTTTCGAGGCAAGAGGTCGAAACCAAGTGCAGAGTACCACGGCTATCCATATGCACGTGTGTCGTATTTGTTTTCCGGGTGCATTACTCAGATATACCGGAACATTGTACGAATAGTCGAGAACCACAAGATCCTATGTCACGAAACATAACGCGTAAAATAACCTGGCACATGTCCTCCCAAGTAAAAATTTTCTTAGCCTCCGCAAGGCCTCCAAGCTCCCTTTTTCCCGCGGCAACAATCACGGCGTCTGGAGGCTCCAGCGAGGGCGTGACGCGTATGCGGCACGTATGAATTGGAACCTCCGTAGAACCTCCAATGTGGCAGAAAGTGAACATTTCAACTCTATGCGGAGTTCAGCAGGGTGTACAGAACCTACGAAACCCCCTTTTGCTCCCTTCTCGACACGCCGTGAAACCTCCAGACTCTGCTTGTAGCCTATTCTGGAGCTGCTCCGGAGACCTCACAGTCCCTCCAGAGCCGCTGTTTAGGCTACGCAGTGTGTATGAAGGAATACGTAATGCTTGATAAACGTGAAAATACCATTGACTCGTTGCGATTTATTTTCGTAATTCATTTATTATACGATACGAAGAGCAACTTATAATATAATTATGAATCACACTGAAAGAAACATTTTTTGAACGAAAAAGAAACTCGGTTGGCTCGAAAAAAGAAATTTTGTGCACTCAACTGCTGGACAGGGTTTAAGAAAGTTGTTCATTAACGCCTCAATCTTCACCCTATTCTACTTATCCTACCTAACCGGCCTGCCCACCTATCCTACCTGACCATCCTACCTATCAGAGACTAACTTGTATCATAATCAAAAGAGTGACTCTTATATAGTAGCTTGCTAGGTACCGGACCGCTCGCGAGAGAAACACTTCATCCTCGAAGCCACCTGGCGGTAATTCGCAATTATTTGCATTCAAACGGAGGATCCAGGAGGCTTTGTTGGGAACTTCATTATCGAAGTCAAATTTGGGGGATTCGATGGAGAGTATACCAGGGCAAATGGAAATCTGGGATGTCGCCGAAGAGTATGCTGGAGCGAAATAAATTTTATCAGCATGAATGCAGGGTACAATAGGGCGAAAAGGATTTTGAGAGGCTGAAGGAAGGGTAAAGTAGGGGATAGTAGGTCGAAAAGAATTGCGGGAGGATTAACGGAGGTTATAGTAGGCCACGTGGAAGGTCTATGGTGGTGGTAAATTTTGCAACGAGGCTGTGGCAGGTTCTGCGGAGGGTGGTGGCTTTTCTACCACAAAGGAAATAGGCTCTGTTAGCATTCTGCGGAGGCTCCAAATTTCGACTCCCGCTTCGGCTATTCGGCAGTCGACACGCTTCGTATCGCGTATGAGGTAACCCACATACGTATCGTAGCACTGTGCGAATGGAGACGCAAAGGTAATAAAGGAAACGTGACGACTCCGCGAAGAGGATCTCTGGCTTCGCGGGTCAGCGAGCAACAACTCTCATCCAGTCGGCGAAATGGAGAATGGCCGAACAAGCGCGGAAGCTTCGTGTTTCACCGTGTCATTCAGCTCCCATTATTTACGGCGGTGACGGTGAATTATCCTTGCCGTATTCGTCGAATTTGGGTGACGCTAACGGGGGAAACACCGGAGAGCAATGGAAGAACCCGGGTTGGAATATGACTCCGGCGCGCGGTGGGTGAGCTACTTAGAACAGACGTTGACGCAACGCGCCCCCGACGCATCAACGTCACGTCGCAATTCGTCAAGCGTGTGTGTTACCACGGGCGACTGCATTTCTCCCGTTTAGCAAGCAACAACGCGAGTCTCGCTTGTTACGCATTAGCAGAAGCAACAGCGAGAAGCATCGGTTGCGAGCGTACGAAACAGGGCGCACACAGCGCGACGACGGAGAGTGGCTTCTATTGCGAGCCGAGAAAGCCGACGAGCCTCGACAGTCATGGGGTAACTCGTAAATGAGTTTCTCGGGTATTCGATGCGGAATGCGGGCTCTATTCAAACTTCCGCCATCTCCGTCTATTCCGCTCCACCTCTGCACGTTACGTTTGCGCGTCACTACGTTCACCGGCGTTCACACATCCGAGCTCGGCCATTCGAGTCTCGAAGCCGTTCCCAACGTTTCCAGCACTCTCGCGAGAGAAAATCGACGTCATAACAGGGATATTGTTCTCCGGGCGTATCCTTCGTTCATTCTCGTTCTCATTCTGACGCTACTTTTTTCCCTCGACGCGATGGAAACTCGAGAAATCCGCGGAAACGCTCGCCCGAGGGATATCCTTTGTGCAACGATAACAAAATACTTCTGCGATGCTTGATAAACCGGCGAAACGTCGCGAATTGCGAGTGAAATGACATCTGCGATTCTCTGCGAAACGGATCGTGCGCGAGACGCAGGAGAAAATATCTCATGAGATTCGAAACGGGACTCGTGGCGCGTCTGCCATCAGTTTCGGAACGGGTCTGTGTCGCGATGACGGACGGATCAATATTTAATCGCGGAGTCTCGTTGTTCTTCCGCGAATCAGCCGGAACGGCGGGAGCAACGAGCAATTGAAAGATGGACCGCGTCGCATTTCCATCTGTTTCGATATTTCTTTCGCGGCACCGCAACGGCGATTGGGGAGGTCGTTAGTCGAAGCGATTCTCATTCGCTCCGAACTAATATCCTGCCTGCTTAATTTCCGCGATGCCGCCCGTCGACGGATTGCAAGATTTTCAATATTTGCGACTATCGAACGGTCATCACACGACAGCATCCCTGGAATTTTCTATCACCAAGACCGACAGTGGAGCTGGAAAAAATCGGAACCATCAGAAGCGCGCAATGGCCAAACGGAGCTTGCGCGTAATGTTCTCGGCAACGAAATTTCTTTCACGATGCGCAACTAATCATTCAAACGTATGCACCCTCGGTGACTGTCGATGTTGGCATAGCGACCCTTAATTTTAGCGCTGGACGGTTTAATCCATCAAATTCCGAAGCGAGCGCGCGCGCACACGCGTCGTGCCTTACTCCGTCACTCTCGTTCCCTTGCTAAGCCTCCCTCGAATATCCATCCGTCCATCATGCTTCGGAGAGCTGAGAAGGTCGACCAGCAGTTCTGACCCCCTGCGCTCGTGTTGCGCCGCTCGGACCGTGTAGCGCGCGTTATTGGAGGGCTGCAAGGCCAGCGACGTCGCGAGACCATGCTGCTTGGATTACCGACGAGTTAATGGATCTTTCGGACCGTGAGCTCGTCAACTTTGCCATCTGCTGCTGCTTCTAATTTCCATACAAGCGAAGTCGAACGCGCGTACACAGCCGCACGCGGGCGCACACCGATTCCGTAACCTTGGAGACCTTTCCTTCATTTCGTCGCTTCTCTCGTCACTCGTCTATTTTATCGTTCGCCCGGACTACCGGGATGTTTCGTCCGATTCCCCGGAGTTTCGGTGTGCGCGAATGGATTTCAGGAATCCCGGTGTACCGAAAAGCAAAAGGCCGCGCGCCAGAACCAGTCACCGGGATTAATAAGCCAGGCAGCTGGTCCTGGCTCCATCGTGGACTTTGCTGATATCGACTGTCCTGCGTCCACCGGGGATACAAATCCCGCACCGGGCAGCTTTTTCACTCGGCTCGCGTGTATATCTGTCCAGAGCGTTATTAAAGCTCTTCGAGCCCTTTCGTTCGCTCGTCCCGCACGCATTGCCGCGCGACACACTCCATTACGCGTTGCCCGTTGTACCATAATTAAATGGAGCGGGACGGTCGAACGGCGGGCGAAAGGCTTGATTAAAATTCGCGGCAACTCCGGGGAATCGATAGATAATGGAGAGAGCCTCGATGAAAAGTTGCGAATTGAGTCTATCGCCACTGGATTCTTCGCGTTGTTCTTGTTCTTCTTCGGTGCTCCTCGAAGGTTCGGTTTCCGAAGGATGGCCCATCAGAGAACCCCGACGATACAGACGGCAGTTGCCGGAGTTTCTCTCGTTAATCGCAAAGTTAACCCGGTCGAGAGAGGCTCGGATCCGCACCGTTGGGATACACACCGAACGGAGAACGGGAAAAGGGCATGGACGAGAGGGAAACTTTCGCGTCAGCCTCCTTCGGATGCGAGAGTCTACGGCACGGAACGGCATAGCGCGAGATAAAGCAACGGAATAGGAGTTGCCCCGAGGATACGAACTGGACGCCGATCTCGCTGTTTGCCCGCTAGCCAATTACTCGGTTTACAGTGTGTTTCGCGTAGGTACGATAGACCAGCGGCGAAAAACACAGCACCACAGTTCGAAACCTTTAGCTCTTCAAGCCCGGAGAGCCCGGGAACTGGAAAATTCAATTTGTCTTCACGCCGGAGGAGACCACCGGCGATCCCAAGCAGAAATTACCGTCGGGCTGATGTCAGGTCCCTATCAGACACGGCCTGACTCCTCATCAGGTCCTGATAAGGCATCATTATCAGGCCCTGATCAGATATGTAACGCCATGGCCCTATAAGGTCCTCATCAGGCTGCCTGATCGGGGCCTAATCAAAGTGCCTAATTGCCTCCTGAGAAAAATATAATAAATACTTTTTGTTTATGCGCGTTATTTTACCAGACTTGTAAACCTTTTATATTGGTTCTTCGGATTAAATTAACCAATTATTACAATGAAATCACGGAAAATTTAATTTTTATTTCACTCATGGTTGGACTTGAACCAGCGACCTTGCCAATGGGGACTGCGTTGGTGAGGCGCCTTAACCACCTCGGCTATCCTTGACTTGAGAAAAGTAATATCAAATTTGCTTTTAAGGTCCGGTAAAATTATTCACACGACTAAATATACTTTTACAAAGTGCTTCACACGTGCATTGACGGCGAAAAATGAAAATCAGTGAGAATTTTGCACACTTTCTGATGAGATAAAAATAAGAAAAAATCCATCATATGTAAGATGCTGGGAACATTGATTTGGTATAGTAGTAATGTAAAAAAATTGTAATAAATAAAAAATAAATGTTCAATAAATAATCAAGGAATTTTTTTATTGAATCGTTTGAATTATTTGAATTATCAATTTACTTATTATCTTATTAAAACATCCAAAGTTCGTTGCAAGATTTCGTAAAAAAAATGTTCCAACGTGAGAAAATCGTATAAAAAATGCAACTCTCCTGTGAAAAATGTACAAATTCATTTGAAATTATAAAATAAATTCACTAATTTTTTTCTGAAAATGTATTTCTCATATATCTTAGAATCATTTTTGGGAATATTTATTATGCAAAATCAATGTTCTCCAGGCATGCATATTGGATGCCTGAAGAGGGCTTGTCTGATTTTTCACCTGTTAAGACCCTGATCGGGGTACTATCAGGCTAGTCTCGTCAAAAGCCAAGGATATCCATTCAGGGGTCTCTACCTGTACGTTATCGGGCCCTGATTAGGCTGACATCAGGCTCGCCTCATCTAAAGTGAGGATTATTTGGTCAGGCTTCACGACGTGCACCTTATGGGGTTCTGATCAGGTTGGCATCAGGCTTGCCTCATCCAAAGTGAGGATTATTTAGTCAGGCTTCACGACCTGCACCTTATCGGGTTCTGATCAGGTTGGCATCAGGCTTGCCTCATCCAAAGTGAGGCTTATTTAGTCAGGCTTCACGACCTGCACCTTATCAGGCCCCCACAAGGCCTAGAACAGGCTTGTCTGATCAGGCACGCCCTGTCCGTACCTTAACGGGGCCTGATCAGGTATCAGGCAGCCTGATCCCAATTTCTGCTCGGAATAATGCTGCACGGGATAAAATCCTTGGTTGATACAGCCGGATTCCGCGGCGGCCGCGTCTCCAACGTTGAAGAATCATAGGCGAGAACTGTGGGTACGCGTCGGGAATTCGATAAATGGAATTATGAAGATACGACGTCGAAAAAAAATGGTTGAAACAATAAACAAGAATGTATTCGTATTCGAGAGAATGGAATAGTATTTCATTGGTCCGTTGATTGGCTATTACAAGGGGAGCCGATGCTCGAATCCGCTCATGCGGAACTTCAAACGCGCCGGATACGGAAAAAAAAAGCCAGAGAAAAATTGCTCTCGGCGATTGACAATATCTCGCTTGACTTTGGGCGTAAACGGATATTGGATTGGGCTCCGTCCGGGGGGAAAAAAAAATGGCACATCGAAATATATGAGCCAAAACATTTTTCGGACTTCTTCGTTTTGGCCCCAATGAATTGCGAGGGGGAGATACCCGTTTATCGTGGCTTTTTTTTTGCGTTTTTCATCGATCTGTTTCGGTTCGAAAAAACGACTCTACAACTCCATCAAATATATCTTTTTTTTTTTATCCTGCGCGGAATAGAGATCTCAAGTTGTTCGCTCGAACGGCAACGCCATCGACATTCGAAAAAATGCTCTTCGTATTTTTTCTTCATGCATCTCAATTCCCTTCTCTGCCGAAGCTTTGTTTTGTGATTCCAAGCATTGATCGGACGCGAGGCCGAAGCGAAGAATAGCAACGGAAATTAGCGTAGAATCCTATAATGCGAAAACGTCCCAGCATCGAGCGAAGTGACGAAGCGGCGTTGATTCTTCCGACGAAAAATCCGCAGCGCCAATGCAAGGTATCGCGGAGAGGCAATCGGCAAAAATTTCATATCCAATTTTCGTCGTTCGCGCACTTCCGTCCAGGAGGCCGTCTCTCTTCTCGCACACCGTCTCGTTCGTTCGCCCGCCGAATTCCCTTGTATCTCGCGTTATTTCGCCGGAGCCGGCGGCGCGTTCGCGCGACACTGCCGCCCGGGGAATCGAGATAATTGGCAAGGATGCCGAGCCAGTTAGTTTCCACGTATCCGCGCACGTGTACGTGTAACGATTGTGTTGGCCTTGGAGTGTCGTTCGAGGGAGAGAGAGAGAGAGGTTGCATCGGTCGGAGCGTTGGTTCCCGGCGCCGGCCCAGCTGCACAGGACGAGAGGATCGGCCTCGCAAGAAGCGGAGCTTTCGGGCCGCGCGAGGGTTTTCCCGCTGTAATAAAAGGTCCTTCCAGTTCTGAGAGTCAGGCGCAGCCGACGACTCGTAGCGGAGCTCGTTCCGCCGCGCTCACGCTGTCTCTCCGTGTATAACCCGCTGTACGCTCGCACGGCTAGGGGAGAGCGGGGCAAAACGGCATACCGAGGCAAAATGGTGTTCACGCACAATGGGACCAGGGCGGAATGGTATTGGGGCAAAATGGGACAGCGAAAAAATCTACTTCGATGGAACTTTCTCTTGTCCCATTTTGTCCCGATTCTATCATACCGGGGACTTTATTTCACCATTTCGTACCATTTTGCCCCGGTGTGCCATTTTGCCCCGCTCTCCCCTACACTATAGGCCCGATAAAGGAGTACATATACATACCCGAAACGTGCGGATGGTACTCGGGCGTTGCTGCTTCATCGTTTCGCCCGTAATGCCTCGGTTCGTGCCTCTCTCCGCTGCTCGGGTTATTAGAACGTTATATGGTGCTCCATTCCCTCCCGAACTCCGTCCCAATTGTTATCTCTTCCTCTCACTTTCTCTTTGTACTACTGACGCGTACCGGTGTACGCTGCTGTATTGCTTCCTACACGCTTCCCACACAATGGAGGGCCCATTGTGCTCAACACCGTTCCGAGGCTAGTGAAATTTTTATCTTCGTACCGCAGCTTGTATTTTTTCTGGTATGGCTGACATAAAAAGTGGAAAAAAAGGAAATTATTATACAAATTCCACGCGGTGGTAGGCGCATATTCGTTGAAACAATCGCGATGAGAAAACGCGTCGATATCTGTATTTCTGTCTCGGGAATTTTCGTTGATGCGCTTCGACCTCGCAGCTTAGGGGAGAGCGGGGCGAAACGGCATACCGGGGCAGAATGGTATTCACGCACAATGGGACCAAGGCAGAATGATACTGGGGCAAAATGGGACAGCGAAAAAATCTACTTCGATGGGACTTTCCCTCGTCCCATTTTGCCCTCATTCTATCATACGGGGGACTTTATTTGACCATTTCATACGATTTTGCCCCGGTATGCCATTTTGCCCCGCTCTCCCCTACACGCTCCGGGGGATCTCGTTATTCGGTGTAGACCTCGTCCGGCAACGTGCGAAACGTTGGTTCAACTCCCTCGACGGGAGCGCGCGCGGATGATGGGTATATATAACGCTCACTTCATCAATGTATGCAAATAGAGAGGAGAAGAGCGAACGAGAGAGGAAGGTCTGGCGGGGGTTGGGCTACCGAGCTTTGGGCTCCCGTCAAAAGCTAATGATACAAAGATAATCCTGTTTCCCTCTGTGGCGATGAGGGGCTCCCCCCAACAGCGGAGAGACGAGAGGACGAAACGAGAGCTGCTGCTGCTGCTGCTGCTGCTGCTGCCTCCATGTCGATCGTTCAGTAACACAAGGGCGTATCCGACATTGTTTAGCATGTCGAATGAACAGGGCTGCGCGGTTATGTTCCGTAGCCGTCGGCATGTTTTGCCCGCGCGTACCGATACGCGGGCTTCGCCGAGCTATATACTCATTTGCAACAGACGCGCAGGCCGCAAGCATCATCCTGCATCAGAGGAGCGTATATGCCTTCAACCCTGCGTTTGGGTTATAGTCCACACTGTAACGACCTTCTCAAACCCTCTTCTCTGCATGCCCGTCTATACACCTGTGTATGTACATCAGCCATCCCAGCCACGGTTCATCTTGCCTTTGCCAGCGTTTCCTCTGTCCATTCTACCACATTCGACGGCAAACGAGGGCGGAACTTGCGTAGCAGGAAACACGCTTGGTGTATCGCGAGTTCCTTTCCAACACGAATGCCCGGCAATCTCCAAGACTTCATGACGCCCGTTTGAACTCTCGATTTCTCGGATTATGCAACCGGGTGTCTGTCATTAGCATCTCTCTTACTTGTCTCACGCGAAGGCAGTTCTCGCTGATTTTTATTCATCGGGGCCATTTTGCTTACAATGGATTTTTCGAATTTTCATACTTTTCTTTTCTTGTTTTTTTAAACCTTTTTCTTTGACTTCGTCGAATCATTCCTATAGGCGTTTGAAACACTGAACACTGAAACATTCTCAATTTCGTATTAGGTTTGAACGAGGTCGCCAAATTTGCGGGGATTTATGATTCGTTCGCGCAGTACGATACCAGGTATAGAAAAAAAAAACAAATTCAAGGGTATCTACTTTTGTCAAGAATCGCCCATTTTGAGTCTCGAGCTTCCTACCGACGAATTATATCTTATATCACGCTACCGACTCCGCTATCACGCACTCGAAAATATCGTTTATCGTAAGTGCCTTTTCCATGGCATTCAACATTATAGACGGAATATTACCGAACATCCAATGATAAGCAGTACGCTTTATCACGTGTAAAGATAATAACGACAAATGAAACATTTTTTTTCTGTCTCTTAGAGTTTAAAAATCGTCGGAATTTTTGTATAATCGTCTGTTAACAGACGGATTACGTTTGGGCCCAGACGTAACATCGTCAGTTTGCAAAATAATGTCTTTAGTATTTTTACCTCATGCATTTAGCGGCAATTATTTCCCTTTAAATAGCATGCGGTATTTTCCACCGTTATTCAAAATGTTTTTTAGTTATGCATAATCGTTGCATGTATCTAACTAGCGTTGACTGGGATCGGGCAATGGCCGTTGGTGATGGAGCGACGATTTCCCTACAGTAGTCTCTGCTGGGATGGATAGCGCTGAAGGCCGTTGGCAGCCAGTAATGGCTAAGTCGTGGCGAACTGACATAGCCGTTATCAAACATCGACAGCTGACCACTGCCGGCAACCTTTAAACGGCAGAAATCGCTCGCCACTGCTCGTAGCCTTTGAAAGGCAGACATTGCTCGCTACTTCTGGCAGGCAGGTCAGTCGTGACAAACTGCCGGTAGTCTTTAAAAGACAGAAATCGCTCGCCACTGCTGGCTGCCAGCAATGGCCGTTGGTGGTGGACCGTCGATTTCCCTGCAGTAGCCTCTGCTGGGATGGATAGCGCTGAAGGCCGTTGGCAACCTTTGAACGGCAAAAATCGCTCGCCACTACTCGTAGCCTTTGAAAGGCAGACATTGCTTGCCGCTTCTGGCAGCCAGGTCAGTCGTGACAAACTGCCAGTAGTCTTTAAAAGACAGAAATCGCTCGCCACTGCTGGCAGCCAGCAATGGCCGTTGGTGGTGGACCGTCGATTTCCCTGCAGTAGCCTCTGCTGGGAAGGATAGCGCTGAAGGCCGTTGGCAGCCAGTAATGGCTAAGTCGTGGCGAACTGACGTAGCCGTTATCAAACATCGACAGCTGACCACTGCTGGCAACCTTTAAACGGCAGAAATCGCTCGCCACTGCTCGTAGCCTTTGAAAGGCAGACATTGCTTGCCGCTTCTGGCAGCCAGGGCAGTCGTGACAAACTGCCGGTAGTCTTTAAAAGACAGAAATCGCTCGCCACTGCTGGCAGCCAGCAATGGCTCATGGTGCATCAATGCTGACCACTGCTGGCAACCTTTAAACGGCAGGAACCGCTCGCCACTGCTGGTAGCCTTTGAAAGGCAGACATTGCTTGCCACTCCTAGCAGCCAGGTCAGCCGTGACAAACTGCTGATAGTCTTTGAAAGACAGAAATCGCTCGCCACTGCTGGCAGCCAGCAATAGCTCATGGTTCATCAATGCTGTCGTGTCAGAACATGGCAGCCATCACTCGCCCAAGTATCGGACCTGTTGTCACTGCTGGGAAAACCTATGCGGGACATGCCCGAGATCAGTCAAAGGTTCCTTCCCCCAAAAATCTTCCGACCAGTCTTCAAGCTCTTCATCGCGGTTCGCAAACCCGCTCTTATTGAGTTGAACGTGGCTCGAATTTTCATGTCTCCATGAAATTTTTTGCGTTTTTCATAAGCTTCCGTATTTGGGGATGCTGGAATGGACTTCCATGATTGTGGTACTTGTAATTTATATTCAAGTCACGGAACACATCGTTCTGACGGATCTTACAGTCGCAACAACTCTCTGTCCGTTGCAAAGGCGCGCAACGCCCGAATCGCAACGAGCCACTAGACTAGACCAAAAGAAGATGAACGCAAGCGATTCACGCAGGTAACGCGATTGTGGAATTATCTTGACCACCGGTTCATACAGAATTCGACGAGTGATCATCGACGTCCAAAGCTTTCCCGCCGATACAGCCCACTGAATGATTTTTCCTCGTTGTTTTCAACATCGCAGCCAGAGCAGTCGAATTCGTTCGAACGGCGATGCGCCAGTCAGAAACTTATGAACGCGCGCCCGCGGCTCGAACGCATATCTCACACGCCATAACGTCGATTTTTCCGAATATCCTCATCGATGGTTATCGTCGGCCGTTCGTAACCATTTGGAAAGTAAACGCTCCGCAAAATGACCAATTTGTCAATTAGCCGAGTGCGCGGAGCGGACGATATGCGTTCTGATAAATTCCGTCGCGAACGCCCGCGGCGAGCCGTCGAACTCTCCGCGGCCTCGGCACATGGATTTATCGAAAACAGTTCCGCATCGAGAACTGACGCTTGCGAGAGCATTCGGCCGATCGATCGCAGAAGGTCGCGAGAGGAACGAAAGCGTCGCGCGACGTTGTATCTTCTGCGAAACGATCGGAAATTAATCGTGGAATCTGCCGGGTCGCCTCGCGCTGCCGACAGATTGGAGGGAGCGAGCGAGAAAGACGGGCTGCCCGAAACTAATTAAACGATAGACTATCGTTACCGCTCGTTAGTGAAGTAATTACACCGAGTCCCGCTCTTTAGCCGCGCGGCTACTACGATGCGAACGGAAACTGCTGCTCCGCTTCTAGAATTCTTGATACGTGACTTGATTTTCATTATTTCGCAATTTGCGAGAAAAAGAAGAAAAAAAAAAACATTAAAAAAAAATACCATAAATTCGGGAAGTTTCGAGGTAGTCGCGCCGAAATTGAATCCAACCTACATTCAGCAACGATCTGTCTGCGGTAAGAATTTACCGATTTTTGAAAAATCGCGCGCGTTGCAAAATGGAATTTTTAAAAAAATTTCGAAAAAAATTCAAAATGCCGTAAGTTTCGAAAGCAACGACGGATTCGCTCCAAATTGAATTCCAAATCATGTTTAACAACAGTTTACTCGTGGTTCAAATTTTAGCTTCCTACCTCTAAAATTGCAAACGCTAACGATAATAAAATCCTGCTGTGCACACATTTTTTCATACATTTTTTTTTCGCACACATTTTTTTCTAAACCCCTTTTATCGACATTTCCCACGAATTTGAGTCTCCGCGCACGAAAATCGCCGAAGCGAATTTTTTCGCGAAAACAAACCCCGAGGTGAAAATTGGCCGAAACCCCGAATATTTCGAGTTCAGCGATCGGGGGCGTTCGTCGGGGCGAATCGAACTGGCGAATCAATAGAGTAATCCACTTTCGGAAAATTCCGATTGGTTACTCGTCGTGCAAACTCGATATCTTAAATGAGGCACGAAGGGGGACGAAAGATGTGCCGGGATACGCGCGAGAGAGGGGTAAATTTTGTTGACGAGCATCCGGGGTTGGGAGGCGAATTGGTCGTGTGGCTGAGAAAACACGAGCCGGCGACGTCGATTTCGCTTGACGAAAAGTTTTCCAGGCCCGCGGGTATCCTCGCTAACCCACTTACGCGTTGGTTTCTCTCGCGCGCACTCATTTCGCGCTGTATCAGTGGCGCAAGAGCGAGAGGACACTCTCGTCGTTCCCTCGCGAATTTTTATTTATTTCCACGCGCGTAACGCGAGAGGCGCGCGGAGATACGTCCTTCGCCACGGATAGGGGAGAGCGGGGCAAAACGGCATACCGGGGCAAAATGGTACTCACGCACAATGGGACCAGGGCGGAATGGTATTGGGGCAAAATGAGACAGCAAAAAACTCTACTTCGATGGGACTTTCTCTTGTCCCATTTTGCCCTAATTCTATCGTACGGGGGACTTCATTTGACCATTTCGTACCATTTTGCCCCGGTATGCCATTTTGCCCCGCTCTCCCCTATGTTGCGTGCGGCCCGCGGGCAGACGCGCGCTTCCGCGACGACTCTTCCCCTCCGGGAACTGCGCTGCGCGGAGTCGCGACGAATCCGACTCTAACCGAAGGTCTTGCGGGAGAAAAAAGAAAAGAAAAAAATTCGCCGTAGCCAATTTACTTTCGGCGACTGATTTTTCAAAGGGTCCGGAAGAGAGGCTCGTCGACGTTGCCGGCGGCCTTTCGTTGTTTCCGTCGTTGTCTCGCGCGACGTCGAGGACACGAGCGCGAGATATTCAACGCATCGCTCATGGGAGATTTAATATACACGCTTGTTTCTCATTTCATTAAAGGTATTATTGTTATTATTATTATTTCCAAAACGACGAAAATGGCTTGAATAAATGTGCCACTTGTTATTTTAGCGTCCTGTATTTTTTCCAGGTTTTTTGATTTTTTTTTGTTGAGGTTTTTTAAATGAATTGTTGAGTCTCGAAAAAAGAAGTAAGGATTTTTTCAAGAAAATGAAGAGTCATTTCGAAATATTGAAAAAAAAAACGATATCGCTCTCAAAAGAATTTTTTTCTTTCGTCATTTCCGGCGATGAGCCCTTTCCGGGTCTATTCAAGACAATGGATGTTACAATTCGTTGACAATATCCGATTTTGAATTTTTTTAAAATCTAACCAATTTGATTTTCATTTCTGTTGAACGAATTTTCGGCATTTCATGTATCGCACTAATTTGTCGGGTGAGCGGAGACACATCCGTAGAGACGCTGCAAATAATTGATTTATTCGGTAAGAACGGGCAATTCGGTTTTCTCGTCGCGATGGAGTCGTCGGGCTCCTCTCGAGTGTCTCCCGTTCTGTGTCTGCCGATTCTCAAAGCGGGCATAATAGCTGTTTGAGCGCAGGATCTTGGAGAGCCATAAGTCCGCGTCGCTCGGAGTAATAGTCCGCGAATGAATGCGGAGCTTAATGAATTAATAGTCGAAGTATCTCCCGTGGGAGACGGGCTTTCGGCACCCCGAGAGGAGCGCTGACGTATCGCGGGTGCCGTCGCGCCGCGCGAGAACTCCGCCGAGGTTCGCTAATTTCGTCGGGGCCTCGATACACCCTTCTTCATAATTGGACCGCTCGTTTCCGTAACGTTTGCGCCGGAAACGTTTTCCCGAAGCTTTTCAATCGATGCAATTCAAGGTCAAGGCTATCGATGGCTCGCCGAGGTCGAAACTCGTTCCTTCTCATTGATCGATCGGCGGCGATCGAGAAACGAAGCGAGTCGCTCGATTATGAATCAGCGTCTATTTTCGGAGCGCAGAGAGATAGGCACAAAGTAATACAAACGGGATCGATCTCGGTAGCGGCGAACCGGCTAGACGCGGAAACCTTCTCATTGGCAATGCCAAGGAGGAGTTGCCGCGCGAGCGCGGGCGGGCGAAACACTTCTGAGAGTGCAATTTGTCTTGGAGCGAGCCCGGGCGCAACGGTCCCCGGTGGTTTGGGTGATGAATGGGGCCGAGAACGATCGTGAACTCGCGCTCGGTCGTACCCGCCGTCTGTGTCGTACCCCGTGGCTAAATGCTCCAAAAACTATCGGACTTTCGCGCATGCAACGGCCGCGACGATCGCACGGGGCGGCGAACACATGGAAACGCAATGCAGCGGACAATACACATAAATAATCTCGGTTCGCGCGAGTTCTCGGCATATCGGTCTCGCGAAACGCTCTAGAAAATCGCTGACGCCGCGTCAGCGCTTATTCATCCCTGTTCGACTCTTCGGAAGACATACTTTTCCGAAAGAAAAATACTGACCTTGATTTTATTCTTTATTAAGCTCAACGCGCGCAAAAGTGAAAATTAAGAGGTAATTTCGACCACTTCTCAATAGAGTAAAAATCTGAAAAAAATCAAGCACATAAAAGGTGCTGAAAAGACTAATTTTCCATTACAATAATTCCAAAATGTTATTAACAAATAGGTGAAAAAAAAAATTGTTCAACAAATTATCCGTCAACCTAACTTTTCTTGAAGATAAAAAGTACATATAAACTTTTCTGAACACGTATGAATTTTTTCAGAATTTTTTCTAATCATCGAAATTTGGTTTTTTTGGGATTTTTTTTTCTTCAAAAATGCGTGTTAAATGACGAATTTTGGATGTGTGTTTATCACACAACCACCCATTACACCCGACAAGTTTCGAAAAGATTGATCGAATAGATCCACGAATACAGCCCAAACATGAAAAAAAAAACCAAATTTAGATGATTACAAAAAATTCTGAAAAAATTCATATGTGTTCAGACAAATTTACATATCATTTTTATCCGAAAAAGAGTTAGATTGACGGATAATTTGTTGAACAATTTTTTTTTTCACCTATTTGTTAATAACGTTTTGGAATTATTCTAATGGAAAATTATTCTTTTCAGCACCTTTTATATCCTTGATTTTGTTCAGATTTTTACTCCATTGAAAAATGGTCGAAATTACCTGTGAATTTTCACTTTTGAGCGCGTTGAGCACCGTCTCGCGCCGGTACTACCTTAAAATTAGTAATGAAATGATTATTATCATTATTTTCTTGATTTTTCAATTTTTTCTTCATTGAGTCATTCATCGATTTCATAATGAAGGCATACATTTGGTAATTAAACGACGATTAGGTTATCTGCCAAACAGTCCATGACCTTGAGTGTCGTTTGTAACTTATGAGAATTGTTGAGGGAATAAAATAGAAATCGGATTTGTTAGCAATGTTTTTTTTTTTCATATTCTGACTCGACTTTTGAAAAATGTCTACAAATTTTGTTCGATTCCCGTGCGAAGTCCTCGTTGAAAAATAAATACGCGATTACGGCTTCATCGTCCGAAGAGTCGAAACGATGGACGATGGTTAACGATTTAACACGTCGCGAAAAGAAGCGTCGCGCCTCTCGAGTCGCGGTGTTCATTTCGCAAGCGAGGTGACTCGCTTTTCGCGTATCGTCCACTTTTCAATTCCCCCGAGCATCCGGCTGGTAGCCGTGTCCGTGCCGTCGTAAGCCCCGAGGGAAGCGAATCCTGGCGCTTTCGGCTTCGAGCTTTTCTTCCTTCATCGCCGTCAAAAAACATAAGAGGTCGGGAAAGGACGCTCGACAGCGAGACTTTCCAGAGGTGTGAAATCTACTCGGGGGTTTACTCGTTCTTTCGGCTCCTTCCGCCCTCGAGAGCCCCGCCGTGGCGAGCAGAGACGGGCGAGTCCTCTCTCGTCTTCCGCGCTTCTCGCTCGATCTCCGTTCTCCCTCGACTCATCTTCCGCCGGCCACCGACCTGTCGCGGTGCTCTCCGCCAGATAAATCCATGAGAGACGGAGAGTGGCGAGAACACCAACGGCGAAGCGAGGCTCGGAGGTGTGCAACCTACCCGTCTTTTCTCCTCTCGGAACGCGCTGCCAACTCCCAGTGGCTTTTGTTCTCGGCGGTACGTGCCGCCGCTTCACCGAGTTGATTAACTCGCTTCAACGCCGTCATCTCTCGACTCCATCGGCCGGCATTGCGCTCCGAATTCGTCCGCTACGAAAAGCCCGACGCTCGGACATGCTACACTATCGCCCTCGGTGCGCTCCGCCAAAACGACGAAGAATCATCTCACACACTTGCGAAAATAAAGAAACTAGGCGAATTCGATTTGCGCGCAGCTTCCTTGTTTCGTGTTTGAGGTCATTTACAGAGCTGAGTGGGAAAGTTACCTAAGCAATTCTGACCCTGGCGCGGAGGAAGCTTTTCGAATGACCTTGAATACAATATGGTGACAATTATAGTGGCATGTTGCGTAGTCTCGTTCTTTTGTGGCGATCTACGAAGCATTGTTTCTGAAAAAGTACGTTCATCATTTCTGGCTTTTTCGAGAAGATGTTTCGTGAAAAACCTTCAATTTTCATTTCTATTGATTTATTCTTACTTATTTATGGAATTTATAATAGGTATGTCATTTATTTATTATCACTGCTCGTAGTTTTTTTGGGAAGAATTTTGAATGGCGCGAAAACTGAACGGCATATGTTTTTCCCAAATTCAGTACCGATCATTGGTTAATAACAGTCTAACTTTAATACTCATGAAAAAAAATTATGTCCGTATAGAATTTTTTTTTTTTTTTTAATTCAAGACTTATTTATCAAACTCCGACTATCAAACTATCAAAGTGAGAACTAATTAAAATTAAACTATTAAACTGATCAGGCCCGCCGGACTTCTCCCTGATATGTACCGATTCAGACACTAGTATGGCAGGCTACATTAGATTTTCCGGATATCTACCGGATCTGAGCCATTCACGGCATTTGTAAAGAACGTCGGATTGATTTTAACACATATTGCCGGATCCGGCCCTGATACGAAATTCACTCGATTTGCCGGATCGCTGCAACTTGTGTTATTCCAATTCAAGGCCAAGTCAGGATAGGATCAGGCATTTATAATAGTGATAGGAATTCATTAGAACGATTTTCATTCGCAATTTTGCACAGACTAAAGTCATATTTTCACAACTTCCTAATGCAGAAGGGGAATAACGAAAAAAAATTCTTCCGTTTCGTTTCTTGTCCGGAGCATCACAAGCTTCACTTCGATCGATGACGATGATCGCGTTTTTAAGCTCAGTGTTTTTTTAACTTGCCACATTTTGAAAGTTGAACTAATATATTATCAACTGCAGCTAATGAAAGGCCTAAATATATAGTTGCTTCAACAATAAGCCAATTCCGATGGAAAAGTTCTTTAGTTATCACAACCGAAAAAGTTTGTTCAAAAGTGAGGTCATCGACAATCTGACGACCATCTTTAGTCGCAAATTGATCAAATAAATTATCAATGTCAATTCAACATTTATTTTGTTGACCTAAACGTCCGTGTAGTTAGGAGAAAGTTCATCACATTCTGCGAATTACTTAGTTCAGCGAATCGTATGTAGTACAGTGGACGATCAGATAATTCCAATATTCGGGAGCCAGACTAATCCGCCACCATCAGATAAGTTGAATTCCATTCTACCTGCTTGAGGGCTTGCCCACTGCCCCTTCCGCCGAAAAAAATTCCCTCTCCAACGCTGTTTTGCGTCGCGCGTGGGGATGCGAGTAGCCGCTCGTGGAGCGCGTGGGGATGAGGACAGTTGTGGAAATTACCGTAAGATTCTATCTTGCGATCATTTTTACCGTGTCAACAACGTCATGTACGGTGGTTGCAAGCATAGCTTTCGAAACAATTTTTTTCAACTAATGCAAAATTATAAACCACGAATTTTTACTTTTTTCATGTTTCGTGGTTAAATCATTTAATCAGGAATGATGTTTGGATTTCATTCCTTATTTAAAAAAAAATCACATTCCAGCCAAAAAGGTTAAGAATTATTGTGGGAAAATATTTTTGTGTAAGATTCTTTCAGGACTGGATTGGAACGACATACCTTCTAAATAAAAAAAAAAGTAAAAGTTTTCTCAATAATATCCAGTGAATATTAAAGTTGATATTACAAGTGGTTAAAATGATTTACCGCTATCGGGGCCAATCGATGGTTAATAATTTTGATTACACCAACCGCTAATCCTTTGATTGCTCCCGGCCACAAATATGACCATTTATACTACTTTTCTCAAGCGACACAGAATTCTTGTATTTCCGTTATAATAACAACCATCGTTTTTATCACGTGAGGCGGAATTAAGCAATGAACTTATTTTAAATCAACAGAGCACCTACATTATATAAACTGCAGAAAACTACGAAAACTTTGCAACAGCATTTACATTTTTTCAACTTTTTCTGATATATTTGAAAAAAAATTGTCGAAATTTTGAAAAATGAATATAAATTCGAACATTTTTAAGAAATTTTCAAGAAATAAAAATAAACGTTTCTGATAAAACAAATATCTGTATCAATAGCGCATCATGGTACTACGGCACGGGTCTACTTTTCCTTTATGGTAAAGTGACGGAATGTGTCCGCTACTCGAATACGAAAAACTGTAGAGTAGGAGAGAATCGTCGATCTTTGTCTCGCCACATGCTAGCGGCCACGTTCTTTCTCTGTCAGACAAATTTCAGCAACGATATTATTGGTAGATATCTAAAGGGAAGGGGACTGCCGTTGCCTCGCCGAGCAGGTAGACGGAGCCGAAAAAAGGTCCGGATTCAACTTACTTGGTCGTCTTTTCGTCAGCTTAACTGATGGTTGGAATTATCTGAGTTGGAAATACGTGATCGTCCACTGTAGTTCGAAGCCCCCGCCAGGTGGCTTCAAGGATGAAGCTTTTTTCTCGCAAGCGGTCCGGTACCTAACAAGTTACTATATAAGAGTCACTCTTTTGATTACGATACAAGTTCATGTATGATAGGAAGCATGGTTACATAGAATAGGTAGGCAGGTTAAGTAGAAGAGGATGAAAATTAAGGCGTTAATGAATAAGTTTCTCAAACCCTGTCCAGTAGTTAAGTGCACAAAGTATTTTTTTTTCCAGAATTGGAAATCCGGCTTATTGTGCGAGTGGATCCGACCCGGAATTGGTCCATATTTGCATCGATCCGGTACATATCCGGCCCAGACAAAATATTCATCAGGCCCACATCAGGCTCTTTATCAGAGCCGGATCTGCGTGAGCGTTACAACATGTATCAGGGCCATATCAATGTTCCATATCCGGGCCGGATTTATTTTTCGGCATACCAAGTATGGCCCGGTTTCTGGCCTGATAAAACTTCTGCTCTGGTTGATTGTCTGTTCAATTGAACTGTCTTTCAATTTTTCCCAAGATTCTAAGTACTTTTTGTATCTACAAAATCTACCGAAAATATCGGATCTCCCGACGATTCATAAAGATTTCACGTAACCAAAGCATTCTTCGCTCGGAAGCAGAGAGACACTACACAGGGATAGCCGCGAGCCAAAGATTCCCCGATCGTTGAGAACTTTCGTAAAAGGTGCGAATCTTGTTCTCTCCCGTGGGAGCCGCGCTCCCGGAGTATCCCTTTGTCTCGTGATCGGGAGCGGGGACGAAACGACTCTCGAGAGGTGCTTCGAGCGGGCGAAAGTGCAGGAGGAGTCAGGAGCTCCGGGCGAAGATTTAGCTCGGTGAGACAGAGATGGAAACAAAGAGCCGCGGGAAGAGGGAAACGAGATAAAGAGAGTTACGATAATTGTCGGGTAAAGACGTCGTTCTCTCGCTTCCACATTCTCCACCGCCACGCGCGGTCTTTCCGCGTGAAAACGCGCCAAGTACACATAGATATGTACAAATGTGTGCGAAACGTCGGCGCGTCCGTGGAAAAGCTCACACGAGAAGCGGATTCGTAGATTTCGGACGGGTAACGAGAACAAGGGTTGCATCGTTTCGCGGAAGTGCCGCGCGGAGATGGGAATGGGCCGTAGGAGTGAAGAACGCAGAAGAAGGGATGTTAGGGTAGCGCGATTACGCTCGATAGCGCGATTTGTTGGGATTAGTCGACGACGGCCTTGCGCCGGGCCGGAGGGAAACGGCACGAGGGAAGAGAACGCCGGAGTTCGGCGTCGAGCGAGAGAAAGAAAAGCCGTAAAGGCTTATTGCGAACGAATAACGCTTTTTCTTGCATCCCGAGGAGTTATCTCACTTTCGCCGCGGCGGTGCCGTTATCGCGGCGAACGCGCGAGGGGATGGAGAAAAAAATAACGCACGGAAACCCGCACGAGCCGTGTAATAGAGCACGCGTTTTCTTTCGTTGTAACGAGGCGTTGAATGTCGCGCGTTAACTTGCCGCTTTGGAAATGCCGCTTTGTTTTGATCCCGTCTCTCACGGTGAGAATCAACGCGCGGCCTCGGAAGGAATATTTATTTTTATCTGTCGCTTTTTTACTTCCTCGTAGAGGAGGCACTGTTTTTTTCGCAATAACGTATCCG
This sequence comes from Ischnus inquisitorius, assembly GCA_963924025.1. Taxonomy (NCBI): domain Eukaryota; kingdom Metazoa; phylum Arthropoda; class Insecta; order Hymenoptera; family Ichneumonidae; genus Ischnus; species Ischnus inquisitorius. The sequence goes on from OZ001249.1 coordinate 3,694,951, forward strand.
GTAAAAATGGGTGCAAATAGTCCCGTAAAAATTTTATGACTTGTTCTCACGGATTTTTTTTTTTACTATTGGATTTTTTAATACATTTTTTCAACTACCTAACGTAGTTAGCGTCTTTCGATACTTTAGACGCATGTTTTTTTTTATCCACCTTTTTTCGTGCCACATTTGAAATTGAATGGGGTCATGAACAATTATTCAAATTCAATTTGAACATCGCTTTCGTGGCGATTTTCTCTTTTGCAAACGACTATGAAAAGAGAATGAGGAAGCGACGTGTCGATCCATTCTGCATAATTTTCTTCTTCTTTTTCCGCCGAAGCGTATTCACTTTTGTCGCTGGATTGGGGATGTCGGGGCGATCGATCAATTCGATAAGCCGGTGGGAAAGAAGAGTGCGAAGGGAGGCTCTTGGGTTTTCCTTGGATTTCTCGAGACACAGCGATGCAATCTGCTAACAAATAATATTCGAACGAGTACGAAGTCATCTCGAGCGTTAAGGCTTCCGCCTTGGCGCAGCCAATTACGGGTGAAGAAAAATAAGGGTCTCGTGACCCAGTCTGCCTCCCCTGTTTCTCGTTCCGAGGACGCCTCTCAATACCTCACTATGGCAACCAAATGTGACTTCGTTCACTCTGCTGGCTCGAATCGAATTCAATTGGTCGACTTTACCCGTTCATCGCTAATTGGAAAATTCATTGTTTGGCTGATTGATATATAAAAAGAAGAAATTATTTCGAATCAACGATTGGCGAGTTGGTCTGTGAGATACTCGATCGACCATTGAATTGGTTGCTTCGTACCAAGCAAATTTGTTTACGCAACCAATTACATTTCCATTCCAAAGTACTATTCCAGTGGCCGTATCTTTTTTTTCAATATTTTTCACCGATTTTTTTTTAGTCACAGAACCAAATGTGTTACTTGCACATTGATCTGAATTTCATGATCAGATCGTGCCGAAACAGACTGTTGGTACCCGAGCAGAAATTTGTTCCTGCCATGTGATTAGTCAGGGCCACATTAGGGAGAAGTCCGGCGACGCTGATCAGGCTCGCCGGACTTCTCCCTGATGTGTACCGGTTCAGGTACTAATATGGCAGGCTAGGTTTTCCGGATATCTACGGATCTGGGCCATTTCCGGCGATAGTAAAGTACCCCGGATCTATTTTCACACATCCTGCCGGGTCCGGTCCTGATACAAAATTCACTCGCTTTGCCGGATCGCTGCAACTTGTATTATTCCAATTCAGGGCCAAGTCAGGATTGGATCAGGCATTTATAATAGTGATAGGAATTGATTAGAACGATTTTCATTCGCTATTTTGCACAGATTAAAGTCATATTTTTACAACTTTCTGATGCAGACCGGGAACAACGAAAAAAATGTCTTCTGTTTCGTTTCTTGTACGGAGCATCACAAGCTTCACTTCGATCGATGACAATGATCGCGTTCTAAGCTCAGTGTTTTTTTAACTTGCTACATTTTGAAAGTTGACATAATATATTATTAACTGCAGCTAATGGAAGGCTTAAATATTTAGTTGCTCCAACAGTAAGTCAATTTCGAACGAAAAGTTCTTTAGTTTCACAACCGACTAAGTTTGTTCAAAAGTGAGGTCATCGGCAATCTGACGACCATCTTCAGTCACAAATTGATCAAATAAATTATCAATGTCAATTCGACATTTATTTCGTTGACCCGAACGTCCGCGTAGTTAGGAGAAAGTTAATCACATTCTGCGAATTACTTAGTTCAGCGAATCACATGTAGTGGCAGCTACTGCTAGGTGGCTTCGAAGATAAAGTGTTTCTCTCGCAAGCGGTCCGGTACCTAGTGAGTTGCTATATAAGAGTCACTCTTTTGATTACGATTCAAGTTAATGTATGATAGGTCGGATGGTTAGGTAGGATAGGTAGGCAGGGTAAGTAGAATGGGTTGAAAACTAAGCCACTAATGAATAAGTTTCTCGAACCCTATCCAGTGGTTAAGTGCACAAAGTATTTTTTTTCCCAGAACTCGAAATCCGGGTGATTGTGCGAGTGGATCCGGTCCGGAATTGGTCCATATTTGCGTCGATCCGGTACATATCCGGCCCAGACAAAATATTCATCAGGTCGACATCAGGGCCGGATCTGCGTGAGCGTTACGCCACGTATGGTCCGGTTTTCCGGCCTGATAAAATTTCGCTAGGTTAACTAGACCATGAAGCTTTCTTTTTCGCCCCGGGCAAAACAAAAAAGTCCGATTTCCCGCACTTGGCGAAAATGCCCATTGCCCCGAATCCGAGCGCTTGACCTTGAGTTTCTCGCAATTTCTATCCTTCCTTCGACGGGGCATCAAAGATCACACAAGGTGAAAAGACGCACATTGCTCCCTTTCGGCATATTATACGATTTTTTTGTTCCACGCGAACTTAACTCCATCCATCCGACTCTCCGATATTGGAAAACTCGAATGGCAAAGTCGATGTGAGAATACATTTTCGACGAGCCAGACGCGAAGCGTCTGTCGCTTCGATAATAACCCGTCCATAGTATTCAGCCATCCTCCGGGGGATCATCGGAGTCGATGAATTTTGCGAATGGTTGAGCGCTGCAAAGGCGGAAGCTCGATTTCGACACGATATCTCTTCTCTCCTCGCTCCGAATGGAACTGTATAGACGCGGGATAACGTACAATGCCGAGAGACCAGAGACGGGGTTTCACTCAAGCTCAACCGACTGAGTAGTACTCGTATATCTACTTACTCGGCACGCCGGCGTTCTGCAAAGGAGGAGACTCGAGAAACGGTCTTGAATTATGCATTGGCTTCGCGAATAGTCGAGTTCGCCAGAACGATATATATATATATATGTACCTATTGTATATATATATATATATATATGAATGCATATATACATACGCTTCAGTGTACAAAGAATACCTCCGAGCAACGTTGGTCCCGAGTGCGAAAAAAAATCGTTTATATATCACCGTAATCTTACGTATACGCATGAGTTACGATCTATACATTAAACGAACCCCCGCCCGAAGACCGCAGGTGAATCGCAAGAGATCCGAGCAATAATTTATGAATCTTCAAGATTCCACGATTCTCTCCCGTTTCTTTCCCAACGTCGCGGAGGGGAACGGCGAAGCTTCGGTCGTGTAATGAGAATGAGATTCGGACGGAAAGGAGCCGACCACCGGTGCGCGATGGCGCACGCAACCGTTTCCACTAGACGGGAAACACGTTAAACCGCGAAAGAAACTACCGTGAAATTGAAAAGCTCGTCGTGCTGTACCGAGTTGTCGGGACCTTCTCTCGATCTCGCCGTTCGCTAGGAGATGGTGAAATACGTGAAAAAAAAAAAAAAAAAAAAAAAAAAGGGGAAAAAAAAGAAGGCCGTGCTCATTCGAGAGTGGGACTCGAATGAGAGGAGACGGCGTTGTGCGAGCAGCTATACCCGATTTCGCCGCTACCGCTGTTCCTCGACTCGAAACGATTCGAGATACGAGACGAGAACGAGAGAAACGAAATTCGATTCGAGTTTACGCGCGCATCGCGCTCTCCGGGGCTCGCTCGACGGGCTGACTGGGATACGAATAAAGTCTCGACAGCTCCTCCGGATCAACCCCCCCCCCCCCCCCCCCCTCCCCCGTTCCTCCCCCCGAAAATTACACGGCAGATTCGTTTTCCCCCGCTGGTACGCGCTTTCGCGAATTCATCCCGTTCCTCTCCAATTCGACCTCTCACCGGGCAAGAGACTCTTTTTCCCCTCCCCCGAATCAGCGTCGCATATGGAAATGCAGATTTTCACCGTGGAACGACGGCTTTGGAAGCGTGAAAACATAATTTTTATAAAATCGAAATTGTCACGCGCACGTCGGCCGCTCGTCCGCTCGACAACGGTCAGCGATTCTCGTTAGTGAAACGCAGGTACATCGGGCAGGGTCGAACATGGGGCTTCGGGGGCTGCACAGGAGGTCATGTGAATAGTCGCGCAGGGTGAGGAGAGATGGCCCTGAATCGCAGCACTCGACAAACTCAATTGCACGTGCTTTTTTTTTTTTTTTTTTTTTTTTTTTTTTCCCGAGCGTCGAAAGAGGATCCAGAGCGAGTTTCCGAATTCGGCGACCCCCGCCCGATTCCCATTCGACAAATATTTTACACATGGTAGCGCGAAAAAAAGAGGAGGAAAAAAAGGCAGCATCCCCTCTGTACGTATTTCTCACGGCTCGCGGATTTTCCCGACGTGGAGTGTTGTGCTTTTTGCCCGAGCTTCGCTGTTCTTCTCTCTTTTGGTCGCTCGCTCGCGCTTTCTGTACTGCTTGTTTCATTGCGCGTTCAGTTAAACTCTCCCCCTCGCGCGCACGGTCGCGACTCGGCCGTTCGCCGGATGAGGGACAAGTGCCGAGCGCGCCCGTTGATGGCGAACAAAATTGTCGCTCGTTTGACAATACGTACAACCGCAACGCGGGAGGGCGCAGCGACAATGTGTCTCCGCAAACGCGCGAACGAGGCGAACTACCAGTCACGCTCCGCAAAGCTCGCAAAGTTTCCTTTGAAGCCTCGACACTCGAGCTTCGCGAGTACACACACTTTGCGCTCCGCGCAAAAGCGAGAAAGATAATGTTTGTAATCGCAGCTTTTTGACTCGCCCTCGCAACTGCCGCTCACTCCGAAATTGTAACGCGATCGTTCAAGGCACTCCTTTCGTTGTGCGCGACGTCAACTAAGTTCGAAAGAAGAATTAGGAATGCATAAATTAATGGAATAAAAAAAATCGCGCAACAAATTACCCGGCAAAACCATTTTTTGTGATGAAAATAATTTGGTACTTTTTCTACAAAAATTAATATTATTATTATTATTATTATTATTATTATTATTATTATTATTATTATTATTATTATTATTATTATTATTATTATTATTTTTTTTTTATTTTTTTTTTATAGTTTTGTGTATTTTTTTAAAACAACACGATTTTCTTTCTAAAACACGAAACTTACCTTAAACTTATTTATTCATTTATTTATTTTGCACATTACACATTCGCATACATTATTATTATGTTTTTTTGTAAATTAGAAAAATTGATTATCCATCGATAATAGATTAATTTTTCGTCGGTCTACGAGAATCGTATAAGGTTAACAATATGGGCCCAAATCCCGCATTTCTTTCATTCTTCCATCGAATCTGGATGAATGCGCAGCACCGTGAAAGCGCGAACGAGATCGGCGAAATAACGAAATATCTCGGTCAAGCCGAATGGGGGAGCGGACGAAATCTCGTTTAGCCCGGTGTCTATCGCGTAGTTCTCGCGGATGTGAAGCAACGGCCCCGACGGGTTTATTGTCCCTCGGAGACCGCAACAGCGTATACGGCGAGATACCAACTACTTTGGTATAGCCCGTCTGCCGGTGTATGTACGCATAGAATACGAGAGAGCTCGGTCGACCGAGGCGTTCAAAAGTCCGTGTGGCACAATCGATTACGAAGCTGAAACGAGAACCAGAGCGGAATCTGAAGCTGGCCTCCCACGAATTTGATGAACAATCAATTTTTTCATCAATTTGTTAATAACATTTTCCAATTATTGTGATGCGAAATTGATTCTTTCAGGATCTTTAATACGCATGAATTTTTTTGGATTTTCATACTATCGAGAAGTGTTTGCGATTCTCTCGAATCTTTCTCGAACTTGTGCGAAACGAGCTCCAACTACCTTAAGGCGAGTAGGCAGCGAAAACGGGCCAAAAATGGGATAAAATTCAAATGGCATTAGTGAAGAAACGAAACAACATACGTTCATTTTCTTTTTTGCAACGTTTTTATAAAAATGTTGGCTATTAAATTCAGAGGCTGTAGCTTCAAAAATATGAATATTTAAGGGAGATACGAAAGGATAAAGATGGCCACGCGTCACACGCACTGCTCTCTCGTTGCCACGATTCCGAGTGGCCATTTGAAGTTCGGGGCAATTTTCAAATGCCATTCTCTTCGGGAGATGTTCCTCCGCGGATTGAACCTAACATTTTTGAAAAACCATGAAAATTACAGAAATGGCGGCTGAAATTCGAAAAACATCGAAAAACGGATGCCATTTGTTGTAAAAACAATAATAATAAAAATTTTTTTTACATAGTTTCAGGTTCACATTGTAAAGAAAGTTGATAGCTTTAATAAAAAAAAAAATAAAACGAGCCGATATCTTGAATCGTTTTTGAATTATCGTGGCAAAGCTAGTATAAAATGCTGTTTCAAGAAAAACGTCAGCTGTGTGTGGGGTATTGGAGTTTATTCTCTCCTCGGTTATTTTGCTCTCCTGAGCTCAATTTCGAGAATTTTTCAGTTTGCTTTGCGCCAAAATATTCGGAAGAGAAAAACGAACATTTTTGACCATTTTCGATGCCTACTCCCCTTAAGGTAGTCCATGCGTAAGGTGTTCATTTCGCATAAGTTCGAGGAAATTGAGGCTCAATTTCTTAATCACATCTCGATGGTATACAAATCTGAAAAAATTCATGCACATTAGAGGTACTGAAAAGATTAATTCTGCATAATATCAATTCCAAATTGTTATTGACAAATTGATGAAACAAAAAATTGTTCAAGAAATTTCTCGGCAACACAACTTTTTTTAAATGAAAATAATTCCTTTATTTTTCTGAATACGTATGAATTTTTTCAGATCTTTCAATTGACCTTGAATTTCATGATTTTCCACACATTTTTCCCATAAAAAAAAATTTTTAAGTCAATAAAAAAATCTGAAAAAATGCATACGTATTCAAAAAAATGAAAGAATTATTTTCATTGAAAAAAAAAAGTTTTATTTCCATTAAAAAAAAAAACCGGGCAGGATTTATCGCATTAACACTCTTTTCTTGTTCGCCCGGAAGCACAATTGTTTTTGTTAATTTTACGAAAAAAAAAAGTGTTAATTCAACAGATAAATAAATAAATAAAATTGAGAAGGAAAAAACAGTGGATGTAGACAAAAAATAACTGTTACAAGTACGAAGCATTTGTGTCGCGTGGCCCGAGTCAAGAGGGAGTGGAAGTCGCGGGAATAATCCGGATGTTTGAAAATTGTTCCATGTTCGTATAATGCGCGCAACTGGTTACACGGCGTACCCGGCACTCGTCTCCTCTTGTCTTTCTCGCTTTGCCTTCCCGCTCTTGGAACGAGGATGAATGACGTAATGGCCTCTCCTTATTTTCTGGCGCGCCGGCGGTCGGGGCTGTCGAGACTCCTCGACTTGGAAGGTCCACGTGTAGGTGCTTCCGGACTATACACCCCGAGAATAAGGCCGCGAGTGTCGCCGGGAGTTTATAGCGACGGAAGAGACTCGTGCCGCGTTCTTCTCGTCCCTATAATGTTTTTTTTTTTTTTTTTTTTTTTTTCTCTTTTTATTCGTGCGTTTTCTCGGCATAGTTCTCGACATACGCGTATTCTCTGCGCACTTTATTTCTCCTCGCTTTAGCCGCAGAAGGCGCGTTTCCTCATTTCGCGCTCCGCTCGCCGAGGGAAACGAAGAAAGCCCGGAATGAATGTCATATGCTGACTCGAGCACGGAGCTGGATAAGAATCTTCATATTTTTTAAATATTATTTTCTCTTTCGCGTCGGACGATGGAGAAATGATTGCACATTATAGTGGCCCCGCAGCATATTAATCTAGCTGATAGAATCGGTCGTTGGGTGCTCTGTTTCTCGTCCTTTCTTTTTCTCTCGCGGAAAAATAGAGCACCGTCGTTTCCCAGTGAGACGGTATAATAAATATAAACGATATATGGGTCGATGAGTTATTGCGAGCAAAAAGAATACTCGGGCGTATTTGCGAGAGAATTTGCAAAAAATTCTTTCTCTCTTTTTTTTTTTTTTTTTTTTTTTACACTTCCCTCGAGTACGCGTAGTGTACTAACCTACGGTACAACACGTGTTCCCGCACGATCTCTGGGCCGGAGCTCTCGTAGCTCTCGCGAAGCGAATCGAATCGAGCCCGGCGCAACGCTCGCCCGCTCTTTCCGCTCTTGCGCCAATTTTTGCCCCCTCTTATCGGCGGCATAAATACACATAAATATGTACCGGGGTGAGCTCGTCGTAAGCGATTCCGCGCACGGCCGCATAAACGGGGAGACTCTCTCGCTACAGAGAATGATACGTGTCTTTATTTTCGTTCTTCATTTTTCTTTTTGAATTTTCGTCGAAATACGCTCGAACGGCGTCGATATACGATGGAACATTTGCTCGAAACTATGGAAATACGTGTATTGGAGTTTGGAATAAAACGGGGCGAGGTGCGAGAAACATTTTTCTGAGTCGTCGCGCAGCAGAGAACAATTAATTCTCGGAAAATAGGATAAATTCTTCTCGAGGGGATGAGTAAAAAAATATAAATCGGTAGGGAGAACCGGGTCGATGAGTCGTTGCCGCAAGAATGAGAGTCAAAGTGGATAACGATTCCAGCGGCGGTCACTCCACTTCGGTGACTGGAATTTGCAAGAAGCAATCACGACCTCGAATATGGAAACCTTTCCCAATGGGACAGAATTCTAAAAAAAAAATCAGGAGCCGAAGCGATTGATTTTTCATAACAATAATACCAACATTTTGTCAACAATCGGATGAAAAAATTATTTGTTCAACAAATTACCCGGCAAACCAACTTTTTTTTTCAATGAAATAGACTCGTTGATTCTTCCGAATACACATGCATTTTTTCACTTTCGTTGAATGTTTTTCGGAAAAAAATATCACATTTTTGAAGAATTAGTCAAAATTCTGAAAAAATTCATACGCGTTCGGGAGAATCGACGGATCATTTTCCTGCATGAAAAGTTAGGTTTGCCGGTTGATTTGTTGAACAAAATTTTTTTTCATTAATTTGTCGACAACATTTTGGTATCATTGTCATGCGAAATCAATATTTACAGCACCTTCCATATCGAGAAGCGTTCGAAATTCTCTTTGAATTTTCCGAAGAATTTTTTCTTCGATGAAACCCGAAAGCCTTTTTTCATCGGATTAGTAAGACGCAAGTTAATGGCCGGTACAACTTTATTATGGCTATCAATTCTCGTATCGGAGTCTCGACTCTCAGTCGAATACAAAAATCGAATGATATCGATACGCGGACAACTCGGGTTCGGTAGAGAAAAAAGCGAGTAACAACTTTCGTGGCCAAAGCACGTTCGCGATCGGACAGTCCTTTCGGAGATCCCTTACGAATTAATACTTCGGGATGTGCAAGTTTCTTCGAAGGGCGTGGACCACGCGTGTGTGGTCTGGGATGAAGGTATACTTTGGCCGTCGATACTCCGAGGCTGACAATCGATCACTCGTCCATTAGAACAGCTTCCGCTATGCGTCTGAAGTGTGGCTCCAGCCTATGGCTTCTGGACCGAGCCGCAAAGCCGCAGGGCACACGCTCGACAAGTTATGACGAGAGACGCCTGTTTGAGGAAGGTTGACTCGCTGACCGACTCGCATCTCTCCAGCTCTCAAGGACCGCGATAAGGGACTTGAAAAAAATGAAATATTGCACCGAGAGCGAGCGAGTTACTCTCATTTCCCCGCTGAATATCGAGACAGCTCCCCGAGCAGAAATTTTATCAGGCCAGGATATGGAACCATACTTGGCACGCCGGAAAATAAATCCGGTCCGGATATGGAACATCGATATGGCCCTAACACATGGCGTAACACTCACGCAGATCCGGCCCTGATAAAGCGCCTGATGAGGACCTGATGAATATTCGGTCTGGGCCGGATATGTACCGGATCGACGCAAATATGGACTAATTCCGGGCCGGCTCCACTTGCACAATAAGCCGGATTCCGAAGTCTGGGAAAAAGAATACTTTCTGCACTTAACTACTGGACAGGGTTTTAGAAACTTATTCATTAACGCTTTAACTTTCAACCTATTCTTCTTACCCTGCCTACCTATCCTACCTAACCATCCTACCTATCATGCATTAACTTGTATTGTGATCAAAAGAGTGACTCTTATATAGTAACTTGCTAGGTACCGAACTGCTTGCGAGAGAAACACTTCATCCTCGAAGCCACCTGGCGGTGGCTTTTCGAGCCACTACACATGATTGGCTGAGCCAAGTAATTCGCAGAATGTGATTAACTTTCTCCCAACTACACGGACGTTTAGGCCAACAAAATAAATGTTGAATTGCCATTGACAATTTGTTTGATCAATTTGTGACTGAAGATGGTCGTCTGATTGTCGATGACCTCACTTTTGAACAAACTGATTCGGTTGTGATAACTAAAGAACTTTTGAAATTTACTTATTGTTGAAGCAACTAAATATTTAAGCCTTTCATTAGCTGCAGTTAATAATATATTAGTTCAACTTTCAAATTGTGGCAAGTTAAAAAAACACCGAGCTTAAAAACGCGATCAATGTCATCGATCGACGTGAAGCTCGTGATGCTCCGTACAAGAAACGAAACGAAAGAATTTTTTTTTGTTATCCCCCTTTTGCATTAGGAAGTTGTGAAAATAAGACTTTAGTCGGTGCAAAATTGCGAATGAAAATCGTTCTAATAAATTTCTATCACTATTATAAATGCTGATCCTATCCCGACTTGGCCCTGAATTGGAATAATACAAGTTGCAGCGATCCGGCAAATCGAGTGATTTTTGTATCAGGGTCGGATCCGGCAATATGTGTGAAAAAAGATCCGGCGCACTTTACTAACGCCGGGAATGGCCCAGATCCGGTAGATATCCGGAAAACCTAGCCTGCCATATTAGTACCTGAACCGGTACACTCAGAAAAAGGAATAGTACCATCAAAGAACATCTGTTTGAGTCAACTAAATGCTGCAGTCAAATAGAGCGGACGAAATGTATCCTTGGAATGACCGTAGTTGAATTCCTAATACGGATTTAGTTACCTTAAATCTAGTTCAGTTATCCAAATCTAGTGATCAAGTTAGCGCAAAAACATTTCTAATTGATCGAAAGTCAAAAATATTGGGCTCGCCTAAATGTAGAATTGGGCTCTGGTCTTTTTTCGACCGGAATTGTTCCTTATTAATACGATACACTATTGTCATGCACATTTTGATTTCAATTATCAGAGCTGCTATTCATATCTTATAGTTATATTGCATTTCCATAACGTGAAATCCTATCTAGCTAGCGGGCTCGAACCCTCGAACTAACGTTTACTAACCTAGCACCTTACCACTATGCTATTTCTACTTATTGACAAATATAATATCTTATCGGATGTATGAATTGTTATCCAAATAACAATTAAGCCTTCGCTTTCTTCAACCTTCAGCTTTCAGATTTAGATGCTTTTACCTATTGCTATATAATATTCTGATAGAAATGGCAGTGACAAGAATTATTGACAAGATGAGAAAAATTGAAGATAGCGGTTATGCAGCGAGGCTGCAAACACATTTTTTTCACATCAACAATATCGTTTCTCAATTGAATTGAAGCCAATATCATTAGCATTCATACCCTGAATGTTCTTATGACAAGAAACACTACAAAAGACAAAAAGCCAAAAGAGGAAAGTTCATCAATAATTAACAAACTGTATTTAGTTCAATTGAAATTTGGTAAAAATGTTGAAACATTTTTTGTACTGCATGCAATACATTTAACGTCGATTGATTGACACCAATCCCACTATTTTCTCAATGTCGAAAACTGTTTATGTTTCATTGAATCAATCGGTGAGTTGCTTCACGCAATTTTTTTGGTTGTATCGATCGAACAATTCAACATTTGCCAACCGAAAAATATGACTCAATCAATCGTTCAAATTGTCAATAGAAATATCATTTGCGTTGAAACTAACAAACGAATTGGTAGAAAAAAAGAAGCTATGAAGTTGAAACGGAATAATATATTTAGTTCAATAGACTCTAGTTTAAATGGGCCTATGTGTTATTTGGTTAAACTGTCATTGTTATGTCATTCGAATTGTTTAGTTGGTTCAATTACATTGAATTTCTTAAATCAACCTTGCCAGGGTTTGTGGAAATAAAATCGAGTTGCTCGAATCGAATACGTTTTGACTAAATATCTGCAGTTGGTTTTACCAATCCTTTTTCTGAGTGTACATATCAGGGAGAAATCCGACGAGCCTGATCAGCGTCGCCGGACTTCTCGCCGATGTGGCCCTGACTAATCATATGGCAGCCGGAGCGAATTTCTGCTCGGGTTCATCGTCGCCGATGCAACAACCAGTCGCGAAGTAACGCGTCGATGAAGCACGCCTGGGTCGTCGATACTCGTATTTCCCGACGTACGTGCATGTGTACCATCCGACGTGGAACACGCGGAGGATCCGCGCACGCTCGAGCGGTCAGTCAATGCACCCGAGCAATCCATCACGAGGCCGAACCAACAAACACGCCACTCCCCAACGGCTCGGCCGTAGAGTTTACGTACGCGTAGACCATTCCCATGGGGTTCATCCCTAAAGCGTGAACATCATGCTGGATTATTGAGAATCCCGGATGAAACGATCGGACGCACACACATTACGGTGAAACTGGCGCACGATCATTCGGAATCGATTGAACAACGTCGATCACTCTCGCCCTCTCGATCAAATGACCACCGATTTTTATAATAGATTGTTGCGATCAAATTGAACATTTCAATTTTCGTAATAGATCACGATTAAATTACCGATCTCTATTTTCCGGCTTGATTGCCCGATCGAATTATCGAAACGATTTTTCATGATCGATTTTTGGAAATCGGCAACCGACTCCAATTGCCGTGATCGATTTTCACGATTGAATGAACGATTCGAATTCTTGTAACGTATCCGTGCAACTACCGATTTGAAGTATCATAATAGATTATTAAGCTTCAAATAAACTATATCAATTTTCATAAGAGATCTTCACGATTAAACCGATTTCAATTTTCATAATCGATCCTTGTGATCGAGTGCGCGGGAAGGGAAGATATACGGGCCGTAAAGAAGTGTTCAACGAGATTTTTATACAGTGGCGAAAATTTGGCCCGGGTTCCGGCGAAAAATCCGTCGCGAGACTCGCGAATGCCCGAGGGATCGGTCGCGATAAAGGAAAAAGGGCGAAAGGATTCGCAGAAGTGTATATATCAAAAGTCCTCGTACTCTCGGTGGCGCGAGAGGGAATGAGATCCTTGCAGGGCGGGTCTCGACTCCGCCGCGGCGGCAACCGCTGAGGGATGGAAAACTTTTCACGAGGGGACATTAATAGAAAGTGAGAGGAATCGCCCGCGCCCGCTCGCGGAAACTTGCGGATGCGGTTACACTCTCCCTCGCTATCCGGCGATAGAGGACCGACGCGATATTCCGCCACCCTCCGCGCTCCTCCCTTTATTTTTCCTCCTGAGTTATAACTGTTGAACGACTCCGAGACGCCAGACGCTTCTCCATCGGCGAGAAATATACTCGATTTTTTTCCGTCGCTTTTTCTACCGAACAAACACAATTCGCCCTCGACCGCGATGTGTAATTCGATGTAGATTAAAAAATCATGTTTTTTTTTTTTTGCATTACTCATGCAATTCAGCCGGATGTTCGTCAGGGTGTTGAAATCCTGCACAGAGCCAAATAAGAAGAAAAAACGTCGCACGGAACGCGAAAAAATTGTTTATGCACAATAATAATTCTGAAATGGTATTAACAAATTACTTTTTTCTTGTTGTTAGTGCTGTGACCGATGAATTATAATTCGTGTGATTTTTCTGCGGCTATGGAACGGTCTTGTTTGGTGAACTCCCATGAATCAACCCTTTTTTCAACGTTTCTACGTTAAAGCTGTCTTATCCCAAGACCGGAGATCGCTCGCATATAAGAAAAATCTATAAAGAATATAAAATGTATTCATGAAAGAAAAAAAAGAGAAATATCGTTCCTGGAAATGGGAAAATATTGGTTTTTCTTTAAATTCCGCGATTTATCAAAGTTCCGAAACGAGCGCGCGAACGATGAATTATTCCGCTCTGCGTTACATTAATCACGAATGTAGATTGGCGAGAATTCTCATTGCCGAGATCGCGTTCGAGTATGTAGCGCGAATAATGCAAGAATCGGGAAAGTCTCTTTCCCCGAGCAAAACGAACGATTGCCCTCTTGGTACGCATACGTTTGTCGGGGGCGAAGACGGAGGGGGCGGCTCGGGGGTGGGTTTTGTGACGCGAATCCGGGAATAAGTGAGGGCTCGCTCGAGCGTCGCGGGAGTGGCCCCTGCGCGCTGTAGGGTAATTTGAATAAACAGAATACGAGGCAGCGGCGGTAGCTCCATTAGGCGTCGATATTCAAAGCAGTTCGGTGAACGGGAACGAGCCGAATGGCCCGCTGCGACCCTGCCGCTTTGCCGGTCGCGCGCGAGAGAGGAAAAACTTCGAGGATGCAGAGCGTAAGCCGGGCGGGCGAGAGCGAGGCTTTATGGAAACGCGAGCGAAAGGCGACGTCGCGATACCTCGGGGCCACGACATCCTGCGCCAATCCCGAAACGACCCCCGTCGCTCTTAGCATTTTCAATAAACGACATCGACGCAACGCACTCTCCTCGCTAGACCCCGCGCGCGCTACCTAATATCACGAAGCGCGACACACATAACGCTCGGATAAACGAACTGACGATTTTCTCTATCAACCCGCCATCTGAGGACATTAAAAAAAAAAAAAGCGATTTTTCTTATACTCGCTAAAGTGGATTTCTTATCGAAAAATGGTGATCACATTGGCATATTATTCTCTTTATCGCAGTCTACCGAGCTCCGTTTAGAATAAAGTACTTTTATCAGTTCTGGCTTGCTCGAGAATTGCGATTAGTTACTTTAATCATAAGTTTTTACGCAAATAGGTAATTATTTACTTATTACTCATTGTTTGCGGAATATTACTCCGTATTATAAAATATCTCGCTGCCGCCACTGTGGTGGAAAAAAATCAGTCATTTATGAGAAAAAGCCAAAATTATTTTTCGACGCGTCGAGTACACCCGAGTCGAAATTTGGAGCCTCCTCAGAATGCTAACAGAGCCTATTTCTTTTGTCGTAGAAAAGCCGCCACCCTCCGCAGAACCTGCCACAGCCTCTTTGCCAAATTTACCACCACCATAGAACCTCCACGTGCCCTACTGTAACCTCCGTTGATCCTCGAGCAATTCTTTCCGACCTACTATCGCCTACTATACCCTTCATTCAGCTTCTCAAAATCCTTTTCGCCCCATTGTACCCTTCATTCTGATAAAATTTATTTCGCTCAAATATACTCTTCGGCAACTTCCCAGACTTCCCTTCGCCCTAGTGTACCCTCCATTGAATCTCCCGAATTTGACTTCGATAATCAGCTTCCCAACAAAGCCTCCTGGATCTTCCGTTTAGATGCAAACAATTGCGAATTACCGCCAGGTGGCTTCGAGGATGAAGTGTTTCTCTCGCAAACGGTCTGGTACCTAGCAAGTTACTATATAAGTGTCACTCTTTTGATTATGATACAAGTTAGTCTATGATAGGTAGGATGGTTATGTAGGATAGGTACGAGGTTTTTGTTCAGGATAACCTGTTTTCCTCAAGTACTTTACGGTACCGTGACGTACGCACCTTTGGCGCATACCTTTTTTTTTCAAAAACTCCAATCCTCTTGCGAACCTGAACCACAATATCAATGTAATCACTGTAAAACATGCCTAGGATTAGTACTACTCTTACTCTTCGATCCTCCGACAAACCACTGTCGGAGAATCGACTCCTCGCTCGTATTGTTCCGTCGTCGCGAAACTTCGAAAAATCCCGGGCGTTCACGAGCGATTTCGAAACTTTGCGATCCGACAAATGGTAAATTACCGACCGTTCGCGAATTACCGATTGTCGGTAATTCGATAGTTCATGAATACGCCGTCCCTCTCGACGCGCCGAGGTACGCCCCCCCCCCCCCCCCCCACCCACCCACCCACCCACCCACCCCCACCACAAGGGCGACGCTCGCGCGTGCGCAGAGCGCCCCGGCCAGGTATAAAAGGCCGGGCCTCGCGCCGCAGAGAGTCATTCCCGTGCTGCAGAGTACGAGACGAACAACTCCGGCTGAAGAGCTGCGGGTCTCGATCGGGCTGTAACGCTCCATCTCAACCAAATCCTCGAGCTGCCACGCTCGAGCACTATAAGGCTGCAAAGCCATCATCACCTACGACGACGTTACGCTCCCAAAGGGCTGTAACGCCTCGCACCCTCTGCATCCCTTTCTTTTTCTTTCCTTTCATATCTATCCTGGCCATAAGTAGATTTAAGCCAATCCTTTCAAATAAAATTCACACATTATACGGAAGTTGATATTCCTAAAACCCTCACACCACCGACGGCATCAACGACTCATCGAGACCCGAGGCGACCACCAAGGCATCGCGGACTCTTCAATCGCAATAAATCGCCAACCCCTTTGTTTCTCGCAATCGGCGAGAACAACCGGTCAACGTGCCAAGGCTGTAGGCCCACAGTGGTCAATCACGAATGTGAGATACTCTAAAGAGTTAGTTTAAGAAACAAAGAGTAAGTCAAAAATGAGCGTTGTATATGACAGCCATATTTTTGGAAAAGTTTAAAAAATTACATATCGTACAGGCTTTTGTTATTTCTGCTATTGTAGCCTTTAATTGTGATTATATCTGAAACAATAAACATTCATATTAAAAAAAAAAAAAAGTTATGTAGGATAGGTAGGCAGGCTGGTTACGCAGGATAAGTAGAATAGGTTGAAAATTGAGGCGTTAATGAATAAGTTTCTCAAACCCTGTCCAGCAGTTGAGTGCACAAAATATTTTTTTCGAGTCAATCGAATTTTTCTTTCGTTCGACAAATTTTTTTTTCAGTGGGATTCATAATTATATTATAAGTTGCCGTTGATATCGCATAGCAAATGAATTATAGAAATAAATCGCAACGAGTCAATAGTATTTTCACGTTTATCAACCATTGCGTATTCCTTCATACACTCTCCGCAGCCTAAACAACGGCCCTGGAGGGTCTGTGAGGTCCCCGGAGCAGCTCCAGAATAGGCTATAAGCACAGTCTGGAGGTTTCACGGCGTGTCCAGAAGGCAGCAAAAGGAGGTTTCGTAGGTTCTGTACACTCCACCGAACTCTGCATAGAATTCAAATGTTCACTTTCTGCCACATTAAGGTTGCTACGGAGGTTCCCATTCATACGTGCCTCGTACGCGTCACGCCCTCGCTGGAGCCTCCGGACTCCGTGCTTGTTGCCGCGAGAAAATTTACTCGCAAGGGAGCTTGGAGGCCTTGCGGAGGCTAAGTTGAAAATGTTGACTCGGGCACGGAGGTCTGAAAAAAAACGATGAAAAAATATTATTCGAAGGAAACGCTTGAAAAGGCAAAGATGTTAAGACAAAAGCGCGCCGCGCCGGTAGAACAGGAGAAAGAAAGGACGTGCGAACGGAGTCGATGCTTCCAACGGAATGAAAAACATATCAAGAACCAGAATGGCACACCATGAAGCTTAAGACGATCGTATTTCCCGCTGGTACACGCGAGGACTCGAGTTTGACCCGGTAACTCCGATAGAGTGGCAATACGGGCAAGGGGTGGAAAGGGGGGAGGGCAAGGGCGGCGCGGAGGCAAGGACTGAAGTCGATACACGAAATCCGATGTCGGACAGGATCAGCTCTCGGCTGGAGTTTCGCGGAGGATCCTCGTGAATATTTCAGGGCATCGGAGCGAGAGAACAGAGAAAGTGGCAGACTGCGGAATAAGACAAACCTCTCGCCTCACCTCCGCGCCCTGTTCTCCCGTGTCGGTCGGGCACGTATCTCCTCCGTTCGCCGATCGAATCCCGATACCGTTGGAGGGCGGCGTACGCCCAACTCGAGCGGATCCTAATTCCCTGCCAAAGTCAAATGGGGCCGGACTATTCCAACACAACGGCTTCCCATCCTCGGCGACGCGAAATTCTTGATCATCCCGCAAGATCGCGAAAATTGAAAGCGTTACCGGGTCGGAATTAACATAATGCATGGAATACGTTCGTTCGCCGCCTCTTGCGCGCTCGCCGCATGCCAAGGAACAGGTGCGACGACACGAGAGTGCATCGCGAACGAACATTTCCCCCCGTCGCCGAAGCCGAGTTGCTACGCGGCATTATGAGAACGAGGCAGAGAGCCCGGGCGAATGCGCGTATCTCCTCCGAATACGGATAAACCCGGAGTCCTCAACTATTCTCTCGCATTCGAAGTGGAAATAGAAGAGAATAGAGCGGGCTGGGGGCGCTTCGTTGCGAACTGGATCGGGAGCTTCCTGCTTTTACTTCTCGACGGGGGGCTGGTCTACTTCCGACGGTTCGCGGAAACTTTGACCCGGCAGCTTTCGAACGACGGAAACAGAAACGGAGAGAAGGGGAGCGCGATGGATAGATGCGAGGAAGATACTGTTGGATGGAGCAAAGGAGTCGGCCCGTTCCATTTCGACTGGAAGAGTAAACTGCTACGACTGTCGCAACAACTTCGGGACTGATGCGTGAAGCGGTTCTGCGAAATTTCTGGGGACTCGGCACAGGTGCTTCATAAGACGAGCAACCATGGCTGATGCAGCCATCGCGTTGCATCGTCCGAAAGAACTAAGGTATACACTTTAGTTCTTCCGGTATTCCATTGTTGAGCCGAGAAAACTCGGAAAATCTCCTGAAAATGGGTCGAAGACATAAAATCACCCTCGATGGTTCGCGAATTATCATTATTATCATTGTTGTTGTTTATAATTATCAAACAGATGCAACTTCTATGGTAGATCGCCGTAACGAAGCGTATTAACTGGAGAAGTTGCAAACTGTCGTAACAATTGAAAACCGTGTGGATACACTTCCGAGTCTCCTCAGAGAAGACCTCCAGAGAGCTCGAATCGTCGAATACCGAGACTCGGATGTAAAGTGGACCGGGCCTCTCAATCCTGGAATCGCGTTGCGTTAGCCATTACTTCGTCGCGAACAGCTAATGGAGCATGGAGAGACCAAGTTCGATGCTTATCATCGTTCCTCCGCGAGGAGGATCGGTTCTCCGCGCGAGAGGAGTCAAGCGCGGTGAAAAGCTCCGGTAGTCGCTCGGCAAGAGAAACTTCGACGGCTCCCAGAGTCGTCGAATGGAGTTTGAGCTCTCGGGCGCGCTCGGAGACCTTTCCTATCATCCCGACTGAAGGAAGAAGCTGGCTCTCGCCCTCCTCCCCTCTTTACATCGTACAAGGCAGCGCCTGAGCTTCCCATCAGAGCGCTTCCGCCTCGGTAACTTTTACATCTCTCCCGATTCACACGGAAAATGTCTCCGCAATGAAGTTTATCGAGCGTTAGAAATACCCTCAACGATACGTGTGTATCCGCAGCTTCCAAACCGATTCGGGATCCAGTTTTTCGCAAAACTGCTCGCCGCGCCATTCGACACACGAGGAAATCTCGAAGAATCCATTTTTTTCCAAGCTGTGTCTTTCGTTTTTCTTCTCCGGTGATAAGTTTGTTAGGGAGAAAAGTAAAAAAGGGGAAAAGGACGAGGCAATTGCGACTCCTAATGATTTCTATGCGGAGCGCGAGGGAAGCGGAGTTTCAAAGGCAACGCGCAAGCACAGCGAGGCAAGGCACGTATATCGTTCGCTCGTTAGCGAGGAGTGTATAACAGCCAGCGTATAGTATTGAATGTAAATCAAGCGTAACAGTCTTCCTTCCTGTCTTGCCTTCGAGGATTCCTTCCTGCGAAGACTCCGCGGCACAGACAGTGGGGCAATGCAATAGAAGGGAGGAACTTCCCTCGGCCGTCGAGTCATTCCGTTCGCTTCCTGTTCCGTTTCCGCGGGTGGCATCGAACCCGCCCGCGGAACACTCGCCGTACCCGCCGACGGCGGTTTCCTCGACGACCTCAAAGGAGATCGATTTGGACCGCTCGCGGGAAAGGCGAAGCCCTCAACGTTCCCCTTTCCCTTCCGCATCGGTCTTTGAGTTATACTATTCCCGACTTCATTTCATTGCTACATACACAGGCCCGACCAACCGGGACCATTGAACGGTGGAGAAGAACTCCGATATGATGGCGCGCTTTGATGTTATTTCTGCGATTTACATTCAGCGACTCTTCGGGTTCGATTCAATGGCAACGCGCATCCGGAATTGGAAAAAAAAAAAAGATAACAACCCTTACAGAACCAGACTCGCGGTCCTCTTTCAACGTGGCAACTAATTAATGCACTCGATTAATCAGACTCGCAGTTACCATTCCCGGTAGTCTCATCGCGATAAACGTTCGCTTGTTGGGCACGAAAACGTAACGAATGAATCGAGAAAAAAAATACATTCGGTTTTCCGGATATCTACTGGATCCGGGCCATTTCCGGCGTTAGTAAAGTACGCGGGATCTAGGGGAGAGCGGGGCAAAACGGCTTACCGGGACAAAATGGTATTCACGGACAATGGGACCAGGGCAGTATGGTATTAGGTCAAAATGGGACAGCAAAGAAATCTACTTCGATGGGACTTTCTCTTGTTCTATTTTACACTAATTCTATCATACGGGGGACTTTATCCGACCATTTCGTACCATTTTGCCCCGGTATGCCATTTTGCCCCGGTCTCCCCTATTTTCACACATATTGCCGGACTCGGTCCTGATACAAAACTCACTCGATTTGCCGGATGGCTGCAACTTGTATTATTCCAATTCAGGCGCAAGTCAGGATAGGATCAGGCATTTATAATAGTGATAGAAATTTATGTATTTTCCGGCATGGCAAGTATGGCCCGCTTTCTGGCCTGATAGAATTTCCGCTCGGCTCAATCTCTAAAAACAATGACGACTGCCGTAGTCACTTCTATAGGAATAGAAAGAGGATTCTGAACGATGGATGCGCGGTCGGTGCGCAGCTTCGGCGATCATTCAAGTCAAGCAACATCGCTTGCGGGCGGTACTCGGATGGGTAACCGTTTAAATACGATGCAACTTCCGGACCTAAACAACCGCTCCGGAATCGACTCTCCCATGGATGCTCGAAACGAAACAACGAAACCCGCGTATCGTTGAGCTTACAATTTATACATGCTGTAACGTTTACATGTGCCGCAACAATTGTGTATGTATTGTAACGCAGTTACGTGAAATACACGAACCGCAATGCGGTAATGACAATTTCCGTTGTCTCGCTCGTTTATGCAAAGGGCAATAAATTATCGCGAGAGAACTCGCCGTTTCGCCGTGGCGCGCGCTCACCGCGTTACCGTTGCCGCCGCTGGACCCGGTTATCTCCGGCGAGTCACACCCCGCCCTCGACGACCGGCGTAGAAGCGTTATTATACGCGACCGAGATATCGTAGTGACGAGTCTCTCGTTAAACGTCCGTGGATTTTGTGGCCCAAGGCAGCCCCTTTCGCTACTGTCCGGCCAAGCGCCGGTTTCCCACAGAATCTCTCGAACCCTCCCCAATGAAACAAAATCCGATAAAAATCCGTTTTCGGAAAATTCGACGGATTACTTGTATTTAAAAAAAAAACTTCGCATGTCCGGTGATTTTTTAAACAATTTTTTTTGTCCATCATTCTTTTAATAACATTTATTATTATTATTAATTACTATTATTATTATTGTGAAAAAACAATCTTCTCAGCACCTTCCCCATTTGAAGATTCTAATTCCTTTATATATATTTTGGAAAATTGTATGTTTGTTTGTTCGTGTGTTTGTCCCACGGTCCCCCTCCCCCCGGAAAATCGGGAATTTCGAGAATTTTCGGGATTATCGGGAATTTCGAGAATTTTTCGGGATTTTCGGGAGTTCCGCGAATTTCGGGATTTTCGGGATTATCGGGAATTTCGAGAATTTTTGGGATTTTCGGGAGTTCCGCGAATTTCGGATTTTTCGTGAATTTCGGGATTTTCGGTAATTGCGTGAATTTCGGGAATTTTGGGAATTTCAGGAATCTCGGGTATTTCGGAACTTTCGGAATTTTCGAGAATTTCGGGAATTTTCGGGGTTTTAGGATTTTCGGTAGTTGCGTGAATTTCGAGAATTTTGGGAATCTCGGGAATTTTCGAAAATTTTGAAATTTTCGGAACTTTCGAAAATTTTGAAATTTTCGGATCTTTCGAAGATTTTGAAATTTTCGGAACTTTCGAAGATTTTGAAATTTTCGGAACTTTCGAAAATTTGGTAATTGAGGGGAACTAAAATTTTTCTAAGTTCGCAAGGCGGCCTCAGCACAAAATATTAAAAGTCCCCCTTAGAGGGTCGGCGACAAGGGGGGATGAAAATCCCCTATGTTAACAATATTGGATTTGCCAAGGTTGGTTTTGTCGGAGAACCGCGAGCCCGCAGCTCCGCGAGTTCCTTTATGAAACCCTCGAAATTCTCTCGAAATCTGCCGGCTGGCCGGACTGTAGCGAAAGGAGAACTTTGTGCCGGTAACGAATTATCCGCGACAGTCGCCGGAGAGCGTCAAAAACGTCGCCGAGAGCATAGATCGTGATCGACTCGATTCCGCGCATGGCACGATGTTTTTCCCGAGTTGGCATTAATGACAAAGCATCGCCGGGGAGAAACGAAACGAGTGGGTGGCGCGGAATAGATGTGATGTGTGTCGTTGCGAAGCGGGAGTCAACGAGAAGGGTAAGTAACGAGCGTGTTTCGAGGCCCCGTTGATAGGAATACGCGAACAGAGCCTCTCGCCACCCTCGGCGAGGGAAAGCTGATTCACCGGCGAAGATTGGTCGTTGAATTTCCTGCGTAACCGTTGCTCACCTGTACGTGCCCGGGATAAGATCGCTCCGCAGCTGAATCCTTAATGGGATCTTAACGTGACGCCGGGTTTTACTGTCGTGAATTTATACTTATTACCGCGCGCCTCCGCGCGCGACCCCCTGAGATAGAGACTCCCGCGTCGTCCAAACGATAAGATTGTTTATGGCGTTGTATTGCCGCGCGGCAATTCGTTCACAGGCGTTAGTCTGTTACAGGTGTGTCACGATTCACGCGCCCGTGTCTGTAAATACGAGACCCGTGGAGGTCGTCGCGGTATTCTGAAAAATCTGATCCGGTCTGAGAATCTGGTCTGAGAGAAATGTTCTCGAATGGACCGTTTAATGACTGAAATTGTGGTTTTTTAAATAACTCGCGGGAAAAGCAATTTTTCATTTGGAAGCTCGATTATTCTAAAAATGCATGAAGTTGCCGGAGTTCAATCGACTCATTGGCCGCGAGAGTGATATTTGTGCTGTGACGGAAAATGTATCTCGAGTAATAAATAATAATAATGATATATGTATTATTATAGCATTGTAATATCGTTTATTATTATCATTATTATTGGAAAGTATAACATTAGAGGGCAGATACCAGAGATGAACATACAAAGTTTGGACATTCGGTTGATCTTAAAAAAACCGATAAAAAAGCTTTGGAAAATATAAAATAAAATAATAACTGTCATGTTTATTGATGATTGAAAATGATTATTGCTCTGCGATATTATAAGAATATGACATTTATTATTTTATACTTTTTGAAGCCTTTTTATCCGTTCTTTTGAGAACAACCGAACGCCTAAACTTGATATTTTCGTGTCTGGTATCTACCTCCTACGAAGTTCGTTCGCCGGCATTGCGTAGCCCTATCTCGGAGTATACTGCCAATTCGCAAACGGGCTCTACGACGTTACTGCGAAATAGATACGAGCGTCGTTAAACTTTCAAGCTCAACGACATTTTCACGATATCCTTTCACGGCTCGTTGGACTCTTCCAATTTCACAATCGAAACTCTTTCAATATGCTTGAAAACATAACTTAAGGCTGAATCTAGGGTGGATCAGAATAGTCCTTGTTCTGGCATGCCGGAAAATAAATCCGGCCCGGATATGGAACATCAATATGGCACTGATACAGGGTGTAACGCTCACGCAGATTCGACCGTGATAAAGCGCCTGATGTCGACCTGATGAATATTTTGCTTGGGCCGGATATGTACCGGATCAACGCAAATATGGACCAATTCCGTACCAATACTGGACAGGGTTTGAGAAACTTACTCATTAACTTTTATTCATTAACGCCTTAATTTTCAACCTATTCTACTTGCCCTGCCTACCTATCCTACCTATCATACATCAACTTGTATCGTAATCAAAAAAGTGACTCTTATATAGTAACTTGCTAGGTACTGGACCGCTTGCGAGAGAAACACTTCATCCTCGAAGCCACCTGGCGGTGGCTTTGGGCCACTAATACACAATATGATTCGCTGAACTAAATAATTCGCAGAATGTGATGAACTTTCTCCTAACTGCACGGACGTTTAGGTCAACAAAATGAATGTTGAATTGACATTGATTATTTATTCGATCAATTTGTGACTAAAGATGGTCGTCAGATTGTCGATGACCTCACTTTTGAACAAACTTATTCGGTTGTGATAACTAAAGAACTTTTCTTTCGAAATTGACTTTTCGTTGAAGCAACTAAATATTCGAGCGTTTCATTAGCTGCAGTTAATAATATATTAGTTCAACTTTCAAAATGTGGCGAGTTAAAAAAACGCTGAGCTCAAGAACGCGATCATTGCCATCGATCGAAGTGAAGCTTGTGATGCTCCGCAGAAGAAACGAAACAGAAGCAATTTTTTTTTGTTATTCCCCTTCTGCTTTAGGAAGTTGTAAAATATGACTTTAGTCTGTGCAAAATAGGGAATAAAAATCGTTCTAATGAATTTCTATCGCTGTTATAAATGCCTGATCCTATCCTGACTTGACCTTGAATTGGAATAATACAAGCTGCAGCGATCCGGCAAATCGAGTGAACTTTGCATCAGGGTCGGATCCGGCAACATGTGTTAAAATAGATCCGGCGTACTTTAATAACGCCGGAAATGGTCCAGATCCGGTAGATATCCGGAAAACCTAGCCTGCCATATTAGTACCTGAACCGGTACATATCAGGGATCTGGCTCTGATGTGGCCCTGACTAATCATATGGCAGCCGGAACAAATTTCAGCTCGGGCAATGTACTTGAATGATCGCCGTAACTGCACACCGACCGTGCATCCATCGTCTAGAATCCTCTTTTCATTCCTATCGCAGAGACTACGGCAGTCACGATTGTTTTTGAAGATTGAACGATGAATCAAAGAAGAAAGCGGCAGATCGAAGTGATGCGGGGAACCGAGAAATCGCAACAGCGACTCGAGATCGAGGCAAGGAATCTTTGTATGCAAAGTATCCCTGGCTGAATATCAACGGCATCGCGACGGCGTGTTTATGCAAATTTTCTCAGATTTATGCTTTGGGAACACCGAAAACCGCGCGCGGTAATAACGCGGTGAATCGTTGATTCACGCACCAAGAAGCCAGGCTCGCCGGTGGCGCCCGAAGGCTTCGCTGGCGCGAGGGAGCAGCGCGCTATATTGGAATTGCCAGTAGAGACGGTGTAGCTCGCGTTTCGGGATTCAATCTATAATTCAATTTACTTTTAATTTCGCGCGATCCTATAAAATATTGGCGGTCAACCGGTGACGCAGCAGCAGGCGGGTCAGAAAGGCTATTGAGAAAAGCGAATGAAGAGTACAGAGGGACAGAAACAGAGACAGAGAGAGAGAGACTTGATTGGCGTCAGCTGCCAATTAAATCACCGATCCTGTGGCGACGAAGAGGCGGAGCGGTGGCGTTACGCGTCAGCAGATAGCACACAAGCGGTGATGAACAAAAATCCCTCGTGATTCACTGGAAAAAAAAAAAAAAAAAAAAAAAAAAAAAAAAAAACACAAAGAAAATATAAAAAATTTAAATAACCACCGACGCATCTCGATTTAATGCCCCGGCGGATAGACATTGGCTGAAGTAATTAAGGATTCTGTCTCGGGCTCGGCTGCCCTAGTCGAGCGTTCCGTTTCTGCTTGTGATTAACACTCGTCTTGATTAAACGCGGGGTCGGTATCGGGACTAGCCGAGACGATTAATGGCGGAGAACCGATCGGTTGCGAAGAGTGTTTGCGAAACGAGGGCCGACACAGCGCAAGCCGGAGAGGAACCAGCATTTCGAATCGTTTTTCATTAAGGCAGATTGAGGCAAACGATCCTGCGCGCGAATTAATTACCGAACGATTCTTCCGACTCCGTTGCGCCGGCGTTAATCCCGCGGATTTGCCGACGAAAAGACGAGATGTAGAGCAATAGATAGGAGAAAATCGTTCTCTGCTCCGGCGATGGCAATTCGCGCGGATAATTCGGGAGAGTTAAATGACTAGATATATGTAACAGGGAATAGTGGGGCAAAATGGACCACTTCGAGAAACAAGGAGAAAATGGTCCACCTCGAGAAATGAAGAGAAAATGGTCAGCTTTGAGGAATCAAGAGAAACTAGGCCGGTTCCAAAGTTCGATGTAGCCTTGAATTTTCAAATCGTAGTTACCGTTTCCGAGCGTCGATCGATCAAATGGTGAACATTCCAACCAGTTCAGACATTTTTATCTAAATGCGTTTTTTGAATATTTTTGGAATACTCCGAATACGCAAATACGAATAAGAAAAAGTCACAAAAAATCTAAAAATTAGCGATTTCTCATCAGGTTGATAGGATTGCTGCCACAAATCGAACAGCTGCATCGATAAACCGATCCCTAAACCAATCTATCATCGATCAATTGCTCGGAATTAATCTACTTTAAAAGAAAAATTCCCTCGACGATTTAAAGCTCCGTTTCTCGCCAGATCGAATCCGAGTAATTCCGACCCATAACTGCGCGAGATTCGCGGGAGTGCTCGTCGGCTTCTCAGCGGCCAGACTATCGCTTGCTGCGCGTGAAAGACAATCGTCGAAACTACGCTCCGTCGGATCGTCGAGGGCGTCGCGCGAGCCAAAACGGTGTCGGAAGTTCGAGACCCCGCACGGGCGCAGTTCAGTCGCAGAGGGCGGCGAATTAATTTCGATCCCTCGTAAGAGCGAAACTCGAATCCGTCCCGTTTGCGCGACGCGGAGCGCGAATGGCTTGCCCGGAAATGCCACCCCCGGACAAGAGGAGACTCCGAGAGCTCGCGAAAGGGGTGAGAAGCGGAGCGATCGCGAAAGTTTCTGGGCCAAGCTCTCTCGCGTACACACACAAGCGCCCCTATGAACTTTCCCTTGCTCGCGATCCTTTTACCGCTTCCTACCGGCTCTGTATTCCGTTTGCAACCCCTCTCGATCCACCCCTCCCCGTCCGGAAAGCTCGCGAACGTTCGCCGTCTCTGTGCGAGAGCCGCTTTCGCCGCGGCGAGCAGCCTCGGAGCTTTCCTCTCTCGCACGGTCAAAACTTCGTCGTTTGTTCTCTCGGCGGGATAGCGACGTGCGCAAACGAGGCTCTACACCCTAATTACCCGAGCGTTTCGCCGAACCAACCGGGCGACGACAAACCTTCCCCCTGCGCAATATAACGCCGAGCCGAGTGGCTGAAACTTTTCTCGAGACGTCGCGCCCACCCCCGAAGGGCGAGCGAAACGCTCGGATCGTACCGCGCCAAGTGTAAGTGCTATTATTTCGAATAAACACACCGCCGCAATGCTCGAGGGTCGCGCGAGACGAAATGAGGCTGCTTCGTGTTATCGCTTATGCGTAAATGTAACATTTATTTGGCATTAAAATTATGACAATAGATACATATAGATTAGGTATTTTTTTTAGATACAAAATGAATTGACTGTAGACAGGACTGTAGTGAAAATACATCGAAGCTTTGGGTTTTTGGTTGTTGTTGGTTGATTTTTTTTTTTCTTTTTTTTTTTTTTTTTCGTAAACGCATTTCTTCGGTGGATGCTCAGTTTTTGACTCGATGCGATCAACCCGTCGTAGAGACTGCCTTCGTTACATTGAATTTAGTATAATTTCTTTTTTTTTTTTTTTTTTTTTCGGTAATCGATGTGCGTTCTATGCGCTTTTGCCGGTGCAACACTCTGCAAATTTATTCACTCAATGTTAAAGCATACAACGTATAAGACTTCTTTTTCAAGGATTCACATGCGTTTACGATTCTGTGTTCAGTGATTTATTTCTTTGAGCGCAACGCTGCAGCATTCACGC
Organism: Ischnus inquisitorius; assembly: GCA_963924025.1. NCBI lineage: Eukaryota > Metazoa > Arthropoda > Insecta > Hymenoptera > Ichneumonidae > Ischnus > Ischnus inquisitorius. The sequence goes on from OZ001249.1 coordinate 3,723,016, forward strand.
TTGTTTCTCTTATCATAGTGCGCGACAAACGACGAAAGGGAGAGCCATAATTTTTTTCGATGCAATGAACTTGAATTTTTTTGGTTTTTTCTTTTTTTTTTTTTTTTTTTTGAAGTCTCGTTTCGTCGTTCGTCGCTTTGGCTTTCTATCGAGCTCGAATCGACAATCGCTTATCAACTATTTACAGATTTGATTTCGGAGACGTTACGATCGTTTAAATTACCCTTTGATTCGTACACCGGAAACGATTATTTTTCGGAATTTTCTTGGTTTTTGCTTTTTGTTTTTCTTTTTTCTTTTGTAAGTCTAAAGGTCGGACATAAAATCTATTTACAACACGCGTTCGCGTCGGGGCAAAGTAGGAAAACTTAAAGAACTCATCAACAATTTATACGCCAATGAATTTCGAGAAAAGTCAAGCTCTCGATAACACAAAAAACATTTGGCGATCCTCCCGCGTCGCTCCGGGCGCGTTCACTCCGCGGGACAATGTTGCAGAGAGCATTTTTTTTTTCCCCTTTTTTTTGCATAGACTAGATCGGAGCGCGCGAAACGGATACGCCGAACGAATTTCGAAAAAATGGTAAAAACTCATCGTTCAAATTTCAAAATATTTGTCACTTCATCCGCGAATGTACAATTGTATAATGCTCTATGCTCGTAATTGTCGAATACATTATTATTAATATACATATATATATATTTATATATATATACGAACCCACCGTCTCTCTCTCTCTCTCTCTCTCTCTCTTTCGTCATACCGTTAATTACTATCACAGCCATAGCTTTGAATACGAATATTGAATACGAATATCGAGTCTCGTATTTTATTTTAATTTGAATTTTTTTTTTTTTTTTTTTTTTTAAGACGATTACAATCTATAAACGTTAGCGATAATCATGAGGATAAGTTCCAGTTCTCTATAATCGCTAGAACGTATCTAAAACACTGACTATACTCGACACGCTGGATGCGATAGTCGTTTTGACGAACGCGTTTGATTCCTCTCTTTCTTGCCAATCCAATGACTAACTTGCGATTTATCCAGTCGATTACCGTTTCGACTCCGTGGCAGTATTTGTTATCTTTTATATATTTTTTTGCTTTTTTTTTTTTTTTTATTGCACTCATTGCCCGGCGAGACTATCGGATCCAAAGGTACAGTCCGGCGCCCCGGCGAACTTTCGGTTTTTCTTTTTGTTTTCGCGAGACACCGATCGATCGATCGTCGATCATCGTTGGCCAAAAAAATACTATTTCACGCGTCGGAAAAACGGCGAACGAGGGTCGATCGATCGCGCGCGCGCGGACGCCGGGGCAGTCGCGGACGATCGATGTCGACGCTATTCTGAACGAATACTACGCGATCTAAGATCCTAATCTAGACACTCCGAGGATCGGAACGACACCGGTTCCAACTTTCGACCGATCGAACGGCGACCGTTCGAAATTCAACCGAACCAAATGAAAATCGAGAAATTTATTCGGCGAGTTTGCACGAAGAATTTCGAAAAATCGGCAATGCTATTTTGTGGAGAAAAATTATTCGATATAATAATAAACTTTAACGTTACATTGGACTGAATTCAAATAGTCCGGCGAGGAAATGTGAGAATCAGAAAGATTTCAGAGAGATTTCAGAAAAATCAAGCATAGGCGTTCGAAATATTGATTTCGCTCGATAATAATTTCAAAAAGTGAATACCAAATTGGTAAAAAAAATGTGTCCAACGTATCACGCGACCGATGAAAAAGAATTTTCCGACGAAAATTATTTGTCAATTTTCATTAATGCGTGGGAATTTTTTTCGAATTTTTTCAGAATTTTTTCTCGAATCTGGATCATGGATCATTCGACTGGATCACGTTGGAAAGATGGATCCTGCAAGGCCTCGCGCGTTCGGCGCGAAAATTGGAAGCGGAGCTCGTTCGCATTTGAGAAAAAAGACTAGAAGACCCGAGTGCAGCTGACCGTAGGTATCGACGTTTTCTTTTGTTTGTCCCGTTTATTCGTCGAAACGAAAAAAAACGTCTCGGAGAAAGCGTGCGTTTCCTGGGTCTGAACTACTGCTATGTAGTTAGGAGGGACCGTGATATCGGACGTACTTATTTTCGAAAAACATCCTAGGAAGTTATTATAGTACGGTAAAAACTACACCGAACACGCGCGCGTGAACGCTATTGAAAAATTCGACTACAGATCCACGATGGGATGCGTTAACTAACGGTACGATGATTCAGCGCGAGACAACTACGGAGCGCGACTTTCCTTTCTTTTAATTCGATTTATTAACATTACCGTGGATTATTTAGGCTATAAAAAAAAAAAAAAAAAAAAAAAAAAAAAAAAAATGACGAAACAAAAAAAAAGCGTCTAGGAGAAGCGCAAACGAAACGCGCGTTATTTCAACCTCGTTCGGTAGCCAACTGGTTCGGCGAAAACCGCGCCACTCGATATCGCGCTTCGGAGTCTCGTTAATTGATTCGTTACGAATAGATTATAGTTATAGGTAAACCCCCCGAGGGGTGCTCGAACGCTGTCGAATAGCTATGTGGCCCGAGTAGAATTTACCCAAATGCCGCGCTCGTATCGCGATATACGCGGGGGAAGCGAGGGGAGGAGAGTAAAACGTGATTATCGAGCATTTCCCAGGGCGAGCAATAATGTAACGCGATCGCAATACCGTCGGGGCTTCGAGCGAGGCTCTCTCGTTCGAGCTGCGCCCGATTAGAAAATACTGCGTACATCATAAACGGGCGAGCGCGAAGGTTCGCCGCCGATAATAACTATTGTCATTTTAATATCGGGCGCGGACGAGAATGCAAAACGCGTTACGAATGTAACACTTTCGTTGCGCTCGCTGGGCCGATACGGCGAATCTCGCTCGTCCGCGCCCCGGGGAGAGAAAACGCGAGGAAATGCATCGTTAAATCGAGGGTATTCCGGGCCAACAAACCGCAACGAACGCTCGGACTCGGCGAATGCAAATGGCCCGACGTGAATTTATCTGCGAGATCCTCGCGCGCACAACGATAGGGAATGAAATTAACGCACGGAACGAGAGAACTTTTTCTTTGCCAGAGATGGTCCCGTCGTTGTGTCCGACGCCCTCTGAGCTCGGGAGAGCAATGCGAGAAATCACGAACAATCGATCGGATAAAAATTTCAAAGAAATATACAGATAAAAAAAATGTATTACAAAGATTTTTTATGCATAATAATAACGTCAAAATGTCAAGAAATTACGGAAAAAACGAATTCGCAACAAATTACCCGGGAACCTGATTTTTTTTAATACAAAAATGATTTGTTAGTTTTTCTGAATATGGATCTTTCGGATCTACGATCTTTAACGAATTTGCGGTCATTGCGATCGGCTAAAAATTTCAAAGAAATATATAGATATTAAAAAAACATGCATATGAATGGCGCTACACAGATTTTTTTTGCATAATAATAATGTCAAAATTTTAAGAAATTACGAAAAAAAAAAACAATTTTGCCACAAATTACCGGGGAACCCGATTTTTTTTACAAAAACGATTTGTTAGTTTTTCTGAATATGGATTTTTCGGTTATACCATATTTAACGTATTTGCGGTCATTGCGATCGGCGTTGCATTCGAGTCGAGCCACGATCCGGAAAATCAGAAAGTAAAAAATGTGGGAAGTTCGGAATACAGAAAAACTAACGAGACTCCAAAATTCGGTGCTGGTCGCGGTGTATTTTCTTTTTTAACGTCGAAATCTAAAAGATCGGAGAACGATATCGGTAAAGCCAGGCGCGAAAAAAGAAAACTATCGCTACGAGATCATCTAAGACATCGAGGTAATTCGCAAATATACTTTACGATATATCTTGTTACTTTTGTTACTTTTCTTTTCGCTTCCTTCTTTTCGTCTAATGAGTTTATTAATTAGAATCTATAACGAGAGTAGGTTTTTTTTTTTTTTTTTTTTTCGAGTACACTCAGCGATCCTCGAGACACTCGAAATTCGAAGGATCGTCTATCCGGAGACTGGGCGATCGGTATTTCCGTTCGATTCGACGAGATCGATCTCGCATCGCGATCAATGAAATCGCTATCTTAATCAACGACAAAAATAATTCATGTTCATTTAGTTTTCGATCTCTTGACTAGTTTATATATCATTAAAATAGCTATACGCAGGATTAGTGGATGAGGCCGATCGTTGGCACAGAGTACGATCATCGATCCCGTCGTTTAATTTTTTTTTTTTTAACGTTCCTATCCATTTTAGCGAATAGGACAAAAAAACGAAGAAGACGGAAAGAGCCTCTCGCCTAAACCCTGTAACGCGAACGCACGCCTAATAAATCATAATGCTCTCGCGTCGATCCAATTGGCGAAATTTCGATCGCGTCTCGATCGCGATCTACACGATGAGAATTCTGTTTTTTTTTTTTTTTTTTTTTTTTCGTTAATCGTTAGAATAATCTCTTATTGAGTACATCGAAAGGAAATTACTATAGACAGATATCTGAATTCCCTCGCGGCAAACTTTGATCATTCGTCGCTTTCGAAAGGCGATTTGATTCGTTCCATCGACTTTCCTTCTCAGCCGCAAGAGACCGTAACATTTTACGCGAAACATCTTGATTTGTTTTTTTTTTTTTTTTTTTTTTTTTCAAATTTGGCGCATTCAAACGGTGGTTGCTGCGAGTCGCGCGAGAATTCGAGATACGAAAAATCGGCGGGGCAAAAAAATGCATAAATGCCGATTTTGGAAATTTGGCTTAAGATTGATCGCCCCTTTGAGCGAAGCCGAAATATCTCGGAACTTGGCTGATATGACGGAAGAGCGGCTGCATTACGGCTATCCGAGCGTCGTGGGCGACAGGAATCTCCGTTAAGCTCGGTCGTAATACGAATTGGATATCTCTCACGCTCGACAGATTCTTTCCGGCGGATGCTTTTCCGGACGCTATCCCAATAATATTCATCCCCGTTGCCCGCGCTCGCGTGACTCGCAGGAGCTCACACCCGATCGAATACACACAGCAGAAGGAATCGCGTGTCGTTTACTTTTCCGTTTTTTTTTTTTTTTTTTCATTTTTTCTTTTTTTTTATAATTTCGACGGCGCACTCGTTCGTCGAGCGAGAAATCGGTTAGCCGGTTTTTGATTGATTGTTTCGCGTCGCGGCGCGTGTACGAGTACCCTACGCATTAGCAAAAATAAATTATCGATTGCGAGTTTTCGTTTTTGTTCTTTTCCCCCTTTTTTTTTTTTCTTTTCATAATTCCACGACGAAAAGCTTCGACGCTGCGCCCTACGAAAAAATCGCGAATCTCGCTATAAGTAAGCGACTTTCGGCTGCATTTATTATTTATCAGTAATCATTGATCGTCCGATCCCGAGCTTTCGAAGCTCCGGTATCGTCGATTTTTCTCATTTATCCACCTTGTTTTTTTTCTTCTAATCTTATCTCGAGTTGACGCTCTTTCTATATCTTTCGCGCGAGCCGAAACGAAAATTGTGCGGCTCGTCCCGGTTTGACTTACTTGCTAGTACTTTGGTTACGTTTCGATCACTTTTATTCAATTTCTTCTTTGTATACTTTTTTATCGCCCGGCGTGCCGCTCGCTTAGGTAATTGGCGCTCGTTCGAGCTTCCTCATTAATTTTTTTCCTTCACGCGCCACTTCGTGTTCCGTCTCGCCGTTCGACAAATAACGCTCACACGGTCGGGAGGGGCGGGCATTGTTCTCGTCAACAATAATTCTTCTCGTAATCACCTAATTAAATTTCATTCATTCGTTCTAAAATTAGAGACTATCAATGGACGTTTGGCTCGGTAGCTGCTGGGTGTCTCGGACTCGGGGGTAAAACTCTCGTCCTCAGACCAGATAATTGTGTCTTTTTTGTTCCGTCGCTGACCTTGGTCAGAAGTGAATTGATCCAATATCGTTCGAATCGCGAGAGCTCGCGAAATCTCGCCTCGCCGTCGAGGCGATTCTCTCGACGCGCTCGGTCGATGGCTCGCGTTTGTCGCGCGATACGGAGATCAAATTCTCGACGAACGGTACAGATTTGAAAGAAAAGCTCGACTAGCAAAAACAAGGTATTGGCAGGTTTTTCGGCGGACGCCTCTTGTGTGGCAAAAAGTGACCGCGACTCGTTCGCGGCAAATCGGAGCGAGAGGACGCAAAAGGCGACGTCGACGATCGTGGATAGGGCGGCGCTTATCGACGCTTCCGGGATTAACGGGGCAGGGTCGAGAAGAGGCTCGCTTCTGCGGCATGGCCGATTTTTGGATGGAAAGAAATCGCGGCGGTTGCGGAAGCGATCGGAACGGATCGGGCATTTCGCGATGATTCGTTCGGTTGAAGTGACGAGCGAACGTGTCGTTCTGCGGCGTGTCTCGCCGTTCCCTCCGGCCGATTTCTTTGGCACGATGTCTACGTTGAGCTCTTCCACGTGTCCGTGTCCCGAGCGCTTTCAGATTCGTCGGCCTAATCGAGAGATGATCCTTGAAGCGCGGAGTCTCGCCGCTGCATTCGCTGCACCCGGAGCCTCTTCTCGGCGGAAGTGCGAGTCGTTGACCTCCGTCAGACAGTCGATAAATCCTTCCGCTAGTCGATATTCCGGTCCCGAGTCTCGAGGGAAAGAATCCCGTTCTACGTGTAGTGTTCGTAGTCCCCACACTCCGATAGCGTGGGCGTGGACGGACACTAGGTGGGATTCGGATCCTCGTAGGCCTTCTCGTAGTCGCGGCGTCGTATCACCGCGAAATGCGTCATCTGGAAGGAGTTCGTCTTTTTGCAGCCGCGCTCCAGCGTCCCGGTCATACTGTAGCCCATGTTGAAGTCGCTGGACGAGACGTTCGAGGTCAGATACAACTGTGGACAGAACGAGTGCATTCCTATTATTGACCTTGTTATCGCCGTTTTAAGGATATCGTAAAAAACATCTTCGATGCAAAAGTTGCGCCAAGTACATTTGTAAGTGATAAGTTGTTTCTTTCAGAATCTTAAAAAAAAAGTATGTGAAATTAGTTGAAGGTCGCCAAGTTCATTATCAACTGTTGTTCAAAAAAAAATAATATCGTAAAAAACGTCTTCGATGTAAAAGTTGCGCCAAGTACATTTGTAAGTGATAAGTTGTTTCTTTCAGAATCTTAAAAAAAAAGTATGTGAAATTAGTTGAAGGTCGCCAAGTTCATTATCAACTGTTGTTCAAAAAAATAATAATACTTGGCGCGCCTATTTTTCGAGTTAATAAAAAGTATGTGCCTGTGGTTTTACAAATTCCGGGCGTCCCGAGTATTATTATTCATTTGAACAACGGTTGATAATGAACTCGGCGACCTTTAACTAATTTCCTATACTTTTTTTCTAAAGATTCTGAAAGACCCAACTTATACTTACAAATCTACTTGGCGCAACTTTTACATCGAAGCTGTTTTTTACGATATTTCACAAGTTTTTGCAAAGATGCAATGCATGAGAAGAATACTTATATATATGCAAAAAATAAGGAATCTTCATGTGTTACTTAATTAATGTTTATTACGTGTACCGTGGGATACGGACGCGGAAAACTTTTCTTAAGCACTCCGCGGGGCGGAATGAGCGGGGCAAAATGGCATACCGGGGCAAAATGGTACGAAATGGTCAAATAAAGTCCCCCGTATGATAGAATTAGTGTAAAATGGGACAAGAGAAAGTCTCATCGAAGTAGATTTTTTTGCTGGCCCATTTTGCCCTAATACCATTCTGCCCTGGTCCCATTGTGCGTGAATACCATTTTGCCCCGGTATGCCGTTTTGCCCCGCTCTCCCCTCTACCTATACATATATGTACGTCACCGACTCTGCTAACGCGTGAAGCGTTCGGCCGGCGAGTTCGGCTAACTTTGGGCCCGTCCGACGGTGCGACGATCGGCCGGAGCGACGACTCGGGTCTTGATCTTGAGTCTACCCGATCTCAGTGTTTAGAAAAAGGAAATCAATGTATCTCAACAACGAGGGCATCGATCGTCTCAAAATTAGGTTTAATTGCAAGCTAACATAATAACAACAAATAATCATAAAAATAACAGTAATAATAATAATAATGATAATCTATTTGGTACTGGATTAAAAATAGAATTCCGTACTGTAAGGATTATTTTCACAAGGAAACTTGCCGAAATTGTTCCTTATATAAGAAAAAAAAAAAAAAAGACGGTGTTATTCATATGAAACATTTTTTCTTTATTTTTGCAGTGGATCGGAAAAAGTCTGGTTTTCGGATTATGCGCACCCGGGTCCATGCGGCTGCAACACGCTCCTTCCAGGACCAACGAGCAAACACGAGAGACCCGCCCGAGAGCCAGTTTGGATACATTTCGTAGCGAAGGCAGCGTAGCTCGCGACGTCAGAGGCTCCGGTTTAATTAATAAGCCGAATTATCTCCCGCGGGCTTGGAGTTCGACATATGATATAGAGCCGGCGGTGTTGCACTCTCGGTCGGAGGCGGCTTGCGCGAGGACCACCGCCGTCGATGGAAACCCGAGAGGATTGTCTCTCGGCGTCGCGGAATAATCGAGTCTCGCGTGGCTCGTAAAGCGCGCAAACTTGGGAGCCTCGCCTGCTTGTGCACACGGTGCATGTCTCGCGCGCGTTATTATACATAAACGAATATATCCGAAGACCATTGCGAGCGATGATCCTATAGTTGATGATATCCTTGCACGGCCCGGCGCTAAACCCATCCGGGCCGTTCCACTTCCGGGCTCGGTACACCCGAACGCTGTACTTATTTACACAACGCGATACGTATTCCTCGCTGCAATGCGCCCGTAGATTCTCCACCGTGCAAAGGATGTAACACATACTCGGGGCCGTAAAGGAGAACACGGGAGGAGCCGGGATAAAGCGCATAAACGCGGCACAGAGATACGCGTGACATAAACACGTAGACCCTGCGCCAGATATGTGTTGTAACGACTATAGAACCGGATGGCGAGGAACGTCCATTCGACCTACGCCATCAGCCGGCTACCGAGGCTTCTTTGACCTCCTGGTAAATCCCGCACTCGTTGAGAAATCCAACGCGAAAGCTACTTCTGGTATCGCCGCGTACGTTCACTCGCGCCACGGGCTCCAGCGCCGTTACCCGACGTTCCCCTCTCTCTCGTGGCAAAGAAACCTTCGCGTGGCCATCCGAAGAGCTCCCGGCCTCGCGCACCGAGATAGAACGACTGTATTGTATAACACTTACCCCGATAGCCGGGGTTGCACAAATGCCCGTGTAGGGGAGAGCGGGGCAAAACGGCATACCGGGGCAAAGTGGTATTCACGCATAATGGGACCAGGGCAGAATAGTATTGGGGCAAAATGGGACAGCAAAAGAATCTACTGCGATGGCACTTTCTCTTGTTCCATTTTGCCCCGATTCTATCATACGGGGGACTTTATTTGACCATTTCGTACCATTTTGCCCCGGTATGCCATTTTGCCCCGCTCTCCCCTACACACGAGTTTCCAAAGCAAAGCGGCGCACACGAAAGCGAGGAGTCCTGCGAGAGGACAAGAGCCGGCGAACGCTCCGGCTACTCGGCTGCGAACCCGCGACTACGAGGACGACGACGCTTTCCGCGCTTTAGTGGCCTCGTAAAATCTTGTATCCAGCGTATACACGCGGTACGCCGTACTCGTCGGCTCACAATAGCAGCCCACTTTGGAACTCGACGACGTACAGCTCTGCTGTGCTTACCGCGGCGACGCATCCTGTCGGCGTGTGTGGATATTCGCTACGCTAGCGGGTTCTCCTTGGAGCACTCGCAATCTTTGTGCTTTATGAACGGGATTCTTTGGGTCGGTGGGGAAAATTGTGGAATTTCTCGGGGAAATTTTGACTACGGGGAAAGGCGGAACGAGCTCCGAATAGAAGGCGTTGAAAGGACCAATGGGAAACGTGACCTTTGCAGGGTCATTGCGAGAACCGCGAGTACAACTGAGAGGACTGTCGAAGCGAATCGCGACCGAAGGGAACGCTCAAGCGAACAATGTATGCACGGACTGATTTGTGTATATCGTTTATATACAGAATTATATAATATAGGGTGGAACGCCCATTGAAAAGCCACGTTTTTCAGGCTGAAAGTAAAAGAGCAATTGCATAAAAACCGTGATTGAGACAGTAATTTAAGGTTATTTAAGTTCGAGGAAATTGAGAGTGAATTGCAAACACTTCTCGATAGTCTAAAAATCTGAAAAAATGCATGCTCATTAAAGGTACTGAAAAGATTAATTTTGCATAATAATAATTTCGAATTGTTATTAAAAAATTGATGAAACAAAAAATTGTTCAAAAAAATTCCCGGTAACACAACTTTTCTTTTTATGAACATAATTCTTTTATTTTTCTGAATACGTATGAATCTTCCAGATTTTTTAACTGACTTTGAAATTTCTTGCTCGATTTTCGCAGGATTTTCGCGAAGGAAGCTCTGGAAAAGTTGTCGCGAATGATATTCGAAAATTGATATTGATATACCGTACCTTGAAATCTGGATCCACGGACATTCGCTTGAAGGATCCGATGATGTAGAGCGTACCCGTTCCCGTGTCGACCATTTTCGCTTGCGTGCTGTATCTGAAATCACACGTAGAGATACATGAAAAATTGATTTCGCCTTTGCCTTCCGAAAACCCGTTTTCCGCGATGGTAAAAACGATATTTTTCCAACTACTCGACACTCTTTCGCGTGAAAATATTTGGGAATGCTGATTTTTTTTCGATACAACTCATCTCATCTTATTGGTAAATTTTTTTCAACATTTCCAGATGAAAATTGGAAGACGCGCCATGTTGACAAATAACTCCGAACCCAAATACGGTGCACCGGACGTCAAGGATCAATTTTCTCCCAGAGCAATTCGCGACTGATCGGAAAGATGCTTCTCCATCGCAGAAAATCCATATCAGGAATGTCCTTCGAATCCACGACTTCGTTTTATCCGGATCCGTGACCCGAGTACGTCGCGTTAGGAGCTCACATTCGTCGGTGGAGAACCAGAACCAGGCCGTAGAACCAGAGAAGTAATTGCCGCTGTGCAAACCACCCCGTTCCCCAATTTGGTCTTTGCAAGACCCGCCGTGTACTGTAATACGGTATATCTCGACGTGTACCTTTATAAACTGGATGCCTCGCTCTCGTTCGGTCCATACAGAATCCCACGTATCCCGGCTCACGCATTTTGCCACCGATTTTCCGACAGAAGTGCAGCAAGGCGCAGCGGGGATCTCCGTATTTCGCAATAATTTCGGATGCCCCCGGGGGTAGAGCGAGCGTTCCGACGGTAGAATGGCTCTACCGACACTGGCTTCGGGGCAAACAGTACGAGCGTTGCACACGCCCGCATGTATTCCGTTAGGTACGATTCCATGTATTATTCCGCCTACGTATGTACGAGCCCGTGTGTATATATTTTCCCGAGCTGCCCGTGCTGATATCCAAGCTACAATACAGCCGGAAACCACTGACGATCCTCGAGGCGTGACTTCAACAGGCGCAAGATTTCGGTCTCTGGCGCAACCCACTCTCACTACGTCGCTTCCTACAGTCCCGTGGATTCTGCATACGGCATTGTACGAACGTTAGGACGATTACGAGCAGACAAATGTGCGGCATGTGCGCCGCGGAACCCTCGTCTATGTCCGAGCACATCTGCTACTACAGTCCCCATCTACATATCCTCAAGTTTACGGCGCCAGCCACTTCTCCCCGTGTCCGCGCACCCGGAACATTCGAGTTTTTCGCCACGAATCGCGTCCCGTTTACTTTAAATTAATTTTGAATGATATATCGAAACGTTTCGAGATTTCAATGAAGGGGATTTATCAAAATCTTGAACTCGGATTTTTTAGATCCTCTTTTTCCTCACGGAAAGAATAGAGTTCGTGCTCTGGACTGGCTAGATGTTGTGAGGAAGGAACTCGATCCTCTGATTCCTTCCACACTTGCGATTCGGAGACCAAAGATCGACCCGACGTTCAAGGAGGGGTAGCCTCGTCCGATCTAGGAATAGGAAGAAGCTTGAGACGAGACATGACACAGTTTAACGTTTAGTAAGCTGAGCGAGCTGGAGAACCAAACGATGAATATGACGAACAAGACGTAAGGGTTGGCTATGCTTAGAGAAAATGACTGCAAGTCGAGTGACCGCGAGTCACTTCAAAAATCGGAGATCAGCACGGGAGTGAAATACTCATGAGAGTTTGATTGTGTGTGTTCTTGGAGATTGGAAGGGGGGAGATCTGGACCAATAGGAAGGTGGGAACTAGTAGTCTCGGCGGAGCGCTTTCGCTTACGCGAAACCGCCGACGTTTGGCCATCTAGCGGCCAAACGGGAGAAACTACCAGGGGGAAGGCTCGTCCCGTTACAATATATACCGCTTTCTCTCTGTGTTTTGTGGTCGGAAATGGGCGTTTCTCACTTCCGGTTTCCTCGAGATGCTTTGTCTTGCCTGAAAGCCTGATTAGTCCGAAACCCTGAACGGATTTACGCCATATTTGGGCCCAAACGTTCGATGGTAGTTCATTATTGAACCGATATTCGAACGTGTGATTTTCGGATGTCCCAGAAAATTCTGAACACGCCGACCTGAATTTTTTTTGCAAAAAATGTCTCGACCAAACTAAAGATTGTTTGTCATTTTTCGCTCTAATCTCGTCACTGATTGCGCGTTGCGAGAAGCGGCGCAATTCGCGCGTTAAATGTGGCGAGCAACTCGCGACGACGTATTCACCGTCGGTTCAGCTGAAACTGGCGGTCTATTCGTCAGCATGGCCGAGAGAGATACTCGGGAGAATAGCCGGGGACGGAGACGGAGAGCGGGCAACAGTAGACTGTAATTATAAAGTGAGTTAGATTGAGCTTCGAGCGGTCTGCTCTCACACGGCCACTAACTATCCCGAGCGAGACTCTCGGCCGAAGTGCGGCCAAAGATTCGTCTACTCCTCACGGTGGAGAAACACTCGGGGATTACAAGCCAACGCCGGCACGGCCAACATAGTGATTAATACAGAATTTCGCGAGGATAAACGGGACGGTCGACGAGCTCCGCCAGTTGCCACTTCTCTGCTTACAATGTGGAACTCCCGGGTAGAGACTGAATGGATGATACTGCGATTCGCGCGCTATATAATGGCTGTGTAGGTACATAGCGTGTTGGGAACATGCTCTATTCGGGTCTCGTAGAGGCTCTCATCGCCTCATCAAGCATGCTTTGCCCGAACCAAAGGATCAAGCGTTTTTGGAAGTAGCGAGCTCGCGCGAGGGACGTGGCAGAGGTTCGTTTATCTCGCGGGAAAAGAACGCGGAAGCCGCCCACGAGAGAGCGAAGCTTTCTCGCTACGTGGCGCATCAACGGCGGAAGCTGTGGCAAGTCCGGCCGAGGGGAGACGACGCTGCGAAAGGACGATCACTCGTCTGGCCACGTGCGTCGAGCCTCTTCACCCCTTGGATCCGCGCATTTCAGCGCCCCGTCGAGTGCCAATGACCTCTCTTCGAGACCCTTCTTTGTATTAAAAAAAGACATCAAACTGGAATGATTTTTTAAGATAAGTCTATTTTCTTCTCGGACGTCCTTGATTTTGTGCAAGCACATCCGTTTTGCTCTCTTAAAAAGCTGTTTTCGTGCATTTCTTTTTTCCAACTAAATGTAACTAATTAACTGTAATATCAACGCGTTCTAAACAGGCATGAAAAAATATCAAACCAAAACAGAGCTTGGTGAACGGAGGAGAGGAAAAAAATATGCCAATGTGGCGGCTTTTTTTCTTCTTCAATTCTTCCCGCGCCGTACCGGAAACAAAAATCTTATTTCAAGAACAAGTGTATTTTAATTGTTTCTGAAGCGCATGTTTGTTTGCAGTTATAACGAGAAATATGCACTTCGCTTTGAGAATCCCTCTCTTTTTCTTCGCGCGATAGTTCAACCTGGCTCCGATTTTTCTCTCGAATACCGCTCGGAGCGCGCGAATGTTAGCGAATATTTTTACCTTGCCTCTGTTGAAATGCGACTAGCTGCGAGGCTGTTTTTTTTTTTTTTTTTTTTTTTTTTTTTTTTTTTTTTTTTTTTTTTTTTTCGACGTTTCATAACGTATAAACTCGTGTTTTTCATTGCCTTCGGGGCATGCAGGACAAACCCGATACATTTTGCCTCGCTTTATTGTTCGCTCGCGGGTCGCGCACCGGGACGTTGGCGACGGCGCTATAATATCGCGGCCAGCGATTTTCTTGTTTTGCTCGCACTTTCGTATATGGTTTTCCTTTTCATTCTTTTTTCTCCAGTCGCAAGAGCAGCGGCCACTCAACGCGACCGGGCCGTGCGCTATATTAATTTTCATAATTCGCACAGCTCTTCGTGTACCGGTGCGGTTACCGTGCGCACTTTTACTTCCCATATATTTTGCATTCGGCCTCGAGTCGACCATCGCTTTGTGCGCGTTAACGCTTTCTGTATAACCGTGAAGACTTCGGTCGGATGTCGAGCTGCTTTAAGGTACTTCTGTCGCGCGCATTTCGCACGAGTTCGAGAAAAATGAGAGAAAATTGCAAATGTTTCCCGATGATATAAAAATCTGAGAAAATTCGCGCATATCAAAGGTAGTAAAAAGATTAATTTTGCATAATAATAATTCCAAAAAGTTATCAACAAATTAATGAAAAAATTGTTTTTTTAACAAATTTTCCGGAAACCCAATTGTTTTTCTTTTATCGAAATGATTCGTTCATTTTTCCGGATATGCATGAATTTTTTCTAATTGTTCAATACGCTTTGAATTTTTTTTTTTCGAATGGAAAAACTCTGCGAAAAGACACAAAACTCGAAGCAAATTAGGAAATCATTTTTCTCGAACTTCCGGGAAATGAGCGCGAAGCGACATAACTATCTTGAATGTGAATTTATCCGATGGATGAAAATAAAAAGAATTTAACGTGTAATCGGCCACGCGTTCCGGCCGGAAATAACGAGGATTTGCGAACGCTCCGCCGGCAACGCAAACGAGGCGTATTTCGTGGCTCGTTAATTATAAATACTTTTCCGCACCTCTTCGTTATTCAGTCGCTGCCGCGGTTACTTTTCTAGAATGAACGAAATCGATTTTTTTTTTTTTTTTTTTTTTTTTTTTTCATTTTTCGGAACGATTTCATCTACTCCAATCACAGCTTGGTCGTGAAAGAGCGCGTCGTTGAGTCGTCGATGGGCGTTTGTTGTTCATCGCGCCTCCGGGGAGGCTCGAGTTGCCGTGATAATTTAATTGCTATTCGTGGCCATCCGCGAGAATGAAAAAGAAATTCGAAAGAAGCGAGAAGTGAGGTAGGTTTGGCGGCCGCGCCGACGGGAATTCAAGAGCAAAGCATGAGTGGTTCAAGCGAATTCTGTGTTAGCGATTTTTTCGAGTGTGACGGAAGGAGAATGCGCGCCTCCTGAGGGAGTGCGACACAGTGAATCTCGATCCGACCCTCGCCGGAGCACGAGGATCCGGGCATCGGTAGCTCAGAGGGGCATCCGCGAAACGACTCGCCAGGGGCTTATATTCCGACGGCATTTCAAACCGACGGCGACGATCATTAAAAGTTTAATCGTTTCGCCATCGAAGTGCGGAGCCGAATCCGACACTCGACCGACGCAGACACACACACACACAATGCGAACGGGGTGTGAGGGCAGGCTTGGCAAATTTTACTACGGCATCCCTTTGATTCGTTTCATCCCCACCGTCGATTCTCCAGTCTCTACTTTCTCTCTGTCTCGGGCCTTTCGTCGCTTACTCGTCCTCTCGAACAAAGGGAAACCCGCCAGCTTAGCTTGGCGGCAGCGGTTAATTGTCATTGTAACTTTTTCAGGCTCCGGCGCATTCATGAAAAAAACGATCTCACTATATTCAATAAATATCGCCGCCGTGTACAACGACTTGGAATATTTTTGTCGACTTCGCCAATCACTAGGGATTCTCAGCATTTCCAGGAATTTCCAGGAGTTCTCAGAATTTCCAGGAATTCTCAGAATCTCCAGGAATTTTCAGAATCTCCAGGAATTCTCAGAATCTCCAGGAATTCTCAGAATCTCCAGGAATTCTCAGACTCTCCAGGAATTCTCAGAACCTCCAGGAATTCTCGGAATCTCCAGAAATTCTCAGACTCTCCAGGAATTCTCAGAATCTCCAGGAATTCTAAGAATCTCCAGAAATTCTCAGACTCTCCAGGAATTCTCAAACTCTCCAGGAATTCTCAGAATCTCCAGGAATTCTCAAACTCTCCAGATATTCTCAGAATCTCTAGGAAT
The DNA here is from genome assembly GCA_963924025.1 of Ischnus inquisitorius. Taxonomy (NCBI): domain Eukaryota; kingdom Metazoa; phylum Arthropoda; class Insecta; order Hymenoptera; family Ichneumonidae; genus Ischnus; species Ischnus inquisitorius. The sequence goes on from OZ001249.1 coordinate 3,739,328, forward strand.
TCTCAAACTCTCCAGGAATTCTCAGACTCTCCAGGAACTCTCAGAATCTCCAGGAATTCTAAGAATCTCCAGAAATTCTCAGACTCTCCAGGAATTCTCAAACTCTCCAGGAATTCTCAGAATCTCCAGGAATTCTCAAACTCTCCAGATATTCTCAGAATCTCCAGGAATTCTCAAACTCTCCAGGAATTCTCAGACTCTCCAGGAACTCTCAGAATCTCCTGGAATTCTAGGAATCTCCAGGAATTCTCAGACTCTCCAAGAATTCTCAGAATCTCCAGGAGTTCTCAAACTCTCCAGATATTCTCAGAATCTCCAGGAATTCTCAAACTCTCCAGATATTCTCAGAATCTCCAGGAATTCTCAGAATCTCCTGGAATTCTCAGAATCTCCAGAAATTCTCAGAATAACCAGGAATTCTCAGAACTTCTAGGAATTCTTAGAATTTCCAGGAATTCTTAGAATTTCCAGGAATGATTAGAATTCTCAGGAATTCTGAGTAAATAAGGGGGATCAAAAGTATTCCAAGTCCCCAAGGCGGGCTTAGCACCGAACATTCCAAGCACCCAAGGGGGTACTTTAGGAATATTTTGGGCTTCAAAATATTTCAAGTCTTCCTTAGGGGGGTGCTGGGAAGATCGGATCAACATACCCTATGTTAACAATATTGAATACATAGACACATTGAAAAATTATGGAGATTCGATGCAGGCATTCCTCATGTTCTTTCCGAAGTCGTTCAGAGAGATCATCCACGAGAAAGTCACTTCAGCAACCTTGGCCTCGCTATGAAGGAAGCTTTTTAGTCGAGGTTAAAACGTTTCGGGGCTAAGCCGGAAGCTTGCGAGCTACGCGAAACTACGCAGACGTTCACCAAAAGAAAAACAAAGAGAACAACAACGAAAAAAAGTATATTTCATCTACCATTTCGCCGTCTCCGAGTTCACAAGCGATAAGATTTTATTCGCGTTTCTCAATATTCATGAAGCCGAAGAAGACTCACTTCTGGAGTGACCGCGCGAGGACCCGCAGGCACGAAAAGACCGGCCGGCGGTGAGTCCAGTGGCGGAGAAGACAGAGAGTCGGCCTCGCCGAAATGACTCTTAGCGCAAAGCAGCCACAGTATATATACGGGTTAGGAAGTACGCTCGCTCGCGCCAGTTCCTCCGCGCTTTTTCTACGGCACTTAATTTCGCGTCTGCCGAGAGTCCAAAGTGGGCGCGCACCGGTCGCACGGAATAGTCCGCTGTAATGGGCTTATCCCGCATACGCTTTTACGAGACTTCCTTTCATTAAAATTTTAAACGAAGCTTCTGCCGTGCCCACCCCTCTCGGCGTCGCCTCTCGTCGTTGCTCGTCCTCGCTCTCGTCGGTCGACGTCGCGGAGACCGCGTCGTCGAGGTTCTCCCACATCACACGTTGCAAAATTAATCCACCCAGACCGAAGAGAGACACGGCGAGAGGCACGAGAGGGCGAGGGATGAAACGGCGCTGCGGGCTCGGTCCGACGACTATCGGACTCTTTTCGCGCTCAAAGCGGTGCACAAGTTAACGCCACCGGTTTATCTAGGTGAAAGACGCTTCAGCGTCGACGCGCGAGCTTCTCGACTCGGGCCTCGGCTCGTTTCTCAAGCTCCGAGGCAAAAGAAGCACCGTCGCTCGTCACTTCAATGCTTTCGGCTTTCACCTTTCCAAGCCGAGCCGCCGTGCAAGCAACCTAAATAAGAGCTAACGCGCGCGTTCGAGGATGACTCGCCGAGGGTGTACGCGACACGGATTCCCGCCCGAGGAAACTCATTAAACACGTCGCCCAGGGTGTTCAGCAAACGGCAGAAGTGACTGCGGCTTCTCGCGTCTTCGGGCCCTCTGTATGCGTTAAACGACCGAAAACGCTTCCGCTCAACGAAGCGTCACACTTAACGAGACACGATTCTCTTCAATGGATCACGGCGGAGAAGAGACTCGCGAGCGCACGAGCGCTGATGAAATATCACGGAGTCGCGCGACAGAAAAAAATATACGATTTCGCTAACGCGAATTATTTACTTAAGGGGACCCGTGTCAACATTTTCTTAGCCTCCGCAAGGCCTCCAAGCTCCCTTGCGAGTAAATTCTTTCGCGACAACAATCACGGAGTCTGAAGGCTCCAGCGAGGGCGTGACACGGAAGCGGCACGTATAAATTGGAAACTCCGTAGAACCCCCAATGTGGCAGGAAGTGGACATTTGAACTCTATGCGGAGTTCCGTAGGGTGTACAGAACCTACGAAACCTCCTTTTGCTCCCTTCTCGACACGCCGTGAAACCTCCAGATTCTGCTTGTAGCCTATTCTGCAGTTGCTCCGGGGACCTCACAGACCCTCCAGAGCCGTTGTTTAGGCTGCGGAGAGTGTATGAAGGAATATGTAACGGTTGATAAACGTGAAAATACTATTGACTCGTTGCGATTCATTTTCGCAATTTATTTATTATACGATATCAAGGGAAACTTGTAATATAATTATCAATCACACTGAAAGAAAAATTTGTTGAACGAAAAAGAAACTCAGTTGGCTCGAAAAAAAATATTTTGTGCACTTAACTGCTGGACAGGGTTTGAGAAACTTATTCATTAACGCCTCAATTTTCAACCTATTCTACGTATCCTACCTAACCAGCCTGCCTACCTATCCTACCTAACTTTTTTTTTCTTTTTATATAAATGTTTATTGTTTCAGATATAATCTCGTAATGAAGGCTACAATAGCACAAATAACAAAAGCCTGTACGATATGTAATTTTTAAATTTTTCCAAAAATATGGCTGTCACATACAGCGCTCATTTTTGACTTACTCTCTGTTTATTAAACTAACTCTTTAGAGTACCTCACATTCGTGATTGACCACTGTGGGCCTACAGCCTTGGTATGTCGACCGGTACCGTTAAGTACTTGAGGAAAACAGGTTATCCCGAACAAAAACCTCGTTCCTATCCTACCTAACCATCCTACCTATCAGAGACTAACTTGTATCATAATCAAAAGAGTGACTCTTATATAGTAACTTGCTAGGTATCGGACCGCTTCCGAGAGAAACACTTCATCCTCGAAGCCACCTGGCGGTAATTCGCAATTATTTGCATTTAAACGGAGGATCCAGGAGGCTTTGTTGGGAACTTAAACGTCGAAGTCAAATTTGGGATATTCGATGGAGAGTATACCAGGGCAAAGGGAAGTCTGGGAGGTCGCCAAAGAGTATACTGGAGCGAAATAAATTTTATCAGGATGAATGCAGGGTACAATGGGGCGAAAAGGATTTTGAGAGGCTGAAGGAAGGGTAAAGTAGGGGATAGTAGGTCGAAAAGAAATGCGCGAGGATTAACGGAGGTTGAAGTGGGGCACTTGGAGGGTCTATAGTGGTGGCAAATTTTGCAATTAGGCTGTGGCAGGTTCTGCGCAGGGTGGCGGCTTTTCTACCACAAAGGAAATAGGCTCTGTTAGCATTCTGAGGTGGCTCTAAATCTCGGCTCGGGGAGTGTATCGGTTTTTGGTGAAAAGTACATTTCTCTAAAGTAAAAAGTACATTTTGGCACATTCTGGAAAAAAAAAAAATGTTCCCCAAAACAAAGCTTCTTGAAGAAGCAAAATCGCTGGACATTGTATTTGGAAAAAATGTTGAAACGTGCGAATTCGAAGAATGTTGCATTTAAATTTTTTCAAAAATATCTCTAATGAAAAACCGATCTGTCGGTAACGATCGGATTCAATCGATGAAACAGTGTTCAGGGTCCGCGACACGGCCACTGGAGTGGTTATAAACTGCTGCATTACGCGCCCGAATGGATTTGATGAAGCGCGACAGATATGGCATTGTGTATATTTGTTCCTTGTCCATAAACCGGGATAATAATTATCCCACCCCTTGAGAACGCCGCGCGACAAAATCCACTGGCGGGGGGCATTAATTATTCCATCATCGTTTTGAATGGAAATATTTTCCGAAACACCTTCCCGCGCCCTTGCGTTCGGCCAAATCCGATTTGTCACGGGCGATCGAGCCGGTGATCGGTTTGTTCGCTCCCGCGGCTTTATTCGTTTCGCGCACGGTCGTGCATTGCGACGCAAATTGTTCCCGGAACCGCCCGCGCGCCCGATGGAAACGCGAGTTACATAGTCACGCGATTGTGTGTTAATACGCTCTGTTTGTCGAATTTACGCAAATGAACCGGACGAGTATGAAATACATCGGAATTCTACGAAACTCCGCGGCGCTGTTTGGACAACATTGTTTTTCTCTGCATGACGGACAGAGGAGGAGGAGGAGGAGCCTGGCGTTGACCGAGCGACAAAGCCATTCTGTATTATGAGGCCGCACCAGCGTTGCGAAAGCCAAGTCCCGGTTCGACTGCCAGCGGAAAAGTAACGGAAGCGAAGGGAGCGGAGAAAAGGCTCGCGGGGAACTCTCGATTGATGACTCCTGCAAATACAAATTGTTTTCGGAGCCCCGGGTTGTGCCATCCTCGACTTCAACGCCATTTCCACTGGTCGGAACAACTGTCTAGCCCAAGTTCCAGCCGCTGAAAGGATCTCGTCACTCGGCACGCGAGCCCTCGTGCGAGAGGCTCGCCCGAAGGGATGGCTTTGTTTTCTTTTTCACTCCCTTCCCGGCCGGCAGTTACCGTAAACGATAAACATCCTCGGCCTATAAGGGTTTCCCTGCAGTCAGCACTTCCAGATCCCTGCCTCTGGGCAATTCTCGCGAAGAATTTCCCTGTCGCATTCGGGGTCTTTCGGGGCGTATGAAGAGATCGATGTAATCGACGATAGAGGCGTTACCCCGGTCGGGTCCTCGGCGGAGTCGTAGGAATGCCGGGTTCTGCGAATCGCGGAAAACGGCAATCGCCACCGCGCTTGATTGCTACTCGGCGAAATCGACACCCCGGCCGAAACGTGCGGTGCGGACTTGGCGAGTGCGACGCTTCAGGAGCAGTCGGGTAGAGAAGACGAGATATTCGATGGGTTCGAAGTGCCGGTGGGAAAATGGTGCGGAGAGCGGCGAGGGAGGGGTAAATTCGCGAGTACTAAATTGCCCGTCGTTATCACTCCCGACAGACCCGGCCTCGTTCCTTTCCGGCCGGCACCTTGCCGAGCGAAAGGGCCCTTCGCCAATTGCGGAGGTAACCATCGCTCGGTTCACCCCGAGCGAGCTCTTCCAACTCTCGGCGCGCTTTTCCGCGCCATCCCACGAAGTTAGATGAGTTCCAGTTACGCGCGCCCGAACTGCGGAGGTGAAAGAGACGTGGATGTCGGAGAATGGAGGAGGGCGAAGGTGAGAATCGGAAGCCGAAGGGAATCTCGCGCTGGAAGTCGTCCTCGGTGGGAATGAGTCCTGGGTAAGGCCGGGTCACCGACCTCTCCCGTCGTATTATTTCCGCGGAATTACGCGACGCAAGGAGAGAGCAACGGACAGCGTCTACGGCTGATGGCTCACGGGAATCGTGCAGGGCGCGACAAACCGAAACAAGGGAACTTTGAGAATACGAATCATCCGGACGAGGAACATCTCGCAGGGCGGATAACGCTATTCGATCCTCTTGGCAGACATTGCGATACCGACGTTATCCGACGAAACGATATCGCGTGCCTGGAATTCAATGGATCAGAAAGGGCACGGCTCTGTCTATCGGGCTTCGCCTGGGGGCCGGACAGTTTCTCGTAAATAGTTCGGAGCAGCCCCGAACTACGGGATACTCGAGTCGTTCCACCAACGCAAACTACGAGCTGATCACGAACGATCATGGGATACTCAATACAAGCTATCACTGCTTATTCTTCGCTTCCGCATAGAGGAAACTTCGTTCCCGTATCTGCATTTCATCTGCATTCTTCAAGGTCGTGTCTAGAATTGATTTGAGCCATGAAGAATCATCCGATTAAGTCTTGGACGTCGCTTCCTCATTTTGTTTTCAAGGTCAATTCGATTGGAACGTCCAATCGATTGTGGACGGCTCTGCGTAGGAGACATCTCCGATGTAGAAGAAACAGAAGCGTATCATTTCATCCCAGGGGATCGGATCCGGATGTTTCCGAATGGAGTTTGAGGCCATCTAATTGATTTCCGTATCCAGGCATCCAGTTGTCCATAAATATAAATGAACAAGAGCCCGAGTTTCATGTTTGACCTTTCGTCGGGCGACCCTTCTCCATTTTCAACCGACATCACTACAGTCGGCCCTTCCATCAGGCTTCGCCGTGCACTCACAACTCGAGAGGTTTTTGCGCGGGAACAAAGCCCCGAGTGTGCCGGACTTGATGCTGCTTCTCGTGTTACCATCACGAATCCTCTGAAATATACACGAGCGGACACACAAGCGCGCACGAGTTGCGACCACCTTCGCCGGATATACCTCACGAGATGAGGTTCAGCCGTTGGGAGAGGAGAGACGAGAGAAGCTCCGAATGGATGTGGCAAACGGGTCAGAGGTTCGGTATCGCGTGCCTCGAATTAAATTTAACCTTCCCAAAGCCAAAGCATCGTCATCCAGGGACACATTCTCTCGAATGGCCGGAGCCCAAGCGGACGGCGGGGCTCGGAAGGCATACGCGAACTACCGCACGACCCCATCAGCCGATGCGGTTTGGGGCTCCCATCGAAATAGACACGGGCTCGCCACCCCCCTCGAAGATTCGACCTGTACCGTTACCGTATTACCTCAGGACTACTGCTGCTAGATTGGCTCCAATCTAAATCGACGCGCTCTCGTTCCCGGAGCGGACACAACGTCAGGACGGTAATTAGTCGTAGCGGCCGAACGGAAAGGTCGAGAAAAAAAAAATGAATTACAAATAACAGCATTTTCAAACCATCAACGAACCGTTGATTTTTTTTAAGTAAACCTTTTTTTTTTAACAGAGTTTCTCGCAGAACCCGAAATTCGGATTCGGATTTTCACGAAATTCGATGGAAATAAGACATTACTTTTCTGAAATACGGAAATTTTTTTTTTCTTTTGAATTGCCTTTGAAAACCAGTTTGAAATTCTTTTCGTCGATTATCGCTTCAGAACGTTTGGAATGTGTTTCTTCCCGCTTATCGCGAATCCGCGACTTGTACTCCCTATTGAATGTTTTACGGAAGAATTCACCCCGATTTAAGAAAAAAAGCTTATTTTCCACCCTCAAGTGCTTCAAGTTATTCATCAGCGAGATCCACCAACGCCGCCATAATATCTCGAATAGAGGGAGAAGCAAAAGAAGAAAAAGAAATCGCGAAAGTGCGTCGATCGAAGAGATATACCGCTTCCCTGTTAATTTTTTTTTTTTTTTTTTTTACAACTGCTCAAACGCCGAAAAGAAGTTTCGAGTTTGCTCTCAACTTCCCTGAAAATTCTCATTCGCGAAAGCCCCGCCCGCGAGAAAGTACGGATTATGCAGAATTTTCCAAACGTTTTAATCCCCTTTTCTCGTAGAAGTCTTGATTCTCGTCGCCCTCTCTCTTCCCGCTGTTATACCCGGAATACCCTACTTTGCAGGGTTGGAACTCCAGCTGACGCCGGCCGAACTACAAAATTCCCTTAATCTGCGCATATACCTGTATAATACAACCGATCCATATGATATAATATGAAGCTTCGCAAAAGTTCGGACTTGAATAAACGATATTACGTGTTAGTCGCCCCCGCGGACTGTGAACCCGGAAAATTTCCCGGCAACACAAATTTTTTTTCAATGAAAATAATTCTTTTATTTCTCTGAATACGTACGAATTTTTTCAAAATCTTTAATTGACTTTGAAATTTTTTTTTAATGGAAAAAATGTGTGGAAAATCACGAAATTCAAAGTCAATTGAAAGATCTGAAGAAATTCATACGTATTCGGAAAAATAAAAGAATTGGTTTCATTAGAAAAAAAGGTGTGTTGCCGGGAAAGTTCTTGAACAATTTTTCCCTTCATCAATTTGTTAATAACAATTTGGAATTATTATTATGCAAAATCAATCTTTTCGGTACCTTTAATGTGCATGAATTTTTTCAGATTCTTATACCATCGAGAGGTGTTTGCAATTCACTCTCAATTTCTCCGAACTTATGCGAAATGAACACCTTACGCATGGATTACCTTAATGCTCCAACAGTGTTTCTCCTGCACGTAAAAACAGCGGATTTACAGTGGTCCTTTCGGCACAGTCTGGCGAAACGTAAGATTCGCCGAGAATTTCAAACACATCTGAACAGGATTAAAATCTGAAAAAAATCCATCATATGCAAGGCGCTGAAAAGATCGATTTTGCGCAAAAATAATACCGAAACTTCATTACCAAATCGATAAAAACGAAAATTCTCCACCGAATCACCCACAGAAATCGAAATACCTTTCGAACGGAAACAATTTGATCATTTTTCTTCGGACGTACGAATTTTGAAAGAAAAATAAATAAATAAATAAATAGACAAAAGTCTATTTATTTGAAATCACGTTTTTCAAACAAAATCAACGGATGAATAACATTTTTAGTTTTTATAAGTTTAGTTTGAATAACATTTAAAAATTAACAAAACACTTTGGTTGACGGATTATTTGTTGAACAATTTTCTTTTTCATCAATTTGTTAATAAAATTTCGCAGTTATTATTACGCAGAATCAATATTTCCCATGTGTTTGACTTCAGATTTTCGTCCGATCGAGAAACCTTCAAAATCCTCGCCGCGTCTCATGCGAAAGCGCTTTTGGCCTCGCCGTGCGCGAGGGATGACCTTGAAATCGGGAAAGAGCCGGGAGAAGAAAAGTGCATTTGTCATTGACGCGGCGGTCTCGAGTCTCGTCAAGCGAAACGACCGAGGGCGCGGAGTGTTCATCCGCATGAATATCCCGGAGTTTGTCGGGAGTGTTTCGAGGTCTCGACTCAAAGGTCTCGGGGTGATCGAGGCAAAGCCTAGACCACGTCCGGTTGGGTATACCGAGCACGTACCCAACGCGCGGGCTGCCAGCGAGCCCGTCCCTTGCACCGGCCGTCCGACTATTCGCGGAGCGAGACCACTGGCGTGTATCGTTGGGAAACGTCGTAACAATGTACCTGCGACGCTCTCCGGCACCTCCATGTAAGTCGAGTATAGCGCCTATTCTCACACTCTGCCCGCAGTTCCTCGTCCGAGCCCATTAGTTTCACGACTCGAATCATTCTCGTGGAAGTATAACTCATAGTACTACCCCGGAAGCGAAAGAGCGCTGGAGCGAGGGAGCGAAGCTTCTCTGCGTTATACGCGATGGTAATACCCATGTATACATATAGATGTGCTATATCTATATAATATGATGTACATATGTACGCGAAGACTCGGTGTATACGAAGTTCAACTCCATTACGGATTTGCACGGTGGGTAAACGCCTTCTCGCTGCCCGGGCTCGCGACCGCGGCAACGAGAACTTTGAATGAGAAAATTTTACGAGTTCGCCGCGACAATCCACTTTGCCGTCGCGGACGGAGCGAAGCAGGAAAAATTTCGCGTGCCGAGAACAAGCGAAAGAAGGTCGCGAAGACTCTTCAAGCTCCGCTCGTGTTACCGAGATTCTTCTTTCACTTCGCTTCGCTCTATAACAACGTGGATAAAAAAGTGTGTGTATCGAAATACGAGGCGTTCTTTACCTTCTCGTTCCGGCGACCTCGACGACTTTGCAGCGGCTTCTGCTCCACCAAAACGGCGTCAGCGTCCAGTAGGAACTACTCGCGCTCCTCGCCCAGCCCTCCTCGGGAAACAGAAGTACCTGAAACACGCGGGAATAGCGCGAAGCGTGTTAATCGACGTTTCGCTCGTGATCGCCACGCGCTTGAGAGCCACCGCTTAATCCGGTGGTTAAGACGATTTTTTGGGGCTTTAATCTGCCGTCTTCCGGGCGCGAAACCAGCCCTTAAATCTTTTATCTTTTGTACATTATGCTCGTGTTATCGTCGTATCTTATGTCGTTTTTTTCAAACCTTGAAATGAGGTTGACCTTGAAATACGACGATGTGAGCTTGCTCGGCAAATTTTCATTATTTCTCGAAAAAGTCTCGATATCGAATAACAAAAATTGATGAAATAAAATGAAACGTTTAATTTTCATAATAACAATAATAATAATAATATGGCATAATAATTATTGGAAATTGTTATCGACAAATTGGTTAAAGAATTTTTCAACATATTCCCCGGAAATCCATTTTGAAGAAAGGAATAAACGAATCGTTTTCATTGACAAAAAATTGGAATTCCGGAAAATTTGTTAAAAAATTAATTTTTCGATTAACTTGTTAATAACATTTTAAAATGATTATTATGCAAAGTTAATCTTTTCAGTACTTTCAATGTGCATGAATCTCATTCGATTTTTATACCATTGAGAAATATTTGTAGTTCGTCGTAACCAACTTTTAGCCGAAGACCCAGCAAAGCTTCCTTTATGCGGAAGAAATGTAGCAATTCAGATCGACGCGATTTAAAAAAAAGATGAAACTCCGATAAATTGAATAATTCGTCGAAAAAATGGGTACGCATCGTAGCCCGCTCTCCCCTAAATTCGAGGATATGAAAAGGAGGGCTCGAGGGTTGTTGACCCGGCTGGAAAGAAAAACCTCCCAGCTCCGCCGTCTCGATTGTGTGGCGAAGAAATCGGTACGGCAACATCGAGAACGGTGTCACTCCCAGCAGAGAGGAGCCGCGCGAGAGCGAAAGCCACGAGAGTACAAGGAGAAAAATCGCGAATATACGGAGAGGGGTTTATGCGGGAATAGACCACAAGTGTGTCACGACTTCGGCGCTGTGGCAAGTCGTACCTCTTCGTTCCCATCCCTTTCTTCCTTTCTCGTCTGGTCTTCCTCCCGGGGCTTTTTCTCCGTTTTTTTTCCAACCCCCCCAACATTCCCACGGGGTTGACGGTGCGACAGAAATATTGGCATTCCCCGGAGTCGCGTATGCCTAGCACTGAATAGAAAAGCAAAAAAAAAGAGACCTAAAAAGGTTAGTTGAATGGTGGTTGCGACGTTCCTGCGCGCGGTTTCCCGGCATTTCGATTTCAACGTACGCGGGTACAAAAGCCTCGCCGCGCGCACCGATTTCATACACCGGCAAAGTAGAGTATTACATACGCGAAAAAAAAAAAACCAAAAAATAGTTGCGAATGTGCGGAGTTCGACGACTCTTGCGCGAGTATCGACTGTCGAGAAGAAGCGGTTTTCCTCGCTGCGCGATTTCTCAATAGCTCCGAAGTATGATTCGCGAGAGCGCCAACCCGGCGTGTCGCGATTGTAATACGCGCGGTCCCGGCTCACCGGAGACGCGATTTTTCGTTATTCATCCGCACATTCCCCTTTCCGCCTTGATCGACACTCGAATTCGACGCTGTCGAGCGGAGTTTCATTCACGGCGAGCAACTCGCGCTTTTCGCGCAACGACGACGATGAATCGTCGGGGAGGATTCCGCGAATCCGACCGAGCGCGCGGTCGGAATACGCGAGCGAAGCAAATACAAATTTAACGCGAAAGTTTTGTATGGACAGGGGAAAGCGCTTGGCCGGCTCTGCGAAATTTCCCAGCTCCGGCAGAGAAAGGAAGAGCGAAACGGGCGGAGGCGAAGAGATTCCTCCTCGGCCAAACTTCTCGATTCCGCGTTCACGGCCGAGCGAGCCGCGCCTTTGAGACGTCGCGCCGTTGCGAAAATTCGCTCCGGATTTCTCCGTCTCTCTCGAGAAATTTCATCGGGAAACGAGGAGGAGTTCGCCGCCGAACGGACCGAGCCGCGGAGTCGAACGACGAAAATTTTGCCGATCGAGCGGACAAACAAGCGTAACGAAATCCGCGGGGGCGGTTCTCGTATCTGCGGCTCAATGCCGGCGGTATTATTGTGCGGCGCGCAACAACCGACGACGAAAATGTGCTGACGAGGATCCGAGCGCGGGCCTCGGGTTATTCGATACCGAGATTTATCTTCGCGCTTACACATCGCCGCCGATGAGGAGGACGAGATCCGCTTTCGGTATTATTAACGCCCTCTCGTCGCTCCGCAAAATCCCTCGTATTCTCGCTGCTCGAACCCGCCGACCCGCCACCCCCCGTCCAGTTGAACCTCGCAACCCCCCCCCGGGCGAGAGGATTTTAAATAATTGACCAAGTTTCGCAAATATTTGATTAAGCTTCATCGAACCGATTATGATATTACGGCCGATGGCGAGCGCATCCGTTTCGATACGCTGAATAGGGGAGAGCGGGGCAAAATGGCATACCGGGGCAAAATGGTGTTTACGGACAATGGGACCAGGGCGGAATGGTATTGGGGCAAAATGGGACAGTAAAAAAATCTTCTTCGATGGGACTTTCTCTTGTCCCATTTTGCCCTAATTCTATCATACGGGGACTTTGTTTGACCATTTCGTACCATTTTGCCCGGGTATGCCATTTTGCCCCGCTCTCCCCTATACGGCATCGGTCGTGGAGAGCAGGGCCCGTTATCGAGGCATCGATTGCGGGCTGATGAGGGAAAGCTCTCGAATATCGAAAACGATATGGGGAAGCTCCGACGCGGGGCTGAGGCAGATTTATTTTTCAACGTTCACTCGTGTTTTTTTCCGTTTTGTACCGTAACGAGTCACGCGAGAGAAACGGCCATAAAGGCGACATCGACGTGTCCCGAATTGATCGTGCTATGGTTTTTTTTTTTTTTTTTTTTTTTTTTTTTTTTTTTTTTTTTTTACGGATTCGTATCGAATTTTTCGGGAAAAGGCGATTTTCGTTTTCGATACGATGGGAATTTTGGACTCGGCGGGAAGAGAGTCGAAAACAGTGTGACCCGCGTGAAGGACCTTCGCGCGACGCTGGGAATGCTCGCGACATTCTGTTTTCGGAGTTAACAGCATCTTTAGCAATGATATTGCTGATCGTACCAAAGTCGAAGATTCGGCGAGAATTTCGAAGATTTTCGGATGGGGTACGAATCCGGAAAAAATCAATCTTGCCGCTGGAAACACTTTGTATGAAAGCACCAATTTTAACAAAAAAAAATAAGCAATTTAGCAACTAGCGCTTTCCTCAAAAGATTAGAGAGAAAAAATGTTCAACTGCTTAAAGTAATTATTTAAATTTTTCAAGAACACAAACTTTATCGAATATTTAAAAGCTGCATTTTTGCAAAAAATTTCGATCGATATTTGCGAGTGTGCGCGATCGATTGCTCGAAATTAATCTTCTCAGAGGCCTCTGCAGCTGCTGATTTTTTTTTTTTTTTTGAGATTTCTCTTTCGTCGGGAAATAATTGAAATTCGCTCGAAATCTCCCCATTAGTTCGGGAGTGCAGCGATAAACCCTCGCGAACTAATATATTCCCGTGCATTTCGCATTCTGTCGACAAAATGCAATTCGCTATCATGCGAAAATTAACTGAAATTACAACCGCACCGATGGCCCCTTTCCTCTCTTCCCTCCGCCCGGCCGGTACGAAACTGTCGCCATCCCCCGTTGTACCCGAAAGCAAATTTGAAAATTGATTAACGCGCGATAACCGAGAATCCTGTCGTGCGCGAATTTCCAGTACGCAATTAATTTCGCATTGGACAATTACGATCGCTCCTACGAATGCCCTTTCGCTGGCTTATGACTCGTGCGAAAGTCCACTGAAGGTTTCCCCGGAGGTGCAGAGCGCGGGTCTGCGAGAGCCCGGCGTTTCCTTTGACATATGAAAAATACGAGAGGAGAAACATCAAAGCGAAGTCTCGAGATTCTTCTTCGTCTTTTTCTTCCTTTTCTTCGTTCACAATGAAAATATATTTTCCCGTAAAAATCGCAAGCTCGACGATATTTCCCGAGATATTCCATACGAGAAGCTTCGGCGCGTGTATTTTCTTCCTCTCTATTCCTTTTTTAGAACGTCCAACATCGACGAGAAAATTTCGTCTTATCGTAACGAAACGGACAAGAGAAATATGAAATACAAGCGGTGAAACTTTCGCTTCTTTACTCTCCGTTATTGCTTCCTCGGGAAGCTTTGTAGTCGCGAAATTTTCTTTCGATATCGTCATATTAACGTTCGATTGTTCGGAAATATTTTGAAAAATGTATTGTTTGAAACCAAATTCCTATCAGGCATGGATTCGAAATTTGCGCTAATTCGTTCGAGATTTCGAATACATCCCCAATAAAAGCTGAATAAGCGAAAAGTCCTAAACGTACATTATCTACAAATAGAGCTGCGTAGACTGTGATAAAAAAAAGAAGAGAAAAAAAAGAAAGAGATGAAGCAATAGGGGCGCGCGGGGCAGAACGGCATACCGGGATAAATTGGTATGGGACGATAAAATATCCATCGAAGTCGATTTTTTGGCTGTCCCATTTTGCCCCCATCCCACTATGCCCTGGTCCCATTGTGCGCCAATACCATCCTGCACTGCAGTTTTTTTTAGGGAAACGTTACAAGTTCGCCGGATCGGTTACAGGATCCGTAACTCGACGATACACCGAGGGGGCTATTGGTCATTAGGGTTAAGAAAAGAGCGATGCTTCGCATATGCTGGAGCCGTAAAGTTATCACGTACGGAGCGCAGAGAGGAGGGTGGAAAGGAGCTGAAGTGCGAGGGGTTGCGCGAGGCCGGTCTCGCCCTCGCGTCACGTTGGTCGGACGTGGATAAAAAGTTCTTGCGCTCCGGCCAGTTCGTGGAACCGGAGTGAAAACGTTGGACGCGCCCGAACAGACGAGTCGGACAGCTCTTCGTGCGAGCGTACATAAATCATCCGGAGGCGCGAGCGGCGCGCAAGAATGCTTCGGATGTTGGAACAGCGTAACAGCACACGTCTCGACGAACTGCCGGTGCGCTATTTAACATCGCATCGCGTCAGTCCCCGCTCGCATAAAAGACCATCCGCCGAACGTCGTCGAGAAGAAGTGCAGCGCGGAAGAATGAAGAATTGATGGATAAGCGATGTCGAGGCTTTGTACCGGAAACGAGCGCTTAAGTATACAAACTGGTACTTGGCGTAAGCCTGAAATCATAGAGAACGAGAAGAAGGAGCATAAAAAAGAACCGCTCGTAAGAAATACCAAGAGGATCTTCCGTAATGTCCTTACGATTGCCAGAGTGAAAAGTCATGGGAACAAACGAACGAGAAGTTGCAAATCATATTCAACCGCAATTCTGATTGAGCTTCCGCTTCCGCCAAGGCCTCACCGCGACTGCATCAGCCTCGTCGGATTTGGCACATTCTGACCATGCTTTAGAAGGTTCCCATAAGCCTTCGAGCAACCCGACGTCAACTTCCGTTTGGGAACTTTCGGAGAAGCCCAAACGTTGCTCTGAAGTCTTCGTTCGCTCCTAACGCAAGAACGTCGAGTTCTCGCGATAGCCACAAGGGTGGCCATTCAGTGGCTGAAGTAACTCAAAATAATTAGGGAAATTGGGTGGCCTGTCCGCTGGAGAACTGTTTCAACGCGATGCTTCTCTTTTCTTCCGTTTTCTCGTATCCCGCACAAGTATGTACCGGACCGGAACAGTCCTCCGGCAAACATGCCAGCAGGGACTCGTCGCAATTACGAATATTACCGGGATTCGAGAGTCTCTCACCGGTCGGAAGAGCCCAGGAGCATCGTGACCCTGATGTACGCGCCCTGCATATACAGCGGGCCAAAGTAACCCTAGTTATATTACCTTTTTCCACAGTCATATATATATATATATATATCTGCTTCGCTTCGAGAGTTTTTTCCAAGAGAGATTTCTACGACCCTTCCTCAGCGCACCTGAATTCCTCTCGATGTTCTCTTTCACTTTGAGCTTCCAGCGCTTCGTTCTTTTTTTTTTTTCATTTTTGTCTCATACAATTTTCCGTTGATGGGAAAAAAAAGATTGGCGAACGTTACGGTGTAACGATCGCTTTATGGGCACCGATGAAAGGGCGACTGCCGCAAAGAACCATGTTTGGCCTGCACCGGTGGCGGAGCGATGAACCAGCGTTCGCGGCGAGCCTCGCGCGCCCTTTTGCCGAGCGCGGTGCAGGCCCAACAGTACAGAACGCAATTTACATTCGCCAATGGAAATTTTCCGCGAATCGAATCGAACTCCCGTCCTCTCTCGCGATTCCTTCCAAATATTTCGCGAATTCGCCTCTGCGCGAGCACTCGCGCTTTACACCGGCGCGAATGGTTATTTCTCTTTGTCCGCGCGCTCCGCGGCGTTTTCCCCGAAATCGTCTGTCCCCGCTGTTCGCGCTTCGGCGTTTCGCTCGATGTGGAGAACGAACTATCGCTGTCGGTGCGCCCGACCGACACCGCGCACCGCCGTAAATTATATTAATTCTCATTGAAATTCCGGAAATAGTTTTGAGTTGCCGGCGCGATGCGGAAGCGGCGAGCGGGGCGCGGGAGATGCAGGCGCCGCGTTGCGCGAGCGATGGATGAGGAATGCAGGGGACAAGGAATTTACTTCGTAAAATTCTCGAGTTTCCCGAGTGCAAGCGCGGCCTCGCGTTCAACGAGACTCAGTTTATTATTGCTTTGGCACCGGTGAGACTGCATCCCTGTCGGTATCCGCTGTCGGCGCGCTGTCCGGACGCGAGATTAATAATTAAACGCGGCTCGATGCGCGATTGCGAAGGCAGAAGTTGCGTTTCAGGGTCGAATCGACGAAACGCAATGAGGGACATTTGAATGTGTCCGAAGTTCGCCCGAGGGCTAGTTCGGCTGGTACCTTTCCCATTTAAGGGTAAACCCTACTTAATCTATCTACCTTAAAATGCAACGACTCTCGCGAGAAGTACTGATTCTCACTTTTTCCTTCTGCGATGCCTGAAATCCAGCACCGCCACTGCGATCCCGCTCTGCTGTCTCAATATTCATGATATCGAGGCAGCAAAAATAATCATCGGAGAGGTCGACACCGGCCGCAAGCGACCGGCAGAAGGCTCTCCTCATCATGCGGGTTCCACCCGAAGTGGACCTTCCCAAATTATCGCCGTGGCCCAGGCACGCCAATCACTATAATATTCACAGCTAAATACCTGATGGGCCCAGCTTGTAATTCTGCCCGTAGTACCTGTAAATCTTTACCTCGGTTTCTCGGATATGGCGAGCACCTCTAACGCTACATTGAGGATGGTCATCCACCATATCGTCAGCGTCCTCAGCACGGTATTTAATGAGTGGAACAGGTTTGCCACTCGGACGACAGGAGGATGAACCAGAGTGAGAATATCCTGTCGCCCGTGGATTCTATTAGTTTGTCCCGGAGTCCTTTCGACCACCTCCCGGGGGGAGCTATTCCACCCCTGGGGGCTAAGGTAACCTGGTCGTAGGCCCCACCACCGACGCCAAGGTTGAATCCTTTAGGTGGGGCGCAATGAGGGACAGTTGGAACGTCGATTCACCCGGTACAAGCGCTGACTCTCTCTCTCTGTCTCGCGGGAAAAGTAGGATGATGCCTTTCCACCGATGGCCAAACTACGTACACCACTCGAACTAAACCGTTTTGCTGGCTCAGACTGTGCACCGCCCAGTGCGGAGGGCCGGAAAGCTCGCGTGTGCCAAACTAGATACACACAGAGGCGAATGTAAATTCGATTGGGTTTGGCTGTCGCGCGAAACCCCATCGAGTAAACCGCGCGGGCGGCATTGCGGACACCGGCGTGTTCATTGAAGCGCGCGGCTACCGCCGGCAGCACACCACCAGCTAGCGTACCAGTTTAGGAACGAAGAACCAACCCGAGGCCGAGCGAGAGACGAGAGAGCAGCGCGGCGAGTGAATGATAGCCGCGGCGGCGTTTCTATTCATGCTTGGAATACCGCCTCCCCAACCCGCCGGTCCCCATCGAACTGACTGATCCGCTCGTTTCGTCCGCGGCAGGCCGTTGCACCCACGATCGAACGATGCGTACCCGGTTAATCCAATAATCCCACCCCGCCGCCCCTCACAATGCTTCGCTCCGTCGACTGACCATCATCCACGCCCTGCTCCGTATCGGGCTCATTTAGAAATTCACGGAGTGCGTCGGCTTTCTGTAGTTTTAACTCCAGACTGTCCGCCGGGCAATAACGGAGAGGGTCGTTCGTTTGGTGGTGATTCGGAGGGAAGTACGTCGGTCTGGTAGATTCCAAAGTTACACAGACCCGACTCGACACCGGCAACGGTACACAGAAAATCGCTTCGCATCACCAACTCGACACACCATCGATTCGACCCATCGCCGAATCGAGGTAGCTGGTAAGCGGAACTCGAACTCATTGCTTTCTTTTCACGATCTTTTACCCCAAAAGTGATAAAACATGAAAAAAATTCCCACGAAAGTAAAGAACTTCCAACTGGGTGAGTGTAAGGAATGAATTCCCGAGTCAACATTTTCTTAGCCTCCGCAAAGCCTTACCCTTGCGAGTAAATTTTCTCGCGGCAACAATCACGGAGTCTGGAGGCTCCAGCGTGACGCGTACGCGGCACATATAAATTGGAACCTCCGTAGAACCCCTAATGTGGCAGAAAGTGAACATTTGAATTCTATGCCGAGTTCCGCAGGGTGTACAGAACCTACGAAACCTCCTTTTGCTCCCTTCTGGACACGCCGTGAAACCTCCAGACTCTGCTTACAGCCTATTCTGGAGCTGGGCCGGGGACCTCACAGACCCTCCAGAGCCGTTGTTTAGGCTACGGAGAATGTATGAAGGAATACGTAATGTTTGATAAACGTGAAAATACTATTGACTCGTTGCGATTTATTTTTGTAATTAATTCATCATACGATATCAACGGCAACTTATAATATAATTATGAATCCCACTGAAAAAAAAATTTGTTGAACGAAAAAACAATTCGGTTGACGCGAAAAAAATATTTTGTGCACTTAACTACTGGACAGGGTTGGAGAAACTTATTCATTAACGCCTCAATTTTCAACCTACTCTACTTATCCTACCTAACCATCCTACCTATCATAGACTAACTTGTATCATAATCAAAAGAGTGAATCTTATATAGTAACTTGCTAGGTACGGAACGCTTGCGGGAGAAACACTTCATCCTCGAAGCCACCTGGCGGTAATTCGAAATTATTTGCATTTAAACGAAGGATCCAGAAGGCTTTGTTGGGAACCTGATTATCGAAGTCAAATTTGGAAGATTCAACGAAGGGCAAAGGGCAAAGGGAAGTCTGGGAGGTCGCCGAAGAGTATACTGGAGCGAAATAAATTTCATCAGGATGAATGCAGGGTACAATATGGTGAAAAGGATTTTGAGAGGCTGAATGAAGGGTACAGTAGGCAATAGTAGATCAAAAAGAATTGCGCGAGGATTAACGGAGGTTACAGAAGAGCACGTGGAGGGTCTATGGTGGTGGTTAATTTTGCAAAGAGGCTGTGCCAGGTTCTGCGGAGGATGGCGGCTTTTCTGCCACAAAGGAAATAGGCTCTGTTAGCATTCTGAGGAGGCTCCAAATTTCGACTCGGGTCGTATCGGCGAAACAACCGAGGCGCGAAATATCAAGAATTGGTCACCAATTCCTACCTGAATTCGGGTCTGACATTGTCGATTTCTGCGCCCAGCTTTTTTACACTGCAATGCTGACACGACCAGTTTTACTGGACGAGCCTCCCGTGCGAAAGTAACTTGTATGCGAATGGACAATTTTTATTTTACATTGACCCTTCGGCAAAAAATACTCGACGAATACCCGCGGTTGATAACGGTCATGTATTTTCTTCGCAACCGCGAAAGGGTGCGCGCACACAAACGCGATCGTTCGTGCTCGTGAAGAGCTCAACGTTGTATCGTGCGGTGAGACCCGGCGTGTGTACTCCCGACATGCAGACACGTCGACGGACATGCTGCATTTGCGAGAGGAGGATCGCCATCGTTGCACGACCGATGAGAAACGCGTCCGCGGCTGCTCGCGTCATTCAATATCGCACTTACCATGATTCGCGTTCCGGTAAACCGAGACCCGATGCGCGCACCGAGGGTTGTGTAGCCTTCCCGACCGGTTTGCGGTTTCTGGGTCATGAATAGACGTGGCGGCGCCTCGTTACTCGCTCGGGTTTGTTGCCCGTAACGGGGCATATCTTTCCCTTCGCCAGCCGAAAGCTTCGACCTTTCCAGGATATCGCCGGTCTCATCTTTTCACTACCGCGAAAGAAAAAAAACGACTCAAAGCAAGCAAGCAAGCAAAAACTTGGCTAGCGGATGCGGAGGATTCGAGTCTACGAAATTCCCGTTGTACCGAATTTCGCTCGATGCGGAGTTCGGTGTATACTCGAATGATCATTAGCGGGCGCAGGATATAGATATCCAAAATGACAATGGCCTCTCTCTCGCGAACGTCGGAGGAAACG
The DNA here is from genome assembly GCA_963924025.1 of Ischnus inquisitorius. Lineage (NCBI taxonomy): Eukaryota > Metazoa > Arthropoda > Insecta > Hymenoptera > Ichneumonidae > Ischnus > Ischnus inquisitorius. The sequence goes on from OZ001249.1 coordinate 3,759,633, forward strand.
TGACTCGGACTAATCGAGCTAAGCCGTCCCCCCGGTCCCACCTTTGAAACAGCAGAAGGAGGAGCGGATCTCTCTATTCGTAATCCTCACGTTTCTCCTGAGCACGCGGCGGGGCCGGGTGCGGAGTGCCGGCCGGAAGATCCCGGATCGCAATTAGTAACATCATCAGCCGAACGGTTCGAGAGCTATATCGTTAACACCGAGAACATTGTTCGGAGGCTTCGGGCCGAACCCGACCGGCCGTTATGCATCCAGCCGTCTATACGTTCCAGGCCGTACTCGCTGTACCACTGTTGCTTTCCTTCATCCCCTTCAATTTCCCTCGCCTCCCCCGCCCGTTTCCGCAGCTGCTGCTGCTGGCTCCGGACCCATCGATAAGTTAGCCATGTACGATCGCGCACTCTCGTATCTGCATGATCCGTACATGCACGGAAGGCCCGAATGCACGGGGATCCTTCGCGAGCCATTTGCTACCTAATCGTCTAATATCTGCGCTATGAGCCGTTCGGCACATGGCTCAGCATGGCGGCAGTTTCCGAAGGACGAGACGACGATGAACCGTATAACGCTCGGGCGTTACGGCTCCTCGATGAATTGAAACCGTAGTCCTTGTCGTTTCCGATGAAACTGAAAAAACGAACCCTGCATCCAAATTGTCGGGTACACGAAACCTTGGACTTTGGAGAAACAAGCATTGGTGACTTGCGAATCCTGAATAAAATTAGGATGGTTTAATTAGAAGTACCACAGCGAAGAGCGGCACGGAAGAGGTTCCGAGAATCGGCGCTAGGATTAATGCCCGTGGACAGCAGTAACGATGAATAAGGGAAGAAGAAAACGACCCCAGAAATGAGATCGGCTCTCGGTTCGTTGAAAAGCGGGCCCAATTAGAGTCGCTGAGGGGAAAGGAGCGCGGGCTGGTATAAATGTACGACGGAGATTAAACTCTCGCAGTTCGGATTAGAAATCCTAGAAATCTCGCGCGCACGGGGGCGGGAGGCGAAGGAGCACGAGGAAACGTGCTGCCCCCGACGGGCCTGTATTATACACATACATTCCATGGAGTAAAGTTGGTTAGCGCTATAATACGCCGAAGAGACGACCGGGCGCTATGTAGTATAATTCTGGGTCAGCTACACTTAACACCTGCACACACGAGGGTATATAATTAGATCCGTTCGGGGGATTATCCTCGAGTTCCGGTAATAGGTTCGTGCACCGGAACACGATCCCGTGCGCATACACACACACACGCCCCCAATCCGCCGCTCCGTTCCTCCCTTCCGTTCCCGACGTTTTATACGACACCGATGGAGCGCCAAATCCCTCGTACGAAATGACAAAATTACCTTCGCCGTGGCTTAATCCCCCGGAATCCCATCGCTTCGATCCGAGCGTCAATGAATAAAAATCCGCTCTTCGATCGCGCCGATAAAAAAAACGAAAATCCTCGCGCGCGCTCGCGAGCTTGACGTTGAAGACCCGCGTGCCATTTTCAGGCGCTTTTTTTTAATAGTCACCGCCGGCTGACGGTATTTTTTTCTGCTCTAAATAGCAATAGCGGGATGCCCTCGGTCGGGAGGGGTGGCAATAAATCTCCGTTGTTCCCCCTCCCCCCCTCCCCCTCGGTGGGCCTTCCTCCCTCTTTCCACCGCATGCGGCCGCAGGCTGTTCTACTCCGCTCACGGGACAAACTATGGCTTACCGGAAGTTACTGCCACTGAGCCCGACTAACCCACTGCCGCCCTTCCGCGCTGTACCTATATCTTCGCTACTCGCTCACCGGCCAGAAATCCGAGTGCTGCTGTATACGAAATCCTTCGAAAGACCGCAGACTCCCGCAATCCCGACTAGGCATCACATCCTATTGCTATCTATGTCGTCTGCAGTCTCGTAGTGCATGTGTCTCCTCCGCGAGGGAAGGCGCGGGTAGCTCTTCCACCAAAGTCGAGAACCGCCCCTCACCCTGTGCACGCTTCCGCAGTGATTTATCGCTCGCTCAATCCTTTCGGCTTGCGGCCTCGAGGCCAACCGCACAGGGCGACGAAACATCCAGATTGGCATAATGTTTATCACAACCGCATTCCAATCGCGCGCCCCGAGTTGATGTCGACGTTGTCATCTGGTCCTGATGGAGACAGCATCGGCTGCGCCCCATCAAAAATCTGGGTCATTCCGGCAGGCATTTTTGTCCGTGCCGGACGTCGATTTCTACTCGGGCTAGTCGCCGCGATTAATTCGGATCGCATAACTTCTGGTCCGCGAATCGGTTTCTCCCGTCGATTTGATGAGCTATCAAGAATCTTCGTTTCTTGGTGAAGAGCGAAAGCCTTCGAGAGCCCAAACGCGATATCACGGGTAGAGGCTTGATTGAAGCTTCGAGCCAACACCATTCTCACCGCACCGAGTCCGATCGGGAAAACTTCTTTTTTCCTCCCCTTTCTCTCGTTTCTCATCTCTCATCCTCCGCGCGCCCTTCTCTCGTTTTCACACTTATCCGAGTGCGCGCGCTCGGGGCACCAATCACGACCTTCCCGGTCGTTTCTCTTCGCTTCTCGGCTTCTCGGCATTGATTTCAATCAATCCTTTTGCGCTCTGCCTCCCTCTACTAGCTGCTATCGCGCTCGCTCTCAACAACCTTCGCAACCCCCCCGAACGCCTCGGCTTTCTCTTCGGGCCAACGAGAACTCCTACGTCTCCAACGCTCGGGATATCTGGAAAATGTTTCTCCACCTTGGGCTCCTTCGTCCGACTCTCTCCCTCCGCGTTCTCTTCAACGTGCTCATCCACCCCGAGCTCTCCCGGAATCACTCCGTTTTCCCGGGAATCCGCTTTAACCCGTTCGCACACGACGAAGGAAAATTGCCAACAGCTTCGCGCTCGCCTTCCCTTTTTCCTCTCTCGTCTCCCGTTCGCCCGGGAGGTTCGCGTCGTTCCGACCGGAAGAATTAATTTACATCTGTACAAATTAGGTCATTCGAACCAACGAGGCGAGCTTGCACAAAGCTCCTATTAGAATTTTACAACGCCATTCATCGCGAAGCGCTGTGACGGGATATTGAAGAAAAAAAACGGATGAAAAAAATTAGAACCAATAAAACGTCGGTGCCATAAAGAAAAGCTATTATGCGATTGTCATTGCCAGCCGGTTGCCGGAGAGTCACGTGCTTGGCCTTCGAGAAAAAGACAGTGCCGGTGGCAAGTGCGAGGGGGGGGAAAAGAAAGAAACCGAATAAATAAAAAACCGAGCTCGATCCCGAGATTCACTTCGGGATTTCCTTAGAGTTCTCGCTAATTAATTTTTTACTTCCACCCGGCGGAGGAGAAACGAGAGTGGCGAAGGTCGCGGCGCGAGTTCGCCGGCAACAGCGACAGCGACCTTTCCCGCTCGGCGCGCGCGAGATTTCGAACGTGAGAAGGTGAGCCGAAAGTCGGCGAAAAAGTGAGCAAAAGCGAGGGAAGCGCTTCGCGTACGTGACGGTCGTTAGTCCCACGCTTTTACAGCGCTCCCCTCGCGCGACGGATGAGAACGACGCAGACACGGGACGTCGAGCAATTAAGCGGCGAGCGCTCGCGACATTTCTCTCCCGTGCTCGCCTCGCTCTCTCCTCCGGACTCTCCCCTCGCCCTCTTGTCTTGTCTATTCGTTTGTCATCGCTTCGGATCGTCTCGCGGTCTCGTTAATCATCCAAAACCGGGGGAATTTCTATAACGATCACTGCGCTCGCTCGGCGAGCGTCTTCCGAAACTTAACGACACGCTCGGAAAATCAAACGTCCCAAAGCGAACCGTGAAAAACGGATGATTCTACAAAACGAACGTCAACATCGACGAAAATCGTGGAACAAACATCTTTTTTTCTACTTACAGGCCTCATTTTACTGCAGGGAAAAAAAATTAAGGGACTCGTGATTAATAAAACTGACTGATCTTTCTCCGGACATTGGAAGAAGAACGATGAAAGAAATTACACGAAATGGAAAACGAGGGTTACCGGAAGAGTTTAGGATGAGAGTAAAGTGCCATCGACTCGGGGGGGGGGGGGGGGGGGGGGGGGGGGGGCGCGGTCTTCGGAGAAGATGGTCGGAAGAGGAGGGTTGCTGACGGCGTCTTCGCGTCGCGGGGCAAGCCGAGCCTTCCGCCACAGGGGCTTGGGGTGGCGTTTCTGTCTCCAGAGCGCGGCGAAGGGGCGCTTTAAACAAAAGAGGGTCGTTAGAAACAAGTGGCCGCGATGGAAAACGGGCGACGCCACTTCTCGCCGAGGACGGCATCGACAAACACGCTCCAATCTTCATTCGCTTCTCATCCGAGCCTCGCGGATCCGCAGAAAAAGAAGAAGGCGAAGAAGACGAGCAATCGAGCAGAGTGGAGTGGATGATGCCAAAAAAAAAAAATGAGAAAAAAAGATCCAGAGTTCTCGTTTATGAAGGAATAAATAAAGTAATGATCAGTGTTTCTCTCGATTCTACCCGAGGATCAAAGGGAACGCTCGTGTTCGTTCTCAGCAAGGCGCGCGCGGGATTCTCAGAAGAAACGAAGCGAATAGCGTAGTCCGTATCTTTGAACTACAAGCATCAATGAGCCGTTGACGGAAAAATGTTGAAGAGAAGCGAAGCGAGGAGGATGAAAAACGCGGATGAGCTCGCGGCCGGAGAGCAGCAACATTATCGGAAAAGGGAGTCGTGTGGCTGCGGGGCTCGTTTTTATCCCGAGCCGCGACGTCCCGTCAAGGCAAAGAGACGAATCGTCTCGTTTCTTCCTTTCTTTCCTTCGTTCATTCGCTCTCTTCCTGTATTTTTTTTTTTTTGTTTTTTTCACTTTTTTCCGTTTCCTCTCTCCTTTCCTTTGGTTCCGCAAACGCTAAAGCTGCCGTAGCTTTCGCTGTAACTCTTGGTAAACCAATGGCACACCGGAGTCGAGCAAAGCCGCGAGGTCACCCCTTTGAAATCGAAGCTCGTCGGATCTCTCTCGCGTTTCGCTAAAGCGAAACGAGAGAGAGTCGGCGGCGTCGGACGTCGACAAATGCCAGTCGCTTGCGCGCCACGGGGTTTGGCACTATAAACCCTCTTGTATACAATCCTCCTCTGAACCATCCCCCGCCCGCGCACACACAGCTTCAGTGGAATATCCTCTCGCGCTCTGTTTTCTACTTCGCTGTAAAAATCGTCAAAGTGTCTTTTGACCGAGTCGCAACGCGGTTGGTCTCGACGCTTTTGTGAATAAAGGGAGAAATTAAAATCCGTACTAACTACCCGGTTTCATTGATCATCGTTGCGACAAACGACGAGAGTCGATGAAGAATTCCTTTTTTCAATCTTGAAGTCGTCAGCGCAACTTCGCCTGGTCGTCGAATCTCGGCGCGCCGAACCAGTCGAAACTGAGTGACGGAAGTTGGAAAGAAATGATAGAAAAATCTAACAAACAGGACAGGCAAGCTGACAGAAGCGGACCAGCCGTACGCCGTTGGCCTCGCCAGAATCGGCGAACTCTCCCTCTGGGTGGGTAACAGACGAGGGATGAAGAGAGACGGCATCGCGATCCTGCGACCTACATCAACGCGCTGGGGGGATACATTATTACTATCATCGGAAAGCAAAGCTCCCGATGGTCGACGGTGGTGCGGGCCGCGGCGTCGCGTCGGCCGGAGGGTTGTTCAGGGTCGGTTGCCATGGCAATGCGCGGAACAGAGAGACCGAGAGAAAGCGCACCCCCGTAGCCAGGAACAGCGGCAGCACCGCCACCGCCAACAGAAGCAGCAGCAGCAGCAGCAGCCTCGAGTCCACCCTCGCCTCTTTTCCAACCTCCCCCGAGGTCCAGATTCTATGGCTCGTTCTCTTTCTCTCCCCCCACCCCCTCGGCCTGAAAGCTCCGTTCAGAAAAGCTCTCGTTCCGTTTCTGTCGCTCGTTCCACAGCTGCTTCCCCTCCACTCATGTATATACGCTTTTTTTTCTCACTATTCGAACAACCACCCCCGACCGGCGTCGACCCCTTCTTCTTCATTATTGTTTTTCATTCGACTCCTTTTCGTTTGCCGCGTACCCCGTTTTTTCTTCCGTACCAACGACCGGTTTTCCGGCAGCGAACTCGACATATCCTTACCCAAAGCTATCCCCCTCATAGACCGCAAGCACCTTCGAGCTTTCGCCGCCCTCGCAGCATTCGTTGAAGCATTCTTCGCCGAAGAGCCCAAAGGAACGCGAAAAACTCGGTTATCCCGCGTTTCGCCCGCGCGGTCGTCTTCGCGCTTTTCGCTTTGCCGGGAAACGTCGGGATGGAGATAAAATGTGGCCGAGGGTGGGGGAGGAAAAAAAATGTTGCTTCCGTCGGCAGCGAGCTCGGAAAACGCGGGGCATAACGCAACTCGGGAAAAGCGAAAGAAGGCGGGAGGGACAGATGGAGGGCGTTAAGAGGGACGGGATATACGTACGCACATGCCGCGGAAACGGTAATGAGAGACTCCGCAAACCGACGGTATCCCCGAGCTTGTTAAAAACTAATTACTTTCCGCGGTAACGGAGGAATAGTACAAGCTCGAGGCACCCCCTCGGCGAGGCCCGCGCGGGGGAGGAAAGAGAAGAAAAAAACGGAAAACGCATCGCCAACGGAAAACCGACGTGCGGTTGAGGCTAGGCAATGTACATGTACTATATCTGAAAAAATATATATATGTATATGCGCGCATATGGAAATAGTAGTAACGGGGATGAATATTTGTTCTGCCGTAAAGCGACTATGCGCTATATTCCTCTTTTACTCCTGTACGACGCGCTTGTGTACACTTTCGGCGGCCGAAAAAGCAGATCTGTTTTTCTTTCTCGTGGAGGAAGCGTTGGCTTTGTGAAAAAAAAATTCGGTTCCGAGATTTTTGCGTCGAGCCACTCAAAATCGTGGAACATCGCGAAGGGTGGTTCGGAGAAAATCGCATGTGTTGATCGCATGGCTGAATTTTTTCGGTATTTTAGTGACTGCAAAGGCATCGAAATTGATGGGGTCTCGAATTGAAGAAATATTGAATAAACAATAATAAAATAAAAGACAAATATTCTGTTATCCAATAAAGTTTGCAAAAGCGAAAGAAAAAAAAAAATCAGTCGATAAAAAAAATTATCAAGGCTAATTTGAGAAAGTACATTCTCATAGTAATTGGTTAATTTTTTTGATTTTGGGAATTTCGAGATATGGGCCGATATTTTTTGTTTTTTTTTTGTGTGTTTTTTTTTTGTTAATCATGAACAATGTTGTGAAATAGAACCTCGCAGATCGGACCTGAACAATTATTTATTTCATTCAATGATAATTTGTTGGAGAATTTTTTGTCATTTACTCCAAGAAAATATTTTTTGACCCAAATATATTTTTGTATTAGAACGAATTATTTTATTTTTGTCTTTCTCAAAGCTTTCTCTATGAGAAAACTGAAAATTGCCGGACTTTTTCACGGAGAAAAAGAGCGAGCTTTGCGATGGCAGCGAACAATGAGGAAGCATTGTGCTCGATTCCACTTAGCGAATGCTGTTTCATTTTGTTCTACTTCTTTTTGGCCATTCGTAGAGCAGATTTACATTCGAAACGGCTCGCGTCGCACCGAAAGGCTTTCTATTCAAGCCCAATTGTTTGCCCAAACCAAATTCGGCGAAACGTCTCATCGCGCTTTGCACGGCGACTGATGAGCCTCCGCACAATGCCGATGTCAGGGAACAAGATTGATGGCGCGTTACACCGACGAAATTTTCAAGAGGCAACGAAGCCGCATTCATTTTTCCCGCGCTCGCGCAACAGCGCGAAATCAGAGCCGAGATCGCCGGACGCGCGTCACGAGGGATATAAAAAGAAGCAGCGGAGGGGAAGATTGCGAGGTAATTTTCTTCGATGTAGCGTCGAAAGAAGAAAGAAGCAAAAAAAGAGACAACAACGCGCGAGAAAATACGGGTCTGCCGTAAGAAAAAAAAGAAGAAAGAAGCGCGACGAAGAAAAATAAGTCCCCGAGGATCGGAGACCTCGAGGTCGTAACAAGTTTTTGAATTATTAAAGAATCAAAAAAATCCTCCCGCGATATTTCGAGATCTTTTTTTCTTCGCGCTTTCGTCAGAAAACTGATAGCGCGCCGTATCGCGAATAGGAAAAATAAAATAGCCACTCTCGGACCTCCCTTGTCCTCTGCCCGTTGTTGCTCTCCCGACCGCGGCCGTAATAAAAAGATAGTGGGATAAATTATCGTGAAGTTTCGGGGGATATTCGAAGGCCGCCGTAACGTAACGGTAATCCGAGGGAACGAGTAAAACTTTTCGCAGAGCGGAGGAGAAAGTTACAATGGGGCGGTGGGGGAGGCGCGAGACGGGCTCGCAGACGGTGTGTGTGCCGCGGAGAAGGAGAGCGAGAGTGGACCGAGAGAAGAAGGGTTTGTGGAAGAATGGCGTGGCGAGGTGTGCAAGTGGTGGAGAAGAAGAAGAGAAAAAGATTCGGAATCTGCGGAAAGGAGATCCGGGGTTATATACGGCCACTGATAACCCGACCGGCGAGCCGGCAGCTTTCTTTTTCTTCTCTCATCGCGCATATACACCACCGCTCCAGCTCTCTCTCTCTCTCTCTCTCGACCTAAGCCTCGGTAGCGCGCGAGGCGATAAAAAGGAAATGGGAAAAGCTATGCACAGCATGCTCGAGTCGTCCTGCGCTCCGTCGGTGGAAATAAAGGGGCGAAAAGAATCGATTAGAAAAAAAATGAATGGCTTCCAAACTAGCCTTGCACGTTTGTTCCTCATTATTTTTTCCAACGCAGGCACGAAAAGCCCCCTTTTCCCATTCATGACCGAAATCTGACCTCCGATATCTTAAGGGGTAAGGTATTAAAATTTTTTTTTGCTTTTTTTTAAATGAATGTATAATATCTCAAGGATATTGTGTTAAAATTTCAAGTCGATCGGAGCAAAATTAACGAAATTATGAGTATTTGAGCGTCTTAAAAAATTGGGTTGCGGCGAAATTTGTTCACCATTTTTTTTTTTTTTTTCATCAATTTGTTAATAACATTTTGGAATTATTATTATGCAAAATTAATCTTTTGAGTAGCTTTAATGTGCATGAATTTTTTCAGATTTTTATACGATCGAGAAGTGTTCTCAAACTTGTGTGAAACGAGCGCTAACCGACCAAACTCTTCGCGTTTTTCTGAAACTCGTCATATATGAAGTCCGTGTTCACGATAACTCAAAATCCACTGGACGAATTTTGAAATTTTGCACAGTATTTCTTCACATTATTCACCAGCTATTGTCGAGAGCTTTTTTGTTTTTTTTTTACAATTACTCATTTTTCAACAACAAACAAGCCGATTTTTTTAAAGCGAAAATCGGTTTTTTGGCTCCCAAGTGCTACGAAAAATTGAAAAATCGAAAAAAAAAAAATCCGCTCGTCATTACCTCGAGAAAAATCTCCTTTAACAAATGCATTTTGATTTTTTCGTTTCGGATGATTCTGTTGCGAGTTACGATGAACACCGGAAATCAACTTTTTTTCGAGGCGCCTCCGAAGATTCATTGTCACTCGCGCAATTTTGAATATTTTGCAATGAAAATTTAGGAACATGTCGTTCAAATGTTATACTATTATATGGAAATTTACTGAATAAACGAACACTATCTGTATCGCCAAGAAAAAATCTTAAAGACATGCCTTTTTTTCACCGAATCAACCTTACCCCGCCCTCAAACCAGATCGACGTTCTACACGATTTTCAATGCCCTCGCGCGAAAATCTGAAAAATGATATTATTCTCACGCGAACGAAGCTACTTCCACGAGGGAAAAAGGTGCGCGGGGTCGTTTCGAGTATCGAATCATTCGAGAATACGTCGAGCGTCTCGCTGACGTTCGCGAGGCTTTAACAATGGAAAAATCGATGTAGCGAGGGGGTGGGTTTGGGGAGGGCTTGGAAATCGAGGAGCCAAACAAGCCGCCCGATAACAGCGGCCCGGTGAGATAGAAACGTGACGGAGCGTCGAGAGGAACCGCAATGACTGACTCTCTCGGTGCGCAAACAACAGCGGAGGGTGTGTGTACACGCGAGAGCGGGGAGGGTACGAGCGAGCGGAATGGGGAAAAATGAATTGTACAGCCGGTAGTGAAGGAGAGGCAACAGGAACGGCTGCGGTGGAGTTACCGGTCGCCGCGAGCGCGGAGTCGATCGTTAATAACGCAACGAGAGAGCGAGAGAGCCGGATGCGCTCGAAAGTGGACGTAAAACCCCCGGAACGACCGCGTTCAACGCCAAAACGCCCGGGTAGTAGCATTATATTCTCGATTCGCATTGATCATTCGCCGTATAAGCGAGCGAACGATTAATCATCCACCGTGCGGTGCGCGGTCGTCGCGCGCGCGTACGTGGAAATGTTAGCCGGAGGCCAAGTGGTCGTAGCTTCCCGGGCGCAGCAAGTGAGATAGCTGACAAGGGAGTCGTTGCGCAAAGGGTTTCGGACGTAGGGACGAAAGGAGAAGAGCCAAATGGAAGGAGTCAACGTCGGGGCTCTTGCGCGAGGGAAAACACGTGTCTCTGAAACTAACGATAGAGATCAGATGCAATCAATCACAATGGAAATAAAAGGCTCCATCGTAGGACCGAATGATAAAAGCTCAGTTAACAAGGGCTTGAAGATATCGTCATTCGCGGGAAAGCGAATAAGGCGTCGATGCGAACTCGTGAGATATCGACGCGTAGACCAAGTCGGAGAAGTCCATCGAGGAGGAACAGATTCATTGGAGCTAGGATTGGGCGAGCGAACGCAGAAACGCCGATAGATCATAGGATTTAATTAAGAGAAGGCGAACGAAGTGGCACATCCACCTTCGGCAGCGCAACGACAGGACAATGGGCTCGAGTGACGGCCAGATAAGGTCCATGAAAGCGGTTCTAAATCTTTCGGGACTAGACCCAGAGAGAATCGGGGTGGAGGGAGATACGAGCGAAGTCCGCCGTCTTTCATGTGGGCAGCCCACGATCGGAAGGGGAGAAAAAGAATTCGCCGTCGACGTTGCTGCGGGAAGATGCGACTCTGTCTCGGGGCATGCTTCGACCGCTCCTTCCCCTATGCCAACTTTTACCCGGCTCTATCCAAGCAGACTTTCATTCTTTCTCGTCGCCCCCTCGAACGATCGGGATACGAAGACGAAAACGGCGACCACAACGCCCGCGCGGAAGGGTCAGAGGTCTTCTCTCCGGCTCCTCCGGCCTCGAAGCCCGACCCCTCTTTCTCTTTCGACTCAATTCTTTGTCTTTCTTACTGTCGCTTCAATGGCATACAAGACTTTCACGAGCCCGGATGTCGCTTCTCACGGAATGCCATCCAGCATCGCGCGGGCTCCTCTTTCATTGAGTCTCATCTTTCGGTCGCGTGTACTTCGATTATTACCACTGCGCAGCGATGTCGGAGCATCAAGTTTTTTTTCGCATGCTTCCTTGATCGATTTTGATTGCTTTCGTCATTTTTCAAGCAAGTAAAGCGATTGTGGATTAGATGATTTTTTGTACGGTGTTTTTCAGCGATTTTAAATAGTTCTGACCATTTTTGCTTCGAATCCTTTCTTTTCCTCGAGTTTTTTTTTTATATACTTTTTATATACTTGATTATTTAGATATATTTGTTTTTCCCCTAAATAGAATAGTGAATAGCGATGTTGGGAATTTGTGCGGTAAATTTTCAAGATATGAAAAATTGTAGGAAGTGTCATATTTTTTATAATAAAAACGTCAATTCAGTTCGAGAAAAAAAAAACTTCTACAAATTTAATTCGAGCTCGGTGATTTTCGACAAAACAAAAATTCCGGAACGGACACATTTTTTTTGCGACATCGAGTTCGCTTCATTGATCTGTGTCGTGGTCTTTGATCGAGGTCTCCGTGCGCGATCTCTATAAATAATTTCCTTTCCTCCGTCTCGTGTTACTTAGTGTGCATTTCACGAGAGCACGTGTTTCCCGACTCGAACGCAGGGGAGAGCGGGGCAAAACGGCATAGCGGGGGCAAAATGGTATTCACCCACAATGGGACCAGGACAGAACGGTATTGGGGCAAAATGGGACAGCAAAAAAATCCACTTCGATGGGACTTTCTCTTGTCCTATTTTGCCCCAATTCTATCGTACGGGAGACTTTATTTGACCATTTCGTGCCATTTTGCCCCGGTATGCCGTTTTGCCCCGACTCTCCCCTACTGACGAATCCGCGCGTGTTGCATATTTATCGTTTGTTTTGTTGCGCCTCTTCGTCGCGCGTATCGCGACACACCCGCCGCCGCGGCGCGGTTCTAAAATCCTCGGCGACCGTCACACGGAAACCCGTCCACTTTGCTCGGTGTCGCGCGTCGTAAAGATAGACTCGTTTAAAAATATATTCGGCCACGATCACACGGGCCATTCGCTCCGTCGTGTTCTCCCGTCGTTCCACGACAGCACGAAACGCGTCGCGCGCCGAGTGAAACGAAGAAACTCTCGTTTCGCGTCGAATTCACCGTGAATTTTCGCCCACTCCCGGCTTCGCCTCTCCCAATCCCCGCTCCCCGGGCGGAAAATGAATTGAGTTACGAGAATTCCGTTCCACTCCGAAGCGACGCCCCGGCGCTTCGGACCGGTGACTCAGTAGAATGGGATTTCGAGATTACTCGCGATGGCACTCTTCTCCTTTTTTTTCCTCCTACTATCCGTATTTTTTTTTTTTAATTCGTTCATTCCGCTTTTTCCTCCGATCTCGCGTTTTCCCGAGCTTTTTTTCTCGCGATCCCCACCGACGACGAAAAAAAAAGCTTCGATCGACCGAGATCCAAAGTTTCTCGTTGTCGATCTACCGATTCCACGGCGACGTCTCTCTGGCAGGGGAATCGCGAGTTAAAACGGGCCAGGATGGTATGAAATGGTAAAATAGAGTCCCCTGTATGATAGAATTGGGGCAAAATGGGACAAGCGAAAGTCCCATCGGGGTCGATTTTTCTGCTGTCCCATTTTCTGTCCCTCTCGCCGATGCAGCCTCGCACGTGAGAAAAGCTCGTACGTGTGCGCGGTGCGGAAAAAAAGAGCCCAGCAGGTGTATTTGCGGGTCGCGCTATAACTCAACCGGACCGTGGAAGGGGGGGACAGGAGAAGAGGGATGGTTTTTCGGAGCAAGGCGAAAGCTCGGAGGCGAAGCAGGTCGGCGAGAGCGCGAATGCCCGAGCCCGACGCGCTGCAGTATCGCGTAATCTTAGTTTTACGAGGAGCCCACTGGATATATTCCGGAGAATCCCGTCTGCCATATGGCGACTTATCGTTCTCGTAAAAATCCTCGTCTAGAAGCCTCTTCTGCTCCGCCGGCGCGCGAGGCCGCCGAGCCGAGAGGAAGAGCTCGAGTTGCCTCGGGGGCAATACGTCGTCCTCGGGTTCGGGAGGGCTCGCCAGTATATTCTAACGAACGAGCTGAGCCCGCGCGCTTCACGAGGAGCCAAAGAGCGCCCCCGGAGCTCTTGAGCGCTTCACCGAAGCGGAAGGACCATCAGGTAAGCCCCCGCGGGAGAGCGACGCGACTTTGCCCGAGTAATAAATGATCTTCGTGAATAATAGCTGTTATTGAAAGGCTAAAAAAAAAAAGGGTTTTTTTTTTGCGAGTGGATTTGCGAGTGACTTGATACCGGCAGGACTTTGGTGACTCTCGAGGTCTTTCCCTAGGCGGTAGCCTTTCCCATATAACTCGACTCCCGCCGCTGGATGCATTAGCCTAGTTTCCAAGTGAACGCGATATCAACGAACGGGAATAGCGATAGAGGTGCGCGCGGGGGGTCGCCGTGCCCGATGCCTCTTCTCGCACTCTCCGTCGAGCTTCCGAAAGCGCGAAGAACGTTCGAGCGCCTTTCTCGCCTCCTCTCTCACCGGAAGCGCGCGCTACCCCGCAGCGTCTCCGCAAGTCCCTTCCGCGACGATCCCCGCGCCGAGTAACGGGCACCCTCTCGGCATAATGGCTATTCAGATATCGAATCGATTTATTCCCCCGCGGCGATGTTATGCCCCAGTACGATATTACTCTCTGTCCCTTCTCTGCCTTCTTGTTTGCCGTCTCTTTTTTCTCTCGTCTCTCTCGATCGCTCTCTCGACCCCAACTAAAAGTTCCTTTTGCATTCTCTCTCAGGCCAGACGAGCTCTTGGCATTGGCGAGCACCGAACGCGATAAGGGTTGTTACCCTCAGCGGCGAAACGCCGTCGCAGCATTCCAGCACGCGGAATATACAATCTCGTCGATGCATATCTTTCTGCAGATATTTCCTCGCCGCGGACAAACACAATGGGGAAAATCTGTATGTTATATTTCGTCTCGTAGGACAGAACATGAGAAAATTTAGTTGAACAGAAAACGAAGCATTTGGGCGCAGTCGAGAAACTTTTGGAGCAATCAATTTTAAGGATTCTGTTTGTGCAAGATGAAAGGAAGTTCGGCGAGATTTCGGGCGAGATGCGTGTTTCATTTTTTCTTATCGGTGAAAAAAAATTTGTCAGAGATTCCGGGCAATTGTACATGTTCGCTGATCATGTGAAAAATGCATAGGACGGTTTACAAAGACTCAGGGAAGAAATTTTATTTTCGCAGCTAACAGTGAGATTTTGGGCGAATATCGTGTTTTTGCCCGTGGAATGAAAATCTGACGAAAATTAACCACACGAGAGGTCCCAAAAATGTTGATTGCGCGAATCCGAAAAAAATTAACCACACAAAAGGTCCCAAAAATGTTTGCGCGAAATCGGAAAAGAATTAACCACACAAAAGGTCCCGAGAATGTTGATCACGCCGAAAAACTTCTCAAAAATCACCGTCGATCGATCGACGAATTGATAATCGGTTGGAAAATGAAGAAAAAAAAATTCGATCTATCGGCCGTGCTTCCACTTTGAAGCGAGGCAGATTCCAGTAGACAACAACGAGGGGAACGGAATGAGAGAGTCGGGGTCTGTGCTCGTCGCGCGTGTACACGCTAACCATCGAAAAGCCCACGGAATATCGTCGTCTGGCTGGCTGCCATTGGCCGGAAACTAACTCCTCTCGCAGTCACGCGCGCTCACCCACCGGCCGTTAAACAGGAAGTTTCGCATAGTCGAATTCCGGGATGCGACATCTCGTTAACTCTGACGAGTCGACTCTCGCTCTCCGTCTCGCCGGGCGAGCGCGGAGGGCGGGCTCTCTGGAAGCGAGCTTACAGTGCGAAATTAGTGCACGTTCGATACATAGCCACGACGATGAGAGAAGCGCAAGAGAGAGAGAGGGGCACGGGGAGGCAGTTGGAAGGAAAAGCTGGCGTCTGAAACGCTTGAATTATTCAAATGAGTGAAATATTTGGCGAGCGCAAACAGGCGGCTTTGGTTCTCCCTCGCATCTTCTTTTTATTATCCCTCATTGTCTCTTCCCTCGCTGTTTTTTTTTTTGGCATTCCGTTTTTTTGTCCCCATTCGTCTGGAAACTTTTCGACGCACGAGAGCTCTGCTCCGAGCCTCACGGAACGAGCTTCGACGAGCGCCCCGCGCGACTCCCCGAGAGCTTCGTTAGATACTTTCTATTGAATTGTTCTTTGCTTCATCGCGAAAGGCTTTGTTTTCTTGAGAAAAGAAAAATCGTTCGACCTGCACGCGGTGATCCAGAACATCCCATAATCACGTTTAGACAAAATTGCGTCGAAGAGAATGTGCGCATGCGACGGATCTCGCCAATTCCGAGCGGTTCCGTCGAAATTCGGGACGCGACTCGCGTTTTAAGGGAGTCGAATGTTATGAACACTCTAATTTTTCAAAAAAAATCAAATCAAATAAAGTTTTCTTTTTTATCTGATTCGATTCTTAAATTTTTTTCAAATTACCGTGTTCACAAGATTTGACTCCCTTCGGACCGAGAAGAATAAATTATTCTCAATTCATTCGAAAAACGTTTACTTTCTTCACTTATTTCGCTTCTCAACCTTTGTTATCTGCATTTTTTCTTTGGCATACACAGAATTATGGAGCTATGAAAAAAATTATGCAAATTAGATTTGCACATCGCTTATTCTGTCTTTAACGTCGTTCGCACGCTTTTCTCGACGAGGAGGCCCGAATTGGTCGAGTAATTTTCTCGTGGAGGAGCCTCGCAAACGACGTTAAAAACATTACGAGGAAGCGAAGTGTAAATCTAATTTCCTTTATTTTTTTCATTATTTTTTTTTTTTCTTTCTTTTGCTTGCCCTTCGCCCCGTTAACTTAGCACACGAGTGAATCCGCCGGGAGAGTTTTATCACCGGGGCAGAGGGCGACGCTTCGGGCGATAAGTAACGACCGGCAATAACACCTCGGGCGTTTGTACAACCGCCGGCGAGTGCATCAATCGCGGAAACGTTGAAATAAAAATCGCGCTCCTTTTAATCCCGTCACGAAACCGTGTACTCGAGAGACGCGCAAAAAAAAAAAAAAAAAAAAAAAAAAAAAAAAAAAAAAAAACGAGAAATAAAAAATCTTACAACCGAAAGTGTATTTAACTGGGGGAGGCACTCGCGAAGTACGAAGCCCCGTCAGCGCCGGAGGATCGCGTGTCTTCCTCGAGAGGGAAGCTTAATTTTCATTCGTCCTTAAACTGCCACCGGAAAGGTTTCCGCGAGAGGGACTTTTCCCGATGGAATTTTCGCGCGCTCGACCGTCGTCTCCGGTCTGTTTTAATACGCGCGGGGGCGCGCGGCTCTCGCGCGTCGCAGGACGCTTTGGGTTTCATCCCCGCCCCGTTCCCGCGGGGCGCGCTCATTTGAATTTTCATCGGAGGGCTTTTTTTTCGCCTCAGACGTTTCGCCGAGGAGGAGCCCTCAAAGAATACCGTTCCGCATCTCTGGGCCCTTATGCCGCGTGCTGAAAGCACACGGCGAAGGTACGGACCGGCAGGAAGATGGATATATATATATATAGACCTACGCCCAGCCCGAGGCATCGACTCCCGCCACTTTTATCCTCCCATTGCATCCAATTTCGTATGAAATTTGCCGAGTTATTGGCTGGAAAGTAATAATGAAAAAAAAAAAAAAAAAAAAAAAAAAAAAAAAATGAGGAAACAATCGAGGACGTCGTCGATATTCTCGTCGCGAAGCTTCCCCCGCGAAATCGCGATGGCCACGAGAGGAGGAGAATTTCGAGTTGGCGACCGGAAGCGAGAGGCGCGGAAAGCCACGGCCGTTTCTTATTCTACTTTACTATTCTTGGCTGCATCTCCTTTGCTCTCTCTCGCGCAGACACGAACGCACACATGCAAACAGTTCGATATTTTCATCGTTCCGCCGCGGTGCGCCTAGCTTTTTTTTTTTTGTTTTTTTTCTATTTTTATTGTCCTCGATCGGGCGACTCGCGGATATTACAGAAAGTCGAATCAGTGCGCGACCGGCGAATGGGACGGGGAATTCTACGCGAGCGGGAGGCGCGCATACCCATCGACAAAATTCATCCGAGGAACGACGGAGATTTACGAGGGAGTCCACAGCAGGGACGAGGCATCGGCTGGAAATTCTCGCAGCCGAATCTACCCGCTTCGCCGTCCATTTCTCGTTCTTGGCGAACGTCGCCGCGCGGAGAGGAACGCGCGCTCCGTCGATGCGGAACGCGCGGGGAGGTCGAACGAATCTTCATCTCGCGGAGGGCAAGCGAAACGGAAACTCGGGCAAAATAGGCCATGGAAACAGAAACGGCTTCCAAAAAATTGAAATTAATTCTCGATAAACTCACGGCAGTTTACACAAAAAAAATATATAAAATATATCAAATTTGTAAAGAAAATGGAATAAAATGTAATTAGACAAAACGCAGAAATTGCGTCAAAGGCAATTATTTTTCTCCGCGTAAACTCGTCTTCGATGCCCTTCAGTCGCGATTCGCCGATGACTCACACGATGGTTAAAATTCATTAGTATTCGTTTCGAGAAAGACTCACCTTGTTGGGATATCCGTTGTAGCGGAGCAGCTTTTTGCAGCACTTGCCGCGATTTTCGTAATAGAACATCTGTACCATTTCGGCGTGATCGGTGACGGCGCTGACGGTGTACGGGCCGCCGGTATTGCTTCCGGGATTGGCCGGATGATTGGTCGGCTGAGGGCGCGGGGATTCCCGGCGCCCCAGAGGTACGCACGGGCACCAGCCCGAGACCATCACACGGGCCCTTTTGCCCGAGTGGACGAAGCAACACTTCCGGCCGCCAGGCCGCCGCGATCCCCGCCACTATCTCTCTCCACCCGCGCTTCTTTCCCTTCTTCCGCCTCTTCGTCTTCTTCCCTTTGCGCCCCTCCTCGTCCGCTCCCTTCGCGACTCCGAAACCCCGTTCGCCCCTTTATTTTTCGCTCCGTTCGCCGAGTCGCGGCCTTCGCCTTTGTCCGCGGCTCTTCCTTGCCGATCTCTAACCCGGGCTCACTTACACGCTCCGGATACCGCGATGCTTCCTCATCGTGACTTCCTCTCCCGTTCCCGTTCTCTTCTCTTCGCCCCCGTCCCGTTCGTCCGGTCTCTCCAACGCCGCGAAACTCGATATCACTTCAGGTACTTTCGTTACTCTCGCTTCCTCTCCTGTCTCGTCCCTCGCGCCTTTTTCCCACTACCTTGTTGATCTTCCGATTTCTCGATTTCTTTATTTGCTCACGAACTCGAAAAGTTTCTTTGATGCGGGCTCGTCCGAGCTCCTATCGCGAGCTCTGTCGTCTCCGTTTCTCGTTAACTTAAGTGTCTTCGGCAGGATTCCTTTTCGTTACGCTTGCTCACTTTTTCTTTGCTTTTCTTCGATAATTTATTTACCTTCTTCGACTCTCACTCGACGCTCACCGAGCTCGAAATCGCAGCAATCTGGAATAAAGACGAATCAGGATTATCGTCGATGGAACGGAGTGGAACAATTTATTTAGTACTTCGTTACGGTGATTTTTGGCAAGAAATGGACTCGTGTTCGGCGCGGAAAAGTAGATGGAAAAACGTACGCAGATTTTTTTTAATATTCACCAAAAAATTGCAAGGTTTTGGCTATTTTTAGACAACAATGTCTACGGAATTAAGAACGAAAGAAAAATAGTGTAATAAAGACCTATTTTAAAAAAAAGTGTGACAATGAATAATTATTCAAGGGCGAAAAAGTACGTTCGCTCAATCGCTATAAAAATAACTCGATTCAATTATCGATTGGAGAATTCATTTTCGCAATCTTCTTCCTTTCGCATCGTCCTTTATTCCCCGTAACTGCGTAATTTCGTTGAAACGGAAAAACTGCAGATAACTTCCAATGGCAGTTTTCGCGAAAGATAACGCGAATGGGACGATAATCGATACGGCGCGGAGAGACCCAGTTCTCGAAAATTAGAAATCGACCCGTCGAATCGCGAGAGATCGGAGCCGATGGAAAAATGGACAATGGTCGAGCTTTCGGTGAGCGAAGAATGAATCATATACCGCGGAAGAAGCCTTCCAGTGCGGATTCTTATCGTTATCGCGCGAAGCATCGCGACGGCGAGCGGGGACATTTCGGAGATGTTCGGCCCAAAAGAGAGTTTCCCATCGCGATGGGAAGTGCAGGAGGAAAGTGCTCCGGGGCGGCGAGAGATAAAAGGAGGGCAGTCGTGCGATCCCTCGACAATGCCGGAGTGCTCTCGATTGTGTCGTGTCTTCTCGGCCGTCCGTGCCGTTCTCGGGCGCAGCGGCCGGCCGGTCGACGAGAGGATCGATAGGACAAGGCGCGCGCGAGCTCCGCGCGAGCTTACGCCGAATTAATTAAATTCAAAGGGAAACGGGGCGCACCGGGCCGGGGGATAAACTCGATTAAACTTGTACATCCCTCGTTGATCCTAGACAATTGGAAAAGAATTGCTCGCGAGCGAGAGAGCGCCTCGCAGAGGAACGAACGTTAATTCGAAGGCTCGCGCGATTCCCTCTCGCGGATTCTTCGCCGCATCAACAACGCTCGATCATACGAATGGCCTTTTGCCCCGTTCGTCCGCGTACGATCGACGATTCGTTCTTGATGAAGGAAGAAAAAAAGAGAAAGAACCCGAGCAGAAATTACCGTCGGGCTGATGTCAGATCCCTATCAGGCACGACCTGACTCCTCATCAGGTCCTGATAAGGCATCATTATCAGGCCCTGATCAGATATGTAACGCCATGGCCCTATAAGGTCCTCATCAGGCTGCCTGATCGGGGCCTAATCAAAGTGCCTGATTGCCTCCTGAGAAAAATATAATAAATACTTTTTGTTTATTAGCGTTATTTCACCAGACTTGTAAACCTTTTATATTGTTTCTTCGGATTAAATTAACCAATTACTACAATGAAATCACGGAAAATTTACTTTTTATTTCACTCATGGTTGGACTTGAACCAGCGACCTTGCCAATGGGGACTGCCTTAACCACCTCGGCTATCCTTGACTTGAGAAAAGTAATATCAAATTTGCTTTTAAGGTCTGGTAAAATTATTCACACGACTAAATATACTTTTACAAAGTGCTTCACACGTGCATTGACGGCGAAAAATGAAAATCAGTGAGAATTTTGCACACTTTCTAATGAGATAAAAATAAGAAAAAATCCATCATATGTAAGATGCTGGGAACATTGATTTGGTATAGTAGTAATGTAAAAAAATTGTAATAAATAAAAAATAAATGTTCAATAAATAATCAAGGAATTTTTTTATTGAATCGTTTGAATTATTTGAATTATCAATTTACTTATTATCTCATTAAAACATCCAAAATTCGTTGCAAGATTTCGTAAAAAAAATGTTTCAACGTGAGAAAATTGTATAAAAAGTGCACATCTCCTGTGAAAGATGTACAAATTCATTTGAAATTATAAAATGAATTCACTAATTTTTTTCTAAAAATTTATTTCTCAAATATCTTAGAATCATTTTTGGGAATTTTTATTATGCAAAATCAATGTTCTCCAGGCATGCATATTGGATGCCTGAAGAGGGCTTGTCTGATTTTTCACCTGTTAAGATCCTGATCGGGGTACTATCAGGCTAGTCTCGTCAAAAGCCAAGGATATCCATTCAGGTGTCTCTACCTGTACGTTATCGGGCCCTGATTAGGCTGACATCAGGCTCGCCTCATCTAAAGTGAGGATTATTTGGTCAGGCTTCACGACGTGCACCTTATCAGGCCCCCAACAAGGCCTACAACAGGCTTGCCTGATCAGGCACGCCCTGTCCATACCTGAACGGGGCCTGATCAGGTGTCAGGCAGCCTGATCCCAATTTCTGCTCGGGAAAAAACATCCCGAAGACTTCGCCAATGAAGCTCTCGAGACTCGTCGATGACTCGAAAATAAGTCGTCGAAAATAAGTCGTCCGGATATTCGTGGAATTTCAGACCTCGAGTTTGATTTTCCGCTCCGAAAAGAGCAAGGAAAAAAAAGAATCTGCAATTCATGAGAGCAAGAACAAGGAAACACGGTTCCACGAGAATGAAGCTACGGTCGTTTGTCTCGACGCATTATTATCCTCGTCGGCTCCGGGCTTTGCGCGCATTATCCCGTGGAAATGTTTTCCTCCTATTGCCTTTTTTCCTTCTTTCTCTCTTTCGTCCCCGCTCTTCCCGTCCCTCGAGAAAATTTCACCGCGAATTCGAAAAGGATCGAATATACGTATATTCCGGCATTGCGCGCAACGCCGGCGATGTAAAAAAGTGTGTATTTAAATCAGTGAAGCGTAAATATGCCGGCGCGGATGAGAAAAATAGACGTTATGCAAAAGCGGCGAAGGAGCGCGAGTACTAATACGACGACGATATACAGAGAGAGAAATACGCGAAACGGCACAGAGTCGGAAAGGGAGCGAAAGCGCAAGTTTATTCTATGCAATTCTCTCCGCGACTGGCCTTGTTTTTAGTTTCCACAGCGAACGCGTAGACACACTTTTACGAGGCTTCTTTTGCTCTCGCAACGCAACGAAACTCCTCTCGCTCTCGCGTCGAAACGTACAGGCACAACGGCCGGGGCGTAAAATGCGAGATATAAAATTCTCGCGACGCGGAGGATGCTTTTATTATTTTCGTAACGATCCCGTACGCGACGTTTCATTGCGCGATGCAGTCGAACCCGTGTCGGATCCGCGCGGAGAAGCGCTAAGGAGGGCGGATCGCCATAAAAGTGCATTGACAAAAGATTTTATTTATAGTCAACAAATAGATTTATTTAGAACCTTCCTCAAGGTTGATTTCATTCGGATTTTGATTTTTTCGGATCTTCAAAAATTTCTCCGAATCTCGCTTTCGACCGCGAATGTGGCGATGCGATCCTCGAGTTCGCAGTCCGAAGAAAGCGACTGGACGGAAAGAAAAGAAAGAAAAAAAAAGTCGCCCGGCATTCCGATGTGTATCTCAGACTCATTAACGTTCCGGAGGATAACGCGGCGTAACGCCGCGTGAATCATTGGATCAACAAACTATTCCGAGGGCGAGTTATAACGTCGTGGGGATTTCTAAAGGTGAGCACAAGAGAGGCGAAGAGGCCCATCGCGTTAGTTTCGCGTCTACGAGATCTCGTTATTTCCGACGAGGAGTCGCGATATTAATAATCTCCGGTGCCTCGAGCGAACTTCCTCGACTTCCTTCGTCAACCAAACCACCCCCCGCTCGCCCACCGAGCTAAAACGTCTGTCCTGTTCGTGCTCGCTCTCGGCACAATGCGAGCGAGCGGAACACGAGAAGAGGGGACGAAGAGAAGAAGAATTCGTGTTTCAGCAATTTCGCGCGTCTGCGGGACTTCGGGACAGAAATACCAAATAAAGCCCGAGCTTGCAGTCAACGGCGGCCTCGCCTAGTGTACGGCTTGGGGCGGCATATAGGGGAGAGCGGGGCAGAATGGCATACCGGGGCAAAATGGTACGAAATGGTCAGATAAAGTCCCTCGTATGATAGAATTAGGACCAAATGGGAGAGATTTTTTTGCTGTCCCATTTTGCCCCAATACCACTCTGCCCTGGTTCCATTGTGCGTGAATACCATTTTGCCCCGGTATGCCGTTTTGCCCCGCTCTCCCCTATATTTTTTTTCTTTATTTTTTCCCCCGAGGGGAGTCGTGCTTTGGAGGCTCGAATCCTCATTAGCCCGGCAGCACCTCGCTTTATCTGGCTCGCTAATTTACTCGACAAAGTCGACCCGCCGCTAATATGTGTCCTCTGGATATATATATATAGTATATAGATATATAGATAAAGGGAGGCTCGACCATCCGCCGCCAGTTAATCTCCGGGTGGGAGACAGTTTGAAACTTTCGACGAGGAGGTACACAAATAAATTTATTGAATCCCCGGTTAGGATTATATCGAGGCGGTGCGCGCGTGTCGGCGCGAAAAATGAAGGGTTGTATGGACGTTTGGGCATTGACGGACTTGACGGAAATTGGATAGCGTTGAATTAGGAGATGGGCGAATAACGGACAGTCGGTCAATTGTTGATGATAAGTTGCTAACCATTGTATAGCGCCATACGTTGATAGTTGCCGTTCAACATACCAAAGTGCATGGAGAAAAACAATTTTGCCGGAACCGACTTAGGTGCCGTAAATTCAAGTACACCTAATCTATTCGTCGGGGCAACCAATTTATTTTTTCTCCGAAGAAATGTATTTTTTCCAACTACGCGGAGAGAACAAAATTGGAATAATCACCAGTATAGTCATCGAGTAGCGGAAGCTAAATCTGATATCAGATATTCTTAGACGGCATCCAAATCGACTGGCGAAGCTCTTTCAAAGTATGGGGGAAAGTCCCAGATTTTGCTTTCGTCACTCGATCACTAAAGTAGTCTGGTGATCATTCCTCTTGAAAAGCCGCCACCCTCCGCAGAACCTGCCACAGCCTCTTTGCAAATTTTACCACCGCCATAGACCCTCCACGTGCCCTACTGTAACCTCCGTTAACCCTCGCGCAATTCTTTTCGACCTACCATCGCCTACTATACCCTTTATTCAGCCTCTCAAAATCCTTTTCACCCTATTGTACCCTGCATTCATCCTGATAAAATTTATTTCGCTCCAGTATACTCTTCGGCGAGGTCCCAGACTTCCCTTTGCCCTAGTGTACCCTCCGTTGAACCTCCCAAATTTGACTTCGATAATCAGGTTCCCAACGAAGCCTCCTGGATCCTCCGTTTAAATGCAAATAATTGCGAATTACCGCCCGGTGGCTTCGAGGATGAAGCGTTTCTCTCGCAAACGGTCTGGTATCTAGCAAGTTACGATATAAGAGACACTCTTTTGATTATGATACAAGTTAGTCTATGATAGGTAGGATGGTTAGGTAGGATAAGTAGAATAGCTTGAAAATTGAGGCGTTGATGAATAAGTTTCTCAAACCCTGTCCAGTAGTTAAGTGCACAACATTTTTTTTTCGAGTCAACCGAATTTTTTTTTCGTTCAACAAATTTTTTTTCCAGTGGGATTCATAATTATATTGTAAGTTGCCGTTGATATCGTATAATAAATGAATCACAAAAATAAATCGCAACGAGTCAATAGTATTTTCTCGTTTATCAACCATTACGTATTTCTTCATTCACTCTCCGCGGCCTAAACAACGGCTCTGGAGGGTCTGTGAGGTCCCCGGAGCAGCTCCAGAAAAGGCTGTAAGCAGAGTCTGGAGGTTTCACGGCGTGTCCAGAAGGGAGCTAAAGGAGGTTTCGTAAGTTCTGTACAGCCTACGGAACTCCGCATAGAATTCAAATGTTCACTTTCTGCCACATTGGGGGTTCTACGGAGGTTCCAATTTATACGTGCCGCGTACGCGTCACGTCCTCGCTGGAGCCTCCAGTCATTGTTGCCGCGAGAAAATTTACTCGCAAGGGAGCTTGGAGGCTTTGCGGAGGCTAAGAAAATGTTGACTCGGGATAATATCAGTTTTTAGCGCCGCAGTTGGTTGGGGCAGCTAATTACATTTCTACATTCGTTCAATTTTCGCGAAACCGGGCGCTCGCATTATCCAATGAGGAAGATCTTTTGCCGGGAAGCAAACGGGAAGTCGTGAGAAGCGTGTTTGTTCAGTAATGTCTACACATACGCATGCCGCGGAGTTTAAGCGATACCTGATCCCGGTTCCCAACGGGTACGAGTATCAAGAAGACTTTTATCGCTCGTAAACGCGTGTACTAGCGGTAGCGGGAAAAGCAACTTGAGTGCGGAGATGGAGGCGCAAAACTAACGTAACGGATGACTACCGGAGCAACTTCGGGAGCGGCTCTACGGGGAAAACAAATATCCTTCTCGTTGGATACTCCCGAAGCTTTTCCGCGCCCTCCGCGCTCGATGCTTCCACGGATTGTCTATACGAGCGACTCGTGTAAGTGGATTAAAGTCGAAGAGCCGAAAGCGAATTCGTCGTGCATTAAGCCGTTGGCGCTTGCGAACCGTACGCTCGCGAGTCGGCGAGCCAACTAGCCGCATTGGAACAATATAATAATCCTCGACCACTCTCCGACATAGATTACGCACTGTATAACACGCTAAGAGAATTAAGGTACTCGTCAGTTTCGTCCGAAACGTCGAATGGCCGATCCGAGCGAAATCGCCTTATGGCTACTTACGAGCATTGCACGACAGCTGTTCGTCGGAGACGGAAGATAGTATGATAGTGATTTTTGCCGAGTGCAAAGCTTCACCGATCGCACGCCCTTTCGAATGGTATAGGTGAGAACGGGGCAAAATGGCCTACCGGGGTAGATTGGTATGAAATGGTAAAATCCCCTGTACGATGTAATTCGGGCGAAATGGGACAAGGAAGACCATCGAAGCCGATGGTACTCTTTTTTGTTGTTCCATTTTGCCCCTATCCCACTGTGCCCCAATCCCATTGTGCCTCAATACCATACCAGACTTGCGAAGGTCTATCAAAGTATGGGAATAAGTCCCAGATTTTGCTCTCGTCACTCGATCACTATGACCGGCGATCATTCCTATTTTTTTTTATCACTGTGATGATAAACGTGAATACCCTTTAAACGGCAAGTTATTTATCAAACGACCATATTTCATTCCATCGTAGAAAAATACGAGTTTCATGCGAAATTTCGCGTCGCGAGAGAGTCGAGAAAAAATAGGCGAAACGTACGATGGCAGGCTGAACTGGGTTGGAATAAATTCTGCTGGTAGAAATAAACGTTTCGGGAGCGGTCAAAGTCCTAAAGTTTGCGGCTCGCTGGGAGAGCCCCGAGAGTTGGGGGAGGCGAAGGTGGAAAAAAAGCGTCGGGACGGCGGGGTAAGCACGTCCGCCGCGCGCCGAAGCTTTTCCGCGGAAAAGCCACGGTGCAATGTCGTTTCGCATCGGGCTCGCGAAAAGCCAACAGTAGGCGAAAAACACAGAAGGCGCGCGCGTAAATGGAAACTCCGGTGACGCGTTAACAATGCGCCGCGACACTTTCACGAGCTTTTATCCCTCCCCTCTCGCACGGAATCGTTGTAAAAGCGGCATTTGCACGTTTCTAATATGCCATTTCTCATTTACCACTCTTTTTTCTTGTTTGCATTCTGATTTCTCGTTTGTCGCTTTTCTTCGTGTCTTTGAAAACGATACGGAAATTCTAATTAGCCCGATTTTTCATGTCTTATCGCATTTTTGTAACACAATTTTCGCAATAATTGCGTTACAAAAACAATACCGTAGTATCTTTTATATGTTCGAAAAAATATGAAGTTACTCCAATGATCGTTCCAGTTGCCATTTTTTACGCGTTGGGGAGAGCGGGGCAAAACGGCATACCGGGGCAAAATGGTATTCACGCACAATGGGACCAGGGCAGAATGGTATTGGGGCAAAATGGGACAGCAAAAAATCTACTTTGATGGAACTTTCTCTTGTCCCATTTTGCCCTAATTCTATCATACAGGGGACTTTATTCGACCATTTCGTACCATTTTGCCCCGCTCTCCCCTAATAAATTCATCAGAACGTATTTAATGTTTTCATATAATTTTCTTTTTTCCTTTACCATTCTCGAAAGAAAAAAATCAACGAATTTAAAAAATTGTAATAATTTTCGAGAAATGGAGATAAAAATGTGACCTTTTTTTATCGAGAGTATCGCTGCGATTCGTCAACGAATCTTCATGCGAGATTTACAGAGTATGCTGGTTAACCGCGTAATCATGAGATCTCGAAGTTTGCCTCAAAAGCCTTGGAGGCATTCGCAGTGTTTCCTCTCGCTCGTAACATTCGCGTTCTCGGTGCGTTGCGGGGACTTCTCGTCCCTTCTCGTTCAGGGTGCGCGAGCCAAACGCGTGTGGCGGTGACTACAACGGCTGTCGCGCGCAACGGATACCACTCGCATCATCGGAGAGCTCGCGAACGGGGAGGTGTGTGCAAACGCAAGCCCTTCCCGACCCAAAGCTTGACATTCAATCGCTACAGAGAGAACAGTCGTAATCGCCTGCCGAGCGCTTGTTTCGCCACGAAACCGGATCGATTGTTCTCATTGAAATAAGCGTTTCGCGCTCTCGAGGGAGTCGCGATTTGGCTATGCCGTGAAAAAAGAAAATCTTCGTTCCCTCGTTGAATTCGAACCGATTTTAGGCCCGAACAAATATTTGCCGAATCGGCTCGGATTTCCAGTTTTCGTCGAAGAAAAATAGTGGATTGAAAAAAAAAAAAGAGAGTAAAAAAATGGTGAAGTCCGCGAATTGCAGCACCGCACGGAGCCGATGTTTGCGCATCGTTTAATTAACTCGTTAATTAACGGTAAATTCGGTGGGATCGAATGCCGCTCGAGCATATCGCAAGAGCTATTCTCCCCGCAAATGGCTTTTATACTCGCATTAAATTTATTTGAGTTGACTATTTTTATTCTAAAATGGAATAACTGACTCTGCTCCCATTTGCGCTCAGCAAACCGTACCTACCTGTTAATTAACTTATTAGTTTCGTTGAGGAATTTTCTTTCTCCTCTAAAATCGACATATATTTTGTGCAAGCTTCGCGAACGGTTGATAAAAATCGAAATATCACAATCAAAGGGTTGGGGTGTAGTTCGTTATAGCCGAAACTTTGGCCGACGTTATCGCGCGCATTCGCGAAATTGGATATCGCGCGTTCGTCGAGTTTCCGCTTTATCCCTCGTGAGATTCTTCGCGTCGTAGCCACCGATGGGAAGTCGGATACAAGCGCGAGGTTCGAAGAGAATCGAGCGAGACTCCGGCGTTTCACTCGAATTACGGCAGAAATCCGGCCACGCGAGCCTATAAACTTGTACGTCTCTCAGACGCGCGGTGGAGGTCTTCTCGACTCAGCCGCGAAGAGAGGAAGAGCAGAGCTCTCTCAATTAAGCCAGCTTACACGGAAAGCTCCTCGAAGCGCGTTGCACATACAGCGAACTATCAGTCGACGACGCTCGCGGAGTTTGTTCAGAAAATAAACTACACGTATAGGCATACGAAAAAAATGTATCCTTAGGAAGATGGGGCAAAATGGACCACTTTAACGGATTAGGGAATTTCATCGAAGAAAAATGTATGCTTAGGAAGATGAGGCAAAATGGACCACTTCAACGGATTAGGGAATTTCATCGATATGCGACACTTTTCCGTGACTTTGGAAATGAATAAAGGATTATTTCACAATTCTTCACCGTATCGAGATAAAAAAAGGGATAAAATGGAACCACGACTCGACTGCTTTGAAAAAGATTGAAAATTTGAATTTTGAATCAATTTCTGCTTATACATGTTTTTGGAACTATTCTCGTTGGAAAACATACATTTTTCTATATTGGAATAAAAATGAGACTTGAAAAAAAAACAATTATCGTATAGTTTTATTCATTTGCTTTAATATTCTTTGCATCGCTCTAGTTTTTCGATAGTTCCTACTTAGTCTTTTGCAAGTTCTATTCGGGTTGTTTCCCTAAAAATCGAGTTACGAGATTGTCATCTTTTGGTTCGTGGGCCATTTTGCCCCATATTCTCGTTCACATATACACATGTGTATCAAAAAGCCCGAAACTCTCATCCCGAGCTTCTCCTTCCACGGAATAGTCTCCGCTCTGGTTTTACGAAACGACTATACTACAAAGAAGCCGTCGAAACTGCAACGAGGCAAAAAGTAGTTTGATAACGTTACTCGGGAATCGTTGCCTACATAAAAACGTTATGCGGAGAGTTAGAAGGCAGAGAGTCGGGAGGCGGGCGAGGGGTTAAAACTAGTTTGGCGGTTCTTACTAGATAAAGTTGAGCTTCGATATGGGGAGAGGTGGAACGAAGTAGGGTGTTCGATCGGTGGGATTACTACTTCGAAAACGTGACCCCGCAGTGTCCCAGTTTCGGTAGCGTCGAGCCGTGATTCTCGGGCGACAGACCTTAGGGTCGTTACTACTGCCGAGCTACGAGCCTCGTTCGGCTATTCGAGCGTACATCCGGTGTATCCATAAAAAAAATTTTTAATGATAAAAAAAAAACAAAAACCTCAGACCGGCGGGGAAGGTCTGTGAGAGCGGTGCTTTCTCGTCTAGTCGGCCCCGCGGCGCCCGCAGCCGTCACAAACCGCGACGACGACGGGCTCGCGCTGGAGATCGAGAGCGAGAGCTCGGAGGCGCTTTACGGGCGCAAGAAAAGCTTTTCTCTCTCGCGCGGCGACGGGGCCGCGGGTGCCGGGGGGACTCTCGAAGCGGAATCATATGCACCTGTGGCGGAAAAGGGGTTTTAGTTGGCCGCCGTTGCTCCGCGACACTTTGATATACGAGGTCGGGAGCGCGGCGCGACGCTCGTCGGGACGAGAGCGTTGAGCAAAAACGAGAGCCGTGAGAAGCGGAAGCAAAGACGGGCCGAGCTTCGCAGATATAGGGGAGAGCGGGGCAAAACGGAATACCGGGGCAAAATGGTATTCACGCACAATGGGACCAGGACAGAGTGGTATTGGGGCAAAATGGGACAGAAAAAAAATCTACTTCGATGGGACTTTCTCTTGTACCATTTTGCCCCGGTGTGCCATTTTGCCCCGCTCTCCCCTAATCCTTCTTCGTTCGGTCCGGCCGCCACGCGACGGAGGATCGAGAATCTCGTTATCGGGATTCTCCGGCCTTGCGTCGCGCGACTTCCGGCCGCGAAAAACAAAAACCGGTCTCGCGAGCCGAAACCTTCGAGGGCTCGAAACGTCGGAGTGATTCGGAAGGTAAAAAAATTGCGTATACCTATCGAGATGAGATTTCTTTTGTCCAAATGCGATGCGATCCTCTTTCGCAACCCTCTAGGAATATCGTCCTCTCTACGAATGGCACACATGAACGCACACACCTACACACGCACACAGCACTACGACGAGCGGATTGAGCGTACAGTGAAATAGAGAAGAATTGTAATCAATTTGAGCACCTGTTTCGGACTGTCTCTCGGGTGGAAATCTCATCAGCTGCGCCGACACGACCGGCCGCTCGATTTTCCCTCGGTATTCACGAATTTTTCAAATTTACTCTTCGCTCGACAAGCGACTCTTCAACTTCGGAACTTAATTCGCCATTAAACATTGTCTCTGTTTTTTACCGCCGCGAGCTTGAACAATAAACTTATCGCGTTGCTATTTCGTTTTCGATTTTTTTTTGTTTTTTTCTTCTAAAATTCTATTTTATACTGATTTAATTTTCTTTATTTTTGTTATATATTTTTTTTTCATTGAATTGTAACGAGAGAATTTCCGATCTGACGTTTATCGCGCGATCTCTCGCGCTACTCGTGACCGAGCGCGAACGCGGACTAAGCTACGGGGGCGTCCAAGCTGCGTGAGCGCAACTTACGGCGGCGCAGGACGTACTGAGCGCGTCGGGTGTTCGTGCGAGGTTCGAGACGACAGCGGCGGCGGGCCGGCCAGCCCGCTCTCCGGCTGGCGGCGCCGACGCGGCCGCGAACGCCACACCGGGACGTTGAGTCTCGCGAGAGAACAACGGACGAGGCTGCGGAGGAGCCGATGGGAAGGGAGAGAGAGCGAGGGAGAGGGAGAGAGCGGAGGGATGTAGTATATCGCGCGACGCCTGAATCAACCCCACCGACGCGCGCGCACATCCAGCTACAACCCCTGCCCTTGCCCGAGCCTCGAAGGCAGTTTCCCCGCCGTACGAGGAGAGGAAACGTACGATAATCGTGCGAAGGGTCGCAGCTCTCGCAGGAGACTAGCGAAAGAAAAAAGAAGAAAAAAAAAAAAAAAAAAAAAAAAAAAACGCCCGCTGTTACACAGTATCAGTAGAAAAGCCCGAATGGGCGCGGGAGCCGACGAAAAGAGATGCTCCTTTGCGTTACTATAAAGTCCTCGCGTCTCGCCCCCTCGAGTCTCGCGCGCTTCGAACGCGTCTTCTTTATTCTCGAGAGAATCTTCCCGTTTTTTTTCTCACCCTTGAGTCGAGCGTTTCCGTTTTTTTTCCTTAATATTGATCGGGGTCACGTAAAACGGAGCTTTAAACCAACAAGTTCGCGAGGCAACGAGGGGGGGTCGCGCGAGGCTCGAAGCACAACGGCTGTTAAACAATGCATGAAATAAAATTGTTTAGCGGTCCCTCGAGTTATTGCATTCCGCGCTTGTTTCGCATCGGGGCTAGAGGCACGACGCAAGGAATTTCGAGCTCTTGGCTCGACTGCCGCGAGGACGGCGGATGTTGGAACAAGCGAGGCTCTCCGAAACCGATTTAATTCTCGCTCCAGAAAGTCAGTCCGCAGGGAGCAGGGACGAGAATGAGTGACGCGTGAAGGACGGTAAATTATAAGCGCAAAATTACTCGGCCAACAGGTGCGTCTGGCTTTTCTAACTGCCCGCCCCGCCGCCGGCCCCTTCCGCGGCCTCGGAGCCCGGCGGCCTCGTGTAAAGCTCTCTCGACTCTCGACCTCGTTTTTCCTTCTTTTTCCCCCGGACACGACGTTGGGCAAAGAATAATCCACCATTGCCACACAACGGAATATATTTTTCAAGGCGGAAGTGAAATAAAGTACCTCGCTTTTTTTTTTTTTTTTTTTTTTTTTTTTTTTTTTTTTTTTTTTTTTCCAATGCTCATCACATTGTAGGCACAGTTCGCGGAATCTTCCCGGGGTTGTTTATTCTTCAGGGCGATTTTCACGGGAGACTTATCACGCAGCTGCTTCGATGTGCACTCGGGTTGTGCGCGCTTCGGTTGAGCGTCGATTAGATACATCCACCTTCCGGCTCCCTTGCGGTGGATATCAGCCAACGGGAGCAACAATAGAGCGTATGAGCCGGCGCGTACCGAGAACGCTCGCACACATTAGCCTCGAGGCGTTTGAGTACACTTCAGAGATACACCGCGGAGGCCCCGTCGGCGAGTATTGTTGCGAGCAACGCACTCGGATTCTACGTGTTCGTTTAAGTGATAAAAGACCCCGGGTGTATTGTCCTCTCGTCTGTTCCGACTTAAACGGGCCCGTGCGCTCCACACTTCGGCGAATCGAATTTACGAGTTTGCGAAGATTTTCTCGCAGTCTCGGAGCGACGGTCGATTGTATGTGCGATAAATTGTTTTTTTTTTGCTATATTTGACCTTAATGTAGGCATTTTTATCAACTGTAGGTCTGATTGAAAAATTGGACGGGAGTATGTAATTGCGGTAGGGGAGAGCGGTGCAAAATGGCATACCGGGGCAAAATGGTTCGAAATAGTCAAATAAAGTCCCCAGTATCATAGAATTAGGGCAAAATGGGACAAGAGAAAGTCCCATCGAAGTAGATTTTCTTGCTGTCCCATTTTGCCCCAATACCATTCTGCCCTGGTCCCATTGTGCGTGAATACCATTTTGCCCCGGTATGCCGTTCTGCCCCGCTCTCCCCTATGTAACGAGCGTTATTAACGATCGGGTTGATTAATAAATACAAGTCCGTTGGAATAGGCGGGTCCGCAGTTTGCGTGCAGTAACGTAGAGCTCGAATTGAGCGGTTGACGAATTGATTCGATAATTAAGGAGACCTTCGATAGACATAGACGTCGAGGCGAGAAGAGAAACCGCGGTGTCGCCTTGACGAGGTTCACCCGCGAGCGCTTCGTCGTATTACACGGGATAACTTGAGCGGGCGGTAGTGGCGAAGTTTCGAGGCGAGAGAGAGAGAGAGAGAGAGAGTCAGCGCGGACAAAGTTACGATTAGGTAGTGTACCGGGTTGTAGTCAAAGTTTCCCGAGGAGTGAAACCACCGGTCCGAAGTGAGTTCTCCACTGTTACTTACCTCAATACGCCCCCCACCCCCTTCGCCTCCCCCCGCCGTCAACGCTCATGCTGACCTTTCCTATTCCGTTGACCGCGACAATAACGAGGCGAACGAGTTGACAACGTTCGTGAGCGTAACCCTTTCTCGATTATGATTGATCGCCACTAACAGTTATAGACATCGCCGTAGGCTTAGTCAACTCAGCTTAATCAATAAATGTTCTATGGAACTTCATTCAACATCGTTGTGGATCTTTTGTCGCAGTAACGCTCTGCAGTACGAACGATGGCCATGAAATTTAAAAATTAAAGATTTTTTTCATCTCATACATTTTGGGCATGGTCCATTTTGCCCCAAATGCGAATTGCGCGACTGCCCAATTTGCCCCGTTCGCCCATTTTCCCACCTTCCCCTATATCTTCCATATCAACGGTCGAACCCAACGTTCGAAGATGCTCGAGCGTGAGATCTCAACGCGTAATTGGCTCTGGCGGTGTTCAAGTGCCTTTCGGAGTCAGACATCGAGTGCATCAGAATCCGTGGTATGCGCGTCGAGTTTGGCTCTCTAAGACGACAGTAGAACCGATTGTGCTTGTGGTCGACCGTCGTCCCCATTTGCGCGGACCAATGTTTTGTTTGCATCGCGGGCCTCGCGATCTTCTCTCCGTCCCCGGTATATTCCGTGTACAATGCGACGTACGCGGCACATAGAGAAAGAGAGAGTGCGCGAAGCGAAACCGAGGGCAAATTGGATCTAATTCTACGGGCGTCTATTAGATAACGATGTCCTATTCAGCGTCAGCGCGGCGGATTCTCCGGTAGTGCATGGGCATCTTGTTCCGGATGTGCCTATAGTCTACCAGTGACTCGAGCTCGCTACGGCACATGCATAGAGATATAGTAGACTTGCACATATATATATATAATATGCGTATCACAGAGGCAAAGGTAATCGTAATGTCGAGAGCTCCGCATCTCGACTGCGGCCCTCTTTAAGTGTCGCGTCGCGTAAGCTCTAACATCGGGCATCTCTGGCTTGTGAACTCGTCCCTCCCGGTTGCTTCTAACAATACGATTATGACGAGTGAGAAGCGGAATGCGATATAGCCGAGGGAAGATGGTCGAGTGCCGTTGGAAGTTAGACAAAGCTATGTGGGCGAAGGTACGGCAAGGGATGGAGTCGAGAGGGTTTAGAGAGGCGAGAGAGGATGCGTAGAAGGATTTAACGGCGAGCCCTTTCCCCTCAGCGATCGCTTCCACCCTCCGGTTACTCTCCTTCAGTCTGCCGGCACACAATTGCGTGACAATGCGACGAAGCCAGGCCATGGATTGGCCAGGCTCGAGAACGGCGAGAGAGAGAGATATCTCGAGGGGGATGGTGTTGCGAACGCAGCGGCAACCCTCCGTCGCTCTTACCCTACTGCAACGGGAACGATCTAGGTTGGGTTAGCCAAGAGCATGGTAAGCTGTCCCTCCTATGTCTCACGTCCGTCCGTTCGCGTACGCTTGGCGAGAACCATAGCCGTAATGCCGGACGTACAACGCCGCGTCTACATTAAGTACAATCCCGCACAATCCCACCCCTCGCCCCCCTTCGACATACATACACATACCGAACAATACGCTACAGAGCCACCGCCGTAGTCTCTCGCACCTCCGTATACAACTATGCATGCCATAGCGGACAGTGAATATACGCGCGGCAACGAGAGAGTCCACAGCAATATTGTATACGGAAACGCAACACGTTTCTCCCGATCGTGCGACTGGCTAACAGTAATAGCGCGCCGCAAGCATGAAGCGCGTACAGCAGCTTGGGAGAATGAACCCGCCTACGGATCTGGGCCAGTTTCTCCCAACCACCCAATCCGCAACCCAATCCCAACCACAAAATCGGTTTCCATACTCCGAACCTTTCACGGCTGGATGTCACTCTCCTAGCTCGGGCAATGTCCGAGTCGGGATTTGGAACCTCCTCAGAACGCTAACAGAGCCTATTTCCTTTGTGGTACAAAAGCCGCCACCCTTCGCAGAACCTGGGACAGCCTCTTTGCAAAATTTACCACCACCATAGAGCCTCCACGTGCTCTACTGTAACCTCCTTTAACGCTCGCGCAATTCTTTTCGACCTACTGTCCCCTACTATATCCTTCATTCAGCCTATCAAAATCCTTTTCGCCCTATTGTACCCTGCATTCATCCTGATAAACTTTATTTCGCTCCAGTATACTCTTCGGCGACCTCCCAGACTTCCCTTTGCCCTTTGCCCTCCGTTGAATCTCCCAAATTTGACTTGGATAATCAGGTTCCCAACAAAGCCTCCTGGACTCTCCGTTTAAATGCAAATAATTGCGAATTACCGCCAGGTGGCTTCGAGGATGAAGTGTTTCTCCCGGAAGCGGTCCGATACCTAGCAAGTTACTATATAAGAGTCACTCTTTTGATTATGATGAGCGACACCTCGAAAGAGTAGACAGGACGAGAGATTTGGGCGTACTTGTCGACAGCAAATTAACCTTTACGCCACACGTCGAGAACATAACTAGTAGAGCGCTTCGTACACTCGGATTCATTGGAAGGTTTACGGGCGACTTCCAGCACGCTGAACTCTGAGGACATTATATTTAGCAATGGTCCGACCGATCATAAACTTCGCCTCTGAAGTGTGGACTCCTCTCTTCACGGTGCACTCCCGTAGACTCGACACGGTACAACATAAATTCCTGAGGATGGCTGCGTACAAGCTAGGATGGCCAATGCGCCGAGAGGATCGTGATAACTCAAGAACTGCGGAAAAGCTCGGAATTCCGAGTCTACAATCTTTGAGAAAGCAAGGAGATATAATATTTCTCTGAAAGCTAGTCGCAGGCCTAATTGACTGCCAAGAATTGACACAAAAACTTAGATGCCGTCGCCCGCAAGACAGAGAACTGAGGAGTACACCAACTTTTGTTATCAAAAACTTATAATAATGTAAAAGGGTTTTCCCGTTAAATAATAAATAAATAATACAAGTTAGCCTATCATAGGTAGGATGGTTAGGTAGGATAAGTAGAATAGGTTGAAAATTGAGGCGTTACTGAATAAGTTTCTCAAACCCTGTCCAGTAGTTAAGTGCACAAAATATTTTTTTCGAGTCAACCGAATTTTTTTTTCAGTGTGATTCATAATTATATTATAAGTTGCCGTTGATATCGTATAAGAAATGAATTACAATAATGAATCGCAACGAGTCAATAGTATTTTCACGTTCATCAACCATTACGTATTCCTTCATACACTCTCCATAGTCTAAACAACGGCTCTAAAGGGTCTGTGAGGTCCCCGGAGCAGCTCCAGAATAGGCTATAAGCAGAGTCCGGAGGTTCCACGGCGTGTCGAGATGGGAGCAAAAGGAGGCTTCGTAGGTTCTGTACACCCTACGGAACTCCGCATAGAGTTCAAATGTTCACTTCCAGCCACATTGGGTGTTCTACGGAGCTTCCAATTTATACGTGCCGCTTCCGTGTCGCGCCCTCGCTGGAGCCTCCGGACTCCGTGATTGTTGCCGCGAGAAAATTCACTCGCAAGGGGGCTTGGAGGCCTCGCGGGGGCTGAGAAAATTTTGAATCGGGTGGCCTCTTTGCACTATGTACCGTGACCCATCCATGTATTTCCTTGCGCGCATGTCTGTATGCGAAATTTCATGCATCGATAAACGCGCTGACGATCCGGATTTCGAGCGATTGGGAAGAGATGGAGGAAGATAAAAAAGCTTATTAGGAGCGGATAAAGTTTCAGGGCAACTCATAGAAACCCGATGACAACCTGTCGTCGATTTCCACTCGAGACGGGACGGGAGAACCCGGTGCAATATCAGCATGTCGAAGTCGTATCATCTGGATTTGAAGGAAGCGCCTGTACTCCAGTTCGCCAATCGAGGTTAGACGAGCTCGGACATGAACCCTTCAAGCCGCAGATCTCTCGTGCGCTCTCGTCCCTCTCCCACCTTTCACCTCGACGGATTCGCCTCTGCCCTCACTCACGTCCGACAATTTCATGTGGAGTGGGTTTACCCGCGATAGAAGTGCAAATTGCTATCATCTCGAGCGCTTCGAGTCCGCGTCACGTGGATTATGTACAATATACCTCTATGCATGTGAATGTATACATACATGATATACACAAATATATATATAGTCGGAGAGCTCGATGGAGCAGAAGCAGGAAGTGCGAGGGTGTCACAGATATGCCCCCCTTCGTTATTTGCCGCTCTCTCGGTCTCTCGTCCGCCCGGCGCCGGACGATAGAACGGACAAGCAAGCGCCTGCATAGCATGCACAACGGTGAAGCGCGTTTCACTTCCGGCTTCTAGTCTTGTGTGTAGCCTCTCGCTCTGTCCCCCCTTCGGCCCGACGAGCAACCTCTCTATATTCGCCCGCCCCGACGGGATGACGAGCGACGAGTGACGCGGCAGAGGAACGTGAGAATTATCGATGTACATCGACAGACTCATATGCATTATCGATCCTGGCGATGTTGTTGTTATCATTATGCGCGCACGCGAGCACCGAACCGATTTCGAATTACGTTTAACGATTTGTGCAAATACATTCTACTGTGTGCTCATTGTTATAGCGATATAGAATCAAACAGGCCGGCTGGGGGGGGCTGATGTTGATCCGTTGTTATAACACGCAATGGAGTAGTTTGTCCAGATCGTTGTTGAAGGCGCTTACGCATCTCTTCTCCCGGCACGAGAGACCCGAGAGAGCCTCCGCCGATGCTCGGAGGGGCCGAAAAGCCCTTCAGCTTGCGCTCAAAAACCGAGAGGCTAACGAACGGATTTGCATTCAATAATGAAAGGAGAGAAGAGAGAAGTGGGCCCACCCCCGCGGGATCGTCGCTACAAGGGTTTCCGTGCGGCGTCGTCGAGATATATACACTCTCGAAGCCTTACACGTACAGAGAAAGCGCCGGGGCACGCGGCTGTGCGTTGCGACGAGCCGTTTGCCCCTTCTTGATTAATAATACAACTTAAAACCCAAGGCCCGTTCATTGTCTTAGCTTTTCTATAGGCGGACGGGGGAGAGAAGGGCGAAACTCTCGAACGACCCAACGAGGGATGACTCAGAATACTCTCTTTCGCCGGAGTCTCGTTCAATCTACACTCCCTTTCGCTCCTCAAACGAGGGCCAACCGGCTCTCATTGTACCTTATCCCCGTAATACTTTGAGGCATCCTCCGCGACCTTCGGTCCCGAAGCTATAAAACCGAAACGTGCACCACCGATAACACGATGGAAGACGAAAATATGAGAATGGAGGTCTCTTCGGAGAATCGACGGATGACTCGGGTAAATAAAAAAGCTGGCTCCATTTTAGACACATTCTCTAGTTGAATTGAACGGTAGAGTAAAGGAAAATGTTCAAAATACATAGTACCGACGGGAAGTTCTGCTGCATCAAGCGCTACGTTAAATTTCATGGAAGATTGCGATGGAAATTCGATGCAGAGTTCATTAAAAACTGTAATCGATACCGTAGAAAAATGTACCATTCAATAAGTAAAAAAAGCTTTTTTGCAAAAAAAATCTTCTACAATTGGTTGATTCGCCGGAAACAAATTTATATTTTCCTCGTGTCATCATCGAAATAATCGAGACAATGGAAGTTGCGGCCGAGACGACGAGCCCGCTTTGAGGTTTACGTGAGGTAGCCTCTCGATAGTCGATTAAAGACACCCACTCGAGATGTGTAGCGAGCATCTCTCGGCCGCTTCTATCGCGAGTACTCCAGAGTCTGGCGCACTCTACTTTCCTCAGGCTCTCCGGTTCTCTCATCCGGTATGTCTCGGGCTTACGTTGCGCAAGCACCGCAGTAGCGGCAAGCAGCGGTGGAAGGAGCGAGGCGAGAGAGAAAACGCCCTCGGGTTGCACGTTCCAACAACGAGAGAGACTATGCAACTCGGAGAGGCAGAGAGTTTCCGTGTGTACAACGCCGGGGGTTGCAATGTAGGAAGGGGTGGCGGTGGGGCCACGTCGAGGCGGTGAGAGACTCCGCGGCCGATGCTTCTCTTGCAGAAGAGCATCACAAACCGCGCGGCTTATACAAGCATCTCCACTCTCTTAACTCGCGAGAGCCTCAAACGGTGGAGTCCCTCACGCACACAATCCCACACACACATACGTACACACGAAGAAGTTGCAAATTTTAGCTATGTAAACGTCGCTCTAAACTTGCCCAGTCCCTGCCCCCCCAAATGTGGGCAACAGAGAGATCAGTTGCATTCACCGTTTCAGTGATGGATCCGTCATTGGGGAAGCGCATGCATAATCGTTATTCTTTCAACCCGGGAAGAAATTGATGTCAGGCTTCCCGTAGGCTTAGCGGCACCTGCTAAGACATGGCTAGGGCCTGATCCGGCGATGCTGATGGAATCCTGGTGAGGCCCTGACAAAATACGGTTGGGGTGCCCGACGAAGAACCCCTTTTGTCAAGAAGGCTGATGCCGCCCTGACCGGGATCTTGCTGATGACGTCCGAAGAGGACTTGTCCGTCTCGGGCATGTAGATGAACCCGCCAAATAAATTGCAATGACCCTAAGACATGGCTAGGGCCTGATCCGGCGAAGCTGATGCAGTGGTGAGGGCCTGACAAGATACGGATGGGATGCCCGAGAAGAAATCGATGTCAGTCTTCCCGATGGCTCATTGGCATCTGCTAAGACATGGCTAGGGCCTGATCCGGCGAAGCTGATGGAATCCTGGTGAGGGCCTGACAAAATACGGATGGGCGTGACCGACGCAGAACCCCGTTTCTCAATAAGGCTTATGACACCCTGACCGAAATCTTGCTGATGACGTCCCAAGAGGGCTTGCCCGTCGCGGGCATGTAGATAAACCCGCCAAATGAATTGCAATGACCCTAAGACATGGCTTAGACATGGCTAGGACCTGATCCGGCGAAGCAGATGCATTCCTGGTGAGGGCCTGACAAAATACGGATGGGGTGCCCGACAAAGAACCCCGTATCTTAATGAGGCTGATGCCGCCCTGACCGGGATCTTGCTGATGACGTCCGAAGAGGACTTGTCCATCTCGGGCATGTAGATGAACCCACCAAATGAATTGCAATGACCCTAACGCGGCAAGAGCTTCAAAAATGCGAAACGCGTGAGCGGGGGTGTGTCGGGTGGTGAAATGGGGGAGGGACCAGCTAGGGATTACGATTGAAACAAACGAACAAAGCTCTCGCTAGTCTGTAGGATAGACGCACCGACGGCGTTTCCGCGTTTCTATACCCAACAAAACTACGCCGGCGAGTCCGGGCCAAAGATCCGGAGATTGGCGAGACGAGAGACGAAAAAGAACTAACAAGCCCGCGGAATGGGTAACAACGCGAACAATGTCGTCGGCGAGCCTCGAACCCGCTTCTCATTCTCTCGTTGGCCAGGCTCCAAACCCTTTGATTTTTCACAAAAAAAAAAAAAAAAAAAAAAAAAAAAAAAAACAGCAATAGACGAGACGCTCCATGTAGCCCGCGAGAGAAAACAGCTCTCGCAACGGTCGTTCCGTTTTGCGAGAGAGGGAAAGAATTTGGAAAAAAAATGTTTGCCCACGGCAGTGCTGAACCCACGCGCCCAGCAAACCAACCCCCTCACTCGATACTCAATTTTTCAACGGCATAATTGGATATTTTACATGCAATAGCATCACTGCATACTCCTTTTTTTTATTTGGTTCTCGTATTCACGAGAGCCTCTCGACGGAGTTTTGCCCAGCGGATAAATGTATATCCACCGAAGGGTATCAAACCCTCCTCCCCTCTCGCGAGCTCACTGCCAACGCAGCTATCGTTCCTCTCTCCGCTAATGGATAAGCGGATATGGATCCGCGAACGAACGAGAGCTGAGCTCTCCTCTTGCGCGAGCGCTTAACCGGTCTCGCCGAAGCATTGTTTCAATTTCCCATCGCATAATCGCTCACCTGCTGGCCAAAGCAATTTCGCGGATAGGAGGCGGCAAGGCTTTTGGTAATGGAGCGGGCGGACGGACGGTTGGTTCCGCTCTCCCCCGTGAACGATTTGCGTAATACGGCCACCACCGAGTGGAGACCGTGAGCTTCTCTCTATAATGCCATCCCTCTACTTCGGAACGAGCCCCCTTCGACCCTCGACACCCCTCCGCTTCTCCACCGGAATCGACTCCATCCTCCTCCTCGTCGCCTCTCCCTCGCTCCCCTTATCTCTCGACATTATCCAATTATATATACTCGATTTCGAGCGCATTGAAGCCACTGTGTGGTCGCACAATGGATTGCGTGGGCATGTCTGCTGTTTCCGATAGCCATCCGAGTAAATACAAGTTATTTTAACCCTTCCACTTCTTTCATTCCGTCCGACGTACGGATTATTCAGAAGAGTTCCATTCAGGCTGCGTCGGATTTGCCGCAGTTGATCATCAACGCCTCACGCAAATAAGGATCCTAATGATAAAGTAACGAGTTGCCGCACATCCGTAGCATCTGTTGCTCAATTTTTCAGACGTGATATCATTCGGATCAGTTGAATGGCGAGAATAGCGGAGTGGTGCGCAAGAGGGAGTATCGACGATGTATACGCCAGACGATGCGAGAACTAACGCTCGACATCCGTTTGTCGGGAATCGAAACATTCGCGAAACGTATAACGAGTGTTCCGGTTCGGGTTGAATCGACGCCGCCGGTATACGCTTTTCCAACCAAAGATTTATCGTTCGCGGTCGCAGAAACCGTTCGCCGGTTTTAACCAGCCGCAGGGACGCTGCCTACCCGCTTCGTACAGCGACCATATCCGCTTGTGCGTTACGTCCTCCATCGCGCGCTCACTCCTACTCGGGATACGCTAAATTCGCGTAATTGAATTCCAACGGGACGAGGGGAGCGCGCACCGCTGATGCGCGCGGGTCGTACCGGAAGGGGGTACACCGGTCGCGTATTATTGGGTCAGGGGATGCTGGAGGAACCTTGGCCATTTCCCATGCAAATTGAGTAGACGAGGTGGGCCGCAGCCCCTGAGTCCGTTAGGCAGTCAACCGGCTCCTAGAACGCCAAGGTACGCATAGAGGCATAACCGCAAGACGGACTCGCTGTGGGCTCCGCGCCATCTCTCATGCAGTCCGAATTATCCTTGAGGCTCTCTTGGAGAATTCTCCAGAAGAGCGGTCAAACGAAAAAGCAAAACGGAAAGACTGTTCGTGGCAGATGCATTGGCGAACGACTGTTGCGACGAATAATCGTAAATAAGCAAGATAATACGGCAATCTAA
This sequence comes from Ischnus inquisitorius, assembly GCA_963924025.1. NCBI lineage: Eukaryota > Metazoa > Arthropoda > Insecta > Hymenoptera > Ichneumonidae > Ischnus > Ischnus inquisitorius. The sequence goes on from OZ001249.1 coordinate 3,802,074, forward strand.
TCAACATTGATCAACAACGTCATCAACAAAACGACGGAACCGGCCAGGTGAAGATTTTACGGGCCTTATTTGTAAAAGTTTCAATTACTTTAACCGACAATTGATCATTGATGATCAAGGTCTATTGTGGCCAACTGTCTAGCCATGGCATTGCAGTCGTATCTGCAAATACTGATTATTCATATTCATTACGATATATCAATAGGTGATAATCCTATCAAGGTAATACAGATGACTTCTGCAAAAGCAAGCATGGTGTTTAGTTTAAGTAATTGAATTTTCTTGTCGGTAGTAAGGTTATTCCTGATTTTTCGAAAACTATTCATTGAGATTTAGCGATGCCGAATCTGACCTTACGCCAGATGACGTTTCTGGAATATGTTGATCTTGGGAGCAAAAGAACCAAATGGAGATGATGAAACAGAAATAAATTGGGACAAATGGACAATGAAGTTTGTATGCCTGTAAGTAACTATTTTTTAAGTATGCCACATGTGCTTGTAATAATTATCACTTGCGCTATCGAAAAAAACGCAAAGTGCTTCACAACCTTATCACTTGAAGTCGCGTTCCTTTGTCTACGCGACTTGCCTTGCATAATGACCTAGTGAAAATTGACTCATTCGAACGGGACTCACCGTTCTGTGCAGTTGCAAGCATCGTGACAAAAAGAAAACGATAAATAATACGGGAAACTTATCGCGAAAAATGTTTTTTCTCATATGCATGAGCCTCGTTGAATTGTGTTTCGCGAATGATTCGACTGAGCGGGTAAGATTTCTCCTCGTGCCGATAAACTTCTTCTCGTTGACTTCTGATCAGCAGTCATTTGCGCTTGTTTTTGGTGCCACAGATCAACAATCTCACGACAGCGGGGAACGTCACGTTCGAATTGATTGACAATCCGTACATTGCGCTGTCCGAAACGGACGATGGAAAGCCAGATAGCATTGAGTATCTGCAGACAATCACACCGGACACCGAACTGATGGTGAGAGCAAGTTAATTGATCGAGTTTTTGTCCTTTCGTCGTCGGTCGTTCGATTATGATTTGTTCGAAGGTTCGAGTTTTCTATGTTGACGATGACGGTTCTTCGGATGACAGCGAGGAGGATGATGATTTATTGAATTTGTGCGAGCTCCTCGACAATGCTTTATTCAAACCGGAGTCCTCCGAAGCCCAACATAACATGGCATCACATTTCGGCATGAATGGCTCGTTGTGCCCCATCGTACCGGTAATTGCATCTGCGGAAATCGTTGCAAGCAAACTGCTGCATACTTTCCGATTTTCTGTATACTATTCGTTGTGTTCCTTTCGCATGTCGTCTTTATCGGCACATTTTAGTCATGCCATTTAATGATGCCGGGTCTTGAAACGGTGGCGCAACCGATCGTTTTGATCGCGACCTTGAAACTCGTTGCAGTGTTCGCCGGCGATGGTTACCGTTATCGAGCACCTCAATTGCCTTTCTTGTAACGCTCGTCATGATTGTGAGGGTTTTATGTTCTTCGAGTCCGAACTGCGCGTAGAGCAAAAAGGCCGCATTTCTGGGTTACAAAAGAATTATTTCGCAAACGTGTAAAAATTGCTGAAAGAGTGTAATAATCGAATTCTGTTCTCGAAATAGAGTGAATCAACGCGGAGAGTTAATTCTTCGTAGTTAAAAGTTGGTTATCAACATCCATTTTCAGTCGAAAGTTCTCGACTTTTGTTAATCTTAATTTTCTTTTAATTTTTAGGGCGTGAAGGAATTGACGGAACTTCCGGTTAACGTCACGACGAAGGATTTCGGCTGTGTTACAGCCTATCGGATGAGAGTAATGGCGGGAAACAATGCGTCGGAAGCCGACGCCATAATGAAGATAAGGGTGCCTTTGAATGCAGCGGATAAGAACGAAACGTGCATCGAGAACTCGAGCAGTAATCTCGCGATGCCTTCGATTGTCTTCAGTATCGTTGTTGGCTTGTTTACTATTGAGTCTAATTATTGATACGACCATAGGTCACTCATTGATATGTCCAACGTATCAATGATTGAGAGTGGATTATTCATGTATACCTATTTTTCAACAATAACAGATCAATGCGTTCGAGATAATTAATATTATATGTATAATACAACGTAAAAATAATTTATTTAAAGATGTACGGGCGCGAAACGGTGCTCAACGCGCTCAAATGTGAGAATTCAGAGACAATTTCGATCACTTCTCGATGGAATAAAAATCTGAAAAAAATCAAGCATGTAAAAAGTGTTGAAATGATTAACCTCGCATAATAATAATTCCAAAATGTTATCAACAAATAGATTTAAAAAAATTGTTCAACAAATTATCCGTCAACCTAAATTTTTTTTAGATAAAAATTATATATAAAAAATGTTCATACATTTTTTTTTTTTTTTTCTTCAAAAATGCGTGTCAAATCACGAATTTTGGATGTGTGTTTGTCACAAGGCCAACCATTACACCCGACAAGTTTCGAAAAGATTGATCAAATATATTCGCATATACAGCCCAAACATGAAAAAAAACCAAATTCCGATGGTTTCAAAAAATTCATGTGTTCGAAAAAATGTACACATCATTTTCATGCGAAAAAGAGTAAGGTTGACGAATCATTTATTGAACAATTATTTTTTTCATTTATGTGTTAATAACATTTTGGAATTATTTTAATCGAAAATTAGTCTTTTCAGCACCTTTTATATGCTTGATTTTTTTCAGATTTTTGCTCCATTGAGAAGTGGTCGAAATTACCTTTGAATTTTCACTTTCGAGCGCGTTGAGCACCGTCTCGAGCCCGTACATCCTTAAGCATATGCGTAACGGGTCATGCCGCGAGTTCTTTCGCTGTTAAAGGTTGTCATCAAATCGACATGTTACGATTCCTTCACCGAAATTGCAATAGTCGATAATCATACACATTGTTAATCCAAGAAAATTTCATTATTCAGTAATCCCGTATTTTCTGTTCATCTTCATTTTCCATTTATCGCGAATCGCGTTAATACACAGCGAGGAAACTGGGACAACAAAGGATTACCCGCGATTAGCATCTAAACTTTGAACTGCGTTGTTCGTGACCTATTTCTCCTCTCGGACTGCAGCTGGAAACCGTTTCGCCCCGCGCGTCTTCGCGGAACCCAACGGGAGGGTCGAGGAAAGAGAAAGAGGATTGTTCGACGCTCGCGGAGAACAAAACGCCCGTGGCGCTACGCCTATTTAATTAGCTTTGCGAGATAAAAGGGATAAAAGTTCATTTGGCGAGTGCTCCGGCAGCGATTTCTCGCGCGCCTCCGAAGCGCGAAGAAGGGATGAAAAAAGAAGGGAGAAAAATCCAGAAAAACCAGCAAGGCGTAAGAAACGTAGGAAAGGCGCGGGAGGGAAACGCCGTGGAACGACGAAAATATTCGATGGATCGCATTTAGAGTAAACTGTAGTTTCGCGACTTGGAGACTCTCGGAGTCGAATTCTGCGCCGCAGCGCCTGACAAGTGCCTGTTTGATATTCTCGCTTATTCGATCCTAGCGCAGAGAGCGCCGAACTCTGACTTTCATAAAGCTCGCCGAATCGTCGAAGGGTAATCGGAGAGAGGCCGAAGCCAGCGCAGAGAGCTCACAGGCGAAACGGGAGTGGAAGAAAAGGCTCTCAAGAGAGGGGAAACTATCGGAGCTTACGATAAACTATTCCGTCATAGCCGTGTACAGCCTCCTCGTCTCTCGCGCGCTTCGTTACGTTTCTTTCGCTTCTTTTTTTTCCGGTTCTTCCTTCATCTCTCTTTCTCCCGCAGCGTTGGCATGAAAGCGGTGCTTTCCATAATCCCGGTGGGCGAGTGAACGCATTCGACGTCTACCGGGCCGAGGCAATGGGCTCTCCTGCGATCGTTCTCGACGTCTTCTTTTCTCTTCTCTTTTTGTCGACGAGACACAGAAAGCGAGACGCACGCATTCCCACTCTCGGCGAATATCTCTCTCGCTTCGTCATGAAAGATTCAACGCGATACGCTCGCGAAATGAGTATCGATTGAATCGATAAGCGGTGGCCCGCGCGCGGCAACGAAATATAAATCGATACGCCGTCCGCGCGAAAGCTCGAGAAACGAAGCGAAAAAGGAAATAAACGTGCGGAAGGAAGAAAAAAGATTCGATGCAGTGTAATCCGTATAAATAAAAGACGATTGCCGAGGATACAATCCTGGATGACTCTGATTTTCTGCTCGGCCATCCTCGCCCGGTGCGAGGATAATCGAGCAATCACGCGAATCTATCCGGACAAAGGACGAGCACATGGAAAAATGAAGCCATCGAATGCGAAAGATAATCGGGAGTTCTCCAGAAATCCCTTTGAAGCCAATGCAAACTTATGGAATATGAAACCACAGATGGATGTAATCGCATGGTTTTTTTTTGCGAACTAAAGAAATGAAGACAGAGCGGTCAACCGGGAATGTTGGGGTATCGCCTGAGGGAATCAGTTGACTATCTGCCCGAGCGATCATCGTCCCAATGTGGGTACTGTAGCAGTGTGCAGCCAGAAGCTACAGCGTCCACTCGCCGAGAGCGTATCTTCGTTCCCGAACTCGCCGTCGAAGAATTTTCTCCCTTGTATCCGTCGATGGAGGAGTTCGGGGCAACGGGCGGCACGACTCACCGTACGTCTACGTCGAAGCGTTTCCCGTGCCATTTCCACGCGCGATTTATTGATCCACGCACGAATCCACCCGATGGGCAATAGCCGAGAGCGCGACTACGGGATTCTGACGCGCCACATAGACTGCCGGAGGTTCTCTTTTGTCTCGCGTTTATATCGACACTGATACTTACCGAGCAGAAATTGACATCGGGTCGTCATCGAGTCCGCATAAAGCACTGCCCCGAGTCACGAGGCTCTGATAAAGCAACTTATCGAGCCATGATCGAGGGTACAAGGCAGTTATCATTTGCCGTATTAGTCGTCAGTCGCCCGACAAGGTAGTCAAAGCTTATGAACAGAAGCATCGTTTTATCCAGAGCTGGGCAAAAGCTATAAGTACCTACTTGGTTTACACAAGTACTTAAGTACCTGGGCTAATGGGTGTATACGGTATTCGTAGAGAGCTCCTGTCCTAGCATACTGAGTAGTCACGGAACCTCTCCTTTGCTGTACTTGCCTGTACCAAGCAGGTTCGTATAGCCCAGCTCTGGTTTTATCTAATCCATGATTAACTAAACACACTTAGCACTCCACAATTGTTGAGCTTGCTGGTTCTGAGTCCAACCACATCATTCGTTAATTGGGAATGGCGAAGTCAATGTAGCGGATCAACATTCGGAAGTTTACTTGGTGTAGATGAAAAGAGATCAGGGTTATTTCGTCAGACACCCCTGCCTCTACCTTATCCTCAGCAAAGCTGCATCAGCCTTGTCGGATCAGCGTCCTGATGAAGCCGCGGGAACGTCAACCCGTGCTCGCGTTAAGCATATTCCAAGACACGGTTCACCGAGAACCACAAAGTACCATTTCGTGTATCATCACCATTTCATTCTTTTGACGGTAGAGATTTCCGACGATAGCTCGACGCTGATTAGCATTCAAAAACGATAGGATCCCCGTATTTGGCAATCTTACCTGTATCCGGCAGTGAGCGGTAATACGTCTCGAGCGTATGACACTCGTTAGGTTAATTGGAATTTTCAATCGCGTCACCTCGCCGAACCTGGTTCGATCCTTCGAGCTATTCGGGGCGCTACGAAGAAAGGGCTCTCCTCCGAATTAGCGGATGGGAAGGATAGAAGAGCAAGAGCTTCGGGGCAAAAGGAAGCGCGAGGGAGCAGGAGTCTCGTATATTTTTCGTTTCCAACCGCGCAGAGCTTATTTATAAGCCAGAGACCGGGTAATATAGCCACGAGCCGGTGTAAGAAAGTTGCGACTACCAGCGCTTGAGAGAAGAGTGTATATACCATAGTCAAGCCGAAGAATAAGAAGAACCGGGCACCGGGCGGGAGCCGCCGCGGCAGCATCAGAGTGGAGCTTGTAAAAATACGTCCGGAGCTTAATAAAACCGTAACTTACAAATTTATTCAAATATATGCTAACCGACATTACGAACGTTCTCCATTCAAATTGACGTTAAATCATATCGTCCGCCAATTTACATTGGACGGAGAGTGAGAAAGCGGGCAAGATGAGCAAAAGGAACGAAAAAAAACGAGGAAGAAAGGAGAAAATGGAGAGGAAGGATCTGGCGGAGTGAGGCGAAGAGAGAGCAAGGCTGTAGGGACTTCAATTCTCACTCTTTATTACCAGCTTTCCCATTAACGGAGTACGTCGAGTGGATGGAAAGAAAAGGAAGAAGGAGGAGAAAAAAAATTGGACTGCACGGCGGGGCATTGGCTCCTACGGGACAAGAATCGGTGATCGATTCGATACTCTCGCGATGCATTCGTTCGAGCTCCGTTCCAATGTCGTCCCTTTTTCGTGAATAACGTTTTTCTTTTTCTCTTCTCGTCGATATGCGACTGTATATAAGCCGGTAGCTTCGCGGAGGGGAAGAACTATGAAGCAAAGTCAGGCAATCTTCGAGTCAATAGAGCGACGTCATAATGACAACGGAAACTGTCTGATTCGCGTTGAGAGTGTAGAATCGAAACTGAACAAAGGTACTTCTATAGGCGGAGATCGGAGCGCCGAATGGGGCGGCGGAGCGGGAGAGAACAGAGGAGCAAAATCGCGGCAGAGTAAGCCAGGAACGACTTTGCGTTACGAATTAAGTGGCTCTTGTGAGCTGTAATTGCCGCAGTTCGGCCGTTCCATTAGAGATTTAAATATTGATTTCGGTGCGAGCCTTCGGTAATCGGGTAGCCGATAATGGCATCTCAAAACCGAATTCTGAGCTTTCGAAATGGAAATTCGAGACTCGTCCGCGCGCAGTTGAACTGCAAAGCCTGCCCGTGTGTGCAACTGCAGCGGGGAGAATCGCCTCCGAGTTCTCGTGTACGAATGGGAACGTGACTTCGACGCGCGTGTATCTGTACACTCGACTTTTCGCGAACAAGCGAACTGCGACCCGGCAATTGGGCTAGTTGCGCGGGAATGGAGATGGTAGTTCGCGGAATCGCAGATCAAAGTTACCGCTCGACGTAATCGAGTTAAGTCCAGGCATTGCCGGGTTAATCTGCTCTTCGCTAGTTTCGAAGTTGCGTCGATCGATTTCATTGAAACTCTTTCGATGCGCTGCAACTAGCTCGACCGATGCAGTGCGGATACGGATTCTGCAAATAAAGGGCACCGAAGAAGGAGAAGAAGTGAGTGATTGCGGATATCCGAGCGTGAGTCGAGATTGATGGAACGAACGAGTCGGGTGGAAGCAACGATTTTGAACACTTTTGGGTAACATCAACTTTATGGGCGAATGATTTGCGATCATTAATGGAAATCGCTACAAGGGTGTTGCCTGTTTGAACAGCCTTTGGGATGGCATTGGACGTTCTGATGGTCTCTTTGATGAAGAACATTTTTAGTTACGGGACCAAATTCGGTGCAACCGTTCCTACATAAAAACGTCCAATTTCTCTTCCAAATCGCGAGTCCTTAAAAGACTCGGAGAAACATTCGCAGAAATTCTACACAAGATCCAGAGGGGAGGAGGAAAAGCTTTTGAATAGTGAGACCCCAGCCTACGGGAAGCCCCGTTCCAACGAGGCGCGTTTCCAACCTGTTATCGCTTCGCGAGCCCGCGAAGGCATCGGCTCGAACGAAAACGACGAGGTGACTCGACGTCGCGAGCGTTAATACTCGACTGTGTCAACCGAATGTTGAAAGTTCAAGTCATGCGCCCCCCCCCCCCCCCCCCCCCCCCGAGTAATAATATTGAACGTCACGGGGATACTCGAGGCTTTGATACGAAGCTCCGGGAGCCGGAGGAGAAACTACGTGCGCTCGCAATGCCTGTCGTCGCGTATCGATATTATACTCGACGATGGAGTGTCGGATTTCGAGAAAACTACCGCGCACCGAAGTCTCTCATCCTTGCCTACGCGTGTCCTCGCGAGAAAACACGCTCTCGTCTTCTGCGACACGCCGACAAGCTTCCCCGCGCTCTTGTTATTGATATCCAATATCTCGCCGGCGAAGGAAGAAGAGCTCGATGTGTCGCAGGTAGAGTGGCAAAAAAAACGAAATTGTGTCAAGCCCTTCGCCGAAAGATTCGATCCGATGTGATACAACGAACGATGTTTCGCCCAGGTTCGTCGCTCCGCTCCGATCGCTCAGCCGCCGTTGTCGACGTTACCCTATCTCGTTTACGTGAGCGTAACTCGCCCGGGACGAGCCTCTCATCGGGATCCTAGTCTCTTTCGCTTCAGTGAAAAGCGACTTCTCCGACGATCCACGCGAACACCGCTATCCAGCATCGAGCACTCCCCCTTACATCCCACGGAGAATTCGTTCTATGCCCGCATCGACGCAGCACGCGACCCCTAACCACACCCCGAGGCGTTTATTCCACGGATCCGATCTCGCACGTTACATCAATATTTGTTCACCACCGAGAGAACGCTTCTCCGAACCATCTTTCCGCACTACGGAGAGACGGAGAGATTCCCGTCTATCCTGGTGCGTCTTCGCGACAACTCTCTATCCTCACTTCTTACTCTCGAATTCCTTTTTCAGTCTCTTTTCGTCGAGCCTTTTGTGAAACTTTCTTCGGGAAAATGACAAATTATCCGAAAAAATTCATACGTTTCAAGAAAAATGAACAAATCATTTTCATGAGAAAAAAGAGTTATGTTGCCGGGTAATTTGGTGTAGGGGAGACCGGGGCAAAATGGGGACATCAAAAAAATTGCAGACACGGGGCAAAATGGGGACATCGAAAAAATAGCAAGCACGAGGCAGAATGAGAACATCGAAAGAATCTGAGGTACGGGGCAAAATGGGGACGTGCGAAGAAATTGCACGTACGGGGCAGAATAAGAACGTCGAAAAATTTTAGGCACGGGGTAAAAAGCGGATGTCAGAAACGATTTAAACATGAAGAAGACGAGATCGGCAGAGTTTCCGAATGTGTCTATCGTTTAATATCTATCAAATCTGTTATTGCAAATGTGATAGAAAACATGTGTGTGAAGTTGGCATATCAAAAGTCAGCATATCAAAAATAAAGTGGAGTTCCCTTCGCATGCAACCGAGTTCTATAGTTCTAGACAGTTTTTAACAATAGTTCTCCCAATTTGACCCCTTAAACCGGGTATAGACATATGATATGCTAACTTCCTGTAGCATATCATTTTCACAAAAAACTGTAATCTCACAGATTTTAACGAGCCCGATAGTTCTGTACATAGCACAATAATAGTTCTACCCTTAAACATTAAAAAAAAAAATTTAATTATATCAAACGAACATGTATCACCACCTCGCTACAACGACCCAATACCGTCCGAGGGTTTTCGTAATAAATCCAGTAGGTGAGAGTTCTAGCAGATATTCGAGTTCTACTACTCAATGTGAAAAACATATAAAAAATGATTCCGTGCATATCAAATATACGATTGGGATATGCTGGCTCGAAGAGGCGAGTTCTCGCCTTACTCGCGATTCTAAACGATAGTTCTATCCTTTATCGAGAATCTTGAACAGAGTTCTAGCCGCTAAGAGTCGCGAACATTTTTTTTTTAAATATTTTCGAGCATATCAAGCATGCGATTGTGATACGCTGGCTCGCAGACGTCTGTTCTCGTCTTACTCGCGATTCTAAACGATAGTTCTATCCTTTATCGATAATTTTGAGCAGAGTTCTAGCCGCTGAGAATCGCGAACATTTTTGAAAAAATAATTCGAAGCATATCAAACACACAATTGTGATATGCTGGCGCGCAGACGCCAGTTCTCTTCTTACTCGCGATTCTAAACGATAGTTATAGCCTTTATCGATAATCTTGAACAGAGTTCTAGCTACTGAGAGTCGCAAAATAAGTTATACCCTTGAACAACAAAAAATTGTATATGATGCCAGCAGAGAAAGTGCGTTTTTCCAAAGAATGTGAAACTTGATGCCCGAGCGAAGGTAGCGCGGAAGCTCACAGGAGGTGAAAATGCACTTCTTCCTGAGTGGCATACGCTATTTCTTTCCTCACTATGTTAAATTTACCATATTTTTTCTCCTGCTCAACTACTTTTACTTTCGCTCGTCAAGGATCGATTTCACGAGTCTCAACGACTAGAACTCTGTTCAAGATTATCGATGAAGGCTAGAACTATCATTTAGAATAACAAGTACGGCGAGAACTCGCCTTTTCGAGCCAGCATATCACAATTGTATGTTTGGTATGCTCCGAAATATTTTTTTTTTTATGTTCGCAACTCTAAGCGGCTAGAACTCTGTTCAAGATTATCGATGAAGGTTAGAACTATCATTTAGAGTCACAAGTAAGGCGAGAACTCGCGTCTGCGAGCCAGCATATCACAATTGTATCTTCGGTATGCTCCGAAATATTTTTGTTTAAATGTTCCCGACTCTCAGCGGCTAGAACTCTGTTCAAGATTATCGATGAAGGCTAGAACTATCATTAAGAATCACAAGTAAGGCGAGAACTCGCCTTTTCGAGCCAGCATATCACAATTGTATGTTTGGTATGCTCCGAACTATTTTTTTTTTATATTCGCGGCTCTCAGCGGCTAGAACTCTGTTCAAAATTATCGACGATAGCTAGAACTATCGTTTAGAATCGCGAGTATGGCGAGAACTCGCCTCTCCGAGCCAGCATATCACAATTGTATGTTTGGTATGCGCCGAAATATTTTATTAAAACTGTTCGCGACCCTCAGCGGCTAGAACTTCGTTCAAAATTGTCGACGATAGCTAGAACTATCGTTTAGAATCGCGAGTATGACGAGAACTCGCCTCTCCGAGCCAGCATATCACAATTGTATGTTTGGTTTGCGCCGAAATATTTTTTTAAGAATGTTCGCGACTCTCAGCGGCTAGAACTCTGTTCAAGATTATCGATGAAGGCTAGAACTATTATTCAGAATCACAAGTAAGGCGAGAACTCGCCTTTTCGAGCCAGCATATCACAATTGTATGTTTGGTATGCGCCGAAATATTTTTTTTTTAATGTTCGCCACTCTTAGCGGCTAGAACTCTGTTCAAGATTATCGATGAAGGCTAGAACTATCGTTTAGAATCGCGAGTAAGTCGAGAACTCGCGTCTGCGAGCCAGCATATCACAATTGTATGTTTAGTATGCTCGGCAATATTTTTTTAAAAATGTTCCCGACTCTCAGCGGCTAGAACTCTGTTCAAGATTATCGATGAAGGCTAGAACTATCGTTTAGAATCGCGAGTAAGTCGAGAACTCGCGTCTGCGAGCCAGCATATCACAATTGTATGTTTGGTATGCTCGGAAATATTTTCATTTCTTAATTTCGCGAGTCTCAGCGGCTAGAACTCTGTTCAAAATTATCGACGATAGCTAGAACTATCGTTTAGAATCGCGAGTATGGCGAGAACTCGCCTCTCCGAGCCAGCATATCACAATTGTATGTTTGGTATGCTCCGAAATATTTTTATTTCTTAATTTCGCGAGTCTCAGCGGCTAGAACTCTGTTCAAAATGATCGATAAAGGCTAGAACTATCGTTTAGAATCGCGAGTAAGTCGAGAACTCGCGTCTGCGAGCCAGCATATCACGATTGTATGTTTGGAATGCTCGGAAATATTTTTATTTCTCAATTTCGCGAGTCTCAGCGGCTAGAACTCTGTTCACAATTATCGACGATAGCTAGAACTATCGTTTAGAATCGCGGGTATGGCGAGAACTCGCCTCTCCGAACCAGCATATCACAATTGTATGTTTGGTATGCTCAGAAATATTTTTATTTCTTAATTTCGCGAGTCTCAGCGGCTAGGACTCTGTTCAAAATTATCGATAAAGGCTAGAACTATCTCTTAGAATCGCGAGTAAGTCGAGAACTCGCGTCTGCGAGCCAGCATATCACAATTGTATGTTTGGTATGCTCGGAAATATTTTTATTTCTTAATTTCGCGAGTCTCAGCGGCTAGAACTCTGTTCAAAATTATCGACGATAGCTAGAACTATCGTTTAGAATCGCGAGTATGGCGAGAACTCGCCTCTCCGAGCCAGCATATCACAATTGTATGTTTGGTATGCTCCGAAATATTTTTATTTCTCAATTTCGCGAGTCTCAGCAGCTAGAACTCTGCTCAAAATGATCGATAAAGGCTAGAACTATCGTTTAGAATCGCGAGTAAGTCGAGAACTCGCGTCTGCGAGCCAGCATATCACAATTGTATGTTTGGTATGCTCGGAAATATTTTTATTTCTTAATTTCGCGAGTCTCAGCGGCTAGAACTCTGTTCACAATTATCGACGATAGCTAGAATTATCGTTTAGAATCGCGAGTATGGCGAGAACTCGCCTCTCCGAGCCAGCATATCACAATTGTATGTTTGGTATGCTCGGAAATATTTTCATTTCCTAATTTCGCGAGTCTCAGCGGCTAGAACTCTGTTCAAAATTATCGATAAAGGCTAGAACTATCGTTTAGAATCGCGAGTAAGTCGAGAACTCGCGTCTGCGTGCCAGCATATCACAATTGTATGTTCGGTATGCTCGGAAATATTTTTATTTCTTAATTTCGCGAGTCTCAGCGGCTAGAACTCTGTTCAAAATTATCGACGATAGCTAGAACTATCGTTTAGAATCGCGAGTATGGCGAGAACTCGCCTCTCCGAGCCAGCATATCACGATTGTATGTTTGGTATGCTCCGAAATATTTTTATTTCTTAATTTCGCGAGCCTCAGCGGCTAAAACTCTGTTCAAAATGATCGATAAAAGCTAGAACTATCGTTTAGAATCGCGAGTAAGTCGAGAACTCGCGTCTGCGAGCCAGCATATCACAATTGTATGTTCGGTATGCTCGGCAATATTTTTTTAAAAATGTTCCCGACTCTCAGCGACTAGAACTCTGTTCAAGATTATCGATAAAGGCTAGAACTATCGTTTAGAATCGCGAGTAAGTCGAGAACTCGCGTCTGCGAGCCAGCATATCACAATTGTATGTTTGGTATGCTCGGCAATATTTTTTTAAAAATGTTCCCGACTCTCAGCGGCTAGAACTCTGTTCAAGATTATCGATGAAGGCTAGAACTATCGTTTAGAATCGCGAGTAAGTCGAGAACTCGCGTCTGCGAGCCAGCATATCACAATTGTATGTTTGGTATGCTCGGAAATATTTTTATTTCTTAATTTCGCGAGTCTCAGCGGCTAGAACTCTGTTCACAATTATCGACGATAGCTAGAACTATCGTTTAGAATCGCGAGTATGGCGAGAACTCGCCTCTCCGAGCCAGCATATCACAATTGTATGTTTGGTATGCTCCGAAATATTTTTATTTCTTAATTTCGCGAGTCTCAGCGGCTAGAACTCTGCTCAAAATGATCGATAAAGGCTAGAACTATCGTTTAGAATCGCGAGTAAGTCCAGAACTCGCGTCTGCGAGCCAGCATATCACAATTGTATGTTTGGTATGCTCCGAAATATTTTTATTTCTTAATTTCGCGAGTCTCAGCGGCTAGAACTCTGTTCAAAATGATCGATAAAGGCTAGAACTATCGTTTAGAATCGCGAGTAAGTCGAGAACTCGCGTCTGCGAGCCAGCATATCACAATTGTATGTTTGGTATGCTCCGAAATATTTTTTTTTTTAATTTCGCGAGTCTCAGCGGCTAGAACTCTGTTTAAAATGATCGATAAAGGCTAGAACTATCGTTTAGAATCGCGAGTAAGTCGAGAACTCGCGTCTGCGAGCCAGCATATCACAATTGTATGTTTGGTATGCTCGGAAATATTTTTATTTCTTAATTTCGCGAGTCTCAGCGGCTAGAACTCTGTTCACAATTATCGACGATAGCTAGAACTATCGTTTAGAATCGCGAGTATGACGAGAACTCGCCGCTCCGAGCCAGCATATCACAATTGTATGCTTGGTATGCTCCGAAATATTTTTTTTTAAATGTTCGCGACTCTAAGCGGCTAGAACTCTGTTCAAGATTATCGATGAAGGTTAGAACTATCATTTAGAGTCACAAGTAAGGCGAGAACTCGCGTCTGCGAGCCAGCATATCACAATTGTATGTTTGGTATGCTCGGCAATATTTTTTTTAAATGTTCCCGACTCTCAGCGGCTAGAACTCTGCTCAAGATTATCGATGAAGGCTAGAACTATCGTTTAGAATCGCGAGTAAGTCGAGAACTCGCGTCTGCGAGCCAGCATATCACAATTGTATGTTTGGTATGCTCGGAAATATTTTTATTTCTTAATTTCGCGAGTCTCAGCGGCTAGAACTCTGTTCACAATTATCGACGATAGCTAGAACTATCGTTTAGAATCGCGAGTATGGCGAGAACTCGCCTCTCCGAGCCAGCATATCACAATTGTATGTTTGGTATGCTCCGAAATATTTTTATTTCTTCATTTCGCGCGTCTCAGCGGCTAGAACTCTGTTCAAAATGATCGATAAAAGCTAGAACTATCGTTTAGAATCGCGAGTAAGTCGAGAACTCGCGTCTGCGAGCCAGCATATCACAATTGTATGTTTGGTATGCTCGGACATATTTTCATTTCTTAATTTCGCGAGTCTCAGCGGCTAGAACTCTGTTCACAATTATCGACGATAGCTAGAACTATCGTTTAGAATCGCGAGTATGACGAGAACTCGCCTCTCCGAGCCAGCATATCACAATTGTATGTTTGGTATGCTCCGAAATATTTTTTTTTTAATGTTCGCGACTCTAAGCGGCTAGAACTCTGTTCAAGATTATCGATGAAGGTTAGAACTGTCATTTAGAGTCACAAGTAAGGCGAGAACTCGCGTCTGCGAGCCAGCATATCACAATTGTATGTTTGGTATGCTCGGAAATATTTTTATTTCTTAATTTCGCGAGTCTCAGCGGCTAGAACTCTGTTCAAAATTATCGACGATAGCTAGAACTATCGTTTAGAATCGCGAGTATGGCGAGAACTCGCCTCTCCGAGCCAGCATATCACAATTGTATGTTTGGTATGCTCCGAAATATTTTTATTTCTTAATTTCGCGAGTCTCAGCGGCTAGAACTCTGCTCAAAATGATCGATAAAGGCTAGAACTATCGTTTAGAATCGCGAGTAAGTCGAGAACTCGCGTCTGCGAGCCAGCATATCACAATTGTATGTTTGGTATGCTCCGAAATATTTTTATTTCTTAATTTCGCGAGTCTCAGCGGCTAGAACTCTGCTCAAAATGATCGATAAAGGCTAGAACTATCGTTTAGAATCGCGAGTAAGTCGAGAACTCGCGTCTGCGAGCCAGCATATCACAATTGTATGTTTGGTATGCTCGGAAATATTTTTATTTCTTAATTTCGCGAGTCTCAGCGGCTAGAACTCTGTTCACAATTATCGACGATAGCTAGAACTATCGTTTAGAATCGCGAGTATGGCGAGAACTCGCCTCTCCGAGCCAGCATATCACAATTGTATGTTTGGTATGCTCCGAAATATTTTTATTTCTTCATTTCGCGAGTCTCAGCGGCTAGAACTCTGTTCAAAATGATCGATAAAAGCTAGAACTATCGTTTAGAATCGCGAGTAAGTCGAGAACTCGCGTCTGCGAGCCAGCATATCACAATTGTATGTTTGGTATGCTCGGACATATTTTCATTTCTTAATTTCGCGAGTCTCAGCGGCTAGAACTCTGTTCACAATTATCGACGATAGCTAGAACTATCGTTTAGAATCGCGAGTATGACGAGAACTCGCCTCTCCGAGCCAGCATATCACAATTGTATGTTTGGTATGCTCCGAAATATTTTTTTTTTAATGTTCGCGACTCTAAGCGGCTAGAACTCTGTTCAAGATTATCGATGAAGGTTAGAACTGTCATTTAGAGTCACAAGTAAGGCGAGAACTCGCGTCTGCGAGCCAGCATATCACAATTGTATGTTTGGTATGCTCGGAAATATTTTTATTTCTTAATTTCGCGAGTCTCAGCGGCTAGAACTCTGTTCAAAATTATCGACGATAGCTAGAACTATCGTTTAGAATCGCGAGTATGGCGAGAACTCGCCTCTCCGAGCCAGCATATCACAATTGTATGTTTGGTATGCTCCGAAATATTTTTATTTCTTAATTTCGCGAGTCTCAGCGGCTAGAACTCTGCTCAAAATGATCGATAAAGGCTAGAACTATCGTTTAGAATCGCGAGTAAGTCGAGAACTCGCGTCTGCGAGCCAGCATATCACAATTGTATGTTTGGTATGCTCGGAAATATTTTTATTTCTTAATTTCGCGAGTCTCAGCGGCTAGAACTCTGTTCACAATTATCGACGATAGCTAGAACTATCGTTTAGAATCGCGAGTATGGCGAGAACTCGCCTCTCCGAGCCAGCATATCACAATTGTATGTTTGGTATGCTCCGAAATATTTTTATTTCTTCATTTCGCGAGTCTCAGCGGCTAGAACTCTGTTCAAAATGATCGATAAAAGCTAGAACTATCGTTTAGAATCGCGAGTAAGTCGAGAACTCGCGTCTGCGAGCCAGCATATCACAATTGTATGTTTGGTATGCTCGGACATATTTTCATTTCTTAATTTCGCGAGTCTCAGCGGCTAGAACTCTGTTCACAATTATCGACGATAGCTAGAACTATCGTTTAGAATCGCGAGTATGACGAGAACTCGCCTCTCCGAGCCAGCATATCACAATTGTATGTTTGGTATGCTCCGAAATATTTTTTTTTTAATGTTCGCGACTCTAAGCGGCTAGAACTCTGTTCAAGATTATCGATGAAGGTTAGAACTATCATTTAGAGTCACAAGTAAGGCGAGAACTCGCGTCTGCGAGCCAGCATATCACAATTGTATGTTTGGTATGCTCGGCAATATTTTTTTTAAATGTTCCCGACTCTCAGCGGCTAGAACTCTGTTCAAGATTATCGATGAAGGCTAGAACTATCGTTTAGAATCGCGAGTAAGTCGAGAACTCGCGTCTGCGAGCCAGCATATCACAATTGTATGTTTGGTATGCTCGGAAATATTTTTATTTCTTAATTTCGCGAGTCTCAGCGGCTAGAACTCTGTTCAAAATTATCGACGATAGCTAGAACTATCGTTTAGAACGCGAGTATGGCGAGAACTCGCCTCTCCGAGCCAGCATATCACAATTGTATGTTTGGTATGCTCCGAAATATTTTTATTTCTTAATTTCGCGAGTCTCAGCGGCTAGAACTCTGCTCAAAATGATCGATAAAGGCTAGAACTATCGTTTAGAATCGCGAGTAAGTCGAGAACTCGCGTCTGCGAGCCAGCATATCACAATTGTATGTTTGGTATGCTCGGAAATATTTTTATTTCTAAATTTCGCGAGTCTCAGCGGCTAGAACTCTGTTCAAAATTATCGACGATAGCTAGAACTATCGTTTAGAATCGCGAGTATGGCGAGAACTCGCCTCTCCGAGCCAGCATATCACAATTGTATGTTTGGTATGCTCCGAAATATTTTTATTTCTTAATTTCGCGAGTCTCAGCGGCTAGAACTCTGTTCAAAATGATCGATAAAGGCTAGAACTATCGTTTAGAATCGCGAGTAAGTCGAGAACTCGCGTCTGCGAGCCAGCATATCACAATTGTATGTTTGGTATGCTCGGAAATATTTTTATTTCTTAATTTCGCGAGTCTCAGCGGCTAGAACTCTGTTCACAATTATCGACGATAGCTAGAACTATCGTTTAGAATCGCGAGTATGGCGAGAACTCGTCTCTCCGAGCCAGCATATCACAATTGTATGTTTGGTATGCTCCGAAATATTTTTTTTCAATGTTCGCGATTCTCAGCGGCTAGAACTCTGTTCAAGATTGTCGATGAACGTTAGAACTATCATTTAGAATCACGAGTATGGCGAGAACTCGCCTCTCCGAGCCAGCACATCACAATCGCACGCTTGATATGCTCGAAAATATTTTTTCAAAAAATTTCACGAGTCTCAGCGGCTAGAACTCTGTTCAAGATCATCGATAAAGTCTAGAACTATCATTTAGAATCGCAAGTAAGGCGAGAACTCGCCTTTGCGAGCCAGCATATCACAATTGTATGTTTGGTATGCTCCGAAATATTTTTTTTTTTAATTTCGCGAGTCTCAGCGGCTAGAACTCTGTTTAAAATGATCGATAAAGGCTAGAACTATCGTTAAGAATCGCGAGTAAGGCGAGAACTCGCCTCTTCGAGCTAGCATATCCCAATTGTATATTTGATATGCACGGAATCATTTTTTATATGTTTTTCACATTGAGTAGTAGAACTCGAATATCTGCTAGACCTCTCACCTACTGGATTTATTAAGAAAACCCTCGGACGGTATTGGATCGTTGTAGCGAGGTGCTGATACATGTTCGTTTGATATAATTAAATATTTTTTTTAATGTTTAAGGGTAGAACTATTATTGCGCTATGTACAGAACTATCGGGCTCGTTAAAATCTGTAAGATTACACTTTTTTGTGGAAATGATATGCTACAGGAAGTTAGCATATCATATGTCTATACTCGGTTTAAGGGGTCAAATCGGGAGAACTATTGTTAAAAACTGTCTAGAACTATAGAACTCAGTTGCATGCGAAGGGAACACCACTTTATTTTTGATATGCTGACTTTTGATATGCCAACTTCACACACATATAGAAAACATTAGGTTCGACCGCCCTAACTGAGCGCTAGCACGTCGTCGGCCCACTACTGCATAGCTCGCTCGGCCCTATTGCTTTCTACCACCGACACCCAACTAACTTAAATTAAGCACGAGGTTTTCTCTGATTGTTGTAAGTTTTTTTGTATTGTTGTTCCTCTCCCTATCGACCAAGATCAACAGATACGCAAAATATGGGCTTGCGCACAACGATACGACGATTAAAACTCTCGGTAAAAAGTGATAGTAAAACTTAGCACCTCACTCTGCCTCGGTCACCTTTCATTTCCGATAGTGAATTCACGCTATTACGGACAACACTATCGATATTTGAAAACTGTGCGAAAATTTGAGAGTACCCCGTACTGCCCCAGTCAACTTTTTTTTTCCAATCGCGAGAAAACAGACGTAAACTGTATGTTTGTCTGCCAAACAGTCAATATATGCCCCTGAAGGCAATTCCATCCATATTCAAAAAATAAGAAAAAAATCTGAGGGTACCCCATTCTGCCCCGGACAATTTTTTCGTTCGGACGGGCAAAAACTATGGCAAATATTTTGTTTGTAGGGTACGAACAGTCAATATACGCATGTTGGATCATTCTAGCGGCACTATTCGCTTAGCGTCCCCATTTTGCCCCGGCCTCCCCTACAAGGTTCGTTATCATCAATTTATTGATACCTTTTTGTTGATATTATTACTCAAAGTCAATCTTGCTTGCTTGCTTTCTTTCAAGTCGCTCGGACTGCCGTGAACAAGTTTGCTCGAAGAAAATCTATTATTACATCGCCTATTCGCGCTCGCGTTTTCGTTTTTGCGAGATATCGAAGAGCCGTTTTATTTCGTAATTTATCATGTGCGAGTATGAAGCCGGTGGCGTAAAAGCCCGAAAGGTCGTTTACGCGCGAGCGTTTTCTACTTAGGCGCGGAGGTCGAGCAACAGCGTCGATGAGCGTGGGTATAACTCTCGAACACACGTCAAGCTCCGTGCGTGTCCCGAGGACTGCTCCGGGGATTCCTGCGGGATTACCGGTCTCGCTCGTTTCCACCCTCGTTCGTTCTGTGCCCTACAACCCCCCCTGCCTGCGTTCGCAGGACTCCTCCGCGGAGCCGCTCGGGGGTATCGTAGACCCGCAGCATTAGGGGAGAGCGGGGCAAAATGGCATACCGGGGCGAAATGGTACGAAATGGTCAAATAAAGTCCCCAGTAAGATAGAATTGGGGCAAAATGAAAAAAAAAAGAAATAGCAATAGATTAGAAATAGATTTTTTTGCTGTCCCATTTTGCCCCAATACCATTCTGCCCTAGTCCGATTGTGCGTGAATACACTGAGAAAAAATATCGGTTGAACCAACTAAATCGGCGCTTGCGCGCGGCGAAAAAAATATGCGATTCATTAAGAGGAGGTGCAATCTCTTCCCCCCCACCCATCCCGGGCTCAATAGATAACAAAAACTGTAAACAACTCTTTTCAGGCATACTGGTACTTATGGGTAAAAAGAAAGTCTTACGGTATGCGGGTATCACCATAGCAGACCGTAAGACTCTTTTTGAAGCTGTAAATGCCAGTATGGCTGAAAAAAGTTGTTTACAGTGTTTTTTACCGACCGTGGTATTTCACCTCCTCTTAAACACAATAATTATTATCGTAACAAGTTAGTTCCTTTGATAAACAAGATATTCGTTTCGCCGCCCGCAAGCGCTGATTTAGTTGTTTCCACCGATTTTTTTTCTAAGTGTACCATTTTGCCCCGGTATGCCGTTCTGCCCCGCTCTCCCCTACCCGATATTCCAGACACACACCCAAGACACGTACGCTTATGGGTCTTGCGTAAGCGCGAGCAAAACCGACCTCTCGAAGATTCCACTGGGGTGCACTCGAGCGACGTTTTCGCCGACTGCATTGTCGCTCGACTCGCAGATCCGAGCGGCGAGATAACGACACCGCGAATTGTCCGAATGCGCAGAAATGGAGGGAAAAGATCCTCGAGCTTGGCGGCCGGGCGCGAGGCGATAAATAAAATAAAAGCGCAGAAGTTTGATATACCTCGTACAAACTCGAAGCTCCGAGCCTTAATATATTATCAGATACTTTATTACAGCGTCGACTCGGGTTAAGGCTTCCGTGAGCTCTTATCCCGCGAGGCACTGCTTCCCCGAAGCGTGAATGAAATATGTTCACGTACACATCGCCCAACCCCTCCGCACTCGCACACACTCGATACAGCCCAAGGTTAGACGAAAGAAGAGCTACGAGAAGTTTCTCTCAGAATCGCGTAAGTTACACCAACTCGAGTACGTGAGATCGACGAGATTTTGCAATTCGCTGGTGATCGATTATTCCGAAAAAAAACGAGTGAGAGGCGAAAGGTACCAAACAAATTCATGTCTTTCGCGGCTTGAAACGTCGTTGGTTACGCCTGTACGTAAAAGCGATAAATAGTCTTGTATTGTATCGCCCTGAGAGAAATCACTCTCGTTTCTCTGCCGGAGGTTTCGCGGTGAGAGTTTGCGAAATTTCGGAATGTCCCGAAAGTAAAAGAAAAAAAACATATATTTATCTTTGTGTGTGTGAGTGTGTGTGTGTGTGTGTGTGTGAAAAAGGGGCAGACAGGTCGAGGGTTAGAAGAATTTTTCTTCTCATCCGCATTCTCTCTTTCGTATATAACCGAGTGGCACTTTACATAGTAAATAGACATTTCTATTCCGTTCGCATCCGGTTCGAGGCCGCGGACGGGACAAAGTCGTTCTAGCAAGCCCTCTCTCTCTCTATATATATACACCCTTATGCGCCCCTCGGCTACTTATAGGAGTACAACCTCGATAGCTGTGTATACGTATAGTTGTTGGTACAATCCCCCAGTTCGCCAGAGAGAGGCCAACAGGACTCTCCTCTCCGCAGGGCTTGAGGGAAAAAATTGAGAGTTCGCGCACTAGATTGAATCACAATACTCGCTTCTGGAACGATCAACCCTCTCGCCGCACTCCTTTAACGCCCCCCGACCGCCCTACCCGCTTTATGGTCTCTCTCGTTCTCTCGCACCTTTCGAATCTCTCCGGAACCCTTTTTTTTGCTCGCCTCACGTACACACCGACCTACGTAGAAGCGGCGCGCGAACGGGTGTTGGCCTCACCTTCGTCTACTTCTTACCTTTGTAACTTGCGTACGTGCGTTTACCCGTACGTGACGGCTTACGCCTTCGACTTATCGGCGTCGCTGCTCTACGTCAGCGAAACGAGATTGGCTCGTGGAAGAGACGAGGCGGAGACGGGGCAGATTGACGCGCGGGAACGATGGGTATCCACTCGATCGGGAATATCCATCGACGGCTCTCGATTTGCACGAGCTCGCTTTACGAGCCGTCGAAGTGTTAGACTCTTGACAATGATTTTCGCGCTGTTCGTCAAAGCGAAGTCGGCTCGGGGAGCGCGAGAAACGGCGCAGAACCGGAAAATGTATAATTATAATTTTCTTTAATTAAGGTAGTACCGGCGCGAGACGGTGCTCAACGCGCTCAAAAGTGAAAATTCAGAGGTACTTTCGACCACTTGTCAATGCAGCAAAAATCCGAAAAAAATCAAGCATTCAAAAGGTGCTGAAAATACTAATTTTCCATTATAATAATTCTAAAATGTTATTAACAAATAGGTGAAAAAAAAAATTGTTCAACAAATTATCCGTCAATCTAACTTTTTTTTTCGGATAAAAATGATATGTAAATTTTTCTGAACACATATGAATTTTTTCGGAATTTTTTGTAATCATCTAAATTTGGTTTTTTTTTCATGTTTGGACTGTATTCGCGAATCCTTTCGATCAATCTTTTCGAAACTTGTCGGGTGTGATGGGTGGTTGTGCGATAAGCACATATCCGAAATTCGTGATTTAACACGCATTTTTGCAGCAAAAAGATCCCTAAAAAACCAAATTTCGATGATTAGAAAAAATTCTGAAAAAATTCATACGTGTTCAGAAAAGTTTATATATACTTTTATCTTCAAGAAACGTTAGGTTGACGGATGATTTGTTGAACAATTTTTTTTCACCTATCTGTCAATAACATTTTGGAATTATTATAATGGAAAATTAGTCTTTTCAGCACCTTTCAAATGCTTGATTTTTTTCAGATTTTTACTCCATTGAGAAGCGATCGAAATTACCTCTGAATTTTTACTTTTGAGCGCGTCGAGCACCGTCTCGCGCCGGTACTACCTTAATCTTTCGACTTGAGCGATTTTTTTGGAATAAAGCTTCTCAAGATTTCTAAGATCTATCGGGCTGATTAAACGAGAGATTATTGACTTATATCTGCTATTTTACTATTCGTATAAAGAATTTTTTTTCGCCTCTTTAGCTAGCCGAACCACCCTCGATAAAATGATAAAATTTTCGTATAGACAACAGATAATGTCAAAGTTTATGGAGAAACAATACTCGTCGAAGGTACAACGTTCGTTTCACGGTAGATCTTACAACTTCAGTGTTTTTAGATCTCAGTAAGTGTGTTTGTAAAATATGAACAATGTCTTGTTGTTCCCGCCATTCCTACGTTCTTTTTTGCCACACATAACTAATTCTTCCCCGGTGCTGCCTAAGCTCGCCTGTATCATTAGCTTCCGCGACTGGCCAAAGTGGAACGAGACCATCGATCGGATTTAATGAAAAATTCGCTGGGTGCGATATCGCGACGCGAATCCGACCGCGAGCCGAAATGAGACTCTCTTTTCGTCTGTTCTTTTGTTTTTCTTTCAACTCCCGGCCAGCTCGAGCCTGCGGCGACGGTAACGAACGAGATCACGCCCGGGGGCGCATTACCCCGTTTTGGCCGTTTGCCCTCTGGTGCACTCGGTTTTTCCGGTTCCGCACTCTTTCGAAACCACCCCGTCCGCCTCCGACGTCCCGCGGTTCACTCCAATCCTACAGCGAGGGCCGAGGCGAGAGACTTCGATCTACCGGCATTCACCGGCTATAGTTCGATATTCCCGAACGAGAGTTCGTTCCAACCGGCGAGGGGGAAGGGGCGATCGCGCCCCGGTGGTGGCCTCGGCCCTCCTCGCCGTCACCCTCTCTCGTATATACCTTCGCCGACCAGCCAGCGGCAGCTCTTTTATTGCGCCATCAGTTACCATTCCCGTAGCGTAACGGACCGCAAGATTACCGATTTGTCAATTAGCCACCGGGTTAATTTATTTATGGCCCGACAGGATTACGAGCGCGCTGGAGTTCTATATTTTTCTCCTCGACACCCGCAACGCCCGGGGCAACGTTATTTTTGCAGATTCTCGCATTCCCTCCCGGCCGCCCGCCATCCTCTTGCGGGGACTTCGGCCAACAGTCTGGCGGAGACGCGCCGCGATTCAGTGGCTTCTCTTCTTATCTAGAATCTCTTTGCTTCTTTTTTTCCTTTCCCGGGCTTAATTGTGATATAGTGAACTAATAACGGTAAAGGGGGAAGGGAAGTCGGAGTCTGCCCTACAGTGCATAATTAAGTTGCCCCGCGTCGAGAATGTCTGATACGAAAAGCCCCGTGGTCCAGGCGCTGGATAATGTTGGCCTTGAATGTTATCAGGTACCCGAATGAGAAATGACTTCAGTTTGTCATCACGTCCCTATAAGACCCGTGGGCAAGAAAGTATCAAACCGAAAACGACCACTTTTTTGTTTGTTGAGATATCGATTTTTTTCCTAAGCCATTCGTTTTGGGTAGCATTTACTGGCAGTACCCCCGACAAGTAGCGGCAAGCGGTCCTACGCTCCTAACCCTGCACCTCGTTACGTTGGCCCTACCGCAGCAAGTGACCAAGAGTAGAGACTGCAGGGCAAGTGCAAAATAGGGACAGGGCCCGGCCCGGTCATCTTAAGAAAAAGGGACTTATACTGTACTTCCAATACAATTATTAATGCCTCTCGAGGCAGGCAGTATCAAGAGACCAGTGGTAAAGACCCGATAAGGCCTCGGAGAGCAATTTCTGCTAAGATAGCCAATAAGTTCTTACCCCACGCGTTGACCGGAGGCATCCGAAATTCGCTCGATTGAGGGAACGACGTCGATGGTTGGCTCGATAAAATCCCGATTTCCTGGAAACAGAGACGACGTATCACAGCAAATATCCATCGAGCGTGGAAGGATGATGAGGCCTATAGTATTCTGGGTCATCATTCTCGCGATGCTGGGATGCATGCATTAGCCATCTACGGGACGGGGAAAACGATTTTATGGGAACACGGCTCGACACTCAGTGGTCACTCTCGGAAAAGCCTCCGACCATCAGAGAGGCTCTCGCTGAAAGTGCAATGACCACGAGGCTGCTGCTGCTGCTGCTGCTGATATGCTGCTGCTGTCGCCATCATCCCCTACGTTTCTCTGTCCTTTGGACTGGGTAATGCAGACCTCTCGTCGTTCACTCAGCCGGAGCTATGAGCGCTCGCCATAAATGTAGGCTGGAGAACGTGCGGTTCACCGCAACTCTGTCACTGGTATGGCTACATCTTCTTCTTTTTTTCCCTCGTACCATTCCATATCGATCAGTGCTTTTTGATACTCAGCGACAATCATAAGTGATCGTTTCTCACGAAAAAAAAATTAATAACACTTTGTATTCCGTGGGGAATAAAATCGGGAATAAAAGCTGTTATTCTAGTTTTGGAGTAGAAACTTGTTATGAAGAACACGAAAATGTGTGGAAAACAACCATCATCATTTTTGTGCACCTTCTATTCGTCATCGATCCTCCTCATAGATCATATATCGTGTCGTATTTAAAAATGTCCCACCGAAAGGGGGAAAAAAGTTGTTTTTCGGTTGCGAAAAGCGGGTGAAATTAATAATCTGCCTTGGGTAATCAAGTTGCTTCTTCGCGTCTTAGTTCTTCCGATAACAAATTTTCGAGGCAGCCCGCGTGACGCGGGATCTATGACGAGGGATGACGCCGGGAACGCGAACACTTCGAGGCATCGTGAGGGATCTTCCCTCTCGCCGCGAAACTTTATCCTACAGGCATAGCGGCAGCAGCGCCGGTACCGGCGGAACAAGTTTGTCACACGCGGTGTGACGCAAACTTGGCTAGTGGATCGAGTAGGGTTGGCGCGAGACTCGTCAGCATGCCTCCTTCGCTACTCGCAGTTCGCGTCTACCACCCTCGTTCGATCCTCCTCTCCACCCCCCTTGTCGGCTCTTCTGCTTTACCCAAAGTCCATTATGTCATCGGCAATGCCTGTCGGAGATCAGCGAACGAACGAATCTCGTCATCGTCTCGGCCTGTTCGATACCGAATGGGCTTTTCAGTCCGGCTCTAAAAAGGCGTTCGAGTTGTTCCCGAAAGAAACGAGCCAAGGAAAAAGGAGAAGTGTCCCGCGAGCGGCGTTGACTCGCCAATGACCCACAATTCGCCCGAAACGTCGTCCCTTTGTCCCTTCATAAAACCCGGGAAACTTATTATTTTAATAAAAACAAAAAAGTGGGCCATACGAAGACTGCGGCGAAGAGTCGGGTACCGCCGACAAAGGGCCAAATATTTCATAAACTGGAACAGAATTTTTTTGGTTTCTGCTCTCGACGCATTTATCTCGGAAAAATTCGCTCTTTTTTCGTCTCTCACGCGTTCCATCGCGGCTGTTTTGTTTATTCGTGTTTTTTTCTTATTTTCCCTCCTTTCGCTTTTCGTACAAGCAAGAGCCGAAGCCAATGGGCAGAACAGCGCGACGAACGGAGCGGCAAAAGTCGGTCCGGAACGGCATCGGCAGCGGAGCGAGAAGCAAGAATGGAAAATAGATTATTCTCGGGAATGGAGAGCTTTTCCTGGAGCGCGAGAGATCGAGAGAGAAGGAGTGGATGCAATTTGGCGTCGTAACAATCGCGAAGCCGACAGTGGCCAGAGGTGGTGGGCACGATCGTCGACCACGCGTCGGTCACGCCGTTCTGGATAGATAAAGGCACGAGATTTCAATGGGACGCGAGCACCCTCTCGCTCTTCCCGTTTCCGTCCCATAGGTAATACGCCCCGCAGCTCTCGTCCCCTCGCTACCTCGAAAATATATTCTTTATTCGCGCTTTCCACCTCTCGTTCTTCGCCGTATTCTCTTTGACGTCTCTCTCCCCTTGCGGCGCGCGTTACAAGGGCGCGCGGGGCAAAACGGACCGCTTTATCAATTCAGACATTCCCGTCGAGACGCGCGACGCATTTTCGCGACTCTTCAATGAAAAAAATATGATTCGTCGCCCTTCGAGTGTGAGAGCACAAAAAAAAAGGAAGTTGAAGTATAAACAAAATACTAATTATCAAAGAATTCCCATGAATGAACAACCGAATAAAGTACGATTGAATCGAATATTTTTTTTATTTCACGAAATTCCGGGACGGTCCGATTTGTCCGAATATGCGACAGGACTTTTTTCCGTTGTCCCGTTTTGCCCCACGCTTCCCTATTTCCTCCGCGTTTGCCACTTTTATCGCGCAACAGGAATCACGACTTGTCCTTTTTTTTCGTTAATGCCAATTTTCCCTACGTGCCTGTCGTTCGCCCCGAAGCGAATTTTTTCGCCTCCGCCCGACGAGAGTCAAGAAGCGTTTGTGTTGCGCTGCGCGAAAAAAAATGCACAACCGCCGGCGGAGGACTATTTAATTCTGTGTGTGCGGCGGAGAGCGAGCGTGCATGGAATATTATAACTCTCGTCGACGATTTGTACAATCGAAACGGGCCAGCCGGCCTTGCCCGCGCTCGGACGAATGATTATTATTAATTGGACGTCATTACGAACGCTCGCCGCCCGGTAATAATGTTAAGTGACCAATTATTTTTCGTCCCGGTCGGCACACGTTACGCGCGTAATTAAATACGGATCTCTCGGTGGTGTGCTCGCGCGCGCTGTTCGGGGCGGTTTGCGGAGGGGCTCGAAGCGCGGTCCGGGGCGAGCGAGCTTTAATATTTTCTCTCTTGTATAATGCACAATATTATTCCCGTTTAATATCAAGGCAAAAAGAATGGCCCGATGTTTTGCGCGAGTCGCGCACTCGGTCGCGACGCGCCTCGTTATAAGCGCTTAACGAGCATGCACCCCGTCAATGGCCCTTTGGTCGTTCGGAAAGGTAAATTAGTTTCGTTCAACCCACTCTCCCTTTTTTCGGGCTCGCATCGCGCCCTTCGCCGCTCGGCTTTCTTTCCTCGTGCCCTTCTCGTTGCCGCGCTCTCGCTCGGTGCGGGAAAACTTGATTGTTCTCTCCTTCGACGCGTCTCGCTTCCGCGAGAGAAAAACCTCCGACCGCTTCGCTTCTCGGGGGCGGCAGAAGAAAGGCGATGGAGAGTAAGAGCACGCGAGAAAGTGGATCAAAGAGAAGTATGCCGGAATTGCCAGGGACAATCCTGCAAAGCCCGCGGGAGAATATGGATCGAGCCCGAAACCGGGGAATCTCTACTTTCCTCGTCGTGCCCGCATCGGCGCGGCTTCCTCTCGCCTTCGTTCCCCCGCGACCTCACGTCGGTTACGATCGTTGCGCGAATCTTCTAATAAAATTGCTCGAGGATACTCCGCTGAGCTCTTTCCTCCAGAGGGACGTAAGTCTCTCGCGCGCGAGAGCGCGCAACGAAAGAGAAAAGAGAATTGGGTCGGTATTCCGGCGGGCGCGCGTGCGAGCCGGATATGCAAGAGACCCTAAACCTGGTAGCGGAGTAGCCCGGTCTCTCAGGATACACACATCTATACTGCTGCTGCTTCACTGCTGCTGACGCAGCGCGAGCGAGAGTAGCGTTGATGCTCCTTTTTACCTTGGCAAAAGTTCCATCGACCTTGTACCCTCTTCGACTGCATCCGAAAGCTTCGGCCCGCGTTTCCCGAGGATATATCACCGTGCCGAAGCAATACCACGGCTCGTCCGGCGGAGGCACATCGACTTTATTATATCACGCTTCGAGAGACGCGACGGCGAACTCCGGAAGGTCTTGTCTCAACTTGTTTCTCCCTTTATTTTCCGTGTTTCTCTTCGGCTCCTCGTCCGATAAATTGCATTCCTCTGTCGAGCAAGAGAAACGTTTAAACGATGTAACGTCTGGTGATCGGGGAGAAAGTCGTTTCCTCGGGGCGGACGAGGAGGAAGAGGACGAGAAGAGAACGAGCGAGCGAAGGTCTCTTCGGGCCCGCGACGAGGGCGCAAACAAACGTTGCAGACCCTCCGCAATCACACACGCGGGTCGAAGCCAAGGGTTGCCGGTCGAGATCCGGCCGTGCTCGCGAGCGCTACATACACATCGGTCGAGCCACAGCCAGCGGCATCGACGCGATAAAGGAGAGAGGAGAAACGCGCCAGTAATCCCGGGGTTTGCCAATTGCTAAGATACTCCTCGCTCGGACCCGGCACAATTTGTCTCGCGACTACGGGCGCACGTGCGCGCTCATCGCACGCCATCCGGCTTCTGCGGCTCTGCCTTTTCCTTCTGCGATACCCTCGCGGCCGACGTCTTTCGCCCTCGCCGAACTCCGAGATCCAAGATCTCCCCCGCGAGACCGAGGGACACGGTGATGAACGACCGTTCGTGTGTTCAGTCCGTGGGCGCTAAATTAGCTGAAAACCATCACCGCCTCGCGCGCGCCTTCTGATCTATGCTTCGTCAACGAGAAGTTACGACTTCGAGACAATTGCATTTCGGTATATCAACGATAATTCGTGATATCTCACAACGGGCCCAGTTGGCGATCGTGTTTTTCTGAATACATAGAAACATTTGTGAACTTTTTTTTTTACTCGCTATGGATGAAAAGTCTCGAGTCTTTGAGGGGAGTAGGCATCGAAATTGTAAAATAATTTTGGTTTTTTTTTTATATTCCGAATATTTTGGCGCAAAGAAAACTGAAAAATTTTCCAAAATTGAGCTCGGGAGAGCAAAATAACCGAGGAGAGAATAAACTCCAATACTCCACACACAGCTGGCGTGGTTTCTCGAAACAGCATTTTATACTAGTTTTGCCACGATAACTCAAAAACGATCTAAGATATCGGCTTGTTTTGTTTTTTTTGTTAAAGCTATCAACTTTCTCTACAAAGTGAACCCGAAACTATGTAAAAAAATTTTTTATTATTATTGTTATTACAACAAATGTCATCCGTTTTTCGATGTTTTTCGAATTTTAGCCGTCATTTCTGTAATTTTCATGGTTTTTCAAAAAAATTTGGTTCAATCCGTAGAGGAGCATCTCCCGAAGAGAATGGTATCTGAAAATTGCCCAAAACTTGAAATGGCCACTCGGAATCGTGGCAACGAGAGAGCAGTGCGTGTGACGCGTGGTCGTCTTTATCTCTTCGTATCTCCCTTAAATATTCATATTTTCGGAGCTACAGCCTCTGCATTTAATAGCCAACAGTTTCATAAAAACGCTGCGAAAAAGAAAATGGATGTGTGTTGTTTCGTTTCTTCACAAATGCCATTTGAATTTCATCCCATTTTTGGCCCGCTTTCGCTGCCTACTCGCCTTAATACAAATTCTGAGAAAAACTGGTCGTTCACATAAAAAGTGGCCGGGGCATCGATCGAACATATCTCGCAAATATCCATCAAAGAATTTTCCAAAAACGTAATTATCGATAGTTAGTAAATTATTTTAAAAAAATTATATTCATTCGCATAAATTGGCGAATCGGCGAAAGTTACTTTTTATTTATTCGATATTTTCGTCTATAAATATTTTTCACGGTCAAACGAACGGAAGCGCGACAAGAGTGAAGCAATTTCGTTCAGCCTGACGAAGAAGTGAAACCCGTTTATGCTTAATCCGTAATCGGCGGAGACCCGTCGAGCGGGGAATTTTTATAATCGTCATTCCGATATAGCGCTGCGTGAAAGCGATAAATCAGAGGGGTTTCCTCGAGTCTCGAGACGGAGAAAGCCCTGTACTCGGGCCCGTAATATTCGTTCTTGGGTTTCATAACGACTCGGGCCGGTGTCCTTTGACGGTCGTTCATCGATCAAACTCGACGATACACGCGGAGCACGTGTGGTCGAAACTTTCCCCCGTTTCGTTATTCGGCCACGGATACGTGTAGCCCTCTCGCGTTTAGTCGGCGCTCGTTCGGGCTTTTCCATTTTCCTCTCTCCGTCGGAGCCGTATGTGTGTTCTCATTGTTCGGCGAGAGAAGAGAGAACACGAACGAGCAGCCCCGACGGAGGAGGCGCCTCGCGTTGATCGTCGAGAGCGTAAGATGGCATTCCCGAAAAAACATAACGGCCCATGGAGATAACCCGGGAGACGTCCCATAAATACAGAGACAAGGTGGAACGGGAGGCGAGCGCGAGGCAACGAAGAAATAAGGGAGTGCGGGAAACTATCCGGACTCACGCGCGACGTGTATGGAGAAGCCCTCCTTCGCCTCGGCGGGAAGAGAGACTCTTCGTCGCTATTTTATCCCGTCGACGGGTGAGCCGTCGTGGGCGAGCCGGGCAGGACGCGGCGAGAGAGGGGGATATATAATCTCGTGAAAGACGAAAAACGATAAGAACGAGCGAACGGTCATTCCGGCGAGCAATGGAGCTCCGGCGTCGTCGTTTCGGAAGGAGAACGACGAGAGCGGGCCGAGGATTCCACCCGCGCAACGACCGCTCCCTCCCCCAGCACACGGTACTTCAGCGTTGGCGATCGTTCTTTCGGAATACTCGACACTATGCCAAACCCCTTTTCTCTATATTCCGTCGTTACACCTCTCTTTATTTCTCCTTCCGTCGGCAATACCGATGAAAACGAAGAGGAGCACGGGAGCAAAAACGAGAGATAGCGAGCGCGAGTGAGGGAGGGCGATCTCGCGAAGAAACCAGATGGGGTGGAGTGCCCTCGATTCGAGGATATAAAACTCCCGGGCTCTCTCGCTCCGGTTATTCGGGCTCCGCGGGACGATAAATTTTGGATTTTTCTTTTCCTTTTTCCCAAAGTCGATGCCTTCGATATAAACTCTTTCGGGCGATTAGAATGATGCAGCTCGCGAAGTTTGGACGGTTGGAGACTTTTCTCTTACTTTACTCCATTGATTAACCAATCGAAATTTGATAAGAATTGGAGACGCATAACTCTCATGTTTTTGTTCCAGTTCGGAATCGAGACTTCAAAAGCGGCACAACCGGGCGAAAAAGCTCTCGCCGGGAAAGCCGGACGAAGGCGGCACTGTTCGTCGCGTGTGCCATTTTGCCCCGACCACTTCTCCACCGATGGCCCTCGGTTCCGACAACGAGGACGACCAGAGAGTCGCGTGGCTTCTTCCTTCGCGAAGATTGCGTCCCGCTCTCGGAACTTTGAATAAAACTTCCAGCCGTTTATACTCGCAGATCGGCCGAGAGACACACTTTTCCCATAAAACTTCGAGTTGCAATAAAATTGAAAGAAAAGAAAAAAAAAAACGTTGAAAGTGTGCCGAGTAGGGAATGTAGGGGAGAGCGGGGCAAAATGGCATACCGGGGCAAAATGGTACGAAATGGTCAAATAAAGTCCCCCGTATGATAGAATTAGGGCAAAATAGGACAAGAGAAAGTCCCATCGAAGAAGATTTTTTTGCTGTCCCATTTTGCCCCAATACCATTCTGCCCTGGTCCCATTGTGCGTGAATACCATCTTGCCCCGGTATGCCGTTTTGCCCCGCTCTCCCCTACGAGGAAGCTCGAAGGAGCCTCTTCAGCTTTGCCTGTCCATTGATTATTTTTAACGGTCAAGCTCGTTAGAGATATTTCGCGAAATGCAGTTTTCGCTCGAGCATCGTCTCGAGTCGGATTTATCAAGAAGATCGCAACGGCCCTCCGAGGAGTTTGTGTACCGAGGTGCATTTCCGGAAGTCACGGACCGGGGACG
Organism: Ischnus inquisitorius; assembly: GCA_963924025.1. Lineage (NCBI taxonomy): Eukaryota > Metazoa > Arthropoda > Insecta > Hymenoptera > Ichneumonidae > Ischnus > Ischnus inquisitorius. The sequence continues at coordinate 3,834,622 of OZ001249.1, forward strand.
GAAAAGATAGAGAAAGTCTTGTGAACCAGAGCGGCGCCGGCCCCGCCTTCGTCGACTGCGGAGCACCGATTTTGGCATCCGCCGTCCGTGGGGCGAGGTGTAAGAGTTGCTAATGATTCACTAACGAGGTACGTGCTCGTCTGGTTTTCCTCTCTCGGGGTAAGAAAGCGCCGAAGGAAGAAAACCGGATGAAGCTCTTGCGGACGGAGAACGAGAGCCGGGACCATCGCTCGCCGCGCGTTAACGCCCGTGTCGTCCTAGGACGAGGAATTTAAGAGGAAATCCTCCTTGGCCCTCGAGACACGCTCTTCCACCGAGCGTCGGAAGACTCCCGCGCGCGCGACCCCGTCGCTCCTTTCAACTCGCTCTCCTTCGACGACGACCAAATGCTCTTCCTCTTCTTCTTCTTCTTCTTCGTCGTCGTCGTCTTCTTCGTATTCCACTCCTTTTACCTGCAGCCAGTTTCTCTTTAAATATTCCACTCTGTTTTCCGTCCTGGCGCGTTTCGACGGACCTCGTTGTCCCCGAGAGTACACAACGAAAGTTGGCAAGCGCGCCTATAACCCCAATCCACCCCCCTGGAAAACTCAACTACGAAGCTCATACAGCGTCGAGGCGAAGCTCCGTTCCAGTGAATTAATCGCCGGAGCGAGAGAGAAAGAAGAGGATAGAACAGATACGAAGAAACCGTGGAACTTCGACCGGGGAGATGGAAAATCGGTGAATAATTAATCATCTTTGCTTTCGTCGCTGCATTAATGAGAAAATAATTTAAATAATCAATTGTCCTTGGAGGTGGGGCCGGAAGAGAGAGCTGAGGAGGCCGCGATATTTTTCGCGCTGCTTCGATTACCGGAATTCAACATTTTGGAGCGCATATTTCCAGTCACCGGTTTTGCTCTCAATCGTGCAGGAAATTCATTTCACTAAATTTATCATTCCGAAAAGCAAACTAATTTTTAAAAAATTCGTTCGACGAACTCGTATCGAAAATTTCACATACCAACGATAGGAGATTTTGCAATGTTGAAAGCGCATTAAAAATTTGAAGGAACGTCGGCTGCAATTTCGCTAAAGCCGCATTCAATGAAGGTTAATTAAATTACTGTACTATCGGTTCAAATATGTAAAGTACAGTCTAATGGAATTTTCGATTAATTAACGGCATTGGTAATTAACAAATTGCGCAGTGCATCGAATTCCCGACCAATTTTATTGGTGATGTCAAAATAATAAATAAAAAAACAATGTTATAACAAGTCAGCTCGAAAGGGTTAAAATCGCGATTGCACGAGAATTCTCTTATCGCAAGTGATTATCGGAAGACTGCACGGGTATAACGAGACGATGCCACGAGTCAGTGACTCCGCGAGAAGGTGGTTTGAATATCGACGCGACGTCGACGAGGGGGCGGCAGAGAGGGCGTTAATCGACCAGCGGATCGCAAGGCAATGCATCGAGAATTCCGGACGAACTCGGGCGTGTACATCGAAGCTCCTTGATCGTGAATTAATGGAGGCGTTTCTATGGCCCGTGTGCGGCATTAGACGAGAGGGAACTTGAGAAGCTAGCCTAGAGACGTTCACGGCTGTAAGCACGACGAGAGGAACAGGAAATTGGTAATGAATGCGCGCACGTCGCGCGAACCGGGAGTTTAATTGGTTTCCATTTGGCATCGCGACTTCGAGGAACCCGCGTGCGAAACGCAAGACGATGAGCCACCAGGCGACACCGGTTACAACGCGAGATAAACGCGGATCTTCGATTCAGAGATTCCGCTTCGGCAAAAGCGAGGAATTGGTGTTCATCCTGAGCAAACATGGTCGTCAGATTTCCCGACACCGTATTAGGACCTGCTAAGACTTGGTCGGAGTGTACGTTTACGGGTACGTTTATTATTCAACCTTGTGCAAAAAATTTACGAAATTATCAACTCTCTGTGTGGTGGCTTAACGACCCAAGTCAAAATTTTCTTAGCCTCCGCAAGGCCTCCAAGCTCCCTTGCGAGTAAATTTTCTCGCGGCAACAATCACGGAGTCTGGAGGCTCCAGCGAGGGCGTGACGCGTACGCGGCACGTATTAATTGAAACCTCCGTAGAACCCCCATTGTAGTAGAAAGTGAACATTTGAATTCTATGCGGAGTTCCGTAGGGTGTACAGAACCTACGAACATCCTTTTGCTCCCTTCTGGACACTCCGCGAAACCTCCAGACTCTGCTTATAGCCTATTCTGAAGCTGCTCCGGGGACCTCACAGGCCCTCCAGAACCGCTGTTTAGGCTACGGAGAGTGTATGAAGGAATGCGTAATGGTTGACAAACGTGAAAATACGATTGACTCGATGCGATCTATTGTTGTAATTCATTTATTATACGATATCAACGGCAACTTATGATATAATTATGAATCCCACTGAAAAAAAAAATTTGTTGAACGAAAAAAAATTCGGTTGACTCGAAAAAAATATTTTGTGCACTTAACTACTGGACAGGGTTTGAGAAACTTATTCATTAACGCCTCAATTTTCAACCTATTCTACTTATCCTACTTAACCAGCCTGCCTATCATAGACTAACTTGTATGATAATCCAAAGAGTGACTCTTATATAGTAACTTGCTAGGTACCGGACCGTTTGCGAGAGAAACGCTTCATCCTCGAAGCCACCTGACGGTAATTCGCAATTATTTGCACTTAAACCGAGGATCCAGGAGGCTTTGTTGGGAACCTGATTATCGAAGTCAAATTTGGAAGATTCAGCGGAGGGTACACCAGGGCAAAAGGAAGTCTGGGAGGTCGCCGAAGAGTATACTGGAGCGAAATGAATTTCATCAGGATGAATGCAGGGTACAATAGGACAAAAAGGATTTTGAGAGGCTGAAGGAAGGCTAAAGGTAGGGGATAGTAGGTCGAAAAGAAATGCGCGAGGATTAACGGAGGTTACAGTAGGGCACGTGGAGGGTCTATGGCGGTGGTAAATGTTGCAAAGAGGCTGTGGCAGGTTCTGCGGAGGGTGGCGGCTTTTCTACCACAAAGGAAATAGGCTCTGTTAGCATTCTGAGGAGGCTCCAAATTTCGACTCGGGCGAGTTCCTTATCGAGCAAGGGATACAACCCGTTCAAGCCCTGATGAAGTGCCTGATCGGAACCCGATGAAGACTCTCGCCTGTACCGTGCAAGATCCCAACCGCAGCCTCCCGATGACAGCCTGATCCAAACTTCCGCTCGGGCCACTGTCAAAACTACGAATTCCTGTGACACTCGTCAATAAAATAATCGGCTTTACCGAGAGAACCAAACGCTCTCGGGTTCCAAATTCATCGGCAATATTTCTCGTTCGATTTCGCGGTGAGCGCTGTGTCAGCACTTCAACATTCGATTATGGTATTATATACGGAAGATCTATAGTTATATACAAGTTGCGCTTCGTTGCGTCGGTGGGCTTGTGTGTGCACGTGCAGAGCCAGGACGATTGTGCGAGACGCCGCCGCGGGATCATAAATTTAGTGGAGCCATCGACGAGTCGAAACGAAGTTAACGCAACCAGCGGCAGCGGCATCGAGGCGGCATGACCAGAGTACCGTATGTATGTACACCGGCGACGTATTAATGATATGCTGACGAATTTCGCCGGGCGAAGAGGGAACGGGGAGTCGGGCACGAATGTCTACGGTAATCTATGTACTCGAGAGTAGCGAGCAGGCAATGCCGCATCGATATGCCGCCAGAGCGAAACGAGAGGCAATATATATTCGAGCGGCGGTGGAAATTTGTCGATCGAACGGCTGTTTCCAGCAGTAGAACGCACACGTCGAACACGATATTTGTCGGGGCTCGGATGACCAACGGCATCGCCGTTCTCGCGCCGGATGTAGATTTCGCTCTCTCTACCCGTGTCGTCTCTCTTGTACGACTATGCCGCAGCATCCAACCTGAAGCGCACCACCCACTCGTCTCCCCGTTCCCCCTCTCTCGCTCTCTATGTCTCTCGAGTTGTATGTTCAGAATTATAACCACCTCCGCGGCCACGCTCACCGTTTATCGGATTAATCCCTGGATATACGTGAGCGTTGTGTATCAAACGTTTTGATAGACGGGTTTTATAGTCCCGGGGCCTACGAGCCGAGCAAGCGAAGCAGATGGATGTGCAAATAGCCCCGATCCATCAATGGACGCTTTTTTATCACTAATATGGAAGAAATCTTACATAAACATTTCTAAAAATTGTATCGATTCGGTGTCTAAAAAAAAAGACTTTCATACGTATAAAAAAATCGTCAGATCATTCTGATGTGGAGAAAACATTTAGTTGCCGGGTGATTAGTTGAACAATTTTTTTTTTATTTAAAATTTATTATTAAAAGGGAAAAAATAAGTTTCATCGATACTTCAGAGAGCGACTTCCAATGGTCGGACAAGGATAGACCTCTACATTCGGAGTATGGAACGGCTTTGGCTCCAGCGTAGTTCGGTTTTTCGCAAGTCCGTTTGTTTTTTTACTTCCCGAAGTGTCGAGTACTTTTGTTTCCTTGCTGCAGTTCTTCATACAGCGTCGAGCGAGGAGTACGAAGGGGTATCGATGTAACTCGTTCCTGTCCGTTGTGCATTTGCGTTCTACACGCGGAGCGCTTTCGCGAATTTATCCTTCGCCCGGGAGAGAGCGAAGAGGGTTTCCGTGTCCCGGTTGATCTCTCCCATGGGCCGTGGAACGAAACAGCAACGAGTTTGCAGTGTGTATCGGAAACAACGAGGAACAAGAACCGTATAAACCGTGCGGCAGTGGCGCTCGGGTGGCTCGCGTGCTCCGTTGAGAAGCTGCTTTTGCCTCTCGCGCCCACGAGAAATAAGGATACACACAAAGGTTCCGTTCTCTTTTCCTCCTTCAACGGTGGTGATTCGCTGCTCTCGGCGAACTGGCAAAAGCACCCCATTAAAATGCTAGCGACCGGGGAAACTTTGCAAAATTTATCGGCCAATCTTGAGTACGAATATTTACGAGCCACCGACCGTTGCGGGGAGAGAGGAGACGAAGAGGGGGGCGGCGAGCTCCACCGAGTTCACTTTATTTCAAGGTGGAGCTCTCGGTGCCCCCTGCACTCGCGTTGGCCAACCAACTGTGCACACTATAACACCCAGCGAGCTCTCCTTTGCTCCAGTAACTGGCGAACTACCTCGAAATAAATGCTGTATACTTGACCTCATAAAAGTTTTCCGCGACCGCGCTCAGCGGCTATCGGGCTGTATAGTTTATTATATGTATATACGTCTGTACGCCAATAGAGAGACCGGAACTGAGAATTTTTCTCGTTCCCCGAGTTAATCTAGTTCGAACGGATCTTCTTTCGCTTCGATAGCCGCGCCGCTACAGTAGCCGTTCTCTAAGTGCGAGCTCGCTGCGCCCGGAGCTTACTCTCGATCCGTCGCCCGAGCACGCAACCCCCACCAGTCCCCGCACCCGTGTTCCTATTGGAGAACGCAGTACGGGGTGGGGGACGGACTTGCCGCTTCCGCGGAGTGGTGGTAACTCCCCGTGCAGGTTTCCCCAGCACTGACAACAGGGCCAGTACTTGGATCAGTAATGGCTTCCACTGGCTGGTACTGGCACTTGGCGAAACGGCCTAAAGCCATCAGGAGAAAGAAGAAGAAGGCTTCCATGTCTTGGCGAGCCACCATTGATAAACGATGGGCTATTTGCTAGCCGCCGGAAGTGGCCGCCGAATCTGCGGGAGCATTTCTGGCCCTACAGTTCCGCAGCTGCGCACTTAGGTTCTAATTCGTGATCATATGATCGACCTTGAGACTGATTTTGAGTTCGGAATGAATAAAGATTCAACGGAGATGATCAGGATTGTAAGACAGAGGGAACGTTGCCGAGGGGACATTTATGAAGACATTTTTCACTTCGTTCGAAGCATTGGCTGTTTGTAAGAAGGTACTTTTGGGTGAACTCAAGATCCGTCTCAAGGTCGATGCTGTGACCAAAAATTCGGGCCTTAGAGAAGAGACCACTGTAGCGGCGACGAATCTCGCGGGAGGACATCCATATACGTACTGTACATAGAGTTTCTCTCTTTCGGTGAATCTACGTCCCGAAAGCTCTTATCTTGCTTTACTCGGCTAATCTCGATAAACGAGATCGATTCCGGAATTTCCTCCCGGCCATAATCCCCCAGAGGGGCTTATGCTTACGTGTCTTATATGCGCTTCGCGATTAAACTTTGTCGTTCCCGTTCCGAGTTTCGGCATTCGATTATCCACGACTGCACGAAGAATATTCCGAAGAATAATGCGCCCAAGTTGTTTTTCTTTATAGATTCTATGGATTCGGGTTCGGCGGAGTTTTCGTTGAAAAATCGGAGAAGAAATCGGGCCGCGAGGGCAACGATATTACCCGTGTATGCTCTCGCGAACCGGCGGGGACAGCCGCAGAGTGGATTCACGGTCGTCCTCAAAGAACGTCGAAACTGTTCGACTCGAAGCAATAACGGCGAATTCCCCGAGGCAAGAATATCTTGGAAACCTCATACTACAACTACCGCCGCTACCACGACTACCACTACCGGTTACTCTTATAGGACGATCCTTCCTTCGCCCGCTTTCTCGGCTGCGGAATATCGTCAGGGACAACGTATATGTTGTTATATCTCCTCATCGTTTTTATACGGTATATATCTATCGGCAGAGATTCGACGATCGCCCTCGTGAGTAACCCGCGTATCTATTCGACATTGCGTATTTCTGTAGACGCGAAAATATTATCCTGCCACGGAAGTCGGTCGTGCTCTCCATTCGAGGGATAAACAATCTGTATTAGTCCGAACGCAGCGCGATATCGGAGAGATCGAACGGATATGGAAAAAAAATATCGTTATCGCGAAGTCAAGATTGAACGACCGTAGGAAAATGCATCCGAATCGACCCGCATTTGCTTCCTGCCGGACGGAGTTTGATGCATCTTAAACCGTTTTTTAATGCCCACCAAGAAATACGCGATTGCCTGCGTTTCACGGAGCTGAGCGATTTTTTTGAACGCCGTGTTCACGAAAACGATTTAAAATTACTCAACACGAAAAGGGATGAAATTCTGCAAAGAATCAAGCATATGGTAAAAATTGTTCAACAAATTACCTGGCAAAGGAACTTCCTTTCCTGAGAAGAATGATTCGGGCAAATTTTGTGAATTGTATTTCCGTAGCAACCCGAGTCAACATTTTCTTAGCCTCCACAAGGCCTCCAAGCTCCCTCGCGAGTAAATTTTCTCGCGGCAACAATCACGGAGTCTGGAGGCTCCAGCGAGGGCGTGACGCGTACGCGGCACGTTCAAATTTGAACCTCCGTAGAACCTCCAACGTGGCAGAAAATGAACATTTGAACTCTATGCGGAATTCCGTAGGGTGTACAGCTCCCTTCTCGACACGCCGAGAAACCTCCAGGCTCTGCTTGTAGCCTATTCTGGAGCTGCTCCGGGGACCTCAGAGGCCCTCCAGAACCGCTGTTTAGGCTACGGAGAGCGTATGAAGGAATGCGTAATGGTTGACAAACGTGAAAATACGATTGACTCGATGCGATTTATTTCTGTAATTCATTTATTATACGATATCAACGGCAACTTATAATATAATTATGAAACACACTAAAAAAAAAAAATTTGTTGAATGAAAAAAAAATTCGGTGGGTTCGAAAAAAATATTTTGTGCACTTAACTACTGGACAGGGTTTGAAAAACTTATTCATTAACGCCGCAATTTTCAACCTATTCTACTCATCCTACCTAACCATCCTACCTATCATAGACTAACTTGCATCATAATCAAAAGAGTGACTCTTATATAGTAACTTGCTAGGTAATGGACTGTTTGCGAGAAACACGTCATCCTCGAAGCCACCTGGCGGTAATTCGCTATTATTTGCATTTAAACGGAGGCTCCAGGAGGCTTTCTTGGGAACCTGATTATCAAAGTCAATTTTGGGAGATTCAACGGAGGGTAAACTAGGGCAAGACAAGTCTGGGAGGTCGCCGAAGAGTATACTGGAGCGAAATAAATTTTATCAGGACGAATGCAGGGTACAATAGGGCGAAAAGGATTTTGAGAGGCTCAATGAAGAGTATAGTAGGCGATAGTAGGTCGAAAAGAATTGCGCGAGGATTAACGGAGGTTACAGTAGGGCACGTGGAGGGTCTATGGTGGTGGTAAATTTCGCAAAGAGGCTGTGGCAGGTTCTGCGGAGGGTGGCGGCTTTTGCACCACAAAGGAAATCGGTTCAGTTAGCATTCTGAGGAGGCTCCAAATTTCGACTCGCGAACGAGTAAAACCATCGAAACAAATAGCAGCGATTTCGCGTCGATAGTTTACATTTTCGCCTCTGGGGAAAAAAGGTCGTTAACGGCGGAATGCAGAGAGGCAAATTTCGGTAGAATCGCGAAAACGATTATTCACAACGCGCCGTCGCTTGTCCAAGTCGCGAGGAAGAAACGTCCCGGAGAGCGAGGAGAAAAGTGGCCGAAGGTTGAGGCATTGGACGTATCTGCGGCGAACGTTCTGACACGACTATCGTACTTTTTTAAACTCTCCACTGCTCGGAAAAGAATTTTCATATTCGATATGGCGCAAGTTCGCGGACGATTCTTCGGGGAAAATTTTAAATTCCACCTCGCCCCTTTCGCATCTGTACGTGTGTGCGCGCGCGTAAGTGGTAGCAACTTTTTCGCTACGCGAAATCCCATGTTCCGACGCGGGCCTGTGAGACCTACACCCACTCTTCACGTCGGGCGGAAGTACGACGAGGGGTTCAAACCCGCTCCAGACCAGCGTTCGAGAAGCCAACGCGGCTCGCGCGGCAACCTCGGCAGCGAGTCGTCGATCGATGTAATCGTTTTCGCCCGCATAGGTAATATCGAGCGTCTGATCCGGTAAGTTATTTCAATGCGAAATCGAGAGCGTTCGCTCTTGCTACCGATATTTTTTTTTTTTTTTTTTCGAACCCAACGATAAACATAAATTGCATGCTCCGTCGAATTTTTTCGCGAGATCCTGGGGCGCGACTCGCAAGAGAGGGCTCGCAGTCGTCTGGAATTTTTCCAGCGCTGACGGAAATTCCGATACGGGAACTCGACGATCGGTATATTTTGAGGAACGAGGTGAATATTCAATCGAATTTTTTTTTTTAATAGCCGATAATTATAGACAAATGCTAATAAACGGCGAAACTAAAGAACAATAGTTCGGCAACGTATCCACGATCATTGTTACCTTCGCAAATTGCGCCGGCGCCGGAAATCGTTACCTTTCGAGAACGTCGTTCGAAAAATTTCCCATACGATTGACAAAAGTAACGGGGCACGTCGGGCGTAATAGATTCGTCGACGTTGGATCTGTCGTCGGATATTTGCAATTCGTATTCATCCATCATGCCGATGGTGCGCGCCCGATAGAAGTGTACTCTCTCCATTCTGTAGTAAACAAAGCTCTTTCCCGCAGTTCCCGGGCTTGCGGCCCTTGGTTTTCGTATTTTCATTCGCTTTTTTCCGATTTTTTTAATTTTTTTTTTTTTTTTTCTCTCCATCGAGCCTCTCGCCACAGACCCTCCGCACAAAGCACTCAAGCAGTGTTAGAATAAACCATCGCAATACTTTTTTTATCCAACGAGCTTGCCAGACAACCCCATCGATTTTTTTAGCACTTCGCGCGATCGATACGTTCGATGGATGTTGAGCTACGACCAAAAATCATCATCTCTGCTACCGGCTCGCCACCGAATTGGCTTCCAAAGTTGAAAAAACAAACCGGTTCGACCATTAATTTTTTCTGGTTACTCGCTTCGATTTTTCGAAATTTCCCCAACGTTTCCCCGAAGTCTAGAAAATATGATTCGCGACCTTTTTCTATTCAAAATACGGTCTTTGATAATGAAAAATATCGCGTCAAAAGATTTTGAGGCACGAGGCGGAATAAGCGAGTTTGCAACGGTGACGAATTTGTTGAACAGTATTGAAAAAAAACGGTACGTAAATATGGGAAGCGCAATTCATCAATTACCAGAGTCTCGCCGCTTCATTAGAGCCCGACGACTTCGAGCAAGGACGGAGCGCGGTTTGTGCGCAAGCCATAACCGCATCGCAAACACGAGGTTCTGGCGGAACAAAGACGAAGTCGGTACGCGCGAGCCGCGGCGAAAGTTCGATAACAAAGTTGAAAAAAACACGACCGCCAAAGGCTTCGCCGTCTGCCCTTCCAGTCTCGCCGGCGGCTCATCGTCGGGAATATATGGGATAACTTTTAAGCCGCGCGACTTAAGGACGAAAGAGACTACGGTATAAAAATCAAAATGGAAACCCACGTTCTTCGTGGGGCGCGAATCGTGCGCGAGAGTATATCGTCGCTGATTATTGCGCCCGCATCGCAGTTGAAGGGATTAGGGCTTTCTCGGGGAGAGCCGGAAGAACCCGCGCGAGATTCGACGTTTGATCCGCGCGGTGGGCGAAAGGGTTGCGGAAATTCCAGACTGGGGAGACAATCAAAGGGCGGAACGAAAACCTAATCCCTCCGCCGGCGAATTCTCGTTGGGCTTGATTCTCCGCGGGAAGTCGAGACGCGCGCCGAAAATCCTCCGGCTCTCCATCGGCCGGCGGTCAGTCCGAAAATTTGATATGCGTCCAATCGCGATGCTACCCCACTTGCCGTAGCCGTCGCGATATGGATGACGGCAGCGGGCTTACATTATCTCCGCTGGAGGATGCGGCGCCGGGACCATCCCCTTGCGATATGTATCCGTCGAAGAGCTCCACCGCAACGCGACCGCAGGCCGGGAGGAGCTGACGTTTCGCTCGGTTGGAAATTTTCGAAAACGCATTCGACGATCGCGCCCGCGTGCATTGGGCAGCCGTGTAACTCCGCGGGGAATTGCGCATCCGGAACGGGAGCTACTTTCGCGGTTTGGGTTGATACGCGCGTCGGGACGTCGAAGTTCCGGGTAATTGAGATTGAAACTCAAATGTAACCGAAATGAACTGCGCACGGAAGCGGAGATGCGGATGAACGGCACATACGGAGAGACATTGGGAACAATGAGTTGATATTGGTTGCGTTTCGTACCATCGTTTCGAGCACCCATTTGCTGCAATGCTCACGACGGCAAAGGGTTGCCGAAGGGTGATGCATAGCTGCGTATACCGATATGATACTTTAGTGATGTAGAAGCCCGGCCAGGAGAGAACGAAGGGTGGATACCGCGGTTTTCCATGGTGGCTCCTACCGCCATGAAATATTCAACGCGCCTCGGGCACTTCGTCATAGCTCTTTGTACGCTTCCGCACAACGAGGTACAGAGGCGAGCGAGCGCCGGCGGAGAAAAGAAGAGATCCTCGTGCATCGGACGAGCGGCCATCGTCCAATACTCGAAGCTCCCAGACAATTTTTCTCTACCTATTTACCCGCGGCGGTATTACTTTTGGTCTTCGACCGTCTTCGCTCTGTGAGCGACAGAATTGTCACTCGTATCACCCAAAAAACAGTATTCTTGAAACAAAAAATAAAATGCTTGAAACAAGAATAACGATATTCTTGACTCGTGTTACGATTGATCAAAGAATATATATACTTGTAATAAGCATATCTGATGGATCAATTCAAACATCAGGTACCTTGATGCAAGAATATTTTATTCTTAGAGTACTTATGGTTGCAGCAAGCATAAATGCTTCGAACAAGTATTTATATTCTTGTCTTAAGCATATTAATTCTTGTAATGGCCACAAGCGTCGTGCCCGTCTCATGATTGGCGATCTCATTAAGATTCCCGAAGACGAGAAATTGTGGTATCTGTATCGAACAATACGCAAGATTGCTGACATCCTCGCGACTCCAACAGTTCATATTGATGAAAAGTATTTACTGTCGAATCTAGTTTCGGAACACCATAGATTGTACTCCATAGGGCTCTTCCCCAATGACAATCTTAAACCGAAACACCATCTAATGCTACACTACGGCGCAGTCCTTGGAGACATAAGGCAGTTGTCACGTGTTTCGTGTCATCGCTTCGAAGGAAAGCATAAGCCCTTTAAACAAGTTTCCCGAGTCAGTTGCAACAACAAAAATTTGCCGTTTACCCTCGCTGTTCGACACAAGTTGAAATTTTGTTACCGTTTGCTATGTGGCAACGGGTTAGAATTAAAAATAGCCACTGGGCCCGGCGACCTGCTTCCTATAGATTCGAATCCCAGCTTCGCCGAGTTTTCCAGTACCTTACCCCCCGATCTCGATGAGATTCCATCAATAAACTGGGCAACAATATCAGGAACACGATATAAAAAAACATGATGCTCATCGTATCGCTAAAGGACGAATTTCCGGTTTTCGAAAATATTGAAGCGATTATCGCAGATAATGAAACGAATGAGATTTCGTTTTTACTAACACAGTACGATACTATTAGTTTCAACGAACACTATCATGCGTATGAAGTTATCGACGTAAAAAAATGGGTATTTATTAAATATGAACAGCTGGTTTCGCACGTGCCAACGCATATCTTGTAGCTTGAAACAAGCATATTAGCATTGCTTCAAGCATACTTTTTTAAGGGTGTAAGCTTGACAATAAAGATCATCCTCGCGCTGTTTCAATGCAAATCCATTGCGGTTTCGCGCAGTTCTAGAAATCAGTTGATACGATTTTGGGCAGAGTAAAGTGGTTCATTTCATTTCGTTAAAAAGAATCGGAAAACCGATACGATCGAATGTTTAGTTTGGTATTCTGATCGGGTCGACAAGAAGGAGTCTCCAAATTTTCATATTCTTGCAGACGAGGTTTCTCGCAGCGCGCGGAATTAGCTGCAGGATTTTTTTCGGAAAAATATCCGGTAAATACTGTTTTTTAGCGTTTGGCGCTCGAGCCGGTTTTCCAAAGTCTCGTCTCCTTCGAAACGCGTCGAAGATATTTCCGTGGAAAGCGTAAAAGCGGGAAAACGTTTGTCTCGATTTGTCTTTCTTCTTTCTCAGCCGTTGCTCTCGCCGTCGGTTACGCGGACAGTTTAAAGAGTCGCGGAATCTTGTCTCGTCGAGAATCGGGCCGGCACAAAGGAAAATTAAACGAACGCGAAGCTCGTCTCCCGACCGGTAAATATTTCAGTTCATTAACGAAAGTAGACGCAACAACGCGTACTTCGCGTTGAAACACGGCGCGACAAGAAAAAAAATCCTTGGAAGCGAAGCATTCGAACAACCTTTATTCCCCTTTCATCGGCGCCTCGGCGGTTCGCGAGTCTCGGGACAAATTCTATATAGAATTTATACCCGACGGAGAAAAAGTCGACGCGATTTGTCACCCTCCCAGCCTTTCTCTCGTTGGAAAGATAATTTTAATGAGATTCCTCGACGGATAGATAGAAAAAACGAATAAATAAATGGGGGAAAAAATAAATAAATAAAAGTGAAGTTCGAAGTGGAGAAAGATAAAGGAAAACAGAGAGTGAAAAGCTTCGCATTGAGAAAAATGAGGAGACGAAAAGATGGAAAGAAAGTGCGCTAAGGAGGTGCGAGGCCAGCGAATCGTGAAGGAGAGCAGGGAGAAGGAAATGCACAGAAATCCCGGATGAGCGGGGGGGTGGCGAAATAAGAAAGCATTACGCCGCGGCACAATTGCGGCCGAGAAGGAGACAAAAGGGGACGCGAAATAGCGAAGCGACGGAGAGGACAAAGGAGAGAGCACACTCGAGCGTTCGTCGTCGCGAGTAAGCGAAAGGCTAATGACAAAAGAAAAAAGTCGAATTAAAATAACAATCGCGGTGAGTGGAGTGTCGGAAGGGCGGACGGGGTTGGGATCTCGCGGAATTTTTCGAGCATGCCCCCGCGCGCTCTGCCGACCCTCCGGCCGCGAGTGACTTCGCGGAATCCTCGAGGGCGAGTTCTCACAATAAATTACAAGCCCCTCTGAGCGATAAAACGAGCACTCTTTTATCCCCGCGCAAATAGATAAGGAGGAGAGAAAATAAATAAAAGTAAAATGCATTCCTTATGCACCGCTGATGGAATTAGCTTTCGGTCTCGTTCACGTAGAAGGATATAACTGGGCGCTTTTGTGGTAGTCATCGACATCGATATAGCCCTCTCCAGGCACCCCTTCGCGCCGGAGCGTGTTTCGCCCCCGCTTTAGTGAAAAGAGATCCCTCGCGGACTTCGAGCCCTTGCATCACCGAGCCTGTCGCTCGCCCTCGAAACGGATGGAATAAATGGATTACGCAGTGGGATTGAAACTTTAGAACCCTTCCAAACTCAAGAGGGTGTATATATATCTATATACGCACATATATAGATTTTTTTTCTCTATTTCTTCGATTTCTTTTTCCGTTCCGACGGGTCTGGCTTCGAAAAGTCGCGGCGAGACTCGAGAGTCAGATTGTCCGATCCAAAATGTCAATTTCAGCACGAGGGTGGATGTGTGCCTACCCTCTACGAGAAATGATCGTTTCGCAGCGATAGATTCGATTTTTCGAGCGTGGGCGATGCCATTCACCGGAAAACCCACGTCCTCGACGAGGAACTTCCTTTTTTCGCTCTCGAGAGAAGCAAAAGGGACGACGGTGAAGATGTACGGGGCAGCCAACCGATTATCAGTGACGGCGGCGAAGATGCGCCTTTTTTTTCGCAACGCGCGAAATAGCTAGAAGGGACTCGTTTCCTTTTTATGCCGAAAGGGTGTTCCGGCCCGTTGAAAGTTCGGGTAAAATGGATTTGAAAAACTGACAATTGGATTGTTATAGTGCTTCCTCTCTTTTCCTTATCATGGTCTGCCCAATTCTGCTTGTGTGGAATTACGCTTATCATATTTGGCTTCCTCGAGAAGCTTTGTTTTGTGATTTGTTCATTTTTAACTGTTGGTGTTTACGTAAACACGGCTTCAGTGACGTGGTTGCGCCTATCAGGCTGTAGATCTAATTATTTATGTATTTTTTTTCTATATGTTTAATTTTTAACATAAAAAAACACGTTTGTACAAATTCTGAGCCAATATCTAAAAAAATGTGGCAGCTAGAGCGGAACCAGACATTTTTGAAGAAATTCAAAATGGCGCAAAAACTTACCGACTGCACAGATTTTGCCCGAAATCAATACCGATCATTGGTTTATAATAATTCAACATTGTACCAAATTTGAGCCCGATATCTCAAAAAATGTAGCAAATAGAGCGCAACCAGACATTTCTGAAAAAATGCAAAATGGCGTAACAACTGAACGACTGGCCCGATTTTGCTAAAAATTGGATCAAAGAAGGGTACTTGCCTCCTCAACATGTGGTATAAATTTCAGCTTGATATCGCAAACCATCCTCAAGTTATAAGATATAATGATGCGAACACACACACGAACGAACCGACATTTTTTCTAAATGTGATTTTTAGCACATTCTGAACACGTTTACATGAAAATCTGGAAAAAATATTTCACCAAAACAAAGCTTCTTGAGGAAGCAAAAAAGAGAGAAAACGCGAGATCGACGGCGATTGTACTATAGTCTAGAATCTCGTCGTTGCATGAGTTTTATTGAACGCTTCATTATTAGAAATGAATATTGGTACGACTAATCTGTTCGTTGGGTCAACCAATTTATTTATTCGCCCAAGAAATTCATTGGTTTTCCCAACTAATATCAGTTTCCTAGCGCCGTAGTTGATCCTGGCAACCAATTATTTTTCTCCGTTTGTTGTGTTTAGGCTTCAAGGCGAGCAAAAGTTGGGGTGCGCGTTAAAATTTTAAATGAGCATGAGCTAAAAAACAATTGTGAAAAATTGTGTGTAAAAATGGTGATGTTTTATAAGATAACTTCACTGATTGCCAAAAGAACCGGAAACAGTGGCGCTGAAGACATCATCAAAAAAACATCTCTACCGAATGCAAAATCGACCTGGAACAGTTATGACATCGCCTCCGCGCTCCAAGGGGATTTAAATAAATTGACGACAAATGAATTCCGACCGGTTTGCGTTGTTGGAGGACAACGCAGACTTGTCGAGACCTCGACATCTTCCCGATCGCTGGCCCGAAGCTCCAGTTCGCTATGTACAGTTATACTTAAGTAAACAGCCATAGGAGAAATACAGTGAGAGCCGCGGCGTTATCGGACTTATTGGATTCTGGGTTCCTTTGTAAGCTCGTCTGGAAATGCTGGATGGGATAAATGCGATGGCGCGCGCGTCCGTCAGAAAAAAGTGGAAATTCCCTCGGGGAGATGCTGTTGCTGCCTGGGTCGTCGTCGGTTCGACTATGCCGAGGACGATGAGGGGACGTTAGAAGATAGGCCATGCGGGCGAAGAGAACAGAGCGACAAGGAAGAAATAAGGAAAAAAAGAAGGAAACAGGTGGCAAGGAAAATACGTAGGACGAGATAGAGAAATAAAGAAAAGAAAAAAAAAGAAGAGTACGAAAAAGAGTGGAATAAAACGTAACGCGAGCGAGAAGGAGAGGATAGATTGCTACTGCCAAGCCCGGGCGTAAGAGTTGAGGGGCGCAACGTTGTAGATCATAGAGGAGCCGAGGAGTTTTGAATAATTTACGAAACTCTGTGGAATACGTTTCTCCCGTGGCGTGTGTGAAGTGCAACGCTCGCGCGGCGGAGGCGAGGTGTACGTCACACGAGAGGAAATGCTTTCGCATAAACGACCGACGCTACGGATGTTTTATCAAATTTCCCTTTTTTTCTCTCTCTCTCTCTCTGACACTCCGGGCAAGCTCGAGACGAAGATACGGCGCTCGGACCTTTGTGCGGGAGTAACGGAGAACCGGATAGGAAAACCCCTCTGGGTGACATTGAGACACTGAAATTGCTTTTCCACTGTCTTGCATTATAAAAGTAAAAGGCCTCGGCGTAACGGAACACGGTGTAACCATTATATTCTCCTCCGGTTTCTCGAGCACAGAATTTATAGTGGCACTGAAAAAAGGCGCCTTGTTTCAATAGCACTGATGTACTCGAAATCCATTTCGTTGTATCGATAACTTCAATACCGAAACGACAGCATGCTTCTTCTGATTCAAAGAAGGCGCGTTATTGATTACAGAATTGGGAAATTCGATTCGGTGACAAGCTACTGGATTCAAAGTTTGAATTCAGTACGTCCACTCCAATTTATATTTATAAGTTAGATCCATATTTCTTATATAATCAGTTATAATGATCGTGCAGGAAATCGCGCTCTCAGTAAATTTTACAGCTGTGTAATTCGCGTAGGGGAGACCGGGGCAAAATGGGGACATCAAAAAAATTGCAGACACGGGGCAAAATGGGGACTTTTAAAAAAATCTGAGGTACGGAGTAAAATAGGGACGTGCGAAAAAAATGCACGTACGGGGCAGGATGAGAACATCGAGAAATTTTAGTCACGGGCTAAAATGCGGACGTCAAAAAAGATTTAAAAATAAAGAAAATGCTATCGGCAGAGTTTCTGAATTTCTCTATCGTTTAATATTTATCAAATCTGTTATCGCAAATTTGATAGAAAACATTAGATTCGACCGCGCTAACTGAGCGCTGGCACGTCGGTGGCCCACTACTGCGCAGCTCGCTCGGTCCTATTGCTTTCTACCACCGACACCCAACTTACTTAAATTAAGCACGACGTTTCCCTCATTGTTGTAAGTTTTTTTGTATTATTGTTTCTCTCCCTATCAATCAAGATCAACAGATACGCAAAGTATGGGCCTGCGCACGACGATACGACGATTGAAACTCTCGGTAAAAAGTAAGAGTAAAACTTAGTACCCCACTCTGCCTCGGCCACCTTTCTGTTCCGATGGTGAATTCACGCTACTACGGACAACACTGTCGATATCTGAAAACTGTGCGAAAATTTGAAAGTACCCCCATCTGCTCCAGTCAACTTTTTTTTTTCCAATCGCGAGAAAACAGACGTAAACTGTATGTTTGCCTGCCAAACAGTCAATATACGCCCCTACAGGCAATTCTATCCATATTCAAAAAATAAGAAAAAATCTGAGGGTACCCCATTCTGCCCCAGACAATTTTTTTGTTCGGACGGGCAAAAACAACGGCAAATATTTCGTTTTTAGGGTACGCACAGTCAATATACGCATGTTGGATCATTCTAGCGGCATTAGTCGCTTAGCGTGCCCATTTTGCCCCGGCCTCCCCAATTTACAGGGTCATCGACCCTGGTGACAATAACTTTATCTATCTATATGCCGATATAGTTGGTCAAAATTTTGGTTCTAGACACTAGAAACTGAAGTGAGGTACCCAATTGTTCGACGTTCGCTAATTTATCGCCTCGCGCAGAATACCGTTCAACTAACCGTAGGTCATGTTTACTTATACACGACAATGAACGGCTACTCTCGTCAGTAGGAGTCGTATATTAGACTAGTGGGTACTCCGTTCGTTCCATATATCGGCGGAAAGCCCATTCGCTCCACGGCCGCAGTCCCGATCCTAAAACCGTTGAGAGAATGTATACGACTCCTTACCACCAGTTTCGAGAACCGAAACTACCCCTCGGGTTACTGCGGGGCTGTAACGCGAACCGGGAGGAGGCGAAGGGTTTACTGTCGCTGAACGTCCCATTCGCTTCTCGGACGATTGCGCGCACCGAAGAAACTCCGTGAGAGCCGTAAACTTCGCTCCCATGGGGTGTTGCGGGATGCGCAAGCCAAACACGCACCTACGTGTGCGGAGGAGCGCGAAACGCTGTATCCTCAAGATGGGTGTGCTTACACTGTGCGATAGATACAAACATAACTGGCAACGATATACCGGCCGGGTGTATATCACGAGTATCTTCGCGCGAAACAACCGCATAAAGTGCGATAAATCTCGCTTTTAACACTTGAAACCACGATAAATCGATCTATGAGCGCAAAGTTCGCTCTCTCGGGGCGGCGAGTCTTCGGGAACGGTGGGGAGAACAGAGTTAATTCAGTTCACCAATTCTCCGACGTTCAAAAATGGAATCAAGAGACAAGAGCTGACTCGAGAGATTCGAAAAACCGATTATTCTTCTGCACTTCTTGAGCGGTTTCCATCGCAGGCGAAATGCTGCAGTCGGTAAACTGTGATGATGTTTCGCTCGGGATGCGCGAAATACAGGCTTCAAAGAAAATGGAATGCCACTGCAAAGTTAATAAGAGCGATGATCGGTAAATGGGACAAAGCGAGTATTTCACATTGCCTTGGGAATCTTGGAATTAACTATAAAATTGAAATTTTTGTATGAAAGGAGTGGTTCAAGTTTGGATCCATCGGAGATGGTAGATGGCACGATGGCGGTTTCGGTGCGATCTCGCTCGGTTGAAAGTGAGCAATGTATTCGTCGAGTGTTCGAAGTCGGTCGGCTGTTGAGGTCGTACGGGCTTGAGAATCGGAGGATAGAGAAATGCCTCTAACGAGCGTTTTAACGAGGGGTCATTGTCGGTGCCTAAAAGCACCCACGCTATTGCCACTCGAGTAAACTCTCGTGGAATCTCAAACGCTCCGTTCTGGCTCGCTTTTTCTCTCGCTACCCGCCAACTTATCCTTAACACCCTCACGTTTTTCCGCTACGAGAAACATTCGGACAAAAAGTACCAATGGACTTCAATGGAAGCTCGATCCGGCGCCTGAGCTGATCTCTTTATTGTATAAAAGAAATAATCCTTCAACTTTCGTGGTTGAACGAAAGATTGATAACAAAAATGTATAAAAATACAAAAAATGGACGGACGTCATCTATCAAATATCACTTTGGGATACGCTAACTCTCCGAGGCCTCGCAATACGACTCTTCGGATGGAACTCGGATAACGGTGGTTTGGGTTCGTTTCTTCGGGAATTTACGCTGTTTTTCTCTCTTCCTTCACGTCCACAATAATAAAGAGTACACAACGCCGAAGGCCGTGACGAATATCGTCGACGTGGCGAACAGGCTCGTCGACCCATTGCAAGAGTCGCTCGAACACGAACATTCTTGATAGTAAGCGCCGGTCTTGCTGACTCCCCAAAGGCAGACACCGGTCACACCGCTCTCGACGGTCGAGCCGCATTTCCTTACTACTTGACGCAGCTTTCCGCCATCTGAAACAAAGACGATTCAGTCGCGCGGCCCGAGACGCACTACCGGTAGTGCAGCGAGTCCAATTTTTCAAAATTCTGCCGGCGCGTCAAGTTCAACGAGTTCGAAATGCCTTCATCAAAGAACAGAACAGAAAATGCTTTTACATTTCAAGAAATCCAAACAAAAGAATATTTCAAGAAACGATGTGTTACAATCTTCGAGACAAATCAACTTACGGACCAAACATACTTTTAGGTTCCTCGGAATTCTAAAAATATTGTAAATATGCAAAACTTTGACAATGTCGGGAGTATTAGTGAAAGGTCGGAAAATGTTGGATCTCACATTTCGGGCCAAATTTATATAGCTTATGAGCAACAGTTATTTGTAAAGTTACAGACTCACAAACGAAACGGGACATATTGCAGAAAATTAAATTAAAAAAATGATAAATATAAAAAGAGATACGGATAGCAAATACAACTAATAGAAGATCGAATAAAAATATACATACCTTCTTTCCACCCGTGGGAAGCAGACGTTGTTCTGTATGGCGATTCCACTTCTGAAGCTATTTACGATCGAATTATTAATCCTGTTTTTAATTT
The DNA here is from genome assembly GCA_963924025.1 of Ischnus inquisitorius. Lineage (NCBI taxonomy): Eukaryota > Metazoa > Arthropoda > Insecta > Hymenoptera > Ichneumonidae > Ischnus > Ischnus inquisitorius. The sequence continues at coordinate 3,855,266 of OZ001249.1, forward strand.
TTTTTGTATCACATGTTACATACCTCGTTGAGTGATCGTGGTAATTTTAATGCAAAGAGTATCCGACGGTCTGCATTCCGTCGGCGGATACTTGTACGTGTCGACGTACGTGTTCGCTCCGCACAAGTCTTGATCGTAGGGATCGGCATCGCTGTTGCATTGGTAGCAACGAAGAGCTTCGCATCCTGAGAAAGCAATAATTATCGAAGGCGTTCCAATTTTTCGACAAAAATCACGTCATTGTTTATCTCGCAACGGACGAAACTGGGCATTTCGCGGAATGTGGACGTTCATAAAAAATGCACAAGTTGCAAAACGCTATTAGCAACTTTCAGCGACAATTGTTTAACAATTAAATCACTCAAACGTGGCAAACGATATTTTAACGAGTGAATCTCCACGCGTTGATCGTAATTAATTTTTCAAAAAATCGTAAAATATTCAATATGGAGACGCCCAGTTTTCGTGCGAGACGCCCGGCGTCGAACTGTTTACTTTCTTGACCGCGTTCTCACCTGTGAAAGTGCACAACACCGTCGCGAGAATGACCAACGTTATTCTCGTCTTCAGAGCCATTTCACGAGAGAATAGAATTCGGAAAGAATCTAATTGCTTCCGTGCGGTTCGACGGTTTTGAAAATAAAACGGAGCCAGCAGCGAGCCTCGATACTTGTTGTCCGTTTACTAACGCGACGAATACAAGAGACCATTCATTGGCCGTTGATGAGCTGCCTGGCTTTCCCCACTTTCAACGAAACACAGCGAGTTCCGAAGTGCAGGGCCGTAAGCGACGGCATTCCTCGCGGCTCGCCGGGCGACCTCGGTGGGCCCCTTTCATCGATCTTGACTCGTGCATTTATCATACAATCAACGGAACGGTTCCATCGATCTATCGAAAAAACGATCGATTTTTTTTTTTTTTTTTTTTTTTTCAGAGAATTGTTAAACTATTCTTTTCAAACTGGCTGGATTTATTTGTCACAAATTTGTACACATTCGTGAATTTTTTTCTTGCAAAATTACTCCCACGGTGGACAAGTTGCACAGACATGGGCACTTTTGAGGATTTTGGGCCAGAAAAGAGAATGGCAAATGACACTTTTTTCCCCAGAGAATGTATATTTGTAAATAAATTATTCTGAAAATTGTGTCCGCTACAATTTTTTCGTGAAGTACCGTTTTTGGGCTTCTTTTTGTCTTTGGAAACGCGTTGAAACAGTTTCATTGCCTGAAGAAAGTTGTAGATCACAACATTCTTTTTTTGCCAGATAAAATTCCGAGGAATTGTTTAAGCCCACAATACTGCGACTCGTCACAGCGTTAAGAAAAAATTGTTTTTCGGTCAAACGACAAATAAATCCATGTCCATGTATAATTAACGAACCCTGAGACTCCGAAAAAAATCATCGAGAAGCTCGAAGAGCAAAGGAAAAATTCAAAAAGTGACCAACTTATGGCCGATTTGTAGAAATGGCCGAAAAAGTATCGATGTAAAATTGAAAAAAATGAAACTCTCGCACTGGCGATACACCCGCGATAGTCTCGCGCCGCAAGAACGCAGATAGCGGCGTAATGGCGAGATTCGCGGAAAATTCGCCGATAGAATTCTAATCGCGATGCTTCGAGATGGGGGTTGTACGTCATCGTGAAAGTTTTCCCGTTTAGATAAGACACAAGTAGAACGTGGGGGTGGGGATGCTTCGAGGGTGGATTTACTCGCACTTGCGGAGCGCACGCGTCTCTCGCTACTCGCGATTCCGATAAACGATACGGAAAGCACGCCACAGTGCACATGAACTACGCAAAGATTTTCATGGCTCATTAGCATTTTCATTGGAACGAAGTATCTCTCGTCTGGGGAGCGAATGTCACGAGAGTCTTCTCGTTCAATGTTCACCCCCTTCTCTCAACGTTCTACAGGCTTTCGAGGGTCCTGACCCGAAAATCCCAAAAAGAAATTACGTCACGAAGACAAAACTTTCTTTCTGAGGGAGCAAAACACAGTTATTTGTATGGCAACGGCGCAGAAGGCAATCCGGAAATGCCGCACGAGTGCGGACTCCCCTTTCTATGATAGTTTTCTGTTTTCTTACTGTTTTTTCGTCCTTACTTTCTGTCCCCGAGGCAAAAAAGTTACCTTTTTTGTCGTTTTCTTGTTTTTCTTTGTCTCCCCTAGAAAAATCCTTGTCTTGTCACAATTTTTCTCCACGGTGGAAAGTTACCGATTCTTGACCAGCGAGAGAAAAGTAGTCGATCGGAAGGAAAAATAACCGGATGAAAAGTAGTGGATCTTCCCTCTCTAACGAAGTAAAGTGATCAGATCGGTGGGCAGGCTTAAAAATATGGTCAATTATACGAAAGTTACCGATTCTTGACCAGCGAGAGAAGAGTAGTCGAGCGGAAGGAAAAAAAACGTGATGAAAACCAGTGCTTTCCCTCTCTAACGAAGTAAAGTAGCTGATCAGATCGGTGGGCTTAAAAATATGGTCAATTTCAGCACAGTAAAAAAAAGAGTCTGCCACTCAAAAGAAAGTGCATCTTCACCTGCCATGAATTTCTGTCCGGTCCTTTGAGCCTCCGTTGCCCGGCCTCACATTTCTAATTCCCTCGACCAAATAGCCGTAATGTAAAAGAGTCGAAGGGCCCGGAGTCGGTCTTTCGGAAACTAGGCCAAGACTGCGTCATCCGGGTCGTCTTCTTCTGGCGAAGAAGTACGAGAGCCGTCTGGCTTTATTGTTGCAATGGAAACGTTACGAGATAAGAAGTTCCCGGTCTCATTTCTCTCGGGGCCGGAGGAGACAGCGGGAGTAACGAAGCACCGATGGGACGTAACAATCGTCTCGGTGAGCTCCGAGCGCGAGGAATATTCGCGCGGCGGAATGGTCCTGAAGAGAGAAAGAGATTCGGACGGTCGGCTATATCCGAAAACGGGATACGAAGCGAGGTTCACTCGGTCCATTGTTGCCGAGAGTGGCCCGCCGGTGCGCTCGCTTTTCCCTCCCGCCCCCTCCCGCCTCGTTCTCGTCCACCTCCGCCATTGTTCTCCCAACTACTTTGCTTAATTGGCTGTTTTTCTTAATTGCCCGACAAGTTTGCCGTGCGAGGACACCGGCCTCGGTCTACCGTGGATATCTTCTTACAACCGCCGCCTTATCGCAACAGTTATGCGGCGTAATAGGCCCCGGGAATATTCTCGCTTGCGCGCGAGAGACAAATCCGCATTCATCCCTTACCGCGTAACTGACTCGCGCGGCGATCCAATGGCGCGAATAAAAAATTATCGCCTCCCTTCCGGGACAAGCCCGAGACGCAATCAAGGATCTTCCATTCGAATGCAATTAAATTGTTTATTTGACTAATTTCACCCCGGCAAAGCCCTTCGCCGGCGGCGGCGAGCGCGAAATGAGAACAACGAAAAAAGGAACACATGTGTGTTCGGAGAACGCGAAAGGGAAGCGCGCGACGTAATCAACCGGCCACTCTGGCATCGATTCGCATCGCGTATTTCAATAAAGCTACACGAGAGTTGTATGCATTCGCGATCGAGCGGGGACGAGCGAGCCGAGCGAGAATAGTGTGGAGAAAAAATTCACGAAACGCGATTCTCTCGTTTTTCGTTTGACTGTGAGGAAGAGAAATGGAATACAAAAAGAAGCGGAGAAAATAAAAACTACTGCTGCTGAGCGTGCATTCGAAGGGGCTATGCTTTCCATGTAGCTCACGTTTTTATTGCGGAGCCATTTCCATCGATGCACGAGTTACGGGCTGACGAAGCGCAAGGGAAATGCGATTGGAGTTGCGCGTCGGTGCACGGAAGTTTGCAGGCGACACGGGGGGCAGCCATGGCGTTCGATGGCACCGTTGCAATCCTCCACGGTTAAGGTATCCGACCCATCTACGACTACAGCGCGCCCGACTACCCCGCAAAATAAATACCCATCCGCGCTGGTCACGGGCTCGCGGATGAACGCAGAGGAGGGTCGCATCGCTGCGGTGCCTCACCCGCGAGCTCCCTCTCTCGCTGTACCATCTGGTTTGAAAGGGTTTAATAAAAGTAATTGGATTTTATCGCTCGTAACGCTCGCAGCGAGGCTGCACACGCGAAATCGGGAATCGTTGCGCGAGGGCCACTCGCGATGATTCATTAACTCGCGGACCCGCTGCGTTGTACACGCAAAAATGAGTGGTCGAACGCGAACTCAGAATCCGGACCATCGTTCGCCACTCCGGCTCTCATTAACGTCCGCGGAGAGTTTAATCCCGCGATTTTTCGGGTTAATTGATGGGCCGGACTTCTGTGTGGCGATCATTACGACGGTAATTGATGATACAATCGGACATCGAGATCGATAAAGGGTACGTCGGTTTTTTTCATATTGCTACCATCTTTATGGTACTTTTCGAGCAAGGCGACGATTGCAACATTTGGATACCTTCCGATCTGGGGACTAGGGGAGAGCGGGGCAAAATGGCATACCGGGGCAAAATGGTACGAAATGGTCAAATAAAGTCGCCCGTATGATAGAATGAGGGCAAAATGAGACGAGAGAAAGTCCCATCGAAGTAGATTTTTTTGCTGTCCCGTTTTGCCCTAATACCATTCTGCCCTGGTCCCATTGTGCGTGAATACCATTTTGACCCGGTGTGCCGTTTTGCCCCGCTCTCCCCTAGTTCTTGTATTTCAATCTTAACCATGTTGATAGCAAAATGGTAAGTCAGACCTCAGATTTACAATTGTAAATTGATTGGTGATCGCTTGATCGATTGATAATCGCGTCCGCGGAAAAGTCGTCTGAAACAATTCGTCTCAAACGGTTCGCCTGAAACAATTCGTCCAAAACGATTCGTCTAAATTGCAAAAATTACGCGCTTCGCCTGTAAAATTCTAGATGCTTCCCGCTGTAGTTGACAAACTCGATAAATATTTTCCGATCCCCTTTCTAGAAAATCCATTCTCCTTTCTAAAAAATCCATGGCCAAAATATATCGCATTTTCGATATATGTATTGTTGTCGCTTTGTTCGCTTTCGATTTTGACAGTTTGATACATAACGTTGAGTCAACAAAAGTAAAAAACGCTAAGCAAAGTAAAGTTTTTCCGTTGAAACTACAAAGAAAAAATTAAATAGAGGGTTCAGGATACGCACGCTTTCGGGATGCTTTTTCGCAAATTGTTCATCCCACTGTTACAGTTTGAAAAAACGTTTTTAAAAATCGGCAGAAAATCTGATCTTGTGTATTTTTCCCCGCTGAACACACAATCTCATCATAACCCCGAGATATGGCCATTTGAAAATTCCGAAAATCGATAGTTCTTGTAAATCGGGCCAGAAAGGAAAAGAAACCCTTTCGGTGGTTCCCGGTGTTCCCCTTAAGATAAAGTGAATTATCGCGGTTAGTACGAAAAGTGTAATGAACTTTTTTCAATGGTGCGAATTTCTTCGAAAAAAATCATATTCGAGTCGGATGCTCGGGGTAATTTCGCGGCCAGCTCGAATTTTTTCTTTTCAAACAAATTAATACCATTGGAAAAGGTGTATTTAGAAATTGCAACTATCTCTGTCACGCTCAAAGTCGCTTCACTTCCCCTTGGCTTTACACAACAGTTCCTATTAGATTTGTGTTTAGTGCGAAAAAAACCTGGGAATACGTAGCCAGAATATGCTTGTTTATTTTTCAATTTCAAGAAGGGAAATTGCAATTGCAATTACCCCTTTGAGATGCTTTTTTACCGATTGTTCATCCGACTCAAACAGGTTAAAAAAATAGTTTTAAAAATCCGCGAAAAATCTTATCTTGTGTATATTTTCGCAGGTAAACACAATGGTAATACCTGCGATTTGTCGAATGTAAGAAAAAACCCTCTTTAATGGTTCCCGGTGGGCCCCTTAACTTCAGACAAAAATAGCCATTGGATTAGTGTTCAGCGGAAGAAAATACATGGAAATACAGTCATAGGGGAGAGCGGAGCAGAATGGTATTGGAGTGCAATGGGACTAGGGCAGTGTGGGATAGGGGCAAAATGGGACATAAAAAAAAATCGACTTCGATGCTACTTTTCCTCGTCCCATTTTGCACTAATTCTATCATATAGAGGACTCTATTTTACAGTTTAATACCATTCTGCCCCGGTATGCCGTTTCGCCCCGCTCTTCCCTATTACATTTTGACCGTCCTGCATATGCATAAAATATAATGTAAAAAAGTCGAAAGAAAAAACCAGATAAAGACACGAAGATACGCTGGTGTATTAAAAAAAAAAAAAATGAAAAAAAAAATGAAAAGAATAAAAGGTGGCCCATCGAGACCGTCCGAAGAGCCACGAGAGTGGCGATCGCGTACGGCCCTGTGCTTCGTAACTCGCTGTGTTTCGGTCAAAGTGGGGGAGGCCAGTCGAGTCACCAACGCCCAATGAATGACGTCAGGTGCTCGTAGCGTTAGTGAACGTACAACAAGTGTCGGGGATCGCTGCTCGCTCCGTTTCGTTCGACAAACCATCGAACGACAACGAAACAATTCGATTTGCAACGGACAAAAAAGAAATTCATTCTCGAACGACATGATCTCGTCGAGGATAACTTTCGCACTCGTCGCGACGGTGTTGTGCTCCATAATAGGTGAGAATGCCGCGATGAAAGTAAACAGTTCGAAGCGGGGACGCACCTTTGACTAACCATGGGCGTCACCATCTTGGATATTTCACGCAAGAGTTGTGTTATTTATTTTTTCACTCTTAAGGAGCAAAAACCGCTCGCCACGCTTAAGGAGGTTAACCTAAAAAAAAAGAGCGCCCTGCCAGTCGCAACGGTGAATCATCCGAAGGTCTCAGTGAAATTGGAGCAACGACGAATTTTCAGTCCACTCGGCGAAAATTAATTTTTCCGACTGTTTACTCGCCCAGCCCTCCCCTCGTCGTGTTACTCCGCGACGTGACTAACTTCGTTAATTACGAGATTGAAAATACTGTGGTTTTTGGAAAAATGCAACTTTTAATTGAGGAACTCTTTTAACGAGGGAATAATTAATCGTGAAAAAAAATATAACAGAAAAGTATGATCGATAATCGTCGTTTTTCAGGATGCGAGGCTATTCGCTGCTACCAGTGCAGCAGCGACACCGACCCAAAGGGCCAAGATTTGTGCGGAGCTTACAACAAATTCGACACGTACAAGAACTCGCCGATCGAGTGCAATCACCAAGATTCCAAGACACCGGGCACTTTTTGCGTCAAGATCACCAAGCAGAGCCCCCGAGGTTTCATCTGTAAGTTTTACCTTCCCCGGCGAGTTTAACTCACTACGATTATTTTTTCTTTATTTTTAAATTTCTTTTAAAAATATTTGTTTGATTCAGTTTAAATTTATTGCAAATAATTTTATATAATAACTGTTGAAACTATTGTGTTGAGAAACGCTCGAAGTTCTCTCTGAATCCCACATTTCCTCGGACCGCGCCGCTTGGACGACCTTAAATCCGTTAGCTTAATTGAATTGAATGCAATTATAATTTGAACAATTTCGCGCGAAACCTTCCGATTTTTTAAACGCACGCGCAGGCTTAATCGAGTATAAAAGCAATAGGGGAGAGCGGGGCAAAACGGCATACCGGGGCAAAATGGTATTCACGCACAATGGGACCAGGGCAGAATGGTATTGGGGCAAAATGGGACAGCACAAAAAACTACTTCGATGGCACTTTCTCTTGTCCCATTTTGCACCAATTCTATCATACGGGGCACTTCATTTGACCATTTCGTACCATTTTGCCCCGGCATGCCATTTTGCCCCGCTCTCCCCCTACTTCGGGTCAGCCTGTTATTTTTCCTATCGTGTTGCGTTATTTCGTTTGTTCGACTTTATTTCTCACGCTGCATACATTTTTTTTATACGATTGTGTTTTTTTGTTTTGTACGATTGTATCGTAAACCGCGATTGTGCTTAACTAATGTGAGACACAATAATGCTTATTTGTTTGCGATTCAGGGGACGGAAGATGGCGTCAAGTAATAAGAAGATGCGCTTCGGTCGCGACGACCGGTGTGACCGGCGTGTGCAATTGGGGAGTCGAGGAGAACGGTGTCTATTGGGAGGAATGCTCGTGTTCGAACGATTCCTGCAACGGTTCCACGACTCTATTCGCCACCTCGACGATATTCGTCACGGCGCTCGGCCTACTAAGCTCCTTGCTGTGGACGTAGACGAGAAGAAACGGAAGAATCGCGGAAAAATCGTACGAGCGAAAACAAAACGTTGCCTGGAATTCGAGCGGACCGGACGAAAAAAAACGTACTGAGAATCACCGGAGTATTAACGATCCCAAAGCGATATTTGGGAAATCTGTCCATCCATTTTTTAATTTTTTTACGATCCTTCTGCTTTTTTTCATTCAACGACAATGAATTCGTAGTATTTTCTTTCTTTTCCTCTTCTATGTTATAAGATTGGCGCGGCTGGCCGATCGAGCTTTCGTTCAATTCCAAAGGTCCATTTTTGTCTATTTTTATTTTTTTTTTTCGTTTTCTTTTGTAAGAGAAAAAGTTTAACGTTCAAGGGGAGGACAAGTTAGCGGCTATCGAGAGACAGAGAGAAAGCGGACGAGAGAGAGAGAGGCTCTTTGAGACTCGATGAGAGTTCACTCGAGTGGCAATAGCGCGGGTGCTTTTAGGCACCGACAATGACCCCCTCGTTAAAACGCTCGTTAGGGGCATCTCTCTATATTCTCCGATTCTCGAGCCCGTACAATCTCAACTGCCGACAGGCTTCAAACACTCGGAGAATTCACGGCACGCTCGCGCCTCACCGCGACGGCACCTCAGACGTCCGTTACCTCGTCACGACCCGATTAGTTCGCCATTCGTCATCGAATTTTTATAAAATGTCGTGACAATGATAATTAAAAAAAAATGTCCGACGTATATTGTACATAAGAGTAATAAGCGAGTGACTTCTCGCCACAGTTATAGGCTATAGGAATTATTTCCATAGAAATCCGTCCATTTTACATGTTTTTTCTAGACGTATTTATTGCACGCGATCGTCCAATGAAATGTTGACTATCGAAGTTCATATACTTTTTATAAATAAAAGAACGATAATAAAGTATACAGCGATCAATCACTGAATCTCCTTATTCGCCTTTCCATTCTAAACGGAAAATAAAAGAAACCGAGAATAGGGGAGAGCGGGGCAAAGCGGCATACCGGGGCAAAATGGTATTCACTCACAATGGGACCATGGGCAGAATGGTATTAGGGCAAAATGGGACGGCAAAAAAATCTACGTCGATGGGACTTTCTCTTGTCCCATTTCGCCCTAATTCTATCATACGGGGGACTTTGTTTGACCATTTCGTACCATTTCGCCCCGGTATGCCATCCTGCCCCGCTCTCCCCTAGTGCGCGCGTGTCAGAACGCCCTTCGCAGCCTTGCGCGCGCCCGGTGAAACAACTTTGATCGCAAAGGGTTAACGGAAGTTTTGCTTCTTTTCAAAGGGCCTTTCGCCTGTGCGAGCCGGCCTCGATGCTTTTCAGCCGTCCCAGCGAGATGAAACTCGAGCCGCTGCAGGCTTCGGAGCCTTTGCCCGTTCACCGCGATTGCGGCCGAAGAATTTCGCGGCGAGTTTCCGGAGCGCGAGGCGCGGGGGGAAGGAAGGGTTGGAAACTCTCGCGGGGCAGGGAAACGAAAGAGCTGCGGGCGCAAGAGCGGCGATAGGGGCAATATTCACGATTCACTCTGCCGCCGCGGTGTACATCATGTTAATACCGGAAATTCGTTGGTCGCGAGAGTTAATTACGTCACGTGACTACACCGAGACTATTAATGCTACGGTTGGAGGAGCGGCGGAGGGAGGGATATACACCGTTGAGCACAATGGCCATCAGGCAGTTTAGGCTCCCACCATACATTACAGCAGAAAGCCGGCTATCTACGTCGCGGAATCCCGGCAAGGGATGCTGCCGGAGCCCCTCTCTTTAGAGCTCGGCGCATCAACGGCGTTACTCGAGACGCGTTATAATTAAGAACCTTCTGCCCTTCCCTTCGGAGCCGGCGAATGCTATTCGCTGCTTTGGCTTTTGATTTACCACCTCTGCTTACCACGATAATGCGCGTCTCGAGTTCCTTGAGCGTTTCTCGCATCGTCGCTGCACTTTTTACATTACTAGCCGCAGTCGCACGCTTCGCGTGCGTATCCTCGTGTCTTTATCTAGTTTTTTCTTTCGACTTTTTTACATTATATTTCATGCACATGCCGGACGGTCAAAATATAATAGGGAAGAGAGGAGCGGAACGGCATAGAGGGGCAGAATGGTATAAAACTGTGAAATAGAGTCCTCTATATGATAGAATTCGTGCAAAATGGGACGAGGAAAAGTAGCATCGAAGTCGATTTTTTTTGCTGGCCCATTTTGCCCCTATCCCACTATGCCCTAGTCCCATTGCACTCCAATACCATTCTGCTCCGCTCTGCCCTATGACTGTATTTCCATGTATTTTCTTCCGCTGAATCCAATGGCTATTTTTGTACGAAGTTAAGGGGCCCACCGGGAACCATTGAAGAGGGTTTTTTTCTTATATTCGACAAATCACAGGTGTTACCATTGTGTTCACCTGAGAAAATATACACAAGATAAGATTTTTCGCGGATTTTTGAAACTATTTTTTCAACCTGTTTGAGTAAGATGAACAATCGGTAAAAAAGCATGTCAAAGGGGTAATTGCAATTGCAATTTCCTTCTAGAAATTGAAAAATGAACAAGTATATCCTGGCCACGTATTCCCATGTTTTTTTCGCACTAAACACAAATCTAATAGGAAGTGTTGAGTAAAGCTAAGGGGAAGCGAAGCGACTGTGAGTGCGACAGAGATAGTTGCAATTTCTAAATACACTTTTTCCGATGGTATTAATTTCTTTGAAAAGAAAAAATTCTAGCTAGACGCGAAATGACCCCGAGCATCCGACTCGAATGTGGTTTTTTTCAAAAAAATTAGCACCCTTGAAAAAAGTTCATTACACTTTTCGTACTAACCGCGATAATTCACTTTATCTTAATGGGAACACCGGGAACCACCAGAAGGGTGTCTTTTCCTTTCCGGCCCGATTTACAAGAACTATCGATTTTCGGAATTTTCAAACGGCGATATCTCGGGGTTACGATGAGATTGTGCGTTCAGCGGGAAAAAATACACAAACAAGATTTTCTGCGGATTTTTAAAAGCGTTTCTTCAAACTGTAAGAGTGGGATGAACAATTCGTGAAAAAGCATCCCGAAAGGGTGCATATCCCGATTCCTCTATTTAATTTTTTCTTTGTAGATTCAAAGGAAAAACTTTGCTTTGCTTAGCTTTGTTTACTTTTGTAGACTCAACGTTATGTATCAAACCGTCAAAATCTACTACACAAATGTCAAAATACAACATGACTGTGAAGCTGCCTATCGAACGTCTGCGGTTTTTGTACCGAATGATTCGTCAATCATTCCGTGTGCACGGGGGGAAATAATTCGTTGGCAGAACCAACTGCTAGAAAGCTCATATCAGTTGGAAGAATCAATAAATTTCTGGGCGAACGAATTTGTTGACCCAACATATTAGTCGTACCAACGCATATTAATTTCCAGCGCCGAAGTTGGCGCTGGCAACTATTTAAGTTTTCTCTATAGTTGCGGCAGACGAAGTATTCGCCATGTATAATTAAAGTGCCGAACGGTGAATTGCGCCGACAAAGTTAGCGAGCAATAATGCCGTGCCAATTTTAATAAGCATCGAATGCCGCAACACGGCCACACTGCGGATCGCGAGGCTTGCCAAAATTTTCCTTATAACTATCGAGAAACGGGTGCCCGAGCGGCGATTCGCTCCCTCGCCCCGTCGCTTTTCATCTTGACCGGACGTAGGGGATAGCGGGGCAAAACGGCACACCGGGGCAAAATGGTATTCACGCACAATGGGATCAGCGCAGAATGGTATTGGGGCAAAATGGGACAGCGAAAAAATCTACTTCGATGGGACTTTCTCTTCTCCCATTTTGCCGTAATTCTATCATACGGGGCACTTTATTTGACCATTTCGTACCATTTTGCCCCGGTGTGCCATTTTGCCCCGCTCTCCCCTACACGAGGCGCTGGCCGTGTGCGCGAACGATGCGGCCCCGTACAAGCTTCGCAGCTCGTTCTGCCGTTAACACGAGAAGCGTCGCGGCTTTTCTGGCCCATTCGCAAGAGGGTTAAAGGCCAGGGAACGTTTCGACGCCGCGATAGTGTTGGTTTCATGAGCTATCACGGCTCGGTTTCTTGGCTCTTCGGCCAGGTTCACTTAATTTTCGGGATAAGAGTGCGGAGAACTTCAACCCCGGCGGCGTTTTCGTCCTTATTGCATCGGGACCCTCGCCGGTTAATTAGGCCGGTCTTGGGGGCATGCCGGAAGTTGAGCCGCCTCCTCGGACTTGGCGAACGGCCGCGTTACGACGGAAACACGCCCGTGAGGTTTATAACATTCCTTGCGTAGTCTGCGGTTCGCATCGCTGCGGAATTGCGCTCGGGCCACCGTCGTGAATCTTGCCGCGAGATAGATTAATTATGTTCAATATGCGTTTCGAACTTCAACGGGCGAGATAGCCGCGAGATCGCGGAGCGAACTCGGGCTAATTATCCTCTCGGTTAATTTCGCGTTCGGCCCGGCATAATGAACGCTGAAATTAATCACGCAAAATATTGCCGCAATAACTTGAATAACCTAGGATTTTTTATTTTCCTCTTTTGCTTTGGCCAAAAAAAATGGAGTGTTTCGCTCAAAATAGAATCGCGTTTAGTTATTCGCTCTCTACTTTTCTCGAACATCCTCCGTGATTAGCCTAATGCCCGCGCGACGGCGCGTAATCCGAAAGAAAGTGTGTTGAACCATTAAATATTCAGCGGCGAACGAAACGACGAGGAAAAAAAAGCCCGCCGAACACACTTGGCGCGCGAAATTGAATTAAGTAACTCGTTTCGTGGCTCTAAATAAGAAAGCACGGTGGAGCCGAAAAGAAAAGTTTCTCGCGAAAAAGAAGCCCGGTATAACTCTCCATTACCAGCCATTAGTGAGACTTTATTAATACAGACGACTGCTGTATGCAACGCTAGAACGGTAGCGAAGATTTCCTACGCGCCTTGATGGTAAACACGAATAAGGGCCGATTTTCTCTACAATCTTTTGGGGGTAGGCGGTCCGAGGGCAGCATTGAAATCTTTATACATATAAAAATATAAATATCTCAGTTGATTTTTTTTTTTTTCCAACTTTCCCAAAAAATACGGGCGATCATTCCAACTAAACATTGAAATCGGTATTCGATAATTCAAGTGCGAACCCCAATTCTCAGTCTTCCGATCTTCCGCTTACCGTTCCGATGAGCCGGCTAGTGCACGGCTAAGCGGTCACCCATCCAAGTACTGACCACGAGCGATACTGCCCGACTCGGGTTACCACCATCACAGTTGATTCTGCTCGAGAGTCGCGAGCGCGCTCTCGGAACCGCTATTATATAGGGGAGACCGGGGCAAAATGGGACATCAAAAAAATTGCAGACACGGGGCAAAATGCGGCCGTCAAAAAAGATTTGAAAATGAAGAAAATGAGACCGGCAGAGTTTCTGAATGCCTCTATCGTTTAATGTCTATCAAATCCGTTATCGCAAATTTTATAGAAAACACTAGGTTCGACCGCGCTAACTGAGCGCTGGCACGTAGTCGGCCCACCACTGCACAGCTCGCTCGGTCCTGCTTTCTACCACCGACACTCAACTTACGTAAATTAAGCACGACGTTTTCCCTGATTGTTGTCAGTTTTTTAAATTGTTGTTCCTCTCCCTATCTAAAAACTCCCTATCTTAAAGCTCTCGGTAAAAAGTGAGAGTAAAACTTAGTACCCCACTCTGTCTCAGTCACCTTTCTGTTCCGATAGTGAATTCACGCTACCACGGACAACACTGTCGATATTTGAAAACTGCGCGAAAATTCGAAAGTATCCCGATCTGCCCCAGTCAACTTTTTTTTTCCAATCGCAAGGAAACAGACGTACACTGCATGTTTGCCTGCCAAACAGTCAATATACGCCCCTACAGGCAATTCTATCCATATTCAAAAAATACGAAAAAATCTGAGGGTATCCCATTTTGCCCCGGACAATTTTTCTGGTCGCACGGGCAGAAACAACGGCAAATATTTTGTTTTTAGGGCACGAACAGTCGATATACGCGTGTTGGATCATTCTCGCGGCATTAGTCGCTTAGCGTGCCCATTTTGCCCCGGCCTCCCCTGCGTCGTGCACGCGTAGCCGTTAAGTTTCGAACGAAAGTCAAGTTCTGAAAAACTCGCGGGCTCGTCACGTTTGACTCATCGCGGCGACGTCGCCTTCCCAGTGGAAATAACCCAGACTGAAGTTCGTTAATATTTCATTTCGGGCCTCCCGTCGCTCTTTGCTCTCCGGCGCTTTTTTTCGTCCCTTCAATGCGGCACCGTCTTCTCTTCTTTTATTATCTCTCTTTTCTTCGACATAAAGCTTCGCTAACGTCTGCGGCCGCGGGTACGCTAACTACAGATGGAGATATCGTGTATGCAATTTGGCAACTCATAGATTCCTCTTTCAACCCCACTTTTTTTCTACTCCCATACGATACGCCTTATTTCTCTGCTGGGACTACAACGCGACGAACCGCCGAGATCTCTTTAGAAGAAAACATATAACTCGAGTAGTCGACTCTGTGCCGAGAGGGAGAGGGGGCGGGGAGCGAGGAACAACGGCCGCGGAGTGCGCGAGCGCTCGGGAGGGCGCGAGGGGGAAAAGTAAATTTCGTCGACGCGCGAGAGGGCCTCGCGCGGCGAATGGATACGCGGAGACAGCGAGGCGAGCGGGGCAACACGCCGAGAGCGAAGGGGGCGAGGAGGGTCGTCGTTGCCCCCGGTAGGACTCGCACACGGGACAGATACGGCAAGACTGCGTTTCAAGACTTCAAAAATAAGAAGCACTTTCGCCGGCTTTGTTTCGCGAACCCTCCACTCGCCCTTTCGCGTATTTACCCTGGAGATTCCTCGTGGAGCGAGTTTGAGGAATCGATATCTCGAGAAGCTTCGCCGCGAAGCATCGGTCGGTTTTTCCACGGAAAAGCGAAGAATCTCTCTTTGTGTTCCGAAGCTGATTGTCCTATCTTTTTCTTTTTTGAGCATGTTTAAGGCTCGTCGAAACGAACAATGACGAGAGGAATAGCGCGTCACTGCACGTCGGGGATGCGGCGAAGCGATGCATATTAAAACTTGAGTGAACCCACTCGATATTAAACTTCCGACGGTAAATCAGAACGGTTTTGACGCTAGAGCGCTCGCTGGAAGAGGTTTACGAAAAAAAAAAAAAAAAAAAAAAAAAAAATTGAAAAGAAAAATAAAAAAAGTCGACTCGCGAGAGTGCGCGCCTAGATTTGATTTATTCCGCTCGCGAGAGGCGGTCGAACGTGAGCCCGGGCATCAGGACGCAGCCTCGATGCAACCTCTCGACGATAATAAATTATTGGAAACTTCATTCGTTATCAACGTCGACGGTAACGAATAGTTTCCAATAACCGTGGCCCACACTAGAGGGAAGCGCGAGTGACCCCCCCCCCCCCCCCTTCCTCCAGCGCTTGCGTTACTCGGAGTCGGCCAACTTTTCCCTACCGTCGGCTCCGCCAAGCCTACTCCCCGAGCTTTACGCGATGATAAATAAAACATTGAGTTGAGAAAGAAGAGAAAAAAGTTCGATTTTCCAGCACGCAAATCGTCCGGAGACGCGCAATAATCGTCGTATATCCGGAGACTCGTAAAGCTGAAAGGGAACATGTTTTTTTCACGTAGCTACGGTTGTGCGCGATCGTGTATCGCGGCAACAAAAGCATCCTCGAAGTATCGAACACAAGAGGCACTCTGCCGATTGGGATCACCTCGGCGCTCCGCTCGGAGCGTGCTTTTGAAGAAGAGGAAAAAAAAGAAATTGAAAGAAAAATAGAAACTTACCCTTCGCAATCCTCAGGCGTCCGCAGAGATTTGTGTGATGTAGGTTATCGGTGCGATTGAGATTTTTCGACGGTATTGCCCACCACGCCAATTTACCCTCGGGGAATCAACTGATTGTCGTGAAAGATTAACGCCGAGTCGAAGAACCCGACGCGCGCGTTGTTTCGCATCGCGAATCGTTCGCGGTTCGAAGTATCGATGCAACGATGCGGGATAAAACGTTGTTTATTCTGATTCGCGCGATTTTTCACCGGGTTCGCATTTTCTCGTAGCTCACTGATCGAATGTCGAATCTCGAATTCACGAATATTCGCGGGTTCGCGCGAAAACTTCGGGCACTCGCGGAAACTGAATTCACCATCAATGAAGGATTTTAACTTCGAACGTAGGGACGTCGCACGATGTTTACGCGAGTAGGTTAACGAGCGCGAGACGAGCCGCGTCGTCCGGTAAATGAAAGACGCGAACGCCGCGTCCTGACAATCGGAAGTTATTCGATTATGCCCTTGAAGTTCGCTTCGGGTTAGACGCACGAACAAGTTCGCGCGAAATCGTTAAACTTCCCCCCACCCCGTCACGTGACGAAACTCGGAACGCTCGGAACTGTCGTATCATTTTGACCGTGAATTACGAGCAATATTCCGTTCACGAAAACCACGATTCCGGTTCGGAAACGCAGCATTCGCTGCAAATGCGGGGTTTTACTCTTTACCTCGTTATAACGGGTTCTGCGAGATTTGGGATTCCCGGGTTTATTTTTCACGGTGAAAAATAACGATTGTCGCTGCAATCGCTCGCCGCGTGAATGCGCTCGGACGCTGCGATCGCGCTGCGTGATTCCCGTGTATTGCGCGGTGTCGGGAACTTTGAGCGAACCCCGCGGACCCTCAGCGTGTGATCTGCCGTGCGCGGTGTTTGCCGAGCGTCTGCTTTCGACGATTTCTCGGTCCCTCGCGGAAAGATTCGAGGATCACAAAATTTTCATCGCTCGCGACGAAACAAACGTGTGCAGTATGAACGTCGCGAACGGTGCTGGATTCTCGCGATCGGAGATATTCGCTCTCGTGGCGAGGCTCACACTCGTGACGGCGCTCGGATATTTCGGCATGCGATGGATCGCCACTCAAATGGATCCTACCAACAACGCGAAGAAGAAAGCGAAGAAAAAGGTTCGTAACGGCTCGTCGATAACGCGCGACGCGAATTATTCCACGCTTGTCAACGATCGAACGTTGCGTCATTCGCGAAGGCTTAACCTCTTTTCGTCGTCGCTTTGTGAGCGAAGGATATAAAATGAAAAATGCTTCGCAAGCGTTAATGACGCGTTGCTTTTGTCAGGCTGAGCTGCAACTGCGGAGGATGGCGCAATACAGTGCCCTCGGCGTACCCATCGACGCCGATCAATTCTCCGACTACGAAATGATGATAGCCAGCCATCTCGTCAATCCCAGCGATATATCCGTGTCGTGGGACAACATCGCCGGATTGGAATCGGTCATTCAAGAACTGAAAGAGAACGTCGTATTGCCCATTCAGCGAAAGGATCTTTTCGAAGATTCTCAACTAACGCAGGCGCCAAAGGTTCGACGGGCGACATATTACAGTCGTCAATAAAAATCTAATCGTCAATAATCGAAGACGACAAGTATTCAGGGCGTCATGATTTGTCAATTAACTTTTCCATTGCTTTCAGGGAGTTTTGCTGCACGGACCGCCGGGCTGCGGCAAAACCATGATCGCCAAAGCGACGGCCAAAGAGACCAACACGCGTTTTATCAACTTGGACGTTAGCATCCTGACGGACAAGTGGTACGGAGAGAGTCAGAAGTTGACGGCGGCGGTTTTCTCGTTGGCTGTCAAATTGCAACCCTGCATCATCTTCATAGACGAAATTGGTACATGACGTTGATCAATAATATCTATAATTAACAAAACAAACATTTATTGAATTTCATTGATCTGTTTCTGATAAATTGATTTTTCTATGCTAATAATCGTTTTTTGTAACTCGTTTCGTAATTTTTTTATACACTTTTTTTTATGCAATTATTTATACGGTTTCAAACTCATTGATTATATTTTTTAATACAGTTTTGAAGATAATTATCACCTTTTAAAGCACACTAATGAAATCCTTGCGAATTTTGTTGCTCAGACTCATTTCTGAGAGCGAGAAATGCGACGGATCACGAAGCGACGGCGATGATGAAGGCGCAATTCATGTCTCTGTGGGACGGCCTGAACACGGATCCCGCGTGCACGGTTATCATTATGGGAGCTACCAACAGGCCGCAGGACTTGGACAAGGCGATTCTTCGGCGAATGCCTGCAACCTTTCACGTCGGCTTGCCGGTAAATCGTCGTCGCTGCTCGAAAAACAAAGACCACCGGAGAATCCCGTTTTTTCAACGAAGCACGTTCGTATTTTTTCAGAACGAGAAGCAACGAGCGCAGGTATTGCAATTGATACTGGAGAACGAACCGATCGCGGAGGACATCAACACCGTCAAATTGGCCAAGATGACCGAAGGATTTTCGAGTTCGGATCTGCACGAGCTTTGCCGCAACGCGTCGGTTTATCGCGTTAGAGATTATCTGCGAAATCACACTCAGTAAGTTTCGACGCGATCGAATATCTCGAAAGTACTGTGATAACCGAGAAAAACAAAAATTATATTCGAATCGTCGATTATTGCAGATCGACGCCGAAGGCGAGCGGAAGCACGGACACCGACGAGGAAGAATATCACGACGCGGTGCGTCCGATAACGATGGACGATCTCGTAACGTCGGTAAACAAAATGCGGATGTCGAAAATTCACACGGGCAATCCGATGATGAAAATCGAGTTGGATTAAATTTATCATATCGCGTAAATAGACAGACTATCGATTATTTATGAATCACTGTATCTCGATGAATTGTTCTTTTTTTTCGCAAAAACTTACATCCATTATTCTTTGTAAAAAAAAACCACCTCCCCATTGTATACTTTTTCTAGTTTGAAGCTTTAAAGTTCGATCTACTTAAATATATGTACATTTTTTCCATTAATTTACATTTCGCGCGCGAGGCTGTAAATACTTAGAATTATTTACGAATTATCTTGAATCGTGTATAAAAAATGAAAAAGTAAAATTTGTGGAGTAAAACTGGGTGTCGCAGGATGCGGTACCTTCACGTAATAAATTCATAGATAACTATAACGAGGCAATGTTTAAATGGTTTGTAAGTATATACATATGTACGAGAATCTTAGGACAAACTAACAGTAAACAAACATCGTGTTACATATTTCCTTCGTGTTATATTTCACTTCTTCCCCTCATCTCGCCGCTTCGTCTTTCGCGGCTCCCGCGCGGTGACGGCAGCGCCGCGTAGCGGCTGGCGACGTTAACGGGATGTGAAAACCACGTGACCACGCAACGAGAGCGAGAGAGACAGCATCATCGGCGCTCGCGATGGAGCGAGAGAGACAGCGCGAAACGACTTTCACCCCCTCTTAATAGCTTTCGAGCCGAGTGACGGGGGCACTTGTGCGATGACAGTTTCGGAACATCGTTAACCTTCAATACTTTCGCGCAGTTTTCTCGCAAGATCCGTCCGTTCGGTTCGTTCTCTCAAACATGATCATATTCCCCGATTCGCCGTGAATCGTTTGCAAAGCGTAACGATCGAGACAAAGTGACGAATCGCGAAGTTCGCGAAAACAATTATCCCCTCGTCGATTGTTCGGTGTTAATCGAGAATGGAGAAGGAGAGGCAAGTGTCGAGTGACGTTTCGCAATCGGCAGTGCCGGCGCTGTCAAAGCGCGAAAGTATTTCGCGCGATAGTCGAGAGTACTTGACGGAACGTCGTTATGTCACGTACGGATTGTTGCAGATTCACGATGCTCCTGCTGGAGCCCGGCGAGATATTCTTCGAGGATTACAGCGTGCGGATGCGTTTGCACGACCCCGCGAGTCGCGGCGCGAACGACTGGATCGACGGCCGGCTGAAGCTCTGCTGCAAGTCCCTCGTTTTCGTGAGTAGAGACATAAATCAGCCCCTGATAAAGATTCAGCTTCGCGACACCGTGTCCGTCGAAAAGGCGGCGACGAGCGACGACGCGTCAGGGTCAGTATTTTTCACCGCCATCCAATCGTCACTACGAACCCGACTCGACTCTTAACGTCGCGACGATTTGACGCAGATCCAACGTCCTGGCCGTCGACTGCAAACAATACTCCGAGATGCTCAAGGGCAATCGTCTCGAACCTTACAAGTTCGTTCACAAGCGAACCGCCTTCTCCTTCAGCTTCAATTACGCCAACGTCGACGATTGTCTTCCGCATATCATGCAACTGCTCAGGGCTGCGACTCTTCCGACCGCGGAACAAAACGCCATGGTAATTGTTTCATCGCATTCATATATTGTTTGAATGGTTTTTTTAACAAATATTTATAACAATTATGGTAATATTGATAATTTATTAGTTCATTAATTGATAATGATAATAATAATAATAATAATAATTTATTTATTATTTTATTCGTTTTTTTTTTATTTTCGTTCATTGACGTCTAAACAATTATTTTACCTCATTGATTTCTTTAGTTATAGCATTTTTTTTATTAAATTGAAAAACTTTTTTTTTTCTATCACAGTTTACATTTATATCAAATTTTACTAGAAGTAAATTAAATCGATTACTTTCTCATGTGTAACAATATTTAAAAGGTAGATCTTGTTTCGCGGATATAAAAATGAATTAATTGATCATGTTGATGGATGAGATTCATTTGTTTACAGATTACGGCGATAATACATTCGAGACAGTCCAGAGTATCCTTCGACACGTCCTGGCTGGAGGATTTATACGAGCAAGTCGTGCTCGAGGTTCAAGCCAATAAAATTCGGCCTCTCGTCGTGAATCCCGGCAGAGTGCTGTTGACCAACAGTAGAATCTATTTTCAACCATATAACAACATGGACCAGGTAATTCAATGTTCAATTATATTTTTCGCGATACACAATAATTAATTTGTTTATAATGAACGAGTTAATTTATCATATTTTTCATTTTCAGCAGATTTTCATTGTTTGGTGTTTAATCGTTTAAGTTTATTTGAATTTTTTAGAATTTCGGATTCACGATAACAAATTGTATCTCAATTTTCAGTATCCAGTACTGAAGATCAATTTGAAGAGCGTGAAAAGCGTTCTGAAGCGCAGATTTCTCTTGAGGCAAGTGGTAAGTCGTTTCCCGATGGAGTGAGAGAGTGAACGAGAAAAAAGATGAATGGTCCGATGTACCGAATCGAATGTTTCAGGGCTTGGAAATCAAGTGGACGCGACAACCCGACAATAAGCTCGAGTGTCTATTTCTGTCGGTGAAGTGTCAGGAGGACAGAGAAACGCTCTACGAAAAATTAACGAGTCAGTCGGCTCTGCGTCTCGACACGATACCGCAGAATCAAATGACGATGCAATGGCAAAACGGCGCTCTGTCGAACTACGACTACCTTTTGTACATCAACAGGTGATTTTAATGCGCGAGTTTTTTGTCTAGCCGATTTTTTCCGTTCAGGCTGCGATGTGTAATGCGGTTATAATCGATTTCAGTCTCGCGGATCGCACGTTTCACGATCTGACGCAATATCCCGTCATGCCGTGGATCATACAGGATTACTCTTCGACGACGTTGGATCTGAATGATCGGAAAATTTACAGAGACCTATCGAAGCCTATCGGGGCGCTGGAGCCTAAGAGATTGGAAAGATTGAAAGTAATCTATGATTTTTCGCACACTCCGTTCATCCCCTCTCGATTTTTCATGCATGCCGATCAAACTTCAATCGATTGGAGAAAAAGTCACGAAATAGCAAAAAAAAAAATAATTAATCTTCGTTGTTAAACAATTCACAAAAAATGTATTAAGAAAAGTTGACGAGTATTTTCGTAAAAAAATAGTTAGTTTCTCTGGTAATTTGTTGAAGGATCAATTTTTTTATTAGTTGGTGAAATTTTGAAATTGTGCAAAATCAATTAATTCGTTGCATTCCGTATGCTTGATTTCTCGGAAGATTTTTGTCCCATCGGGAAATGTTCGGTATTTTCTTTCGATCTCACGTTCGACCGGAGTTGTGTCTCAAACGAATGTCGTTTGTTCCAGGAGCGTTACGAAGAAATGACGGAAAACAAATTTTTGTACGGATCGCATTACAGTGCGCCGGGATTTGTGTTGTTCTATTTAGTAAGAAAATATCCTCAATACATGCTATGCCTGCAAAACGGTAGATTCGATCATCCCGACCGAATGTTCAACAAGTAAGTCTTCGCGAACGTTCGCAACGTTCGTCCTTTCTCGCATGCAAGTAAATCATTGCTAGACATCAGTATTTTGCAAAAAATCAACTATTCTTTAAGTCAACGTTGAATCGACAATTATCTCTTCATTGCTTTGACGACTCTGCAGAATCGATTTATTGTTATGCTCCTTAACAAGAAAAAACCTAACAGTGTAGCCGACGTGTGGAAAAATGTATTGGTGAATATGTCTGACTTTAAAGAGCTGGTCCCCGAATTTTATGACACGAGCAACGGTGGTGATTTTTTAGTGAATAGTTATGGCATTGATTTTGGATACCGGCATGACGGTACGAAAATTGGTGACGTACATTTACCACCTTGGGCTTCGGGTAATACATTATTTTTTTCTGTTCTTATATGTATCGTTTAATCGTCGACGATGGCGCTTTCGCTTTTGGACACTCGACTAACGACATTTCCATTTATCAGGGCCCGCTGATTTTGTGCAAAAATTGAGAACCGCTTTGGAAAGCGATTGGGTATCGAAGAGTCTTCATCATTGGATCGATTTGATATTCGGCTACAAACAGCGGGGAAAGGAAGCCGAAAAGGCTGACAATGGTGATTCGCTCGCAATTCGCAATTCGCTCGAATACACGCGACGCCCCGATAATTATTGCCATCTCTATTTCGTTTCACAGTATTCTTTCATCTGTGCTACGAGGGAGCGGTCGATCTAGACACGATAAAGGATATAAACGATCGTCACGGTCTCGAAGTGCAGATAATGGAGTTCGGACAAATTCCGAAACAAGTATTCACGCTTCCTCATCCGAAAAGATTGATAGCCATGCCGAATCCGTCATTGGACGAGAGCCTCGTAGCTTCCCAGCAGTCGATTGCAATCGGTAATCATTCAATGATCTCGAAAGTTTTCGTTCTTCTTGTCTACGACGCTATTTTCGTTTGTTTCGCTCCCGAAACTCGAGGAAATGAGAAAACTTTGAAATATCGAAAATATGAATTATTTTCGACAAAATTGAGATCAAAAGAGAAAATTGTGATAACAAATTTAATAGCCCGATCCAGTAACAGCATCCGTTGGTCGCAGTTCTGGACAAATTATTTGATCGCCTCGATTTATCGTTGCAGGAGCGGAGTGTCCTCCCAGAAGACAAACGCTGCAACAGTCGACGGTGCTTCCGTCTCACAAAGAGGCAATTTCTTGCGTGTGCTTGATGAACGGGGGCCTGGGCGACGACATAGCTTCCGTAGGACACGACGGTGTATTGAAATTGTACTCCGTGATAAACGGAAAGTCGACGAGAAGCGTACCGCTTTCCTCGCTGCCTTTGTCGTCGTGCATCTCGTATCAGACCTCGTCCGGGCGAAACATAATCGTCGCCGGCTCTTGGGACAATACTCTGTGAGCAGATATTGCTTAATCCAATTCAAGGTCATCGGGAAATTCACCGAGAACCATTTACCGACAATAATTGACGGGGAAAACAGTTGGCAAAAAAAAAATCGATAATCCAATTGACCGAATAGACAATTCACCGAAAATACATGGAAAAAAATATCTTAAAAATTGGTCTTTAAGGATGTACGGGCGCGAGACGGTGCTCAACGCGCTCAAAAGTAAAAATTCGGAGGTAATTTTGACCACTTCTCAATGGAGAATCTGAAAAGAATCAAGCATATATAAGGTGCTGAAAAGACTAATTTTCCATTATAATAATTCCAAAATTATTTTTTTCTCTTCTTTGTTAATAACCTTTTGGAATTATGATTATGCGAGGTTAATCTTTTCAACACTCTTCATATGCTTGATCTTTTTCAGATTTTTATTCCATCGAGAAGTGGTCGAAATTATCTCTGAATTCTGACTTTTGGGCGCGTTGAGCACCGTTTCGCGCCCGTTTTCCAAACAAACAAACGCTATTCCAACACGCACATCGAGAACCGAGCGATTTTTCAATTTATCCGGCCTTCGTTCAATTGCACTATCGTTAAATTGTTTTCGGTAAACTCCCCGGCCACCCAAAATCAAGCTTTTGCCGTAAACCGACCAACGATTCTTCTTTTAGTATATTCTACGACGTCGAGTTCGGCCGAGTAATCGATACGTTGCACGGCCACGAGGACGCCGTGTCTTGCTTAGCTTGGAGTCCTTCCCGCAAAATCATCATATCTGGGTCCTGGGATTGCAGCGTGAAAATCTGGCGTAGCTATCGTTCAGGAACGAAGATAAAACCAGCTGAATATCTTATCGCGCAATTGGATCACGAGTCTAAAGTTACGGCAGTGGATGTCTCGAGGTAAAGAGATTAGCCTTAATTAGTTAGCCTTAATTAGCGTGCAATCTTATCCGAGGCATGCAAAACTGTCGCACCTGCGAATTTCTGCGACCATGGACTAAAAAATTGTCCTTGGCCTTCAACGGCATTGAGATTCTTCACAAAAAGCGTTAATTACCTTTGAGTGTTGTTTCTCTTAATTTTTTTCTTTATTATTATTATTATTATCTTGATAATTAATATTATTAAATTATATTTACAGGAACGAAAACTTGTTGGTGTCGGGCACCGACGATGGAGAGCTTTTCCTGTGGAATTCGGAGACGTACGATTTGACCTACAATATCAAAGGTGAGTTACTTTTATAAAGTCGCGTAACTTCAACAAGTTAATTTTCATCAATTTGTCAATAACTCTTTGGAATTATTATTAAGTAAAATCAATTGTCCGAGAGCTTGATTTTCCTCAGATTTTTATCCCATTGGGAAACGCTCGAAATTCTCTCCGAATCTCATATTTCTTTCGATTGTATCGCTCGGAATACCCAATCATTCGACTCTTTCTCTTTCAAGGTCACACCGCGAGGATAAACTGTGCGAGATTCGACTCCGAGACCAAGAATGTCATATCCTGCGCGAAGGACATGACAATCGCGGTATTCGATCTTCAGACAAGCACTCGAATATACAGCACGTCGTTGGACGACGAGCCGTTGACGATGAGTTGGAACGGCACGATATTGCTGATCGGCGACTCTCGCGGCAATCTGAGCTTGTGGGATTCGCAGGGCGCCGTCTTCCTATCGACTCTGCATTGTCACGAAGGTGATTCGTCGTCGGCCGATTCGAGGCGCGTCAAGAATCACAAAGCTGGTTATTCACAAACTGATTTGTTTTTTGCAGGTACGCTGACGACAATAACCACAACGGTGGACCAAAAGCGTGTGATAACCGGTGGAGTGGATAAAAAAATAATTGTCTGGAACTGCCAATGACAGTGTTCCGTTTACATTAAACGTCGAAACTGAAGAATATTCTACACGAGACAGGGTGAATTGTATCATTGAAAATATCGTAGCTGCGGACGACTTCACATCGTCCGAAAGAAGGAAAAAAAACGATCAGTATAAATATTAGTATCCCAAAGGATGAAAAAATAGTGAGAAAGAATTGTCCTATCGTTTGTAATAAACCGAAATAACGTTGACTAACGACTGCCTCTGTTTCGTGCCTCACTCCATAAAATTTTATACCCATTATCGGACAATAGAACGACACGCGATATCTCCATTTGAGTGATTTTTTCATTATTATTATTTTACATCTTATCTTTAAGCATTCGCACATTTACAACTTTGTACATTGACTCGTCAAAAACTCTTGAATTTCTTCAATTGCTCGTACGTTATGAAGAATATTATATTCCAAGGTCCCATCCTCAAGAAGGTCGGCACGAAACCCTTGTACAGCGCGAAGAATCCCTCGTTTCTGATTGTCTGCGAATGTTTGATGGATATTTCAAAAAACGATAATCGAGAATAATCATCGAATCGCGTTTACAATTTTTTTTTCTGCATAATCGGCAACGTTCGAGACGAAAATAGATAATCAATTTTTAGAGGATAAGCAGCTAAAAGGCCGAAATAAATGCTTTAGGAAATTGGAAATAAGCGGTGAAACAGAAAAAAAAAAATCGAGGCAGAACGAGGCAATTCGAAGACATTTCAGGAAAAATCGAAGAGGGAAAAAATGTAAGAACTTTCCCAGGATCTCCAGGAAATCCATGCCAAATGATTCACTGATCGCGTTCCTTACCCTCACGAAGCAATCTAAGCTGCCGATGTAAATGTGGGGTTCGAGCGCTCCGCTCGTCGTGTGGACTCTTCTTTGATTCATCAGTCGCGTCTGTAAATTTCAACGAGATTAATCTCAGATCCGATTGCATTCTTGGGACGGGACAAGATTGTTGTAAATATTGCGAAAACTCACTCGCACGACGTCGATCGGTGTCGAGGCAACAGCACTCCCCATGCTGGCTACAAAACTCGAGCTGGAATGGAAAAATGTATAGAGCAACGTTCCAGAACGACAAATTCCATCCGCGGGTGGCCGTGATGCTTGGATTTCTTTTTTCTCGTACGGCAGCAAAGGGACCTTTTTTTAACGAATAAACAATCGCGTTACGAAACGATGCAAACCGGAACAGGAACGATTCGGATCATTAACCCTTATCCAGGCACCAGCAATTCCACGTGACAACGTCTATGAAGTGCGAATCGACAGAAGTTTCTAATCGCAAATGAATTCAATTTTTCTCTCTCTTCAAGGTCAATACAAGAGCCCAAAAAAAAATGGATAAAAGACGCTAAAAGTGCATGCAAAAGTGTGACGAACTAACGTTGCTCGGAGATCGAAAAAAATCGACGATTGCAAATTCAATTTTTCTCGACAATCGGCATATCAAGAAGCATCGTTAAAGGCAACGCAGAATCGAGAAAGTCGATAAATACAACAACAGAAAAAAAAAAAGAAAATATTGCTAACCGAAGGACGGGGATTACGAAGCGGATGAAGAGGTACATTCATCTGGAGCAACATTCTTTTAAGATTCGTTTGTTTTTTTGCGATATCGAAACAGGGAGGCTCGAAGACTGCTTCTATGTCATGATATTGCGGTCGTCTCTCAACCTCCGTGTAATCTGTGTGCGCCCGTGTGCACAACATTGTCAATGAACCTGTAAAGAAAATTCCACTTTTAGGACAACAAATTCTATTGCCGCACCCTGACGATGCATCAATTCTATTACGGAGCTTCCATCGTCCGAAATAAAGGCTATTGTGTTTTTTCGCTCGTTTCTGCTCTCTTTCATTTTCTTTTCGCGCAGATTTTACAATCGACACCAGGCATTCACACCAGATGAACATAGCTTATTGAAGAAAACAAAGAAAAGAGTGCGTGATAGACAGCGAAACGATATTTTCCTAAATTCGGGGCCCCACGTGCAGAAAACGGAGAGATGCCTCGGGAAAATAAACAGCTCTAAACATCAAAACGATACGCCAATTGAAGCCGATGCAACGTTGTTAATTTGCGTAGCATTTTTTTCAGTCCGACACCGCAAATTGCAACCGTCCGGAGTCGTTACGAGGTCGCGATGGCTTTACCCGTTGATCCGATCGCGACGCTTCCTTTTCTCTGTGCTTTCGAATTTTCATCCAAGAGCGACCGCTCGTAAATCGCTCTGGAGAGAGAACCGAGATATGGGGCAGAGACTGGTAGGAATTGATTGCGAATTGCGGGGTCGGACTGCAATGTAAAAACCCCTGCTCAGATAAAGAATTGCCCGGATAAGGGTTGATCCATTGAGACCTAAAGAACGCGTTTTTCTTTTACGATATGCGCACAGCTAGAGTCGAAATTGATGCTGTGCTCTCCTGGAAAAAACACGATAGGTCACAATGATTTAGAAAAAAATTGGGCTCCGAAGGCGCGCGAGATGATTGAATGGCAAAGTTTTCAGCGAGTACAGTGCGCCGGTCGTCGAGCAATACGCCGAATCGACGCGGGCAGAACCCATGCAAATTTTCCATAAAGCTGGGACAATAGATTTTTCCTTTGGATTAGATTATCGTTGTTAAATTTCTCTTTTTCTCTATCGATATATCGTGCAACTCACATAAAATGATTGGTGACACTGTCGCCAACGAGGCGCTTCAATCTTTTCTTCGTGAAGTCGTAGATCGGCAGTTCCACCGCCGCGATGACCGCGGCCCTTTGTGCGGTCGGCCCGACGCCCTGTTACCGACAATGAATATCATAAACTTCTTCGTCGTGAATCTTGAATTAAGTAGAATTTTCCGAACCACAGAATAATAGGAATAAGCTTAGGGGCTTTAGAGTACAGCTACGTCAGCAGCGAAAGGGAGGATCGTCGACATGGAGTCCAGTAAAAGGTTCCCGAAAATGTCAAGGTCATTCCAGGACTTTTCAAGAACAGAATAATTTCAAGGTCATTCCGCGGGCTTTTCAACAACAAAACAATTTCAAGGTCATTCCAGGACTTTTTAAGAACAAAATAATTTCAAGGTCATTCCGCGGGCTTTTCCACGTCTTTAACACTTTTTCGAGACAAGAAAATTTCAAGGACACTCCAGGACTGTCCGAGCACGAAAAAATGTTGAGAACATACTTTTCAAGGAAAAAAAAAGTCAAGAAATTTCGAGGGCCTCCAGAATTGCCGGGACCACTGGACACCATGATTGAGATCCGAAACGAGCGCTCCAAAATAAATAATGCATTTTACCCTCCACAAGCCGCGTACACCTTCGTGTTGATAAACATCTCGGAAGCAACCGATTAATGACAGATTTCCCTCGACACCAGTGACTTGCATACGAACTTTCACCACGTCAGTCGGATTAGCGATTGCGCTCGATATAGCTCCTGCTACCGCTGCACACACAACATTTATAAGCACTAAATCATCAGACCCCCATTTATCGGTGGCCGCTCGCTTAAGCGAGTAGTATGTGCCAAATTTTATTGTTCCGTACGTAGCCTGCCTCAGTATCGCCGAGCTGATCCTGTTGTGAGATAAGGAGAAAAAAAAAGAACAAAAGTGATTCTTTGAATACGACAACCGGCCTTTTCGCTCTTGCTCGGGCGATTCGAATGGTAAAAACGTTCAACTCGCACCTGTGCATTCGATGCTTCTACGGGCTACAGTGCTTCCTACGGCAAAAGTGCTGCGCAATCGGAACGGGAATGAGAAAACTCACTGCGTCGGCAATCACACGGGGAAAAGATGCAAGGACTGGAGGAGAGATTGAAGCAACCCTGACGAAGCTAGTAACTTTCTGGGACTTTAATCCCGTTTTCGTTTCTTTTTTTGAGAGCCAAAAAATAATTCGTACGATTTTTTTTTTCAGATTTTTGGCTAATTCTTTGCAACAATCTTGAACAATTGTGGCAAAAAAATAAAAATATAAAAATTAGACGAAATTCGAAAAAAAATCATTGGTAATCAGAAAAATGTACTACTCATTTTTATCCAAAAAGAAAATTACGTTGCCGGGTAATTTGTTAAACAATTAATTTTTTCACCGATATATTGGCGATTTTTCTGTATTATTATTATGCAAATACAATCTTTTCAACGCGTTCCATATGCCTAATTTTTTTTGGACTTTTATTCCATTGAGAATCTATCGAAATTCTCTTTCGATCTCACTCTAGCTGGAATGTACCACTACTATCTTAAATGTAGCTGTACTGTTGAAAATATGCCAAGTTTCATAAAGTTACTCAAAAAAAAAATGAATTCCTAAAATTTCAATTTTTTTTATTTTACAGAAATAAAAAAAATCGTGTTTGGTCCTTAAGGCCCCAGCCAAAATTTTGAGTTTGAGCTAAATTCGGAGTCAGCGGAGAAAAAGGTTGCGAACCTCCACCGCAAAGGGAGTCACGAATTTTTGAATGTGCGAAAGGCCGAGGTGTTTTTTTTTTAAGCAGTGTTCAAAAGCTAAAATGTGCGTTGGTGATTTTTTCTTACGTCATCCAAGTGTCTCAATGTGCAAAATTTTTCTTGAATTTTTTTTTTTTTTTTTTATTCTTTTTTTTTTCAAGAAAGTTTAATGCTCACCCGCAGTAAAGTGATTTGAAGCCCTCTTGCTTGGATATTTGTACTAGAGCATCCGTCATACCGGAGTATCGTAGAGACGCATATTTCTTGTCAAACTTTTGTCCTTGAACTTGGAGCCGTGTCTTAGTCGTGTCGAGAGGGAAGGTACCTGTAACAAAAAAACGACCGACGTTCGTCGTGCGTTCTTCCGAAACTGCGATCTTCGTTTATTTATTTTTTCGTCATAAATATTTTGTTTCGATTACCCAATTCGGCGATAATCGAAGCTAACCCCCCGTAGACAAAAGGACACCAATCCATCGAATTTCTATCTCCCATTACCACCTCGAGTCACCGTTTCTGTGTCGAAATATGGTGAAAAAAAAAACGGGTTAATTGCGCAGGTTAGATACGCGAAAACACACTCGCGAATTAATGGTGAGTTTTTATTCCGTTGAATTGACAGTCTCGATGACACATTGAGACGCGGACACCGAGAATCGACGATAATTCCACGATACCTTTAACCGTTAATCTTTTCGACGTCACTTTATTATTCCTCTTCGTGCGATGCGATAATCTATCCGACGGAAAAAAAACACACCACCGTCGACTCGTCCTCGCGCGTTTGCAATCTACGCCACCACGACGTGCGGAAAAAATTGGCGCCGATCGCGCGCTTACGTTCCGCGCTTCCCCCGCCCGTCTCGCCTCGCTCGTTCGCGCGGCGCACACGAGTCGGGTAGCGCGCGATCGACCCGAGTAGTAGCGACCAATGAAATTCGGAACGTTTCCCCACCGTCGCGATTGTCGATTGTGATTCTTATAGATTCGAAAAAAACATCGTGCGCGGCTTAACCTACAAGTAATTTGTAGCAACAAGTAATTTGTCGCAGATTCGTCGATTGTCGAATCGAACGCGAACAACAGAAGATAAATAATTGAAATACTCGACAATGGCCGGTAGAGAAGCGAATAAAATGAAACTATCGAAGAGTATCTTAGAAATGAAGGTAAACATCGGAGGTTATGGTGTCGTATTCCTGCGAAGATTCGTCGATAAATTTCGAATGCAAGAATTTCATTAACGTTTCAGTTTATGAAAAGAACGAAGGAGAAGGTCGAGAAGCAACTCTATCAGGAAGAGGGCGAGGAATATTTTGGAAATCAGCTGACGACGCGCATGAGAAATGAATCGTAAGAGCGCAAAAATTTCGCAAAAGCACCGATGCGAAGCCATCGATAATCGCGAATTCGTCGTTACAGGGGCAGATTCATAGTCGAGCCGAGCTACATATTTTGCGAACAATTGCGCGACGGAAGAGTTAGTTATCAGGGTATGAATCCCGAAATAGAGAGACTCATGGAATTGGAACGCGACGCAAACCGCTCGAAAGCCCAACCGAAGCGCGAGGCCGACGTTTCGGACGAGCAAATGGCGAAACGTTGGAAATCCTCAAGCTTAACCGGCATGGAGAACAAATTCAAGACGAGACGACAGCGCGGACAACAATATCGCGGTAACGCAGTTTCGCAAGACGAGCCGACGGGGAAAAAGACAAAATTTCTCAAACCGCAGGATTAGCAAAATTCGCAATTTCATCAATTACGTTGAGCAATCTCTATTTTACGAATATATGTACATATTTTTTATGACGAATGAAAAAAAAAAAAAATTAGGAATTTTTTTTTTTTTAAATCAAAACAATGCTTTCATCAATCGATCAAAGCGCGTTTATTTTTTTACGGATTTAAATCGTGGTTTGTCCTCGAATTTAAGCCGATATAAGTCGAATCGCCTCTGTCTACTCTCCGAGCTGTTCGCTTATTTAGCCGAAATTAGTTCGCTCGAGGCGGCGCTGGCACGCTTCTGCGCTCGCGACCTTGCTCTTCGCCTCCCGCGCGGAGCACCGCCAGCGCCGCACAGCGGCTGGCGGCGTTAATGAGACAGCCTTCCAATCCAAGTGTCAGGGATCTGGAACAAGATGTGAATTATCGCGTAGCGTCATCTCGCGGTGATATATCGTAGAGTTTCCTCAAAGAGGGCACGACCGCCAATTTCCACAGATGGTTCAGTGTAACAACACAACTCCTGCTCGCATATCAAATTGCCGAACGCGCGCCTGTTAGTACGGCGGGGTGGGGGCACGGGTGATCGGTACATATGTACTCGGAGAGCGCAGCGGGGTGGGGGAAGGTAACAAACGCGCGAGAAGTATCTCGAATAAAAAAAAACGATGACAAAGTAGGCCGTACGGCGTTACCGTGTAAAGAAACACCTTTTTGACGTGAACGTTCTCGGGGTCTCGAACGAGAGCCGGGCGCGAGAGAGCGAGGAAGAGAGAGGCAGTAGTTAAATTGTTTTGATTTATCGCGAAGCCGGGATTCAATTGGACGATCTCGTCAATGCTGGCACGAATGTTTACGAGTTGGCCTTGCCAATAAAGGTGTGACCAATGTTCGCGTTCCGCGACAACTCCGATAATCCACACAACGGCGGATTCTAATGTTGTCGTTTTGCAACATTAACGAAACGCGCACCGAGTCAGCTGAGCGTCGCGAGTGATTATTTGTTTTTTCTTTTCGTATCGCGCATCACCGTCGTTCGTGCCACAACGCGAAAATGCGACACTGAGAGTCTGTTAACGCGAGAAAGGAAAGTACGCGAAGCGAAGTGATCTCGATTGAATGCGCAGACTTCGCAACTCACTCGGAACGAGCGACAACTCTGCGTCACTGCCCGTCGCTACATTCGACGATTGACAATAAATCCAAACGGAGCGCACAGAGATTTCTCAGGCCGTTCCGTATTCATGGAATTATCGCATATGCCGGCGAAGCGAGGTAATTTTTTTTTTTAAAGGGCCTCTTAAACAATCGGAACAAGAATCGGAGATGCGTATGTTTTTTTTTTTTCGTTTTTTTTGTTTACCAACAGAATAGACAAGGCTCGGATCGCACGGACGCATTTTGCGATAAAGGACGATTGATGAGCTTGGACGATGAACTATATCTTACTAGAGGTCAATAAGCTCTATGTTATGTGATGGGGCGGGTCGGAGTCACTACAATATGGGTCGTGACGTGGATCTGTCTGATGAGGAGCCTGGACCTCGCTCCCCAGGCATCTTCCAAGCAAGTGCCCTGCGACAAGACGAGGAAAATTTTCACTGACTCGTGGGGCATGATAAGCGACGGGCCTATGGGCTCGAATTACACGCAGGACTCGCACTGCGAGTGGCTCATCAAAGGTGAAAATTTAATTGCAAAAAAAAAAATTTATTATTTATTTATTTATTTATTTATTTATTTATTTATTTATTCATTTATTTATTTGTTTATTCATTACGTTACAATTTATTTGAAATTAGCATCAATTTATTGATAACTTTTCTTTTGTATTTTTCAATTTTGCGTTCTGGAAAAATGCTCCTCTTTTTAACGAAACCTAAAAAACTTGAAGTTTTTCTTTTCTCCAGCATCCTTCCAGATCGCGTAAACTATTTGGAGCTCATTCGAGACCACGACCCCTTGTCTGACTCAGTATGAATTATTACAGCCCAGAATTTACTTGCTATTTATTCGTGATAAACATATCGGAGGTGTCTGTTGAATAATTCAAGTTCTTATCACAATGTTTTCCTCCGTCGTTCTCGGCGAGTTTTCCTCTTGTAATGCTATGAAAATCAAACTATCAACTATTCACAAACTTCGTATTAAATCTTCTTCCCCATATTAATCTACAGCAATACGTTTACTCGTGAAATTTCAATTTTTATCATTTAGACGTATTCAAACGATATGCGAGGTTTTTATTCAAACTAATGTTACAGATCGATCTCTCTGATTGAAGCTCTAAATGATTTTTCCAAATCCACAGCCAACAATAGTCGTCAATTCATAACGCTGAGCTTCCGAACTATGGGCACGGAATGCAGCTACGACTACGTTTTCGTCTACGACGGCGATTCCTTTCGTTCCCCGTTGCTCGGCAGTTTCAGCGGAAAAACGGAGCCCCAGCAAGTGACCTCTTCGTCCGGTTACGTGAGTCCCATCTATTTCGATTATCGAGCGCAAAATCATCGATGCCAAAGTCCGCGCGCTCCGCGATAACGTTGAGACGCACACGTTGAGCCGGAGAGAGAGCAAATTGCTGCCGCGCAGTAATGATTCCAGTTATGCTAATTTTCCAATCTATATGTATATCCAGTGTCCATTTAAATCTCGAAACTGCGCGCAGCGATCGCCGCTCGATCGCCGCTCGTGTACACGTATATCGATTTCTGAAAGCGATACGTAATTTCTTTCAGATGCTGATTCTACTGTACAGCGACACGAATTACGTACTCGATGGATTTCACGCAGAGTTCTCGGTGACGGATTGTCCGAACAATTGCACGAGACACGGAAAGTGCATAAACAACACGTGCTTCTGCGAGAACGACTGGGGCGGCAAGGATTGCTCCAGAGCACTGTGCCCGAACAAGTGTTCGGGCGGCGGAAAGTGCGGAGTCAAACGTTGCCAATGTTACAGCGGCTTTTCCGGACAATCGTGTTCGTTGAACGGCACGCATCCCGAAGGGAACAGGTCGGTCTTCGAAACGAAGCCAGTTTTACGATCCTCCGCGACATCGGAAGACGAATAATTATTATTCTGTAATAGATGGCATTGGCTCGCACATTCCGAGGGCGGAATGACTCCGAGGGCGGCGCACACGGCGATATACTCGAGCGAGACGGATTCGCTGTACGTTTTCGGAGGATACGATCTCAATTACGTTCTGAGCGACTTGGAGGTTTATCGCTTCGGCACGAGCCAATGGGAAGACGAGTACGGCGTGATATTGGGTGAGTCGTTTATTCGCCTCGCAACGTTGCTTCAAATCGCAAACGTAGAAGTTCGGGATATTGTTAAATTTTTTTGACCTGATAAGGACGTGGACTTCCCTCAATTTTTTTTTGGATAGGCCTTGGTTATTTTATTAATTTAAACGGTAATTCTTAATTTTTATCAACCATTTAAAAGCTTAGGGATAAAAAACAATAATTTCGAGAATGTCCCGGAAATGTCTGAATTTTTTTTGGGCCTTTTACCGTTAGCACGATAAATAACTATGATAACTCTAAAATGATTAATTTTCAATGTAACAAATTTGCTGCCGGACGGTCTAATGTTATGTAAGTTGATGCATTTGCCTCAATGTCTCGGATAGCATTGAGACTAGTTTATTGATCGCAAATCGCTTTCAATTAAAGGCCGCCTACTGAGAAGCTTTAATATCTTTTTTATTCCATACAGAAGGGGCTTCTTCCGCCGAATATCTAGATCCGATGCTGATAGCCAGCGAATTGGAGCGCATTGGTCCCGGGGCGGAAAAGTATGGCCTGCCAATGACTTCCTTCGTGTGGAAGCTCTTGTACAAATTCAAGGAGAACACGACGTTCAGCCTGCGCGAAAGAACGACGGTGGACGGTGCGCAGGACGGTTGGCGCGAGTTGAGAAACACGCCCGAGCACAGAGAACGCGAGCGCAAGGCTCAAGAGGCGAGAGAGCTGGAATTGCGAAAGACGACCGAGAGAATCGAGAGAAACGAGAGTATACGGAAGAAGCATCCGAAGAGAA
This sequence comes from Ischnus inquisitorius, assembly GCA_963924025.1. Taxonomy (NCBI): domain Eukaryota; kingdom Metazoa; phylum Arthropoda; class Insecta; order Hymenoptera; family Ichneumonidae; genus Ischnus; species Ischnus inquisitorius. The sequence goes on from OZ001249.1 coordinate 3,891,123, forward strand.
CGAGGCCGCGTTACTCGCAGACTCTGGCGAACAGACAGCGTCACACGTCGAGCATACAGGACGACGGCGTGACGTGGCGCGAGCGCGTTACCGAGAGTCCGGCCCAAGAGAATGCGTTTCTCCAAGAGATTCTCGAGCCGAAGATAACCACTGCCAGTACGTCGAACGAGGAGAGCACCGAATCGTCGGAGGACGAACTCCCGAAACCGAGCCCGAGATACGGCCACGCGGCGTGTAAATACGAGGAGGGTTTTGTTATATACGGTGGAAAAATCGAGGACGGCTCGTTATCCAACGAACTTTGGCACTACAATGTAAACAGCAGCGTTTGGACGCTTAGGGCGAAAAATTCACCGTTCTATCCGCCGAGGCTGACGAGGCACACGCTGACGTTGGCGAACGATTATATATATCTTTTCGGTGGAAGCACCGTGGATGGGGAATTCTCATCAAGTCTCTACAGAATAAAGTTGAATCTCTGTGAGTTAAACATTTTTTACGAATCTTTTATTTCTTCTTCATTTTTTATATTCATAATGATATATGGATTACTTATTGTTGAATCATTGATTTCAATTCGATAACTTGTTTTTGTTTATTGTTTTTCAGCTGACCCAACAGCAAGTAGCGAAAGATGGAGAGAGGTGCGGCCGCGAGGTGGAAAGGAGCTGGATGTGCGAGTCGTGGCCCATTCGACGGTCTATCATCAAGCGACGAACTCCCTACTCGTCTACGGTGGCGTAGTCGCGAGCGTAGCGCGATTCAGCAAACTCTCCGATCGCATGTTCGTCTTTCAGCTGGATCGAAAGGTCTGGTCGGAGATTCATTACCCGCGAACTCATCTGCCGGACACTTACGTGCCGCGCGAGCGAGCCTTCCACACTTGCAACATAATAGGAAACTACTTGGTCGTGTTCGGCGGTTATTCTCATCGGCACAACAAGGAGGAGATTTGTTACGACAATCAGATGTATCTCTACCATCTCGGCTGCCACGCCTGGGTCAGTCACGAGGTCCTCGGCTCCACGGACAAAGGTCGTCTAACGTCAAGTTTTTCTCCGAAATTCGAAAAAACGTAAACTCAAATCGAAGACATATTTTTCGTGACCTTGAACGATTTTTTTCAGATTCCGGATATCCGAAGCAGCAGGGCGTTTTTGCTCACGCCGCCGACGTGCGAAACGGCAATACTCTGCTTCTCGTCGGTGGATATCACGGCAACGTGAACGCCGATCTTCTGGCTTACACACTGCCATCGATGCTCGCGCCTGGAGACGGCGAGGCTGTCGAGCCTGAACAAATATGCTGGAAACACAAACGTCTCTCGGAATGCGCGGCCAATCCCGAATGCGGTTGGTGCTCCGCCGACGAGGTAATGATTCTCTATCGATCTCTGCACGCTGACCTTTTGGTGGACACCGTGTTAAAATTATTAGTAATATCGATCGTGTTTCCTGCGATAAACAACGTCTACGTCCATTCGTCAGATTTGCTACGGGCGCACGATCGGGAGCAATTGTACGACGAATCTTCAGACCACGCGTTGCCCGGGCGTTTGTCCGGCTTTGGGCGATTGTCACTCGTGTCTCATCCACGGCCAGCCCGGCGACGGTTGGGGAACGAATTCCCGCGGCAAGAGTTCGGTGTCGAACAAGCTCAATCTCGGCACTTGCACTTGGTGCGTCCAGAACGCGAGATGCCATCACAAGGACGACAACTACGGGGTCTGCGGCCTCAGGGACGACACACCGTCCCAAATACCCGGCTGGTGGGGTCCGAAGGGCACGGAAATCGCGAAGGTCGAGGAATGCCGAGAGATGGACAAGAGGCCCGGTCTGACTTTTCTCAAGTACAAGCCGCCGGTCAACTTCAGCCAGCCGGATTCGGTAACGATCGTCAACGCGACGACCGTCGATTTCAACGTCCCGTCGATGCAGGGAGCTAAAACCGAATCGGCCCTCGGCGGCGAGATGATAGCTAGACTCACGGGCTTTTTGCGACCTCCTCAATACTTCTGGGACAGCGCGGCCGAGCATCTCAAGATCTGCGTTAGCTACAACAGCGCTACGCTTCACGTATCCTCCAACAACGATCCTGGAGAATTGGTAAGTTATTCACGATCAACCATGAAAAATTGCCCTTATTTTGGCACCTCTATAACCTAATCCTATTGATTTATCAATGCGTAATCGACTAACGCCGAATGAATCCAAAACAGGAACTCGTGGCGAATTTGACCGCGGAAACGTCTCAATGCATACCAACGCGTTGGTCGGACGGTCAGCAGATGACGCTGTCGCCGGGTCGTTATCTCCTGGATTTCGAGTCGAAGAGAACGGTAACGGCGAACTATCGCGAGCCCAGCAAGATGGAGATAACGCACAACAAGAAAACGGAGAATCCGAAGTTCTTCACGTTCGAGTATCTCGAGCCGTATCAGAACGGTTCTTGCGAGCAGTACAAGAACTGTCTTCACTGCTTGACGGACTCGTCGTGCGGCTGGTGCGACATAAACGACAAGTGCCTGTCGCGCTCGACGAACGAGACCGAGACGTGCTCGATCGAGTTCGACCGCGACGAGAACGGCGACCCGATCACGGAATGGCACTACCTCACGATAACGCCATTCGCCTGTGCCAATTGTTCGAACTACATATCCTGCGAGTCGTGCGTCGGCAGCAATCTGTGCGAATGGTGGACCGAGGAGGCGAGATGCGCGAGACTCGGCAGACTGCCGAACGCGGTTGTGAGCCTGGACGAGTGTCCGATACCGTGCAGGCACCGTTCGAACTGCACTCAATGCCTCGACGAGCGCGGCCGATGCGTTTGGTGCGAGGCGACGGAGGAATGTTTTTCGTTCTCGGTCTACACGTCCGAGTACCAGTTCGGGCTGTGTCGCGAATGGATGGACCAGGCCGGTCTCATGGGCGTTACGTCGAGAACGGGCTCGTCGCTGTCCGGCAACGATCAATGCAAGAGCTGCAGTCGTCACACGAATTGCACGAGTTGCCTGCACTCGCTGAGCTGCGGTTGGTGCTACAGCCTCGAGAATCCGATAACCGGGGCCTGCGTCCAGGGCGACTTCAATCAGCCCCACGTGAACTGCAGCATGGTGATAAACGACCTGCAGAACGAGACGAGCGCGCTGCTCGGTCTCGACGAGTCCGGCTGGGCGTACGCGCAGTGTCCGGACGTCGACGAGTGCGACCTCGGCCTTCACGATTGCCATCCGAACGCCGTGTGCACGAACACCCACGGGAGCTTCAGCTGCCAGTGCAAGCGCGGCTTCAACGGCGACGGTCGCGAGAACTGCACGAAAACCTGTTACGAGAAGTGCGTCAACGGCTACTGCAGCGAAGCGCCGGACTACAGATGCGAGTGCAATCTCGGCTGGACCGGGGCCGATTGCCGCACGAATTGCGGCTGTTACAATCACTCGACGTGCGTCCAAGGCACGAGCATCTGCGACGAGTGTCAGGACTGGACGACGGGCACCTACTGCGAGGAATGCAAGGCTGGCAGTTACGGCAACGCGACGACGAGCCTCGGTTGTCGCAAGTGCAACTGCAACGAGCACGGCGACAAGGAATTGGACGTCTGCGATCGTCAGACGGGCGTTTGCTTCTGTCGCGACAACACCGAGGGTGACACTTGTCAGCGTTGCCGCAAGGGCTACTACGGCGATCCGCGGGACGGCGGTATGTGCTACTACGGCTGCATGTCGCGGGGAATGCTCGGCGGGGCGGAGAACGGCAAGCAAGGCCTGGGCAGTCGTCACTCGCAGTTGTCGCTCTGGGAGACTCATCTCGGCGGCACGCCGACGAGGGAATGCCTCTGGATCGTCAGCCCGAAGACGGGTCTCTCGCCCGACACGATGACGCCGAGCATACAGAGCGTCATACAATTCACGATACACGACGACATCAACGTCAGCTGCCAGGAGAACAGCGTCTACGTGTACGACGGCCTTCCCGAATTCGTGTCGTCCACGACAAGCCATCAGAGCCAATTGCTCGGCGTGTACTGCACCGAGAGCACCGACTATCCGGTAACCGTCGAGGCGAAATCGGGCTTTCTGACCGTGCACTACAAGCAACTCGACGAGGTCGAGGGTTTCAACGCGAGCTACGTCGTGATGACTTGCGGCAATTGTCCCGAAAATCGCGAATGTCGCGGCGGAAATTGTCTGTGCAAAACCGGCTTCGTCGGCATCAACTGCGACATCGAGCTCTGTCCGAACAACTGCACCTCGATAAAGAAACAGGGCATATGCGACAAGGGCTACGGGCATTGCGTCTGCGCCAATGGCTTCGGCGGGCGCGATTGCTCGATCAAGATCAAGGATCATCAATTGGTGTTCACGGAGCTGTTCAATTCCGAGTATCTCGCCGACAATTTGGATCATCTGCGAAAGACACTGCCGCGCTTCGGTCACAGCCTCGTCGCCGATCGTCGAGGAAGCCTGTGGATGTTCGGCGGCTACTCGCTGAGTCACGGCCCCCTCAACGACATAAGGCTCTTCGACACGAAGAACAACACGTGGATGCCCGTCACCGTCGAATCGACGTCCGAGGCGTCGATGCCACAGGGCAGATACTTTCATGCCGCGGAGATCGTTCACAGTCGGCAACAGATATACGTTTACGGTGGACTGTCGATGAAGGAGGAAGGCGTTCAGGGCCTGTCGAACAACACTCTCAGCGATTTTTGGAAGTTCAGCCTGCAGAACCAACGCTGGAATCTCGTCAAGCAGGATCCCTTCAAGAAGGAACCTCCGCCGCTCGCCGGACACACCGTGACTCTCAGACGCGACGGCGAATCCGAGAGTCTCATTCTCATCGGCGGCTTCAGCCCGAAATACGGATATCTCGATACCGTTTGGGAATTCAATCTCGAGACCGAGATATGGGACACGGTCAACACCGTCGGCAACGGCCCGCTCGGCGTTTACGGACACACAACCGTCTATCACAGCAAATCCGACAGCTTCTACGTCTTCGGCGGATACACGTACGCGATTAATCGCACTTTCATATCGAACAAACTGTACGCTCTGAACTACAAGTCTCGAGCCTGGTCGGTACTCCCGCCTTTTGAGGACGAGTTCTCCGATGGCAGCGCTTTGGTAAGATTCGTCCTTTGCGGCCAGTGCGTCGTTGCATTCCCAGCCGAAACTCAGATTAAAATATTTAAAATAATCATTCAACTTTTTTTTTGAGCGCAAATTGAGTAATTACTTCGGAGTTCGCTTGGAATCTCACTTCAAGCTAGGACTGTAACGATACACTTTTCTCAATGAGCCTTTTTCGAACCAACAGATTCTTAATTGACGTTAATATTTTTCTTCAGCCACAGGCACGCTTTCTCCATTCGGCAGTGACGACCGACGAGTACATGGTGATATTCGGCGGTCGACAGAACCCTCACAACACCACGGACGCGCTGATCGCCTACAAGTATTCGTGCAATCTTTGGATAAGGTTGATCACGAAGGACATGGAAATAATCGGTAATCCACCGCCGCCGGCTTACGCTCACGCGATGACACACGCCGATCCCGAAAGTAACGCCGTTTACGTCGTCGGCGGCTTCGACGGTGGCATCAAAAGTCACGTCACTCTGATCAACATACCCGAGGATCTTTGCAACTTGTGGATCGACAAAGTCACCTGCAGAAAGTACTTCGGATGCTCGTTCTGCGCGGTCACCACCATCGCCGGTACAAACGCTTCGTACTGCTTCTCCAACGAGGAATCCGTGCATAGAGGCGACAAGTGAGTTCGTGCTTCATTCGCACAAGCCCATATGGTTGATTTTATTTCCGATTTTTATCCCATCGGGATTCTTCGAGATTCGCGTCGCTTAAGGTAGTCCATGCGTAAGGTGTTCATTTCGCATGAGTTCGAGGAAATTGAGAGCGAATTCCAAACACTTCTCGATGGTATAAAAAGCTGAAAAAATTCATGCACATTAAAGGTACTGAAAAGATTCATTTTGCATAATAATAATTCCAAATTGTTATTAACGAATTGATGAAACGAAAAATTGTTCAAGAAATGTCTCGGCAACACAACTTTTGTTTTTTATGGAAATAATTCTTTTATTTTGCTGAAAACGTATGACATTTTTCAGATTCCTTAATTGACTTTGAATTTTATGATTTTCCACACATTTTTTCCATTAAAAAAAAATTGCAAAATCAATTGAAAAATCTGAAAAAATTCATACGTATTCGGAAAAATAAACGAATTAATTTCATATAAAAAAAAGTTGTGTTGCCGGGAAATTTCTTGAACAATTTTTTGTTTCTTCAGTTTCTTAATAACAATTTGGAATCATTATTGTGCAAAATTGATCTTTTCAGTACTTTTAATGTGCATGAATTTTTTCAGATTTTTATACCATCAGAAGTGTTTGTAATTCAATTCTCAATCCCTCTCAATTTCCTCGAACTTATGCGAAATGAACACCATACGATTGGACTACCTTAATTAATAATACACTCTCGTTATCAATGAAATTCAATTAGTCTATTTACCATGCATTGCATGTCGATATTTCCTCCTCAGATGCGAGATAAACGTAACGCAGGCTCAGCGCTCGAACGGAATATTCTGCAACTCCGATTGGATGGCCGGGCGCAAGTGTACGAATTTCAAAACGTGCACCGAATGCTTGGCGCAGTGGCCTTACTACAAGGACGACGAGGCGGTGTGCAAATGGTGCACGAATTGTCCGCATCCGAAGTGCATACCGTCGGAGAAGGAATGCGACGAGCAGAACAAATGCAACATCAGGCAGATAAGCGTGACCGACGTTAATCAATGCGGCGAGAGCCGTTGCCCGGCGAGCGACTGCGAGAAATGCAAAAATCTCGGCGATTGCGTTTGGACGCGGCAGGTTCTGAAAACTTGTAAGTTTCGCCAAAGATTTGACGACGTTGTAACAACTTCGTTTGGTCTAACGATTTCATTGAATGCTCGTAACAGCTGAACACGGCGTCGAGATAACTGCCGAGCCGAAGTACGACTGGAATTGCGTGCTCAAGGACATATTCGAAAGGTTCAGCTTCAAAATGGCGAGCACCGAGTGCGAGCGGAGATGCGGCGAGCACAAGGATTGCCGCAGTTGCCTCAAAGGGACCGGCTCCGAGGGCGGCTGGCGGGAATGTCGATGGTCTACCCAGCTGAACGAAGTAATTCCTGATTATTCAATGATTTTTTTCTTTCTCTCTATGCGATAAGACGAAAAAAGACCTCAGCGTTTGCTTACCTATTCGCGATCCACTTTTTTCAGTGCATATCACCATCGTATCAACCTCTGTACTGCGCCGGTGGTGTGTGCGGTCTCGTTCTGCGCAATTCGGACGTCGAGCATTGTCCGGAACCGTGCGCGGTTTTCAAGCAATGCAGCACGTGCTTGAAGCATTCCCACTGCGGCTGGTGCTCCCTCGACTCCGCAAACGTTACCGGACAAGGAATATGCACCGAAGGCTCGCTCGAAGCTCCGACCGATCATCCGGCCGGTGGAACTTGCGAGATGCTGTACAATCAACAGAATCCTACGACCGAAGCTCGTGAGTCCAAGTTGCCGTTGAAGTTATATGTAAAAATGGATCGGGAACGTTCTGAAAATGTTCTTGATTCTTTATTGTCCTCGAGAAGGTTGCGGAATCGTTGCCGATTAATTCTATGATCTCTTCCTTACAGCAATCGTTACGACGATTATACCTCTCGAGCCCGAATCTCAAGACTCGCCAGCCGACAACGAGACGTCCGTGATGACGATTACGCCAAAGACCATTTTCTCGTGGCACTACGTTCGTTGCCCCCCGGAAAACGAATGCATGAACGGACATCACACGTGCTCGCCGAAGAGCGAAAAATGCTTCGATCTCGACGAAGGCTTCGAGTGCATGTGCGGCGACGGCTACAAAACCGAGACGTGAGTTTCGCTACCCGAAAATTTCCACCGTTCCACCGAATTGGTTTCTTATCTCGTTCCTCCGGTTGCAGCACCTGGTCGTTCAACGAGTTTGGAAGAAAAATCTGCGTGCCGATGTGCACGCAGGGCTGCGTGCGAGGAACCTGCGTTGAGCCGAACGACTGTCGTTGCGACTTTGGATACGTCGGAGCTAATTGCTCGATTCAGTGCCAGTGCAACGGCCACAGCAACTGCGCCGGACCCGACAAACTCGACGAGTGCATCAAGTGCCACAACAACACGATGGGCCCGCAGTGCGACAAGTGCGAGCCTCTGTACGTCGGCAATCCAGCCGACAACGGCCAATGCGTTCCGTGTCTCGAGTATTGCAACGGTCACACTCGCATATGCATCAACGAAAGCATGACCGTATCTGTAAGTTTTATCCTCGCCCTTCTGCCCTCATTTTCGCGTTGCTGTTACTGTAGAAAAAAATTCCTTAACGTAAGCTACAAACGATCGAAATACGGTCTTTTACAAACTTTTCGGCCAAATGAAATGAAAAAAATGAAAAAATCAACTATTCTGATGAGCAGTTCGCGCGTTTTGTATTTTTTTTTTTTGATGCCGATAACAACTTCGAATATCTGGAATTGCCCCCATTTCAGGATCCGAACTCCGTTGACAAAATGTCGATCGAGTTGTTGACGAAGCAACTGGTCGAGGGTCCGGTTGCGAAAGCGAAGTGCGTCAATTGCGGAAACAACACGAGAGGCGACAAATGCGGCGAATGCGTTTCGGGATATTTCCGAGGCACCGAGGATCTTCGTGACGTTTGTCGTCCGTAAGTGCACAACGAAATAGTTTGTTAGATTGAAGTTTCTCTGCGGCTTATACATTTTCACAACGATGATTATAATTGCAGATGCGAATGCCACGGTCACGGCTTCACTTGCGACCCGGTGACCGGCGAGAAGTGCAATTGCGGCAACAACACCGAGAGCGAGCCGTCGTGCACGAGCGGCCCAACGAAGGGCACGAACAGCGGTGGAATTCCTTGCTGGATGGTGCAGTGCAGTAAATGCCGAGAGAATTACGCCGGCACACCGACCGGCGGCCATCAATGCTACAAGACAGTCACCGTCGACAACAAGATGTGTTTCGACTCGAAACTTATCGGTAAGCTGATTCGCACGCGTGCGGCGAGCCTAGAAAATTTATTTCTAAATGTCTTTCGTTCCTCCGTTCTTCCAATGTGCCCCAAAAAATCTTCTCCTCCCATCGTTTTCATTCCTTACTCGAACGTAAATCCTCGCACGCTTTCTCCTCTCTTTCTCTGACACTGTTGTCCGTGTTAACTTCATTCATCGTTCTTCATGTTAAACTGCAACGTTCTGTTGTGTTTGGAGGATCTTCTTACGGTTCGTACGCACTATTGTGATCGTCGTTCTCTGTGTAACTCCGACGAAAACGAATGCTCAATTTTTTTTCATTGATTCCCTTTGCAGACGAGTGCAAGATGAAGCCCAAACCGCTCAATCCGGGACAAACGGTGTTCTACGTGGTGCAGCCGCGCTTCATGAACGTCGATATAAGAGTCATGGTGGACGTGACCGAGGGCGCTTTGGATCTGTTCTTCAGTCCTCGCGACGACTCGTTCGTCGTCACGCTGAATTCGTCGACCGGCTATCAAGAAGTAAGCCGCCCATCTGCGATTAAGGGAAAAACTGAAAAAAAAAACGCTCGGAAAATACGAAAATAATTTCTATCACATCTGTTTTTTTTTTTGGAATTTCTCCTTAAATTTTTCTCTTCAGATATGCAAAATATGGCGATTTTTTTCGGGGCCTTCCTGGAGGGTTTTTATTGGGATATTTATTTCCGATAGTATTTTGCCGAAGGTTTTTTATTTGTCTACCTTCATCTTGATTCGTGACCTTGCCGTTTGCCGTACGATCACACTCGAAATCTCGTATTCGCAGGTTGAACTCGACCGAAGATTCAAATGGCGAAAAGACCACTACGACAATTGGTTCGAGGATCATCCATTGCAGGGAGCTCGGGTCGTCGAGTTTCATTCGCACAGTTCCGTGCCGTACGGCAGCAATTCAACGAGTACGGAGCCGAATTGGAACACCGGCCCCCAGTATCTCGTGCTCGAACGTCACGCCGAGGATCTCGCGACCTTCGTCACCATAGATCGCCGAAACACCTTTCTCGTCGTGAGAAACTTGACGAATCGTTTGGTGCTCACGCTGCCGCAGGACAAGCACGAGCTCGGCCAGACGAAGTTTCACATAGCGCTGCGGGCCATAGACACGCCGTATCCGGGCATAAACGGCGGCGCGGCCTTCGGAATGATATTCTTCCGGCAGGATCAGTTGCACATCGATCTCTTCGTCTTTTTCTCCGTTTTCTTCTCCTGCTTCTTTCTCTTTCTCGCTGCTTGCGTCGTCGCTTGGAAGACCAAACAGGCGGCGGACGTGCGTCGGGCGCGACGAAGGCACGTCGTCGAGATGCTGCACATGGCGAAGAGGCCCTTCGCGTCGGCGACGATACTCTACGATCGCGACGGCAACGACTGCAGTCCGAGCTCGCCGCAGCGCAAGGGCAGACGCAACAAGTTGGTGAACTTTCACAGCGACGTGAGACCCGTGGCGGTCGAACCGACCGACGACGGGGTCGCCGCCGTCGCTACGGTATTCATAAGATTGCCCGGCGGCCGACAAGCACCCGTTAAACTGGCCCTCGGCAGCTCTCTGATCCTGTTGACGCGCGTTTATCCCGTCAACAGTCGAGTTTTCCTCAGGCGTAGAAACAGCCATGCTATCAACTGAGCTTTCGATTCTTCGTAAGAGACAAAGAAAAAAAGACGAAATTCATTATCGGATTTTGAGACGTTTCATCGTTACATTCTCAGCTAAACGTGAGATTCCGAGAGAATTTCGAAAACTTTCCCGCAAAAATCGGAAAATAATCGGGTATATGGAAAGTGCCGTGAATGATCAATTGTGCATAATAATAATGCCGAAAAATGATTAAAAAGTACGTGAAAAAATTGTACAACGAATCGTCCGGTAACTTAACTTTTTTGCTAGCATATTCGATAATTCTTCCAAGTGTATATACATTTTTTAAGAGTTACTTCTAATTTTCGAAGATTTTTCGAAAAATCTTTAAATCGATATTTTCGAATATTTTCGATCAATCATCCGAAAACTTTTTCAATAAAATGCGCAGTAACTTTGCACTGCTATCCAAAATTCGTAAATTTGAGAAAATTAAAAAAAAGTTGAGTCACCGAGTAATTCGTTGAACTGTTTTTTCAATGAATCTGTTAGTAACTTATGCAGAATCGATGTTCTTGTTGCCTTCTCTATGGTCGACTTATTTCAGATTTCTATCCCATTGGGAAATATTTGAAATTCGCTCGAAATCGCGCTTTCATCGGGGATTTTAATGATCGTTCACACGGATCTGTGGGGGCTCGACGAAAATCGTGCATAACGTTTCGTTTCCCTCGAAGTCGTCGCGCCTGCCGGGCGAAAACTTGTTAATACGAAAGACAGAAAAGGAAGGGAAGAGAACAATGATGAATCTCTACATTGATATTATCGGCAGGCGCGCGCAACTGATTACATTTCTTTTTTCGGTATTCCTCTTGATTTTTTTTATACGCAATCATTCTCATGTACATGAATTCGGATAATCTCGAGTATTGAATGAATTCCCTCCTTCTAGGTAGGTCAATATTTGTAATATAGCATTTAAAGGAAGAATATTAAGAAAAGAAAAGATGAAAAGAAAATCAACGATCGTATTATGCTACGGTAGCTAATATATATAATATAAATTATATATATACATATATATATACACATGTATATATATATATATATATTTGTCATACCATTCCATGACGAGACTGTAAGTTTGTATATAAAGAGAAGAAAAAAACCAATCTGTAATTAATGTATTAATTAAGAAATGTTGAAGAATTTTGTAAAAGGTAGATTAACGTTATACAAAACACGGGACATGGTTTTTGTGTCTTATTGTTGAATATAATCCACTTTGGGCGACTCTCGTTCGATTGTGCGCGAACGATTTGTCACGATATTTTATTTCACTCGCGGTTCATCTCGTTTTTCTTTCTTTCGGGTACGAGAGGGCGAAAAAACGGAAAAAAATTGAAATTCAACGTCGAATCAGCTGAAAGCCCATTATTCTTTCGACTTCGATGAGCGGGACGGGCAAAGAATGTTGCGCGAGTTGCCGAACGGCGGTTACCGCACGATATTGAATAAACAGTATTAAGCAATTGGTTGAAACGAGAGTGAGCGGAGAGCGAGAGGTTCGGAGGTTTGATATTATACGATGGTTCCTAAGCGACAACGGCGCACGGGGAAAAAAAAGGATAAAATTGAAAAAAAATAACAGGTGACCTTACGTACGACGTTGCGAATGTGTATTATCTATTGTTAAAAGAGAAACGCATAAATTGCACGGAATCCGATGAACGATGCGACAAAGTTACCAGACACGAACTAAAGAGAAAACAGCGATTTGTAAAATTTTTCTTTTTTTCTCTCTTCCTGAAAATAAATGGCAAGTTGTTGAAGTAGCGAATACTCGTTCACTGGATAACCGGTTTCGCGTAATTGTAATTTGTTATATGTACGAAAAAAATCTGTAATTATTGTGTACAAGTATATTTTACGAAGCGGCTCGCGGAGCCGATTTTTCTTTATATCAATTTGTCTCGTAAAAAGAAAAGGGGCTCGACGGGCTCGCGATCCGTCGCAGTCTTATTGTCTAGTTTTAACGTTCCCGCGATTGATCTTTCGTCTCGTAAAAATAAGATTCAAGGTCATCGCAGCTAGGACGTGCCTACCTTTTTTCTTCTCCGGAGAAACGAGAAGAAAATGTTGCATCGCTTGTTGGAAACTATCAGCGCAAATTCGTCGACGATGACCTTGATTCTCAATAATCGCTCATGTGATCCTTTCGGTTGTACAGATCTGACTATTGTTTTATAAATAATTATATTTTATATACACACGATAATATGCGAATGGAAAACAAACGACAAGAGAACATCTCTTTCATGCCCGGTAAAAGTGTCGCACCGCTACCGAGAAAGGGCCGTCGCGGACGATACGAAAAAATTGAGCGACCAACGATTCGAAAAAGTATCGCAAGAATCCTGAAAGTCATCGTCCGACGTTCAAGGATCTAATAATGTTACAAAAAGATAAGAATAAAAACTCGAAAAAAATTAACAAAAGATGAATAAACGAGTCAATGAGGTTGTGCAATAGGAAAACAAATGGAAAAGAGGATTAGAAGATTGTATCGAGGGTGCTTTAATAAATATGTGTAAAATCGATCGACTCTCGCGGATGTTCTTAACGAAACCCGGTTTCCCCGGTGCACTTCGACACTCACGATCGAGTGACGATACGCAATGTTGTGCTTCGGCCGTTCCTATAGTAACCGGCTCCGCGAGCAGCTGGTCAGCTCGGTCAACTTTGCTCCGAAAGGCTTCGCGGCTCGCGAGACGTCAAGATGAGATTCAAAGTATCTTTACGCAATAGCAACGGCCACAAGCGTTTGGCAACATGCGTTACCTGGAATTCGGCCGACGAGATTTACTCCTGTGGGTGAGTATTGAAAAAAAAATTCAGGAAAATATCTCGAAAGTTTCATGCTGGTGACAATGTTTTTTTTATTTTTCATTTTTTAAGGGAAGATCATCGACTGATGTGTTGGCATCTGGAAGGTGGAGTGGCTCGAGGAACGACCGTCGTCGAATTCCCGGCTGGCTTTTATCCGACCGACATGCAGTGGCATCCGCGTCCGGCCCAGGGTAGTTCGGTCTCGATCAAGAAGCAACCTTTGGATATTCTTCTCATCACAACAGCCGACGGTGAGCAGAATCTTTGGGGATCTCGCGCTGACGTGACTTACATTATAATCTCTGTCAAACATCTTACTTGAGTTACTTTAAGGGCACCTAAAAAAACATGAAATAGATTTTTTTTTCTATTCATTACTGAAGATAAAAATTGCATTTTACACTATAAAAAATGCATATGTTAAACTATCAGCCTGAATTTTTTTGGAGCACTGTAGTGCATTTTATCCGAGATCGGCACAATCGAACTTTCTTACTTCACCTTAAGAGAAGAGATACCGCGGTCGGTAACCAAAACTGTAATCAACCTTTTGCGGGCATACTGAGAATTCCAGCTTAAAAAGGAGTCTCATCGTCTGCGGACGTCACCGTAACATACAATCAGACTTTTCGTTAAGCTGTAAATTCCAGTAGGCCTGAAAAAAATGTACAGTTTTTGATACCGATCGAGTCTGGGATTAGTGGTGGGGAAGCATTCGCAGCTCCCCTTAAATTGGACTTCAAATTCTTTGTAAATAGCAATTGAAGCTATACAGTGGAAATGAAAGCTACTTTCATTGCTAATCGCGTTTTCGATTTTTCAGGCAAATTTCACTTGGTCAACAAGACGGGAAGAGTGGAGAAGAGCGTCGACGCTCATAAAGGAGCGACTATGGTGGGAAAATGGACCTACGACGGTTCTGCGCTACTTACGGGTATGCGATTCGACGAATAAACCTTTCGGTCCGAAGACGTTTTTCCATACAGTATTCATTGATTCACCCAAATGTAATTAGAATTTTTAAGACATTTTCAACGCATTCGCAGCCGGAGAGGATGGCTTCGCGAAAGTCTGGTCCCGAAGCGGAATGCTCCGTTCAACGATAGTTCGAGGGAGTCATTCCATTCTCACGGCAGCCTGGAGTCCAGACTGTTCCAGTATCCTCTACTCTCAAGGTTCGCATCTGGTTATGCAGTCTCTGAACTCCAACGCTAAGCCGCACAAGGTAAAAAAAACATTATCAGGCTAAGGTTGCCGGGATAAGAAGACCTTTAAGGACGTACGGGCGTGAAACGGTGCTCTACGCGCACAAAAGTGAGAATTCAGAGATCATTTCGACCACTTCTCGATGGAATAAAAATCTGAAAAAAATCAAGCATATAAAAAGTCTTGAAAAGATTAGCCTCGCATAATAATAATTCCAAAATGTTGTTAACCAATAGGTGAAAAAAGGAATGGTTCAACAAATTAGCCGTCAACCTAACTTTTTTTTCAAGAAAAAAATTATGTGTAAACTCTTCTAAACACGTATGAATTTTTTCAGAATTTTTTCTAATCATCGAAATTTGGATTTTGGAATCTTTTTTCCTTCAAAAATGCGTGTTAGTTCACGAATTTTAGATATGTGTTTATCACAAGACCACCATTACACCCGACAAGTTTCGAAAAGATTGATCGAATAGATTCGCGAATACAGCCCAAACATGAAAAAAACCAAATTCCGATGATTACAAAAAATTCTGAAAAAATTCATATGCGTTCAGAAAAATGTCCATGTCATTTTTATCCCAAAAAAAAGTTAGGTTGACGGATAATTTGTTGAACAATTATTTTTTTCACCTATTTGTTAATAACATTTTGGAATCATTATAATGGAAAATTGCTCTTTTCAGCACCTATTATATGCTTGATTTTTTTCAGATTTTTACTCCATTGAGAAGTGGTCAGAGTTACCTCTGAATTTTCACTTTCGCGCGCGTTGAGCACCGTCTCGCGCCCATACATTCTTAGAAAAACAATGCATTTTTTATTTCAGTGGTATGCTCACGAGGGTTTAGTGCTCGCAGTCTCTTGGAACAATAGCCACGGACTTATCGTTTCCGGAGGCGAAGATTGCCGCTTCAAGGTGAACATTCTAATCCATCGAGTATTCACGACGACTTCGACAATATTACAATAACATTCGCTTCCATATGAGAAAGCTTTGCTTTGATGGGTAAAATATCGAGTTGTTCACGAAGCTTTCTCCATTAAGAAGCCAGATTTGGTTTCTTGAACTTTCTCCCGACGAAGCTTCGCAAACGTTCCAAACTCAATGAGAAATTGGTCTGGAAATATGATTTCTATCGTTTCATCTTTACTGTTAGTTGCGAAGCTTTCTCTACGGCGTATCTAAAATTGCTTTATTAGCTTGCTCGTGAAGAATCATCGTGGCGTTGGAAACAAAGTAAGGAAGCGATGAGCGGATCCAGTAGAAATAATTTTTTTTAATGCGCAGATCTGGGATTCAACGGGTAACCAGATGTACACGAGTAGTCCAGGCGATCATCCAGTGACTGCGGTGAGCTGGTGTCCATCGGGAAATTACTTCGCCGTCGGTTCTTTCAACACGATAAAGCTCTGCGACAAAACCGGGGTAAGCCGAGAACAAATGAATCTCTCCCGAGGTCCGAATTGGCCGGAGGCTCACCAAAAAGAAAAAAAAGGAAATAAAATAACGCAATGCCATTCGTCATCAGTGGTCTCACTCGTTGGAGAAGGTCAACACCGGGAGCATTTACAGCATGGCATGGTCGAGCGACAGCACGCAAGTGGCAATGGCCTGCGGCAGCGGTCTCGTTCTGACCGCTCACGTTATCGAGCGCCGACTGGAATGGAACAACTACGAGGCGACTTTGGTGCGACGAAAGACGATCCAAGTGCGCGAGGTCGGCAGCGAGGGAGTCGAGACTCTCGAGATATCCGATCGGGTCGTGCAATTGGAATTCGGATTCGACCACTTGGTCGTCATAACGCCGAACCAGTGCCACGTTTATTCCGTCACGAATTGGAACACACCGGCGATATTCGACCTGAAGAACGGCTCGATATCGGCAGTTTTGCTCGCCGAGAAGTAGGAATGATAAATTACACCGCGACGATAGTCGCCGTATTTTTTTTTTTCAAGGGGACTGCGATGAATGAAGCATTTCTCTTTTTTTTTCTAGGCACTTTCTACTGGTAGAATCGAACATGCTGACTTTGTACAATTATCAAGGCCGCCTGTTGGGAGTCCCGAGATGGAAGGGCATGACGCAAGAGCCTCTCTATCCTCCCTGCATATCTCTGTGCTCCGACACGATGGTCGTTCGAGATCAGAGCAACGAGAAACGTAATAACTCGCTCGATGAATTTCTTCAACGTCGCTCGGCGCCGATTGCGATCTTAACGACGCAGTCCTATTATTCTGGCGCAAAATGGGTCATTTAAAAACATTGTTTTTCATATTGACGGGAAAACTGTAGCCGTGTTCTTGGAACAAGAAACAAATAGCCGATTTGTCGCCGAACTAACGGAACTGCTCGATAACGAAATCGTGAAAATTTTTCCAGTGATCCACGTTCTCGAGGTGGCGAGCAACAAGCCAATTAACGAAGCTCAGTCGCACTCTCACCTGAACAATGTGACTCGTTTAGCATTGAACTACATCGGAGGCGTGAGCGATCGACAATTGGCAATCATCGACGCGAATAGGGACTTGTTTTTGGTGTCCGTGAGAACGAGCGGTTTCGGACGCGTCTGCAAGATCGGTGAGTCCGTTTTTTCTTTCCTTCCGCTGATTCCCCTCCACCGATGGTGATTTACGACGCGGTGACGGAAGAACGTTCGAGAGGAATAATTTTATTTACACTTTTCAGCGGCGATGACGCAGAG
The DNA here is from genome assembly GCA_963924025.1 of Ischnus inquisitorius. Classification (NCBI taxonomy): domain Eukaryota; kingdom Metazoa; phylum Arthropoda; class Insecta; order Hymenoptera; family Ichneumonidae; genus Ischnus; species Ischnus inquisitorius. The sequence continues at coordinate 3,908,636 of OZ001249.1, forward strand.
CATCGCTTGGGCCACCGACGCCAATGTCTTGGCCGCTATGTTGGACGCTACACTGTCGGTTTGGCTTTGTCCCAATTGCGTTCACTACAGCGACAGAAAAGTCATACGGAAAACTCGCATCGATAAGGAAAACAGGTGTGCTTCGCGCGCGTCGCAAGAACTTTGTTCTCCAACAAATTCTTCGCGCGCGTCGCAAGAACTTTGTTCTCCAACAAATTTTTCGCGCGCGTCGCAAGAATTTTGTTCTCCGACAAATTCCTTTGCGCGCGTCGCAAGAATTTTTTTCTCCGACAAATTCCTTCGCGCGCGTCGCAAGAATTTTTTTCTCCGACAAATTCCTTCGCGCGCGTCGCAAGAATTTTTTTCTCCGACAAATTCCTTGGCGCGCGTCGCAAGAATTTTGTTCTCCGACAAATTCCTTCGCGCGCGTCGCAAGAACTTTGTTCTCCAACAAATTCCTTCGCGCGCGTCGCAAGAATTTTGTTGTCCAACAAATTTCTTCGCGCGCGTCGCAAGACTTTTGTTCTCCGACGAATTCCTTCGCGCGCGTCGCAAGAATTTTGTTTCCCAACAAATTCCTTCGCACGCATCGCAAGAATTTTGTTCTCCGACAAATTCCTTCGCGCGCGTCGCAGGAATTTTGTTCTCCGACAAATTCCTTCGCGCGCGTCGCAAGAATTTTGTTCTCCAACAAATACCTTCGCGCGCGTCTCCCTGAATACGCGAATGTCTCGAATTTCCAGCGAATTCGGAAAGCAGCCGAGCATCGTGAGCGTTCACGACGGAATGGTGACGGTGCGACGGGGCGACGGGGCTCTCGTCGCCACGTCTTTCTACACGTTCTTCACGAGTCTGCACAAGCACGTCATCAACAACAAGTGGCAGGAGGCTCTGTCGCTGTGTCGCATCGCTCAGGTAAATTCGCCTCGAAATTTCTTCCCGAAGAAAAGCCTCGCTAAACAAATGTCCCGTCGTCTGCACAGAACGAAATACTCTGGACGTGCATGGCCGTTTTGGCGACCGACAGCAAAGAATTGAACACCGCGGAGGAAGCGTACGCGGCCATCGAGAGATACGACAAAGTCGATTACATTCAGTACATAAAAGTAAAAAATTCGATTATTAGGAAATTTCATAAAAAATTCTTCACCGATAATTTTGATGAATAAAAATTTCAGAAAATTCCAAATAAAATGGAAAAATTGTCGGAGATGTCGTTGCTGGCCGGCGATTTGTTGGCGGCTGAGGGAATACTTTTGCAAAACGGCTTGATTCCAGAGGCGATAAGAATGAATATCAAAGTTTACAAATGGAACAGGTAGGTCATCTGAGCAAGAAAAAAAATATCTTCCCCATTTCGTTCGCGATCCGATTCATCGCTACTTATTACAATTTTTTATCTACGCAGAGCACTCGAATTGGCGATCAGGCACAAGAGGCTTCTCGACGAGGTGTTGGACGAGCGAGCGAAGTATCTGTCGACGTTGGAGAAAGAGGAAAACAACGCGAGTTTCCTCGCTCTCAGTAAGCCGAAGCCTCAGGTAATTGAGTTGTTTGTTTTCCCGTTCGGGCGCGATACGAATCTCATTCTGAACTCGCAAACAATTCGTCAGGCGAGCGCAATTAAGGAAACGCGAGCGTCGGAAGGGGAAGAGAGATCGGAGCCCGACGTGGACAAAATAATCATGCCGTCGACACCGGAAATACCGACGCCCCGAAGCTCGTCGTCCTAATGCCCAAAAGCCGCGATTCACAAGGTGTGTAAATTTAAAAAAATCTATATTACACACATTCTCAACGTCGAGAAAGTTTCTACAATTGTTTTTCGATGCGTAACGTAATAATACAATGTATATTCTAGATTGGTCAAAAAATTAGAGATTTTAGTGCCATCGACAGCATGCCAACGAGAAGCGTCGTGAGAATGAGGAACAGAACGAGCCGACGTTCCTGCCAGGTCGGCGCTTTCTCCGCCGGACGATACCTGGTTATGAGTGCGCTCTGTGAAATTCGAGAAAATCGATTATAGATATTCCAAAAGCCTCTGCCTTCGAGGGAAGAGAGAAAAGATTATGAGAAAAATCGGCAATTTTCTCACCCATCCGCCGTTAGCTTGGATCCAAGTCGCGAGATCCTCCTCGAGAACCTCGGTCATGGCTCGTTGGATCGCCGGAATGAATTCGGGCTTTCCCTGGCGAACGCAATCGACCGCGATCCCACCGGCGACGGCGTAGAGCGCGATTATTTTGCTCCAAGTCATCTCGCCGGTGCGCAGCATCTCGCGCGAAACGTCCGTGAGCGCTTCGGCGGCCGTTTGCTCGGACGTGAAGGTGCTGCATCCAATTTGTCGACCGATCCGCACGAACAGGTTCGGATGCATCTTCTCGAGCTCGGAGCCGACCCCGGTCAATTCCGGATAGACCTCGCCGACCACCGAACCACCGGGGAGCATCATTGCGCTTCGCATTCTCTTGAGGCCGAGCTTGCGCTGGAATATTCCCGATCTCTTCAAGCGGCTTCTGATGTACTGAGCGCATAACGACGAACCCTGCAAGAAATAAAGCGGTCACAACGTCGAACGGCGGCGAAGGAATATGCCGAAGAGGAAACGAAGAGATATCGCTAAAAACGAATTTCGTCGATCACCTGCGAAACGATGAGCTCGACCGACGCCGATACCGTTCGCCATCCAATCGTGTGCGATATCTTTCGGCTGACGACGTCGCTGACGTTGCTCAATCTTCGTCGGGCCGAGCCGACGACGTGAAACGCGTCCGCACCTCCGGAAGAGCCGAAGACCGCGAGATTCGCGTGAAGCGGCACAGCGAGACTGCTGCGTCGGTAGTTCTGCACCGGACTCATCGTTTGCTGCTCCTCGACGGATCTACCGTTGAGAACTATTCCGGCCATTCTCGGTTCCACGGTCGCGGGAATCGTCAGCTGCCGTACGAAAACATCGCACGATCTCGGAATCCTCGAAAGACGTCACACGTTCGACAATCGACTCGCGCTCGATTGCCTCACGAGTCTCATTTCTTCGTCGCGGTTCTGCCGAGAGAGAAAAACAACGAGACGCATACATTCGCACGGAAACGCTGCCAATTCTCATCGAGCAACGTTTGTTGCCTTTTTTTTACTATTTTTACTCGTGCACGTGTCAGGTGAATCTTCGATGTACGAAAAAAAAAAACGTCGAATTCGACCTTCGTACGGCGAAGTGACGAAAGAAGAAAAAAAACGAAGGCCCGGCACGTAATCACGCATGGGTGTGCAAATGCCGCGCGCGCGAACGAAACTCGGACTCTCCGCGGGATACGCGCCGGCCTCTCGATTATCGTTCCCGGCAGGAAGGAAACGCCAGGAGGAGATAAACGAGACCTCCTTCGTTGTACGAATCGCCTTTTGAAATGGAGTAAAGAGAAAAAAAGGCAATAAAAAAAAATTGTAAAAACATTCGCGACGCTGTTGCTGATTGGCGAATGAAGAAATTCGATGCTTCCTCGAAGTGTACGAGCGTTCGGTGAATGATACAATGCCTTTTGTGTTTTATAGACGTGCGTCACGCGTCGCGTCGGTGAGTCGTCGAGGAAGACTTCGCATACCGTTCGGTATCTTCGTCGATTGAAAAACAACGCGGACCCCTCGCGGGACAATTCTTCATTCTTTATGAGCCGACGATGAGTCGATCGGAAGTTTGGCTCGCGAAATTGCGACTTCGCCTGTACCGAATGAAAGAACGTGAGATAAAAGGTGCTTTTTTTTTCTCTTTGGAGCAATGAGAAACGCGATAGACCGCGGCGGTTCGCGTATTATCATTCACCGCGCATACGCGCGCGAGTGCCATTTACGCCCGAGGCTTCTTTCGGCGTATGTCGACGCGAAACGGTCCTTGTACGCGCGCGAAGCAACGGGGCTCCGATCGACGCGGCCACGGCCTTTACGCGCTCTCGACACGGCGAATGTCGCGTGACAAAAAAAATCAAAAGGGCGTTCTTTTCTTTTTGTTTCTGGTATAAAAAAAAAGAAGTAGTTACACCGCAATAAATTTTAGCCAAACGGAACAAGGGGTTTTCGTCGGTTCCTGATATTTGGTCGCTTTTTTTTTTCGACGATTATCGACTCTCGACGCGCATGTAATTCAGCCTCGAGCAATTATCTCCTTTGACCCGTACGCGAACCGCATGAATAATGATTTTTTATCACATACCCGGTAACGCCGCCATAAATCGCTCGGCGAAGTTGATAATTTTTATTTCCTTTTTTTGTTAGTTTCTTTTTTTTCCAAACTTGCGTTGTCATTTGGATAACGAAGAGAAATGTTTAACGCGCGTAGTTGTGTTGATTTTTTTTTTTTCTTTCACGAGATGTTTGTTTCGGAGAGGCGAAAAACATTGATTGCGCTCGATAGCGAAGATAAAAAAATTAATGGGGGTCAGACATCGAAGTCTAATGGAATCGTAATTTTACCGTTGTCTATTTGTTTTCTCGTTAGCGGTCTTTGGCAACCTTCGCCTTACGAGAAGGGGGGGGAGGAGGGCTTTCTCGCTCGCGCGTACGGCAAACACGGGTCCTCATTGAAAGATCGGATGATCTTTCGCGCGCGCGGCCAGGCATTGAATTCTCTAAGCCGCGACCTTGCTCCAAAACGCGATTTCTTTAGCCGGATTAAGACAGCGCGTCGGATCGTTTTACGGACTCTTAGTCTTGTACACGGGAATAACGAGCAGTTCGCGCTGTTAAGATTCTCATTGTTCCGTTCACCGTCACTCCACTCGAGGGCATTAACGAACAATCCTATTAATTCGGAAGAAAAATATTTTTTCCAACAAGTCCCGGCACGATTTTTTTCAAACTATTATAGATTCGTATATATTTGAAAAAATTCTCATTAAAAAAAATATTTGTCGACTTAACCGCGGCTGAATCGCACCGACATTCTGGGCAAAACACTTTGAAATGTTATCCGAAGAAAGAAACAAAAAATATACGTCGTAGATGATATTTTCCTACAGGCAATAAACGTATTTTTATACTAATTTTCTAACATTAACATTTTTTTTGTCTGGCTCCAAAGAAAAAAAATAAATAAAAAAACGGTTTTAAATCCGTACTTTGGAGAAAAATATCATTTATAAATTTGTTTTTTTTTTTTCTAAATTCCAATAATTTTTTTTTTTATATCAGTGAAAAAAATGTATGGTTGTATCCAAATGTATAATGAATAAATCTTGAGAATATCGAAGAAAAATTCGTCCCGCTGTATTATAAAAAAAAAAGAAAAAGTCCAAAAACGACCGTTTTTCGTCGGATTAATAGGACTGGCCCGTTGAAACGAGTGTGCCGAAAAAAAATCTTACTCGCGGCGCGGAGCACGTGCGTGCCGGTTTACAATCTCATGACTATATAGGGTTCGAGTCTTGACTTGGAAAAGTTGCGCGTCTGGATTTTTGCAAGACCCACTTCTCGTGTCGCGTTCACTTTCGCGACGTTCGCGAATTTCTAACATTCGTCCGCGCATTTTTTCTTATTCCCGTTGTTTTCCGAAAAGCGATAATTTCTTTATCCGAATTTAGCGCACTTCGAGATTGCGAGAGATAAATCTCCTCGCATCACACCGGTGTATATATATATTTTTTTTTTTTCACTACGAAGCACACAATTACTCGTTTCTATAATTATCAGTCTCGAGCGCCTATTTGCGTACTGCAAATATTTGTCGAAGTTACAATTTCGCGCAAGTGATTGCAGCGAGGCGGAGGATAAATGATTGATTACGAAGCACAGACGTACCCGACTATCGCTGTCGTGTCGCGTGACGAGAACGTCTCGCGCGGTCGAGACACGGAGATATTCCGCACCCGTGCGCGCGGGACTTTGACGCTCGACTGCGAGACAGAAGTCATTGCCGGCGAGTTAACGATTACGTTCGCGGCTTACGTGGCGATACTTGTGCCTTCCCCGGCTATCGGAGCCGCTCAGGTATAATAAGTACCCGCGCGACGCTCGAGTGTCTCTCGGTAAATGGTCTCGTTTTCCGGCCTTAAGGTCGCCCGAGCGATACGACCCGAGGAAACGCGAGATTCCGAGAGGATTCAGCGAGAATTTCACGGCTGCTCGAGCCGACAAAAAATCCGAAAAAAAATCAAGCATGCGAAAGGTATGGTTCATCAATTTGTTAATAACTTCTCGGAATTATTATTACCCTAAATCAAACCTTCGAACACCTTCGATACGCTTGATTTTTTTCAGATTTATGTGCCATTGGGAAACGCTCGAAATTCTACCTCAACTTTGCCTCCTCTTTTCTCTCGTAACATCGAGTCGATTACAATAAAAACTTACGCAAAACAATCGGGTAGACACATTCGAAAAAATCGCGCCGAGCGAAAATCGATTTTCTCATTAAAATTCGGAATGCAATGTTTTCTCATAGCGTTGTTTATTTGATCATTTTCTTTTCTTTTGTGAAGCTGAGACCAACGCGCGTCTCTCACACGGAATTAATTATCTTCCCGTACCTTCGGTCAACCTCGCTACAGTATATAAGCCTGTTTAATATTGGTAATGCATCGTGTTCTGTGTTACGTGCGCCCGTCTTTCGTCGCTCGATAAATCGCGCGCAAACGTATTTATCAGTACATGAAATATATAACGCCAGCGCAGAAAAATGTGTTTTTTTCATTTTGTTTTTTTTTCCTCCATTTCTCTCCAACATCCGCGATTGACAACATTATAATTTATAATAATCTAGTATGATAACTAATTATCTATACACGACAACAGCTATGATATGACAATGTAGCATCGGCAGGCAACAACTTCGTCAGTGAAATATACTCTCTCTCTCTTTCTTTTATTCTTCTCTGTCTCTCGAATAATTTCCTTTTATTCTCGATCTCCGTTATATCATGTACCCGTCCGGTGTACACGATACGAACATCAATCCACTATATGAATATTATTATACGATTAACGATAACAACACTTGAATGGTTAATTCTTTTTTTTTGCTTTTTCCTCCCATTTTTTTCTTCGTTTTTTCACAGAAAGTCGGAGAACATTCCACTCTATTACGTTTTATCTCTTAAAATGTGTTTTTTTTTTTCGTTTTTTCGTTTCCTCCTATATTGTATAATATATTACTTCCTTGTGTACTTTTAGGCTACGCTCGTTCTACATTTAGAAACTCTCTCGATAGATAATACTTTCCATTCTTTTCTTTTCTTTATTTTTCCGATTTCTCTCGTGATTTTCGTGTTTTTCTTTTCAATCTCGTCGGCGTTAATTCAAATACGACGGAATACATTCGTTGACGAAAGAATTCCCGAGCTCGTCGACAAAGAGTATTTCCTCTTGTTGTGTAACTCGTCGAGGAAAAAGTAGCGGGGACAACGATCCCGTTTGTCGCGTCGACGACCCGAGTATGCGCGACGATTGGAAAGAATAAGATAAAAATATACAAATCGGTCGGGTTGCGAGACGAACGCGACGATCGCGGCTCGTCGTCATTCTCGAATCGCGTCCGATCGATCCGAACCGCTTTTTACACTGTCGAACATTCAAACCTTCGCGCGCGCAAAAAAAGAGAAAAAAAAAAAAAAAAACATATAGTCTTTAACAATAAAGGTACAAAGGACTTCATGATAAGCGTAGCGGCTACAATTCTAGAATAACATTTCTCGTCACTTACAATCTTCTTATTATCCTACACAAAACAAAGTTGAAACATCGTAACAAATTTGTGAATGAAAGTGATTCGTTTCTTCTTCTCTCCTTCTTTCTCTTTTCCCTTATAATCGTTATAGCGAATGACAAAGAGCTGCACCTGACGACGAAAGTTTATTATTCGATACGAATTAGCGACCGGCGATGCTCCATGAACGACATAACTTACGCCCGCGAACGAAGCTTTGCAAGCTTTCACATCGACTCGATCTCCGGCTTTTCTCTTACACTTCTCTATTTTCTCGAGGAGCGCCCGGATGCTCAATTTTAAAACAACTTAACACGTACTTAGGTCGCTTGGAAGAATGCACGTACGGCCCTCGAGTAGCACACAGGTCAAGCAGAAAAAGTAACGCGCAAGAGGGCGCTTTAGTTTCACCTGGAAATCCCTTTTTTCAACCATCCTTCCGATCTCCAAGCAAGCTCTTCATATTCTCATCGAATTCACATTTACATGCTTTTCGCGTTCGTTAATGTTATTGGTTTAACATTTTTTTTTATGCCCTCTTAATACTTGTCGTCGAACACTCTCGTCGTACTGAGATCACTGCGTATAAGCCACAAACTTCCCCGCGAAACACACTCTTGTCCGAACTTTTTCTCTCATAAAAAAAAATCGACGAGCCGAGCTGTACGAAACATATATATATTAATATATATATATAAATACATATTAATCGGGAGGCAAAAGACGATTGTTATTGTTCTCGCGTTCATCTCGAGCAGCGCTCAGATCGGCGGATATAATTATTACGTAGGCGTTTTCTATGCATAGAAATCTTCGACATTACGTAGATTCGAATTTTCGTCTATTTACAATGAACGAAGGAGGGCTCGAGAGGCGGAGAAAAGGAATACAGTGAATATAATAAATAATGTTTTTTGCATTTCGGAGAATATACGCAAACAGGACACGATCGTCGATCTTGTAGCCTGATATGCAATGACGTCCGTCGCTCTTATTTCCTTTTTCTCTCCTTTTTGTTCCTTTCGCGCGTAACGCCGAGGTTTTCACCGGAGCATTCTATTTTTTTGTGTTTTTTTTTCCCTTTTTTTTAACATAAATTATACGACTTAACGTGTAGAATCTAATGGCATGATCTTGTACTTGGTACCGATGCGTAATCATACACAATAACGCGCGATCGGCCTTTGTCGTTTCGTCGGCTATGCCTCGCGACGGTTCGGAGTCTGCGATCAGGCGTCGAGCGATGCTGACTTTGACTAATCTACGTTCCGCGGATACAAATTGTTCGACGCTCGGGGAATCGGGGATTGACAAACATTTCCCGGGGGACACGAGTGGTGCCAGCCACTCTCGTAATATCACGCGCAACTTTCCCTGAAGTGATCGCATTGCTTGATTCGTATTTTTTCTCCTCGCGCTTTCTTAGCTTCGATCGCGGAAAATAACGAGAAAACGAGTAGCGAATCGTCGTCGAATGAGAATGAAGGGAAGAAATTTCTACCGTCGACAAATAATTCGGAGCTGTCGAACTTATTGCCGCGGGGGGGGCTTTTTTTTGCCGATATTTAAAGTATCGATCGTCGATACCTGCTCACATTGTCCGTCGAAACAAGGATTCGATCTCTGATATCCCGAAGATAACCTCTCTTAGCCTTCGATCACAATGCATATGAATGTACTAATCGTTTACGCGAGGCGTGATATTTATAATATATACAAGGAACGTTATATACTATTCATAGTATACGCGCTTACGTGTCTCTGTGTGTTTATCATATAAACGCAAACTCTCTAACAACGGATTAAAGCTAGAAATATAACAGTGCTTAAACGAAGTAGATGTTATATGGAAACAACACATTTATACAAACGCTAAACGGGCGTAATCGTCGTAAAAGAATGTTAGGTCATAATGAAAAATATTATATACAGTTGTTACAACGGTAATTCTGGTCCGATGAAATTCTGGGCTTTCTTGCGTTTCGTCTTTGCTTAAGAAAAAAAAAAAAAGGAAAAAAAAAAAACTAAAACCATCCGCGTGTCTTAGTTACGATTGCCGTAACGAAACTCTCTCGCTTTCAACTCTCTGTCCGTGCGTCGATCTACAACGTTTGGTCTTAACATTATTGTCAATACGCTGTTTTTCTTGTACATTCGACCGAATTCGCGAGGCTCTGTGTCACACAATTACGAATGATCGAGGCCCGGCTCTTCCCGTTTTTTTTGTAATAACAATTGTATGCCTGAGCGATGAGAAAAGGTGAAGGAGACACGGATTAAGGAGCAGAATGAGGCGGGGGACGGGAGAGCGTTCAGGGACTAGGAGTTATCGCTTAACATTAGATTCTATACAAACTTATTATTTCGCTTTAAATAATAAAAAGATTAATTGTCTCACTATTTGTTCTCCGTTCGGGGAGTTGTCGGCGTCGTATTTTTTCAATATTCGCTTCTTTTTTCTACATCTTTTCGTAATATTGATTCTCCGAAAGCCTCGTACGTAGCAATATTAAACTGTGTGACGCTTCCTCGACGCTACAATAACTATTTGAGGCGAGGGGGACGATCGGGGACGAGATACGCATGCATCGATGACAAAAGAATGCAAGCAAAGCGTAAATTTTTCGGGGCGAAAAGAATGAGAACTCGACATATTTCACGGAAATGTCGATCGAGCAAAGATCAATCGCCGAGCTTTAGCAACGACGGGGCGGGGAGGAAGGGGGTGGCATACGCGCACGATGACCACTTCGGTAATACTATTAACTTTCAAAGCAACGGAGGATGCACGACCATATTTCTTTGTTTTTTGTTCATTCGCAAAAGTTCGCTTTTCCTTCAACACATCGATGACGAGACGACGATATATATGTATACCTAGAGAGTTGTTAAATGGCAGTAGGGAATCATCAATTTCTTCTTTTTCCATCGTGTTTTCGTTCTTTTCTGTTTCGCTTTCGTTCTCGAACGACGTCGTGAGCTTCTTTTGCAAGGTTTGCTTTAAGCTCCGGCGAAACCGTAGACTTCCAGTACTCTAATCTCGAAATCGCCGCTCGCGCACAGCGGCGGATTGTTGAATGTCGAACAACGATCGGTCTTACCGAACCTGATGTTCTCGTCCATCCATATTGCTTGGCCGTCCCTGCAAACACATTTTTAACACGTTTCATTAACGGCTCATTCGAAAGACACGATAACGATTTTTTTTTTGCGTCTTTTATTCTTTATGGAGATTTTCATTTAGGAAACAGTTTCGAAGATGGAACTCACCCACCGCCGATAGTTATCATCTTAGCATCAGCGGCCATGAAGAGCTCGGCCGAATGATGAACTCTCGTGTCATTGTGAGAAGAATCCATGCCGATCCAGGGATACTTGGCACGTTCTGGATACAAGCTAAACAGGAATGTTTCTCCCGTACCAAAATACGCCTGCCTCTGGCCCTTGTCGTCCTTCAAGTTGCGCTCGCACCATCGCGTCGAACAGTAAGCCCCGAATACCTGGACGACGATTGGAATCATGTAATTTTTTTTCGATCTCCATTGTTACAAAACGATCAACGAGCCTTGGGAAACGCTCAAAATTTTCTCCGAATCTCACACTTCCTCGGACTACCTTAACTGTTAGTTTTCGCGTGAACATCTTATTACTGTTTTTTTGTTTATTTAATATTCAAAATATAATAATCATAGTTCAATTTATGCATTATTACTGATGGTAGATTATTAGTCAACATTTTTTTAAACAATTCAATTTTCTAAAAATTGAAGCAATGAGAGACTCAAATATTTGGAAATATGGTATAAATTTCAGCTCGGTATCTCGAATGTCATTTTTCAACGTTTTGGGAAATTTGAACACGTTTATGTGAATATCTCAAACGAAGAAGACTTTTTTTTACGAAAAAAGCATTTTGAAGAACAAAAAATCGCAATTAAAGGGAAATAAAAATTCGAGGCTCGGTGAAAGGATATTTAAAGATTCAGATCTTTCAGGATTTCCAGGATTAATGATTAATGACTGTGCATTTTTTTGCTCACCTCGTTGTTGCAGGTCTTTATCATGAGGAGCGTCGGCTCGTGCTGTTCCACGCGAACGTAAAACGTTGTCAGGGAGCACCCGTGCTCCTCCGTCGTGTACAGCAATATCGGTTGATACATCGTGATTCTCACCGGCAACCACGACCACAGCGTAAACAGCTGTTAAATAAACCAAAACACGAATTATCAACACGAGCCGATTGTTTTTCACGACCTGCATCGCAGATCGTTTCTCGGCAACTTAAAAAAAATATATTTATATATTAATGAATATTATTCACTGTATTCCAAGAACAATAAAAGAAAAATTGCTCACAATGAGCGACAATTCATGCGTTTCACCGAAACTCGTACTCTCCATCGATAATATAAACCAGTTATCGTGATTGAAGCGAAAAAAAAATTCCATTACATTGAAAAATTGGAAAAAAATTAAAAACAACCAAAATAACATCTAGATTGTATTATTTGATAACAAACACTCGCGAAATTCGTTTCGTTTCGTTTCGTTATTATCGCATTTGCTTAAACAGAACGCAAACGCGTCGGTGTTTGTTCTACCCAGAGCGTGTACGTTATTTTTCTGTGAATTAAAAAAGAAACAAAAAGACATACTAATTTACGTTACTTAATTTATTGTCGAAAAAAAAAAAAAATAAGTGTTCCTTGGGGGCAAATCGGTTTTTGGAGTGAAAGAAAAAGAGTTCTCGCAGCCCTTGAATGTTAAGAAACTCCAATTGCCGAGAACCATAAAACCGATCTTTCCGCTTAGGTTCGAACTGATCGATCAAAAAAATTAGCCCATTGAAAGCCTGATCCGAGCAATCGGGGTTGTGAGTCCAGGAAAAAAATATTTATTGCCAAACCGACGTGCATAAAAATAAACCAAAAAACTTTCAAGAACTCGTGTGCCGTTCGAGGAAAGCTGAAAATAATATGACGCGCGTTACAAAATCGGCGTCGTAAGCATGCCACTCGGGAGGGTAATAATCATTGCAAAGGAATCGGCCATTCGTCATGCAACAAGAGTACGTGTGTGGCGTTGCGCCATTCCGGCCAACATGAAGGACATTCCAAGACGAAAATACAGTATGAACCTTCTCGGAAACGGCTAAGATGATCTCAAGCAAAGATGATCGCAACGCGACACGTGTCTGCGAGATAATGAATTCGCAACAAAATCGTGATTTCTCTGTTCCTCTTTTCGCATACCGCGTTTTCTACAATGTTAACTGGCTACTCGGATCGCGACTATCGCGGTGCTGATTAGTCTACAAAAACGGAACTACGAGTGCGAGAACAAACTGGAGAGCTGTAAATTAGTATTCGGAAAAGAAAGTCGACGGATTCCGTCCAAAGGCGAAAGAACGGCAATCTACGAAATTCCACGAAAATACGAGAAACGATACGGAATATTTCATTCGCAACGAAATAACGAAGAAAAACGAAACAATCAAACGAACAACGTGGAACAACGAATAGCAAGCGATACGAGGAGGAAACCAAAAGAACGGCTCGCCTGGCAAAGATCTTGGGCAGGGAAAAAAAGAGCTTAAGTCGTTGTATTATAGAGCGAACGACCCTCGATAATTGCTGATACAAAAGAAGCTTCACGTCGACAGGCTTCTGTTCGACGTCGTAGGGATGCTGCTTTTAAGGTATCGGGTCCGCTACTGTCTTAAGGATGTACGGGCCCGAGACGGTGCTCAACGCGCTCAAAAGTGAAAATTCAGCGGTAATTTCGACAACTTCTCAATGGAGTAAAAATCTGAAAAAAATCAAGCATATGAGAGGTGTTGAAAAGACTGATTTTCCGTTATTACAATTCCAAAATGTTATTAACAAATGGGTGAAAAAAATAATTGTTCAACAAATTATCCGTCAACCTAACTTTTTTTCCGAATGAGAATGATATGTACATTTTTCTGAACACATGAATTTTTACAGAATTTTTTGTAATCATCGGAATTTGGTTTTTTTTTCATGTTTGAGCTGTATTCGCGAATCTATTTGATCAATCTTTTCGAAGCTTGTAGGGTGTAATGGGTGGTTTTGTGATAAACACATATCCAAAACTCGTGATTTAACGCGCATTTTTTGAGGAAAAAAAATTCCAAAAAAACCAAATTTCGATGATTGGAAAAAATTTGGAAAAAATTCACACGTGTTCAGAAAACTTTATATATCATTTTTACCTTAATTACCTTACCTTACCTTAATTACCTCAATTAATTATATCATTTTTACCTTAAAAAAAGTTAGGTTGACGGATAATTCGTTGAACAATTATTTTTTTCACCTATTCGTTAATAACATTTTGGGATTATTATTATGCGAGGTTAATCTTTTCAAGACTTTTCATATGCTTGATTTTTTTCAGATTTTTATTCCATCGAGAAGTGATCGAAATTATCTCTGAGTTCTCACTTTTGAGCGCGTTGAGCACCATTTCGCGCCCGTACATCCTTAATGGATCAATTCTTCGAGAAATCAATGCTTTCTTCAGTGAATATTGATGTTTCAAATCGATCTTTGGCCGATGGAACGACACAGTTCATACATTTTTCAATCGTTAATCAATCCGATAAAGATTATTTCGTTTCTCAATTGAAGAATAAACGCAAAATCTTTGAGATCTCACATTTGCAATTCTATTAATAATTACCAATTTTCCGGTCTTTTGCTCCAACAATTTCAGAACTCGGAAGAAAGTTGTTACGCTTCGTTTGAGCTTCGTCACAAGAATTTTGTGTATCTCCGTAATTCGTACGCATTTGCAAAAAGATCGATTTTGTATCAATTTCATCGAAGATTCGGCAGCCCAAAGTTGTTGAGGGATTGAGGAACAAGATTTTTACCTGTGAAAGGGTCGTACGACGAAAACGAAGACAAATGAAAATAACCAACGAGATCTAAATTGGCGAAAAAAAAATTGTCTAAAAAAATAAGAGTCGGGTCGGGGAATAATTTGTACGAATTCATAATAATTGACGCTACGAATTCAACGAATGGCGTTAAACATCGACGACAAAAAAATATATCGACATGCCAAAAGCGCTGCCAATTAAAGAAATAACTCCAAAAATCTTCGTCAACAGCGCGCTCACTTGGGAGGTGCTACAAATCGGCAGCGGATGTTCCTCCTTTTCTTTGTACTTACTTCGGTCGCGTCTAAGATCTGGGAGTTTATAGTCTGTATGGGATAAACTCCCATCGACAGAGCGCGAGGTCCAGGACTGTGCGCGCCCTACGCGTCATCGTCAACACCCAACGTGTCAAATCCCATCGTCATTCCCGGAATCGCAGCGTAACACAAGACAACACATAGGCCATCAGTTACAATGGCATGCCTCTCACTGCTTCTTTCTCTTTCACTCGCATTCAACAGACAGAAGGAATCTCCGAGTGGTCTCTTAGCTATTGATCCACTGCGAAGACACGGACCGTGTAAATTTTTCGGGCTTGCACTCCGTGGCCCGTTTGTTCTTAGGTTTATTACAGTTTAAACTATGTGAATATTGTAGATTAAATACTGTTACGAAAGAAAAATAAAAACCAAAGTGTACAACGATCGAAAGGCCCGAGAGGGCTTCACACATCGAATATTCGTCAAATGGGAAGCGTCAGATTTGGTCATGGTGTCCAGTGACAAGTTCGCAGATAAATTCGGGACTTAACGAAACAATCGAAGCTATTTGGAAAAGGCAAAAGAAAGGAAAATCACAAAATAATGTGAATTTTATTGCAGGGCTGGAATCTACGAGACCGAAACGGAGTTTAAGGTTTTTCATAAATATACGGGAAAAGATTTCACCCCCACATCCATCTAGGGAAATTGAACAAACCGATTTTTTTTGGACTTTCTGGAAATATCGTTTCTTAAGGTAGTCCATGCGTAAGGTGTACATTTCGCATAAGTTCGAGGAAATTGAGAGTGAATTGCAAACACTTCTCGACGGTATAAAAATCTGAAAAAATTCATGCATATCAAAGGTACTGAAAAGATTAATTTTGCATCATAATAATTTCAAATTGTTATTAACAAATTGATGAAACAAAAAATTGTTCAAGAAATCTTCCGGCAACACAACTTTTTTTTTAATGAAAATAATTCTTTTATTTTTCTGAATACGTGTAAATTCTTTTAGATTTCTTCATTGACTTTGAATTTTATGATTTTCCACACATTTTTCCCATAAAAAAAAAATGTCAAAGTCAATTTAAAAAATCTGAAAAAATTCATAGGTATTCAGAAAAATGAACGAATTATTTTCATTAAAAACAAAAGTTGTGATGCCGGGAAATTTTTTGAACAATGTTTTGTTTTATCAATTTGTTAATAACAATTTGGAATTATTATTATGCAAAATTGATCTTTTTAGTACCTTCCATGTGCATGGATTTTTTCAAGATTTTTAAACCATCGAGAAGTGTTTACAATTCAATTCCTAATTCCTCTCAATCTCCTCGAACTTATGCGAAATGAACACCATGCGTTTGGACTACCTTGAGAATAATTGAGTGTCGCATATGGGGTTAAGGCGAAATTAGTTAGCGCGCAAGGCTTGCTGAAGCCTAATTCTTTTCAAATCGGAGCGCACTCAGTCGATACGTGTTGAGGGAATAAAAATTGGTACGAGACCGAGGAAAGAAATTTGAGGACCATTTTATGACTCTTCGAGGACTCTTCAAGGACGAAAAAAAATTCAAACTCTCCAGAACTTTCGGGACAACTGGACACCATGTTCCGCGCAGAATTATATCAAGAAACAAAAAAACCTGCCGAAGACATATTGAACCGTAGTGAAAAGGGAGACAAAACTCTGTTCGACCGAAGAAGGATAAAACATTGAGATAATATTGGCCGAGCGGCACGGATACGTTCAATAATTCCCGCAACGACAGAACAGATATGCATCTATACCTGTGAATATTAATAACATTGTAAGTATCAAAAATGTGTGTTTTCTTTTCTATAGAGAAAAAACAAAAAATACGCATGCACGATAGAAAAAAACGCGCGAACGAATTTTCCTACGAAGTTAGTCACGAGCTAGTGGCAGAACGATTCGCAATAACATGCTGTAAGGTTGAAAAAAAAGTAATTCTTTTCTTTTTTTTCTTTTCCCCAATTCACAGGCCGTGACGGCGATTGTGCGAGAAATCGATCTTTGCCCTTTCAAGCGAGTCGAGATGATTGCAATCCTGTTGGGTATTCTTCCAACAATCTCGTGCCAATCAGATCCCTAAATAAATGCCTCCAAGCAGCGTCGCAAGCTCACCTGCGCTACCGTTCCGTTGAGAGAATTTTGAAACATCACCCTTCGAACTGAGTTCTCAAGCTCTATCGGCTCATTTCCGTTCTTCATCTTTTTTTTCGTAAATCAATTAGCGAAACGGCGAATGCGATGTTGACGAGAACATCGCTCGCGTTCTGATAGCTCAAACCTACTGCGATAAATATGTATGAACGAACAGCGAGAGCATTGCCCAACTGAAGACGGAAAAGAAGAGCCAACGATGGTAAATCATTAGATCGAACCAGCTAACTGCGAAGTAATCGAGCTCGAGATTCATACGTTAAAGCGTACCACATTGTCATCGTTTCTTGTGCGTTGTGTTATCGCGGCCACGAACAACAAAAACTCGGGTAAATAATTGCGAACGGAATTAATTTCACGCGCACATCGAAAAGAAATGTATGACTGCGGGTTGCAATGTGTGGTATGAGAGAGAAAAAAAGAAAAAAAAATTATGGTAAACAGCTAAAGAAGCTTTACGCGGAAATAACAATGAGTGAGTAATGGTGTGAGTAATAAATAGGTAAAAAAATATGTATATATAGTTCAAGGGACAGAGGATAGCACATGAAACTAACGACACATTTTCCAAAAAGATAATCATACAATACCCTGTCTTTGTACGTGTCTTCACACTCTTTCTGAAAACAAATTGGAATCATTGAGATAATTCGGAACAATTTCATTTCAATCTCTGTCGTTCAACATTGGAAGAGTTGCTCGGGCGTTCGATTAGTCGAAATTACGGTATTTTCGTTTTTTCGTCTTCTCGCGAGTCGTCAACGACAATTTATCTGCGCACTGTTTGCCAGGCAGTCTTCGCTATCTAACGGGGAGACGGGAATGCCGAGCGGGGCGGACAAAAAGGCTTGCGGTATTTCGAGCTCGCATAATTCCATTATCGTTGGAATAATTTATGAGCTTGTGCAAAAGTATATTAATACGTCGGGTAATTATTTATGCTGATCGCTCTATAGCGCAGCATTGAGAGAATAGATCGCTCGAGTTTCCTTAACCGTTCGAACGCTCGTCGCCGCCGCGCTCTTCCTCGACGGGAGCGATTCTCTTGTTTTGCTTTTCTTTCCGTTCTCTTTGTTCTACGGGGGAAATAAAGTATGCGGAGTGTAACACTGGGAGGGACATTTAGTTAGTTGATAGCCCATAACCGTATTACCAGACCAGACACAGAAAAATATCGGATAAATCCACACTCACATACAACAGAGAAATCAAGTAGGGAAGGCACTGGTGGTGCAACGAGATAGAACATTAAAACGTAACTATTATATTACAACTAAGATTCACAATGTTTCCCTAATATTTGTTCCATTCATTCGGTCGAAGATAGTCAATGCACTTTTCGTGTTTCTTTTTTTTATGTATATTTCTCTTTCGTCAAACGATACGCACCGGATATGTGCGGTTTCTAACGTCCGGCGAAATAAACCTGCTTTGCATATTCATTTTTTTGTATTCGATAATCAGCCGAACAGGCGAATCGGAGGTCGGGAACGCTCAACAACGTCCTCAATGCGACTTACCTCTCTTATCGTGAGTGTATGCGACATCATCTGAATGTTGACCTGCGACTGACTCGTCGGCAAATTGTCCGTCGATCTCGATCTCGCGAGAGATCTCGAACCCGTGAGCACGCTCCGACTCTTGAGTGCCATTTCCGTTCGAAGGAATACTCTTGATATGTAAGCCGAGCTCAGTCCGCGAATCCCAAAGGCAGTACGTAAAAATTTCGCCGGGCTCACCTGCAAGCAGATCACCAAATACGTTCGATGAGAAAATATCAACGAAAAAAAGGGAATAAGTGCATGATTTTTTTTTAAATTATAAGAATGACTTATTATTTACACAATTTTTGTATTTTTATCATCTCTTTTTTATCGATAAGGACAATATTAAATAATATATACTTTGAAATTGCGTGGCCAATAGCGGGCGAAACTCACCGGGATTTGTCTGCAAAATTTAGATAATGCGGCGTCTATTCCATTCTTCGAAATCTCGTTCATCCATTCGGAACTCTGTGACGACGAATGCTTGTAGAATAGCAATACTGTTGCCATTGCTACTCGATAAAAAACCTGATAAATTCGTATAGATTAACGGATGTAGGAATATATTTTTTTTTTTTAGTTTCTCGAGCAGTTTGCAACATTACAATTACCTTAGAACCTTCGTGCAAAAAACAGTCCATGACCCTGACTAGATGCTGAAACGGGAGCAATTGGAGAATCCACCAGATCCAATCCATGTAAATTCTTTCAGCTCTCGAACCGGAGCAATGTCTCGCTAAATGTACAGCCGCCGATTTCTACGATACACATTCGAAAGTAAACGATCAATCAAACATAAAAAATTCCAGCATCGATGCGTCTTTCATATTTTCTGAATTGATATTACGAAAAAAAAAATCTTTTCGGCATTTTTTATATGCTTGAATCTTTCCAGATTTTTGTCTCATCGAGAAGTAATCTCTCATTTCTCTCTCGAACTTAGTTGGTGTGAGACGTAACGAAAGGAGCACCTAAAAAAAGGGCTTTTTGGAATTACTATTGGGTGAAATCAATCTTTTCATCTTCCGTAAGTCTGATTTGTAAAAGATTTGTAAAAATTCTCTCGGAATCTCACATTTGGACTGACTGTGCCGCGAGTGCTTCCTTAAGGATGTACGGACGCGAAACGGTGCTCAACGCGTGCTCAAAAATGTACACATCATTTTTATCCGAAAAAAAATTTAGGTCAACGGATAATTTGTTGAACAATTATTTTTTTCGCCGATTTGTTAATAACATTTTGGAATTATTATAATGGAAAATTAGTCTTTCGAGCGTCTTTTGTATGCTCGATTTTTTTCAGATTTTTACTCCATTGAGAAGTCGTCGAAATGACCTCTGAATTTTCACTTTTGAGCGCGTTGAGCACCGTCTCGCGCCCGCACATCCTTAAAAGCGCTCGGACGTTAGCGAAATGTTGAGTCCACTATGCCTCGTATCGCGAGAGCATTCGATACGTACCACGTGTTTCTTCGTTATTTGTTCGACAGTCTTCCACGTTACTTCGTAGAGGAGTTTCGTTTGGGTGATGAACATCTTCTCCTTGGCTGCGACCAAGCTGGCCATGCAGTGATAGCACTCTTCCTCTGCAAAACGTTAGCCAAGATTATGAGTAAATTGACGCCGGTTCTCTCGCTCGCGCTCGCTCGCACCGAGTAACATATTCGTGCGCTTCTCCTCGGTCGAGCAATAAAGTTCAAGTACATTCCTACAAACCTGGCATGAAGTGGAGCAGAAGCGCTGTTATGGGATACAAGGATGGGCTGAAAGTTATATCGGGACAGGCATAACCGAGCACGGAGACAACTCTGTCGGCGACGCTTCGGCCTTTTCTCGTAAGATTGTACGATAGGCAATGCGTGCTGTCGACAAACGGTGGCAACATGATGGATTTTTCTGGCAGCTCTGCGAACAAATGTATCCAAACAAATCGTTTTTTTTTCCTTCTCTCTTCGTTTTGTTTATTTTTCAAGCAAAACTCACGAACAAGATCGGCGATCATTGGGGAGAGAGCAAGGGAAGTCCGTCGAGAGGCGAGGAAAGGAACCGTACGCGCCGCCGTGTTGCTCGCGATCAGTGTTTTTCTCCCGGTCGCGATCCATTAATAGGTCAACGGATTCGGTATTTGGCAGTCAATGCCATCGAAACGATTGGCGTGAACGCTTTTGTTTGTGCAACGAGTTTGCGGATTCGCGCGCGACGGAGAAATTATAACTCGCGCACCGCGCGGGCCAGACTTTGCAAGTGTTTTCCGTCGACTTGGAGTTCGCCCATGTTATTCTTACTGCGTCTCCGCCGACGCGGCTAATTATCAGATCATCTTTGCTTCCCGTTTCTGTTTGTCTTCGTATGTATTTTTTACTACCGCTTCGGCAAATTCCACGCGCGCCCGAGCAAACGAAGCGAATGCGTAGGAACGAAAAAGTGTGCGTGGCGAGATTAAAGAAAGCGGAAGTCACGTCCGATTTATTTCGTCGTTTGGAATCCTCGCTGCTCGCGTAATCGAATTCACGGCGAGCGGCGACGATATCAGACGCGAAAGCTTCGCTCCTCGGAGCAACAGAGCCGATGGATGTTTGTCCGTGGCAAATATGCATTGGAGCTTCGGAAGTTAAGCGCGAGAGACGGCAATTATTTGTCGGCGATCCGCAAATGCTCGAGATAAGGTCGAATAGTAGATTCAGTGATTGCGGCGCGAGCGAAAGCCGATTTTTCTTTCGGGAGTACGAAAAAATCGCGCGAAGTCGCGGGTCCCGAGGGAAAAGGGAGGAAACTGAATGGGTGCGCTTGCGAAAAAACCTGTATGCATCTCGAGAGACCTATTTGCCTTTTATTGGATAATAATAAACAATTACAAAAAATATCGGATGAATTACAATTCAACCCTGTTACAGAAGAGATTACGATGATGTTATTTCCTTTTTTTTATTATTTCTCGAGGCATCTCGAGGATTTTCGGCGTCGCGGCGCGCACATCCGAGAGCTCTTGGACTCTCGCACGTGAACGGCGACGAATATCCTTGCTACCATTGTTATTATTGCCGTGGCTATTCGCAGGCGGTATTCGCTTTGTTTTACTAGTTTCGCCCGCAAGTCGCCGTACACCAATTGGCCGATGTCGGTACTCGGCTATTGTGCATTTGCGACTGTGGCCGGACTCGAGATTGCGATAGAAACGCTCTCGTTTGCTGCGAGACGTTGGAAAATCGCAGGAAATCAACGCCGAGCGCGAGACCGACTACGAGCCGTTCCTCCGAGGCTCGACAATTGTTTCGCATAAAATTCGCGTATTATGTAAGAAGTCAACACTGACCTGTGGTTCCAAATACTTGATTCACCATATCCCAGTAGAAACCGTCGAGCATGCTCTTGCCGTGAGCGTGCTGATTGCACAGAGCCGGCCACAATTGGGCCCGAATGCCATTGTTCAAGGGCCAAGGATTGTCCCTTATTATCAGCTTGACTTCCCGCTTCCTGCCGGCCTGGAGGAGACTGTTCACCTCGTTGAATGTCTTGAGGGCTTGTTTCTTGCTCGTCGGCGATTCCGGCTGTATGACGATGTTCGACGTGTCGACGTGCGGCGGGAACACGTCGTCGATGTCGACGCTCGCGTCTTCCTCGAGTGCCGACAACATATTCGGCACTGTCTCCATGGGCGATGGGGATTGCGTGACTAACATCTCTCGGTATCGTTCAATTTTTTTTGTTGTCTTTTGATTTCTCTTCGGGCCCCGCAATTACGGCATCGAACTATCCATCGCTGCGAGCTATCTGCCACATACGGATTAACCCTATGTTAGATCCACCGAAGTCTCAATTTTCATCTGCAACAGTCCAGGTATAAAATATAAAATATAAAATATAAAATATAAAATATAAAATATAAAATATAAAATATAAAATATAAAATATAAAATATAAAATATAAAATATAAAATATAAAATATAAAATATAAAATATAAAATATAAAATATAAAATATAAAATATAAAATATAAAATATAAAATATGAAATATAAAATATAAAATATAAAGCATTGTTTCTCTGAGCGAGAATGAGTTGAGAAGCGCGAAGACGAGACATTGACCTCTGAAAGCCATTTCCTCGCATCCGTCATGCGAGTGTTGGAAGGCGCGCGTATCGGCTATACATCGAGCGCGGCAATAATAACGAAGAAAAATATCGCGCTCGGCTAATACAAAAATGTGTTGAGTCTTCGTGCGCCTTCCCCGCGCGCCGACAATGCGAAAGCGATTATCTGTTTTATTCAAACAGTTTTAATGTCGTATTTATAAAACGCGCGGAGAAGCGCCCGTGTAATCTTCGCGCCGCACATTCGCGCGTCCCGGCTACGTAGCGTCGTTCCTTATCAACCGCGCGCAATGCACGCCGGTTATGTTATTATTGTACGACGACGATCCTAAGCCAACGCAACGATAACGTCGAACAACGATGCGCGAGATGAGAAAACGTTTCTCTCCGATCTTCGCGAAACGCTTCGTTCGCCTTTCCGATGATCTACATATCGAGAGCAAGCGAGGCGCTTTGTCCCTGCGTTTCGTCGGATAGACGATCGTTCGCGTATCGAAGCTGCTCGCTTCGAGCAGCCGCGCGATCGGAGCGAGAGCGTTGCTCCAGTTCGTCGATCGAACGACGAAGACGCGAAGTGGGAGATGCTGCCCGCTTTTTCTTCTATCAGCGCGGTATCGCGTTTGCCGCCGACCGATTATTGACTGCAGCGTTATCAATTCTAATATCACCTTCCACGATCCATCGGAACGAGAGATTAGCACTGATTTGCTTCGAGCGAGGTCCCGCGAGCTTGGATCAATCCAAATCAACTTTGATTTTTTCATTTTTTTTGTTTTTTCTTTTCTTTTTTTCTGGATCAATCGTTTATTGAATCAGCCGGCTTTTCGTATATGAAGACACGATGGGGATAGTTTCGAGCCACTCGAGCCACTTCAGAGTATAAATATCTCCCGCGGACTCCAACGCTGTAGCGGATGCAGGTACGAGATACAATCTTTACGACGGGGGGCAGAATTTGGATTGGGCGTATTTTCGAATTCGGCTCATTATCACGCGGACCGGAGTTTGGGTTATTGAAAATAGTTATTTCCCGTTTTTTTAGGCGACTCAGGCCCCTTAAGGTAGTCCAAGCGTATGGCGTTCATTTCGCATAAGTTCGAGGATATTGGGAGGAATTGGGAATTGGATTGCTACCACTTCTCGACGGTATAAAAATCTGTGAAAATTCATGCTCATCGAAGGTACTGAAAAGATTAATTTTGCATAATAATAATTCCAAATTGTTATCAACAAATTGCTGAAACGAAAAATTGTTCAAGAAATTTTCCGGCAACACAACTTTTTTTCTGACGGAAATAATTCTTTTATTTTTCTGCATACGCATGAATTTTTTCAGATTTTTTAATTGACTTTGAAATTTTTCTTTTTTTTTCATGGAAAAAATGTGTGAAAAATCATAAAATTCAAAGTCAATAAAAAGTTCTGAAAAAAATGCATACATGTTCGGAAAAATAAAAGAATTATTTGCATTAAAAAAAAAGTCGTGTTGCCGGGAAATTTCTCAAACTATTTTTTATTTCGTCGATTTGTTAATAACAATTTGGAAATATTGTTATGCAAGATTAATCCTTTCAGTACCTTCGATGTGCGAGAATTTTTTCAGATTTTTATACCACCGAGAAGTGTTTGCAAATCACTCTCGATTTTCTCGAACTTATGCGAAACGAACGCCGTGCGCATGGACTACCTTGAGCGGCGTGATTTCCGGCCGAGCGAACTTCCTTGGCTGCCTCGAACATCCACGCAAGTATGAATCGGAGCCTCGCTTTCGGTTCGACTCGACTGCGGAGAAATTTTTATCGCAATGCGACGAGGGATACCCTCGCCGGAGACGCTTGCAGCGAGCTTATCTCTTTTCTTTTACTAAAAAGAAGAGTTCTACCGTCGATTGCCGCTTCGCTATCTCATCCCCTCCCCCCTTCCCCCAGAAGCATAACAACAGTTGTTCAATTTCACTCGACTCGACGCCCCCCGTTCTATTCCGACCGACGATGGGCATAAAATCGAAATTTTCCATTATTGCCAATGGATCAGGTGTTGGATGGCATTAATCCAAATCACATGATTTTACAACGTGCATCGTTGTGTATGCACGCGCTTTATATCTGCCCGCATCGAATGCCTATGCAGCCGGTCATAGTCTCGATGCGTGGTGCTGTATTTATTATTTTTCATCTAAGCCTCCCGTGCGAGCGAGCCCGGGATAGGTAAATCGATTAAACGTCGACGCGATTACGCCGAACTATTAATTGCCCGATCGTCGTCGACGAGGCTCGTACTTTTTTTCCTTCTTTCCCCGGCTCGGGAACGCGAGCGAGCGATGCCAAGTGTTTGTTTGGTTAATGAGAGAATAAACAAGAGTCATCGGGCGCGCGACACGTAGTCCGCTCGTACCGAGAATCAGAAGTGAATCGGTCCGTGCAGCATGCGAACCGAGGTAATGCAGAGAAAAGTGGTTCTTAAAATATGAAGTCGCGCGCGAGTGGAGGCGGAGGGGCGCGAGGGTTGCGAGGGCGGGCGGGCTCCGGGCAGGGATGGAGGGGATCAATAATCCGAGAGCAGCTAAAGTGTGTCCCTGAGCCGGAAAGCGAGGATTTCCGAGTGTCGTATACGTATCGTTAAGATTGAAGAGGCAATGTCATTATCAATGTGAATTAATGATTTCCAAGGACCAACGCTACGGCGTTCGGTACGCGCGGTGGGAGTTTCGTGCCCGGAGGCCCATTCTCCGTGTAACGAGGGAGGACGAATCGCCGCGAGCCGAGTGGGTGGGTTTGTCAGCCACCGAGGCGCGCGACACAGACCACGCAAGAGCGGCGCAACGAAGGTGAGAGGATCAAAAGGAGATTCGGGGATCGAAATGCGCGGGCGCATCGTAATCCCGTTGAATTGTATTTAAAGTAAACATGAAAAAAAAAAAAAAAAAAAATCAGATTTTCCTAAATGCGAGGTTTTCCCCGCTGAGGATTTTCCGTTTGGTACTCGTGCGGACAATCGTGGGGTAAATCTTCGTGCCCGGCCAAGCGAGAGATCTCGCGAGGAATTGAACCGAGAAGGGGGGGATTATTTCGTATTTGCACGAATTTCGTAACCTCCGTCGCGAGGGGAGTGAGCGCGAGGGGCATCGGCAGCAACACGTACGAAACAGCGTTCGCAGCGAGCGTGCGTTATATACGGGCAAAGCTGCACCGGGTATAGCGCGCGAGTACGAGCCTAGCCAGCGAGCCAGCTGACATTGCCCGTTAATGCGGATGAAATCGTGGTTTCGGATTAACGAGATAAAATTGACAGGGCGGAGCCTGGAGAGGGGAAGGGGGGAAGGGGGAGCGACACATTGCGAGCCGAGACTCGGCGACGAGCGACGTCTCGGGCTATCCGTGACGGGGAATAGTTTGCCCACCGAGAGTAACCCCTTCCTGCCATGATCTATATTAATGACAGCGCGAGTCTGTTAACGGCTGCGAAAGGAAATATCTCTCTTGAATTTCGAAGAAGAAAAAAAAAAAAAAAAGCCATAAGCTATTTGGCGAGACATTGTTAAAAAAAAAAAAAAAAACCCGAGGAC
This sequence comes from Ischnus inquisitorius, assembly GCA_963924025.1. Taxonomy (NCBI): domain Eukaryota; kingdom Metazoa; phylum Arthropoda; class Insecta; order Hymenoptera; family Ichneumonidae; genus Ischnus; species Ischnus inquisitorius. The sequence continues at coordinate 3,934,895 of OZ001249.1, forward strand.
GTTCGTCAATGAAATAGCTGGACTTTTTCGATTCGCAAACTCCGTGTTTTATATATGGACAATATATATTTACCGCCAGTTCAGTAACGTCCTCGGTATCGCAATCGCGTAACGCGTCGATATGCGTGAAAAAAATTGCTACTCCCGTGTCGATATGCATGCAACACGTATCCGATGTAATCGGGATATTCCCGATTCTCGGGAGAGTCGTACGAGGCGCGATGCTCGCGAGCTAAACAGAGGAGAAGAAAAAAAGAACGATAGCGGAGAGAGAAGATAGAGGCGATCGGTCGAGGCTTCGTAGCATGCGGATAAACGAGGCGAGGGCGAGGGCTCCACGACGGGCCGCGGCTGAGAGATTCCGTGTGAATCGTACGACGACGAGCCTCCGAAGCGCTCGCACGACCTTCGAGATTATGTCTCGCGCGCGTACAACACCCTCGTAACGAACCTCCCGGGTAAGCCGATCGATTTTCCCTTCGATCGTTATGGCCTTTTTTTTTCTTTCTTTTTTTCTTTATACGGCCGATGCGTTTACCGAACGAATTTCGCTGGCACGTACGCAGAGACGAAGATTCCTTCCACCCATATACACCGAGAGATCCGAGAGCAGCGCGCGACAGCGCGAACGCAGCACGAAACGACTAACCCGCACCAAAAGCCGAATAATTGGCACTGCATGCACTGACACGCATCACTATATATTTATCATATCCACGGTCTCGTATCCACTGGGCATAATAGATGCCTGGTGCACACCGAACGACGAGACAGCGAGACGGTCGCAACACCACGGGTACCCTTGGGATATTTGCGCGAACTCAGGTGGGCAGACGCGACAATACCGAAGCACAACACGGCGAATGCATCGCGATTGAGAGAAAACGAAAAACAACGAAACGAGAATATAAATCGCGCGCTCCCACGGCTTTGCTTCTCTAACCCCGTGCGGACAACGCAAGACCTACCTCGAACATGGTATTCCGCGTATTGCGTGCTTAACAGATTCGCCAGGAACATGTCAACGCTCACTTTACGAGAGCGAAACTAACGTTCGCTCGGGCTGGCGTCATCTCACTGCACTAACTTCGTACTATGGGGCAATATTATCGGCACTCGCCGCCTCCCTGGCTCTCCGTGTGTTCTATATTATTTTTACCGTGCACCGCTGAGCGCTCGCGAACCGACGACGACGGGAGGAATATTTCCGCTGTTGCAAAGAGAGGCACAGCCGCGCGTCACGACGCATCGTCGACCGGCATCGACGACCGACTGACTCGCGCAACTCGGCCATTCGCTTGAGTTGCCCGACAGCCGCCGACAGAGGGCGCGCACCTCGGTCTTTGCTTCTCGACCAATAGTCGTTGCGAGCGGGCTTTCGCGGCTTTTGTTTTCGGATTTGAGAGAATAAAATTACATGATAAGCGCATTGTGTCGCGCGTTTTTTTGACTGAACGGCGGAGAAAGGAAACGGGTAATAGGAATAATGATTATGCACGACGATGCGTATTACGAGAGTCGAATGCCCGTCAAGGATCTCGGACCCGTGAAGAATTTTTTGAGATTCATCTGGGACGGCGAGAAAAGAGCCTTTCTCGATCGCACGGCGAAAGACTGGGGTGAGACTTTAACCTGCTTCTCGATAAGGAGATGCGTCTCTGTTTACATAATTTATCGATCGCAATTAAAGCGATCGAGAGTATTTCGTGCGCACGAAGAATAAGATTTATCACGTCGACGCGAAGTGAAAATGATTTATGTATTATTTCGACTCCGACAAAAATTTACCACGTAACGAGATACGAGCATAACAATTGTAGGTTTCGTCATCGACAAATATATCAAATAACAGTTAGCAGCAGTTCACCTCGTATACAATTTTGGTAAAAAAATTGAGTAATCTTTGAAAAAAAATCAAAAACAATTTTTTTTTTTCAACTGCTCAGTTTTTATAATAATTCAATGTAATAACAACGAGAGGTTCCAATAAATGTTTTGGACCAAAAAAATCGTCGTTTTTTTTCCGCTTACCATAAAAACGATAACAGTTTCACAAAATCATTCGATCGATCGGTCAATTTTTGAAGAAAGATAATTTTTTAATTTCAGCTCTGTTGGGACTATTTTATTTGTGTTTCTTCGGAGTTCTCTTCTCCCTGTTTGCCTTTCAAATGTGGATTGCTCTCCACTACATATCCCGACTCGACAAGCCTTACATGCAGCATAGTAGTCAAGTAGCCCGAGTCGTCTTCGAAACCGGCGCAAGATCCTTATTTCGTTCGCCTTTCGCGGGTTTCGGAAATCCCGGTAATGGCGTTAATTTATTTAATTTGCTTAATCGATAATTAATTAATTTAATCGGTTTCGTTAAACGATAATTAATTTATTTACTTAATGTGCTTAATTGATAATTAATTTATTTAATTAATTTGCTTAATCGATAATTTATTTATTTAATTTATTTATTCAATTCGACTTCGTAAAATTATGCCACTGGGACACGAATTTATCTCAAGGTTTAGGATTCAATCCCAACATCCTAACACCGACCACTTCCCCCATCATTTGGGTGAGCGAATTATCCGAAAAATCGAAACCGCAACGTTACATCAATGCGATAACCGATTTTCTCAAGGGTAAGAATAATTTCTTCGACAAATAAAAATTTCGATAATTACCACCTAAAGTTTTGTTTCTCTGGAATTTCGAATTGTCAAACAGGCTACGAAAAAGACGCGTCTTTGTACGATCCTGATTGCGTCGAGGGTCGATTGTCGCGAGGATTCGGCGGAAAACCGTGCTTCTTCGACACGAAAAATCTTGGCCATTGCTCGATCGCTCCGTACGGTTACACCTGGCCCTATCGTCCTTGTGTACTCGTCAAATTTAATCGGGTACAAAAAAAAGTTTTTTTACAAAAAAAAAATTGTTTTTTTACAAAAAAAAATTGTTTTTTTACAAAAAAAAATTGTTTTTTTACAAAAAAAAATTGTTTTTTTTCGAAAAACAAAGATTTTTCAATGAGACAGAAAAATATTTTAAAACCGAAGAAGATGCAAAATATTATAATCCGATTTTCAGAGATTCGACTGGGTGCCGATTTACTACAATCGGACGTCCGAACTGCCGGAAAGAATGCCACTGGAGCTGAGAAACACCGTCAGAGAATCGGAAGAGGTACAATCGCCATTCTATTACAACGAACCAATTTTTCATGCGGAAGCATCTCGCCCGTTAGTTTCGCGTATGGCTGTCTTGCGCGGGCGCCTCGAACGTCGACAAAGAGCACGTAGGAGAGATTAATTATCTGCCGGCTCCTGGATTTCCGGTTCAATATTTTCCATTCGCGGGACAACGCGACTACATGTCCCCGGTCGTCGCGCTGGTCTTCAACAATCTCACGAGTACGTTTATCCTCGATCGAACAAAGTCGCCCGACACCTCGTAGTGCTCGTGAACATAATTATACTTTTTTTTTTTTTTCGTTTTTTTTTTTTGCGCAGCGAACAGACTCGTGACCGTGGAATGCGCGATGTGGGCGCAAAATATGCGACAAGATCACCGCTACTGCTTGGATTTTCAGATCATGATAGGCGGTGAGTTGTTTCGATCTCTCGATCGACGATTCGATCGCGCGGATTTTTGAATTCTCGATTTTTTTTCAGACAAGTGACATTTCGATCGAGAGACGATCTTCTGAGATTCGGAGCTTTAGGGATCGACGACTCGTCGTAATCGTTTTGAAACGAGAAAAGAGTTCATTTGTAGTTAAAAAAAAATATAGTTGTATATAACAAAGCACGTTGTTAACATTGTATGAATTAAGACGAATAATTTTCAAAAAAAAACCACAAAATGATGTTTCCGTCAGATTTAAAAAAAAAATTACTTCGCTAAACCGAGATTTCGATTCCGTAACTAAACATTCGTCTCGCCGTATGAAAAAGCGCATTAGACTCGTTAACTATAAATAAACTCTTTCCCCAGTTCACGGTCGTTGATCAGCTTCGCATTGCCGTCCAGTGCGCCGTCCATTTCGACGAGTGTAATTTCGTGTCTTTACCTGAAACGAGTTTTTCCCGCATTGATCGCAAAAGTCGCAACTCAATCGTGTTATGCAGTACCGTTATTATCGCTGATTCTCAATGAATTTGTATGAAAAATTACCAACTGTGAGATTAATATGCGAATGACGATATTGCAAGTCTAGATTTATAGAAAAAAATAATTGCGAGGGTAAAAAAAAAAAAAAAAAAAAAAAAAAAAAAAAACTATAAACAAGTCCGGCGTGGCGAAACACCTGTTTAGCGAGTCGAGCCAGGGAGTTGCAGTGTTGACGCTTATCTCGTTGGTGACCTGCCGACTTGGATTCACGATACTCATGTGTTCGCCACGTGACGCGGCGCGGCTTCTCCGTGGAAAATTACGCAACGCTGGGTCGTTCTCTTGGGTAACCGCATCGCCAAAGATGAAATTACCGCCGAGTATAGACGAACAAAAAATGAAAAAAAAAAAAAAAAAAAACAAAAAAGAAAAACTTCGCGTTGGCCGCGCAATGATCGAGATCGGCGAGTAAGCGAATCGGCCGAGAGGTGTAATAGAGCGCGTGACCGTCGTCGGGAGGAGAGAACAAAAAAATAGCAGCTTCGACGGAGCGTCGCGGCTGCGGGGGTCTCTTTAAATTCGCGTTTGAATAGACGGAAGAGCTCCGGGACACTTCGCGTCGTCGGATCCGAAGCGCGAACAAACAGGCTGTTCGAACCGCTGATAAGCATTCATTTTCAACGATTCACCGTCTCGCTCAACGGCAGATTGTGTCGATTTCTCCAAGGTCGGGTTCACCTTATCTCGAGGCTTCGAGCGATTATTTATTGTCTTCCAGATTACATAGTATTAGGACGACGATAAAGACGAACGTTAATTCACAACGATCGGCAGCCCGGGAAAAAATCGGTATATATGTCCATGTATAACCATATACGATCATATAGAATTAGACAGAATTATATACTTAATAATTATGATTATTTATAACAATAATAATTTTTTTTATTTATTTTTCATAATTATTTATTCAATTATTTTGTCTATAGAGTCAAGAAAAATGCATAATTATACATTCTATATGATTATATATATTTATATATGATCATATATAACGATTTTTTCCCGGGAGTCGATCGCAGTCGAAAATCAAACTTTGTGACTCGACGAGTAGCGAAGACCATTTAACGAAAACTGCAATGAACTTTATTTCAATGTAATTGCGCGTCGGGCTCGATTTTCTTTTGATCTCAAAAAATTAAGACCATTGAAAAAAAAAAAAAAAAAAGAAAAATGAAATAAACGATATTCGAATCTGACAATTTTTCCCACAATTATCAACAAAGATTCTCATGACTTTACAATTTAATTTCTCATGTAAAAAAAATAAACCCTTTTTTCGCCAAAAAGCTAATATGGAAGTTTGATGAACGGCTAAATTTTCACATAGAAACGCATCGCCTCTTTCTCGACTAATACGAGACGATGGAACGGAGCCCAACGAGGGAGCGATGTGTCCCAGAGAACATTGTCCAGACTGTCGGAAGTGTAAATCCACGCTGCAACATCGTTACACTCGATCCCGACAGTTGTCTGGGCGGCGAACCGGTTTTTCCTTGACCGGTATAAGAGTCAAGACGCGAGTGTACGAATCGCAAGATCCGTCTCTCTCATTCACCGAAGTTCCAGCGCCACTTGCGACCCTGAGGCGCGCTCGTTCAGGGTCGCCTTTGGCGCTCTTCCTCCGTTCAGTCTCCTCGCGGTTTCGGTGCGCGTCGGAAGAGCAGCATTAAAGATCCTCTCCACTGAGCAGAGGATTTGTTTGCAGTTAACAAACGTGGATATGGCGAAATAAATGTTTGGCTAATATTAACAAAATTCCGTTAAAGTTACATTTAACTGGATCAAACGAATCTGAACATTTGTTTATAGTTAACAAATTTTATTCGGCTGATATTTGTTAACATTAACTCAACATTTATTTCGCCGTATCCAACGATACACGGAAAAAAATCAAATTAAAAAAACATTAACAAATAATCGAAGGGAAAAAAAAAATAATAATAAAAATAATAAATAAAAATAGTCACCAGAACCAACTGCGGCGCTAGAAAACTAATATTAGTTGGAAGATGAAATAAATTTCTTAAAGTGCGAAAAGGATTCGTTAACCGGTCACAGGGCTTTCGTTGCATACGGCGGCATAAATATTTAGTTGTCATTACCAAAATTTAGTTAAGCCAAATGATATTTTTTAACAATAATAATAATAACAATAATAATAATAATAATATTAATAATGATTAACAATAAAAACCCGTAACAAAGAATTTGAAAAATAATGAAGAATTTGAAAAAAAAAAGAAGGATTTGACAAAAAAAAAGGGGGGAAGAGCGTTCCGAAGCATGCACTCGCGCCGAGCGCAAGTCGGCATCGCACGAGGGGCCTCCGACGGTCCGGACTTGCTATCGGAAACTCCGTCGAGCTTGGTATAAGCGTCGCGCGAGGTATAACGTTCGAGCAGTCTGCGCTCGGCATTAGTCGCCGATAGATCGGCCTCCGTTCCGCGCCGTCCCATCATCAAAGAAAAAAAAAAAAAAAAAACTCAAGAACCTTCGTACACTTTCCCAACTTAGAAGCGCGCGCTCTCGTTCTCGTCGGGCTCGCGAGTCGGCAGTGTTGTTTCCGCCGTTCCGTCGCAACGAACTGTCCGCGCGAGCCGCCAAAACGATCGCGACGATCTCGCGCTTCGCACCGCTCGGCGCTGTCTTTGGGTTTTCTTCGATTTATCTTTTTTTTTCGTCGCGTAAGAACCTCGCGTGCCATCCGGTCGGCGAGTCGCGAAGTTCGTTGGCCGCTCGTTTCCTCGCGAGACAGCGCCGCGAAGTGCGTTTCTTTTTTTTCGCGTTCGCCCGAGCTTCGAGAACTTTGATTTGCATACGGCAAAAGAAATTACGAGAATTCGAAGAATTCGTTGCGCGACGCGAAGTGAGTGGGCAAACCCGCACGACAGCTATGAGTGTCCCCGGCAAGCAAGTACAAAATGGGACTTACGAGTTCGACGAGTACATGCGGGTACCCGTTATCAAAACTCGCTGGGAGGCTTTCAGAGATGTAATCTACAATCCGAAGAAGGGAACCGTTCTCGGGAAGACCGGCAAGAAGTGGGGTAATTATTTCAATCACGCGCACCTATCTTGTGTCCGGTCGTTTAAATTTTTTTTTTTTCATGTTTTTTCTTTTCAAACGTGCTCCGAAACTCTACAGCGCCGTGCATCGATTTTGCACTCGTCGATCGCGCAGTTTTATCGATCGTTTTTTTCGCTCCGAAACTTTTTTTTTTGGTGATTCCGAAATGTTTTTTTTTCGCTCCGAAAAATTGTGTGGTTGTGCGTTTTTATTCGTCGATTCGATTCGATACTTTCGTCAACGATGCTTCGGTTTTTTTCTTTTGTTGAGACAATCGATAGTTTGTTATGTAACAAAGTAAGATGGTTTTGTTGGCAACGACGATTACGAGAAGCACGTGCGATCGCGCAAGTTTGACTGTGGCGATTGGATCGACCGCTGCAGATGAACGCGGGAAGGAAAATTGAACAACGATAATTCGAGCGACAATTCGTCACTGTCTTCTCGCTCGCGGGATCGAGGAAACACTTTATCAGCGTCCAACGATAGGCCTTGTTTTTCTGGGATACAATGACGATAATACAGCACGTGATACGCGCTTGATTTTTTTCGTCGATCGATTTCATTCGACCGATCGAATTTTTTGCGAGAATAGAAAGAAATTAGGAAACAACGTCGATTCTGCACGAGAATAATACCAAAATGTTATCAACAAATGAGACAAAATTCTGAAACAATTCATTTGAGTCCGGAAAAATTAACGAATCATTTTTCATCAAAAAAAAGTTAAGTTACCGAATATTTGTTGAACAATTAAATTTTTTATTGATCAGGCGATCAAATGTTGATATTTTTATTTTGCAAAAATTTTGATTTTTTTTTTTAATTTCTGTATTATTGAGAAGTGTTCGAAATTTCTTTCGAACCTTCCGTTTGGCCGAGCTGTATAAATATAAATTGTAAATGATCAATTTTCCAATTAATGTTAATATTTTCTTAATCGCAAAAATTGTTGTATATTTGGTAAAAAAAATTTTTTACACTTTTTCTTCGGGCGAAGAGGTGAGAGAAAAAAAATGATTTTTACTGATTCCCGATGATTTTGCGTTTGGGCGCGATCGGTTGTCGGAAAAGTCAATGTTTTCGGAACGAAAGTTAGGAAAGCGCGATGCATTATGTATACGGAGTCGCACATTGCGTCGAAGGAGATAACTGTCGTATTCCCGCGGCTCTGCGAACGGCAAGGATTTGCGTCACGAGCCTACTTCGCGCAATTTTCACCGAGCGATCGATAATCCGTAATGAGAAAAGATGGAATCGCGAGAGCCAATCATATTCCCAAAAATGAAAAACGACCCATTATACTCGAATGAGAAAAAGTCAACATTTTTTTTTTTTTTTTTCCTATTAAAATGTTTGTTTTCATGACGGTAGTTCTGCGACCTCCAATCCAATTAGCGATCGTGCGTGAAACGCCGCGCGTATCGGCCCAGCCTTTCGGTTCGATTCTTTCATCACGTAATTTCCGGCTTCGAAAAAGCGCTATTCTCGGAAAATCTTCAAGGCCAAATTGAAAAAATACACATTTTTTTTCATGATTTTTTGAAGGAACTTTCAGCGTTCGACGAAACAAAAATCCGTCAAGAGATCGAATTTAATACCGATCTTGAGTGCAAAAAAAAAATCGGCTCGTTCGTCGAAGCGCCCGCAGTTCCCGGATAAACTTATTGCTCTTGGAAATCGCGTATTTTATTTACCAAACCGATGGCCATTGTAAATTGTACGGTTCGCGAGTTTGCAACTCGAGCCGGTCGTTTGTATATTCAAGAAGCCTCGGCTTGGCGATTCGAATCGTGCGCTGTGCAATGTTCGATAGACGAGAGTCGAATCGCTCGCGTCGCTCGTCGGAAGCTGCCGTCGAACTGTGCAATTATTGTCGAGGTCGGGACTCGATTATTTTTCCTTTTTACAATTTTTCTACTTCCTTTTGTTCCATTCGAAACAGATCTCGTAACTCGAAACTTCTTATCGTGCGACGGCGCAATTCTCGGTACAATTTAGCGCTGCTCGAAACTCGATGCCCGCGTTTACTCCAGAGATAGTAACTGAATGTGCGGACGCGGCAAATGTTGCAAAGACCGATGTCTTCAGTTTACAGATCAGTTCGGACGGTTCAGATACAAATTCAAGGTAGATCCAGCGCGCGGAATTTAATTCGCGTAGGTTCGAGAAAATTGAGAGAGAATTTCAAACACTTGTCGATAGTTCGAAAATCGGAAAAATTCATGCATTTTGAAAGTAAAAGATTATTTTTGCATAATAATAATTACATGATGTTATGAACAAGGTAACGAAAAAAAACATTTTTTGACAAAATTCAAAATAGCGCAAAAGCTGAACGACTGCATAGATTTTGCCAAAAATAAAAAATGATCATTGATTTGTGATAGCCCAATTTTGGTACCAAATTTTGGCTCGATAACGAAAAATGTCGGAGCTGAAGCGCGTCTCAATATATTGGAATTTATGTTTGCGATATATTTTTTTTCCATGTGAAAAAGCCTCGTTCCATTTAATAAAAGACGGGTCGGATTACGTTGCTGTTAATATGACACCTAAGAGATATTCGTGCGAATTCGGCCCGGAGGCTCGACAAATGCAAAAACAGTTTGCCAACTTTTCAACCGGAAGCTCTTCAACGCGAGCGAATTGGAGGGAATTTTTTTTTCACACGCGAATAATAACCGTGTGCACGATTACGCGAGTGCATTGATGACTCGTGAAATGAGTGCACCAAATGCTCATAATTTGTAATAATTATTAATTTTTTTTTTTAAATTTATTTTTATAATTTTCATCATTTTCATACATTAAAGATTGTCGTCCTTTAGCAATATTAGAAGGCAACGTTTAATTAATACCGATTAATAATTTTTAAAAAACACTACAAGATTAAAAGCCATACAATAATTTTTGGACCGTCAGAAAAAGAATTTACCGGTTCTCAAGAAGAATTGCACAAAATTTAAGGACATTCCAAACCTACAACACGAGGGTGCATTCTTTTAATGGATCGTTCGCTGCATTGAGAAAAATGAATTATCGAATAAGACCTATTCTTCGATTCCATTATACGAAATTAAAAAAAAATCAATATCGTCGATGCTCGATCGGGACGATTCGAAGCGAAGGAAAGATTTTCGGTAAACGATGACGCGGTGAAGCGAAAAGGAGACGATTCGTCAAGGAAAAGTTTCCACGAGGCTCGATGTCTCTCGCTCTCACTCCCGTTGGAATATTTTTAGATCCCTCTTCCGCGTATTTTATCTGTATATTGTGAAAGAGGGGCGTTACCGGACGATACAGCGTCATAGGCAATTTTATTTACCATCGGAAAGTAATCGTTGTAATATTTGCAAGAAATTTTGATCATTTTTGATAAAAATTTAATTTTGAAAATTACTTATTATCTAAATAATCAAATAATAGTAATGATAATATATGATTATTATGATAATATATTTAATTATTTTATGTTTTACATTGAACATTGAATATCATTGATTTTAGTTATTATTCAACATTAGATAATTTATTTTATTTATTCTCGGTTGAATTTCGTTTCCAGTCTAAACTAGCGTGTTTTATAAATTATTTATTATTATCTAAATGATCAGATAATGATAATGATAATATGATTATAATAACAATAACAATATATTTAATTGTTTTATGTTTTATTTCGAACATTGAATATCATTGATTTTAATTATTATTCAATATTGGATAATTTATTTTATTTTTTGTCGGTTGACCTTCGTTTCCATTATTAATTATTATTATTAAGAATCAAAAAATAGAATTATTGGCAAGTATTTTCACGGCACGGCGTGCGTAAAGTTATAGCAGCGTTAGATTAGCTCGCGCCCCGTAGATACGTGGCGTGCGCTACATAACAAATTTATGGTTGCTTCCTCGACCACTTCGCTAACGAGAAAAAAAATTACATATAGATGATCAGTTTTCTTTTTTTTCAAATACTGAAAAATTGTGTTACCAAAAAAAGCAAAATAACAATTAATAGGTCACTCATTATAGTCGAGTAATTTCTTTTTCACTGAGTATGAAAATCTTCCAACTACAAAACTGCATCGTTTTTGGAGAAATCAGTTTTTCTCAATTCAACGCCTCAAATGAATTGCCTCGCAGACGATTATTTTCCTGTACAAATATTCGACTAATTTTATTTCCCCATTAGAAAACGAGCCCTCTCGCCCCGGCGGGCGGTCGTGGATTCAAACAGTAGGTATATAAAAACACGCGCACGGCACATTCTTATCGAAGATCTAATGAGAGCGTTTCCCGTGCGGGTTGGGCAAGTGCGTGATCGCGTTTCATTTTTTCGTGAGCCATCTGACTCTTTTAGGTTCTTTTTTTTTATGAGTCCCTGACCTCGTTGCGCTCGTCGAATGGGAAGCGCCGCTGGATGAGCAGAGCTATCTTCTAAATATCGTTGCATTCCCAACACCTGTTTGGTTACCAAGATCTCGAATTTCGTTCGCGCTTAATTCGTCATCCCAACGCGTCGAGTCGATTAGCGAGAAAATAACGCGAATTTATTCGATTTAACGAATGTGTACAAGTGCTTATAAGAGATCACTCGAAGGATTAAAAAAAGGCTCTGGCGCGGCGGGGAATGATATATTGCAGACTAAATAGAGGTACCCTTTAGGCCTGTAATCGATAAACGTGGGCGCCCTTATCAAAGGGTGTCCCGCGATGCTTCGAGGCACTCTCGACGATAGCCCTGGCGATTACTCACGCTGGGTAAGGCCGGCAAACATCGTATATGAAACTACGTATTGCTGTACAACGGTGCGAGGTTGTATGCCTATGACGCGTGTCTAGACGAGGAACTATGGCGCAAGACAACGCTCGGCAACTCGAGACAAATTAATTTTATCGAAACGGTCCCTCGCTCGGTTGACTTACGCGCGAGAACCCACGGCGACGGAAATCGATACCGATCTCCCTCCGGCCGTTCGGCGTCCACGGTATCGATTCGACAATCTATCGGCGCGATGGGAAACGTGGATTTTAGTTTCTCGGAGATAATTAACCGGGCATCGATGTTATGAGTATCGTCGCGAGTTTGAGCGCACCTGGAAATATGTTTCAACCTACATTTTTTCCAAGGACGACATTTTTCATACGGACCCTGAGAATTTTTTTTAATGATCATTTTTATTGGGTCGAAGAAGACGCGTATTTAAGCCGCATCGAATAACTAAATAAAAAAAAAATGAAAAAAATAAATAATGAAAAGACAAAAAATGAACAATATCGCAAAAAATTCGATATCGCGCGATAACTACGCGATAAGGTAGTCGAAAGGTGTTCATTTCGCACAAGTTCGAGGAAATTGAGAGGAATTGGGAATTGAATTGCAAACACTTCTCGATGGTATGAAAATCGGAAAAAATTCATGCACATGAAAGGTACTGAAAAGATTAATTTTGCATAATAATAATTCCGAATTGTTATTAACAAACTGATGAAACAAAAAATTGTTCAAGAAATTTCCCGGCGACGCAACATTTTTTTTATATGAAAATAATTCTTTTATTTTTCTTCATTCGTATGAATTTTTTCAGATTTTTTAATTGACTTTGAAACTTTTTTTTTAATTGAAAAAATGTGTGGAAAATCATAAAATTCAAAGCCAATAAAAAGATCTAAAAATTTATACGTATTCAGAAAAATAAGAGAATGATTTTCACTTGAAAAAAAAAGTGTTGCCGGGAAGTTTCTTGAACAATTTTTCGATTCATCAATTTAAATGCCTTTAAATGACTACCTTAAATGCGACTATTTCATTTTAGCGGCTCGGTTAACGGATTTTGGTGGAGTCCTGTTGAAGGGAATATTCGTCGGAAGGATATTATACATTTTGGAGCTCATCAAGAATAAGAAATCGCTTATGACGCTTGTCGTTTATGTTTCTTGTTTTTTTTTTCGAGGTCCGTCTGTTGACTAAACCATGAGTTAATGTAACGAAAGGCGACTCCATCGGGAAGCGAAGGTCTCGACCTTCGAAAACGGCGTTGAGAGCTAAAAGAGCAACGTGCCAGAGACAGAGAAAGAGCGAGGGAGAGGGCCAATGAAATTCGAGAGCGCGACGTAGGGCCGAATTACGAAAGCGCCTAGTCCACGTGGCATTGCAACACCGCGACGAAATATCTCCAGAATTTCCTTTTTACGATCTAACGACAACATTATCGATTTATCGATACAGAAAAATATATTACAGCATTCTCTCTTTTCTCATCGCCATCCGACGAATCGAGAAAAAGATATCCAATGAAAAAATAATTGCGGAACAAATGTTCATCGAAAAAAAAGCAGAAAGAATAGCCCAAAAAAATTATCTGTCGAAAGAAACGGCGAAGAAAACCGAAATATGTGTAAATTGATGCCTTCACACTGAATTATGCATTCGGGAAAAATGCACTGAAAATTCTCAGTGCCTTTTTATCCTCTTCAAGAATATTTCTCGGCTTCCCAATCCAGGTCGACCTCGATGTGAATTTTGAATGTTACTCCGAGATCGGCGTCTGAAGTGAATATCCGTGGAGTTTAAAGGATACATCGCGATTCCAGGCATCAACACTCGAGCGCGCCGCTCATTCAGTTTTGTTTTCGTGAAAAACTATATTTGGACAGTCGTCTGGCGGATCGCCAGATTCTCGAGTATTTCGGCGCTCTCGGGCGTGCGCGCGAGAGCTTCATCGTAATATGGCGCAAATCTTCGCGCAACCGCCGTTTGCACGACGATTGATACGAGTTCGTACTTATTTTTTTGCATTTCTCGTTCTTTCAGGCGTCACCGGACTGTTCTATCTGGTGTTCTTCAGCGGCCTCGCCGTGTTCTGCGCCATATGCATGAAGGGACTTTACGCGTCTCTGAGCCTCGAGAAACCAACGTGGACGTTGGACAGTAGTTTAATAGGAACCAATCCCGGTGAGACTAATTATAATTAGCGCCGTTATTGCATTCATGGAAATGAAAGGTTTGCCGCGTTCATGTGACGCTGGATATATATATACTGGGTATATACTAGGTATATACTATGTATATACTAGATATATACTAGGTATATACTAGGTATATACTAGGTATATACTAGGTATGTACTAGACATATATGTATATACCCACTTTATATATATATATACATATATTGTGGAATACAATGTCCTTTTTCTGCCGGACAATCATCTCGACTCATTAACGGCAATTAGCTTCCCGAAACCTACCGATGATTCGTCATGAATTTAATATTCGATTAGCCGAAACGAGTCGACGAGTTCGAGGGAGACGTGGCGTCTCGTGGCGATGAAATACATATAAGACAAATCGCGTTTCGGGGCGCCACAGACTACGGGCTAAATGGTAGTTGACACTCGACTTGACTCATTCGCCGCTGACGCGACGACGTAGAAAGCGACCGACGTTACAGAACCGTATTATAACTCAATTATGCGTTTGACCCGCGAACTATCGCCGCCGGAAGTGCGCGCAGCGTCTCGTTCGCCCGACGGGGGAGGAACAAAAATTTGATACTTGTCAGCAACCAAAAAGAAACTCGAAAAATTATTACGAGAAAATAAATTGTGCACATGATAGATCGAATTCGCGGTTTTTCCAAATTTGTTTTTGTTACTTTTGATGTTTTGAAGATGATCTAATTTTTCCAAACGTTTGAACATTTTTATCAATTAAAAAAAAAAGCATTTCTTTTTTCAAATTGTTGTAAATTTTCATCCGAATTATTTAAAATTATGTCGATAAATTATTTTCGATCGAATTTCGCAATCGTAAATTTTTCATTTTGGCGAAATCGAACACTTCGAATAATGTAATTATCATTTTTCAAGGTCTCGGATTTCGGCCCATACCGCCGCGTACCGAGGAACGAGCCATAATATGGTACGATGCAGCGAACGCTACGCAAGTCGAAGCCTGGATCTCCAACGTGCACAAATTCCTGAAGCGTGAGTATATCTGAACATACGCATTGGGATGTGTATCGCTCGGCATGTGTTTGTCATCTTCCGCGCTGGCGCTAGAAACGTTTCACGGTAGGAAATGTGTTCCGTGCTTATTCAGTTTCGTTGGTCGATAACTAGCATACTTGGTGCCGGCCTCGCTGCCGAACGGCGGGAGGAACCAACAGGTCTGCAGTTACGACTTGCCGAAGACCAAGCGCGAGAACGTCTGCGAGGTCGACGTGCGAAACTGGGGACCGTGCTCGCCGGACCAAAATTATGGCTTCAACAATTCCTCGCCGTGCGTCTTCATCAAGCTCAATAGGGTGAGACTCTTTTCGTGAAATCTGACAAAACGTTAAAAAAAAAAAAAAACTATAAAAAAAATCGAGATTTCTGTGAGAACTTGTTCGGGAATTTCCAAAACGTCGAAAAATCTTATTTATAAAAAATATTTATAAAAAAACACTTTTTTTACTTCACTTCCCTGATTCTCATCCGAATATTTCGATTCACATTTTCAGATATACGGATGGGTGCCGGAATATTACAACAACTCTAAAGAATTGCCGAGCGACATGCCGCAGAGCCTGGTAGACAGCATAAAGTCTTTCAACAGCACGTGGGTGAGTCGAATACATACATATTTTTTTTTCTTATCTCCGATCTCCGGGGCAACGGCCCTTATCTGCCGTGCAAAGCAAATATTTTCTTTTTTTATCACGATAGCGTTTTCGAAAATTCTCCTCTTTCGCAGATGAACACGGTGTGGGTCTCTTGCGAAGGTGCCGATCCGTTCGCTCGTGAAAACATCGGCAAGATCGAGTATTTCCCGAAGAGTCAAGGATTCCCGGGTTATTATTATCCCTACGAGAACGTCAAGGGCTATCTCAGTCCTCTCGTCGCCGTTCATTTTCTACGTCCGGAAAGTACGTCTTTTTTGCGATCCCAATTTCACGATGTTGATTTTTTTAAATAAAAAATTTATTATTTATTATTATTATTTTTTTTTTTATTATTTATTCTTTATTTTTTATTCTTTTTTTTTCATTATTCATTTATTTATTTATTTTTTAAATAAAATGCTACTCTTTGCCCGCAGGAATGGTGGCGATCCCGGTGCAGTGTCGAGCCTGGGCGAAAAACATCAAATACGATCCAGTCTTCAAGCTGGGAATGGTTCATTTCGAGTTGCTGATCGACTAACATCGCGAGAATTGTTCAACCGCATCGTCTCGACAACGCGTTGGTCTCGCCTGCGCGATCGTCGACGACCGACGTCTTCTTTTTTATTGTCTTCCACGAGTCGATACGTGGAAAAAGAAAACGAAAATGAAGTGTCTCGCGTTGGTTTTGATAGACAATGCCGCGGAAAGGGCATCCCGTCGTTGCGTTTGTCGGTCTCCGACGCGAAGCGACCGTTCGAGCTGTTTCGATATACTTTTAGACATAATCGAGGACTCACCGCGCCGCCGCTATCGTTCCGAAGCGTCGTGGCTCCGAAACAAAAAAAACTTCGCCTCGATGCTGTGACAACACTGGACTGCGATGATTTGCTTGTGAAAAGGAATAGTCAAGGTCACCCGCGCGACTCAAGAACAAATGGTTGTCCTTCGGAAATTGCATGTCTGTTGTTTTCTTTCGTATAGTTCGAAGCCGCCAGGGTGCGGCGAAGCAGCATCGGCACTCACGTGCGCTTCGCCGCTTCGTTAGCGCCGACGAGCATTACGAATTTATCGTTGTCGACGCTTTTTTCTCTCGTCGCGCGTCGATTCGACTTTCCGATCGTTGAGCCCGACTCGCCGTCGCCCCGCGCGTTTAAACCTCACTGAGAAACAAATAGAATCGTACGATCGACGAAAGCCTGCGCAGCGCGACGTTCGAGCGCCGCGAATCGAAAGCTGCAGGTGGCGCCACGAGGCGGCGAGTCACGCCGCGAACAGCGAAAGCGCGCGACGCCAGTCGCGTCGCCGGTCCTCGACGGGTACCAGGCGGTCCATTGCTGTGATAACTTTCCGCTACTGCCCCCGCGGTGAAATCGGCCGATCGATGCAAACAACAGTCGACGCGCACAATTCATCCGTGCATCTCACCGGTTGGATCGCAACGTTCACCGTGCGCGTTTCCCCGTTCGCGCGGTAGTTACTACATTTGATAAGATAGACAAACATCAATTTATTCGCTTAAATCTGTGAGAAAAAAACAAACAAACAAAAAATACACAACTTTCGAGACTCGAAAGATCTTCCCGCGAAATTCTTCGCAATCGCAACGATATATCGAGGAGTATAAATATACATATATATATGTAAACGAATTTGTATTTTATCGTTCGTGAAATTATTTTGACGGAAATATTGACTTTGGTATATAGTACACATTTTTTTTTCTTATTCAAAAAATCTCGAAGCGAAAACGACTCGCGAGCCCGAGTTTCGTTCATTATTTTCTTTCTTTCTTCTTCGCCCCGCGTTTCGCCGTACTCGCACGCGTTTCACACGAACTTATCGATCTACGCGTTCGAGAAACGACGTTCGGTTTCTTTGTTTTTTTTTTGTTCTTTATTAAGACTGTGGCAGCTTCGTTATCATCAACGGACTACGAACAATGGTAAGCTGGAGAATTTTCATTTTATTTCCCTTCTCTCTTGATTTGTCATGGCAGTATTCTGGTTCAATGATCGATATTCTAAGTTCTTTTTTTATCGTGTCTATAATCGTATTATTGTATTTCACTTTTTCTTCGTTTTTATTATTTTTCATTCTTTCGATAATAATAATATCGGAATGGCCGATGATAAAAATTATTAGCCGATGCACGCTCGGGTGATTTATTTTTCGGAGGTGAATCGACGGTCGATCCGAGACTGTAGAAATCGCATGATCGATCGCTCGATCGATTTTTATGATTATGTAGAAAAAAAAACAACATTTAAAATCGCGTCTCGGACGGTCGCGTGACCTTCGACGAATATTGACCAATAAAATAACAGTTTCCTTTTTTCAACCAATAAACACGAATCAAGGCACAAGGTGAATATTGACCGATAGAATGAGAGTTTTCTTTTTTTCTTAACCAGTAAGCGCGAATCAAGGCACATTGGGGAATCGCGAGTATGAACGATGAAAAAAAAATAGTTCTCGCGTCGATGGGGCGTGCCCTCGGATCCGAAATTTATGAATTCTCTTTTTTGGCGCTGCGCGAAATCTACGTCGCGCGTGCGCAGAGGCACTCGCGCGCACACACATATATATATAACGTATAGAGTAAAATTGCTTGTAGAAAGACGAGAAATATTTATAATAGAACGGTGTGAGTATCGTGTATAATATCATAACTTTCGACATCCGAGATATCGGCTATTGTCGTGTACGCGTGAGTGTATGATAAGGTGTGTCACTATTAAAAAATAATAAGAATCTTTTAAAAAAAAAACATAGAAGGGTCTACGCGTGGAACCGTTTGACCTTGCTCGGCGCGAGAGGCCGCTCTCAGTCGTATATTTACATATCGTATCCGAGCTCCTGGGCGGTAGACGAAAAGCTCGAAGGCACATGTTTTTTTCTTCTTTTTTTCGCTTTTTCTTTCGAGATAGTACACGCGTCGTATTGTCGTTTTTGTGTGCATGGGGTTCGAAGTTTTTCGCGTTTCTATTGGTCGATTATTGCAGCGAATCGCGCACTCGACAAATTTGGACTTTTCGAACAACGGTGGCAGAAAAAAAACATCTCGAATCACAAGGCCGATTGGCGCGAATATTTGTTATCCGAATGTCAACAGCTGCGCGGTTTGTTGCGGAACTCAAGATGGTTGCTATGGGAAAAAAAAAGGAAAAAAAAAAAAATACCAAAAAAAAACGTTCGTTCTCTAATCTATGAGAAACTCAAAGTGCACGGAACCGATCCTGTCGTGACGTCCGTGTTTGATGTTGCGCGCCCACGCTTTGCACTCGATGTTTATCACCATTCCGCCTGCGCGAGAAGAAAAGAGAAAAACGAGTTGAAGTAACGGTGAATTTTAGGGAACGTAGCGTCACTTTTGTCTCTTATATAAGATCCATGCGTGAGGTGTTTATTTCGCGTAAGTTAGAGGAAATTGAGAGTGAATTGCAATCACTTCTCGATGGTATGAAAATCTGAAAAAATTCATGCGCATTAAAGGTACTGAAAAGATTAATTTTGCATAATAATAATTCGAAATTGTTATAAAAAAATCGATGAATCAAAAAATTGTTCAAGAAATTTCCCGGCGACACGACTTTTTTTCTTTACGAAAATAATTCTTTTATTTTTTTGAATGACTGCATTTTTTCAGTTTTTTTAATTGACTTTGAATTTTATGACTTTCCACACATGATTTCCATTTTAAAAAAGTTGTGTTACTGCGCAATTTCTTGAAGAATTTTTTGTTTAATCAATTTGTTGATAACAATTTCGAATTATTATTATGCTAAATTAATCTTTTCAGTACCTTTAATGTGCACGAATTTTTTCAGATTTTTATACCAACGAGAAGTATCTGCAATTTAATTCCCAATTGCTCACAATTTCCTCGAACTTATGCGAGATGAACACCATACGCTTGGACTACCTTAAATACTCACGTTCGGGCCTCTCGAAGTGCACCGCGACCAGCGGACTCAGGTATCCCTCGGTGTTCTCGAAGGGAAAGTAGAAACCGGGAAATCCTTGATTGGGTATGTAACGAATAGGTCCGATGTGCTCCTTGTCAGCGGGATTTTCACCTTCGCAAGATACCCACACGGTGTTGAGTTCCTTCGGCGCGGTCTTCTTTTTGTTGGCTATGTGAAATTTGAGATCGCGCGGCATGTCTTCCGGCAAGTCGGCGGGATCGTTGTAGAAATCCGGTACCCAATCGTAAATCTGTAGACAAACGATCGAGTCGACGTTTCGTTTCAGTAAACCCATAAAAAACATATAATATATAATGATAATGATAAAATAGTAATAATAATGATATTTTATTACAAGTACTTTTAAAAATTCTAAAAGGCTCAAATTAATATAAGCCAAATAGCCATATTACACAAAAAAATTGAATGGAAATTGTGTAAAATAGTCGAAAACAAAAAAATTTGAAATCCATTATTCGCTTCACAGTACTTTTGTACGGCGTGAGACTAATTAATTCTGGGACGCCAATCATGCATTTCAAATTTTTTGTTTTTCTGAATTACGCAATGGCTTACCCTGTTGAGCTTGAGGAAAATGCACGGTCCGGATTTGTGATAACTGTAGAAATTCTTCTCGACGCAAGGATCCCAATTGTCTACAGAAACGACGCAAATTTTACCGGGTCTCCGTTCGGTGCCGTAATTGCATTCCTGAACGTTCTGACCACGGCCCGGCGTTGATCCGGGCTTTCTGTAGTCTGAAAACGCACCATGCAGACAATTATTCAAGGCGAAATTTCGACAAATTCGATACCGACTTTTTCTAAATTAATTTTCTTGAATATTGATCTATTCAAAATTCTTGCAAATATCTCGAACTGAAGGTCATTTGTAATTATTATTATTATGCGACTGAATTTTTCGTGAAATCAATTTCTCGTGGAAATGGTCGGAACCGGCGTAGTCGCCAAAGACTCGAAGAGTAATTCCCTTACCGTGGAGAAATTCCGCTGTCGCATTCACCCACTTCATGTAGTTCTCTTTGTCGCTTCCCTTGAACCAAATTAACGTGCTCTCGACATTCTCCTCCGGTGGCATCGGTCGAAAGCCCAAACCTTGAGAAAAAAGAAAAAAAATCATCATTTGTCGTACGAAACAATTTCGTGATTGGTCAAATCGCGAATTGCTGAAGGAGCATCGAATGAAAAGTATCGGCGCAATCGCGTACGCGCGCGATCGAAGGTGGAGCCCGAAGGGACGGACGAGAGTGAGGACGTTCGCAAATTGAATGAATCATAGAAAATTATGGAAGGTCAAACGCGAACGCTTCTCATTTACATAATCAGCCGATTATTCGGTGCGGATTGCGTGCAACGCTGAATTTAGCGAACGGCCGCGAAGTTTTGTAGTGTTTGAAAAAAAAAAAAAAGACGAACTAAAACGTTGGTAGTCTCACCGGGATTCGTTCCGATGATCGAGCGATCCAGCTTCCATTTCGGTGCCCTCGGATCGAGAGTCTGGAAGAATACCCAGAAGCATATCGCCACGAGCGCCGCTAGAACTCCGTAGAACACGAGGTAGAACAGACCAATTTTTCCTGGAGAAACGACAAAAAAAATCGTTAACAATTTTATCACTGAATTTATGAAAATTTCATATTTTTTTTTTTCACCAATTATTTCTTCGGAAACAATAAAAGAATAAAAAGCAGTCGGTAACAAAAACTGTAATTTGTGCCATTTTGAAACGTCGGACATTTGAGACAAAAGAAAATTGTGTTTCCCCGCGAAAGAGATAGACGCGGCGAAATCCTCTTCTTCTCCCGCAAATGTCTGTGGTTTCTGCATCCATTGCAGATTTTGTTATCGACTGAGCGCGCAGCGGGTGGCCCCGAACTCGTTTCACATGACCTTAAGGCGACGTACAGCGGTCGGTAACAGAAACTGCAATCGTCTTTCTTTCGACCGTTTCCGAGAAAATACGTTAGGCGAATTGTTACCATCGGAGCAACTCTCATTGCTGTGTCATATCGCCTTAAATTCGAATAAGATTCGCTGATAGACACAATGGAAGCTAATTTCATTTCGATTTTGAGATTTCGGCGCCTTCGAAAAAAGAGCATTACAGTTTCCATTACCGACCGAGCTCGGGCAGGAACGAAAAAGCTCGCTTGACCTTAATAATGCAAAAAGCATCCGAATATCAATCTTTTTCTTTCCAAATCATTTCGTCACCGGGATACATGAAAGATGTTCGACGATCACGTGACAGTGTTTTCGAGATAGAGCGTCGAGTTAATTACGTTAGTTCACGTGGTTCAATTTATAAGAGGATCAAAATGCCTTGTCAAGTGGAGCAATCCAATTACGCGCTGATTCGATGCTCTCGACGCGCCCGCGGAGCAAGGACGCGGCTGCCACTTCCTAGATAAGCCTCTCGCGCCTGCCTATCCTCGAGAAACTACAATATCGACGCTCGCGAAAAAAATCGTTTGGCAATAATCACGTCGAGCCTCGACATTTTTATAGCGTTTGGGTGCGCACGATTGTAAAACTAGCCACGATTTCATTGTCGTAGAATAAACAATGCTACAGCGAAAGAACCGAAGGATGCTGTGCGAAACGCGATACGCTGAAATCGCGCCGCGTATCGCTGTCGCTCGCGTATCGTTTTCCAGCCGGGATAAAAATAACAATTTTTTCGTTGTAGTTACAATAAAACGCCGTGGAAGATACGATCCGTTGGGAGAACAAGCAATCAGTTGAGAAAACTGACAATTAGTTGACACGAGAATTTTTATATTATTATTAATTATTATTATTATTAAAAAAATTGATTAAACGATGACAGAGAAAAGACGTGGGAGATCAAAGAAAAATCATTGAGATCACTTTTATACATTAATAACCGACCTCCTCGTCTGAAAAATATCGAAGGCGATTTTGTTACCGACCGAGTCCCTCATCTCCTTAAGGATCCGAGCCAATCCGGCTCGGGTGCACAGTATTTTTTATCGTGCATATCATCCTTTTTTTTAATACCTTCGTTCGTCTTCTAAGGCGCATCGAAAAATTTACGAAAGCGTTTTTTTTTTGCTCTAAAAAAATACGATTTAAAGGTTTCCAAATTTTTTGGAGTGTCGAAATAATTTCCATCGTCGTTGAAGCATTTTTAGAATTTATTTCTTGCAGCGTGAAAGCAAAATTGAGCATGCGGGTTAATTCTGTCCTGCAGGGAGGAAAATAATTAGTCGTCGGACCCAACTGCGACGCTGGAAAATTGATATTAGTTGGAAGAACCGCCAAATTTCTTAGGCGAACGAATAAATTGGTTGACCCAACGAATCGTACCAACTAATATCAATTTCCAGCCAAAATTGGCTCTGGCAACAAATTTCTTTTTTCCGTATGGTCCATTCGTTGAGAATGAACAAAGGCTAAGAATCTCAAAAGAAATTGCACCCGAAATCTTTGCAAATCAAGAGTCCAAGTCAATCCGGCTCAGACCGCCGCTCGCGGGTTCCCGGAAGTACCTCCATTTTCTTTTTTTTTCTCTCATTTCGTTCTTTTTCTCTCTCGAGGCATCGACAATGGACAAATCCGTGCGAGTGCAAAGCGCGCCCATGAATGTGTTCGGCACGCACGAGCATTCGGCGTTCGGGATAGGATGAAAAGCCGCGTGGACACGGCGTGGGTGTACCCTTCGGAATGGCCCTAGGTTACGTAATGTCGTAATGCTTCCATTTAACGCCAATTGACCTCGTTGTACACGTTTGCGCTAAGGGAAGTTCAACAATTGCCATTCAGCGAGAGACGTCGCCTCGATTTCTGTGTGTGTCTCCTCTGTCGCGCGTGCGTGTGTCTACGGCTCGAACCTTGCGCGCCAAACTACTTCCGGATTCTCTCGTCGTCTCCGTCGCCTCGTTTAGTTGCCTCGCGCTCGACGTGAATATTTTCGATTTTTCTTTTTTATGAGAAATCATTTTTTCCATTCTTTTTCCCGCGGAGAAAAAAACCGGCAATTGCGGAAAATGAATTCGTTTCACGCTAGTGAAACGTTTCTTTCGTGTCAATGCCAGCCGCATTCGCTTCGGGCAACTCGAACCAAGCGATAGGACTTCGGTGTACATCGTTGAAGTGGTCGCGCGCGAAGTCTTCGGCCGCGGTGTTACACGCGCGGTAAAGCGAGGAAAAGCGCAAACTGGCTTACCACGTAATTACGCGATGAAAAGCGCGTCGTAATCTCGGAATGACCCGACCTTCCGATACGGCGTATGGCTTCAGGAGCGCGATTCCCCGCTTTTGGAGACTCGATTACCGTGTCGGATCTCACTTTTATTTTTAACCCCGTCGCAAACTTCGTCCGCCTTTACTCGACGTGCACAACGCCCGAACGCCGAAGCGAACCCACCCGGGGTAATCTTTAGTTGTCTCGGTTTGGGCCGCGTAATTTTGGTCTTAGACCTTTTTTCCGGTTTCAAGGTTCGAGACTTCGAACAGTCTCACGTCTCGCTAATTTTTTTGACTACAATTTTTTTGACATTCGTTCCGTATTTTATCTTATTTTTTGTGTGATTTGTTTATACAAACTTATAGTTGGATATGATGAAATAAATCTTTACTTAATGTTAACAAATATCAGTTGAACCGAGCAATATTTAATTGGACCCAAAGAAATCTCAACAATGTTTCTTAGTAGTTGAAATATCTTATTTGCCTCAACCGATATTCGTTAACATTAACTAAAAATTTTGTTTAACGTTTGTTAACTATAAATAAATCCTTATCGCACCGCAGACGCTATCGTTGTCATTGAAAGTTTATGTGAAAAAATATGTCGAAAAATTGGTAAATATCGAATCAATTAGCCTAAGAAGCATTTGAGTTTCCGGGCAAATTTATGAATTTTTCGTTTTAAACAGTTTCTCACGACGATTCACCGTCGTTCGAGGGCGGGAGAGTAATCAAGGTCCCGCAACGTCCTAGCGCGGCTCGTTTCAGTAACGATTTCATTCTCTCTCCGGCTGGTACGATGCGGCACATTGAATACACTCTTGTCGGCTACACGTGCTCGCGATTCTCTCCTCTCCCTTGTCCCTGATCGCGTATTCCATCTAGCGCGCGCATCGCAATATTTCTACTCAGTAAATCTAACGAATAAGTTTTTATCGGATATACGAATTATCACTTAATTTCTCGAGCCTTAGCTTTCAGAATTTTATATGCTCGTCAAATCTAATCCATGGAATGTTTACATTCATTGAATTGACGACTATTATTGAGAGAATTAAAAAAACATTGAAGAGAGACTGTCCCAAAAGTTACTCATAAATTCCTAATTAAACTAGAATTATATCCTGCAGAAATAGTAACTGAATTCGAAATATGAGGATTGTTAGAAAATTGACTGTTATTCATCGAAACAGGTTTTCGTTTTACATTATTTTCGGGTCAATAGTTTGCGTCTCGTACTTTTTCGTATTCGGTTTATTTTCAGCAGTCGTCAATTTACTTTGAGATATTTGACTGAAAAACGATATAAAAACGTTACTTTGACAAAACATAGATTGCTAGAATCGGTTCAGTTTTTCAACAATCCATCGATAGCGACTGAGTCTATTTTCGAATGAATTCAAATAAATAATTCTCTTTCGATTAACCATTCGAATTGTTGACACAAATTCGCTTCGATTCAACGATAGAATCCTTCAAAAAATCTAGAATTGAATAAACTCCAAATATGGTAATTAGTTGTATTCAACTAATTACCATATTCGATCTCGATTCAGTTGAGTTTGCTGGTTCAATCTAATTGTTCTCTCGGTTCAATAATATCAGATTTCTCACGCGAATCTTTATTCTCGTTTTTCCAAGCCCTTTTTCCGAGTGCACTCCGAGAGTCCTCGGCCATTGCGCGCATAGCGAACGAGGAAGTCGGCAAGGCCCGAACGGTTCGATACGAATTCGTTTTTTTTTTTTTTGTTGCCAAACGCGAAACTACGGGAGCGGCCGTTCCTCACCCATGAACCTTCGCGCTGCAACGCACGAATTCGCAGCCATGGTTACCAGGAGTGCATGCAACGAGCGCGCCACACGCGCGCACACACACAAATGTGTATGCTCCTTAATCGCCAGTGTAGTACTCGAACGTACCGGGTTATGCACGGACAATGGCGAGCGCAGCGAGAGCAATTCGTTGCTCCGTCGCGCTCGTCGTCTCCGCGACTCGTCGTCATAACATGATTCATAAATTTCTTACACACGCCGTCCGGTATTCCGAGGACGTTTCTCGCCATGAATTAATTCTTCTCTCTCTCTCCGTTCTCGCGCTCTCGTCGCGCAACGACGAAACAACGAAATTGAGAGCCAATATCGGTAAAATCTCGGAACTTTTCGCCCGGGAAAATCGTCGGAACGACGCGACAAGCGGGCCGAGGCGTGGGTTACCTGTTGATCAGGTTATATGCGCGGGGCGACACCATTCCTCGATGTCGCCGAGCGCGCACGTTGCTTCTATTTACTTCGTTCCAAAAAATTCGATTTTCAAAAAAAAAAAAAAAGTACGAACATTTTTTTTTGCCGGAAAGCGGGCTTGATCCGACGATCGATTTCAAGGTCAACCCGAAAGTGCCGAACGGACGCAGATCGACTTTCACGATCGCAAGCGCAACGTGCTCGTTGGCATGGGTGAGGCTTTCGTAGGGAATTCGTCGAGCGCATCCGCAAACTGCTCCCACGGGAGCAGGTAGACGGAGTTTCGAACGTAATACCCGAGGCCCCGAGCCTTCGGTCTGGCTCGCTATTCAAAGCCGCGTCGCAAGGTGTGCTCGTTAAGGTGCACGGGGCCAAATGACACAGGGGCCCTAATTTTTTTTGTTTTTTGTTTTCTTATCGAATTTTGAGAGAAGCGGCTTACCCCAGCTGCTCGCCGTCCTGCCCATGAACGCGCCGTTCTCACGATTGTAGAGAAACGTCCTCATCGACTGTCGTGCGCTCATGCTGGGCGGTTTCTCGTACGGGTTCATCGACTCCGTAACCAGCGTTCTCGACGGATCCTTCGCGACCATTTTGGCTCTCTTTAGCTTTCACGCTTTTGGTTCCTGGGGCGTCGATATTTATCATCGACGAACGAGAAAAAAAACAAAACAACAATAATAAATAAACGATCTTTATTCACGTTCGCGGCACCCGCGATTTCGGTTTTTTCGTCGTTTCTTTCTCTCTATCGCGAATTACTTCGTCGCCCGACGTGCGAGCGCGGTTCGGCGGCGATTCGACGACGGCGAAAACAAACAAACGAGAAAATTCGTGAATACCAAGGGGAGACGTGCGAGAGAGAAGGGAAAGCGACGCGCGCCAACGCCGCACTGAATGGGAGCTCGGTAACTCTCTGGCACGCTACTGGTTGCGCCTCGGCCGACGTTGGTTCTCCGTTCGTATCCTACGACGCTGCCAGGTTGACTGAACAGGCGCTCGCCTGGGGGACTCGCTTTACCCCACCCGCATCTGCTCACTTCGCTTGTGCCTCTTCCATTCGCTTCAAAAGAACCCCCCTCCTCTCGTGCCCCCTTCTTCGCCCGATCACCGATCGCCTACCAACGTTACATCGGTGTGTCCGATGTCCCCTTTGACGATGCCTCAGCCTTTTCCACGGTACAATTTTGCGCCAAGTGGCTTACCGGCGCAGGTACACTCGACGGTCGATTGGTTTTACACCACAAACGCAACGCGCGAATAAATATTACTCGAAGTTTTCGCATCACAAAAAAATCTGTTTAATTTAAGATGATGAGATAACAATAATAATAAAATTAATAACAACAACAATAATAATAATAATAACAATAATAATAACAACAACAACAATAACAATAATAATAATAATAAACTATTATTAGTCTTGAAAATATTTATTGTTAAAAACAAAAAAAAATTATTTACGCTAACAACAATTTAATCAAGTGCGATGGAATTTTGAATTTTTTTTCTTTGTCTCGATCGTTCATTGTATATTTCTTCTCCCGAGCACGTAATACGACACGTAATCATCGAGTTGTATTGCGATACGTCGCACATATATTATCGGGTCTCGCGCGAATGAGCGTGATTTTACGAAGGTTTCGAATACGCGAGCGGCTTACACGACGGTGTCGAACCGTTTTAGATAATTTTCTCAGATTCTGTCGCGAAGCTCCTCGCCGTCTTCACTTTTACAGATTCCCGTGGCAAAATCGAGCGGCAGCAACAGGTAATCCGTCGGTTTACATATCGCGCCACAAGTCGCTGAAGAATCGCATCCGCGCGCGTTCCTGGTAAATCGATGAATCCCTACTCTTCGAGTGTCTCGAACGATTCGATACATTGTGAGAGGAAAATAAATGCATAATTTTTTTTTTCTATTCTTTCTTTTCACATAATCGATTCATTGTTTTTTAACATTTGTTTTTCGAACTTACTTTTTTCTACATTAATCAAAATAATTACATTTATCATAATATTATTTATAATGTCATGTAATTTCTTCGTTTTTTTACCAAAGCGATTGATTTACATTTTTTTCGCTTCGTCTACGAATTGATAACAGGAATAAACGTACGATTTGTATTTGATTAAAAATTCGTTTCTCAACGTTGAAAAAGTTGTGGAATAAAAGAACTTTTCAACCGTGCGCTTTCCACGGTTCGGCTTCATAAATTTCATTGATCCAATCAAAGCAAATTACTCGAAAAAAAAAAAAGGAAAGGTAACACGACGGCGTTCTCGTTGCGCCGCGCATACTCTGCGCGAGCCTAAACGATTTACAACCCGTTAGCGCTTTGTGGGCGATCTTGGTAGATCCGGACTTGGCCAGTTTCTGCGGAAGTTTCCGACGCACGTTGCCAGGAGCGGCACATCCTCAATTAAAAAATTTGACTCATCAAACGATTTAACCGGGTCTTGGTACACCGTTTGTCAACACTTTTAGTAAAAAAAAAAAAAAAAACAAGTATCGAATCTTCAAAATGAAAATAGTAAAAATCCTTTAAATTCGCAAAATCCTTCTTCAAGGCTTCGTGGCCATTTCATTCCCCCATAAAACAAAGCCCAGATTCAGAGAGACTTTCGAACGTCTTCGAATGGGCTGAAAACCTGAACAAAAATTAAGACCATGGAAGACGTTCGAATTATCGATTTTGCGTAACAATAATTCCAAACAGTTATTAACAGATTACAAATAATAATAAATAATAATAATCATTATTATTATTTTGTTATAATAATAATAATAATAATTATTATTATTATTATTTATTATTATTATTATTTATTATTATTATGATTATTAATTTGTTGATAACTGTTTCGAGTTATTATTACGCAAAATCAATAATTCGAACACCTTCCAAAGTCTGATTTTTTCCAAATTTGTGTCCCATCGGGAAGCGCTCGAAATTCATTCTGAATTCTCTCCGAATCCCGCACTTCCTCGGACGCTACCGCTCGTACTACCTCAATTCGAAAGAATCGTATATAGGAGCAGACGAGCCTCGAGCAAATTGGAGGTGCGCGAATTCAGCTAAACGACAAGACGGCACGGGACAGTTAGAGCGTTGAAACAATCCAGCTTTATCGCGGTGTGATGCTCGCAAATTGGGTGGGGCGAGGGGTGGGGGATGGACTAAGGTCAAACGAAGTGCGCTCGCACCGAGGCAGGCAGGCCGGGCGCAGGTTACGTCCGCGAAACGCAGCGTAAGCGAAATCATGTGAATACCAACCGATTGTCCTATTCCTATGCGCTCGATGCAGCCCGGTGCAGCCTCCGTCGGTCCATTCAAGTAACGAGGCGAGGACCGCGCGCCGGCCCAGCCAGCATCAGCGGCATCGCCAGCGGCAGTCACATAATCTGAGTCACACACGAGGCTCCTCTGAATTGACCACATCCTGTCCCTCGTGTTGTACGACATTAATGTCATTGCCGCATTCGGGCAGGGAGTAGGCAGGGAAATTGACGGAAGAGTCTCGCTGTGGCCTCGCGAAACTCGGCGCGAGATCCGAGACGCCGTCTCGGCGGCGATAACGCCCTAACGCGAGATACTTCGAACAAAAAAAAAGTCATGTCCAATCGTGAAAAGTTTGACGTTTTGCAGCTAATACAACTTTTTTCTCAAAGGATTTCGATGAAATCTTCGGAGTATATTAGCGAGCGTCTGGCGCGAATCTGTTAGGTGAGCATTTTTCTTATCGCTCATCAAACATAGAAGATCGCGACGAAGATTACCATCGACGGGTTGACTAGCAATTTGAGGTCACACGGCAAATAGAGAGGAATCGATGGAGGCTTATCGTTCGCGAAAAGAAACGAATTTCGAGACGCTCGCCTCGGCATCGCGGGTGGACTTTTTCTAAATGCAAATCTTGCCATTTCGAGCGATGATTTTTCTTTTTTTTTTGTTTTTTACGGTCAGCGCGAGATACTCGACGGAGTCTGCATTACCACGGACAGCTCGGTTTTAGGAGCTCGAAGGGAATCCGCTAGCTCACGCTGTGGCCATCTCTCGGTGTCGAGAACGCATCGCGCCAAGTGATGCGGATACATTTTTCAGCGAAAAAAACGAAAAAAAAAAGTACCCGATAAATAGAAAAGTTGGAGTTTACTTTTAGGGATTTTTTTTTTCATTTTCAACGCAGGTGACGAACCGGAGCACTGAAAATGATCGGAAAAATCCCGAAAATAAGAAGGCCTTAAAATACGAAAATGGTAAAATTGGGATTTTTTTCGTTCGAGGTATTTTTTATGCAAGGAAAGGTCAGACTGGTTGAAATGATCTAAAAAAAATTGTTTCCACAAAATTTTCAGGGGGGGCCAATGTTTCAAAGTTGCAACAAAAAAAATGCCCATGCTCTTTTTTTCCAGACATGTGGATTTTTTTTCGATCCCCGAAGATTCGAAAGATCTTCGATAAATCATCGCTACGAACCAAAACAGAATCGATTGGCCGATCGCTTCGTCAAACCGTGGAGACTGCGCAGAGAGATCCAAGAAAATCGCACAATTGTACATTTGAAAACATTTATTCGCTATTTCAGAGAAATCGTCAAACACCGAGCCAATGCTTTATTTTTGCTTTTTTTTTTTTTCTCGCTTTCTTCGAAGACGTTAACAAATTTCGTAATAGGATGAAACACGCTGATTCCTTTAATGCGAGGACTATCGTTGTATCAGCATCGCTCCCGTTAGGACAGAACGTTACACGAAGAGATATTCACGCCATAGGCGAATCGTTCAACTTTTGTACATATTCTCGCTCGTCCAATTTCATTTGGGACGTTTTTTCATGCCTCGGCCCAGCCGCGTTCGTGCTTAAGGGATCCCGCGGTTGGTTTCGCGAACGTCGGGTTCTCTCGGTGAATACGGAAAGATTAGCAAAAGGGATCGACATCAGCTGACATATGTGTGTTTTTCCTTCTTTTCACTTTTTTATTTAATCTATTATCAATAACCGCCAATTATACTATCAACGATCGATGGACCCACGGAATGAATCGCGGTGCGTTTGTCGATCCGTGGACTATACTTGCAGCCGTGAAATCGTGCAACATTGCGACGCGCTCTTTGATTTATTACATTTTATCATTATTATTATTTTCCTTTTTTATTTCTCATAATTTTTTTTTCTCTTTTTTTTCAAGTTTAGCACCGGGCAATCGTCAACGCATCCTCGCGATTTCACGCGCGAGGAAAATCGCGCCTTCTTTATCAATCAAACGCTAAATGAATTATGATAGTTTTATGTACACATAGTTATTATGTGCGCCTATTTACATGCGTCGACTCTCGTATAGGTTCTTGTTTTTTTTTTTTTTTTTTTCTCTCTCTCATTGTGTGTGTGTTTTTTTCTCAAGACAAATGGGCGATGCACATTTGTCTTCGCACCGACGAAAAGCGGCGCGAGTCTGCTCTATGCGATCCTTTATCCTTCGCACGGATCGGCGAGTGGCCGAATATAATCTATTATTTATCTATATCTCATTCTCTTACTTTAGTAAATCGCGGCTGCGTGCCGGATGCGCGTACGTGCAAATATACGTTGTCCATGCCCGCTCGGGGCGAATGGACAACGGGCCCAACATACGCCGTTGGAATGTTTTAGTCGAAGTTAATCAGCGTTCGCGCGCGAGAACGTCTTTCAGTCTCGCGCGACGTAACGTTCCAGAACGAGAACTCAAGGAAATCATCAAAAAGTGATCGGAGCTCCTTAACCGGCTCCGATCGCAACTACCGCTTATCGTACAATACACGCGATTACGAGTTTGTTTATATTAAACATGCATATTTGAGAACGCGAGTCCGCGTTAATCGCCTAGTTTGCCGTTACCTCGAATTTCGATCAGGGTACATCGAAATAATCGACATTCGATTGTTGAGCCAATCGAAGTAATCGATATTTCGACAATCGAGACAGTCGAAACGTTCGATATCTCGATAATCGAGATGGTCGAGACAATCGATATCTCGATAATCGAGATAATCGAAACAATCGATATCTCGACAATCGAAATAATGGATATTACGATGATCGATATTTCGCCGATGAATATTTTGATTATTATCGATACGCTATGCCCGTGATTTGAAGCGCCTCGCGGTTATTATAATCGTGGGTGGGTTATCAACGTTACAATGACGATACGTTTAGTTAATAGTAAGATTATCCATAGTATCAATCGCGAATTTGTGTTCGACGGCGTAATAAAAGTCTTGCTGTGGAATATCGTTATTAAAGTCGTATATCACTGGTTAATACATTGATGCACAATTCTCGTGGTTTGTCGATGTATGGGTCTATATACGCGTGTATGTGTCCGTGTGTACGTGTATCTTCTCGTGATTCTCTCACATTAATTATTTTCTCTTTCGTTATCTCGGTTTTTGCGTGTTTTTTTCCTTTTTTTTTGTAATTTTTCTTTTTTTTCCATTTTCTCTCCTTTATTTGCACAAATGTTTTATTTATTTGATTGCGCGCGAAGCGCCAACGATCGTAATTAAACATTAGTTAAGTAACCGTATCGTGCGGGAGTGCCTAACGAGTCCCGTACACCTATAATATAAGATAGAATATATCTACGATGGATTACAACGGCATCTCGGCCCGATAGTTTATGTAATTTAATTAATTATATCATTAACGATCGATCGGACTCGAAGCTGAGCACACGCCGCGAGCAGCTTTTCTCTTCTCCTTCTCTTGCTCTTCGCGTAGATCCATTTAAGCACGATCGCCTGGACTGATCTCGAGAATATTTGAACATTCTGAAAAATCCTCTTTTTCTCACACTCTCGCTCTTATCTTTCACGCGCACTCGAACGTTCAATTGTTTTTTTTTTGTTTTTTTTTTTTTTTATGTCTCTCTCTCTCTCTCTCTCTCGCTCTCGGCACACGCACTCACATTCATTCGCGCACCTTAATCCTTCTCTCATTTTTTAATACTTCAACAACGTTAGATGTCCATTATTAGAAACAGCTCATCTATAATGATGAATATAATTCGCTCTCAATCCGTTCGTCCTTGCGGCGTTTCACAATAAATATAATAACACTATAATAATCAATTAAATACGTTATGCCGTTAACGCGTGTTTTTTTAAAATTATTTTCTTCTTCTTCTTCTTTTCTTCAAGTGGCTTCCTCTTCGCTTTATTTAATTTCATTTAAATTTCGTTTATCGCAAACGTTCTAATTCGCCCCTTCGCGCCTCGTCCCGACGACGCTTCGACGGCCCGATGAACTATTTTTCTTTCTCTCTTTTCCTTTCCTATGTTCGATCGTTCGCGCGATCGTGTCGAGCGATAAATATAGCGTTTAAAATTAGAACAATCAATGGATAATGCGTTAATCAATGGAATACGGTGCCGCCGATGAGAAACGCGCGCCCAACGCTTCTCGCGCGTTCGCGAGATCTTCTCGCGGGCCGCGAGACGAGGATCTCTTCGAGATTTCAGTTCTTTTCCGAGGGATCGATCGCTCGCGAGAGGATGCGCGTGAAACCACGCCGGGCGCCGATCACTTTTCCCGCTGTGTGTCTTTTTTTTGCATTAATTTTTTTGTTTTTTTTTTTTTACTATTATCGTTGCTTGCCAATGGTCGAGTGTTTCGTTTGTTATCTCACTTTTCATTCGTCGCTTTCGTTCAAAATTCTCGAATTGGCCGCGGACTAGAAACTCCTCGACGCGGAACGGTCGACACGACCGAGCCCCTCTAAAAGTACCTATGGATTCGACTATGATACGACTGCGTGTACTACAGTACTAATATATCGATACGGTACAATATAATCGTAAACATTTTTTTTTTTTTTTTTTTTCGTATAATGATCATATACGCATATCACTAGGCTGCAGAATAAATCCTCTCGCGCGCTTGTCTCGATCGGATCTCGAAGTCCGGTTCTCGTCGCTCCGTCTCCTTCGCGCGGGTTCGCGTATACGCTTTCGCAGTATTTGTCGTCTTGTACACTTTCTCGTTTCTTTTTCCCGGCTACTCGCCGTTTTTTTTCTCGATTCGCGCGCAGAGTTTCGGTAAGTACTTTGCCGGATCTTGGATCCATCGCGTCGGGCGATAACTAATATGGTTTTTTCGCGAAAGTCCTAGTTTTTCGCGGACTAAATCAATCGATCGGCCGACGGGAGCCGTTTTTCTTTAAGGGCACGAGGCACAGACTCGGTCGGTAACATCGCTTTTCCTATTTTTTTTCGATGTCCTCGCCCTCGGGAAGAGAACATAATTATGATGTTCACTGTAATCATTGTAATAATTAATATAATTAATTAATTATAATTATGAAATAATAATAATAATAATAATAATAATAATTATTATTATTATGTTATTAATAATTCCAATTATAATATTCACTATAATTTTAGTATCTCGGGGTCACGAAAGACTTATCGAAATAGTTAATACACCTGAAAAAATGATAGCCATTATAGTAATCATTGCTGTAATTCCATTAACTGTTCTGGACAAATCCTTCGTGTCCTCGAAATAAAATTATAGTGAACTATTATAATGATTACAGTGAATATTGCGATTACGTTTTCTCGGTACTGACCGAAATCGAATCAGGTTTTCGTAGTCGCAGACGCGTGAAAGCCCGATTGGCTTTCCGACGACCGAGCAGCCGACGAAAATAGGAAAGGCGAATTTTTACCATCGGAGCGAATCTCATTGCCTTAAATCCTACCGCGCTCTCGTCGTTCTCATTCATTTGTTATTCTCTCGTCTTCTTTTTTTCCTCGCTAGTTTACGCAAACGATTAACGACAGAAATCACGCAAACATTCCATCAACACAATGCTCGTAAAATAATAATCACAGAAGAGGCGTAATCTTCCGTCGTCGAACGATTTTCTCTTCGTTTTTTTTTTTTTTGGTTTCTCGACAGTGATATATTTCTTTTTTTCTACGTCTCTTCGAGGCAACACCGACCACCCCGCTGTTCCATTTTTCAACTTAAAGTCGACAATGAGCTTGAGCTTTAATTACATAGCGCGAGTGATTCATCTTTGACGAGCGAGAGAGAGAGAGAGAGAGAGAGTTTTATTTGAACGTGTTTCCTCGCTCTTTGTGCAGTGCTTGATCCGAGTGAATGTCCCTCCATGTGTCTCTTTTATTTATACTATTTCTATTCTTCTCACCCCCCGTTTGTTCGTCTCTTCGAGCAGTTCTCTCATTTTTCGCCTTTTTTGTGCTCCCCGATTCGCTTTTTTTTGCTTATAGCGCGTGTTTAGTGCTTCTGTGTGAGTCTGTTGTGTGCGGGGAGAGAGAGAGTGTTTTATTGTTCTCGCAGCCCGGAAGATTAATCCCGGAGTCGTCCGTTCCGGATGATGCTGGCAGTCGAGACGACTATAAAGTGTTTTTTCTTTTGTTTTGCTTTTAAGATTTATTTGTCTTTGAACTTACGATCGTGAGAAGGGCATCCCGGATAAGACGCGAGATCGCGGCAGCTTTTTTTCAAGTTTTCTCG
Source organism: Ischnus inquisitorius (assembly GCA_963924025.1). Lineage (NCBI taxonomy): Eukaryota > Metazoa > Arthropoda > Insecta > Hymenoptera > Ichneumonidae > Ischnus > Ischnus inquisitorius. The sequence goes on from OZ001249.1 coordinate 3,970,756, forward strand.
ATGATTATCGTCAATGAAACGACGGAGAAGAAATTACAGGAGGCAAACCGATAGACGTGAAGGCGAGCACGGGAGGTTCTAGCGTTATGCCGCGAGCGAGCGTGTTCTTTTGGAGTGATTAGCGTTCGTTTGTGTTTTCGTGTTTTTCTTTCTTTGCTTTTTTCGAATTTGAAACAGAGGGTGGTCGGTGCGAGGCTTCCCGCCGACGGGGCTGCCTCCGAGAGAAACACGCTTTCGATTCTGTTGGTAAAATGATCTTTCTGCTGTTGCGCAAATTCTTTTTTTGTTTTTTTTTGTTTTTTTTTGTTTTTCGTGGCTCTTCTTAGAGGACTTAATCGACCATGAGCTCGAAATGGACGGAGCCGCGCCTGTCGGCTCTGTCGTGGACGATGTTGCGAGCCCACGCTTTGCACTCGATGTTGATCAGCACGTTACCTAAACGAGAAAAGCATCGATTATTTCTATTTATTTATAGTTAGTTAATGATATTGAAAAATGTATAATAATATATTCATAAATATTGAAATATAATAAAGATTATTAATATCAATTTCTAGTCTTTTTTTGAGAAGTAACTTGGTTTTTTTTTTTTTTTTTTAATGGAATCTATTGTTTTTTTTCACTCACGCGCAGGATTCTCGAACCATACGGCGACAAGAGGACTCAGATATCCGGGTGTATTTTTGTACGGGAAATAGTATCCGGGAAAGCCGGCCTTTGGATAAAATTGTACGGGGCCCATGTTGTCGATATCGGCCGGATTCTCGCCCTCGCACGAGACCCAGATTTTCTGAATTCCGTTCAGATACTCCCGCGATCCGGTCTTGGCCTTCATTATGTTGTCCTTAATGTTCGCGGGCATGTTGTCCGGAAGCGTGTCCGTGTAGTTCCAGAATTCCGGCTGCCATCCGAAGATCTTTAAAGAAAGAAATCCAGAAAAATTATTATATTGAAAGGTTTTTTGTAGATTTTTTTTTTTTTTTCCAAATTGGAAATTTGCTTACCTTATTGAGCTTGAGGAAAATACAAGGTCGTCCCGCGTCGTACGTGTAGTGATTTCTCGATAAGCAAGGTCCGAACTTCTCGAGATCGACGTCGCAAGATTTTCCGGGCGGCAGCGGTGCCTGACCGTCCTCGCAGGGCACTCTGTGCTCGTGGCCAGAACCCACCGGTGATCCCGTCGCCGGCGGCTTGTAGACTAACGATCGTAATTATGTTAATTGTTTTTTTTCGGAAATTCTCGATGCAACAAATTTTTTTTTTTTCAAATATAACACATATTTGTTTACTTTTTTAATATAGAAAAAAAATGTTTCAATTTTTTAATGTAACAATTTTTTTTTTTTCAATTTTTTAATATAAGAAATATTTTGTTATTTGAGCGATAAGCAAAAAATGAAAAGATAAAAACGCCCGATTCGTTACCTTCGAGGAATTTGTCGAGGGCCGCGACCCAGTGAGCATAATTTCCCTTGTCGGATGTCTTGTACCAGATGAGAGTCGACTCGACGTTGCTGTCTGGGGGCATAGGTCGGAAGCCAAGACCGGGATTACTGCCGATCAAGGAAGCGTCCATTTGCCACTTCGGGGCGGTGTAATCGAGGGTCTGATAAAATACTGCGAGCATCACGCCGAAGAAGGCCGTCAAAACTCCGTAGAAAATCACGTAAAACAGCAAGATCTTGGCTGCGAATGAAAAAATAATTTTTTTTTATTATTCCACAATTAATTAGTAACTAAATTTAATTCAAAAAAGTTAAGGTACCGGGTAATTTGTTAAACAATTAATTTTTTCATTAATTTGTTGAACAATTAATTTTTTCATTAATTTGTTGAACAATTAATTTTTTCATTAATTTGTTAATAACAATACATTTTTTCATTAATTTTTTAATAACAATCTGGAATTATTATCATGTGGCAATCTGCAGATTGCAGTCCAGAGACTGAAAGGGTGGGGAAGGGGAGGTTTGCCGGAAGCGATCGGTGCGCATGAACGGCGCAGTCGTCGCGAAGCGCCGTCGGCGAGTCGTGCCGCTGGCCCGTTTCGCTCGCTCGGTACCACTCGCGACGGCGGCGGAGAGCGCCCGGCGAATCGATCTGCGACGAGACGATGTTCAAACGAGACCGAGATTGGCCAAGAAATCTCGGCCCTCGTAACGCGTTATATCATCCAACAAACTCGGCACTTTTCTAGCGCTAAAGCCTCGAGGATTCGCCGATGGGGCACAACAAATTCCTGGAAAACTTCCGGACGAACCCGAAATTGCAATTTTTCTACATTTTTCTCGTCTCGAAAAAGATCGAAATTTCTTCCATCATCCTTCGATTCTCGCCATTTCTCGCGAAAAAAATCCATCGGAGCGGTCACCCATCCAAGTACCGTCCGCGAGCAACTGTGCTTGACTCGACCGATCGCCGAAGCCGCGCGCCGGCCGCGGGTCCACCGTCGGTGAACGTTTTGAAATATTTTTTTTTCGCAACTCGAGAACCGCGCGCGTTTGTCACTGATATATCGAGATCTCGCGTACGAGAAACGCACGAGGAACGTAACAATTATGATACGCTGACTAATTGGCCTGAATTGATACTGAGTAAGTCGAACGGTGCGCGGGGCCTCTCGTTGAAAACGCCGACGATACAACGAAAGAAACGTCGGCTGGTTGGCCCCGACCGAACGCCGAGCTCGGAAGAGTCTTCCCTGTCGTTATGGACACCGCGGATCAAACGATTCCGCTCGATGATATAACGAAAACGCGATTCTCGACCGCTGGAAGGCGAAACTTCGAAATCGCGATCGTTCGTTAACTCGATCGATTTTTAAAAAAATGGATTTTGTAATTTTTTTCGTTTTTTAGGAAATGTTATTGTTCATCGATTTTTCATAACGAGCCGAAGATGCCTAAAAATCTTGTCTTTTTTTTTTAACGCCACTCGAACCAATCCCATCGGCCGTCTTCGCGTTCGCGTAACTCGTCTCGTTAAACGCACGACCATCTCGTTAAATTGCTATTGCAAGCGTGTATCGTTAAGGCATTATATTTAGTAACGTTTAAGCGAAGCCTCGTCGTCGAACGAGATCGATGCTTTGCCTCGAGCCTCTGACGCCACGCGCTTGGAGGCGCAATATTTCTTTTTTTTTTTTTCGAATTTATTCATCGACGTGCATCGCGAGCGAACTCACACTTGACATTCATGTCGAACGTTTTGCGCGCCATAAAAATCGATTTATCGAGACGCGCAGGTCTTAACCAATCCATATCGACGCCTTGTTCGATCGGCGATATGCGTGTTGAAATTTGTTAAAAATTCCATTTTTTAAAAAGTTTTTTGAACCATATACTATAATAATAATAATAATAATAATAATAATAATAATAATAATAATAATGGGAATATACAATATAATAATAAATAAAAGATTTTGAAAAATCAATGAGAATCGAAACCCAAAAAGATTCAACTAAAAAAAAAATTCACTCCAAAAAACCAATTTGGATTTATAAACAAAAAAATATTTTGATAAATTAAGTCCATTGACCCGGAGGGATTCTGAATTGTTTCTAAATAGCGCAAATAAAAATGTCAGGTCGAGAAACGATGATGAGCGTTCGAGCGAGAAGAGTCCAAGTCACGTCGGCGGTGCGAGATATGCCTGGTCGAAGCTTCCGGGAGGGATGGACAAGGCCAAAAGGGTCACACGAGAGAGAGCCGCACGCCCAACGAAAGGCTTCCTTCGGCTCGGGAAGCGCCGGTGTCGTCCGAGCGAAGAAAAAAAGAAAGAAAAAAGTCATACAGACTCGCAGTCTGGCGACGCATCCGCGGCCGCAACGTCCGAGCTGCGCCCCCCTCGAATGATCGTCGATGAAAACGCATGAATAATCGAGGCCGTCTAGCTCGAAAAAAATGCACCCCTGCGAGAATCCTTCTCGCCGCCGAACGAACGATATATTTATTTCTTTCTTTCCACGAACGAAAATGCGAGCGGCGCGGCCGTAGCGAGTTAATAGTGCTACGACCCCGATAGTCGTAGTGCAGGGGTAGGTTATTGATCCCCAACGGAGCGTGAGTTTCTTCTCACCCCTCCCTCGAAGCCCCTTCGACCCTCCCATCTCCGGCACAAATATCCGCATTGTGTCGTTACACTATTTCCCCGACACTCGAACGGGCTGCATTAATAAAACTTGCTCGCGGAGATAGCCGTTCCAATCTCGCCGGCGAAACTCCGTCATTTTCGTTTCGAATATCTCGGTCATAGCGCCAATCGAGCAAAGCGAATTTGCACGATATGGGGCAGGTCGCGTAATGAAAAATGGGTTGAAAACGAAAAATCGAAAAATTCAACTTTGCTCGAAATAGATTCAACCTTCGGAACTTTAATGGAGTTGAAGAACCGGGTCATGGAATTTTTTTCGGCAAGTTTTTTTTGCCGCTGGAAAAAAATCATTTTTTGGGCCCGAAGCTAAAAATATCATTGTTAGGATGACGAATTAATCGTACTAATTGTCCCGGTCTCGGCGGAGCTCGGGCTCGTTCTCTGGCTTTGGTGCAACGTCGGCGTTCAAGGCGACTCTACAGTCCTTGGCGATACCTCACCTGTAACCCCCCCGCAGGCCTCTACACCCTCGCTTCTACGTCACTGGGTTATAGCGAGCCTCGCGCTCTCTCATCCTTCTCATCGATCGTCTCCGACACCTGAATTTTCTAGGACCCTGTAGCGTCGTTCAGCCAGGCTTCTATTTCTTTCTGATCCGAAAAAAAAATTGTCAATCGTCCGGAGAGTAGCGGAATTTCAGCGGGGTCGATCGACGAATCGACGATCGAGAGCCAATTTTTTCCGAGCCCAACCACCCCGAAAGGTTAATCGAATAAAATGATATAAAAAAAAATTCAGAAATTATACCGAAATCCATCATAATATCATCGAGTCTCGACGATAATCAAACTTTTACTTTCGCGTTTCGAAAAAGAATAAAAAATTATCGAATGAAATAAAGCGAATTTTGATTAGGATTAATTAACGAATCGATGAGAATAAATTATTCCCGTGCCTCGAAAAATCAACCGAGCAGTCATTTTGAGAGAAAAATTCAATGAATACAATAAATATAATTGGCAAAACTTCTACCTGCTCCAAAAAATTCTAAAACTGGGTAATCGATCGCGGCAGTGAAATTTTATCGGGGTCATTTAACGAATCGACGCGTCTCGACGCCCAATAATTTCTGAGTCTAATTACTTCGAAAGGTCAATCGAATAGAAGCATTGAAAAAAAATTGATAATCATAATGAAAAAAAAAAAAATAATAATAATGATAATAACGATAATCGGCGGATACTCGAAAACACGCAAAAAAGAAGAACCCTTCGATGATAATTGTTTTTTTTTTCGCGATCGATGCGTGAGAAGACGCGGAAAGTGTTACGTATCCCTTCCGTGAGCGCCGAATGTTAGAGCTCGCTATTATGCACGCAACAAACATGAATGACCTAGTTTCGCCGTTGGTATACCGAAACACCGCGGAAAGGCTTCGGGACAGACGCGTTCTCGGTTTGTCCCGAATTTATCGGAGACTCGCCGGGACGATCGATGGGTAGGAATTCCGGAATCGTTCGACGAATCGTCGTCCTTCGAAGGACGTTGATAACCGAATCGGAGTAATTTTATCCGCGGGCGATCTCTCGACGATTAAACCGATACGGGACATTTTTCGAGCGGCTTCAATTTTTTTTGAGCGGCTCGAAATTTTTTGCTGTAAGCGAGAGAGAGAGAGAGAGGCGCAAGGGCGTGATGTGGCCCGCGAAGCGGCGTGAGAAATTGGAACGCAGCTCGCGACGGCGTCGAGGAGTCTGTGGGTAACAGCGCGCCGACTAGCACAGACGTTTTATTGATTAGGAGGGCGAGATCGATCGAGCCAACCGAGAAGGTATAACGTCGCGTTGCACACCCTCGCGAACGGACATCTGCAAGGAATAAATCGTATTTTTCTTTTTTTCCCCAGAGCTGCGCCGATGCCCGATCGCGAGCCTCCGCGGCTCGTTACGTCAACGCCGGAACGGATCGCTCGCCAAGGCTGAAGACGAGCCACGACAACTCCGGAGAGAGGACAAACTCGAGGGAGAGGCAACACAGCAACCTTTCTTTGCCTTCAGCCAATATCAAGAGAACTAAATGCTCTCGAAAGTAATTGACAAAAACGAGTCAATTAAGAATAGACCTTTTTTTGCCTCGCGAAGAATTTTGAAAAGCTTCCCTAAAAATATGTTTTACAAAAAAAATCAATGCCTCACAATTTTTAGAAAGTTTAAATTAATTTTTTTCAAGGAGGGGTTTGTTTTAGCGACTTCCGCCGGAAGGCAGACTTATTGATTTTTCTGAATCGCTCCCCCTCTCGAAGAATCGGCTCGAAAACAAAAATGGAATGAAATTCAGATTCGGAAGACGAGAAAAATGAAACTGGAATTTGAGAGAGAACAGAAATGTGTTTCGAAAACAGAAGCTGCGAGCAATAAATTCGTTTTCGGTCGTGCAGCCGAACGTCATGGGCGTAGCAACCGAGAAAGATTTTCCGCTGACGAGTCGGGGGGGGGAGGTCGAGGGGCGGGGAGGATGGGGCGTTTATCGATTGCGCGCTCGCCGGGAGGGATGAATTCGGATAAACGTGAAAAAGAAAAGGAAATAAAGCAAATAGCGCATTTAACGCAAACTCAATAACGCGAGTCGCCCAAAGAGGATTAGCGAACTCCGTCTTACCATTGAAACTTGCATGATGTGAAAAAAAAATCCTTTTTTTTTTTTGGTCGAATTTCGGTTTGATGAAAAAAAGATGTTGGAATAATTTGACTCACCCCAACTGGCGCCAGTGCGGCCCATGAATTGTCCGGTCTCCGAGTTCCAGAGGAAGATCCTGAAGCCCTCCCATTTTCCGAGCTTCGGCGGAGGGCTGTAATACTGCTCGACCTTATTCTTGTCATCCATCGTCGATTCGTTCCGTTTCTTCCTCTCCCACGAAGCTTCTTATTCCGCTTCTCGTTGCGAACAAAAAAAAAACGAAATCCCGTAAAATCCAACGAAATCAAACTCGTTGACCTTTGTTTTTTTTTTAATATTTATTATTAATCTATTTATCCGTATGCAATTTAGTTTGATTGAATGTTCTTTTTTTTCTTTTTTCAGAATTTCTCGACGTGAGTCTCGACGGTGAGACGCGTTCGGGAACTCTGCCGCGATCGTGCAGCTACGCGGGCGAGGACGCAAAGAAGGATTCTCGTTTACGTACCAACCGTACCCTCGTTCGTGCTCCGCTTCTCTCCGCTCGGCTCTCTAGTCCGGCCAAGGGATGAATATTGAGCGATCGAACACAGAGGAACCCCCAGACCGGTGGAGCTTCGCGACCCCGCTTCGCGTGCGCAAACTCCGGGCTCGAATTTTCCACCAGCAAGCGTCGAGCACGAAAGCCCCTCCACGTAACGACGCGGGGAGAGAGAGAGAGAGAGAAGCAGAAGAGAAGGCACGGATCGCCGTCGTCGAACGTTCACGATTCCCACCACCGCTCTCCGCAACCCCACTTATGTGTTCACCCTCGTTTTTTTTCAGTTATTTTTTTTTTTCGTTTCGACTCACTCTTGCTCAGCGCATCTGCGATGTTCGATCGGCTCGATATTACGTCTTACCGTCGAGGCTTTTGCTCGCTCTTTGTCCTTTTTTTCTATACCTTCTGTTTTCCTTTTTTCTTCAATAGCAAACGTTTAAACTCGAGTATTTCGCTCTATGTTCGTTTGCAACGACGCGGATAAGATTCCGAAGGAATGGACTGGTTCGGCATTATTCGCATTTGCGCGACGGACCTTTTCGTTTGCTACGAGTCGCGATCGAACGTCGGGCTTCGGACTGACATCGGGCGTACGAGCGCGCGTTCGACGAGGCGGCTTCGCTCGGCTCGCGGCCACTCGGACGAGACGCACGAGCTCGCGACGCTTCCTCTCCGCGTTTCGTCACAATCTTTTGAGTTTGTCCCACTGCCGACCGGAGATTGCGGTGACCCTTTCTGATAATGGGCAAACCGTCGATGCGAAAGTGCGCTTGTCGTTCCGTAAACTAGCGTCTGCGATGCCTCGTCGAGCATAATAACTTTCACGAGAAACTCGAGAAAAACGTAACAATCGATATGACGGGTTTTTTTCGGATTTTTATCGCACCGAAGAGGTTTCGAAATTCGCTTCAAATCGCACGCTCGGCCGCTGGTACTACCTTAAATACGGGTCAAAACGCAAAAAGGGATCAATAAAATAAATAAGATTTCTCGCATATTGGTTGGTAACGGTTTTTTTTTTTTTTTTTTTTTTATTAAATATCTTATTACAGGAGGTTAAAATATGTATAATGCTTTCAGATAACAGAATTTACAAATATATCTCAATATTTTCCATATATATATAGTGTGTATATACACATCACATGTTTGTATGTAAACTTTTTTTTTCTTTTCATTTTTTTTCTTGTTTTTATACTTTTAATATGTACATGACCTAGAGTGGCACAAACCCGCACACATTGTTTTTCATTTTTCTTCTTATTTATTTATTAGTAATATTTTTTTAAATCCAACCATTAATTCATTCCTTATTAAATTAAGCTGTAAGCACAAAATTCGTTTTCTCAAGCAATCCTCAAACGAGTCTTGGACAATCATCAACGCAAGTAATTTTTTCGTTTTTCGTTTTCCTTTCGTTTTTTTTTTTCTTTGTTTCTCGTAATGTACAATTTTTTGTTTGTTCAAAGTTTCTTTTCGTTAATATTCATTCGTGGACTCACAACAGACATACCGAGGCGATCGCTCGGGATCGCCGGACTCCTCGGGCTCGCGCGAATCCGTCGCGCCGCACCGAGTTCGGTTCGGCGGACGAGTTGAACTTTGAATAAATCTCATTTGCTTCCACTCACTCGTTACCGTCTCGTAGCATTTGTGATCACTCGTAGTTTTTTGCTTTTCGTTTTTTGTGATTTTTTTTCGTTTCTTGGTTTTTTTGTTTTGTTTTTTTAAGCACATATTGTCTCCATCGTCTTTAACGAGCGTGACGAGCTCGTCACTCATTCGCCACTCACAACGCACGCAACAATTCTCCTCGACTCATTCTTCCTCTTACTACGGTTAGCCGCCTCTAAATGGCTCGAGCCCGCAAATCAAACCCGAAAGATCGCAATTCTTTACTCTCGACATCGTACGACAAAAAAAAACGAATATATGACAATGAAAAATCAACGAACAGAGACAAAGATTCAAGATCGTTTCACTCACGGAGACTGTTTCACGAGTCGCGAAAAAAAAATGAAAAAAAAAAAAAAAACAAAGTACACTGTAAGTCACTTATTGCCGACGAAAAAAGAAGAAAAACGATATGGACATATATAGATGACTCGCCTCTCTCGATCAACCCGATGGCTTCATTCTTCGATAAACATTCATTTCACTCGGGAGGGGGACACACAAAACGAAATTTCAAAAAATCGTGCTCGCTCTCGAGCCCCTTTTTTTCGCCTCACCGCCCATTCGCATTACCCACTTCTCGCCTTACTATCACGATTTTGGTGTATCGTTACTATTATTATTTTTTCTTCATTTCCTTCTTTTTACAATTATTTTCATCCCCTATTCACTATTAAATCTCTCTCAGCCCCCGCCCACGTTCTCTTATTATCTCTGCCGCGAGTGATATGGTTCTGTAACGTCTTCATTTTCTTTTCTTTTCTCTTTTTTTTTGATTATTTTCCATTTTTCCTAAGCATTAATACTGATTTGATCAAGTGAATTTGAACTCTTCAAAATATTCGGGATTCTCACGTTAACGAGCCCACTTTAGTTTATTTTCTCCTTATTGTACGGCCGTTGGGCGCCTCGCGAAGGATCGTTTCCGCTGACGCGACGATACGAGAGCGTTTGAGCATATTTTTTTTTGGATTTCAACTTTTTCACTTTTCATTCGACAAGGAAAATTGTGATTCGTTTTCGTTTTTTGTGCGTTTTTCAATTCGTCGAAACTAATGAACGGAATTGCGATAGATTGCGAATGAATTGTTTAGAATAAATATCTTCCGTTCAGCGGAAACTCCTTTCGAAGCTCGACAAGCGAAAAGTTCACTCTCGTTCGCGCGCCTCAGGCTCTGACGATTTTTCAACGGCGACAGTCGAATTCGCAACCGGAGAATAAATCCGGTCGCGAGTTCAACACGCGATCGCAATGAATCTCAATGTTCGGACGTATACACTCTTTTTTTTCTTTTTTTTTTGCATCACCGCACAGCTTCTTCGATTTCGATGTAGACTTATCAACGTAACAATTTCTTGGCTGTTTTTTATGTATATAATACGAATTCATCGGGTCGTCCCGCGTTCGAACACTATAATTAGAAATATCGTAGACTTAAGCGACGACGCACGAGAAAAAGCGCGAATCCCCCCTCGCCCTGAAAATGCCTCAAGAAAAGGGGGCCAGCCGATCTTTTTTTTTCGCTCAACGCATCGGAGTACCTCGCCGAATTTTATCTTACAGTCTATCATTAATTCGCTCATATTCCTGTGATTTTTCTTTACATTTAGAATTAACAAAGGTTCGCCGTAGGAACTCGAGAGTTGTTTTTTAATTTTTGTTCTTTCATTTTTTTCTCCCGAAGCTCCACGATCGGTACGTCTCTGTGTGAGTGCTTTTTTTCCCGCGTGAAGCGTCTTTTTATTTTCAAGTAACAATGACCATTCTGGAAGAGAAAAAAAATGATAGTTACCAGTATCACACGTGACTAGTTTGCGACAGCGTTGATCCCCTCGCCCGACACACAGAGATTCGGTCCCGACGCGATCCGAACTCCCCCATTCCCGCCCTCTACTCCCGAATTGACTCTCGTGGCGAATTTTTCTCCGGACTCGTGAAAAAAAAGAAGGAAATACGATAAAGACGAATCGATTAAATTACATCCCTCGAGATGCGTGATTATCCTAATCAGACGAGTGCGCACATTGATCACGGACGAGATCGTTGATCGCAATTAATTCAATGATAATAAGCGCTTTTCGTTGTACGACAGAATCCCGTCCCGTTTCATTTCGTTACGAGTCCAATTGTTGGATTTAATTAAGCTTGCGCCAGCGCTCGACTTTCGTCGCGTTTGCGTGAGATTCAAAGAAAACTTCCGCATGGGATAAAAATTTGAGAAACACTCAGGCATGTGAAAAGCTGCTGAAAAGATTGAGTACGCATAAAACAATGTCAAAATGTTGTTAACAAATCGATTAAAAAACAAGTGTTCAGCCAATCGTCCGGCAACTTAATTTTTTTTTTAATAATTCGTTAATTTTTCTGAAAACTTAGAAATTATTTAAGAATTTTCTCTAATTGAAAATTGCATTGTCTTCAGACAAATCGACCGCAAACAAACGCGAATTTCAATAATCTGAGCAATTTTTTTTTCATTAATTTGTTAACAACATTTCGATATTATTATTGTGAGAACTAAATATTTTTAACCGTTTCCAAATGCCTGATTTCTTTCGTATTTTGATCACATTGGAAATTGTTCAATCTCTTTGAATTTCACGAAAATGCGATCAAGGTCAGAATGTACGCTCGTATTGCCTTAGCGATGAAACAAAAAAAATGCGAAAAAAATTGATTTCGAATTGAAAACGTCGGCCTCTGACTAGCTGCCCCAAACGACAGACCAAACTCGAAAATCGTCCGAGGAGCGCGGAGGCTCGCGCGCGTGCGAATCGATTGGAATTTCGATGGCTGAGCCCGCAATTTCCCACTCGATACGCCTCTCGTCCGCTATCGTTCAGTTTTTCTTTTGTCTCGGTACTTATTAGGTACTTGGCGTGTCTATTTACACATTGTCGGTTTCTTATTCGTTTCTTTTTCTCTTCCTATCACTCATCTGTCTCTCTCGCTCAAACTCGCTACAACTTATGCGGAAAGAAAAGAATGAATTCCTTCGATCCCGGTTGATCCGCGAAATCGAAGTTTCAATTAATTCCTCGAGTAAATGCAGCCGCGGCCGGAGAATCTCGATTCTCTCTCGGATTTCCCCGACCGCTGCGGAAAACAGAAAACAAACATCGGCTAGCTATGGGAATTCCTAAACACTTTTTTCCGTCCTACGAGTTTCATGGCTCTCGAGCCTGCTTCAAAAGTGTGTTTTTCCCGTTTTTTTTTCAAAGAGGGACGATCGATAAAAGGGGCTTCGTATAAAATTGCTTAAGTTGCACACGTGATTGCCTGACTACTACAAATATAATGAGAGTAATTCTTGCCTAGGGGCTAATCGACAAATTTATCGAGTGAGTGATGAGCAGAATATCTTTCATTTTTTTTTTTTGGGTTTTTTCTTTCTTTTGTTTGTGTTTTTTTTCGTTTTCCTTTTTTTTCTTGAAATTTTTCACACACGCACGGCAGCTAGATAATCGAACACTTATGGTTTTCTTTCCTCGTCGCAAAACGCAAAAAATTGTAAACGTATATATATATAATATATTTATGTACACACATATATATTCTATATATATATATATATATATATGTACAAGTGAAAAAACTCGATAATCGCGGCGGTTTGTTAACGGTAAATAGTAAAGGGAGATAGTAGTCGTAATAGTAATAGTATCGTAGTAGTAAGTAGTCGAACGATCGCGCCACTTCCGGAGGCCGCAACGCTCCCGGAGTTCCGGCTCTCGTTATTGTTATTGCTAAACGCTAAAACAAAAGACTGCGGTTATCGGAGCGCTTCGAGTGGCCGATATTCGGGGACGGGGCACGGGGGGTTTGGGTGGGAAGTTAAACGTTCGAAAAAGACGCAAGCAATCCCTAAACACAAGTTTCCTCAAAATGGCCTTAAATAGATCCTAAAAACAGATAATAATATCAGTATTCCGTTATGCCTTTGTACACGACGCTATTTTTTTTTTTGTTATATATATATATATTTGTATTTTTTTTTGTTTATTATTACTTTTTTCATTAATCATCTTTGCCTTTCAATAATTATATTAATAATAATCGCTATCATAAATAACTTGTAAAAAGTATACCTGGTACCGTGAACTGTGAAACGTCTCCTTTAAAAAAATCCTTCTCGTGAATATACGGGTAATCTATAAAAGTCACCGAAAGTCTGCACGTTGAACGGTTGTCGGCTTTTGATTGGTTCTTAGGCTCGAGCGTGTTGACGACGGTTGCTGTCGATTCGGGATAATTACGATAATGCTGCTGCTGCTGATGATGATGGTGATGATGATGGTGCTGATGATGATGTTGCTGCTGTTGCCGATAGTGATAACTCTGACGATGGCTCTGAGCGTGACGATTAATTGTCCGAGAATTATTCTGACGATGAAAGTGAGAGTAACTAATGGCAGGGGATCACTTGTCGGAACTCGGACACTCTCCGGGCTGTTTCATTGTCGTGTAGTCTAATCTATAGGGAGCTGAAAAACAAAGCGAAAAACAATATTGATAACGGCGCAACGTGAGATCGTGTAAAATGTAATAAATGCGTCGTGTTTCGCTTGTTCAAAGAGAAAGCTTAGTTTACTTTTAAAAGAAAAAAAACGGGATTTTCGAGAAACCGAGCCCGAAGCCTAGACGTGACGCGAAACGTGCGATTGTACTCCCAATCGCTGATAAGGAACGCACCTCTTTTGGCGATTTCCTCCATCGTTTGTTCTTTGCAATCGACGGCGAGATGGCTCGGACTACCGCAATTGTAGCACGAGATCTTGGGTTGGACGGCAGGTGTGTAGGTCACCACCGGCGTGGATGACATGTACGATTGTGGCGGTGCGGCTACAGCCGGCGGTGGAGGCGTGCCCCCTGGTCCCGGTTGTCCCGGATACTGATACATCATCTCGCCGTTCGGTTGGTAGGTCGCCTGATAGGTGGGTCGTGCGTAAGCGGCGTGGGAGAAGTTCGAGTACATGCCGGTGCTCGGTCTCAGAGCTGGGAAATGAGCGTGATGAGGTAGAAAGGCGACCGCCGGCGACGGGGTCGGCGGCGCGGCGAACGTTACGCAATGCTGTATGTTCGGTGGTCCACCGCAATTGTTACCGCCGCCGCTGCTGTTCCCGTTACCGCCGCCGCTCGCGCCGTTCACCATTTGATTCTTCTGGCGCATAACGTGCGACTGACTCTTCCTCGACTGGTTCCTCGGCCTCTCGGGTATGTGTTGCATCGACTGCGTCGTTTGATGGGCTACAGCCGACGTGGAATGATGCGACGCGGCCGTCGCCGGATGATCCGTCGTCGACGGCGCGGCGTTCGCGTTATCCGCGGCGTTGTTAACCCAAGTTGCGGCCGGCGGTGTCTCCGGAGGCGAACGACTGCCCGTGCTCTCGGAACTGCTGCTCTGCGAACAATGACGACTGCTCTCCGGATCCAATCGGAGAGCCTGCAGCTGTCCGAGGCAGTAGACTTGTTGAGCATTACTTCTGAAACATTGCCAACGAAAGTATAAAGATAACGAAACAAACACGGCACCAATTGCTCTGGCTCACAGCTGAGTCTCTCCGATCGCAGCCTACCAAGTGCCATTTGGAGGAACGCGCGTTTATCATATTTAGCTTCCCCAAGATGCTTTTTTTCGTGATTACTTCGATTGTTAATTTTTTAATAAATTTTTTTTTATTTTGCAAAATCTCTTTCGCGAATCTTACCTCGAGTAGCGAGTGGGCACACTCGCGACTGAAACTGATATACAACCGTAGCACGGAGGATTTTGCGTGGGGTACATCGGCGGCGGCGGATACATCTGCATCGTCGTCGGCTCCAGCGGCGGAATCGTCGGATAACGCCTCATGTTCGGGGGGTTCGAGTGATTGTGCGGATGATGCATCGCCTGCTGTTGCTGTTGCTGCAAAGGTTGCGACAGTTGTTGCTGTTGCGTTTCCTGCAATGGCATCGTTTGACGGGATTTAATACGATTTGTCGCGCTGTGAAATACGGAATCTCTAACTCCTCGTATGACCTGCAAAAGGCATCTCATAAATATAAGGCGACGAGAAAACAAGCGGGAATGATCTTCGGACAATCGCCGCGCGGGCGATAACTTTTGTTTCTCTAATATCTGGAAGAAAAAGATCGCCGAGAGCGGGTCTGAGTGCGGGCTGATGCTGGCAAAGGTGGTTTTGAGGGGGGGGACGGGTTGGTTGAACTTGTGTGTTTATAACTCGTCATGTCGAATTTAAGGATGACTTGGTCAGTACCTCGTTATCGGATTGGTCTACCACCGGATGTGACGCGTTATTGGTACCCTCCAGCTTCTTCTCCATCCCGAGTTGGCTCAAACCGTTGGCAGTCTGGCTTCTGACTATGCTCCTCAGTTGACCTACCGCGTTTGGCGTCAGCCCTATGTCCCTCAGGTCCTCGTCGCTCATTCGCCTAATCTATATTTAGCACGCAATGATTAACGTTCGAACAAACGACAAGGAGCTTAATACTTGGTCGTCCACTATCGATCGTGAACCTTTTTCTTTGCTTTTCTATTATTTTTCGCTTTTCTTTTTCGCATTTATTCGAGTCGAAATGACAAGCGACTCGTCGAAATTGCTTGCAGACTGGAAAACAAAAATACGAGCCACGCAGCTGAAGCTACGTAATTGAAACCGGAGAAACGTAAAGAAAAAAACTTGAACGCGCAACCGGTGTTTCGTCGCCTCGGCCGATTCACGATAGAGAATGCACTCTCTCGACTCACCTCGTTTAACGAAGAATTTTGGAAATTGCCCTTGAAATTCGGCATCTCCTTGCCGAGAGTGTCGCGCAGCGCGTCGCCCGACGTCGACGAGCGCAATCGCGGCGGTGGCGGCGGTTGCTTCGAGGTCGTCATCGTCGACGAGGCCGTCGACGGGTTTTCTATACTGTTGTGACGCGAGTACGCCGAACTCGTGCTCGTTATCGGCGGATGGGACGATCTCGGTGGAAGCAGAGGCGGCGGACCACCCGGAAGACTTCTCGTCGCGCATCCCGCGAGAGGCGGCGGCGGATGATTCGTCGGCACGTTCGTGCTCGAGATGCTCGGCTGACTGTTCGACGCGCTGACCGACGTCGTCAGCGTGTTCGAGGTCGACTGAACTACCTGGGACGACGTTCGCGGCATCGGATTGTTTCGTCGTCCCAGCGGCGAGTTGCTGCGACTCGGCGAGCGCGACTGCGACGGCGAAGACTGCCTACTCACTAACGGAGAGGGAGGATAAGCCAACACGTCGCCCGTGTGATACATCACTTGATTTCCCATCATCACGGGACCTGTCCACGGTGCCATGTGATTCACACCCGGAAAACCGAGATGGAGATACTGCGCGCCCGCCGTCGTTCCCATCGTCATCTGGTCCGGACCCGGAAGACACAGACCCGGCGGCGGCATCGTCAAACCCGGCGGTACGCCGCTCACCATCGCGTTACTTCGCATCGACATATCTCCTAAAAAAAAATCAATTAAACAGGATTAATCGTCAATCGAAAACCAATCAATCGTTTGGGGATAGTGATATGATTTGTTTATCGGCGAAAAATCGTACCACTTTTCCATGCGATTGTTCATTAGTGATTTCCCGATCGGGCGAAAAAAAAAAAGTCAAAGTGTTAAAGATTGTTGAGAGAGTGCAATTTTTTAAAATACGTAGCCATTTTTTACAATTCAACACCGGCCATGCATTAATATTTTCGGACGTGAGAATTGTTTCTACATAATTCGGTCACCTGTATAAACAATCAACCGCATGGGATTTTGTTCATTGATTTTTTTTCACCGATAAAAAAAATTAAAACCTTTTTTCGCAACGAATGGCAAACACGCTCTTGAAGAATGAAAGTGTGAGATAAAAATTGATAACAGTAACAAGACGCAGGCGTATTGCTTGCACTAAAAACTCTCATTTACTTTGTACTTTCGTGTTATATGAAAGCTTTTTATTATTCGCGAAAGATTAGTATCGAAATATGTAAAAGGCTCTTTCTCGTCGATGAACAAATAAACAAATTGGAATAATAAAAATAAAAACTGGAATCAACAGAAATGAATTCCATCTAACGTATTACTGATTTACTATCACTGTTAAAATTTAATTTTTCGCTATGCTGTTTTCATAAAAACGACGATCTTGTTCGATATCTGCACCCGGCTTTCTAATGAAGGAATTTTTAAAAATCATTGATCAGTTGTTTTGTAGAAACTTTACCGTGATAAGTTTGAATCGGTGGCGGTGGCATCGAGCAATTCGCCGGCATCTCGACTCCCGAATCCGTCGAGACCGAGCGATCCGTCGGCATAACGCAGGTTCCAGAACCCTGGGCAAAAAAACAAATATTAAATTCCAACATTTCTTACTTTACATGGTTTTGAGTAAGAGATCCACGAAAAAATTCCCGAATCATTAGAGCCGAAAAAAATGCTGTGGTAATTTAATAATTCGTCCAGGACAAAGAAAAATCGAGAACATTCCAGCATTTTTTTAGGTCAAGAAAAATTCGAGCAAATCTCCGGGACAAGAAAAATTCAAGAAAATTCTAGAATCTTTTCAGGCCAAGAAAAATTCGAGCGAATCTCCGGGACAAGAAAAATTCAAGAAAATACTAGAATATGTCCACAAGAAAAATTCAAGAAAATGTCCAGTTTTTCCAGAATTTCTCAAGCAGTTAGACGCAGCGAGGTAATCAACGAAAACGGCCGAGAAAATATATTACTTGTGCAGTCTTGTAGGACGAATTAACGGCGTTGACGGGCTTGGAAAGATTGCGACTCGCCTCCTCCTCCAGAAGCTTCAGATAGATATTGCCGAATGCGGACTTTTGCTTGAAAGTGAAAGCCGGATGATTGAGAGCCATGGTGTAGAGAAGCAACAGTTCCTCGAGGGGTTGATCGTCCGGCGCGTAGCCGACGTTGTTCAGTATATTGGAGATCTCTTGACTCTCAAGATTCGACAGAATCTTGTGATGAATCAAGGCGCAAGCGTAGTTGCAGGAATGCAACAGCGCCATGTACAGCGCCAATTTCCTTCTCGTGCGCTTGTCGCTGACGCCGAGCGTCGTCAATTCCGCCAGATCCGAAGCGCTGTTGGCGTGATGCTCCGATTCTCGCAGCTCGTTGTAATCGCGCCTTCCTATGTCCTCGACACAGGTGCCGAGGTAACGCACTTCGAACGGCAAGCACATGTTCAGCAACGTGCACATCACATTGATACGTTCATAACTGCGACGAAACAAAACAAAATTCAAAGAAATTATTCAATCTCGTCAAAAAAAGTAAAGCGATAAAAAAAAAATTGAAATTTTCTTTCAACAACGACAATAGAGTAATGGTTTGAAAAAAGATTGAAAAATATGTTCAGGATTGACGAAAAGGTCCCAAAAAAAAGAAGTAACATTGACGATAAGAGCGCCGCAAGGAACGACCGAGAGCGGACGCAGGTTAATCTTTCCGACGCTAACGTCTCCAAAATTTCGTTGCACTGCTCGGACGAGCACAAAACCCTACAATCCCGAATATCATTGATTTCTCAAAAGCGCAAGAGAAAAAGCTGCATCGCCGAACTCGAGTGAACGAAGCTGCTTTCGTGAAAAATTCATGGTTATCAACGAGCGTCCTCGCCGACGACAAATCGTCGGTATTTCGTCGAGAATCCGGAAGCGTCGGAGCGAAAGGAAAATTTCGGAAAAAAAAGAAATTCGGCAAGCGCGCGTGAACGATCGTATTGAGTAAAAAAATATCCGTGAACGCGAAGAATCGAGGATTGGCCGATTGTCGCGGAAATTCGGCGACACGATTTTTTTTCGTCGATAAGAGGGCACGTTTGAGAATCGCGGAGAACGGAAAAAAAAAAAAAACAGTTCGGATTAGCAAGTTTTTTTTCTTTCTCCAAAGAAAAGCTAGAAAAAACGAGGGGGGGGGGGGGGGGGGGGAGGTAGGGGAAGTCAGGCGGCGATAGGAGGTAGGTAATAGGTACGTAGATAGAATAGAGCCACGGGAAGGTAGGGGAGGGTCGGGAGGAATAGAGTTACATGAAAATCGTGGGTTTGTGACAGGATGAAACTAATGTCGATGTCAATGACAAAGCCACAAGAAGTAACGAGGCCCGATCGTCGAGTGGGTCGGTCGCGGATTGATCGGCGACGTTTGAATCGTTACCTGGACAGATTCCGAAACCATGATACCACGTTCTCCTTACACACCATTGCCAGACAACATTGATACCACTTGGGGTGAAAAAAGCGCCGATGCAGGGACACAGCTTTGTGGGCCTCGGTGTCGGCCGCCGAAAGTAAAACACGACGTTATTCCTCTCTTCCGTTTTCTCGCGTTTCTTTTCGTTCTATCAATCGATCGCAATGTTATCTTGTATCCGCGCACGATTCTATTGACGATTAATACTCGCGATATACAACGTCGAGAGTCCGTACGGAACTCAACATCGAAATGCACGGCACACAGCGCACCCGAAGACGGTAGAATATCCACATTCGCGGGAGCAGCAGAGGCAGCACAGACACGGAACCGCTCGGTTAGCGCACAAGCGGAGGCCTCACCACTCTCTCTCTCTCGTATCGGGGATTGTGTTGTAAAGTGCCATGCGCCACCCAGCGTACTTTTCCTCTCACTAAACCGCTATAGCCGCCGCCGTTCAAAAAACTCTATCGCAACCGAAGTGAAATATCGGCGAGCGAGCTCCGGCGGTTTCGTGACGAGCCGAGATCGCGCACGGGAACACGCTTGACCGTTTTCGTTAAAAATTATTCATTACATTGTCCTGTTACGAATTTTCCCGCATCGACTCTCACTACTGGGAGGGGACTTGGAATGCAACCGCGAATGTTACGTGACACAATTTTTGAAAAAGAAAAAACGCGTTCGAAAAAATCCTCTGTAACCCATAATTATTGCGCTTTATTCGTCATTACAAATTATATTAATATACAATATTCCGCAAAAGTCTCAAATTCATCGGCAGTTCGTTTTATACTCGGTATTTCGACGATCATTATAAGCGATCGAGCATCGAGTAGTTAGCTAAAAAAAGTACAAGTCATAGAAAAATAATAATTATTCGTATTTCGTCGAATTATTTTTTGTTCCATCTATAAAAAAGAAATGTTCTTCACATGATCGTAAAACAATTTTTTTTCACCGAAACGACGTCGCGGAGAGTTCATCATCGTTTGTTCGTCAGCGACAAATTCGGCGCGGTCAAACTGTCGCTGTGATCCTGCAGGCTGATGCCGGAGGAGCTCGTCGTCGCGGAGCTCGATTTTCCGCAGCTCGAGTTCGAGTTCTGTATGTTCGGCGTCGAGGTGCGGGCTTTCATGAGGACGGCGCGTTCGGTGCTCTTGCTCGCTTCCTTTATCGATATCGACGACACGTCGCTGAAATCCGGCAAGCCGACGTTGCCGTCGTTGGCCTGTTTCTTGCCCGGCGATTTCGTCCTTCTCGCCGTGTTCATCGGCGTCACGTCCGAGTTCGAGGACGAGCTCAGCGCGCTCGCCTCCCGAGTCTTCTTCAGCGTGACGATCGCCCAGCCGAGGCCCATTTTCTTCAACGCCGTCTCGATCTCTTCCGACGACGAGGCTCCCCACTTCGCCATGTCCGACGTGGGCGTGCTGACGATTTCGGATATGCCGGACAAGCCGGAAAAGCTATTGGAACTCGTCGACGTTATCTTCTCGACCTTATTCTCATTGGCGGCGCCGTCGTTGTTGAGCGTGCTCGATTGCAGCCCGACGACGGGCTTTCGCTCGAGGCAAGCATCGTATCTTTCGCCCAACGTAACGCGATCCTTATCCCGTTCTCGCGCGTCACGCTCCGCGTCGCAGCGCTCCGATCGATCGCGCGATTTGGCCCCGTCGTCGGCGTCGACGTTGCGCGAACCGCCGTACTCTAACGATGTACTCGGTCCCTGTGACAATAGAGACTTGTTGGTCGTTCCGCGCTCCGTTAATTCGCGAGGACTCTGACAAACGAACTTTTGATCCGGCGACGCCGCGTCCCTCATCGCAAGCCGTCGCGGCGTCGTTCGCGCCATGTTATGCGATATCAACGGCGCGACGTGCACGGAAGGCTTCACCGGCAATGTTTGCGTCTTCGCGTTCTTCTCCGTCGACGAACCGGCGCTCGTCGTCGTCGACTTCGTCGGCGACTGCAGCTGCAACAATCGACGCGATTTTCCCGTTGGACTGCGCGTGCTTCCTTGACTGCGATTCGCCGTGTCCGGCGTGTCGAATTCCACTATCGTCGACAGTTCGTGACGGGGCGAACCCGTTTCGGTTCTGGAATGAAAATACGCCGATTACGAACTTGCTTACATCGTTCGATGCGAGGACGGGAAGCAGTTTAGTGGCAATTTCCATTATTCGAGGGAGCGTTAGAATCTCAATGTGAGATTTCGAGGGAATTTCGAATACTTCTGAATTAGATAATCACTCGAAAAAAAGTTCATCGTGCAGAAGAGAAAAAATTCAAAAATTTGTCGACTTTTCGAAAGCATGTATCGAGAGGAATTTTGAAGTATCTACGATGAGAAAGCAGTAAAAATCTGATGCGAGAGAATCCAGCGTGAACAAATTGAAACCTTAGAGTTCACGCGAGTAGCTCGGCGGACTTTCGATAATTTACCTGTAAATTCCGCTAGCCGGAGGCGGTCGTGGTCTGGTGCCTGGCTGCACGCTCGGGAATGCGCGCGGAATTTTCGGAATGCCCGCCAGCAGAGGCACGAATTCTTCGTCTTTTTTCTGCTGAATATCGAAACGATGGCGTTAGTAAAATGCGCGAGTGGCCAGAGTTAACGAAGTCAAGGGTGTGCGAAATCGTAGATCGATTACCTCGGGACTCGAACGATCGTCTCGCGTCACCTCGCCGTCGGAGCGTTTCCGCGGCGAGGCTTGTTTTCTCGTCGACGGGATGTGCTGCGGCGGTGACGGCGTTCTCTGTCTGCTGAGCGATCGGTCGCCCTCGCTCGTCGAGACTTCTCTGTCGCGAGAACCGTCGACGGTTTTGCTTTGCTCCAAGATTTCCTGATAGAGTTTGGCGACGATCTCCTCGTGGCGATGGGGCGTCGCGGATGCGAGCCACGGTCCTGCGGCGTCGGTGGAGACGAGCATCGCCGTGTAAGGGCCGCGACCGCGCTTCAATTTGTCGATGTCTATCTGTACCGGCTCGTTCGCCACTACCTTCGGCTTCGCTTTCGACGCTACCGCAGATAGCTGCGGCTCTTCGGTACTCGTACTCGCCGATCCTTTCGATTTCGTCTCGTAGGACGTCGACGATGTGGGCATTTCGCCGTTAACGGGGGTCTGCAGTTTCGGCACCACGTTGCCGGTTATTATCTTCTGCGATTCTTGAAGAGTTCTCGCTAATTGTCCGTGAATCGCTTCGATACTCTCCACGAGCCTCTGCACGCTCTGCAAATCGCTCCGGTGCGGTCGAGCCGGAGGAAGTTGCATCAGACTCGTCTCGTCGGCCGGGCTCGTCACTGAGAACTCCATACCTGGGACAGAGAAACAGACTTCAGCATTTTGCGAGACAATTCAGAACAATTTTAGAGTATGGATCACTCGGAAAATTATTTTTACTTTTCGAAAGCGCGACAAAAAAATAACGACGATTGTATGAAATTTATAACTGTTTTCATCACGGGAGAAACAAAAATATTTTTTTTTTCTTTCGGCCAACAACTGTTTGCGAACGCAACTCACCTTGTTGCTCATTCCGAACTCTCTTTATGAGCTCCGTCAGCGAGGCAATTCTTTCGGTGCAGACATTTTGCAGATCGTCGTATTTCTTCAGTACCTCGGGATTGTTTCGCGTCGCGTATTCGCGTATGTCGGCGATATTCGTGTGCAAGAGCTCGCAAGTTGGATTGGCGCACGAGCAGTAACCCGACGATTTGCCGGATCGCCGAGTCGACGAGGCGTTCGGATCGGTGACGATTCTTCCGTCGTCGTTTCGCGAGTACGAAGGATCGGTGGAGCTCGATTGTTCGTTCTGCGTGGACGACGGTAGAGTGCTATCGTCAGCCCTTCCGTTATTGGCGAAACTTCCGTATCTGAGAATCCTGCCGATTCTGTCTGGATGCGGAATGTTCGACGGAACGTTGATTATCCTCGGCGAGGGTGTCTCCGGCGTCGATACGGGACTGACGTTTCTCCGCGAGAGTCTCGCGCTGTCGTTCGCCGACGAGTCGAGCATCTCGAGAATGGGCGTTATCTGATGTCGGGCCGATTGCATCGAACCGGGCGTTGGCGCCGGTAAGCTCGCGTACGACGTCGAGGTGTCGGAGGCATCGCGAGTTTCGCGCGCTCTCTTGTACGTGGGCCGTTTGAAGATTCTGTAGGGTTTGCTCACCGAGCTCTCGCGAACTTCGGGCGTCGAATAGATCGGCGAACTTTCGATGCTCGAATCGACGGCGAATTTCGTTTTTCGACAAGAGTTTCCTTGAGCGTTGGCCTTGTTTATGCGAATGTCGATGATCTTGTCGGGCGAACGCGATCGCGTAGAAGCGACGTCGACTTTCTTCGGACTGCCGGAACGCGAGGAAGGCGCGGAAATTGCCGTTCGCTTGACCGGCGATCCGGCCGTGCTCGCGGGTAGCGAGCGTGGTTTTGTACGGGAACGGGACGAGCTGCGCTTCGAGCTTCTCTCCGAGTCCGTCTTTCTCTTCTTCGGCGTGACCTTGATCTGTTTCTTGTCGAGCTCGATGACGATTCCGGTGAAACGCGAGCCCGATGAACTGCTGCTACTGTCGGCGACTTCGGGCGTGATTATCTGCACCCGCGGCTCGACGTACTGGAGCGGCTCGGAGGCCGCAGTGACGTTGCTCTTGTCCGTCGCAATCTCGACTTGGGTACTCTTATCCTTGGCAGCGCCGATCTCCTCCATTCGCGACGTTTGCACCGCGGTCTCGATAGTTTTCGCAACGGGCGATGGACTCTTGATCTTTTTCTTCGGCTTCTTCTTGCCGGCTTTCTTTCCTTTCTCGTCGGAACTCGACATATTGATTATTTTTATTTCGGGAGACGGCGCTGCCTGCACTTCCGGAGCCGAACTCGGGGGAACAGTCGGACGCTCTGTCGGGATTCGTTGATGAGCGTCGAAGAGCGGTGTCATGCTCGCGCTGAAGATTGTATTCGGCAGATCGGCACCGAATTCGCGCAACAACAATCTCTTCTGGCGCTCGACTTTCTTCAGCATCTCGAGAATGTGCTCCTCGCGCGACATTTCTTCGGGATTATCCTGGGTAACGGGATCGTCGGCAATTGGAGCGGGATTATTATCGAAGAAAGGCGGATCTTGCCAGGTGGCTTCCGGAAAATTCGTTCCCCGTTCTTGTTCGCTCCGCGGCGGTATCGTTATTATCCTTTCAGCGAGATCGTCCGGTCGCGACGCGCCACCTCGATTGCTATCGCGCAAAATGGTCTCGAAAGCGCGATCCATCTTTCTCTGACGATCGTTCTCGCACTCCTTTCTCCGGGCTTGACTCATGTGATCGTTCGTGCAACATGTATTTTGCAATGCCTTCAACTTCCTTTCCTCGCGCGTGAGATAATCCAAATTTTTTATCATCGCTTCGTAATCGCGCCTCACTCGGTCGCGCAGTATAGCGTCGTTGCCGCGCCTTTGAGCGGTCAGTCTACGATTCTCGACGAGATTCGACGAGATGCTCTCGAATGCTGCGACCTCGCGAGCTGCTTCTTCGGCGTTGGGCTGTTAAAGTTTTTATACGCGTTAGTAACGGATCTATGTTGGATCTGTAGGATTCGTAGTCCCAAACGTGAACTCAAGTTCGAACTTTATTTTGAGCTTTAAGTTTGCATTTGAAATCGAACTTTGAACGGCACTCAACGTAATGTAATTATAATGTTAACGTTATTTTTGTACAGTACAATCGACTCTAAAGAGAAAACGAAGTAAAGTTCGAACTCGATTTCAAACTTGGGACTACAAATTCGGCCCTCAAGCGATTCTCGCGAAGCGCAACGAGTTTACGACAAATACCTCGTTTCTGATATTCATTCGTTCGACAAGTCCGACGGGTTGATTGTACGAATTTCTTTGTCTCGTGCTGTGATCGTACAATTGAACTTTGCTGCCCGCGAGCGACGTGTGATGCTTCGGCGTTGTCTTCGGTAATATAAGCTCGCCGCAACCGTCCGAGAAGTACGACGAATCGTCGCTCACCGTACTGGAACTACTACTACCATTCGTGTCAGACGTTTTCGGTTTATAATCTTCCGGATTATACCTTGAAAGGGGAATACAAGCGAAACCGATAAATACCCTCCAATCCCACTGGGAGAACATGCAGCGATTGTTACGGCACGTCCGAAACTTACCGCGCGACTTTGTCGACCTTCGTCGGAGTCAGCTTAATCGTTGGCACGGTTTTCCGAGGCTCTTGGTCGTCCGTCTCGCGATTGCAACGATTGCCGGAACAATCGACCTCGGTGGCCACCGATGCGTTTCGACAAACAGTGCTCGTCTGAGTCGAACCTTCCGAGACCGCGTTATCGTCCTTGCGCGCTCGGGAAATCGGACGTTTCGGGGACTTCGAATTTCCTCCATGAACCTCCACTACGACGCGGCGCGGAGATTTCGGTTTTTGTTGCATGACGACCTGATGAATTGAAAACGATAAAATTTTGGGAAAATGATCCGGTAATTCAAGATGCAATAAGAATTAGATTTCGAATAGCAAAAAATGGCAAAAAAAAAAGATCTTTGAATAATCAAAGAAACGACCCCCTGGAACTATTCTGCATTTTTATTACAATATAACACGATAATTTTCATTATAATAACGATCGGATTTACTTTTGTATTAATTGTAATGTTACGCATAATAATAATTGTTCGTACAATGAACGAAAACAAAAAATTCACAGATCAAGCAAATATTCGACCGAATGAATGAAAAACAACGAATGTACAAAATTCTTCAATAAACAATTGTAAAATTTATCTAAAAATTAATAAATACAATAGGGTAAGTTAATAAAAATTACACAATTCTAATTACCTTCACATTTGACTTGGATAGAACTTTAACGGGAGACTTTTTGACGATTTGAGTCTTCTTGTTTCTCTTCTTTTTGGAAGACGCTCGCGCAACGCTTTTGTCCTCTGCGATGTCCTCGTCCGGGGACAAACGAAGTTGTTCATCTTCGTCGTTGCCCAAATGATTTTTTCTCTGTAAGTTAGCGACCATGGCCGATCTGACGTTCTCAACTTCGCGCACTTGACGAAGTCTCTCTTGCTGAATCGTCGCCGAATCTTCCGCCTGCGAGTCAGAAACAAAACGCAAGCTCGTTAATATCGAGAGCTCGGAATGCCGTTCGAAAGCAAAAAAATCGTTGTTACCTGAGCCGATTCTTTTAGACGTTGCATAGCTTCTCTGCCTCTCTCGACGGCCGCCGCTCTGTTCGCGTGTCTGTCTATCTCAATAATCACGTCGGCGTCCGGCTGTTCGGCCGCCGCTGCGTGCGCCAGGCCTATGTCCTCCATGTCCTCCTCGTACTTTCTCTGAATCTCCGTTATCTTGCGATTGTGCATTTTTCTCAGCACGGAAATGCCGTCGCTTTGCAGTTTGCCGAGTTCCTTTTTCGCGAGATTCTTCGCTCTCTCGAGCAATTTGCACGATATCTCTTTGGATTGCTGCCGAACCTGCGGTGCAAACGGGTTTGTTTACGTGACATCGGGGACGCTCGCGGACGCGGCGAAGTTCTCGGCGCGGGACGAGAACAGAACGCCGAGCGCGATCGCCGTGTCGTTTCGCGTTCGAAACGACATCGAGCGGTCCATCGTGCACCGAGCGAGCGATCATGAGAGAGAGTATCGTCAAAAATGCCTGGTCCGGTCGCGCGATCGACTCGGATAGCGGGAAATGCGACGAGAGAAAGGTTTCGAGAGGGTGTGAAAATTTTGAAGGGGACCCACCTGTTCAAGTCGTAACCTCCTTCGCCGATCGCGCTCGTTCTTCTTGATTTGCTCCAAATCCGTCAGGACCATCCTGCCGGGTCGCACGCAAATCGGATTGCCGTTCACCGTCACGTTTATCGACATCCTCGATTTCTCCCGATCCCGCCTCGCGCAATCCACGCGAAACCTTTTTACTCGGGATCAATTACACATTTCAAGTCAAATTTCGATTGACGTAAACTGCCATTTCCGTTCGTCCAATGGGGACGTTGCATCTCGCGTAGTCCCATCGTTGCGCCCCCCACCGCCCTCCGCGCCGACGGGTACCGCCGTCTGACGACAGAACTCGGCAGCGCCACAGCCGGCATCCCGTTTGAACTATCGCTCGATTCTTTTTTTTTCTCCATCGTATAAACAATTCGTTGGACACGCGGTCGCGGATCCCTTCGTTTTTCGTGCGCTGACCGATAGTTTCGGCGCGCTAATAAACTCTCGACAGTTCAGCGAGGCAAATAAGATCGTTGTCGGTTGTCAATCCGGTCGCTAAGCCGAGCGAGGGAAAACACGAGGATGAAAGTCTTCGCAGTGGGGACGGACTCGTCGAAAGGATCAAAGAAAAAAAATGAAAGACCGTGAATTTACCGAAGAAGTCGTAGTAACATATATTCTATGTAACATGATACTTATGTAAGTATATTTATAGATTCATTATGTATATAATATAATTAATAAAATATAATGTTTAATGTTAAATCGTATTAGAAACTACAATATATATTATTATCTCGCTGTTCATCATCGTCATCGTCGCTCTCGCCTTTTGTCAACGTTCAATAATAATGGGTGGCGTCGTGTATATGGGCGCGTGTGTGTGTTCGTGTATCTCGGGTTGGGAGACGTGTGTCCGAAGGATACCGACAATAAAACTTACGACAACAATATATGCCTTTTAATAATTCAATAACAACTTCGATCTCAAAAATCTTATCGAATACTCGCTTAGGTGTTACATGTTAGCTTGAGATTGTTCTTTATATATACTTAAAAAAAAAGAAAAAATCAAAAGAACAAGTAATAATAATAACCGAAAGAAACGATAGAATCAGCGCAAAACTTACATGCGACTGTTTCGTGTTCTGTTTCCACTTCAACTTACAGTGTCGCTTCTGTCTTATCGATTATAATCTTGTTTTTTCATTCTCTTCAGCTTATAGTCGTATAGTTATTACTTCGTAGTGTTTTCTTTTGTTTTCGAGAGCGTTCGTCGAGGAGCAATTCTTTCTTTTACCACTTGACAAAATTCTAAGAGTTCGTTCGAGATACCGAGAGAGAAATATCGGCGACTTTGACAAAGGAATCCCCGTTGAGTTAGCGTGAGTTGAGCGAAAAAGAAAAAACGACGATGACGAGAATAGCATCAATGTTGGCGTATGATTGTGCGAGGTTCGCTTGCGATAGATAGTTTTAAAACGGTATCGGCGCGGCGAACGCCGACGGGGAGGGCGCGCCGCGCGCGGTCGAGGCTTCTCGACTCTTCGAACGGGGAAAGAACGATTCGCGGAAACGATTTGTCACGGATGCGAAAATGTCCGAGTTGTAAAAGTCGAATGTCGCAGACGATACGGCGGAACGGTCGATCGCCGCGCAACGAATGAGCTACGAGGCGCTCATTGGTCGGAAGGAGATCGAACTGGGCCGGTAGCGGGCGATCGAAAATTCGCGTACCGTTTGCGCTACGACACGCGGACCGTCGTTGCGCGGCGATGCAACAGCGTCGCACGGTGAAAGCAATAAAACGCAAGCAGACTTTGGAAAGAAACGAAAAAAAGAAAAAACAAAGAAAAAAACGCGGGACCGTAAAATTGTCCAGGTTTTCCACAGCACGACAATTCGAACAAACGGTAAAAGAGCGCTCGTTTCTCGCGGATCATTCGTGTTCGTATGTTTTTCTTATTCTCTCGACGGTACAATTTACAGCCGGTTCTATCGGCGAGAAAGCTCGCCGATCGGCCTCTAGGCGATCTTACCTAATACAATAAGAATTATCGCTACTTAAACGGCTAGGTTTTCTTAGGATATTAGAAGAAAAAAAAAAGAAGTAAACTCGTTTTCATTTGTTTTTTTTTCTTCATCAAAACGATTGGGACATGGAGGGCCGATACATCTCTAGATTTACCTATACTGATATTTTTTATTTTCTCCTTTTATTATGCACTTGCGCGCAATCGGCGAGATCCTCGAATCGGTATATATCTATATATATAGATGCGTGTATATTTATATACATAAATATATTCCGTAAGCGAGGAAAAAAACACTTCTATACATTACACATGCACTCGTTTGTTCTTGGGGGGGGGGGAATAAGGTGCCCTTTCCGTTTACATTATCGAAGAACAAAGTTTCTTTTCTCTCTTGTTTCCATTGAATCGACGAATTCGTCTCGCGACTATTCTCTCCCTCCTCCCAGCCATGTTTGACGCCGAGTATTGCGGAATACTAATAAACAATTCAACTATCAATTACGTTTAACCGAGAGGTTCGCGCGGCCGCGAGTCTCGGATTCCCCGGATTGCGGGACTCGACGAGAGCGTAACTCGCGACCATGCCGCCAACGGCGATAACGTTGTACTCTCAATATTTGATCTTATCGCTGTTCTAGTTTTTATACGTTGTTCGCCCTTGGTATGCATTCGTGAGCCTCGACAATGCGACGACGCATCGATTCCGAAGAGCTTTACCGAACGGAGATCATTGTGTTTCTTTCTTTATTCTCTGTTACAACCAGAATCTGGCCGTTAAAGTGTAATCAGTAGAAGATTGGCTCACGTTAGTGACCTGAGAAGGGGGTTGTTTTTTTTTTTTTTTGAGAACGGATGCGTCTTCGCAATTCATCTAATACGCTACGATTAGAGTCAAATATGATATAGGTATATTAAAGGATCGTGATAATGACGATGACGACGGTACAATAATTAGTATTCGATAATTAATCATAATAATAATTAATGATAATTAATAATAATAATAATAATAATAATAATAATAATAATAAATATCGCGTGATTAGTTCCAGAAGGATAAATGTATCGCATACGGTTGAGCAGCGTGTACAAACTTTTCGAATTATTCACGCGATATCTCTTTGCATCGTACGGTCGCGATCATGAGTGCGCGCAAAGTCCTGGCGGGTCTCGGGAGAGATCGTTACCTTTATTCGCATTTCTCATTTTTAATATTTTTCATATTGTTTCGTTCAATCTTTGTCCTTCAAAATGAAACCGTTCGCAGGAATATTCGAATGTTTTTGTGTGTGGTTTTTTTTTGTTTTTTTGTTATCGCTCGACCTGCAAGGACCCACCTACGCCGACCGGCCGTACGCGTCGAAATTGCATTTCCATTAAATCGATATGAGATCGTTTTGGTATGATGTATCCCGGCCATATGTATCCGCGATAATATCTCTCATCTCTGTTTTCCCTTGTTTCTCATTTTCATTTATTTCTCGGCATTTCAATATAATATAATATCTCTCTCTCCTCCCATTTTGTTGTTGCTGTTGTTCATATATTTTTTTTTTTGTTGTTTTTCTCATTTTCTCTTTCTTTTTCAAGCGTGCACGCGTCGTCGTCGTCGAGGAGTCCCGGAGCGGCAATTGTCGTTTTTCGACGCGAGTTCGAATCGATCGAGCTTCAACGAACGGTGTGAGTGGTTTTATTACAATCTCGACGAAACCGCGCGGTTCCGCGGTCGCATCGATAAAATCGGCCGGAAGTGACGATAAGACGTTCGGTTGCCGTTTCGCGAATTTTTCGCTTCTGCACTACCGTTGGCTCTCGCAACGCCAAGGGAGGACACGCGCGCGATTTATGCTAGGTCGCTATTAGGGCGTTATTACAAGTGGCCACGAGACAGAGGGAGAATGAGAGTCGGGCGCTTCGGGATCTAATTATTTCGGGCTCCGTAACTGCTCATCCATCGCGGACCTCCTCCTCCTCTCTATCCTCGAACCAACGGCGGCTCGTCTACTCTGTCGTAATTCGCACTCGAATTGCCATCGATTTCCGTTGGTACTTCTCTTGCCGTTTACTTTTGGATATAAAATTGGGGTAAACCACATTTGTTTTTTTTTGGACGGTCGTCGTTTGCTACGAATGCGATTGGCAGTCGATGGATTCTCGCGATATTGAGACAGGTGGAGTTATTGGCATCGACCGAGAAAAAGAAGCGATGTACGAAAAAGGAAAAAGAAATTATTACAAAAGAGAGAAAGAGGTCAGTCTTTGTAGTTGAGCAGTACCAGAGACGAGACGTTGGTGAACTCAATCGTATCATATGCGTGGTAATTGATTTAAATTTTGGCGGCCTCGTTCAGTTTGTTTTTTTTTTTTTTTTTTTTTTATCCCTCAGGCACGATTCGCTTCGTTGCCACTTTGTGGACACTACCTCTCCCCATCAATTAGCTATAACCCGAAAAATAATCCGAGTTCACGGACGTAATCGTTAATATACGTATTCCATATATCATATATTCCATTTTTTTTCTTCAATTATTATTTAATATATATTTATATATATTTATTCTATTTTTGTTGTTGTCGTCGTATTTACAATTATCCTAAGGAGCGCGTCGTACGTCGCGAAGCATCAAATCTGCGGTTTTTTTTTTGTTTTTTCATGCGATCGATCGATTCGACACGCGTGTGGCCAGACTGGACGAGTCGCAGTAATCGTGCGCGCTCGCGAGTCGTTATTTAACAAAGATCTTCGTGTATTTTTGTTTGCTTTTTTTTTTTATTATTTGTCTGGCAGTATAGAACATTGGTGTATAGATACGATTTATGTTTTTTCTCTTTTTTTTTTTGTAACTCCTCGTTGTCCCGTCGAGAGTGACCGGCGTCGAACAAGAGTTTCGAGCTATGTTTCTTTTTTTTCTGACACGCTTCGTCATCTCGAGCGGGGATTTTCGAGTCATTAAAAATATCACAATTACTTCCAGCTTTGCTCTCAACGATATCGGGTAAACGCCAAGGGCTGAGCGGCGCTCGCCGACCCTGTCGTTTACACGGTTTTTTTTTCTTTTTTTCTCTTTTTTTTAAATATATCTTTTTTATAACTCTCGTTTCTCTCCACCTCCGCTCTTTTGTTTATTCCGATCGTCGACCACGATCCAAATCGATATCTCGCTCGCAAATTGAGTGTCGCCCCTCGATGCTCCCGTTTTATTCTTATTTCACAATTATCTTTATTTATCTTTATTTATATCTTTTTTTGTTTCTTCTTCTTCAATTATATTATTCGTGCGCTGCAATCCAACGTCACAACAAAATTTCGTCGAGTACGCGAAGGGTGAGCACGCGTCGTTGCGGCGCGCCGGTGCGAGAGTCGAGAGTCGACGAAATTTTACGCCTTCCCGACGAATCGCGAAACGCTTCAGTCCAAATATCGTCGACCTCGCTCGGCGACAACGCGCCCACGTCGCAAATCGTTCGATCGCGCGCGCGTTTCTCATCTCGCCCCTTCGCGTCTTTATAAAACAGCTCCGCGGAGCTCGCAAAATCTCAACAATATTCCGCACTTAGTGCCGGCCAGAGCGCGCGCATTCAACTTAATTTTCTTCTTTCTCTGCTTCTCCTAATCGCGAGTCGTTCTTCGCGGTACGCGATTCTCGCGCGTTTCTCGAAATTCCTTCGCGTTCTTTTTTCTTTTTCTGTTTCCCGCTTCCCTTGGACATCATCGTTGTTTTTCGATTGTTCTCTCTAATCGAGGAGGATCCATCCTGGGGGAATCGTCGGTCATCCGTCATGGGATTTCCTTTTCGCTGTGCTGCTCCGAGTGCGCGAGCGCTTAGGGGGGGGGTGGGTTCGGAATCGCGACTTTTCAGCCAGCGAGAGGTCAAGAGAAGTGGGGAAAAAAGAAAAAAAAAAAAAGCCTTCGCCGAGGTCGCGTTGTCGTCGGCCAAGGGAACGACGTCGACGGTGGCCGATGAAACGGATCGAAGCGCGATGAAAGCGGCGCGATTTGTCGCGGGGGTTTCGATGGATATTCTCGCTTTGTACGCCAATCCCCCGTCGTTGTTTTCCTCCCGATCTTCGACGTCTCTATCGTCGTCCGCGCGAACTTCTCGTCCTTCTCGAACGCGATAATTCTCCTCTTATTGGTATCGTCTGTTGCTTTTTCGTTATTACGTTTAACTGCTGCTCGCTACTGGCGGTTGTCCGTTGGCAGTTGGGCAGTGCTGCGGTTTTTTTGTGTTGTTAGCGCCTCGTTCTGTCTCGTCGTCTTCGCGCGCGCAGATGTATTATGTCGAGCTCGCGAACTCGCAGAAGCGCGTGCAAGCCTTCTTCCATTTGCACTGAGTGCACCAGAGATCCCGATTATCCATACCGTATATCTTGCGGCATTTTTTCGTGTCGCCGCGCACC
Source organism: Ischnus inquisitorius (assembly GCA_963924025.1). Lineage (NCBI taxonomy): Eukaryota > Metazoa > Arthropoda > Insecta > Hymenoptera > Ichneumonidae > Ischnus > Ischnus inquisitorius. The sequence continues at coordinate 4,004,122 of OZ001249.1, forward strand.
TTGCGCGGCGATGCCGGCAACTTGCCAGTCGTCACGGTCAGAAGACCCACGTTCTGCTGTTGGCATACTTGCAACTGTCTCGGCGACAGCTTTATATGCTTCAATGACGCGTTCTGTTGTTGCTGAAACAAAGAATGCAAAATATTCCGTTTTATTGAAACTCTAAATAATACAAGCAGAATCGCCGAAATTTCTTCCGAATTACGTCCAATTTTTCGACATTACGTTCCGTTTTGCCCCAAAGAAACAAAATTTCGAACAACTAGACAAATTCGGAAAAAATGCGTCCGTATTCAAAAGAGTTGACGGATCATTTTTAATGAAAAATAAGTTAGGTCGTCGAGTAATTTGTTGAATACTAATTTTCCAATTAATTTGTTGATAACAATTTAATATTATTATTGAAAATCTTTGAAGATTTTCTTCGGATTTTAATCCCATTGAGAAATGTTCGAAATTCTCTTTGAATCGCGTTTTGCTGGCTGTACCGGAGCTGTCTCGGTTATCGGTCGCATAGATTTGTCGCTCACCGATGATTGTGATAGTCCGAACGCGAGGACAGTGTTGGTGTTCTCTCTGATGACGCTTCCGGTGATGGGCCTGCTCTCGACGCTGTTGTTGTTGTTGCTCTGGCTGCTGTTGTTGTTATTGTTGTTGTTGTTGGTGATCACAGCAATCGGCGTGGCCTCGAGACGCAATTGTTTCTGATATTCCGGATCCTCGTGGGGCGGCCTGGCCATGTCCCGGTGGGACATCGTCGGTGGCGAGCTCATGTGTTTCACTTCGACTTCCCGGTAGTAAAAGGCCTCCTCGCCCTCGGACATGTTCCAGTCCTCGCCATCCTCCGGTTCCTTCTTCGGTTTCGGCCTATTGAAAAAAAAACATCGTTTATCCACCGCGACATTCAACTTTATTCATCAATTTTTTTTTTGCTTTCTTCCATTACTTACCCCAAGTGTAACTGGCGCACGTGTTGCTCGATGAGGTCCTCGGTGGCTTTGATCTCGTGGCATTTCGGCCAAGTGCACTGGAAGACAGGCGGCGGCTTTGCCTGCAATCACAAAAACAAAAAATCCCTCTACAGTCAACTTTTCTTGAACATAACATTTTTTTTTTATGATTTTTTTTTTTTTTTTTTTTTTTTTAAAGCAGAACTCGTTTGTTGATTTTCGTGCAGAGATACAATAGTATTCGCGGGCATTATCATGATAAAAGGTCGATAGACAGCCGGTAGTTATTGCTCGTTGGGCTAGAGTCGACGTTTCCCAGGGAACTCTGCATGAGGCTAAGGGGTGCGAGAAAAGGGCATCAACCAAGCGAGCACGAGGGAACAGGAAGGCCAGGCAAAGGGCCGTTCAGCCTGGACGCCGACGACTTCCGGTATCCCTCTCCCCGTATTTCCTCTTCCCCCCCTCCGAGTCTTCTGCCTTTGCTGCATAGTAATAGCTGCGATGGTTGCGACTAAATGGTCCCGAGCGTGTGTCAAATATCGAATGCATAAAGGACGCTTGGCGTCGCTGTACGCGGTCGTCTAGCGTCGTCAACCGTGGAAAATCGATGAAAAGCGGCGCGCGCGCGCGCGCGAGCCCGCTCTCGAGTCTCGGCATCTACGCGCGCGCACGTTTCTTTGTTTACATCGGGGATATTGCGGCGCGCGAGAAGCGGGCTCGCGAGGTTCGCAACAGAGAGTTTGCACGTGGTATTGATCCGCGATGCGATATAATCGCTGACTCTTTCCTTCCTGCTCGGTCACGACCGAAGCCACCGAGGCCACGATTGGCCCCGATATCTCGAGAAGGAAGGATCGCAGTTGCGTTTACGACTCGGCTTCGCGATAGCGTTATCGACGATCGTTTCGGGACGTCGTCGGGGCAGAGGGAAGAATGACAAAGGAACGAAGCCCAAATGCGGGTTTTGCCGGTCTCTCGATTTTCGTGCGAGGCGAGAACGGCTTTTCCGTTGTTTCGAATTCAGGAGAAACTCTATTATAAGCTCGAGGCGTCGAAAAATCGATATCGCCGCGAAGGTGGATTTTCCGTAAATCCATTAACTCGCCACATTTATATAGCGGGTTCGCGGGACGAAGTTATGCGGGTGAATTATCAATGGCAACGAGATCAATGCATCCGAAGCTTCGCGCGGTGGATTCTCGTCGGGCGAGAATTTTCAATGCACGAAAAACCGTTTGTGCGTCGAGCAAAGCGAAGAGATTGCTGTGTCGGATCGCGCAACTGCGAAAACTTATCGCGGGGATAGACCGGACGTCATAGCCAGAGGCGTGTGGGTGTCGTCTCGTTCGTAGTATTTTCGTTGAAGAAGAAAAAAATAATATACGCCTGACTGTGACGTCAGTCGCTCGGCGACAGGGACGCGAATTGCGTCGATGGCAAATAAGCTCGGGTTGTCGCGACTTCGATCTCACATTCAGCCGGACCCTCACGGCTTTAATTTTACCAATTTCGTACTGAACTCGAAGCTAAATACCTTTCGACGAAACATCGTCATTGCGTCTACAAATAAAAAATCGATTTTTTTTCAACATCTCAATGGTCCTTGGTCGACGAAATCGAAGCGTTGCGAAACGGCGATTGTTCGTCAGTTACGTTCAGCGAGAACCGCGTCAGCGAGACGCCGCGACGATAGGACGCGTGTGTCATATACCGGATGACCGCGGGATTTCGCCTTCTCCCTTTCTCCTCGTTTGAGCGATGACTAAACGAGCGCATCGTCGCGCTCGCAAACAATGCCCTCCCGGAACGGAAGGGAATTCCTGGGATATTGCCGTTCGCGCGACTCGCGGCGATCCTCGAGCCTTCCCGATGCGACACGGAGAGAAAGAGAGAGAGAGAGAGAAGACGATGAGGTAGAACGGAATGACGAAACCGCGCGCGCAAAGCACGCCTCTCAATTCGGATTCTCGGTCTATTGTTCTTTGAAGCGACCTAACCGGAGAGACTTTTACTGTAGTAATCGGCGTCATACCGACGGTGCCAATTCGGGGAACGATCGCCACAACGATTTCTCGTAGTCTCGATGAGCGCGATAAGACGACGAAATGTAAATCGACTTTGCGGAAAAAAACTCATTATAAATTGTCCTTAAAAAAAAAAAAAAAAAAACATTGCATATGTCCGTTTCGTGTCGATGGATAATTCGCCGTCATTAGCCATTCCGCGAAGGAAAGCGCTTCGAAACGCCGGATACGATGATTTTCTCGATGCGAAGCGAGGGAATTATTTTCGAAGGATGGGCAACTCGTTTGCGCCGTCGAATGATGATTGGGGACCGCGAGAGTCTTTCGAGAAGGAAACCCCATAACGAACAACGTCGTGACATCACCTTCCGAAAGAGAACACACGAGGCGGAGAGGGAGAGTCGAAGGCACACGAGGTCTCTCACTCTCGCGCATCTCTCTCTCTCTCTCTCTCCCGGAGTTTCTACGTATATGTACGGCGTAGTAGCAACGGCGCGCTCCGCGCGAGTCAGGCATTGCCGAGGTCACAGACCTTCTATGCCGGCCGGCCGGTCGACTCTTGCACAGCCTGCCGGCTGACTGGCTCGTGGACTCCCTTGGCTGTGCTCACCACAGCAACAGCAGCGGCACAGCCTAACAGCTGAAACCTAGCAGTGCTTCGAGCACTCTTCGCTCGTTCCTTCTCCGTCTCTTTTTCCTTCGGACTGCTCTCCCTGCCCCCTCCGTGTCCTTCTCTTTCACGCGCTTTCTTCTATTCTCTCCCTTCGCAATCCCCCCCCCCCCCCCCCCCCCCCCCCCCCCCCCCCCCCTCTTCCTAATGTCTCTCACCGCGCATCTTCGCCAGAGATATTCTCAATAATGATGAAGCAACTAAATATTTCAAACTACGACGATCTCGTTCCTCCGCAGTTAAAACTCATTTGAGCGGAACGAGGAGAACACGAAATTCGAGTGGGACAATGAGATTGAGAAAAAGACGAGACGTGGGCGTATCCAGATTTAGAAATTTAACGAGCACTCCCACGTTCGGCTTCTCGGGCTGACTTTTGGGTCATCGTTTCGTTTATCGGACATATCGAGATTGAAAAATTTCCACAATGTCGATAGAACTCGCTTCGGAAGTTTTTCTTCTACGTATGTGCGTTCTTCTTTTCTTTTTTTTTTTCATGGATCCTTGGCGCGGTGTCGCCGAGTAACGATATCCTGAAAAGTGGTCTCTCGGTCTTCGTCGCCGGCGCGCTGAAATAGGATATTTTCGGGTGGCCCCCGGGAAAGACACACAGCGATAAGTAGTCGGGAGCGCGAGGTCGAGGACCTTTCCGTCGTTGCGCGGCGAGAGGGCGAGGGGGCGCGGGGGCACCGAGGGGGAAATGATCCGTGCGAGTGGAAGCGAGACGAAAAAGAAAAAAAAATACACGACTGAATGCGAGAAGCGAAAAAGAATCGTCCGACGAGACGGAGAGGGAAGCGTGGATAGAGAGGCATCTAAACTGCGTTGCAGTCTGGTCGTTCAGGACGACGGGGGGAGAGAGCGACGAAACGGCGGGCTAAGAGAACCCGAACGAGCCGACTAAGGGGTGAAAGAAAAGAGGGTTCCCTCGCGCGCGGGCTCGCCGCGCTCGCCCGTCTGCGGAAGTTTCTCAGCGAGAGAAACGAATAACACAGGAGAGATTCGTAAAAAGTTCTTCGGTACTATCCCCATAATATTCTATATCGTTTTTTATCGACAAATTCGGAAAAACGAACATTTGCAACGATGAGTCTTTTGTTTTTTTATATCTCGAGGGAATATTCGTCAAGAGGAATAGTCTCGAGGCACAAAGGCAGGATAAATCGTAGGAGCGGAATAGAGTAAACGCGCGACGACGAAACAGCGCACAGGGGCCAGGACTCCGGACAGGGATGACTGAGTCGAAACAGGGTTGCCGAGTGCCGGTAGAATCTCGACGAGTGCGGAGAAGGAGCGAGCGAGAGAGGGAGATCGTTGAATCGCACGGGCAACAAAACACCGGCAGCATCATCCACTTCTCGGTGGAGATGCGCGGAGAGGAGAAGCTATAATACAACGTTGCCGGTCAGCCGAGCGAATGGCCCGAACGACGAGTCGATTCGTGTTTTTGAACGGTCCGGGGATGCACGAGAGAGCCGCGCCGGAGAGAGAAGAGCGTTTATAACCAAAGGGATAGAGAAGGAAAATGAAAGGAGAGCGCGAGAGAGAGGAGAATAGATAAAAGAAACACCCCCCTCCCCTCCCCCCCGCCCGAATGTTCGAGAGAGGCTCGGCAGGCAAGAGACCCGGCCACAGGCAAACGGGAAAGCCAGGCCAAGGCACAAGGCCCAAGCGTTGAGAGCCGAGCAAGCAGGCAGGCAAGCAGGGCGAAGCGCAGGTCCGAAGGCCGACCTGTGTGTTGTGCTGCGCCGGGCATCCACCCTGCCCCCCCGAACGCACACGCTCGCGCGCGCGTTCTCTCGTGTCCCTCGAGCGCATGTGCTGCGCGCGCGCGACTCGGTACAGCCAACGGCAACATCATACGCCGCTTTTCCTATTCCACGCTAACCCGCCTCGTTGAGCGCATCTTTCTTATCGTCGCCCCGTTCGAATAAACATTTCACATTCATGCCAAACGCCTCGAAGCAAAATACATTTGTTCGACTCGAAGCTCCGATGATTCGATGAAAAACGACTCTTTCCAAAGTACTCGCTTAATTGATTATTCGAGCGAGCGATATATTTTTGTGAGTGTCGTTCCCCGTTCCTTGGCCTCGCCGAAATTATAGATCGGTCTTACGTTGTCGGGGGCCATGGCCTGCGCATGACACCGAACGAATATTTCGCTCGAAAATGTCTTTTTGTTTTTTCTTCGTCTCTCGGTCGCGAATTTTCAGCGCAACGTCGACACGACGGAATATTCATGTGTATTTGGGTATAGGCCTATACAAATATATACGAAACATCGATGAGCGGGTGAACGCTTGTAAAAGCGGCGAGCGATAAAAATCGATCGCTCATCGTTGTAGTGCCGCGGCGAGAGCGGCCGGCCGGCTGATTTCACCGGTTCTCGTGCACGGACGCTTCTTATGCTTCTGTTTTCTCCTGGTTCGCGCACGCCTTCTCTCCGCCTCGTCCCTCTCTCGCTTCGGCAATTCCGTTTCGCGCGCTCTCGTTCTCTTTTCCTCGACCCCCCCCCCCCCCCTCCCCCTCCTGCCTGCCTGCCTCTCGAAACCCCATCGCGGGGAACACACGCAAAAGCAGATTCGCCGAGCGATAGGGACCTCGCGGAACGAGTGCACTGTCCTGGCGTGTTCGTACACAACGACCTTAACGCACACATCGCGCCGCCGAGAAGGAGCAACAAGCCCGAGAGCAAGGAGAGAGAGAGAGGGAGGGCGAAAACTTGACCGTGCATTATAAAGCCGCAACATTTATAACGAGTTCACGAGAGCCCCGTCGAGCGCCACGGTATTCGATCCACCCGATATATAGCATACATTTGTGTACAAAACAAACCTCGCCACGTTGCAATGTTTTCGTTGAGATGACGAGGGACATTTTGTGTTGGAAAAAAAAACGGTTTCCGACAGACTCAATTCTTTAGAACTCTTTTTCTCGATCAATGATATTTTTCAGCGCTCTTAACAATTCATGAAAAATCGATCGAAATTTCATGAACTTCCGTCGTGTGCGAATTGTCGAATGTTAATTTTTTTTTTCATATTCTCTAGTTTCTTTTGTGAAGAATCTCTTCGACTCGTGTTTTTTTGAACTTTCGATCGGATTCCTCTCGGCTCGTTTCGACTGTTTTGTTGTGTGCCGGGTTAGCCCGAGCGCGCACACGCCGGCATCCACGCGGTGCGAGATGATTCTCTGCGGCGCATATCGCGCGCGGCTGAGCTTCTGGCTCGCCGTTGGGATATATAACTATCCGAAGCCCGCGTGCTTCTCCGTCGCGGGCGGCTCTGCTCGCGTTGCGATCGCGGAACGGCGCGTAGAGGCGAGCAGAGGCCCGGAGTTGTGGTATAGAAGAGAAGATATAGGCGACAGGGGCAGAGAGAGAGAGAGGATAAAAGTAGGAGGAGTGAAGCGCGCGGTGCCAGGGGAAAGCGAGTCGGGGGTAACGCCCGGGGAACCAAAACAAACTGGTCGTCCGTGTGTTGGCGCGTACGAAGCCGTGAGCGTCGGTTCCGTGGCGTGTGGTGAGGGTCGGGCGTTGACCCTTCTTAAACGTACACACCAACAAAGCACCGAGAGATACATCGGGGTTCGTATGCGCGTAATGTGTACGCTACAAGTAAAGGGAGAGAGTCGTACAGTGAGAGCTCGATGAAGCATACACGCGGCGCGCGAGTAACGCACACGAGGAATCGAACGCGAAACGCTCCCCCTCGATAGTTATAGTTATAGTAGGCGCCGCGCATGCAACACATCGAAATTTCAGTCCGGCGACTGCGTCGAAGCGCGCGCGCGGACGGGTCGTAACACAGATATACGTTTTCCATCGCCGTGCGAAAGCCCCGACGCATAGAAATATTGAAGGAAGCGCCGTTTTCGCGGACGCAATAACGCGTGCGCGCGACGATTTTCATTCGCATACACACGTATGTCGGTATGCATCCGTGTATAAAGGGTGGTTTGGTAAAAATCTATGGGAGCCGCGGGGAAATTTTCGGGCTCGCGCCCGAGCGGTATAAATAGAAGAATAAGAAGCCAAACCTCGTAAGGGAGAAGAAGCCCGAGGATAAGATGAGATGACGGAGATGCGGAGTAATGCGGGGGAGACCGGCAACAGGAGTTCGGAGGGGGGGGGGGGGGGGTTCGAAACCTGACTGCAACGAAACGGTATAGATATGTTGAAGCTTTAGCCGGTGGAAACTACGGAGGAACAAAGCTGAGCCATAGGAGAGTAAGAGAGAGATTGAGAGAGGCGAATCTCCTCCCGCGAGCGCGGTTCGGGTTAGTTTCGTCGACGAGGATAAAGAAGGGAGAGAAAGAACGAGCGCGGGAGCGGACGGCGAGAACAGGGGAGAAGTATCGAAAGAGCGGAGTAGGACGAATGCACGTGGCTCGGCGCGCGGCGGAACAAAGACGAGAGCAAGCGCGCGCGCGAGAGAGAAAGAGAGAGACGAAGAGCGGTTACTGCGTAGTTTCCCAAAGACGGGAGAGAGGTCGGAGAGCTCCGAGGATCCCTGGAACAGGGTGCAACGGACCTCGGAAGATCTTCCAAGGTAACAAAGAAAAGTAATCTCTCGTCCTTGCCGTCTCACCGCGCGGGAGCCCGTCGGGAGAGGAGCCCGCGCGGCGAACTGCGGGCATCGCAGAGGCCAAAACCCCCCCGTAATGTCCTGACTCTCAACGCTCACGGATCCGGGATTCGTAAGCGTTTTCCGTCGAGTTTTTGGCGCTCTTTGTCTTCCTACGGTTTTTCAACGGGCAACGATAAATCCCGCCGCGGCCGAACGCTTGTTGCGCATCGCGGAACAGGGGGGAAAGAAAAAGTCGGCCGAGGAAAACGGGCGTATAGAGCGCGATTTTATATACAGTGTTGCACGATGGCCACCACCGTGGCGCATAACGCGGGCGTTTCTCACGCGTGGACGCCAGGCGCGCGAGCCTTCTTGCACATCGGCACGCTCGAATTTTCGGTAATCGGATCCACCGTTGAGAAATCCCCGCGACTGTCTCGGATTGCGGAAGGCTCTAGGCGATTAAATACGATAGCCCATCGCTCTTTCGTCGCTTATTTTTCATTCGACCGATGCGTTTCGTCGACTCGATTGCGATGGCCGAATAATCGGATAAAAATTGATCCGCGCAATTCGTCGATTTTTCGCGTCCCCGATATTACGAGAATTCGGTGTTTCGTCATCGATTTTAAGCGTTCGTTGCGTTTCGATGACCCGACCAGCTACATAACTGGTGAAAAAAAAATAATTCATTGAGTTCGCCGCGATTTTTTCGTGGTTCAAACATTTATTTTATTTTATTTATTTATTTACATATATGTATGTAAAATCCTGACCCAATTTTAGTCGATGCCTCGATTGATGCCTGAATAGCTAGTGGAAAAAAAATTATAATTCACGGAAGAAAATAGCTAGACGCAAGATTTTTCGTGACCCCGATATGCCGAGAATTCGTCGAGTGCTGAGGTAGGCACGCGTCGTTACCGTTCCGCAGAGTCATGATGGATTGCGCTCGTTGAATCGAGAGTCGCGTTCGTAGTCGCGACGCGCGGAAACGCGAGCGAAATTTTTACCGCGGAGAGTCGAAGAGAATCCGGCGAGAGACGGAACGGTCTCGCGACCGTTGGTGAACTTTGTTGCACCGCGGGGAATACGCAATTCGGCGCAATTTCCTGACGACGAGGTCGACGAACCGCCCCGCTGAGGAACATCTCTCGTCCTGGGGCATCGCGAGGCGCGAGCGAGAGACCCGGAGAGCCGAAAGAAACGAAGGATAGAGGAAGAAGCTCTCCATGAGTCACGAAGTGTGTTCCCGGCGCGAGCGAGCGAGCCGGGAATGTTGCACACCGAGATGAAGGAAACAGTCGGGTTTTCCGCGGCGAAGTTTCCTCCTTTGCACCGGCGTCATGCGCACCCGCGGACATCGTCGATTCATTTCTCTCCTAAATTACGAAAAAAAGAAAAAAAAAAAAACCAGCAACGAGAAGCGAGTTATCCGCGCTGGAGGATTCGCCGCGCGGCTAATTCGTTCCTGCCAATCTTCGTAGCCGACTTGGCCCCTCGATTACCCCGCCCCCCTCTCCGCGAGGACGCAGCGTTTCGTCGGCGCCGACGAAATGTCGCAAGGAGCTCTCTCGAGAATTTTATTAATATCACGAAGACCATCGACGAGAGATTGCGCGCGCGCGTAAACGCGCAGAGCTCGTAACCCCAAATCTGTGAATTCCTGTTATCTCTCGTAACTTTTAATGCCCGTGCAATTTAAAACGTTTTAAGACATCGGCTGTAGCGTGGCTCAGTTTTTTATACCTCAAAGAAAAAGAAAAGAAAAAATTTCGTGACGCAAGATTTGAATCGGGATATTAAAGCGTCAGAACGGCAGTCGAGAAGAAAGTCTCGGGGCATCGTCGTCGCGAGAGCTCCGTCGGCGAGTTCCGGCAACAAGGCGAAGCGAGTACCCAAGCACGACTGCATCGAGTCCGCGGCGCAACACAGTTCGCGATACTCGTCGTTTGTCGGGCGCAGCTGCGCTCGGCGGGCTGGAGAACACGAGACGAGGATGAATAAACGCGGCGAGCGCAGTGCACGGTCTCGCCGGCCGGCGAGAGGCTGGCGCATGCGCCACTCTCTTGTTTACGTTGCCATTACCCTCCGCGCTTTGTGTACAGTCCTATATGTGCATGTGGAATATATCACGTAGGAGCGAGTACGCGGTATTCGAGATACTCGTCGGATAGATTGCACGTACAGGTGGGTTGCGAAAGGGCTGAGCCGTACGGGCTCGCGCAGCGAAGTTCGATCGCAGTCACTCGTCCCTTTATTTACGTCGTCATTATCGTCGAACATTGCCGACGACGGCATCGACGCTCAAAAATCTCGAACTCGAGAAACCGTTTCGCGTAACTCACCATCTCGTTTATCGGCCATCGAATCGTGCCGTTTGTTACGACGGTGGTGAAGGAGACCGAGCGAAGTTGAGAGGATCCATAAAGCTTGCTAAACTATGCATTCGAAATTATAAACAAAATGTGGAAAAAAAAAAAAAAAATGTATTTTGTGGTCCCGGTTTTCGAGACGACTCGAGAAGCCGCGAAACTGCACGAAAAGTATGCTCGCCCTCAAAATATCTTCACCGGATACTAAACGCGTGAGCATTAACATAAACGTATTTTTTTTTTCAATATATCGAATCTTTAAGGGTTTAAGAAACATCGAAACGTCGCGAATCGAGAGCCTTCAATTTGGAAAGATCGCGGATACGGAGCTCGCGCGAGAGACTCGAGCGGGATCGTCGAAATGTCTTTTTTTTAATCTCGCTTATCCGCGAAGTTTCTTCGACTGTCGTTCGATTCGAATGAGAGACGAAGTCCCGAAGAGCGCACGGTCATCCGATACGAGAAGTGCGGTGAACGCTCGAGTCGATGCGATTAACAATCGTTATACAGAACGATACGAGCTTCTCTTCTGTCCGGCTCGTCGCTACCGTTGGTTACCGTATTAGCCTGCATCGTTTCTCGTCGCGGCGTATGTATACGCGCGAGATCGGATCAAGGCTCACGGAACGCCACTTTCTCGCAACGATAATAAACTCTCGGGCGCGCGAACGGTCTCCTATATCCCTATCTCTACCTCGAGAACTCGGTGCAGCTGTTCGCTTGGCCGTTACCGCGCTCGCTGCTGTCCGGCGCGCTTTTATCTACTCGAAAAAGGCGCGTCGATAGGGATATTATTTTTATCGACACGCCTGCCCGCTCCTGTCAGCTGTGGGGGCACTTACGACTTTTGCGCTCGCGCCGCTCACGTCGAGTTGCAAACGTGATCTCGTTTGCTAATGCTAGCTATAGGTTTTTTTTTCTTTGTTTTTTTTTTTTTTTTTTTTCTTGAGCACACGGCGTGAACGTGTGTGCTGTTTAAAAGCCGACGAAAGGCGCCGTTGCCGTAACATTGCTTCCCTCGAGCATTATTAAATGGAACGGAAACGAATGGGCAACGGGGCTCGGGCACGGCTTTCAAAACGCGATTTCCCCACCACTCGGAGGCCGACTATGACTTATCGGCACCGGGTTATCCTTAATCATAGACCAACGACAGCGAGTACAAGCTGCAGGTGTAGCGAACTGCGCGCGTATAAATGCAGGCTTTGTGTACGTGTTGCGTTGAACAGGCACGGCCGATCGAGGCGAACGGAAAGAAAAAAAAGCCGAAAAAAGTGAAATATTCACGGTGCGTTTGGTAACGATTCCTGTTGGCCTCTTTTTTTTTAAGTGTTTTTTTTTTGTCAAACAAAAAGAGTAAATAGCGCTGTACGGAAAACGCGTATCCGCGGCGCCGCGTGCGTAGATCGCATGTGGGTCAGGGTGCGCGTTATCGGCTGGCATCGACCTCGGTAAGGATTCACGCTTGACGGAGGGCCGAGCCTTTTTGCCCCCGAGATAGACGACAGTGCTTAGAATGAACGGCGCGACCTCCTCTCTCTGCAGTATTTTCTAAACTTATCTGACGCAGAATGGTCCATGAAAAAATGTTTGATCGAGCTCGCCCCAACAGATCTTTCGGGCCGAAAACTCATTTTTTCGCACCGTAAAGAAAAATCGTAAAAAAAATCCCCCGATTCCAATATATTACTTCTATATCACATCCATTTAACAGTTTTACGAGCAGCTCTCGAAATTTAAGATCGAATCGCGCGATAGACGAACAGTTTGGGATTTGAGGAAGAGTCGAGAAATAAAATAAAAAGGAAACGGTACATTATGTGAGAAACGTGCGTGCATACGAGAAGCACAAGAGACGCAGACGTGAACCGTAAGCGTATCACGCTCCGCGGCCGCTTCCGTCCTTCGGACAAGCCGGGCCACGTGTTTCTCTCTTTCGTCTTCGCGCAATGCACGTTACGAACGCACACACGCCCGGGCGAGCGAGGCTTTTTGTTTGTGTTTTTATTTTTCTCTTCCCTCGCCGCTCGAGCGGTGTGAGTGAAGCCGCATGGCAACCGGTATAAAGGCTTTTCCGTGTTGTATTATCCGTCGTATACACGCATATTGGACTCCGCGAGATACTATAGATCAACTGCACACAACAGGTATACGGGACTTTTGTATTTATATATATATATGTATATATTGAGGCAGCGTAGGCGCGCTCAGGTAAAAGCCGTGCTCTCGCAGGTGCAAATACACAACGCAGGGATCTCTTTCGGTGAAAAGAATCGAGAGAACTGCTATACAGATTGTATATACATATATATATATATATGTTGCCCGATCGGCATGCCGAACCGGCTGGATAGAGCTACTGGCTAACCGCGAACGGCGATGACTCAGTCCCGGAGCCCGAGGGTTCCCAGTTACAAGCTGAACTTCTCGATTCCTCCATATACAGGAAGCATTCCGTACACTCGTAATGTTAGAAAAAAAAACATACAAAAAAATTCGTTTACGAATAATAGATCGAAAAAATTCTCGACTGAATAAGAAGCCTATACAAAAAGTACATGACGAAAAAGTATGATATAGTGGATTTTATATGGATTTTAATCGTTAATCATTTTTTAAAATTTCGCCGAAAAATCCGTGAAAAAGTTCCGAGGTGCGCGCGTCGAATCGACGCAAAGCGAGGATCGAAGACGACGAGGAACGGTTGTTTTAATGAAAAATATTTATTCGGCTGGGTTCTTATCGGGCGCGGATGCTACGCCGAAGCGGCTGTTATCGCTCGAAGCGTATCGTCGTCGCGCGGTGCTCTCTCGGGTGCATCGCCAGTTGTCGGGCAACGCGAAAAAGTTCAATAACCAAGTCAAGGTCGTCGGTACATTGAAAAAGAAAACAGCGAAATTCGGCGCGTCGACGAAAATACACGATCGCCCGACGTTTTGACTCGCGGCCCGCAACCGAACGATAAGCGTTTTCGTCAATAACACCCGGCGCGAAATAATCGGCGTAATTGTTTCTTTTTTTTGTTATCGAAAGATCGATCGGCGGAAACGTAGGAAGAGATTGAAGAAAGAAACGTTTCCACTCTGTTTGGACATCGCAGGTCGCGAGGAATTACAGATACGACGAACTTTCTCTCATTGCCCGATAACGAGGCCTGCGCTCCATTATCAGTCGAGTCGGAGTTCAAACTGAATTCTCCTTAATTTACTCGCAACCACACAAAGCCCCGTTCGGAATCTAATCGCTTCCGCAACGCATACGCAAGCGAGAAACATATCTTTTTCGTGAAGTTTGTTTATTTATTTACCTCGACAGACGAAGTTGCTTGTCCCGCGTGCGAGCACACCATAAATTTATCATCGCGAGGATCTCTCGATCGCGCGGACTCTTCCGTTGGAGAGGGAGAAAAAAAATCTTCAGTCTCCGAGTTCCCCGATGCGAGGGGGCACGTGGGCGAGGCGCGATTATCAAAAGTGTCCGGCAATGAAACGGGTATTATAAATAAGGTACGTAGGGTTTCAGGTGGGCAAGACACAGGTGCCGCGGGGAGCGCGAACGCGATAAGGACGCGCTAGTAGCTCAGTTATCGGCCTTGTAACAAACTCTCCCCGCTGGGAACTCGCTGTTTAGCGATCGTGACGCAATCGGGACACCACGATCTCTTTACTCGCGAAGCACGCCCATCCAAGGTTGCTACGATAGACACACGAGCTGAGTTACGAACAAAGGTAACCGGCTCGTTCAAACTCCTCATAGTTCCCCCCCAAGATCTGCTCCAATACACACGTTCTCTTTTATTCATAGAAAAATAAGAAACGAATTGAAAAATCGTGAAAATGAGTTTATTCGACGATGAAATCTCGGCGTGCAGCTTTAAGGCAGTCCGAGCGGTACACTCCGAGCGAATGCAATATTTAGAGAGAATTGAGAGAGAATTTCGAGTGATTCGCAGTGGGATAAAAATCTGAAAAAAATGAAGCGCCTTCGAAAGAGTTAACAAATCATTGGTGACGGAAAACAAGTTCTGTTATCGGGCTATTCGTTGAACAATAAAATTTTTCGATAACCCGTTGATAACATTATATCCATTTATTTATTTATCGTAATTATCTAAGGGCAAAGCCTTTTTTACAGTTTAATTGAACTTGTTTTGCGCGTAAGCTTCGTGTGCGAATGAAGAGTTCCCAAAAACATCATCGATGCTGTTGGAATCATTCGCTAGCCTTAGTCGCGGTTTTTCCGTTGTTATTTCTATGAATCCGTTCAGCATCTTTCGAATCCCGGATTTTTTCAGATTCTTATTCCATCGACAAAGATACGAAATTTCGTTTGAATCTCGAGTTTGGCCGCCGGTACTGCCTTAGCACGATCTCCGTTTTTGCCGCGAATAATCCGCGACGAATGCTCCTCGTTCGATGCCGCTCGGTCGCTCGTTTACGAGACCGTAAATTAGTGGATTTTGTACCGTTATCGTGGTCCGCCAGAGTTTCACGGCCGAACTAACCGAAGCGCCGCCGTGTGTTGCGCGTTTGCGAGCGCACGGTTCATCGTCACCGTGCGAGCCTCGCTCGCATGACGAAACTCACGTAGTCCCTTTTCCGTTGCCTTCGCGAGCTCGGCAAAGAGCGAAACAAAACGAAGAATTGGGCATCGCTCGATGAGCGACGTGTACGTGAGCGCCTCGAGGCATTCGCGAGTCGATTCCCTCGTTTCTTCGTTCGCCCGGCAATTCTCTCGGCATGCATATCCGCTTTCGTTTTTTTTATCAAATCTTTTTTTTTTCTTTTCGAATTCCTTTCTTTTTTTTCGTGCATCGTCTCGTCCCTAAGAACGAGGAGCACCGAAGAAGGCTGCTGTCTCGCGTTACGAGAGTTCCGAGAAAATTAGTCAACGCGACGCCCGGCTGGGCATATCGGGCTCGGTTCCTCGCTGGGAGTTCGAGACAAAGTGCGGCGAAGAGGGAGGGCCGGGGGCCGGTCGGTAACCTCTGGGCTCGACAGCCCGAAGCCAAGGACCCGAAGAGCACAGGGAGCATTATCCCGATTGGCCCGTGGGTTGAGAGACCTCCGAGAGCTCCGCGGCTCTGACGAGACAGGATCGAACGAGCCAACGAAGGAAAAAACCCCTATGGGGTAGAGAAACAAGTGCTCGCGAGCAAGATGGAAACCACCGAGCGCGAGAGAGAGTACGTCGAAGCCAGACGTTCGGGGTCTCGGCGGCTACCTCCCGTACGCTCGGTTTTCGGCTATCCGAGACTCGCTCGCACACGCACGAGACTCGTCGACGAAAGAGAAGGGATTTCTCTCACGGATACGACGGGGTCTATCGACCGTTAGATACTCGAAGACGGGGGCTTCGCGCAGTAACGCGACGAGACAGAGGGCGAATATACACAATGCCGAAACTCGGGGCGACGAAGAGCGAAGGGGCGAACGGGCATTGGAGGGGGGTTAGCTGTGCTGATGGGTAAGTCAAGGTCACGTACTTGCGAATTTTCGGCGAGCGACGAGCAGCGTTTCGCGGATAAAGAGCGAGAGAGACGGAGACAGCGGGTGGCCAACTCTCGTCGGGTTGAGGCAAGCGTTTTCCTCCACCATTCGCGATTCCTCGCTTCTCTCCCGACCAATCCGGCGAGCCCGACGGCTTCGCGAAAGTGTAGAGACGTGGAAGGGGCAGAGGCGTCTGAAAGGATTACGTTACCCTAGGGCAGGACTATCTTCTCATGACCGTCTCTCTAACACACACCGACGGAACTTCGATTGTGCTCGCGCCGAGAAACCCCCTTTTTTCCCCGCTACTTTACTATCGTGTTTTGCTTTTTTTTTTTTTTTTTTCGCACTCGTTAGCCAACCTCGCTGAATAGATATTAGGCTAATCTTCATTTGTCATGCTGGACACGAGCACGCCGCGCGCACTCGTCGCGTACGCGGCTCGCCGAGACGAACGAGACTCGGAAGTATGCGGAGTTTTTGAGAAATTTTGAATTTTTTTTTTACTCGAGGGTAACATGCAAATCGGAGACTGGAAACGATGTCTCGAGGGTTTGGATAAAAAGCGCCGGACGATCGTATACTTTTATCGCATAGCTGATATAACAGCTCGAAATCCTTGAACTCTGGCGCTTTGGGTAGAACATTTTTCGAATTATTTGTAACTGGATTAAATTTTTATTTTATAGCCGCTGAATGTTTCTGGTATGATTCAATTGCATCGAGAAAAAATTCGATGTAACATGAAGATAAAACGTGCTTTTATGTTTTATCGTTTCTGGTACGCTCTTCGCATACTTGAATGAGAAACTTTGAGAGCACTGAAAAAAAATGTTCCCTGTTCAATGACATACCATTGTCTGTTACCGAAGTCACATATTGTTATTTCAATGTCATTTTCATTCTTACGATGTCACATAAAGCTGAAAGAATATGACGTTCTTTCAATTTTTTTTTGAAATTGTAATGATCCGGTGGATGAACGGGATCATCATCGTTGATATTGACAATGAAAAAAGTATCGTTAATTATTTTCAGCCTGCAAAAAGCATTTTTTCATCTACAATTACCGAATCAGCGGCTGAAAATTTTTTATCCGATAAAAACGAAAATTCAACGATCAACTGGAACGTAGTTCGCGGGGATGCAAATTTCGTTGCGATTCAACGAACGTTTTCCATGAGTGAATGATTTCTCGACGATTTTATAATAAAGAATTTCAATCGACCGAGAAGGAATTTCTCGCGATTACATCGATACGCATCCCCTTTCGTTGGCCGTCCTTCGAGCCGCTTTTGATTCGCGGGCCGACTATTCGGTTCACTGCCAAGAGAATTTAGCACGCGAGAAAGGAAACGAGGAGAATGGCACTTTGGCTGTCGATCTCGGTCGCGCGTGTGTACCGCGCTCGTATTCGTGTTGCACCCGAAGCCTTTACCAGCGCGCACACGTCGTTCCCCACGACCGGTATAATATCTGTTCGGCTTTGCGAGAGAAAGTCACCTGCGAGGCATATACACGGCTGACTCGCCACGACGCTGCGCCGCTTTTATGATGTCGAAAGAGTCTTTGCCGTTGCGTAATCCGATTCTCCGGCTCATAGGCAAGCAACGCGGGGTGTCCCGCGCCGCTTGCACCGCTCGTTTCGATCGCGCAACTCTCCTTGCTAAAGCTGCTCCAAGGATTCGCAATTGATTCGCCATATGCTCGACGTCTCGTTCGAAGTGCGAATTCTTCAATAGCGAATTCGTCTACGTAAAATCCATTCACGCAACTGTGCGCAGTATTCATTTTGCATAAGTTTGCGAAAATCGTGAACACTCGGCGATGGCAAAAAAATCCGAAAAAAATCATGCATATTAAGGATACGGAAAATATTAATTTTGCACAATAATTATCTCGAAATGTTATTAACAAATTCATGAAGAAAGATTTTTGAATTCACTTTGAATTTCGTGAAATAGCACACATTTTTTCCATATAAACAAAAAATCCAAAGTGCATTTAGAAATATGAAGGAATTCATACGCGCTCAGAATAATGAGCAAATTTGTATTAAAAAAAAGTTCGGTTTCCGTGAAATTCGTTGAACATTTGTTTTTCATCAATTAGTTAATAACATTTTGGAATTATTATTGCGCAAGATTAATATTTTCGGTACTTCTGATATGGATAATTTTTTTCAGATCTTTATACCACCGGGGCGCGTTCGCAATTTTATCTCAATTTTCGCAAAGTCACGCGAAATAAACAAGGACTACCTTAATGATTCGGCTATTGTTTTTTTTTTTTCTTTTTTTTTTTTCGTCCGGCGAAATAAGAAAGTTATTTAGCTCGCGGCTAGACACGGCGGCGTCGTTAAATCGGTACGTGGGTCAGGAGGCAGAAGGCACGTCAGCAGTGCGCGAAATGGCTTCGCAAAGTTTCACGGTCGCCGCGTGAAAACGGAGGCCGAACAAGGCGAGAGAGGGTATATATGTCGAGCAGAGCCCGTGTGCTCTCACGACGAGAGAATCGATGGGTACGATGACGCGAGGCGAGTAGCCGAAATTCGCGACGGGGACGAGGGAAGGAGAGGGAGGGCCGTTAGGCAACGGTAGTCTCGTAAACGCCGGAGAGCCGTGCGCAGAAAATTGTTGCGGCGAGAGATACACAACGGTGCGGCTCGCGCTCCGGGGAGAGGGAAGAGAAGGAGGTCCGCCACTGAGTGGGGATTCGGTGAAACGAACGAGGAAAACAAAAAACATAAAAAAGAAAAAAAAAGAATAAGTAGAGACTGGGTCGGGGAATATACTCGGCGAGCTACCGAGTTACAGCTTCGTTGAGAGAGGCGGGGAGAACCGGCGAGATACGGGGTTGTGCAAATACGTGGGTGGGAGACGAGAAAAGAGGACAGGAGAGGAAGAGCCGATCGACGCGTCACTCTCGCGGAGAGTTTCGCGTGCGTGAAAAAAAAAAAAGAAGAAAAAAAAAGACGGGAGAAAAAAAAAAGTAAAAAAAATACTGATCAGGGCCTAGGACAACGAACGCGTCGACGCAGCTCGTCGGCAGTGTTGCTCGGTAGCGGTAAGTAGTATTAAAGCCGGCACGAGAAACGGGCACGCCGTATATCTCCCAATCCGCATCCCCACTTCGAGACGATATATATATATGTATATATGTATTTTTTTTCGACTCGCTTGCGCGGGGTCCCCCGCGGTGTTTCGCACGTTTTCATGCCAGCTGAAATTCGCGAACTACATAGACGTCGCGCGCGCACAAGCTCTGGCTGTGTGCGCGCGCGTAACGACGAGCGGCGTCCTTGACTCCGGCCGGGGCCGGCGAACGAAAAATTCTAGTCTCGTTCCAACGCGAAATTTCGCCGTGCCGCCGTTGGCGAGCGTAGGTCGCGATACGATTTTAGAAGACTGCGCGCTACTCGCCTCTCTCGTCTCGAACGCTGCACGCGCCCCTGTTGACGTAATGTCTCTACTCTCGGCCCGCACAAAAGCTACAATGACGAGAGAGTGAGAGCCTTCTCGATGCAGAAGATCCGTGACATAACGCTTCGCGCGATAATTTTGTACTGCGAGCCATTCGCGCATAAAGTCGACGGATAAAAAGATAATGCGGACGTTTCGTTCGTCACCTATCGCGAACCTTATCGCAGTCCTTCCGCTGACGGGACTGCAAATCTTACTTTTTTTTATGGACCCTCGAACCACATTGAGGCAAATGCGCACTCGGAACTCGTTGCATTTGGCGATTTAAAGAGACTCACTCAAAAAAACAGAAAATACATTTTTTTTCCCTATCCATTACTCTTAATAAAAAATTGCATTTCACACTAAAAACAAAAATAAAGCTTTGTTTATTGCGCTGCGAGGTCCACAAGGGCGTTTATTGTCGAGAAATCACGGCCGCGGAGCGATCGCAGCCATGGCTCGAGTATCGACGATGACCGATAATGATAAATCGTCGCAGCAAGCGAGAGTCCGGGAGCGAAAAGACTTTGATCTTAGCCAGAGGCTACCGTGTTGCCGCGCGGCGCAAGGATAGGACCTTGTCCCTCGCGTTCGAGTATCATTTGCGTCTCATCTCGCTCGTATGTGAGTCAAAGTCGTCCGCGCGAGTTCTCGCGACGGGCTCGCAAAGCGGCGGCGCGGTCGGATACTCGAGGAAGTCCGGAGAGTCGTACAAGGTACACGCGACGCGTGACCTCATGACGTACGCCGAATACATCCGCGCCGGCCTTACAAATATTTATTAGCAAAGTGCGTAATCGCGCTCGACGATTGAGCGCGAAAGCGCGCGCGCGTGTACACTTTTTTCTAATCACTCCGATGGGTTTCTTCACAACAAGTGGCCGTTTTCGTTCCGCTCGCTTTTGCATATTCCGGGCGATCTGGCTTAGTTAAACACGAGTTAAACTGGTTATTATCGCTGTATATACATATATATATGTATCTATAGGTAAGCGATCGCGTATCACAAGTTTCGCCGGTGTAGTAATTTTGTTGCCAGCTGAAGTATTACACCTCGATAGGGCTGTAATTTCCTTGCACTGTATTTATAGACACGTTTTTTTTTACGCGGCTCGTTTTCTTAGGGCTTCGCGAGCCGGCAATTTGTACCTGTAGAGTTTGAGAGGCTCCCGTCATTCTCTTCCGTCCGCGCGCTCTCTCTCTCTCTCTCTCTCTCTCTCTCTCTCTCCCCGTCGATCTCTTTGCGTAAGACACGAACGCGCACGGAGAGTTCGGTGTCGATAAAAAAAATGTATATATAACATTCGAGACTGCACACTCGCTCTAAAATAATACACAACGGTGTTGAGTTACAGGCTTATTTTCGCTTCATATATTTTCGTCACGGCGCATCGCGTATCTCGCTTGAATGACGCTCATTTTTTTTTCGTCCGGGCAATTCGTTTTTGAGTCTTCGAATTCGACATATGCAGATTCGAGACGCTTGGTCGAGGTTTGATTTCGTTTTTGATATTTTTTTTCTCTCATTGTTTATGTTTTCAAAAAATCAAGCTTATGGAACGTGCTGGGAAGATTGATTTTGCGTAATAATTGAGAAAAGTTATTGATTGATGGAAAAAAATCTTGTTCAACAAATTATCCGGCGAGCTAATTTTTTTTTTTCTGACGAACATGATTCGCAAAATTTTCTTAATACGCAAGAATTTTTTCGGATTGTTAAATTCTATGATTTTCCAGACAGTTTTTGCATGTTAAAAAAATAATTCTAAGTGAATTTAGAAATATGAAAAAAATTGCAAAGAGGGCAAAGAGCATTTGAGAGAAAAGCATCGAAATCGCGGAGTCTCGTGGAAGGGGTTTAGAGAAGCGAGGAAAGGATGACGGAAGGAGACGACGGAGAGGAGAAGAGTTCGCGTGGGAGGGCTGCCCCCTCGGTGTTTGCCTATGACGCTGTTCCACCTTCGTCGTCGCTACCGTGAAAGCGAAGCGGCTCGCGCGGAGGCGTTCCACGACAGTGACAAAGTTTTGTCATAGCGTGGACGTCGTAGAGGAGGAACCGTGGGTATCGAGCACGAGAAGCACCGTATACTTAAAGGCCACGCGGCAAACTTCACCGACGGTAAAGGCAATCCGAATCGACCACCTGGTACTCTTTAATACTCGAGGAAAAAAAAAAGAAAAAAAAAAAAACGCAACGTCAATGCCACGGAACGAATAAGGGCTTCGGAAGCGATCGATCGTCAGGCAAATCGTCGCATTCGCTTCACGAATCGATCGAGTATTTTGCATTCGGACGAAAAAATTGATGCAACAAAAAGGTAAACGTGATTTTTCGACGTTTCGAAATCTTGCGAACGCACGAAAACCTTGAAAAAAAAATTCTTTCACCAAGCAAGGCTTCAGAATTTGTATATCCGGGAACATTGGAAACCGTGCGATAGATCTCGATCTAAATTCGCTCGGGCTTTCGTTCGATATTATCGAATGAGAGACAAGAGACACAAGGATTCCCGGGATGTTAGGCGGTGTTTCGTGGCGCACGCTTTTACGATGATTTAACCGTGTCTATCGACTTGGAGCACGAAGTTACGCGAGGCCAGCGTTTGTGCATGTATATTTATCGGGTCGTTGGGCACAGTCAGCGTCGAGCTTCTGGCCCGTAGTGGCCAAGGACACGCACACCGCTGCTGCCGTATGGTGATCTCATCTTTGCATAACCCGACTCAACTGAGGCCGCGTTAGACCCCGAGTACCACGCGCAACTTACCACCCAACGGAGCGGGGCAGCGAAAAGCGACAGAGCTAGATAGACAAAGTAAGCCGGCCGGCCGGCTTTTGTCGTTCTCGTACTGTAGCGAACGCGGTATTCGCGGTGCGGCAAGACCGCCCGGACCTATCTAACCCACTTCCTACGATCGCTCTCGGCCTCCGCGGCGACGAAATTACGCGACGGCACTTCATCGATAAATCTTCCTATCGAGCGATAAGCAACGAGTTCATTTATCCCTCTCGTACGTTTAAGGTAGTAGGTCCGGTACGGTCAAACGTGGGATTTCAGAAGAATTTCAAACGCTTCCCAACGCGATAAAAATCGGAAAAAAATCAAAAACTAAATTTACAAATAAAAAACCTCACTTCTTTTTCTAGGGCGGTCAAACTTTTGCCACTTATCGCGAGCTTTAGCCCTTTTCAGCGTCCCAGCATGAAAATCTTAAGACCAATTTACTTTTTGGCTTCGGCGAAGCGAAGAAGGCCATTGAGAGGCCTTAAGGCCGAAAGACGCGTCCGCTTCCTCGACCACGAGTCGTGAGGCCGAAAGTACCGTTGATTGACGAAATTTTCACCGGTGATCGACCGCCGGGAAAAAAAGGAAGAACCAAAAGAAATAAAAATACATTCATCGACTATTAAGTACCCCGGACGATCGTGGAGTTCTTTCGGGCGGGCCGTGTTCGTTACCGGGGCACGGAAATACGTGCGACGCACGTCAAGTTTACGCAATGCACGAGAGGCCATTATGTAACGACGGGTTGGAAAGAGAGAAAGAGAAGCGGTTACGAGAGTGCGAAGAGGGGGGGAAGGGTAGGAGGATACATAACGTTGGATGAGCGAGCGGTATGAGCGGGGGTGTCGGAACTATGCGACGCCTCGACGATACGACGCTGTGTCTAGCTCGCAATGGTGCCGCGCGCATACACCGACCGATGGCCGTGAATCCGTCAGGCATTCTCGATCGACCTCCCGCCGATCGCCCACACACCGCACCTTTTGCTAATGATTCTTCATTTTTTTTTCTATTTTTTCTTTTTTTATATCTTATTTTTCACATTGTTTGTTTCAATGTTAAGCATCGCAGACAAGAATATCCGCTCGAGAGTCACGGCTCGTTGTCGCTCGATTAATTAATCTCTCGTTCGTCGAATCGATTCGCTCGCTATCGATCCCATACGATCGGGGATTCATTGGCGTCCACGCCGTGTACGAGGATAGATTCGCGTTTCCGACGCGTTTCACCGTGAGGAGGCGAGGGATAGAGAGCGACGAGGGGGTCAAGGGGCATGAATAACTCATTGGATCGCCGTGGAGCTAAAGAAGGCTCGGGGGAGGGCAAATGTATGTATAGCATATGCGAACGAGCAGGAAGCATTGCGAGCCGGCTCCGAGGAAACACAAACTCGGACCATCAACCCCCGTCGTTCGACTGGAGATCCGGCGAGCGTCTTCGGTTGCCTCTTCCGCATAGCGATCCGTCATCGAAATATGGAGAAAATCATAAATATACAAAACACCCGGAGAGACGTGCATCCTCGAGTGGGCGGCGATCTCCGCGACTTCCGGGGTAAACGCTGCGTCGACAGAACGCTGTACTCCTCAATGCATCGCGCTCCATTCCCAAGGATCCAAATGGATTCTGTTTTCAATTTTTTTTCTCCTTTTTCTAATCGCACTGCGTCGCGGATCGTTGAATTCTCGGATTCTAGTCGGCAGAGCCGCGCGGTCGACGATGATGGAAATAAATTTTCCTCCGCCAACGTCCCACGGGTGGTTTCTCCCGACGATATGGCAATGTCGTTGCAACGGCCGCACGAGGCATGTATATAGCGAGGAAGAGAGATAGATATAGATATTATTTCGCGCTCGTGCAGTCAGGGCCGCTGTGACCTTAACTCCCCTTCCCGTGCGGCCCTCGCGCCTCGCGCGTCCTCAGAGACTTCGCCTCCCACCGCCGTTGCCAACCCTCTCCGCGCCCCTCCGGCCCCTCGACCGCCGCTAGGCGAGCTGCATAGGCACTGCAACGCGGCCCCCGGTGCATCGCCTAGCTTGTCGAGAGGAATCTCGCCGCCGACCGCGGCGGGAGCCTCATCGACCGGCCGGCACAGGGGCGGCGGGGATCCGAAGAGGGACACGTGCCACCAGTGACGTCACGTGCCATGCGCCGCTCTTTGCGTCGCCAGGCCCGGCCTCCGCCGTTCCATCGTTGCACACAACGGGCGCGCGGGGGCGGGGGCGATGCAGCGAGCGCGCGCGCTCTTCTACGACCCGGCTCCTGTGCACCGACGTGCGGGACACACGGAAAACACAAAACACCCGGCTATGTGGGACTGTCGAAGGCTTTTCGTACACTCGCAAACGAGCGTGCGGCTTTTGCGAGGCTAGGCGATACACGCGAAACTCGCACACCCGTTTTGCAACACTCGCGACGAGAAACCGGGGCGAGGGGCACGAGGCCGGGGGAAACGTGCACACGACGGTGAGAAAAGCGGCGCGTGCACTCGCACTACTTCGAGAATTCCGAGGTCTTCGCGCACCTACCTCGCATCTATGACTATCGATGCTCTCTTCGCTCGGGCTTGGATTCAATTTACAAACGTCTTTTTTCCCGAGTTCTGGAATTTTTTTTAAATTGTTGATTCTTTTTTTTATTCTGTGTGATTCAATTTATTGTTTTTACACATTTTGTGTTGGAACGAATTTTGAGGTATTTGGATAATTTTTTTTTTTTTTTTTCGAAGATTCAACGTTTTCAGTACGGTAAGTTTAGGTGAGCAGTGAAAGAGAAATTTTCGTCCGGGGTGGGGAATCGTCTACTTGGATTACTCGTTTGTGACCCGCGAGCCTTGCAAGGCCGTCGGCGAGAATATAGAGCTATCTCGTTCCTCCTCCGTTAGCCGTAAGAAAACGTCGGTGGGGTAGTGAGAGCTCTCCTATTATTAGGATCTAAAGTTCGTGCTCCAGAATGAGACGAGATCGCGGGGCGTCCACAGCGGCAACACGAGCAAAAGCGCATCCTGCACGCGCGCAATCCCTCTCTATCCGTCTCCGTTCGTCGCGTCTCTTCTCTCGCGCGCGAGCTCGGCCACGAGCTGCGGCAGCGGCAATCAGCACACTTGCCAGATACGGTTAGATGAGCTCGCGCACCGTCTTTTGGCTCGGGTTGACACTGCGATCGGCCTCTCTCTCTCTCTGTGTCAGTAGAGTCGGCGACGCCGAGAAAACTAATCCAGGGTTCCTCCACTTCTGCCTCGCGATTCTTCGCTCCCCGCACTCGGACCTTTTGCGACGTTACACGGAATGTCCGTAACTCGCACGGACTCGAGAGCACCCCGATGTATTTATCTCGAAAGGGAAAGCCGACCTTGAACTGCCTTCAAAATGCTGACTCGCGCGCGCGCGCGCGGGCGCGCTTGTCCTCATTTCGATATATCGAATTGCTTTCGAACCGAGAGAGGCGACGCACTCAATTAGGACAATTATAGCCTCTCAACGGATACGAATCGCGCAGCATATATCGCTGTTTCGATAATGATATCGCGCGGAAGATCTTTTTTTTGTCGCTTACGAGCTGTTTGTTTTATAACGCATAATTCGATAGAGATTGAGGTTGAAAAATTGAAATTGAAATTTCATTAAAATGATGATGGTTTGAAAAAAAGCTCTCTCGATCTTCGTAAAATTTTACGCACAAGATATGCAATTAATATGAATTATCCTACGTCGCTTTAAAATTAGTGAAAACACGTGAGATAGTGAATTACTTACCCGATCCCAATTTTCAAAGTTGTATCCCTCGCTCGTGCCATTCTCGACGAGATCTCGATTGACCCTGGCCCGACTCTGCAACGAACGCGTAGGAAATTATTGAGCGCGAGTCGATTTTTCGGCTTTTCGGAACGAAACTCCGACGGAGAAGAATAGAGCGGAAAAAAAAAAGATTCGTCCCATATACAACAGCTTCCTCCTCTTCTCACGGGGGGCGACGCGTTTCTCTATTTTAGTCGCGAACCGGTGTACACACGCAGAGTGAACCGAGCGAAAAGCGAAACGCTCGGGGGACAACACACGCGAGTGCGAGCGATCGAGCGCGAGCCAAGATTAGAGTCGAGCGATAATACCCTCAAGGTTCGAAGTTAGCGGCGCGGCGCGAGAGTTACGAAATATTACTACCTCAAATCACCGACAGCGACGGTCGCAGCGAGACGAGGAGCGCGGGGTATTAAACGCAAAGTGGCCTGTAACGTCGCGATGTTTACGCCGCGCACGACGAGAACCTCTCGGATTTACGTTGCGAAGAAAAACGCTCTCGCGAAGCTACCGGATACTGGTCAGGGCCTGTTCGTTTAGCGCTCGAGGAGCTGAGCGAGCATCGCGAGCCGCGTCGAAGTCCTGCGCGATATTTCCGATATTCTCCCTTCGCTCTTCGTCGCCTCTTATGGATTTTACGCGTTACGAAAAAAAAAAAAAAAAAAAAAAAAAAAAAAAAAACGATACACAGATAAAGTATAAAAAGTCAAGACTCAAAAATTCCTCATTATTTTCTACTCTTTGCAAAACCATGAAAAAAATAATTGTTCAACAAATTACCCGGCAACGTAACTTTTTTCCGACGAAAAAGATTGGTTATCGCTTCTAAAAAAATGTAATTTTTTTTCAAACGAAGTTTCCTTTGCGAAGAATGGAGCGTTGAACTCGATCGGGACTGCTCGATACATAAAAAAAAAGAGAAACCGAGGTTTCTAAAACGATCGATAAAGATCGCAGAGTTTGATTTACGTGTCTGAATTTTTTTCTCTTTTCTTTCACTTTGCCCTCGTATTTGCAGTAGCGATTAATAGCGTGCGTGAGCCGAGCCTTCGCGCGGCCTTATTATATATCTCGTATGTACGGTAATACGGTTTATCGAAGAATAATACGACGGAGAAGCGGCGTTACGAGAATTGCGACAGCGGTACCGTACGCGCGTGGACTTTCCCTCGGGCACGAACAAAGGGGAAAATTCTTCATAAGAAACTCCGCGCGTCCCGTGTTACGAGGCAATAATACGCGCATGTGTGTGCACGGGGACCGGAGGAAGAAAAGAAAAATGCTTGCACGCGCGTTTTACGCACGCGGTAACGCAAGGTTAAACTTCTACCGCTCGTTGCCCGACGCGCGGGCTTGATGTACCGTTGGCGCATTAATTCCGTTCGTTCGCTGGCCCGACGACGAAGGGTACGGCGCGCACCGGACTTGGCTCAGCCGAGCCGAGTTACACAATTCTAATTCGTCGTCGAATTTTTCGCGCATGACCTTGAAATGCGAAGCTTGAAAAGAAAAGTCTACTGTCGAGGGCCTCGGCTCGACGATTGTGTGGGAAAAACAAAAGTTCGAGCACGGCCCGGAGCTCGAGAGAAGCTTCTTCGCAATCTCTCTCGTTCCCCTCTCAAACTCATGTGTTGTCGGACCCGAAAATACTACCTCGATTCGTACTGGAATGTTTCGTGGCGCGTTCAACCGAAAAGCGTTGTTGCGCCGCGAGAGTTTCGAGAAGGAGGTAAACGAGACGAAAATGTGCGATGATCAATCTTTATTATTAGCGTTCACGCACGCGGGCTCGGTAGCGGGATGCGTGCCTTCAAGGTCGGCCGACGAACCTCGGCATCGAGCGAACCCGTACGAAGAGGTGTCAAGGTTACGTCAACGAGCGAATTAGGATACGGCGTAAGAATTCTAAAAACGGCACGGCGCGCGCCGCGGGAGAATTCTACGGTGAATTTCAGGATTTCGCAACGAAAGTCGCTCAGCCAATCGGCTTCGGTGAATTCTTCAACCAATGGGCCCGACACATTCACCCTATTACGATTCCTTTCTTTTCTTTTGTTCTTTTTCTATCAAAGGTCTTACATCGCTTACCTTCTTCTTCTTTCGTGGATGCATGTCCTCGAGATAATCGGGCACGATGCCCTCGTCCAATGTACCAGTTGAGCTCGGGGTACTGCCGGACGGTGAGCCTGACGCGCTGTAGGAGCACGGCAGTTGATTGTGCGAGGGATGATGAGCCGGCGCCGGCCATATAGAGCTGATCGTTGCGCCGGATTCGCTGAGGGGTGGACTCGGCGTTCCGGTGCGCCATGACGCGCCGCTGCTGCTGCTGCTGCTGTTCGACGCTCCGCCGACGCCCGGCGAACCAGCCACGACGCTTCCGGTTCCACGTCCTTCCCAGGAACCTTCATCGGTGAAATTAAGCGCGATACTTGAAATTAATCGAGTGTTTCCCGCACAGAGCGAGACCGGATGCGAGCATTAATGGCTCCGGTGCGCTCTTAACATTGCAATCGAAGCTCGCGTTTCTCGCGTGCAGTGAAAGAAGCGGTAGTAAACTATATATAAGAAATATATAATATATATAATATATATAGATATATATATATATACATATACGCGTAGTTACAGCCCGAGATTGGAGCGAGCGGCTCGTTGCCCTCCGAGAAGCGAAAGTCGTGCTCGTTTATGTCTTTCTCAGTCTCGAGAAACGCTGTCGCAACTTCTGTCAGCGCTACAAGACTCTTTTACCGTACGGCGGACTTTCCGCTATTGCACTTTGACGAGAGCATGAACGATGCATTTTTATGTATTTTTTTTTTTCTTCTCGTTGTACATTATTTTTGTTTTTTCGAGCCAACGATCGATTTGCCAAGAGGCCGTTCATTACTTCTTTGTTCGAGATAATCGACGCGTCATCGCGGTTTACACTTTGTCCCGTCGTCTAACTCCAAACTGCATTAGAGAAACACGAAGAAACGGTTCTCCGGCGGAACAAACGACGGATTATCAGTGAACTCTCGGGGACAAAGGAATTCCGTGAGTCTCTCGCGGCCGCGTTTGGACGCGGAGATAAGAATCGGTAAACGCGGCGATGTGGCCGGCAGGGGGGGAAAAAACAAGAGAATCGTAACGGCGAAGTTATTGCGAGCCACGAAACGCAGCCGTTTGTGCGTCACGCGACGAACTCGCGCTTGCGAATCGAACGAAAATTCCGCGAGACAAAGAGTAACGGCGGACTGATTTTTCGGATTTATGGTTTCAGCCTAAGTCGCGGCGAGGTGCGAGACTGTGCTTCTGTTCTTTTCTTTTTCGCGATTCCGCGAGTCGAGTGTACCGTTGAAGTTCAGCCCCAAAGTAGAGCCGGCGCGCTCTCGTCAACGATCACGAGAAGGCTCTCTATTGCCGCCGCGAAGGCGAAATAATTTTCTTTTTTTTTTTTGTTCTCGCCCGAGTGGAACGAGTCGGCCACGCTGGCCCCGCCGAGAGTCCCCGCAAAAGCGCGTGTAGCGGAATATCTATTCGAGCGAAACGTTTTGATGCTTTTTTTTTCTTGTAGACCGTGATATCGTTTCGGTGAATATTTTTCAGAAAACAATATTTCAAGATATTCGAATAATCGCGGGTACGTTACGTGGTTGGGGATGAAAACGAGAAAAAAAAAAATTTCGCACTGACCGTAATTGTGCTGGCAGTGAAGTGGCAGAGGATTATTGGGGCTGTGAGGCGAGCACGAGAGAGACATGAGGACGAGAGCCGCGGTGCATTCGTCCATACAGTCGCCGCGCTCGTTCGTGCGACATCCGACGCGTCCGCAGCCGCGCGGTACCCTCGTTGTCTCGGACCATCCCGCTCCAACCCCGCCGCTTCCTCCTCCACCTCCGTACGACTTCTCCGAGTCGTTGCTCGAGCTGGGTCGTCGCTTTCGCGATCTGAAATCAAAAATTATAAAGTGAAAACTCGCGTTTCCAGCGCTCGTTCGTTTCCGCAGGAACTAAAATTATGTATGATATATCCATGTATATATATGTATGTATGTATATATATATATATATAAAGATAAGAATTCGCATCGCCGTCTGTCTCACCGCTCCCATTGAAATTTGCATCAATTTGCAATAAAAGTTCGAGTCGTGCGAGGAATTAAGAAAGGAGAAAAAAAAAAGCAAGTAAAAGATATAGGCAACAGCAGGGAACGAGTTTCACCAGCTGGTTCGGCTACTGTGATGCAGTTAGCGTATAGAGAATGTGGCCGCACGGTCTATGTTTGTGTCTCTGCCCGCACTCAATTATTCAAGCAAACATTCGCACACCCAAGGGGTGAACGCACCCTTTTTTCCGCAGGTCACGGTGCGATGCGTTTCCGCCGATGCTCGCCTCTTTCTTTCTTCCTATCCACATCATCGCCGTTTCTCCCTGTTGTGTTTTTCTTTTTTTTTTTTCTTTCCTTGTTTTTTTTTTTTTTTTTTTTTTTTTTTTTCTTTTTTTTCGTTGCATTCGCGATACGCTCGGTACGACGCGAGACACGCGAGGCTCGAGCTACTACCGTCCACTCGGCGTACTAGCACCCGATGATGTACACGTACCAGTGGAAAGGCAGCCAGCAAATTATCGTCTTCCGTGAAACCGTAAAGGCCTCCTCTCGCTGACTCCTGCACGATAATTCAACGTGGCCTCCCTCGCTAGACGGAGCCTACCATTTACCGGGCACTTTAACGAGAGACGACCGCGGTCGCCTTTTATATTCACTATATTGTCGACAAATACTTTTTGCTGCTTTTTTTTCTCACTCTGTAGCTCTCTCGACGAACATCCCTTTTTTAGATCGCTGCTTTTTATGGACCTCTGTGTTATACCCTTTGTTGTGCTTTTTTATCATTCGCTGCCTCGAGTTCGTTATCGTTTTGGCGAGGTTGATCCGTAACTCGACTGCCGCAGATCGATGGACAATCGATTGTTCAATCGAAGGTATCGACTATTATATGATTGGTAAACTTTATGTAAAATTGACAAAGTCATCAAACTGCTATAAATAATTTTTGTTAAATAAAAATAATTATGAACAATTAAACGAATGGAGGTCCATGAACAAATTAATGGCCAATCGAATGCTGGTACTAACAAAAAAATATCCCCTGTGAAATTTGTCCCAATCGCCGGGTTGCCTCGAGTTACGATCGCCAAAAGACCGCGTTTTTTATGTTTAAACAAAGACAATAAACAATTGCACCGACAATCGATTGTTCAATCAAAGGTATCGACTATTATATGATTGGTAAACTTTATGTAAAATTGACAAAGTCATCAAACTGCTATAAATAATTTTTTTTTAATAAAAATAATTATAAACAATTAAACGAATGGAGGTCCATGAACAAATTAATGGCCAATCGAATGCTGGTACTAACAAAAAAATATCCCCTGTGAAATTTGTCCCAATCGCCGGGTTGCCTCGAGTTACGATCGCCAAAAGACCGCGTTTTTTATGTTTAAACAAAGACAATAAACAATTGCACCGACAATCGATTGTTCAATCAAAGGTATCGACTATTATATGATTGGTAAACTTTATGTAAAATTGACAAAGTCATCAAACTGCTATAAATAATTTTTTTTAAATAAAAATAATTATGAACAATTAAACGAATGGAGGTCCATGAACAAATTAATGGCCAATCGAATGCTGGTACTAACAAAAAAATATCCCCTGTGAAATTTGTCCCAATCGCCGGGTTGCCTCGAGTTACGATCGCCAAAAGACCGCGTTTTTTATGTTTAAACAAAGACAATAAACAATTGCACCGACAATTGATTGTTCAATCGAAGATATCGACTATTATATAATCGGTAAACTTTATGTAAAATTGACAAAGTCATTAAACTGCAATAAATACATTTTTTATGTTATGCGTTTTTTTATGTTTAAACAAAGATAATAAACAATTGCACCAACATTTTTCGCGGTGCCCAAGTTCATTCGATTAACGTCAATCGAAAGCGATTGCAAAAGGAATTTTTCATGGACCTCATATGGAACGACCTCTGGCGCGCGGACTATTGCCAGGAAGGTAAGGACACGCACAGCGAGCCGCGGAGAACGCTTCGCTGCCGCTCGAAGTAGGCGCTGCGTTATACGCGAGCCTCGTAGAGCGGTGTAGGATTTTCGTAGCTCTCAAGGTCGTCGCGTTTTCGACCGGTACAAACTCCTCTAACGTGTCGCGCGCACTCGTCTCACTGGCAGACCGAGACTCTTCTCGGTTCCACATGGCGAACTACGCTCGCTCGTGTATTCGTGAATAGGCGTACTCGCAATGCCATAGATTCGTACGCGGCGAAGATTCAGACACGAGATTCGCTTTGTAAGCCGAGAAACGAGTCGTTCTATTCTCGCTCTCGCGAATCGCCCCTTTTTTCTCTTCGTTTTTTCGACGTCTTTTTCGTTCCTCATATTTTTCGACATTCGCAACCCGAACGGCGAAGGTTTCGAGGCCAAATCCGTTGCACAGCTGTGTGGATCCGCTAGCGCGGTATTGGCTGCATTTACACCGGAGCTATATAAGAGAGACACGAAAGCGAAACGTCCTCGCGAAGCTCCGTCTCCCTCCCCGTCGCTCGTTCCTCGTTCTCCCCTCGGGTTATTATATTCCTTTCAGATTCCTCAGCTGGAGAGAACGGCGATTCGGCGTTTTCGAAAGTACGAGACCTTCCGGGTATTTCTCTCGTCGCTCGGTGAGATTGTTCAATGCCTAAACTGACGAGCGAAGGAGATCGAAATTGACGACTCGTCGACGCGCAAGTGAGAGGCTTACCCGGAGATGCTGGACTCCTTCTCTCTTTTTTTCTTCACTCTCCCCTCGACTCTCTAGATCGCGAAGGTTGCTCATAATTCGAGAGTATCGCTGGATTCTCGATACTGAGGCCGTAAACTCACGCACCGAGCGTTGAAAAAAATTATTCGAAAGAATCGCGAAATGTGGACCGTGAGAATCGAGAAATCTCGACGATAAAGAATTTTCGTCGCATGCGCGAACCCAATTTTGAATTCGAACGAAGTTCTTTCAATTTTCATTCCATCGGGACCCTCGGAGGTTCCTTCCAAATCTCACTTTCGGCCGCCAAAATATTTGTACGATTATATCTGAGCGAATTTCGTTTACCTTCCTTCCTCGTGTCTCATTCTCCGGTAAAGAAAAAACTCGGCTCCTCGAATGTTTCGTTGCCAAACGAAGTTTGTCCCTTCGCGTGAATTAATCGCGCCGACACGGAGCGTGGCTCGCGTACTCGCGATATGCACGGAATTACGTGGTATAATTTCCCCGGAGATGCCGGCGGATTGTGCAACGATTATAATTCGAGCGTGTGCTAGCCTCGAAATATCCACGGGGTACCGAGCCAAACTGTTAGCCGGCGTGGTACACGGATTCCCCGGTGTTGTACAGGACACGAGTACCCGATGACCTGGTTCCGCGCTGTGCAGAACACACAGAGCCGCGCATTGTACATCGGCAGAGCTCTGTGTGCGAGCCACGAGGCATCGGAAGATAGAAGTTATGTATCCCGTGACCCATATCGTAACTCGCTCCGGGCCACCCCCTCGTGAAATGGGTCGTCGCGTTGGTGTCCGTGTGGAAACGCGCGCGGGATAGCGCGGGGTAGCGCGGAGGGGCACGAGGAAGCGCCGTCGCGAGCTCTCCCGTCGAGGAAAAGATCGGGAGAGCGCGAGGAGAAAAGCCAACGCGAGAGATCGCGGGGAGAGAGAGGCGCATACGCGACGCACACGGGCACGGTGTAGCGGCGCTGTATTATATTCCCGCCGGAATTCCCGGGGGAAAGAGTCAGTTGGGCGAAAGGCGCGCAAGCGCCTGCATCCGCATGCTCCGTCGAACGAGAAGCGTCGACGGAGAACTGGGTCACGCGATCCTACCGCTTCTCCATGTGCGCGCGGGGCTCTATCCGGCCACCGTCGCTCTCTCATAGGGTAGCCCCAGCGGTTGCCACGCGCCGCCATACCTCTGACTATATCCAATCCGATAGTACCATCTATGTATAGCCACTGCGTTCTAACCTCTGTACTTAACCGCTATCTACGTATATACGGGCTACGTTGCAGCGCTCGACTGTGCGCATATCCATGGGGATAAAACGATCGACGATTATTCATCCGCAAGCTCCGCCGTTCGTTTGCGCGGTTAACTTCTCGCATCTGCTCGACGGCAGCGAAGAGATATTCGCATATTTTCGCTTTAAGGTAATAGGAAAATATGCGCATTCGGAAAAATGAATGAATCATTTTTAATAAATATTTAAGAAATTTGTATAAAATAAAATTTTTAATAAATACATTTTTAATAAAAAAAAAGTCAGTTTGCCGGGTAATTTTTTGAACAATACATTTTTTCGTTAATTTGATTTTTTTTTTCGGATTCTTATCCCATTGAGGCGAGCATTGAGGAGTTTTCGAAATTGGCTTTCAATCGCACGTTTGGCCGGTCTATAACGGACCTGCTACTTTAAGGGGACTGAGTCAGCTAAAAAAAACGGAAAATAATTTTTTTCCCCTCTCCATTGCTGTACACAAAAATTCCATTTCACTCTCAAAAAATCGTATGTTGAACTACCACCCGCAATTTTTTTGGGGCATTTTTTCACTTGGCACAGTTTCAGTTTCAATATTGAACTTTGAGTCAGAAATGCAATTTTGTCGATCAAACATTTTTCACGAGTTGTAGTCAGGATTCTTTTTGTACGATCAAATAAATCGAATAAATTGTTATTTTCGATGATCGAGAAATCCTCTTGCCCGCGTTCCAAAGTTCACGCCCGATCGCGCGAAATTGCAGAATTCTTTTTGGAGCAATTCAAAAGGTGGTTAAGATTAGAGCCTCGAATTGAACGAACGAAAAAACAAAAATGGGTCGACCCAGAATTGCGCCCGGAGGGAGAAAGGCGGTGCCGAAGAGGGATGTAGAGTTCCTGTAGGAAAATGGGAGTTG
This sequence comes from Ischnus inquisitorius, assembly GCA_963924025.1. Classification (NCBI taxonomy): domain Eukaryota; kingdom Metazoa; phylum Arthropoda; class Insecta; order Hymenoptera; family Ichneumonidae; genus Ischnus; species Ischnus inquisitorius. The sequence continues at coordinate 4,039,237 of OZ001249.1, forward strand.
ATTTCAGCGGGGTCGACGCGTGACCTATTTTCCCCGTACCCCGGGTTATCCGGGTTACCCGGTCCTCGCTGTTGCTCCGGTTGCACCGGGTCGCACGGAGGCCAATTGCGAATCTAACCCACATCGGCTCATATTCGCGAAGCGAACGAACCGTCAACGACAATGAGATTCGAACGCCAACCGAGGAAAAATATAATTCCGTCGTAACCTTGTTTCCTCTTTTTCCCCCTCATTTTCCCGAGAACTTGCAGAATCAAGAAAAAAAGTGCATTGTGCACGAATGCGAGCATCGCTGGTCTGTTCGGCGAGAAAGAGAACAGCGGTAACGACGTGGTTGAAATAGCTCGTCGAATAAGGAAACGAAAAACCCGTAGGGAAAGGGAAAGGGGCGTAGCGCAGCCGAGAGCGGGGGGAGAATTTTTCCGTTTTTGCCTCACGCGCGTGTGTGCCGCGGCGGATACGAGTTTTCTACGTAAGTCACGAGCGTGACTAGGAAAACCGGGAACCATTAACCCAATTTTCTCGTACACACGGATCGGCTTTAATGCCTCGCCGCGGTGCCGCCGAGTCGAAGCAACGTGCGATATCCCCGTTGCGGACCGACCTTATCGCGTTTATCCGAACTTTTCCCGGGGCTTCGTTATTATCCTAAAAAACAAGGAATTCACAAAAAAAAAAAAAAATTCTATAAATTATAAAAATTCTAATATCTGGTACGACGTGATAATTGAATTTCTTTTTCTTCTGGTATTCCCAAGCTTTGCGGTGTCGAAGTGCAAGAAGACAATTATTGATGCAACGTCGCACGTAGCTCGCCTTATCAAAGGGCTAACTAGAACAGATGCAACATATGAGAAGAGGGAGGTTTTTTGTTCGTTCCACCTGGGGCTTCGAGAGCATTGACCCAGTTTCGCAGCGGCGGCATCCGGGTTACGGAGTCGAAACTCTCGTGGCGGTACCTGTTCATCCTCCGACTACGCGAAAACGACGAGGCAGAGCCCCGCGGAGAGCCAGGAGGGACGCCGAAGGGTAGGAGAGGCGGCGAACTCGGCGGCCTGGATCGAGCGTCCCAATTTCCGGCGGTTGTGCGCTATACGTATGTACAAGCTACCCCGGGAGGCTGGCACAACCCGGTTTCGCCGCTGGCTTCGCCTCTTCCTCCGCCGTGTCCCTTCGACCACCCTCCCGCTCGTGCAATTCGATCGTCCTAATTTCTCGACCGATTCCCGCGCGGCCCAAGAATTGGAGCATCCCTCTCGCTTGACCCCGCGATGAAATGCACTCTTGTCTTCATCACTCCCGCCTATCCCCGGGTCAAGCATCACGAATTTTCACTTTTCTATACGCAGCATGAAAAGCAAGTATCGTCCCAAAATTCGGCTTGAAGATGACGATTTCGTTTGAAAATATTTTCGATGTCTCAATTTCCTCGGCCTATTCCAGCATGGGCTCCCAGCGAGGTCGCGATTAATTAGAAAACAAAACCAAGAATCGCTCACGGGGAAACTCGGAAAAGCATGCGTTCTAGCCGGCCCATTCGCCGGCACTGAAAGCTCGCAACGCAGGCGAGAGGAGAGGCGATCGAGTGGGTATCGAGGAAAGGTCGATCTCCAAAGGTTGCGCCATGAATATTCAACTCAGAGCGCGGTTGAGGCTCGCCTTTCGACGAAAACTACGACTACGCTTCGTCAATTAACGAATTCGAAAAAACTGCAGCCGTGTCTCTTTTTTTTCTCGTAATCACCGAAAATTCAAATTCTCGAGAGAAAGTATTAAGAGGCGATAAGCAATGTACATTCGATTAGAAAATGATTTCTATAAACGAATTCTATCGTATTTTCGTTCTCGCGAGAAAAGTTGAAAAAAAAAAAGAAAAAGATTTAAAAGCCCTCCGGAGGACTTGATGCGAGAGATGGCGAGTGTGGCGGATCCTCACACCGACGAGTGCCACGTGCCGACCCGAGGAGCCGATTGCACGTGTGTCTGTGCACGTGTCTGCGCGCGCGTGTTTTACACTACCTTGGCGCGTTGGGCCAGCCCGACTGATATATCTGTACACACCGCTCCGGACTCTGGAAACTACCGCGCGCCGCTGCACTCGACCCATTGTCCTAGTTTCTGTGCTTCCCGGTCGTTCCTCGAGCGAGAGGAGGACCAGGAAGCACATTCGGTATCCCAGGCGACCTCGCGCACCACCTCCCTCGTAACCAACCCTGCCCGCCCCAACCCTCTCGTCTGGACTATTCTCGATAGGCGAGCCTCGTCGACGATCGTCGTCCCTTCTCCTGCGCGAGCGTTCTCGCAGCATCCCTACCGGAGTCTCGTGCCCGCTTCTCCTCAACAAGTAGTGAATGCCGGCCAACCAAGCCCCTCCGTCTCCCGTCGCCTCCTCCTCGAGTTCGAAAATTCTCGTCTCGCATCGATGCGTTCTATATTTAAAATTCTCTCTCAACGCTTCCCATTCATTCGACGGAACGATAGACAAATTTAGCTTTTTGCCGGTGCGAATTTATCGACTTCGACCGGCGTGGAGTCGGATCTCTTTGATTTCGTTCGTCCGTTCGAATCGAATCTTGATCAGTCTCTCGATGCGAACGGAATCGGAGTAAAATCGGATTCCCGGTTAGAATTGAGTCATTTCTTCTGTCTACTCCGAAATTTATGTTCCAAGGGCCACGCTGTGTCTGCAGCGCGGGGCTAATGTGTTTCGAATGTAAATTAATATAGGTCGAGCGCGCGCGCGTGCGGCGTTACGGCCGGAGACACGAGGGCCGAAGGGGGAAGAGGGTTGCAGAAGAGCCAGAGCCGAGTTGGCGTATATAACAAGACGAAGCGTAGAGCCACGCGAGAGCGCTATACACTACGCGAGTCGACCTATTTATCTAGCCCCCGTGTCCACTAAGGGGGTATAGTCTCCCACACGTGCACCACCGAGCTGCATCGATCGACCTCGATCCGTTGGCCCAGCCTGGCACCGAGCGACCCCACAATTTGTCATCCCCTTCCGCGTTGCCCCGCGTGCGCCCTCTCACCCTCTCGTCTCCTCCCGACCCACTCTCGCCTTTCTTTCGCCACCTCCTAGCGCTCTCCCTCGGCCTCGCGAGCGTCGGCATTCGGACCTTCGCGAACTTTGGAAAAATCCTCGTCAACCCCGCGATCGCGCCTCCCGCGAGGAAACCTCGTGCATGCTCGAGTTCTATTGTCACGATTGTGTTCGGTACAAAAAAAAATTCAGATGCGTCAAATGAAGCTCCAAGCGCAGTCTGCAATTTTTATGAACCGAACATTTTGAAAAATTATTATTGTTATTTTTCAAGAAAAGAGGATTCGAAAGACTCGAATTTTTTTCCGAATTTTCTCACTCAATTTCATAGTTGGAGGTCCATTGAAAGGCGATTGCCTTCGAATTTGAGGGAATAACAAAAGCGCAAGGACATTTCCAAGATTTCTGGAGAGCATGATCGTCGTCAGCATATTAAAAATTTCCGTTCTCTCGACGTAAAAAAAAAAAGTTAAGCGAACTCGGCCGTCGGCTTGATTTACGACGTCTGTAGACTAAAAACGCGAATCGTCTCTCGTCCGTGGGGCAAACAAAGTAGGTTACTTTTTTTCAACTCAAATTTTTTCATATCTCGCGCTCATTACCGAGACGAGTCCGGAGAGTCTTCGTGTCGTTTGTGTGTTGTTTTTCTTTTTTTTTTTTCTCATTTTTATCTTTTTTTCCCGAATATGTATAGGCACGCGAAGAATCGATCATTGAGTCTCTCTCGCGTTCTCTCGGCCACCTATATACCTACTTTTTCGACTCAAGGCCCCCGGGGATCGTGTCTAGGTCGTATACGGGTCGAGCGTATATACCGAAGCATTCTCTCTCCCCCCGTGTCTCCGTTCCGCGAGAGGTGCGCGCGTTCTCATCTGCTCTCGTCGTCGTGTTGCGCCTGCGATCTACGCGAGCGTGTCGTGCGAACCGTCGAGAGCGAAAGAGCGAGAGAAAGAAAGCTGAAAAAGATTCTCGCGCTCTCTCTCTCTCTCTCTCGCGCGCGCACGGTCTCGTCCTTACCTTTAACTCTGTTACGTTACGCACTAACCGTGTGCCGCCCGAGTCGGCTCGGACTTTCAAGGATTCCGCCGAGTTTGGCAATGTCCGGATTGGGCTAGGTCGGTTCTGCACTGTATATACAATACGGTATACTTTTTTTTTATGGCCACCGAGGCGCGTCGCGGCTTCGGTCGCGACAGAGAGAGAAAAAAAAAGAACTATCACTATCGTCTCCCTTTGGGAACGCGTGGCGCATGAGAATCCAATAGAATCGATTGTTCCCCAGCGGCAGCGACTGCACTCGCGCTCGTTTTCGCGATGCATCACTCCCGGTTGCTTCCAGCGTTGATATTCGAATGGAGATGAGGGGGGGAAAAAAAATTGAAGAAAGAGAAGCCGCGAGCGAGAAACCCGAAACTCCGTGGCCTTAGCCCCGTTGTTTACTCGCAATCAAGAGACCGTACGGTCATAGGCGCGTGCTTCGCGTATGCAACTTTGCCCGTCCCACTCTCGCTCGCTGTGAGCACTCTTGCGAAATTCTCTCCTAGGCGAACTCAGCGTGGGACGCGCTCGTTACTCGGCGCGATTCAATTTTTCTCGAATCGAGACGTCGATAAGACTTGCATTTCGGGCACGATTGTCTTAAGATTATTTTTCGCATAAATTTCGTTAACAAATCGATGAAAAATGCATTGTGCTACAAATTACCCGGCAACCCAATTTTTTTTTTCTTACGAAAATGTCAATATTTTTTTTTTTTTTTAAGAATTTCGTAATGTTCGAGAATTGCGATTTTGAACAAATTTTATATATAATAAATTAAATATGAATAAATTTAAATATAAATAAATAATTAATACAAATTTATTTTAATTCAATCGAAATCTGATTTCGTTGCAAATTTCTCCATTGAATTTTTCATATAAAAAAATGTACACACTTAATTTTGTCCATCGCAAATTATGTTGGTAAGTCGAACGAACGATACATATTTTTATGCGATTAAACTTAATTTTATTCCCGTGAATTTTGCGTCAAACGGTCCGAAAGTGGCGAAAAGCGATCCACGTCCTCGTCATAGCGTTGCGTAAATAATGGGTTAGTAATGTGTATTACAAGCTCGCATGTATGGGCGACGGAGGAAGCGTTGTGAGAATCGACTTGCCACGCGCGCGCCAAGGGTGCATGCAACGTCGAAGGCCGCGAGGCCGTCGGGGGCAGCGGGGGTGTGTGTGTGTGTGTGTGTTGCTCCGCTCGATGCTCGGGTAAAATTCTCTCTCGTTGGTTTCGTCCGCTGTACGCGGCTAGAGCGTTGCTCGGCGCGTTGTAGTGCACCTGACCCATATAGAGAGTCAGCTATTGATCGACCCAATTTCAGCGAAGCCGGCCGGCCGGCCGGCCGGCGAGGAGAGGAGAGCCCGCTCGCTCGCGCGCGCGCGCCTCTCGTTCGCTTTTGCTTTTGATGCTCCGGCTTCGCCCTCGCGCGCCGCGCGACGAGCGCGATCAGCCCCCGCCGCGCCGACGGAACCGAACGACGACTTCCAACTCCGCGGATGATCCCCGACCGAAATTACGCAAGCTTTAACCCACTGACTCACTGGCGCTCGTCACGATGACGCGACTCCGGGCCATCCCGACGCGATTCCATTCTCATCGCTCCCGAGCGATCGACGAGAGTCGCGCTCGCGCCACGCGGCCTCTCGAGACTCGACGCTTCGAGGCGTCGCGAACCGACTCGAATTCCGATGGCTCTTCTATTCCAATTCATCGCGAATAACTCGCGAAGACAATGGGACCGGAATTATCGTAGGCGTAGAGATGTTTTTGTTTTGTTTCAGGCAGTGAATCCAAGAATAAGGCAGAGAAATAAAAATGGATTCGCTGAAACGATATTTTTTTTGCACGTCGGTCAATTGGCACGATGAGCTTTCTTTCGAGGATACACATTTTTTACAGATTTTCATGCGGGTCGCGGAGACCCGATTTACATAGTTACGAAAGTTTCCCAAAATTCAATATTATCATTTTTTAATAATAATAATTGTTCATATAATTATTATATTAACATAAATAATAGATTATTATTATTTCGTAATAAAAAAATTGAAAGCTTGGAACCGTAAAGTGTTTTCAAGGAACAGCGGCTCGAATGACAAAATCGCGAGGATGTTACGATACGACACGCGATTAAATCCTCTTTATTTTTCTCCTTTTCGAGAACTCTACGCTCCGCAACTCTGTCAAGGTGGGATACCCCGTTTAATGTATCGGTAACTGGGACACGCGCCGCGCAAGATTCCTCGTTACCTCTGCCAAGTTTGCAAAACGGAATAAACTCTCCTTCGCGCGCGCTTTGTCGTCGCTTTCTCTTTCGGTCGTCGCGGATTCGTCTCTCTCTCTGGTCTCGCGAAAAAGCGCTTTTACCGCAATCGTCCCTCGTCGATCTTCGTTTTCTAGGTTTCTACATAAACGCAAACGCGTCCCGCGCCTATGAACGTGCGCGTTATTTCTTTTTTCTTTTTGTGTAAAAAAATCGGATCTTCGCGTTCGCGAAAAACCTCAACTTCGATTCTCGTACGAAATTCTGGTTCGCAATGTGGCAATTTTCGTCCCGAAGCGCGTGTGCGTCTTTGTGCGTGAAAATATCGTGTTTGCGCCGCGAAACGGACGAGCGAAGAACGAGTTTCCTCCGGCACAGCTGGCGCGATGGCTGAACAAGGCTCGCCGCTCGGTTGCGGCCCTGACACGCCTCGAGAAGCGCTTTGAAATCGGGCGGAGTTGCTCGTCAATGCTCGCGGGCCGAGGGGAGCGAGACGGGGAAAGAGTTGCTCTCCTCTGTGCGACGAGTCGACCATAATACAGTGACGTAACGGCGAGGCACGCGGCGAAGAGAAGCCAGTAGGTCCATCGGCGCTGATTGTCACACTTGCATTATTCGCTTCGAGACGACGATCGAGCGCGGGCGTGAAAAATAAAGTGATAAACAATCCGATGCAGAAACCGGTATTTTTCTTTTTCTTTTTTTTTTCATCAGCATCTCAATTTTCCACGCAACACGAGGCAGTTTTTAAGTTCATTCGCACGTGATATTTATCGTCACGCTACGTTGATGAGATCGGCGATAATGAATAATAGAAAACAACGGAATTATAATAGCGGCGTTAACTGCGGGATAGAAATTGTTGCGATTAACGGTTAATGAAAGAAAAAAAAGAGAAAGAAAAAAAAACGAGGAAAAACACGCGCTCGCGGATGTGTAATAATGCGTACGACGCATAATCGCGTGGACTTGGCTTCTCGCTCGTTCAATTTCAATTTCCATAAAATTTCTCGCCCCGAGAGATTCCGCGGTGCAAGCGCTGCACGTCGATGCGCGGCGAGCGCGGAGCAATTACGCGTGCCGCGCTGAATTATACGAAGGAGCGACGAGATGATAAGTTCGTGGACTCGGCGCGCGGGTTGCACTCGTTGCTGTTCTAGCCGGTTACGCCACGATGATTCTGCTCGTTTCTCTATCTCTGTTCGCCATCGTGCGCTCTCGCGGCGTTCGCGCGCGGCCGAAAACGCAAGTCGACGGGGGGGCAACGAGCGCATCGCATTCTCATAGAGGAGCGTTCGACGGAAAAGTTCCCGCAGCACGGAGATACGTACGCCAATCGAGGTTGCGTACGTAAGCGTTGGAAAGCCAATTAGCCGCTGCTACGCGAGTCCTTTCGGCCGCGCGCATAACTCTGACTCGACTTCGGCAGTTCGCGCGAGCGTCGGGCCAACTTTGCCAGTTAAACAGTTTCCGACTCGCTCGATCGTTGCTGCCCGTAATAGTTTCTCGAATTCATCGCCCACGTCGTTGTTCATAAATCACGGGAATTTTTCGTTTTTTGATATTGCCATCAATGAGAATCGGTCGCTGGATCGTAATTAAGGTCGCTCGAGCGGTACTGTCGTGTAACGTTTTATCTCGAAATAATATCGAATTGCGAGATTTTATATCGAAACTACTGTTGCCCGGTTATTCATGCCGTAATCGGTCGAGCTTTGACGGGAGGCCACGAGCGCGCGCAGCTCGGTGGTGTAAATTCTTTCTTGCATGAAAAATCTCCGTCCCCGATTGGACCGTCTCTCAAATAAAAATACAACAAATCTTTCCAGAGAATCTTTTCAAAACCGAGGTTTTCTGGCCGAATTTTGTTTTTCATATTGAATTTTTTCGTTCCACGTTCAATACAATAAAATCCGATAAAAAGTCATAATCTACAATATTTCATGAAGAAAATGTTAAATTTTTTTTACATTTTTTTATTTTTATTTACTTAATATTTTTTTAACTTTGAATTCTTTAACGATGTTAAAGTTTTTTTTGAGGCATTTGTCGTATCAATTGAGGGGGACGTTTCTGTCCCGGTTGGGGACTTCCTCGAGGCCGCAGGTGCGGCTCGACCGAACGAGGAATCGCGAGTCTCTTCTATCGAGCATACTTTTCCTACTACGACTACCCATTTATAGGGATTAGAGATCCAATAATGTATTTATGGAGAATCCTCGGCCGCGTGCCAAGTGCACGAAAGTTCGAATCGCTCTCAGGTGCGCGCGAACGAACGAGATCGAACGAGCGCATACATTCGAAAGGATCGATTTACGATACCGCAATATTATGGGAATCGTTTATAATCGTCGATTTCTAAATAATTCATGTATTTACCCATTAACCCGTAGTTTGCATCCTTAATTAACCGCGTACACGCCGGATCTCCGATGCGCAGCTTGACGAGAATAATTCGATTTTATCGATGGAAAATGAAAGTTTTTGTTTTGTTTTTATCGTCAGGAAAACTCAAAGTGTGGGATTTTAAATTCGTGCCCCGGGGCCCTCCGGTCGAGTTCGATCGTTCACTCCCGTGGGGTTTCCGTCCGAGGGAGGGAGAGATTTCAGTTAAGGCAGGTCAGAAAGAGCGCGCGGCGAGCGGGGGGACCAGGTGCAGGACAGGTAAGCGACCCGAGAGACTCTCCGGGCTCCCCCTCGCACAAAAGAGGGACTTCTACCGAGCGACGTCTCGCCGAACCACCGCGGCCCAGGCGCGGCAGCGGGCGAAAGAGAGACGCTGTACAAACGAGAAATTCACCAGACGACCTTCGTGAGAGAATCCACCGGTTTTGTTGCCGTGCGAGAAAATATTCTCGGGATACGAGGCAGAGAACTTTTTCGGGTGTCTGGTGGACGTGGATAAAAAAAGAGATAAGAAAGACCCTTATTGCGAGCGAAGAGGAGCTTCGTGGCCCGAAGGATTGATCGAAACGACGAAAGAAAAAAGGAAAAAAATCAGCCGAAATAAAATAAAGAAGCGAGAGTCGTATTTTGAGGTCGTTGCTACTCCGAAGAGATTTCCAGACGGAGTCACTCAACCTCGAGTTTTGTCGCCTCCGTCTCGCGCCTCCTCGGCGTTTACGCAGGCTCGAGAGACGAAGGAAAGGCACACACGAATAACGAAGGAACACGCTTCACCCCTCCGTGAAAGAGTCCGAGGGCCCCGAAGGGCTGACCCGAACGATCTCGATGTCTGGTATGTCGGATCCCGTCGGTTCGCGCGCGCAGTTATAGGCAAAGGAGATTCTCCGAAGGGTCGACGAGCCACGAGAATCGATGGCCGCAGGTAGATAAAGGGAAAAACGGTTAAAGGGACGAGAACTCTCCCCTTCTTCCCTCCTGCGCTCGCCACGAGGGATGCTCAATTTTAACGTTTTTTTCCTCCACTCGACCCTACCGTGGAGAAACTAAACAAGACCCGGGCTCGTCGCGGAGCTCCTGCGAGCGAGGAAATTTTCATCCGATCACGCTCCCACGCCGAGGGCCGAGCGCGCACCCCGAGCGGCAGTCGAGATTCAACGATTCGACCTGGCGAAATTGTCTTTGTGCCTCGACCGAATGAGGAAAAAAATGTCCGAATAACGAGGGACGACGGGTAATCTTTTATTAGAACGTCGCGCACCTGCGATGATTTTCGCTCACAAGGGCCGAGACTTCGGGTTCTCGAAAAAATACTTTTACCACCTGTGGAAGCTATACCGATTCTTTTCTTCTCAACATTTTCAGAATAAAAGTCACAGGTCTGGTAAAAAAAATTAGAACGTACGAAAATTTGAGAAAATTTCATGGTTTGCTTTCCTCTTCGCGTTGAAGACCCGTTCTTGAATTTCGTTTTCTTTCTTCGTTCCCGGTAAACGAGAGCGAGCGATTTGCGCGAGGACAAAATTCAGTGTGCTGAATATGCGAAGCTTGCCGTTTCGCGGCTGGGTTGAAGGATCTCGATAGTTTGCGCTCGGCGAAGGTTTTCCCTCGGCTTTTAATAGAATCATCGCGCGGGAGCGTTTCATCGTGGGCAACTTCACCCCTGTCCTTTAAGCTGTGAAATCCTCAGCGAGGAGACGCTCGTCCGCGCTGTGTGTGTTTCGTCGATTTTCCTCGCGCTCGTGCGCCCCGAGACGAGAACACACGACGGATTCGACACAGACGAGGATCGCGCGCGGGAGAGAGCGGCGGCGAAGTATCGCGCGAAAAGCGAGACAGGTGTATGCGGGACGGAGAGCCAAAAGCCCGGGTTACAGAATCGCAGGGTGGTTGGCTTTCACGGCTCGTCGAGCCAGAACCGACGTAACGTCGGCACGACGAAGCCTCCGCACACACTCACGTACACACCATCGTCATCCAACGTTTTTCTTTCACTTCTACCCCTACGCTTTTACGCTTTCACGCTGAAACCCCAACCAGCCCTTGCCCCATTTTCCTCCTGGCAACAGAGCCCAAAGCTCTCGCGGGAGAACCGCCGCGGGGTTTATTTCGTGCCATCGCCACGGATTGCCTCTCTTCATCCTACCCGCGAGGCGATATTTCAATGTTGCTTTTGATCGTTCCAAACGAAATGGGATTCGTAATACGCGACAAGAATTGCAAAAAAAAATGAATAACGGTAAAGAAAAAGAAATTCCAAAATAAAAAGAAAAAAATGGGTTAAAAGTAAAAAAAAAAATTATGCGATAAACAAAAATGTGTTAAGGTAGTACCGGCGCGAGACGGTGCTCAGCGCGCTCAAAAGTGAAAATTTAGAGGTAATTTCGACCACTTCTCAATGGTGTAAAAATCTGAAAAAAATCAAGCATATAAAAGGTGCTGAAAAGACGAATTTTCCGTTATAATAATTCCAAAATGTTATTGACAAATAGGTGAAAAAAAAATTGTTCAACAAATTATCCGTCAACCTAACTTTTCTTGAAGACAAAAAGTATATATAAACTTTTTTGAACACGTATGAATTTTTTCAGAATTTTTTCTAATCATCGAAATTTGGTTTTTTTTGCATTTTTTTCTTCAAAAATGCGTGTTAAATCACGATTTTATGATATGTGTTTATCACACAACCACCCATTACACCCGACAAGTTTCGAAAAGATTGATCGAATAGATTCGCGAATACAGCTCAAACGTGAAAAAAAAAAACCAAATTTCGATGATTACAAAAAATTCTGAAAATTTGTTGAACATTTTTTTTTTCACCTATTTGTTAATAACATTTTGGAATTATTATAATGGAAAATTAGCCTTTTTAGCACCTTTTATATGCTTGATTTTTTTCAGATTCTTACTCCATTGAGAAGTGGTCGAAATGACCTCTGAATTCTCACTTTTGAGCGCGTTGAGCACCGTCTCGCGCCGGTAATACCTTAAAGTAATGAAAATGAAATTAGGAAATGAAAAAGTTTGAAAAATCGAACGACAAGATAAAGGATTGAGTAACAAGACGAAAAGAGAAAAATCCACTTACCCAGGTACGTGAGGCACGTCGATCGAGTGCGACGCCGCGCGTTTGCGATCGCCGGCCATATCGGCGAGTCTCGCGAAGTCCGTGTCCTGATCGGCGAGGCGTGGACTCTTGCGCGACTGGGTGAGCCGTATCTCGTCGATGCGTTTCGTCAAAGTCATTTTGCTCTGTAAAATCAGCGAGAGCGAGAAGAACAATATTAAACAATGCTTTTTTCCCAATATTTGGAGTTGCGAGTATGCGTTGAATAATAAAAAAAATTGTGCACGAGACGCGTCGTCTTCGCGAGAGCGATCGACCGGCGTGCCGAGCGGTTTTTTTTAATACCGCACACACGTGGGGCGGGCAAACATACGTAAGCGATTCGAGTGTGAATCCAACTAAGCAAACACAAAAGTCAATCAACTTGGTTTCGCGTGACCTTGCCTGCTTTACGCGTTCTATCGCTTGTTCCAGGTGGGGATTCGACTTAATATCTCGTATGAAAAGAAAGAAGAAGAAGAAAAAAAAAAGGTGTATTCGTCGAATGAAACATTTAACCGGCGTGGGATTGTTTTTCCCTCGTCAGCCCGCCGGCCTCTCTTTATCTCGGCTATATCTGCCTCAACGGGCCGCTTCCTTTATTTTTATCTTTCTCGTTCTCTCTAAGCCGTTCCCTCGATTGCGCGCCTCCTCCTCCTCCTCTTTCTCCGTCTCTCATCGCGAGTCTCGTAATAAGCATGAAAGACGGAGAGAGATCGGAAAACGAGATCAACTACCGAGCGCAGCGCGGAGAGCAGAAGAGCCCGGCAATATGCTCGAGCTTGTGTGCTCGCGCACGTTGCGATCGAAAGAGTTAAGAGAGGCCTGTACCCCGCGGGGTTGCAAACTCGTCATTATATTCCCATTACCGTGCCTCCTCGTACGCACTGAAAACTCCCCCCTCCCTCCCCGCTTTATATACGCAACCGATCTCGCAACCGCGAGCTTTTCTTCATTCATTATTTTTTTTCTTTTTCCTCTCTCAGCTATTCTCATCCTTTATTATTCCTACACGGCGGAGTTCTGCACCGATCGCGAAACGAGCGCCTACTTTGTTGCGTGCACGGGTCGTGGATGCAAACGGCCTCGGCAGGCGCCCGCAACCCTCGCGCGAAATTACTGATTCGCTCGAGGGGCGACGAGAGCAACAACAACGGAGACGGCTGTGCATTAAGGTTATACGAGCGGTACAGTCCGCGGCGATGGCGAGATTCAGGGAGAATCTCGAGCGTTTACCAATGGGAAAGTCAAGCAGATAGATGGATGCTCGAAATATTGATTATTTCTTGAATCTCTTGAAGTTTCCGAAATATTGATTGAGCAGATTCGTCGATAAATTATTTATCGGTTTCATATTCATTCAAAAAATTCGTTTTTTGAATTGTCAAGAAATACAGCCCAATTATTCCATACTTTATGCGCAGATCACGTTTACCCATTTATTTCCATAAATATTTATTTGAAAAAAAAAAAAAAAAAAAAAAAAAAAAAAACTTAGTTTTTTTTTGTTCTATAGCTACGAATAATAATAATTCCCCTAATTAAAATGTTCAGCGTATACGTTTCGCATATAATTTATCCATAAATTATACGTATAAATTATATACAAACTGCGAAACTTTTCCACCTGCTTTGTAACGACTCTGGCGTAGGAGGATTCGAAGCGACTCATTGATTCATGCGAGGATCGCGCGCGCCGGATACGTATATTTGCATAGCTGTGTCTTGTATTCTTTCATTTACGACTGAAGAAGGAAGAAAAAAATTCTTATCTCCCGGCCGCGTTTACAATGTCAATGTCTCGAGCGGAGCGTTTTTCCCCTATCGTGAAGTATCGAGAGACCGAGTCGGCGAGTTTCGCGAGCGAAATCAATCGGTTCGATACCCGGCTCGAGGAATCGACGGCCGCGCAATCGCGCGCAGTTCCGTTCTTCGTCGCCGAGCGTGTGGGCCCGGTAACGCGATATCGAAAAGTTCGAACGCGGAGACGCGAGCGAGCCGAGAGCGCGGCACCGGGGCTGCGGTTTCGGGTGTCCAGCGGAGATGCTCCCTCTCTGTCTCGCCGCCGTGGCCCGACGAAAACCCACCCGCAAATTCCCGACCGCACACGTTCGATCGCGGCGCGGGAGGGGCGTCCCGCCGGCTCGCATAGGCGCTCGGGCTCGAGTCGCTCGAGCAATTACAAAATCGATTTCGCCTCAACCGAAACAGCTTCCCGCGTGCACAGCCGAGAGAGCTTGCCCGCGCGGCAAGTGTAGCCTCGTTACAACGCGCGAACGCGAGCCACGGTGAATCGGTACATCGTGCGTACCGTTACGAGCGTTCGCGCCACAACAATGGTGAACGGCTTTAAAAATGTGTTTACTGTAATAACACTCGGCGGGACGTTGTTCGGGCGCAGCGAGAGTCCGCGGCGACGAAGGCCCACGGGGAGGGCAAGAAGAGGGATTTAAAGTCTCGCGAGCAAGCGAGCGAGCGAGCAAGTGTAGATGTAGAGGAGAGAAGCAGGTTGGCCGAGAGCCACGCAACGGCGAGCAGAGCTGCACTTTCTCCGACTTTCAAATTTCTTTACTCGTCGTCGTGTGCTGCCGCGGCGACTAGACTCTTAATGCTGTATATATATGTGCATGCGCATATGCATAAACATACATATATATGTAGATATGGACACTATCGTAGAGAACGTCGACGAGAGGCCGAATCGGTTACAAATCTTGTCCGTGCGGTTATTAGCATAGAAGCGAAGGAAAAACGGTTTAGCTGAAGCGAGGAAAAAGCGGGCTTGTTGACCTTACGGGGCCCCCAGTGGACGGCGTATCGGCGAGCCCGGCTCGATCGGCCGCTTCGTCGCTCGAGCGCGCTCTTCCGGGATCGATTTGCCTTTTATCTCTATTTCACTACTCCGTCCTTCTCGCACCAATGTGCGACGCGGCGAAGCGATGAGCCAACCGTATATAACGGAGAATGTCGAACGAATCGCTCCTATCGATCGATCGATCCTGCGAGTGATCTTTAACTGAGCTACGCAACACCGTCCGAAGGCAGATCGGACTAACATGCTTTTTTAATGTATGCAAAAAAAAACAGAACTAGCCTCGAGTGGTCGGAGAGCAGAAATCTGGTCTTCTCGGCGAGGAAAAAAAAACACGAAATCGAAGCTAAAAAAAAAAAACGGAACAAAATTAGGTATGAAGAGGGCGAGTCGTTTTTGTTTTGTTTGAAAAACGGGTGTTCGACGTTCTGGGGCGACAACCCCTCGCCGAGCTATGACAGAGGAAATGGAACACGAAACGGCCGGAGCTGCCGGGCCGAGCGTGCGAGAGAGAAAAGTCCCGTGGGCTAGAGAGTAGAATTCAAACGCATGCGACGAGGAAGCCAGCGAGGATACACGAGAGAAAGAGCGACCAGAGCCGAAGACGGGGTTGTCCACAGTGTGGTGCACGTCGGTCAAGCACCTGTCGCAAAGGCAAACCAGGGCGAACGCACGGAGAGCAAGAAGAAGAAGCAGGCAGCTTCTCTCTAGAGGCGCGAGAGACGAAGGGCCCCCGGTCGATTCGGGCGACTCGCCGGGCTCCGAGCGCTCGAGCTCTCCCGCGTGCGTTGTAGCCCTCTTGTATTTCACTCGCTTGTTTTTACAACCGCGAAGGGCCTCTCTCTCTCTCTCTCCGGTCGTCGAGAGATTTTTCTCTCCCGATGCGACAACTCCTCTCGACGGAGACCAATGCTGCGCGGCGCCAAACTCGTTTGAAAAAAAAAACAAAGCCCTTTCCCTCTCAAAAAAAATGGAAGGAAAAAACTCCGCGTTGCGCTTTTTCTCCAATGTTGCCTCCAACGCTTGGAGAAGAAAAAGCTTCGAAATCTCCCCGTGCATTTGACGAGCTCAAAGGGCTTTTTTCGACCGAGGCTCGCGATGCGCGTATTCAATCCGTAATCTTCCATCGACGGGGTAAAGTGCACGGGCGAGCATAGTTCAACATTAGTGACTCTCGTGTAACCATATGTATAATATTTGTAAGACTCCTCGCGGTTGCGAAAGCCCCAACGCTCGGGCACTCTCCGTAGCCAGGTGAAAGTGCACTCGCTTCATTTCACAAGGTGTTCCGACCAATGCGCGCGCGACGCTCGAGCAGGGGGGGGAGACCCTCACGGCATCCTAAGCGATGCACGTAGAGTTTCAACGGCAACGTTGTACTATAGCCGTACGACATGCAATCCCAGTTTGCTTTGGCTTCGCCGCTGCGCTCTCCGCGGGTTTTAAAGCTTAATCGTTTTCGCCTCATGCCTACTCGGTGAATCTATAAACGCGCGCGCTCGCTAACCGACTTGATACAAGGAGCGCCTCGTTGTAACGCAACCTTCGTATAAAATATATATATGTATAGTGTATGTATGTATATATGTATATATGTATACACAGATAAACATTTCGACATAAATAAATGAAAAAATTATTATTAAATTGAATTAAATGATGAAAAAAAAAATCTATTATTATTATTATTATTATTATTATTATTATTATTATTATTATTGAATTATTGTTTATTATTATTTATATGAGAAGAAGAGTATCGAAGAGTATCTAACGCGTGGAGCGTTTCACGACGTGTCCTCTCTAATGCTACTTCAATTCCGCATTGGCCTTCCTCGTAGCATCGTCAGTAGCGCGACGACGTATAGGTCGTACGGGAGAGCGACTACCGCGCCAGCCGGTTATTCGATACTCCATAGCCGAGCGGGCAGAAGTGAGACGAATAGAGAAACGAGAGGATGAGTCTCGACACGTGCACGAGCGCCGATAACTCGTCGACAGAGAGAGAGAGGGAAGGGAGGGGGGAGAAGAATTGCGATAACATTAGAACGACGTCGTTCGCAGTCCGAGTACCGCGCGAGCGTGGTAGGAGTAAACGCGCGTGCCGAGGCTTTTACTACTACGCATTGTCGGGGTTACTACGTATGTACTATGAAAACGATCTTTAAAACCTCTGGCAAGGTGAACGTTTCGGTCGTTGACCAAGACTAACATTATTCAATTCGAATATATGTTTTTCTTTTTTTTCCCCCCCGTTGTCGATGTATTTTAATTTTTGCCCGTAATTGTATTTTCTTCGAGCCGAATTCGGCGTCTCGATATGCCGATTGAAACAGCGTCGATTCGAGCTCGAATCTCGCGAGCTTATCGCGAGCAATCCACTATGCGGTAGCGACGTGCGTAATACACACGTATGCCGTACTCGTAGGACAGGAAAGAGAATTATCCGAGTATCGCATTCCAAAGGAGCTCTCTCGAGAGTCCCGGAGCGTGCGCTACGCGGCATGTAACTGTAAACGTTTATTCGCGGCAAGTTTTTTTTTTTTTTTTTTTTTGAAGTACATCGCACCTGGGCCGATACTTTGTACGAGAGCAATTACACGATTGCATATACATAAACGAGGGCGCTCGGTAGACACGAGGCTTGCCGAATGGGGAGAAACGACACGAAAGTATTTTAAAAGCGCGAGTATGTGGGCAACACGGAATTCCGAGTATTCACACGAGCCAGTTGAATTTTCATTATTCCCATAACGATATTGTAATACGCGGTGCCTTTTTTTTTTTTTTTTTTTTACGGATATACAATTCATTAGATTTTTTTTTCGTACGTATTTGTTCATTAACGAAGCAGTCGTATGAATATGTTTGCCGTTAAATAAGACGATAAGAAACGACAGCGAGCGTCGGGCCGAGTACTATACCCGCGGTTCAAGGATGACGCCTTTGTCACTGGTCGGTGCCGGTTGCGTGCCAATGAATCAGCTGTGTGCCTCCGCGCAACTCGTGCCCGTCGTCGCGACACACGTGACGCGCGATCATAGTTCATCGCGCACGGACACACGCGCGCACATTTTTCTATTCACTGTTTACCGAGAAGATTAATCGAGAAACTACGTTCTACGCTTTGTTCGCCGGCGACGGAGTTCCGTATCGCGAATCTACGTGTTTGGCCGTGAAACGCAGAAAAATCTATCGACGAGGAAGCGCGCGAATATTCGGTTTCGACAAATCACCGTCGTGTCCTCCGTACCTTCGCGAGCGTCTTTCCGTAGGCTCGAGGATCGTCCCCTCACCCGCGAGCAGCGATAGTCACGCCGGCGCGCGCAAGCCCGAAGTGGCAACGCGGAACAAAAAAACCGTTACGGACACGCGAGCGCCATTGAAAGTTCCGCGCGTCGAAGTGTCCGGGCTGAGATCCGTTGTTTCTCGTTTACCGTTCGGATTGTTACAGTTTGTCGCGGCGCCGGTGAAAAGCGTCGAGAATCGACGAAATCGCCGACGAAGAGTTGCATTTTTTTTTTTTTTTCAACTCGTTAATTTCGATCGTTCAACGATATTTTTTTCAATAATCTTCGATTAAGTTAGAGAATTTTTTTTTTCGCGTTTCTACAACTTCCCCGAAACGCGACATGCATACAATTCACCAGCAGAATGGGCGCTTGTCTCGTTTATACTGCGTAATCCGGTATACCGAAGGGGCCCGAAGAATTCGAAAAGAAGAGAAAAAAATAAAGAACAGATATAGCGTCGCGGGGCTCAGAGGAAAATGAGGTCGCGCGATCTCCGGCAAACAAGATCTTGCAACCGACTGTCTTCCATCGATTAGATATAAAGGCGCATAATGCACTCTGTACACACGGCCTGTCTTCGTGCATCTTTCATTGTTCTCGTTCCATCCGTTGCCCACAATTCCACTCTCGGCGCGTTAATCAAACGGTCAATCTCCGATTATCTACAAGCATTCGTTTTATATCGTTTTCGTCTCTCAGTCGCGCGAGTTAAAATCACGAATCGAAATGGAACAAAAAAAAAATCCTCAGGAGAATCGATCGATATATGAAAAAAAAAATTAATAAAAAAAACGAAAATTATTGTGCGCATTTTTTTTTAATTCCATTATATTGTTGTATTTGATGAATATGAAAGATCGGCGGGGCAACCGGGCAAAACTCGTCGCGCGACGTGCCTACTGCTTGGCCGCGCGTCGTTCAAGGATTTCTTTGTTCGCCTCTCGTTTCGCTCGCGGCGTCCGCGCGCTCGTTGCAGCAACTGCACTAGACTCTGTGACGGTGCAGAGGGAACTCGAAGCAGCACATATACGAATAGATCTGCCATCATAGTTACTCTCTATACATTAAGCACAAAGAGAAGAAAAAAAGACACGTACGAGCGCGGGCTCTCGGCATTACAGTTCCTTGAAGCTCGCCGCGACGGTTAATGCTGCGCCGTTCGCGTAATCCCGTTTACACGTGCAGAATCTTGCTTTTGCTGCACCTGAACGTGAGTAACGAGGATATCCCCTCCCGCGCGCGCGCGCCCCCGATTTCCTCGAGTTTCGCGCTCGTGCACAGCTGGCCGAGGGAGAATTCAGAAATCGTTGCTTTTCGCCGTCGGCTCAACGGGACAAAGACCGATGAAAAAAAAAATCTCAAGCATTTTTTCGCGATATTTCTTAAACGGACAAAACCCGCGAAGTTTATTCGATGCGAGCTGAGTAGAAAAAAAAAACTCTAATAATCCGATAAATCTCAAGGACAAAGCGTGTGACGGTGATTTTCCTGGCTCGTACTTTCCCTCTCGCGCTCATCCGACGATTATCTTATCTCTTCGGCCTTACCGTCCGCGATAGTTTCCCCGCTGTCGTAATGGGGAACTTTATCGTGTTTCGAGGTTTCGACTGCCGCTCGGACGTACGTGAAAATACGATACATAAATGTACGCGTATACATAGTCGTGGGTAATAAAATAAAAATATATGTCCCAATACGCCGGGGCATTCTATAGTTGTGTGTACAACTTGCACTCGTCGCAGTGGTCTCTCGTAGTCAGTCTCTTTATTTTTTTTTCCCTGTCGAGAGTTCAACGACTCCGTCGACGTTCGCCGTTCGTGTACATAAATCCGAACCTACTAAAACGGTGGCTCTCGTGGCGGGGCGATTGTGAGCGAGCGAATGATTTGTATAGGCATCGAGTCGCGACTCTCGCGAGTGTGCGCGACGGAGATCGAGAGAAACAAAAAAAAAGAAAAAGAAAAGGAGAGCCTTGGCAATCCGAGAAGCATAAAGTCTCCGGGGCGTCCGTTGCTCGTCGATGCGGCGCGGTGCCCATTGTTTTCGCGGTCGTTTTTCGTATTAATAAACGCATACAAACGCCCGGCCACGGACCTCTCATTATCCGAGCCGTGACATCGATAATGCATGCGCGAGACTCTACCGACCGTACGGGCTCTTTTTTTTCCCCCTCTTCGCGTTTGACGCGTACGCTACCACTAATCCCTTTCCCTCTTCTTCCTATGCTCGCGACTCCGTCGTCGTTTCTTTGCGAGAGGAAACGACGCTTGTGTCGTCGACGATGCGATCTCTTTTTTTTTCTCCATATATTTCATATTTTATAAATTAGTATTTTTCTTTTCCCCCCGAATGACATTTGAATTGAAGGGGCGAGCGCGAAGTCTCGAGAGTCGAAACGAGGGCGTTATCTTTCGCGAACAAATCGTTGACGATAATTCACTCGTTTCGAGCGGGCTCTCGGGATAAAAGACGTAGTTTGCGCGGATTTTCATGAATCCGCGTCTATAATCAGCGTGTAAGGTACGCTACGCGAGAGCGTTCGTTCGCCGAGCAGCTGCGCATAAATTATCGTCTTTGTTTTTAGTCGCGGCGTTTGGCGGTGTGGCGCGAGCGCGAAGCGTGTCCTCTCCTGGGCGCATTCGGCGAGACTCGCGCGAGGTCCATTGTTGTCCTCCGCGGTAGCGCGTGCGATATACCCTCGGGGGAGGGCAAGCGCGGGCACTGCTTGCGCGAGAAATCGGAATTTCCATTCTCCTTGCGCGGGCCAAGATTGGTCAGAGTCGCGTTATTTGTCGCGGATACGTATGGTACATTGGCTAAAGCCTAACGCGGCAATATGTACGTATACGGTCGTACAAGGCGTATATATCTCGAGTCGTTGGCGCGGTATTGCTCTCGAGGCGATAGCCGAGGCTGGCCCGACTCGCGGGAGAACAAAGTTCCGAGTATCGCGCGCACGGCCGAAGCGGAACTCCGGCAGTCGGCGCAACGCGATTCACTGACATTGAAACACGAGCGCGCTCGCCCGTCGGCGGCGCGGTATCAAAGGTCTCGCGGATTATCCACGGAATGCCCCCGAGAGTTGCGACCGAGAGCAAAACTCGCGCGATCCTTGCGCTGAAACAATCAGCGAGAACCGCGCGACTCGAGCAGCGGCGATGACAAAGAAAACCGTTCGCTCGAGTCGTGACGCGTTCGCAAATCTTCGCTCGCTCGGCGAAAGATCGCGGCGAAGTCGAGCAGTCTGCGGAAGGGGAACGAGAAAGAAAAAAATGAAAAAAAAAAAAAAAAAAAAAAAAAATCATCGATACACGTACGAGCGAGCGAATCTGGGGAAAGAGCGGAGGATGATACGGGGTCACTCACTGGATAGAACGTCGAGAAACGTCTGCAGCTCAATTTGCATTGCTAATAACCAAGCGGGGCTATTATCGCTTACGCAACGCGCCAAGATGCAACGTACCAAAAGCGCGATGCCGAAGCTTCATTCGCCACTGACGTCCGCGGCTTCTCCGATACTAGCAAAAAAAACCGGCGATTTGTCGATCGAGAAAAAAAATCGATAATTAGTTTAAACGCTCATTTTTTTTTTTTCAAGTTTGTCAACATTTTGATCGTTGTACTCAGAGTTCAAGAAGTACGATTCATTTTTTTTTTGCTTTCGGTTAATTTCGATACATTGAAACTGAAATCATTCGAGAGAAGAACAATCGAAGGTCAAAAAGCGTTTTTACTATCGAGTTGATTTTTTTGATTTTTTACATCTAAAAAAAAAAACCTCTAATCCTTAATATCTGGACCTGGTCGGTTATACGATTTTTCATCCATTGAAAAAGTACAAAAACACGCCGTAATGTCCGCACTCGTCGAAGCACTTCGGATGAGAAAATAACCGTCGAATATGAATAATAAAAAGAGGAATCGAGCCGTTTGTCATCGAGTACGTGCACACGACTGTCGGTAGCGGGCCGAATGGCGTTTGTTGCCGTACGTACGAATCCTCTTTCTTCGTCGCCCAGCCTATATCCGTACACGCGGTCGATCGCGCCGATCTCGCGTTCGCGGCTCGTGTTACAATTGTGCCTCGAACGCCCCGGACGCTTTCGAGACTTCGACTTCACAAGAGCGACGACCGTAGCGTCGTCGTTACGAGAAAACTCGACGGGTCGCCGACACTTTGCCCGTTGGCTATCGCACTTTTTTTATTTTCCCGCGCGTTCGAAGAAGTACCCCGAAGAACAAAACTGTGACAAACCTCTTTGGCATCGTCGCTCGCTTTTTCCAAGGCGCGCGCGCCCGTGAACGCGAAGGTCTTCCCGGCGTCACGACGATAGCTCACTCAACCGCGTCGACCTCGGGGTTATTGTTAAACCATTTATATTTATATATATTCATATACATGTACATTCAAACAAAAGGAAAACGAAAGAAAAACTTTTCGCGCGGGCTTAAAATACAAGTTCGCCGTTTCTAATCCCGTAGCAGGAGTGAAAAAAAAACAAAGCGCTTGATATATTCCGCTACGAGGTTCTTCAACTACTACGCCGGTCCTCGGCCGGCTCGTTCGTTACATACGTCAGTGCCGGACGCAGAAACTCTCTCGCGCGCGGCCGAGAGAAGAAACACTCGGCGCGAACTACGCACTAACTGCGATTCTGCTTCATTGTAAATATCACGTTGTTGACGATAAGAGTAGAATCGATTGCGACAAGGAAAGTGAGAGCCGAACGAGTGTTACTCCTCGTCGGAGCGATGACGAGGACTCCCGCGCTATAATCGTTATTGCGATGACGACGATGAAGTTCGTTCTTTTTTTTTTTCACGCGTTGTGATTCAGCGCGAAGATTCTTCATATTGCGCGACTCGACTGCGGGGTTTTTTCTCTCGCATCGCGCGTATTGCAATAATAACAGAGTAGAGTCGAAGTTCTTCCGGGCTTGTCCTTCGCGCGAGTTTTTCTACTGCTCGTGTCTCCTCACCGGCGAGAGAGCTCGCGTGCTATCGCCTCGAGGGATTTTCCGATAGGGACGCGTAACAAACCGGCCGGCCGGCGCTTCATTCCGCGATCCGCCAGGACAGAAACACGTCGTATCGAGCAAAAGATGCGCTTTCAATTCAAGGTCGTTTTTCAGGATGTTGTCCGGACTTTCTCGAGATCGTCAAGGCCATTCGAGAAAGGTCGAAATAAACGAAATTGTAAGATGTGTAGTTTTCTTTTCATTGGGAAGTGCTCGAAAATCGCTTTGAATCTCATGATTGAACTAAAAAAAAAAGATCTTATATTGATCTTATCCGGATTTTCCAGGATAAATGAAGATAATTAAAATTCCGCGAAGAAATTTAAGGGCGCAATAGGATGTTTTCAGGGCAAAAAATGTTTTTCAAACATTTCTATCGAAATATATCGTGCGTTGGAGAGTCGATTTTTAGAGAATAGATTCGTGGCTTCGTATGGGTGTACTCACGCACACAGCGATTGCGGCGCAGAGTATCCCGGCTTATATACGCTTTGTACCCGAGGCTCGAACGAGGTCATACGCCGGGAGATAGCGGTTACAAGCAACAGCAACTAAAGCGACAGCGAGCAGGAGAACTCAAGCAGCGCAGAGAGCACAATGACGGTGCAACAGCGTCCACGTGGCCGGCCTGGTACTGCACTTAAGCGACCAACCCGTTAGCAGCGCACTAATATACGTACGAGAGAGCTCTAATGCATAACCCTCTCCTCTGTTTCTCTCTCGGCTCAAGCTAGCCCAGCTAGAGCGAGCTAGCTTCGCTTTATATACGCCTGCGATACGCTTCATCAGCCGTCGTGGCTTTTCGACTGCGCAATGCGTAACATCAGTCTCGCCGAACGCTTCTCGATGCGACTGAGCTACGATTGTCCGTACACCAACGCTTTCGATCGTGCGAACCCAACATTCGTCCGAACATTCACAGTCCGAGGAAATATGAGATTCAGAAAGAATTTCGCGTGTTTCCCGATAGAATAAAAATCCGAAAAAAATCAAGTATGCGGAAGGTCTTCGAAAAATGATCCGTTATCGTTTCTGAATACGTATGAATTTTTTCACGGTCAAGAAAAAAGAAATGCTTGGCATTCAATTAAATTCGATGTACAGATTCCAAAATAAATCACAGCTTTAGAGACTAGAAAATGCGCTCATTGGACCAGCGTTCCCCGGACCGCATTTTTTCAAATATTTCACGTTCGAGATACCGCGAAGTAATTTCCCAATTTAAAAAGTTTTTTTTTTTTTTTTAATAAGTTCCCTATCGCAATCTGTAACACAAGGCCCGCAATCGTCGGCAGGGAAAGTTTGTTTACACATTGAGCGCGGTGTCCGCGAGGACCAGAAGAGGTACGAGCGCGTGACAGAGAGAAAGGTGCGCGCTCGTGTGTGTGGGATCGCTCCTTTCGTCCGATCGAGAGTGAAATTCGGAAGCGGGTGAAAGAGAGCGGGGTGGAGCGAGACACGGGGAGGTGAGCAACGAGGAGACCGGTTCGCGTATACGGAATCTGGAGCACGGGCACGCATCGCGTCACGTACGTATCAATTGGGTCATTACGCCGCAACGTTTGCTCGAGTGTCGAGAGAGAGAGAGAGAGAGAGAGAGAGACTGGGCCACAATACGTGGTTAAAAGCTTCCACGAACGCTATAGCGTTCGCTTAGAAGAAAAAAAAAAAAAAAACTGAAAAAAAAAATTCATGATGATTTTCCATCCGCCAATCGACGTAGAGCAGAATGCACAATAGTTTCTGTTATGGCGTGGGCCGCTCGAGTGTTCAACTGACAAATTGACCGATCCGATGGATCGCGGGCTCTCGAGTCGCGCGCCTCGAGTGCCCGAGCCGCGCGCGCTCTCGTTCTCGACGGAGAAAAACTCATAGACGAGCCGAACGACGGCGAGAGAGATCGCGCGAGAGAGCAAAGAAGAGATAGAGTCGTAGCGGGACAAGGCGTCGTGATATAACGAACGGATTGCGTAAAACGCCTGGCACGCTCCCTAAGCGTTGCCCGCCTTCTCGCGCATACAACGCCGTGGCCCCCTTTCGCTCCCACCCTTTCGCCGTCTTACCCTCTTTACGCGGAGCGCGCAAAACACGCGTACGCCGCGGGCGGGGGGGCGACGGAAGCCCCGAGAATCCACGCATCGATGACTTGACTCGACGGCATTCGTGCACTGCATTTCGTACGGATAGAGTCCGGATTACAAATCCAGCCGAGAAAGTCCGGTCGCGCACCTACTTTTGTAATGTTTCTTTTTTTCGCCTCAAATAACTCATTCGGCGCTCGAATTTTCTCGAGTGTCGCCGGCTGTGATTATAAGCAGCGAGAAAACCGACCCGGAAACGCTCGGCACTTCCTCTTCGTTTAATTGCATCTTTAAATCTTCTCCCTCTCGCTTTTACTGCTGAAGACCGTTTTTATCCTTTTCTTTTTTTTTTTTTGGCCCGCCGACCTCGGGAACAATTAAACAGCCGAGCGTCGGCGAAGCGTACCGAATGCTCGTTTCTTTTCACTTCTTCCCCCACCGCTCGTCCCGTTTTTATTTACCTTTTTTTTCGTACATAATATCATGCGACGCAGTCAGCACAGCGAGGCGAGAAAGCATGCCAAGGGAAAGGAAAGAGCTCTATTACGCTACACTAGTTTACCCAATGGCAAGATTGTATCTCCCCCCCCTACCCCTGCCCCTCGCGCGCCCGCGCGTCTCCGCTCTCTCGTACACGCGGAGGACCCCGCACGCGGGACCCAAAGCGAGAACGACGCGATTCGATCGGCGCATGCGCCGAACCATATGGGAGGCCTCTGATCGCGATCTATTATTCGATATGCAAATATCGTTTTATTGCTACAGCCTGGCGAGCCCCCTCGATCCTTTACGACACGATACATTTTTTCCCCCCTCCAAACATGACCCAGCGGGATCGCGCCAATTTACAAACAATCATCGTTTCGTATCAAGCTAGAGAAAAAAAAACAAAGAATTATTTCGTAAGGCGCTTTCGAGGTTTTAAAGAAAAAAAAGCGAAAAAAAATGCACCTATTTTAGAGATCGCGCCGTGAAACACCAAGACACGAGCGGTTTTAACACGAGAACGGGAATACTTTCTACATAATTGGCCGTAACAATGTCCCTGTTAGTCAGTTGACTGCGCACCGTAGGAATCTTCCTCTCTCTCTCTCTAGTTCTTCGTGAATTCCCTATTATATCCTCGCTGTCGTAGCTTTTCTTCTTTGCCCCTCATACTCCCGGCCACTCGCTTCGTGCCGAAATCACCGAACCGTTCGCCTCGACTCCACGCCGAGTTAACCGAATTAATCTCCCGTTATCTCTCGCCTCGGCGTTCTCTCTACCTCCCGCGCGAGCGCTCTTCTTTCCTCGTGTGAGAATCGAGACTACGCGCCATCGCGGTTTGGACTCTATTCGCCTTGTTCGTTTTTTTCTTTTTCAGCTTCGTTCTTCGCTTCGTTTTGTTGCTCGTCGCTGATATCGCTAATACACTAAATTAATCGTCTTGCATGAGAGCTGCGCAGCGAGAATGAGAAGCGGCGAACGAGAGAGCGACGAGACAAAAATTACCCGAGTGCCGCGATGACGAACATGACGACGCAACCGGCCGAGAGAGTCTATGACGACGAAGAGGCACCGCGAAACACAGCGAAGGGGGGAGCCACGGATGCGCGCACGGATCGTAACTTCGACCCACTTTATATCTGGGAAAGGCTTTGACTGCGTTGCTTCCTCTCGCTAACGTTATTTACTCCCGAGTACCGCGAAACGGTTTTCTCTCTATTTCTCGTCCCCTCCCGTAACGCCGCGCACACACATTCCCGCGAATATCCGAGTCACGCGCCACTTTTCCACACGGACGCGAAGCCCGCGCAGCTCGTCCTCTCGCCGCGCGCGAATACGCGGCGCAAAAGTTCCCTCACTCTCGGTTAATTGTTTAGCTCCTTCGCGACTTCGGCAAGGTTTGTCCCAACGACCGGGTCGACTGCGTTCCAGCTTGTTCGATCGTTGCGTCGATTTTTATCGCGTGTTCAGATTTTTAAGTCCGCAAAGCGGCAAACGCGAGATGCACAGAAAATTTCGAACACTGGAATAAAAATCCGACATAAAATCGGACGCATGGAAAGCGCTGAAAATCTTGAATTTGCATAATAATAATGATAATAATTATCATTATTTATTATAATAAAATTATATTATTATTAATATTATTATTATAAAAATAAATTTTTCAAAAATTGATGCAAAAAATATTGTTCAACAAACCCGACAACCCCCGCGACAACTGAAACTTTTTTCCTCACGACACTCTTCGCGAGGAGGCGCGCACGTTGAGGCAACAGGCCTGTGTGCGCCACGCGCTAATTTTTCTCGTTTGTAGCGCCATCGTTCGCGCGTCGACGCGACGCTCGGTAAGACGCGTTGCAAAATGCTCGGTAAACAAACGCTGAGGCTAAAAGTGCAGAAATCGCACGCGCCACGTTTTTAACGCAGGGTTATTTCTTTTTTTACTTTTTTCCTTCTCTTTCCTTCTCGCCTCTCGCTTTACCTTGCGAAACGGTTGAGCATACAGGAAGCGATATAACTGTTGAGAGTTTACGCGCGAGGCAGACGCGCGGCTACGGCGATAACCCGCTCGAATCGAGGATCGCGGGCACGTATATAGCCGGGTATAAAACCCCGGTGAGCGTGTGAGACATCGAGAAAAAGGAATCTTTCGATGGTTATGTATGTGTACGCGAATCCCCGGGGCCGGGTCGGAATCGTCTTCGTATTATCCTCGCGCAGTAGTCGCCTTGCACGCGCAAGGTCGTCTTATCGATCGTTATTTACGACAGTGAAACATGCGCCTATACCTGTATATATCTATTATATCGCACGGCTCGACGTCGGTGCATCGGCGAGGAGACTCGAGCCCCGCGTTGCGTCATCGACGATGTTATTCTCGAGGGCCGGTCTAAGCACAACGCGAATCACCGTGTGCGACGATAGCGCGACCGAAACATTGACCGCCGCCCGAATCTCGCGCTCGCGCCGGTTCCGAGAACGTCGAACTCGGGTTCACCGGTCCGGAAGAAGCGCGCGTCCGGATTTCATCCTGCGGCTTTTCCTCGATAAGAACTACTCGCACCCCTAACGTATCGTTTTGTTTTTATGAACGAAAAAAAAAGACGTTTACAGAGGATCAACGAAAGAAGCGTGAAATTCTGCTTATCATTTTTATTCTTAAGCGCCTCGCTGTTTTCGCGAAGCTTGTTTACCGGTCGCGCTCGGCGCGCAACGTTCGTTTTCCGGGTGCGCGAAACACAGCTCTAACGCGAAAACAGGAACAAGAAGCTCGGGAGCGTCGCGATGTGTGTTTACGATTGGCCGGGAGTCGCGCGAGAGAAAGACGGCCGAGACTGTGGAGAGATAAAAAATTAAAGGCCGACGACAGGGCGGGCAACTCGTAATCGAGTTTCGTGTACACACGAGCGGCGGGGAGAGGCCGCGAGAGGAAATTGCCGAGAAGGTGCACAAGGCATTATTATATGTATCGAGCCCGGACGCGGCATAGAATTTTCCGTGTTGTACACACAAACATCCGCGCGCATCCGCTAACCCTCCCCATCGCCGGCAAGGATGCGCAAATATGCGTTAAATTTATGTTACCGCGCTCGGCTTGTGCTGGCGCGTAAAACAGAAATGTATTTCCATGGGAGGTAGCGCAAAGCGCGCACAGATAGAGAAAATACGATCGTAAACGAACGACGAGAGAGAGAGAGAGCCTCGGAATCGTAGGCTAACGGTAACCGTGGAATTACACTCGTTACAGTTGAAAAGAAAATGAAGAGAGTTAATACACATATCAGGGTACTTGAGGGAGGGGAACAGATGCATCGTTGTTATTTGCTCGGGAAAACGCGCACGCCTTGCGGACCAAGCTGGGTAATTGTTTTATAATTGTTGTGTACAAGCGCATAGCGCTGAATCACGGACGGTTTCGTTGTACGAACCTGCCGAGTTACGGAGCCGGACAGAAGCCATGTGCATGCGCAGGGATCGTTTCCCGTTCGCGGAAAATCTCCCGAATACCGCTATTTTTTTTCCCCCAATTAAATGAATTCGACGCTAATAAACGGCATATTTTTTTTCTCATAGCGAAAGCTTTGTTTTGATGAATACGACGGTAATAAACGGCATAATCGTATTTTTTTAAAGTGTTTCCTCATAGAGGAACTTTGTTTTGATAAAAAATTGAGGTTTCAGTAGAGTCGCGGTCGGAAATATCCGTAAAAAATGTCCGGATGCGCGCCCGTGAGAAAGGAAAAAAAAGGAAACCTGCTTATCTCGAGAACATCTTTGGTTATCAAGTTGAAGTTTGCGGGGCACGTTTTTTTTTTCTATTTGTAAAAAATGTTAACATACTCTTCTAATATTTTTATGTAATATTGGGTTCGAATTGAACGAGAATTGGATCGAGCAGAATAGAGAATCATATTTTATTCGATCATAAAAAAAAAGATCATCTCGCACGGATAAGCTTGGTAAACAGCGTGAAAAACAAAATGAGTAAGCGCTATGCAAATTCAATTTGCATCATTTTTTTTTGTCTTCGCGCCGACGATCTTTCTTGCGGAGCAACAAACGTGGTCGTCGTCGTTTCGACATTGGAGCGCCGGGGGTCGTGCGAGCCAGGCGCATTGGCTTTCGTGTCCCCGACGATTATCAGAGATTCCGGGTTGCCATACCGGCACGCGCCCGGCACTGTTTCGCAATTGGCGCGATGCCGATGCCCAAGTTGCGCGCGCGCGGTCGGGTATAAGAGAAAAACCGCGGGCCCCCCGCGCGCCTTGCAACGATTGCATTTTGTACGAAAAGTCGAACAGCCGAGATCGTCAGCGCGAGCGACACTCCAGTATCGAAGTATTTCGAGGCGATTCCTCTCCCACCCGAAAAATTTCAAAACCGCGTTTCGAAACGCAAACGCCGTTGTTGATCGACGGCATTGCGGGAGTCGCCCGATCGTCGATGACTTCGTTCTCGAGTTCCGAATGGTCGTTTCAAGGCCTGCGAAGGCTTCGGAAGCGAGGCCGTTTCCCCGTTCGCTTTATGGCCGAGCGGCGAGCTCTTGCGTATCGTCGATCGACGATTCCACTTACGATGCAGGGGGAGTCGAACGCAAAAGGCGCTGCGAGCGAGTTTCCGTTCTCAAAATGCACAACGACCGTTACGAGCGCACGAACGGCGGTGGGCTAGCGCGCGAAGACGTGTCTGTCTTGACTCGCGACAATTTCGAACTAAGGTAATAATAACTTAGTGCGCTTGTGCTTTCGTAATTGTCGCCATATGGCGAGTGAGCCTCGGGTACGTAAAGGCCCGTTGGCATCGCGGAGAAACGTAAATGAGAGGGATCCCATCACGCGAAGAAGGACCGTCGGGCGGGGGCAAAGTAACAACCGCAAGGAAACAATTAGCTTCAATTGCTGCGCTCTAATTCCTCGACGGCGAAGCCGACCTCAATCTAATATTATTATTTATTACACGTGGCTGTACGTGTCTCCGCTAATCGTGACTTCTTCAACTACTCCTCGTATTTCGTTGCAGACGCGATTGAGCACACCGGGACGAATTGACGAATCTCGCTCGCAAGAAACCGTCGCGGGAATGGAGATTCGACAATTTGTCGAGAATTAAAATCCTCGGCCGCGCCGATGAATCAGAAAGCGAAAGCAAAGGCTTGCGAAATTTCGCGATGCTGTACAATCCCCCGCTCGTCATGGGGAAGAAGCGAACGGGGGGAGACTTTGGTGTGGATGCACTCAAACTTGTTGGACAATAGAATGCTTCAGTCCGGCCAGCCGGCTCGTCGCTTCGGGCTTCGATAGAGATGGGCCGGGTCTCGAATTACCGCACGACATCCGGTCACGGCCGCACGCGATAAACTAATCCCTCCCTCCCTTTCGCTCCTCGACGTTCCCGGATCCTTCGACAGTCGACGATCACTGCGATTCATTTCTTCGCTTTTCAGCCAAAATTTCGTACACAAAACGAATTAATACCAACGTCGTTTGGTATCGAATTCGCCCAGCTAATGCGTTTCCTCGGACGAAGCGAAGGGCGAAAACGCAAGTTCAAAAAATTCGAAGAAATTTATATGTATTCGAAAAAATTGACGAATCTTTTTACGCGCTATGCGACGTAAGAACAAAACGCGGAAGCGATGTGCTAATCTAATATTTTTCTTCGTTCTCGCGCGCGTTTCCTGGATTCAAACGTTTTCGGTATTTGTCGAATAAGCAACTCTCGGGGCCTCTTTCGTCACGAGCGTTTCCTACCGCGTTCGCGGCTCGACCCACACCGACCTCGGTGTCGTGTTCGGTCAAATTTGTGTGCGTTTTTTTTCTCGCTTCTCTGTTTGCGATTTACGACACGATTCTAACGAGGCATCGAGAAACTTCGTTCGTTGGGCGAGTGCGCGTGTTTCGGGCGTCGATTCAACGTTGAACTTGGATCGATATAACTCCACGCTGCTCTCGTTGTCCCACTCGCGTTTCTTTTTTGTTGTAAAGCTTTTGCTAGTCTACAACACTACAACGTCCCTGTGCGCGTGGAACGCGTAAAATATTGGATGAAAAGAAGATTTGTGTAAGAGTGAGCGGGTCCGGGTCCCGTTCAATATGGCCCAGCTGTTGCTCGCATGCTCGTGCATCCACTCCGTATGTATGGATCGAGGAGCAGCAGCAGCAGCAGCTACGATGACGTGAATACCAGCTCGTCGCGTAGAGCCGGCACGCCGGCCGGCCGGCTTCCTGCTGGCTCGTTCCCGCCGGCTATGCTCGGCATTGCCTAGCGGGCTTATGGCCGCTGTGTGTTGCGAACGGCCTCGATTTCCAACTCGGGAGAAATGTCGCCTTAATACTCGCCGGCTACGAGCCGAGCGTACTCGCCCGGGGCCCCAATGTAATACGTGCCGCACGGACCGGCGTGTTCGTATTTTCCTCGATTCTCGTGTGTCGCGCATTCCCACGCGAGAGTCTCTCGCGTTGCGTCAGGTGTTCTTCGCCGAGTGGACTATCGCGAGGGAATTCACGGGGAACCGACTAGACGTACTCTTCAATCGTGCATTTTCGTCGCTGCATCGAATTTCTCTGCGCGACGAGGAAAAAATCATGCAAATTGGATTCGCCCGTCGCTCACGCATTTCCAACGTGTTTTACACAACTCCGCGAGAAAGTTAAGTTTCGACTTCCTCCTAAAACGAGCTTTGTTAATTAGCATAATTTTTTTTACTATTTAATTCGCCTGAAATTGAAAAAACTCTGTCTTGTGAAATGATAAGTATTTTTATGTTTTTTTTATTTTTCGTTGCAAAAGGCGGATGTGAACTGAGGAAATTTGTCGCTCGAAATTAGCGACCATGCACGGTCATGTAAGTTATTCCTTATTTGCCATCGAAGCTACGCTTCGACTTTTTTACACCCGGAATAAACGGCCAAGGAGAGTGTAAACACGGATCACGGGTGTTTCGTGGCGCAAATAGAATGTTTGTTGCTCGTGCGAAGCGGCTAGAAAAATCGTGTTTTGTCGTCGATTAATTGCGTCGAGCTTCTGGCCATCGTTTCGATCTTTCTTTCATTCTCGTTGACCTTCGAGAGTTGAGTTCCTCTCTTATTCCGTCCCCACTCTTGTCCGGCGAGCACATTGGCACGTTTCATCGCTGCGGCTTTGTACGAGCCGTGGCAAGTGTAAGCAGCAACAACGCAGTTTTCATTGAGAGGGAAAAAAAAGAGGCAACAACGAGAGAACTCGTCTCTCGGTCGTTTATCTTCTTCCGCTTTCCGCGTACGTGGTGTATACACAAGCACAATGATCACGTGTTATGCCCCGCTCTTCGTGCGTGTTTGTGTGTTAGAAGTAAATAGTCGCATAAGAGGCTTACACGCGCGCGCGCACACAGGCGAGACTTCCGACCTCGAGAATCGACGATCGACCCTCGTGCGCGCTGCCGTCGCCGATATGTGTAGCGGCGCGACGAGTACCACACGGAACGTTCGTACACGCTCGGCCGGCTCTCCATTACAACCACCGCGCCCGAGAGCGCCACACAACGTTTCGCCGTCGTCATTGTCGTGGTGCGAGAGTTACGCGATAGGATACACTTATGCTCCTCCCCCCGCCCTCGCTCTCGCCTAATGCACTTCTGCATCCAGTGACTTAATACTATGCGCTCCCGAGAGCTCGACCGCGCGTGTCCCATCTTGCGTAACCTATTTACCACCGCCTTCGCCTTCGAAGCTCTCCTCCGGTTTATACTCGATTATGTAGAGTTTTGCCCACAACCGAGGAGCGCACAACCCGATCTACCGGTCGATAAACGTCGCATCATTCGCTGCTCGCCGCCGTGCGTATGACTTAATACGACTCCTCGAATTATACGTTACGCCATTAGAATTTATTCCATGTGCGGGTTCTCGCTTCTTCGAGGCCGAAACCTCGTGGATTCCCGCACCGTTTTATGCGCGAAACGGGAAAAACAATAATTTCGCTTTGACCGCGACGATCGAGATTCCTACGACACGCGGTAAATTCAATTGGATTTAACAATCGGTCGATCCGAAGTTTACGATTTTCCGCGGCTGGACACGAGAACGCGAATTCAACGCGCTCGAGAAGTCCATTTAACGGAGAGAACGAGCAACGGCGAAGCACGGAAGTCCGAGCGAAATTCCTACGCGAGGCTAAAGGCCAACGCGTGTGGCGTAACGAGCCCGAAGGTCTCCACGTCGCGTACGAAGTCGCCATCACGGGCAGGGCTAAACTTTGTTCCCCGGGAACTATTCCACGCGTGACGTCACTCGTTCGAGCTATATCGAACGTCCGAAGATTTTTTTTTTGTTTCCACCAGAGATATTTTTTCGTTTTTCCTTCAAAGCGCGCATCGAGAACCGGCAAAACTCGGCGAATGGTTTTTTTTAAGTCGATATAATATTCCTTTTGTTCCGCTTTGTTCAACGGAAAAAAAC
Organism: Ischnus inquisitorius; assembly: GCA_963924025.1. Lineage (NCBI taxonomy): Eukaryota > Metazoa > Arthropoda > Insecta > Hymenoptera > Ichneumonidae > Ischnus > Ischnus inquisitorius. Next base: position 4,073,239 of record OZ001249.1, read on the forward strand.
CGAAATATAGAAGAAAATTGTAAAAATTAAATAAAACGTAAAAAAAGAAGGCAATATCGAAATTAATAAATATAAATCCGTCAGAGAATAACACAGTAAAAAAAGAGAAACGCAAAAAAAATATTCAAGGTCGTTCCGGACCAGCAGCCGGCAGAAAAAATAAAAAAAAAAAATTCTATCAAAATTGCCGTTTTTTAATGCATTGAAGAAAGAATTATTTGAATGAAATATTTCCGGTGTTGTTTTCAACGCGTTTATCAATCTCGCGCGGTGTCCCATCGTGTTTCTATTGCTCGACGAAGGTTGTTTACATCCTGCGTCGTGCGATGACGTTAGCGAGTCCGTGGTTCTTCTCGAGCGAAGAATCACGGATGGGGCTCTCTATCTTTGGATTCGCGGTGGCCCTCGTTCCTTCGCCGAGCGCGCGCGCGCGACACCAGCGACGACGCTGTCGCTTGTTGCTCAATCCCTTTTCACGCGTTCTCGGTTTCGCCCCGTCTCGGAGCCCGTAAAAAGCTCGTAAAACGTCGACGGCGTTTTCTCTCGCGTTCGTCGCTTTTCTGCGACGAATTTTTCACGCGCGAATACGAGTTTTCGAGCGTTGGGCGCGAGCGGCACGCGCGCATGAAAGAGAAATAAATATTTGTCGCGATGTGTATAGCCCGGTGAATCAACGGCAGAGGCCTCTCCTCGGACGCGACGTGACTCATTCCCGGACGAATGCGAAACTAGAATATTTCAATGTGCGTAATAGCGGTAGTAGAAACATAGTATTAGACACACAGTAGTAGGTATCTACTATGAGCGTAGTAAACGTAGAGTCTCTTTCACTGGGCGGAATACGCGAGAGTTCGAGTCGCGCGCGAGCGCGTGTGTGTGAGCACATAGCAGTAAAAGTAACTGGTGAGACGAGCGGAGAACTCGCCGCGCACACTCAATGAACTCTCAATTCGGAACACGCGACGACTCGCTACGACTCTCTCGCTCTCTCTCTCTCTCTCTCTCTTGCTCTGTCCCTCCTTGCTTCTCTGCTCGCTGGGCAACGATCTCAATTTTGTCTTACACGCTAATTGGCAAGATCTCTTGGCAAGAGAACCCGCAGCGGTACGCGAACTCTCCGTTTTTCATGATGCTTTTTTTACAGTTAACTTCGCGTGCATTTTAACGCGCTACGAGATATTTTCATTTTTACGCGAAAGTCCAAAGGTGCGAAAATCTTTCTTTTTTGGGAATAGAAACGGGGTTTTTTTCCTTTTGATACGGATAGGGACGACATTTTTAGATAGGAATCTTCTAGCGTGACATTCAGAGTGATAGATCGAAATCGGACAATTTTCGAGCGGAGATTGACGCTGGTGTCGTATCGATAGGATTGAGATTAGAGCGCTCGATGTTTGCTACGCATCCGGGGAGGAAGATTATCGCGGTTTCGTTTCCGATCTCGCTCGAACCTCGAGTATTTGTTGTTTTGCTCGTAATTGCCCGTTCGACGCAATCGAACGGGCTCTCGCGCGACGATAGCGAAGCCCCTCCGCGCTCGCTAATAGTTCCTCGTCAAGGTTATCGAAGCAAAATCGCGAGAATTATTATCATCGCCGTGTATCGGTGCGCGAATGGGTTTTTGCGTTGTTTTGCGCACGAGATTGAGCAACTCGTGAACCGAAATGCCGGCCGGCGTTCGAACCGTCGTTTATCGATATGCAAAGCGTCATCAACGAAACGTCGCGTGGTCAAGAATAATTTAGAACACGCGAGGACCGAAAAAAAATTTCTTTTTTTTAGCTTTCGGTACGATATTAAGGCATATAAAAAATATGCGACAAATATTCAGAATAGGCACAAAACGATAAATGATCGAATTTCGTCAAATCACATTTTGTTGATTTTTAATTTTAGTCCATTTAAATCGGCTAATCGAAATATAATGTAATGTCGTTAGTAATGACGAAGTAAACAGGTTATTTCGTTCATTTTGGCGCGACCGAAGTTTTCAACCAATAAACATCGATCAATCGACGTCTGAATGAAGCGACGAGTAACATTACTTTTTTTTTATGCATACGACCTGTTTTTTTTTTATCATCAAAACACAAGCTACGATTTGAGCTCACGCGTTCTTAAATTGCATAGTGCGTTCTGTAAGCTTTAAGATTGTGATTACTGCAGAGTACACGGCAAGAAGGCACGATCGGAGGAGAGATCTCTCCGGCTGTGACTCCGCGCTCGGAAACACGAGAGTTGTCCGGACCCGGCTCAAGGTTCTGGCTATGGAAAACGATATAAATCGAAAGAGAAGGTGCGTGTGTGGCCACACTTTCGCTCAATCACGTGTGCAACGCGGTCCGATAATTACGCAGCTCAATTACGTTGCGCTACGACGAAATATCGAATTGTACCAACGAGGCTGTTGTATAAAAATCGTATTGCATAATCGAATTTCGAAAAAAAAAAAAAAAAAAGTATTTAAAAAAAAAATCAGTGTTTTTGCCCGTCTCGCGCGTAGCATAGCTCGCACGCAATTTACCATAAATATTCTTGCGAGCGGAGAGTAGGAATAGGGAACAGTCGTTACGAATCTAGCCGCGCCCACGTAGCGGGACCGAGGCCGTGCCGGGACAAGCATATTCCTCCTTCCTCTCCTTTTGCTTGGCCACGCCTGACCGATCGCGCACACCGCTGTCCGACCATAGTAAAACTTCTCCCCAACTGCACTCCTCTGTCCAGAAACCTACCGCGGGAAATATGTATAACTATTCGGTTTTCTTTTGCCTTTTTTGCTACGATTTTCAAAGCTCGGGTCAGCGTCGCGTGGGACATTTCGCAGATCCGGCGCATCCGGTGAACGGACTTCGCCTCGAAGAATCCCGATCGATTTCCGTCGCTCTCGTTATATGCGCGAATCGTTTCGTTGGCCACCGATGTTTTCTCGGCCACTGCACACCGGAACTTTAGATGTATAGTTATAGTTGCGCTTGGGTAGAGGGGGGGAAGGTGTTCTACGATAGAAAAGTGCATTGAGCCGTGAGAGATGGCCGAGAATATACGAGTTTAGCATCCATACGGCTCTCCGGCCGCGCGACCGTTGTGGTATGAAATTCCATTCGGCGATCGTTCGCCGCGAACCCTATGGGTCGCAACGTTGCATTCCGGCTTCCACTTCCCCCTCTCTCGGACTACGGCTCGTACGCGACCCATCGCCTGCGTTGCCATCTATATCTATCTACGGTTATGATACGTCTATGCCCGAGCCTGAAACTCCCTCGTATCTATATCTTCTTCCTTCATCGACGCGCCTATCGCTCCCCCCTCCCCTGGGCAGGAAACGGCCCAATGCCGGTCACTGGGTAATAGAAATCTATATTTACTGTTACGATGGTAAAATAATTTTTTCATATATTTTCACGAATCGAAAATTGTAAATTTTTCATTCAAATTCTATGAGAATATCGATAATTTTTTGTATTTAACAAATATTTTCGACACTATCGAAACAAAAAAAGCGTATGAAGTTTGAAATATAATTAAATATCAATATAAATGATTTTGGTTGATATATGATTTAATACACTATTAATATGGTATTGTTCGACTCGAATATTATTGTTTCTGATACTTTTCAATATTTATATAAATTGCGTTAAATTGTCTTCAACCCTTTTGCAATTTCCGTCGAGGCGTCCATAAAACTCGCATCGACTATCCCCGTGTCCCATCGTGTTTCCGTCGCGGTCGTAACGACACGGCGCTGCACAGCATTTGCCTCGCGACGCGCGGGTATTACAGAGAGATTTGCAGCAGCGGGTCACACAGAGAGGAGGTTGCAGAGACAGTGCAGGGGGCAAGAGCGACGAGTCCGAGAGTCTAACGGCGTGTATGCGCGCGTGCGTCGCGATAAATGGGCCACCTACTCGGCGACGTTACGCATTTAGGAACGAGGTCACGAAAATAATATTTTCCTGATCAGCGTGGCGTTCATACGGAGAAAAGGGGGAAACGAAGGGGAAGGGGGGTTGGATGAGGTCGAGTGTTAGATCGGTCACGCATAACCGGTGATAGTCCGGCTAGCATTGCCGCAACTCTTACTTTTTTTTCGAAATTTATGAAAAGGAAAAAAACTCGGATTCACGTTGGGGCGAAGAGAAAAAAAGCAGAACTCGATGAAAAATGTCTCGCGGCTATACATAGAGCCGCAGCCGCGGTGGTTGTGCCGCTGAGAAAAATTGCTTCTGCCGGATATACGCGAAATGTAGAACGTTGTATTACACGATTTTTCTTCGTGTTCTTTTTTTTTTCTTTAATGCGTGTATTATACAGCGCAGAATGGCATGGGTCAGCGTTTATAGTTTAGTCGACGTATAGGGGTGCGCGTACGGCGGCTTTTAAACTCGGTTGCGGCGAGTTACAGCAAGTATGCACGAGTTGCTCTCTAGGCGCGCGAGCGGCGGACAGCGGCAGCGCGAGAGGGAAAAAGAAAAAAACGACTCGAGCTTCCGTTCGGAACGAGCGTTCGCCGCGGGCATCGGCTTTGAGGTACGCATCCGGCTTGTGCTCTGATCGCCACCACGTCTGTGCCGTATAGAATCACCGCGCCGGCCGTATAATTTTTGCTTGTTCGTCCTTTTGCCCGGCTGTCGTTGTTTTGTTTGCCCCGCAACGCGCAACTGCGTAAAAACGTTGCGACGCTCTCAAATCGCGCATACGAATGAGTGAGCGCCTTCGGTATCTCGAGATACGCGCGACGCGCGAGAGGCTGCAATCGAGAAGAAAAAAAAAAAAAAAAAAAAGAACCCGCCGGCAATTGTCCGATAACTCGAGAATTCGGTGGCAAAGTGTCCCGTTCCGTCTCGAGGGTCGAACGCGCGATGTTTACACGCGAGCATAACACGACGCTTGTGCCGCGCGGGGGCCGTTATCGATAACCACTGCCGAGACGCAAATGCGTGTTTTCGGTAGCCGGAGCAAGCGCGACAGCAACATTAGTTCAAGTGTTTCGGTTAGCCCTCTAACGACTCACGCACGTGCGTCAAAGAAATACGAGATGCGGGATTGTATTTTTCCCGATTTTTTTTTTTTTTTTTTTTTTTTTTTTTTTTTTTTTTTTTTTTTTTACGAGACTATAGTCTTTGATCTCCGTTGTATATCGTACCATTGTCGAGTATTCTCTCGCCTCTGTATGCGATTCCGATACAAGTGTAGAGGCCTCTCGGGGTGGATGCACCGATCGCCAACGTATGTATCTCGGCGACTCTATCGGACGACGTACACGCGCGCGCGCGCGCGAACGCCGACGAGCTTCGCTTTTATAATGTATCACCACGAAAGGAACAAAAAGAACGAGAAAGGAAAAAGAACGAGACTGCGCGAACTGGAATATACAGAAAAGACACGCGACGCCTCCACTCACCGCGTGAGCAGAGTGCATGTGCTACTGGTGTGGTTGAATTTTCTCTCTACGCCGCTATCCCAGGGCTTTGTTCTCGCGCGGCTGACGTCCTCGGGCGTCCTCGTACCGTGCGCGCGCTCGCTCTCCTACCGGGGCCGATCATCGCTTCCGATAAGGATATATCGCGAACGCGTGGGCGTAGACGCTCGTTATTGCTTATACCTTTCACTTACGATTGTCTCCGATCGTGGTTTTATTTTCACCAAAAATGTTTTTAATTTTTTTTTTTTTTTTTTTTTTTTTTTTTTAGATTTTGATGAATTTTTTTTCGAGATTCGGAACGCGAAAATTCGGAACGAAACCAAGAAAGTGCGCTTACCTCTCGACCGTTGGGCGCAATCAGTATGTCCACCTCGTCGGTCTGTTTACGATGCTCGATAACCTCCGCCTGTATTTCCCTACCGTTGTAGGTTAGATAAACTTTTTGCCCGGCGTTGAGACTCGTCGACATCATCGACGCGAAACCCGGACCGATGAGGTCGCAACGCGAAAACTCGGTCTTGTCACTCGGCGGTTTGCCGCCGGTTTTGTCGAAATTCACCATGTAAAGCGTGCTCGACGTTATTGGCAAGCCGACCTGCGTCGCTGCGGACGCCGGCGATTTTACCACGTGGATAACACCGCTGTAGTACATTCCGTCGCCCCCCGGTGCTGAGACTCTCGTCCCGATTATGCTACGCTTGGCCAATCTTTTGCCGGTCGACATTATTACTGACGAATTGTAGTTTTGACGAAAAATCCCCTCGGGGTTTTCCTGTCGGGGAATTCTCTCACGCGGCAAGCGTTTTTTTTCTTTTTTATTTTTCTTTCTCTTCGTTCCCGCTCCTCTTTTCCGTCGTTATTTATCAATCAACGCTCGAACGAAACTCCGCGTGATTCTATACTTTGGACACGCACATACACAACACACACGAACAAAACTCGCGAGTCGAACCGGTGAAAAGCCGCACCGGAGTCGGTGAGCTCTGAAAAGTTTTCGAAAACACGCGAGACTACGGAGCGGAGTGGCACCGCGCGCGGTTGCTGAGTTGCCCGCGATGGGCAAGGGTGCGCATGCGCCTTAACCTGGCCCCGATTCGTTCCGGCACGCTGGGAGAGACGCTCGAGACACGCACCAAGCAACGGGCCAATGTGTTCCACGTTTATCCCTCGCACGACACACCAGCTTTTCCGTACGGTTTCGTCGTTTCTTCGTTAAAGTCGAAAGTCCGCGTTACAGTTCTCGGACGGCGACGTCGAACAAAAAAAAAAAAGAACGAAAAAAAAAACACAAAAAAAGATGCGAACAGTACGAGCACCAAAAAGAATCTCTGTTCGGAGTCAAGCGCACTCCTCGTACGAAACACTCGGATCCCAGCGAGAGAATTGAACGAATATCGCTCGACGAAACAAAATGGAACGGTTTAACGACGAAACTCTTCGCTGGATCGAACACCACGATGGACGCACACAAATCTGTCGCTGATCAACGGCTCTTGTCCTATGTCTCGCAACTCGTACTTCCGGCGAACGAAAAAAAAGCGCCAATGAATCGTCACACCGAACAATCAAACGAAAACCATGAACTTCTCTCAGGTCATTTTACTCGCTTCGAAACGAAGCGGGGTGGGGGGAAAAAAGGGAACGCTCGCGCGTACTCAAACACGTGGCACTTTTTCGTTTTTTTTGTTTTCACCAACTTTTCTTTATTCCTTCTTTTTTTTTCAATTATTCAAAAACGAATCGTCGTGTGTGCGCGCGACGCTCAACAAGTGCTAGACAGTTCGTACACAGTTCAAAGAAACCCGAGCGGCGGTCTCCGCGGTCGTGAGAAGACCAAACAACAATTTGCGCCGGTAACACGGCGTTTTGTATTCGGCAGGTTTAACGTCACGCCGCGCTCGTTATATTCATCGTTGTCCGTGAGCGTTTCGACGCCATATGATATTCCGCAACGCGACTCAAACAGCATAATACGCAACGTAAACTCGTTGTTGACCGGTCGAGTGTCGAATATGCAGTTGCACGCGGTGATCGCACACCGGCACGAGAACGCCAATGCAACGACGGCGTAGTCTCGATTGCAACGACGAGCGAGCCGAGAGCCGGAGTTATTGTGTTGTGATGGTGGTGCTGCTGATGCGGCGACTGATTCAGGCGTGGCGAGACGCGGAGAGACGCGATATCCGACATGTGACGCACAGCTGAGCGGACCGAGTGGGACTGAGGGCGAGCTCGCTGCCGTGCGGCTTTCACTGCGCCGGCCGGCCCGAACAAGCCCGGGAAAAACAGCTGATAGATAACAACAAACCCACGTGATCCGGCCTCGAGCTGCCATTGGACGAACCTCTGACCTACTTACTCCCATTGGCCGTTCTCCCGATCCGGCGAGCGAGGAGAGCCACAAAAATCGTACGCTCGTACCCTGCGCCAAACATTCTGAACGAACGAGAGCCTCCACTCCGCCCCCACCGCTGCGCGAGCCGACCATCGCCGACGTACCTTTTCCTTCGCCTTCCAACCGACACCGATACATTCTCGCTCTGTGTGCATGGCCACGATACTACGCCACTTAGCCAACGCGAACAACGACGACGCTCCTACATCGCCGCTCTGTGGCTCGGTTGCAACGTTCCTGGCCTCTCTTTCTCTAGAGTCGAGCCTTCTCGCGACCTCCCCTCTCGCCAATCCTCGTACCTAAGCTTCCCTTTTTTTCCTCTATCTTTCGTTCTGTAACTTTTCGTTTCTCTTTGTTCTGCATCTTTAACCAACGACGAATAATCGATCTGCGCTGAATACGAAAAAGTATGGCAGCACGATGAAAATTCTGGATTCTCATTGCGATCGAAGCGTCGCACATGCCTCGCAGCTGTGAAATAATGGCGAAAAAAAGCCTGCCGGGACGAGCGAAGGGAAGAGAGAAAAACATTTAGCGATCGGTAACTCAGCTGTGAGGCTTGTATTTCGTAGCCGAGTATTTTGTCATCAGCTGTGAGAAGACTCGGTGACGAAACGCCTCGCGCGCCTGGCGAAACAGCGAGCGGTGGGGCTTATATTCTCGAGCGCAGAGCGTACATGTTGTAGATCTTCGGAGTTCCAAAGCTCTCGAACGTTCGAGACTGTCCGGCGGGCGTCCCGAAAGTTACCATAATGTCGCGTTTATCGGGCGCGCGGATTAGCAAATTTTTCGTATCGCACGAATTTTTTCGTCGATCGCGAAGTACCGTGCGCGCGTTTTGAGTCCGACGATCATTCGTGTACGATACGAGGATGAAAAGCCGGTTCCATTGTTGTTCAGCTGACGGCGGCCATTTTGCATCAGCTGGAGGGCGTCGGTGACGACACCGCGAAAGTGGAGTCTCTTGCACGGCGATGCCGGGGCGTCCCTCGCCGCAACAAAGAACGGCTCGATATAGCTTACCGCACGAGAGATATATATGTTGCACATATATTTACAAACGCTCGTTCGAAATCTCACGACGCTCCGCGAGAGCGATAATAACAATTCTAGCCTAAGGTTAACGGAAAAATGTAGCCTCCGTCGCAAACAATGCGACCGAGCGTGCAGAACAAATATTTTGTAGGCATCGACGTTTCTCGGCGCATCGTCGAGATAATATAATTATTGTTCGAGTAGAATCTCCGTTCAATCGTCACCGCAGGGGAGGGGGGCGCCGGAGAATGGAATGGGGAAAGAGTAATAGTCGTTGTTTTCGATCGCATAAAGGAAGGACAATTCGCTCCGGCGGGCCTTCGTCATCGGGCATCGCTTTAATTACGCTGCGCCCCGCGCGGGTATCAGCTGGTAAGCCGATGACGAAACGCTCGCGCTCGAGTGGAGAGTCTCGCCGAGCGGAGCACAGTGGCGACACTCTCAGCCGGCCGGCGAGAGATCGCAGCCACGAGCGCGCGGCTCTATCCGCCTCGTGACCCAAGCAACGGAGAGCAAAATCCGCCGGTTGTTATTATGCACAAAAAAGAAATGAAAAAAACGAAAACGAACTCGGAGTTTCCAGAATGACGTTTTCCGCTCGGAGGACATAATTCCACGGTTAATTCCCTGGCTGGCGGCGATGACGTCGATTACGATAAATACAAATTCCAGAAACATATTAATAGCCGGGACTTTTGTATAATTGCGATCATGACGCGCGGCGGCGGAAGAATCAATAGAACGATGGGGGGGGGGGGGGGGGGGGGGGGGGGGGGGGGGGGGGGGGGGGGGGATTTCAATTCCGCGCTGTACTTTCCCCGTGTGTGACGAGATCGGCACAAAGAGTCGTCAACGAGAACAAAGTCCCCGATTACGATTGGCGCGGCGAAAAAGAAGAAAAAAAAAAAAAACCCTCACAAATTGATTCGACACGAGAATCGTGTCGAGAGAGCAGGGAGCCAAGTGGAGTAGTTCTATTACGCTAGACGGATAGTATGGGCCAGTGGGTTGACTCTGATGAAACTTTCTGATGGAGAATTCACGCGCTTCGTAGGCATTTACGACTCCGCCGAGCCGGAGAGGCTTACGATCGCGGATAGGAGGTCATGAGAGGGTTTCCGCGCGGTAAAAGGGGATGAATGCAAGGCCGGAAGAGACGCGGGCCTCGGTTGGAGAGGCGATATCAGAATGAGATGAGTACGCGCGCGGGGGTTTGTTATGTGGAATGGGAGGAGAACGATCGCGTGGAAGCTAGATAGAGCCGAAGGGGGAAGTGTATGAGGTTTGTCGAGTACTGCAAGCGTGATTCCTCCCTTCCCCCTGTCGATGTAACAACGAGAGAAGGAGAGCGGAGCGGGAGAGGCAACGGCAGCAACGCAGTTCGGCCAGCCGTTCCCTGTACACACGAGTAGCGAAGCAGCCTATCCTAGATTTATTTCCGTGGATGTGTTGCGCAATGAACGCTGCGTGACAGCGTCGAGCTAGCTAGGCTATTAGCTGGCAACCGATATCCCCCCTCGCCCCTCGCCCGCCCCGCCGGTTGGTATACCGCCACGCGCGGTTTTACACTTGCCAAGGGCTCGGAAAGTCGCTTAAAAGCGTCGCGACGAGAATCTCATTATCAAATGGCGACTTCTCGCGTTCGAAAATCACCGATTATTTTTCTCCATTTTTTTTTCTTGCAAATCAAGAAACAGATCGTATTGCGCAGTTAGGGATCGATCGATCGATACGGTTACTACACTGTAATAATAGTAGTAAATGTAATGCGCAAGCCGCTGCGGGCTCCGTAACCGGATCCCTTCGACCCTGGCACGTTTTATTTATCTTTTAAGAGGCGCATCCAACAGATCGTTAGCGATACTCGGGCCTCTCTCTCTCTCTCTCTCTGCGCTCCTCGTGTGTACACGCAAACGCGCATACACAGAAACGTAGTATAAATATAGTTTAGCAGCGGCGTGAAGTATGCTGCGTATGGCTCACGGGCGAGTTGCGTGTGACGGTAGCGTGTAAATTACATTAGTTTCAACGATCCATGAGGCCTACGTACTTGTGCTCGCGAGAGAGCGGTATAGCGCGCGAGTGAGCTGAAACGGTTAGAACCCCCCCCCCCCCCTCCGCGCGCATCGTGGTGCTGACCGTAGTAAAACAACATATAAATCGGCGCCCTCGCGCGAACAGGCGAGCAACGGCGAAGCAGGGACTTCCGCCACGCCTGTGTGATCCGCGCTACTTCGTGGAATGTAAATTGCACGAAACCTACTTCACCGTTATGCCTACTTGCGCGGTCTCTTCGTGCATACGTCTACGGAAACTGCGGGCTTGTTCATACCGCGGCCGATAGAGCTAACCCTCCCCCCTTCCCCCCTCCCCCCTCTCCAGTTGTCGTCTGCAATATGTACCGTCCCAAACTAACGCGGAATGCCCCCGAGAAGACTCGCACGCCCGGATTAGAAGCTTCGATGGCGCCGCACAACGACTCGATCCAAAGTCTCGACGACGTTGCTTAATGGCTCCTTGACATTGTCCAAAAATCCCCCGGAGCTATTCGTGCCCTTTACCCACACCAGCTGTGTTGGCATACACGCTCTTGCTCGCTCGCTCGAACGAGTAACTATATCGCCGCGAGAATCATCGCGGAGAAAGTCCAAGGCGCGATGAAAATCTTACGAATTCTCACGTTAACGAGTCTCGTTATACGCACTATAATAACGGTCATTCCGAGCGCGCTGATAAGTAGGTGGAATGGCAGAAATTATTCTGATACCTGGAAACAATTAAACCTTGTTTTTTTTGTTCTTTTATTTTTTTTCAAATCATTAATCGACAGCGGCCCAGATATAGAATATCGCTGCGAGTAAGATTCGTTTTTATTTTTACTATTCTGTTTATCCTGGTTTCATTTTTCTGCTGGTGGACAAAGTTTTGTTTCGAAAGAAAAAATACTATTTCAAGATTTTCATATCAAGGTGCTCGGAATGTTACGAAATGTGTTTTTGATTCATATTTAGATTTCAACAGACCCACAGAAAAATTATGCGAATCGGATTTTGGACGTCGCTTTTTCCTTTCGTTTGCAACGCGATTTGCAAAGCTTTCTCTGCGAGAGAGGTAAGATTGGTTAAGTGACTTTCTCACGAAGAAGCTTTGTAAAAGTCGTTGAAAATAGAATGGAGAATTCTGTTTTGTTTCGTTTGTGCATCATTTCGATCGCAACATGAGGAAACACGGTGATATTTTCCGAAGTCCATGTTTCCGTACCCGAACAGCGCGGGTGTGTCGCGCGAGCTGTCCCGTCCGTTATTTTGTTTTCTCCGCTCGTCGCTGGCATTGTTGCTCGGAGGGGTTTCTGCCCACGCGAACCGACGCCGCGAAGCTCCGGGGAGCCGAGAGAAGCAAAGGAGGACTAGCGCGAAGCGAAAACAGCATACAACAGGTACCGTACGGAGAAACAAACGGCTTACAAGAGCGCGGCGCGCTAGAGTGCAACTTTAGTCCGTTAGGCCGGCGAACGCGCCAGGCCTCTTTCGCCCTCTAGCTCGTGTTCGTTATATTCGCACGCTGCGAAACACCGCATCCGCGCGCGTACCTAGCGGGAAACATCGTTTCGCGCGCGCGAGGCAAATCCCGTAGGTTTCACCGGCTCTATTCCCAACCGACGGCTTCGCGAATATTTCGTTTTTCCTCGCTAATTCGCCGTGGCGCTAATTGTCACACCGCACGCTCTCGGTTTCAACGCGAAGCCGCGACGCGGCTAACCGCCGTCGCGAACCGCCCTCCGATCCGTCTTATTTTCGTACTTACTCGCTACCTCGTGAATTCAACAGTTTCTACAATATATTTAGTTCTCTTTTCTTTTTTAAGCAACGAGAAACGAATCACGATAATCGCACTGCGTGCAATGGCAATAACTCGCCTCGCCACAATAATGACGAATAGCATCGGGGACGATTGCGCTGTTGAGCATTTTTTCAATTTCCATGCACAAAGCGTTACGCTACATTTAATGTACAATCGTGATGAAAAATGAATGTACTTCTGTACAGTGATAAAAAAATTCTTAAAATTAAAGTATTCTCATGATAAAATTATGTTTCGTAACTATTTTTTTTAAATGTAACCATTTAAATACTATGTACATTTTTTCTATCGTAATTTTGCATTAAATCTGATGTAACATTTTATCCATTTTTCATTATCGCCACATTGAATTTTCGGCAAATTTTTTTTTACATTATAACGATGAGTGTTTTTGCGATTCGGCCGAACCGGAAAATACCTGGCTATTTTGTCGTGAGCGCGAATTCAAGTACCTAAAATGTAGCATTTACCTGCCGGTTTTACAAAACCGGTGTGTCCGCAACGATAGAAGGGATAAGGGTCAAAATTTAAGAGGCTTCGGCGATCGAAGAAAAGGTCTAGGTCGTGCGACCTCCCCCCCCCCCCATGTGGGTGAGTCGTAGCGGTCGCTGTAACAATGATCCGGGTTGCTCATTGTTCTCCTTTACTCGAGGCCATTGTATCGGTCGCATTGTCGAGTGCGTTGATTGAAAAGATACGAATCGCGCGAAGACTGAGAGGTCCAATTTTCGATGCCGACGATGAGTCACAAATTGTCGGACTTCAAAAGGGTATAAACGAACGAACAATGGCAACGTGACAATTGTCAAAGGGCACTTTCTCGCGTTCGGGGCTTTCACGCGAGAGATATTGTGATTCGATGAAAAATCAGAAACCCCCGCGCTCGCACCCGTTGCGGAAGCGTCGTTCGCTCATCGTTTGCAAACAAGCCCTCTGCCGACTCAATGAAAGCAGAATTTGCCTTTGATTTAACGTTCTCTCGTACACGACGCGTATATTGAGGTTAGCGTAATTTATTACCGATCGTTAATTCACGAGGACCGAATTTAATGGTAGAGACGCGAAGGGATTTTTGAGCCCAAACGAATTCGTGAGCTCGAGACGATTAACGAGTTTTTGATTAGTCGCGCGTTAACGACCGGCCACGAGAGTAATTAGGCATGTCGCTGTTAATGCGCCTCGTGGCGCCTTCTGGCGGAGTTTCCACGACTCTACGTCGAGCGCAGGCCACGCATTTTCCGCGAACAGATCTTGTCCCCCCCACCCTCGACGCGCTAAAAGAGCCTCGTTGGAAAGTTTCAGCTATTATTCGATCGGCTCGCGGAGGATAATTGTTCGACCGATTCGCTCGATCCCTCCGTTATCCGGGATTCTTTTTTTTCGTCTCTTTTCAATACGCGATATTCTCATGAACAACACAGTGCTCGGTTAATTATTGTACTGTATTGACAATAAGAATATCGCATATCGGCGCCGTAACGAGAAATTGCATATTAAATTGAGCGAGCGTATCGCTTGCGGAATTATTCGCTGAACATGGATGTTTTGATTCACTGAAGCTGGAAGAGATTCATGAGAAACTGTAGTCGCGCGAAATACGAGTAATAACATTTTTTTTTTGCCGATTGCAAATATTCAGCCTCGGGTCAAACTTGGATGCGTACTCATTTATGGCGTGATGAAAAATTAAATATTTTTTTTATAATCGTTAGATTCGATATGAAAAAATTGCGAAGGATTTATCGTGTCTTATGCGCTTTTCTGCGGCTTATAACGCCGCAACGAAATTCATCGATACTTTACGTAACGTGCAGAAAACATTTCAAATTTTGACGGACGGGCGACGCGAGATTCCGTATAAAATATTTTTACTCATAACGTTACGAAATTGCGAAAAAAATTACCTTCAAACGTTAAAAAAACGGCTCTTCGAGTCTTCCACTAGATTTAATAGTTGGGGGGGTGGAAAATTATTGAAAAAAATGGAATTGAAGAGAAAATAAAATCGAGATATTTAAGGACATTTGCGGACATTCCAGAGCTTTCTCAGGTGAGAAAAATCCAGAGACAGAAAATTCAGGACTTCAAGGACCATAGTTTGGAGTAAATTTCCAACGCCCGATATTTCTCAGGCGGACGAGTTTACCATAGAACTGAATAAATGCAATCTATGTTAAAAGTATACATACTGTGGACCATAAATAATGAATGCTCAATCTATTCATTATCTATGCCAAATTATGTATACAAATTACGTAGAATCTATGCGAAACTCCGTCTTGTGCCCAGTCCATAACAAATTGTTTTTTTCTCCCTAATTACGAATCGTTGAATCCAATATTTACCATGCAAACTTGCTTTTGATCCGAATTAAAAAAAAAAAATTTCTTCTTTTGTAATTCTTGCACAAACAGATCCGCCGATTTTTCACGAATTGACCGACGATAATTATCGTGGACTTTTCGTTTCCATATAAATTGAATTCGCCGGTTTGTTCCATAAACAAAGCAGCCCTTCGATTATGTACGTACATTTGTGAATACTTAAATCCCCGATCTTTGGCTTAATTAACTTTTAAAAATTATTCACGATCTTCGCTATTATCAAAAATATTTCGGAGCACACGAATTTTTCTAATTTTCGTAGAGAACACATTGATCTATAATCGCCGAATCGAACGACGAAGCGATCACGAATTTCCCGCATCCGCATCGCGCCAACAATGCGCTTTGTTCGCTGAGCAAAATAGCCTTTGAATAAGAAAAATCATTTTCAGTATACGTTGTACATCTAAATAGTGCACAATCGCACCTTGGCGAAGATAAAAATGCAACGCCCAATGAATCATCGGTCACGATTGATAACGCGACCCGTCGTTTATCCGCGTTGCAAAAGCGTGTCATATTTTTTTTCATGAAATCCGAGATGTTCTCTCGCGCATGCACGGGTGATTCTCCGTTGAAAACAGCGCATCGCGAAATCGCGTCATTTCTCGTCACCGTTCGGACCTTATCGCGATTGACGATGCCGATGAAGAAACGAGAAAAGAAAGAAAAAAAAAGTAGTTTCTCAGTCTAACGGAAAGGCGCAGGTTTCAAGGAGGCGCGTCATCGTCGAAAATGTGACGCGCCGCTCGTCGTCGTTGTGATTCCGCCCGGGCAATTGCACCGACGACGGGGGGGTTCCAATCGTTTGGCTGTGTCGGGCGCTCGGTTGCCGAGCGTTTCATAGGCCCGAGATAAGATTACGAAGCCTGTTCGGCCTCGTGACAACGAGTGAAAAATCCCGAGGCGACGAGTATTCGCCGATAGGCCAATAATGCGTACTACGATAGAGCGCGGACGGAGGCAGTCGTCGCACGTTAACCGCTATGAACGAAGACGAGAGCGAGCCTCGCGCTGTTTGCCGCTCGGTGATTGCTCACCGGTGTTGAGTCACGGTCTCTCCGCTAACGCCCGAAACGACATGACGTTCGGCGAATTTTCGCGAGCGAGGATCTTCCTCCTCGTCGAGATCTTCTTCGTCCTCGCGCTTCCGCGGACCAACGGCGAGGCTTGGATTCCGGAGGATTGTCCGAGTTTCTGCGTGTGTTACCCGCTCTACGGACTCCGCTGGGCCGAGTGCGTTGGGCGTCGTCTCTACAGCATTCACACCGGCGTCGACGGGGCTGTGCAGGCTCTCGATCTCTCCAACAACTCCGTCGGCGCTCTCGCCGACTATGAACTCAGGGTAAATCGTCACGATGGCCTCGTTCCCGTGTTGAATCTGTGAAAGAAAAAAACTCAGCAAAAACATCCGAGCTTAAAAAATAACAAAATATTTTGCTCGAAGAAAAAAATTAAAATTTTGATTATTATGTACATTCTGTTATTCGCACAGGACGCGAGTCTGACGAGACTGAAGCTATTGAATTTGTCGTCGAACGCGATAAGCGAGATTGGCCTGAGAGCCTTCGCCGGACTGTCGGATCTTCGCGTCTTGGATCTATCGAGAAATCATCTGTACTCTCTTCTGACGGACACCTTCGTCGACAACAAGAAACTCGAGGTTCTCGAGCTCGCCGGCAATAATTTGAATCAGCATGTGCCGAGACTGCGAAGTTCTTCCATCGCGGTACGTCGAAAGGCTTCGATTCTTTATATCGTTCGCGCTAATGAGAATTATTTCAAGCACAAAGTTAAGGAAGTCGGACAGTTCGAGTTGGTCGGGCGGGCCCTTTTTTTTTTTCGTGAATTGCAAGTTCCTCGAGGAGAGGCGCGTTTGTATCATGAAAATCGATTTTCACCAACGACGCGCGAGCCCTGCGAAAACAACGCGTGACCCGAGTCGTTGCACGAAACGGAGAGAAGAAAAAAAGACTTATAAGACCGCTTAATGCCCATGCAACGGGACAACGAGAGCATAGGCATTACCGTGCACTCCGGCAAAGTTCTCCACAGCCCCGTCGGTTTTGCGTCGGGGGAGGCTCTCGCGCTTGGGGAAGAGAAGAAAAAAAAGGGAGTCACTCGCACCGACAGCAGCCTACGAGGGCTAATGACCTCGAGCAATTTTTTAAGATCCAAATCGCACCCCTCGGCTACAAACTTATGAAAATTACACCATTTGGTCAATTTTTCTTTTCTCTCCACCCTTCTTTTTAACGAGCACGAGAGCAATCACTCTCGCGGCTCTTAAGCGCTCTCTTTTCTCATTTTTCTATCGCGATCCTTGCATCGATCTCATAATTGCACGGATCATTATTTCGGGCCTTCGGATCGTTCGAGGAAAGCCCAACCAATTGTGGAATTCGCCGAGAATTTCAAAGACTTCCGATTGGAAAATCTTTACAAAAAAATCAATTGTACGGAAAGTCCGGAGATAATTAATTTTGCAGAATAATAATTCCAAAATGTTCTTGAGAAATTGTTTGAAAACCCTGTTCAACACCCGATAATCTTCGTATTTTTTTTGGCTAAAGTTGATCCACCAATTTTTTCGAATGCTCTGTAATTTTAGAAAATTCCAAAATTCTTGACTTTGCGTTTATAGTAAAGAGAAAAGAGTTTGATAAATTGGAAAATATAACACATTTTTGTTCAGGTATTCAAAAAATATTTTTTTCTTGAACTAATTTGTTAATAATATTTCGTCGATAATATTATGCAAAATTGATCTTCCTAGTACGGTTGTTTTTTTTTCAGATTTTTATCCCATCGGAAAGTATTCGAAATTCGCAGATATTCCAGCTTTTAGCCGAAACTAACGATGCGCTCGCCTTAACGACTTTTAAAGCGTTTCGGAATGGCCGCGCCGAAGAATTGTCTCCCGTTTCCGTTCTCGTTAGACGATAATGACGAATTAGCCAAAATCTCGTGACGTGGAAGATCGAGCGAGCGCGTCAGCGCGGTAACGCCCGATGACGAATTTGACCGAAGAAGACACGCTCGATTTTGTTGTTTCAGTCGCTGGGTCTGGGAGGTTGCCGAATCAGTCATTTGCCACCGGACACGTTCGACGATTTGCCGCGTCTCCGCGTCCTCGATCTGACCGACAACATGATGATACAAATTGACTTCGATATCTTGAAGACTGTTCCGAACCTCGGTGTCCTCATGCTCGACAGGTATCGTCGTGTTCGCGAGCCAAGAATCGCCAAAATTTTCCCAGAGCCGAAAAAACCTTCATTTCTCTCTCATGTTTTTTTTTTCTCTCTTCTTCTCGACGTTCGACAGAAATCCTTGGTCCTGCAACAATAAGATGTACGAGCTGCAAGATCGTTTGACATCGGAGAGTGTTATATTCCGCAAGGTCTGCATTCGCAAGACCCCGAGGATACCGAAAGGCCCGAAGAAATTCGAAAAGATGATAGCGCTCGAGGACGAGACGACGACGGCGAGCAACGACGTCGGGGGCTCGGGTCGTTTGCTCGCGAAGATAAAGAATTGGAGAAAATCGTGGAAGGCCGAAACGGCGCCGGAGCGATGCCCGACGAGCGTGGTAACGACGAACAAGTCGGAGAAGTCGTTCGATACGGATTTATCGACGATATCGCCGTACTGGTTCTTCGCGGTGGGTTTGCTGCTCGGCTCGGCGCTCGGCACGGTGGCGACTTATTTGTGGCTGACGAAGACGATAACGCGCACGATCGGCGATTCGCGCCGACGCGCGATAAGACGACCGGAATCGTTGGAGATCGCCGATCAGAGAGCCAATCTGCTGGATCATCTGTGGCGCAACAGCGTGGACGCGGGCAGACCGACGACCGAGTGTCCGGGCACACCGCCGCCGCCGTACCGCGATGTCATGCAGCACGCGAGTCGCTATCCGAGACCCCACATACAGGCGATCTTCGCCAATGACCCCGTCGCCCGCGACGAGCGACAGGTTCGTTCTTAAACAATGTCTCAGCGGCCGATGTGACTCTCGCGGTCACGTGCGAGCGATGCGCAAATTACTTCGGCTCGTTCGTTGCGCTCATTGAATATCGGCTCGGCTCCCCCTTCGAGGCGCGCGAGAGTATCTCGCCCGAGTACTCGGAGAAACGGAGTACGGACATTTTTATCCTCGCGACCCTCGTCGCGTATGCGGCTATTTTCGATACGGCTTTATCGCGCAAGCCGAGCCAACGGTTAACGAACTCGCATCGGTAAATATTCGTCGTTAGACATTATTTTTATTTCTAGTACCAATTGTCCATCAATGCATTGATGTTTCGATTCTTTTTCCTTCTCTCCCGATGTCGATGTCGCCAACTGGCGACAATCCCGGAATAAATTCGCAAGACCCTTTTTTTTTTTCTTTTGGATAAATGTCGACACAATGTCTAAACGATTTATTTACAATATGCGCCGCACTTTCTCGAGTGCGTTTCTTTTCGTATACTAAAATTTTTAATACGAATATGTATGTGTATATAAATTTTAAAGAATATTTATGTAAGACTATGGATACTAATTATTTTTTTTCTGCGCCTCGAGCGTCATAAGAGTGTGCCGGGGATAATTTTTCTTTTCTCGTTGCCTCGAAAGGCATCCCCGTGTCGGGGTATAAAAAAGATTTTTTTTTTAAAATACAATTCGATGTACAGTACGAAGCCTAATCCTTTTTCGAGTTTGTGTTTGGCTGCTCATTCGCATACTGTCAGAGTGTAACGGCGATGTTGCTCTTATTGACGTTTTTGGCTGCGTCAGTGGTCACGGTCTTGCAACCCATAGCGGCGATAATGCGCTCCATAATCTCGTGGTTGTACCTGGTACCCCGAAGGTTCGTGATCACGCTCGCGTCCTGGCTCGCGTTCTCCGGCCCGAAGTTCTCCGGCAGGCTTATCTTAATGTCCTCGACGATGCCCTTTCGCACCTCGAGCGTCAGCGTCAACGTGTGAAAATCGCCGTTCGACGTCGGCATTTGGATCGTTCGGGTAACGGTGAATTCCGGCGATTTGCCGTACGTCCAGTCCCAAGATTTGAACTCGCTCTTGAGCTTCTCCAGACCTGGGAAACGCGCGAATTATCGTTACTAATCGCTCGAAGACGAAAGATAGTGAAACCCCTTATCGGGCGCGTCGCATCGACGAGACGCCCGATCGAGATGTCTCGAGCGCTTCTCGACAGAGAAAAAGATACGAAAATATCATTCGTTTTACCTGGGAACCAATCCTCCGTTGGATTGATCATTTGGAAACCCTTCTGCCGCTCGACGAGCTCGTGACCGCCGTCCTCGAGGGTCAGCGCTTTCGTACGAAGATACTCCCAGCCAACCGCGTTCATTAGCTTGTTCGTCCGTATCTGGGAATTAATATCCGTCAGATTCTTCACCGGCGAGCGTACGGATTCAGTTGCGTTCGTCTTTATTCCGTTCTACAAGTCGATCAAAACCCGGTGCGTTGCTTCTTTAGAAATCGTCTTGATTCGCACAACATTAAATACATCGAGGAGGCATCTGTTTTTGTGTTTTTTTTTCTTCTTTTTTTAGCGAAAAAGATAAGAAACACCGGGTTATTGCAAAATCATGGATCAAACGTTAATCAGCGATTAGTGATTGTAGCAACGGTCTAGTTTTAGTGTTCTTTTTTTCTTTCTTAGCACGCATCATTGAGCAATACACACGCGGGATTCGCGGAGTGCGCAACTACTCGAAGGAAAAAAAAGAAGAAATAACAAGTTTGCACAGCGCGAAGCACCAATGGCGGTGGGGGACAAAACGACGAGCGATATCTAAGCTCGACTCGACCTTTGGAACCGCCGGCGGCTTCAACGTATCGGCGACAACTCTATTTTTATTGCAATACGTTCATGCGCGCGAGGCGGCGTTCGACAACAAATTTTTATACACCATTCTAATCGCACGCGACCGAATTATCGTTTTCAGGGCTTCTCGAGCGCGTTCAATTCAACGCAAATTTTCATAAAACAACGACGCGCGAGGGTTTTTTTCCTACGTTGGCGTTATCGACAAGTCGTTTTTGTTTTTATTATTTTTTTCCTTTGTTTCGTTTTTTCTTTTTTTTCGTCAGTCCACACGATAGTCATATTCAGAGGGCATTGCTTTCGTTTACCTCTTTCTTCTCCAGAGCCGCGCTCAGGAAAGTCTTGTCCACACCCACGAGCAGAGTGCAGTGATGATACGCATTGGGACGTCCCAACTTGGCAGCTGTTCCGGATACCTGAACAATTCGTCGCAAGTGCGTTAACAAGATCGTTCTCGACATAAACAATATTCTTTTCAAATTCTTGTTTTCCGAACTCGATTTTTTCAAATTCTTGTTTTCCAAACTCGATCTTTTCAAATTCTTGTGTTCCCAACTCGATTTTTTCAAACTCTTGTTTTCCAAACTCGATTTTTTCAAACTCTTGTTTTCCAAACTCGATTTTTTCAAACTCTTGTTTTCCAAACTCGGTTTTTCCAAATTCTTGTTTTCCAAACTCGACTTTTTCTAATTTTTACTGTCGAAACTATTTTTTTTCAAACTTTCTTTTACAATATTGTTTTTTTTTTTTTCAAATTTTTTTTTCGAAACTTTTTTCAAATTTTTTTCTTTGTTTTTCAACGAATTGGGTATACCTTGAAATCGCCTTGAACGACGATATCCTCGCGTTTGTTGATGGCGCACTTGAGGCCCCATTCTCTGTACAGAGCTCTGGTCATGATTTCCAAGTTGTAGCGTCTGTTGTATCTCTCCTTGGGGGTGAAGAACGACAGATTGACGTTGCCGGCGTCGTGATACACGGTGCCGCCGCCGCTGTTTCTTCTGGCTAGCTTGATTCCCATCTCGTCGATGGCGCCGACGTTGGATTCGACCCAGGGATTCTGATGTCTGCCGATGACGACGCAAGGGTCGTTCTTCCACAGGAGCAGGACGTGATGATTGGTGAAGTCGTAGTTGCGATAGAACCAATCCTCCAGCGCCAGATTGGTGTGAATGTCCGTCGACTGCGATATGAACACAGATTTTCTAATGGCATCCTCCGGTACATTTTTCGCACTTTTCGAAGCTTCCTCTCGATTGCCCGACGTCGATACGCCTCGAAGGACGAGAGCTCTGCTCTTGAGGGCGTTGAAACTTCGGCCGATCAGAGACATTTTTTTTTCAAATTTGTTTCACAATTTTTTTGACTCTGACGACTCCGATGATTATGTCAGTCTTTGAGGCGTCGGAACTTTGCAAGGGCTGCCGTTTGGGTATATATATGCCGTATCGCAATTCTACAACGTGTATATATGTATAATATATATATGTTTCTTTTTTTTTCAGTCTTTGGCGAATTTGCACGAATTAATTTTCTCTCTCTCCCTGTTGGACTTTTTCTTTGACCTCTGTTTTATTTTGTTTGTATTTCTTTCGATTTTCGTGTATACACGATCGAAATTCCAGCCGCGGGGACCAGCGAGGTATTTGATTTAACGCACGGGCGTTACTGTCGGTCTTTTCTTTCAAGGTCTGCGCCGGATCGTCCAGGCCTTAAAGACGGAAGCTGGTGCGAACGTTTCTCTGACTCGAGGTTATGCTTATGAGGTAGTCGTGAAGGGCGATCGTTTGATGCAACCACTTCCAGGTCTGGTCCAGGGAATTGATACGGTAACGTATACCCAAACAGTCTCGGCAGTCCTTTTGCATTCCTCCGTGTGCTGACAGATTGGGTGTGAAAATTTTACCGGCGGTAGATTCGAGTATCAACACTTTATTCCGCGTTGCTTCGTGGCCCTCTTTTTCACGGGCTTTTTTGCGTTCTTCTCCGCGTGTGAAAGAAAACTACTCCGCGACAAACTGCGGAGAACTCGGCTTTTCTCCGTCGACGAACTTGGGCTTAATCCTCCGGCGCCACTCTCGCGACGAAACGATTTTTTTTCTCTTTATTCCCCCGAGTGAATCTTAGCTCCGATTCGTGTCCCAGTCGAGAGCTGCCGTCCCGTCGATGCTCGGAAACTATGTGAATTATTGAACGAACGAACGATTCGGTATTATATATGTCGCGGGGACGGAGGTGGGGTAGTTGCCACGAGGTTATCGTAGTTCGCAGCACAAAGTACAGCTGATCTGCGCGTGGTATCGACGCGACGTTATTACCCCGGACCCCTTGGATGTGCCCACCTACCCGGTCTCGAGTCCCCGTTGGTCTCGCACAGCGGAGCGCGCTTTTTTTAATCCCCCCCCACCCTCCCTCCCGCTTCCGCGCTTCTTCGTCGGCGTATGTTACACTTCGGCCGCTTACCCATCCCGTACGACGAGAGTAACGAACAAGTCGGCGCGCGATTGGACGAGATACAGAATCTTGCGGCAAGTCACGTTTACATTGTAGACACAGCGGGTTTTATCACATGCTACGAGGGGGGCTATTAAGGTCAACAGATAAGACGGTCTGCGTTTGAAGCGTACTTTTCAAACACCTTCCGCCCGCCCCCGCAAGATCCTCGGGCCTTCTCAATCGTCTCTTACGCGCCTTCCACGTATTTCGTTACGGTTCAACCTCACGATTGCCCTCTCCTATTCCCTCCCCCCGCGAGCCTCTCCGTGGCCGCTAACTTAATGCTGAATATGCTATTTTCATCATAAAACACGAATACGCTGCATACTCGCGCTTCGCACGAGGAAATACATGGTTTTTCTTCTTTTTTCATTAACCTCTCATCCCGACGAGTGCGACCACGCGTCTCGGCAACTTTATTTCTCGCCTGATGCTCGCGCGATCGCGCGCGCGCAGGCTCTCTTGCCGTCCGGCGAGAACGCAACGAGCGCGCCCGCCGTATTGCAATTTCTTATCTTCGCGATGTTTCGAGCGCACTTTGGCTGCAACGGGCATTTACGCAGCAACAGAATACGCACAATGGTCTAGTTAGCGAATTCGCGATCTCGCAGCGAACCGGATACACATAAATTATCATTGATGCACATTGTTCGATTTCTGGCACTGTCATCTGCCGCGACCGCGGCGACGACCCCCCGAGCGCACTCGGGGATGACGAAACAAACGATATCGTTAACCCACTTATTTAGAAATTTTACGCTCTTTATTGTTTCATTTCATATTTCGGTAACACGCATCTGGAAATGTTGAGTTTGCGAAAAAAAAAACATATTTTTCATGAAGCATCAGAACATTCGGCAGAGCGCATATCGCGCTGCGTTTCCTTCGCAAGGCATGCGCGTGATCGAGCGCGCGTGCACGCGCCGAAACCTTCGACACTGGCCCGTTTCTTTCGGAAACACCTCGGATTTTTTTCTTCTATTTATTTCTCGAACGTTAAACCCAGCGTTTGCGTAATGAACGTCAGAACATCGGTGCTTTCCTCGATCTGAAATCCAACGATCAAGTACCCCCCCGGTCAGTTTGGTCAGATAAGAGACGACCGCGATGTTTTTTATCAGATAGTCGTTCAACCCACCACTTTGGCCGTCGGCTTTCCACCGCCGTGGCCGGCCTTTGTTTCGATACTCGCCAAAATCGGATTCGTCTGATTCGGCATCCGGCCGATCTTGTGCTGCAGCGTCGCTATCAGCTTCAGACTGTGAAGCGGAACGACCCGATCGTCGTGATCGGCGGTCAGCAGCAACGTCGCCGGATACTGCACGCCGTTCTCCGGTATCTTCACGTTGTGCAACGGCGAGTACTTTATCAGATTCTCGAAATGCTTCGCGTCGTCGGAACTCCCGTAATCCGAGACCCACGAGTAGCCGACGGTGAATTTGTGGAATCTCAGCATATCCATCACTCTGCGAAGGGAAACAATATTTTTTTATTTTGTAATAAAAAGAAGAAAAAAATTAATTTATTGTTTTCATTTTTTTTTCTCGAATTTCTCGCGTGTCACGAAATCGAAAAAACGTGTGTAACGTTCAAAGTTCGAGTCGCGCTATCGGCCCTCCGGCCGTTAGTTATTTTTCTATATACACATATATATATATATATTTCGTATCGTTCAGGGTCTCTTACCCCACTTGGGCGATAGCAGCTCCGAACAAATCGGGCCTCTGATTAATGCAAGCGGCGATCAGCAGTCCGCCGTTGCTTCCACCTTGTATAGTCAATTTTTTCGCGCTCGTGTATTTGTTTTCGATTAGATATTCGGCGGCGCACTGAAAATCGTCGAAGACATTCTGCTTATTCATGAAACGCCCGCCGTTGTGCCATCGCTCACCGTATTCTCTACGAAGAAAAACAAAAAAGGAGAGAGAGGGGGGAGAGAAAAAACACACACGAAAAAGCGAGGAAGAGAAAAACAATATGGAGAATAACATTTTTTGCAAGTTAAATATATCGTACGATTTTTCACGCCACGATTATGTTACATACCCTCCACCGCGAATGTTTGCCTCGGCGAGAACGCCGTTCAAGTGCTGAATGAATACGAGCCGCTTCACGCTGAAAGTCGGCTGCACGCTTATGTTGAATCCTCCGTAACCGTACAGCAGGGCAGGCATCGAACCGTCCAAAACAGCGTCCTATTAATAATTTCGGTGTTATTGAAAAAAAAAAGAAAAAAAAAAAAAAACGAAGAAAAAAGAAAAATTAAGAAATCCCAAAGTCAATATTTACCGCTTTGCTGACGATGAACATCGGAATGCGTGTGCCATCCTTGCTCGGATAAAAAACTTGCGCCGTTTTGTAAGCTTTCGGATCGAAGTTGTTTACTTTGATTTCGCGGTACACCTGTCGATACCCGAGGCGTTTACGTATGACTAACTCATTATTCACGCTGTTTCGAATGATAATCAATGCCGTCGACTCACCCTCGGCTCCGAGTCTTTCGCCAGATCCATCGTGTAGATAATACCGGGCGTGAGAAAGGAGGTGAACTGGTAGAATATTTCCGAGTACTTCGTGTCGCCGGAGAAGCCGACTATCGTACCAACGTCGAGCGGAAACGAACGCAAGAGCTTGCCCGTCTCCAAACTGTGCAGTTGCAGAACATTCTGCGGGACGAATTAGCCGGTAGCGAGCGAAGTTTTTTTTCCAGAAAAAATGGAAGCATTTTTTATGGAAACCGCGAAGTTTTTACATTTTTTCATTAATTTTTGTTAACGACGGCGTCGTGTCACTTCGCCTTAAGGATTTACGAGCGCGAAACGGTGCCCAACGCGCTCAAAAGTGAGAATTCAGAGATAATTTCGATCACTTCTCGAGCGAATAACAATCTGAAAAAAATCAAGCATATAAAAAGTGTCGAAAAGATTAACCTCGCATAATAATAATTCCAAAATATTATTAACAGATAGGTGAAAAACGAATTGTTCAACAAATTATCCGTCAACCTAAATTTTTTTTAGATAAAAATGATCCATAAACTTTTCTGAACACGCATGCATTTTTTCCGAATTTTTTCTAATCATCGAAAATTGATTTTGTTTTTTTAGAATTTTTTTTCTTCAAAAATGCGTGTTGAATCACGAATTTTTGATAAGTATTTATCACAAAACCACCCATTACGCCCAACAAGTTTCGAAAAGATTGATCGAATAGATTCGCGAATACAGCCGAAACATGAAAAAAAAAACCAAATTCCGATTACAAAAAATTCTAAAAAAATTCATGTGTTCAGAAAAATGTACATATCATTTCCATTCGAAAAAAAAGTTAGGTTGACGGATATTTGTTGAATGATTATTTTTTTCACCGATTTGCTAATATCATTTTGGAATTATTATAATGGAAGATTAGTCTTTTCAGCACGTTTTACATGCTTGATTTTTTAAAGATTTTTACTCCATGGAGAAGTGGTCGAAATTGCCTTTGAATTTTCACTTTTGGGCGCGTTGAGCACCGTTTTGCGCCCGTACATCCTTAAACGATATGTTAAGTAAAAGGTCGGGAATCAGTGAATTACTTTGACGTCTTGGATGTAACAAGCGACAAACTTATCGCCGTCGACTGCCTCGACCCAATCGAGAACGTTATCGGGATGCTCGGGAAGCAATTCGACCCACTTGTCTTCGGCGTGATCCTCGAGATCTATCACTATTAGCTTGAAATTCGGAGCATTCTTGTTCGTTCTGAAGATCGCTTTAGATCCCACGTTCGTGACGTACTGAAAGATGATTGAATCCGTTAACAAAAAGGAAGTATCGTTGCGTAATCCCTTTAATCGGATTGTCAATAATTGTACTAACTTCATAGTCTGCCTCGAGCTTGTCGACAACCTTCGTCAGTGGCAATTTTCCTTCTATCTTGCCGTTGGGATCGAGCTTCGTGAGATACACTAAATTGTCACGACAGTCTTTCATCGCTAAGACGAGCAACCATTTCCCACAATCGGTTACTTGGGCTCCTCTAAAAAGCAAAAATACGTACAAAATCTACCAATAATCCGATCCGTTCTCTCGCAGTCCTTCAATTTTTTTTTACGTTGCGCGGCTTTTATTATTCGGACGAAATTAAACATCCGCGAATACGTTTGGCGCTCGGTTGGTAAAAAAAACTGCAAAACTGCAGAAAAATCCAAGCAACACGTCCGGAAAAAAATGTCTTTATGTACGTGTGTGCTGATCGTTCGGCCTCACAACTTTAGAACGATTTGTGATATGAGGCTGAATTTTATGGCGATTCGAATCTTTTTCGAAGAAGGTTTGGGATTGAATTTTGCGTGAATTCGTTCAGAATTTCGGACTGGTCGCAAGACCAGTTTTTTGCCAAAGCCGAAAGTGATAAACGTCAGTCACAGGACGAAACGACTGGACAACAATGACTTGGACAACTCGATATATGTCATCCATAAGCATTTCTCGAGCGGATCGATTCGTCGTCGGGATGATTTTTTTTTCACGAGGGACGATTTCGTCGTATGTTTACTTCGGCGACTCGGGTAACTCACATCCTCCACAACGGCTCTTCGGGAAATTCAACCACGAGAACGTCTTCCGACTGCGGGGTTCCTACCCTGTGATAGCAGAGCTTTTGATCTCTGCTACCTTCGGTCTCCGAACCGTCCGTGGTGCCTTTCTGCTCCGGATACATTCCGTAAAACACTCCGAGATTGTCCTTGGTCCACATTATGGACGAATACTTTATCTTCTCCAATACCTCGGGATACTTTTCGCCTGTTGAACAAAATAATGTACTCAATTCTGAATATTTGACGGAAACGTTCTTGCAAAATTAGGAGCGTTAAAATAACAGGGCATTAAAAAAAAAGCTCTTTTTCGTGAGCTAATTCGTATCATCATTGCCGCTCATTAAAAAAAATGATGTCTATTCAAAATATATAATAATAATATATATCATAGAAAATATAAATATGTAATAATATATATCTGATAAAATATATTTATTTTCAATTGTTCATTAATAAATAAATAAATAAATAAATAAATAAATAAATAAATATAAACGAAGCTTCTCAAGGAAGTAAAATTAAATTGTATTTTGGAAAATAGAAAAAAAAAATGTCTACCAGTTTTCGTGTTCATGAAATGAATGCTGCTCCAGTCGGAGCCGCTGCTCGACAAGCCATACGCGAAGATGCTTCCGTCGTCGCTGAATTCGGTAGTTGTGATCGCCACCGATCCGTCGTCGGACAGAGTGTTGGGATCGAGGAAAACCCTCGGCTCGCCGTCCAGACTGTCTTGCACGTACAGAACGCTGAGGAATAAATAAAAAAAAGAATATTAGCGACGTTCTTAACAACGTTTGTGCAAAATTTGGAAAAAATCATGAAAACCTTTGATTCTGCAGGCCAGTGTTTTTGTAGAAGTAATATTTGTCGCCGTGCCGAGAGGGACACGAATACTTTGGAAAATCCCACAATTCCGTCAGTCTCTCGTGGATCAGCTTGCGAGCGGGACACGAGGCCAAGAATGGTTTCGTTATCGCGTTCTGAGCGTCGACGAATGCCTTCGTCTCCTCGGAATCGGGATCCTCGAGCCATCTGTACGGATCTTTTACCTGAACGGAAAAAAAAATTTATCTCCAAAAAAAAAAAAAAAAAAAAAAAATCAAAAGTGGATATGCAATGTTTAACCTCAACGCCGTGATAATTGTCGACGACGCTCTCGTCGCGGCGAACATCGGGATATTGAAACTTCGTCATGCTGCCACGATCGTCGAGGATCCGTTTTTTCGCTCGCAGTTCCTGGAGTTATTGCGAAACGCAAAGATTCGTGTTAATGTTTGTCCCTACTGCGACGAGCCGACACGTCCGCGCGATCGACTGCGAGATGACGGGGCGCGGTGGTTACTCGCGAGACTGATCGACAGAGAACGTCTCGACGCCCGAGCGTATAAAACGTTTTATTTGTTTTTTTAAGTATCCAATTCTTACGGAAATATTTGACGGCGTTGCGACGCAGCGGCGGGCCTGGCAATGTTTATCGACGCGACGATGACTCTCGCTGAGTCGCGTGTCAATGACACCTTTCGTTCCGGCGAAGAGCCACCTTCGTTGCAATTTGCTAGTCACCAAAACCAACGTAGCCATAGTGTCGCGCAACGCCCGCGCTCGGTGTCGGACGGATTCGCCGAAGGCTCCGAGCTGATTCGCACTTTTGCGCGCCGGAGGCTCCGGCGATAATGCCGATAGCTATTGAAGGCATTGCGGGAAAATAATTTCGTATCTGATCGTGCACGATTGTATGCAATTGAACTGATAAGATCGGTTGAAAAATATTGTCCGGTCCGTTCGCACGGGGACGCATCCGACCGGATAGAAATATCCGATACGACTTTTTTCAGCGCTTATCTCGCCGCAAAATCGATTCGAATGACGATGTTTCGCTCGCAACTGTTTCGTGTTCGTCCCGGAATGTGGAAGAATCGAAGAGAGAAAAAAAAAAATACGCCGTCGACGGGATTCGAACCCGGCAGCGTTGGACGCGAATTGTTTTTCCCGAGATAAAACAAGCTAGGAATTCATATGTTTGTCAATAAACGAATTATATTCGCGCATTGCTTCGCAATATTTTTTTAAACCAACTTCCGCAAAGCCTCTCGATCGGAAAGTCAATTGACCGATGTTTTGTGAATACAAAAAAACGAGATGTTACGCGCAGACGAAATTTGCATCTTTATTAATGAATTTGTGAATACGGATTTAAAAAAAATGAACGAGGAAGCGACGCGAAAGTATAATTTGCATTTTCTTTCTTTCGATCGCTCGATCGAATTAGCATTATGATAAAAAAAAATTGCGCATCGTAATTCATTGTGCATGCATTTGGAGACCAGACAAAAATTGAACTAAATTGAACTGCGAAAAAAAATATAATAATTCTCTCGGAAAAATAAGAACAGGATGTGGCGCGTGTGAATAAAAAATACAATGTAACTCGGAATTCAGTAAATTTACTCGCATCACTATACAATCGTTTACCGCAGAGATTAGCCTCTTTCATCTTTCATGCAAATATTTTTATTTTCATTATTCGCGTTATCTCAATTTTTCTCTGTTCATCGTTCGATCGCGAGCCCGAGCTCTGAATTTCAAGAAAATGCAACGCAAGAATCGATCATGGTTTTTCGCACGGACGCGAGATAATTCATCGTTCGATCGCGAGCTCAAGCTCGGAATTTCAAGAAAATGCAACGCAAGAATCGATCGTGGTTCTTCGCGTGGACGCGAGATAATTAGTGCCTCGATTCGTTACTTTATCAGCCTATATATGATATGATACGTCTACAGACTTGAATCGCGTGGGACAGAACGTTCGTCGATTTTTTTTTAATACCCTAGTCGTTGTTTTTTTTTATTAATAAAAAAGCCGTTTTCTTTCTCAATATGATTACGATGTCGTAAGGCACACGAAAAACGCTGCTCTCGCCTGCTTCTCTCACTATAATTATCATCACAAGTGTCGTATATCTTGTTTTTCAATCGACATCTCGGCTCCGGTTAAACCGAGATTCGTCTATTCTCCGAATACCATTTCGATAATCGTCGTATCACGTTTTGTACGTCAGCGGATCGAAGTTTTTGATAAACACACCGCCGAAGTATTGAGCGAAGAATTTGCCCATGTACTGCTCCTGCTTGGCCGGCCAGAAACCCTCCAAGAAGCCGATGTGTCCGCCTCGACAAGTTACAACCGCAGCGACGAGCTTCGATTCCCTGATTTCCTTTATCGGTATCGCTGCGATCGAACAAGATTACTCGTTATTACAAGTACGAAAAAAAAAAAAACAAGAGAACGAAGGAAAGTAATCGTAGTGTCCAGTAAAAAGTTAACAAAAAACGCATGGTTTTTTTCAGAATATTTTCAGGATGCCCAAAGTCATTTAAGAAAAACGAAAAGAATTCAATTTTTTTCAAACACTTCAATTGTCCAGAATCAGAAAAATGCAAGGATATTTTCATCGCTTCCGGAATTTCCAGGATCACGGGACACCACGATAATGTATGATGAGGTAGTTTACCGTCGAGAGGTTGAAACGGATCGTCAGCGGCGCTCAGACAGAGCGTAGGCACATCGATGAGATGAAGCTTATCGTGAAGCGACGCGTTTCGATAGTAATCCTCAACGTCCTTGTATCCGAACTGTTTGGCGGTGAAGTTCGTGTCGAACTCGCGAACGGTTTTGCTCTGCTTGTCGGAACGAAAAAAAAACATTATCGAAACGATCGAAACGCTCGCGAATATCGAGAGATCAGAAGCGTGCCTTTAGAACGTCGTGCAAATCGATATCGAATAGTCCGGTTTCCGTCGAGCTGTGATAAGCCTCGATCGTGCGGCAGAGGTTGCTCGCCAGATGCTTGTTCAGCATCAAGTTCAAGTACGGCTTTTCGATGCTTTTGGTAGCTTCGAACACGTTCCACGGCACCGATATAATGAGGGCCGCTTTGATCTTGTCCACTGCAGCTTTTCCCTGTTGGGCGAGATAATTTCCGAGGATCAATCTATGGAGAAGAAAAAAAAGGAGTAGTTAGAGTACCAGAAGATTAAGCACCGGCTAAAGACGCCGAGCGGAGAGACAGTAAATTCTTTGTGAAGAAAAGGAAGAAGAAGCAAAGCGTAGATCTGTAAGGATTACCCGCCCATGGATATTCCAGTCGCACCGAGAGGCACGTGAGGATAGAGTTTCCTCACGTGTTCCACGACTTCCGACAAATCCTCGCAGTTCGCCGCGCAGTAAGTTCTCGGTGTCTGGATCAGAGTAAGAGCGGACTCGGTTTAAAATACTTAAAGGATCACAGCGATAATCCTCGCCCCCCCTGCGCTCCATCATCCGTAAGAAGACAGACGAGGAATATCGGCATTAGGAATTACGTACGATACAGCCTCCGCACGAAAGTTCTCGCGCGCATACCTTGAGGCTGACGCCGCCGAGGCCGCGGTTGTTGAAGATGACGCATCTCACGCCGATCGTCTTGGCAGCGACGACGAGCATTTTCACGTACTCGGCGCTACTCGCTCCGGTCAAACCCGGCAAGATGATGACGATCGGCGACGTCTGCGACGAATGTTCCGCCCAGTCCAAGGCCACCTCGCCGCCGTCTTTGAGACTCAGAATTTCTCTGCGAAGCAAATAACATTCGATTATCGAATTGCGAAACAATACTTTCTAGACTTTCGACTGAAGTTACGTCAGACAATTTTTTTCACAATCTTCCAAGATAATGAATTAATTTCTTTTATCGGAACAAAAAAAAGTATCAGGAATTATTGAACAAAAAAAATAGATAAAGCTCGTCGTGTATTTTTTTTCAGTTTACCGTCGGACATTCTTCAGTGCAAACGATGGATGCCAGATTTGGAAAACGGGTTATTTAAGTATAGCAATGACGATTCGGTATCGACCGATTACTTCTTTTTTCACGCTTTGGAATTAAGACGAGTTTATATTATAGAGATCCAAAAAAAAATCCGGCATATGGAAAATATTGTAAAGATTGATTTTGCATAATAATAATATGAAAATGTTATTAATAAATTAATACAAAAATGCGTTGTTCAACAAATTATTCGGTAATCTGACTGTTTTTTGATCGAAAGTGATTCGTTGATTTTTCGGACCACGTACGGATTTTTTCGGAATTTCGTCCAACTCCGATAATTTTGTGAGAAAAAGAAATCGAACATTCGCCGCGGTGTTCGAGTGACTATACATATGTGCTCATTAAATATTCCGCTCGTTAAATGCACGTGTAAAATAAACGTTTCGTAACGAAAGCGTGAATTACAATCGTCGATCGTCGAAAATGACGATTGTCGCGTTGGGATTCGTGATTATTTTTGTTTCGCACGAATCGCGAATTCATTAGTGCGATCGCGCGTTAGATGGAATAACGTTGGCGTCGATGAGAAAATCAAATGACAAAGCTGTAGCCGCGAGTTAACCGGATAGCACGCGCCAAGGCCAAGGCTATCGCGTTCCAAAAGGCGCGTGGATTTCTCGACGTTGTACCTGCGATATTGTATCGACGGCAACATCCGCGAGCGCAGCAGGCTCGCGAGTACCGTCTGTGCACGAGACTCGAAGCACCACAGAGTTGGCCAGAATTTGTTCTTCACGATGTCGACGTTGTCCATGAGAAACGTACGGAACGTACCCTCGGCGCATACGAGAAGCGGCGCCTGAAAGAATTATCATTCCTGTAAATTTCGATCAGAGCGGAACCGGAAGAGCCGGTGGTAGATTAATTATTTTTTTAAGCCAAGCAGGTCGATTGACCTTGAAAAATAATTCGTTGCGAATAAATTTACGAAACGGCGAACGGGACGCAAAAAAAGAAATTCTCGGTGTTTTTTTCTATAAACAAAAAATATTTCACATCATTACTGAAGATCAAATAATGGAATGTAATTTACTTCGATAACGATTTGAATAATGCAAAAATGAATAAAAAATGCATAATAATATTAACAGCATTAATATATGATCATTTGTAAATTCTACGATAATATGTGCGATGGCTGTCGAGATTTCGGTAGAAGTGCAATTTTTCCGGGTTTTTTTTTTTTTTTATTTTATTTTTTTAATTGGCGCAGTGATCGCATCGGATGAAACTACCGGATGAGCGCGCCCATGTACGCGATCGATAGTATGGACGGATATCGAGCTCTGATACAACGTCAATTGGCCGCGGGCATATATATTTTTTTTTTTCGAGATGAGAGCACAATCTCGCGTGACGCAGCCTCGTTACAGTAGCCCGTGGGACATTTATAGCTCTTCGGGTCAATTGTCTATCTACAAGCTGGAAGTACCGTCAGCTGAGTTTATATCCCTCTCGCCGTGCATATATTGGGGCTAGTTGCGTTCGAACGGGGCTCGTACAAACCGCGCCAATTACTCGCGTCGCCCGAGCGTGCCTTACAAATTGGGTGGCCTTCAGTTTTACACGGAAGAAGCCTCAAGGTCGAATCGATAAGAATCCCGAATAACAATTGCATGACACTTGTTTTTTTTGTTTTTTTCATCGAACAGTTTTTCTTTTTCACTGCAACGCGCCGCAAAATTGATGACAGTGTACGTCGTCTCAGCGTCGCGGTGATCAGTGATTAATTCAACGCGAGGGGAATCGCGTTCCGAAGTTCATTCATTGGCTTCCCGCAACGGGTCGGCGACTGTTTTTCTCGAAGATTTTTTTTAATAATCATAAAGAAACGAAAACAACAAAAGTTATTTAAAAAAGTGTTTCAATATCAAATAACAATTGATATAACAATAACATAATAATAATAACAAATATTAATATTTATTTATATTTATTATTATAATTAATAATATTTATTTGTATTATAAATTATTATTATTATTATTATATTAATAATTTTTCAAAATATTTTTAATCACGATTGTTATTTTTTTTCTTCTTAAGCACGGTTAATATTTCGATTTATATACCAGTTAATTAACTCTAGAGTGTGGCGAGGAGGGAAGGATGTATTCATGGAGTGTAAACAGAAAGCGAGGTGATGCATTTCGAATGCCGCGCGAAGACTCGGGCATTCGAGCCACGTGCGTGGTACTCACTTTCACGACTTCGCAGAGATAGTAGGCGCAAAAGCCGATGCCGAGGAGCGCGCCGTAGTAGACCTTCGGTACTCCGAGAACTCCCTCGACGAAGTCCAGCATGGTTTTCAACGGGAAAAAGATGAGTATCCGGCCGTTGAAGCGACGAGTTCGATCCGCCAGTGGGCGCGGTCGACGACGTTTTTGTTTCGGTAGTTTTCTTTATTGGTTTTTTGAAAAAACTTCGTTGTTACGCGACGAGAGGCTCGGCGCTGAAAAACGAACTTGAAGTGGAACGAGAGTGCAATTCAGATCGGCGAACGCATGACGCGCTACGATCGACGGACGGCCAGACACTAGACAACTTTTGCTCGTCTCGACTCGACTCGTCGGTGGAGGCCGGCCGGCTGATCGTCTCACCACGCTACGCCGCGTAACACACATTCACGCAGAGGCGCGCGTTACACAGCCTCGAAATCCTCTCTCTTTTTTTTTTCCCTGCCTTATTATTGTAGTCGCTCGCGATAGCGAAACGCGACGCGACTGTCCGGCTATCGAACCACACGAGGAACCGCGCTCTCCCGGGGACTCTTATATATTCGACGATCTCGCTCTTCGTCGACTATATTTCTGGAAAGTTTTTTTTTTCCTTTTTTTTTAAGGCCGATGGAAGGCATCTCCGCTAAAAGCTTTTTTCGCTGTCTCATTATCGGTTATCGTCGTCGCTCGGTCTCGCGGCGATAAAGACGAAAATGGTCGAATCACAGCGACCTTATCGGCAAAACTGTTCATTTACTTAACATGCTTATCGAAATTATTCAGAATTCTTTGTCGTCATTCGGAACACGACGAGTTACGTTGGCGTGAAAAAAATTGAAAAAATTTACCTCCGATATTGCGATTGCGGGTTGGATGAGATATCGATCGAAGTGGCTCGAAAAACTACTCTGGGATACGCGAGAGAATTGGATCGAAACGTTTTTGTCCGAGATTCGGGACTGCGTCGGCACGATGGGTTATGAAACGCTCTTCGTTGCTCCTCGGACTTTTACTTTCTAACGTTTTGGAAAACGACCGCGAGGTCCGAAGCTCGCGCTAATGAAGCGATAAGATCCAACGTCGTTATCCACACGACAAGCTGCGTGGAAAAAAAAGGTCACTATTCAAATCGCGACGGTGTTCGGGAAAAAAGAAAGAGAAGCCGAGAGCTACTGTAACGATATTTCGGGGCGGGCTGAAAAATCGAAATTCAACTCGGGCGTTTCGTTCTGGAAATGCGGCAAAAAACGAATTGGGATCAATCTTAAGAAGGTCGTCTCGTTATGTATTATCAACGAGTTCGAAGAAAATGTTGATTTTTTGATGGATGAAAAATTACGAAATTTCGAAAATCGGAGAGAAATCTCAAAAAATTCATCAGTTTCAGTTTTTTTTCGGTTTTTTCCCAATCTTATCGAGAGGTGTTCGAAATTTTGGAATGTGTGCATGCACTAAAAACCGAATGTATTTTTGTGAATCGTAATTAAATTATCGAAATTAAAGTGCCTTTAGAATAAAATTGTATTGAATTATCAAAAGTCCGGTATCGACTCCGTTTTTCGATATGCTCCACATTAATTTTTCACCATAAAATCGTGAGTTTAATTCAATGTACTAATTAACGCATTCAAAATGTCTGCATCGATAAATCGAATTTTCAGCAAATTTTCATTCGCAGCGCGCTGAAAAATCTTCTGTACTCGATGAATTAACATACAAAAAAAAATTCCATTCAAAACCAGACGCAGAGATTTTGGCGATGCTCTGATGAATGAATTCATTATCAATGTTATGATCGATCTCTATTTCGACGCCGATGCGAATCGGCCGTCGAGTTACGAAATATCGAATCCGCACAGCCGACGGAGTGATTGAAATTTCGCGAATATCGCGACTAATGCGAAAAGTTATACGGAAATAAACCCGTCAATCCCGGCAGACAAGTCTCGTCTCTGCCGGAATCGCGGTCAGCGCGCGTAGAATCGATTGACCCAAATGCGCGTTATCAGCGCCACGGCCGCATATCTGCTGCGGATTAATAATCAGGTCGAGAGTCTTGTTAATGCGGTAATGCGGACGTTATAAATAGTGCCGGGTGGGCGAAAGCTTCGCAAAGCTCTTTCCGCATCGTCAGTGTCAGCGCGGAGAGACGAGACGGGTTCGCGAAAGAATTCTCCGAGTCTCGTGATTGAAGAGAAGAAAAAAAAAAGAAAATAAAATAGAATAGAAACAAACAATCGAGCCTTTATTGAACGCAGTCATGTTATAACGTACAATCAATGAAATATCCACAAAGCGTTGTCATCGAGTCGGTTTTTTTTTTCCATTCGACCTTTGAGTCTTCAACGCGTCGACGTCTAGTCGCAAAAAAAAAAGTATAGTAAAAATTGAAAAGAAAAAAAAAAAAAAAAAATACAAAGTGTCCGCCGATGAGAAAACAATATAGGAAATAAAGAGCGAAATAACTCTTCTTCGACGTTATCGATTGCGGGGCAGACAGTGGATGCTTTGGCATTTGAAATGTCGCCGGGGGGGCCTCGAGGGTTCACCCTCGCGCGGGTGTCGTCAGTCGAGAGACCAACTTCCGGTGGCATACGTCATTAAAGAGCAACGAGGCATCCGCCGCTTTTCTCTCGACGCGATCAATTCGATGGGCTAGAAAAGTAATTATTCGCAACTCGAACCCGGCGCCAGCGGCTTCGCGAACCGCCGTGACGAACTTTCGCTCTGGGCGAAGCTACGCTTAATACATAAATCAAAAAAGTAACATTTTTTTTTTTTTTTTTTTTTCAAATTTTATTTCCTCGGTGGAAATTTTTCATCTAAATATACTACGATCTTGTCTTCGCGCGTGCATTATATATTTTCGATGAAAAAATATACGGCCAAGAGCGGGGCAAAATGGACAAATGTAATCAG
Organism: Ischnus inquisitorius; assembly: GCA_963924025.1. Taxonomy (NCBI): domain Eukaryota; kingdom Metazoa; phylum Arthropoda; class Insecta; order Hymenoptera; family Ichneumonidae; genus Ischnus; species Ischnus inquisitorius. Next base: position 4,111,267 of record OZ001249.1, read on the forward strand.
AGTGAAAACAAAAAATTGAAATAAAATCTTGGGAATTAGTGAAAATTTTACGAAAAATTGTCTACAATTTGACATGGATTTTTAAGAAACTTTTATACAGACAGAAAAAATCTAAATTCGACGAGTTTGCGCCAAATTCAATACCGAACCATATTCAAAAGCATTTTTCTCGCGAAAAAAAACGAAGCAACAAAACAGAACTTGAATACAAAAAAAAAAAATTCTCTATTTTTTTTTTAATTTCGGTTCAAATGACAAAAGTCTCGTTTCTAGATTGGATCGTGTCCATTTTGCCATTCGTGTTCATTTTATCCTGCTCTCCTCCGTGCAGTCGATCGAAAGGAGAAATTAAATCTCCCAGAGAGACACCATTTTGCTCGTCGAAACATCCTTCGACCGTAAATCTACGTGTATGTTACATTAAATATATAAAAACAGCACACAAAACGTACATCGTTACAGGAAAGGCAGTACTCCGAGTCGTATGATTATAGTAACATCGAGTACTATAAGACGCATAGACAACTTGTTCATGTGTATAGAAACTGCGGGCGTTCGATGCGACTCTCTTGGCTCCGTGCGCGACTGCAGTTTATCATTTCTACGAGTATTGAGGAGTATTGAACGTCGGTTGCGAGAATCGAGTAAAAATAATAAAAAAATCTATCGTCCTTCGAAGTTTGTTGGATCAGAGTTCATCGCCGCGCGTGAGACGTCCGCGATCGTTCGGCTTGTCGAGCAAGGGATGTTGATTTCTGGCTCGGGTGTATCATGATCGTCGCCCGCAGTTCGCCTCGCGAATGTATTTCGCCCAGGTTCGAATGGGCGTGAGATCGCCCTTGCGCAGGAAGGTTCTTCGATCGGAGGTGCCGGCGTTGCGGGCTTGACTGACGATGTTTCTGTACGTCTCGTCGTCGTACGAGCAGCTGAGCATCTTGCGCAGTTTGGCGGCGCCGGTCGCGAAGTCGGACGGTTGGCTTCCGACGAGAACGTGCAGATCGTTCTTCACCTCCACGGCCCATTCCCACATGTCGACGATCGAGCAGTTGCAAACGAACGGATTGCCGATCAGATTGACCGACAGTAGGCGCGGATTGAATTGGAACACGCGACGATTGATGGCCCTTATGTTGTTGCCGCTGAGATCCAAATGTTCGAGCTTTCGCAGCTTGCCGAGAAAAGCCAAGTGGTCCACCGCCGTAAGTCGATTGCCGGACAGATTGAGCTGCGTTATGTTGCGCGTGCGCGAGAACACGTCCTCGTTCAGCCGCTCGAGATTGCAATCGCTCAGATCGAGAATCTCCAAGCCTTCCAATTGTCGCGGCAGCAGCGGTCCGGTCTCCGGCACCGTCAACGGATTTCCGCTCAATTTGAGCTCGACGATGTTCGTCGTCTCGCGATCGCCGAACACGCGCGGGTCGATTGGCGTCTTGAGATCGCAATTGTTCAACTCCAGGCTCGCTAATCTCGTTAAGTTTCGCAGAATACCCTCGTCGAGGGTGTGCAACTTGTTGCCGGACAGTATCAATCTCTTCAGGGATCCCATTTGCGCGAACGTGTCGTTGCCGACGTAGCCGAGGCTGCAGTACGACATGTCGAGATACTCGAGCGATCGGAGGGGCTTCAGCACGTGAACGAAAGCGTCCGTCAGCGGATTGTGCGATATGTCGAGCTCCTGAAGATGCTCGAAGACGTCGAAGGCGTTCGGCAACTTTCTGAGGCCGCAGTTGCTCAGCGACAGCTTGTGGAGCTCCGGCAAATGGCGCAGCACCGCCGTGAGATCGTTGGCGAACATTGGATTGCCGCTGAGATTGAGAACGCGCAGTTTGCTGGCGTTCTGGAACGCCTCCTCGGTGAGACGGTCCTGAAGGGCGCAATTCGACAGATCGAGGGACTGAAGATTGTGCAAATTGTGGCCCAACGTACTGCCGACGTCGAGATGATGGAGGGTGTTATTCGCCAGCACCAACTGACGAAGATAATGATTCTTCGCGAATGCGTCGCCGGGCAAATTTCTTATTCCGGTGTTGCCGATGTCGAGATCCTCGAGCCTGACGAGCGGCGCGAGAACGTTCGTCCAGCTGAGCGTTCGCAACTGATTGTCGGACATCTCGAGCTCGCGCAGATTCTCGAGATGCGTGAACGCCTGCGGCGACACGTACGTGAGATTGCAGCCGCTCAGCTTGAGATACTCGAGATTCGTGAGATGGTCGAACGGACCGGGTTCGATGCGCCCCAGCGGATTGCTCGACAGATCGAGCTTCTTCAGATTCGTCGTGTTGTGGAAAAAACGATCGTTGAGGCGACGCACGCCGCAGTTGCCGAGATAGAGATAGAGGAGCGTGCGGCAGTTCAGAAAGTTTCCGGTCACCTCGGCCAATGGATTGTGCTGCAGCTCCAGCGTTATGAATCCCGGACTGTCCCTGTTCGAGAAAGGTTCGATCGATTAATGAAGCTTTCCTCGAATCGACCGCAAAAAATGGTATAATATTAAGGGGAATATTTTTTTTTTTCAACGATTGAGCAACTCTTTTTACCTGAACGTTTCGGGATCGATGCGCGTTATGGCGTTCCACGAGAAATCGGCGTCGAGGAGATACGTCAGACCGGCGAAAGATTCGTGGCTGAGCTCGGTGAGACGGTTGTGGGCCATCTGAAGGCGTCGGAGTTTGATGTCCCTCGGGAACGGCGCCACGTGCTCGATGTTGTTTCCGTTCATGTCGAGAATATAGACGTTGGGACTGAGCTCCGTGGTCGGTATGCTCGTGAGGTTGCTCGACGAACAGTCGGTCACCCAGTTAATGCGAAAATAGTGACAGTGACAATCGTCCGGACACGCTTGCTCGACGAGCTCGCCCCTGGTCAGGATCAGCGAGGCCGCGAGGGTCGCGAAGATCACGATCGTGCTTCTCGTCATTCTTCTTCTTCTTCCTCTCTGTCGCTTGGATTCGTCTCTGAAAATTAGAAATCGATCGTTCCAATCGTAGATTATCGTTTGGCATCAATTACTTGGGAACGAAATAAGAGTTATCGAAATAGAATTATTGAAAGGCATTGTGGAGACATACATACTGTTAGTCGGTCGAATCACAATCAGTGTTAGAGGTTTCATTTTTAATATTAGGAGAAGAATCGGTTTTTTTTACACACAAGGTTTTTTTAAAACCATGAACGATGAAACATTTTGGGGATTGGTAAAATTGGGAATGAAAGCAATAAATTAATTGGACATCGATGCTGTTAGTCGAAACAGTCGCGAAATAGTCTCACATTTTCGAGGGATGACAATCCAACAAGGTTTTTAGTTTAGGTGCGAGATTTAAAAGAGAAGAACACAGACAGAAGTCGGTGACAGAGTGATAATTGCTTTGGAATCTAAAAAAACGATTCAAAGACATTACAAACGCATACCGTTGATAATTTAAGGTAGTGCGAGCGCTACAGTCCGAGGAAATGTGGGATTGAGACAGAATTCATAAAGAATTTCGAGCGTTTCCCAATGGGACGAAAATCTGAAGAAAATCGAACCTGTGAAAGACGCTCGAAAGATTGATTTTGCGTAATAACAATCCCAAAAAGTTGTCAACGAATTGACGGAAGAAAAAATTGTTCAACAAATTTCCCGTCAACCCATCTTCTCTTTTTCGCAAAAATCATTCGTTTGTCGTTTGAAACGAACTTTGGCTCGCCGCAAAATTTGTGCAACAATTATGTTTGCCTTAAATTTGCCAATAACATTTCGCGATTATTGTCACGCAAAATTAATCTCTGTATTAAAAAATCGCACGATTTATTTTTCAGATCTTTAGACCATCGTGCGCTCGCGATTCTCTCTCGATTGTCGCGAACTTCCGCGAAACGAACACTGTACGCAACGACTGCCTTCTCGCAGAGTCGCGATGAAAAAAATTGAGAAATCGTCGACGAAAATTTCGGGCGGCATGAAATTGAAATTTTCGCGCACACTCCCGTTCCGAATCTCGGGCGATTGCCAGCGGCATTGAACCCGCGTGGCCGGAGCGCACGATCGCGCGGAGTCGAAGAGAGAATCGAAAGATAAGCGGTGCTTCGCTAAAAGCCCCGTCGCAAGTGGGCCAATCGTCGGTTAACAATTGGCACTAGCAAATTGACGCTTTACTGATTGTCAGTGTGAGAGAGGGAAGGCCGATAAAGACACAGAGAGAGAGGAGATTGGTAGCGGGTTGATGATCGAGTTTAGCGGTTGAACACGCGGCGCTACAGGTCGTTGAGCCTATCCCTCGTTCCCGATACACATCAGCGTTATATGCACTCCGTTATACATCATAAATGCGCCTGCATAACGCATGGCCCTCGTAATACAACGGAGCTTTTGACTGATCGACGATTCTCGGATTATCGGGGCACCGTTCGCTCGCGATGATGCGGATTTGTTGCTCGTAATACGCAAGCCCGGCCGGGGAGAGAGGCTGTAATCGCAATTTTACGAGCGGCCCGTTAACCGCGATAACGACGGGGGCTCTCGCTTCCGGTATCCGTAGTCGAAAATACCAAATCGCCCGAAGGCCGCTTCGCATCAAGCGTAAACTGTGTCCCAAAAAAAAAAAAAAAAAAAAAAAAAAGTTCCTTCAACCTTTTGAACGATCGGGTGTGAGAAGTGGCGAAACAAGTTCGCGAGTGAAAGTTCGGGGTAGTTCGCGTGTCGGTGCGCGCGGGGGAAGCATTCATGCGTGTGCCGGAGTCCCTCGAGTCTTGACTCGAAGGCTCCGGGAGACGAGCGCAGAGTCGAGGGCGAGGGACACTTTATTATGAGAGAGCACGAATGGAGAACGGAGAGAGCGAAAAGTCTCGTTTGCTCGACGGCGGTTTCGGTCTCTCGTGTGCGGAGCGGCTCGCGGCGACCTGGAAGGATAAAGGGAGGGCTTCCGCCCTTCGTAATCCCGTGATTCGCACGTACGGGCCGCGCGGGGCGCACACCCGCCGTCCCGACGAGTGGAGGCTGCTGCCTCTCGGTCGCTCGGTGTCTTCCAGCCAGAGGACTCGAGGGATGAAGAGAAAAGGGGTAAAGTTCGGAACACAGAGAGGAAGGTCCTTTGAATCTCATTGTTCCCATTTGTATCTCCGTGTATATCCGTGCGAGCGGGGGGGGGGGTTTAAATAAGAGCGAACTGGGGGAAGGTTTCACACGCGAGGTCTTTGCAAGCTTGAGAGATCGGCGCGAGGTTTTCACGTGATCTCGCGCAAGCTTCTCTATCTTCTCCCACAGATCATCTCCGAAAGCCTTTATCCTACTTTCTCATTATTTTCGTCTAGCGTCGCGGCGATTCTCTCGTTTTCTTTTTTTTTTTTTTTTTTTTTTTTTCACCCTCCGGTCGATGGTACGAGATTCTCGGAATTTTCGGTCGGTCGAGCTCTCACGGAAATGGGACGGGCATGGGAGAGGAAAAATCCAAGCACACATACAGCGCTCGAGCGTTGTCGCGAGGAAGAGCCTTTTCTATACGTCCTTCCGCGCGCGCGAGCCAAATATCGGGAACGAAGGGATGATCCGGGGGGATCTCGCGGTCCGACGCGCGGAGAGAACCAGAAGAAAGTAGTATGAGGTTTGAGGGTCGGCCTCCGCAAAGCCGGCTTGGGGTGACGAAAGAAGCTTCAATCTCCCGGGCCTTAAGGGGGTAGCGGGCGGGGGGGGGGGGGGGGGGGGGGCTTCTCTCTCGTCTTTATAGTCACGAGGATATAGTCATCGGTGTGAAAAGTTATGTACGTGTTATACTGTCCCCATCTCGTATATATAGTGCAGTAAAAAAAAACGGATCCAAAGAAGAATCTTGCACTTCGTTATTTTCCACCTTTGACAAAGCTTCGCGAACGAGAAAGTCCAGTTATCAATTTTAACCTCGTCCGTCGATAGAATGTCTCAATAAATGAAATGATGAAAATCGAATTTCGTAGATAAACAAAAAAATGTGAACATTGTCTCAAGGTTGGTAAAGCAATAATCAAATAAAAAAAATAAAAAAAAATTTTTTATTTGATCGTTTCAAATAAAATTCGCAATTTTCTCCTGACCCAGATGAAAATATAATTATTAACAAAATGAATATTGTCGATAAATTTTTTGTCAAGAAATAAATCATTCAAGTGAATTATTAAATAATGTCTAGTTGTAACCGAAGTAGATGAATTTGCGAAATGAACGAAACAGAAAAAAACTGATTTTGAAGGACGCGAAACGGGGTGTTACGTTAAAAAAAGTCTGATTCGACGCTCTCGTCGACGTTCCGTCGAACGCGGCTGTCCGGCACGCGAGCGCGCGTCGACCTTGAACCTCCGTCGATATAGATTTATTAGCGCGCAGTTAGCGCGCCTCGGGTGTCGTGGCTCTTCGTCCTTTGGCTTGACCCCGTCCTAATAATGCAGAACTAGCCCTGCCCGCCCCTCGAGCGGGCAACAATTGTCTTCCCCGACACATAGTTATCTCCTGGGATATGCGCGCCTGTGTACACGCATCGATAGTTGCCCCTTTCGTGTTCGGCCCCTTTAGAATAATCGAGGGTCAATCGCGGGTAGCGTAAGTGCTCGAAGCCGCAGGCCATGGACGTGCCTTCTAATACCTATTCGGTGTAACTATAGTAAACGAACCGGTATATAGGACTCTTGTTCGTTGCGCCCTTTCGGCGTGCGGAGCCCGACAAGCCAAGCGTGTGTCGGGGGCACGAAGTTTTCAACGATCTCTCGTACACGCTATGAGCGCGCGGGAACTCCGCGAGCGCGAGAGAGCACCGGCTTACATACGTTCCGCGCTCTGCGCTCCGACCGGTCCCCGTCGCATCCATATTAATAACGCAATGCTAATTGTACGCGTATACACGCGCACACAGCTTAGTCGGCGGGGAGTTCGGCTCGAATGGGGAAAACTCCTCGAGTCCATGTACTGGCGGGACTCGTGGTTTTCCCGGTGTGTGAAAAGTTACGCGACAGTTGGCGCGTTACACGGCGAGTCGGCGGAGTGTATACGCGGCGTAGGAGCTGCGCGATGAGGGTTGAGAAATTTTGGAAGTAGCCACGGTCTGGCATCGGCGAACACGCAGAGTCAGACAGCCGTTATGACGAAGTGTGTTGAGCCACAGCGGCGTGTGTGTGTGCACTCAGTGGGAATGCATGCCCGAGTAGTGGGAGCCGCACCCTCTCCGGATTCGAGACGTGTAGTAACGTTTCTCCTTGCTCGATGCTTGCTTCGCTTTACACGCTCGACAGACCCTTCGTCGCGCTCTTCCAGCGGCTCCACGCTTTTCCCCCTTGGCTTTCGAGCCTTCGGCGCTTTCGTATCCGCCCCCATTCTCTATCTCTTCTATCGCCACTACAAAATGTAACTTGTGCATGTATTATGTATATACCGATATGTATTACGAGCTCGCAGGACTCGCGTGTTAAGACCGACTTTTTACGGGGCCTAGAATGGAAAACAAACCAATGCTTGTCACACTTTAAAGTATGGGGCCTTTATAGATGCCCTTGTTAGGCCCCATGAGGGCTTCCTCATTAAGCCCCTACTAAATTAGTAAATAAATTGAACTGAAAAATATCAATTTGCGGATCTTTCTTGGATTGTCGCGGATTGTTCATTAGAGATTCTTACTTATTGGGTATGGTAGTCTATTTGGATCGCCGGAACACAATGTAAATTATTTTGCTGTTGGTGGGTTTCGAACTTGGGCCCCTGTCGTTGCTGCTTTGCACCTTCGCTCACATATAAAAACGATTGAAAAGATCGAAATAGAACTATTTATTCGTGAACGGTTGAAATAATTTTTTGTCGTCGACATTGTGCCTTTTGTTAATAACATGGAATTAACAATCGTTGCATTTTAATCATCAATCGAATAAAACGTAGACATTGTGCACTGAGCACTGGTCATAAGCAAGTACGGTTGAAAAATTGTTTATCGATATATGATTCACGATTGTTAATTAACAATTAATTAACCATGGCTAATGAACAATTCGATAGTTGATATGACCGAATATCAAAAAGTCACCGTTATTGATAACCGTTGACGAATTAAATAACAATTGCACAATAATGCGCACACGTTTAAACAAATTATTAAGTGCATTTCGCGCAGCGTCGTCATAAATAAATACAAACACAAAAATTTTCGTGAAACTAATTGATTCGATTTCTAATTTATTAATGTCATTGTTAATATTTTTTCTAATAAATGATTTGTGTATGATGTTCAATAAGAGTCCAGCAATAAGTTTCTAATTTTCAATTTCTATTATGGAATCCCCAACAAACCTAGATAGGGCCTCCGTTGAAATCCTCGCTGTAGATTGTTCGATTGGCGCTTGGTTTTCCTTTATAGGACCCAGCAAGGCGAAATATGGGTGTCCTATGGTTTCCTTGACTATCCCTTATCAGTCTATTGTGGACTCCTATATTGGGCCCTGTAGGGTCCTATTCTGGATTCCCTATCATGGATTCCACGGGTATGCCTGCAATGGCCCTATAGTTTATCTTGGCCGCCCAGCTAAACTTTTGCACGGGAATTCGTCATCGTTGCCGCAATTAGCATTGATTGAAATCCCATATTATCGACGTAGGGCTGATCTTTTGGGCCCTTACGGGGCTAAATCTCTTTCCTCTTCTCCCCAAGGGCAGATTATTTCCTACAAGACCCAGACACGACTATTAACAATGCTTGATATGGTGATTATTAATTATCAAGTCCCTCCAAGTGGAGCCCTTCCCGAGTGAATTTGGACTATCTCGAGTCCAGCGTTGCAGAAGCTGCCCAAGAAGGGGAGGAGACGAATTTCGCGAGTTCCTCTCGAAGGGACATGGAGCGTTTCTGGCTCTCTCGATTCTCGTACACGACGTTGGTGGCGGCGAAATCTTTTTGTATTCCTTGAAACATATGTATGCGTATATATCTCCGGGTTCTCTTACACTCCCACGAGCCACCCCCTTTTCGTGTCTCTCGTTTCCTCGCAGCCTCTCGCGAGTTTTCGCGTAGTCGCGAGCTCCGCCTTTGGCGCCGGATTTCTCTCTTCTCTCCACCGGCGCGCTCTCGCACACTCGGCTATTCGGAGACCATGTAACATCGCGACTGGTACTCGCGAAGCCGCGTTATAGGCTGTGTTCCACAGTCGTCGGCAGGCTACGCGATAAAAACTGCGCGCCCGAGACATATTGGACGCGATGAGATAAAAGTCGGACGATAAGCGTAGTCGCGGCTCCGATGGTTGAAGTGCCAATAGCTGGCGGTCGTAGTTTCGCTTGAGCGCGAGCCAGTGAAGAGACTCCGAGGCGTCTCTCCCCGAGCTCCCCCGTCCGCTTCGCTCTTCCAGGCATTTGCATTTCACCCAACGCAATCCCTTAACGCGCCTCGAGATATTCATACCTTCGTCGTTTTTTTTTTCTTCACTGGCATATTACAGATACGAGTTACAGCGACGATGTATACGCGTTCGAGAATATATTAACTGCGCGAGCGAGGAGAAGACACGGGGAGGGTGGCGCTTCAGCGGGCTATACTGATTCATTGTCTTTCGGTCTGGTGGCTTCGCGGATCATCGCGCGAGAGCCGCTCGAGGCAGAATCATTTTTGCCTCTTGTCTTTCTACGCCTCGAGACTCCGATATCTTCTGGCCCGTGTAATTGCCGCCGGAAGATTATTTATCTTGTTTCTTTCTTTTTTTTTTTTTTTCAATCATGCCCCCACCGTTATATTTTTTTTGGTCAGGCCGAAAGGAACGAGAAGTGGACGGGCAGACCGAACGGCGTCAACTGGTCGGGTTTTCCTGTCGTTTTCACCCTTCGCTCCCTCGGCGGGAGAGGAAAAAGCCAGGCCACATTCGTTGACCCTATCACCCCTTATCGCTTCGTGCCGTTCGATCCCATATTTTTTCAAGCTCCGGTCCACCTCCTCGCGCCACTCGCGCCCGCATCTCCCGTTTCCTCTCGTCTTCTCTTTTTTCTTCCTTGCTCTCGCTTTCGTTTCTCCGCCGGCGAGATCGACGGCTCTTTGAAGCAATAACGTTATATCCCCGGCGAGGACCCGCGCGGCTCTCTCGCGCTCTCGGGCCTGTCGGACGCCCTACTCGATTTGTCAAAAAAAAAAAAAAAAAGAAAAAAAAAGAAAGCCTCCCAACGTGACGAGAAAATGGAGAAAGACGACGAAAGGATATCCCGGGCTTTGACGGCGAGGCTCGACGGCGCGTCCGACTATTTTTCTTCCCTCCACTTTCGCATCGCTTACAACAACGCTATAACCAATGTCCAATATCTATGTATCCGTCTATTTTCTTTTAGAGAAACCCACACGCGTCGAGGGGGGGGCGTGCGCGTTGTTGATGGCCAGCCGACAAATATTTGCTTATGAATCGCTCCGGGGCGCTAATGGACTTGCATCCATTCCAACGCTTTCCTTCTGATGTCTGACGCGATGTACGCTCATATTTATATTTATTCGTGTGTACGCACAGCCATACAGCTCCGCGTAGGTCCATCATCTCCTCTCACCCGCCGCGAGGATGAACATCGGACAATGATCGATCGAGACAGGCTTTGTATTCACGTTATTACCGCGTGTCTCGAGACTTGTTTTCTCTTTCCATTCTTCTCAGACGTAGCCCTCATTGAATAACGATTGGACATCCTTTTTTTCACGGCGGAAGCTCTGTTCCCGTGAAATTTTTTTTTTTTTTTCGAAATTTCGGCGCTCGGAATTTCTTAGGGCGGAAAATCATTTCTAAAAATCGCGAGCTAAGTTGAGTGGGTTTTTAGTTATCGCGAAATTATGGAGGTTGGAGCGTTTATCAACAATGTTCAAGGTAGTTCATGCGTAAGATGTTCATTTCGCATAAGTTCGAGAAAATTGAGAGGGAATTGCAAACACTTCTCGATGGTATAAAAATCTGAAAAAATTCATACCCATTGAAGGTACTGAAAAGATGAATTTTGCATAATAATAATTGCAAAGAGTCATTAACAAATTGATGAAAAAAACACTTGTTAAACAAATTAACGGCAACTCAACTTTTTTTTTTTATAAAAATGATTCGTCCATTTTTCGGAAAACGTGTGAATTTTTTCAGATTTTTATCTTCATTTTAATTTTTGCACATTTTTCCATGTGAAAAACAAGAAAATTCAAAATGAAGATGAAAATCTGAAAATATTCATATATTTTTCGAAAAATGAACGAATCATTTTCATTTAAAAACAAAGTTAAGTTACCGTTAATTTGTTGAACAAGTTTTTTTTCATCAATTTGTTGATAACTTTTTGCAATTATTATTATGCAAAATTAATCTTTTCGGTACCTTCAATGGGTATGAATTTTTTCAGATTTTTATACCATCGAGAAGAGTTTGCAATTCACTCTCAATTTCCTCGAACTTATGCGAAATGAACATCTTACGCATGAACTACCTTAAATGTTTTCGATTTTCGTCAAAATCGTTGCGGACCCACTGAAAAAAAATTACGTAGTGAAAAGAAGTATAGTTTTTACTATAAACATTATGTTGAAATTTTTGTAGTTACGGTAATACCGTTAAATAACAATGATAAGTATAATTATAGTTCAACTAATTAAATCTCTTTTAACGTGAATCTCATCGACGTGCCCCAAAAGAATTATTCAGTATAGTAAAAATAACAATATTTTTTCTCTGAGTGCAAGATTTCACGTGTGAGTTCCTCATGAAAAAAGCTGTGTCACGACGACAGGAGAAATTGAGATATCGGCAAAAGCGTGTGCGGAATATTTCAATTTACCCGGAAGATCTGCGCCATTGATTTTTCCCGGAACTTCGGCAGGAGTCAAGGTTGCGCATCTCGACGGCCAAGCGCGTCGATGCTTTATCGCGGATCTTGAACTTTGTCGATTGGCGATAAGAAGCGAGCGACGAAGAGCGTGCGCGCGTGTGTGGTGACACACAGTCGCGCGGGCGACTACCGAGAAAAATGACCTCAACGCCTCTCGCGACTCGGCGGGTCTCGCGCGGCGACGAGAGCTTGACCGCGACGCTTTTTCGCGCGATTATCAATCCGGTTGACGTAACGAATAGCTCCGCAGCGAGGGAGACGGGAGGGGGCGAGCGCGCGAGAGAACGCGGCTTGATGGAACTAAACGCGCGCTATTTCGGTACATTAGTCCGAAGGCCGTCTAGGAAACTCGGGACAAAAGCGCCGCTTGGATGCATAGGCGAGGTTTCGGCGGTGTATTTCGCTGACTCGATTGGGGGAGCGCCGCGGAGCATTGCCATTCAATGCTCTATCGGCAATCACCCGCGGAATCTACCACATGCTTGATTGTTTTTTCAGCCTTCTGGAATGGCGAGCCTTCGAAGTTCTCTGAATCTTGGCTTTCCTTCGACTGTGCCGTTCGGACGACTTCGACCACGTTCGCGCATCTCTTCCAGATTCGTTGTCGAAGCCCCGACGCGTCTAGAACGACTTTGTTGTGGCACGAGCAGTGGTCGAGTGGATCGCGGGTCAGATGCAGTTGATCCGGATTCGATTGCCGGTCAAACACCAATGGATTTTTCTATGTGCTTTTCTGTCCCGGGTGGTTTCGAACCCGTCTCAAGAACTGTCCCTCTTCTAATTCAAATAGTAGCATTCGAACAGTTCCTGCCCAGCGAAATTGCGAATGATGAAGAAGAACGACTCGGTTTAACCGGCATCGAACGATTGATCCGAAAGGTGTACAAGCCGAGATTTGCCATGCGTATCTGAAGAATAATATCGACGTCGGCAATGCGTCGAGTGCGCGTTCCCGTAACGTGGGAAAGGGCTGAATATTTTATGGGGGCACAGAGGCGGAGACTGCGGCACAATAGTCGGGGGGTTCCCCGTTTTGCGGTCCGGCGTAGTGTGCGCGCGTGTGTTGTTTCCGAGCCGGGGAACAATGAACAGTCGAGCATTATTGGCCTACGCTCAACCCGAGCACCATAATGCAATCCCACTCGGCTGTACGGTCTCGCGCCTTTATGTATTCGCACAACGCGGCGAGCTCCAAAGTTAATAGAAAAATCGTTCATTGTCGTTGAACCGGGGCGAGGAAGGAAGGAAGGAAGAATAAAGAAGTTGAGCGACGGAGAACCGAAAGAGCCGAAGAAGGGACTAATGCGGATTTATTCTCTTGCACGGAATCTCATATAAGACAAGCGTATGTTTGATCGCGAGGACATGGCCGTATGTGCGCGCGACTTTATGCCGTGAAAGGAAAAAGCCCTTGTGTAAGCGATTTCTCCTTCCGTTTCGGCCTGACTCCCTTCTGTGTGTCGTTACTATTCTACTGGCAAATGCACACGTACATACACGGACGGATGTGTATACGCGTTTCGGCGGAATAGGCATTTTCCTCGTAACTGCAGAACTCTCCCCCGACGTGTGCAACGACGGCCAAGAACTCCGGCAAAGCAAACGGCCAATAAGCTGCTTGACAATCGAGGCGAGTCTGGGATTTTTATCGCGTCGTTCTCTTATCGTCTTCTTCGTCGTTCGGGCCGGGGGGGGGGGGAGGCTGTTGAAGCTAAACGCGCCGATTGTCCGTGCTGGACACTGCCGGACTGCCCCAGCTTCTCACTGGTCCTTCTTACAATGTGACTCCCGACGACGACGCGAGCCGGACGGCAAATTGCCTCTTTACATTCGATACGCGGCTGAGTGCTGACCCAACCGACTACTGTGCCGCTACTAGGACGACGGCCAATTGAGCAATAGTATCGCGCGAACTGGACGAGCTCGTCGAGTTACCTTGGCTCTTTGTGCGACACTTTGGAACGCCGAGTTGTCCGGTGATTGAATGCAATTTTTCTTAATATCGTAATGGAAAAGTTTGATCGTTTCGTTCATTTTGCATTTAGGCGACCCCAGCTTCGGATTTCGGGCAAAGTAACGCCGTTGACCTTCGTTTGAGCGGTGCACGATTTTTTGTACAATTTCTTTTGCTCACGAAGAGCAAAAAAGCTTCTAGTCGCTTGAATCTGGAAATTCGTTTTTCATTGCCGGCTTCTCACAAAAACGAGGAAACACTCATTATTTTAATCCATCGTTAGGTATTCCCGCCTGTTCTTTAATGTCAGAGCCGCAGCTTCTCTCCGATTTTGAGTAGGGGAGAGCGGGGCAGAACGGCATACCGGGGCAAAATGGTATTCGCGCACAATGGGACGAGGGCAGAATGGTATTAAGGCAAAGTGAGACAGCAAAAAAACCTACTTCGATGGGACTTTCTCTTGTCCCATTTCGCCCTAATTCTATCATACGCGGGACTTCATTTGACTATTTCGAACCATTTTGCCCCGGTATGCCATTTTGCCCCTCTCTCCCCTAACCACTATCGCTGAAAAAAAAATTACTCTACGAATGGCCAGAGGAGACGCGGATTTCTTTTTACACACCGTACGGAAGTAATAGCGAGTTAATACGCGTCGGTAATGAGGATTTTCGCGATTCTCGCCGTTATCCTCAATTTCATTATTATTCCCGTTCGCGGCTATTGCGCCCGATGAACATTGCGCCGGTGACTCGCGAGTTAATAAAACGTGCGTAATCGTACATCGAGCCGGGAAAAGGGATTATGGAGGCCATTCACAAGGGAAATACATAATACACACGCAGCCATCCGGGCATTCGCGAAAAAAAAAAAAAGAATCTCATTCACGAGGTGCATTCGCGGGAGCGCACCCTTCGGCAGTTCTCGCAAACTACGCAAACGAGCACCTATTATTATCCTTTTTTTTTTTCCACGCGCGACATTTTCTTTATCCATTTGCTCCGCGAGGCAATGAATAGAGCGTCATCGCTGCGCAGTTTCGTTTCGATCATCGACGAGACACCGAAAAACCCGTTAGAACCTTGAAAAAAGGGACTTTCCGTGCATGGCTTGCAAAAAATATTGTTCAGCACAAGAGCGAAATGAAGAGTTTAGGCGCGAGCGCTGTAATTCTACTAAACGCATCGAATTTCGCTCCGGTATCGCAAAGTATGCACAATTTTTTGCGGGTCTCGAAGAACCGCAACGCCTCGCGAGCCGAGCCAATCCAGTGGTATCATCGGCGAAACATTATTTCTTACTCCGGCGCGCTCTCGTTGACGGAAAAATGAATTTATATCTCGATTACGAGATCCCCGTCGGTGTTGCCCTAATTTGCATCAACGCCATCGAATTAATAATAAATCGTCGTGGGACGTGGGCGCAGCCTCGATAAATGGAAGCTCATCGATCGTATTTCCGTTGCGAGCTTTCCGCGGGGCGGGAATATGCCGGCGTGGCGGCTTTATAAAAAGATTCGGTCTGCGAGTGACGCGAATAAATGAAGAGTCAAAGGCCAAAGAGCCACGACGGGACGGCGAGTAGGGTCAAAGCCTCTCGACCTCAACTCCCGATAGTTTCTTAATTTATCCTCGCGGCTTAATCGACGACGATCGACGCGGCCACGCGCTCGAGAGCACGGCGCAATCCCGAAGGGAAGAAAAGAAAGAAGAGAAAAATAAGCTAGAAAGGGGATGCTCGCTCTCCATCCGGGCGATGAGCGTTCGAAAACGTTCGGAGTCACCGAGCGATATTGCGAGTTGCGCGATTCATCGAGAGCCAACCGGGGGAAGGGGCTGCCGACGGTGATGCGCGCCGCTTGAGGGATCGTATATCACGCGGGGAAGATTATTTATACGCTTGTACAACCCCCTTCGCGCTAATGAGCTCAAGCCTGACGTTGGCGCTCCGCGCTCGCTTCCCTCTCGCTGTGTGCGCCTGGTAAAGAGCCGCATGCCGGGATACTGGCGAACACGAGGATACACAGCGAGAGAGGGATGTAAAGAGAAAAACCCACCCCCGATCGGCCGAGAGCCGTGTTTTTCGAGGGCGCAAAGCAGCCTGCTCCGGAATCGCTCTCTCTCCCACACGAGCGCGCTAACAGCCTTTCCAGCTCTGTGTTTTCCTCCCTTCCGATCGAAGCGAAAGCGAGAGCCCGGAGATACAGAGGGCTAAAACCACTTCAGGCCTTGATGCCCTAACACCACCCCCCACCGCCCGACGAGAGGAAAGGGCGCAAAGGGGGATGCAACGACAAATATTTACCGATCCTCGTATTAATCCTGCCCTGTGTCACGTTTCACCGATCGCGCTCACTCTCCACTATCCTATGCTCTATGTGCACATGTATGTGTACATAGAATGGGCTATTCTATATACGGTGTCTTTCTCGTTAACTCGTCAGCCTGACGCGCTCTTCTACCGAACTCTCGCTCTCTCTCTCTCGCCCTTCTTCGAAAACGGCCAAACCACAGCATCGATACTCTGCGGCTTATCGGTTATCCCCGGCTCGTGCGACAATACTGATAGCGGTTTGTTTTCGGATATAAAAAAAGGAAAAAAAAAATTATAAAAAAAAAAAAAGGCATGAAAAAATAACAATTATGGATGAACGTAGGTGTGCGAAATACGTACCCAAGCGATTGCACGACACGATGAAATAGTCACGATGAGAATGTTTTTCTTTTTTTTTTTTTCGTTTTTTTTTTACCGGCGATTTATTTCAGCGAAACTCCGAGATACGCGAAGCTGACGATTCGACGGACGGTCACGCGAATGAGTGGCTTATTGGTGAGACTTTGCGACGAGGGATCTCAAAAAGTTTTCGCGAGACGCGTCACAAGTCCGGTTTTCAATTGGACCGCGTGTTACCGAGGTCAGGGTAAATATGCGCTCGCGCACAAACTCCGCGTCCGTCTTCTACGCCGCGCGGATCTCGCAACTCAACAATATCCCTTCTACTCTTTCGGATGCGTGTCCATTTGTTCGCTCGGTTAACGCACGAACCGCGATGGAGAGGGTAACAAAGTAGCGCGACTTCGTCCACTCGGACTGGTGTCTCTCGCCTCGCGGGACTCCGGGACGCGCGGCGCTATGATCTATGGAGATTTTTCGCCGTCACAGAGAATTCTTATCCGTCCTCTTTTTTTCTTTCAAGAAAGCACGCGAGAAAAAATAGCGAAAAAAATGTGAGATTTGATCAAATTTAATAAGTTTTTTTTATTGAACAATAATCGAGGGATCGAAAAATGAATGTGAAGAAATTATTGTAAGTTAATAAGTGAAATAATTATTATTATTATCATAAGTAAGATCTTCTGGAATTTTGGGTCATAAAGTGTAATTTATTTTTCATTCGCAAAATAGGCTCTCAAAAAAAATCCAATGCTTGTTCGTTTTCCATTTTCGTCCTACTTACATAAAAGAATTTCGACAATACATGGAAAAAGTTCGTGGAAAAATGATTAAGAAGCGATCGCTTTGAAAAGTATATAAATGCCGGTTTTTGGTCTTTATCACTCGCCTTAAGAATGAGAAAAAGACTGGTAGAAAAGCGAGTCATTCGATATCCGGTGACAGTCCTTGTTATTATCAAACAAAGTAAATTCATTGAAAAAAAAAATTAATCATTATAAAAAAAAAAATTAATAAATTTATCATTTTTTTCCTTATAACTATTTTTCACTGCTTCATCTACAGCGAAAACTTCGGTGAGTTTCGCCGGGTAGATTCGAACTAATTCAACATCCGCATAAAGGAATCGTCGGGTCGCATAAAGGCGCCGCGACGAGTTCTCGCTGGCTAGTACTTTAGTCGAACTATCGCCTTTGACTAATTACCAGTGTCCAGAGTCTCGAGAACTCACCTGCCAGCCGCAGAGATTTTCTCCGCTCGCGCGCGCTCGCAGATGAAAGGCCCTTGTGCACGAAAATTTCCTCTTTCCCGTCCCTCTCGCGCCCCGTTACCGGTGCTTTGAGACTCGAATCTCAGAGAGTCGCCCGCGACGTTCCCTTTTCGCTCCCTTCCCTCGTTCTTCGTTACTATTGTGTTTCTCTGTCGCGTTATCTGCGCGCGAGTACCGTTGTCGGACACCGGGGAGAGAAAACGTCCGGTTGATATTCGTGAGTCCTTGTCGCGTTGCCATGAGAGATCAAACATACCGCGCGTACTTTTCTGCTCAAGGTACGCGGGCGCGCGCGCACGTTCTCGAGCTTCGTCGTTGCGAGCCCGAGGGTACGGCGAGTTTCGACCCGCGTTCTTATTACTCGGCTTCGCGTAACCCTACGCTAGCAACTATACGATAGTGCGGCCTCGCGCATGCGCCAGACCGGGCTCGCGCAGTTACTACCTCGTCACTGCGAAGCGTCTGCTATATACTCTGGATTGCCTTGCGTTTCCTACCTTGAATGTCCGTACGAGCGTTTGCCTCCCGACCGTCGATGCCGAGCGAGTGGGCAGGAGAATTCAATGGCCGATACGTATTTCTCGCCTCGTCGAGCGAATTAAAAGCGTCGACTTTCGCAGTCAGCTCAGCACCGCGAGACCACGACGCTTCGTGCCGGTGTGTGCGAGAAACACCGTCGATCTGTTGTTTCTTTATTTCGCCGCTCTGCGGGCGATGCTCACTAGCCCTATCCCCTCCCGCCCCCTCCCGCGCCGCACTGTTCCAGCGACTGCGGTAGTCTCGCTGCGTCGTCGATGCAGCGAAGCCTTCGCGGCAATCGCGCGTACTTCACGACTTTTTCGATGTTTCCGACTCGGCGATGTCGAGAAAGCTTTTTTTTTCACGCTCGCAAACACTGAGCGGCTTTCGAGAGACAGATGACAAAATGGTAAGTACCCGAGTCGAGTTTGGTAAACGGCGGCACAACGAACTCGCACCGCGTTTCTCCGCGGCGAGGCCTGCTCCCTGGGCTCGTGCACGTGACAGAAGCCACACATGCGCCGTGCACGAGCGAAACGAATCGTGCGACGAGCCGAAAAACCATCGCGCACACGGGCGCGGATCTCGAAAATATTTCTCGTCCGACGAATTCGCGGTCGCGCTTTCACAACGGAATAAATCATTCGTTAATCCCATTCGAAAAATCGGTGGGAATTAAAATTATCAAACGGAATTCGCGAATAGGCGGGGTATTGCGATTTGTCCCGTAAGCGGATATGATTGTCAGGATCAATTTGGGCGGCGCAGGGACGCGCGGGCGGACTCTTTTTAAATTCCATCATCCGCGACTGCGATAGTTGTAAATTCTCGACAATCGACAGCCGGAGCAGGCGGAATGGGGCAACGTTAAAATATAACGTTCATTCATCGCGGCGGGCCGAGAGTTACGAGAACCGACAGATTATGGGACAGCTCGGACTCGTCCCACCGGCAGAAGTGCGCGCGACCCAGTAGCGGAGGAGCGTCACAGCCCACGCTTATAATATGCGCATATAATATATAGTATATATATACTATACTATATACTGTATATATTTTATATACATAATATATATTTATATATATATATGAACTATATATACTATATATAGTATATTTACTATATATATATATATATTTGTACATGAAATAACAGCAGGTAAAAAATGACATATCGTTCGTTCGCGTAGACCGGCAGACGTTTCCGAAAAATGAAATACTGGAACAATTCGTGCGCTATAATAACGCGCGATTTATGTACTCGCTGGCCCTCTATCCCGACTCCTCTCATTCCGCGTATACGCGCGCGTCCCCCGCCGAGATTTATGCACGATCCTCGCGGACTCGAGAGCTTTCCCTATACGGGGCTTCTCTCGTACTCTCGATGTCGTCCTTCCTCCTGCCACTTCCCCCCTCTCTTCCCCCGAATAGCCGCCAACTCTGTGCGACATACTATCCAATATTATATTGTACGAGGTGAAATTGATTTACGAAGAAGACGTCGAGGTTTCAGGATCGTCGGGTAATACATAGGTATGCGGCGAATGGGGAAAGCGTTTGAAAAGCGAAGTCAACCATTTTTATTTTTCACTCGTGAAGTGATTTTTCTTTGTTACCAAGTAATAATGCATTATTATTTTATCGAGCTGCAACGGAATAATAATAATAAACGCCAAAGCTAGAACGAAATCATTGCAATCGTCTTCATCGTAATTTTCGCCAATGTTTCTTACTGAAAGATGAAAGTTTAGAAAGAGAAGTTCCGAACGCGCGACTGCGAATATTTCCGGCTTCAACGCGAAACCTAATTTCGACCTGAAACCCCAAGCGAAACCCTGATAATTGCCGCAGACTACTTTCCCTCTTCTCGTTATCCGAGTCGAATGGAGTTTCTCGTCAACAGTTTCCAGCTGCAGTTCCGTAGCCCGAAGCATCTCCGAGACCGAGATCGCGTATTGACGCAATGTTGTTGAGCAAACAACTTGACCTCCGCTCAGCCTCCGGGAGGTTTGCTCCGAGCTCGATAAGACTAATCCGAGTTCTCTTGAAAGCGTTCGAGTATGATGAAAAAATTATTCTATTGCTCGGAGATAACGATTGATCCTCGGGATGCGCGCAGTCCTCGACCCCCCCCCCCCCCCCCCCCCCTTTTTGTTCGGCCCCTTCCTTCCCCCGAAACGCCTTTCGGGCTATACGTCTTCTCGATAATGCGCTCAGTGCGTGACGTCGAGCTCTCCGGCGCCGGAATTCATGGGAACTATGCGCGTGATTTACTGCGACCAGCCGCGACGAATGGTCAACGCGTGTATCGATCAATCTATGAATTGGATGCTGCGGTCCTGGTACTTGGCAGATCGCTCTTGTTCCATCCACTGTCCCTCTCGCGTTGCCTCCCGTCCAGGCGCATCGACGTGCCTTTCGCTCGCCGCATTGCTTTATATTTCGCACTCCGGAAATATTTCGATCTGGACGCTTGTTCCGTGAATTATTATCAACGTCAGCGATTTACACGCGGAATTAAACTTCACATCGTATCACCTCGCAGTCGTCGAACGGAGTCGAGACAACGCGAGAAATTATGCGAATCAGATTCGGTTCAGTACCACGTGCCAATGGGCGTGAAAAAATCGTTCAATAACAATATTATTCAAGAGTGAATAGAAACATTTTTATCGTCTGCGTGTCTGTGCAATGCTTTTTTCTCACAACGGCTTATCTCATTGTTGCTAATTTACCCTTATGCGCTGGAAATATCGGAAAAAAATTTTCGACCGGTGATGGGACTCGAACCCGCGACCTCATGATTACTAGTCCACGATCTTACCTACTTAACTAAAACGAGTTTTGTAAAAAATAGTTACAAAACCTGTATATCAATTGCACATACGCTCACATATTGCAACACTAATTTTATACACGTCATTTTTCGACTATAAATTTCATTATTAAAATTGTATATGTAATTCGTTGAATGTTTCCACATAATTCCTTTTAATAAGCTATCCCGAAACAACCCAATATTTGTTGGCCCAAATATTTGTATATGTGGCAAATTTTATAAATCTTTTTCGATATTAAAATTAGCATGGTCCGGATAATCGATTCAATGTCGCCATGTCTATCGGTGAATTCTCGAGGACGACACATTTTTTGTCGTCTACCGATACGAGGAGGCTTGTCCGGATGGTCTCGCCACTCGAACCCGCAATATTGATGAGGGCCAGTTATAACGCGATGTAATAAACAAAAATACCCCTTTTCATTCCAACGGGAGATTTTATAGTTCCCGATCTATCGAAATACAAACGTTTCATGGTCGTACGAGAAAAAAAAAGGGGGGGGGGGAGCGAAAAAAAAGGTCATAAACCGGTATCGAATGGTAGAGAAAATAGCGACAGGATCCATAAAGCGTAGGTCGTATATGCGCACTGGACACACCGCCGCGATCGAGTTCGCGAGAGCTTTTCGAGTCTGTCCATGAAATTTTCACGTCCGGTGATTGACGACCCTCTTCGTGTACACGGCGATATAACTCGTAAATTTCATAAACATTTATTGCTTCGAAAATAACTTGCGAATCGTCGCTCCAGTCCCGTTGCGAATACGCGAGGCTTTTTATTCGATCCCTTTAATCGTCCCCGAAACGTCGTCGGGAATTTAACGAGCAGCTCGTTTTTCTTTTTCGATGTTTTCTTCATTCTCGGCTATCGATCCTGAAAAATGGAGAAAAATTCGCAAATTTAAGTGCATAAAATATTTTTAAAAAATCTGCGTTATTTGCAGCTGAAAAAAATGATTATCCATCTTCTCCGAAGCCGGATGAATAGAATATGATTCATTTTAACCCGCATTCACGTTTCATGAAGGTATCTATACTATATAACTATATAAGAAGGTATATATAAAGGCGTCTTCGAAATCGCAACGCATTCAACATGATATAAGGGAAATACGAATAATCCGAATAATTCAGCGCTCGATGCGACCGCGGCGAATTATTCTTAGACAATTCATTGCATTACGTTAAAATTGCGTTTGAATAGTTGATAAGCGCTTCGACGTACGAAGCGTTAAACTCGACCAAAGTGCTTCCAGCAGCGAAAATTTCGACGAGAGCCGGAATTTCTACGGGTCTTACCCTATCTACCCCCCCCCCCCCCCCCCCCCCCCTCGCCCCACCCCCCTGACGAAAGTACAACACCAACTTCGCTGGTGAATCAATGATCGCGCCGCGATGGTTCCATCCGACCCCCCATGACTCCTCCATACACTTCATCATCTTAATTGATCGCGTCTACGGCTCCGCGTGTCTCCTCTTCTCTTTCCCCCAATCTCTTTGAGTTGCCAGCTCTCTCGCGTTACACGTGTTCGCGTCCCTGCGCTTCCGCGCTGCAGTCATCGCGGCCCGCAGACATTCATTCCCACCCTCGCGAGGATGAAAGCTTCGACTTCCCTTTTTCCTTTTTTTTTTTTTTTTTCTTCTTGTTTCCCGTACGTGCGACGCTTCGAGCGTCGCGGGATTATTGTCATTACGGATTTATTTCGTTGATGCTTCGGAGGAGCAACTTTTATTCTCGGTGTCCGTTTCGAGAGCGAACGACAATGATCAAGTTTTCTTGAGCAACACTCGAGCAATCTTGTGCGGCGAAGATGTTAGGCGGCAGAATTAACAGTTGGAAGAAGTTTTTTCCAGGCAAAGATTGGTTGGCTCGATCGAGTAGTTCTTCAAGCCGAAGAAGAAGCCAAAAGGACTGGCAGCGTGAAGAATTCATTCGAATAAAAAAAATATTTGCATTTTTCACGTTATTGAAATTTTTTTTTCGCTCATATTATGATTTTTCTCCGACCACCAAACGTCCCCATTCTTCGAACTCCGCCGTATCTCGAACGCCGAGTATCGACTTGCGTTTACGCGCAACGATATATATATTTTTTTTCACGTCGAATCGTGGTGCGCGGAGCAGTTAAGAGCGCAAAAAGGAGTTCGCCCCAGCGCGCGGAGACGTAAGAAACATCGTCGAAGCTCTTTTTTCTTCTCCCCCCGTCGTTATGTTATCGTTGGATAGCCCCTCTTATCAAAAATTGGTGCGCTTAAAAAATAAACACACGTACCCGGAAGTCCATTTGCGGCCTCGGGCGGCAGCCGGCAACGGCGGCGAGGGGGCAGCATCGGGAATGGAAGGCGCGCGGTATCCGCTCTCGTCTTTGCTGCCTCCAACCCCCGTCCCAACCCCCGTCTCTCGCCCCCGGAGCCTTTTTCCCATCTCTGTTCGCAATGAAAGCCACACACAGTCTTGACGCCTTCGAGGCTCTCGCGGGACACGGAGAAAAAAAAAAAAAAAAAAAAGAACTGAAAAAACAACTCAAGAATTTTCCAGCGGATCGCAGAGGTACGAGAAAACAGCTTGAATGGGCCTCGTCGCCGAGGGGGAGCCTCGGGGCTGTATGTTCAAAAAATCGTGTATTTTCCACCCCCCCGAATCTCCATAGGCGAAATTGGTTCACGAGAACTCGTACGATTCTCCTATTCCCGGCATCGTCAATATTTCAACGACTCCCTTAAAGGTCACAAGCTCCGTCCTCGATGCGCGCCGTGTGAGAATGAAATTATAAAAGGAATGAAAAAAACAAAATGGTACATGCATGTCTGCAGCTATTCAAAGCTCGCTCGACATTTGCGTCGATTAAAACGAGCTGCGATATTGGTTCGAGCTGTTCGCGATGCGGGCGTCTATGCAGTTTCGCTTCAACCCCAATCCCGAGCACCCCCCCCTTCGGTTTCTATCTACATTTGTATGTAATAGCGAATGTATTCCCCCGTCGGTCAGTGGACGCGCGTCCGCTCTCGCGCCTCTCGTTGTCCGACGCCCCGCTCGCCCCGGGACGATTCGACATTACAAACGAGCATGGAATCGTTACAAAACGTTGGTACTCGAGCTGAAAATTTTCCCCAACGTTCGGGCATAAATATCTCGTTTTATCGCGCGGCGGCAGAGCAAGAGAGTAGCTACAGAGAGCTCGTTCTCCGTGCACTCCAACGGCTGCGCTCGCCCATTGCCGGGGTAAAATAGCGAGCTGGGTCATTGGTATGTAGGCAGTGGATATAGCCTTGCGCTGTACACACGAGGGTAAGCTGGGGCAAAATGGACCGCTTTGGAAATTCAGGGTCTCGTCATATATTCTCGCAGGGGAAGCTTTGTAAACGGCGTTGAAAACAAAATAGCCTAGCGATGCGCTACAATTTGCAACATTTTTGTAGAATTCAATTCCAAAGATGGTCCGAAAAAAAATAAGACCGGTCGCGAATATCCCGTTTTGCCTTTCTCTGACACAGCTCAGCGCGTACATAGGGGACAGCGGGGCAAAACGGCATACCGGGGCAAAATGGGACAGCAAAAAATCTACTTCGATGGGACTTTCTCTTGTCCCATTTTGCCCTGATTCTATCCTACGGGGGACTTTATTTGACCATTTCGTACCATTTTGCCCCGGTATGCCATTTTGCCCCGCTCTCCTCTACGTATATATATGAGCATACAACGCACATGTATGTAACGAGATACAGACACGAACTATCGGTAACTCCAGCGGTACGCGGGAAAGCCACAAGTTTTACGGCTTTGGCACGGTTTCCCGCTGACCCGACTCTTATCGCTCTTGTTTTAATTTTCGTCATTTCAATCACGGGTTTTTGCCCTCGCCCCCCGGCGAGGAAACGACCGCGACGCGGAAAGCCGTTAGTGAGGAACGAGCTAGCCGGGATGGGAGCCAAGGAATCTCCGTTCGGCAAGCGGTCGTCGACGTCGTCGCGACGCACTCGCCGATCCCGGTCGCTGGCCCGCTCCTCCACGTAAAACACACGGAATTTCGCGCGGATGCGGTTTCGGGATAGATCGGCCCGAGCGTTAGCCAAGCTTTTGGCCGAGGAGACGAGAGGCGATAAAGCTCGACGGCGAAACGGCCCGGGTACTCTCGATATGCGGCACGATAGCGCTGGAGACACTCCGTCGCCGCACCGCATAATCGCTGTAGTGGCTTCAAATTTTCTTTACCTTTTTCGCTTCCGTCGAGAAGCTTCGTTTTGGTGAACAATTTTTTTTTTTTTTTCGAGACTTTCACGCTGTAATTTGGTAAAAAGTTGGGCTATTGAAGCCAACAATCCGTATCGAATTTAGGGAAAATCTATGCAGACGTTCAGTTGTTACATTTTCCATTTTTCGAAAAAAAAAGTTCGCTCCAGAAAAAACTACTATCGGTGGCAAGAAAAAGATAGAACGACTATTGGATTATTCAATAAGTATATTCAATAAATATGTAAAAGTGAGTTAATGGATACGTAGGGGAGAGCGGGGCAAAACGGCATACCGGGACAAAATCGTATTCACGCACAATGAGACAAGGGCAGAATGGTATTGGGGCAAAATGGGACAGCAAAAAAATCTACTTTGACGGGACTTTCTCTTGTCCCATTTTGCCCTAATTCTATCATACGCGGGACTTTATTTGACCATTTCGTACCATTTTGCCCCGGTATGCCATTTTTCCCCGCTCAACCCTATGAAAAAAAAAAATTGAAGTAACTTTTCACAAAACAAAGCTTCTCGAGGAAGCCAAAAACGTTGAACGTACTTCCATACAAATTAGGCATCATCTTTTTTTTTGTATTTCTGCGATATAGAAACAGAGGCGATCTCCGTCATATCGCCGGAGTAAAACGCAGAAAGAAAGCTCTCGCAGGGGTAGGTATGAGTATGACGTGACTTCGATAAAAGAATATCGTCGGCGAGGCATGGGCGAGATGCGGCTGCAGCGATAGCCTCGGCAGCGTCGATGCGGCGGATACTTCTCTCGCGGAGCCGCGCGTCTTATTTTTCACGCTGTTTCCCGACAAAGTTTCGAGCTCGAAATTCAAGTCTCATTAAAAGCATCGTTCACGAAGCACCTTCGTGATGAAGTTCCACAACCAATTTTAGGCTTCCTCGCGGAGGCAGCTTTGTAAACGACGTTAAGAGCGAGACGATGAAGCGATGCGCAATTCCAATTTGCACACTTTTCATGGCTCTGCTCAATTTCGAATACGATCCAAAAAAATCAAGATTAAAAAAAAAAATTCCAAATTTTATAGTTTTTGAAGAAATCCCGCGGAATTCAATGCCAATTCGAAAGCCTCGAGTACGGCGGTTTTCGAACAAAAATTAAGAAAGTCGTGCCGATTAATTTAGCTCCGTAAAATTCTGGAGCCGCTGCTCGTCCCATTTTTTCGGATTTTTTTTCGTCCGAAAATAAGGGAAAATGAAAGGAAAAGAAAAAAATTGCATCTTCAACGTGGCGAATATGGTACACCGAGCATTAAGGTTATATAATGGTGTCGTTCAACGGGGCGCAACGGTGTATCTACCTGCAATGAGAGGTAGAGCGGCAGCGGAGAAACATCTCTCGGGCCTTAGACTGCATTTACGCGAAGTTACGTCCGCGGTACAACGATCACTTTAATGGCATGCACTCCGACGCGATAGTGCAACATTATTATTATTTTTCTTATATATTTTTTTTTCCATTTCCCTTCCGCTTCTGTCGCCTTGTATTCGGTATAGTTCCGTATCGATCGCGCATACCCGTAACATATTTATAAGGCCGGATGCGTGCGAGTCCATAGAGCCGGCTCGGCGATGGCTCGCTCATAGTTTAGTGGCAAATTGGATGACTGCGAGAAGTCGCATCGGAGCCGAGTGGATCCGGAGGGGTTGTTCGGGCTCCGCGAGTCGGTCGATTCGGGCTGAAAGTCGCCTCTTGTTCGATGAAGCGCTGATAGTCCGACTGCAATCCCAGAGCAAGAGGAAGAAGACGCGCAAGAAGAAGAAGAAGAAGAAGGCGAAGGAAGAAAGCGGGGCCGGAGTCGCAGCAGGATCTATTAAAATGGATAACGTGCTCGGTCAAAGTCTCGGGTGAGACTTGCCCCGCGCTCCTCCGAAACTTCCACTCCTTTCGCCTTTCACGGCTGGAGATGATATAGAGATTGGGGGAGGTAACCGTGGAGAGAACTCGACTCGTCGTGACGGATGCTCCTTCTATGATTTATGAATTCAAATGAACGCACCCTCTGTCCGCGCGACTACTCGCGCATACACGCGAGAGGAACGAAACTTGTATTCATACATCAGACACGCACACAGCTATGAAATATCCGCGGATCCCGCGGCCTACAGTTTCGTCCCCGCCGGCTCACGCGACCCGAGAATATTCGTGCGTACGTGCCTTCCGCCGAACCCTCCCTTCAGCCCTCTTTTGCGCCTGTGTACACATTTTAGTAGGAAAAATGAAGCAAATGCGAGGCAAAAGTACGAAGAAAAAAAAACAAGCTTAAAAGCATTATAGAGGGGAAGGGAAGAGAAGGCGAAAAAAAAATGAGCCGGAGACAAACGGTAACGGGCGAGAGGGCGTATTAAAAAGTCGTGCTGCGTGCGCGACGTTGCGTGAGGGCAGGGAAAAGTCGACTGCTCCATGTCAGCGTCGCTACAGGTGAGATAAGCGGGACCGGATGTCGCGGTTATACGATGTAATCGCACGTCCACGCACGCGGCACAGTCCTTGTTTTATACCTTCTTTTTTTTTTCTTTTTTATTCACGATCTTTTTTCTTTTTTTCATACGCGGCCGCAAGGGTGGAAGAGATATATAGAGGGCGATGTGAGGGGAGGCTTTTTTTTTTTTTTTTTATTACACAAGCCGAGCTCACCGGGCGCATTGCGAACCGACGATGAGCGCGACCGCCGAATTGCCCGGCATTATACAAACGACCATTCAGAGTCGCATTTGACTCTTTGTTAACGTCGGGGAAACATTGTTTCTTCTCGACGCTCGCAACGCTTCGCGCGCGCACGGATACGCGTGTACAACGGTTGCGGGGCCGTCGGGCTTTCGGGGGACGGATGAATATCGCAATGTCGATGGCCGATGATGGAGAAAACGCGTCGGTGTACATTCCCCCCCGGTCGACGTTCCGCAATTTCTATCGATTTACAATGCACACGCGGGGCGCATCGCGCTATTCGATCTCTGGACCAACAAATCCTCGCCATTGCCTCGGCTCTCTATCGTCGCTCGGCAAACGCATTCAATGCGGAAATTTCGCTTAAACTCATTCGCCGAACGAGCCAATATTGCTTCAGCTAGTTACGAATTATAAACAATGAAACCCCGAAAGCTTTCGGCCGCGCGCCCGGCTCGTTTGTGTTGCTCCGCCGGCTGCGATCCAACTCGCTCATCCGCGGCCTCATCTCGCGATTTATGAGGGATAGTGCAGACTTTTCGTCTCACGGACGCTTATCGCGGCCGAGCGGAAATTTAATCGGCCCCGATCGGGCTCGCCTCGCGGCCTGAACCCAATCAGGCGTCACATAAGGCCCATTTTTGGGTTTTTTTGAATTATCACTTTTATACGATTTTTATTGAAAATAATAAAAATCTATTTGTTCTGCTATCGCTTGGCTCATATTGATTCAACGTTTTTTTTACTATTTTTTTTAACGCTTATCAATTATTTTTATACGATTTTCATTGAAAAGAATAAAAATAGGTTTGTTCTGCTATCGCTTGGTTCACATTGATTCAACTTTTTTTTTTACTATTTTTTTTTACGCTTATTAATTATTTTTATACGATGCTTGTTAAAAAGAATAAAAATCGATTAGTTCTGCTATCGCTTGGCTTACATTGATTCAACTTTTTTTTAACAATTTTTTTTTCACGATTAGTAATTATTTTTATACGATTTTTATTAGAAAGAATAAAAATAGATTTGTTCTGCTATCGCTTGGCTTACATTGATTCAACTTTTTTAAAACTATTTTCTTCTTCATGATTATTAACAATTTTTATACGAGTTTTATTTTAAAAGGCTACATTTGTCCTGATATTACTTGACTCATATTGATTCAATTACTTTTCACTTTTTGTTTTGTTTAGAATATACTTTTTTTTTTATTCGGCGTATTTCGCCAATCACTGAAAAACTCGCCGTCTCGTACGAGTATCGCAAAGTACTATTTTCTCTAAACCAAACGAAATGTCTCCTCGAGTAGGACTCGCAGGATTCGTTATAGATCGTTCTCTCTGCCCGTAACATCGGCGAAGCGCACAAAGCGCCTTTTCCAACATGAGCATATTTCCGAACTTTCTAAGCGTCGCACCTGCCGCACGGCGGAACACCTGTCCTTGGAATTCTCGAGACGCGATATTCGCCTCACCTGTTTCCCAATATACCATCCGAGTTTTTCTCCCAAAAGCAAAAAAAGATAATAACCGTTTAGGCAATTAGTTTCTCGAATCCGGACTTTCTGTTAACTCGGAGCAAATAACGAAAAAAAAAAAAGGCTATTATTATCGTATCAGATAAGCGGCGAGGGAGAAGATATATCGTTAGCGATGGTTATCGAGGATCGATATAAGGGTCGTTGCGTGCCTCTAACGATCGGCGATACCTTTCGCATTCGGTCACTCATTAAATGCCACTTTGAGCCGCATTGTTCGCATTTTTTTCTTGGCTCGAAGCTCTCGCTAATCCGGCCGGTTTCCGTGCCGCCGTACCTACACGAGTGAAGAAGGTAGAGAGCGAGGAGGGGGCGGCGGAGGGTCGGGTTGAGGCTGCAACGCGCCGCGCGCGGGGTGGGCAGGTTGCCGGCTCGCCCGTCGGGGCTACGCCGCGGGGAGGGTGGTTTCGCGGGGAAAAGGAGCGGGTTACAGCCGTCGAGCGTAGGGTCGCGGCGTGGTGTTGGTGCGAGCGCGGCGTACTCGCTCCGGCGACGGTGTACACACCGGGCCTCGGTGAGGGTAGAGCGCGAGGAAGGCCCGACTGCGCAGATCCCGGAGAGTCTTTCACCGACGTGAAACGAGCACGGCGACGAGACGCGAAGTGTACGCGTTGCCCGCAACTCGGAGAATCAGTGCGGATCGGAAGCTCCCGGTCTGCAGTACACGCGGCTCGCTCTGCTCCCCACCCCAGCGCGAAATCTCGGAACGCTCGCGTTTCCTCTCGCATCTTTCTCTTCTCTCTTTCTCTCTTCATCCTCTCTTTTTAATTTCGAACTTTTCATCATTTCTCCTTTCTATCTTCAACTTCAGATCTTTCCTCAAATTATCTTTTTAGCGAAATTTATTTTTTGAATAAAAAAAAAATATTAGTTTTTTTTTTTTTTCGAAGTCGCCCAACTCTCCTTCGCTCGCCGATCCCCGGATCTCTCCCTATCCCTTCCCCAGCAGCGTATCTGAAATCTCGCACGCGGCCCTAACGCACCACTCTCGCGGACAAGCGGAGGCCCGGAGTGAGGGCTTCCTTCGTCCACCGCGCCAGCGACGCGACCCTCTCCGATCAGTTACGTTCGAGACACCGAGCCTACCGGCTGCGTGTCTCTTCGCCCGCTCCGCGCTGTAACCACACTTCCTCTCTGCTCGCATTCGGAGGGAGAGAACGAGAGCGAAGCGCACCTCCGATCCCGTCTCGACACGCGCGGGCTTTACGCTACCTCGCCGCGCCGAAATCGCCGGGAACATCGCAAACTCGCTCGGGACGTTCTAACCTCGTTACGAATTAAAGAACTGAAACACTAAAAGCAGAAAGTTCGCGCGTGAGCAACGAATCTCGCGATAACCGTGGAGAGATTCGGCCGATGCGATAGCGGTGGAAAACAACGAAAGTAAAAGAGCCAGCGAGCGGGACTTTGTATCTCGATACATACATAAATAAATAAGCAATCACGCGAGTACCGTGCGAGTTTACGAGCCTCGCACGTATGTGCAAAAAGGCGGTGCTTCAACCAGAGAGAACCGCGGGGTTGTGCGCGGTCACGTGGATTAAGGCCGCACGCGGGGTGTGTTAAGCCCCGGTATAGGCAACTGTAGCTGTTCGTACAGACCAAAGGGAGGGCAGGGGGGGGGGGGGGGGGGGTGGTCGAGTGACGGTACTCGCCGGCATCGAAGGTGTAATGATGGTGACTGTTGTCGCGTTAAACGGCCGTGCCCGTGTCAGATACGGTGATTCGACGAATCTCTCGACTGTGTGAGAACTTCGCCGCTCTCGACGATAAAATTGTTCGAAAAATTGCAATTCGTTCCCGCTATTTTTTTTCAATCAAAATAAATGAAAGATAAGTTTAAATGAATTAAAAAAAAAAATAATAATAATAAATTTAATAAATTAAATTGTTTTATTGGAACAAAAATTATTGGTATCGAACTGCGATTGGGGAATGGAGAGTGCGATGAAAACGTTTTTCACGGTGGAGTGAACGAAGTGTTTTTTTTTTTTTTTTTCGAGGATCGGAAGAAGATTCTCATGTTCGGATGAAAATCGGCGAAACTCGAAACTGGCGCGGGTCGATGTTCACGAATTCGGCACTTGGAAACTATCGACGTGAGTATACAAACGGCCTTTCGGGGATTATTCGATATTTTATTCACGAAGCGGCGCTTCGTGAATATCGGAGTAAAGGCATAATTGCGTTTATGAAACAATAATATAGCTCGGCTCGCGGCGCGTCGACGAAGTTCATTTTACACGAGCCGAGACTCATCGAGCGTGAATTAGTAACGCGGAAAAAAAATACGCTTTGATTTTTTTTTTTTTCCACACATAAAACATTCTCAAGCAGACGATTTTTTGAATTTATGCATTTTTTTACAATATTTTTCAGCTATAATTTTTTTAACAAATAAACAAATAGGTTTAACATTATTTTTCAAACATTTATCAAAAAATGGTCGACACATTTTTTTTTATAATTGTAGTACGAGCTCGATATTGAACGGAACCTTACGATATCATTGACGAAGTTAATTAAACTTTGTCCTACTTCTGTCGGACGATGCGAATCAGTTCGCTCGTTCGAAAATTTAATGATTTTGTAATACAAAGCACCGCGCTGGTTTCACGACGGATCGCTGCAGTTATAACAATGAAAATAACGTTTCACATTGAACGTGCAAACATTTTTCGTCGTGAGGGCGAACAAAGGGCTACGAGTTTATCGTTGCAAGTCAAAGGCAGGAATGAAACTCATGAAGACAATATCTAAAAAGACGATTAAATTGCGAGACAGTACTTTGCGATATTAGTGCGACAAAGCTGACTTTACGGGCTCAGGTTGTGAAGTGCGTCGTAACGCGTCGTTTTTATTCGAAATCGTACCCGAAATTCGTAAATTTTCATAACAATGGAAAAGAGTAATCAATAATCACGAAAAAAAGTCTAAAAAAAATGTGTACATATTTAGAAAAATTAATGAATCAGTTACGGAGACAAAAAAAAAATTCAAAAGTTTCGTTGAACAATTTCCAAAAACTCATTCGTAGTTAACTTTTTCGCTCTTATGTAAAATCAATCCGATAAATTATTGTTTTACATTTCATAACGAAATATTCGAAATTCGCTTGAAATTTCACGTTCAGCTGGAACTGTGAAAATGTGTAGAATTTACTTTTAAATGCTGCCCGATTGGGTTCCATTACAAAGACTTCCCTAAAAACCCAAAAAAAAAAAATACGCGGTTCACGAGACAATTATACGATATATTTTTCATTCCGTCGCGATTCTCGTATGACTTTTTTTGCGCTTATGACCGCGAGTTGTGTGTACTGCGAGGGACTTTTGTGACAAACGAGAAAAGGAAATAACAGTAGGTAGAGGGTTGCAGCGTCAAAGCGCGCCGAGTTGGTCGCGAGTGACACTCGACTTTCGAGTACGTACACACACACACACGCGCGCGTGTACCAAAGTCGAGAAGGGATAAAGAATTGCGCGCGGGTGCTATAATAGCGGAGTGTAACATCAGCGAAGAAAGCCTCGCTCGTCGACGGGGCTTTGGAAACTCTTCATTAAATTCATCATTACGTGTGCGTGTACGAAGGAATGGAGAGGTTTCGTTATAAGGGAGATTCTCTTGAGGGACAGTGAGTGAGCGAAGGAGAAAAGAAAAAAAGTTAAAAACCGTCTCGCGAGAGCAGCGAGAAAGAATCGTCGTCGCTCCGACGAGGGAGCGAATGAACGCGCCTCGAAGGAGAAGGACTGAAGAGAAGAATAATAAAAATTGATAAATTCGTTGCCGTTGAGGTGTGCGCACCCTTCGCGAATTTCCAGTGCACTTCTCCGGTGTCAAAGACGCACTTTGCAAATATCTACGGTTATCGTACAAAAGCTCGTTGCCGCGGATTCGCGGAAATTGTGTTCTTCTCGCAGAGATGGAAAGTTGACGTTCCTCGCCGGTCCGAGAGCCTTTGACTTCGTCATCCCTTAGCCCAGACCTCTCCACTGCCCCCCCGAACGAGATTTACGAGTCCGTGATTAATTTCCTCCGCGAGTACGCTGTAACGCTAACGAATAATGAAGACTTTCGCGCCGAGCCCGCTCGCGTAAGTCGCGTCTTTGAGAGGCTGAAATATCTCCTTGTTTCTCTTTTTTCCTCCCTTTCTTTTTTTCACGGCATCCGGAACACGGAGTGTCTCTAAAGCCAGTCGGAATGAGTATTCGGTTCGATGCTTCTCCGGGCTCTCGTCCTCCCGGTGGATGAAAGGGAGAGCCGAGAGTACCCACTTCGTGGAAAAATCATACTTTCACAAACGACCACCACTTACCGAGACAAAAGCTCTCTTCTCATCTCACCGTGTTTTTTTTTTCCTCGTTTTCTCTCTTTTTCAATAGAAAATTACTCGCGATATTCGATTGATAGTGTACAAGCAAAACTATAGGGCATTGTGAAGTTGTACGCAGGGCGAGAGCCTCGAAGCGGCACAGCCGAGTAACTCTATACTTTTTTAAAGGGAAGATAAGAACGAACGGCGGCCGGGGGGGGGGGGTTGATATAGAATAGTCAGCACTCGGCACCCCTTTTTTCCATTCCGAGGTACACGATTTTCAGCTTATCGATTAATAGCCGGAGGAAATGGGTTTCTCCTTCTTTTTTTCGCCTCTTCCCGTTCTCTTTTTCTCCTCTCTCTCTCTCTCTCGGCGCTTCGTCCTCGTCGTCTTGAGAAATGAATTAGATTGCCCGCCGCGGTGCCGGGGACTGCTGGCTTTTCCGCGAGGAAGCCCTCCTTCGCGATCGCACGGAAAGGATCGCTCGACCGCGCCCGTTCTCGCTCTCGCCGCGACTCTTCTCTTACTTCGCCGTGCCTCTTTATATTCCCATCCGCCGCCCCTCGCCGCTAACCGCCGGTCGTTCTCCTTTCATTGTCATTGGACTCTTTCCACGGTTCATTAATGTTTTAGACCGGAATCCCGTTCCTCCCCAGTGCGAAAACGTCGAACGTTCCTCCGCGCCGCGGATTCGGAGCCTCTCCGTCTTTCTCTACCTTCGCCAACCCTTTTCGCGGGGGTGTAATTTCGTGAACCGCATTATCGATTGCTTCTCGCATTCAAGGCTAACCGATGCCATTTGTCGCTGGGATCGGAGAACAATTTTTCGCGATACATCGAAACGAAGAGGCTTTTTTTCAACGCGCCGGGGCATAATAGCATTGGGGCAAAATGGGACAGCGAGAATATCGACTTCGATGGGACTTTCCCTCGTTCCATTCCGGCCGAATTCTATCATACAGGGGATTGTACGATTTCATTCTGCCCCGGTATGCCGTTTTGCCCCGCTCTCCCCTATCTCGTTCCATTCGGCAGTTTCGGAGCTGTTGTAAGACTTTTTACTGTTCCGAAAAGGATGAAAATTAACCCACCAAGCGGAAATGGTTATTTCCCTTTCTTTTTTCTTTCCGAGCATATCTCGCGGCGCGAGGAATGAATTAGACGCCCCGTTGGCCTTTAACCAACTTGTACGACCCCCGTCGGGTCGACCCGGGACTTCCTCATCTATATCATCTATATTCTCGCTTCTGCCGCGCCCGCCGGCTCTCTCTCTCTCTCTCTCTCTCTCGCTCTCTCAATCTTTTCCATTCTCTCCTCTGCTCTCCTCATTCGAATTTTATGAGACTTGTCTGAGCGAACGTGCACGCGTTCCCGTGCCTCGCGCACCCGCGGCGGGGCTCAATTAACTTTCTTATCGATGCGCCGATGGAGCGACCCCGGGAAATGAGAGTCCCCAACAACGCCGCGGAGAAAGAGTACTAAACGGAGTTGGATCGCGTAACGGCCGATCTTTTTTTGAGGGGACTGAGTCACAAGAAAGAACCAGATTTTTTGTTTCTCCATCCATTACTGTACCTAAGAATTGCATTTCAACGAGAATTTCGCGCGAATCTTTGGTAATACGCCCCGCTGGCAAAATCTCCGATTTGCTTCGACGACCAAAACCAAATTAGGTTTTTGTAGTCGTTGCCCAGACGCATGAGACAATCTGCTTCTCGATGTCGGAGCAGCCGTTTCGGAGAAAGTAGCAAAGACGGATCGTTGCCATCGGAGCGATTCTCATTGCTGTGTCACATCGCCTTAACGAGCGGAGGAAATCCCCGAGAGTATATACCGTGGTTTATCGCTCATGCATATAGTAGTCGTCGACGCTAAAGGGGAGGAAAAAAAAAGAAGAAAAAAAAAAAAAAAAAGGAAGAACACATCGCGACGATGTCGTTCGGAGATCTTTCGCTCGTTCCGTCCGCGTGTTCTACAACGGCGTTGGATGAATTATAAATAGATCGCGAGAGTGACTAGACGCTGCGAGACGCCCCGCGAGAGACCACTGTCTCTCCTCTCTCTCTCTTTCTCTCTCCCTACACAATGCGTCTTCGGCGGCGTGCTTCGATACTATTTCCAGACGCACGCATCTCGCGCCGTTTCGAATCTCCGCCGCGTATTCGTCTCGTTTATTCTGCGCCCCTAACAGCTCTATCCGTGTTACCCGCGCCGTTACCGTTAATACCGACGGCTCTCCATATATTTCCTGGATGGCATTCGAATGCCAGCGAGAATCGTTCCATCTTCTCTCGGGCTTCGCTGTCCATCCCCCTTCGTTCCTTCGCGCGTGAAGCCGAAAATGACTGCAGCTGTTTTCATCCGTGCATTGACGAAAAAAAGAAAATTCCTCACTCGACTAAACCTCCATCGGTCGAAAAACGCTGTTTCGATTTTTCTTTCTCCACTAATGCGCCGCTCGGGGTGACGTGAATACCTTTTTTCTCGAAGCTCACGGAGTTTCTGGTCCCGTGGACCAATTTTCACGCTTCGCAGCATCGGGAACGAGAATCTTCGATGCTGGAACCGATAACCAACTGCACCTTCTGTCCCGGACGGACGACTGACTTTTCCACCACCTGCTGTCCCCGATCCCTCGTCCGGAATGCCAGAAGCCCCTTTTTCTCCGATTCGAGGGAGCGCGCTTTTTCGAAAACTGAATAAATGAAGAGCAGCTTCGGAATTGGTACAGGGAATAGTTGCGCTCCGGTCGGATGGAGCAGCGTGTAGCAATGTATAAATAGCACGCAATCAATTTGAACCCCTGAGGTCAGGGTCCAGCGGTGTGTCGGCCCTCAAGTTCGCCCTTCGCACGGCAGGCTCGCTCTGTGCGGACCGTTTCTCTGTTGCTCTCTGCGCTCTTATCCTCTCTCCATCTTCGTCTACTTCCATCTCTCTATCTCTCTCAGCTCGTCATGGTCCCTCCCGGGGGATTCAATTTTCGTGCCAGCGACCGCCGCTCGCGGGTTCGTGCAATCGACGCTTCTCCTCAACCATAGCTGCTGTTTCCTGTACGTTAACCCAGCAGCAGCTACACCGCATCCCATCACCGCCACAGCCACAAGGATTATACGTACACTGTACAACTCCGGCCCACCCCGTTCCACCCCAGTCGCCGTATCGCGCGGATATCGGTCGGTTTCTACCGCGGGCCAAAAGGACCAACCTCTCCGCACCTGCTGCTCGCACTCGCTGCCGTTCCCGTCGCCGCTGCTCCTCTCCTCGCCCTTCGACCCTCCAATAACTCTTCGACTCTCGATCTCACCGACAGACCTGCCCGACTGCCTGCCGTATCTCCCTCGCCGGCTTCGCTTCCACAACAGACACGAAAGGGAATTTGATAGCCGGGACCCATCGCGGCTCTCTGACGACCTCGCCGGATAGCGGAACGTATAACGACCCGAACGTTTCGGTGGATCCTTGGAATCTCGTTTGGTCGAATATGACGCCGGAGTCGACGAGAGCAATGGCTCGACTACGCCGGAGAGCACGCACCTGCTCTCGAAGTTATTGCCGATATCTCGACCGATTTTTCCTCGAACTTTCTCATTCTCACGGTCATCGACTCTGTCACGTCGAGATAATCGGGAGAATGTCGAAGTCGATGGAATCACGAAGATTGAATCGGGAGAACGGGACATAAAAAAACATTCAAAGCGTATCGAAAGATCTAAAGAAATTCATAGGTATTCGGAAAAACGAACGAATCATTTCCATAAAAGAAAAAAATTGGGTTTCCGGGAAATTTGTTGAAAGGAAATTTTTTTATTACTATGTCACTAACATTTTGGATGAATTATTATGCAAAATTCAATCGAAGCCTTCATGCAATCACTCTCTACTTGCCGCTAGATCGAGTCGAACGATCGAGAAAAGCGTCAAGAACGTTCGGAAGGCTTCATCGTAAATTCCGTAAATCTTCCTTCGACGAGCGTAAACGACGTTTTTCCTCTTCTCTTTTGTCGCGCCTCGCCGGTTACTCAATCTCTCCTCTATCTGTTGTGCGAAAGTTTCATTTGCCGCGATGCTATCCCGTTACCGATGCAACTTGCACGAAGGTCAGGGACGGCAGCTGTTTACTCGCGAAACTTTCTTCGAGCGAGCTCTCGCTCTCGGTTCTTTCCTCCCTCTCGCGCCCGCCCTCTTACATACCGAGAAAGTCCATTCCCTCGAACTCCTCCTCTTCTTCTTCTTCTTCTTCTTCGGCTCCTCTCGACTTCCAGCCGCATATCCGTCGTTCTCTTCGACCAAGTGGCCCTAAACTCGTGTGCATAAGCCCCCACTCGAGTATCCACGGCTCTCTTGAGCGCTGCGAGCGCGGAGAATAAGAAGAGGGAATGCGAGATCTCCCATAGTCTTCGGACGGAGAGGGCTTTCTCTCTGTGCTTTGACGGAGGATAACGGCGAAACGCTCGCGGAACGATCAAAGCTCGGCTCGCGCGGCAATTATGCATGCAGCTACGCGAGAAAGAGGAGGAGAGGAAAACGAACGGGAGGGCCGAGATGGGGACGGGACCAAAGTGTGGCGTGAAATTACGCGCCCGGCGTCGTCGTTGCAGCCTCGCTTTCATCGTGAAATGATGCGCTCGGGGCTATCTCAATCGCGACGACGGGGGCAAGCAGACAGGGAAGAGATGGATAGAGGGAGAGAGGAGTTATCCGTGTCGCGGATTCCGTCGACGTTCGTTGTCGGCGCTCGACAGCCGTCTTGTGCAGAGGGAGGCCCCACCGCCGAGCTCGGAGTTCACCCCGCAGCGCGGCATGTGCACACGGGCCGATGTGTATAACGACGCGGGCATACCGCGACGAGCCTCATTTGCAGCGGTTCCCGTCCCGTCTCGTGCCCAAACACCGTCCCTCCGCTACCCTCTCGCTGCTCGCGCTCGCAGAGACTCTATCTCGTCTACTCCGGTGCAACGCCGAGCGAACCTGAAAATGAATCGGAGCTATCCCAAAATATACCTTTTTTTTTTTCAAATTTTTCTTTCTGCCGCGGCGAAACGGAGAAAAATAAATGCCTCGAGAACGTTTGACCTACGAATAAAGAGGACGAGGACGCAAGCTGGAGAACGTCGAATCTCATCAGCGACTGCCCTCTCGGTCGAGCTCGATGTTTCGGTTCATTCTCAGCCAATCGCAAGAATTCCCGGTCGTGATCGACTCATTCTTGGTATTCCGTCGATGCTTCGCGTTCAATCCAAGCGGTCCAAGGAACCGATTCAAAAAAATGTAATCAATGGAATCTACAATTGTGATCGAAGCTGAATGTAGACTCTATTAAAACTATCAGGGCACTAGTAATTTTTGATTGACTTTAATCTCGTTCCAAATGCACCCCGAATTCAGTAATTGGATAATCCACTTAAATCTCTCAAAAATACACGAATCCATTCGACACAATTTTAGTCTACTCTTGCGATGAAAAGTTAGCAGAAAATATAATATGAACCGCAGTCGATGCCCTATTTTTGGCAATTTACTTTCGTTCTACCGTGAATTTACCGAAAATTCAATAATTCACTGTAAGTTCACCTTAGAAAATTATATCGATTTTCCCATTCTCGGGGAGACCGGGGCAAAATGGGGACATCGAAAAAATCTGAGGTACGGGGTAAAATGGGGACGTGCAAAGAAATTGCACGTACGGGGCAGAATGAGAACATCGAAAAATTTTAGTCACGGGGTAAAATGCGGATGTCAAGAATGATTTGAAAATGAAGAAAATGAGATCTGCAGAGTTTCCGAATGTCTCTATCGTTTGATATCTATCGAATCTGTTATCGCAAATTTGATAGAAAACATTAGATTCACCGCATTAACTGAGCGCTGGCACGTCGTCGGCCCGCTACTGCACAGCTCGCTCGGTCCTATTGCTTTCCGACACCCAACTTACCTAAATTAAGCACGACGTTTTCCCTGATTATTGTCAGTTTTTGTGTATTGTTGTTCCTCTCCCTATCGACCAAGATCAACAGACACGCAAAGTATGGGCCTGCGCGCGACGATACGACGATTGAAAGTCTCGGTAAAAAGTGAGAGTAAAACTTAGTACCCCACTCCGCCTCGGTCACCTTTCTTTTCCGATAGTGAATTCACGCTACTACGGACAACACTGTTGATATTTGAAAACTGTGCGAAAATTTGCGTCTACCCCGTTCTGCCCCGGTCAACTTTTTTTTTTCCAATCGCGAGAAAACAGACGTAAACTGTATGTTTTCCTGCCAAACAGTCAATATACGCCCCTACAGGCGATTCTATCCATATTCAAAAAATAAGAAAAAATCTGAGGGTACCCCATTCTGCCCCAGACAATTTTTTTGCTCGGACGGGCAAAAACAACGGCGAATATTTTGTTTTTAGGGCACAAACAGTCAATACACGCATGTTGGATCATTCTAGCGGCATTATTTGCTCAGCGTGCCCATTTTGCCCCGGCCTCCCCTACATTAACGTGAGTGTACCTATTTGCCAAAAAAAATGTCCAATATTTGTGAATATCGAAAGTATTTGGTCTCGAAACCCGGCGAGAGGAGAGCGGCGTACAAAAAAAATCTCCGTCTGACCCGTCGACAGTTATTATTTATCCGTGCATTCACCGGCCTCGGGTCTCGACTGCTCACCGTGGAAACAGTGATACTTCGAATATAATTATCGTCGCTTTTCCTCGCAATCGCCCTCGTCTACCCCCGAGTCGCCGCACACTTGTGCCAAAAGCGGACGGGAACCGGGCTTTCGGGGGTTCGCGAGACTCGTCGCATCTCTCTCTGTTTGAGTTGAAATAAATTAGGATCGCCGGAGGTCCCATTACGAGCTGGAAATCGGTTTTCGTCGGACAGCGGCGAAGATAAATAGAGTCGAGAGCGTTGCGGCCCGGGCGAGGGAGGCGCGGAGGCGAGAACTTTGGCCGGACTGCTCTGCTATTGGATTCTTTCATCAACGAAGACACACTCGTCCTCGCCCCGAGCGAAGTATGTGTTTCGGTATGTTGTATAAACACCCTTGACTGTACTCGCCGTGGGTTTTCTCGCCTCTACTCGATAATACAGCAAAACAGAAAGAAAGCGACAAAAAAAGGGGGCAAAAAGAGGTCCAAATAGGGATTCCCGGACACCCCGAATAGATCCGAGCGATCCATCTCTCTCTGGTAATTATGAGAAGGCCATACCAAAAGAATCCCATTAATGGTGAGAAACCTCCTTCGCCCCTGCCGAGTAGCGCGAGTTCTCGCCCGGAACGAGTTGGATTTTAAAGGGAATAAATTAGGATTATCCGGAGGTGAGCTTCGCCACCCCCGGCGGCTTCGTGAGGATGCGCCACGGGGATGAGGGCCACACGAGCGCTCATTGGAAGAGGGCGCGGAATAGAAACGAGAAGGATGAGTAAAGAAATAGAGGGATAAAGAGGAAGGGAATTTATATGAGAGAATTAATACCCGTGCGGGGGGCTCGTCTCTTCGTCTTCGCTGAGAACGAGAGTCGGCGCGGTCCCTGTGGCGAAGTTAATACCGATGCGCTGAAATTCGATTGGCAAATTAGACCCGCGCGAGCGAGAAACCGGCCGAAGGTGGATTCGGCGAGTGCGCCGAATATCCATGAAATTCCCCATCGGGCGTGTCTTCGGAATCGCAGCGAAGCGGGGATGGTGCGATTAGCGCGAACAGGGCGCGATCGCCAATACCAGTCGGAAATTCGTCTCCGGCTCGTAGGCACCGATATTAGCGCTCGAGAGCTTCGGGGAAGCTTCGCAGAGAGTTTCGGTGTAGTTTGTAGGTCGCGATATAGGTAGCCGGCGCGCAGGGGTCGGATAGTCGGGTCGCATACCGAAAGCCCGCAGGAACCCCATTTAGGCGCTCTCATTTACACCCATAAGCGAGGAGACAGCAACGGGCCGGCAGTTCGCCGAGAAATAAATTAGGATTAGCCACGCGGAGAACGGCAGACGGGGAAGAGCGGCCTCGCGGCTTTCCCTGCTTCACCGGCCCGTCCTTCCCTCCGCGGAGAGCGCGACGGAGCATCTCTTCTTCTTCTTCCCCGTCGCTACGCCCGCTCGTGCCGCCTCGCTCTCGTCCGCGTCTCGAGGAGCCACGAGAAAGCGCTCTTCCCCGCACATTGGTCTACCGTTCCAGTGTCGTGGAACACCAGCGTGTTTAAGGGCTTCCGACGAAAACAGGGCGGGACACGCCGAGAGGCTACACATAAATATGCTCCCGGATGGGCAAAGGAGAAAGGGATCCCTTAATACGCGCAAGGTGACATATGTCTTCCCGGGAGAGTTTTTACTTGTGAATTTAGGGGATGCGACGGCGGCTTCCATGTACCGTACAACACTGCTCGCGCTACCGCCGGTTTATCTCGTTGTATATCACCGCGGTGGAGTTTCAAACAACTTCTTCTCATACGAGACATAATTTCGAAATTTTTGTTTTATGCCTTTTTGCGCTTCAGAAATGTTTCGCTCACTTTGCGTACCGAGTGTTTTGATTCTCGATCAATGTGGGATTGTTTCGAAATCTTCAATTTACAACCGCATGAAATTTCGCATAAAAACGATTGTTATAGCGTAAATTTACGAAAATGGTTTTCGCATAAAAATTATGGTCAATTTTGTGCAGTCGGAAATTGAAAACTTGCGAATAATTGTACATCCATTGGGAGTTAAAGTATTTGGTTTGCAAATTTCCGAAATTTCATTGAAATTCGAGAAATGTATTGTATTAAAATTACGAAACTCTTTATCATATTGGGAAATGTTTGGAATTCCAACGCAGATTTTTTAAACTTTATTACACGATTTACGTTATTTTTGCAGTGTTTGGTTTTTCCTTCGTTTTTCTTTAATTTTTGATTCGCGCGGTTGATGAATATTTTTCAAAATTTATTTCCACATCTCCGTACGATAAGGTCGAACAAATGAACTATTCGCAATGGGTGTTCCATTTATATTTATATCACAAGAGGTATTTTCAGATGTTTTTGTCGGCTCTCCACAAATTATCGAATACTATCGAAAATTCACGAAAAAAATTGAAGTTACGGAATCGAAAAAAAAAAAAAAAATTGTTGAAAAGATGCGATACAATTATAAACAAAACGGCTATAGCGATTGATTCGGTGCATTAAAAAACGAAACTTTTGTCGTCATGCTTTTTCCATCAAACTCCGCTTTCCAACGAAGTGGCGACTAAAAAAAAAGTATTTACCGTGAGGTAAGAAAATTTATAAAATTCTCATTTTTGCGCACTCTCGAAAATCGGCAAAGTCCGAGAAATATCCTCGAGGATTCGGAGGGAATTCCTTATATTCCGCGCGGTCGTTTCGGGTTACCGAAGAGCGAGAGCTCGAATAAGTCCAGGCTGCGGATTCGGTTCTCAGCCGGTGGCGGAAAGCGCGTGAGAACCGTCCGGGAAACGAGGCAATATGTTTAAGCCAGCACCGACGACGGTGAAATGGTGTGACTTGACCCGGGCGTGAGGCTCCCATAGGTGCGGGCAGCCCCCATCGTCGTGGAAACCGCCACGGCCCCGCGTCGCATTCTCTTTCTCGTTTCTCGAGCGGCGGAGCGCGGGGCATTTCAGCTCTCACGGAATACAGTCTATATACGCTCGAGAGCACGTCTCTCGACGTCTCCCATCAATTTCTGAATGGACCTCGTTCTCTGCTGTCGTCGGTTTTTCACTCCGTCCGAAGCGTGAGGGAAGGGCAACGCCTTTAACGGGGCTACCCTCGTCTCTCGCTCGCTGAACGGTTTCTTCTCGCGTTTCTTCGACGAAAAAAATTCGCCCGCAGTCTCCTGGTACGCGATAATTCCTCTCGGTCCTTTTGGCGCTGAAAAAAAAAAAGAAAAAAAAAAAAAAGGAAAATATTGCGCTATAAGAAAAAGGGGGTAAAAGAGAAGTTCGGCGAATTCCGTACAACCGTGGCGAATGGAGTGCCATGCCGGATTCTCTCTCGTCGGGCCATCAATTCGGTCTTCTTTTGCGTTGTATCGCGACGATTTGCCTCGCGGCCAACGCCTCTTCCTTGCCGCTCGCCTTTTCGCTCCTTTCCGCTTGCTTCGCTGCCTCTCCGTTGCCCTCCTCTTCCTCGTCGTCTCGGCTCTTCCTCTCTTCTGGCGAGTATACCGTCGGGCTCCGCGCTGTAATTTGTCATCTCGCGGACAAAAAACTTTTTTCCTCCCCCCCACCATCCCCGACTTGCGCGGCAGCTTTCTATATATATCGCGGGAATATAGACCGCAAGAGAGTTCATTATTAATACCGAGGCATCGAACGATCTCGAGGAGAACCCATGACCATTAGCGAGAGAGCTTCGAGCGGGGAAGGGGCGGACCGAGGAGGGGAAAAAAACTTTTGTCCGTCGGTGAATCTATATGCGACGATTCGTTACCCTCGTCAACAGTGCCTTTATCATCTGTTCCTAAATCGAGAGCTCCCGATTTTTGCCCAGACACTCGTCCGCCGCCACATCGTAAATATCTCGAACGTTCGCCCGTCCAATTTGTGTTCACCGCGCGATATTAGCGGTGGAGGAGTTCCGTTTACGTTGATTCGACGTAGCTCGCACGGTGCTCATTTCGCACGAGTTCGACAAAAATGAGCAAATGTTATTAACGAAATGATAATTTTTTTTTAAATATCCCAAAAATCCGACTTTCTTTGTTATAAAAACGATTCGTTCATTACTTTGAATACGTTTGAATTCTTTCAGAATTTTGTATTTCAACAATTTGTTGATGACATTTGAGAATTATTATAATGCACAAAAAGACTCTCGAATTTGGAGATCATCAGATTCTTCGACGTATCGATTTTTTTTCGTCTCGAATATCGATCGATACCGATTAATTAACTCGAAACGTATCGAACGAGAACTCGACGGTATCGCCGAATCTACCAAAAGTCCTGAAGACTTTGCGGTCTCGTTTGAGCTTCGCGCAGCGACGAACAAAAAAACGGGGGAAGCGCCCACAACAAAGGAGAGCAAAGGCGGGCTTACGGGATAGTTGATGCGGATGCTGCGGA
This sequence comes from Ischnus inquisitorius, assembly GCA_963924025.1. Taxonomy (NCBI): domain Eukaryota; kingdom Metazoa; phylum Arthropoda; class Insecta; order Hymenoptera; family Ichneumonidae; genus Ischnus; species Ischnus inquisitorius. Next base: position 4,156,184 of record OZ001249.1, read on the forward strand.
ACGTAAAGACACAGAGAACGAAGGAGCCGTGCGGGGTAGTCGGGAAAACGAGAGCACGGAAGAGACGAAAGGGTCACTGGAGCAAAGCGGAGGGACCGACGATAGCCGCGCCAAGCCGCAGCATCAAAGATCGGACATTCGATACGAGTTACACAAGCGAGCAATCTCGCCGCGCAGGTAGTCCGGCCAAACGTGCGTTTCAAAGAAAATTTCAAACACTGAATCGAATAAAAATCTGAAGAAAATTAGACATGAAAGATACTGAAAAGATCAATTTTACACAATAATAATAAAAAAACGATTTATTATTACCATTACTATTATTATTATTATTATTTTAATACCTGTAATTTTTTTCAACATTTTGTCCAATTCTAAAAATTAATATTTAAGGTTATTTATACCAAATGGAACTTGTCTTAAAAATGAAATATAAATTAAATGATTACTTCTATACATGAGAATTTGTAATAAACTGTAATTATGGAAAAGGGCTGGTCCCGTGAATAAATAAATGAATAAATAATTCTTAAATTTACTTTTTTTTACACACTGAATAATTCATTTGTTTATCAACTTTTTGACAACATTTTTTTATTATTATGCAAAATCGATCTTTTCAGCATGGTCGATTTTTTGAAAGATTTTTATTTCAATGAGTGTTCGAAGTTCTCTCTAAATCGCGCGTTTGGGCGGGCTGTATCGCTGTAGCGAGAAAGAGGGTGCGGAGCTTTGATGCCGGCACGGGAAACGGGGCTCTATCTTTAATATATCTTTAATCCTTTGCCGCGCGAAAGGAAAGAAGGGATTATAGGTGTGCGCATCGCTTTATAGACGTCGGACGAATGTCGGTTCCAGGATACACTGCCGGCCGGTCCGGAGGTATGCGCCCCCGACAATCTCCGGATGCCTCCTGGCAGTTTCTGCCGCTACTGCGAACGGGGAGGGGTTCCCCGCCCGTTTCGCCCGCGAAGAGTCGGAGTATATACGGATGCAACTACCATCTCGCTACAACAGAGAAACGTCAGATCTCTCGGTACGCAGGCGCGGTTTATCGACTGACGCGCGTGTATAGGAGAAACGTTTCGTTTCAGCCCCCTCCGAACCCTCCCGCATCAGCCCCGTCGCCCCCCCTCGTCAGTATCTCGGAACAATTTTCGTTCTCGCCACGCTTCTGCTCTCTCGTTCCCACAGTCTCTTACGCACATTTATCGCTTGTCTTATTCTCCCTCATCCATCGGTGCGCTCCTGATAACCGTTCACACGCGACATTTCATTCTGGCCTCTTTATCTTTTCCGGCTCCGGATATTCGACCGGATTTCGTCCCGTCGCGCAGGGACACATCTTTTTTTTTTCGGGAAATTTCTCGGTTTCCGGGCTCCTCGACAAAGATATAATTCATAAGTTTATCCAGAGATATAAATTTCTTTTTGTTTTTTAATGTACATTATATATATTTTAAATGAATTTTATATAAAAATATTTATTTTTTTATCGCTTGCTTAAATTAGCCTTGAAATATCGCATATCGACGCGACATTCATTCGTAACTTTACCGTAAAAAGAAATCGAATGAATTTAGATGATTTACAGTTGAATAAGGAAAATGGTAATTTTAATCGCATTCGCCATTTTTCACGGTGAGAATATGATAAAATTCTTGAAAACCGTCATCACTCATATTCCTAGACGCGAAATTATACGCTGCTTTCAAGGCTAATAAAAAAAAAGGGGCGAACGCGACGCTGCGAAGTTTCGAACTATTCCTAGCTCCGTTTTTGCGTGTGCCAACACAATGCCGCCGGGAGATCAATATTTTAAAGGGTAAACAAGAGACGCGAAGAACCTCGCCTCGTCCAGAACTTCTCGCTCTCCGGAACGTTCGAAACGCCGGAGAAATGATTCCGAGCGGAAGAGCCGAGAGAGAGAATAACTCGATGACAAATGGAGCGCAGGAAGATCGCGGACTCGCGCTGTGTGCCCCCCGGTACATTTTTCTTACACTCGGTCCTATTTTTTCATTTTTCTCCCCGAGATATATGAGCGATAGAGTCTTCTTGCGCGGCCTCCTCGACTCTTTATCCTCTCGTAGTCGAGAAGAGAACACTCGATGAGATTCTGCACCATGCCCGCTTTTTCATATTTTTCTCTCTCCCCGAGGAAGGGAGGTTTTTGTGAAATTTTTCCTTTTCGGAATTTTCATGCCAGCGTGTTCAGAATCTTCACGTCCAAAAATCGCATTTTTAAAAAAATTCCGGTGCGTGCGTGCCAAAAAGAACGTCAACACGATTTTCTTTTTTGGACCATATTGAGAATTGAATTCCTCCACCCAAGAATTGTAGGGTAGAGAAAAAAATACATGTAAAAAATCGAATTATAGTCGATTCTGGATCATATTCACACGTCGCTTTCTAATTAAGGCCCTTTACAAGGCTTCCTCTGCGAGAAAGCCACGATCAATCGAATAATTCAATCATCGAAAAGCTTCGCGAACGACGTTGAAAACTCGTTTTTTTTCCTCGGAAGAGCTTTTCCAATGCGAAGCATGCCGAGTCGCTTTCCTTGTAAGATCGAGTATAACGGAGCAAAGAGCGATGAGGTAGCGAGCCCGAGAGGTGAGATCGTCTCTTGGAAAGAGTCGCGCGAGATCGCGTGCGCGTTCTCGTTCCGCAGCGAGCTCAAACTTTCCGAGCATCGGGAGGATGGATAGGTGGTTGGTTGGTGCATGTGCCGGATAACGGGACGAGGAGGCGGGACGGGACGGGAAAGCGCGAGGAGCAGCTGCGAAATGCGACCATCCGTGTGATGGGATCGGGACTATATACGATTGGCTTCGCCTGAGAAACACGTAGGAAACACGGACTACAGTTCCTTGTTACGAAGGTGTTTATGTCCACAGGATTGCGCGCGCGCGCGCCTGTGTTTGTGAACGGGACACACACGAGAATGCGCCGCGGCGCACGGTGTGAACATTCGGGGATCCGCCCTGCAGCCGATAATGCGCCGAGAATTCGAGTTTGCGGCACCGCGGGCTGTCTCTCTAATCTGATTGTCGTGTGGCGCGCACGAAACTGAACGTCCCGTTCACTGGCGGCGTCGCTGCTCTCTGCTGGCTGCACTATTTATCCCATAGACCCGACCACCCCACGGGGCTTTCTCGTATATCTCTTCGCACTCTCGTGCGCTTTGCGCTCTCCTGAGCTTCACCGCACGAAATTACTGTCGGCGCTCGAGAGACAAGAGGCATCGTCGCTCGGTGTGTATGCGATGGAGATGCGGAGGGATGATCGTCGAGCACCGCGGGACAAGTACGAAACATTGATTCCTCGATCCGAACCGCTTCGCGGGGAAGATCTAAAAAAAGTAAAGTTCGCGGTTAACTCGTTGAACAATTTCTTTTTTTCATCAATTTGTTAATAACTTTTTTAACCTATTATAACGTGAAATCAACAATCTTAGAATCTCGGAATTCTCTGCGATTTCCTCGGATCGCTTGAGCTACCATAGAGCGAATAAATATTCTCGCATTTAGCGCTCGGAGAGTTAAAGAAACACATGCATATGTGGAAATAAAGATTCGTTTCTGGCAATTGCCAAAGTTTTCGATGTTCCGATATTTTCGTTGAATCCGACCGAGAAAGGCTGCTGCGTCGGTTACTCGAGCGCATAAAAATAGATATTTCCATCGTATCATAACAGCCTGAAAAAAAAAAAAACAATTGTATAACTCCACAAATTGGTTTATCCTGCTATATCTTGCCCGTGTAACGCGAAAATATCGCCTCGATATACCGACAATAATGGTGACATCTCGCGAAATGGGTCAGCCGAGAATTTTTATCGTTTCGTCCATCGCCCCGATGATAAATGCCAATATAATTGTTCCGAGCTGATCGCCAATGCGCAAATAACTATTCTCCCAACCTCGCACTTTTGATCCAGGTCACGAAGTTTTGTGTACATTATACAATATACATAACTTTTCGTCTGCACTGCGAAAAAAAACGAACAGTAGATTAGTAACAAAAAATGAATGTATCTTCGCAGTAAAATCAGAACAAAAAATCGGATTCAATGTACTTTTGCGGTAAAACTGCATTTATGAAAAATGTACTTAATAGTTTAATTAGCAATCATTTTTCGTCATAATTGTACAAACAATTTGGTACCACTTGAAACCTTAAACCTTCCAGTGCGTTGAATTTCCAGCAAATTTTTTTGTACGTGAGCAAAAAAATCGGAAACCAGAGAAAATCTTGATATGGAAGCAGCGGCTCTGTAGGAGAAGTCTCGAAAAAAGAGATGCGATTCGACGATCGTCTCGGGGTCCGGAGTCGAAAAAATTTTCGGAGCATATATCACCGGGCGCTAATCTCTGGAGGATCGGGGATATTTGTGGGTACCGTTCGTGGGTCCGTGGTCGTTGACGATAATCGTTTACAGAAATTCCCATCGGTCTCCGGGCCGCCTGCAAAGGGACGGTGTATAATCCAAACGTTGAGCGAGACGAGTTTTCCATCCGAACAGGTGGAAAACAGCTGCCGCGCGTAGGATATAGGAACAGGTATAGGAATCCGATCAGACTGCGCGCGGGCGAGCGATCGAGGGAGCGACCGAACGATCGGGAGAGGGTTGGCCATGTGCTGTCTCGTGAAATCGGACGGCACAGCGGAGGAAGGGAAGGAGGAGGAAGGGTATGGAGAAGCGTGGTGCATTCGATCCACCGATATGTTCGTCGAGCCGTGAATCACCGTCGACCGAAGAGCACCGGGAGGTCCGCTCAACAGCAGCAGCAGCAGCAGCAGCAGCGGAACGAGCAGCAGGAATATACAAGGCCACGACCGCACAACCAAGGGGCTGATCCTTCTAGTTTCTCGTCCGCGCGATCGCTCGCTCTCTCTATCCCTCGCCTGACATTCGTACGCGTACGTACAAAGTGGATAGCCACGGGGAGTCGCGTGCTCCGAATTTATCAGACTCTAATTTGATTTATTCCTCTCGCGCTCGTTCTCCCGGTTACACTCCCTAAATCCTATACATCGAGTTGAACGAACCTCCCCCCCTTCATTTACGTATGTGGTATCTCGTTAGGTGATGTTATGTACGTGTATTTATATGTATCTTCTCTACATATATAAATGAATAGCCCTGGGGGTCTGTGAGACCCCCCGAGCTCGGAAGTGCTTCGCTAAAGAGCTCGCCGGGCCTTAGGGGTCTTTGAGACCCCACGGTCCGAAATATTCTTCCTCTCCTTGGCGAGAAACATTCCAAGTACAGTTTCGGCTCGTCAGTTCTTTCTTGCATAAAAAATCTTCCTCCCACAATTGGCTTCCACAACCACAAAAAATCGAATTTTTTTTGGGGGGGCCGAAGAATATCTTGTTCTAAAATTCGGGTTTGGTTAATAATCTGTATTAGCGAGCGTTAATATTATTCTCGCGGTCTCACACGGGACCTTGAATAATTTCGTGTCGAAAATAGGAGGAGCGGCAAATTAGTTAATAATAGTTGCGTCGGCGGGAAAGAATTATCGTAATATAGACGGAATGAACGCGAGCGGGCTTAGCGCGCAAGCTCTGCAAAAGTCTAGTATATATAAATATATCGATCTGATTTTTCATCGGCAAGCCTCGGGCTTCCAAGAGTAATTCTATGCGTCCAACGTTCACCGAAAATCTCTCTATACTGTTGAAAAAAAAATAAAAAATCCCGAGCAAAATTAGAGCCATTTATCGAATTTACCTCTTTCGTTTAATGCGACGAATTCAATTTGTCGAATGAGGTACCTTTATTTCGGAATTAACGTTAATTATCGAAGTTAAGACACCTTCGCGGCGACGTTATTACGGAACATTATCCCGAGTAATATGCCGACCACATTTTTCAATGCGCTCTACATTAATAATCCATCGTGATTGTGCATTAAATGCGACGTCCCCGGATAATGCATCGGTACATTAAATTTTCAACAATTTTTTTTTTCTTCGCAACTCGTTCCTCATTTCCGTTAGCGCGTTTCCTCGAACAACGACGAGTCGCTTCCGTGGCCGCGATTCCAATTCGCATACAGCGCACAACCGTGAAAATCGCGAGTTTCCCTCGCGCAGACGGCGAGGACACTCGTTCGACGCTCGAGCGAGCTGTGCGAATAACGTCGAGCTCGAGCAACCGAGCGACATCGGGGGAAGAGGAATCGACGAGGAGAGAGGACTTTTGGATGGTTGGACCGCTGGCGCACAGCGCTTCCACGTCGCTCCCCGCCGCGAGAGCCGCGGAGTTTCGTCGGTCGTCGAGCGGTTAGCCCGAGTCTGGGACGAGTTTGGCCCGTCGTCGGGGGTGCTTTCGGGAATCTTTGGGTAAGACGCTGGCGGAGGAGCGGCGAGAGGAGCCCCAAGCAAGGAGGAATTGAGCCGCGAGTGTATATAACAGAGGAGAGCGAGAAGAGTTTCCAAGAGGGAGACAAGACTCCGAGGGGGTGGAGTGGCCGGGAAAGGTGGATTTGAAATTCGTGAGTGAGGCGAGCGGGGTAAAAGCGCACCAGAACTAGCTGGTTCTCGTCTCCTCGCGGCCGGCGGAAAGAGAGGAACAGCGGGGCGGGGAAATTCTGTAAATTGAATGCCTCTGCTTGTTATACGTTGCCCGGGTGGGGGAGGGGCGGAAGCGCCGGGTCCGCGTGCGAGCGCGACGACTTGTTCGCTTTCATGGCTCGCGGAGAGAGGAATCGAGTGAATGGCGCAGATTCTATTATAGACAAGGATGGAATACGAGCCGAATCGTCGAGGAGAAAAGACATATACATATATATATATATATATAGTATATAGTATTAGAGTAAAGGAGAGAAGAGTCGAGGGTGGTCTAGCCACTTGGCCGATGCCATTTCCATGCATTATGCATGCCCCGGCAAATTGTGTTATTTGTACTGCGTGCTCTCGGCCGTGCTGCTCTACCTACTGTAGTCGCTCGCTCGCCGCTGCCGTTTCCTCCCGCTATACCCGCGGCAAACGAGCTTCGGTCTTCGCGAGCGGAAAGCTCCTGAGAGGCTCACGCCAAACGAGAGAGGGTCCACCGATTCATTTACTCCGTATATACCTGAAAAAAAGAAAAGAACTCGCAGTTTTGTGTTATCTCGCGACTGTGTATCGCGACGACTCTACCCTTGTCTCGGGCCTTCTGGCAAGTCGAACGACATGTGTACGAGGCTTTCGGTATTCCGTGGACGAGGGAAGAGTCATATAATGTATATGAGTCCAGGGCAAGGCGGAAGAACCACTTGGCAAAGAGAGGAAAAACCGATTGCTCCCGAGATATCGCTCTATGTGTATGAAAAGATTTCGCCGATGTCGCCGTCGCCGTCGCCGCCGAGCATAAGAATCGAGGCTCAGTGGAAACGGGCGCTGTGGAGAGCTCGGAGGGCCTTCGGGGTCTGTGAGACCCCTTGGCTCTCTTTAGCTCCGAACGTTCCGTATCTCCTTCTGGCTCGCAATATTGTTCCTTCTTGCATCTAAGTGGGTCTTGAAAAATCCTACCACCTCAGCCTAAAAATCGGTTTTCGATAAACTTTGTTAAGGGACTTCGAATAATTAAAGATTAGGGTAAGGGAAAATTAGTTGATAATAGAAGCCATGCATTTTTTGTTAATATATAGACGGGAAAAACGCGAGCTCTGCTAAACCCTGGTAGGGGTGAGCGGGGTAAAACGGCATACCAGGGTAGAATGGTATTAGGGCAAAATGGGACAGCAAAAAAAAATACTTCGATGGGACTTTCTCTTGTCCCATTTTACACTAATTCTATCATACGGGGGACTTTATTTGACCATTTCGTACCATTTTGCCCCGGTATGCCATTTTGCCCCGCTCTCCCCTATATGTATATATGATTGCCACCACCCCAGCTTTCACCTCCACCGACAGCCATGAGAATCGTAGCACTCGTGTGAGATTCTAGAGGCATCGACAAATGTCACGTTGCGTGTGCCAAGAGTTTACTGAACTCTTTTTTTTTTTTTTTTTTCCGCCACGTCGCGACTAGCACATATCCGCGGGCTATAGAGACACCGATGTGTTAATATATCGCACTATTTTTTTTTATTCCTTTCGGTTTAGTACTTCGCCTACTGCAACGTTCGGTCTCTCGTTACGTAGGCGTTTCGAGGTCGATGACCATCGACCAACTATTCGAGTGTCCCCCGCGCGCCTCTGTGTGTGCAACGCGCGCCCTCGTGTGCGGAGAATTCCACGCCAATACATGCGGATTGTTGCGCATTGGGCATGGACGGATCGGAGAGAAAAATTGGAACGCTGGGCGCGAGCGCCCATCGACGGGCGCGCAACGCTTCGGAGTGAAACGCAGCCACCGTGCGCTCTCTCCGACGAGGGTACTCGACATAAATAAAGAGAAAAAAAAATGATATAGATATTCATATGGATGCGCTTCCAGCAGGGCGAACAAAACGGTTAATGCCATGGATAGGTAGCAACGGGAATATTAGTTTGTGCATGTAAATCCTATGGCGATATAACGATTTCTCTTTTTACTCGTTCATTTACCGGCTCATCGAACTTTTTTTTTTTTTTTTTTTTTTTTTTTTTTCTGCACATTGGAGAGCACGCGACTGTAAACGCTATTCGAACGCCGCTCCGAATAGAGAAACCGTGGGTGGAGGGTGTAGGTTCTTTCCGCTCTTTGCCATAGCCGCCGTTCATAGGTGCGAGATATCTCCGTAGTCGATCCTGTTGCCGGGGCTTAGACCGATTCTCGAGGGCTTCGATCGCTTTATGTTACTGGTCGAATAAAGCCAAGGGCCGATTTCACCCGGAATACGTAAAGCGTATCGCGATAGGCGTCTTATTCATGAACGACTTTGGCTACAGGGCCGGTGGAAAGGGCGCGTCCGAGATTATACGAGCTTCGCTCGTACTGATAGCCAAACGCTTTCCAATACTCACCAGGGCCAATCTGGCGAGGGGCGCGCGCGCTCCAAGATCGACAGTTCTCTTTTACATCTCTATCTATCTCCCTCTCTCTCTCTCGCTCTCTCTCACTAAGGGATCTATCCGAGAGATGCTCTCAATTTTCTCTAACGCCCTTTTCGCAGAAGCTTCACGCTGTTTTTCCTCCATTTTTTTCCACGGGCAAAAAAAAAAAAAAAAGAAAAATCTCGCGATTGCCTGCGGTGAAAATGACGTATCCGAGCGCGCACAGCGGCGCAACGGGCGCGGTTCGCTTTATAAACGCTGCGAACGGGGATGGGGACCGGATGTTCATGCGGTTATGCCACTTTTTGCAACCCATCTTTCACAAGATTTTTTTATACACGCGAAACGGACTGGTGGTTATTCGCAGAAAGGACCGGGGCAATATGGACACGCATGGCGCTGAACGGAAATATCGCCGTGAAACAGCTCGGAAATTCAATGTGAAATTCGAGACGCGGGAAAAAAAATATTGCTGCAAGTGTCATTGAATTTTTTTAGAATACTCAAATTTTTTCTAAACCATAGCACAATTTTTTCGGAATTAGTATTCAATATTTTCAAAATTATATTTCGAGTTTTTCAGAATTCCATCAAAATTTGTTACAAACTATAGTACAATTTTTTGGCCGAATTAGAATTCAATGTCTCCGAAATTATATGTAAATTTTTCCAAAAATATGATTCAATTAGATTCCGATTCGGAATAGGAATGAGCATTTTTTACATCATAGTTCATTTTGAATACAATTTTTTCATAATTATCTTCAATTTTTTCAAAAATGATGCCCTTAAAATCGTATTTCATTTTTTTTGAATTCTATCTCCACCTTCTTGACGAATTTCGCTCCAGTGTGACCATTTTGCCCCGCCCTTTACGAATGTACCGTTCCTTTATATGACATATGTTTCGAGTCTCTCTGTGGCTGTCCCGATGCTGTTACGTATCACGGTAGGTTGAACATCAGCCTCGGGGGCAAAAGCTTTGCCGAATATAGCGAGGGCGAAATGTCCCTTTATATTTTTTGTATTTTTTCCTTTCCTCGTCGGCAATTTCTTCCGCGCGAGACGCGCGTGCGAGCCAGGCACGCGAGGAGTATCATTGCCGGTACAGCGAGCGTTTTCATAGTCTGCTACTCGGGCGCGCGTGCGGTTTCCATAAGAGATGCCGCGTCGTTGCGCGAGCTTACCGAAAAAAAGGAGCCGAAGCGAGCGCGAAGCGCCATCGCTCCGACGGAACGATACGGTGGTTGTAAATCCGTGCATTATGGAACGCCGAGCGTTGCAGATCGGTCGCAATTCGTTACGGTCCTCGCCGCTGCGCGGGCGAGAATACCCCGCGCGCGGAAACGCGGCCCGCGATGCTCAACGAGAGTTACCCGCGGCAAAATGATGCGGGAGCGGATAAGAAGCTCCGAAAGAAATCGCGGTAAAGGAGAGTAAAACCGCGTATGCCCATTCGCCCCTTATAAATCAGCGATATTTATGCCATACATGCAAGTTCCCGAAAAAAAAAAAACAAAGGGTCTGGAACAGTGAGCAGCCTGTGATTTGATTTCGGGTGATAGAACGAGGGGGGAGCGAAATATCGCGCTCGGCTGTGATACTTTTATCGCGCGCATTTCCCGAATGGAGATCGAGCAATTTATTCTCAGCCGCGTTATTGCCATCCACAAAAAAAAAATGCCTCGCATCACTGAAATAAAGGCAGCAGCCTTTCCGAGCGTTTTTCTTCTTTTTTTCTCGCGCTACTTCATTCCGTTTTCTTTAGTCCGCAAGATCAGTTTGCGAAGACGAGCGAATGGATATTTGCGAGCCATGGCACCGGAAACTTCTCGCCATTCATCCGATCTTTCTTCCATCGTCCGAGTCCATCGAGCCATTTCGTTGCCCCCGCGAGCCCTTTCCCCGCGCCATCAACTCGATTTTCTTTCCGAGACTTTGACCGAGTTAGCGAAGCTTTCGCTTGGCCTTTTATTTGATTTTTTCCACCCTTAACTACCGGAGAGCATTCGCGAACTCTGGTATTCGCTGCTACGCGGATGGCACGGCTGAAAATGCATTTGCCGGTCGGACGAGAAGATATCGTCAAAGCTTTCGGGAGGGAACGGGACGGAGCCCGGCGCTGGGTTGATATCGGCGGAAAAGCGAAGTCGCGTGAGCGAGCGAGAACGCGACCGTGCGCAAAATTTGAAAGAGAACGGACGTGACCCGTGCATCTATCCGTAAATAGACTTGCCGATGTGCTCTCTGTGCCGCTCTCTCGCTCTCGCGGAGCTCTCGAGTGCAGCTTCGCGCATCCCGGCGAATAAAAGTGCACCGTACGAAGAGAGCAACCGCGCCCCGCGGGCGGCGAACGGCGGGGATGGGAAGGATAGATGTGAACTACGTATCGACATCTTTCTCCCTCTCGTCACTCCCCATACGTACTCGATTTCTCGTTTCGTTTATCCAATCGAAGCCTTTTCGTATCGACGATCCGCCGCTTCGACATTTATTCTATTTTCCTGAAAGCACACATGCGCTCGCCGAGAAACGCGGGCAAAGGGCGCGAAACCTTCGCGTATCATTCGCTGAATAAAGGTGATGCGAATCTCTCTCGCTCTCTCTCTCTCTCTCCCTCTGCTCTCCTCTCGATATCTCCTTCTCGCTCTCGCCGCTCGGGCGAAACGGTGAATCGATGCACGGAATACCCATTGGCTTCCACACCTATTGGAAAAGATTTCACGCCGATTACTCTCCTCGGCGTTATGTGCATGTGTGTACACGCTACACGGGGAGACAGCGCTCGAGCGTGAAAAAATATCCGGATATATGTCGTTACTCCCTCGTTCTCTGTCCGTCTCACTCGCGGGGAGAAAACTCGAGCGAGCGCCAGCGCCGCTGTGAAAACTGTCAGTCCAACGAATGTATGTAACTTTATGTGTGTGTTTTTTTATATACATTTTTTTTCACCATTTTTTCGTTTTTTTTTTATGTTTATTTTCGTGCCTACGTGTCTCACGGATGAGCGAACACGGATCGAAGTTTTCAGAGAAACGGAAATCCCGCCCTCGAGTGGAAAAGTTTACAGAAGTTTCTTTTTTTCGAATTTTTTTTCGCAGTTAATTATAAGCGTTTTTCCACGAGCGCTCGACAGTTTGTCGATAATTTATCGTGTTTGATGAACGGAGAAGCCGAAATGATATCGCATCGATAACGTCGAGCTCGTTGCTTTAGTTAACGAAACGCAAAGTTTTAATTGTCGGCTATAATTTTCGAGTTCACTCGTGAAATGCGTCGTGTCGTTTGGACTGCAGGATTGTTGCGGATCGTTCGGCAATTGATTCGTCGACTTGCGGGACCGAGATTCCGAGTTTTTCGCGCTGTTGGAGCAAATATTTCCATTCGCTTTCGTTCTCTTCGCGCTGACTACTTTAACGCTGAAGTTTATTCGGGCGACTGTGGATTGAGGCGAGTCGGCAGCGAAAACGGGCCAAAAATGGGATAAAATTCAAATGGCATTTGTGAAGAAACGAAACAACATGCATGCATTTTCTTTTTTGCAACGTTTTTATAGAAATGTTGGCTATTAAATTCAGAGGCTGTAGCTTCAAAAATACGAATATTTAAGGGAGATACGAAAGGATAAAGATGGCCACGCGTCACACGCACTGCTCTCTCGTTGCCACGATTCCGAGTGGCCATTTCAAGTTTGAGCCAATTTTCAAATGCCATTCCCTTCGGGAGATGTTCCTCTACGGATCGAACCTAAAATTTGTCAAAAACCATGAAAATTACAGAAATGCCGGCTGAAATTCGAAAAACATCGAAAAACGGATGACATTTGTTGTAATAACAATAATAAAAAATTTTTTTTACATAGTTTCAGGTTCACTTTGTGGAGAAAGTTGATAGCTTCAATAAAAAAAAAAAAAAACGAGCCGATATCTTAAATCGTTTTTGAGTTATCGTGGCAAAACTAGTATAAAATGCTGGTTCGAGAAAAACGGGACGCACTATTGGAGTTTATTCTCTCCGCGGTTATTTTGTTCTCTGAAGCTCAGTTTTGGGAATTTTTCAGTTTGCTTTGCGCCAAAATATTCGGAAGAGATTGCAGTAACAGAATATACAAAAAAACGAAATTTTTAAAAAAATTTCGATGCCTACTCCCCTTAAACGGGATTAAGAATGCAGCGGACTCGGACGTGGTTCCAACTTCGATGTTGTTTCTTCACGAATCGAAGAATCTCGGAAATTTTGTTACAATGAATAAAATGGTTTTTTTCCGTATTCTTTGTTGCAGGGTCAAGAAAGCTACGAGGAGATCATATGGAATGGCACCGCGGGGACCCGAGTACCTGGCACTGCCGATCGCCGTAGCGTTCGTCGCGCTTCTGTTGCCGAGTGTCCTCGCGAGCGGTCTTTGCCCGCCGCGTTGCCACTGCGAGGACGAGTATCTGCGAGCTTCTTGTTCCTACGCGGGTTTCGATCTCGTGCCGATCCAGCTGAATCCGGAGATCCGCCATCTCGATCTGTCGGGCAATCGTGTCGCGAGCGTTCACCTGACATTCTGCTTCTACGACAGTCTCGAGAGCCTCGACATAAGTTCGAACTTGATACACACGCTGGGCAAGGAGAACTTCGAGCTGCAGCGGCGGCTCGTTAGTCTGAACGTGAGCAACAACGCGATAAGGAACGTGTCGAAGAGCGCGCTGAAGGGTCTCGGCTCGTTGCGCGAGTTGGATCTCAGCAACAACAACATAACCGATCTGGACGAGGAGGCGTTTCGCGAGACGAGCGAATTGGAATACCTCAATCTCAGCGGCAACTCGATAACGAGCCTGCCGGACGGCCTGCTCGCCAGTCTCCACGACATCCGCACCCTCGTGCTGCGACGAAACAGTCTCCTCGAGATGCCCTCGCGGAATCTCGTTCTCGCGCCGAGCCTCGAGACGCTCGATCTCGCGGACAATCTCGTGCAAGAGCTGACCGTCGACTCGTTGCCGACGCTGAGCTCGCTGGTGTCGTTGAATCTCGCGAACAACGTCATAAGGAACATCGAGGACGGGGCGTTCGAGCGCGTGACCGGCCTCGTCTATCTGAATCTCGAGGGCAACAATCTAACGTCGGTGCCGACCGAGCCGCTGTCGCGCCTGAGCGTCCTCGGCACACTGAGCCTCGGTAGGAACCCCCTCGACGAGCTCGAGACCCTCGCCTTTCGGAATCTCTTCGACCTGAAGAGTCTCGATCTCCGCGAGTGCACGATAAGGCGAATCAATTCGCGCGCCTTCGCCGAAAATATGAATCTCGAGCGCATATCGCTCGACGGCAATCACGACTTGACCGAGCTGCCGGCAAGGATACTCTACGGTGCGCGTTACCTACGTTACGTGTCGTTGCGCAGGTGCAGCCTGTCGAGCCTGCAGCCGACCCACTTCCCCGTCGACGGTCTGTCGGTTCTGCGTCTCGGCGGCAATCCGATAATTTGCAATTGTTCCGTTCACTGGCTGTGGAACGTGATACACGCGGAGGAGAGTCGCAACGTGACGAGGCTCGAGCTCGACAGCAAGGACATATTGTGCGCGGACGAGGAGTACGCGGGCAAGCCGCTGATGGCGCTGTCGGAGAGTTCGCTGCGTTGCCGCTTGAGCCCTCTGTACCTCGCGCTATCGGCGGCCGGTTGTCTCGTCGCGACCGCGGCGATACTCGCGCTGATCGTTTACGTGACGCGCGCGAAGAGGAGGAAAAGACCGGCGTACGCGCCGCCGAACAGGCCGGAGCTGCTCGTCTACGTCGGCCGCACGAGCGACGAGCCCGACAAGAATCTCGAGTCCTACAGTCGACGCTTGATAGCCCGAAACGAGGAAGTCCTCTACGATCTGCCGCGCGGCAAGCCGCCGCAATCGTCGCCGCATCGTTACGACAACGCGTTGCCGGCGCCGCCGAGTTTCTACGAGAGCGCGCGATATCCGCGGGCGAACGGGCGCGAGGCTTACTCGTGCGGTTCGAGAACGGACGACATGTACGAGCAGCAACAGCAGCAGCAACGCGTTAACAACACCGACGTCGGTGTCTACGCGGTCGCCGACGTGACCTCGCTCAGAGAAGCGCCGCCGGAAGTCCTTTCGCTGTACAGAATTCAGAGCCCGAAACCAGCGCCGCGCGCGCGCGCGCAACAACAGAGATTAACTTCGGCCGACGATTACGATTACGACTACGAGTACGAGTGCGATTACGAGTACGAGCGGCCGACGCTGCCGGAAAAGCCTCACGTCGTCTTCGTTTGAGGATAACGAACGGACACACGAAGGACCGTTCAGCGTTATTTTTGTCGCCGATCGCCTCGAGGCCGCCGAAGCGACTCACGGCCCGTTGGATAACCGCGACGAGCTGATTACGACCCCCCCTCGCCCTCTTCCCCGTTTCTTCAGGTGTGTGCCTTAAAGCTTTGAGCGATATCGAAAGCGAAATCTCGACTGCAAGCTTTTGTTCCGGGACATTGGAATGTAATATGCCCGACGGCCGCGGATCGAACCCCAATCCCCCCCCCCCCCCCCCCCCCCCCCCCCTCCAGTCCTCTGACGGCCTTGGTGATTTTCTTCGAGGATTCGAGAACTCCCCGCAGCAAACACGAAGTGCATCAGCCGGAATCAGCGAACTATCAAAGCAGAAGAGGCGGCCGGGACGAGCTCTCGAACTTGCCCGCAAACTTCGGAGAATCCACCCCCGCTCCCAATTGCCCTGGGGAAGGGGGGAGGGGAGGAGAATACGTGCGAATATCCCACAAGCGCATTGAACTAGCCCCACGGTATTTCCGCCACGGGCATTGTTATCGTGCTCGGGCGTTCCGCAAGCGCCACGTGAATAATGAAGAAAATGCCCTCTTACACTTGTTACCCAGTGCCAATGAATTATTATTACGTACAACGTATTATTAACGAAGAATAAAAAAATTAGAGAAAAATGAAGGAAAGAATGGAAAAAAAGAAAAAAAACTTGCACAAATGTTGCGCCGATCGAAACTTCGAATTTAATGATGAACACTTGATGCGGGTACGAATAGCGAGTCTTTGCAGTACAAGGACACTTATTATTATTGCTATTATTATTATTATTATTATTATTAATTCGTTAAGTGTAATAAGCAAAAACGTATGCGCGAATGTGAGTATAAGAGTCTTCCGAATTATACTTAACGCCGTGACCATATTGATCATGTTGGACCAGCTGGTTTTTACGGGAATCTACGAATTATACAGTAATGCACACTAATCAAATAGCGGCGAAGCCCGGGAGAAGACGAGCCGGAGATAGTCGTCTCGTTAGGGAAAAGCCAGCGCGGCTGCTTCACGTTTTTGTTCGACTCTTCCAATCAGTGTGACGCGAACGAGATTTTTCTTTGCGTTTCGTTTTGTTCTTCGTCCTTTTTTCGTTCTCTTTCGAGCGCGTCACTCGGGCCTCGCGCCACGGGGGAGTCCTATAAAACAAAAACAATTTAAAAGAGCGTCACGGGAGGGAAAAAAAGGAGTTGGCTCCTCGCACTCAGCGGCGGGACGGGCGAAGCATCGGTTGTCCAATGTCGTTGCCGAAACGACGGAGGGGGGCGAGGCGCTGGTTTGGGCGATAAAAAAAAAACGGAAACAAAGTGCCGCGTCTCGTCGCGTGAAAATCTCGCATTTCGAACGAACGACCCGGAACGCTCGCGATTCCGGAAGCCAGAGATGGAGGCGAACGAGAGCGAGTGCCCGGAACGGCTTTTGGGAAACAGAGCGAAACGCGGCGGTAACGAAGAGACGCGGAGCCGAACATTCGGGATCGAAGAACACGAAAGACACCCCGTGCAGTCTCATCCACGAAGAAAAAAAAACACCCCCCCAACAAAGCATCAGGGACACTCTGCCCTCTCGTACACGAAAAGATATTCGGCGATGGGAGCGATTCTCTCCGCGTTGTTTCTCGCGCCATCGACCAAATCCCGTGACGCCTCGAAACGCAAGCAATAATAAATAAGAATTTCTACTCGTCATAGAAACGACACGACGCCAATAACACAGAAGCGATACAATTAATTATCGTGTTCGTAAAAAAAAAAAATGAAAAACAATTATACATTAACCACGGAATTTATATACACGAAGAAATAACACGCGATAAACATTGTACACACTAATTACCTATTGTACACATATATTTATTTATTAATTTATGCGATGTTACGTTTGGAACGAGAATGTTACGTTTTGAATGTGGATTATACCGGTGGGCGAGAAGGAGGACGAAATAAAAAGCAAATATGTATGTTTTCGAATAATGCCGAGAGTCTCGAGCGTCGCCTAAGAATCTCTCGCGAGAGGTCTCCTCCGCGTGTTTCGTCGACGGCGCGATCGCGCGCGCATTAGTTTATTGGAAAGAAACAGTATTGCGTACGAGAGCGGAGAATCGATGCGAAGATTCTGAAGGATGAAAAAAGCTCGAAGAAACAAAGAAAGCGCGAAGGGCGACGAGTAGCCGAACTGCAGTAAAACGCGGCGAACCGACAACCCTTCTCGTCTGCGTGGGTGGGAGTCACCGAGAGCTCTTAAATTTTTCATTTCTCAGGCGTGTAAACCCCTGGGCCGAGTTCGTCCGGGTTTCTGAGCTCGGGATTCTTCGGTGGCACTTTGCCCGGCTAGTTAGTCATGGTTCTTAGTCATGCTACGTGCATCTTCTGTTGGGCGAAGGGGCGGGGAGGGGGGGGGGGGGGGGGGGCGGGCACGCCCGCGGAAGAAGAGAAGGAAGAGAATCGCTAAAAGAAGAAGCAGAAGACGAGAGCCAGGGGAAAAGCGAGGTGGAGAATCGCCGTGGGCTGCACAAAACCTCCTTTTCCGAGACTCACATTTCTCGTGCACGCACTTTATCTCTTCCCTCTCTCTACACTGTGTTTACCCATTCCGTGTACGCTCCTCGTGTACGTCTCTCTTGCTTGTGCGTTTCGCCTCGACTTTTTTTTTTTTTTTTTTTTTTTTACTATCTATTTAATACGTATCTAACGTACCGCCGGTTGGTCGCTATTTTTGTATACAACCCATACACGTCCCCTCCCCCCCTCCCTCGGTGCGTGTGTATATCCGCGCGTCGCATAACTTCGTACGATTCTCGCGAGATATGTGCCGAGACGACGACGGCGACAACGAGGAGAGCGAAGCGAGTCGAAAGGAAACAGAGAGAAGGAGCCCATGTGCGCTGGAAATACATATGTTTCACTGAATGTATCTGTCTTGTCCGAATATCTTGTCTGTATTCGTCTTCGTACTCGATAGACCCATCCGCTGTATTATCCACACGTTGCGCCCCAACTAGAGATGCGAACGGCAATTCTACCGTATGTTTACCGTAAAAAGTTCATTTACAACGAATTCTTGAAGAATAAATTCATTTAAAAAAAAAATGTATGACCGGTAATTTTGCAACACAAAAGTTATGGAAAAAAAAAAAATTTACGGTAAAACACGGTATTTTCTCGGTGATTTACCCAAAATTGAAAAAAACCGGTATTTTTGCATCTCTAATCCTAACCCCTTCCGTTATATATATATTTATAGCTATGTACATATGTATACCGTATCGCACTCCTAAACACCCCTCTGTATGCGCTGTGTCGCTTGTATTGTGCGTTCTCGTTGCTCATTCGATACAAAGAGTCGAAGAAAAAAAAAATCTGTCGAGATACGTTTTTTCGTTCCTCTTCAATCCTCTAATAGCTTTCGGTCGAATCTCCAAGTGAGTCACGATTGGGACCAACCGCTGATTGGACGACGCTCCCCCCTTCGTGTTCTCTTTAATCTGGATTTTTTTGGTTTTTTCGATTTTTTTTTCGTTCCCTCGGTTTTACTTATCGATCTGCGGTTATCATTTTGTCACCGAGAGCAAACATCGCCCGCATTATATATACACAGCCTTGCCTATAAAAGTCCTCTCGCCTGCCATGACGCGCGCTAACGACCTTGAAACAGGCTCAGTCATTGTCCATTAGTATAGCGATTGAGAAACACGAACGCGAATAACCCCAATCGGAATCGCGTAAATCGTGCTTCGCACGCTGTAACGAGGAGAAAATCTCGTATACACTCAAAGTCGCGAGGTAGTTTCCGATGAAAATAATTTTTTTTCTTTCCATCATTTTTGTAACGTTTCTCGTTCATTGTATCGAAGGAAAAGAGCATTCGATCGTCGGTGTCGCGCCTGTCGTGCGGCGTGTCGAGGCTGTCGTTGCACGAAGAAATCCCCCCGGCCAGATATTTTAAGTAATCCAATAATGAATTTCGTACATTGCTAATAAAAACAAAATAACAAAAAAACAAAAGAATGTTCAAACTTGTAATAAAATTATATTGTATATTGAGTAATCGAGACGTGTCTCTGTGTGTTATATGTGCCCTCGAGTTTTCCCTACTCTCACACCAACATTGTTTCGTTCGCTTCAATCCCTTTATATCCTCATGTGCTTCACCGTTATGTTGATGTTCGATGTATATATATGAAATAATTTAATATATTATGAATTAATAAATATAGGATAATTTAGAGTTGAAGATGGGGGGAAATTAGTTAATAATAGTCGTAGCAGCGGAGAAGAATTCTCGTAATATAGACGGAAAGAACGCGAGCGCCATTGGCGCGCGAGCTCTGCAAAATCCTGGTATATATATCTGTAATATATATATATCTATATATATTTTTTTTATCGTTTTCCCGAAAATAGCAACGTGTATTACAACCCATTTCGTCGCGTATGAAACGCTTCTCGAGGCGAATCAATTCTCTCGATCTGCGAGGGGTAAAATTCGCTAAGTATACATTTCGGCCGAGTGGGTTGACAATCGCGTTCCGGGATCTCGGGGAGAAAAGTAGATTCGTAAAATCTGAAAGTGCCCCGGATACACGTAATACAATCGGGGTGAAG
This sequence comes from Ischnus inquisitorius, assembly GCA_963924025.1. Lineage (NCBI taxonomy): Eukaryota > Metazoa > Arthropoda > Insecta > Hymenoptera > Ichneumonidae > Ischnus > Ischnus inquisitorius. The sequence continues at coordinate 4,176,087 of OZ001249.1, forward strand.
AGGGACGTCAAAGGCGAGCAGATAAAGTACGTCCTCCGCGGTAGATAGCCAAGTTTTCCGCGGAGGGATCTCGTCGTGAAGGACCTCGGAGCGATAATCCTCTCGAGAGCGTGGGCGAGGGAAAACAACGGCGACAATAGATGAGAGTCGGGGGCAAAGGAAATGCTGCGGGAGGTTGGTGAGCGCCGATGGGACGAGAGATAGGCCACTGGTAAACCCGCTTCCATAAGCCCGAGGAGAGCGGAGGGAGCGCGCCGGTGATTCCCACTTCTCGTTTCGCCGGTTAACGAAGACCTTTCTTCGGGAAACAAACTCTCGCGAATATTTCGTCAACTTCCCTCATTCGAAGTTTCGCCGAACTACATATTTCGTACAACGAATCGTCGAGAAAGATTCGACGAGTTTATATTTTTCGTTCGGATGAGGAAGGAGACGGACAGGTGTTAATATTCAATTATCGTGTCGAAGTGTAAGTTTTCGTTACGGAAGAGAATCTCTTCGCGCCTCGGAGCTTTCTCTCGTTTGTTTGAACTAAAATAGTAGCTCATACTCCCCCCGCTCCAGCTCGAGCTCAATTCGGGCACATGCAACAACACCGCTCGGAGTTATAACTCGATTAACGCGGAGAAAAGCGAAGCGACATCCTGACCTTGCTTGCACGAGGAATTAAATCCGGAAACTCGAATGGTCGCAGCGGCGCGAGAACCTATATAAGAATGTCTTTTCGACGTTTCGAGCTCGCAGTCGAGCGCGAACTTGTGCTTTTGATTTTTCATTGTCTCGCGGTGTCCGAGCGAGAGAACGGAAGATACGAGATGAAAAGAGCGTGTATCATCGTCGTGTGCCTCGCCGTAATCAGTTGCACGCTGGCCCGCGAAACGACTAGTTTCGACGATCGGTTGGACGAAGATTCGAGCGATATTCTCGACGGTTCGAGAGCGCGCGGCCGATCGCCCGAGCCTCGGAAACTCAAGCCTTACAAAGACTTGTTTCTTCGTAAGTTTCAACGATTCGATAACGCGCATCGTCTTTGGTGAATCGAGCGATATCGAGTTTATAGATTAATCGACAAAATCCTCGGGACACGACATTGAACAATCGAAATATCTCTGCAACTTTCAGTCGAGAGGAAGTCCGGCTTCAGCACCGTTTATCTTAACCCTCTTCATGGCGTTGCGTGTAATTACTACTCGTTTTAAGGCGATGTGAAATACCCTCTTTGTGTCTCTACTCGTGCTCGGTCGGTAACTCAAACTGTAACGCTTTTTTTTCCAGGGTGCGTGAACTTTACCGTCGAACTGTTTCCTATAAAGGCTAAGTTTCACGCACCCTGAGAAAAACAACATTACAGTTTTTATTACCGACTGTGGCATTTCACCTCGCCTTAAGGGGACGAGGGAGGTTTGCTCGATCGAAAAATCAGTCGATTTAAATTCATTGTGGCTTGAACAAAATTTAAACCGATGCCCTTGCGCCGAGCATGGATCCGAACATTACTTAATGTGGAGTGAAATATCCCGGTCGGTAACGAAGACTTTTATAAACTTCCTTCAATGCCGCGAATTTTTTAAAGAAAAAAACGTAATTCGCGCCGACTGCTCACGGGGATTTCGCGTTCGGCTCGAATTTTCTTTTTTCTCAAAAAAAAAGGAGACCATTTATTTTTCGAATCTCCGTTGTTCCCTTAAATCATATCGCAACCAAATGCTAATCGCGGGCTAATTAGCGGAAAGAAATCTTCGCGCAAACGGGGACACAAAGAGAAAGATCTCGTCGAAGCGGAGATCTCGAAAAAACGTGATAATGATTATTCGCAGTTGTCGGAGGCCTTCAGAGTCTGGTCAGCTTCGTCGTGATAAAGATAAAAATCGTTCTCGTGACCTTGACGGTTGTCGGCGCTGTCGTTTTGGCGGCCAAGTTCTTCGGATTCTTCAAGTACTCGGGTTACATCTACAAAAACGATTATCCGCCGATCGGCCCGCCGCACGACTTTACCGGATATTCCGCACCGTTTCCGCCGCAATCGCCGCCGCCCTACGAGCACGACACTTATGGCAACGATTGGTCATCCCTTCCGGAGCTTTACGCGAGATCTGCGAACGAACGCCACGAAACGACGGGAGAATCACAACTTTTCAAAAGGTTTACATTTGTGCAATAACGTATTTAATCAACTGATCGCTTCTGATAAAAAAAAAACAAAAGAAACAAAAAAAATCTCCTCTTGTATATAAGTCGCTGAAATCACATATATAAATGCCGTTAATTTACAATAGCACATTCGACAATTTCAGCGTTAATGTAACGGAAATTATGTACTCCTTCATGAACGTCAACAGAGACGATTGCCGAGCTCGAATCGTCTGTGAAATCGAATTTATGTTAATGAGGTCGCCGCTATTTGATTATTTAACGAGGTTCGTATAATTCATGTTTCACGTTTGATCGTTTTTTAGTTTTTCCTAGTTAGATGTTTTTTTTCGGCAGAAACGGAATTACGAGACTTCGATTATCCGAAAGTCGGCCCGAAGACTGCAGAGCGTACTACGCCAAGTGCGTCGTGGCATCGGCCGAAAAGCACACGCGTAGACGATAAAGACTGCGAAATAAATTATGATTTTCTAAAAATCGAGTACTCTTCCATTGTTTCCCAAACGCCAGGCTCCTGCTTCATTACAGATTCTCCGTCGAGGAGTATCAATCGTCAGAGCGGGTCGAATCACAAGTAGAGTTCGAAATCGACTCGCGCGGCACTGTAAAATTGTCCCTGCTGACCTGTTCTCCGCACCCATGCGCCACTCTTGAAATATCCCTCCTTCGCCCACGCTTGCATCTGTTCGGTCGTGTGCGGACCGTTCACTTCGGCGTCTGCGTTTTGCGACCACTTCAGCTCCCACGTTACCGTCTCCTCCTCTTCCGCTTCCGTGCTTTTGGTTTCCTCAATTTTCGCCGTCACGGCGCCCACCGCGGCCTCCGGCTCGACGAGCTTCGCTTTTTCTTTCACGTCGAAATCGTCCGCGTACATGTCGAGCTCGACGTCCTTTTTTTCTCCCTTCTCCACCTGAACGTGGCAACGATTTAAAAAACGTTGAACAGACTTTTCGTTCACGTCGCTCGCCGGAAGGCGGTTTTAAAGAACGTAAAATTGGGTGAAAAAAAAAACGAGAGATCGACGATTACCTTTTTCTTTATGCAGTCGTAGTTTTCCTGGTAAATATCCATATTACCGGTTCGCGTGAGTACTTCGTTGGCAAGCTCGGTCAGTTTGAATATCTTTTCGGAATTTTCGTTCGTGTCCACGGCGTCGCTGCCTTCCTTCTTCTTTTTCCATCTTTCCGCCGTGGTCATTCGTTTCTTGCCCTTGCCTAGCCTGCACAATGCCTTCGATACGGTCTCTCCGGGCTGGAGATATTCTAGAATTTGTTTGTACAATGGAACCGGATCGAAGAGGATGTCGGGCTCGTCGTCGCTGTCGCTCTCCGCGAGACCTTTCGTTTCGTCGTTCGACGCACCGGGCTTGTTACCGGCCGTCGGTTTAACCTGCGAAAAATGGGCCACAAAGTTTCCGGTGATTATTATCGCGAACACTCGATTTCTCCGATATTACGACTTTTTACTATTCCAAGACGTATCATTAACATTCGAATTTGCAAAAGCTTTTTTCCTCTCGATAAATAAATGAACAAATTGCGAAAATTTGTGGATTTTGATTTTCATTACCTTGAAAAATCGACTTGTATTCTATTATGTAACATAATTGAGAAATTCCTCAAACAAATATTAATAACAATCAAAACGACGATACATAAACAAAACAAAATAATAAATAGTTAATAAATAATAACTAATAGTTGATAAATATCACAAATAATGATAATTACATTGAATGATTGCACATTATGAAATTCTAATATTATGCAATAAAAAAATTATACATTATATTTTTACTGTTTTTAACATACGGTAATTTTTCATCACATTTGTATTAAATCATATTTTTAGAAATTCCTTTTTATTACGGATCGGAGAACACGGAATGGATGAAAAACATTTCTCGAACGAACCTGAACCCAATTAATGTTGTCGAGCCAATTGTCTCGGATTTCTTTTTCCTTGTTCCAAAGATAATGTCCATCCTTGTCGAAATGGCCCTCTTCCAGTTCTTCCTTCATGTTGAAAGCGGTAAATCCCGTGCTGGCTTCGCCCGTCGGTTCGTCATCGTCGACGCCTGAATGTGACGTGGAATATTGTTTAAAAAAACAAACGAGTTGGAAAATGGATTGTGCGGCGAGCGAAAGCACTGGGCGATGTAAAGTCCACGACGTACCTTCGAAGTCCTCCTCGTTCATAACATTGTATCTGTCTTCGTTGACCTCCGCGTCTTCTTCGTCCGAATCAAGAGAGTTTTGAATGACGTCCGCTTTTGGCTGTGGCTTCCAGTTCGTCTTGTCCTCGAGATATTCGTCCAATTTGCGCTTCGACATGTTCGCCAAAACGTTTGTTCACCGACGTAGCCAGAGTGAACTGATCGTCTCTAACCTCAACGCAATGTTTACGTTGACTGCGTGTTCAAAGAAATTGCATTACTCTTTCGCGCGATCGGTCATCGATCGATTGGTTCGAGGATGAATCGTGCTTATCGACTATCGCGACAATGCACCGCTCGGTGTCTCGTGCGAACGGAAAACAACAAAGTAAACACGAAGTTTTCGAGTTTCGTGATCTCGTGAAGCATGAAATGAACGCGATTGGGGCGCGCCTGCATTGGCGGCATGCGAGCCAAAAATCGTTTGGCGATTGAAAATGATAATAGGCGCTTTCGAGTCGCCCGTTGAGACTACACTACCCTGACAGAACGGACCAATTGTAGGGCCGGAACAAGTGACAGTATTTGAACGTGCGACTGGAAAACCGCGAGTAATTCAAGAGCACTTCAAACGGCGTTCGATCGAAGCGGAACCGTTCGGGTGGTTCCGATTATTATAATAATTTAATTAATCACTCGTTAAAATAATCTCATGACCCGCGGTAAGTCGAAGACAATTGACGACGAATTCGCTATACCGGTGTTGGGAGATCTGCTTCCCTATTGGCTGACTGACTCGACCGGTCGCGGACGCGGCTGACGTCGCCAAGTACGCTCGCAGCGCCAGTCACGTCGATACCAGATACTATATTCGTGTACGAGAACGCAGATGATTTTTCCGAAGAGCCGAGCTCATCCCCAGCATCGCTGACGGGGCGGCAACTTGTTATTTATTTATCTGCCCGAAGATGTCGAGACCCGGTACGCGGCTCGATGCTAAAAAAGTCGTAAGTCAATGAAGAATGAAAAACCCGCAATCGCAATAAATCCCGTATCTTCCGAAACATCGTAAAACAAGCTTTACTCGTGAATCTCGATGATTTTCTAACCAAGTCCGATCTGTCACTTCGGATTTTTTTCAGAACTCGGAATTATTCACGCTCACTTACGGCGCGCTGGTGGCTCAATTGCTCAAAGATTACGAGAACGTCGACGACGTTAACAAGCAATTGGAGCGAATGGGTTACAACATGGGGGTTCGTCTCATAGAAGACTTTCTCGCGAGAACGGGATCCGGAAGATGCTACGACTTCAGGGACACGGCCGAAAAGATACAGACGGGTTTCAAGATATTTTTGGGCATAACGCCCACGATAACGAATTGGAGCGCCGCCGGCGACGAATTCTCGTTGTGCTTCGAGGCGAACCCTCTGACGGAGTTCGTCGAACTGCCCGATCATTGTTTGAATCTCAAATACTGCAACGTACTGACGGGAGTTCTCAGAGGCGCCTGCGAAATGGTACAGATGGAAATTTCTTCTTGGTTCGTGCAGGATCAGCTGAAAAACGACAGTGTTACCGAGCTTCGGGTAAAATTCATCAAAAGGTTAGAAGACGCCATACCCGCGGGAGAAGATTAAAATTTAAAAAAAATTGTCATCCACGACGCTGTGAGCTACATTTTGCGTATCTCAAGAATAGATGTAATAAGATGTAAATATACCGATTATCCGTAAAGAGACAGAATAGTTATTCTAATCACTGGGTTTTTTTTCTTCATACAAGTCTTAATTCCACACTGTTATGATCGTGACATTGTTTATTATAAGAAAAAAAATCAATAAAGTTAGTCCATTGGGAAACTTTTTTTTGTTTTTTTTTATTCACGGAATTCAGAAAATATAAGTCGCACGCGGTTATGAAGTTTTCATGACATTCTTCTTTATTGTAAAAAACGCAAAATTAATTTACCGGGATTGGCGATTTTTTTTGTTTTTTTTTAATGTACAAAATATAAGTCTCGCGCTGCTATGGACTTGTTCTCGTGACATCTTTCATTGTGAATAAAAAATCAATAAAGCTATTTGAACAGGAATGGCGATTTTTTGGTGTTTTTTTTTTGTTTCGAGTCTACAAATTAGCGTACAGCACGACGGGACAATGGTCGCTTCCGTAGACCTTGTCTCTTATGACGTTGTCGCAAATATTCTTCTTTATGCGCTCGGACACTATGTAATAATCCAGTCGCCTGTGTAAAAGCGAGAAATACACATGATACCAATGAATAATATAAACTTGCCGAGCTCGCGGCGAAAAAATTGATGCGCTTCTCTCACCATCCGATGTTTTTGCCTCTCGCGTTATTGAAGTACGACCAGAAGGTGTAAGCGCCAGTTTTTTCCGGATATAAATCTCTGAATGTGTCGACAAAGCCGGCCCCCAGAAAATCCGTCATTCCGTCGCGTTCTTCCTTGGTGAAACCAGCATTTTTTGTATTCGTTTTCGGATTCGTCAGATCTGTGAAAAGTTTTAAAAAATTAGAATTTCAGAAAGTTCTTTGTTATTATCGTAGTTTGTGCGTGAGTTATAAAACAAAGACCTATTTCGTGGTGCGCGACGTTCATATCGCCGCAGACGATAACGGGCTTCTGCTTATCTAATTTTTCAACGTGCACTTTGAACGCCTCGTTCCATTTGAGCCTTTTGGGCATCGTGACCAATTTTTGACCGGCGTTCGGCACATCTGGGAAAAAACAATTTCATACTCGTTATTACCCATTAACTTTCCTTGTCGATGCGATGAAAAATGTCGGGCAGCCAATGTATAATCGAAAATCGATTTTATTCTGCGCGATATTAGAGAACCAAAAATCGGTTCGGACGAAAACAACAATTCATCGTTGTTGAAGCATCGACGGTATTAAAATCGATTCCTAAATTAGTTATTACAAAAAATTCTGAAACAATTAATACGTATGTTAGAAAACAAATTATTTTCGTCTAAAAAAAAAGTTGACTTGCCAGATTGGATGAACGTTTTGTTTTTCATTAATTTGTTAATAACATTTTGGTATTGTTAGCGTGCGAAATAATTATTTTTGGCACTTTCCATACACTGATTTTTTTAAAAGTATGACTTGGCTTGACGGTTTTGTGCTTACAAACATTGATGAGAAAAAATTTCTCATATTCTGCGGTGATGCATCTGCCCTCATCGTTGCAGGCCGAATTCGTGAGTCCGTACTTGACATCGATTGGTTTTACCTTCGAGTACAAAGCCACGCCGCAGTAGCCAGGCTTCTTGCCTGAACATAAGAACAGATCGTAAATAAGCGATCGTCAATTTTATGGAGAAAAAAATGTATAAAAAATTTATAAAAAATTTACTTTCGAGAAAATATCTCTGGTAGCCCGGTATTTTGACCTCGACGGGAAGTTTGTCACTGTCGCATTTTGTCTCTTGCAATGCCACTATATCTGCGTCTTCCTTGCGAATGTACTCGATTCCACTTTTCTGAAAAACACAAATATCAAGAAATAATTTTTGAAAATATCAAAAATTTAAAAAAATTTCAAATTTCCAAATTTTTTTTACAAAAAAAAAATGTTGACAAAAAAAAGTCTAATAAATAAGAGAATTCAAAGATATTCGGTAAGAGTCCAAATTATTTGGGATGGTGCTGGAAAAGGTACCTTTATGATGGCCCTGATTCCGGAAACGTTCCACGTGGTGATTTTCAGATTGTACTTGTCACCGTTCGCGTTCAGCTTCTCGCATCCAAAATCCATGTCATCGAGATTCGTTTCGACTTTGTTCATCATCGGTTTCTTCGTATCGGTTTTTGGTTTTTTGGAGGCCGGCGCTTCGTCGTCGTCTTCCTCGTCTCTCTTTGTTTTTTTGGCCGCGCTTTTCGGAGCATCGTTGCTTTTGGAGCTCGTCGCGGACTTCGCGGAACCGGCCTGTGTCGATCACGAAAACGGCGCAAATTTCCTTAGTCAATCGTCGATCGACGATAACGATAAAAAGTTTTCTTTGTCGCGAACGACAATTTTGCGGGTTCTAACCTTGGCTGGACGTCCCCGTTTTGGCGGCATCGCGTAGTTTCGCAAAGACGTCGATGCAGCGCGGAAAATACGTATATTACAGTCCCGGAAAGGTTGACGATAATTCGTTCGATAAGCCGATGTACTTTTCGAAATGAACTTGTAATTTTTCAACGCGACTTTCAATAACGAATGCATGCAGTTACGCGCACCGGCACCGGTGATCCGCACGCCGTCTTACTGCGTGTGTTTCTCGGCGGTTTTTTTTTCTACATTTATGAATGGAATTGGCGGGCTCGTTGCCCGCGAACAGCAGCTGCAATTTCGAAGGAAACGGATCGATACGTTTCATCTCGTTATTGTCGACGAAACGACGTTCATCAATTGTCCTCTTTTTGTTTCGGCAATCTTACCGATGACCCAATGAAAAGCTGGAAAACTCGTTATAAAAAATGCCCAAGCAAAGAATTAAAGCATCAGTATGAGTGCGTTCTTTATTCATCTTTTCACCATATCGTCTCTTTATAGTCAATTGTGATAGAAAGAGACGGAATGATGAAAGAATCATTCTATTTATCACTGGCAACTTTCGCGATGAAAATCGGCCACATCTTTGATAAATCCTCGTAAGGTATTCTTTAAATAAGCACCCTATCTGCGATATTTCATGTGATCTACAATTTTTTTAAGCGCATGAAAATTCTCGCATATCGCAATCGCCAAGTTTTCCAACAAATCATTGATTGCGGCTCCCGAGAACGCGCGTGCGAAGGTCGACACTTGTGTCGAGCGCGGCTGAACTTAATTCGTTAGTTTTTTCAACACGGAAAAACGTTTCTTTTCTTCCGCTATCTCGCGGAGCGTATAAAACAGTAAAATCAAATTTCCATACACTCGACGGAAAAACTAAAATGCCGAAGGACTTCTTCGTACCGCAAGACACGCGGCGAAGTTCCGCTTTCCCTGATACAGCTATCGCCGAGTTATGCGTGTAACTTTGACCTTGAAGCGTCGCGCGCGCGGTCCGCCCAGTGTTGGACGGGCACGCCGTTGACGTCGCTACGTCATGGACAGCGCGAATGGGGGTTATAGTAGAAATTCAGGTCAAAGGTGAAAGTTTTTACTAAGTCGCGCGTTTCAAAATACCTGTTGAACATGTAAGCGTATCGCGGTGGCGAGAAAATTCTTCCCTGCTCAGTCCTCGACTTCGCGTACGGCCGCGTGGACGCGTTTTTTTTTTTTTTTTTCGCGCTACTTCGAACACAAATACAATGTCTGTCAACAAGTCGATCCTGACGATGCTCCGCAAGAGCAACGGAATGTCGTCGCTGTTGTGCGACAAATATGCGGTTTTGTGCGCGGAACAGCGAGCGCCGACGTCGCTGCACGGGAATCATCGTCACGGCGATGCGAAAAATTTTGGAACGAAAGTCGCGGCTAATCAGAAACCCGATTGGAACAGAGCCGTGTCGGAGGCCGAAAAAATCGTCGGCTATCCGACGTCCTTCTTGAGCTTGCGCTGGCTACTCAGCGACGAGATCGCCAACGTCGCTCTGCATCTGCGTAAACTCGTCGGTTCCAATCATCCTTTGCTCAAGACAGCCAAGTACGTTGCATTCTTTCTGTACATTTGACTCCATCACGAAGCTCGAGACAACCTTGAATTTTTTGCTAATGTTGCCAACGTTTTGCAGGAGCTTAATATACAACGGAAGAAACAACATGCAAGCGTGGGGCCTTATCGTACTATTAATTTCGAAGGCCGCCGGACATCTGAACGTCGACGATATGGAGGAGGACAAGGCTGCCGGAGTCTTACATAGGTATCGCAAAAGAAATTTCCAACGATTTCATAGTTTGACGATTTTGTGTTTATCGCCAAAAAGTCTATTGCGTCAAACTTTTTTTATTTTTCCAGATTGACGATTGTGTCAAGTTTTTTTGCTCTGACTTTTTTATTTTTATTTTTTATTCATTTATTAACTTATTTGTTTAATTGTTTATTAATCTATTCATTTATTGAACTTTTACAGTAAATAAATTTCATTGCAAATTTTTTACAAAAATAAAAATTTTTAAAAATGTGCGATTCTAAAAAGCATGTATTCACTTGGATGGTTTTATTTGACCGAATTTGCGTTAATTCTAAAAAAATATTTGTCCACAGTCAGCGGGCGTTGGCAGAGGTGACGGAGATGATAAGAACGAGCCATTTGGTTCACAAAGGCTTGGTCAACATTCAGCCGGGCGTGTATCCGGAAGCCTCGGAGCTGAACGACATGACGTTCGGCAACAAAATTGCCCTCCTCAGCGGGGATTATCTGCTCGGCAATAGCAGCGCTGAGTTGGCTAGTTTGAGGAATCAAGACGTAAGAATCTTGCGCCGAGGAATTTCATCTTGTCTCGACTTCCCATTCAAAGATTTTGTAAATTCGATCATTCCGCAGGTCGTAGAACTGATGTCGAGCGCCGTTCGGGACTTGGCGGAGGCGGAATTCGTCGGTCGAAGGGACAGCCAAAACAATCCGTTGCCGTCGATACCGCCCGAGGATCGCACCGGATACGCGGTCAAGGAATGGACGCTCCAAAACGTTCTGAGCGCCGGTGCTTTGCTCGGAAAATCTTGCCAGGGCACCCTCAAACTCGCGGGACACAACGAGGAAATTCAAGAGCAGGGATACAAGTTCGGAAAACATTTGGCTCTAGCCTGGCAGGTGAATCCACATCGCAACGTTTGTGAAAACGTGCAATTGATTTTTTAAAATATTTTTCTACTCCAATAATTTTGTTCAATGTTCCAACCAAATTTTCAATTTTTCATATATTTCTACAAATGTTATTCAATTATTTTGAAAACTGTTCGATTTTTTAAAGTTTTATTGTTTTACTATTTATCATTTCGTTGTTTTCTATATCTTGTTATTTTTTTGAATTATTTCCTCTGCTTTCAAATGTTATTGTCTTCTTTTTCATTGTTTAAATTAAAATTCATACGATAACAATAATTGGTTGAATTATCGCAGGCTTGCTTGGATCTCAGCCCGTTCATCAATAAAGATTCGACCACGCCATTCAATTTGTGCGCCGCTCCGGTAATGTTTCACATCGAGTACGATCCTTCGATTCTGACCGAGATAGACAAGGGTCTCGATTCCGTGCAAAACGTCGACTACGATACGGTAAAATTCCCTCCGTTCTCGAAACGATGGAAACAAGCGAGGCGCATCTTCCGCAAGATTGAAATTGACGAGAGAACATTTTATTCCAGGTCTTCGATATCATAATGAAAGGTCCGGGAGTCGAGCAAACGAAGCAGCTGCAGAAGGAACATTCGCAGAAAGCGATGGAGGTCTTGAGCGTATTTCAGGAGAGCGACGCGAGAACAGCACTTTCGAATATAATCGCGGCGATGGGAGATTTCTAGCAGAAGTTTCGCGGCGATAGGCTGATCTGAGTAGAAATGAAATGCCCGAGTCAGTTCGAACCATCCATCCTGTGTTAAGTTTGAATTCGTTGAATTTCCGATTATTACGTCGTATTTTTATTTTTACTTTTTCTTTTTTCCGGAGTAAGATAGAAGCGAGCAATATTTATTAGCGGGCATTCGAGGAGTCAGGGAAAGCAGAAAAGACGCATCCAACGGCGATGAACAAACGATTGTTCTGAATGATTGATTGACGAAGGGATTTGAGGAGAAAAAATGGCAGGGATTGTTTGAGCTTAACAATCGATACTTGTTAAAGTTTTATGAAATAGCGATACCGAAATATCGTGGCGACGTAACGCGACGATGTTTCGGATATCGACAGCTACCTGTTGATGCCAAAAATTATCAGCTCCTTTGTTGAAACATCATTTATATCATAATGAGGCGTTCATATCGATGGAAGAGTGTGAATGAAAAAACGGAGCTCGGAGCTTTCGTTTTTTTTCTTCTTGATATTCGAGAATATACACGAGCCTAAGACAACCACGAGTATTAGGGGAGTATTTGCAAAATATATACACGAACTAAGGTTGTTCGACGATCGACAATTTTATATTGTACCCTTAATTTAATACGATGTTACGATTGTTGATGTAATTTTAAAGAATGTACACGAAATTTATATTTATAGCGAATAAATTTTATATTGAATTTGAATTGATGCCGCATCAATTACCGATTATGCTGATGGAAAACAATTCGATGATCCTGGAAATTCCGGAAATATCCTTTATTTTTTATCTTTTATTTTCCTTTATTCTCTTGAAGTCTGTTTTTCTTGATACTTCTCTTACCTTCAAATGGTCAGCTTAAGTCTAGAATGCAGTAAAAAAAATCACAGCTTTTATCGTAAGAAATTATTTATTTGTATCTTGAATTCATCTGTTGAATATTACTTTTAAATGAGACTTTGTACAAACAGTGAAGGGTTCTTCTTGCAGTTTTGTACAAACAGGACTTGCACAGGATTTCAAATGATTGATATGTTATTTCTTCTTCTGATAAATATCTTTCTCGTATCCTACGACGTGACCGGCTCTATTGAATCGTCTCGGCCGATGAAAAAAAAATTTATAAAACGCTCGCGAATGGCGAGATTCTCCGTATCGTTCGCGGGAATCGCGTCGCGTTTCTTGTATATCTTACAATACCGACTTTGCCAGTCGTTTTATCATACTAGTAAAAAAAAAAAAAAAAGAAAATCAGTGTATTTTGCTACAACCGGCGCGAAGTTTCGTCTCCGCTTTCGCGTCGCCGAATAGTTCCTTCATTATATCGTCTTTCTTTCGAGCGTGAGACGGAAGTCCTCGATACAAGTTGTCCGATATCGTCGTTTGCGAGCGAATGGACGTATTTCCGACGCGATGCTTTTGATTCGAACCAAAATCGATGTTCTCGTTGTCGTCGATCGCTTTCATAGCGGCCAACAATTTTTGCTTGTTGTAATTGATCAACTTTCCGTCCGCCGACGATTCCTCGATGTCTTTTTTGGCGATACCGTTCGTTTCCGTTTCGAGATTTCGCGCCGATTGGCTCGTCGTCTCATCGACCGTTTTCTCCGTGGTCCTCGATTCTTTGGCGAATCTCTTCGGAGTCGCGATGTCGGGGTTTTTCTCTTTTTCGTCTATTCTTGGATCGTTAACTACGCCGTTTTGCTGCTCGTGCGGTATCTCGACTCTAGCATCGACGGACCGATCGCCGGCTTCGTTTCTTCTCCTCTCCGTGTCTTCCCGTTCGTGTTTCTCATTTTCATCGTCGAACGAGGCTTGTCTCGGATTCGTCGTATCGATGATATCATCGATATCGTTAAACTTACTCTCGAACAAAGACGCGTCGATCGAGCCGCTATCGTTCAAGGCTTTCAATTGACTTTCCGAGATCTCGCGCTCCTTTTTTATCTTCTCTTGCAGTTCGGTCCACGATTTCGTTATGGTCATGAGCCTGCGTTGACTGCTCTCGTATCTTTCGCTCGAAAAATCATCGAACGGATGATCCAACGATTTTTCCGACTGATCAGTCCTGGCTTTTCGCAGTCTTTCCATCTCCAAATCCGAGTCGGTAGCGTTGATGTCGAGCTTCAGAAAATCGTCCACCGACAGTCTCGATTGATCGCCGTCCGCGCCTGGAGATTCGCTTCGCAAAACAGCGCTGTAACTACTCTTTCTCGTCGCATTTTTCGTTTGCTTCTCGGACGCCGACTCGCTCTCGCTCGTGCTCGCCGAGCTCTTCTGTTTCGACTGCTTCGCGTCCGAAAATGTCGCGTTGCCGCCGATCAGTCTGTAATGCAGAATACGAAAAAATTTACGGGCTTTTGTCGGCGCAAATATAACGAATTTTTCACCGGACCGTTTGCAAAGCTGACGAATTAATTCTGTTTTATAAAAACCTGTTGTGCAGTTCTCGCGATTTGTTAGTCAACGAGGCCGACTCGTGTTCAAAGCTCGCGTCGTTTCTCGCGCCAGCTTCGTTGTCGCTCTCGCTGCTGGAGTAGCCGAACTCTCTCATCAATTGTTTCGGGAGTTTGTACGGGCCTTTGTCATTGGCGATCTCGAGATCGTCGACGATCCTCTTCGCGTCCTCGTCTTCGGACTCGCGCCCGTTCATCGCGGCGCGTTTGGCTCTGAGCTTCTCGAAGCTCGACAATTTCGCTAGACCGCTCGTCTCGCGCCTCGGCGCAGCTTCCTCGTCGTCGTCGGACTTCTCGTTGTCGTTCGCGAGCCCCGCCGAGCCGTTGCGACTGTAGGATTTTTGGAGTCTGAACTTTCGGACTTGCTGAAGACTGCTCATCGTTTCGGTGACCGCAGACGCTTCCACCGAATCGATCTTCAGATTTGGTATCGATCTGCCGTCGTTCGATTCGGTTCTGATCAGCTTAGGCTGAAAAATCGCAATTTTTTATCGAGGATAGAAAAAAAAAATTCGACAGAACGCTTCAGATTTTTTGCAATTAATCTCACCAAACTTCCGGTCTCGATGTCGTTTTGTTGTCCTCTGCACTTGCCGCCGGATTTCGGAGGGTTCGTCGATACGCTGAAAAAATTCGCTTGTACACTTCCCGCGATGGCGAAATCAATTCGATGTTCGTTCTTTTCAATACCTATTATTTCCTAGATTCATGAGAGATTGACTCGCCGCAGCTTTCCCTTTATTGCAGACCGGCAAACGTCCACTGTAGTACAGTCTCTTCTCGCGATTGTCGAGAAGATCCTCGAGGTTCTTCAATTTGTCCAGAGTCTCGTGCAGGTGCTTCTGCGTCTCTTTGTGCTTCGCTACTTCGACGTTCAGCTGATGCTTCAGGCTTTTGCTCTCAAGTGCTAGTTTTCTATTCAATGTCTGTTGGTGTTCGAGAAAAAATTAGATTTCTTGCAGTGCTCTTGCCGAGAGAAAGTTTAGGTAGTAAAATAAAATAAAGCAAACATCTCAGCTATTTTGGAATATTTTCATTAATGAAACGAACGTCCGGTGAAGCGGTTCGAGATACCTGAATAGTCTCTTGTTGCTGCTCGATCCTGAAGTTCAGGTCGGAAACTCGCATCTGCAATTTGTCTCTCTCCTCGAGGTGTCGATCTTTGCTCAACTGTATCAGATGCTTGTTCTGGGACTGCGAAACGAAAACGTGTTATTCCCATTCGCGAGCAACGAGCCTGACCTTGAATTGAATTTAGACCCGTAAAACAATCGTCACCTGCAGCGAGTGTATCTCGTTTTCCTTTTCCTTCAGAACGTCGCACGTGCGCTTGTGCTGGGTCCTCAGTTTCTTGTACTTCGTTTGCAACACTTTGAGTTCCTCGTGGTGCGAATTTATTATTCTCGGCAGTTCGGCGTTCGTTCCTTCATAACGCTTCAGCGCGGAATCCTGTCTCTTCTGGAGAGCTTTGAGCAGTCGATTTTCGTTGGCCAGTTCCTGTATCGAAAATTGCTTATCGATTCGAGCTCGAAAATTCTTTGATAAAAAACCAACGACGAGCCCACTTACGTTCAAATGATAATGCGCATCGGTCAGTTGATTCTGCAATTGCTTCACGCGCAACATTTTCGCGGACGTTACTCGTTGTCCGACGGTGCTTTTCTTCGTGGATCTTACGGGCTCGGAGAGCGCGTACAAACGCATGCTATTTCGGTACGGTCCTCCTGCGGAAAAATCGCAAAATCTCAATCGGACATCAACGAAACGACGATTAACTTCGGGCGCGAGTGAGATATCGATACGAACCGACTAGCGGATGCAATTGCTTGCGATTCGGCGCGAGACACGAGGAGCCTTTGCACAGGGAATTCTTAACATCTACGCGCGAACTTCTCGCGTCTACGTCCGGCTCTCTGTTCCTCGATAAACAATGAATGCGTTAGAGAAATCCGAGGCTCTTATCGTCGCGCTAACGTCGGTGCGACGAGACGTGAGACTGCATGCGTCTACTACAAAACTCACGCGCTCAATGACGCATGTCATACGTTTACCTAGTCGAACGTTTGTGCCCATCGGAGCACACTACTGGCAGCGTGGGCACCGCGCTTTGCATCTTACGAGCCTCACCCGTTTCCTTCACCGTTCGACAAACAACATCACCGCGACTCGATTTGTCGTGACGCGAAAATCACGAACGCTCTCGAAACGTCGTGCGGTTGTCAGAGAAAAATGAAAATGTTGAAACAGATTGCCGGTCGTGAGACTTCCATGATTGTTTCGTGAGCGGCTCGTAGCCATGGTTACGTCGAGCAATGACACACAAACACGCTGATCAATAGCTTTTGCCGAGCTCGTTTATTTCCAATCGGAAGGCTGCTTTATCCCCGATCGAAATCGCGGAAAAGGCGTCGAAACACACATATAAACGACAATGATTCGGGACTCTTTCCTTCCATTGGATGCAGCTTTGAAAGAGAGTCCAGAAATTCTTTTTTCTACGTTTCGATCCCGATCGAGATTTTTCTCAGAATTCTATTTGGGTCCTCTTTTTATAATTGATTTACATTAATTAATTATTTTATAGCCTCTATTTTACAATTTTTGAATATTTTGTTGACTTAAAAAAAAAGCCGCAGAGACTGCAAAGTGCAACATAAACTCTAATGTGAAACGACTGGCAAAAAAAAAAATTCTGAGATGGATCTCGATCGAGATGAAAACGCGAAGAAACTGAATAATCTCGAAGTCTTCCCAAAGCCGGAGCCATGAAAAAGAATTGGCCACCGCTTCATCGTAACAGTTTTTTCTTTTTGTGCGTAATATGCGAATGCCGAATATTCACTGTATTTTTCTTTTGTTACGAATTTCCTGTTACTCTGCACAGACACTGGATTCATTGCGAAGACGCCAGCATCTTTCGTATACGCTTCAAGGTTTCTTTTACCTCGCTTTTTTTTTTGGTTTTGTACATTAGCGGAAGTGTTCGTCACGGAATACTGTACAATCGCGTCACGCTGTCCGCGCTCGTCGCTAACATTATTTACAACATTGCTCTAAGGACGTCCGTATTTTTGACCATTCTCTAGGACGACGACTTCCGGTCCGAAGGTCTATTTCCGTGAACTCTTGTCGAGTCCCATGTGCTGAGCTTCCCACAATTTGTTGTACATGGACTGAGGCTTCGCCACGAGCTCCTCGTGGGTTCCTCGGTCGACCAACTGTCCATTGTCCAAGACTAGAATCTCGTCGGCGTCCATGACCGTCGATAGTCGATGGGCTATCACGATCGAAGTTCGGCCGGTTGTGGCTCTGCGCAGAGCTTCCAAGATGTTCTGTGTTACATGACAAATAATATTATCGTTAATACATTTTTAGAAATTTATTTATTTGTTTATACTAATAATAAATAAATGTATAAATAAAATGAAAAGTCAAATAAGAAATAAATAAATAAAGTCAGCGATGAAAGAATCGTCACTCACGTGTTCGGTGATGGAATCCAACGCCGAAGTTGCCTCGTCGAATATTAGGATGGGACTGTTCTTCAATATCGCTCGCGCGATCGCGACTCGCTGCTTTTCACCACCACTGAGTTTCAATCCGCGCTCGCCGACCGGGGTCTCGTAACCCTTCGGCCACTTCAATATCGAATCATGCAAATTCGCCATCTTCGCGGCCTCGAACACGTCCTTGTCGCTCTTCGCCAGATTTCCGTAGTGAAGATTGTGGTAAATCGTATCGTGAAAGAGCACCGAATCCTGTGGAATTTAATAAATACATAATTTACTTTTATGTAGTTAAGAGAGTATTCTTCCAAGCTAAAAGCGAGATTCCAAGGAAAATGCAAATATTCACGGATAAAACAAAAATCAGTCATGCAGAAGGTCCGGAGAAGATTGATTTCGCATAAAAATAGCGCCAAAAAGATATCAACAAATTAGTTAGAAAAGCATTATTGAACGATTGATTTTTTTTCCGATTTTTATCCCATTGGAAGGTCTTCAAAATACTCTCCGAATCTCGCTTTTGGTCGGGAACGATAGTTTCCTTAGATGACCGCAGTAAGACGGTTCGAAAGTTTAGAACATTTTTTATTTTACCTGCGGCACTATCGCTATGGATTGTCTGAGATCGTCGAGATCTACGTCTCTGATATTTTGTCCGTTGATGAGAATATCGCCGCTCTGCGGCTCGAAGAATCGGTACAGCAATCTGACAATCGTTGTTTTGCTGCCTCGCGCGAATGAACAATGATTGAATTGAATAACAGCGATGAATGGAAAAGTAAGTGAAAAACAAAATTGAACTGAGCTCAAACTTACCCGGAGCCCGAACCTCCGACAATCGCGACCTTCTTTCCGCTCGGAATCGTGAAATTCATGTCGTTGAGAATTGCCTTTCCTGGGATATATTGAAAGTTTACGTTATCGAAGGCGATGTCAGAAGTGGCCGGCGATACGATGAAACGCACGGCGTTATCTCTGTTCTGTTCGGATAAATGAAATTTGTTACTCATTGTTTCAACGAGCTAATCGTCGAAATTCGTTATCGCAGCTCGGCATAATCGATACCTTTATCGTCGGGTCTTTGGCCATTAGCGTGAACATTGTTTGCATGTCTATCAAGGCTTGTCGAACCTCTCTGTAGACGGAGCCGAGGAATCCGAGAGGTACGGATAGTTGAAACAGCAGCGCATTCACCATCACCAAATCGCCGACGGTCATAGTTCCTGCGGGCAAAGCAAAACGATTTCTTTCTTCTGGCCACAAAATTGCGTCTCGTGAGAAAGAAAACTGATAAGACTTCGGCTCACCATCGACGATGTTTCTCGCAGCCAGAACCATTATCAAGCTCAACGCACCACTGAAGATCGCGTATTGACCGAAATTCAGCATGGCCAAACTCGTGCTGGTTTTCAGGGAGGCGGCCTCGTATTTCTTAAGCGACTCGTCGTATCGCTCGGCTTCGAATCTTTCGTTGTTGAAGTACTGAGTCAAATTTTCATTTTCATCTGATTATTTTTTTTTTATATGGGGACGAGATACTCGGTGCAATGCTTAAGTTAGGATTCAACGTACCTTCACAGTTTCGTAGTTGATCAACGAATCGACAGCCTTATTTCCCGCTTCGTTCTCGGCCCGATTCATGTACACGCGAAACTTCGTTCGCCATTGAGTAACGGCGAGCGTGAATGCCGTATAAACGCCGACGCATCCCAACGCGACGCCCGCGTACTCGGGCCCGCAATTTATCCCCAGTATCGCGCTGACCAGCGCCAATTCGAAGACGGTGGGCACGATGTTGAAGACCATCGCCGAGAGAACGAAGTTGATGCCGCGGCTTCCTCGATCGATCATCTGCCATTCGGAAAGTTCGCGTGAAGGAAAATCCGTATTTTTCGAAATGTCTCAAGACGGTGTCGGGTGAAAAGTCGGCAAAAAGTCCAAAAACATTACCTCACCTTAGAGAGTCCACCGGTCTGCCGGCCGAGATGAAAGGCGAGATCGAGATTGTGCAAGTGCAGAAACACGTTCTTCGCGATCCTTCGTATCGAGTGCTGAGCGACTTTGGCAAACACGGCGTTTCGGAGCTCGTTCAGACCCGCCGCACCGGCTCGGGCTATGCCATCTGCGTGGGTGAAATACAACAGAACGATTCAGTTGAGTTATTTACCGATTGCTTCGCCCTTTCCCGTGAATATGTTTATCAACTACATTTGGGTTTTCCTCACATCCCAGAAGTATCGACGTCGCCGCCGCGGTGACGGCTTCCGGCGCCGTTCCCATGCTGAGAATCGCCTCACCTCCGGCCGCTATCGAGTACTCGTTCAGCGTGTCTATCGCGTGTTTGAATATGAACGGCACGCCGACGTTCAGGACTTTCGAGCCGATCAACAGGCCGACCGCTATCTTGACTCGTTTCCTTATTTCCGGTTCATCCTGTGAGCATACCATTTTTTAATGATTTTTTATGATTTCTTATGATGATTTGCCACACATTTTTTCCATTTGAAAAAAAAAATTTCAAAGTCAATGAAAAAATCTGAAAAAATTCATACGTATTCAGAAAAATAAAAGAATTATTTTCATCCAAAAAAAAAGTTGTGTTGCCGGGAAATTTCTTAAACAATTTTTTGTTTCGTCTATTTGTTAGTAACAATTTGGAATTATTATTGTGAGAAATTAATCTTTTCAGTACCTTTAATGTGCCTGATTTTTTTTAGATTTTTATACCATCAAGAAGTGTTCGCAATTTACTCGCAATTCCTCTAAATTTCCTCGAACTTATGAGAAATGAACACCTTACGCATGGACTAATTTAATATACGACGACCTCACCTTTGGCCAGATGTAAGAAAGCATTCCCTTCATCATATCCGAGCTGGTGACCGGTGGGCTGTCCTGAAAGCCCTCGGCGTCTCTGCTCAGGCTCGATACGCCGGGATGAAAACAATTGCGTTTCTGTTGACCGGGCTTTATTCCCGTCAAGCCATCGACGACGAGCGGTTTTTTCGCGGGCGCGACCACAGGTTTCGATTGCGGAACGCATTTCTTCGCTTGAGCACGATCGATCACGTTCCCCGAACAATACTGCAAATAAAGATAATAATATAATAACATTCGATACGAAAATAACCGTTTTTTCGTTTCGTGCAAAGTGTCGCAAATCCTGTTACTTCATGTGAGAAGTGCGACGCGAAAGGAAGCGGCATAGAAAATTATGCGTTCATCCTCTCGGCAGAAAAATGGAATAACGTATAATTTTGTAAAAAAAGAAATCGGTTAATTGAAATAAAATATAATTGATCGTTTATTCAAAAATTATATCGCGTACATTATTTTATTACAATATTCGCTAATCTACGTTATTCGCACTCAAATGAACCAGCGATGTATTCAACAATCGAGTGTACTCTTCCGCGAGTGCAGTAGCGATTTTGAAGCTCTCAGTCGCATTCTTTATCCGCCTCATCGCGCTCAATTGCTCGCTCAACTCCCGCATTCTGACCTCCAATATCTTTCTGCCCAAATCGTTAATTTCGCTCCATTCTCGGGAAGAAAAATCTCCATTGTAGAGTTTCATCTTCCACAGCTCGGCAGTCGATTCCGTACTGAGAATAAACAGCGCGATTTTTGCATTGTAATTCAGTCCGTTCCAAGAGAATCCCATGTTTTTATGGAAATTCTGCGACACAACAAAGTCGTAGGAAAATTTCGAAAAATTCAGGCACTCTCTTACGTGCGAAAAATCGAAGTAAACTTCGTCCAATGGATTGTTCGGAATAAAAAAGCCGTACTCGATGAAAAGCTTTCGATTGTCGTGAGAGCCGTAGTTGATAAAAACTTGCGAGCCTTTCGCGAAAGGTCTCTGCGTCTCAAGGCAATAGAATTCGTGCTTATCATCATCGGAGACCAAGGAAACCCTGACGGAAGCGTCGTAGCTGTGATTGAACAGATCCAGAAACGGAGCCAATGCCATATTATCGGCATCTCTTATTCTCGCGTACTCGTTATTGTTTTTTTTCGTTTCTATGTAAACGGCTCTCGTGTTTACAGTGTAATAGGCCCATTTGAACAGCGAAAAATTCAACGCTTCGTCCAGGCCTTTGTCGCAGTGGAAACAAAAATGTTTTTTCAATTTTTTCAACTCTTTGACGGAACGCATTACGTCGCCATACATGTGACGTACTTTCGTCATGCGCATCTCCAAGTCGTCAAGTAAAGACGTCAATTTTTTTTTTTCATTTGACGAACAAAAATCCGGATTCGTATAAGAAACGGGAAGGCTGTCCAGATAAGGTTTCCACTGCGATTCTTCCCTCAGATGTTTTTCGAAAGCCAAGAACGTCGCCAGCACACACTGAGCCTCGTAGCTTGCTCCGTTTTGGAAGACCTTCGAAATCTCGCTGTCCCTCAGCGACGACGTCGTTATCAACAACTCTTTGGGTATCTTGACGAGTATTTCGCCGCTTCGTATCTCCGTCAGGCACTTCAAGCCTCTGCCGGTGTCCGGAAAGACGTGCGGCGTCAATTCGCAAACGGGGAACCAATTCATCGACGACATCCAATCCTGCATTCTCCTTAAAGTCGTCGAATCATCCGACGTGACGTGCGACCCACGAATTTTCCTCCTGCGAAGACGTTTCCTCGCGGTGCGACCCATTTTTTTTCTCGCGAGGGTCGCGATTTTGTTAGATTACTTTTTTTTTCAACATTCTTTTGCGAAGATGTCAATTCGATCGTGTTCGAAGTATTTTTCTATTACGACGAACGATCGAGAAGCGCAATGAGTGGGATCGCGTGAAAAGTTTTGTAATACAGATAAACGATTTACCCTAATTCCCGCGGCCGAAACACAGGCGCCGTGTTTGGTTAGATCGAAGGAAGGTCCACTGCGGTGTGCGAAACTCTTCAGTACGTTACCGGCGCGCGTGGAGAAACGTCGAAAGAACAGATTCTTGTCGTTATTCGCGACACAGAGCAGACGACCGTTCAGTACGGGTCCCAACATCTTTCCATGGGGCCCGATCGGGAATCACTGGTCGCACGAGAGCGAAGGTGGCAACGAGTCGCGCTCTTGTCAACCTTGAACTGTCTTCTCGCGGTGAGAAGTGGCGCTCATGGTTTCTTTTCTAATCTGCGAAGGGCAACGTAGGCTCTTGCTTCTTATCGTGCTCGTTCCAATTCGAGTCTCTTAGTATCAAAAAACAAGATAATGAGCTAGCGGGTGATTTGATCGTTAGAATTTTGAATTCTTATGTAAAAAGATTTTTTTTGCATTTTTAGTCCTATTTCGAGCCTGCGGAAAAGTAAAAAGAAACATATCATCTGTAGCTGGAAAAACTTTTAAAAAATCTGTTTCGCTGCAGCCGAATGAAAATTGGAGCCGCGACCTAAAATTCCGATTTTCCGGGTGATTTAATAGCCTCGTGATCGAGAGCGTTCGATGAAGCGGGGATCGAGGAAGATTCGAAGGAAGCTCGTGAAGCTTCGCCGCCGCTCGGCCCTCGTCAGTCCCGACGACGTTGTCGTTGTGTGCGTAGCTCGTCGACGCACACTTTCGTGACGTAGCGGTAACGGCGGGCGCGAGCGACAGCATCACCAACGGATTTCAGAGTAGGCTAGGCCTTTCGTGCTCGGAGATAGTAATCGCCGTCAGGCCATAACCAGCAGTTGCGGGCCCGCGATTCGTTTACCCCCGTCGCTTAATTAACCACCGTGTGCGTCCCCAAGCGCGATAAGTGCTCACTTGTGCCGGTTGACAGAATACGAGTAAATAAATCGCATCAATCATGCCCGTGAAGATCTACATATCGGGTATCAGCGGTAATAAAGAAGTGAGTGCCAAATCGTATCGAAAGAGAATAACGCAGAGCGATATACGTGCTGTGTTGCGGTGGTGTCGCGAGGGACCTTGGACAGTGCCAAGCCCGGTCCGTCGACACACTCGTTCTTATGACATTTCGTGATCCATACGCGCCGTCGCGGCGCGTATCAAATTACAATTTAAGTGACCTTCCAATCTCGTCAATCGACACCCCAAACGCACGAATACGCATCGCGATCGGAATCGAACCATAAAATTCGCCGCTTTCGCGATGCTTTTTGTTTCTCTCGATTCATCTCGACAATATGCTTGAAAAATATCGTTTTTGTTTTTCTTTCACTCGACAATCTCGCGCGTGCGAAACAATTGTTGTCGCTCCGTTCGAAAAAACGACGGGCGCTGCTTTTGGCGAGACTCGTCTTTTTTTTTTTTTTTAACGCTTAATTCGCGTGACTCAAACGCTATTGTGATGATTCATACTTGTCAGCGATGTCACATTGGCTCATATCCCAGACGAGACAAACACTCGAATAATTGATTGCAGGTGAAAAAGAGACAGCAGAGGGTACTGATGATTCTCGACAGCAAATGCGTGCCGTACGAAATAATCGACATCACCGAGCC
Organism: Ischnus inquisitorius; assembly: GCA_963924025.1. Taxonomy (NCBI): domain Eukaryota; kingdom Metazoa; phylum Arthropoda; class Insecta; order Hymenoptera; family Ichneumonidae; genus Ischnus; species Ischnus inquisitorius. The sequence continues at coordinate 4,200,282 of OZ001249.1, forward strand.
CGGCAGGGAGGACGACAAGGAATTCATGCAGAGCAACAGCACCGCAAGGGACAGCAAACATCCTCTGCCGCCGCAAATATTCAACGACGAAGATTATTGCGGCGTAAGTTTCCGATGCGCTATTGTATCGTTTCTACGTGCACCGAAACTCGTAAAAAAAAAAAATTCAACCCACAGGATTACGAGGAATTCGACTTAGCCAATGAGATCGACGAACTCGACAAGTTTCTCAAAACTACGCTCAGCACCGCCGATGTCACAGAGAATAATTCCGTACAGAGCAACAACGTTCAACAGAATGGAAACTCGGCGAGTCGGGAGGTAAGAATTCTCAATCTAGTGACGAAAAAGGTTTTCAATAAACATTAAAGTCAATTTGAAAAAAAAAAAAAAAAAAAAAAAATGAAAGAAAAAAATATTTTGAGAAAAAAAGGTTTTTCGAAACGTCTTTAAGAGGCGGTGAAACTCTATCGAGTGCGAGAGAGAGGCACTCGGAGACGCGTTTCACGTCCCCTTAACAAAATAACAGAATTTTTTTTTTAAGATTTCTTCAAAATCGAATATCGAATGGACTAAAGCAAAAATTATTTTCGCAAATTAAAGCCTTCGACGGACAAGGACACGAGCGCGGTGCACTCGGAGACGGAGCTGGATGAGAGGCCGAGCTCGACATCCGGGGCGAAGAGCGACGACACGGTGAAGCCGACGGAAACGGAGAGCGCGACGAGAGAAACCGCGGACGAGGACGATTCGGAACAAATGGCCGACAGCACGGACAGAAACGAAGAAAAATCGGACGACCAGGAGCAAGAGGAGTGAACGAAAACGAATATCGTATAAGTTTCGCATTGCCGATCGTTATTTCCATGCATAGATTTCTTCAGAGACATAGCTTCGTCGGATTGAGCAACTCAGGCTGACCGGAGGTACTGCCAAGATAATTTTATCACTCACTCACTCTAACGACCAAGGGCACATGGAACAAATGGGTATAAATCGAGCGCGATCAATATTACGATACTCAAACTTATTTTACGACTCATCGAAGAGGAATGAAAAAAAGAAAAGAGGGAAAATACGGCCTCATAAAGCATCATAAAAAGCATATTCTGAGTTTCGTTTGAGCACTTGAACGTCATCGTATCGCACCGATCCGTGTTTTTTTTTTCCTTTCAGTATGGACAAAGCGTTGAACATTTTTATCACTTTATACCATCACTTTTCATCATTTTATTTTATTTGATTTTTTTTTCTTTTCATTCTAGACTTGTTGAATTATTTTTCCAAGCGTGCGCGGATTAGGATTGTTTTTTCGTTTCTTCAGATTATCGCCGACGCGTTAATCGCATCGAGACTTAAACGATGCGAAGTCTCGGCAGTGCGCTTCGAACGTATGAAAGATTATATATTTTTGCTCATCGTAATTGTTACGATAATTACAATTATAATGTACTTGGATACTCGAAAAATAGTATTCCGGAGGGGACAGTTTTATCGACGATTCTTCCCGCAACTATTTACTCCTTAGTCTCTAATCTCCGCGATAGGATTTAATTTGCAATTTAATCGAAGTTCCAAGCTCAAAGTAGATAACGGTCTCTCCAATTGTACCCGTAATTAACGTAGAGTAACGATCACGCCTGCCTAAATATGATTGCCGATTGACATTCGAAATTTCACCTCATACAACGGATTTATTCGTCGAATCGAAGAGAAGCGGACGGGTTCGTTGTGATCGTCGCGATCGCGCGCGTAAGAGAATCGAACCGCGAACGACGGTGTCGTCGAAACGATCAAGGTCGAATTTTCGAAGCATAAATGATTTAATCGTGGCAAGTAAATTCTAATTACTTAAATAATATTGTTAGCTTAAAGTTTTTTCTAGATATTTATATGTATACACATAATATTATGTCATAGAGTCCCATTGTGTGACAATGAGACGATCGAGCGGGCGGGGAATCTATGATGTCGAGAAGCTTCTAGCGAGTGCGAAAACGATATTGTTTTAACGAGCGAAGCGCTAACTTGGATGATGAGAAAGCAAAAAATGCCTGAATGAAACTTCCTCGAAGCTTATATATTCCAGAATAAAAGATACTTGTTGATCAAAACTATCGTGATTTTTATTCAAAGCATTCCTTCGTCATCGGATGTACTCATAAATATCCTCTCGTCATCTTCGACGGAACTCCGGAAAGAGTTCGTCGATCTTAATCGGTGAAAACGGCTCTGAGCGGCTCCACGGTTTTATCTCACACATGCATGACCGTCGGCGAAAAACTGACCTAGTTTCGCATGCTGTTCGCACACGGGACTTTTTTTCTTTTGCGAACAACTTTCCCGGCGTGGAATGCACACCATTTGCAAGAATTCATATTTTTTTTCTGTATCTGCGAATATTTTTCGTTAGGCTTTCACGGTCGCATTACTAGCTCTCGTTTCTAAAGTGAAAGGGCTTCCTAAACCGGTCCAGCTTGCGAGTCCACTATCACTACGCTGTGATAAGAGCAGCCTGAAAACAATTACGACAAATGTATAAACTTGGTTACAAACAATATCAGAACTTTCGAGTCCAGCCGGAATGAACGATTCGAGAGAAAAAAAAACCAAAAAAAAACAAGCACAAAGTTGTCGAATGCATTGTTTATTTCATATAACGGTACGAGGTCAACGACGGATTCATCATCCGTTATAATTAATGCTCCGTCTCGCTGAGAATCGGACTGCCGTAACGGTGTAATGTTTCGCATGGAGCGATAATCGAAAAAAATTGTCGCTCATTATTACATCTTATATATTCCCAGCGTTCCATTTTGTATATAAAACAGACTTTCGTTAATATCCTGCCAAAAAAGCTCCCCTCGTAAAAGTATTACACATTATGTTTCGTGCTTGAGGTATATAAAAAGAAAAAAAGAAACAAGATTTATGCTATTGTAAAGTAATAGCCAGAATGCGTAAATTTGTCGTATAAAAAAAGTGAATCGTCTCGCATGCACTCCGTGTATAAATTATATAATATTATGCGTTTCTTCCTCGATCATAATCGCACCTCGTTCACGGCTACAAACTAACGTTACAGATTATCGACGGCCTCTAAATACCAACTAAAATTTAGGAATCGTGAACCGAAAAAAATCGTTTTTTTGTTTTTTTTTTTCGACAAATCGCCGGAACGCGATGCATGTCGAAACTTTTATGCAATTCAAACTTCAGTCGATTTTATATTATGCACTAGTGATGACTTTTCGATTAATTGAACCGAATTGAATTGAGTGCATTATTTTACGGAACTGATAGCACCAAAATTGATCGATTCTACGAGTTCTGACAAAAAAAATGCTCCACCTTTCGCATACACACAGCTTAGTTCAACAATTGTCAGAGATTCAATTAAAACTTCGACGCAACGTCGATGATTCGGCACGAAATTTTATACGGAACGCCTTCGATAGTCACAATCGTGTTTTATCGTTTGTAAGTCTTGCTTATAAAAGAAAAAGAAAAACAAAGAAACGCCGATCATCGATCGTGGCGCGGGCAACGTGACCTTTTAACTCTCTATCTCTACTCATTTTTTCCTCCACCAATGATACATATATTCCATGCAGCAATTAATAGTCTCGACATAAATCGTCTATAAGAAAATTTGCCGTCATACATTAAGAAATCCATACTTGGGAGTCTTCTCCCGTGAACCGTCGACGCATTCGCATATAAGTACTAAAATAGACGCACACCGTCTTACAATTAGTAGTAGAAAAAAACAAAATTGAATCATCGAAGGGGAAACGCGGTGATAGCGCGTTTTTGCGGCGCAACGATTGTTCACAGTTTCGCGTTTCTTCTGCACCTTCGATCATCTTCGGCGGGACTGGTTGACTAAGTTTAAACGATAAATAATAGGTCCAGACTGTAATAATACTCGGATCTGCACCTTTGGCCGATAATACACGGTCGACGAAACGCACAACTGGGCGAATCGATCCTTCATGCGCACGGCAAAGCAACGTGCCGCAAGGAATCGCACGACAGTTTTAAGTAAATAGAACGCTCGTCGTTCGTCAATCGTTGTTCCCTTCGATAATCCATTCTTCTCTCTTTCGTCGTTCTATCCTAACGCCCTTTATCATCTAGCTAAGGATAATTCTCTGTTAAAGAATATACAAGGAATTCAATCCGTACCGAAGTATTTCTGTCCGAAATGATTCGGCGCAATGTTGTGGATCTCCGACGTCAAGAATTTCATCTGCAATGCACAACAACGCGTTTTATTAGGTGAGACGGGAATGACCAGTAAATGAGTCTGCGAAAAATTCAACGTTTCCGGAACTCTTTTAGGATATTTTTTGGGAAGGCTCGTTCGATCGAGTTCATACGTATTCGGAAAAATTAACAAATTATTTTCTTTTGGAAAAAAAGAAAAGACTGGTAAAAAAATGCCGTACGCTTATCAATGGGAGATCCCGGAAAATATTTAAAAAATCGGAATTTGAAGGGATTAGAAAAAAATGAAAAATCAGGAAGTAATTCAAGGACGTTCCGGGACGAGAAGATTTCAGACATTCCGGAACTTTGACGCTTCCCCGTCCACTGAGCACCAGAGAGAGTAAATTTCGTCGTTTTCGAAGGTATTACCTTGGGGAAGGCAGTGACTAGGGTGTTGGCAGCGGGCGGCGTGCAAAACAAGTTCGAGAGTATAATATTCTCCTCGAGCACTTGATGTTCCTTCAGCACAGCTATGGCTTTTATCACAGTGTTACCGGTACCTGAGAGTCAAGAGATCGCTATTTAATGTCACAGTCTCGGGTCATAAAATTTGGCAAAAACGATTTGCATACTAATAGGAATGAATTTTTTTTTCTCGACTATGAATCAAATTTTTTTCCGCAATACTGTCTTATTCAGAGCTCGTAATTTCGTGTGAATCGATAACTAAATATTGTTAGTATTGCAAAAGGATTTTTCCATTGAACACATGAATAAAAAAAAAATACAAATGGGCATTTTCTTCCAATGTTCGCTTCGCTTTTTGAGCGATGTTTTTTTTTGTGAGTCAAATCGGGATAGGAAAATCGGGTGTCCGCAGTTCGTTCGATACTAACTCATTATAGGATACATTAATAGGACTTTTCTTTCGGATATGTCGTCTGGGAACTTTGCATAGACAACTTTGGCCTCGTGCGTGTCCGCATCGCTTTCAACCAATATTTTTCCGATCCTTATACTACGACAACAATCCCTTAGTCCCTGCAATCAATGGAAAGCTTGGCTGCAAGTCCCAATATATGTATATATTTATATATATGTGTATCTCAAATTAATGAGAAACTTGTCAAATCTCGTTTCGGTCGTAATTGTACCTGTTCCATCGCTTCGCCGCTCCTAACTATGGACACGCCGCAGTTTCCTTTCTGATACTTCAGTCCCTTGTATTTTGCGCCCGTCGGCGTGGTTATCACGCATTTCGAAAAAGGCAATTGATTCAAACTTTCCTCGATTACGAGCCGGATCTGCGATTGAAAAATAATTTTTTTTTTTTTTTTTCGGAGCATCGATAAAATCACGTCGGCCTCGTGGCTCGAAAGCACCCTCAACATGTGACGGCAACATCGGTGATTTTTTACGTCACATTCACTCACCAGACGATCGGCGTAAAACTTGAAGTCGCTGCGCGTTGTATTCCTGCGGAATAGCGATAGATCAATCGTAGACTCAGTGATCTTGACCTTGGACGTGCATCGTAATTACATCGGCAATTGTCTCGCGGCGGCTGCCATGTGATAACGACGGGGGGATGGGGGAGGGGGTGGAAAAAAAGCGGCATGGCACGCGTGCGAATTAGCATCTACTCACTTGTCGCGTAGGATCGTCTGCAGCTCTTTGACCTGATCGTTCGTCGGCAGTATCTTCAAATTCGGCCCATAATCCTCGGCGCACTCGTTGTTCTCGCCGAGATGCTTCTTAATGACTGTCGTCGTGTCGTTGGTGCCCATATTGGTTAGTCGCGATTATCAATGCTCGAACACCGCAAGACTTCTACGTCTGTTCCATAGCACCAGACTGCCCCGTGCGTTCTCGCCCGACCGTGCCGACAATAAAGTCCCGGATGACGCATGGCTAGGAAATTATGCCGGAGCACGGCGGCTCTCGCGCGCTCTACGGGCGGAAGGGGGAGAACGAGTCGTTTAACTAGCCAATCTATTCGGCGCGATTCGAAAGGATTTCGATAGGCTTTTTCGGCGTTTAAAACGCGCGTAGGAGACTCGAAATTGAAGGCTTAACGAAAGATACTCCGTAGATGCGCCGATGCCGATTGACGGAAGAGACACGCTAAATAAATCAATTCATATTATAGCTTACGATGCTTCGGTTCAAATTCGCGCGCTTCGTATTCCCCGGTAGAGTTTAGTATCGAAATGAATGCAATAGCTTCGTCATTATCGCGGGTTATAAGAGTATTTTTTTAAGGATAACAACGATAAAACGAAAAAGAACATTTTGGAGCCTCGCTACAATCAACGAAAGTATTGTTGGAGGGATCCGAGCGGAAGTTGCGAGAGACGTCGCTTTGACTAGTCGAGTAGGAGCTACATGGCTGCCGAAAGTCCCTTCCGGTTTCTTTCCACTGGCCGCCACTGGCTGTCGCAACGAAATGGTAAGAGAGTTCGTGCTGTTTTTCTCGATAAAACCCGTCGTCGGCGAATTTAACTTCTCCAAACGCGATCGACGATTGTCGAACGAGTAATTGCGCGCTCGCTCGGCTATTAGTTCGAACTTCGAAGTAGCGACTTTTCGTTGTAAATAATAAGCGAATTGTGAGCGACGTTCGGCGTGCACGCCATGTGTGCGTTGAAAGGAAAAAATCGTGCCGATGATCGTTCGTGAAAAATCGATTGTTGATTCTCGTCGGTCGTTCGCTTCGATCGCAGTGCATCGCGATCGACAAGAGAAAGAAGTTTCGTAAAATCCACTAATCGAGTTGTTTTTCTTCGTTTCCGTAATCGACGTGTATAACCTAAAAAGAATCGTAGCGAAGCGAACGTCGCGGGTGGCTGAATAATTTTTCTTTTCCATTTCAGACGTGCAAACGTAGGAACGGAGGACGTGCCAAGCACGGTCGCGGTCATGTTAATCCCGTCCGTTGCACCAACTGCGCTCGCTGCGTCCCCAAGGACAAGGCAATCAAGAAGTTTGTTATTCGCAACATAGTGGAAGCCGCCGCCGTCAGGGATATCAACGACGCCAGCGTGTACGAAGCCTATCAGCTTCCCAAGCTCTACGCCAAGTTGCACTACTGCGTATCGTGCGCCATTCACTCCAAAGTCGTTCGCAACAGATCCAAGGCCGATCGTCGCATCAGAACACCGCCCGCGCGTAACTTCCCAAGGGTAATTATCAACGATCCGAAATCACTGTAAAATCGTAATTTACACAATTTTTATGCGAAATTAATTGTTTTTGCCTTTTTTTTTTTTTTTTTCAGGACATGCGTCAAGGACAGCAGAACAGGAAGTGAATAATATGTAATGTTCATACATAAAATAAAAATAAAAAAAAGAGAAAAAAAAATGCAAGACTCTTTCGATGTTCACATATTTATTTACCACCTCTTAATTAACTCTACAAGTTCGTTCATTGAGATATGATTGAATTTATTGCTTCTGGAGCTATGCCCCCGTTGTCTGTACTTCTATACAATTTTTTTTTTTTTTAGAAAGCATTTAGCTTCGTTAAAAGCGCGGATACACGCGGAGATCGATCGATGCTTCGATACGGTTTATCTACGATTCATTCAGCGTGAAACAATTGCGCGAATTTGTGCTCGATTGGACTCACAATTTCGCTTTTCGGCTTTTCCTTTTTTCGAATTATTTTTCTCGAGAATAAGTGGTAATGGTTTATTTGTCGTTGCCCACGCGACTCGACGCTTATCAAATTTCGTTGGTTCGCTAATCGGTCCGTTGTGCATTTAGCCATATTCGCTGATACTACTTCGAAGCAAATCTAGCAGTTTTTCATTGTTTCGTTTTTTAATTCGAATATAGCACCAGTGCATTATCGTTGTCGTCCGACAGCGAGCTCGATATCAAACGAAACCAATTTCTATGTACGGCAATACCGCTATGAAAATTAATCTTATTATTTATAATTAAATTAATGTACAGAATTTAACAACGCTCGTCGGCGCGAGCGCGAGTATCGTCGTGATTTTAGTCGAATTATTTGTTAGCCTCCTCCATGGCTTTCTTCAGCGTCTTCTCGAAGATCTTTTTCGAGTCGCAGAAGCCCTGCTTCGTCTTGCCGAACGAATTCGGGCCGGCCGACGTTGGCGTCTCGCGGCCGATGTTTCGCATTCGCATACGCGCCTCCGCCGGCATTTCCTCCGGCTCGTCGTCGTCGTCGTCGGCGTTGAAGACCGACGCGACCGTTGGCTTCTGAAGCGTCGCGGCTGGCTTTGCGTTCGGTTTCTGTAAGAAAAGACAAATTCCCGTTAAAAAAATTCATTGGTTTTCTTTGGAATTTTTTTTTTTTTTTTTAATAATCTTCGTTTAAAAAGTGTATTTCTTTCACAGAGAAAAACAAAATTGATCATGCTCGTTTTGAAAAAATGCGATCCTCATGTGAGGGTCAATTTCTTTGTGAAAAAAATTAAGTTCGTTATTATTCAATTAGGTAAATTTAAAGAACACACAAGAATCTACTAAACGTTAATATGACGAATTAAATAAATAAATAAATAAACAAACAAAAAATTTTTTTATCCATTTTAATGAATACTAACCGACGTCGAGCCAAGTTTGATTTGAATGCCCTTTTTGGACTCTGTCTGCGCGGGTTTTTTTCCAAATCCAAACGCGAGTTTCTGTTTCTTGGTATCGGAGTGCGAGTAGGCGGTGTTATCGCGTCTGTCGTCGGACCTCAGAGGCGAACGATCCCTTCCCCTGTCGTCGTCCCTGCCATCCTCTGCTCTGTAGGCACTTGACCCTGACAACGTCAAACACTGGCAAAGTTCAGATCAAGTTAAACAAGGCTGACTTTAATAACCGGAAACTTTCAAGCAGCGTGCCAAGGCGTCGAGACGCGTCTTCGCTCTCTACGAAGACTCGACCTCGAGATAACGGAGCAAGACGAATGAAACTAGGGCAACGTTGTGATTTTTTTTTTTTTCCAACGAATATTTCAAAATTTACGATTTTTTTCACGAAACATTGTTCAAAATCGACATTCCTGGACGAAAGTTCGAGAAAACAAATTTGACGCAAGAAAACTTGCGACAATGGGGCCGCGATGCATTGCGTGCGAGAGCTGTGCGTTGTTAACGGAAGAGGGAAAAACATTCGCAGAGTCCCGCGTGCGGAAAGGAAACATCGAGCAACGGATCGAGCTCATTGCATTCACCAGAGTCAAGCCGTGCCGGAAAATCGTGCGAGCGATGCAACGTAAACACGCGCGGATGGCGAAGAAAAAACGGGGAAAAAAAGAAAACGAAAACAATCGATCGTGAAGAGCTTAAACCATAGTTCGTTTCACCGTCATCGAGTAGCATAGTTACATATATGATTGAACAAAACCTTTTCTGTAATCTTCACCGGAATTCCTCTTCGACATTGCGCGACCCTTTTTCTATCTCTTCGATTTTTTCGTTCTCGCGGACACAAGTCGAGCGCGTTGTGCAGTTGGCTCGCGATGTTAACCTTCAAATCGTTACTGCAGACGTTAATTCCTCGGTGTTGAGGCGGTGCGCCACCGCGACGCGACAGCGCGCCGGCGCGTCGTGCGCGAGCGCGCTGATTCGACAGATTCACCGCAGATAGCGACACGCGTCCCATTCGGGAGCTCGCGTTCGTCGCGTTAATTCGAAGAAATTCATTGATTGAGTGAAAGTATCGCGATTATCCTGGCACTTGGGCCGCACGGCGTAAAACCATGCGCTAGCATCGAGGAAAAAGAAGAAGCATCGAGGTTACGAATAACGCGGGCTGCGACGGTTAGTAAATTGAAAAATTGTATCTGTTATTCGCACCCAACTATAGATCGCGATCGATTCGATGATAATAACGGGAATAACGCAATTCAAATGGAAAATTCGTGTCGCGTATGGAGATTGAGAACGCGAATTAGATACGAAGATTGAATTCAAGTTTTTCAACCTTCCTTACCGCCTTATTTCGAGCAATTCTGCTAAGACACATTCAGTCAACAAATACATTTCTGCATCAGAAATTCTCGCGCCACCCAAGATTTATGGCGTCGAAGTGCAACAATGGATTTTCGCGTAGGCATCGATGGGAAATAAGTGTCAGGAATTCCTCGGACGTATTTATATCGTAGTCCGTTGATACTTTTCGTTTTTTTCTCTCTCTCAAACTAAACACACACAGTGTACAATAATTTCTCAACTCGATTCCACGAACTTGGAAACGACTCTTGTCGTCTACGTCCCGCTGGGCGTATAACGCTCGTCGTTGCGAACTGGCGGATGCTCGATTTCGCTTTGGTTTCGTCGTTCTCGCGCGCAGGGGTATTCATTTTGATCCCGAGATGTCCGCAGACTTCCCGCGGTGAGATCCCGATAGATTTTTCGCCGCAATCAAGCCCGCAGCCGGCGGTGACGCGTGCGTTCGAGGGCACGACACGAGCCCGGTGCCTTTCAGAGGCACAACTATCGCCCGGCTTCGGGAACTCGGAAAACTCTCGAGATATCGAGAGCACGTGTTCTCGAGATATGATTCAGTTCCCCATTAAGTTAACGGAATAATTATCGAACGGAACATGAAAACAAGTAATAACAATAATATACTATAAAAAAAATAATAACAATAAAAAAATAATCAAAACCTTGCAGAAAACAATATAACAAAAAGCCAATAAAAAAAATTACGAAGCATACATGAATTTCAGTCGATAACAATATAGTAAAATTCGGATAATGGATATACGGCAATCTACGCGAGTCGTCAATGTAGGCGCATCGTCGATCCGGAATGATTAGCGATAATGCAAAAGAAAGGGAGGAGAGGAAGAGAAAGAGGGGGGGATCACGTTTTCCACGGTCAATTCGTACGATTCACTTCGAAGTTGAAAGGAGCGAGAGGGCTCGATACAGAGAAAGAATGAATTGTCGGCTCCTTTCTCTGTGCAGTAGATATCGGCTCGGGGGTCCAAGTGAGCAGCGATAGAGCACGATTCCACCTAATTGAAGTAACCACAGGGCGCAACGCCGGGAGAGATCTCTGGTTTCTCGGTACCTCTCTGCCGCGAGTACGTTACCGAGGACACGGGTCCCGTGCAAAGCAACGTCGACTGCTGCAGCCCCCCCCCCCCCCCCGTCCCTTTACCGAACTCCAGCACATTTCTCCTTCCGAGCATGAGGCATCGGGGCAATCCCATCAAATGATCAAATGACTGCCTCCCGTTTCTACGTTTCCAGCCCCCGACATTTCCGTTCGCACGTGCCTCGCGCGCCACGCTCCCCAGCGATCTCTCGAGAGACTGAGCTCCACAATTTTTATGTTTCGATTTTTTTTTTTTTTTTTTTTTTTTTTTTTTTTTTTCGATGCGCCGCATACCGGGAACCTCGAGTCACCTATACCTATGTATATAGCATTCGCATATACAGGGATCATTATATTACAGCGTCGGTGTGGTCGAATCGATCTTTCGCTGCACACGTTATATCCAAGCTTTAATTGCGCTGACCTCTCAGCGCTTCGCTTCCTCTTCTTCGCTTACGTTCGAGCTTGAATCGTACTTTTTCTTCTTCCTTCTTGCATCTCGGCTCATCTCGACTCGCGGTAATTCGATATTCCTCGCTCCTCGCTGTATCTGTTTGTCGAGAAGACGCGTTGTTGGCATCGACAGCGGTGGATACGTGGTCGGTGCGCAGCGTCGTCGATCGCCCGAGTCAAGTACGGTTGCCTGCGGTCAGTACTTGGATGGGTGACCGCTTAGCCGCGCACTGCTGGCGCGAAGCGTCGAGCGGTAGGGCCGTTTTTCGAATACTTCGGTGTACAACACTTGAGTGAGTCAGTTTCGGGGATACATCGGGGCATCGGAAGACCGTCGGCGCCGCCACGCAGTCGGCTGGTTTCCCGCAGTTTCCCCGTGTCCACATTGTCGTGTAGCTGCGACGGCGGCGGAAGTTCGCGAGCATAGGGGGCACAGGTGGGGATCGGGGCGTGCCTTAAGAACTCGCCATGATATAGGACGGAACTTAAAAAAAAACAAAAAAAAAAAAAAAAAAATCTAAATGACGTTGGCAATGATATCGACTCATGGTATCGCTCGAGCAACTTGGTTGCATGTCGCGGGGTGCGGGTTTTTCTTCATTCCGGTTTGCGGGTCTTCACCCCACCCGACGTCTGGCCCCTCGTCTTGGGATCGGGTGGAGACTCTCCTCGACACGACGAGAGGAGAAACCTCGTGGATGGCATGAAGCATTATAAAACAAGCCCGGCCACCTGGAGACATCGACACGGGGGGTCCCCCGTCGCCCCCCTTCTCGGGGCGCTTCGGGTACACGTTGACACAACTCATTTTTACGCGGTGTCCCACGCACGATGGGCGGCCACGGCCACACTTTGGGTCGTCTTCGTTCGCTTTCGCGTCGAGCTAAGAAAAAACCACGACGGCGCTCGTTCCTCAGCCTGGCGGGGATTGGAGGCACGAGCTCCGCCGTCGTCCGACGCGCGAGGAGTCCCCAGAGTTAAAGAGTTCCCTCGCTGCGTGTCTCGCGGCCGGACCCCGCACTGAGTAATGGCGCGAGATCTGTACCGACGAGACTCACCCGGGGGTTGCGGAGCGCAGATATCCATCGGACTCGCCTTACGAGCCGAAGGAAAGACAGAGAATCGTGAGAGATCGAGAAAGATTCTCGTTCGTCGTCGTTGCCGGTGTCGAACCACCCCCGTGGCGCTCGGGAATGGCCCTCGGTGGGGATGTCTCGCACCCTTCTCGAAATTCTTTGGCCCGAAAGCCGCATATCGGTAAACTCGGAACACCCTCGACGGAAGTCCCGCAGCTTCGGCGCGGCGATCGTGGAAAACATCGGCGAACGAGGCGGACCCCACACGTTAGTCGACGGGGACCATTGTCGATGTCCATTAAACGACACTTCAGAACTACGTTACTATTCTTTCGTCCCTTTTCACGTGGAAGAAAAATCGTTTCTTCCACTCAATGACGACGTTCCCGCGTCTATGTTTGGCCTTCATTTCCCCAAAATCCTCACGGAAAATCGGTTTTCGTTCAAAAGAAATGAAAAAAAAATACAGGACGATAATTTAGGAGGTTTTCGATGGGGCTCGAGTAGTTTTCGATTCTCGGACCGAATAATGGGAGGCGCGCTCGTGCAACGGGCTTTCACGGGCTTCATTCAGCGCGGTGAAAAGTATTCGAACAACCTTGTTCCGCCGGGCGAAAATATTGTGCTGCTTTTCGATTCTCGTCGCGCAACAAACGTTTACGGGCTGCACGGTCGGGTGCGGTGTGCGTTATGCTCTTTTCACGCTTTTGCCTATTCAATGGCACGCAAAGTTCCGCACAACGGCTCCGGATTTTGCGGGCATAATCAATTTTCCGCGATGAAAACACGCATTCTAAATTATTTTTCGACCTCAAGTACTAAAAGAAAGAATTTTCTAGACGCGCCGCCGCTCCGCTTACTTCAGAACACCGGAAACCAATCTTTGGTCCGTGATTTCTCGGCGAATAGACCTCGGAAAAAATGAAAAAAAACCTTTGTTATGCTGTCATTTGATTACACTGATTTTAATTTTTTTTAACTATCTTTCATTCAAAATATATTTTTTTGTTAGTACTTTGCGTTAATCTTTCCCTTTTCTGATTTTTTATTTATTTTTCAATTATACAAGGCCTCAAATAATGTATTAAAAAATAAATAAAAATGACTCAGTAATTAGCAGATGAATGAATAAATAAGAGAAAGAAAAAGGATCTGTGGTAGCTGCTCATAGAGTGGACTCGTTATCTTCCCGTCATGTTTAGACGGCGAGATAAATGCCCGGTGCATGGATATTAATAGAGGAAATTAGAGCCGAGATAACGGGTGGCGAGACGTTAGGTTACGACTTTACGAAACCACGAGGGTACACGCGCGTCGGCGTCGTCGGCAAAGTCCACAGAGGGACGTTCAAGAGGCTTCAGCGACGAGTGTTTCGTTTGCCGGTAGCGAAGTATCATCTCTCAGGGTTCGTTCGTGCCGCGTTGCCGCCGAAAAGACACGGGGGAACGACGTAAACGAGCTAATCTAGCCCCATGTAACGGCCTCCCGAGTCACAGAAGTCGAGTAGTCTGGGCTCGTAAGTAAGACGAACTCGAGACGCACAGGGGCGGGCGCGACGAGGAGAAGACGAGTAGCGCGCGCGGCAGACAGCCCTCAGGGTCGTACCGAACGACTAGATAAGGAATAGCAGACCTTCGGAGATTTCCTTACGTATATACACGTGTAAATATAAATAGTACATAATATGGATACCAAATCTCTCTGGATACATAAAAAAAGATTTCGCCGCTGTCCCCGTCGCCGTCGTGTATAATAATCGAGTCTCGGGCTGTGGGGCGCGGGCGAGAGAGAAGACTGGAGTGCTCGCAGGGCCTTGGGGGTCTGTGAGACCCCCAGAGCCCTGGAGTGCTCGAGTGCAGTCTCTCTCAGAGGTACTGAGGATCTAAAAGGGAAAAATCCCGGTGGAACTTGGAATATTCGATGCTCGGCCTGAAATTCGAATTCGGTCAATAATTTATATTAATATGGAGAATGTTAATATCAGTCTCGCGCGGAGACGGAGAAAATGCTAGAGCGCGAGCCCTGCGACAAAAAAAATACCACACATTTGCACAAAGGGCAGATATTAATCCCGGTGACTCCGAAGCAAGCGGTAAGCGCGGGAATGTTTTCCGTTGATACAGAAAATGCTGCCCTTACAAACGCGTCCGAGCTTCACCTCGAAGCGAATGAAGCGCGTGCTCGCGCGTTGTCCGGTAGCGCATTTATAATTGAATGAATTACACTCGGGAGTAACACACGCTCGAGCGCAAAGATTCGAATGTATCTTTCGTGAAATATCATGCACGGCGATATTATAAATCGCGGCTTGGATGAATACGCGGGAAAAAAGTGAAATTTATTTATCGTCGTGCGAGTCGCATTACTAAATTAACAACTGCGTCGCGTAGCCGGGTGGGCCTACCTCGAGGCTATTTAGCCAAGGAGGCGAATATAAAGGAGAATAAGCAATCCGTGGGCTCTCTCGCTTCGCTTCTCTCTCGCCTCATCCCTTCCCGCGAGCGCTCGAGACATCTCTCCCACGGGAACATTTTCCACATATTTATTTACTTCCTTATCACTCTCCTCGCCGTGTTCTCCCCGCGCTCGCTTTCGCTTCGGGAGTTTTTGGATTCTCGCGCGATGAGATTTACGAGACTGGCCTCGCTTCGCCGTTTCGTACCCCATCCGCCGTGACTTTTTCGCGGCTCGCAGATCGCTATCTTCGGGTCTTTATTTTCTCGCGCGTTCTCTCGCGACTCACAGAAGCCTGCGAGCCTCCTCCGACTCTTATCGACGCGAATACGCGGGAGACGAAATGGAAGAGAAAAAGGAGATTTTGTTGAAAATTGGAATTTTGCCAATTTCTCGGATTAATATTTTTCCAGCAATCTTGCGATTGTCTCCTTTTTTTCTTTCAATGAGACGAGAGACAAAACGAAGGCTCGTTGATCGCGCGAGAATTCTCTACGTGGGTGGCAATAATAGCTTTCTTTGTTACGGGTTCGACGTTCTCTCGTGGAACGCGTCGAAGAGATTCTCCTCTCGGTGCTGCCGATGCTGGTAGCCATCGGGAGCAGAGCCAGGGAGATCGAAGGCTATTGTACTCGAGAAAGCTTCAGAGCCTTTCTCTCTCTCTCTCTCTCGGTTAGCTGTCCAGGCATTCGAATGATCGATCGCAAGAACACGCGACTGTCAAGGAGTTGTCCCGTCCAGCACCATCGCCAGTCAAGCAACTATACAGAATCGGAACACACGCGCGTATCACGATCGTGACTCGATACTCTTCGCTGGCTCATTCCCGGCTGGTGAATCGCTCTGTACACCGGCCTTAACGATTATCCGACAGCGGCTCCCCTCGCGATCTCGAGGACCGCAGCAGATTGTATCTGAATTTAACGCGTTCGCGTGTGCGCGGACCCGAAGTATACACATACATATTTTTTTTTCAATTCCATTTCTTCTCTCTCTTTTTCTTTTTTTTATTTTTTTCCTCGAGTCCAAAACTCAACTTTTGCTTCCTCAAGAAGCTTTGGTGAACTTTTTGTTTCCGGATTTTTGTGGAAACTGTCTCAGAATGTGAGATATCGGGTTAAAATTTGGTTCAAAGTCTAAATTAAGACTAAAATAATTTGCACAATTTTTTTTTGTAAGACAAGATGAAATATCGGTTTTTTTTTCTGGGATTCTTTTCTCTCAGGCACGGAATAATTTGGAAATTCTTCGTCCTCGCAACACACGTTCGCGTTTATTTCCTCGCAACATCCGACCGCGAGGAAAAAAAATAGCATCAATTACGAATATGCGTATGCGAGACGGAGGGGAAGTTCGCTCAGCGGTTCTCGCCGAAACTGCCCTCGAAATGTCTGCTCCCTCGCGATATCGAACGTTTTTACCGTTTCTCTTTCGCCCTCGAGTGGTCCGGTGGATTTTTTTGTTTTTATCGAGCGCCACCCTCCCGCGGAAATGGCTGTTGCCCCCCCGAGGGCACGGGCGAGCTATAACGCTTTCGCTCATTTTAATACAAATTGTTCGGTGGCTACGACCGAGCTTACCGATGTATCGAACGTTCAACGAGGCTTACGCATCGCGGCATTTTCTCGAAATTTCGTGATGTCATCGGTGAGAAAAAAAAAAAAAAAAAACGCATTGGACGAACGCCAATTCGGACAACTTCGAAATAGAAGAATTTCATTGGCAAGAAAAAGAAAAAATTCACTGAAACACCATTGACAAATAATTTCCATTTAAATCTTCACCTTCCATATGCTTGATTTGTTTAAAAAAATTTCATCCCATCGAGAAGTGTTCGAAATTCTCTGCGAATGGCCCAAATGGCAGTATCGCTAGTACTGTCTAAATCCATTGGGGAGAGCGGGGCATAACGGCATACCGGGGCAAAATGGTATTCACGCACAAAGGGACCAGGGCAGAATGGGACGGCAAAAAAATCTACTTCGATGGGACTTTCTCTCGTCCCATTTTACCCTAATTCTATCATACGGGGGACTTTATTTGACCATTTCGTACCATTTTGCCCCGGTATGCCATTCTGCCCCGCTCTTGCCTACGTTATAGTAATTAAACATATCTAGCTCTACGTATAATCGTATTATTCTCTTCCATAACTCCTCCGCACATGCCTTAACGTATTCTTTTTGTTCCCGCGCGAAAAGAACATCGAACCGAGTATCGAGCATCGAGCAACAACGCATCGAATTTGATTCGTGCATCGGTGGACATAAATTTTCACGACTAAACTCCGCAGAGCTTTCCTTCGCATGCCCTGAGCCCGCGGGCCCTCTTTCTCACCGCCACTTACCTCGTCACGAGAATTGCGAAGTGAGTAGAACGGCGGGGGAGGTTCTCATCAGGCTGATAACCCTCGAGAAGGCGCGTGTCGCCCACTCACAGTGATTGCGCGCTTCCTTGTTTCCTCCGCCGGCTTCTCTCGTTCTTTTCTTCCCCAACTCGACTGTTCGCCTCTCTCGCCGACCGTTCGTAAACTGCTGTGTGTACGTCGGTGTATTAGCTACAGTCCTCGTCGGCATCTCGAACACTCCTCGTTTCATCCCCGTTCTTCTCATCTTCGCTAGATTCTTAGCCGGATGCTGCGAGAGAGCGAGAGAGTTTCGCAAGAGAAGGCCAATTCGTTCGCCGATACGAGTCCGCAGGAGTCGAACGAGCAACCCCTCTCTGCCAATCTGGCCTTATCACCCCTTTTCTCGTTCTCTTCTCGCTTCGTGCACCCGAACCCTCTCCAGCATCCAAGGTACACCGTCCGACCTCCCCCGCCACTCTATCTCCGCGGCGAACGGAGTGTTCGTTCGTACGTATGTCCAACCCCTCATTCCATTCGATTAGATTACAGTACGACGAGCCGCCACTGGCTATCCCGAGCTTCCGCTCCGCGCTCTCGTACCTTTGTGCTGATTCAACGTTCGATCCCATTGTATCCTACCCTGGTTTCATATACATATATGTATGCTATGCATCGTCCGCGATAGCATCCCTTTTCGTTCTCCGCAGTTTCACCTGTTCTCTCGGCTTTCGCTTCCCCCCTTTATCTCCCGATACGGAGAGCGCGCAATGTAATAGAGAGAACAACCGCCGATTCGTCGAGACTCCGGGGGTAAAATTTCGAATAGATATGTGTGTACTAGGGTTTTGCAGGACTCGCGCTTTTTTTTCCATGCGGGGGCGAGCGGGACAGAATGGTATTGGGACAAAATGGGACCAGAATATGGGATAGGGGCAAAATGGCACAGTCAAGAAATTGACTTCGATGGGACTTTCCCTCGTCCCGTTTCGCCCTGATTCTATCATGCAGGGGACTATTTAGCCGTTTCGTACCATTCTGCCTCGGTATGCCATTTTGCCCCGCTCTAATAGAGAGAGCAAGCGCCGATTCGTCGACTCTTCGGGGGTAACATTTCGAATAGATACGTGTGTACTAGGATTTTGCAGGACTCGCGCTTTTTTTTAAATGTAGGGCGGCGGGACAGAATGGTATTGGGACACAATGGGACAGTAAAGAAATTGACTTCGATGGGACTTTCACTCGTCCCATTTCGCCCGGATTCTATCATGCAGGGGACTATTTTGCCGTTTCGTACCATTTTGCCTCGGTATGCCGTTTTGCCCCGCTTTCCCCTACATAGGGGAGTGAGCATCCGTGATTATTGGCGTGAGACACGCGTATCGAAAATTAACGTTTCGCTATCGAGTTAATCGGCGACCGACGATGAGATACTCAAACGCGAGAGTCCGGCTGATAGGAGAGCATGCACAGCACGCCCTTGGGACACCGTGCTCAAGTATCGTTTCGGCGAGGCTCTGTTGAATCTCTCGCACGCACATGCCCCGTCTGGAACTAGTAGTCACAGCGGTCTTCGATTAGTACTCTTTGCATGATTATTCTATCTGCGTT
Source organism: Ischnus inquisitorius (assembly GCA_963924025.1). Taxonomy (NCBI): domain Eukaryota; kingdom Metazoa; phylum Arthropoda; class Insecta; order Hymenoptera; family Ichneumonidae; genus Ischnus; species Ischnus inquisitorius. Next base: position 4,219,502 of record OZ001249.1, read on the forward strand.
AACATTCACGTCGCGAGTGGAAACGATACGATTCACTCGAGGAAGTTGCACTGTTGGATTCACGGTCAAAAGTTGGTTTCGAAGAAAGTCTCGCAGAATCGAAGGTGGGACAAAGATCGCGAGAAAAACCAAATGGTTCCGAAATCGTCGATGTTGCCTTATAAAAATACTAAAAAGTTGTCAACGTATTAGTTGAAAATAAACATTCAACGAATCACAAAATCTGTGTTTTAACTAATTCATTAGCGACTCTTTGGAATTATTGTTATGCGACATTTATTCTCTCAGCACCTTGTACATGGACGAATTTTTGTGCTTTCTCCGGGAAGTATTTGACGTTCTCGCAAAATCTCACATTTCTCCGAAACTGTAACTATAGACATTTCCTAATGAAAATGATACATTTATTTCTTTGATGCGCGGTCACGCTTCCACGTAATGACGACCGAATTGCGTACACGTGTCTCTTTCGATGGACGAAAAAATAAAAACGAGACGAGACTCATCGAGATGATTGGCTCGAGTAAATTCAGTCTCGATTAGACTGAAACGCGTGTGCGTGATCCACTTAGCCCATTGCACAGAATTTATTTTACTCGTCTCACGATTTCATTCGACTTCAATATCTCTCTCTCTCTCTCTCTCTCTCTCTCTCTCTCTCTCTCTCTGTTGGCATTGTCTATCCAGATGACGTTTATTCGTCACGCTCGCGGCACGCATACATTAGCTCGTTTCGTAACTTCGTGACGAGGACCCTGTATCGGTACTATCGCGTGAACGAGAGACCGGAAGTCGATGCGCTCGTCAGAACGCTTCTGGTATATTATAAAATCAATCACTTTCGGTAAATTGCTCGTCGCTACTCAAACTAATTGCAATCGCAATTTATGAATTAACCATGTATGCTTTTCATCTCTTAGTGCGCCTCCGAACTAAAAAACAAAAAAAATTGGCAGCCTGAGCAAAATACTTATGAATAAAAATAACTCGTGTACAATTATCAATGATGTGGGGGAGAGCGGGGCAAAATGGTACGAAATGGTGAAACAAAATCCCCCGTATGATAGAATTAGGGCAAAATGGGACAAAAGAAAGTCCCATCGAAGTAGATTTTTTTGCTGTCCCATTTTGCCCCGGTATGCCGTTTTGCCCCGCTCTCCCCTAGGATAAGACATTAAAATTTTTCGCTTATCATTAATGTTATTAATATTAATAATATTAATAATATTAATAATAATAATAATAATAATAATAATAATAATAATGAAATAAGTTCTTGAAGAGTGTCATAATTCGTTATCCGCGCGTTGAGCGACCTTAAAGCTTCGAAAATGTGTCGAACGCCCGTCGAGGCGGAAACTCGAAAGGAAAATGATAATAATTTCACGAGCGTGAATCGAGACGCTCGTCTCGTGTGCTCATCGACGTCGAACGTTCGCCAACGACTGTTGGATATACTTTTATCGTGCCTCCCGTACACGTAAATCGCTCGCGTTAGTGGAACATCAGAGAAAGAGATATAAAGAGCCGAAACGTAAGGGAGTTAAAACGCGATCCAATTTCTCAGGCCATTGAATGCGGCGACTACCATCTGTCTAACGCCCGCGCCGAGAGAACAAGCGCGCAATGTGCGCGCGGGGGAATAGAGCAAAGGATAAAACGAGAGAGAGACAGAGAGAGGGAGAAAGAGAGAGAGAGAGAGAGAGACTCGCAGCCGGCAAAAGGCCACAGTAGCTTTTTACAGGCGAAGCGTGAAATGCGCGCAAACAGAAGCCCAACACCGGGGGTGTGTATCCTCGCCCCGGGAGCGAGGAGCTCCACCTCGGCTACGAGCTTCTCCTTTACATTTTAATCAAATCATTTCTCTGTTATGCGCGTCAGGCCCGAGCGAGTGTCTGCTCTACCGGCCGACGGGTAAGAGCGAGCGGATCTCACGGGACCGAAGGGGTTCAGTCTCCTCTCCATCTCTCCTTCGTTCTCTTCATCTTCTTGCCTTTCTTTTTCTCTCTGTTTCCCGTTGGTTTTTTTTTTTGTATCTCTTCTCTCGTTGCGCGGAGAGCGCGGACGAGGCGTAACGCGGGCCTCCGAGAAGGAGGGCAAGACCTCATGCGAATTCTACGCGGCGCACCGCTTTGACTTAATTGCTCGTCCTTTTACGGTTCTTCTGCGCCAACGGAGGCTTATACCTGTATACGTGCACACACAGGAAAAGGCACTCGTATGTACGCAATGCCTATGTACCGCAATGCATACACGAAGCTCCGGAGCTCGGTAATTGTCGATACAATTAATAGTTTGCCCGCGCACTTCTCGAGATCGAATTAGAGGGCTGAATTAGCCGCTCCGTCGAATGCGCTCTCGGCGTATTCTCCTCCCGCGGCGATGAGTCTCTCCCGCGAGAAAATCGTTTCGGCTCATCGGAACTCACCGGCTCCATATAACTCCGCCAACCCTGCCCCGCGCCGCCCCGTACGCCTTATAAGTTATTCTAATGCATCGTGAACGCTCACTCGCTCGCTCGTCTCTCTCTCTGTATATAACCCGTCGTATAATGTACTCCACGGTGAAGTATGATTAGAGGGACTTAGGAATAGAATCATCCTCCAGAAGCTAAACTCTCTGTCTATCTCCGCTCCGCAGCACGAGCTACCTCATTTCTATCCGGTTTAATAGCGTGGGAAGCCAACACCGCGGATCGTCGACTTTATTATGTATATACTTTTCTCGATGAAAGTCCACAGTGCTTAAAATTTCATGCACTTCTTGCGAGCGCTCCGAGCCATCTCCGTTTTATCCCCGGCGCTCGTGAGAAAAGTCGCAGTTTCGTTCCGAGATATTTTAGCGAAGGAAAATGGATGTTTTATAGGTTTTTCTGAAAGAACGAATATTGTTACCGACCATTTTAGAGATTTGGTGAAAATAAATAGTGCAAAAAAATGCTTGAATCGATCGACGTTCAATCGGTTCTATACATAGTCGTCGATATATTTTGTCAAATCAAAAAAATATGGAGTTGTTTTCAATTTCATTGACGCGAGTACATTCGTTAAGGGATTAGACAACGAGAAACAGGGTAATTTTCAGGAATTAATTTTTTTAATAAATATTCATTAACCTAAATATATTTCTTAATAAATTAATTGTTGAAAAAAAATCGATATTTTATGCCACTTCACGCATTACGATGATTCCGGTCCGATTGCTTCGAGTATTTTCCTTCCTCGAGAAGCTCTGTATTGGTGGAAAAAAAAAAATGTTTTTTCGCGTTTTCCATGAAAACGCGTTACGTTCCAAAACGTCGAAAAATCACATTTAGAAAAAAATTCTGGTTGTACTCGTTGGTGGTCTTTTTTTCTTACACTTCTTGCGTCGATGAGCGGCTAAGCATGTTTTTTGTCGATTGCTTCTTGTCAAGACTGAAATTATTGTCATCCGACAAGTAATTGCAAACGTCGGGTCGTTTGACGATCGGTGTCGGTGGCAAAAGATGAAAAGTCACGCCAAGTCGAGAGTACTTATAGCGCCGACAGTGATTCGAGCCATTACAAAGCGGTGACGGTCAGCTTGCGCATCGAGTTTCTCGCGTTGCGAATCGTGGAAAAACAATGTTTCGCGAACTGTTGTTCGTTCTGGCGATCCTCCGATTCAACTGCGATGCCTCGGACTCGATGTCGAACGAGACTTACAGCGACAAGTACGACTACATCGACACCGGAGAGGTGCTAAAAAATGATCGTCTGAGAGAGGAGTATTTCAAATGTTTCCTGGACCGCGGACCATGCGTCACCGCAGCCGCCAAGTACTATCACCGTACGTAAGAGAAAAACATAATTCTTGACTCTGGAACGCCGCACATCGGTCCGCTGGAATCGAGCATTTTTCGCGATAATTTTGAACGAAAAACAGAATAGAAAAGTATCTTTGAGTTACTCGAAAGAGCGCGAAACTTGAATGTTCATTGCGTCGATCCTGCGATTCGTCAAATTTGTTCGATACCTTTCCGGAGCTTTCGATTCACTATAATTCTACTCGAAATTATCGACTTTCCTCAAAGTTTCGCGGTCATCCGATCTCTCCCGACTCGTGTGCGTGACGTTACGGTAGTCCGAGCGGCGCGGTCCAAGGAAATGCAAGATTCGGGGAGAATTTCGAGCTTTTTCCAATGGGACAAATATCTGAAGAAAAAACAAGCACATGGAAGATATTCGTAAGATCGATTTCGCGTTATAACAATTTCAGAAAGTTATTGAACATGTTTTTTTTCATCAATTCGTTGATCATTCTTTGGAGTGATTATTGTAAAAAAATCGATTTCTCGAACAACTGCCATGCGCTTGATCTTCGTAAAGATTTTCAACCGTTGAGAAACGCCTCGGAATTCATCGAGATTGCTATTTCAATATCGCGCCATTTGTGTTTCAATCGTCAATCGATAGTTCGAACTTGCGCTTCGATGTTTGATCGTTTATTCGACAGAATACATCCTGGACGGTTTCCTAACCGAATGTCGCAAGTGCACCGACAAACAAAAGTCGAGCTATCGTCGGATCATAGAATTTTACTCGACCCAAAAGCCGGAACAGTGGAAGGAAATACAGCAGTATCTTGACGAGCACAGGGCCACAGTAAAGCCGAAGAAAACTACGTAAAAGATTTGCACTGCACGTCCGAATCTTCTAACCTTGTCGTATTTGTCGTATTTTTGTCTAATATGATGCTGGATTTGTATTTCGTCAAAAGTTTTTCTGTTTTTCGTTGAAGTAAATGTCTTCGTTCCCATCCGCGCTCCCTCGACCGATCGCTTCCAAACCAAAGTTGATCTACGCGTCGTTTTATTAAGTAACATGATGAATGGTGTGAGAAAAAAAACAGAATTTCTCGCTTGAGACGCAAAGATAGCGATGATTAATAAAGCGGAAAGTATTGCAAAAAAACGTCACGAATAGCCAAAGCTTAAAATCATTTCTCAAGCCAAGAAGATGTTTTTGATGCAGAACGCCGCGTTGGATTGTATTGTACAAATATGCGAATAAAGAACCTTAAATCGACCGACAAAGAGTCCATGAACAAATAATCGTTCATGTTTGATACTCCAAAAACAAAGGTCATTCAATAGCCGTGGCATGAAAATCGACAATATTCATCATGTTTCAACTGTGATATGTGAATAATAATTTGTTCTTCTACCCTTTTCCAGTCGAAAGTTCAACATTTTTCCTTGTATTTGTTCTATCTTCGCAGCCGTCGATCGAATTGCAATTCATCGTTGCGTTTTCGCGAAACACCGTCTATCCGAAATTCGAAGTGATCCGACATTCGCTCCGAAGCGCCTCGGCAGGCCTCGTCGACGAGACTTGCCGCGAGTATTTTTTCCCTTCACTTTTTTCCATTTCTTCAAACAACTCGGGGCGTCGAGACGCTACCTCGTCTCTTGATGTACGAGAGGCGTCAGCTCGTTTCCATCAATTTTCGAAATGCCGACACACACTCCGAGAAAGCTCGACCCGGCTCTTTCTCTCTCTCCGTGATATACCGCTCGACTTTTCTCCTCTCCGTCGGCTCGAACGAGCGCCATGAACTCTCCTCTCGCGAGTTTTCATCGTGAAAGCATTCGGCAATTCGCCGAACAGCGTGGAGACGCGAGAGCGAAAGGGCCATAATGCTCTCTCGGTCGACAAAGTGGCGGGGCGGGGGCGAGGTGAGATCTCTCATTCCATCTTCCTCTCGACAGTCGACCCGCTTCTAATAGGGTTGAACGCTGCGGGGGAGTGACGCAGAGAGTCGCTACCGCGGGGGATGATGAAGAGGGAAGTTGCGGAGGGCGCGTGTGGTGGGTTTCTTCGCTGTTCCGTGGCCTCCTCGGTTCCTGAGGGTGAGCGTCGAGCACAAGCGGATTTCAGTGATGGCAGAGAGTCGCGGCGAAGGGGTGAATATATAAAGGTGGGGTGAGGGGGGGGTCGATAAAGTAGCGATCGCGGGCACGGGACTCAATTACACGCTTCGGCGCTCCCTTCCTCTCAAGCCCCCGGCTCAACTCACCCTTCTCGTGTAATACCGACTACGTATAAGGTACTAGCTATATGGTTTAGACACTGGCTCGCCCTCTCGCACTCCCGCACCGTTTCGCGCTCTGTCTCGGGGGTTCTTCTCATCCCTTCCCGGACACGCTTCATCCCGTTCCCGTGGCGCTCTTCGGCTGCGGATTCTTCGCTCGACATTTCTATCCACCTCCGTCGCCTCCTCCTCTTTCTCGCCGTTTCGTCCCCTCGCCATCCGCGCACCGGGAGCAGCACCTCCTTTCTCGCGTCCGCATCCCGAGCTCGCCAGTGGCGCGCACCAGCTTCCCCCGTCGCACCGTTCGACCTACAACCCCTCCGGGAAAAGAGACGAGAACAAGCGGCGCGAAGACTCTTCTTTCCCCGTGTGCTTCGTACACAGGGTAACGGGGCCGAATGCCATCGGATGAGAGTGAGTTCGCCACTGTGTGCAGTTGGGCGGCAACAGCTCTCACACTCTCGCCGCCAAGCCCTCGACACTCGTTCTCCTCTTTCTTCGCTCGTTTCATCTTCTTCGTTCTCGTCGCCGTCTTCCGTCGCGAGAACAGAGGGCAACCGAGCATCTCGCCGACGAGACTCTCGCCCAATCTTGCGTCTTTTCCCACCATCCCGAGCGAGAGGGAGGTGGAGGCAGAAGAAGGACTCCAAGGGTGATGCTCTCGCCATCTCGTAATCGGCTCGCGCGCGCATCCCCCTTCGCATATTCCGCACACCCCTTGCCAAGGGGCCTTCTCTCGACGCCTATCCCCCCGTCGCTTCTTACACACATATAGCCACCCTTCGCCGGCGAGGGCTTCCCACTCTGCGGTCTCGAGCTCGTTTGTCGCGAGCATACCGACCCGCGCGTTTTGCGGGAGGGCGAAAGAGCCGACCGGCAGCAGCAGCTACCGCGCCACCCTCTTCTGCGCTTGCTCCGCGATTTATCGTTCGCACGAGCTGAATACCCGTTATCGTTCCGTCCCGCTTCGCCGTTAGCCACTCCGGCTATGCTACCATCTTCCTTCGGCGACGTCGGCAGCGACGGAACCGACGCCAGATGGCGACACTCCGAGAACCACACTGAGGGCTTGATTTTCGGGGGATAAAACGATCCGCAAGGGGTGTGGACAAGACACTCAGACTCTCGCGGAAACGATGGAGATTTTCGTTGTTCTTTCAGTTTTTTACATCTTGAAATATACTTGATCGTTCGGCAGAAATTTCGGAAGAGATGGTTGGTCGTACTGAAAAAATTGACCATTGGACAGATTCTTACGTGAATTAATCTTTCAGCGATATTGCGATTCGCGCTAGATTTTCATTAATAATAATTGTTAATAATAATGTTCATTGCTTCTCAACCGTCCCAGAAAAATTGATCTTACTTGTTTTAAACCAAAAAAAATGGGCTTCACCTTAGCGTACGGAATGAAACTCAAACTTGGGGCTGGAAATTCGGTCTTTATGTGCGTCTTTAAAAAATCACTCAGTGACTTCAAATAAGGGCAGAAGAAGTTCGTGACACAAGAGCGTTTGTGTGTCTCGATTCAGGGTTATATCGAAAGTTCCTTTTGCCGGCGGTTGCCAATGCATGATTTTACTTTTTTTCACGTGGTGTACCAACGGCAATAGGAAATACTGGATCCGATTGACAGAACGATAGGCGAGAGGTCATTCCTAATGCATGTGCGTGCGACTGGCTCTCACTTCGATTAGCCATTGACGTGGTACGTCCAATGTCAATCTCTCGCTCAATCTCGTTATCCGCCCCGGCTACGCCGCGAATCGACGATCTCGCGTTTTTCTTTTTTACTCAGCATCGAAAATCAGACGAGAATAGAGAACAGAGCTGCGGCGTCCATGATCGATGATCTTCGCCGTTCTCGTCGTCGGTTAATTTATGTTCGGTCGAAGAAGAAAGCGTTCAAATGACAAGGAACGAGAAGTGGCGAGGATTCGATTACGGAGATTTAATTAGCGTTGCTAATTCAGGAGAATCGCGAGGAGCGACGCTCGAGCGCGCGACGGTGAGCGAGAACTCGCGCGTGTGTTCGCGCGCGCGCGTGTATCAGCCGCTCAATTAGTAACGATAGGTGAGAAAATTAATTATCGCCGCGATCCGCGCCCGGCCCGAACGTCTGCGGCCGCGAGCGCGCCGGAAAATTAATTCAATCGACTTGGATACGATCGAATCTACAAGATGCTTCGGCGAATTCGACATCGAGAATTCCCGATAGAGTGTCGAATATATGCAGACTCAACGAGTGCTTCGCATCGGAAATATGCCAGTCGGAGTCAACCGCGATGCGGATAATTGACGAGGAATTTTAGTCTCACGTGAAGTTGAAAGTTCGAAAAAATGGCTTTTTTCGCGATGAAAATTCGCAAAGGATTGCGCAGCGCTCGCTCTTACAAGCTACTCGTTAACGATCGAGCGCCGTGCGCGCGTTCGCGCCGCTCTCGAATTTTCCCGCCCATATCTGCTTATAGAAAGATTAATTAATTTATCGTGTACACTCATCTTTTTCACCGTCCTGCGAGGTGATTATACCTGCGTCGAGGTATTCCGAGATTACCTCGCGATACAGCGCGGCCTTAAAGCCTTCAAGCTATATCTGTATGCTTTTCATGCAACAAGAAAGCAATTAATAACCGAACGATCGAAAGCGCGATAAGAAAACAATATACTAATTGCACTCGTTCCTGGGTTATAGTTAAGTGTCTTCTATTTTTACGTGTACGTCCATCGAGTATTTTTAAACGTTGTCCGAGTTTCGCCCTAAAAACGAGTTAAACCTGCTCGTCGTACGAGCGAATTTGCAGTACAGTTAAACCTCGATTACCCGCGGCTATTTTAACGAAGTCCTTGATCGACCGTGTCAAAATTATTTTCTCGTTCTACCTTAAAAAGGCGGAGCGAGCTTTTATCATCGATGTATTAAACATAACAATTTGAAAGTTGCTTACAAAAAAAAACAATAATTAATTCGTCTCTAAAGAATTTCCATCAGATCAATAAAAAAAATTTCGGGGCTGAGCTTTGTTGGCAACGCTCTGAAAGAAAAATCTCCACGGAGAGAAAACTTGAGAGACGATGAACGATTTTTGTACGCCGGGGTACCAACGTCGCCGTGTGGCAGGACAATAATATTTCACACGGGACCGGAGGCTAATTGAATGCTACCACGGTAGTTCCGAAGCTAAGCCACCCGTTTCTTGGACGCGACGCTCCGCGGTTAGCTGTAGGCCCGGTCGTCGCGCTCATCGTGAGACTCCTCGAGGGATAGGGGAGAGCGGGGCGGAACGGCACACCGGGGCAAAATGGTATTCACGCACAATGGGACAAGGGCAGAATGATATGATATCATATGATATTGGGGCGAAATGGGACAGCAAAAAAATCTACTTCGATGGGACTTTTCTACTTTCTCTTGTCCCATTTCGCCCTAATTCTATAATACGGGGGACTTTAATTGACTATTTCGAACCATTTTGCCCCGGTGTGCCATTTTGCCCCGCTCTCCCCTGCGCGGGGTCCGCGCGAGCGCGGTGAATCTCTCGCAGATATGCTGGTAGAGGGATGCGTGGGGTACCAGCTGAGACTGGCGAGCGTCGTCCTAAAGAGAATTCTGGGTCTGGCGAGGCCAGGAAAGAAGAGAGACTGCGACTCGAGGGACAATAATTAACCAGCGGTTAGTTTACGTCGCCCTCCCGGGGTTCGTGCCCGCGGGAAAGAGGAGAGAGAGAGAGAGATGGGCCCGGTGTGCGAGTTCTCGTCTCGTGGAGCGAGCAGCAGAAGCGAGAGCATCGGCAGGGTTTCTTCGGTGGTGCGCCTCGCGGGGCCTCACCGTGAGATGCATAAATATCGTTTTAGCCTTCGTAGGTGTAGTCCAGAGTGAGAGGTCACACCTTCTTATAATTATTATTGCGACAAATGACCCGACGGAGGTTGTATATACATCGGACGAGCGTGCGAGAAGCTCCGAGGATGTGCCTATTTAAATCTTTCCACCGCGCGCGAATCACATTCTGCTGATGTTGCAAACGCGAACAAAGGCGAGAGAAGAGCAAACGGCAGCCACGTCGCCCTCGCACCCCGGGCTCGAGTTTATTTGTTCTTAATTATCGTTCAGACAGTCGCAAACTGCAAGAAATATGTTTTATAACACTTTTCTACATCCTGCGGAAAAGTGCTCTTTCTCGCACTAGGGCGCAAAAAGTTCGACTCTGGTGTTCACGTTAAGCGCATTGAAAGTCATTTTTATTAGTTTCGTAAACAGTGTTAAAAAGAAAATGAGAAAGCCTCGTTCGAATTCAAACAGCGTAGTTTTTTATTTAACTCCATTTTTTATGATAGGAAAAAAATTGGTTAAACAAATTCGTCGCCATGGCGAAACGGCGGATGATGAATTTGAGACGAGACTCCTCAATAATAATTCTCCAGAGTCGATAGAGAAGGAGAGAGTTCGATCATCGTGCCGGCACCTCGACAACGCTCTCTCGCAGCGTACAATAACCGGGACGAGATTGATTTGTGATCGTCGACGAAGCGTAGGCGGGGTCGGATTTTCCGAGCTTTATTGTAGCACAACTATGGGGGTTACGTGTGTAGATACAGTATAATGGACACCGCGAGCAGGTTTAACGCGCAGGCCAGCGAGAACAGAGTTTGAATAGATCTTCGTCCCGAAGCGGGCATCCCGGCCGGAGATGCTTATCTACGATTTTTGGACACCTGCTGACCTTGGCGTGTCACCGTTTTTTTATTCCTTATTTTACACCCGTATCAGCTTCGATCCAGTCGGAACCATGCGCGATCGCGCTCGCTCCGAAGAAATTGAAAAAAAGAATGCAGGCAAGACGAAATGTTGTATTGCCACCGCGTGAGAAGCTACAAAGTTTCGTGTGAACTCGCGCGGCTCCCGCGCGCTCCGGTGCCGATTCTTCGCGTATATTTTACTCTCATCGTCAATGGAAGCGATTATAATTGTAAATTGTGCCATAAACCAGAGCTCTCGGGACGAGCGCGCGAGAGTAGCGTTCGCCGAGCGCGACGTGGACACGGAAGAAACGAGGGAGAGGCGCGCAACGGCTGAGAAACGTGAATTCAGTTTGGACGCGGAGAAGAGTCAGCGGGGGGCACGAGGAGAGTTCTTGACCGCGCGCGCCACGCCACAGGGCTGCTGCTCGGGGGTCCGAGAGAGCTCTCTTTATACGTCCACTCCGTGGGCTCGAGAGGATATGCGGGACCGAGTTACAAGGCCCACTGTCTGGGCGGCGTGCGAGAGATACTTGTTGTGAATGGTCTTCATGAAGAATAGCTTATGTGCCCCTTTCCTTTCCGACCCTGCCCCCCCCCCCCCTTCCTGGGGGTATTTCACAGGCCGCGCGGTGCGCACGGACCATTAACCCATCTCGTCATTAAATCATCTTTGCTGTCATCGTCTTCGTTATCCATACCGCCTTCTACTATCCTCTTACCAACGAGGATTGCGCACACATTTGTATCGTATCATTTATGCGAAAAAATAAACGGGTTCACATCGTTGGGCTGATAAACGATATTCGCGGACTCCGCGGCTCGAGCGACAATCCATTTCTTTCTTCCTGTATCAATGATGCGAAATGCATATTTCCGAGGCGAGTCCCGGAAAGAATACCCTGAAAAAAATCTCTCGAAGGAACCTTCAACGACAATTGTTTCCTTTTCGGCGGATATTTGGTCTACGGGATATTTTTAACAAGGCATTCATTCCGAGACAATATTCGAAAACCAGCTGATTTCCGGTCTCCAAATTGGTCCCTCGAGAAGAAAAAACCCGCGATTATCTCCACGCGCTCGGAGAGAAACGAATGTATCCTCAGAATTCCCAAATCCGGGAATGATATTTGTCATCGTTGAGGAGAAAAAAATCAAAAAAATGGTCAACAGTTCTGTGTCCACCCACGCGAGAGAGAGGAAAAAGGAGGATTTGAAGAATATATAAGAGTGTCAAAAGGATGGAATTGTGTGTTTGTGAAAGAGGCGCTCCGGGATCCCGCGCCTTCGACTCTTCGGTGGTCATCCGCGGGTGCTCGTCGCAGCGTCGAGGCCCTCTCCGCGCGCTCGTCTCGCCGGCAGTGTCCGTGTGTCGAGCGCGGGGCGCGAGGAGCGCGGAACGAGCGGACGGAGCACGTGTGGCATTCGGCAACGATGACGTACGTGGATATATGCCGAGGATGGATATTGGAAAGAGCGATAGTGTGGGTAGCGGTATAATAATACACAGGTATACGGGATCTCGAGGAGTCTCTCGGCGTGGGCTCCGCGGGGGGTACGTCAGTGTCCGTCGCCCCTCGCGAGCCCCCTCGCCGCTCGGTGCAGTTGCCGTGGATCGCGGAGTTCCTACGGACGGGCATCTCCCTCGTCTCAACTGCCTGCCGGTCACCGCATTCCATCCCTTCTCGCGTATACACACTCGTTTCGTTTTTTTCCCCCTGTTTCTATCATCTTAAATCCTTTCCTCTCGCTCGGGGTCTCGTCGTTCTCGTGTGGCGAACGAGAGAAGGAAGAAAGAAAAGAAAGGAAAAAAAGGAACCAAGAGTCCGAAGTCGAGATGCTCTAACACGCTCGTACGGGGTATCATCATAGTTGCAGGGGCCTATGTGGGCTCGGGCTTTTATCCCACTACTCCGAGATAACATCGCGCTCGCTCGAGAGGATAGCTGCTGTGGATGCTGCTGCTAGCCGATCCTCGGACCGTTCCGTGCGCGCACTTAGGAATATCTATACGCGCGCGAAGGAGAACGAGCCACGGGCTTAGGGGGCTTTGGGACGCGCGGGAGAGAGACGATGCGATTGGGAGACCCCACTGAGCGATGCTGCACCGCGGTGGGTATTCCGGGTACAACCTGCCACTCGTCAGCCCACCCTCGTGTAAGCGTTTGGGGCCCCTTCGCGTTTATACACCCGATGGCTCGACGCTGACTACTACGAGAAAGGAGAAGGGAGCAACGCTACGTGGGACGGGGGCTACGGGGGCTCGATCTCTCGTTGATTCCTTCGCTCTTTTGCCTTCTATGCCGTATCGCGACGATGATGCCCACCTCTCAGAGCCCTCTCATCTCTCTCCGCGCTCGTATCCCATCCTCGTCCATTCGTTGTGTTGTGCTCCTCGCTCGATGCTCCCGCTGCTGTACGATCGGTGGATGAGCGCGAGAATGCACGATCTTGGGCACTGATATAGAAATGAATGAAAAAAAAAGGGGGAACGAAAAAAATCGAGACTCCCGAGGCGAGCCTTGACGTATTCTAATAGGCTCGAGCTTTCGCGCTACTATTCCACGTCGGCTTGACGCGAGTCCACCTCGAGGTCGTGTCGTTACTACAACGCGCGCGACTCCCGCTTGTCTATCCGATTTCTCGCCGGAATTCTTGACTATTGAGTAATAAAATTGTATCGAAATATGTTATGTTTTATAATATAATATGATAATAATAATCAATTTATTAATCATTATTATTACATTAATAATATAATAATATAATAATTATTATTATGTTAATATAATAATAATAATGTAATTTAATAATTTTTTTTTTATAATTCCACGAAGTTATTGAAAAATCGTAGATTTTTTATGAAAAAAATAGACTCATTGATTGGAAAAGGCTGTATATTATTATACGCGGGAGAGGTAGGATATTTCATTCGTTTGCAAACAGAGCTAACAAGACGTTTCACGGATCAGCATACTGGCTGAATCTCGCGGATATCTGCGCTCGGGAGGTCCTCGGGAAGGCATGATTTCAACCGTAGAGAGAGGAGGCACACGGCGAATTCTGCCCCACTCCACTGGCCGTGTCGAGAGAGAGAGATAAAGAGAGCGAGGCCGGGGAGGAGCGGAACCGAGCAGCCAGAAGCAGCAGGCAAAAACTCTGCATACATTAATAATTTCCAGGAGCCGCACTCACTCGAGACTCTCGAGAATTAATTCTCAGGTTTAACTGCCGCTCTCTCGCGTCTCCCTCGCCTCTGCCTCGTCTCTCTCTCGCTCTCTCTCTCTTCTTCTTTCTACTCCGTCGCGCTATATAAACGCTCAAAAGTCTCTCCCGTTCGCGTTTTGCCTCGCGCGAATTTATTTCCGACGTCGTATCGTCGCGATGCCTCGTCGCTTTTTTTTTTTATACCGCTTGAGTTTCGTCACGTGAAATCATCTCGGAGAGACGCGCGAGAGGACGCAGCAACGACGGAGAATTTCGACCGTGGACACACACGCGTTGTGAATCGGTCGAGTAATCGTCCGGGAAAAAATGTCGACTCGAGGATAACTCGCAAACGGCGCGAAAAATTCGAATTTGAGTTGCCTCACCTTTGAGAAACCTCACTAGCGAAAATACACTTTTTGCGCACTAGTGCGCGGACTAAACGCTATTCGTCGGGGGTCTTCGCGCGTGATTCACGTGCAGGAGAATATCGAACGGGAGAAGGGGCGAAAGAGGGTTCCGAAATCGCTGCAGAATGAATAATAAAGACTAAAACTCAAAATAAAACGACCACGAAGAAAAGCGAAGAAGACTCGCGGACGAGAGTCGTCGGGACGAACTTGACGCGGGACGTATAACTATAATGCACCGAAAGGATCCTCTCGGCTACGTTGCGCTATATCTGAAGGCATGCAAACGTTCGAATAAGCGTGATTAAAAATTGAAATATACGCGATACGTCTCACAAGTCGCGGAGAAAACGAGCGGACTTGGCATACCTGCGGCTGTTCGGGAATCGAGAAACAATCCGGGTTATAATTTAGTCCAAAGAATTTTTATTATAATGCCGAGTTGTTTTTTTTTCTTCCTTTTTCAATGATATTTGACGCCTACATTTTCGCGATCGCTCGACCGGCGGCGCGGTAGACCCAATCATTTTTTCCTCGTCGAGTCACGATAAAGATTCAAAAGTTGGAACCCAAACGAAGTTGAAAAAAATGTCCGTATACTTTAATAACGTTGAACTATTCGCGCCAAATTGAAGTACCCAATATTTAGTAACAATTCACCTGAAAATTTGAACTCGATACCTCAAAAATTACGTCAGTTATTGGACGATAATGAAGAAAAAATCAAAAGAACTTGAGCTTTGAACGCTTCGGTGTATTTATTTTATGTATTTTATTTATTTTATTTATTTTATTTATTTTATTTATTTTATTTATTTTATTTATTTTATTTATTTTATTTATTTTATTTATTTTATTTATTTTATTTATTTTATTTATTTTATTTATTTTATTTATTTTATTTATTTTATTTATTTTATTTATTTTATTTATTTCATAGTTGAAATTTTGGATACTGAAATTTGACTTTGCGTATCCCGACGTGAAAATCTCGAAAAGACATTTTTTCACGAAACCGGTTTCCTCCGTGAGGAACCGAAAGAAACAGGTGCGGAGCGTAAGATGCGCGACCGCATAGATTCGCGATGGGGATAAAAGGGGTACGGAAAAACAGACGAAGGTGTAATATGCGTTGATCTCGCGCGGGCCAGCAGTGCACGTCGACGTTCGTACGTGCTGGGTCACCGGCATGCGAGAGAGAGAGAGAGAGAGAGAGCAACAGCAGCCACGGTGCCTGCCGTCGGGGCTCAATAATTCCGGCGTTATATCACCTATCCGACCTTAAGTATTAGGCGGCGAGCTACATAATGACGTATCGGGAACGGCGCGAGGGCAAAGCGCGAGATGGGTGGGTCCCAATGTTTCGATTTCACCGCCGCCGCCGTTCAGAGAAAAGAAATTACACGCTATTGGGAACTAATTCGAATCAATTTACTTTGAAGATGCTTTTGTACTGTGCATCTCCCTGGCCTTGTGTACCCGCTCGACCGCGGCCTCTCGTGGCATACTTTTTTCACCCCCTCCCCGTCACACCCCTCGAGCACTTAAAACTTAAATGTCTCACTGAGAAAACTTCGAATCGAAAGAAAAAAAGAAACGCTGTAAAGAAACGTAGAATTATTTACTGAGAGGAGATGAAGATAACTTTCAAGAATGTCGTTCCTTGGATTCTCTTCGGATACATTTTGATTTCGCACTTCAAGGGCAAAGAGCGCGGATTTTTTACGAAATGTGGAGCAGAACTGCGGCGAGAATTTCGACGATTTCGAGGCTACGATTTTTCAAGGCCCAAACAGATTCGGCGGTTCGCAGATGCGAATACTTCAATTTTTTTCAACGTTCCACACTTCATTGGCATTCGATTCCTCTCGTTTTTTCTCACAGTCCGCTAAGCTTCGTTTCTTTCGGACTCGCTTGTTATTTTCCTGCATAATTAAAAAAATGTTAATCTTCTTGCAATCCGACATTGTTTCACTGAGAAAAATCTAGTCGCAAAAGATCGTGAATCAAGTGATCGAAATTTTAGCGTTCGTAGAATCGTTTTGTTCTTTATTGTCCCAGCGAGATCGTTTTCGGAGTTGAAAAACAAAATCCAACTCGCGCAACGCGTAGATCGCGTATGAGACGCACGCGCGCGCTAAGCTCGATCGGGCATTTCGAGATCCGCCGAGATCCCGCCGTGGTTAATTTATCCGGCGCGCGGGGCATTTCGTTTTTTTTATCGATTTTATATCGCGAGGATCTACTTTGTCCCGGCGTTCGACGCGCGAGGAGGCAGACAATGAATCGAGGGGGAGTGGCGAGATCGCCGCGCTAATACGGAGAAACGTGAGCGAAGTCGGGGGATGCGACGCGGACCGTGCACAGAAGGTAACGGGCACGAGTCAAGGGGTTCGACCAGACATCCACCCTTCCGCCGAGTTCGAAACAGTTTAATTCTCCACGGGGATCGACGAGAACGCTCGACGAGTGATGTTCCTATGCGAAGCCCCCTTTTTCACACTCGGACTCTCTTACATGCGCGTGCAAGCTTTGCGCCCCCCGCGCCTTCGGCCTTTGTCCCCCTGGCCGGGGCACACTCGTAAATCAGGGATTTGAGAGTCGGCGAACATAATTCGCCGTAGTTTTGTCCGTAAACAGTTTAATCGCGTCAAGCTCCGGGAGAGCGGGAGTCGTCACGTTGTCAAAACAGTGGATTCATCACGGTTCCTTATCCTCGGGGATGGATTAGGTGGTTTTTTTTTTTTTTTTTCTAAATAGAATGAAACAAGAAAACAATGATATTTGGGGCGAGGTTGATCGTTCATTGTATTGAGGCTCATTGGGTGATCGCCAAAGTCGGGCGCTGATCGAGCAACTACCGCTGGCGGTAAATTTCCATATCTAATTTGATGCCATATTTGTGCGATTACCGTGAACAGAGCTCGTAATGCACCTTATTTTCCTGCTCTGGCTATGCTTGGCTCGCGCTTGTGCGGTCAAGTCAGGCCTAACTCGACCGTGCCATCGAATGGGAAGAATTCTGATTGCCTATGAGAAGTGGCTTCGAGTTTTCGATATAGCTCGCATTTCGATCGTTTGCGAGAATCGATGCGATTTTACGGTAGTGTCCTTTTTACGATGGGAATCAATATTGTACTTTTTTCCCCCCGTGTGTCAATAATAACGGAGTAGTTTCTCGGAGCCGCGCGCTTTCATCCCTAAATAAATCGCCGATCGAAATGACTTTATATTCTTTATTAACGAGTCAGACTTTCGCCGCGAATGTCGTTTAATTTAGTCGAGGAGGATGGTCGGGCGGGCGCGAGGAAAGGATGAGGCAAAGGTGGAAAATAGCTAGCTGAGTAAGTATATAATAACCGTTCGCTCGAAGCGAGTTCTCGCAACTTTTCTCGAGCCCGTGGAAAGTAATATCGAGTTTAACGTTGAAGCGGAGTTTTTCGGTCGGGGGGAAGGAAAAGGTCGGTAGTCGGGGTTGAGAGAAATGTGCCGCTTATTGGACCCTACCAACGTAACAACGACGATGCAAACGGAATTAATTTACGGGGAAGCTCCGTGCGGCGAGCATCGCTTCGTACGTACACCGCCAAGAGAGAAGCAACAGCACGTTGCGTCGAGGAGGTTGACTACAAGCAAGCCCCGCAGCGGAGGGAGCGACGCAGGAGTGAGAACAGGCTATCCTCCTATCGATCGTCCACCGGCTCAGTTCAGCCCTCCGAACTGCCGAAGGGCGAGTGGGTGGTTGCGTTACACGTACAAAAATATCGTGGAAAAACACGGTGGCGATGCAGGCGCAGGTGACGCTCTTCAAACTTTCTTCTTGTTTTTTCGAAATTGTCAATTTTCTCTCCGCTCGAGTGAGCGACGCCCATCCCATTGCGTTCCCTCTCGCCCCATCGCGAGGGATGATTTGTTTCGCCCCGAAGGTATTAAAACAGACATGCGAACCAACCCCGAGCGATATCTTCTTTCGCCTCGTGTAAATCACACTTGGCTTGTATTCGCGTAAAAAGCGAATCTTCCGTCATCCAATAACGGACCTCGAGCTTGCCGAATCTCATCGATTGCTTTCCGTTCCAAGGACTTCGAATTCGGCGCTCGATCGCAATTACGCCGGATTGTTCGGGGATGTGCTGTTAGCGTTGAGCATGCAGGAGCTGATATTGAATGACTCGAGGATCGGATAAACCCGGGGAAGGCTCAACGACGAAATAACGTTCTCTCGCTGTTGCACAGGCTTACCATCGAGGCTTTCGGGGTGGGCGTAAAAAAGGGGTACCAGAAGCGGCGATACACGAATACGACGAAGACGTGAGCGCTAAGGACATTCCCGTCGGTTGCTCTTCCTCCGCTGTGGCTGCGATGGCGCTTCTGTTGGTGGTTGGTTAAATTTCGTATGCCGTCCAACATGACAACATGCTGCGTTATCAGAATTATTGCTCGGCCTCCGTCCCCCTTCCCGACCAATACTGCACGGGGCTTAACCGTTTCTCGTCTCCACGCGGCATCGTCCTCCCCTGCGGGCGGAAGGCGGAAAGCAGAGAGGAAGAGAGAACGCGCGCCCGAGGGGGTTGGCTAATGCGACGCGTTAACATTCGTGGAAGCGCTCCGAGTCTCGCATCCCCGCAAGCTGTGGCCGCTGCTTTCCTCTCCTATCCGCTCTTGGACGTATCGTGCCAGGGGGAGAGCCAGGAATGGGGCTGCCGGAATTCTCGGTTCTCCGGGTTATACCCTCCTTGCTTCGCCGATCCAGTCGCAATACTCTCTCTCTCATCCGTGAGTAAATTCCCGCAGCTCCCTAACTCTCCGCGCGCCTCTCGCGGATCGGGGACGGGCTAGTTTCCATATAGAAAACGTTCTCCGGTCCCCGGTTGTTCACGTACGCATATGTCGTCGCTCTCGTCCCGCAGTCCTCAACATTATACAGCGGCGAAGCGGTTGGAAATGATGAGATTTTTCGCTGGCGTGGCTGCGAGCGCGCGGCTCGGGAGCTCGAGGGGTGGATTGTCGAGCGAACGTTTCGGCGGCATCGTTGCGGCGCATCACGTGTCTCTCGTATAGTATAAACATATTGTACGGTATTATGATTCGTTTCGGAACGAGCGCGGAGGAGGAGGAGGAGGCGAAGAGGCAGAGAAGGAAATCGACCGTTCATCTCGGATTGGCGAGGACTGGCGACTGAGATGAGGACACTCCGGAGGCTCTCTTGCACACTCGGTCCACTCAATATTATCCGCTCCATGCCCTTCCCCCCGAACCGACGTCGGAGTCCCACATAGCCAATCCAGCGGCTCGACGAGAGACACGAGATGATCATATTAAGGGTATTAGATATTCTATATTCCAGCTGTATTCGTGCGGGCTCCGCTTCGAATGGGAACTACCATTTTGCATCGAGTTATGGGCCGATAGCGCAGCTGCCGCTGGAGCTAACCGCAACGAATTTCCTCCCGTTCTCCTTCAAGAACTGTGCTACATCATTGGTATCGATATGCGCGAATGGGAACGAATAAAACACGCGGATATCGTGCCGCAGATACCGTTAGAAACAATATCCTTCGCTAATGCATTTCCTACTTTGTGTAACGCTACTGGGTATTTACGCTCATACGGCAGTCTGGTCGAATTACGGTGGGATCGACTTCACCAATGAGAACGAGTGAGAGAAGGCCTCTGGCGATGGACCAGTGATACATTGTTTCTCGCTCGAAGAGGTCGCAAATTGGAACAGAACTTGAGGAAAAATACCATAGCAGAGGACAATACTGATGTCGAGAATCCGTAAAATTTTGTATCGCTGCAAAAGCAGAACATTGACGCGAATGGCGTATCACTGAATCACGTTTTTCTTTCATAATTCGAACGTTACGTAGCCGCTACATTCGGTCTTTGCTGCACGGAGAGAATAATTGAGTAATGGTCTCTGAAAAAATATGGGAATATTATATTTATGGGTAAACCAAACGCGAAGCGGCCACATAGGAAATTTTACCATACTGTTTGGTGAAAATGTTTCTTGCGCGTATCCCATGTAGTATAGGAACTATCACCACACATGTACTTCTAGATCACCGGAGCAATCGTATCGCCATCCATACAGTATGGTAAAAATTGCCACCAGCATGTTACTATGTTATATGTAACTGATTCCAAAAAGTTGAGAGAACGAATTGTAGAGTTTAATGCTATATTTCGTTTGTCGCATATTTCTACACGGATAGTAATGACATTCTTCGATATGGGAAAAATCGCCAGGGTCGCGCTTCATGTATCGATTACTGTACTGAATTGAGGAATCATTGCCATACTCTTCTCTCCGTGCGGATAGTCATTACTACCACGCGACCACGTGTGCACCTGTGCGTGTGCATCGAAACGCAGAAGAGCCGATGATGCCGAGGGGAAAGAAGCGGACGATTCGTAGGAGGAGCAAAGGATTAGGTGTAGGTAGCATCGTTCCCGTGTGCAGCCAGAGCCAGAGCCAGCAGGAAATCTATCCTCTCCGGTGTGCAAGTCCACGGACGAACGTCGAGCGGCGGCAGCAGCTCGTCCGCTCCCCCAGCCCCCGACGTGCCTCTCTCGCTCTCGCTCCGTCGACTGTGCGCTTCGCGCTTGGCCTCTCATTCTCTTTTCTTCGCCAGCACGACTTTTGCCTCACCGCCCTGTAATCATCGCGAGTCAGTGGCGGCGGCCGCTAATTATGTTTCATAACACTTCTTACCCCCACCTAATATCCACTCCCTTAAGGGCACCTCATCATTTATTTACATCATATTTATCCCGGGGGATACGCTGGCTTCTACTATCCTTGTCCCTCTTTCTCCTTTCCACTCGACACTGCTCTCTCCGCCGGTTGTGGTGGTGGCTGCCGATGCGGGGCTCGCCGCTCGCTACCTCATGCACATACATGCGTTTCGTTGCACACACGCGGACCCGAGCGCCGAAGTGTGCATACCCGTTCGCGTTATTTTTCGTTTATTATCTACTATGATATAGCTCGATGCGCGCGTCCCTATCGATGCCTCCTCGTGAGGCCATTTCCGCAGGACCGATTTTGCTGGAAACCCTGCCGAGCCCCCGCCGGAGAAGCGAACGATACAAGCTCGCCTCTCTCGCCTTCTGCTTCTGCCAATTTTCGGCGCAAAAAGCGTGAAACATGACCCGGGGTGCCGGCACTCGGACGATCATCGATCGGCTATCTCACCGGGGTCCCACCTTTCGCGGGCGCAAAATCTCATTATCCCGCGTTCTTTGCCCTTCGAATCGGCGACTATATTACTCGAAGCTAGTTCGCTCTCTTCGCGCACCGACGAACCTTCGCCCTGCGTGCCCCTCGCTCTTTTTCCTCCTCGTACGGATACGCGAGTTTCTGGAATAATTCTCTCCAATGCCTCGCCGCCTATTTCTACACGCGTCTAATTGGCCGCGAGCATTTCGCGGCGCGCCCAATGTCTTCGAAATAATTAGACATGCACGATCGATATCCATACCGGCAATTATGAGACCGCGGGGAGGATTGTTATTACTGTAATTTATTTTTATACGTATCTTCGAAGGCAGCGACGCATTTTTTTTTTTTTTTCTTTTTTTTTTTTTTACGGTCGAGACTTTAACTACTGGAAGAATAAAGGTACACGCGGTCTTCGCGGCTAGATGGACATGTGCCGCTCGCGTCCCGACCCATCCTTAGCCGGGCTTGTGTGTGTCGCTACGCGGCCGGAAGTTAATTAGCAGCGAGAGCGGTTAGGCGTTATTCGATTAATTCCACGGTCGTACGACGTTCCTGGCAGTTGCCCTTTGGACTGGGAAGAGAGACACAAGCAGGGAAGCATCGGACCGGAGCAGAAGCTAGAAGAAGGAGTGAGGAACTGCTTCCCGACGCGGATTTCGGGGATTATGTGTGTAAGTTGAAGGCCCGGAACGGAAGGTCCGGGTGCCAACTGTGATGGCTTTCCCCCCCATCTTCTAAGCCGTAGCGAAGGAACTGTGTACACCCGATTTGTTATTCGCTCGGAAAAATATTTAATTAATTCAATGAACACTCAATTACTGCATTATTCGATCATTTACTAAATAATTTAACAACAACATTAATCGTTATTAAAACATTATTATTATTATTATTATTATTATTATTATTATTATTATTATTATTATTATTATTATTATTATTATTATTATTATTATTATTATTATTATTATTTATCATTAATCGATATTAGTTCAAGTTAATTATTATTTTTATAAACTATTATTAGCAAATGTAAAAAAAAAATTTAATTAATTCAATGAACATTCAATTACTCAATTATTTTATCATTTATCAAATAATGCAACAATAACATTAATTGTTATTAGAAACATTATTATTGTTATTATTTATTTATTACTAATTGATATTAATGAAATGTAATTATTATTTTTATAAACTATCATTAGCAAATGTTTTTCTGGAGCTTCTCCTGTGAAACTTCTTCGAAAGACTTTCCCGGGAGTGTTCGGTTGCAGTAAATTGGCGCTACTTCTGGCCGGGTCCGGATCGAATGGTCTTAGGACGCGGAATCCTATCTTTCTCATGCGCTCGGCAGCTCCTTTCACCCTGCGACTACGGCACTACGCTCTCAGCCACCGTTGGTGTCTCGCGATCATCGGGGCGATCAGCTTTATCGTCCAGGAAAACGGTAAGCGCTGACCCGAACGGATCCGCGGGGGTATTCGTTGCATTAGAAAGAAAAAAAAGCGAATGCTCGATCGAACAACAATTCTGGTTTTTCGCGGAGCGCCGCGACGCTTGCTCGCGTTGCCGCGAGAGCGAGCGCGCTAATTGCCGGCAGGCCTCGCCGAGCGCAACTCTATAAATCACGAATCGCTTCGGGCGCGCGAGAACGATCGACGAACCCTCGGAGCGGCGCAACTATCGAGGATTTTTGCAATCTTTTCGTTTCGCGCGTAGATCACTCCGTCCGGGGCTTCTGGGAGGACGCGAGTTTGATGAAATTAACGCCGCAATCCGCCGGCTTCCCTCAAAGAATGCCGAACGCGGCAATGACGTTGGCGAACGGAGCGATTAAGAGAAATGTGATAAACTATTCTCTCGCGAACTAGTCGCGATTTGAGGATACTTCTTTTACACGAACTTTACTCCGAACATGGGAAAAACATTGGACGGACGTATTATTAAATTCGGCAAATTGTTCGTATCAATTTTTGCAGTTTCTCGTCAATTGGAATGTTGTTCGAGCTTCGTTTTTTTCCGAAACGAAAATGGAAACGTTTTTTAAAGAAGTTTATCTTCGAGGGGGCAAAAAAAGGGATGATGCAAAATTTGGGTTGCATCGTCAAATGCGGTCTTTTCATCCGGGAATGTTCCCTTCATCGATTTCCGTAACGATCCGCGTTCATTCGCGATTCTTTTCTACGAGCTGTAAGGAGAGCGCACCGCCCGCAGCACCGATTCGCCGCGCGATTTTATATGCCCTCGTATGCAGTGCCGCGGCGCGGGTTATGCGCGTTTCGCGCCGCTGCCGTGCTACCTAAAACTCGAAACTTCGACGGTGCGCGTTATACGATCGATCGATCATCGGGGATTTGACAGGCTCTCGTTTTGTAAGTCGAGAGGGCACGAACGTTCAATTTTTGTTTTTCTTCTCTCCTCACATTCATGAACTCGCGGGCGTCTATTAGCGCATACGCAAGCGCGCACGAATCCATCAATAAACAAGCGCGAATCTCGCAATGCGAATAAACTGTTAATAGTTTGTGTAAAATCGTAAAAAAAATAGTAAAATAAAAAATAGTACGCCAAGTACTTAAAAATCAGTGTTGATCTGTAAAAAAAATCGATAGATAAGTAAAAGTAAATTAATAGGTACTTGAAAAATAGCAATTAAAGCAACTTTTCTTGATAAAAGCCAAAAAATGATAAAAGTGCTCACAAACGGAGTTTGGTAGGCCGCGACGAAAGAAAGCGAGAAATGCCAATTTGCGCCACCATTTTTCAGAGTCTTCGAAAAATTATTAATAGCGAGATGCCGTGGAAAGACCAGAAGGAAGTGGTTTTTCATTTGGGTACGTCGGGGCTGTTTATCGGCCGCTCGTGTCCTCGCCATCTGGAATTCCCTCGCGGTTCGTGTATCAAAAGCCATAGTCGCCAGAACAAACCGCGAATATCTGTCACTGGTGCGCGTGGATCGGTGTGTGTCCCGGGTTGGATTTAGAGCCGCTATCTACCGGCGAACGAGAGCGGCGAAGAGAGCCGACGCCCGGTAGCGAGCGAACAGAAGCCCGGGACATTAAGCGCGCATTATTTTCCCGACCAACAGCGGCAACACATATAGTCTCGGACCGAGGGAGAAACAGAGCGACAGAGATAGAGAGAGCGCGCGCGGCTAACGTCAAAGGCTCCAGTTATGTTTCGAGTGTTTGGAGACTGTCGGAACGTCACGCGAGCCTGTTTAGCTCTTGGCCGAGTACCTAAACGCCGCTCTAATATAACAGACTGGCTCCAAGTCCGGCCGTGTGCATGCGCTCGCAGTGCCAGAGCAGTTCGCTGTTCAATCCCTTCCACGCCGATCGCTTCTCTATACCCATTCCGTTTCTCTTCCTATTCTCTCGCTTCCTTGCCCTCAATCATTGGAAATGATAATGGAGGAAACGAGAAGCTACTTTGCACGTCAGACCATCGATTCTCTTGTCGCATTTTGTATAACGATCTATCTTGCTTCGAAAGAAAGAGAGAGAAAGGAAAAAAAGAAAAATAAAAGCGTTGCCAACGCCGAATCGCCGCGGCTGATGATGCACATGTTACAATAGCGAAACGATAATAGATGGCCTCTGCGTGCTCGCGGTCGTTTGGCAGTCGTGTGCCCCCCCCCCCCCCCCCCCCCCCTGACAGAAAAAGCCAATCTCCGTGATGCGCGACCGCCACTTGCCCCGCGGCCGAATATATGCGCCCGCGGATAATGACGTTCCACGACGAGCGCGCCGCAGAGCGCGCGGCCCCTCCTCCCCGTGAGTCTCTTTTCGCTAAATAGACTCACGCCGAACTAGACCGCAGACATTCAACGATCGATTACGCCCTCTTTACGGCACGAAAATTTCGGGTTCCGTCAATCATGCGCGGCGAAAAGAAGCTTTCGCTGAGCAGAACGCTCCTCGGGGTGGGCGAATTATGCTTCGCGCGAATTTGGATCGCGGCGAATTACGCTCGGGCCCGCGGTCGAGGATCCGCGAGAGAAGAGAAATAATTGTCGAGAAACGGCGATACCGCGACGGAGAAACGCATCAGCTTTGTCACGAACTTTCGTTGTTCCATTATTCGTTAAACGGGGGGGAAGGTCCCAGCAGCGAAACTCGATGGTCTTTCATCGGCGAACCACGGGATAACAATGTGCGAGACGACATAAAAGGGTTTTTCATATTGTTACACTCTTGCGCGAGGTTGCGATTTTTTTTTTCTTTCTTGGGACTAGACGGCGAACGAGAATCGCGTGCCGCACGTTAAGAGTTCCGCGCCATTCGGCCACTATGGAAATTTTTCTAACGAATATATTTGCGAGAAATTATGAACGCATCTGGAGCTCATTTTGAACACATTTTACAATATATTTTGAATATACTAAAATATGTAATAAATATTAAATATTAATATTTATTAAATAATAAGTATAATATAGTAATAATAATAATAATTATTATTATTTATATAATAATAATAATTATTATTATTTATATAATAATAATAATTATTATTATTTATATAATAATAATAATTATTGTTAATTATAATTATTATTGTTAATAATAATAATAATAATTATTATTGTTAATAATAATAATAATAATTATTATTTATATAATAATTATTATTATTGTTATTATTAATATTTGATATTTATTGAATATTAAATATATTTTTTCCGTTTTTTTTTCTATATATGCCTCTATATATTTTCATGGAGGTGATGCGAGTGTGGGAATATTTTTTTTTCAGCCTATCGGCAACGGCGATCGACTTGTCGCTAGTTCACGAGGACGTCAAAAGGAAGAGAGGCTCGAATGTGTTCGAGGAGGTTTCTCATTCGGAAAGGATAACATTGGAGTATCGAAAGTTCCGGGCCACAGCGGCGCGCTGAGAGCGTTAGTGCTGCTGGGCGGTGAGTCGTAAGTGCCGCGTAACCACGCAGCGATTTGTCCGGATCAGCGTCACGGCTAAGAAGATTATAACGCGGGGACCGGGGGCTGCCACGACGCTCTGTTACTTCGTCCTCTTCGCTTCTGCAAACGAAGTAGCAGTGCTAGTCGACGATACCCACACATCCCTCGAGATACAAACGAGATCGAGATATCGAACGAGCGAGCCGAGAACGCGTCCTCTTCCGATGATCGACGGAATTTCGATTCACTGACGCACGGGCATTGTTAAATTTTGAACTTTTTTTTACATGCGATGAAAATGTTGTTTCTATTCGGCAGAACCGCTCCCGTGGCGACGTGTGATTTCGATGGAAAATTATAAATAAATTACAAGAAATTAATGTGAATTGAAATTATGGATCAATTGAAATAAATACGTTTTCCAAATCGCTCCGAAAATCCACTCATTCCGATGCGAATTAAATAGTTAATTGAAAATAAGTTTCAAGTTTTTGATACACTCGTAAGATTATTTCGTAGCACGTTTGTCTATTAATATAATCAATTAATTGATATACTTAATATAAAAAAATATATAGTAAAATAATATTGAGAAAAATTTATAGGCTTTTTTCAAATTATTTTCAAACAAGATTTTTTTAACATTGTACGGAGTAGTTACCGCGCAGATCGAGAAGAAAAGCGAACCGAGACGAGTATTGGCTAGCGCCGAGCGTGGGTGCCTCGAGGCTCCCCCAACGGCAGATTTTATCCCGAGCCGCGTATACCTCCTCGCTACATGTCGATTTAAAAAACTAACTTTTCCCATTACCATATATTTAGGTTAACACGTGATGCGTATCGCTGTGTACCGGTAGCGCGCGAGCGCCATAACCGCGCGCCAGAAAAAGAACATCGGCATAGAGCGAGAAAGCTCTCGCCGTAACGCCGTACCGAAAAAGCCGACGCGGTTTAACAACCTGTCCTCTTATCTCGCCGATGTAATAACGCGATCCTATATTTACGAGTTTCGAAAGGAGGCGGAGGAGAAACTTTGAGATAAAGTCTTGAAACACTTTTTTTTTTTTTTTTTTTTTTTTTTTTTCGAGTACACCCGGGCCTTTAAGGTACGTGTGCATTACGCACACGCGCTCGCGCGATACATATTAGTGAGCCAACTAAGCGGAGCAGAAGCGCGCGTCTGAAACTCGCTGTACGCTTTCCTTCGCTCTCGTATCTAAAAGCTTCGCGAGCTCAAAGAAGAGCCGCCCGCGGCCGTTTCCGGTCGTTCCGTTCTTCCGGCCTTCTCCTTTACTCCGACCCACCGTGGGCTGCTTTTTTTTCGTTCCTTTCTGTCGTTCTTTTTTTTTTTTTTTGTTCTTTAATTATTTAACTCCGAATACAGTCGTGACGGGTCTCGCGTTATTATCGTTATTACGCGCATTACGATCAGGCGAAGACCCGGCAACCCGTGCGAGCTCTTGTGCGTATACGCTCGTTCGATTCCGAAACCACTTCAGAACCCGCGGTGGATGCGCGGCGCTTATAAACATGACGGAAATCGAATGATTGGGAAGCAGATTCGACGGCTTTCGGGGCATTCGTTTAAAAATCAATTCGACGATCGGAACAACGATCTTGGATAACCGAAGGGTTTTGCTGCTAAAAATGGCGGCAAAATGTTGTATATAAAATTGGTACATTTTTTTTTTCGTCATTTAGTTTTTCAATTTTTTGTGAATTTTTATATTACAATTCTACAATATCGAAGAGTGAAGAAGAATTAATTGATCTGAGGGTATTCTGGTCGTCGAAAAAGTTCGATTTCATGAACCATAAAATTTGTCACTATTAAAAAAACAATTGGGTCACGAAAACTGCGCTGTGCAAAAGTGACCTAAATTGCTATTTTTCCCCAGGTATCGATCATGCAATCGATTTTTCGGTACAAATTCGATCCCACAAATATCGGCACCTCGAGCGAAAAGAAGTTTCAAAAGTGAGTCACCGACTGAAATTCCTGCCGAATGGCGAGCGAGCGAACGCCCGTGCGAGGCGCTCTTTATTTTCCGCTGCAAAATAAGGAAATCGCGGAATGTCGTACAAATTTTATTGCACCTATCGCGAGACTCTCCGGCCCGGCGAATAGACCCGGATTCGCGAAACGCCCGTGCGCGAATTATCTCTCATTGGCCTCGCGCCCGTTCCTCGCGCATTTCTTCGTCCCGATATCGCAACGAAAGTCCGACAGGCGCTACCGTCCGACAATTAGCGCGCACAGAGCCGCGCCGCATTCTGGGTAACGGAGAACGACCGAGAATTATGAGAATTATCCTTTTTCTCGTTACCCGCCGAGATTTTTGCCGCCGCGCAAATCGGCCTCTCGCCGAACGCGTTTATCCGGGCGTTGAAGACGAAAAAAAAAAAAAAAAAAAAAAAAAGCAGGGCAAGAAAGAAAATCTTTGGAGAAAACCATTGAAAAACAATCACCCCGACGACATAATAACAGAGTCGAGTGGCGAACGAAACGTTACCGCGACGATGTCTATTCTCTCTCGCTAAGCTTCTATCTTCGACCTATCCATAAGTGCGGCAGCGCCGGTATCGCGAAATACAGATGTTTCGCTCTCGCGTCTCCCCCTTCGTGCCCCTCCGCGATCCATGCGAAATGCTCAACGTTCGCGATATGCGCGTCTGACTGCGAGCGGTTACTACTACTTGGAGCGCTCGCCACCTCCACCTTGCCCGCTGCCCCTTACCGCTGTAATTCTATCTCGGGCTGTGTGCACGCGTTACAAAAAGCTCGTCCACCCACCGCGCGGATCGTCGACATTAGCCGCGAGAAGCTTCCACGGTTAGCGGGAAGCATATAGAACTGAATCGAATATATATATATATATATATATATACATGTATATGCGACCGAGGCGTTTAAAACATCGGAATCCCCCTCGGTCTCGGACAGCCCCCGCCCACCGCCCACCATATCTGCTCCTCTCCGTGCGGTGTGGGAGGCGCGTTGGGCCTTTGCCGCGGCTCTCTCCGCTTTCGAGCGTTTAAAGTCCCGACAGTAAAACAATAAATTGCTACTCAGCCGCGGCGTAGCTCGCCGCAGCGCACGGCGCTGCTGGCGATGGTACAGTAGAGGCGCGCTTGCTCTCGCGCGGAGGGAAAATGCGTTCCCTGTCAGCAATTGCCCCCACTGCGACGTTGGCTACCGCGCTCTCTCGCTCTCGTCGCATAGTCGTAAGAAAAAATGGCAGCTGTGCGCCCGTGTACTGCGGCGGTGGATGGCGTATGGTTACCCAGCTCGGTGTTACACCGCACCAATACAGCGATGGACCGAGCGCATGATTCTCGTACACGCAGACAGGGTTACTGTTACAGATACGGAGCCTACCTCTCGGTGCCTATCGGTACCTGTGCGCGAATCGCCCGCTGTCGGCTCGAGCCGGAGGAGCGAGAGAAGAGAGACAAGGCTCGGTGGGACATGGGAGGGGTTGAGGCGGAATGGGCATCCACGCCGTCGGGAAGGGCTACCGGCACTCGCGAACGTTCGCACGTACACGCTCGGGTATTTTCCCTCCTGCCGACTTGGCCCAAAAGGCATCTCGTTGCGGGGTTTACGTGGAAGCGGCGCGCTCGGGGGGGGGAGAAGACTCAACCTCAACCCCGTCGTAGAAGCGCGAGCATTCGAGGGAAAATAGCGCGTTATGGGGAGAGGGGAGGCTCGCTGTATCCCCAAGAGCGCCCGGAGAGAAGTCCAAGAATCCGGGAAGGGTGGGGATAAGAGGGGTTGGATCTTCGGTGGAGTTTCGCCCGACGAAATGGGCGGTTCTCGGATGGGCGATCGTGCGAGCCACGCCTACCAACGCCAGCCGACCGGCGACGTCGGGCTTCTCTCTCGGCTTTGGCCGAAGAGTCGCCGAATGGTGGGAGATGCACGGGGGGCCGTGCTGACGAGAACCATCCCGCCGGCAGCGCGGGTCAGTCTGTCAGGCAACCGGTCTGTTACTCGGTCCGAATCCCGATCGTCGGTGCTGTCCGCGGCTTATTTTCAACCGGGCGGCGGCCTACAAACTCCTCCATGTCTTCTTCTGCACCGCCATCACCCGCGTGACTCGTTTGTTTTTTTGCGTTTCGTTCTTTTTCCTTTCCACATATTTCGTCTCGGTTGTTTCTCCTTTTGTCATTTTTATCACTCAAACTACCCCCCCGAGGGACGAGTTCGTGCGGAACTATCCGCGGCCCGCTGGCGAACGATCGCACTTCTGTCATGTCCTCGCGCAGTGCTCACGATAATCCGGCTCCGTTCGATCGCGTTGTGCTGTCCTGAGATTTTGCCGCAGGAATAACAATACGTTCTATCGCGGTAGTTGTTGGTTTTTGTTTTCTATTTATAGCATTGTGCGCAACGTCGTTGAATGTTGGAAAACAGTGCACGAGTTGTCTCGAACGAGCTCCGGTTCATTTGATTCTCATCGCCGAAGTGTGACAGAGGATAATTGGTGATAGGATGACGAGGTGCGCATTCGGGGGATGCAGCCTTGCTTCCTGACGGTCAAGATCGGTCTTGCGTCCTACCGGGGGCGAGTCTTCCGGTAGACTCTACAATCGTTACGAAACGCTACAGCCGGTATTTGTTTGTTCGTCCACGAGAGTGAAACGACTGCAGAGCACGAGGAGGCGATAGCGCGGGCACTCTCGTTCGGGGGGTGGTCGTATGTGTTAAAAAGGTTGTTTCGTGTGGGCAGCGCAACGAAAAAGAGAGGAAAAAAGAAACGGTGAAAAGGAAAAAGTTGTGCGGTGGGGTGGATATGTTGCTGGAGTCGCGAGGTCTCGCCGGAAGGAAGAGAAACGGTCTGACGCTGAGTTCCTACAGCGCGATTGGCGGGCTTGCTGACGGCGTCGGGGTGCGTCCCGGCGTCGTTGGCGGCGGCATACATGGAGCCGGTAGCGACGAGGACGACGAGGATTCGAGGTCGTTGCTCATCACCGGTGTGGGCAAGATGCCGAACGAGTCCGGAACGACGGCCCCGACGACGATGTCGACGAGCCCGAGCGGCTGCACGAGGACCGACCACGAGGCGGAGGACTGCAGCTCGAGCCCGTCGCCGAACAATAGCTTAATGAACAACCTAAACAACAACTGCAGCAACTCGAACAGGCAGTGCGCGACGGACTTTAGCATAGCTGCGATAATGGCGAGGGACTCGCGTCATCAGCAGCAGCAGCAGCAGCAGCAACAGCAGCAGCAGCATCAGCAGTCGCAGCACGAGCAGTCGCAGCATCACGAGCAACAGCAGCAGCAACAACCGGCGTCGCGGCATCATCATCATCATCATCGGCACTCGCAGCAACAGGCCGTCGGCGGTGGAAAGCTTCATCAACACGGTGAGCTAACGAATCCGCAATGATTCACGACTCTCCCGCTCGCCCCCCCCGATCCCGATGGATTCGTCGCAATCCGGGCCGTTTCATTACCAATAATTCATGACTATTAGGAGAATTATAATACCCGTCGAATGGCTAACGGACGCTCGGAGCTTCGCGCGCGGAAGAAAGATTAATGACGCGAGTGATTAGGCAGGTTAATTAGTATTATTAGACGGGGTATCGAACAGTTTCCATAAATATATTAGACGCCTCTACACTTTATTAGAGACACCAGACACTCCGAGCATGCCTGGTGCGCGAGAGCCGTCTAATAACTTTAATAGGCATCCGCGCGCCTCCGTCTCGCGGTTGTTAACGGGGAGCCCATGGCGTTAATCGCTCATATCCAAGAATGGTCTCCCGAGATGATTGTCATCTCCGTGTGTCATGACTCGTACGAAACAACTATCGCGTCCGACGATGGCGAAAATGACGGTGTTAATGAATACGGGTAAGTCGTAGGCCGACTGTCCCGAGAGACGGCGCAATGCCGATTGCCCAGTCGCGCAAGAGAAAAGAATTCGAAACATCCCATTAGAAATTGTATTGAAATTCGTTGTACTGGAAGTATGATCTGGGCGATTCAGGTACCAATCGAGATAAACTATTTTGGGTTGATACAGAGTGTCAAACGTGATACGGGTATTAGAGCGATGGAAGATTATTAAGTATCGGGATTGTATTCGAAAGGATTGTCGATTCATGTGAGATGGTCCAGGTCGATTTATCCGTAATCTTCGATGCGCAGGTCGACAAATCGACCTCGTTGCCATTTTCAACGTCGTTCGAACACTTTTCTTTCACGCACACGGAGGAACTGGTATCAGTTGGAAGAACCACTGATTTCTTAGGCGAACAAATGAATTGATTGAGCCAACAAGTAGATTAGACGAACTCGTATCAATTTCCAGCGCCGAAGTTGGTTCTGGCAACTAATTTCTTTTCTCCGTGCGGATAAGCCACTCTCGCGTACTTGGTCGTTCTCCGCGCGAACGATGCGAGCTTCGTTCGCGCTCGATCCGCGACGTTTGCTATTACACAGCTATCGCTGTGTAATTATTTGAGGATGCTCGCGGCAATGACTCGATGTTCTTTTCTCGCTTGTCCACCACCGCCGCGTACGGAGACAAAACGCGCGTCCGCGACTGTGCCGTGCCGATGTGTTGGCGCGCCGAGCCAAGAGCGACAGAAGAATCGGTTGTTAATGCTAATTGCGACGGGTAAATCCCTGTTAATCAGTGAATATACCCGTAATTACGAGTGACCGCGGCCGATGATAGTGCACACCGGGCTTGAGTGCTCTCACAACGCGCGGCTCCGCGCGAGTTCTCGGCCGCGCGTAGACTTTCGTTTCGACTGTTCGCGCGAAACGGCGCGGCGCGGCAATAACGACGATTTTACGACGACGGGCGGAAGCGCTTCTTCTCGCTCTTGGCAAGGCTCAGCGACGAACGCTGACGACACACAGCGACGAGCAACAAATCTTTATTCTCCATTATCCGGTCGGACTATCTTTCACACCGTATTTAACTGATTGGGCGTCTGAAAAACGCGACTCCACAGTCGTACACGCTATTCTCGCGAATGAATTAATTGCTTTTCGAGATTATCGCCGGAGCGAGCGGCGTCGAGCGCGTAGCGTGAATGAAACGAGAATAATGTCGAAGAAGAAGAAGAAGAAGAAGAAAGAAAAAAACGAAGAGAAAAGGAATATATGATAAAGGTAGGAGCGGAATTTACACGCACGTGGCGATAGGTTTCATTAACGCGAGTTCGAAAGCTCCGGCTCGACGCGAGCGAGACCGGACTCTCCTTCGATCCTTCTCGCTCGCCGGTAATAAATAGCCAATGACTTAGTTAAGCGACGGCGACGAAGAGGATGAAGAAGGGAAGGATGAGAATGAGGACCAAACGAGATGAGAAGCCGAGGACCACGGGCGGGTTATATTCCGCGCACGGTTGCCGCGGAGTGGCCAAGCGTGAAGTTACGACTCGTTCGCGCGACAGGTCAAGCCACGAAGAAGTTCTTCGCGCGCGGACCGGTCAAGCAACCGAAAGACGACCGGCGCGAGAGAGAGAGAGGGAAAAAGAATGATATTGAAAAAAGAAAAAACGCTCGAGACCGAAGGCAAGGAGCCTCGGTTATGGGTATAGAAAGGCAAAAGCGAAAAGTGATAAAGGTTCCTCCGCTCGCGCGTATTGAGGAAGCTGAACCGAAGAATGCGAGAGTGGAGATGGCTTCGCGACGCTGGCCAGGAGCAGCCAGAAAAGGAATGAGAAGGAAAAAGAAATAAGAGAGAAAAAGAATACTGAGCTGCGTGAAGAGGGCATTCCTAATAAATTAATTCCCAACAGGACCCACACTTTCGGGAGGGTCTCAGTAAATCGTATAATGTTTTGTAAACAAGCGGTCATTGGGTTGTCGCCAGGAAGATCTCGTGCTATGCCCCCAAACGACCGACGCCTGTATAACACGCCGGAGAGAGACGAACGAGAGAAAAATGAAAGGTGAAACGGAGATACGAGGGAACGAACACTGGCCTGATGACTATGACGGCATCCAACCATTTCGCTTTCTCGCTCTCGCCTTTTTGCTTTTCCGCAGCAGTAGCGGCAAATGCGTTTCATTAGGCGCCGTGACGTACACGTAGATGATGCAGAATGAACTCTAGGCCTATGCTCGATACAGGCTTTCTTCTCTCGGGCGAGACAAATGAGCCGCTTATTTCAGAACGTGGTTTCGCACTACAGAAACCCAGAAAAATATTTATTCAATAAATTTATTCAGAAAACTAAATATTCAATAATATTTATCGGGGGAAAAAAGAGGATTTTTTATCGTGGCACAGCCGAATTTTTTTCCCATCTTCTATTTGGTGATTTGAGGGATTGTGGATCGTTATACTGTTCGGAGCTGGATTCTTCCAGTCGAGACAGAGGAGATGCCCGTATTTTAGAATAAATCTAGACTTGCATTTTCACATTCTCGTCGGCCCAACCAGTCAGAACCAACTGCAGCGCTGGAAAGCTGAAATTAGCTCCAAGAACCAATAAGTTTCTGAGACAAACAAATTGGTTGACCCAACAAACAGATTAGTCGTACCAACATTAATTTCCGGCGTCCCGGTTCTGGCAACTAATTATCTTTCTCCGCGCCGTCATGTTTTGGTAATTTTATTTATTTTCCATTTAAACGATTTCCTTCAAACGCTGTCGTCTATGACGCATCAGCGAATACGTTCGATAACGAGCAGAAGAAGAAAAGAGAGGATGCTCGTTACGCACAATTGTGCGGCGTCGAAGTCGAGCGTATGTGGAGAAGTTGCACGTAACGAATGTCGGGAGTGCAGCGGGGCTTTGGCGGGCAAGCGACGAGAGACGGCACGAGAAAATTATGTAGAAAACTCGCTCGTAACACTGGACGTCTTTGCCTGCCACGTGGATCGAATGGCCATTATCCTGGTGATGGCGTTCGGCCGCCCGCCGACATGAGGCTCGCGCGCGCGCGCGCGCTCCTCTCTCGTCTCTGTAATTTAGAACCCGATAACCTTCCTTTCCGCGGACCTCGCGCGTTCGGCGTTCACTTCGATGCCCGACGAGCAGACCTCGGACCTGCAGTCTCTTCGGCTTTTCGGACGAACCAAACACGCGAGGCGCTCTTCTCTTCTTCCCTCTTCGACGGCAGTTAAAGTTCCACATAACATCACTTTTTATTCTTCTTCTTTATGGATGTGTTTCGCGAACGCGTGTACTCCTATACATATATAGACACGCAATGTACGCGGCGGTGTTATGTACTTCGGCTTCTGCAACTCGGAAGTTAACGGCACATCGCGGATCGCTTTGTCCTCGTGCCGCTTTTCACGATACGAAACAGATGAGCTTTCTGTAAAAACCCTTTTTTGGACGGAAGTTCGAAAAAAAAAAAAAAAAAAAATTTTTTTTTTTTTTTTTTTTTATAAAAAAATAAGAATGTCAAAAGAAAGTGATAGACACGTCGCGTGCGGACACACGGTAGGATGAATCCTCATTGCACGGGTTCTGTCCACCCTGAAAGGAGACGAGCCGTCCCGCGCTCGGCAACGCGACAAATAGCTCTCGAGAACCGCACACAGAGAAGACGCGCGCGTCTCCTCTGTCAATGAATTGGCTGACGGTCGAACCCCTTCGTGTAATTCGTCGATGTTGCCGCTCGTATTCTCGCCCGCCCGAAGACCACACACCGAACGCCCGCGGAGAACTCCGGGACGAGTGCGTGCCTCTCTCGACATCATCAACGAGTCGAATTTTTCGCCACGTCAGCGAACGGTGAACACGACTCGGGCTACTACGCTGCGCTCGTCTCGGGCCACGCGAGTTCATTCTTTTCCTCTTGACGAGCCAACACTCGACTTCCCGCCGCTTTTCCCGAAGACTAAACGCACGAAATCGCTGTGCGTGCGCGCATCATTTGTCGAACATGATTTTCTCGCAGGAAGTTTCTCGACTCAATTCCATTCGAATTATTGACCGTGAATTCTCTTGTCAATTTTCATGATTTTTCCCCGAAATATACTAGTTATTTTGTCGTCACTTTCGATTAGGCTTTGCTTCCTATTTTCTTTTCGATTTATCTGCTTATTCAAAAATGTTTCCTCATGTTTTATTAATCTCCCAATGATCGCGATTCGAAATATTATCTTCATTGTATTTCTGTTTGCTCGAAAAGTACATCGGAGAAATATAATCTACTTTTTCAAAAAGTAACTCTCAATGCGCTTTCTTTTGGTCGTAGCCTTTTTTTTCCTCGGCAATCGAACCGTGCGAAGTCGCACTGCGATTCTCTTTGATTCGCCAGGAGTTGGCAACAATCGCGAAGTTTCGACCGGACTATTTTTTATTTTTCGGTCAACGATGGGAATGTATATAATTTCGGCGCCTCGCCAGATCGCTGAGAGTGAGAGATGCGAGGAGCGCGTTGTGCGCGATTGAAACATTCGGTGCAGACCGACAAAGCGGCCGACACGCACACATATCGTTCATTCTCGGTTTGGCGGATTATTTTCGAGACACTCGCACCGGGCGCTGGCCCGACGGGAGTGAAGATTTTCCCGTGCGAGCGCGGCGGCGCGGTTTATTCCGCGTTCATACACAGCCGCGCGGATTACTTTGTACCGCGGCCCGCTTGATGATCCAATTATGACTCGACCAGTCAGCGTTTAACTCAATACGATGAGAAACGATCCTCGCCGAGGGGGGTTCTTCGAGTCTCATTGCTCGTCGTTGTTCGCTCTTTCGGTGCAACGACGCCTCTCGGCAGTTCATGCCAAGAGTAGCAGCCGCTCGGCTTCTGAGCTCCGAAATCGCTTCGCCAGCGTCATTTTGATCTTTCGTTGAGCGTCCAACATTACGCCGCGGCGGAACGTCCCTCGCGTGTCTCTCTTCGCTTTGAACCGTGGCCACAATCGCTGGAGTCTCGAGCGCTCTCTCGCGGACGGACGAACTCGGCGCGCCGAGTTTCTGGTTCGCGTCGCGGCGAGGCTGCGAGCTCTCGCACGGACGAAAGCGCATTCTGCGGACGCCGCGGCTGGCTCTCGCAGAGCGAGAAACGAGAAGCTCTCCTCGTAAATAACGTCCCACACGTCCGGAAAGACCGGGACCAGAGCGCCCAGAAGGGACCTCGCAACGCCGTCGAAACGCTGAGAAAACGTCGTCGTCGTAGTTCTTTTCGTCAGTCGTTTAACACCGGCGTTGACGTTGTCGAATAAAAATACGCCGCGACAGTCGCGCGCGGGCAACGCGCGCGACTGTCGCGGGACCACACGCGCTTCCACGCAAAGCCCCGACGCTCGGCTTCCAGCGAGAGGCCAATTAAGAGATACCATTGCGGCTCATCTGCGACACGACGCGCACGGACGGAGAACACGACGAGCGGTGGCAAAAGACACCGGTACGGAATTTCGGAGCAAAACTATTCCCTCCGTTGGACTCGGAGTAACAAATTCTTTTTTCATTCGGATGAAGGTAGACGGAGAAAAAAAATGGTTTCCAGAACCAACCTCGGCGCTGGACATTAATATTAGATGGTACGAAAAGAATTGCATGGAGACAAAAAAATTGTTGCCAGAACCAAGGTCAGCGCTAGAAATTAATATTAGTTGGCACGAAAAGAATCGCACGGGGAAAAAAAATTGGTTGCCAGAACCAACTTCGACGCTGGAAATTAATATTAGATGGTACGAAACGAATCGCACGGAGAAAAAATTGTTTGCCAGAACCAACTTCGGCGAAACTAACATAGTTGGTAGGACTGCTCTATTTGTCGAGTCAACGAGTTTATTTCTTCGCCTAAGAAATGTATTGGTTCTTCCAACTGATAACAGATTTTCAGCGCCGATGTTGATTCTGGCAACTGCTTATTTTTCTCCGTGTATCCGCGATTATTTGAGAATCGGAGTCTCTCGACGAGCGCAAACCAATCAAGAGCGAGAGTACTCGCAGAAAAGAACCGCGAGGAGACTCTACGAGAGCTCTCGAATGCATCGCGCGATGGCCGCTGCAGCTGTAACCACCCACGCGAGTTAGCCGCGACTCTGTAACGGAGAAGGAGAAGTCTGCGGCTTGTCGCGCCGCGATTTTACACCGCTCGGTGTCCCGACGGAGAGAGTATTAGCTGCGGTTATTGTAAAATTTTCTTCAAAGTTAATGCACACCGTGGAATAACTCGACGGAATGTGCGGCTCTCTCGGCGCGAGTTTCAACCGGCGCAGCGTACGCGTTTCGACTTATCGGCATTGCTGTTTGCCTTCTCCTCGCCCGCGAATCGACGATCTTTTTGACTCTGTCTGTGTCCGCGACAGAGTCAAAAAATTGACTCAGACATAACTCGAAAACGTCTTCGAACGAATATTGCGAAACTTCGCCACTGAGCCCTTCAGACCGGTTGGAAAAGATTTTCGCAGCCGATTCGCCGACCGAAAAAATGATGAGTTGTGAGAACTAATGGTCGGTTGGTGGAAGCCATTTTTTCTCAAAAAGTAGCTGTCCCAACCAACTATTAGTTCTCCCGACTCATCATTTTTTTTGCGCTGCAGCGAAGCCACGAATAAATTCGCGACCGGTTCCGTGTGCGACATTTGTTGCGCGACGCAAATACAGTATTCGCACCGAGGCGATACTTCGAGTTTTCCGAAGATTTCTAGAACATTTTTTTTTTCGAAAAACAGTCAAAAGCACTCAAAATATCTTTCGAGGTCCATCGAATTTCAAACCTTCTCTGAGTTCTGTCTCAAAAAAAGGGTTGACCGTCTTCTCAGAATCTTTCGGCTTGTGAGGTTCATTCGAGCGTATCCAATCGGTAACTGCGGGTAAGCTCGCGAAATAATTGAGAGAAAAAAAGCCGAACGAAGAAATTGAGAAATTCTCCTGATTTCATGTATCGAAAGAAATTGCAAAAAAAATGAAGAAAAAACTGGTAAGAGGTCTGAAGTTGAGAGGTAATCGGTGCATCGAATAAATTTACCTATTAAGCGCGTTTACGCGCGAGAGATAAGAGCCCCACGGAGGAGGTGGCTCAAATCGGCGCAAGGATCGTCGTCACGGCTCGGCTAACTCACCATGCTAATAAAGGAGTACCTAAGCGCCGAGCGGTACCGAGCGTCGTAAGTGGATAATTAGGCCTTTTTTCTTCGAGACTGAGCGTAGGTGTTATTACATCTTTTGCGAACGACTCGCCGAGGCTGCCCTCGGCTCGCTACCGTGGATGCGCAGCGCGCATCGCTGATCCTCTCGCCATTTCGTTACAAATCGTCTATCTCGCGGAATTAGTAGTTAATAACGAAAGCGCCGCACGAGAGCGAGTCTCGACTATTTCGGGTGAGGATCGGCGATGCGCAGAAATATATGCTCGGCGTCGAAGGGACGAAGAAAAATAAAGACGATAGAAAAAAAAAAGAAGAAAAAGAAAAAAAAAATCCTTCTCGTACGGAGCTCGACGACATGTGGGTGGAGGATGCTGCGTCGTAGCTTTGTGGACTCGGGGAGAGAACATTTTTTCCTTTTCGTTCTTTCACTCTTCACGTCGACAGGCCTTTCTTTTTATTCTTCATTTGCGTGCGTGTGTGGTTTTTGTTCCCATCGCGCTACTCTCATTCCCGGCTTCATTATCGCGTCGGGGACGTTGAAGTGTCGGGTCTCGCGGATGCGAGCGTCAAAAAATATTGCTCGTAAAATTAGTGGTATAAGAGGAGGAAGATCGAGAGAGGATGTTAGCGAGCAGAGACGCGACCTTGTAAAAATGTCACGGGGGTTAAACGTCTCGTCGTTCGAGTATGATTTGGGGGGGGAAAAAAAAAGAAAGAAAAAATAAGAAAAATCTTCTCATTCTTGCAGAGAGGGAAGCCAGCGGCTCGGGAGTCGGACGTGTAAGTGCACCGCCGCCGAGCCAGGATTCTTCGGTAGACATGGACGACGAGGTCGAGACCGACGACGCCGGCAGCACCAATGGAAAGGCCGCATCGCCGGTCAATCCGTTGCTCCAGGAGTACTCGAATTGCGAGGAACTCAGGCACGTCATATGTCATCTCGAGACCAAGGAGCTTTGGGACAAATTCAATGAGCTCGGCACCGAGATGATTATCACCAAGACTGGAAGGTAAGTTATTGAAAAAAAAGACATCATGTTTTTTCCCTTGCGACGATGGCCTTGAGGCGGTTCTTGGGGTACACCCTCTAAGCAGTAAAGTTTATATCGAAATATGTACGAGAAATCTTATCTTCGATTTTTAATTGGCATGGATGAAAATTCGCGAATTTAATATCCGAGTCAGGCGAAACACTCGAGAAGTTTTCGGGCGATCGATCGAGCACGCCAAATATCGATCGACGATTTTTCCGAGCTCACGAATCTTTTTCGTCGAGCTTGACACACAGAGACATAGCAATTCCGACGAAGTTCCGCAGCTTCAATTTATCTGTACAGCGTGAGCAATTGACTCGCGGGAAATTACAACCCTTTTCCGAAGAGCGATCGATCGGAGCGATTGATGAGCGAGAGGGTGGCCGAGATTAGGGACTCGATGTCGTTGTTTCTCCGTTGGTGGGTTCGGGTGGCGTTACATCTGCTGTTGCTGCTCTTGCGGGTACTACATCAATGTCTCTTCACTGGGCTTGTCAACGTCAACGGTCTCTCGCGACTCTTTCTCATTACCGACCGTGGCCCATGGACCCGGAGCGCACAGATTCTCGGGGTCGCGCAGCGATTGACTCTCACTCTCGCCCTCTCTCTTTCTTTCTCTTTCTCTCTTGGGGGGGACAATATATAGTTGATGCTCATGCCGACACGAACCGACACTTTGGCTCGTAGAAATTCAATCGGTAGGATATGACCCGGTCCGGGACAGAAAGAAAGAAGATGAAGAACAAGGAGAGAAAAAGCGTTGCTGTTGTACGACTGACCGCTTGACCGTTGACCGGTCCGAAGTGGCTCCGAACCATTGCCCGGACGCGAGCTAATATGCCGAGCGAGAAGAATCGTCGGAGGGTACGATTGAGAGAAATATGAAGAGTTGATGGAAGAGCGCTCCGAGCTACCGGGTAAATGACTATATTGACCCGCAGTCAATTAGCCGGAGACCCCATGCCGGCTTAGAAAAGATCTCGGACCCTCGGGGTTATAAAATTAAGAGAGGGACCGAGCTTCGATGTTTCCTTCTGGGCTTTTGTTCTCTCGAAACCCTCCCGCGGTGCTGCGTCCCGGACGGTTTTCACCTCTTGTGGTATCCGCGAAGAAAAGCGTCGACCAGAACATTATGGGATAGTGAAAGTGCGAGAGGATCGCAGATGAGTTTCCAAAACGAAACCACGAGAAAATAACGCTCACGATTTTTGTTCGACATCGAATTTTCATCGTGAAATCTCGTCGTGCATTATAGATGGATAGAAGTGTATTGGGGCGAGTAAATTATCAGGGGTTGGTTGCCCGAAGGGGAAAAGATAGGCTCGGGAATCGTCGCGGACGACGAGCGCCTAATTGGCCAGGCCGCGCTCTCCGGCTCGCATCTTCCCCCGCCGATTTACTCGCCGAGTAGTAAGAGTGGCGTAGGAGCAGACAGAAAAGCACGAAACCCCTCGTAGCTTTGCCTAAAATCCCTCGAGGGCTTTACTACAGCCGGTTGAACGCCTACTTGCCCGTTAGTAATTTCATCCACCCTCTCCGACCTTCCTCTTCCCCGTCGGATACGCCTTCTATGAAGCTTTTTTGTCTCCGGAAACGCATTTTCTTCATATTAATTTACGATTCAATCAAACTCGTTTCGATAAAAGCGAAAATGTCTTCATCAGTGAAGACAATTAGCACGCTTGAAATGATCTATTTCGGGACCCATTTGCATGGTTTCATCTTTTTTCGTTTTTGTCCTAAAACAACTTGGAAGTGTCTTCGAAATTTTCTGGAAATATCCGTGAAAAGTCCTCCAATGTCCTTGAATTTCGTAGGCACTTTTACTGGGCGTGATTTAACCGTTCCGCTCAAGATTTCAAATAGGATGTGTCATCTAAATTCCTTGCGGACATCAACGTCGGAATATTAGCGAGTCGAGCCGCATCGCGATGATCATGGTCTCCAAAGGCCATTGTTCTGCGAAATTGAAAAGCGAGATAGCGATTTGTGCATTACAATTGGAGTAAAACCCAACAAGTTAGGAATTGAGATAATACCAGCAGAATCTTGATGGTTAACGAAAGACACTCGTGCATCAACGATAGAACAGGGTTATCGCGTCCGCAGTTAGGATGTAGATAAATTAATCGAAGGGGTTGAGTAGAATGGGGAGCCAGCGAGTTGACAAACTTCAGCAGTTCCAACGGTTGTCTGCTCCTCGCGCAACCGGCAGTCGAGTTATCCGTTGCTTATGCTTGACAGAGCTCGTGGCGCGCGGGCGTTCAATTCATTAACAAAGGGAGGGGAAGGTAATAGAGAAGGAGGGAAGGAGAGGGAAGGAGAGCGCGAGTGGCAAGGTAGAAGAGAGAGTTTGATAAATAAAAGCATTACTCAGTCTCGCTTGTGGCCGGCCTAGCTGGCTCGGGTCTGGGATGAATGCATACCAAAGAGAGTCGACAAGGACCGAGGAGGAGAGAAGACGCGAAGCAGATAAGATCGGCGGGTGTCCCCAGCGTTTTAGTGGTCGACCAGCGGGGGTTCCGACACGATATTAATGTGCGCCTTCTCTTGCTCCCCCTCGCTCGCCCCCCTCACCTCTCGCTTTATTTCTCTACCCCTCTTTGGCTCTCACGAAGGCAAAACATTCACGGGCTACGCGACGCGAGAAACGAGAGGTGAACTACTGCAACTACCACGGTTAGCGAAACGGGAGGGACCACATACATGTATAAAGTTCTCGGTCGACTTTCCGCAGGATGGTGCGGTCGTGTTTGTAGGTACACGTGCATGCATTTAGATACATACCTCGCTAACGCGAGAGTGCATCGGAACCAGCCCCTCCCAGTATCGGTTTCTTATATGATTC
The DNA here is from genome assembly GCA_963924025.1 of Ischnus inquisitorius. Classification (NCBI taxonomy): domain Eukaryota; kingdom Metazoa; phylum Arthropoda; class Insecta; order Hymenoptera; family Ichneumonidae; genus Ischnus; species Ischnus inquisitorius. The sequence continues at coordinate 4,262,988 of OZ001249.1, forward strand.
GTCCGCACCTTGTTTTCGCGTCCGCGAGAATCTGTAACCGTGAGAGACCTCTTTCGTGCATTTCCTCAACTTCGATCGTTCCGCCAGCTCGTCCTACGTCGACGCGGAACGTTTTTACCCCCGTTCATGAGGCTTACTCGCTAATTTTGTCGCGCTTTATGATTCACAGGAGAATGTTCCCAACGTGTCGTGTGTCCTTCGAGGGTCTGAGATCCGACGGTCGCTACGCGGTACTCATGGACATCGTTCCCGTCGACAAGAAGAGATATCGTTACGCGTACCATCGAAGCTCCTGGCTCGTCGCCGGCAAAGCCGACCCACCGACACCGGCGAGACTCTACGTTCATCCCGATTCGCCGTTCACCGGCGAACAACTGCGCAAGCAAATCGTCTCCTTCGAGAAAGTCAAACTCACCAATAACGAGATGGACAGACACGGACATGTGAGTACATCATTTTTTAAATGGCGATTGCCCCCCATTGGTGAAGGTCCGGGTGAGCTTTAAACGATTCCGCGATTCTTCCGAGTTTCGTTGTCACGAGTGATCGAAACCGCTTGGGTCGTTTCAAGATAATTCAAGAAATGACCCGGAACGCGCGAAAATTTGGTCAAATATCTCGATTTCCGAGACGACGAGCCGGCGACTCGTACGTGTCGCGGAGTTTCCGGAGTTTGTCTTTAAAGTTTCAAGACAACCCCGACCCCGAAACTTCGGGGGCTGTTCGGCTCTTTGCGCGTTCGCGCGCGCCAAGCTGTCACGTGTGTCAATTTATCCGTCTTGGAGGAACGAGAGAGAATATCGAATCGTTCGGATGAGAGAGCGCAGATAAAGGAAGCGAAAGATCCGGGATTGCACTTCCCTGTTGGCGAGTCACAGACGCGGATGTCAGACCGCCGGCAGACTCGCACCGTTAATCAGTCATGCATTTATACCGAGGGAGCGTATTATCGATAACGCAATAATCCGATTGCCGGCAATGTCTTCCCGAAATACACTCGCGCGAAACGAGACTGCGGGCCCGATTCGTCGCTGCAACTGCAGCTGCAGTCGCAGAAGCGGTGCATCGCTAACGACTGCATTGACGAGGGACCTTCGCGAGTTCTGGAAAATCCAGATTGTTCGGAATTCAAGAAACCGAGATTCTCCCGCATTCGAGACTTGTATTCATCAATCCCAGAGTTACGAAAAGCGATCGACGCTTCATAACGAGCGCGATACCGTCGAGAGCGGAGTCGAAGGAGGAAGAAAAAGAAATTGCCTCGGGTTGGATGACCCGCGGGCCAGTCCCGTTTCTTCGTGTGCAGCCCACTCGACGACGAGAGAAAAGCCTTCGGTGCCCCGGCGACGATAAGATCGTTCACTTATCTCGTTTATAATACGACTTCGTTTCCCCCGTTTCTTTTTCGTCTCTCGCTCGTCCCCGACGCACTCGATCAACTTTCACGGTATTGCGACAGTGCCGTTTTGTCGCGTCTTCTCCCGACGAAATCACTTTCCTACCGGCGCGTATCACTCGCGCGTACGGGACGCGAAAATTCATTCGTGGAAGTAACGCGAAAGGAGCCTCGAAGTCGAGACTCGCTGTGGGACGAAACGAGATCTACCGGCTGCGCGAGTTCTTATTCCTTCGCGGCTTCTTAATTCGTTCGCTGATTGACGCAAATACGAAGGACGATCAGCGCTGGGCGCGAGAAAGAGGACGAGCAAGAGTGAGTTTCGCCGCTCATCTCGTATTCGATTCACGTTCCTCCCCACGGCTCGGCACTGCTGCTGCTCGCAGGCGAAGTGATCTCTTGAATGGAGTCTCGCGAGGATCTCGGCGAAGCCGAGAGATGGCTGAGAGTGACGAGCTCTCTCTCATACCCGCGAGGCCTTTTTCCCCGGCCAGATCCCTGGCTGACGTCCATTTTATTATTGATGCTCCTTCGCTGCGCTAGAAACGAGGGCTTCCGTCGCGTTCGCTCGCTCACCCTTGTCCCGTGACTAACTCAAAAATATATACTTCGGGATGAGAGAGAGTCAGTGTCACGAGAGACCGCGTGCCGCCGGCTTTCAAGAAACGTCCGGGGAGCTCAATGAAATTTCCGCGACGGGCTTTTAGCGATGCAACGCCGAGGACTTTTCCACCATCGTGAAATAATGCGAGATAACGAGAGAATCCCACTCGCGAATCTCGACGCCTCTCAAACCAGCAAAATAAGACTGCACGCGAGAAAAATAATTAATTGCCAATTGCAACGCCAGAAAACTGATATTAGTTGGAAGAATCAATTTCTTAGGTGAGCACAAATGAATTGGTTGGCTCAACAAATATCTTAGTCTAACTTATTTCCAGCCCCGAAGTTGGTTAACTAATCTCTTTTCTTCGTGCAATTTATGAGATGCATTTTTACGGTACAAATTTCCAAACGTTTCTCTGCGTTTTCTGCCGTTTCGTCTCGCATTGCACGGATTGCTGTCCAAACCGCGACGATTATTAATAGTCGGTCGTAACAAAAGTATTTGCAAATATCGCTTCGGTGCACCGGCTCACTCTTCAAGCTGCAGCTCACGAGTGCTGCGTTCGAAAAACCATAAACAATGCACTTTTTTCTCTAGACTCGCATATTTTCGTTAATCCGGTCCAGACTCTTGGCTTGGTTGGTCGATTATTTGTCTTTTTTAGTATTAGTCATTTGCGGTCATTCATCGTTCGCCCGAATCTCTCGAGCCCCCCGAAGGAGAAAAAGAAACATCGCATGTTCTGTTTTGCCTCGAAGCTCCGATTGTTTGAACGGCATCAAAAGTTATCGCCGAAGTCTCATATTTTTCGCCATTCTCGCTCGGTTTTCGACGCTAATGGAACTCTCGTAAGATATATCAATCCGTCACGATTGTTTTTCCTCGTGGCATTCGTTGAACCATTGTCCATGGAAAGAGAAAAAAAAAAAAACCATTGTTTTTCCAGCTGGTATTGAACTCGATGCACAAGTATCAACCGAGGATCCACCTGGTGAAGCGGCCGGAGTCGGGGAACAAGGATCCGATAGAGGATCTCGACCGGGAGCCTCACAAGACCTTCGTATTCCCGGAGGCCATTTTCACCGCCGTCACCGCCTATCAAAATCAGCTCGTGAGTATTATTTTATTTACTCTCTACCGCGGCTTTCTTCATCGTCTCGTTCCGTTCGTCTCCGCGCCTCGCGACGCGCGGTAGGTTCCCTTCTCCTCGCCGCGGCCTTCGCATCTCGCTGGCTCCGGTGCTACCGTTATCCTTTTATTTCTCCCCTCGCAAGACGATGCCGGACTGCTCTTCTTTTCTTTTTCTCCGACTTTCGCCTTGTCTCAATTCGTTCGTTTTTGTGCCCTCTCCCTCGGCCTCCCGGTCCGGCATCGAGAACTCGTTCCTCATCTCCCATCCGCGGATTCTCATCTCCGACTCTGTTTATTTGTTCGTTTCCAACTGTCCACGATGTAACCGCGAGACGAGCGAGGGGGGCACCGGTTGGCCCCCTCCCGAAGTGGCCCGGGGGCGATGATGATGCTCGAAATATATGGAGAGAGCCGAGACCCGGCGTGGAGTGAGGGAATTAATTCGCCACGCAGTTATTCCGGAAGAGCGTGAGACGTTGACGAGATACAGATTTGGGATCGTGTGTATACACGCGCTCGTGAGGCATTTGGCATCGGTTCGCCGTGGTGGCACACAGCGCGCGTAGTCGGTATTAGTTACGAGCACAAACGACGTGGACGAGATGATCGCCACGACGAAGGCTCCTCGGTCGAGTCCTCTTCTGTCGACTACGCCAGTCTACCGTGCATTACCATATTTCACTATGGTCGTTTGGTAACCGCGCGGCGATGCCACCACGCTTACCGACGCTTTACTCTCCGCTCTCTTTCCCGTGCCACGGGATGGCCCGGGTAGGTCGTCTTGTGTGGTCCCTGAAACGTCCCGGCGACGTCGCATTCCCGGGTCGCTTCCTTTCCCTTCAACCCCCTCGCACGCTTTGGCCATACTCGCTGCACGTCGTCGGCGACGCGTTAGGAACACGCTGGCGAACGTTTCCTTCCTCCTGCCGTCTCCATCGTTCCGCAATGATCGCTGGGCGCGCAAAAAGCCCGGCGAACGGAGAATGCGGGGAATCCATCCTCGGAAGTTTATGGAGTATCTTCGGGGTGATCAACGGGGGTGACAATAGACGGATGGAAGCTTCGCAGCTTCGTTTTTTTCTCCTTCGGGAACCTTTTTCTCTGCTGGCGTATGCGAAGCGCAGGAAAGACGTCGAGAGACAGATGGCACGGAATGACAGTGAAAAGAACAAGGTTCATGCCGAAGAGAAAATCGAATGGAAACGGGTGGTCCCGAGCGGTTGGCAACTTCCTCCGCATCCCCTTCTCGTCGCGAGCGTAAAAGATCACGCGCGTACGTCCTCGCGCGGCGACGGTAGAGACCGCGAGTTTCTTCGGTTACAAGAGAAGCGAGACGACGACGACAACGACGTGGCTGTTGATGATGATGATGAGGTGCGAAGAGATGCCCCGGCAATTACCGTGCTCGGCGAGCTCTGTATCTCGGCCTCGTGCCTTTCTCTCTTTCCTCGCCACTTTCCCGCGCGTCCTCGTCTCTCGGTTTCCCTCCTCGGCCTCCTCTTCACCAACTCGTCCGGGCTCCTCGCGCGTCTCGTCATTATCGTTCTCGCTGTTACTATTCCGCTGTGCTCTCGCTCCCGCCGCGGCGCGGAGACGAGACGGAGACGAAGAGGAGAACAACCATCGGCGCCTTTGGCGCGATGGCCCTTCGGACTCGCGCGTTAATGCCTCTCTCGAATCTCTTCTTTCCTCTCGCGCCCTCGCGTCTTTCTCTCGCTCCGCTGTCCCACGGCGTTTGTCCCCTTCACGGATGACGATCCATAAATGAGAAATATATTGAGAAAGCGACGAGGAAGTTCGTCCTGCTGTACGCGTCTCGCTCTCGTCGCAGCACCGTCGAGAGCCGAAGCTCCAAACGACAACGGAGTGCCCCGGCTCGTTTAACAGGATTTTTTGTCGCCACTTCCGCGAGTGAAGGGCGTCGAGACCCGCAGGGGCGCGCGCAAAGTAAAGGAAAGAATAAAGTGAGAGAATGATAAAAGAAAAAGAAGAAAAAAAAAAATATGAAAAAAATATCGTTGCGAGAGAAGATGTCGGCCACGTATCGTTGCAGTCGGTTTTTGCTCCTTCTGCGTCGGCTATACAAGCTCGCTTCTCGACCGCGCGGCGGTATAAACGCCGGCAGAAAACCTGGGGCTGGGCCGAGAGCGCGCGGCGCTGCCAAGAGAGGCGAAATACTCCTCGCGGTAACGACCTCGCGACCGACTCGATCAGTCTTTCTTACTCGCACCACGTCATAATTCATAACTTAACTGCTCCTCTTCTCTTCCACGTTTCTTCTGTACAACTGCGGCGATGACTCTTCGCTTCTGTACGTCGGACACGGCATTACGCGTGGCATTACTTTCTGCATCTACGCGCGACTGCGATCGGCAAAAAACGATTTTTTTTAAATATTCCCACCAGTTTCGTTGAAATCTTTTGGAAATTCGTCTCGACCAAGTGCTACCAAAATCCGACCTGATTTTCCGAGATTTCAAACGATTTTTACTCTTCCGACACGAAAATCTCGAGGAAAAATTGAAATAGAATTTTTTATTTATTCTCTAAATATTTCAGTCAAAATTTTCTTTTTTTTACCCAGATTATTATATAGACAAGAAAGCAAAAGCTCTAACTTTGAAGCGAACGAATTCCTTTGGTAACGAAAAGGTAGCACTCGGGGAGTGAGTGTTGAAGAAAAGGAAGAATGTATATTTAGCTCGGCGAAGGCTTTCAACAAGGTATTAAATACGCCGTTTCGTGGCTACCGTTCGCGGGAGGGGTGATTCGCGAAAATTAGCTAGCGCAAGGTTTTCGCAATAAGCACTTTTCCGGTTAGAGACCCCCGATTAGGTGCTCCCGCGAGTGAGACGGTTCCGGCGTGACTCCGAAGCACCGGTGCACAAAGTGGTAGGCACACGAAGACGATGGAGCGGGCTTAGACCGCGAGGGATTCTTATGGCGTGGACTCGTCCCCGTCCCGCGGCGGCGAGAGAGTCTCCTGCTCGGTGAGCATAGCCGCGGAAAGCGACGAATGAAGCCAACGTCTTTTGGATAATATATAAACTCTCCGTCGAGAGAACGGCCTCGAGGGTGTAGGCAGGTTAGCTGTTGAGAACGCGGTTTCGCTCGGTGACTACACGTCTATATATCTATAGGAAGCGTGCATTATGGGTGCGTACGAAGTACAACAGCGGTAGCGCGGCTAATGGCGTCCACGTAGGAGTCGCGCGTGTTCGCGCACTTTAAGAGGGGACTAAAGGAGGAGCCGATGGTTTTAGTGGCTGCAGGCGTCGCGCGTTGTTGCCGGCATCGCGGGAAATCGGCGTTCTCTCCGGTGTAGCTCTTTCTCCGGCGCTCGGTCCTTTGTTGGACGAGAGAAAAACATAAATAATCGAGCCCCAAATGAGACGGGAAACGGCCTCCTCGGAATCACGCGCGGCGGCTTTCTTTGCCACCCGCGATTACGCTGTTCCAGTTGTTGCAACGCAATGCAACGTAGCTGCTTTCAATCTTAGCGAAGATCCTAAATTCTCGGTTTAACCCGACTTGAAGAAACAGGAGTTGATGTAACGCTAAATCGATCTTCGGAACACCGTGCATGTGCTTGGAATTTTTTCCGGATTTTTGTCCCATTGGGAAACGGTAGAAATTTTCTCCAAATCCTCTCCGCGAGCTGCGACGATCAATCAGGCCGGTCCGGAGCGAAAAAGTGTTTCCCCGACTCTGAATCGTGTTCAACGCGTGCGAAACGCGAGTAAAGGAACGTGTGTCGTTTCTCTTGAAGGCAAAGCGGCCACCGTGCTCGAGATCGTCAAACGAGTACGAGAAACGAGTCGTCGAGCCGAGCGTTGGAGGGCCCATAAGGCGCGAAAGCCCAGATGAGGAGGCGAGGAAGGCGGCAGCGGCGGTCGCCGTTAAAGCGTGGCGGGCGCGCGCGACCCCTTCAATGAGCGTGTCTCTATTAAATCTATTATTAGACGGAGGACTGCCGGGCATCTCTCTCTCCAATTGCCAAAGCATCCCTTTCAATTACGTACAAGAAACTCGCTCTTGCCGTCGCGCACTCGAAACTCCTCATCTTTCGCGCGCCGCGGAATCGACGGTTGCGGCAACGTCGACAACGAGCGAGAGCGATCGGCGGTGATTGTCGTCTTCGCGGTCGCTCGACCGGCGATAAAACCCCTTCAACCCGTCGCGAGTTCTAACAGCTCAACGATTATCCTTTCTTAATTCGTTCGCTCGCGGTAATTGCATCTTCGTAACTTAATGAATAATCAGTGACAACGGTTGAATCAGCCGCAACGTCTGTATCGCGCTCGGGGCAATTCAGTCAATTAATACACAGGAGCCGATGAAGCAAGAGTGAAGAGTGATCACTTTATCGTGTATTTTTCTTCCTTTTTTTCGCGATCGGAGTAAACTGGGAGCGAGAGGCGAGAATAATTCTTGGATAGAAGACGAGCCGTAAATCGGTTCGCGCCGGTGTCTCCATGGAAATGGGCCAAACGTAGTTTTCGGCAGTGCGATACATCAGGGTTGCGCAGAGCACATCTCTCTCTCGGTGGCATCGACACGACGCCAGTGTCAGCGAAGCCGTAAACCGACCGTGCGGCTTTTGCCTATATCTCTTTGACGGCGTTAACCCCCTCCCCTGCCGAAGGACGTAAATTTCCGTCTACTCCGCTCTTCTCTCGTCTGGCCAGCGGGGAACTCTCTCGTTGTGCTCGTAACTTCCCAGTCCCCGTCTCTCGCTCGACTCTCCCGCGAAGTTTCCAGCGGGAATGACGAGAGAGCCAGAGCATCAGCGACTTTCGGTTATGGCTCTCGCAAAAGCGAACGTCAGGCAACGGGTTGGTTCGTCAAAAGGATCAAAGAAGGCATTTTCACACGAGCCTGTTAGCGCCGGGGCGCGCAGACGAATAAAAAGATCGGAGCAGTAAAGAAAAAATCCAAAACAGAGACCGCCTTCGGGCCACACAGAAGAAGCGATCGTAAAACTAATCAGACGGAAGTTCACACGTTCGTGAATTATTAAACGGATAAACGAAAGAAAAAAAAGCGGGCGAGCTGTCTTGTAAAATTATCGACCATTAACGATTCCAGAAAAAAAGGAAATGAACAAACAAAAACCATTTTTCCGTTCGAAAGGAATTCCGTTGAGTGAACAATCTTTCCTATTTCGAGGTGAAACATGTCGCGCGATGAAATTAACTAGCGCGCTATATCGAGAGCCGCGAAAAAGTTTCGCATCGTCATCGTGCGAACTCGGCGCGGGGATGCCGTTGACTCTCGGGTGTTATAGCGTAGTAGCGCACATAGGAGACGAGGAAGATGCACGGAGAGTGAAGGGAAGTGGGCCAGATGTTTGGCTAATGATGTCAGCGAGGAATCGTAACTAAAACCGAGCTGCTCTCCGCGGCTAAGCTCGGCTCAGTCGTATAGTCTCGGGAGTCTCGTTTCTCCCTCATCCTCCTGCTAGTCGTCGTCGTCGTCGTCGTCATAGTCGAGATGCATCGGCCTACCGCGCGCGCGCCTCTCTCACCCGCACTCGTTCGCTCTTAAGACTTTCGCGAAAGAAAAAAAACAAAAAACATGGGCAAAAGAGCGACGAATAACGATTCATAAGTTGGGCGCGCGAGAGAGAGAGGCGGAAGGTGGAAGAAGTGCGCGCGAGAGTCTTATTACTCGACGGGATCGGGCGAGGGAAGAGGAGAGCGAGAAGAGAGAAAGACCTTCCCGAACTCCCGCACGTGCACGCGCTATGCCGCCGACGCTCGTGCGTTCCTCACGCACGCAGCGAGAGCCGTTCTTGAGCCGAGGCGCGAGAAACCCGCCAGGGTAATTGGACCACCCACTTGACGCTCTGCGGGCCACCCCCGTGCTCGGCTGTCTCGGCTGCTCTCGCTCTCGATACGGCGCTTCCTCAAAAAATCCCTCCTCGCCCTTCGCCGACGTCGAACAAATTCCGTAAATCCGGCGCGCCGGGGCGAAGAGCCAGAAGCGGGAGGAGCCCGTGCCGATGGTAACCAACTTGGAAGCTAATAAGTCGGTATATATAGGAAACTCGAGTTTTACCGTGTAAATAAACTACCGGATGACACGAGAGGGGAAACAGCCGAGAGGGGTTGTCGAGCGATCGAACGGCCTCGTTTTCCCGGGGGATTGAAAGGAAAACTTTCGGTCTTGTCAAAGCAACGAGAAATAAGGAGGTCCCGACGAGCCAGAACCTTTGCCCGATGTTTTCCATGTGAAACACGAGGACCTCCTCAGGCCCGAAGGAGAGCAAAGTGGGCGCCTTCGAAAAACAGACAAACCGGGAATGATTTTAAGGACCAGCCTCTTCCAAACCAAGCCGCGAGATCCTGCACTCCGGAAGAGGCTGCGATAACCAACCGGAAAATATTCCCGAAGGCATCGAGAAAGGAAGAATCGCACCTCGTGTCCTTCGAGCGCGGGAGCGTTGATGATCACATCCGAAATGATTAATGACTCGTTGATGCGCACGGTATCCGCTAGAATCTCCGATGTCCGGCCTCTCCGTCTCTTTCTCTCGTTTTTCTTTTTCCTTCTTTTTTTTTCCTAAACTTTTTCATCCCACAGTCGTAAAGACGCCGAAGAGCGACGTCTCTATTCGTTACATTCATTTCCAGATGCATTGGCCTCTTTGAACTCGCGATCAATCATTCTCATACTTTACTTCATTTTTTCCTTTTTTTCTTTTTTTTTTTTTTCGATAATTAGATTCGTCTTTTACACGGCTGACTGTGGACAGCATAGTTATTTTAACTGCTACCGGAGAGCGTTCGAGGGCTCTCGGTAGAGTCAATTACATACGAGGCGCACGCCTTAAGTTATGCGGCTTGAGAATGTTGCTCGATTCTTCAAGGCCACCTGCGTACATCTGTTGTCGCAGGAGGAGCGCGCACACACCACCGGCACAGTGGGTGGCCTCTCGTCGATGCAAAGGCTCTCGCCGTTCTTACATGTGCGCACTGGGAAAAATACCTTCTTTGAAGATATTGATTTTGTTCAACGTAGTTCCCCTTTTGCAGTATAAAATTAAAAAATAGTCATCTACCGTTGATTCTGAAGATTTGGTCTAATACATGCGTTTTCTTTGGGATTTGACTACTTGATTCAACTGAGTCACCTAAAAGAATAGAAAATCATCTTTTTCCCCCTTTATTACTGACCATACAAATTGCCTTTCACCCTCGAAAAATGCGTATGTTGAATTATCAACCTGAATTATTTTTAAGCGTTTTTGAAATTTTTGAAATTTTCATTCAAAAGTGTTCACAAAGTTCTGAATTTCGAAAGACCAGATTAAGAAAAAAAATTCCATGCCGATTGCTCTATCGTGCTATGTTTAGCGAAGCTTAGAAAACTGCGGACTGTTTAGGAGGATTGTCCACGTCCTTACAACTCGACACGGCGGAGTCTCCGTTTCTCTCGGTGCGGCGAACGATACGAGCCGTCATGTGGATGGCATGCGCGAAGGAAACTCGCGTTCCGAATGAGAACGAAACTCCGCGGTCGCGCGGCGTTTAGGAGGGAATGAGTTCGCGAGTCGTTAATGCACCGAGTGAGGCTCTCGCGCAAAAGGCGCGCAACGCTCGTCACTAGTCCTTGGCACAGTAATAAAGCATTCGCGCTCTTTCTCTCGGTGCAGCTTCAAAATTACGTCCACGGCGCTGCAGCGACGCTCCTGCGAACTGCGCCATGGCGTGGCTTTGTTTCCATCAAGGAAGACAAATGCTTCGGGGATTTTCCGCTTCTCTCGTTCGCCCGAGTACGCGCGACTTGCGCGAAGATTTGCTGCTCGACGATAATTGAAACGATTTCATAGCTAAGAAGAATCACCGGTCGCGAGTCCTTGCGCGCTTCGATCCCGTGTTTTTTTTTTCTCGTTCCCAGAGCGGGAGATTCTGCGATTTTGTTTTGTCGCGCACCCGAGCACGCCTCCATCTAGTCCTCTAATTTTACGAGCCGTTGACTTCCGATCGATCCACCCGGAGGCGAAGGGTAACAAAACAGAACGGCGGCGTCGGTCGGCGCTGCTCGCCCTATCGTCCTTCTCCCGAGAGCGCTCGTCCGCGCCGCTTTCAACGATACGGATCGTTGACGACGTCGCGTAGACTTCACCGAGCCCCGACGCAATTTCGTAGCGAATTGCCATTTGACGCGGTACACGACGATAACAAGAACCCCCTCGCTCCGAGGGTGTCGAGACTCTCGCGGATCTTCGATTCTACAGTTCTCCTATCTCCGTAATTTGCTCCGATTCGTGCGCGTGTGTGTGTGTTCTGAAGCATTATAAATCAAAGGGGTTTCGGGCGTTGGCGAACGATAGATAAATTTACCGTGTCCCTTCGAGGGGACGGTCTATTTTCACGGTGCCGTGTCGGAAGTTTATTTAATTTCGATTCTTATCTTGCTTGCAGATAACGAAGCTGAAGATCGACAGCAACCCGTTCGCCAAAGGCTTCCGGGATTCTTCGCGTTTGACGGATTTTGAGAGGTGAGTCTTATCTTCGTGTCGCTCGGCTCTACGATAGTTCATTATCAACCGCGAGATTACTGTCTCGAAGCTCGATAGAACGAACGAACCGGCGAATGAATCAGCGAATCGTTGTTTCCGTGTCTTTCTACCGTGAATTTTCCAAAATCATCGAAAAGCACCGAATTAACGTTTGCGAATAATCAAGAATGTTCATTCCCTGATCCGTTTCGTTCTGCTGTGGGCCTTTTTTCTATCGACGTTCGTTCGCCCTCTGCCCGTATCGTTGAGAAGACAAATCACATAATCGAGCAGTTTCCCTTTCAGGGAAACGATGGAGTCGATGCTCGCCGAGCAGCAGTCGCTGAGGTTTCCGCATCGATTCCCGTTCGAGATGGGCCAATTGCAGGCCGGCGCTACGAATCTCAGCCTCGAGGAGAAGGCCATATGGGCCGCGGGATCGCAGATACTCCTGAGGACGGTCGGTCCTTACGCGCAATTGGTCAATCCCGCGCTCGTTTATCCGGGCGCCTCGACCGCCGCGGGTACGAGTCATCAGCAGCATCAGCAGCACCAACAACAGCAGCAACAGCAGCAACAGCAGCAGCAGCAGCAGCAGCAATTGAGTCATCTTTGGTGGGCATCTTCCCTCGGACCTACGCTGTTCGCCGCTGCTCATCACTATCAGCAGCAACAGCAGTTGGCGGCAACGAGTTCCCAGCAGAGTCCACCCTCCGGTCCTGCCGCACCGAGGCCAATTTATCCGTCGGCTCTCGCGCTCGCTCATCATCGATACTCTCCGTATCCGACGTCGGCGATGAGGAAACCATCGACCCCGGCTACGGCCTCGCCGTCGGCCTCGAGAAGAGCAACACCGTCGCCGACGGACAGCCTCTATCGCGAGGCGCAGGATCTCTCGCCCTCGTAGTCGTCGTGGAATGCCGCAATGGATCATCACGAAAATTCGGCCTCTATCGCGCATCCACGGCGATGAGATTGTGCCCCCCCCCCCCCCCCCGTACCCTCTCGACGCGTTCGAAACGTACCGTGAATTATCCCCGGTGAGAATATTTTTTCAAACATTCCCAGAATAGTGTTTTTTTTATTTTATCATTTTTCTTTTTCCTCGAGAACGACGATCGCGACGCGTATTCCGCATGAATGTTCACGATCGGATCGTCACGGAAAAAAAAAACGAAAATCTAATTTAAAAAAATAATAAAACACGCCGATTCGCCGCAAAGATCATCGGACCTTACTACTTTGTATATATAAATGTGTAATCGATGAACGGGTTAAAGCAGAATGAAAAAAAAAAAAGAAACGTGAAAAAATGATAATCTCTGCCTCCTTTTTCTCCTCTTGTAACATAAGCTATATTATATATTATATATATATTTCTTATAATTGTACTTTTATTTGTTATCGTTATTTATGTTCTTTTTTTTTTCTCTTTACTCGGTTCCCTCGAGCGGGGAATGATCGACTCGACGAGCGATCCGGCGAAAAGTTTGACGATCATTTTGAAAAATTGATCTCGCGAATTCTCGCCGCGGCGTTGCTGACTGCCCGGATTTTCTCGAATCGATCGTTAGCCCCGTGCGAAAAAAAACGATTAGTACTATTAGCGTGTAGAACGTTATTGTATTGTTATAATGAAGAAAAAAAAAAGGAAAATTACATCGCTTGTGTTGTTTTCGTATAAAAAAAACGCATTCAACCCATCGCTGTGCAAGCTTTGTTCTCGATCTTCTCCCCGACCCTGAATGTACATAATAAAAGAAACGACCCCGAATAATAAAAAAAAACTCTTGTACCGAGATTCGAGCAGAAAGCACCTTATTCCGAGTTCGCATCGTCACCCTATTGAATTCCAGCTTCCTTTTCACCAATTTTTTTCTCGTTTCACGATGTACGGAAAAAAAGAGAGTATTGTAATTGTGTGAAGAAAATGACGCCAAAATTGCGAATAAAATCATTCTTTTCGTCATTGCAAAATGAAAAAAAAAAAAAATGGGGAGACACAATGTTGGGTTAAAAAAAAGTTATCCATAATATATCGGACGAAAAATCGAAACACACCTAAAAATTGACGCGCAACAATTGTCGATAACTTCTATAATGGCAAAAGGATAAAAGTGACGGAAAAATAACTTGACGCATCAAAGTATCGCAGAACTGATTGAAAGATAAGGGTTAGCCCGAGCTTGAGGCTTCGGCCGCAAGGGGCGCGAGCAGCGAACGTTCTACGCGCCATCTGTGGCTCAGTGTAAAAAATTTCCAGCGGAAAACTCAAATCACGATTCAGCGAAACTCCGTTATCGCGACCTACGTCGCTGATAATTTTTTTTTTCTTATTATTCAGAGTATTTTTCGAGCTGCCTGCCGATTCATCGAGATTCGCGAAATCAACACATCGCCAGCTTCACGCAAATAGCATTCGTGATGAGAGAGTTGGAACACGCCAATAGCGACCGCGTCTTACCCAATTTTTTTTTTTTTTTTTTTTTTTTTTTTTTTTTTTTCGGGAATTTCTTTGGCTCTCCCTCGTTTGCGGAGGCTCCCGGTCGTTTCATGCGGTTCTTTCGCCTCCGTCTCGATCGTCGCGCTCGTCGACAGCGGATGAGTTGTACTTTTGCCAGGAACGGCGGGGCTCTCTGTGCAAATGTTGGCGGAACAATTTGGTTCACCGGTTACGAAGAGAAGGGCAAAACCGTTCGGCGTCGAGCTCTGAATCACGCGATCCGCCTTCGCGAGCCTCGCCCGGCTCACAGCCGTGAAACGGATTCGCGGAACGAACGAATCGGCGAAATACCATGCGCCGCGATCGGTGACCGTCAACGTCGCCGCGAGCACACGCCCGTGCGACAATCTCGTGGGCGGTTTCGCGAACAAACGCAAATACGGACGAAGCGGTGTTCCCGTCCGTGCCCGAGCTACGGTCGCGCGTGTGCGCTCACTTCCGGTATCGTCGCGGGGCAAAACGCTTCGACGATGCTTCTCATCGGTGCCTTCGAAACCCCGCTCGTTCGATCGATCCTCGGCTGTTTGCTTCGGCGAAACAACCGACGGAAATTGCAGTTGCGATTTTTCGTCTCTATTGACTTGGGAAGCATCGATATGAGGATATTAAGGTCGTTCTTGCGTTATGCCCGACGACATCTGAGCTCGGGAGCTTTTAAAAAAAATACTATGGTCCATATTAATACATGACGGTCTGTATATCTTCGGCAGCTAATCACGTGAGCTTTTTTTACATTTTTCTCTACCCAATAAATAGCTAAATAATACTGAAATATATTAAAATTAATCAAGAAATTAATTGTTCAACAAATTATCTGGCAACCTAATTTTTTCATCAGGAAAATAAAAAATCGTCAAAAGCGTAGAATTTGAAGACACGTTAAAAGATTTGAAAAATCGGCTTTCATTCGTCGACTCCAAGGTTGAAGATGCGAATCTCCGTCGTGAAAACTTCCGGTCTGCAAAGCGTCCGTATCAGATCGAGAAGAAAGAATGAAGATACGCGCAGAGTCACGAGAGAGTCATCGTCGTCGAGCCCAATGTATGTAAGACCGCCGAGTGCGGAAGCGTTCTTTCCGCTGTAAATCAACGAGAAGGGTCTTTCTCTCTCTCTCGTTTTCTCTCGCTCTTCGAGGCAGTCATGAAGTATATCGCGCGCGTTCCGGCCTAGCAGACCGGGCCTTCGAACGATTGCGTTTTCGCGCTACGGCATTACCGCAACGGCAGCAGCGGCGTTGAAATGTGGCACACGCGGCCCGTTACCGAGGCCGGGAATTAGCGTGGCGTCGACATAAATATCGAAGAAGCGAGGGCCGGCACTGCGAACTACCGCGATGCGTGCACAACCTCTTCGTACTTCGCGCATTAGACACTGCTCGCTCGTGTACGCTCTTTCCGGATTTTCGTCCTATCTCGATCGTGTTGAAAAATTTATAAAATATACCCCTCATCCGTTGTTTGGTATATCATTTTTCTTTCAACTACTTACGGGCCAGAAATTGTCGCGTGTCTTGATTTTTCTCCCTTTCTTTTCAATATTCAATGTAAAAAAAAAAATTCAATTCATCAATCTATTAAAGAAGTTGCAATTTATTTTTTGCAACATTCAAACATCGAAAACCGAGATATTTTATATAAGTTTTTTTTCACTAATATTCAACTATGAAAAGAAGGAATTGTTTAATTTTTTTCAAGGGATTTTCAATATTTTTTTGTGCACGAAAACTAGTGATTCGTTTCAATCGTCTTTCAATCAACATTCGACCGCTGAAAAACTAAGTTCCTTTTTGTTATGATTTTTTTTCAAGCGAGCAAAGAAGCATTGCCAAGACGCGAGCTAAAAAAAATTGCCAGTCTCGAGCAGCGTTTCTCCGCCGAGTGGGCGTAGGATCTGGAGTTCCTAAAAAAACAAAAGAAAAAAAAGTGATTCGAGCCCCGAGACACTGTTCTCCCTTCGTGGAAATTAAGTAGCCGGTATTTTAATGCGAAATGAAGGCATTATAAAGCCATTAGGACGCAGTCATGTCTGTAGTTGCGGCCGGAGCGCCTCTCCGAGGGTTCCTCCCGCCCATGGGGCTCTCCCGCGACTGCTGCGAGTTGCTCTCCGGCACTTGCGTGCCAATGTGCATCAACTCTCTTTATTTGAATACACAAAACATTAACGGGCTCTCATGCGGACGCGGTTCTTCATCTCTCTCCCTCTCGCTCTTTCTCTCGGCGATGCTCGAAACGACAACGATGCTCGAGCTGATGCGTTACAGGTGAGAGACGAAAGAATACGAGGAGGAGCAAAAGAGAAGAATACGGATAATAAACGACTGCAGGTAGCCGAGGGAGATAAAACCGCTCGGTCGGGCGACGAAGCTCTCGCCATCGACTCTATCGTCGTTTGTTCGTTTTTTCTTCTTTTTTTTTCATTTATTTTTCATATGTTTTTTTTTTCCGCAGGAACGGAACTAAAGTTTGCTCGAGCGTGTGTAGAAAACTCGCGCGATCCGGCGGCTCTCCCGGGCTCGGGCGTCAAGCCTAATAACAACTTGGTTAACTGATGTGCGCCGGGGCCGGCGGACTCTCGGGGGCGAGCGAGGCGCTGTACCTCGAAGCCCGCTCGGATGCTCATCCAGCGTGTCTGTTAAATCGTTAATTACCCTTGCGAGAGAGAAGGGAGCGCCGGTTAGGTGAGAGGCCGAAGGGTGCCCTCTTCGCCGCTCCGCTCTCGCGCGAATCGAGCGGAGAAACGCGAGTGCGCACACACGAGCGGCGCGCACGATAATTCGAGCCCGGGGTTTCGTCGGTGCGAGAGAGCGAGATCGAGGAAGGGTGGAAAAAACGCAACGGAGGGGAGTCTTCCGTACGAAAGGGGAGAACAAAACGAAAAACGGTGAAAAAACAAAGAAGCGAGGACGGAGAGAAGAAGCGTATAGAAGTCGACGGTAGAAGAGTGATCGAGGCTTCTTGCTCGCGTTGCGGCCGCTGCAGACGACGCCGAAACGCCCACTTCCGGCGATACAGGCACTTTATTCCTCTTCGCCGGGTGCTCCGCTCGCTACGCGTGTGTACGAGCTCGCGGACCTTCGCCGAGCTTGCCACCAGACTTCCCTCCTCGTTTCCTATCCTCGCTCTTCTACTTCTTCACGCGCGCTTCGGCCGCGATTTACCTTTGCGAGCCGGTTTTGCGCGTCGCGATCTTGTCGAATGTGCTAACTTCGTCGCGCACGACGGCGAGCTTTCTCGTCTACGGGAACTTCGAAGAATCACCTTTTTTCCAGACTCGACTCGCCTCATAATCGTGGAATTTTACAATTACGAACTCTTCAAACTGGTGTGTGGAAGATCTTGAATTTGGGTCACGATTTTTTTTTTTTTCAGAATTACCGATATAGTTATCGTTTATTCATTCCAAACAACGCCAAAAACTCAAAAGAAGAAAAAGGGAATGTTCGTGTTCCATTGGAACCCGAGAAATCCGAAAAATTCCGCCGTCTTCGCGGCGTTGACCAATCGTAGAAACATCGAAGCGACGCCCATCGACACTCGATACCGGCTTCGTACACGCGATAAGATGCATTAAAGTAATCCCGGTGCGCCATAATAATTCCCGTGGTTCACGTCGGGCGACGATTGGCAGTCGACAGAAGCTCATCTACCTTCGAATCACCGTCGCTGATAGCGCGCAGAGCGCGGAAATATCAGAAATGTACGTAATACTATGTACACGGTGATGCCTACGTCTCTCCGCCGGTGCGAGGCCTCTACGCCGTGGCCCTCCCGTCCCCGGTGCGGCTCGCGAATAGTCATCAGCAATTGCAGTGCAGCATGCAACCAGGTCGCAACTGGTGAATGCGCGTAGCCCGACCGTCGAGTTGCGTTACAGCCCAGTGTGCTCTCGCGAACGCTGCGCGGCACTGCCTATCCGCTGGCTCCGTATTATTTACCCGCAGCTCTCGGTGGCCTCTCCTCTCACGGCTAATTTGCCGTAATACGCAATTTGCTCGAGCGCAGCTACGCACACGCGCGCGCACACACTCGCGAATGTGCCGCGCGTAACTGCAGTCGCGTATCTCTCGCGCACCCGCGGCTCGATAGGATCCGCGGGTTTTAGCGCCGCGTACACAAGCGCTTTGTAAACTTTTCGAAGCCGCAGCGACCATCCAACTTTCGCAGTCGTGCGATGCCCCGGTTGGAGCGGATTGCGTGCAACGCGAGGCGATACACGCGAGCGGGGATCCTCTCTCGCGGTCAGCGTCGTCGCGTTCAGCGTCGGGGATCGTCGAAGCATCCGCGCCGTTCCCTCGTCTAGGTTGAGCATTAATTATGCCTGCTTCACAGGTGCCAACAACTCGATTATCAGCCACGATCCGATCAGATCCCGGCCCGAGATTGCCGCGCGCGCGCACGTGAGATAGCGCACTCGGCGCACAGTCGCGTCGACGACGTCCGCGAACGCTTTCGTACGAACGCGAACACGACAAGTATACACATACAGAATGATTCATAATAAATATTGGATCTGCTCTTCTTCCCCTTCAATTTTCACTGGAAATTAACGACGTTTTCGTATCTGGACAACAAAAAAAAAAAATTCATTGCCAGAACCAACTTCGGCGCTGGAAATTAATATTAGTTGATATGACTAATTTATCTGTTCGTCTAAAAAAGTGATTGGTTTTTCCAACTAATATCGGTTTTCTTGCGCCGCAGTTGATTCTGGCAACGAATTATTTTTCTCCGTGTACATTATCATTTCGACAATCCCCGTAATGAGATAAATAAATAAAAATAATTGGAATTGGAATTTTTTTTTTCAATCGTAATATTGATGATAATACTTTTTTTATTTTCAATTATTGACCGACTTGATTTTCCCTCTGAAAAACTAGTCTTGAAAACAATGAATTATTTTTAATTAATCTCAAGTGAATAATTCAATTCATAAAAAATTATTATTATTATTGCGAAATAACAAATGGTGATCGTAGAATTTTATGGAATTTTTTTTTAGGGTTCGGAATGAAAAAATGTTCGATGTTTATTATGAATCATCCTGTATGCATGTATATGCATGTATGAATGTACCGACGAGCAACACCCCCTTCGCGTGGGTGAGGCTCGTTTTCCGTGCTGCCGGGGCACACGTCGACGCACGAGCAAACGTACGAGGACGACGACGACGTCGATGAGCACGGAGCGAGGCCCCGTCCGAGCACGGCGAGCCGCGAGAGCCGGATAGAAGGGAACGGCCGTGGGATAGAGATCCCTGATGCGGAGAAACGACTCGACGAGCGTTTTAATTATTTCCAGCGCATTAATTCGCGGTCAATTAACAACATGAAATTAATTATTGCCCGATGGGTGTAAACCACGCTCGGCGCGTCTTCAGCGGCTCAACAACACATGACGAGAATGTTTAGCTCGCGAAAGGCTTCGCTTCGTTTCATCGGATACTATTAATAAAGAGTTTTTTCATTTTTTTTTTTTTTTTTCAAAATTCTCCAAAAAAGAAAAAACTGAATCTTCGATCCGATTGAGCGAGAATATTTGCCACAGGGGAGACGAGCACCGTTAGAGGTTCTCGCGTTACGCATGACCGTGAAATTTCGGCGGCGAGCGAAGAGCGATGAGATAAAGATGAAAAGTTGGTCGCGTGAAAAAGTCGAGACGACGGAGGGGCGTCGACGCCTGCGGGCGAGGAAAAATAAATTCGCGCCGAATAAAATGGCCGCATCCGTCGAGGGGGAGGGCGAGCGATAGAAGAGGAAGAGGAGGTCGACGACGACGGGAGAGAGTATCGATTCGGTCGTCGCTCGAAAGCCACCGCGAGCCCTCGCCGGAACACTCTGCCCTCCTCTGCGTATACGCGTGCACTCCTCCCGGCACCTATGTGCTCCCTCGCTATGTACGATATAGCACATAGCCATATGTATGTTGTACATGTATATAATACACGCGAGCGCCCACCCCGACGAAGAGATATCCGTATAGAATTTTCGCGACCGCCGTTGAACCGAACTCTCTCCACCCACGTTCGGCGCTTCACGCTTCGAATATGCGCTCCGGGCACGGCGATATCTCGCTCGAATTCGAAATAGTACACATCCCCCGAAAGCACATATTCCACGCTCCCCGTGCGTATTACAATATGGAACGCCAACGCGACACATGCAACTTTCACGTTTCTCTCGTTGCCGCGCGCATTAATTGATCGAATTAATTTGCCGAAGCGCGAGAGCAACTCCCGGTCTCTCTGCCGGTGTGCGAGGATTTTCCAAAAGCACGGCCGGCCGGCGGGAACACTATGAAGATACTTTAAACGCTGACCCCGAGCCCCGAATACACGCGCGTTCGGCTGATTTTCAATTGGCAAAAATACACATCGAGCGTGGAAACGCTTTGGTTACGGAAGAATATCGCGCATTATTGCGCGATAGGCGATTTAGCGCGAGAGATCGCGGCCGCGACAATCATTAATCGCTCGGATAGTGGCGGAGATAATTATGGCTAATTGGATGCTCGAGTTCGCGCTGCGGTTTTATACTCGGTAATTTATTTCTTGTTACGCGGTAAACGCATTGGATTGATTTTTGATATTTTTTTTCTTGCTTTCACGGGCGCAAAGCACGTCTCATTGAAACCCAAGACCGTAGGCGAGCGATGTTTGATTGGATATCGAAGAGTTGATTTTTCCTCGGTCATAAATCGAGATTAGCGACGCGCGGTAGGTCGCGGTCCACGCGAATACGCGAATGAATGGAGTTGCCTATCCCCCCCGGGCGAGCGTTCTCCTCTCGACCTCTCGGGTTTCGCCCTTCGAAAAACCTTCCTCTTAAATGTATACACGTGTATATAAATATACAAGCGTGCATGCGCCGGTCCGAACGAGCGCGAGGCCCTCGGCGACGGGAACTAACACTCTCGCTCTCTCGCTACGAAAAGCTCTCATCTCGAATATCGCGTAAGTCCGATCTAACGAGGAGAGCCCATTCTCCGCGACGAGAGAGCCACCCTCCGCTTCATTCTCACGCGATATCCTTCTCAACAGCTCGTCCACCTTTCCCACTCTTGCCCGCTGCGAGAGATTCTCACCCGCGATCTTTTCGGCTCCGACTTTGCCGCGGCAATCGGCGCATCGGCGTGATCGATAACGCTCCGACGTCTCTTTTCTCCCGAGTGAAAAAAAAAAATAGAACGCTGAATCTGATTCTTGTGTAAATTTCAACCGAACGAGAGTAAATAATGAAAAAAAGAAATTATCATTCGCGAATATGGGTGGTGAAATTAAAGTTTCTTTGCGGATTCTCATTTGCTTTTTTTATCTTCTATGATTTCATCAATTTGTTATTAATTTTTTGCAATTATTATTACTCAAAATAAATCTTTCTAGCACCGTCCATAGCTTAAAAAAAAATTCCGTTGGGTAACGTTCGAGATTTTCTCTGAATCTCATATTTTCTCGGACTGGGCCCCTCGGTCAACCTTAAGGTAGTACCTTTTTTTTCATGTTTGGGCTGTATTCGCGAATCTATTCGATCAATCTTTTCGAAACTTGTCGGGTTTAATGGGTGGTTGTGTGATAAACACAGATCCAAAATTCGTGAATTAACACGCATTTTTGAGGAAAAAAACATCCCAAAAAAAACCAAATTTCGATGATTAGAAAAAATTCTGAAAAAATTCATACGTGTTCAGAAAAGTTTATACATGCTTTTTATCTTCAAGAAATCTTAGGTTGACGGATAATTTGTCGAACAATTTTTTTTGTTAAAATTACCTCTGAATTTTCACTTTTGAGCGCGTTGAGCACCGTCTCGCGCCGGTACTACCTTAAATTTGTTTGGATTTCGTTTCGTATGCATGATCCTTATTTTCCATTATCTACGGTATAAAGAGCGACCGAAAAAGAGAAATACGCGTCGCGAGCGGTGAGTTGAAGTGAAGGACAATGGTCGATATTGTTCTCTGTGCGAGGAGCGGCAGCGCAAGTTTGCCAACTGCGGCCGCACTGACCATCGGGCAGGGGCGCCGAGTACCAAAGATATTTCCGACGTTATGTGGGTAGGCGCGGTGTAAGCCACGCCGCGTAACTAAGCCGGCCGTCTTGTGTACGCGTTGCCATTCGTTCGTCGTGTTTGACAAGCCCAAGATTTGCGACGTTTCGATCGACCAAATATCCTGTGTGCGCGCCACGCTCGATCTCGCGCGATTTTTTTTTTCTTGCAATAGCAAAGTCACGCGAACGCCACGAAAATTCTCGTCAATCGATCCGACTCGATGTTTCGATAATAATTATTTTTATGTTGCACGAAACAAGTGACAATTATTGCGCGAGCTGCGTTGCGCTCGTATAAAATTCTCCGCTGTTTTGTCAAATAGACCTCGAACGTTTGAAAGTTACATCGTTAATTATGAATTTTGTTATGTATTGTTTAAAAAAAAATGCGCTATAGAAGATTATGAGTTTTCTAAATGCAAAGTCTCTCAATTTGTGGTGTCGATGTGATATTAATAAATTTTAAGAATAATAATAGAATTTTTTGAACCCTATTTCGATGAACCAAAAAAATCGGCTTTCTTGATTTTTCACCAATTTTTTAGTCTATCTTTCGGCACATATTTTTCGGGATTAATTTCGCTATCGAAGTATTCTTCGCCCTTCCTGCTATTCGAAGAAAATCGGCTTATTCTGTCGCGAGGAGTCCCACCTGATCTTCCAACGAATCGAATGAACGAAACGAGCTCAAGAAGATAATCAGAAATTACGATTTTGGGCTCTTCTCGTGAAGTGCTTGCGTCGAAAAGATCGAGATACCGGTAATCGATGATTGAGAGAGATCGGGGGAGTGCGCCCTTGCTGGTACCTCATAAACTGTGTATGGGGGTGCGAGCTACCCGCTGGGAGAATCTTCAATCGCCGTCAGCGAACGAGCAACAAGCGGGCCGGTGCTGCGTTTCCACGTAATCCTCGAGCGATCGATCAATCTCGATCCTTTCGTGGTCGAGTTGCATTCTTTTGACAGATCCCAGAAAGAACGAGAAAAGAAAAAAAAAAAAAGAAAAAAAGGAAAATTGTTCCGATCACCTCAAAGATGAAGTGCGAGCCACCCGGATGGTCGACTCGAGAAATCTGCGGGTTGTCTTCTCCCCTTTTATCTCGATTTTTTTTTACAATGTAAATCTCCGAGTGGCAAACGTCAAAAAAAAAAAGACGTGTGAAAAGATCGTTCGATTATCCCATATGAATCGAATGAAATGTGGATTCACGAATTACATTTTCATCTTGACAATAATAATAATAATAATATAATAATGATAATAATAATAATTATTATTGTAATATTATATCATTATTATTATTATTTTCACGATAAAAATGTAATTCGTAAATTCACATCCACATTTAATAATAATAATAATAATGATTTTATTGGTATTATTATTTCTATGATTGTCAATTATCATTCGTTTCTTTCATAATCATAAATATAATGATGCGCCACCTGACGCGATACGACATTTCCACGAATGAAGCGGAGAAACTGATGTCATCCGCTCGCCGATGCTCGCCCGGTCTATCCCCAAACTTGCGCCGGTTTAACGTAGAAAAACGAGTCGGTAAATCAAATTTTGTACTATCCCGTGGATCCCGAGGAGCGAGAGAAATTTTTATGACGCGAGTTAACGAGCTTCTTTCACGCTACGTATCTCCCCGGGGAGGATTTCACGCTTTTCAAAAAAGGAAAAAAAAAAAAAAATCGGATGTAATCCCCGAGAAAGAGTCGGAGGTGAGATAAATATATAGTGGAGAAAAACGAGTGGGCAGTTCCAGCGGGAAAAGGAAGGGAGGGATCGTCCCGTCTCGTCCCTCCGCGCGTTTACCTGCGGTGCGTGGCTGTGAAAATATTTGGAGTCCTGCGAGAATAAGGCCCATTGTATCACGGAGTGGAGAGGATCTCGAGTCGCTGTGGATCTGTGTCTCCTTTATTTATTTATTTATCATTTTTTTTTTTTTTTTTTTGGAAAAAGGGAGCGGTCGCAAGTTTCGTCAACTGCGAGAGAACTGACTTTTTCTCGAGCTCTCGCGCGCGTATTGCACGATCGATTTTCAATGTCACGGCGGCGCGACGGAAACACGACACGAGCGCGAGGAGCTTAGGGCCCATTGATGAATACGAGAAGAATCGCAACGATGTTCCGGCGACGTTCCGGATATGGCGTTATTGTAATGGCGTGGATAAGTTGCCGCAAGGAAAATTGCGCCTGAGCCTCGGCGTGTCCCGACAGCTTTTCACGGCCCTCCGGCGCGTTTAACGAACGCGTCAGAGTTTTTCCTTTGTCATCGCAGCACCGGCTCCCTACCTGCGCACAATGTCGGACGCCGGCACAGAGGGCGCGTGATCGATCGATAAACCATCGTTGCGGTCACGAGAATATCAACTGCACCGGGTAATCCGTCAATCAAACGCGACTCAAAGATTGATCGACGCTGTTACGTTGGAATCTCGAAAGCAAGATTTCGCGGATACATCGCACGAGTTTCTCGAGAATGTGCAAAAAAACGTGCTCGAAGAAAAATCAAAAAATCATTCAGTTCACAAAAAAAATTACTCATGCAATTGTAGAAATGGTCGTTGCAATAATTTCGCGAGAACGCGCGAGAAAAATATGCACAGGAAGAAAAAGAGTTTCGGACGAAAATCGTTCAGTTCTTTGAAAAGTCGAAGAAAAAAAAGAGAAATGTTTCAAGATTGTCAATTGCGAGGGGATTAGTTAAGCAAGAATTGATGACTCCGAGGATAATCCACGAGAGTTTGTGGCTCTTTGCTCGTGAAAGGAAACGTTCGGAATCGGTGGTCGGAGCGGTTGATCGATCAACAATAGGGACACGGGGTCAGTGTTGTCTAAATAGTTGCGGAGAAGTCACACCGTGCGAGAAAGAAAACACGAATCTCGAAACGCTGGCTCGTTGCTGTGTGTGACGCAGGGGCGAGAGAGCGAAGCGTTCGAGCGCGCGCGCGAGAGCGAGAGGGAGAGAAGGCCGAGGAGGCAAAATTCGTGCGGTGCCCGTGACGAAACCCACGACTGCAGGTGGCCTACAGATGCCTGGGATTACGGGGTTTATATACCCCAGCGGGATATTGATCCTATTGTGCTTGGCCGAGCTGGCGAACGAGCACTCCCCAACCCACCGTGGCCCGCGCGTATAACGTGTACGGGATTCCGTAGCGGAGATGCTGGATTCTGAAATTCTGCTGACCGAGAGAAAGAGACAAAAATCCGGACAAGAGAGAAAAAAAAAAAAAAAATCTTCCGAACGATGAAAACTCGTCCCGTCCTCTCGATTTGCATTTTTTTATTCTTCATCTCTTTCGAGGATAAAGAAAAATTGCTGAAAAAGAAGAAACCGAGAGGAAAAAGGAAGATAAGGTGTCGCACAGTGCGAGCAGACGCCGAGAGAGAAAGAGACTGGAAAAGACTAACGAGGCAACCGTGACCGACGTCGGGGTGTGCGAGAACCCACCGATTTTCATTTTGCCGCGGCTAAACGCGTTCAATTGGCCGCGAATTAGCCCAGGAGGAAGCTGCCCATTTGCCTCGAGCACCCGAAGCCCGAGCAACACGCCATGTCGGGTTGCGAGCTCGCGATAGCCTAACAGGCGGGCGCCACGCTTCTTTGCACCTCCGGCTTGGCCTCTCTATGCGCTGCTCTTTCTTCTCTCCTCTCCGCCCAACCGGCGCGGCATATCTTTCGGCGGCGTTGCGACGCTTCGGGGCGTATTACTCACGAACGCTTGAGATTCGCCGATTGAATCGATCGCCGGTTATGCACGAAGATGAAAAATGTATCCTTAAAGTTCGACATCGCACTTTCGCTTGAATTTTCATTCGAACTTCGCGAACTTGAGCGAATACCCGTTTTTTTTCGAAATCGAGAATATCGAGATTTTTTTAGCCATCTTATTTTTTTCTCGATCGCGAAGCAAACCGCGTGCAAGAGAAACAACCCGAGCCGCCTCGTCGATCTTCTCGCGCGAAATCTTCGAGCGTTCTCGCTTTCTCGGGCGAATGTGTGTACAAGCGAAGCTCGGAGCTTCGACGCGGCTGCGGAATCGATCGTGTTCACACCGGCGGAACAACGGGGATACCACGAATTCCGCACGTTAGACGGTTACACTCGGAGAGGCACGAGCCCGTCAGGAAACGCGCCAATTTGCCTGTCACATCGGAGAACGCGCATTCTCGCCGAGCTCGCTTCTCGCTCTCGCTCGCTCTCCGTCGCGCGCGCGAACGCCCCGCTTGCACGGCGAGGCACTGACTCTCCGCGCCTTGGTCCCTGTTGCCCGGAGAACTCCTTCGCTTCCCTTGTATACACCGAACGCCCGAGCCCCGTTGTCTCAGTCTCGGTCCCGATACCCGCGCGCACGCAAGTCTCAGCGAGAAATAATCGGGAACACGATAGGCTATTCGTATCTTGTGTGAAAATCTCTCTCGTTTCCACGAAAGCAGCGAAACCAAACGGTTTAACCACGACAAATATCCCTGTTTCCCTCGCCGACTCTTTCTTCCAGCCGATCGAATCAAGGAATCGAGAAGAAAGAACGAATCAAAGAACCGATAGAAACATAAGATATTTTGATCTTTATAAAAAAAATCATTATGTAATTTGGAAAAAAAATGGTGTTTTTTGCAATTTGAAAATTGGGAGATATTTTTTATATTTAAAAAAAAGATGAATTGTTTAAAATTTGTGCGAACGGTAAAACTGGAAATTGTTTGATCAGAAAAAAAAAATTAAAATGCTCAAAATTCAATTGTTCATCATTTTTCATTCGAAACGAAACCGTTCACTGTTTCAACTCGACCATGTTATTTTTCGCGATCGTAAAGCTTTCTTCGCGACGAAGCCGAAGATCGAAGGATTTTCGGATCCGCGAATAAGCATTCGATGCCCAATTAATCATTGTATTTTCGTGCAGCACGGTCGGGCCACTTCGCGAAGCGTTGCGCGCGACTTAATTGAAGCGTCGTACACTTAATGACCGAAACGCTCGCCGAGCAGGGCAACGTCGGGGATATCCGGGATTCTCGTGCGGAGCGAGCCACGGTGGAGAGACACGAGTTACGTAAATTACGAGAAGAGCAAACTAAGCGTCCAAACGCCGCTTGAAACAGCGATTCTCCGTTGCCCTATACAGATATCTCGCTGGCCGCACGGTTAGCTCGGAGCTTAATTAACTCTCGGAAGGAAGTTGCGGATATCCTTCGAGGGGGATGGATGCTGTCTAACGAATCGTACTGCGTTCTATGAACAAGCTTCTCGGCTATATATATATATATATATATATATAGCCGTATATATATATATATATATATATATATATATATAAATAGAGGGATTCATAAGAAGCAATGGCCACAAAAAAAATTACAATAAAAACTATAATCAATTTTTTTTAAACAATAATAATTTTTTATAAACAAACAATAATT
Source organism: Ischnus inquisitorius (assembly GCA_963924025.1). NCBI lineage: Eukaryota > Metazoa > Arthropoda > Insecta > Hymenoptera > Ichneumonidae > Ischnus > Ischnus inquisitorius. The sequence goes on from OZ001249.1 coordinate 4,290,615, forward strand.
GACTCGATTTTTATTCGAAAGACTTCGTTTTTATTCGAAAAAAGTTATTATTATTATCGAAATGTCGTTTAATTTTTTTTACACGTATGGAAGAAAAAAAAAGCATAGATTCGATGTTTATTGCAAATTATATATCTACACGAATATACATTTTTACACAGGTATACGACTTGTGCTTCTACCGCTACCGCGGCGGGACCTTTGATATCGTAAGAATCGCGGAAATCCTTACGCGGTCCGATACCCCGAGCGAGTTCGATATGTATAGCAACGTACAAAGGAGGAGACACGAGAGCCTGGATTTCCGAAGATACGTGTCGGCAGAACGATAGAGAGAAAAAGAGATTCGTAGGTACAAGAGAATTGACGAAGAAGAAGAAGAAGAAGAGTGAAGCGCAGCAGGGCAAGCGGGCGGATGTGTCTGAGGTAATTGAGGCTGGGGGTCATCCGGGTCGAAAGAGTCACGAGTCACGAGCGAGCGGCCGCGAACAATGCCGTAGCGCTGCGGCGCTTCTTCGTCCTCTCTTCTCTTTATTCGTTAACTTCTCTCGCGCCTCTCTCTCGTCTGCATTCACGAGGGGGACGAGGGAGGGGAAGCTTCTCTTCTCGCTGTGTACTTCGCGCAAGGCCCCCCCCCCCCCCGCCCCTTGACTCTTTTGCCTTTTCTCTCTTCGTATTCCGCTTTCACCTCGATCACCTCTCTACGCCTCATCCTTCCGCGGGCCGAAGAAACGGGCGAGGTGAAACTTGTAGCGCGCGAGCACAGCGAGCCAAGCATGCTTCCCCCCCTCCCTGCCACACACACACACACACAGCGCGTTGGCCAAAGCCCGCGCGAGGTTTCTTCGCGACTGTGCAATAACACTACGAGCCCGCCCGTCGGCATTGCTCCGCGTCGCCTCTGTACTTATTAGATTTGATCCGCGGCACAGATTAACATTGAAACAAACGTTATTTATGACGCGGTCATTACAGGGGGATCAACGGGCGCGTATACATGATGACCCACGATACTCGCGGTACCTCGTGTCGGGCCTCGGGGATGCCGAGAAGACTCTCCTCTATCCCTCGCGCATTGCGAGAGAGATATTATATTAGCCACGGCTACGACTCCGCGCTCCGCGGGCGGGGTGGGAGCAAGATGCGAAATGATATGCGCCCAAAGAGAGATAATAAATCGAATACGAAACGGGACCCCGGGTGCGATGCCGATGGGGAAACAAAGTCCGAATGGCTTCGCCGCGGACGGACGAACGAGAAAACGACGAACTCGATCTTTTACAACTGTATTAGAATCGAGAAGAACGCCCTATCTAACCTTTTATTTATACACGAGAGCTGCGATGTTTAACGATGAAAACGGAAAAATAAAAATTGTGTTCGATACGTAGTTATAAAGTCGTATTGGAAACGAAAGAACTGGTTTTTTTTTTCACGTACGAAAGTTATGCTATTTCGCGAGAAAAAATGTATGACGAATTACTTTCGACACTTCGTAAGTTCTCGAATGCTATGAGAAACGAGAGAACGAGTTTCTGTATTTTTTTCACGAAAGTCGAGCTATTCGACGGAGAAGAAAAAATTTGATAAAGAGAAATTGTATTCAACGCGTAGGGCGCTCCCGCGGCGTGGCTGGCGTGTTCGCGGCAAATTAACCTATAACTCACGTTTTTCGTTGCACCCGGCTCGACGATATCTCAACGATGTTTAAAGTTTCTCCGGACACTCTTCGCGCGATTCGCTCGGCGCACCGAGTGAAAAATCGTTCGATGTTCTTAATTGCGAGGTTGCGTCGCTCGCGAGACAGCACGATAGATTAAACGTTTCGGAATTCAATTGAATCGTGTCGACGCGACATCGAGTACCCGCATGATCGTGTTAACACACTTGTAACGCGGGGAAAAACCTTCGCGTTTGATATGTCGAGCAAGTTAGATTAATTTGTCGAAGGACATCGAGAATTACGGTTTTTCAATGACACTGGCCAACGATAATAACTGCGAGTGAGCGCGTCGCGCGCGCGCGTCCCTCGCACGGTGCGTCCGCGGCTGCGCATCGATCGACGCAATCAGCTGACCCGCGGCGTACCGCGGCGAACCACGCTCTCGATCGTTCGTCCGCCGAATCGTCGCGTATCCATCGACATCGCGTTCCGCGTAAATAAAAGCCACGGAATAATGACGAAATAAATACGACGTCTATTCGTTGAAACTAAAAACAAGTGTATTTCGATCGCGAAGTTCAAGTATTTCGACTATTATCCGGGTGACAAGTGCGCGACGTCAACCGTCGAAGGATCGAGTCGAGCCGATTAATGAAAAAAAAAAAAACATCGAAGCGGGTGAGTGTTTTTCCGGCACTCGCATATTTATCGATGAATCTTTGTCAACGCGCAATACCCTAGTGCGCAAGCGCCATTCGAAGCTATCGAAATCGTGAAAAATAGACTATGGCTAACTAAAAAAAAAAAAAAAACTCTCGAACAATAAGATTGCGGAAAGCGTAGTGAGGATCTCCCACGGCACGATCCCCGACAGGGCAAATCGAAGACAAATTAGCGTTGCGTGATGCGCGTTGATTCGACCCGATAGCGAAACACAACACAACGGACACGGTACGTAGGCCCGGGGATCGCCGATCGGTCTCTCTCTCCCGGTTAACATCGACTCGGCTCTTGTACAGTTTCCATCTACATGCATACGGGCATTCGCCAAACACCGTTTGCGCGGCTCGCGTTTCCAGTACTGCTCGCTTCCCTGAGAGACCTCGTTTCTCCACGATCTGTTCCGTCTTCGTGCCTCGATCTTTCGACGTTTCGAACTCGGCGACTTCGCCTATATATACACTTTACACTGCAACGCTCGAGGCTTCGACGTTTCTGTTTTTTTTTTACTCGAGACCCTACGGGTTGGGTTAGGTCTCGCGAGAGACGTTCTCGCGCAGTTCTCGCGCGCGTTTCACTGCCGGCGTGTAACGCCGGTGTTTCCGTTGTCTCGAGATTTTCCCATCGTCGCGCGACCGTCCCGCGCATGTAACACTTACCGCGAGTAATACCGACAATTGAAACAGACTGTGCATACGCATATTTATAAATGGCATTTTCCTTTTTCTTTTAAAATCGTTTCTTTTTCTTTTTTTTCAAAGCAAACACGCGACTCACCGCCCTCCGTGTTTTTCCGCGATTTCCATGCGTTTAACGAATATTTTCTCACAATCACCGCGGGAGAGGGCGCTCGCCTCGTAATCATCGTTTGTGTACCGACTGCGTTATGTCTTAATGCACTTCTCGGTACGTATCGTGAGGCGCGCGGATCCATCCTCCGTATACAGCGCGGGCACGAGGGGGGAAAAAGTAAAATGAGAAAACGCTCGATACTTTGTAAAATTTTCCTCCGGTAGATTCTCGGAAGCGAGTATAATAGATAGAGGCGTGGCGCCAGCGGATTCGCACGGCGCTCGCGAGGACGATACGCCGGTGATACCTTCGGACTCCGGGGTTAAGGAAAGGAAAAAAAAATGAAAAATCAGGGATAATGCATTCGCGCGAAAGAAACTTTCTTGATTATTGCTTATCGCGTATATAAGCCAGGCTTCTCGGCGGTGAAAAGGCCGCGTATTTTCTACGTAGCTCGCAATACACGTGTTCCGTAGTTTGGGTTATGTGTGCGACGCCGCGGTGCGCGAGGGGCCCCCGGGGGCTCTGCCGGGATCGCGTGTACCTCGCATATATTATTATACAACGTTGCATCTCAGCCGTGCGACCAATCGCTCACTCGCTCCCGTGTTTAGGCGCAACTCGCGGGGGTACGCGCCGCCGTTGCTGCGTTTATCATTTTTTATTTTCCCTCGCGCCCGACGATAGTGTCTGCAAAAATATGCGAAACTGAGGCTCCTCCGGAGAGAACCGTTGGAATCGAGGCCTCGGCCGCTGCGGGCCGGCATGGGAGGGGGGCTACGAAACGCGCGGTGAAAACGGTAGCGCGTCTCTCGCGCGCTCGAAAGAAACGAACTGCTATTCGGGCGATAAGGTCGAGGCTTGGATTTCTTGTTTCTTCGTTCGTTATCTTCGACACGATCGACAAATATCCTCGGACACTCGGGAGCTGCCCGACAACGAGAGGGAATCGGTTGAAGGAAGGATAAGAAGGTGTGTCGACTGATTGATCGAGAGAATTTGGGATCTCAGCGTTACCGGCGATAGAGGAACGTGTGTATTGGCTTGTAGGACGATTAGTCCCTGGCACGTTGGTTCGATTACTAATGATCCCCGTGTAAAGGTCCAACGGGAATCTTTAGAGGTGGCGAGATCGAGAGAATACGCGTGTGTGTGTGTGTGTGTGTGTGTGTGTGTAGAAACAGAGAGAAGAAGACGTGGGCCCACCGGGAGTGAGCCGTTTCACGATGGACGCCAAAGGCCCTCAGCGAGCCTTCGAGCCGACCGAACTTTTATTATCTCGACAGGATCTACAAACAGCTTGGGCTTCTCACACGGAGTCTCCTCGAGCGGGGGCTCCCGGTGAACGCTTACACTCTTTTACGTTCCCGTCTCGCTCTCGTGTGTCGACTAATTTCGGGAAAAACAAGGCAACCCGAGACACCGAGTGCTCGCGCTCGCGGCCCTGACGATAACTTTAGATTCGTGATCAACACCTGAAAATACATCGGATTTAAGCGCCGGAAGACGAAACGAAACGACAAAACGATTTACATACTTTTCGAAACGAAAAAACGATTTTTCATATTTTTCTCCGCAAACATGGAAGATAGCGCGAAAAGGGCGGAAATTTGGAATCAACGGATTTTCGAAAATTCTTGAGCGTTTCGGGGGCCGCACTTTTCAACGGCCCTGCTCGCGTCGAGCTCTCGTGTGGGCGCTCGGCGCCAGTAGCCACTTTGGTTTCGTTTTTTTCTCCTCTTCGTGCCACGATAGAACGAAGCTATTTTGTCCGGACTAATCTTTGAATTTTCGACGGTAAAAAAATATTTTCACACTGCTTTCTTCAGATATAAAAGTGAAGCGTGATTTGCAAGTAATTAATCGTAACGTGATTTCGAGCGTAAACAAATAAATTTGTTTCGGTGTAAGAACAATTTTCTTTTGTTCTTAACACCGGCTGCGTTATAAACGATATAAATTATCGGTAAATCATGATTTATTCCGAGCGCAGGGTTTCCGAGAGCTCGAAAACAGACGGCATGCGCAAAGGTCATTAGCAGAATTCAAGGTGTCGAGAAACGCTCGCAAAACTTTTAAAAAACAATAATCGTTAAAAAAAAGAAAAAAAAATCTTGTCTGCAGTCTTCTAATCCGAAAACGCCTTTTCGCCGCCACGAGTCTTCATCACGCTAAGCGAACTATAATTGAGAAGATTAGAAAAGCCGCGGTATCTGAGACACAAAAATATAATAGCAGACTCGAAATTGTTCGATGCACCTGCCTAATGTCTTTCGGGTGATGTTAAAAATATCATCGAAATACAACATTTCTTTTCCGATCGACAATAACGATGAACAAAAAAAACACAACAATTTTTTCGCATCTTTGTCCGTCGACGATATTATTTTGTTACATTCGTCGACTGCGGGTTATTTCGAGTCCAGATGTTTCGTAACACCATTCGAGGCCCACACTGGTTGAAATTTTTCTCGAATTTTTCACGGCCGAAACGCGACCCTTGTCGTCGTCTCGCATCGCCCCGGCGCGTTCCCCAATTTTCGTTTCTCCTTCGGCTCGTTTCCCTCCGCTCTTTTTTCGCCTCTCCCAGGCTTCCGGGCAACCCTGGGCGTGTTCCGTAAATCTATCGCAGTTGTGCGATAGCCACGGCGAAGCCAAATGTTTTTTTTTCTCCCTCTAATAGAGAGGTGTGTTGCCGTAACGCGAGAACGTTTATTATATATATATATATCACCCACGAGCGTGGCCTGTGGCCGTTCTTTCCGTAATTCTCGAATGGGCCAACTGTCCGGACAGACCTCACAGCCCCAAAAAAAATCTACAGATTTTTCTTAATACTAAAAAAAATCTCAAATCTATGATTTTTTAATATAAAAAAAAATCGTAGATCTCTTCTCGATAAAAATGAACGAAATCTTCATTTTGTGTTATCTCCCCCGGTTGGCGTTTCGGCGTCTATCGCTACAATGAATTCGATAAACAGGTTCGCATTAATCTCTCGTAGCCGGTGCTGTAACAGCGAGTTTATAACTCGGCGTTGCGAATGCGCCGCGTGCCGTTCTCGCGCGTCCCCGGGAAGAAAATACTTTTTTCCTCGGTTCCCGAAGTCATCGACGCTCGCGCGGCGACGGGGACGCTGGGAATAAAGAGCGAGATTCCCCGACACGTGCGGCATGATTCGTTCGACGCGTGCGAGGGTTGCCATAGAGATTCGCACGCGAGGGCCGGTGAATTCGATGGGTGTGAGCAGCGTCGGGATAAACCGTTCGGAGATAAATGTAATGTAACGTAACGAGGGAGGAGGCTCGACGTCGTCATCCCTGTCGTTATGCTCGCCGCTGTGTGCGCGCGCGACGTTCGTGCGTGTGAGAAGAAATTGAGACGGTGGAAAGGCGTCGCCGCCACTCCATTGTGGGCCAACTAACCGACTCGGCCCAAACAATTTGTCTAAAAGAGATGCGCCCCGTCGCCCCCTCCGTGCGCCGGGCCAATGTAACGCGCTAGAATCGCAATAACCTTCTCGTTTCTGCGATATCGCTCTCGCAATACTGTAGGGATTTTGTTCGCGCCGGGGCCAAGAGTTCACCCTCTTCTCTACGCTCCCCCGCGCGCGTGCCGCATCGACCAGCTCTTATTTACGCATCCGTGTTTCTCGTGACATTCATCCTCACTCCTCCCCCAACGCGATAGCTGCGGAACAGCCCTTGCCGGTTGTACACTGGTAGACTATATAATAATTTGTCCCCTCCGTTGGGTTCCACTCATTTTTTCCGAAGGGTTGATAAGTCAATCTCTCGGCGGGTTAGTCAATTATGCAGCTTTTCTCGTTGTTCTTACAAAAATTCTACTTGCGGAGATGATGTTTCAAACGAATTATTAATTAAATTTACCGAACCAACATTTATTTTACATGTCCGATGCACTTCGTTTTTTTACACCTAAACCCTCTCTCCGCGTTGATGAAGATATTTCCGTATGATTCAGAACGATTAACCATCTGTTTGTTTTCTTGCAATCGACGATCGCGAAGTTCTCGCCGTTTTGCACGCTGGTAGACTAATAATTTGTCCCCTCCGTTGGGTTCCACTTATTTCTTTCGAAGGGTTGATAAGTCAATCTCTCGGCGGGTTAGTCAATTATGCAGCTTTTCTCGTTGTTCTACCGAAGATTCTACTTGCGGAGATGATGTTTCACACGAATTAATAATTAAATTTACCGAACCAACATTTATTTTACATGTCCGATGCACTTCATTTTTTTTACACCTAAACCCTCTCTCCGCGTTGATGAAGATATTTCCCTATGATTCAAAACGATTAACCATCTGTTTGTTTTCTCGCAATCGCCCGTCGCGAAGTTCTCGCCGTTTCGCACGCTGGTAGACTTTGTCGAAGGGTTGATAAGTCAATCTCTCGTCGGGTTAGTCAATTCTGCAGCTTTTCTCCTATTTCTTCGAAAAATCTTCGGGAGATGATGTTTCAAACGAATTAGTAATTAAATTTACCGAACCAACATTCATTTTACACCTATTTCCGATGCACTCCATTTTTCTACAACCTTAAACCCTTCATGAAGATATTTCCGTATGATTCAAAACGATTGACCATCTGTTAGTTTTCTCGCAATCGCCGGTCGCGAAGTTCTCGCCGTTTCGCACGCACGACACGTCGGTAATAATGGAGAAATTTATTCATGGTTAATCCGTCGCCCGGATGAGCCGTCCGTGCGCTAATGGTACATGTGTGTCTTACAGAACGAAAATTGCATAGACGTCGAGGAGACAGGATGTAAACGACGTTTCTATCGCCTTATCGATAGCGACCTGAATACAGGGCTACATCTAATAGGCGTTACATGCTTTGTAAATTAGGTCTAGAAGAGCGTTTTGTTTTTCTTGTAGAAACGATTAGAATCGACTAGACGCATGTGCGCGCTGTTCTAGGGTTAATTTCTCCAGCTGCGTCGTTAAAACCGTCCCGGCCGCGCCGTTGAATCGCTTATATCGAGTTTCCAACAATGCATGTAATGTGCACGTATAGCGCGCACCTACTGGCTATTCTCCTGCCTTGTCATTTCGCGTTTGCGGAGCAAAACGTAGCTTTTAACTTGGCTCGCGTATGCGTAAAATGCGAAGGGGAAAGAGGAAAAGGGAATAAACGAAGGGAAAACTTTGCGCTATCGTGTTATTCAGCTCCTCGCCCAGCGTTACAAGCTCTATACCGAAAATGTTAATTAGCTCAGCGGCGCAAAGCGAGATAAGTGCATCGGCGCCGTAGCTGCTGGTGCATTTTGCATCCTGCTGGTGGTTGTTTCGCGTGCTTGGACTTGCAAGTGACGCAAGGTGTCTCGCGCCGTGCAACGAGCACACAAGCCGAGAGCGACGCAGAGAAGGAGAGCGAGAGAGAGCCCGTTTGCAGGCCTTTCGAGAACCGAACGCTGGGCGAACGATTACCGCGCCCGATGACTGCGCAACGCAAAACAACACTTGAACACGGGTTGTTACGACAATCTGCCGCGGCACGGGGCCGTGACTCGACCGCCTTGTACCTGCGTTACCTCTTTCTCGACATTTCGAGTTTCGTCGAGCAAACGAAGATAATTTCGTGTACCTTCATTGATACCCATTTTTTTTCTACTCCTTCCATCCGTAGAGTAAACATTCTTTGTATACAACAAAAAGACATCGCCGACATCGGATAATTCAAGTAACTTTCCTGGGAATTCCTTCTTGAGAGTAAACGACGGTTCGCTCAGATTTGGCGATGCAATTCTGACAATTTAGGCTTCCTACGAATTTAAATAATCTTACGAAAAAAAAAAAAAATTGCAATTTACTCTGCAAAACAATCCACGTCTACAAATAAAGTTAATCAACATCATGCGATTTAATTGTGGGAAATTATACTGTACAGAATAAGTATCGAAAGTACTGACTTAATAACAAACGGGAAAAAAAAACCCCAAAAATTAATAGCACAATTTCGATAACTGTATTATCAATTTATTTTTTTCCCGCGAGCATGAAGAATTACGATAATTAAGTCCCACAAAATGTTCGTCCCGCGGAAGAGGAAAATTACAATAATTTCAAGTCATGATTATATCACAAGAAGCATATTTATCTCCCGAGATGATTTCACGCGCATATAACCGTTAATAAGGATATTCCCATCGGCGTGTCTACCGGCCGGGGGGAATCGGTGTGCGGCGAGCGCGTTCGTCTGTGTGAATGTCTCACTCGGACAATATAACTGGCGTGATGCAGAAGAGCGGACATCGATACAGGAAGGTCCTCATCAATTCGATTGCTTCGATGCATCTGCCGCGGGTTTATTCACTGGAATTTATAGCTCTGACCCGTGTAATGTCTATCGGAGCGTCTAATGACTATCTCGAAGCCACCCCGCCCGCTCGGCGTTCGCCACTCTCGGAATCTCCGAAGATCACTCGAGCGTGATTACATCGAGCGATCGCACGAAGAGAGCACGAGTCGCGGTGCGGGAGACGAGAGAGAGAGAGAGAGAAAGAGACCATAGCGGGATTGGAAGTGAACATCGGGTCACCAAACGGATAGCAAACGAATGCCGATTTGTCGGCCAGCTGTTGATTCCGGGGTCGACCGAGCTAATCCGATATCTCCGACTTAATCCGGGACACGCGATGATGCTGTAGGGTCACGTGCCAACGGAAAAACTGCACCGACGTCTGTACGTTACACCGTGCATTTGCCGTGGGGTGGCGTTTCTCTCCGACCGATGATCGTCTCGCCGCTGAAATGTTTCGTGCACACGCCGCCGCACAAGCGGCACAACGAGAATAACACTTGACTCCACTTTGTCGAATGAATACGACCCGACTCCCCGCGCGCTCCTCCCTCGTCCTCGATTGATCGGCCCGTGAATACAAAGCGGACTTGCACCGACGACCGCTCGTAGCGGATCCCATTCCGTCGATTATTACTCATCGAAAACACGATCAGCCTTTTCGATATACACGTCCCTAATTGGCTCTCCGTTTCGACTCAACGGCTCCTTTCTCCGGCACGTGAGATCTCCTCCGCGCGCACTCGGACAAACTCTGCACAGCTGCGATATCCCATCGGTCAAGTTAACCATCGAGCGTAGATCCGCGAAACGATCGCGCGAGCCGCGCCGTTCGCTCGCACCTTTGCTAATGATACTAAAACGCGCGAAGAGCCATTTTTTCGAGTTAATTCGACTTCGGACTTTCCCATTCGTGCTCGGTGCTCGATACGGCGCGCGATCGTTCGCGATATCGCCTCCGATCGTTTCGTCACCGGTTGCTTCTTTCGTAGCAGACTTTCCTTATTTCTTTTTTGCAATTTCTAAAATATCGGTACGCCGTATTTTCCGAAAATATGCTCAGCATTCATTTTCATTTCGTTCGCTCCTGCTTTGTTCGAAAGCCACGCGAGGCAACTGGCGCTTATTTGGCGAAGAAAGGAGATCCGCGCTCGCGCCGCCGTTTCGCTCACAATTGACGAATAAAAGTGCGAGGGGAGGAGAAGCAAAATGTAAACGAATATTGTATTATTATCGAGGTGAAAGGAGCGAGTGATGGGTCGGTTTGAGGGAGCTCTCTCGTATCTCGTGAAATACATTCGCGGCGTGAAGACGATTGCGGGGAGGGCTCTCGGGGCACGCGTCTGCTGCTCACCACTTTCCTCGGTGGCTTATTCACCTCTTTTTTTTTTCCTTCCTTTCATCTCCTTCGAGTTCTCGATACTTTCACGCGGCGCGAGAGAAAGCATCGCTGTCGGTGCGAAATGTGTGCATACGCCTTTTTTTTCGGGCGGAAACGCGCGAAACGACGAAGAAAGAAGTCTGTGCGTTGCCGAGGGGGTGTGTCCGCAGGTACGATATTTCGTATAGACGTAATTTCGGGGCTCGCATGCTGCGGACCAGGACTTCGTCACAGGTGAATAAGTGGCCGTCTCGATGCGCGGAGAAGCGTCGAGGGCGAGCGTTATTTTGTTCGCCCCGGGCAAGCGACTGTACGCAGCGAGTTTCGCGTGTCTCATTGTTGTTTCGTACTTGAGAGGAAAAAGACAAAATTATAAATAAAACGGCTCGGTGGCCCCCGCAGGAGCTGGTGAGTGATGCCCGGCCGGTTTTCCAAACTCGTCCGTTTACTCGCGGTTTTGCCCGGAAAAAAGGAAAAGAAGAGCTCGTCGCTCCCGTCGTCTTGCGGGACAACATCGGGACAATGAGCGCGCACCACAAGGGAACTCCGAGACTTATTATTCCGTCCGTTAAGAAAATAAACATAAGGTACAGAGAGGCGGAGGTTGGAAAGGGGAAGAAAGGGAAAGAAGCGAGGAAGGATCGCAAAGAAACGGCGGAATAAAGAATAACGACGGAGAAGTCGGAGAATTGAACGAGTAACAGCGCGAGAACGGCGAGCAAAGGCGTAAAGAATGAAGGTGGAAAGAGGAGGGAGTATGGAGAGAACGCGCGCGCGCGCGCGCGGGTTGCACCGACGAAAATTATAGGCGAGCAGCCAAATGGCTTGAAAAATGCTTAACCACAAATCAAGGTGGTGTGTAAGGCGTGGGAGCCATCTGTCGCTTCGTCGCCGTGCTCGCGTCTCTCCTCTCTTTCCCTCGTCGTGTGTATTCTCTTTTCTTCTTTTACTCTCGCTTATCCTCTCGCGCTGCCGTTGCCGCGCTCGAAACCCCCCCGGAGGCGATACTTCCTTCCAGCATTTACTTATCCGAACGCCTAATTACCTGCCCGGCCTCACCGTCTCTCCGCGCTTTCGATTCTCTCCTCAGCCTTGTGTGCACTCGGCTCTTCGCACTGCACTCCGGCGCTACCTCGAGGAATTTTCTCTATGCAAACGCCCCGAGTAACGGAAGTATCGATCTTGATCATCGCAGAGTTATCGATCGTTTTTCTTCGTCGAAACGATTCAATTTATCTTCGACGTCATTATTCGGCATTCCGCTCCGTCGGGCGTTTCTTTGCGTTTCTCGCGTTTTATGCTCCCTTTGTTTCTTTTTTTTTATTGGAAATTCTCTGTGTTTCAGGTTGATTGATAATTAATTCAACGAGTTTCGAATATAACGAATCTCAATAGGAAATATCCCGTGACTGATATAATAATTTGGCCGAGATCGCTTAACGCAAGGATTTTTTCATTATTTCGCGACTGATTCTCCAATTACAGAAGCGACGGATCGAGTTACATTTGGTAAATTGAACATTTCTGGGTGCATTGAGTTTAAAGTAATTGTTCAGCGGTTTGACGCGGGATCGCGAAGCGGAGTGAAATTGGCACGAAACCTTTGGCTTGTACATTCAATCTCTCTCATCTCATCCCGCCCCGTCCGCTCCGTTAACACGCTCGGGGGGTGTCCGACCCACGAAATGTGAATCGTTTCGTGACTCGGCGAGACGCGTCCCGCCACCCTTGCTTTTCTATCGTGTGTACGATTCCCTAAGTGTTTCTTAAATAAATTATTACATTGCGGGCGTGCTCTCGGCGATTCCTCGGGGAGCCGTGTCCACTCGACTGTTTTCTGTACGAATGCGGTTGGTTACAGTCCGCGCGCTCACCGGAGGGCTTTCTCTATTAGCTCCGGCGAATCTAACGCGATTTGACCGAGGATCACACTTTGCCGGATATATCATTTCACCCTCTATCGTATCATCCCCTCGCGGTAAGCGCGCGCGGGCAAGGATTTTTATATCGTCCAGCAGTTTCTTGTATCTATCGTTTACATTCTTTTTTTCCTCTTTCCTTTCCTTTATCTCGTAAATCCCCCGATGGAAAGCGTACGCGCTTCGCCCGAAGTCGACGGCATTCGTATTACATCCAATGTGTATGTATGAATGTGGTATACGAATTGGTCCGGCGGTCCTGCCGGATATGGAAAAAGCATTTTTGTTGATTCAACGAAATTCCTTTTCCGGCGCGGTCGAGCTGCCGCGGTGAGTTGATATCGGCCACTCGCCCCGTCATCCCCTTCGCCAGCTTCCCAATATCCACTCATCCCTACCTTTATGTCCCATTCCTTCGCCGTGCTAAAGCTATGGATACTCTCTCTATCCTCCGTGTGTGTACACACAGTGAATGCCGTGCGCTCTCTATCTTCCTCCGGTTTTCTGCTCTGCGCACAACGGAGGGTTGCGGCCAATCGCGAGACTCCGGGGGTGTGGGGCGGCGAGGGCGGAGGGTTGCCGGCAAGCGTTGCTACTGCCATGATTGCCCCTAAGCATAAACTGAGGAGCCGAGGGCAGCATCGCGCTGCCAATAAAAACGGTGTCATCTGGTATGGGACGCACGTGCCTCACGGCGATGCCGTACAACCCTCACTCCCCTCGCGTGTTCCCTCCTCGCTCCATCTACGCGTCTACTCGACAGAAAGAGCGTCAAGCCCGGTGGAGTGAGGAGAGTCCTCCTCTCTCTGTCCCGCAGCTTGCCGATATTTATTGGAGCTGCTAAACGCACGGGTGCGGTTGCCTCTCGAAGCTCGTCTCCACACGAGAGAGGATAGCGCCGACGAAGGGCGGAGGACGAGGAGTCTCGGACTCGAGGGCTCGAAAGCTCCGGCTCTTCCGCTCGCCAAAAACTCCGCGGAGGGTCGAAACGCCGACACCGAAAATCGAGAAAATATCCCACCGCATGCGCGTAACGTATCGCTTCTGCACAGAGACAAACCGCCACCCTCGTTGCACGTTGCCGCATCAACCCTCGGCTCCATATATCTTGATTTCACGACCCTTCGCATGGGTATCAGGTTCCACACAAATCGGGAAACTGCGCTCCGGGTCGCGCTCCATACATGACTACTCTCGATTGGCCATCTCCTGTTCCGTCCGACGCGTAATCCCGCTCTCGGTCATGGGAAACAAGCCGGGCGACCGAATTTCTCGCTCGGCTTTTCCTCTTGTGTCTTATTCCGTAGCGCGGAAGAATCTGGGGATAATCATTGTAAATTACTCACGCATCTGTGAAGTGCTGCGGCGGGTCGTTAACGCGCTTCGACACGGTTCGGCTTCTGGTAAATGGTCAGTTTACGCAGTCGAACTCGATGAATTCACGTCGTAACTCTCGAATTTCGAGGAAACGATGATGGCGCAGACTTCGAAATTCACACGAGAGATCAACGGGGATGGAATTTAGATGTAACTGCACTTGTATGTTTATTGCGATCAGAACTGCACATCTGTCTCTCGGGTCCCCGCATGAGCCGAATATTACGCGATGTTCGGGGTGCGACCGCGTCTCATGGGACGATTAGCTATCCGGGATACGGTGAAAAGCTCCTGAACTGACTTTTCCACGTATCTTCGGTTTCGCGGGTACATCAAGCACTATCGCTCGCAAGCAATTCGAGAGAATCGGAATGATTGAATGTTTAGGAGACTCCTGGGTTTTCGGAAATGTTTCATAAGGAAATTGCAATTCGACGATGCTGTCGCTCCTCCCACGGTTCGCTAAGATTACATGAAGGTTCACGAGCGAACTCAGCGAATTGAAAAAGAAAACAAAATTATGATAGTAAAATATGATATTTAGATCGAGCCCCTTTTTCGTATCGTTACAATTCGACCGGATCCATGGAAATCAAATTGCCATTCTCTCACTTGCTCGATGCCTTCGAAATGGCGCAGAACTTTTCACGCGGGTTTTATTCGCAGCCCGATTAAAGCGCTCCCAGTCTAAAATCAAACTTTCATTGAGTAACAAAAAAATGATAATCAAAAACACTTATGATTCAAATCGCTCCTACAGAGTTCGGCAGCTTTTTGCAACATTTTGCAAATCTGCAGATTCAATCGAATGTAATCGTACGATTGGTTGAAAGCAAAAATCGATGAAGCCTTCGATCAGCGGTTACGAGACGTCGAATTCTCGTCGTGAGTTGTGCATTCGAGAGCGGCAAGTACGCAAAAGGAACGTAAGATGGGCGGTCGGAGTAAACTGTAACAAGAGGTTAGGGTATTAGGGCTACCGGTGCTCTACAAGAAGCCACGAGCTTTTCGTCGGACACGGCATCAAGTTGTTCATACACCCGCTTCTGCTGTTGAGGCTTGAAGCAGACCACACGCGGGCGCGCGGACACGCCTCGCAAGAGAACACGCCGCTATTTAGCAGCCCTTAGGAGTGATTTAGTGGCGGGAAGAGGAGAAAGCGAGACGGAGAGACCACGGGGTATTATAGCCGGGGTTGTGTAGCTTGCGTTAGCTTGTCGGATTCGTTGTAACACGAGGGGGGTCGACCGGCCAACGAGGGGTAGGAAAGTGGTGGCTTCGGTAACATACACAGAGCGGATACACGGCTGTGCGCTTCTCGTCCTCGGGGCGTCGTCAGTCGGTCTCTCGCTTCTCCCTCGCTCATCCCCGTTGATCTCGCTCGCTCGCAGTGTGGGTGTTACGCACGTAGCCCATTTACGTCGCTCGTGAGACACCGGCCGGGCTGGGCCACCCACGGACGAGGGTTGCCTCGGCAGATTCGGCTTTCGGCGGGGCCACCCCTTGCGAAGCTTCCTGACTACGTCCGAACCCGGCAGAGTATGAGATCGACATTCTCGAACCCTCAGCACCGCAACGGCATCCCTCAATGATTATTTTATTCCACTTCTCCGACCTTCCCCTTTCACCTAATACGAGTATACTCAAAATAGTTTTTGATTGAGCAAAAAAAAAACGCAAGAAGACCGAACGATAAATGTGAGCTACATTTGCTGGCGAAAAGAAATTGTTGGCGAAATCCACGAAAATTCGTCGATGGTCTCCGGAGCGAGTGCGCGTACGTCGAGGTCTCGAAGAGTCTCGCGGCAGTCGATGAGAATAAAACGAATGAGAGAAAGATCAAGGAGAGCGCGCCTCTCGATGGGCGAAGGAGATGAGCGAGTGAGACGAAAAGTGCGGGGGTTCGAGGGGGCACTGAGGGAGATGAAATGCCGCCGCGGTTCGGCAAATTGCTGCGCTCCTTCGAAAGCAGTGAGAGCACAGAGACCTCTTCTTCTTCTTCTTTCACGGCGTCGAAGCACCGTGCATCGCCGTCGCTCGCGCGCGCGCGCGCGCGCGCCCATTGCCATCGGTCGGAAATCAATTTACGAGCGTAATGCATAGGTATCCGACTAATTTCCCCGTCGAAGGAGAAGAAGAAGAAGAAGAAGAAGACGGGATGCTGGGGGAAGCACACAGATCTGGTGTGTTGCTTCTCGCAAAGGCGCTCACGTACTCGAAGGTTCCTTGGGAGAATATAAAAAGTCGGGTTGGTACACGGTCGGCCTTTCTCTCTTATCCATCTCGTGACTTTCCGCTTGTACACTCGATGTACGGTACTCGTCGTGTACTCGCCGCTCATCGGCAGTCTCCGGGCCTCTTCCACGCAAGAAGAACAAGTATTCGCGCGCGCTGTATCGCGGGTTGATTCGGCGTAGAGGCTCGTGCGCGAATGGGGACCGAGCCGGACACTCGTGAGAATTCTTTACGCAGCGGATTGAACGCGTCCAATATCGGCCGGAGACACGTAGGCAGAAACCGGCCACTCCGAGATTGCATAGGAGAGCAGCCCTGCATACATTCACCCTCTCTCGGGCTTCATGAATAAACTCGAAAGTCCGAAGCTCCGCATGAAGACACACACACATATATATACACGGAGAAAAAGTAAGCAAGGCGCGTATTACCTTCGCTCCCTTTGCCACTGCAAAAGGGAGCCCAATCGCGAACGCGTTGGGGAGGGCTTCTCTACCTGCGGGGCCGCGAAAGTCTTCTTCGCAACGCCGAAGTGGTACGTAGGCAGAGATCGCTTTGGCGCTGCAGAAGTTCTTGCCGAAGGAGAGACCCCGAGAGAGAGAGAGCGAGAGCATGGTCGTTCGAGGTTCTCGAGTATCGCTCAGAAGAGGTTTCTTGCCGACAAAGCCGAAGATTTCCCGGCTAATTACTAGGAGACTAATTGAATGCCGCTCTCTTCTCTCCGCCTCTCCTCTCCAACTTCTTCTTTCTCTTCTTCTCTTTCCTTGGGCCCTTTCTCGCGATGCTCCACCTCATCTCCTCGCCCCGTCCATCGTCGGCTTCGACGCCACGCAGTCGCGCTCGCGCACCTTCGCAAACGTACTCGCTCCGGCCGGGCGGGGAGGTTTCTTCGCTTATATTTTTCATCTCTTCGGCTTCGTCCTCTTCTTTTTCTTCCTCGTCGTCCCTCGTCCTCTTAGCTCTGGCGAACAGCGCGCAAAACTTCCGAGCGAGCTTCGCGATGAAGCACGCGCTTCTGCCAACGCTTTATCCTTCGCTCCTCTTTCACGCTCCGTACGTACCCCGCGACTCATTCATATTCATGCAACGGTAATAGTCTCTGACCGAACGCCGCGGGCATGCACACTTCTTGCGCGCACGTTCGCCGCTACCGCAGAAAATTTCTCCGCGTGGAAGACGCTTCAGCGTTTTGTCTCTTACGCATTTATATCGGCTACCGAATAGCGCTTTACGCAGCCCAACGACCCCCGGTTGGACGCGAGTCCAACGAGTCGAATAACCGAATAATCGATTGATAACCGATTGATCGAATAACTGAATCCCTCCGCAGTCTCTCGTTCGAGAGAGACGATGTGGGCGAAGAGACGAATCTCGAAACTGCTGATGTACACAGAGAAAGGGAGACCCTCGGAGGTTTCGAAATGAGCGGATTATACGGATCTTTCGAGGCAAAATCCTGTTGACTTCTCCGGCACGGAGGATCGACAATGACACGAAGGAAAATTCGGTCACAGGGTCACGCTGGGACGCGCAGGTGTCAAAGCGTTAATCCAATGTTTTCCCTCTTCCATCGGATTCCACTGTGCACACAAACGAATCCCGTCGATTTGACACGAGAAACCGTGAAGCCATGATCCTGCGACGCTAATCCTTTCGTTTTTGTGCCTCGAAAGTCCAAACAATCATTCTCGTCGGCGTGACGAAGGTGCGCCCGTCATTGTTCGCGATTATCGAACTCGTCGACGATGAACCGCGGAGAGACGAGAGATTCTAATGCAGAAAATCGCTTGGAAAACGAGTATGACACGCCCTCGTGGAGCGATTTGCACGATGACCAAAGGCGAACAGCGCGTGAGTGCTGGGCTAGTAGGTTACCGTGGCGACTCGGTTGACTCCTCCGCAAGGTCAAGGAAAAAGAAACCTGAAATTCACGGTGTTTCGGCATCCCCATCGACATCCTTGGCGAAACTTCGGGCCGAAACGCTCGTGCGACGTTGTACCTAGAAACGGTGGAGACACATCGTAGAATGTCTCCAGCCTCGGGACATTGAAAGAGCCACCACGATCGTTTCCCGTCGGCAACGAGAGAATACTCTCGACTCGCATGTATTTGTGTACTAAAAACACGCTGTCGTCGTAGCGCTAACGCGCCGTGAAGTTACCCATGAAAGGACCATTTTCGGGGATGTTGACTCTCGAATAGAGATCGTTCGGGTGGGTTTATTCTTCTTCTATAACCGAGCTATGTATCCCGGGGCTGTGTGTGTTTTCTTCCCGTCCTCCGGTTCTCTCTTGCGCTCGGGGTGGCCCCGGCGAGAGAGAGAGAGATCGGGCTAACGCGAGTTTCAACGAGAAAAATCGTAGCTCGCAGGGCGAAGAAGACGGAGATCCGAGGAGAGAAATATAGCGCTAGGAGTAAATGGGGAAGCCACAGAGTGACATGGCACGGAGGGCTTGTCCTCTCCCATTTAACGTCGAGTTAACGGTTCGTTACTGAATAGAGAATCCCCCCCCTCGGAGAGAACGACGGCTTTTATTTGTATTGAAAAGATGTTTGGCCTTCGGGTGTACAACAGTTCGAAAATCGTGCTGCGAGCTCGTCGGGGGCTGGATTCTGTTGGCGCTGTCCACGGGGACCAAAAAGGGACACCGATGGAGAAACATGGTTGCGCGGAGCGAACGACGAGGCAACCCTCGGGAACGCGTCGAACTGTCGCCCGTGTAGCTTCGGAAAAACGCTCTTCCAAGGGAACGGCGCGTGACGAATCGCAGGATAGTTTTTCTCGCGGTGACCGCAGCGCAGAGTCAACATTCGGAGCCCAGCGGGCGATACGACCGAACACAGAGGAGTTTACGCTACTCTGCGGGGTATATCCTTCATTTCGCCGGATTTGCCCGTGCGCGCCTGACAATGACAATGCCCGTGTCTCACTGTAGGCCACTCCAAGAAACTTTCGCCTCTGAATTGGCACATCCGATGTTTTCCTTTTGGCCCAATGTACGAAACACTTTTCCTACCCCGAGATTCTTCCAGAGAACGGGAACAATTTTGTAAAAATCGCAAAAGTTCCGACTGGAAAAGAAGTGCAACGAGAAGTAAAATTAAATCGAAGAACTTTATTACCAAAAAAGAATAGGCGACAATTCTGAAAAATTGTGTTGTCAATGATTCTTTAAAAAAATCAAATGCATTTTTCATTTTTCGAATGATTCATTCGAATCAGCATTGGAAGTGTAAAGTGTCTTTGTCGAAGTACCCTACTTTTTTGAAGGTCGAATGACTTGACCCTTTTCTTGCGTGTCCATTCAATGGACGATTCACCCTTCAAAGCCGTTTTGGCAAGCACGCATGGCAACGAAAGCGGGGAAAAATTGCGGTAACTCATTGAATCGCGCGACACTCTCGCCTTTTGTCCTGTCGGGAGTTGCGAAAGAGCTTCTTCACGCATGGCTCGATTCCTTGAATAGAGAGCGCCTGGGATCGAGGAAACGAGGGATCCACGGAGGCGCAGTACACGAAGGAGGGGCTGAGAAGTAAGCATCGCTTACACGAGCAATCTGGATCATCGATCTAAATTGCAACGGTGCGCGGAGAGCCTTAATCCGATGGCGATATAGCATCGGCTCGGCTACACGCCGACGTTACGGGTTAATATACAGTGTGTCTACTTCCGATTCTACACGCGCTCTTCATCTCGAGCCTGCGAGATTATCCTCGAAATTCCCGATGATCGCCTACACAAGCCTTGATCTGCAGAGTTCCGTCCGTTGCGTATGAAACTTACGAGATCTAAAGCATCACAAATGTATCAATTCCTGAAATCGCTCGAGAACTGACAAAAAAAATGTAGTAAAATTAGCTGCCCGGTTGAATACGTGCAACTGAATACTTCATTCGTTCAAGATCATTAATTTGGTAAACAGTTCATTGAAGAACCATCCAATATTAACGTCATCCAAATTTTTCTTTATTTCAACTAAATCTTTGGATGGACTTATTGAACCGAGCAGTTGATCCTACTAAATTTTTTCTGATTGGCTGACCAAGATCTATGATTATACCTGTGATTTATACTCATTTCGTCTCCCTTCTTCTCGAGACGTACCCGTTGCGATCTCTCACACGCGACCATAATTCCCAATTTTCCACCGTTCCGTGTGTGTTTCCATAAAACACGAGCGACGATCCACGGTGGAGAGACTCCCGACGAGTTAACAATGACGGATCATTATCCCTCTCGTGGATCTCTCTCGATCCTCGTGTATCGTCGATCTCGAACTATCGAGCGCGTGAAAGACCAACCGTGAAGAAATAACAGTCACGGATTATGAGGCTACGATCGTTCGTGAAGAGGCGACGGCGAAGCGAGTGGATGCTGCGGATATATACGTATAAAAATCGAGTTTTCGACTCGAGGCAGAGCTCGGAAAGATCGCCGAGGAGAGGAAAAGTATTGTGGTATATACATAAGGCAGAGAGGAGAGCCGTAAAGGGGAAGGAGAGGGGGAGATTACGTCACAGAGACCGTAAACAGCGGGGACCGCGAGATAAAAACTGAGAATTTATGGTGAAAATATTTGTGCGCATTCCCCGGGATCGTTCGAAGGGCCCCTTCCCGAGCGTGGCCCGCCCGCGGTCTGTCCTTCTGGAATACACGAAAGAACGAGCGAGAAAGCGAGAGAAAAAAAAGGAAGCGACGGGCTAAGAAGCTAGTTTAGTCGCTCGACGAGTGCGAGGGTGGCTCTCGGGGCATTGACAGTTTTGTTGAAAGTTCGGGTCATAAATCCCTTGTACATTGTTGGACTTTCAAGAGGAAACCCGCAATGCCATTGTGACACGCCTTACGGACTGCTGTAAATAATAAGGCCCTCTTTTTTTTCTCACTATGATCCCTTATATACGTGTATATGTAATGTATACATCGGCGGATCTCTTCGTCATGCGTTTTTCATTCCTGTGCACAGTCTTCTGGTCTTCGCTGCCTCGCGACGTCTGCTCCAACCTTTCGTTGAATTTTACCATTTTTATACCATTTTGTAGCTTGCGTGGTTTTACAAGAAATTTCACCTCCTTAGAAAGTCCGCGAGTGCTAGAAAAAAAAAAACGGCGCCGATTTTTACTCGAAAGCTTATTTTGCAACCTTCCACGCGTCTTCAAATACGATATATCGAAAATTGCGCGAGTTACAGCAGTTTTGAGAGAAAAATCCGAAATGCTACAAATTTTTGTTCAAATTTGAGATTTATATTCCAAAAGTAGAAGTTGCCAGAGCGAACGCTACATTTATTCTCCGAAAAACTTTTTGAGTGTGTTCCGGGATGAAAAATCTTGGAAACTGTTTTTTTTCGCGAAAAGGACGATTCCTCTCGGCGGAAGCAAAAAGGCGCTTTGGCGCGATTCCCACAGTACGCGATTTCGTGCGCCGCCAACGTCTTTACCACCCACGCTAGGCCGTTCATCTCTCTCGCCCTCCGTCTAATTGATCGCACCTAATTAACAGCGTCGCGACGCCGAAGCCGCGTCCGGCGAGGCCTTTCCGCGGCGTGTCAACCGTGGGGAAAAAAAAAACAAGCAGGACCGCGAAGAGAAACGAGTAGGAGGAAGCGAAGCCGGAGAACGAGAGGAGGCAGACGAAGGAGAGATGTCCTAAGCCTCTTGGCGTAGGTGCGAAACGCGCGCTCGGGGATTCGATGAAATTCAAAAGCTTCCCAAATAGCACGCGCATAAAACGCGTGATATGCTGCCGGCGTTGGGACGGCGGAGAGCCTCGACGCGATGAGTAGTCGCTCGCGAGACTCGCGCGCACCGTTTCGCCCTCTTGGTCCAGCGTAATTGGACGCATTTCACGCTTCCTTCTGGCCTACTGCGTATCGCCGCTGCGTCTCGCTGTCCCGAGAGCCAGTTTCGCATGGAGCGTCGGTGAATCTGTTCGCGAACGTAGGCGTCGAGACGCCTAACGCGTCCCTCCTCCACTCGACCTTCCTCGTCTCGTATCTCGCTGGTGTTAGGCTCCGAAATTCGCGCGAAACGTTCGCGAAAGCGAGAAAACGAGCAACCTGCTGGCAAGCGCGAGCAATTCTTTAGACCTTTTTTCAAAATTCGTTACAAAATTCGTCGTGGCCATACATGTTATGTTTTTCGCAAATTTTTTGTTATTATTTTCCTCTCCTTTCGCGTCTCGACTTTTTTTCGGTTTTTTCGCTTCTCGTTGCCTCTCTTTCGTTGGCCCGCCGGAATCCCCTCCCGCTTCAACCCCCTTTTCCAACACACGATCGCGACCCGCTCGCCTGCTACTTACTGATATTTATTGCGCCCAGAAATGTGTACGGCACTCATAAATCTCCGCATTCACACGGGCTTTCTAATTTACATATTCCCGGCTCACCCTCACACTTTGTCTCTCTGTGAGCTCTCTCGGATCCTCTCTCACACTGAGCTCGCACACCGCGCTGTCCTCTATATCTCGCGCGACAACGATCTCTCCAGTTGATTCGGTATCTCGTTGTTCCACCTTTTTTCCCGTCACGAATCTCGTTCGACGTCTAAAAAAAATCATGCGCATTCGTCGGAAACGAAAAAACCTGCCGGTATGTCGAAGAAAATTATATCGGCTCGCCAAAAAAAAGTCATACCGACTTGTCGAAGAAAAGTTATACTGATTGATAAAAAAAAATCATTCCCATCGAAAAAAATATACCGATTTGTCAAAGAAAATCGAAACGATTTATCGCCAAAAAATTATACCGATTCGTGGAACAAATCCTACCGATTTATCGAGTATTTCTAAGATCGAATCGCGAAATCATCTTCGAAAAACGATTTTTTTCGCCACAAAAAATTGTTTTTTTTCGTCGTTATCGAGAACACGTAACCCAAGGCATGCATCAATTCGTGGGGGGGGATGGCGACGAATTCACGGTGAGATTCGAGAATCGCGCGCGCGAACGTCGGGGACCACCGTGTAGGGCCCGCGGCGTCCCTCGAGCGAGCGCGAGAGCCAAGATCAACGCGGCAATTTATATTTCACACCGCAGGCGCCGTGATAAATCGGTGAAAAATCCAGGGTTCCCTCTCGCGGAGCGATGCTCATCCGGCTGGCTCGGCCGCGCGAGGAACGCACGAACGAAGTAAGGTGGCTCGCGGAGGGATTCTCGTACGAAACTCGCGCGCGTACCTGCTGCGCTTCTCGTATGTCTATCCGAGCGTGTGTGATTCTCTCATTTTTCCTGTCGAGAGTGGGCGCCACGGACGCGACGCTGCCCACACATTTTTCAGCGAATCTATAGCGCGAGAAAGGATGAAGTAAAAAAAAAAAAAATTATATATATATATATATATATATATATATATATGTGTGTGTGTGTGTGTGTACACGATCGAGCAGAAGCAACAGCCAGCAGCAGCAGCAGAGCCGAAACGAGGCGTGAGAAATCATTAGGGTTCGCTCTCCCTCCATCTTCGTTGATGATGGAAGGTGAGAAGGCCGTAGAACCGTTAACGACTCCTCCGCGACCCCTCGAGTAATATTGCGGCCAGATACATGCACCACAGTAATACGCGCCGCAGCGGAGAGCACTTGTTCGAAAAATCTTACATTCCTTTTTTCTTCTCTCATTTTCATTTATTTTAACACTGTCCCGAAGGTACGGCGCGTACTTCGACGTTACGGCGGGTCGCACAGGTGCCTTCCTCCTCGTCGAGGCATTATAATCGTTCGAGCTATTAACTCAGCGAGCGAGGACGAGGGAATATAATAGGGGCAAGGGGGAACGTATGCGAGAGAATCGACGTGCACCGAAACCCCGGTGAAAAGATGCGCTCTCGCCCAATCTCATCGTCGCCGAGTCGCTCTCTCGGCGATGCTGCCGCTGCTGCCGGATAAGACATGGAACGGGGTGGCCTTTTCTGAGCGGCTGAACAAGAGAGAAGAGACTCCGAACGCGGGGAGGGAACTCGGTGCATCTTCCGAGAGAGCCTCGTAAAATGGAAATCAATTACATCTACACTTAACCACTTAAACTGGTTTCGCCACGGTCCTAAAGCGCGCCCGCGCCTCTCTCTCTCTCTCTCTCGTCTCTCTGGAAGTTCTCGTTGTTGTGTTGAACTCTCTTAGGAAATATAAGAGAGATATACGCGAATGGAGTGAGAAACAACGAGGCGAAATCACATGCCGAGAGACCAGTGCAGAGGGTCGATGTGTATGTATACATACATATATGAATGTATGTATATATATATAGGTGTGTGTGTGCATTTACTAAACGTGTATTCGAAGATGGTGAGGAGGTGATGCGTTATAGCAGCCGGTGAGCACCGCTGGAGGCTCTCTTCGGGCTCTGCGGCGAGCCGCAGATCATTCGTATCAACATAATTACAAGCTCGGGAGCCGCCTCTCTGTTTCTCTCACCTCGCTCCACCCATCACAACATTGCACGAGCTTTTAGTTCGGCCACTTTCGATATACGCCACGGCGTACCGTGAAGGCCTCTCGTTTCGTGTGCGCAAGCAACTCATCCGAGCGATTCCTTCCCGATCGAGAGATCGTGTCTTTTCCTGCGCTCGGAATGAACTTCGCTCGCGAATTCATCGATAATGTATCGATCGCGACAGTGAAGACAGGAAGGTTATTTCTTATCATTGGCTCGTTGAGGGAAAATAAAAATGACTTGTTCATTCTTTCGAAATCGGCGAAAAATCTTATCTCGTGCCTCTTTTGCTGAACAAAACGGTCACGAAAAGACGGTTTTCGTTTTCGGTGGTTTCGAGGAAAACAAATTCACGGCACCTACTTACCGATTTTTATTGACTGAAGAATAGATAAATGCTTGAAAAAAAATCGAAATACCGAATTTGTTCTTACAACGTGCCTCGTCCGATTTCTCTCGTCTCCGCGGCATATAAATCGCTCGCGGTGCGCGGCTATGCAATAATCCGACGAGTGGTCAGCGTCGTCCGTGCGTCCCGGCGCGGACGTGTGCCCCCGCCGTTCGCGGGGTCTCCGCGCGCGCGTTTCGGCATTAACGGCAGCCAGCGTTGCTCGCGCTCCGGGGTCGAGAGGTGTTAGTCACGCCAAGAGCGGCGAGCCCGAGCGAGCGGGCCGCGCTCGGAGCCTTAAAATCCAGCTGCATCTAAAAATAATTGCGCGCTGACAGGGCGTGAAATGAATTTATTTAATTTCAGATAGGTATAACAGAATTACACGGCAGTTGAAGGTGCGATGAAGCTTGGGTGGCGGGGGATATATAGCTCGCGCTGCAGCACGCCGCTTCCAAGAGCGCGGCTCCGCACCGAAGGGATATTATAACGAAAACCATAAAGGGGGGTACGAGAGAGAGCGAAGGGAAAAGGAGAGAGCCTCGAGAGGGAGAGACCATCGTCAAGGGTTTCTCTCGACGTGTCTTCGAGCCTGGGGGCAACCCAATTTCGGCCTGCTCGAAGAGTTCCTCGAGGCGAGGAGAAAGAAAGCGCCACGGTCGTCTATCGATCGAAATGCGGACGGAGCGTGAAGTAGAAACGCGGTAGGTGCATAGCTGCAGAAAATCTCATCTCTCCGTTCTAACGCAGCTTGATGCATTACCGTGAATAATTCGCTCGCTCGTGGATAAGGGACGCATCGGTAGTTCGAATTATTCAAGGGCGAGGGCTTTAATAAGGTTTTGAACGATTGATTAATTAAAATCCATTTATTTCTTTGCCTCGCCTTGTATCGTGTGTCTTTTGTATGCCTGTCTGAATATATATATATATATATATATATATGTTGTGTGTTATACATTAACAAAGACGACTGCACTTCGCTACAATGACACGACGTTATTTAATTATGTACAAATTCTTCTGGTCTCACATATCGTTTAAGGGAAAGACGAGCATGTTCTTCTCTCTATTAATATAATACTATCGTGGTATGGTACAGCTCCGTCGGAGCGAGCGGAAAAAAAACGAAAGGGTTTGGAATCGGACGCGCTCTCTCCGCAACTGCGAACGCCAACGGGGTCCGACGCACCCCTTGTGTTTGTCCGATGTCCTTCGAGAGGCTCACTCGCTCCCTTGTCCCGAGGGACAACGCCGACGATATCGTCACACTCGTGAATCGCTTCTCGAGTCAACGGCATTTCTCTCCTTCTCTCTTTCCGCAACGAGCCGGAAATCGATGAGGCGCGACGAAACGATTTTTTTTCTCGCACGCCCACATCGAGCGAGCGTCACGCGTCGTTCTCGCGATTCGTCGCCGCTAAATACAAACATTACGATTACCCGTACGCACTTTTGTCCCCCCGGAAATTGAGCACACTTTGGAATATGTAAAAGATGAGAAAATGAATATTTGTTTCGCACAATCGTTATACAAAAAACGAGATAAGAATGGAAATGATAAAAAATATATATATATCGTTTATTTTTTCAGACAATAATTATTCGAATAATTAATTAAATTGTATTTTTATTTTTCTTTTGTGAAAAAAATATTCTACATCTTGTATATGCTTTATCGCATGCTCAATTTCCACGGGGATTATACTCGATCATCCAAGTATATATACATCGTCGCTTCCGCAATCGGCGAACAAATGAAAATAACTAGTATACACGCATTCGCGAAACATTCATACGCTTGCGAGAAGAGAATCTCTTGCACATCCAAAAAAAAAAAAGAAAAACAGACAAACAAAATTCTCACTGTACACTATACATCTACTTTACATCGTACAACGATCCGTCTAATGATCGCGAGTTACAATAAGTACAATTTTTTTTGTTGTTTTTTTTTTCGTCTTTTCATTATCACTACGATTAGAGGTGTATTTACGGCTATTAAAACGAATTCAAAATATATTCGTCATAATCTCACGTTCACCGATTACAACGAGGAATAGTTCTTTGGCTCTTTAATATAATTATCAAATAATAATAATAATAATAATAATAATAATAAACAACGATTTGTCACAGCGCACAGGATTATCGCGAATCCTGACGAAACTAAATTTCGCACGAACGTATGAGTCACTGGTAAAATAAAGTACCGCAGATCGACGGTTCGCCGTGGAGGATTGGCGCTCGCGCGTCGACCCGGCGTTCCGTCGCTTACTCGCGGCTTCGGAGTTCTCGCTTTGGCCGGAAGGATGTAATGGGGAAAACGCTAATTGGGGCTCGCGGGGCGCGCGCGCAAGGGTGGCGGCGTCGAGGTCGGCGTCGGATACGGCGCGTATCTGACCCCGCCGTTCGAGACGGACGAGGGAGACGATCGGCGGGAGATCATTGTCACGGGTGGTGCCGGTTGCCAGGACCACGACAGTCCCGGATAGGGAAAACCGGCCGGCGGGGCTGGCGAGTAGGGCGACGGCGTTCCGCCGCGACTGCCGTACAGCAGAGCGGCGGCGCTCGTCGGTGACGTTAACCACGGCGACAGGGGATGCGCCGGATGCTGTTGCGGTGGACCGCCGTTGCCGTCGTGCTGTTGCTGGAGCGCCGCCGCCGCCGCCGCCGGCGAAGTCATCGCCAAATGCTCGTACAGCCTCACCGGCGGTACTCCGCAGCGCAACTGCTGCTCCATCAGCTCCATCGGATCTCTGCAACAGGAGAATAAAAAAAACAAAACGAATTAGTAACGAATATCGCTTTCGGAAAAAATCGATTCTTCGGCATTGCGAATAATCTCTCTTCGTTAAATTCTTGAACGTAAAACTGACCGCAAACCAAATTGTCACATTTTTATTTATTCATTGGCAATTTATTAGACAATTTTTGATTTTTTTTTCGGATCTCGAAGTATCGGACGTTGTGGACGAAAGAAAACGGACAAGCGCGAAATTGGCACTTTTTTGTATTCCAGAATGACTAAAACTTTATATATTAACTGAAGCACAATAAATAATTTTGGGAGCCGATTTTTTTTTGGCTACAATGCTTTCTTGTGGATACTTCGTGGGCGATGAGAGCGTGAAGATGACTATGACGATGATTGATCAATCGTCGCGGGTCTCGGAGATAATTTGTATTAATGGATTTTATTGTCCCGATCTCTTTGCGTCGTGATTTGTTGGTTTATCGGCGCGAGACGACGGGACGGCGAGGTTTTGGGTTGTCGTTTATTGGAGTCTGATGTGAAAGCGTTTCTGATAACGCGCGCGTAATTAATGATGCTGCGAGAGGGACGATGGGCGCGCGCGTAGAAACGAGAGAGTTCCGTAGAGCGTTGTACGAAGAGTCGGGAGAGACTTCCGGGAGCCGTTCGACTCGGGCTCCGCGGGCGAGCATTGACTGTGGTTGGCAGGCAACTCCGGCGCCGCAGTGATGAATGATTTGGTGAGCCAACCCAGCCACGCTTAATTAGCCTCAATCAGGATTCGATTGTTAATCGATTTGACGCTTGATTATAATCGACGGGGAGGGGGGCGAAAGACACGCTGACTGTATATAGAATATCTATAGCCGGCGAGTGTATACAAATACATATATAAATACATATACACAATGGCTCGAAGCGGTCGGAAACGATTGCGACACGCACCGGTTTTTTTTCACAGTGTCGAGTTTTCTTTTATCTTCTTATCTCTCGTGACGACGATCATATTAGGCTAATTAAGCAACATTGTTCCGCACTGACAGTACCCCCGACAAACCTTTTTTACAGTAATTTTTTGAGAGCGAAATTTTTGACCGATTGGCGAAACGACAACTTAGAGAAAAAGCTTCAAAAACGTTTTTGTTGTCGAAATAATCAATCTCGATGGGATATAATCTCAGATGCACTCGGAGCTAGTTCTTAAAAAAACGTGAATAAACAAATTATTGAAAAAAAAAAAAAACTGTCCAATATCGCCGAGAAAACGATATTTTCTATTCCCGATAGAATTAGCTCTATCGACGATTTCATTTTCGCGCGAGAATCTTAATCCGCTCGGTTCGCGTTTTCTGTCTCTTGCGCGGACGATTATGCGCGCTCAAGCCGAGGCCACGTCGGAGCCGAAAGCCCGACGAGTTTCCGAAGGCTCGCACCGCGGGGCCGCAGAGGCGAGAAGGTATCTCGTGTTTCCCCGCGGACGGATCACTCGTCTCGTAAAATATATAGGATCGCTCGAGTGCGAGGATCTCTTTCTCTCGATTGTTTTTTTTATTATTTCGTTTTTTCCTCTCGCATCGAATGTCCGCGACCTATCATCCACCCTCGGTTCTCCGAATGAACTCCTCGCGCCACGCGATACACCCGAGGGAGAGTCGAATTTTCGATACCAAAATATGAGCTTTATTCCTCGACGTCGCCGACCGACACTGTGCGGGGCCGCGCGCGCCTGTGTGGCCGGACACTCCGGCCTCGGGAGCGAGCGAGACGAAGAAGGAAGTTGCTTTTTGGTGTATATAAAAAAACATAAAAAATAGAAAAAAAAAAAGCCGAAAGAGAGAAGGCAGAAAAAAAAATAGTGAAAGAGGTGAGCATTCGAGAGAGGAGGCGAACAATGGATCCGGTGTGCTGCCGTTGGAGTTCGCGCGTCTCGGTTACTACTCGGGCTGTGCTGCTTAGCACCGTAACTCGATAGCCCAGCAGCGGCTCTCGACGTTCCCCGAGCCCTCCTCTTGCACACAGCTTTGCTCTCTATATGCATACGCGCAATCCACCTACGAACCTTCGCCTCTCTCTCTCTCTCTCGATGTATGTGTACAAACACACCTAAATGCGTTTCCTCTCGCTCCGTTCCGTTCGCCCTAGCGGGTTGCCAGTCGCGCCCGCGATGGCGCGAAGAAAGAGCGAGGACGAGATGACGGGTATATACCCGGAGAGAACGTCGACGACGACGTGTAAGCCCGCACAGACTCGAGGCTACTCGTGAAAGAAGGGAAAAGGGAAAGAGAAAGGGATTAGGGAGCCCGGGGCTAATCGCCGTTCGTTCTCGGACGTGCCGGACCACACACCGTCGCACCGCCGACGTCGTCGTCGTCGTCGAGGACCTCGATATGCAACCGATGCCTCGCGAATCGTCGCTCTCTCGCGCGCGCAGCGCTTTCGCGCAAAATAAAGCGCTGTCGAGAGAAAAAAAAAACATCACCGAACTCTATTAATCAAGGCAGATCCATCGTTAGATCGATCGAGGCGATAGCGTCGCGCGCAGCAGCGAAATTCGTAATAAAATTGATGTTCGAGTTCCTTATCCGCGCGACGAGCATTATTCTCTTGTAACGCGTTGCGACCTCTAATTTTCTATGGAACGGATGTCTCGCTTGTATCTCGTTGAAAATATGGAAAAAAAAAAGGAAAAATCACGTCCCGTGCGAATCGTCGCGCGGAGGCTCGCACGTTATTCGCGATAATATTAACGCTCGCGCGGTCGCGCGCGGGCCCTCTCTAGAGGGGCACCTGTGAGCTAAACGGAAATGACGGTGCACAAGTTGCCGTGTGCTGGCTCATCTCCCTCTTTCGCCTCTTCGCCAATCTCCTTGAAAGTTAAACTCCTTCGTTACTGTGTGTTTCTCGTGCGCGTTTATGGTACTCGCGGGGCCCCCCGAGACTCGTGGCGGCAATTGCCGTGCTCGCGCGCACAAACGCGCGGTCATACGCGGCGCGCATTCGTACTATTAGCGCTCCCCAACGGGGCACAGCCTTGAATCATCCTCAATGTTTTCATAAAGCTTCTTTACGGCACGGACAATAAAAGTCCTAATTACATGCCATTGAGAATAGTCCCCCCCCCCCTCGCTATATTTCAGCAGTTAGTAGTCGTTGTGGTAGTGCAGTACACGTTATAATACACTCTCGATCGTTTAATACAGGCAGTGCCGCTTCTTTCCTATTATTACTCTCTTGCCCCCTCTTGGCGAACCGCGGGAGAATCCAATCGTGTATTATATGGGCACTTCGGAAACTCCGCGTTTCCTCTTCCTTCGCATTCAGCGGCTATAAATACCACTCGTCGATTCGACGACTCTGCACATTTTCTTCGATAATGGTTCACTTATGTGTACCCAAACGCTCTAATTAGAAGCTCGGTGGAGGCCGCGGCGAGTTGTTCTTACGGCTTACACTGGCTTCGGTGTGGAAGTCCACCCTGCCCTCCCGCCTCGGGACTGAGTTCTTTCCTCGCTCTGCCTCTTGCGGCTAGATCATTAAAGTATCCACGACGTTTGCAGCTCCTCCCTCCGAGTACCGAACGCCACTTTTACCGACTCCTTTATCCCGCATGCTCGCCTTCGAGTGCACTATTAATAAATTAAAAAATAAAGGAAGAAGAAGAAGAAGAGCACCGAGTCTTTTTGCTTCGGTCCATTGCATGGCGCCAGAATGCCTGGCGATGGAGGAGTAAACCCGAGGATATCTCGATACGCGATTCTCGATAGCCGTTGGTATAGCAAAAGTGGGCACTGCAGTACCATCAGCGTTTTAAAATAAGTCCGAAGACGCTAAGTGCAACACGCTCGCGATGAGCCGTTTCTTTATACATCTATGTATTACGTGTATATACGCGAGATAGGTGATCGAGACTCGATCGTGAGCTCATCTATCTCTCGCGCCGCGAGTCTCGCGGCAAGAGCCATAGGCCTTAAAGCCTCCTCTGCCCCGTCCTTCCCCCGCCGTTCGCGCTCCTTCTCTCGTCGTTTCTCACGCGATCTCGCTCGGCTTTTGGCCGCGATCTCTTCTCCGCGTCGTCACGAAAGGCGGCACCGACAGTTTAACGCGGCGGAGAGAGTATCGCGGCCGGGGCCGCCTTGTCGGCTCCTTAAGCGAGGGCCTTTAGCGGCTTCGATGCTCTCTCATTGGGGAAGGGAAGATATTTCTGCCACAGCCACCTCGCACCCCCCCTCCGCACATCTCCGTGTAATATCTTCTCGTTCAATTTTCGACGAACGCGACGACACGTTCCACGCGAGGTGAATTTAAGCCGATGCGAGCTCCCTGTGGTCCTTTCGCTCGAAGCCCGGCAACGATTGCTCGGAGGCGCAAAAGTTTTTGAGCTTCGAGGGAGGTTGTCCGGCTTTGATAGTTCTAATGGAGCTTGGAGAGGGCCGAGGTGCCAAATACAGTACAGGATGTATATACGTACATATACACATACACGTATATAGAGGCTACAGAGGTAACTCTCGAGGGCCACCTTGTAATCCTCGCACGGCCAATAACTCGCGGGAATTCCATCGAATGGGGCGCTCTCCGCGTATAGCTCACCTCGCACGGTACCTGTTATTCTCACCCTCCGGCTGACACAGGGCATTAGGTAAGTGGTAGATAATAATAGGTTACACCCCGCTGATGGTTCCGAGGTACCGTCTATCGGGGCATTTTTTCCCTCCTTCTTTCTGCTGCGGATGGTGGCGGTGCTTGCTGCCGTACTGTTGGCTGACCGATGCCTTCTGCCCCCCCGCCTTCGGAGTTTAGAAGCGACGAGAAGAGAGAAAGATTTCGCGGACAAGAAGAGTAGGAGGATAAGAAGCGGAGGAGACAAGAGAAATAAGATGATTCGCGAGTGTTGGAGCGCCGGTGTTGATGGTCCCGGTGGAAGCTGCGGAGAGTAACTTGGAAGAGCCGAGCGGATGAGAGAGGGAGAGAGAGATTACCTTTATATACGCGCATACTTGTGTATTACACAGCAGGTATGCCGGAGAGGAGCAAGAAGAGGCCGAAGAAGGAGCAGAAAAAGATGATTATGAAGGAGAAACCGAGCGAGAGAGGAGACGAGGAGTCCAAAGTATGAGGATCAGTTGAAAGAAATGAGCAAAGAAGAAACGAGAAACCCCTCGCGCTCGAGGGAAAAAGAGAGCGACAGTGTTTCAGAGAGACTGAGACGAAGATAGAAGCAAGGGGATAGGATAGAGCGCATAGAGGGCGAGTGCGAGTGTAACGGCGAAGAAATTAATAGCCATAAAATATGAATAGAAATTAGCAGGTTCGGGGTGGCGTGACGCGTTTGCTCGCTCATTTCCTTTCGGCGCGTTGAAAAACAACAAAACAACGAAATACGGGTCCGGAGCCTGTAATTTACCCGGCTGCCGCCGACCGCGAGAGAGCCGAGCCTCGCCGAAGAGCTGCTCCGCGAAGAGAGAAATCCAACGCGCCGCTGCCTCTTCAACGCTCACCGACGACTTATCATCCACACACGGATCTCGATCCTACCACGATTCCGCGGGTATGTGTGGGCTCCTCACGTGTAACGTCAGGTAGCGCATCTTCTCGCAACGCACGAATGCGCCTCGGTAATCTCGTCTCTTTCTCGACGAATCGCGCGCGGCGAGTGGTTAATTCGCCCGCAATTGTGGACGTTTTAGTGGCGATTTGGATGAAACATCGCGACGATGCTTAGACAAAACTTTTTTTCTCTCTCTTCTCGTTGTCGCTGTTGATTATCCGGCAATGCGCGCGAATCGCGGAGTCGGTTGATGTGTAGAAGGAGAGAGCGCGCCTCTCCCGGAATGGCGTAGCCGAAGACTGTTGTGTGCATTACACGAGGCGCAATTGCGTTATACACGAAGTGATTCCAGGAGAGAGGAACGAGAGCTCGAGGCAACGCGAGCCCCGCGGTCGTGGAAGGCTTTCGCGCCGCGCGGAGCCATCGCCCGTACGTCGTACGGTAGATATGGGAGGTAATGATCCGGTAATGACCCTGACGCCTTCGCCAGCTTCGAGCGATGCCGACGCCGAAGAGTTTCGCTCTTCCGAAGTCAGGCTATCGATGGCTCTCGTCTTTTCTTCGCTCGCCCCGGCAGCCGGGGCAGCATCATCACCAGTCGGGAACGGCAGCAACGGCAGCCAGCAGCGAAGTTACCTTCTCGCCTTTCATCTTCCTCTTCCTTCGACTTCGGCGAGTTACAGCCGCGGCTCCGAGCAAGCGAAGCCCTTTGTTTTTGCGTTTTAAACGGCAGTTATTAGCTCCGTTGGCGTTGCCGCTTTCGGGGCCCCGAGGCTTTCTTCGCTACAGCCCACGACTCATCCCCTTTTTCTCACCCCAGACTAGGAAGGACCTCGCGCCGCAAAAAATTTCTTTTTCTTCTTCTACCACTTCTTCTTCTTCCTTCGCGCTTTCTCTCTCTCTCTCTCTCTCTCCCTCTCATCGTTCTTCTTTCATACACAGTCGTTTTTTCATCTTTCATCGTTTCTCTTGCTCTTCGGGACTCTCTCGGGGTACGACGGTAATGTGGCCCTCGCTAATGGGCCTGCGAGAACAGGGAGGAAGGTGGCGGTAAGAGAAAGAGGAGCGAAAGAGATATCGGGCGGGATGAGAGAGAAGGAGAGAAGGACCGGGCGCAAAGTCGCGGACGGGAAGCTGCTAGCGGGGCTAGCAGCACAGTCGGCTACGGTAATGACAGGCCGCCCGCTCTCGAAGCTAATATAGATGAATGCCCTGCCCTCCTTTGCCCTGCGGACTGAGCGCGCGTTCGATCCTATAACCGCATACTTATATATATATATATACACATATCCTACACGATATACACTGCGTATAGACTGTGATGCGTGAAAAAAAAAATCTCAAGTTCATCGAGTGGAAAAATATCATTGCCAAACATCGACGCTCCAATAAACTTCAAAGAAATGAACCAACAAGAAGAAATTCTACGCTTCATATCCAATGAAACAATGAATAAACGAATAATTTTCGGGAGTTTTGAGACGAAACATTGTCGAATGTGTAGAAGATAATTAAAAAATATCGAGTCGAAAAAAAGAGGCGTAAAAGGGAGCGATGGAGAAGCAGAAGCGTCGGGGATTCTTCTCGTCTCTCGTGCGAGTGAAAGGGGGTGGAAAAAAAGGGGAAGCGCAGAAGCGGCGATGCGCTCAGAGAGGGAGCGAGAGAGAGAGAGAGGAGGGTATATCTCAGCCAGGGCTTGCGGCTGCTGCGGCTCCAGTGGAGAGAGTGGAGGGCCGTAGGGGCATCTATCTATCAGCGCCGGCGTGAAGTGGGCGGGAGCATGCGCGCTATTGCCGCGTAAGGCCACTCTCTCATTAACTCGGACGCCGACGATGCCGAGCGGCCTCTCGACGCGCGGCCTGGACCCGATCCTCTTCTTCGTCTTCCTCTTCTTCTTCTCGCGGCGCTGTATATACGAGCGTTTTCTCGCTTTTACTCCGCGGCAATTGTGTAACTCCCGTTCGCTCTTGCTTCTTCCCTGCTGCCGTTGTTACCGGCGAGCCGCCGCTGCATCGATGCCCGCTCTGGCTCATCCGTGTGTATGAGAGTTAACAGCGAGAGTATCGCCCGCTCGCGCATGCTCCAAAGTTACGTGTTATCGGAGGCAGCCGCGGAGTCCCCTGGCTTTTAGCGATGCCGACCGATCCACTCCCTCTCTCCTCTCCATCTCTTTTATTCCCTCTCGCATTATAGCCGCAGTTACGTGGCGGAGGAGGACGAGAGGGAGGGTCATAATCGCAATCCTGATAATTCGCACGTGCGCGAAAAAAGCCGCGGTCCCCGTGACCGCGCCCTCCCGGCGAGGGCTCTCGCCCCGCCGCTCTGCAGCGCTTTCGATCGGCTCGATGACGTCCTCGAGGTCGTCGTCGAACTCTCGCGATGGCAAACAGCCTCCTCGGCGCAATTTCTTCATTCGCGCAGACTTCGATGTTGCCCGAGTCGCACATTGCTGAATCTAATATTGAGCCTGTTTCTTCCTTTTTTATGTTTCTCTCATCTTGCACAATTTATTGGACGCCTATTTTAGAGAACGTAACATTGATTTTTCACTGAACATAATTTTTTTTTTCACCACATTCCGTTTTGGAGTAAAAAAATGATTGTTTCGTATTGGATAACAAAAAGTGTATCAAAGATAAAACTATGAAATATCGGATCAATTTGATCATTTTCGCGAGAACTTCGATTTCGAGAATGAAACGTATTTACAAAAAATACACATATTCTTCGAGAAATAAGAAAAAAGTTTTTGATTTTAAGAGAAGGTCCAATTGGAAGTTAGAAGTGAGTGAACGAGTGTCTGAGCAATACGAGAGTCCTAGTCTCATTTATCCATGTACGAGGAGAGTTTTTCGGACGTCTCGAAGTTATTTTCCTGTTCGACGAAGGAAAGCAGGTTTCGCATTGGAGGTTACAGGTTTTACAAGCCGAAGTAGAAGAGCGACTACCTGACTACGGCAAGAGACAGAGACAGAGAGAGAGAGAGAGAGCGGAGTTTCTATACTCTTGAGACTATAATATTAAAAGGTGCCTATCTCTCGCAACGGCCCGTTCGTCCTGGAACTTCTTTAGATGGGATATAATAAAGGACAGGTGTTGATTTGTAGGAGGTGGACCAGTCTGATGCGTCGGGGCGTTACGTTTCGTCGGTATCTCGCTAGTGCTCTTCGTCTTCCACCTCTGCCATCCTCGATACGACGCCGAAGCATATTTGTGCCACGTGAGAGATTTCCTAGAGCAGCGCGCGCGGCCCTCGATGAGATTGATCTCGCGCGCGAGACGCGAGAGGAAAAAAAAAGGATCCGTGAGATCTCTCGTTCGGTTGCTTATTTTTAGTCTCGACGCTGGATTGCCCAAAAAATCGAAATACAAGCTCAATACGGTCTATCAAATTTTCGTCGTTTTACCTAAAAATATGACTATTTTCCAAATTTTATGCGGCGAAAGTCACCACGGAAAGTGTTTCGCGATCTTTCTCAACCGAGCAAGCCTCGACTTGTATTTTTTCAACGATCTCGGTTCGAGAGAAACAAAAATCCTCGCTCAATAATCCCGAAACCTTTTCTTTTTATTTATTAATTTTGCGAACTGCCGTTTCGCGGTCTCCGGGTATGGACTCTCGACTCCGAAGTTGCGTTGCAGCGATATCGAATTCGTAGCGGGGGACAGTGTAAGGGTAGCCTCGCGATAATTGGAGTCCGAGATCAAATTACTATCGGGCAAGCGAGACGTGCGGATGCCACACAAGGACACAGCGACTGTCTCGAGACCGTGAAATTCCTCCTTTCGATTCTTTTTTCAAGGTCACTGGCAAAAAACCCTCAAATCCGAGTCCTCGATTGATTTTCTCGGTTCGGCGTAGCGAATCGTCCGCGAATTCCGGTTTTCCGATAATAATCATCGGGTTCCATGTTTAGCGATCGCTCGGCAGGTGTATCGTTACAAGTTCGCGGGAAGCTCGCGACGACTTTTCATCGACGTCGTATTACACGTGTCGCGTCGATCGTTCGCGCGCGCCGCGCGGATAAGAGCCGATAGTCGATGCTCCGTTTCGCCGACGGCTGCGGGGCTCGCTCGCCCGAGCGCGAATGACTTTTGCACGTGAAGAAAATTTATCGTCGCTCACCGCGCCGCTTCGTTTTGCCCTTCTATTGGCTCCGCGAGCGAGTCGCACGGACGGCCGTCGTTGCCTCAACGTGGACAAAGAGTAAGGAAAAAAGAGAAAAGGATCGCCGAGAGAGGCCAATCCGATAAGCGATTAATTTATCAGAACTCCCGAGCAATAACACGCGTAGCTATGTCTTCCTGGATTAATAACGGTATAGCGAGCGTGCTGACAGATATATTGCAATACAACGCTTGGCAAAGCTACCGGCACACCGGGCCGGCTCTGCCGCACGCTACGCGACGCGACTAACTGCCAACGCCGTCGTAACTTCGGGACCCCGGGAGAAACTCCGGTTGGATCTTTCGCGTGATCGCGTTGATGAAAAGCGAGCAACCGAAGAAAAAAAAAAAAAAAAAAAAAACGAATGGGCCGTACGACGCGCAACGTATCGACTGCACGTATACTCGGGCACGAGAATATGTAGATATGTCGAGAGAAGCGTGCGGCAGGTGCGTCGTCTTTCATCGCAGCGGCACGTACCTCGCCGAGGTCCGTCCCGCGAGCCACACGGACGATTTGGTAATTGGGTATAGAAACGGATAATGCCGTTCGCGCGAGCGCCTACAATGAACGACGGAGATCAATGCACTCACCGGTCGAAGTCCGTCAATCTCGAGGAGTCTCGGAAACCCTTCGCGAACGGATTGCTGTCGATCTTCAGTTTCGTGATCTGCGAACGAAAAATACCCGAGATGAAAAAATTCGTAGGGATGAAATGAGAAATCTTCATGCGATTTCAAAAAACTCGAAGAAGCATCTCAATTAATGGTCTCAGTGAAGATTCATTCGTTTCAAATTTTTGTCCCATCTTCGAAATTCTCTCGAAATCTCGCTTTCCGCTAATTCACCGATTCACCCGGCGCGAATTTACACCAATTTCTTTCGATTTGCATAATTTTTGAAATTCCAATTTTTTTCATGGATCGCTCACCAATTGATTCTGATAAGCGGTAACGGCGGTGAAGATGGCTTCGGGAAAGATAAAAGTCTTGTGTTCCTCTTTGCTGAGATCGCTTATGTGCTGTCCCTTGTCGTCCTCGCTGCCGCGGAGTCTGACCAGGTGTATCCTCGGTTGGTAGCGATGCATCGAATTCAAGACTATCTGAAACAGCGAGAAGGAACAAAAACGTTCCGGGGAATAATTAATTCGCCTTATATATTTCCCGATGCGTTCGGGGATGGGGAAAGATGATTAAATATGGTAATTCGAAAGTCGCAGAAATTCAAGCGCAGCGGGACGCTCGCCGCGTCCTTGGGACGCGGCTATACATATATTTATATACGCATATCGATTAATCGTATTGACGAGCGATTATCAGTCCATGTCAACGAACGTGAGAGCATCCACTGCTCGCGATCGTGTGCGTGCGCGTTCCTACACGCGCGCAACTGCGAGCTCTCCTTCGCAACCCTTTTTCTTCTTTCCTCTCGCACACACGCAGTTATGTATCCCATATGAATATTATTATTGCATCCGATATCTTGAAAGGATCGCGGGCGCGAGAGAGCAGTGGAACAGCGTAGAGTCGCGTGTGCGCGGCTCGCCGAGTTTCTTTTTTCCTTTTTTTTTCGCCACGAGAGAGTTGTACGCGCTTTTATACATACCCGCTGTGGTGAAACACGCGATCGACCGATACGCCGAGTTTTCTCGCTGTATCGATTACCCGTCCAAAAAAAAAAGAACAACACGACCATATTCCCGCCTCGAGAGAACAAAGCTACGCGTCTCACCCGCTCAGTCCACAACGAACGAAAATGTTCCTACAAATGATAAAAATTGTATCAATAGCAGCGTTCGACGCCAATAGTTTGAGAATAATTAAGTCCACGCTGCGAGTTTCGCTAATACCGCGCCCTGACCTTGAGAATTTTTTTCTCGGAAGCGAGACATCGGGACGAATTTTTAAAGACACTCCCACAATCGAATACAAGCTTGAAAATCAAACCAGAAACGAGCCGATCGGTGAATGCGATAGATTTTTTACATTCATTGCAAAACGTTTTGAATTTTTACAAAGGCACACGCATCTCGCGGAACATCTGAAATCGAGAGACTTTGAGGGAAAAAAATGAGTCATAATAATAACATTGAATCGCGAGGAAACTCGGTCGCGGCTTCGAAACTCTCGACGGGTTTCAGTGGCGGAGTCTCGCGTGGGTACGCGCGCAAGAGGAGCGGTCCGGTATCGGCGAAAAATTATGTATATTATAAGTAGCGCGGTTGTTGGACTTATATTATCGCTAATATGAAATATGGTGGCGGCTGCGAGCGGTGCGCGCGCGCGCGCGCCCCGCGTACTGTACACACCCCGCAACTGTTGAAACTTAACGGGCGCAGGTGGCTCAGCGGCCAAGTCCGAGTGCCCGACGACCGCGCGACGACGACGGCCCCCTTCGCTCGCGTTCGTCGACGCTCCGCGCACACCGACGCGCTCGTTCTCTCTCCGCTGGCCATCGACTCGTTTTAGGCCCCTCGCGCGCTCCGCGCAACGCCGGACACGCTACTACACACAACTATCTCGTTTACATATGTAAGCGAGAGGCTCGGGAACGCGATGTCGAAGAGGGTAAAAGATGACCGGCGCAAACGGCTCGGAACGTTCGGCATCTGATAAACCTGTCGTGGCTATCTTTAATTCGATGACTTACTCCGACCGGTGTGGGCATCCGCCGCGAGATAAACTTAACGTCAGAGGAAATCGTATTTTTCACGAAATTCGTAAGAAAACCTAGTTTTTTTTCTTCAACTCTCTTTCTCGACGATTCCGGCGTCTCGTAAACTTTGGAAGGCTGCGCTCGGCCAACGAGTTTATCGATGATCGACGAACCCGATATCGATCTCCGTTGATCGCGTTGACGAAGGAATTTTTTTTTCTTTCTGGACACTGTACTTTACGTCTCAATGAAATAATGATTTTACGGCGTCTCGTAAATATTCCTTTACTCTCGGTCATCCGAGTTTATGAAGGATCGATAAACGCGGGATTTATTTTTTCAATGTTGTGTTTTACAAATTTGTGGAATAATTTTTTTTTACTGAATTGCATTTTACGGGTGGGTTAAAGAAATCATTTTTGTCCGGTATTTCGTTAAAATTCGACTTTACATTTTCGTTCGCGAATTTACGGTTAATCGATGAGCGTCATGTCGATCTCTAGAGATCGGGTCGATGAAGAATTTATTTTTTCTCAAGTGCCATTTTTGAGATTCAAAGAAAAATGATCTTCGGCGATCCCGGCATCTCGTTTATATTGGATCGTAGACGTCGGTCGAACGAGTTTATGAATAATCAATAATCGCGACGTTCGATCTGTTAATTACGTTGCTGATGGCGTTTTATTTATTTCATTATTCCGCATCGCCGAGAGCCGAGCGAGAGGATCGGAAAAAATATTTTCGCAATTCATAAAAATAACACCAGACACGAGTTTTATCGCCCCATAAATTTTAATCACGGATATTGATACGCGAGCGCGCGGATAGTCGATAATCCTCCATATCGATCTGTTACGAAGTCTTCAGCCCGTATAGAGTTGAAGGATTCTGAAAATTCGAAAAATTTTAACGAGCTCGCCCGTTTAGAAACCGAGATATTCCAAGTTCCGAGTTGATTTGTTATGTTTTTGGACTTAAAAAAATACTTCGCACGACCTTTCTTCGATGTATTAAGCAATCAATTTTGCCTTATCATCCAATTTTTTTATAGTTAAAGTCAACATTACATATTCAAAAATATCTGCTGAAACTTGGCTCGTGATTTGACTTGTAATTTTGCATCCTTTGAAGGGTATTTCTTCAGAATTTCCCAAATCGACGATATGTTCATCTCCCGCATATCCGCCGAGACAATCGAAACGTTTGAAGAAAATATTTTGCGAATTGGTAAAAATAGGAAAAAAAAAAAAATTCTTGCGGTGTCCAATAAATATTGACGGAGATCGCGAGTTTATTGACAATCGATGGTTATAAATTCGAAGCGTTAATTACTCAGTCGAAAGCTACAATTAAAGAAAGAGGCGAACTCCGCCGAGGGAAACATGTTTTATCCACATGACGTAGCTAATGTGGCGTTGGGCTGCGAGAGATGGAAGTATATAATAAAAAAAATATATATATATACGTGCATATATATACGTAAATAAGGCAACCCGCTGGCGAGGCGCGTCACGGAATCAGTATAGGATCGCGAGCGGCACGCGGTAC
Source organism: Ischnus inquisitorius (assembly GCA_963924025.1). NCBI lineage: Eukaryota > Metazoa > Arthropoda > Insecta > Hymenoptera > Ichneumonidae > Ischnus > Ischnus inquisitorius. The sequence continues at coordinate 4,332,514 of OZ001249.1, forward strand.
ACTTTGCTCGCGGGAAACAACACGCTTACACGTACTTACATGAGCAGCGATCGTGTAACTCTCGTGAAAACACGAATCGCGCTCCTCACACGATAGCCGATTACACACACCGTACGAATACGCATAGACCAATAAATATATATTGTATACGCGCGATCACTGCGCTCATTACAATAAACCCGGCCGACTTTCTTGCGCGGCTGCGTTATTAGTCCAAAACGATTTCGGCGTTCGACCGCGCACAGAGAGAAAGCTTATCTTCATTTTTGTCTCCTCCTGGACGAATCTTCGAGAAAATTTCGTTTTTTCGAGATTTCATCAAAAATGCGTTCGAAATATTGGAAAAAATCGGAAAATCGATTCCATAGAATATATTTTGCAAAATATAGAATCCAAACGGCATACATTTTTTTCTCCGTTATTTCCGTAGCTCGATTGTACATCTTCGAACCTTCGTAATTTCCAGAATGTCCGAAGCCGGGGGATCGACGAGAGTTTCGCGAGTCGATAAAGTCGGACGGACTTCGCCGAGGTAAGGACTACTATGCGATGCCCGTTTACGTGAGCGTTGGCCAATTTGCATGCGGCGATTTATCAAACAACGCGCCATCCGTGTAATACACGTTGATAGCGGCATTTACACGGGCGATTTATAGCCGGCGCTCCCACTATCTCTTTCTCGCTTTGCCGTTCGCGCCGATGGATATAATACGAATTTTTATCCGAATCAACATTTCTCTCGTTCGTTCGCTGTTTCTTTTTCATTCGATTTCTCGTCTCCGTCTCTCGCGCGCCCGTTCGAGCCGAGTCCTGCGTTACCGATCCGCGGAGCGCTCGTTACCGGACAGTGTCCATAGAGCGCGAATCGATCCGTCGCTACCGGTTACATAATTAGTCGGATCAACTCGTAATAAAGTGTCGAGCGAAGCCGGAGAAACGAGTCTCGTTTCGCGTCGGGCGAAGAGAGACGCGAGGAGCCCAACGGCGAGTCGCTTAGGAACGAGACGAGGCGAGAGCGCGGGCAGAGGACTTGAAAATATTTTCAAGGATTAGCGATCGTCCCCGCCGATCGGCGACGACGATCCTCTCATCGGGAACGCGCCGTCGCGGGCGCGAATCCGGGCCTATACAACTAATTCCGGCACAATGTCGATAATTAATGCCCGTTAAGAGAGAAAAAGAAGAAAAAAAAAATCTCATGGAAATATCGCCGTTGATTTAATTGAACGTGCGCTACGCCCGAGGGGTACACGAGGATACACGTAGGTCCCGAGCGACTCGGACCTCTGCTGTGTTGCGGGGCGATACGACACGGCGAGCCGGAGAAGGAAGGAGCGAGGAGGATCTCGCCCGTGCGGAGAGAGCAAAGGGGCTGGCGGGGAAGCGAGCCGGCCTGTTGTATAGTAATTGAGCGAGTGTCCGTAGCCGCGAGAGAAAGAAAGATAGCTAACCGAGCGATGATCGTCGTCGTCGCCGTGCGAGACGCGCGTCCTCATCGCGCGAGCCCGCCGAGAAGGTGTCCGGTGCCACTTCATTGATTACGACGTGATTTTAAATTCGCCCCTTTCGTAAGTCCCAACCGCGAGGTACTCTACAGGTCCCCTCAAAATTAATCGATCCGTCGAGCGATCTATCAACCTCGATCCTCGATCGATGACAATCATCGATGATGACCCCTTGAAAAAAAACCAGTTGAAACGAAAAAAGGAATCCGTTTCACTGACGGAAGCGCGCGGAGCGGTCTCGCGATCGCTGCCGTTGTTGCGACGCGTTTCTCTCGCGGTGAATTTTGGACCACCGTGTAGTCAAGCGCACGGCTCGCGCGAGGCACAGGCGGGGGTCTTATAATATCGCGTCATACGAAACGATGAAATAGTGGCCGTAGCGAAGGAATGTTCCCTACCACTTGAGTCGTCGAGTTGAGAGTTGACTGGCGTTGGCTTGCGTGTTTCTCTCTCGGTCTTTCTTTCCTCGGCCGTTTCTTTTTTTCTCTTCATTTTTTTTTTTTTTTTTTTTTTCTTTCTCCTCAACATCTCTCGTTCCTCTCGCCACCGCACAAGACTACTCTCGAGTGCTTTTACCGGTGTGTCGCGCGCTCCTTCTCGCTCTATCGTTCACGATCGCGATCCCGCTGTCCTGTTTAGCTTCGACTCGCTTTTTTTCTTCTCTCCACGCACGGGCCGTTCGAGTTCTCCTTCGCACAAGTGTCTGAGCCAGCACCTTCGCAAGTGTGAAAGTCCGCTCGTCCGACGTTGTTTCCGAGAGGGTTGCGCGCACCGCGCTCTTGTATACCTACGCTCTCACCCGGTGAACACGCGAGACAAGCTTGTGTTACACGATTTTCTTTTTCTCATCCGATGGAAGAAGCTCTCTCTCTATTCTTCTGCGGAGACACTCGAATTATTACTGCTATCCGGATGCGCGAGCGACCGGATCCAGAAGCAACGGCCGCAAGCCAGAAGCCTCTGCCAGGGATTCAAAAGGCGCGTATCCGTAGATTCTTCGGAACGAGAAGCCCATGAGAGTTGGCGAGCCGGGCGTGGGCTAACCGCGATCATCATGACAAAAGCTTCGGATGCAAACAGTCAGTCAATTTATTGGCTTGCAGGCATGCGCTGCCGTCCGGCTTCTGTGCTCGGCCGCGGTTGCTTAGCCCGACGAGTATTTTTCTCCCGACGACGAACAAACGAGCCTCCCGCGCCCACGAAACGGTACATAAAACGACGCTTTACCGGAGAACGTAATCCGTACTGACGCCTTCGTTCTTACCCTTGCCCAGAGTTGGGGTCCTGAAGTCCTTTTTCCTTTGGAACACCAAGTTACTGTCTTTTCCCACCGAGTATCAGCGCTACCCTACGCTTCTTTTCGACCATTTCGACGAGGTGCGGATCGAAGAGCGACCGTCAGCCCTAGCTGAGATCCTTTGCTCTGGATCTCAGCTCCGGGTGATATTTTTAATCTGCTTATTTCTCAAAGTAAACGCTCATCTTGCTGGTTCAACGAATCAATGTTCAAGATTCAATTTCATAGCGAAACGTCGGCATTCGTCGGAACGTTGAAACAGTCTTTTATTTTCCGTGCGAGTGATACCTTTCGAGAATGAAAGAACCAGTTCTTCAGCGAAACCTTCGACGCGACTCCGTATTTCGCGCTCGTGGAAGTTTCGTCGTCGAGCAATTATCCTCTCGCTATCTCGTTCGCGGCTGTTATCACTCCATTCCTACATAATGGTCGGTATACATTTGCTAACGAGTTATGCGACAAAATATTCGAACGGGCCGACGTTACATCGACGGGCCGCGGGAGAGTTACGAGGCGAAAGAAAACGCCACTGTGCACACAATGTAAGCAAAGTAACAGGTACCGTTGCCGATATGCAAAGAGGAGGCCGCCAGCTCGGCAGTCACCTTTACGCACAATGATAACCCTCGGGGGGGAGGTTCACACCGTGTATATCACGATAGGCTTAATACCACGTCCTCTACGCCGTTATAGAGTGAGTGTGCCTTCGCCCTGCGCGTGTCACAACAGTTGTTGTTGTTGCGCCGAGGTTCGACTCGCCGCCGGAGAAATGGGAAATAGTTTCCGCGATGTTTCGACCGAGAGGAGAACCACGCGTTTGCACGCGACAGTAACGAGGAGATTGCCTTGTCATCGATCGAGGCAAAGTAGCGAGAGAGCAACAAACGTCGTTAATACTGCATATGCCAGGCCGTGTCATACGACGCTTCGTACTATCCGCTCGCGTTAACTGTCCCATGTACATTGTATATGTACTCACCGTGGATAGAAATTATTTTTATTTACGGAAAATGCTAATTCTCTGTTAATTGACGCTTCAACGTTCGCGAGCCTTACGGATGCGGGCAGGCTTCGACTATAAATCGTCAATTCAAAACGATAATACTGAGATAACGTTCAGACTAATTTTGTACTGCGATGGAAGTGTCGAAAAAAAAATGTCGCTATGAGCGTGCAAAGCAAAATATACACGAATACGAGAAACGCAAAAGAAGATTGAAAATTTTTATGTGAAATGTTCTAAGAATCGTCGCGAAATAATAGAACAGACCAATTTAATTTGCATATTGCAGATCTTTTTTTTTATGAATATTAATACTTATAAATTTTTGCCGAATTTTTTTTCGCATTTACTGCGAAAACAAATGGAATAGAAAAGAAATGTGATATTTTTCTGAAAGTTTTACGGAATAATTAATTCAATTATTTTCTATTTTTTATCGGATTAATTATAGTGCTTTTGAGAAATCTAGGCGCAGAGCAATGATTCGGTTCCGTTGAAATATCATGGGTACGAATCAAATAAAGACTCACCTGTCCATGCTTGTCCATGTCGTTGTTCGTGAGCTTGACTTTCTCGAAGGAAACGACCTGCTTTCGTAGCTGTTCGCCGGTAAACGGCGAGTCGGGATGAACGTACAGTCTCGCCGCGGCCGGTGGATCGGCTTTGCCAGCGACGAGCCAGGAGCTCCGATGATAAACGTATCTGTACCTCTTGTCGTCGACCGGTACAATGTCCATCAGCACCGCGTAACGACCGTCCGATCTCAAGTCGCTGAACGACACGCGACACGTTGGAAACATTCGTCTGAAAGAAGAATCAGAAAAAAAAAAACAAAATTAGGAGGAATTCATTGGCAAACGGAAACACGTGAAAGGCTGATTATCCGTCACTGTTAACTGTTGACGTCTTAGTTTTTTGGTTCACGATCATAGGTCATAAGTCAAAACTCTCCCCAACCGAAAGTCAAATTATCATACGTCTGGGAATAGCATCCGATAGTTCCCAATGGATTAGGAGTCGCCGTTTTATTACAAGCTGTGTTGGTGTAATTTGCGTGGGGTTCACAAACAGCTCGAGCATATGGTCGTGGGGGGGCCAATGCTGTTGATTTTCCTGACGGGCGAAGCGGTCGAGCTGCGAGCGAACCCTCGAAGAAAGAGTGGACTAGCGGTCTCCGTCAGGAGGGATGTTTTGTCCTACGCAGAGACGCACGTGCAAAGGAAGACACCATGTACCATGTCCGGGTCCGTGCAATCGGCTTCACAGACGTCGATCCGTCACGCCACCAGAAGCGTTTAACCTCGAGGAAGAAAGTTTCCCGGAGCGCGAATTGCCCGTCGCACTGACGGAACTTGGTGTTCCCAACTCGAAGAATGTGCTGAATTGTCAGTCGAGTCCGGAATCGTCCAGTTGCCCGGCAAAGTGCTCCACCAAAAACCAGGTCGAAGGACCCGCGGTGAAATGTCCCGTAGTCGACGATGGGATCGAACAATCGCTTCAAAATATTGTTCCGATCGCGGGGGCAGTTCGGAACACGAATCCAATTGTGAGGACCTTGAGAGGAATAAGCAGAAGTGTACCTGCCGCGCCGACGACACTTCTCGTCTCCCTGCTCAATTTTCCTCCAACTATGTCGCTGCCGGGAACGAGTAAACGTTTCCTTGCGGAATCACCGTTCATCAAGTGCCTCATAGCAGGAATAATTTTGTTCGGCGGTCAAGCACTATTGGCCTATTTGGCTTGGAACAATCCCGTTTATCAGACTTTCGTCGCTGCCGAATTTTGCGGACTTCTGACTCTCGCGTTCTGGTGCGTCAGCGGTTCGGTACCATTCTGATAATTTCGATTGCACCGCAAGACCGCATATCGATTTTTGTAATTTCCCGATCGATTCGTTTTGCGTTTTTTAATTCCGTTCTTGAAAGAGACCTCATTCAGTCTTTCGCAACTCCTGTGATTTTCCGTTTCAAAATTAAACTGTAACCTGAATGTCTTTTACGAAACGTTGGTTCTTGAAATATAATGCCCGCTCCTTACTGTCAGGGTATTAGTTTCTCGCTCAACCCGTAGCCGGTAGCGCGTATTTCCTGATATCAAGCAGAACATCGTTAATCATCGGCAATCGATCTAAAGCTGCTCCTCCGTCTTGTAAGTGTCGAGTGAATGTTTATTCCCTCTAGCATCGCGTCTAACGAGGTTGTAGTCAAGAAAATACCGTCGAACGATGTTCACTGGACACCTTGAACATTAAACTACCCCTATCGAATCTCGTTTGTCCGCCCTCATAGATCCGCAAGACTGCGCGGTTGTGGTGTACTTAATAGATTGCCGAGGCGATGTACAAACAGGGTTATGCAAATCGTCGATAAACGATTTTTGAAGTCATACTTCATTATAGTCGAGGCATCGGCGCGAATGAATATTCCTACCAGCTTCGTGACTAACGACGTTGTAACCGAGGAAACACGGTAGTTCGATGTTCACCGAGCTCTTTGAATATGAAACTACCCCTATCGAATCTCGTTCGACGCCCCCGTGTTCCGTTGGACTGCGCGGATGGTGTGATAGACTGTCGTGGCGATGATCAGGCGCCGTTTTCCGTGGAAAACGCCCGAGTGCGAGGATAATCATCGAGCCCTCCCTACCGTTCGTCCCGCAAGTTGCGCAAGACCGGGGAAAAGGGGTAGAAAGGCGCCGGGTGGAAGAAAAGGGTCGAGCGAGTTACGGAAAGCCAGTGTGAACGCCGTAGTCGAAGCGAGGGGAACGAGCGAGTGTAACCTGGATTAGAGTTACTCGACCATTCGCTCGACTAATGACTTTCGGCAACTACGCCAGGTGGTGTCACCATCATAATTAACAGAGTTCGCCCACCGTCGTTCTTCTCGTCCTCTTGTCTCTGCGCGCACCTAGATAATAATTATGTCTCCATTCCACGAATAGTTCGACGCGAACGATCCAACGTCGATCTAAGGAACGGATTCCATTAGGAACCCGACTGATCCACTGCGAAAAATAACTATACGTCCATCTTGAAGCGCATCCCAATGAAAAACGGTACCAATCACGGTCGGAATGGAACAAAAAACATTTTCACGCGATCCAAGCTTTCTATAGTCGCATTATGCACCGTTTTAGCATTGACTTGTTACTGAATTTGACACAGAAATTCATTTATCTCAATTAAAGCCACCCAAGAATTTATGGAAATAATTGTGTGAAAGAGATCTCAACTATCAGTCCATCACGGCAATGCGAGTGTTTAAGTGCTCGTGCGATATTTAGCGTAATTCTCGCCGATGAAGACAGAAACGTATGACACGTTAAGTAGTCGGAAGAGCGGGGTGGCAGGGGAGCTCGAGCCAAGGGATTGTCCAAGGTGTGATGGCAAGAGCAGCTTGTTATATGGATCCGCCGGTAGCAGAAGGGATATTAAAGCGATTCCGTACAAGAGAGACCAGTCATTCCCCGTTTGTGACTCCGATGTTTGCCGAGCTAACGACTCTCGCAAGCGCGATATTCCAGAACCAGGTGGTTTGTGTGCGCGTTCGTGTATTTGTTTTCCTTCTTTATTGCTCCTTCTCTCTCGCGCGTTATTATAATTATAACGCGGGTGATATATCGTATATGGCCATCAAGCCCTTGTTCCTCCTTTCTCGTTTGTTCTTTCTCCTTTTTCATTCGCTCGATCCTTTCGCTCGTTTCATACGTTTGTCCCCGTGCTCTGCTCTCTCGTTCGTTTCTTTCGCCCGTGTAAAGCCCCGCAGTCGAACGTTCGGCGAACTCGCCGAGCAGAAACAGCGCTTTGAGCGAGCTTCGAGGCTGTATGAGTTTTCGACGCTCGTCGCAGCATAACGTGCAAACGCGGTATTTGAGTGGTATTGCGCTCTTCGTTTGTTTGTAGAACGAAGAGCGAAACGCACACCGGGCAACGGGATAATGTAGGTTGCGCGAAGAGAACCGGCCTGATGAAGGGTTCGCGTGACGAGAGCTGCGCCGCTCTATCCTTCGCAATAACACACTGTATACGCCGTCGCCCGGGTTGTGTATTGTGCATCCTGTCTCTCCTGACCTGCTCGTCCGCACCTACTCGTGGGCCCCAAAGTCCCCCCAGAGAGCTCCGTTCCTCACGCACGGTTCACGCGTTACCCATCCATCCATCCAACCTCTATTACCCCCCCGTTCCTCGATAAAGCGCCGAGCGCCAACTTGTGCTATGTGGAACGTGACAAAAAAAATCGTCTTGTTTTCCTAGTTTGTTTCCGACGTTCTGACATTGAATACAGCCGCTTGTCGACCGCCGAGTGCCGGCCCCGGCACGACGAACTCGCCTCGCTACCGATCGCGCGCAGAGAAAAATGCATCGGCTACGAACGGCATTGGCGGCTACGAAATTACAGACCACTCACTGATATTGTAACATTATTCGGCGCGCATTACGTCGTTTCTGCACTTTCCGCGGAGATCTCGAATGTTTCACGGGTTTTGCGTTACACGCGCTGGTCTTTGTAGCGAGTAGAATCGGCGTTTGATTGATCATTGTTTTTTCGTCCCCGAGTGGAATTAATGCGGTTTCTTGTTTTGTATACCGCGCCTCGAAGAGTTACGGGCTCACGAGATTTTGCCTTTGTGATGCGAATTTGGGTCGTGACGAGAGGCAAAGAGGGCAGCGTCGCCGCGAAGACGGTGCCGAAGGTCGTGACGGCGTTCGAGCGTGGGAAAAAGATTTTCGGGCAACGCCGAGGGGGTGAACCGAGAAGAAAGCGCCCTCGCGCGAATCCACCGGGACTCGACTCGACGTCCCCCGTCGAGAGTCAACAATTCCACCTGATTGGAACGCTCGGCGATTCACGTCGCGTACCGAATTTCACGTCGTCCTCGCCGTTTCCTTTCTACTCGGTCGAGGACGGCGCGTGGAAAAATTTTCCGGCTCGTTGAAGAGGGTGCTTCGTTACAGTCCCGGCTGCGAGTGAGACTTCGAGCTAATTTTGAATGTTTCCGGAATGGAAATCCGACAAAAATGCCTTCTGAAGAACAATTTCGCGTAATAATAACGTAAAAAACTTATGAACTGGTTAAAAAAACAAGTTTAACCAATTGTTCGGCAATCCAACGTTCACTTCGCAGTAAAAATGAGTTAGGTCAGGAAATGATTACTTGAGAAATGTGTTTTCTACAAATTCGTTCGTTACTTTTCGTCATTATAATTGCGCAAAATTACCGTTCTTAGCATTTTCCACAAGACCGATTCATTTCCAATTTTCATTCCACGCGAAGTCTCAAAAATTCTCTCTCATTCTCACTTTTGGTTGGGAATATAGCGATGCACCGCGGACAACCGAGCCTCTTTTCATCGCTCGAATTTTTACTCTCCGCGTTTGGAGACCGAAATCCGTAGCTCGTGTCTCGGTCAAACGAAAACCGCCGAGTCACGGCTCGGCCGAAGAAAATTTGAAGAAAAATTTCACGCGTATCAGCGCGTCACAATAGGATCGATGAGATCGTTCGGAGAGAATTCCCGTCACAATAGAACCGCAGCGACGAATTGAAATGTCAAGTTTGCGCTCGTTTCTCTTTTTGCCGACCGTACGTTCGTGCGCGGGGATAATTAATCATGTTAATGAGTGGCCTGCGCTATCGAGAACCGTCGATCCAGGTGCCCGATGCAATTAAAAAAGTAGAGAAAAAAAAAAGAAAAAAAAAAAAAAAACTATACCGAGTATATTTTATTTCTCAATCGAGGAAGCGATCGACAAGCTCATCAATATTCAATTGATCGACGATTAGGGTCTCTCAAGGTGTCGCTGATTGACAACTTTTTATCCCGATGACACGTTGGGATAACAATTTTTTTTTCCCCACCAAACATGCGCGCCAGGAGAGCTCGAGGCGTTTCTTTTTCTCCGCTCCGTTGCGGACGAGAAATCAATGAATTTTTTGTTTTTTCGTTCATCGCATCGAAAGCGTCGACAATGTTCAAAGGTGAATCGAATTGCCCTCGTATGAATAGCAGAGCTCTTCAATGGCAATCGCATCGTTGAAGGAAAATGTCGTCCTTATCGATAATTTATTATTTCGATGAGCGGCCGTCGCGCGCTCGCTTTATTTCTCTTCTGCGCGACGTGTCGCTCGTGAAACTTTCGTGCGCGCTTTAATATCGCGCAATCAATTCGTTATTTATCGCGGTGTAATTGAGAGACTCGCGGCTCGTCGGGGTACTCGCGAGAAGGCGTCGAGAACGAAGGGACGGAGCGGGAGCCTCGGCTAGACTGCACGCGTTTCAATTTTCAAGGCTGTGGGCAAGCGGAGGGTCGTTGTTCCTGGCGAACGCGGCGCATCCTCGAGCTCGCGCGCGACCAGAACTGCTGCACCCTTCCCCGGCTATATTATAGTCTATATGTTTATACACCGCGTATATCCGTGCGCACACACATATACATCTACCGAATACATCGGCGCGCGGTTGAGAAGAGAAGTTAGGAGTATAGAGCAGGGATATACACGAATACCCAGCAGGTAACACGTAAGCACGAATATCTCATAATTCCGACGTGGTCACGCATCCCAGGAGCGTGCAGCTGCGCGGCCGCGCGACCTGGAACTTTATTAGCATAGCCTATAAAAATGGACACCATTCGCTCGCGCCCGCGCGCCGTCTACCTTTACGATGGGACACCATAAATTATTTTTTTAATTTCCTCGAATATCCCATTAAAAAAGGAAAAAGAAGGAAGAGAAGAACAAAACAGCTCAGCGAGCAACCGCGGAGAATGAGTGAGAAACGTTAAAAAGCCGCTTCTCTCGGCTAGCTCATGAAAATTGGCTCGAATTTTATTCGGCCGTGAGAGGCCGCGATCGAGGGGATCGCTCGAGGTGGTTCTTGTTGACTTGTGCCTGTTAAACGCTCCCTAATTTATATTAAATAATTATAAGCCCAGTGGCTGTGATAAATAATACAACGTATACACGGCCGTGGCCAACGACGGCGCAGATACGTATGAATTTCTCGATGGCCACAGTAGCAGATTAATAAGCTATCGCGACGGGTGGTTTTTTGGGTATCGAGTAGCCTCGCGAGAGGGACCGAGAAATACGGGAAAAAAAGAAAGAGAGAGAGAGATCGAGAGAGAAAGATGACTCACCTGCCGGTCTTGGTGATGATCATCTCGGTACCGAGTTCGTTGAACTTGTCCCAGAGTTCTTTGGTCTCGAGATGACAATCGACGTTTCTCAGCTCCTCCGAGTTGCAAGTCGTCCGGTGACGGAGCTGCTCCTCGCGATCGCGCATGCGCTGCTGCCGCTTCGTCAGACTTCCGTTTCTCGCGTCGCCCTCGTTCTCGGGACTGTCCAACTTCCGGCAGTTCGGCGACTCGTCGGTGACGCTCAGCGGACAGTCGTCGACGCTGCTGCACTCCTCGACGTCGACCTCCTCGTCGCCGCCGTCCGCCGACTTCGCCTCCTCGCTCTCCGCCTCGCCGACACCCTCGTCCACGTCGTCCTCGTCCTCGTCGTCCAGGATCGGCCCTTCCGTCACCACCGTCGCCGTCGCCACGATATTCACCGGCGACGATCTCACTCCTGACGGAACGACAAACGAAAGGAAATCATTCGATTATTCGATCGAGGGAATTATTGTTTTTTCGAGTCTTCGCGTGCCTAACAATTTATCCCAACATGATTCAGATTATTTACTTTTAAATACCATTTCTTGATACGAATTTATGCACATGTCTGTAAAAACAGCCAAAAGTACAAATTCGTACATAAATAGAAAAAAATATATTCGAAAAAGACATTCTCGATCGCGTATTTGTATTTTACGAATTCATTTAATTTATCCGGTAATAAGTATTCGATATATCTTTCCCATTGCGGAGCCTCGAGTATATCTTACAAATTGGTCGGTAATTCGAAGTTATAATCGAGGTCGAAGCTCGGGCGCGATTGTGCCGGCGAGCGCATCGACGAAGGACTCGCCGGGGCGGGGGTTTCGATAATAATTAATGAACGCCAAATGATTCAGTCGATACGCATGCGATTTCCGTGCGCGCGGTACGCGTCTCGTTACTCGCAACGCCGCAGCGGGAAATAACACAGCAGCGCCCGAGCGGCGCGTCGCGCTTGTGTGTGGTCGCGCGAACGGAATTAGCGTGAATATCGCGAACGCCGGGGTTACCGATATTTATTATTTATTAAACGGTCCGTATCGTTTCGTTGGGCTCGTTTCGATTAATGCAAAATCCACGGGGGAGTGTTTCGGCGAGTAGGTGGCGCGCGGACCGCGACTCCCTTCTTTATCGCGCTCGCGTTCCCGGCGTTGTTGGATGCGCAACTCGGCACCGTGATCGTTAAATTATCCGAGAGAGCCCCATCGCAAGAGAGAGCGAGAGAGAGAGAGAGAGAGCGAGAGCGAGAGAGAGGGAACGCAACGACAGCGGCCTTCGCGCGTGTGCGAGAGTCTCTCGATGATCGTGACCGTGAAATACGGCATAACGGAATCGTGTCTCGGCCGAACTCGAAGCAGGCCCCGTAAACGCTCGTTTCTTTTATTTCACAAGTAGCCACAGCGGACTCTTCGTATTTTGTCAGATATGATATGTATAGCCGGTCCGTAGGCGATACAGCCGCGTAACCCTCGAAGCGCTACCGATTAATGAGCGCAATAAAAACTCTCTCGCGCCTCGCGGCACTAATCATCGCGCTGATATTTGTCACACGAGCCGGCGAGTTAATAATTCGGGAAATAAATCAACGTCGAGGGGGGGAAAAAAAAAGCAGTCTTTTTTTTTTTTTTCATCGAGATAAATTTCGGAGTAACTTTTACCGAGTTCTTCGAACGCATTTGTCGAGTCTCTCGGATTGCGAAATGTCGATTTGGAAGTTTTTTGTATTTATTCTTTCTCCATCGAGTTCAATGAACAGGAGTCGTCGGAGAAGTCAATGAAAGGGCGCTTCGTGACGTTGAATAGTTTGTCTATGAAGTAAATTAGAGGTGTGCGCTGGACTCCGGGCTACCGGCCTGCGACTCCCCCCCCCCCCCCCCCCACTTCCCCCTTATCGCCGCAATTACATTGACCGACACACGCAAACTCGCCATTATTATATTCCTCGTTATCGAGTGAGACGGAAATAGACCGAAGACGATTCTACCGCACACCCACGGTGCTCAAACTCGGACTATCCGCCGTCGCTTATTTCGCTGTCTCCCCCCCTCGATCGCTGCCGACCGGCGTTACGTTGTACTTTAACGTTCGCAATATCCGCGACAGGCTGCGGCCTCTGTGCTCGTTGCTGCGTTTCAATTTTCGCATCAATTCGCCAATTTTATGAACTTCAGACCCGTCGCAGCAGAAATGCGAACTCCGCGCCGGGAAGAGAGAGAGAGAAATAGGTAAATGCGAGATTTTATACGCGAATGTAGAACTCGAGGCGACTGCATCGAGAAGGGTGTATCGCTACAGTTTCATCTAAAAGTTTCCCAGCGAATTTCGAATATTTGGAACAATAAAAAAAATTTGTTAAAAAATAAAAATAATAATAATAATGCTACTAATAATTTTTGGCCGTGAGCTACATTTTTTCGGATTCTTATCCCATCTTTGAAGTTCTCTCCGAATCTCACTTTTGTTCGGTACTGTAAAGACAGAGCCTCCTTAAACAGCTCGTAAGCCGCGACGCGGCTTTTTCCCTCTCCGTAATATGTATATATTTCTCCACGCCACGATAATTTTGCAATTCTCCAGTTTTCTCGCTCCGCGTCGGCCGGGACAGACGATTATTATATTTCTCGTTAGAGTGGAATAATGGACGAGCGAGAGACGCTGATAGTAACTAACGGGGGGGAGGGAGAGGGGCCCGCACACGTTGACGTGAGTTAATGCAAACTATTTACCTATCTCGGCGGAGCTCCCGCGAGCGCGGAGCCCCACAGCAGCCGCATATAATATAACTAAACGCGTAACCCCCAACGTCGCGAGTACCACATAGACCAATACTACACCTCGAACTCCCTCTCGCATAGGTACATAAACATACACGCGCATTGTATATATATATATATATATATATATATACACGTGAGGAGCACGAACGCCCGCGAGGATTTACACCCGTGATTAATTCGGCCCCGGCAACATTTCGAGTTACTCCGCGCAGAAATAATCATCTGATTTACGATCGTTCATTTGATAATAAATATTGCCACTGCCGCTAGCGAGACAGTTAGAATCGTTCCCTTTTTTTCCGCTCTCGTCACGTAAAACGACGCGCTGTAAAAAAAATCGTCAATTAAAATCGTAACGATGATTTTTTTTTTCAACCGAATAAGTCTCTTGAAAAAAAATTATAATTCAAATGATCGAATTGTTGAATAATTTAGGGAAACTTTCCTACTTTTTTTCTAAACTTAGTTAATTGCACAGAAAATGGATTTACATTCGAATATCGACAATGCGACGCAGAGCAATGCTCGCTGATTTAGCCGTTGATGCGCTCTTGGATAAATAAAGGAAATTAATTTTTTTAAATAGTAAGAAAATTTGAAAAAATGTGTGCAAAACTTTGAGTTTTATGGATGTGTCGCTACCATGTTTTTCGCCGAGTCCGCGCCGAGTCTCGCTAAACAATTAGCGTTTCTCGTATTAGCGATAATGGTACGAAGTGCGTTTACGGCAGTCGAGCCCGGCAGTATTCGCGTTTACACGACGATATTCCGGAGTTATGTGACAACGCAACGATCGACACGTACCGCGAGTCCGCGTACGGAAGTAACGTGTATTCGCCGGTGGCGAATGAACGCGAGCCAGGACGACGGGGGCTATTTCACTAATGTATGCATCCTTCGAGCCGGCAAAGGCGCGAGGCGAGAGCGCCGATGCTCGGACACGTCCTTTCCATCGGACACTACGTAGATTCAATTTCTCCCGACTTCCGGTTCGAACCGTCCGCTCTCCCTTTCAACTCGCGGCTCAGACTCTTTTTCGCGAGTGGCTTATCTTTTCAATAATCCTTCTCACTCCGTTTTCGCCCCCGACGCTTTGGGGCCTCGATTCTCGCGCACGCAAATCTCTCGCGAAAGAAGCTTCCGCACACCGAGGCGCATACTCGCCCGCGAACGCTTTGGGGGACGGGGTCAAACGATTTCACGTGGCAAGAGAAGCTCGCAACCGCAAAATCCCGAAGAGCCAACGTTTAGAATCACGGATCCACGTCCGAAGATCCTCCGTTCGTTTATCCGTCGCGGTGTGTTTTCTCGCGCGGATCTTACACCTCGGCGCCGCGAGTACTCGCACCGCGAGCACGACGAGAGAAAATCGTCGTTTCCCCCGCGGACGATCGCATGCCCCGCATAAATAGCGCATAAACAGCGTATTTATGTGTAATTTAGATGAGAAACCCGTTTCTCAGAGAGTCGGGCACGGGATTACACGGGCCGACGGAGAGTCGCCGCGGCGGCCCGCGATCCTCGCGCGATTCCGAAGGCTCCGCAGGAGCGCGAGGCGCGAGAGAAGCGCCGGCCCAGCGGTCCAGCTCGCGTCAAACGTCTCGTCGGCGCGCGGCTCTATTTTACCTCGATATTTCGCTTCTCGAGCCGCGAAACGGCATCGACGTAGGCGCTCAACGAAAGTGAGAAAGATAAGAAATGGGGGGCGAGGGTAACTCTTTCCTCTTCTCCGTCACGAAGCGTATGCATGTTGCGACACCCGGCGACATGATGTTTTCATCGCTGCGTGTTGGTAAGTATAACGATTATTTTAAACGGGCGCGTTAAAGGATCTTCGTACTCCGCGAGTAGCGAGAGCGCCCGATCTCGCCCGTGTGCTCCTCGCTTCGAGGCTCTGATGGTTTTTTTATTTGAGATTTTTTTTTTTTTTTGTTTTTCTTTTCATTCAACTCAGGGCATGTTATTCGTCCGACTTTCTCCACTACCCCAACCATCATTCTCACGAACGTTTGCCTCGCGCGAATTCTCGCTGATTTCAATATAACACCGGTTGAACTTTGTATAATAAATTTAGGCGCGAGCGAGCAATATGCTTGGAAGGCTCGAGGTAGTTGGTCCGGTACAGTCCGGCCAAAGGCGGGATTTGAGCAGAATTTTCAACGCTTCCCATTGGGACAAAAATTCGAAAGTAATCAGGCATGGAAGAGGCGTTAAACGATCGAGTTTGCAGCATAATTATACCAAAATACATATTATTTTTGTTACTATTGAATGGCTTTTCACTTTGAAGTAAAAAAAATAATTTATCGACTGTCGAAAAGGGCTCGTCCCGTCGCGAATTGATAAATAAGAACGTTCGCGCAAATGAGGATTTTTTCAGAATCTCAACATTTTTCAGAATCGTTTTCTCGGCTCGTCGAGAAACGAGGCTGAAGGCCTCGTTTGAAGTTCACTCTTTGTATCACTCGCAGTCGCTCCGCGAGGAACGTTCCGCGTATAAAAAAAGGGTTAATCAGAAACTTCGAAGCGTGCAAATGAACATCAGATTGGTTGCATTTGAGAATAAAACGTCGTATCGCGAGATGCGAGCGAGTCGAGGGTTTAGCACCGGACGAGGCGCGTCGCAGTCGATACCTCCGCTATAAAAGGAAATCTGCATCAAAATGCATGCACCTGCATCGGAAGCCTCTATGCATAAAACACGCAACATTTTCTCGTCGATCCGCGAAGTTAAAATCGTTCTCGTCATAAACCGTCGAGATTTTTTCGAACCTATTCACCGAAAACCTAAAAAATTGCGCCAACAATATCGGAAACCCGTGTGCATAAAACACGCAACATTTTCTCGTCGATCCGCGAAGTTAAAATCGTTCTCGTCATAAACCGCTGAGATTTTTACAAACCCATTCACCGAAAACCTAAAAAATTGCGCCAAGCATTTCGGAAACTTTTTCTTCGTGTTATGAAGTATAAAATATTTTCGCCGCCAGCGAATGAATGTAATACTCTCGATACAGGGTCGCGCGCGTCTCGCTGCTTTTGCAACAAGTTAAATAAGTAACTCGCGTTTCGCCGGCGGTTGGCTTGTCGTACGGCGCGATTATTGCCGTACGATACGTACATTTCAATTTGTAAACCGCGGTTTGTAACTGCATTGCGTGTATTGGCCAACCGGCCGAGTGTGCGAGCCGACAATGACTCTCCGAGAGCGGGGAACGCTCGCCGCTTGGCGTGCGTGCGTTATAATTTCGAGTACAGAGTAGAAAAATCGACGACGAAGCTGTGCGTGTATCGCCGAAGCATTCTCTCACGTCCGACGAAAGAATGCACACGCACGACAACGCTCGCTCTCTCTCTCTCTCTCTCTCTCTCTTGCTTTGTAATAATGCAACCCGATGTACAACTCCGGGTGATACACACAAGTGGGAGAGTGGTACGTGTGAATAGAGGATGGATAAGTAACTTATCGCGTGAGTATAATGCCCGACGAGATGCGCCGCGGCACTTTTCGATTCGACGACGAATAAACACAGCCCGCGAAGGAGAGATCGCGGACGGCCTCAATGAGAATGAGATTCGCACGCGTGCAGCGATCGAATTCAATCAAGGACGAAATCCCCGTGGCGATACGCCTATTCCAATAATTCCAACGCATTATTGACGAAAATCCGAAAAACAGCATCGATTGCCGATAGGAAAAATATTTTTATTTATTGGCTCCTCCAGAAGCTTTGACTTGGTGTGCCTTTTTTTGAGACGTCTTCGGAATGTTGTAGATTCTTTGAAATCACTCATTCGAGCAATTTCATTTTTGTAAAAATATATTGTTGTTCTTGAGAATTCAGTTTTTTACGTTACGTATTGACATTCAATGGGGAAGTCGATGATGATGTCGCGGTCCACATTTATCGCTTTGGCTGCTCGCCGGGCCAGAAGCCACTTGTGTCTTCGTGAGCGAAATATTTTTCCGAAGTCTTCGCGAAGCCCAATAAATCTCTGGTCGATGCACGATGCGGAGAAGCCCGGTTGGGACGCGGCAGGACCGTTTATTGCACGGAACTGTGATTTTGTCTGTTTTTCCTTTTTCTCCACTGCGGACATTGTGGCGAAGCGGTGAGGTTTACGGGAACGACGAAGTATCTTTACAGCGGGGACCGAACAGTTTTGTCGTGAGAGACAACATTCCTCGCGAGAACCATAATTCATCGCGACCGTAATAAATTACAGTTCTAACCAGAGAAATCATCGAGCTACCGCGTATTCGTGTCTCGCAGTGCCTAAATCCGCAGTGGCTTCGATTAAAGCAGCCCGTTATTATTACGGCTGAGCGCTCGAGAATCATGAGTTCGGTTCGCGATGGTGAATTATCCACAAAGTACCGAGCGTTCGATGCATCGTTGCGAACCTGTGCGATGGCGTTGGAGAACCATGCTCCAAAAACAAGGCAACAGTTGCCGGAATAACCACCTCCGAGCCGTATATAAAGTTCCATTCACAATGCAATGAATTATTATTGCAGTCGTGAAAAATTATTGAGCCAAAGCTTCCGTCGTCATCAAATTACGTCTATCTCGAGCGTCACCGCATTCGCCAGATTCGATGAGAATTTCGAATTCGCGATGGAAAAATCTGCGAAACCAACGTTCTCAGCACCTTCTTGTCGATTCGATGTCTTCAGCAATTCTTCCATTTATCTCAATATCTCGAATCGTGAATCGAATTCATTTTTCGTAGTCTAAACACAGTCCACTTGCAGGATTTCTCGTGCAAAGCGTAAAACAAACAGGTTGAAAAATCTCAATACTGACGTGACTTCACAGCAGGGACTGTAAGAATTGCTATCGTGAAAACCGAAAGCAAGCCTCGTCGGCCATCGAATCCGGAGCGAACGTTGAGTTATCAATAAAACCGAATCCGCTCGCTCTCCGACTAATCGTGGCGAGCTTCTGCAACTTTGGGATCGCGGAAACGTTGCAGAAACGATCCATCACTATCCGGAATATGAGAATCCGAGCGATCCATAATAACGGTTATAAATTATTATTGTAATCAGAGTAAGATCGTTGGCGCTACCCGTGTTTCCACGATCGTAACACTAAACGCGAAGTGCCTTAAATTAACGTCATTGTTATTATTGCATCGGAAGGCTCGGAGCATCCAGCTTCGGGTTAGTCCGTGCCTGCGCGAGAGAGTGCTCGTTGAATTATTGAGAAACTACTGTACGGCTTCGAGGCTCTGATGAATTGTATGAAGTTATTACCGCGGGTATCGCTCAGTGAATTGCCACAGAGTGCTCTCTCTCTCTCTCTCTCTCTCTCTCTCTCTCTCTCTCTCTCTCTCTCTCTCTCTCTCTCTCTCTCTCGCGCGCGCGCGCGGCGAGTAAAGGCGAGCGAAAACTAATTGCATTCCCAAAGCCATCGGCTGCTCTCCGTTTCTCTTCTCGCCTCTGTCTTCTCTCCGGTGATCCTGAATACTTTCTGCGCCGAGAAGAAACGCGCTGCGTTCGCGAGGACGAGAAGGCGCGCGGATCCGCGGGAGTCGCGAGCGCGTTCGCGCCCTCGTCAATTAAAAGCTCCGCGCGTCCGGAACGAAGAAAAGGGCTGGTGCATTCGGCGTTGCCCTTGAACGATCCGCGAAACGAACCGAGTAGAAACACGAGCGAAACTCGAACGTTTCAGCGTTATCCTCTTTCTCCGGCTGCCGTATTCGCCGCACGAGAGTGTTAGCCCCCAGAGGAAGAAGAAGAAGGAAGAAACGACTGGTGAGACCACCCAGAAACCTGTCACCACTGCAGCCAAGAGCGGGGCCTCAAGCCCGACAGTGGCAGCGAAACCGAGGGGCATCGGAGCCAAAAGGGTCGAGGAGTTATAGTACCGGAAAGTGGGAAGAAAAAAGAATCTGTGCCACTCGAGATCCCGGCGATCGCGTCACTTCGTCGACCGGAGCTGGCATTAAAAAGAAAACAGTTCGTCAAATTCTTCAACGAAGCCAACGAGCTTCACCGCCATTCCCGGCTTCTTGAAGACATGAAAAATTGTATTTCGACGAAATACATTCATAAATGTGTATTTCGACCGAATGTGATAATTCGTATTTTCGGGCTTCTCGAAGATACTCACGACAAAATTGTATTTCGACGAAATACATTCGTTAATGTGTATCTCGACCGAATGTGAAAATTCGTTTTTTCGGGCTTCTCGAAGATACTCACGAAAAATTGTATATCGACGAAATATATTCGTAAATTTCGAGCGAATGTGAAAATTCGTGTTTTCGCCCACGGGGAAGCAACGCGGGATGAGATGGCACTCGAGCTAACCTTGAATAAATTAAGGGTGTTCGAGAGAAAGATGCTTTTTAACGCTGTCTCACGGCTCGTTTCTGCGGCGAGGTTACCCTCGAGTGCCGATCGCCCGTCGAATCTCGCCGAGTTCTCGGGACTCGCGCTTGCCGACGGAAAGAAAACAATCGTGAGAATTCGGAGATTCGAGGCGTT
This sequence comes from Ischnus inquisitorius, assembly GCA_963924025.1. Taxonomy (NCBI): domain Eukaryota; kingdom Metazoa; phylum Arthropoda; class Insecta; order Hymenoptera; family Ichneumonidae; genus Ischnus; species Ischnus inquisitorius. The sequence goes on from OZ001249.1 coordinate 4,352,755, forward strand.
TTGTTGTTCCGCTGACGTCGCGAGGGTGCGATGCTCGGGGATGCTGGAAACCTTCGTCCCCGGATCGCTTCTATTTACTTTTTTTTTTTTTTTTTTTTTTTTTTTTTCTTTTAAGGGGATATAAAACAAAACTCACGCTGATCGAGGTTCGAGGCGACGAAAGCCTTGCCGTTGCATTCGACGGTGTTAGTCGCCGCGTTACCGAGTCCCTGCAGGTGGTAATGTCCGAAGGACGGACCCCTCGGCGCCATGATGGCCGCGATGCTGAAGTCCGTGGCTTTACCCCTCTCCCCCTTCGCAGGCATCCCTCCTGCCTCCCTAACGGGACACACTCTTCCTCGAATCTCGCCCGTGTTGTTTTTATGCGTTTCTTTTTTTCCCCGTTTTCTTTTTTTTCTTTTTTTTTACTCTCCTCTTGTTGCTCTTCCTCGCTTCTTCGGCTCGTTCTCTCTCGCGAACGTTCCACCCTTCCTCAACGTCGATCACAAACCTCCTCACTCGCGCGAGAATCACTTCGAACACTGCGGAAAATTGTCAGTAGCTCCGAAACAAAAAAAAATACCTCCAATTCAATTTTGGAGCGATCGGCTCGTCGATGAAAACAAACGAAAAAATGCGAAAATTCGGCACTTTTTTTTGTTTTTTTAGATTCAATGTTTCTCACTGTAAGCCACCCCCGGTCCCGGGACGCGCGCTCCCGAGCGCGATTTATCGGTCGAATACTCCGTTCTCGATCGGCATTGAGCGCGAGACGATCGACGACACATGTGGCCCGCGCCCGATAACGATCGATCGATCAGCGACGAAGAGACCGATCGAACCAAAGTCAATCCCCTCCGAATCGAGATTGCGCGCTCGTATCTTTATTTGTTTGTTTTTTCTTCTTCTCCTCTTTTTCTTTATTTTCGAGTACTTGCGAAACGACGTTGCCCGTAGCGTATACGCGCTATCTGCGGGTGCCTCTCGGGTTAAACGTGGTGAGAATCCGACGAAACGATCAAAGCTTCTTCTCCGGCGCGCGACGCGTCTGCGCTCCACGGCTTCCCGAACTCCACTGACCTCCTACTCCTCCTCCCACGATAGTTTCTCCCCCACCACTTTCGCGCGCCGTCGTGAAACTCTCGAACTGTCGTCGTTCGCGCTCGGGCTCTATCCCCGAGAGAGCGGTTCTCTTCTCTTCGTTCGACTCTCGCGAGCGCCTCCCCTTCGTTCGCCTCGTCGCTTCGGAGCCCAACGAAACTTCCCCGCGCGCGTCTCCTCGCCGAGGCAGAGCCGCGTTTCCCGTTGGAAGCGTGCGCTTCGGCACCGGGTGCGCGCGCATCCGCGCTTTCCCTTCTCCGATTGGCCTCTCTGGAAACCGCGCGCCGCAGCGCCCCGCGGCGCGGAGGCGTTCACCGCTCGGGCGCGGAGCTCCGGCCGCTCCGACGGATTATTACACCTTGCCGCGTCGGCCAATCGCGCGCCTCGACCGAGGGCGAATAGGCGTGTCGACGACCCGCACAGGCCGCGCCTCCCTGCCGTGAGAAATAATTAAAAGATAGAGCGAGAGAGAGAGAGAAAAAAATGTATATTATATCCCGCGCCGAGACGGGACAACACGTACGACAACACCGGTGCGGGCTCCGCGCGCGGAAAGAGATCGATCGGGCGGAGAGAGCGCCGCGAGAAGCGCAGCTAAAACCCCTTTCGCGGACCCCACGAGAATCGCCCGCTTTCCTTCTGCTTTTCTCTCGCCTCTTTGTTTTTCCTCGCCGCTCGTCGCCAGACGAGAAAAGGTGCTTTTTTCACGGGAGTCGAAAAAACCTCGCGAAAGATTAAGATACGGACGGAATGAGTCGCGGGAGACGAAAATTCACTACTTCGCTGATGAAAGAGCTCGTCGCGAGAGAAAACATGAACACAGCAATGGAGCACTCGCGAGCGAATAATTCTTGTGATTTATATTAAATTGGACGCATCTTCACTGAGAGAAAAATATCGTTATTTTCATTATACACGGAGAAAAAAATCAGTTGCTAGAACTAACTTCGGCTGGAAATTAATATTAGTAGGTAGGATTAATCTATTTGTTGGGTCAACCAATTTATTTGTTCGCCTAAGAAATTGATTGGTTCTTCCGACAAATATCGGTTTTCCAATCGCCGCAGTTGATTCTCGCAACTATTTATTCTTCTCCGATTACAGACCGAACAGTCTGAGAACCTGTGAAAATTGAAAAAAGTCTGACCGTCCCGGTTTAAAAGCCGGACGGAATAAAATAAAACCAGATTGGAATAAAATTCACTGTAGGACTCGAAAAAAATGTACGCTAATAGTTTAATATATGCATTTTTTTACCGTTAAATGCAATTTTTATGTGCAGCGATGGAAATGGAAGAATACAATTTTTTTTTTTGCGAACTCGATGCCCTTAATGTGGAAAAAATCTTTGTCGCCAATGACAGACTCCGAAATATTCATAAGATTTAATATTTGTCTCAAAAGTTCTTCATTCTCCGGATTACAATGCGCCCAACTCTAAGTATTCATGTAAAACTTCTCCGGCCGCCAAACGCGAAAGATAATTCATAGACGAATTAAATTCACACGCCAATATCCGAAGATCGACCACTTTCCGAGCGACAAACTTTCATTCGTCGAACGCGGTCCTGTTTGTATCGGCGAAGGTTGCGCGTCCTAGAACGAATCATATTCAAGGTCAATCCTCGTCGATTATAATATCGAGACGGAGCCGGTGCTTTCTAAATTAAATCACCTTAAAACACATTCGTCACGTACGACGATCAGCGACGAATGAAAAAAGCGCAAAATCATTTTCGAGTAGTCCTTTTTTTACGAGCACATTACATTAATATCGTCGAGGAATCAATTCGGAGCCTTTTTTTTTTGGAGCACAGATTAATATCGCAACGGGAATCATTAACTTCGCGCGGAATGGCCGAGAAATTGCTCGCGGAACAGCGACGAGCTCGAGCATTGCGGTCTACGATCTCGTCGCAATAGAACCCGTCTTTTTTTCTCACTATAATGAGACAACGAAGTCGAAAACGCGATAAAGACCGTTACGAGGAGTTTCGGTGTCCCGAGCAAAGTATCGCGATCGATCAAACTCCACATCCCGAGTTTGTTGCCTCGGTTCGACTTCTCTCCGCGAAGCCCCCATTCTCGGTGGGATCGCGAGCGAGACGGCGCATCTACGCGCGGAGACGAGGTGAGAGTATCGTGAAAGAGACTATTCTCGCGAGTAGACGAAGAAAACGCCACCGAGCTGAGAGCCACGAAGGAAGCAAAGTATGAGAACGTTGGAGAGGAGAGCGAGGAGATATTAGGAAGAAAGTGAGGCGCTCGCAGGGGCATCGCGAGCGCGAGGAGACGGACCGAGAGCGAGGGAGAGAGAAAGAGGGAGAAACACGAAAGGCCACCAGGGGGTTGATTTACGGCGTGTGTTTAGGCACTTAGGCGCTTTACCTAGCCTCCTTTATTATACTAATTTCTCGGGCATGTCAAAATACCTATCGTTGGCACAAGAGAGAGAGAGAGAGCGAGGGAGAAGGAGAATGAGAGCCAGAGCAGAGAGCCCACTGGCCGGCTACTAGCCTCGCCGTCGCCGGTATTCTATTCGACACGCTGGGTGCACCCGTGGCCGCGAGGATAAAAGGTGACCCCCACGGTATAAAATATGAAGCTCGGTTCGCCGCATGCCACCACACTGCCTACTGGCGTCTCTCTGTCTCTCTCTCTCTCTCTCGTGCGACTGATGCAATGGTATTATTCAGGTAGCCGAGCGAAGAGAGCATCTCCAACGTTGTACCAAGCCTAATACCACAGAATGAAACGCCGGATCGGAGAGGGATGCTGCGAGCCCATCTCTCTTACAAGCTGTTTTTGTCAAGCTCTCCCGATCACTCGACTCCTGTCGTCCGGGCCTCAATACGACTCGAATTCAAACGCCATTTTTCTTTCTCGCCGTTCATCTTCTCATCTTTCGCTTTTTTATTCGCGCCCTTTCGGCGGGGGGGCTCGGTCGTATACGAGAGCAACGTGTCGCTACCGCCATCGCTCTCGTCGTCGGATCCCGAGCCGATAAGGACCATTGACTCCGAGCGGGCATTGTCTTCGATTCTTGCGGTCGCGGCTGCGGAACCTCACGCCTCTTGTAGCGAACCCCTCGCCGAATAAACGAGCCCTTTATATCGCTGTACACAGAGACAGGGCACGGTGTCGATGCGTACACGTTTCTTGTGGTCAAGTCATCGGGTCCGCAACCATCGTGAGATTGTATCGCGTGATAAACGAGAAATCGTCATGCAAATACACGTTTTGGGTCTTATCGTTGGTTCTTTTACTCAACGCAGTCTCTGCCCGGAGACACGGGCTTTTTTTTATAGAAAATTTGAATCGTATTGGCTTACAATTTGCTGCAAAATGGTGATAAACTTTGTCGATCGATCGAAACGCGTCTCTCACGATGGATTCCAGAAATTTCGAAAATTGCGCATGAAATGTCTTCGAGGTCGCTACTTTGAACAGATGGAGTGTAACGTTTTGTTTAAATAATATCGAATTGCGAGATTTTGTATCGAAACTATTGTTGCCGGTTTATTCATTCCCTCAATTGGACGCCCTTTCAAGAAAAATCCAACTGATCCTTTTAGAGGACTTTTTCGAGACCGGCTTTTTTTGCTTCGAGAAAGTTTCGAGAAGGACCACTTTTTGATCATATTTACATGCTCGCGAGGCCAATTGGCAGAAAATTTCTTTTCAGTTGCAATTTCTTGCACGGCGCATATCGGTTTAGGTTGTTGCTTCTGCGGACGAAACAGGAGTGAGTTGTGTTGATGCGGATGAGGAGAGATCGGACTCGCCGTGAACCGCAGCGCGAATGCCCGGAAACACGGGCCTTTGTTCGTAGAAAAATGAAATTGTGTTGGCTTACAATTTGCTGCAAAATGGTGATAAACTTTGTCGATCGATCGAAACGAAACGTGTCTCTCACGATTGGTTCCAGAAATTTCAAATATTTTGCATGAGGTGTCTTCAAGGTCGCTACTTTAAACAGATGGAGTGTAACGTTTTGTTAGGTTGTTGCTTCTGCGGACGAAACAGGAGCGAGTTATGTCGATGCGGATGAGGAAAGATAGGACTCGCCGTGAACCGCAGCGCGAATGGACCTCTTACCATGCCGTCTGGGCTAGATCCTGTTGTCGAGATGGTATACTCGCCCCGCTACAGTCATACAACACAAGGGTACGAGGCAATAACGGCAAAACTGTAACAACGTCATCGCTGTCTCGACGGAGAGGGTTTCCCGCTCTGCTCCCTTGCTGCGCGGCTGCTCCATCTCTCCCATGTATACAGTTTGCCCGCGTTTAATAGTTCGTTCCCGACGTCGCGAAAGCTACAAACTCCCGACACCGGTTCTACAGCGGCGCGATGACTCAATCGCTCCGAGCCGTTGATGTTACGTCGATTCTAATCAAACGCGTTCTGTTCTACGCCATCGCCACGCCTCTCCCCAATGACTATGTTTGTTTAGATAACAATTAAACAATATCTCAATAGCGAAATTTGAGCCCGATCACATTTGCGAGCGCTATTCTGTTACCAAGAAATGGTCCCAAAAATACAGCCATCTCGGAAAAATCATTTTTCTCGACGTTTCAGAGCATTTCGAACAATCTAGCATAAGAATCTAGAATTTTTTTTTCCCGCGAACAAAGCAAAGAAGCAAAAAAATTGACGATTTTCTTTCATGCCCGTCTCTGTATCAATAACGATTGATTACAGACCGCCGGATCGTCGGCCGGCAGCGAAGAGGCGCGCAATAAACTTCGGGCTCAATCAATCCCTCCGTCTAATGGCGAGGCGCACATCGAGCAAAAATCGTTCCTTGATACCCGGCAAATTGTTCCGCGTACGCGAGATTCGTATAATCATGCGCGCTCGGCGCGCAACTCTGCCCGCCCCGTGTCAAAATGAATAAATCCGTGAATATCGAGGGACGGGATGCACGGGTGAAGTCGCAATTGCAATAAGCTCGAGGGACACAGAAGCGAGAATACGGGCGGGAATATTGGCAGGGAAGTCGTGCATCCGGCGCGGTAGCCGAGCGAATCTTGGCTCGCAGCTTCCAGTCTGCAGCGCTCGAGGGGCCTTACGGTGCGCATATGCTTGCTCGCCCCGGCTACGGTCGGAGTGTATATCAGAGGTGTAAGCGACGTCGCTCTCACCTCTCTCTCTCCCTCGGCATGCAAATTATTCCGGCAGAAAAGCCGGGTACGCGCTCCGCTACACCTACATGTATCTTTTTATTTTTTTTGTTCGTCTTTTTTTTGAGCACTCCGAGTCGCGAATCGGAGAGAAGGTAAGAGAAGGCCTCATTGGAAGGGGTATAAAGTCGATCCGCAACCTGGGGAACGGAAATCTTCTCGTCGTCGGCGAGAAGAGATCGAACGCATAACTCCGGGGGAAAATCGGGTGCGGCCATACGTCGAGTATATTATATACGAGATACGAGAGAGAGAGAGGAAGGGTAAGCGGCCCGCCGTTGCGGCCGTGGAGTGCACACCCATGCGCTTCGCTGAAGCTGAAGCAGTCCGAGTCATTCATCGTTCAAGGAGCTCGGAGAAGGAGAAGCAGAGCCGTGTCGGGATGAGTGTATTATCGTGGCTAAAGCCAATAAGGGAAGAACCTATAACTCCGCATGCAAGAAATCGTTGATGACTCCTTCAGCATTTCATTACGAACGATTCTATCTGTTTAGGAAGAGACGATGAATAGGTGAGAGCGGGGCAAAATGGTACGAAATGGTCAAATAAAGTCCCTTGTATGATAGAATTGGGGCGAAAAGGGACAAGAGAGAGTGCCATCAAAGTAGATTTTTTTGCTGTCCCATTTCGCCCCAATACCATTCTGCCCTGGTCCCATTGTGCGTGAATACCATTTTGCATGCCGCTTTGCCCCGCTCTCCCCTAAACGTTCAAGAGAATTCTGCCATTCGAAAAAAATGTCATTCTTTCAATGTTCCATCTAATTATAAGCATGAGAATGAGGTTAAAGTAGCAACATATGTTTTTGGCGGCCCGCAATGGTTATTGGAAATGGGGGCTTTTTTTTTTTCTACAATCCCGTTACCTTCTTCATATGAAATTCAAGCCGTCGATGCGGTTGCTTTTTCGTATTCTCACGTCCGCGGTGAGCGCGACTCGACCACCGGGCATACTGCTGAGTCGTCAACGGCGCTTTAATTCAATAGTAGCGATATGGGGAGGGGGGGTGGGGGGGAATATAGCTTCTTCTCTTGGATAACCCAAGGTGGTTGTGGACGGTAATAAGTATAGGTATGGGCCGCGAGACCACCCACGCGGAGAGCGCTCGAGATCAGTGGCGATCCCAGCTATAATAGCGCCGGTCAACTCTATCTCTATCCATCTCGCGCGGGGCTATCGCGTGTTTGTGATGCTCTATGAACGGCGTATACATAACCCGACGTTGCCGTACGCCCACTTGTACTCACCTCGAGCATACCGAGAGTGTATATCCCGCGCGAAGGAGGAGTAGCCGAAGAAAACATCGGCAAGAAATCGTATGCCAACGCACCTATTTCCAGCCGGTTGCGCAACACACTTGACGAGCGCCGTTCGCGTGTTTCCCGACGCTCCCTCACCCGTCCCGGCTACTTACCCGCGCTCCCCCGAGCCACGTTTGCACATACGACTCTCCAGGATCTTATTCTCCAACGGACGACGATCCGCGCGAGCAACGCCGCGGAAATCCCGTCTCGCGACGATTGCAAATTATGCGCTGGCATACAAAGAGATCGATGAAGATGCATCTTTATTGCATCTCCGGGCGCGATTCGGACTCGCGACGAAAGGATCGGAGCTTTTTTTTTTCAATCAATTATTACCGCACAGGCTTCTCGGGAGCCGTAAAGAATCACGCCGAAGACTAGCGTGCGTCGCCGGAATGTCTGTCGCGGCTCGATAAATAAATGAGTAAAAAAAAGAAGCGGCTCTAGCCAGGAAATCGGTATTTTATGTCCGCACTCGAATCCTCCGGGAGTTCGAGAGACACGTAAAACTGCGTGTGTGTGTGTGTGTGCTTACGGCGGACGAGAAGACTCAATCTTCGATACAGAAGTATTACGGAATTTCTGGTTCGGGAGTGGAAATTGTTGTTTATCGCGATGGGTGTTCGCGGTAACGCGACGTAGGCGGGTCCGGCTCGCGAGGCCGGGCGCGCGCTCGCGCCCATAATGAGAAGTCACGAGTTGTCAAGTGCCCTTAACGATAATTCATAACCGGAGGAAGGAGATTACTCCGGGATACGAACGAGCCTGGCGAGCTTCGGGTATTATACCTGTTACGATGCCCGACAACGGGCGCGCACCAATACCGTGTAATCTCCGCACGGACATCGGCCGCGCTACGGCGCATAACGATCACACGAGGGCTCCCCAAGTGAGAGAGCCGAGATACCGGTCACAAACGCATCTCGCCCGATCGGAAGGCTACGCGGCCAGTCATGGCTGACCGTGGTTGGTGGCGCAGCCCGCTGAACTTAGATAGCGATCGTGTAACGCTTAATACACCCGCGTCCCGCGAGCCAGCGGCTCTCGCGATGACCCCGCGCGTAATCGAGCGAGCAGGTAGCTTCGAATTTCCCGATTTCTCGGCAAATCTGAATGAAACTTTTTTGAGAAAAAAAATCATTCTCATTCATTCCCGATAATCTAAGATAACGACGAATTTACTCATTCTTTTAGAGACAATTTATTTCGAAAAAAAATCATCGGATCAAATTATTCGACCGACGATAAAAAATAATGAGATCATAAAAAAAATAGGTTTACCCACTGAAATCGAAATACGCGCATGAAAGAACATTTAAAAAATAGTAATCGATAAATGATCGAATCGATCATTTAAAACGTCTTCGCGAAAAAATGTCTTCGCGAGAATATTCTCAAGTATGCTTTTCACTCGGCTCGTTTAGCAAAATTAACACTGATCGGCGGGAACATAATTTTTTTTCCATCCCTCGAAGCTTCATTCTACGTCGCGAATAGGCACGATTTCGATTCACGAGAGTCCTTAGCTCGTATTCCGGGTGGAAGGGCAATTTAGTGGGTATGAGAAGAAACACCTTCGAGGTTTCGTTGTGCACCGGTGTGTCCAGCGCGAGAGTAGAAGAGTAGCCGGGGAAGAGCGCGCGCGATCGGGTCGCAGCCACCTACGTCCTACCTGCCTACGCGCGATCCGAGTGTCTGTATATACACACTATATATATATATATATATATATATATATATATATATATATATATATATATATATATGAGGGTATTATAACCAGCATGGGTGGCCACATGTGGCGAGGGTGTCTGGTGACACATTATTTTCGCTCGCCCTTTCCGGCCAATGATGCAGTTTTAATTCTCTCGACCTCACCGTTCTGTCCCTCTTCGCTCTCCTCCTCTCTCTCTCTCTCTCTCTCTCGGCCATACACGAATGCCCCATAGGCGCCGAGTTTTCGTTGCGTACGTCCTCCGCAACATATGCATCCTACCCGTTATTTATGTTGTTATAAAGTACGAAGCAGCGTCGTTACTTGCGCACTTTGTGCACGGCGTGATTACCAGGAAAATCCGAGCTTCCCCATTGAATTCTCAACGCGTACCCACTTGATTTGCCCCTCGTGTCTGCGACGTCTCGGCGCTCGGATCGCCCCGATCTATGGATCTTCCACTCCATTGTAGTCCCAGACGATACTGTAAGTATCGGTGATTTATCTTCGAGCGCGTGTGAGATTGTAATGCGGAAGTACGGTGCAGTGTTTGGAGTTGAATGAATCTTGGGGTCTCACAGACCCCCAAGGCCATCCAAGCTCGCGCCCATGCACTCCAGGACTCGCGGATCGATTCTTATACACAGCGGCTGCGACGGCGACTGCGGCGAAATCTTTTTATATGCATAGAGACACATATATATGTCTTTCCGCATTCCATATATACGGCATATGCATATATGTACACAGTCGACGCTGGATAGTTCATTCGTAAGTTATGCTGATCCAGAAAGCGCGTCGACGGTTTATCGCGCGCCGTGTGTGTGGCTCGGGCGAGGAGAGAGGAACGAGCGTATCGATAAATAAATATTAAAACGATGGCTCAGCACTTTCCTTTCGTTTCACGCGGACGCGATCTCTCGGCGAGCGCGTCGTTTCTTCGAGCCGATAATCCTCCTTCGAGTTCTCTCCTCCATCGTTAGGCGCGCTATAGCACGGCTTCCAAATCTCGACATCAACGTATCCGATTCCGAAGCGATTCACCTCCATTCCTTTGACGATCGTGCGCGATTGGTTAGGTAGCCAATCGGCCTGCATCAGATAGGACGGTAAGCGATAGAAATTCTAACCGAGGGCGTCGTCCGTTCTTCGGCATCGACGGCGCATCGCGCGATTACAATAAATAATACGTGATACGTGCCCGTTGTCGCGCGGGCCCGGAGCGAAGCGAAGCATGCCTTATTCATGGCTCACAATTCCTTCGGGGGTCCTGCCCGGTACACGTGTCTTAACACCGGGCACAAAGTGCACGGCCCGCTCGCGCTCGAGAATCGCATCTCGCTCGCTCCTTCGCGCTGCACGCGCCTTCCGATCTCCTCGCCAGGATGCGCGCCCACGCTTCGCATCCACGAGGGAAAGCACTCGAATCCTCTCTCGTCAGCGACGGAGTCGCCTACGGGGACTTTTTCTCATTGTATCGCGCGAACGAGAGGATCCCTCTCGAGCGCTCGAGTGCGCAACCGCTGACTCTAACAACTACTTATGTATATATAGAATTCGTAATTCGAAGATATACTTTCGAGATACTCGCGCGCGGGGCCGAGCACTACTTTCGGCTGGAAACTCCGTCGAAACACGTGTAATCCTATAGCGGGGCTTTCGTTTTTTATCAGTCGCGCATGGGATGCGAGCAGATACCGGCGCGGTTCAACGCACGAGCACGTGAAGTTCGATGGCGCGTCCAGCTTTTCGGGAAGCGTCTCGACGTCGGCGCCACGAACCTCTTCACTCGGATCTCAACCCTCCGCGGTCGAGGAAAGAAAAAAATACACTAGACCGCTCTCGAGCCGATACTCGAGGGATGACGAACGTCGACCCGCTTCGAGCACAAACGAGAGACGGAACTCGGTGATCTCGCTTAATCTACGTGTTTGGATAAGAGCTTTATCGCGCGCGCGATTATCTTTGCGGCAAGTCGCTCCGCCGCTGACTTTTAATCTAGCCGAGCCGAAGGCATGAACGACGTTTTTACTTCGATCAGCGCTACTGGGGGGGAATATGGACCAGTACGAATTTTTTTGTACCGCGCTAAATTTTTCCAATTTTTGTATTTTTTTGGTTTTATGTGGAAAAATGACTAAAGAGACAAAATTCTGAAAATCGTGTGTATTCGGAAAAATGCACGAATCGCGAGAGCAATGCATTTTGCTTCACGTTCGCCCGTTGAATCGTTACTTCGCCTTATATTCGAATCTCGTCCGAATATCGAGGGTCGCAAATCGACGCGACGGGCCCGCGCTCGTGTAGATTCCGTCGGACTGTACAATATAATAAGTCGATCCGTGAGTTTCCGAACGAGCCCGCTGTTGTGCGGAGCGCGCGTATGGTAAGCGCGCGAGTGTCTCGAAACCCCGCGGCGGCCGAGCAGGCGTGGATACTTCGTCCACTATTTGTTATTCTAATGCGCCGCGCGGCGCGCGGCATTATATATTTGTTTGGGCGTGGGCGAGGTCCGCATCAAGCCGCCGTGCGATGTGTGAAACACGTTGTAACCCCGCGGCGGTTCCACTGTTGGAATTCTTTTTTTTTTTTTTTTTTTTTTTTTTTTTTTTTTTTTTTTTTTTTTTTTTTTTTTTTTCGTTCCCGTGACTCTCGATATGCTTCGGCTTCTCCTTCGAGTCCTTATCCTCCGCTCTTGGCCACCGCATTTACGCTCTTTGCCGTACGTAAACGACTAATAACTCCGACCGCCCTCTCGCGCTTTTATCTCCTTTTTCTTTATATCCTCCAATCGAGTCGCGCGGTCGATGTATAAATTCAGCATTATACTCGCCTCGGCTCGAATAAATCCGTCCGGGGTGTATCAAATATTCGCGAATCTAAAAAAAAAAAAAAAATGCAAGTACCAAGAAAAGGAACCTATTTTAAAGGAAATTCGGTGTTAAATTTGGCTCTCGGCTCTCGGTGCATCCGAGCCATTGGTAATTTCGGCTTATCGGAATGGCGTATAAATACAAGGCGACCGCGTACGAGTAAAGTAGGATCTGGATAGCGGGATTCGTAGGAGAATGTTGTTTTTTTTCAACCCTCTTTTCATAATTGTCTACCGCTCGCGAACAGCGCGATGGTGGGTCGGTCGGAGCGAGGATGTCGATAACCTCCCCCGCCCGGCGCACGAATCGAGTCTGTTGCCGCGCTGCTGCTACCCCCGCGCTTGCACCCTCGCGCTCCTCTCGCGCGCTCCGACTGCCCTTCTGCTCTCTTCATTCCTCTTCGGCTCCCCCCCGCAGCTCGGCCTCGCTGCCTAGTTACGATGCTAAATGGCCGCGCTGGGACTCTAATCGAAATTAGTTTTTTAATTGGGAGGACTTATTTAGTCGTTACGAGACGAGGAGAGCGAGCGAGGGGGGGTTTGTGTGCACGCTCTCGCGACCAACTGGGCGTCATCTCTCCGTCGGCTGGTCGAGCGGTTCGCGCGAGAGAAACGAAGAGAGGAGAATTTAAAAAAAAAAAGAAAAAAAAACCACCTCGGTCTATACGTCGTGCTCTCTTTCGCTCGCGCATCGCCACGGTGTGTACACTTCCCGTTCGCCATCTGCTTTTTACGCGCTCGCGCCACGAACACAGCTCTTTTAGCCGGGCGTAACGACTCTGCCCAGAAATTATCCGAGATTACGCGAATTTTTCTCTCGGTTTCATGAATAAAGGAGGATTTTTCCCTGTGCGCGAGGGCGCGACGGACCGATGCTTGGAAGAGGAAGGAAAGAAACAAAAAAGAAAAGTGCCTTTGATGGCCTCCCTCGCGATTGTGGACGAGAGCTCGCGGCATATGATTGCTTCAATAATCGTTTTACGCGCTTGAAAAAAAATGTTTCCATCAATTACGAGAATACGAGAGTCCATTGTCGTTTTGTCTTTACCGGTAAATAGTTTAGCGAGTCGACCTCCGAGTTATCCCTGTCGAAAGTGAATTTCTTGCGCCTCGGAAGGCGTGATCGAGTTTTCGTGATAAAATTGCTGAAGAAACTACCCTTGGGATGGGTTGTAGGTGGGATGAGGCGTTGCCGAGATGCGGGTCGGCGAGGTACGTCGGTTTCTCGTCCAATTAACCGAACAACTTTCTCAACGCCGGACGAAGGAGTTTCGCGGCGGAAGCTGCTGCGCTCGCCTCGGGACGCGAGGTTCGGGTAAACACGATGAGGGAGGATGAAGAACGGGGTGTCGTCGTAATTCGCGCTCTCGAAGGGTTCTCCCGAACCGCCGAGAGAACCGAGAGTGCTCTCGTGTAATTCGCGCTTCTGAATTTTCCAAGAGCCATACGCTCTGATGGAAACTTCGTATGGACTCGGGGATCTTCTGAGCTTTTAGCTCAAGCCTTAACCCGGAAGGAGAAGAGCTGCGGCGTCTCTTGCGCGCGCGATTACGGTCGAGGAACCCGTCGCCAATAATATGCTCCGAAAACCATTATAGAACGTGTCAGAAAATATACGTCGAGTCGATAAAACGATCGGCGGCCACCAAAACGCCTGATTCATCAGCCATCGGGCTGCGACACGACAGCGAACGGTGATGACCGTTTCCAATTCAGTTTACTTGGGATGGACATAGCTTGTTTATCCAGATGCAAAATAGAAATCAATATTTTGCTCAGTCGATGATCAGATAAAGGTGCCGGATCAGGCTCGGCTAGGAAAGCGTGTTTCGTGGCGCACATGAGTCTGATGTGGCACGTGATTAGGCCCAAATCAGGCCTCCGCGACGAGCCTAATCAGTATCAGATGTTAGCCCGATTAAATCTCAGCTCGGGAATAACTTTGCCTACAACGCGCTGTAACATTAGGTAGAGCGCAAGATCCCCTTTTATCCTCGCAATGAAGTCAGCGAACCGCGAGTGAAACTGATTCCCTCTGCGATTTACGACGCATTATTGTGTATGTATACACAAGACACACACACAGACTCGACAGTCAAGCGCAGTGCTTTGCTTGCGAGTAAATCGACTTAGAGCGAAGAAGAAGAAAGCGGCGAGGGGAAGGCTGAGGATCGAATAATAGCTCCAGAAGGTCTTTCGTTTACCGGCTTTTCTTTCTCCGGCTATCCATCTAAATTTCGAAATGCTCGGAAGCCAAGCCGAGAAAGAGAAACCGGTCGCATTCGAGAGAGTACTGTATCGCGGCTGTGCGAGATACACCAGTTACGATTGTAGCGATACGAGCGGAGAAGCGCGCCAGAGGTGGGTCCAAGCGAGACTCTCCTTGTCCAAGGGTGGATGCTTCGAGCGGATGCGGAGGACGGGGCGAGGGTTAAAGCCCAACATTGCCTCTTCGCTCCTCCGTCTCCGTCTTTCACCCTCGCAGTGACGGGCTTCTCTCGCGAAACAACCCGTGGCCTCCCTACGTTCGGTCGATAAAACAATTGCCGTGGGGATAATCGGCATTATTTACGCTGGATTCACTCGGAGATACAAGTCCTCCTCTCCTCGTTCTCCCTTCCATTTATATACGAGCCATCTCTTCCGGCGTCTCTGTGTCGGTGCGTCGAACACACGGCTCGGATGGCGCGCGTACGCCGCTTCCACGGGTCCAACTTCGACGTGTATACACACAGAAGAGGACACGCTCGAGGGGCGAAACAGTCCGTGGAGGTCGAATCTGGTCGTATCTGGTGCTTTCGCAGCTCCGGGAGGAAACCGTCGAGCGGAGAAGAGAGACGGGTATTCACCGGCAGTTATAAGCCTAGGGTGATCTTCCGCGGCTCTCCGTTCGACTCGGGGAATCCCTGCGCTCGCTCTCGCTCTCTCTGGCTTATGGGTTATCCCGATCCCCCCGCGCCCGGTCCACCCACCAGTCGGGACTGCGAGAGAGTCCCGCTTAGGGGACACAGCCCAGGAAAACCAGAACAATCCACCCTTCCTCTCGAAGCCAAAGTGGCCCCCAATTAGATACGTCACGGGATTTCGATGTCGCGCAACCCCCGCGAGCCCGCACGGGCGCAGAGCATCCGAATCCATCCCTCGGGGGGGATGAACCCGATCTCTGCTACATAGACGCAACACAAATAGTGCGGATAGAGAAACATGGAACAGAGTCGATGAACCTTTTCTTACGAATTTGATCCCCGTCTCTCGCTCTCATTCCACCCCAATTTGCCGGCCGCGCTGATCGTTCGGGCGGGTCTTGCGAAAACGATCCATACGTTTGCGAGCTCTGATGGCTCTCGGTTGTACGCATATGCATGTGGGGTATGGCGCACCCCATTCGGATTCGAACGGTCGAAAAGATCGACGTTTCACCGGAACAATGGGAAATTTCGTTGAAACTCATCGCAACGGATCGAGCGGGACACAATGTCGTTGGTCAGTGTCGATCGATGCTAAAAATTTCAGTTGAGCGTTTATCGGTTTAACCGAAATGAACGCGTTCGCCGGTAATTACAAGGTGGTTTCTTGCTTCTCCGTTGTTGAGGAGAACATACGGCGCGGAAAAAAAGGGGGCGATATCGGAATGACGCTTTCACTCCTTGTTTCTTCGGGTATAATTATCGTATCAGGCCTCTCGTTTTGTTCGGTTATTATTAGTCGTTTTTTTTCCTTTTTTTTTTTTTTTTTTTTCTTTTTTGTTCCTTTTGCGAAACGATTACCGGCGAAACGTTTGAGGTCCGAGAGAACGATACGAGGCCGTGACACATTCGTGACTGGAACGACATTCGCATTTGGGTCTCCTCGGTATGCCTTCTGGACTGTCGGACTTATAATGCCGGTATACGTTGACGTAATTGCGCAGTTCCTCGGCGTAATTGAGAGCCCTCGCGGAACACGGCTGTCTCGTTCTTACTCAATCGTATGCGCTACCGGTTTTTCCTTTTTTTTTTTTTTTTTTCTTTTTTTTTTTTTTGTCTCTTATTGTAACCCGTATTTGTCTCGCACGTTTTTACGTGCGCCGCCACGATGTGTCGATCGAAAGTCGGTCTACGTCGCTTTAGCGTCTATCCCGAGCCCCCTTCCCTCGCCTCTCGCCGCTTCTGGCGCGTCCGGATGCCAATTTCCATCGGGACCTACCCTGCTCGTCGGAAGCCGACGCGTCGACCCACCTCCGGAACCGCACCATCGACGTTACGTGCGCTCCACCTCGCGCTATTCGGCCGCTCCGCACGGCTATGCCTCTCTCGGTTCTCTCGTTGCGGTGGGCATACGTCGTTTAAACGACGCCGTGGCCCACGATTCCTCGACCGCAAAACGCCATTGTTCGGCTGCGAATCGCGATACAGCCGCTGGCACATCCTCCCCGATGTGTGCGCGCACAGTTGAACGGGCACGGAAGACCGGGGCCAGTCGAGACACGGCGAAAATCGGAAAAAACGCAACGGAAAAAAACGAGAATTCAAAAAAATTTCATGCGAAAAATGCTTCGACCTTTCAGCTTCGGAACCGGGAGCGAAAATTGATTTTACCGTCATTCGCGGACTCGCAAATCGGTTTCTCGTTGCTTCGATTCGTTCACACCGCAATGGCCATATTTTGACGCTGAGTCTTTCTAGGGTTGTGGATGAACAAAAGGGAAATATAATTTGTAAGCCAATCTCGACACAAACTCGTACAAAATCGTGTTTCGAATATGAATTACGTTTTTATTGTTATTTATTATTATTTATTATAATTATAATCATCATTTATTATTAAAAAATATATGTATGAAAATTGTTTATACCAATACTAGGCAGCTCTTACGATTTCAACGATTTCCCTGTTAATTTCCTAATTTTTATAAAGCGAAGCATGTTGCAAGTGACCCCGGTCTCCGTTGCACACCGCGTTTGTCTCTCGTCGATTCGCCATTTTACCTTCGCGGCGGTGTAGCTCGAAAAATGTCTGCTGCTCGGCGTATCCGGTGCGAGGGCGAATGTTCTCATCCGCTCGGAACGGCAGCTACGCCGGGCGTTAGGCGAATCCCCGCGCGCAAAAACGAAAATATGTGCGCGCGCCCCGACGTTCCGATAATCCCCTCGCGAACATGCCTCGAAAGAGCCGCGTCTCGACGAGCCACGAAAAGTCTGGAGTGTAATAATGCTGAAAAAAAAGAAAAAAAAAGAACTCCCGAGACCGTCGGTAACATAAAAGAGGATGAGCGTTATCGCGAGGGAGAAAGGAAGTGGAGGAGATTCGCGGTTCGCCGCGACGTAGTGCGCATATAAAAATGTGCACCCTTCGAAAGGCAGTCTTCGATATTAAAAAAAAATCCATAGGCCGCGAACCCTCCGTGTCTTTTTCTACCTACGTATTACATAGACCGAGTGGTTCGTGCGCGTGTATAAAAGAGAGCGCAGAAACGCCATCGCCATCCCCTGTACGTTCGAAGGGACGCGATAACTTCGACGTGTCCCTTCGCGCCGCGCGGCAGAGGCTCTCCGGTTCGCGAGAAAGATGAAGAGAATCGAAGTACGGAAGAAGAAGGGCTCGAAGAGAAAAAATGAAAAATTGCGGGACGGGGATGCGAGCCCGAGGAAAAGTTCCGAATAGCGACGTTCCTCTTTCGCGCGCGAGCCTCGCGCATTTGTCTCGCGCAGCGCGGGGGTGCAGAACGAGGGCGAGAGACTCGCAGCGACAAAAGAGAGCGCGAGGAGCGCCGGAGGGGATGTGCCGAGAGTCTTCTTCGATCGTCGAGTCCCCGAGGCGAGAGGAAGAGTTTCGCGTGGGCGCGACCTCCGCGCGAGTGCGGAGGAAACGCGCGCCCCAGCCCGACGGAGAAGCGACTATCGAGAGCCACCCCCGCGCCGAGTTGCGACGGGGCTGTCGCTGTCTGCCGTTGTCTCTCTATATATCTGACGGGATCGCGCGGGGGCTGGGTCGCGGGGGGAGGAGAGAACCCCATTACCCGGGAGATTATGGTAAAGTGACTAGCTGACACTGAGACGAGAGAAGCGGAGGGAGGGTCCGGACAATTAGGAGTGGCGAGAAGTGGGAGGGTTCACACCCCGAGAGGGCGGTTTCGCCCGGCTCGCCGCGAACTCCGCAACTACGGGGAAAAACCCCCCCGCAGAGAGATGCCCTCGGGTGCCGAGGTCTTGTACCAAGTTTTCGGGATCTCGATGTGTATTCCGCATCTTCGCCCACATTAAACCATCCACCCTTCACACTCCGCGCGAACGTTCCATTGACTCGAGGCCGATTTCCAAGTCTGCACTATTCACTGGAAACATAAATTCTGACTACGTAGAATTTTTTTCAAATTCTTCGGCAAATTTCGTTTCATTTTTCTTTCATTGATGCGGTTGGATGGCATTTCTTTTTAATGCAAATCAATCGACTCGTTGAGCTGGGAAATATAAATTTCTTTCGCGAGAAACAAAATCAATTTGCGCTTTCCACAGATTCTTTATCGATTCAACCGCGCTGTGTTTCCTGATTTTCCATTCATAGTCTTCGCTGCACAACGATTTCCAACGATCGGCGGGCTTGGCAGCAAAGAGCAGAAATAAGAGCCCGCGCGTTCGCACATACGAGAATAATTCCGTATGCGTACCTGAAAGGCCGCGCGAAGGAACCGTCACTCAGTCAGTCGCCGCGCGCATAACCCGGGGGGTGAATCCATAATTAAGTAAACACAAAGCGAGTGGAAGAGACATCGGCTCAGCGCTGTCCGGATGACGACGATGATCCCGGAGCGCAAACTACACCAGGCAAACGCTTCGACTCCCTTCGTGCCCCCCGAACGAATTTTCAGCGGTGCGCCCCGTGCGCGCGGGTAGAAACCCCCTCCCAAAGTGGTTGCAACAACTATTTGGCTTGTTTGGCCAAACTGTCGGCGGGCCGGGGAGAGAGAATGGGGGAGGAGGAGGATGGAAAGCCCGTGCAAATAGAGATCGACTGGCTCGCTCATCCCGTCGCGAAGGGTCTCCGGCGGCGAATGGTAACGCGCCAGTCGCAACCCCTCGCGTGTGGGACACGCGGAGAGACACCCGGAGTAAGCGATACCGCAGAGAAGCGTATAATCATCCCTCCATTATTGTTACATCCGCGCTCCTCGATCCCCTTCGCCGCTCTCGTTTCGCAAATACGCTCCACGCACCGCGACGGGTTTACTTAAGCGTGTTTCACCGTGAGCAATCTGTGTCTATAATACTGTATTAGCTGCAGAAGGCGAGAGCGCTCGTAATTTCGCCCGACGATCGGTCCGGAGAGAAAGAGCGAGACTATCTCGAGAACGAAGCGTAAGCCGATTTCACGTTTTGCCACGGCCGAGAGATTTCTTTTTTACTCCCGCATCGCGCCTTGTCGATTCCAACTCACCGAGGGGTTGGCAAATATCTTTTTTCTTTCGAATCCGAGATGATTCATCTCCGCAACCCCGGCGTCCCACGCGCCGTTTTTACCGTCTAATTTTTTTACGGCGCTAATCCGATCCTGAGAGGGATGCGACTGCAGTTTTAGGAATACTCCCAACGCACCGCTTCGCTCGATCTCTCGCGGATGCGCGTTTGGCAGAAATTTGCAAAAATTCAGAGAGTTGCCAACACTTCTCGATGGTATAAAAATCATGCGTATCAAAGATACCGGAAGGATTATTTTTGCACAATAATTATTCCAAAATGTTATCGACTGTTCGATGAAATAAACAATTGTGCGCTTTACATATTTACCGTTTATTAGAATTTTTCATATAGTTAAGTAACCATTGATTTTTTAGTTTATTGCTAACCAAGTTCCATTTGGTAAAAATAAACCTCAAATATTAATTATGACAATCACAGTTTCAATAATAATAGTTATTATTATTATTATTATCATTATTATATAATAATATATGATTGTATAATTATATATACTATTATAATATAATATAAAATAAGAATAATAATAATGATAATTATTATTATTATTATTAACAAAAATCAAAGCTACTTCGACGAGGAGGGAAAGTGAGTCTGTGCTGACAACCATTCCTCACGGGGCAGAATTTTTGGTGAGCCCGAAATTCAGTTGGGTGTCCTTAGATCGAAAAGTTCGAGCGTGGCAAGTCGCTCTCGGTCGAAAAAAAAATCGTATTCACGCATCTGCTCACCGCGGGGCAATATGCAGCGCGACAAGATCATCTTCACGAAATTTCGTGGCGCGCAGGTGTATGCCGACGAGCCGTAATATCCCCTCGTGGCTTCGCGGCGTTTCTTCCCCGGCGTTATTATAATACGAGTGCGCGTTTTGGCCGCGGCTCCTTCGACTCTATCCGTTAGATCTGTTGAGACGGGGACGCGAGCGCTTGCGAGAAAAGTGCCTAACGTTTCGCTTTTGTGCGACGAGGCGAGCACAGTGGAAGGGAAGCGAGAGAGAGGCGAGAGTGAGAGTGGCAAGAATGCTTTCACACTCGGGGGAATAATGGATTCGTGAAGGGAACGAGGTCCTAGAATTTCTCCTCGCATCCTCTCTCGTCCTCCTTCGACCCAGCGGAATCGTTCCAGCTCGCGGAGAACCGACGCGCAATGTCCGCGTCTCGGCTATCACCGGCGATATCTCGTCTCGCCGAAACCATTCGCTTCACGGACACGCACTTCGATCATCGGTCGCCCGATTTTCGCCGGCCCGCCGCACAAATGCAGTCTTATCGAAAAAAAAAACGACTTCGACCGGGAAAAAAAAATCGGCAAATTGAAGTTGGAGATCGTTTCCTCATTTTTTTCACGCTCATCGCTGTTATTGACGATTAAAGCGGTACTGAGAAATGTGAGATTCGAAAAGAATTTCGAGTGTTTCCCAATGGGACAAAAATCTGAGAAAAAATCAAGCATACGATGGCTCCTCGAAAGATTCATCTTGCCCAATAACTTCGAAAAATTATTGGCAAACTGAAGAACAAAAAAAATTCGTTCGACAAATTACCCATCGATTGAACTGGATCGAAGACTCTCTCGATCGCCGATTCATTGCGGGGCCTCTCGAGTGGAAATCGGTACTTGTTAAGGGAGGAATTTTGTCTCGTTCGATCTGGCGTCCCGGCAGAGAAGGCGAACCGTCGGGCGTATTAGCTCTATAATATATGAATGACCGCGAGGGGAGCGTGAAGAATTCTTTATTTGAATGTGAATGAGAGTGCTGTGAGTGAAAAAAAAAAAAAAAAAAAAAAAAAAAACGACTAACAGGTTTGTCTCGCGACACCGAAATCGACGAGTGGAAGACGCGATGGACATTTGGCTACACGTATCTATAGTGCAGGGCTCTCTCTCTCTCTCCCTCATTCGTCGGCAGGGAGGATGACTCGCCGAAGTCGAGTTAGTCACGAAGACAAGGGTCTCCACCTGGGCCACCATCGCGGCGGACTCCCGAACGAGAGAGGACAGCTCGGAGCTTCGAGCCGCGGAGTCCCCGCGCGCCGCAGCGCTTGGAAGCTCCGACGGCCGGCCCGATCGATCGTAGAGCGCGATACATCCGCGTCCGTCGCTGCGATTGACACGTCGGCCTTCGTAACGACCGAACGCTCGGGCATTAACTGCGGGGTCACGCGGGGTTCATCCCATCGGCAACTCGGGGCCTCGTCTCGATTACGTCTGTATAAATCCATCGACACGCCCGATATATTATCATTACCACGAAATCGCCGATCACGAAACACGATTCTTGCTACCGAAATCCACGAGGATTCGGAACATTCCAAAGCATCAAAAAAATCATCTATTTTGTGCATAACATTTCATATGTCTTTAGTTGATTTTCAAACACAATTTTGTGCGAGTTTCTCAACGAAACACCTTCAAAAAGCGAATCTTGCTCGGTAAACAAAAAATAATTAATAAAAGTCGTTAGTGAATTGTTTTTTTTTTTTTTTTTATTTACTCTCATGCGGGATCGATATTTTTTCGAGACGTTAACGTATCGAATATCCGCGCCGTAATCGACGGAGGAATCGCGCCGAGGAACTCGTTTCTCTCGTGCCGATGTTCCTCTCGAGCGCTATAAACGTTTAATACCGGTAAGGACAAACGGCTTCATTAACGATAGAGGCGAGCGCTTCTTCGCCTCCGTGCGGATGACATTACGAAATAATGAATGCCCTTCGCTTTATTCGACCCTTCCACGTGCCCGCTCGCACCGTGGCCCTTCGCGGCGAGACCCTTTCTCGCGTCGCGCTTCTATTCAATGCGATCGTTCGACGATCGGCCTCGCAATTATAATCGAGCGGCTCGAGCGAGCTCCGCGACAACGCCTACCCAAGAGCTATTGATTAACGGGAGATTAATACTCGAACTCTGCTCTCTCAACCCCTCGAAACGCGCTCGCGCGCGAATGGCAGAGGACGTAAAGTCACGAGCGATACGCGCGACTCTCGAGCGCATTTGATACGTGAATAAATTCTGCGGGGCTCGTAAAATCGACGATTCGTTTTCGTCGCCTCTCGGTTACGCGGCGCGACCGCCGGTGGAAAATCTTTCTCTCGGCTCGAGACTCGTTGCGGTTATTTAAAAACAAATTCATTGCCCTCGGCAGGGCGAGAGACGGATTATCGTGGAATTGGCCGGAATTGCCGATCTCGGCGAAACGGGGCGGAGCTCGAAATTGCGGAATCGAATAACGGCACGATTATTTCAGCGATGTCGCGTCGTGGAAAGTCTCGAGTCGCTCGCTGTTAGAAATCTCCGAGACACGGACTCTTCGCTGCCTTCGTCTCGATCGCCGGAAGAGAAGAATCGGCGAGAAACCGAACGCTCGCTCCATCTGTCGTTTCGCTCGCGCATCGACCGAGCCGCTTCTCGACTGCTGACGATTCAGCTTCCCGTTCAGTAGGTCGGAGCGCGTGTGTTTAATATCGTATAAATTCGTGAAAAATGAGAGCCAATTGCGAATACTCGACCATCTGAAAATCAAGAAAATTTGTCCAATGGATGAAAAAAAAATTATAGATTTTTTAATATATCAATAAATTCGTCGCGTTAATTAATCCAACACTCCATCGGACGAGTACTCGAAATCAGAAGTTGCTGATTCGATCTCGTAGACAAAAAAAAGTCCAAAAAACCACGGAATCTAATTAAATATTTTCACAGATACCGCTTTCATTCTAATTGATTCGCGCGATCCGCAAGCCCCAAAAAAAAGAATTTCATGCTCGTAAAACTGCGAGTCGTAAAAACTTTCCATGGATTTCGATATTTGTTTTTTTTTTTTTTTTTTTTCCACAATTGCTTCGAGATGCGATCTTTCGTTTCCGCGTAAACGCGTATGCCCATTCGCTCTTTTTATTTTTTCGTCTTCTCTCCCTCTCTCTCTCTCGCGACGTATCGAGCGCGCGATCTCCGCCGGAGTGAATGGTAATTTTTGATAAATACGAAGGATTCGTGTCCAACAAAAGAATGTTGGTTTAGCGTATAGTGGGCGTGTTTGTTATTTTGATGAGGTATAATGGGATGGATCTTGGGTGTTGATGCATGGCGCGTAGCGGGGTGTCTCGGGGAGCTCGGAGAGAAACCCCTGCGCGCTTCACCACGAGCTGCCCCTTCGCCCCGCGCTCGGGCCCATCTATCGACGTGCTTCCTCAGACCCCCGTAGACAGAGGCCCGCTAGACGTCCATCACACGTCACGCTTATGTATTTAGACATATCTCACCGCGAGCCTCGCGCAACCTCGTCTTCCTCCGTTTATAAACTCCTCGTCGTCGTCTCTCTCGCCTTCTCTCTCTCTCGCTCTCTCTCGCCATTCGCTGGTATTCCTTCGTTCTCTTTCGGGGCTTATCATTCACCGTGTCCCGGGCATATTTCAACATTAATTTCCCGAATGATGATACATAGACCCGTGTCAATGGCCGGGTATCAGCGTGCGGTCCCATCATCATTCGTTCCTCGGATCTGCATGCATATCCACATCGCTCCAGACCGGGGTCTCGCTGGCTCGCTTTATCTTCGTTATTTTTGTTTATTTAACTTTTTTTTTTCTCTGTTCTCCTTTTCACTATTTCAAATAATCGACCTCATGCCTCAGCGCCCGTGGCTCGATTACGGCTCGTTAATATCACGCGGTGCCCCGCCGGTAGTCGCATACGATTATGCGCATATACGCGTAACGCATTGATACCTTTTCTTGTGTTTTTTTTTTTTTTTTTTCGGTTCTCTAGTAAAATATTAATACTCTGTCAGCCGGAAGCATCCCTTCGCATATAAGAATTTCTCGAATACATTTATTTATTAGCAGAGCCGCGGTCTCGCGGCAGTCCGACAAAACCAACCTTGGCAAATTCAATATTGTTAAAATTCAAAATTGTTATTTATACAATATAGACATTCTTTTTATTTTCATTTCGTCCAATGAGAAGACTATCTCGGCAGCTTGATTTGCTTATCACATTTTTTTTTTCAGTTAAAAAATATATATGTAGATAATATAGTTATGTCGATGTATGCACAATAAATATCTGATTGTCGAATTCGATAAGAGTAAGGAGGATAGAAAAAGTGTAAAGATAATGGCACGTAAGTACTGTGTACTGTGTTCGCTCTCCTAAGCGATGTCGTTCTCGCCGCTCGGCTGCGCGTCGGACTTGACCATGAAGTTCACGAATCCGTCGACGTCCTCGAGATCCTTGGAGTAAAATTTCACGGCTATCGTCGCGCGGCCGGCGAGCTTCGGGGTTATCGCGAAGCTGCAGAACGCCTCCTCGCCCGGCTCGACGCTCTCCGACAATTTGATCTTCAATTGCTCCTCGAGGCCCGGCCCTTCGATCAAGAATCGTCCCTTCCTCAACGCTATCGGCAGCGGATTCGTGAATCGCGCCGACGCCTCGAATTTCTTGCCCACGACGGCGTCGCCCTCTCGCTGCGCAAGAGAAAAGTCGGAAAAAAAATCGAAAAATTATTTCGAAAAATAAAATTAATTAAAAAAAATTAATTACATTTTTGCAAGTGTGATTGATGTGGAAAAAATTAAATCGCCTAAATCGGTTCGAACTCGATGCGAAAAATCAAGGCTAAGCCTAAGTTCTAACTCGAGTTCCAGCTTGACCTTGAACTTGGGACTAAAATTCGCCCCACAAGTAGCTTTCTCATGGATGAGCCTTGCGCACGGCCCCACAAAAGTGAGCGAGGAGAGCGGCGATTAGAATTCGCGCGATTCTCTCACCTTGATCTTAATGTCGGGCTTTCTGACGCGAAAATCGTCCTGCGCGAAGTACTCGAAGTTGGTGTCCTTCACGGTGGCCAAGCACGCGATATTGAAGGCGCACTGATTCAGCAGCCTCGGTCCGTACTCCTCCCATGTGAGATCGAGGCGCACCTCCTCGACGTCACCGGGTCTTACCAATCGATCGTTCTCCGATCGTTTAACCGGCTCGCCGACTCTGCCCGTGTAGAGAACAACCTCGACTCGCAGAATCACCGACACCCGATACTCCGTTTCGCTGCTGCGATTTTTCATCAGCAACACGACACTGAAACGGATACGCGAAGATTTATTCGTCGACGTCGGGGCCTCGCCGGTGGGACAAAAGCGCGCGGTCGACAATCGGATGCAAATCGTTCGTCGTACCTGAACGGTTCGCCTATCACGATATCGTCGAGCAGCTCGAAGTTGAACATTACGTCGTTGAATTCCTCGTTTAGATAGTAGCGACTGAACAGCGACTCGCTCTGGCGCAGCGCCTTCAGCATCGCCGCCCGCTCTTCGTCCGACTCTGGAAATCGTCATGCGTCAGGCGCTCGAGCGGGGAATTTTTTTCTTCTCACGAATCGTTTGCAATAGATCGAACAAATTGATGAAAAAAAATCGATAAGCTTGCTCACTCTCTGGGTATTTGTACATGTGCGTTATGTCCTCTCGTTTCCATTCGCCGACGGCTTTCGTGCTGATCAGTTGTCCGATACTGAGAACGAAGGATGATCATTGAATTAGCGGAATGAACTTTCCAAGAGGGATCGATGATAAATTTGTGCGTTGAAAAAAAAAGTATTTTCTCAGAAATCGTCTAATCGGCGGCGAAGTATTTTTAATTAATTGTTTCTCGAAGAATTTCGCAACAAATGAAATAGCGAAAGAATTTTTTTTTTCGCGATTGGTCGATGCGAGACGAGAGTACTCACCCGTACATATCCTTTCTAATCAACTTTAATGGTTGAGTCGGGCCATTGTAACGCCAGAAAACCTTGTCGGCGTTGACTTCGGCGAACAAAAAGCCGTTGTCATAGGGACGAAGGACCTCGCCGTTTTTGACCGCAGCAACGGAAGCTGGACCGCATCGATACGCATCCTCGCTGAGCTCCTGAGGCGTTGCGTCTATCGCTTGCCATCCCCCGCACTCCGGCGACAAATCCGGCCTCTTCATCCACACCTCGTTCCACACATGGAAATTCCTGCAAATAATAAATAATAAATAATAAATAATAAATAATAAATAATAAATAATAAATAATAAATAATAAATAATAAATAATAAATAATAAATAATAAATAATAAATAATAAATAATATATAATATATAATAAATAATAAATAATATCGACTTTACCAAATGGAATCGCTGTTGAGTTCCTCCATGATTTTCCCCTCGGCGTCGACGAAGTAGTCGACGGTGAGACTGCTCTGAGTGTCGTGAGCGCTCGAGTAGTTCGTGACGACGCGACAGGGAATGCCCAGAGTCCGACAGACGGTCGCGAGCACGCCGGAAAACACCCAGCACTGTCCGTACTTGACGGGCTTCTTCGTCTTGTAAAATTGCTGAAGTATCTTCTGCGAACCGATCCATTTGGTCGGGGCTGTGCCGCCTCCGAAGTCGTTCGACCAATTCCCCATCACCGCGCCGTTGTCGTCCGGCGAATTCACCTGAAATCACGATTATACGGATTTTTTTTTCATCATTGAAGGCGGATGAAGATTCGACGAAAAAAGTCAGATTTGCACTCACAGCGGCCGAGAGAACTCGGCAAATGACGACCGGATCGTTTCTCGCAGTCGCTCGCGTCTTCCCGACGTCGTTCATCATGTAAAGCGCGCAGTCGAGAATGTCCCGCTCGAATTGCGAGTATTTCCACACGGTCGGCCTCAGTCTGTTGTAACTTCCGCGCCATATGAGACCGGCGTCGGCCATGACGTACTCTTCGCGGCCCTCTTCGCCGTCCAGATAGACCATGTCCTCTGCGATTCACAAATTCGCCACTTAACGATCTCTCGACTATCGCATTTTCCCTTCAAGGTCACATTTCCTCGGATACGCCAATCGCGCGCCGATTTCTCACTTTTGCTTCCGTGTAAAAAATGCAACAGACTCGTTTTCGGAATGCTCCAAAATGTTTTTTGCAATGTTATTGTGGTAAATTAATCGCGTTGAATCGATTCGATTTCGCAACAATTCAATATTACAATTTTCCTCACGACGGGAATTCACTAATGGGAAAAACTTGGGCACTATTTCGGCAAATGCCGGCGATACACGAGCGTCTGTACGCGCTAAAAATAATTCCATTCGGGGCGTAAAACTAACTACATTTGTTCTTGCTCCGCATTCGACTGGCTATTTCGAACTCGAATGAACGATTCGCAGACAAGTTTCAATTTCTCCCTTGCCCAATTTTTTTATTTCGAGCTAAATAAGCTTATTTTAAGCTAAAGTTTATTCGCGTTGAAATAGCAAAAGATAGTCATGAATAAATTTATATAATTTTTTTTGCGTTAATGAGATTAGAGTATTTTTTCGTTCGCACGAACCTTTGCACCAGGGATTGAAGATTATGTAGAAAGGTTCCTGAACAGCGAAGCTCACCGCGCCGTCGGAGGTTTTTCTTTTGCTATCGATATCGATCTTCCATTTGCCGATCAGAGTGTCGGCCGGTGGGATTATCTGCGAAATTGAATAAAATCCGGTTGATGAGTCTTCAGCGAGGCTTCATCATCACTTTCCCAGCTCGATTTTATTTAGATTTCCGTCTCTTTGACGACTGTTCGAAATTCTCATCGAATCGCGCGTCTGACCTGCGCGGCCTTTTCTACTTCGACGACTCACCTTTATCCTGACCGAATTAACGTCCATCGATTCGATAGTGGCTTGCCAAGAACCTTCGGAAACGTCGCCAGGATTGAGCAACGGTATGACGACGAACGTTCCGTGTCCGTACTGCGGTTTTTTGATGCCATCGAGGGTGAAGACAACCGAGAGCCCGTCGAAGGCCGGGTCGTAGTCGCGGGACAGCGAGAGGTTCAGATAAAATTCTTGACCCCGACGAACTACGAGCCTCGAATTGCCCTCGGTTCGATTCATTATTTCGTATCTCGACGTTCGATGAGCAATTCCATTTTCCTTGATGCACGGATCGACGCTCGTTATCGTCAACACCGGAATCCCATAGTCTTCCCCTGGAGACAAAAAAAAATAGACGCTCTTTACTCTCCCTTCAAACAAATCCAGAAAAAAAATCGTAGTTTCTTTTTTAAAAAAAAAAAAATGCTCCTTATCGCTGCAAATAAATCGGGAAAGACACACTTGGCGAATGAATGGAGAAACGAAAGAAATGCTCGCACTCACAGTGAAATCTGAATGGAAAGGTGCGGAACCTTCGGTCGTTGAAGGGACGATAGCGATCGTAGAATCTGTAAAACATTCTCGCCAATTGCTGAACACGTCGGCTTGACAATTGCGACGCGAATCGGTTGACTATCAGTGGAGTCGCGAATATATCGAGAATTTCGCGAGCCGCGTCGTCGCGAGCCAGTCTGATCGGACAGCGCCGTGTCCACTGACGAGGCGCGAGCTCGCCGATGCGGAATGTATTAGAATGAAAGAGAAGCGTCCGGTCGAATGGGTGGGTTTGCACCTGCGGAAAATCCGTCGATGTCGCTAATCGAGGGAGCGAGAGCGAGCCGCGCGAGCCATTCTCTAGTCGCGCGAGCAATCATCCAAGGTTTCCATTCCACGTGCTGTTCTCCTCGTACCCGACCATAATTGGCACCCACCTTCGAATCCCTCACTCTCTCCCCTCTCGTCGGGACGAAGAAAAAGATGAAGAAGAAAAAAAAGGATTTACGAGACGTCGCGAAGAAGTGGCAAAACTCATCGGTCACCGGTGGCTCGTTCACCCACTTGGTGGCTCATAAATAAATTCATCATTAGGACGACGCCAACAATTAAGGCTTTCCGCCGTGGAAACGGGAGAGGAAAGAGGCGAACGAGGCGCGCCGAAGAGCCGCGTCATTTAGCCGCAATGTCCAGTCAACCTCGCCGATATGGAGAGATCGAACGATCGCCCTCGACGACGATGCGTTTTCTGCGATCCTGTAAACGTCGCGATAAACAATGTTCGAGAATCCTCGCGCCGCGACCCCCAGGATAACGAACTCTCGCACTTTCGCACGCTCTCGAAGCTCCATCTGCTTTCCCATTCTGGGATTATCGATTCTGGGTCAATGGGAAGAAATGCAGGATCACAAGAACCGCCGTCGCGAGAATCCGAGCGACGTGTCCGACCGCTGACGATGTTACTACTTGGATTTTGAATCTTTCGCACGGTCTCGAAACTCTTGCACTCCGTTTCAAGGTCGCCGATTCTAGGTCGAGCAGAACATTGGGGAATCGCGCGGAGAGTCCTCGCGAGATTTCTCGATGTCCGAGCATTGCCGATCCTTTACTTGACCGCGAGACACCACACGTGGCACTCGTCTTCGTCGTTGAGGAATTTTCCCAAATATCGACAACGAGCCGCACTCGCGGCAATTGGACCTTCCAACATTTTTGAACAGTCTATCGGATTGATTTCTAACGTTCGAAGCTTCGACGGAACGTTCGCTGAGCAAACATAGCGATGCTTTACATCTGTTTCCGTGGAGAACCGCGAGAAAAATAGCTCCCGAACGAATGGTATCTGATTGCGAGACACGGCTGTTCAACGATGTGTAAACGATACTCCGATGCCGAGACGAATTAATAGATATACGCGTATAAGCATGGAGAGAGCTCGAGAACCGATGTATAATCGCATTGACTTCACGGGCGGTGATATCCACATTTCCACGTTTCCATATCGCCCGTCGTGAATTTAATAAAACGGATATCATCCGACGAGACGCGCGAGTAGGGGAGAGCGGGGCAAAACGGCATACCGGGGCAGAATCGTATCGGAGCGCAATAAGATAGGGGCAAGATGGGACAGCGAAAAAATCGACTTCGATGGGACTTTCCCTTGTCCCATTTTGCCCTAATTCTATCGCACAGCGGACTCTACTCTACCGTGCCATTTTGCCCCGGTATGCCGTTTTGCCCCGCTCTCCACTACCACGCGCGCGAGGCTCGCTTGTCCCATTTTGCCCTAATTCTATCGTACAGTGGACTCCATTTTGCCATGCCATTTTGCCCCGGTATGCCGTTTTGCCCCGCTCTCCGCTACCGCGCGCGCGAGACTCGACACTGAGAATTGCTTTATAGAAACGTTAGCAGAAACTTTGTAGTAACGTTAAATCGGTTTTTCCGATGCTGCCGCGCGCAATCCGATTCCTCGCGTGCGGAAATATAATCTTCAATAATTCTTTCGCGGTTGGCGCTTCGCGTTATAATTGATAATTCCTCGAGCGCGAATTACCGTCGCGTGTACCAGCGACCGGTTGGTTTGGATGAGAGATGGAGACTCATTATCGTTATACATAGTGAATAGACGAAACGATTATGCGGGATAGTCTCGCGACGCTGAACCGCAGAAGCGTTTGCACTTTACGCCAGCTTTCTCGATCTCCAATGTGGCTCTATTATTAATGAACTACCGTCTGAGGAAACCGAGTTAACGGCGAACCATCGGCGAATTGATAGATCGACCCGCGTTAATTGCAACGATGATTATCGAGTTATTTATTCATTTATTTACGAGCCCTTTTACGAATTTTACAGTTCAGAGAGAAAATAAATATATATGTATGTATATAATTTCATAAAATATAAAGTATAAAGTTTGTGTAAACCGCAGTGACGTTGTATAGATTATAAAAAATTGTAATTTAATTTTTTTATAATTATTGTTTTTTTTTACTTAAGTAGATAAAATAGGTTTTTTGATGATTTTTTTTATATGATCGAAATATTTCATTCGAAACGCAAAACTCGTTCTCAAAATCGATCATTGATCGATTTGAACGATGAATAATCTTCGGTCTTCGATAATCTTCGTCTTTCGAGTCGCGCACGTGTTCGAAAATTTATTCGATCGCGACAGAATCGAAAACATGAAATTTTCATCCGCGGTTTATAAACCCGAGCTCCCGATGAAACATTCATTCTCGTCGAATTATCCGTATCTGCAGACGCGTGACTCAACGTAGTTTCCGACGGAGATTAATTGAATTTCGTTTTATCGCGTGCATTCATTTCGTATGGAAATAATGACGAAATGTTGTCAACGAATTAGTTCGAAAATAGAATCGTTCGACGACCCATCCGGCGGCGCGACTTTTTTCGCTGAAATTAATTAATAATTAATTCATTTCTTCCGAATGCGGCGAATTTGTTCGAATTTTCGATTTTTTTTTAATTCCACGAATGGATCGTCAAGAAATTCGAATACAAATCGGGATCAGAGACGCGGCGAAGAAAAAAGGAATTTTCGAAAGCCAGAAAAGTTTCTTCAAAAAATTTATTTCGATTTTCAAAACATTTTTTTTTTAATCTGGAAATATTGTCTCATCGATTGCGTTGCACAATTTTTGTGCGGCAATTCGTCTCGAGCGCGGGATCGCGAGTTGTTCGCCTTTTGCGATACGAAAACAACGCTGCGTCGTGATGCGCGTCATTATAAATAAACCGTGCTCG
Source organism: Ischnus inquisitorius (assembly GCA_963924025.1). NCBI lineage: Eukaryota > Metazoa > Arthropoda > Insecta > Hymenoptera > Ichneumonidae > Ischnus > Ischnus inquisitorius. The sequence continues at coordinate 4,384,791 of OZ001249.1, forward strand.
ACTAAGCCCACCCACTCGCGCGGCGCGTCGAACGCATATGCGAATAAATTAGCGTTCGACGCGAGCGGATTTGGCAATGGACTTCAATGCCTCCTTCGCGGAATAATGATTTCATTTGTTGCACAAACAAACAATCGAAAAGGCTGCAGCTCTGATCGCGCGGATAAAATTACACGAGTCTCGAGAAGAAATGACATACACAACGACGCGTCAACTATCTGTAATTGTCTCAATCGATCAACTCGCCCGAGCGCCGATTCTGCGACTCACGTTGCGTGACCTTCGGAGTTCGATCTCGCTTCGGAACTATCGAGCCTCGCGAGCATTCGATCTGAGCACACGGTTATAGGAACAAAAAAAAAACAAAAAAAATGAAAAACCTCGCAGCTCGCAGCTACCGGATCGCGAAAGAGTAAGTGTTTTGAATTCTTCGATCATCGTCGACGAATAGTGCGTCGGAGAGTGGAAAGTGCATGCAAATTCTGCCGCGTTGCGTAATGATTGTTTTTCCGCTCGTGCGAAACACGTGGGACAACTTCCCTTTGCGCAAATCCTCGAACGTTTCCGACACTCCTTAGTTATCCGGAACATCGCCCAACGCTTTCTCGTCATTATTATTATTATCATCATATAAAAAATAAATTATTATTATTATTATTATTTATATATTTATAAATTAAAAAAATAAATAAATAATAATGATTATTATTATTATTAAAATATATAAATAAATTATTATTATTTTTTGTTGTTTTATTGTTGGAACGCCGTTGGCTATCGCGTCGTGAATTTGACTCTCGCGCCGGATGCTGTGAACGGAGGGGACCGATGAGCGTCGCGATACACCGTGATATCATCCTCACGTAATTGCGTAATGACACTTTCATTCATAGCTTATCCAGTCTCTCCGAGGCTGTCGCGAGCGTCTCGCAATCGTCTCCTCCGGCGCACAGAGGTGGATTCAGCTGTGAGAGGATTAAACGCGGACGCATGTTGCTGCCGCTCGACCGAACTCGGATACTTACCATATGTTCGGGAAAAGAGGCCTCGCGGCTTATTTTCGCAGCGAGAGGCGAGCAACAGCGCCGAACACGTACGCAGGAATAACAAACGCGCACGCCGTCTAGCACAACGGCCTCTCTGTTACGGATTCCTTCGTGGCCGATTCATTGTGCATAATCCGAACGAAATAACTGAGATAACAAGGAAAGCGAGATTTCGAGGGAATTTCGAACGAGGCCCGATTGTAAATTGTTCGAAGAAACATTCAATCGCGGGCGATCCATCGATCGATCCATCGGGTGAGCGAATATCGATCAATGATTTTGTCAAAATCGAAACGTTCGAAAAATCGATAATAGATCGGAAAGAATTTGTTTTCGGAAAATTTTGTGAATGAACTCATAGGTAATAGGGGAAGTTATGTTAAGGAATGATTCTGTGATGAGCGTATCTTCCTATAAACAGAGATGAGTGTACTGCGATAAAAGAATGCGAGGAAACAATAAACCAATGTAGTTGCATAATCTTGTTATTCTTTTTTTTTTACTTTTTAGCGTTATAATAATAATAATTAACATTATTATTAAATTTATAATTGTAAATAATATTATATTGTTCTTTTTTTGTTTATTATTTTTTATTTATTTTTTTAGTCAATTTTTAATAATTAAAGATCAGTTTAAAAAAATCATTTTTCTTTTCTCTCCGATTTATCTCCGATTTTTGTCTCATCGCGAACTCCTCGAGATTCTCTTCCGTTCGTATTTTCGACGAAGAAAAACGTTTTTTGTATTCTCGGTTCTGCGAGGCATTTTTTTCGTTTTAACCGAGAACGAGAAAAGTGAGAGCGTTCGTCTCCGATCGACCGGGAATGCGAGGTGAATCGGAATCGGCGCGCGTGCGATACTTCCAGTGCCGATACTCGTAGCAAACGCTGTTGTGCAATTTCTCTCCAACGCGCTTCGTTCTATTCTCGGCAAGCTGGTCAAGGCGAACGCATTAACGGGCATTTTCAGTTGCGGCCAGGGCGTTTCCTTTTGCCGTCGATTTTTCGGATCGGCCTTCTCGCCGAATGTGTGAACTTCGTCGAGAAGTGCTCACAACACGGAGGACGAGATTCCGAGTCGACGGACCGCTCGCGAGACCTTCGAGACTATGATGTCACGCGACGCTCGGCGTTACGCTTCGAGGAAGTAAATAATCCCGCCGTCCCTGGACGTCGGATATTAGTTATTCGTGGAATATGGGCTAGCATTGTCAGCTATTGATCTTGCGCAACTTTTCGCTTCCTCGAGAAGCTTTTTCGGTGAACATTTTTTGCTTTCCAAATTTTCGTGGATACGCTTTGGGAATGTTCCGAAACGGTGAAAAATCACGTTTTGAAACGTGGCTCTCCAACTCGTACATTTTTTGAGATATCGAGCCAAAAATTGCTACGCTGCATTAACAATTTAATGATCGGCGTTGAATTTGAGCGAAATCTACGCATTCAGTTTTCCCGCAATTTTTGAGTTTCTGAATTTTTTTTTCTTAACTAATAAACTATTACCAGTGGTAATAAATAAATTTGATAATTATAATGTATTTCATACAAAAAAATAATAAATTATTTTATTAACTAATTTAAAAAAAAATAATAATAATAAATTTAATAATTATAATATATTTCATAAATGGAAAAACAATGGATAATAAACAAATGAATATTTGCATTAAAAGCTACCAATTAAAGTAACCAATCGCGAAGGAACTTGTGATAAAAGAAAGAGAGAAAGCAATTGGCACGCTTTTTCATTCAATCTTTTTTCCGCGCGAGAGCTTTGTCCTCCGAAAGTCCGATTAGTCAGCGCGGAAGTTCGGTACGCAATCTCGTTTGACAATTGGGCCATCACCGTCATTCGATGCGCGGGAAAAAAAATTCGTCAACGTCTTGAGACAGTTATCGCGCGAACGGTCTGACTTAGCGTGAGCTTCGGAGAAACGAGAGGGAAATGCAAAAACTTCGAGGTGATCTAAAAATCTTCAAAAAATCGCGCATATCGGAGACGATGAAATAATCAATTTAGCATAATACTAATAATTTCAAAACGTCATCAACTAATCGTTGCAAAATTGAATTGTTCAAATTACGCGAACGATTGTTTCGAGATTTCGCGAAAGTAAACTTAACTTAAACATCCTTTTTTTGTGGATAAGAAAATCGAGGATTTTCCCTAAATGTTAAATTTCTTATCAAGCGCTACGAAAGAGTCGAATCAGCGTCGTGGTCGCGATAACTTTTCACGAACACGGATAGATAGAGAGTTGAGATATCCTTTGCTTTAAACGCATTGCCCGTGATTAACCCCGTTTAATGTGTAAGGTCAAGCGCTCGGCTCGTGCGGCGAATTCCAATTTGCACGTTGGAAAATTAATTCCGATCTCGCGCGTGCTCCATTCTCCTCTCCTCGTTCGCCCCCGTCGCGAATTTCGCCGGCCCTCGAACCCCCAGACAAGATGCGGCAGCGGCGAAAATCTTGTTCGCGAAATTATCCCCCCCCCCCCCCCCCCCCCGATGATGAACCGCATATTCTGCACTATTTTACGACGCGCTCGCAGGTGGAAACCATCGGAGAACCGAAAAGCGCGAATCTCACTCGCTCGTTATTTTCCACCGACGATTAGCGAGCTTCGAAATTATGAGCAAACATTTTTCACTACGAAGGGACCGGAGAAGTTTGTTTATAACTGTATAAATAATATTTATTTAGATAGAACAAAAATTTACCGGCTCGGAAGAATTTTCTGTTTTTCCAAGAAAGTTCTTCGTCTCCAATATATTTTTCTTAAATCAAGCAGATTTCTGGCTGTGAAACAGTTGATTGCGATGAACACGAGTTAACGTCACTAAGTCGGAAATTACATTTAAAACACTGATTTAATAATAATAATAATAATAATAATAATTTATTTGGAATTTTTTAAAATATTTTATATTTTTTTTATTTTATTGATAACAATTTTTTTATAGATGGTTGTATCGATTTTTTAAGTTTTTTTGTTATCGGAATGATTGGAAATTCATGAACGCTCCGTGCTTTAATCTGATATCGTCCCGCCTCGTAACTCTGAGAACGTAGCGCTCCGTCTTTATATCAATCCAACATAATCTCATTCAATCGCTTCACCGACGATAAATCGAGTAAATACTCCGTTCAAGAATGTACAATCGTAGAATTATATTAATGGAGAAAAAAAAAAGAAAATCCTACCGGCGATGGAAGTCCTGGGCGGTCGCGGCAAGCACTCGGGTCTCGTGCACACGGGTTTCAAATCGGTGCCTTCCTCCTGCGGCCGAAAAACTGCCCGGAATCTCGAACAGCACGAGCAACTATTACCCATTTTCAGAAATGTTATTCAATATTATCTGCTTCTTTCAATGTTATGATTTCTTCCGAGATTCGTCGGTTTTTGGGCACTCGTTTAACACGCGCTTTATCTCAAGCTCACGAAGACTCGTCCGATTTTCGAAAAGCTCGCCTCTGACTCGCAGTGCAACTCATTTCACTCAACGTTAGTTAACATCTCGAGGGGTCGGGCGAATGGACCGTCTCCCTGCTCATCGAGCTTGACACTTGCCACTCATATTTTATGGTAATAAATTATTTTTTTTTTCTTTTTTTTTTTCAATATCTGTACTTAATGTCTTCGATAGTAACCGTAAGTTCGCAATACTCGCTGATTACAGTCGGCTCGCCGGTAGGAGAGCGACTGTCATCGAGAAATAAAAATGCCCCCGTCTCGCGGCGTCGAAGCTCCGTCAGCGACGGGATCTCCCTACTTCTCGTTACTTTCGGCGCCCACCGGCGAAGAGAAAGACTCGCGTAAGAGGCGAGATGTTCACCTCCCTACCTACGGGGCGACGAGTGTCGCCGACACTCGAAGATAGCGTGAGTAATGCGCGCCGTCGACGCCAACGATATTCCCGCCGTGCCGATCGTTGCAGCCACGCGCAAGATTCGTTGAACTATCGGGCGCCCGCGACGCGCGCGATATTTTTACATCGGGAATCAGAACTCGTCGGTCATCGTCGACTTTTGCGCTAATCGCTCCTCGTTCCCGCGACGAGTGTCACGCGTCGTTTCTATCGAATGAATAATGCCATTCCGAGCCGCAATGATTCAATCGCGATTTTCGGTATTTCTTCGGACTTCCATTGCACCCGAACTTACGAAAATCAAATTTTTTTGAAGTTTTGGGTCGATTTTTTTTTATTTCACATTTTTGAAGTTTTAGTTTTGATTGGCTGATTTTTTTTATTCTGTCTCCCTGAATTTTGGACGATGCTTATTCAATTTGCGAGATAACTCGCTTTATCGAGCGACGATCGAGATCCATTGAGGGACGTCGTTGAAAACCGGCGAAAGGTCGCGATCGCGACGATCCGGTTCGTCGAGTGAATTCACGGGACGCCGAAGCGACTTCGGAGAACCTCGGTCGTGACCCTCGAGAATTGTAGGAGACGAATCGTCGCGTCAGTGACGCGTAATTCGTTTGACCTATTTCGCGCGCTCTCTCTCTTTCTCTCGAGGGTCCGATCGTGAATCAGAAACATCCAGCGGAAGTCGAGCTGCTCTCGGGGCTCTCACGGTTTTTATGACCAGCATGAGCGAGACAGATTGCAATTTTACAATCTTAAAGCCATTCATCAATCCGGTGGTTCGAAAACCGAGTGATTTTTTTTTTTCGAAAATCATTTCCGGTAGGGGAATTGAAATTTCGCGCATTGAAAATTTAGCGAGAGATGTCGACGGATATAGAAAATATTTTATATAGCTGTCGGAATAATGTATATTCAGCACAATTTTTCGTGATAAGTATGAGCGACGGTGGGAGACGAGACGTGAGAATGACAATCTAAAAAAAAGTTAATTATCGACATGCTCTCTCGTTTGTTCGTCGGCGACGAACCGTTACCGATTCACGAAAGCGAGAGAATCGGCTCGTTGCCGAAAACTTTTTGCTGCACCTCCGCGCCCCTGTTGTCCTCGAGAACTATTACGTTGCGGGCCAAATCGTCCAGTTGGACGAATAAGTATCTGTAGACGTAATCGCCCGATTCGTTCTGTAACAGAGCAATTGAATTCTGATCATTTTTCCTTATCAGAGACGCGAACGTTTGTATTATAATTAAGGTCGTCCCAGCGGTACGGTCCAAGAAAATGTGAGATTCGGAGAGAATTTAGAGAGAAGTCCGATCGTTCCACAATGGGATTAAAATCTGAAAAAACATCGAACATAGGGAAGATTGCCAGAAGATTGATTTTGCGTGATATCAACACCAAAAAACGAACTCTTTTTCTGATTTTTTCGATCGATTACTATCTTATTATGACGTAAACGAACGTTAACATTTTGTCCGTTATTTCTATGTTGTAAAATTATGGAAATAAACTCCGTAAAAATACGATATTTTATCGATAAATTTCATGTAAATAAAAATTCAGATTTTTGCAAATTTAATGCTTTCTCAGTTTCATCAAGAAATTGCGAAAAAAGAAGCATGCAAAAGAGTCAAGTCGCACCTCTCGAACTTCCAGATGAACGGTGCCGCGTTTACGGATGCCCTGAATGTAAAATTGCATTCTCATGTGATTGACGCCGTTCTGAACGTGCAAGCTGTGCCTAACGTGACCGCGTCTGCCGCGCCGCGTCTCCTCTCCGTAGGCCTTCACGGGCTCGCCGAGAGCGTCGAGAACTTTGGGATCTTGCAGGCAGCGCTCGGCCGCTTTGGTGTAAACGCTGTTTGGACTTTTGCCGGAGAAGAGTTCTCTGAATATGGCGTAAAACATCAGAGCCGTGACTCCCACGCCGGCGATTATGACGCTCATGTACCATGCCGATTTCGTGTTTTCTTTCACTGCGATAATTTCGAAAAAATAACACGATTAATAAAAAATCTAAAAATTGAAATGAAAAAAAAAATGATTCGAATTACAAAAAAAATTCAACTGAAACGAAAAAAACCGGAGTTGAAGAAGTAAAAACAAATAGTATTATAATAAATAAAGAAATACTGAAAAAATTAGATCGTTGCCGAAGAATAGAAAAGTTTCGAAAAATTACCTACTTCGGCGAAGCCTGTTTGCAACTGTCCCCCGGATTCGCTGCGTTCGACCTTCGTCATAGATTTTGGACTAGAGTACCGTCTAGTTTGTACCAAAGTTGGCAAAGAATTGCCGTAGCAGGTAGCGGAGATAATGGGAACGTTGGAGAGCATCGGAGTCCTTCGCCGCAGCAGATGATTAATCGCTCTCGACGACGCCATTATCTGTTTTAGAAAACCCCAATTTGTTACAAAAAAATCCAAATTTTTTTGCAAAAAATTCGATTTTTTTTTTTTGCAAACGCAGTTCGAATTTCTGTTTTTGAACTATAAAACTTAAATTTTTGATAAACAATAAAAAAAAACCAAACTTCCATTAACAAATGAAAAACTTCGAATTTCTTTGCACAACATGAAAAAAAAACATTAATATTTCGCCGGAAAGGACGAATTTCCCGAGTTATGTAACTCGCGAGATCCTAACCTTGAAATTCTTGCACGATCGAAGTGAATTACTCCGACAACTCACCGACAAAGTGTGGTTATTCGAAGCGCAACAATTCACCGGCCCCGCGTCGCCGATTGTTGGATATTCGACGAACCGCCGCTGGCACTATCAACGCTTTTGTTTCAATCGCGCCCGAAGGAAAAACGGAGTGCCGTCGATCAGCTGTGCGCGCGATCGCGGCTCGCGGTTCCATTAGCCGGTAGTGCCGGTACTCGTCGCCCTCCCCCTCCGCCGACCAATCGCTCTCGCTGTCCACTCGGCTCTGTTAATAGGCGATAACTGCCCGAGACAAAAATAATAGAACACGCATGTCCTAACTCATCCTAACTGCCGTTAAGGGTCGCGATTATTAGACCGAGAAAAAGAAAAAAAAAGCAACGACGTAGCGTGCGCGAGGTCGAGAGTATTGTTGTCTATTCGTCGTGTGAGCGACAATGAAGTTCCTCGCGTAGAAAGAACGTTCGTCGGGTGCGTTTCTTATCTCGATGGACCGCGATAATTCGTGGATCCTTGCTTCGTTATTCGAACACAGCGAATCATCGTCGATATGACACGAACCCCCGTCGGTGTGACATAACCTCGGTGAGGCTCGGTTTTCTTTTTAAAATCGCCAACGACGAAAATAATCGCAGATTTTCGGTGATGAACGCGACGAACCGTTCGACCGGCGCGACTACGACGTAACGAGTGAAATATTCGTCGGCGATCAGAGATAAACGAGAGGAAAAGATTGACAATGCCCGTTACGTACGACGAGATGACGATCGGCGATGTCGTCGGCTGGCTCGCCGCCGGGGCGATAATATTCGGCGGCGTCGTACCTTACATACCGCAATATCGCGAGATCAGGCGCAAAGAGGACACGGAGGGATTCTCTTTGTACGTTTGCCTCGCTCTCCTCGTCGCCAATACGCTCCGGATACACTTCTGGTTAGTTTCAATCCTTCGATATCCATTCGCGTCGAGCGACAATGAAAAGTTGATAATAATAACAATAACAATAGTAAAAATGAATTATTATTATTAATCGATTATTATAATTTTTTAGTACTATTATTATTATTAATCAATTATAGTTATTTTTGAATGCCATTATTATTATTATTATTTAGTACTAATATTATTATTATTGTTAATAAATATTTTACATGGCAGGTTTGGAAAACACTATGAGATTCCGTTGCTGCTGCAGAGCATACTCATGAACTTGACGATGCTGACGATGATAAAGGTATGCGTCGACATACGCAACAAGAATCAAATTATCAAATCGAAGGAAAGAGTCTTTACGGGTAAGAAGAAAAACATCTTACGTCGCATCCCGTGTGTTCCTAACAAAAAGTGTAATAACAATTCTTTTTTTTTTTTTTACCCTTTTTTGCGTTTTAATGATTAAACAATGGATAGATTTGGACACTAAATACTTTTGGAAATGGACAGACTTCCAGTCCTATCTGGACTTTGTGTTGTTGTTCGGAGTACTGGGAGGTATACTCATGTGGTTCTTTGTGGATTATCCCATATACGTGGAGAGCGTCGGCCTCCTCGCAGTATTAACCGAAGCAATGCTCGGGGTGCCGCAGTTTCTGCGCAACTTTCACAACAAGTCCACGGATGGAATGAGGTGGGATATTTTTTGAAAAATTTTACTCGAAATAAAATACTGTCTCGAAGAAATTCTAAGAAACTCAAATGTATTGAGAAAATTAACAAGTGATTGGCGTCAGAAAAAAAAAGTTCGTTTGTTTCATCAATTTGTTAATAACTTTTTGAAATTATTATTAAGCAAAATCGATCTTTCGAGCACCTTTCATGAGCTCGATTTTTTTCAGATTTCTATCCCATTGGGCGAGGCTCGAAATTATTTGAATAAATGAACTGTTAAATTTGTAAAAGGGCTCGTTCCGTAAATAAATTAATTAATTTAAAAAAAAGGGACTGACAATGACAATTGTTTTTTTTTTATTGCAGCATAGCAATGGTGACCATGTGGACGGTCGGAGATACCTTCAAGACTTGTTACTTCATACACCGAGAGGCGCCCATACAATTCGGAATATGCGGAGCTCTCCAAGTATTGATAGACGCTGCGATACTTTTGCAAGTGTACATTTACAAGAATAACACGACGTCGCCGAGAGTGTCGATGTCGAGATCCGACTAGGTTGAAAAGCGAATCATCCGCGAAACGAATCAAAAGCTTCCCTCGCCGTTTTAATCGAATTGCCTCTAGCAATGACTAATGTACAAATCTATTTTTACGACAAAGTGCGCGACATTCGCGCGATCGATGAAGTAACATTCGAGATCTGTGTTAACTCTTTGTAACTGAACGATTGCAATGATATTCGAGCGCTGCTATCATAGAAAACGAAAGTCAATTGCAATGTTCCCTCATTTTTAGAATTAACTCTCGCCCCAAATTATTGTACAAATCTATTTTTAATATATACCACGAAGTGTACGATATTTCGGAAATTACAAAAGAACCAATGAAGCTCGGCGTTATTTTTCTCGTAAGCGCTTATGGAGATCGCGATAGCAATACTGCGAAACAAATGCAAACTGAATTTGCGCGTCGTTTACAAATGTCCTTCATGATGAAGTTGCTCGATCGATTTTGACTTCCTCACAGGAAGCTTTGTCACGGATGGATGACAACAAATTGAGGAAGCAATGTGCAATTTTTGAAAAAAAAAAAAAATTCTAAAAAAAATTTCAAAAAATGAAAATAATAATAATACTAATTTTATAATTTATTATAAAATAATAATAATAAATAATAGTATTAATAATAAAAGAAAAAATAAAGAATTCTTTCCCTATGAGGAAGCGAAGAGAGAAACGCGCGCGACAGTCTAGAGTTCTCATTGGTCCGTTCCAACGTGGAGTGGGAGCGGGGAGACGATTTGGAATCCGCAGCATTTCGTCGCGAGCATTGCGCTGTCGTTGTCAAAGACGTAAACACTGTCGATTCGATTGCAGACCAAAACATCACCGAAATTTCGATCAATGAAGACCGCGCCGCATCAGCGATTGGTGATGGTGGGCGATCGCGATGGGTGAGTCGTACTTTCATTACATCTTCGTTCGCGAACCTCGCGAACGAGCGTGATTCCTCGATCGGCGAGAATTAGCGTAAAGGTTATAAACGCCGATGCGCGACTCGTGTAACCGCAGATTAAAAGAATTGCTGCGTCGCCGTCTCGTCGAGTGCGGATGGCGAGATCAGGTGAAGATAATCTGCAAAGAACTGATCAAGGAAAACGGCCACGACGTAACGTACGACACGCTTCTGTCGATGGTGACGAGCCGAGCCCGAAGCCTCGTCCCGGACTCCGTGAAGAAGGAGCTCCTCCAAAAGATCAAGAGCCAACTGCTCGCTCAAGAGGAGAAGCTGAAGATGTGATAAAACCGCACGAATCACTCATCTGTCATATACCTCGAAACATTACCATTTCATTAAAAACTATTGTACAAATAACGAGAATCTACGTTTACTAGTTGTTAAGAATAATGCGCGCGTTCGAAGTCCCCAATGTCCTTCCGTCAATTTTATTTTGTACAAAAACATGACGAATAAATAATTGATACTGTTTCTAATTAATAATCGACGATTTGTTTTTATTTTGTACGGAAAAAATAAAATAAAGGTTTGGAAGCTCGAATCGGAGGGTCGCGCTGTTTTGACTCGAGATGGCGCTGCGAGCTCTTTCGAGCGGGGGTGGGTTTCGCTACTGCCAGTGCCGCACTCGCATCCCGAAATTTTCCAGTCCCTGCGCCTCCAATGCTAAAGCGCGCAAAGTTCGGTAAGCCGCGGCTGGCATTAATGTCAAAACGTAACCCAGCCAGCTCGCACGGAATCGCGACACATGCGATACTTCGATGTTTTGTTCGAAAAGCAGCCAGCCAATCAGCGTTCGAGATCCACGGGAATGAAGAATAGCGGCCGAGCCACCGGTCGGGACACAACATTCGCCTGCCAACCCGGCGACAGTTTCGGCTCCAACCGAATTGACGGAATCGCGTAGAACCCGGTGGTGCGCGAGGGAGCAGCAGCAGCACTTTGCAATTGTGCGTTCCGCTATAAGACAGTTTCGTCGACAGTGTAATCATTTAGTCGCGGAAATTTAGCCATAAACAAAAAAGAGCGAACGATTTAGTCAAAAAAACATGTTGATCAAGGTGAAGGTAAGCAATCGCCGACGGCAGGACGCGACGCTGACGCGCGACTGAGGCCGGCCGACTCGCGAGGTTAACTTTCGGTTTTTTTGTTTCTCGTTACAGACGCTCACGGGAAAAGAGGCGAGTATAGTCCGCGATGACAACCCCGAAAGGGGGCAACGGAAAAAGGAAAAAAATTAACATGTGCCGGGTAATCATTGACGGTGAAATAATTGTGCTAAATCATTGGGGATGTGTCACGTTCGCAGATCGAGATCGACATCGAGCCGACCGACAAAGTCGAAAGGATCAAAGAGAGAGTCGAGGAAAAGGAGGGTATACCGCCGCAACAGCAGAGACTCATCTTCTCCGGCAAACAAATGTTAGTTCTCGACAACAAAAAAAAATGGTTTTTTTTGGACCAATTTTTTTTTTTTTTTTTTTTTTGTGAAAAAAATTGTTTATTTTTTGACAATATTCATCTCTGCGTCAAATTACAATTAGAGACAAATTGTCCGTCAACGATTTGATAAATTGCGAGTTTTCACTTTTTGCCGTGTTTTATTTTATTTTTATAAATTTTTTTGCTATTCACAGGAACGATGAGAAAACGGCGCAGGACTACAAAGTTCAAGGCGGCTCCGTGCTTCATCTGGTCCTCGCGTTAAGAGGCGGTCTCTAGTGACGACATTCCGTCATCGTTGCCAGCGGCGAAACGATTTTCTCGCGATTTTCGCAATCGACGGAGCGAAGAGCATGGAAGCAAGAGGAGCAAACAATAACGTTGGCGCCGCGACTGACGTTCGGGCGAATGCCGACGCGGGCACTAAAAGAAAGGCGTTTGAGAGAGTACATTTGTATTTGATTGAATATAATAATAAAATAATTTAATTGTAGAAATACTTCATTCGTCTTTTTCTCGCGCTGCTTCGACGATCTTTCGATATACCGGCGTTACAAGTTGTTGCCATTATTCTTTGTCTCGTTGACGCAGCTCCGGGTCGTTGCGAAACAATTGTAATTCGAGAGCAAATGAGAGATAAATATACGATTTCGAGACACTCCAGAGTCGCTCCAGTTCTCTGCATTTTTTCCGCTTTTTCTTTTTTTTTTTTTTATTTATATATTTTTTCCAACCGATTGAGCGATATTTTTTTTAATATCAGTTTGGAACGGCCTCGTGATCGAGAAGAGAAATCGAATGATCGCGAAGAGCGTTCAGAACGGTCTTCAAGTTCTGTGATATCGACTGTTGTGCGTCGCCCGGCTCCATTTGGTTTTGAAGAAACGCTGACAAATGTCGCAATAGGCCGCGTTGTTCGGCGTCGATTCGTGCTTCGAGGCGACGTGTCGCGCCAGAGCGTGCTGAGTCGTGAAAGTAACGCCGCATTTGTCGCAGTACAACATTCGCGAGCGTAATCCACCGTGCGAAGATGCGTCCGTCGCTTCTGGATGCGCTACACAAAATTTACGTCCTCACATTGTAACTCTTGAACTCTTCCATTGCGTCGAGGAGAACGATTTTTCTTTGCATTCCCGACAACGAGCCACGGAGAAAAGAAATAGAGATATCGAGCGCGAAGACGGAGAGTCAAACCGTAAACCGAAAAAAGCCTGCGAACCATACATTACAACAACGAATAATAAAATTCGACAATTCGTTTTTCTTTTTTTTTCGTACCGAAGACAAGAGAACGATATTACCACACTGATATAATTTTATTCGGATTAAACACTGCTGAAACAATGCGAAGCATAGCTTTTGTTTTTTATATTGTACTTATTTCTCATCTCACATCTATCTTATAATTTTTTTTTTTTTTTTTTTCGTTAATACATTCAATACTGCTCTTAAAGTACGTGCTGCGTGAAACAAGGATAATCGGTGGATCTTTCGTTTCTTTGCTCTCGCCGTTGTGATCGCGTTGTACAAAAAAGGTCGCTAAACTCGACAATTCGCTTTCGTACGGTCCCTCGAAGCTCTTGTTTCATCTGGACCATTTACCAATGGTTTTTCCTTTTTCGTAGCGTTCGGTTTTGTGCGAAACGAGGCTAAAGTCGAGAACTATCTTCTCGTTACTTTTCCGCCTTCGCGGGAATCTCGAGACTACGAGGTATTCTTTCAATTATTCTTCGCTCTCAACGCAGCGGGTGCTTCGGTAAACATTTTCATTCCGGATAGCGATAACATCGTTACAACGACAAAGTGCGAGATGTAAATTCGGATAACAAGGTCAAACTCCCGGTTAGCGTTCTGCATTTCATGGACGGACTAAGAGATGTTTATGCGCAAGAAATATTTAATTTTTTCATTTTTAATGAGAGAAAAGAAAGATTCTGCGTGTATTTACATGAATTTCACTTTGCCTCGGTCGACGACCTTTCGTAGCTCGGTTCTCGAAACGAAAAGGGACGGAAGAGGGAAAACTTAGTCGAACAACGTGTTTACAATATCGTCCGATATACCGCGTCAACATTGCAAAATACTATTACGATCATGACTAGAAATATGTGCGGCTAATAATTATAGTTTCTCATCCGGTATATCGTAATGACGCGTAATAATCGTATCGCTCGTTCGCCTAACTATTTCGGGGGGGGCAGGGATAAGGTCTAAATAATTGTCTCCTCGTTACTAGGCGCTTATAATCGATAGCAGCGAAACTACGACGATTAAATGTACATCGATCGATGAATAATTATTCGCAGCAGCAATTCTCGAAACTACATTCATAAAAATATGCTGAAGCTCGACTATGAATTTCGCAGTGATGCTCCGGTCTTTAGCGACTTTTCTCTTTGTGTGTGCATATTCTTTTTCTTCATCTCGTATTTTTTTTTTGCCTCGTCGATCGCAACGTCGCCGTCGGTCGAGGAGGGCGCGCGGTCCCAGCTTGGAAAGTGTGATTTCGAATGAATCAAAAATTCCAATTCGACGAAATTCGGGAAAAAAATCGATCGCAGAGAATGCTTCGAGAAAATTCATTCTGCATAGTAACAATAGAAAAAGTTATTAACGAAACCGTGAATAAAATATTCAACGAATATTGGTAATTTTTGAAAAATTCTTTGCGGATTTCCGATTTTTTTTTCTTCAATGGAAAAACACAGCACGTAAATGATTTTTTTTTTTTTTTTCAAAATTTCGTCCCATTGGAAAGTCTTTAAAATTTTCGTCGAATCCCACTTTTCGCTGGGAGTTAGCGCGACGCCCCCGCAATGATGGCGCGCAAACGCGTACGCATTTAAGTACCTTGTAATCTGCGTGCGGAAGGCGTTTTTTTTTTTTTTTTTTCTTTTTTTCTTTTATGTTATGAGGAATTGTGAACGTCGTAGAGAACAGCCGAATTCCAAAATGGTATCGGGGGACAACGACGCACGAAGTTGGGCCCACTTTACGAATTCAATTCCTTTTTAGGAGTTCGATGCCTCTGGATCGTCTTTTGCCATTGCATGTTATGTTTTAATCGCATATGACGACGCAGGTCGGTTCTACGACTGAGTGTGGTGTGACATAGGATGCAGGTTGTCTGGTTCCGATGCACTTCGAGGTGCTGGGTCAGCGAAGCGAGGTGCTTGTAAACACTTCCGCAGAGACTGCACGAAAAACGCCCTGGACCCTGCATCACCACCTGACCAGTTGTATCGCCAACATGCTTCCGTTTTCGTCCCACCCCCCCTGCAACACATTAACAGCCTCGTGACCCCGATTCCTCATTACAAACCGAACACGAACTATTTTAATCTCTAATGAATTATATGACAAAACACATTATTCTTCAGCGACAATCTCTCATTTCTCTTTTTTTCCTTTTCGTATTTCCCGCGTACCCGGGACAACTATCGAGAAGCCTGTTATGCAAAAAAAATAATGATGTGACGAAAAGACAAAATATTCGCAAAAATTGAGATAAGCTTGGAAAAATCATGAAAAAAGGAAGAAAAACTCCCGGTCTAAAGTAAAAATTCCATAGTATTCTTTGTCGGTTTTGGTCTCAATTTTTTCGATATTTATCGGCAATTTCTCGAAATTTCATCGAAATCTTACGTCGAATTTTATCTGAAAATTCAAAAAAAGTTATTTCCATTTTTTTTCGAACTTTATCCGAAACCTTCGAAAGTCTTGTATGAATTTTTTTTCGAGAACGACAAACTTTCATATTTTTTCTTTATTCTCGAGAAGTCTGTGCGTTATCCGAAAAAAAAATGATTCGTTCCGATTTGCTTTTTCTTTCGATTAATCTCAATTATTTTAATGTCGATGAGCGATTGCTTTCGTGACGCTGATTCGGCCCTCGAGTGATCGTGTTTGTATCGTGCAGAGGCGGTGCCAATGAACAAATGCTCGCGAAATCATGCGTGACGACATAAAATAATGGTATGGTATTTACAATAGGATTTTCGTTTTTTTTCTTTTTTTTTTATTAATTCTATTCGCATCTCTTCACCGCTGTCGAAAAGTTTGTTATTATTATTATTAATATTTCGTTCCGCAAAATGTGAGAGTCTTATCGCTAAAACCATCCACCTTAGGCGCGTATTAATGAATCGATAATGAGCCTCGCAACAGCTGAAACTCGAAGCGAAACGGCGATAGAAAAAATATATATATATACTTTTTTTACACCTATATTAATTGCAAAAATGGGAAAGGATATAAGTGTTTTTTTTTCTGATTAATTTACAGTTTAAAACTTTATTCACACATATGTTTTTTTTTTTTTTTTTTTTTTTTTTCACTTACATTATTTGCCTGCTATAAGCCAAACATAGGGTTACGATATACCATATATTATGTATAGATGTATCTTCTCTTCATAAATAATTCCACTAAAGAAATATGAATTTTTTTCTTGTTGTTGTCTCGTCTCGAAACTAAACTAATAATTGGCAATCTTGTACTTATCGTATCGTGTTTTTCTTCTCTTTTATTTTCTTTCATTTCATTCGTTTATGTAGCTATTTTATCTTGCGAGGAATGTGCACATTCGTTAGATTTGTCTTTGTACTTTCTTCGAGCAACGAGCGATTATCGCGCGACAATGAAAGTACCGGCTTTTATAAGAAAAATAACATTGTTTTCCGATTCCTTTTTTTTTTTTTTTTTTTTTTTTTTTTTTTCAGGGTCAATCATAGACGTATTTGAAATATATTTATTTCGTTTTGTACGCTTCGAGCACCCGTTAGGCGACAACGATTAATCGGTAGGCAACTCTATTATTCGTCGTTAGAGAGAAAGAAAAAGACACGACGAATTATATTCGGTACGCGAACAATTCTACGTTCAGGAATTGCGATGCTCGTCGGCGCGCAACCGGGCTGACCGATTATTTCTTTTTGTCTTTCACAATTAAACGATATCTTAGATTCGAGATACGAGCTATGCTTTGGTAATTTTTATTACACACGTAAGACGAAATAGATGAAAAATAAGGAAAATAAACAAAAAATTATTATTCTACCGTCGTAATTTTTATCAGACGCGTCGAAGTGGAAAGAAAAAAATTATCGATATATTCGCGATCGAGATCGAGATCCATCGATCGCCGCGTTATTTACTAACTACGGATTGCACGGAAAATAAATCGTTCCAGGTGAAACTCGAGCCCGACGATTGGCAAATCAATAATCAACAAAAAGAAAAAAAAAAAGGAAATATATTAAATGGCAACAAAACTATAACAGATTTACCCGATTTCGCGTATCAAAGTTAATTCGCGAAGTTTGGCAAGTTTGCGAGCTTAGAAACTACGAATCATTGAGTATAAGTAATATCATAGGCGAGACCTTTCGCGGTCGATAGCTCCGTCGTAGTTTCGACGAATCGTTAAAAAAAAAAAAAAAAAAAAAAGAAAAAAATACACTAAACTGATAATATTTGGCAAGTTCGATCAAAAGGCGGGGCTCGCGAGAAACCTAAAGAAAAAAGCTCTGATACTAAAAAAAAGAAAAAAAAATTGACTTAAATTAAGAAAATCTAATTTGGCAGTTTCCACGACTAGTATTGCCTCAAATGACCTTCAAACCGAAATCCCCCGTATCAACGGGGTCTCCAATCGACGAAACGGTGGCGAGAAAAAAGAAAAAAAAAAAAGAAAAATGCACATTCCTCCTTACGCTATTAAGTACTGAAAGAAACTGACTAGATAAAGTAATTCGATCCTTCCGTCGCGTCTCGATCTTTGGTTTACAAAAAAAAAAAAAAAAAAAAAAAAAAAAAAAATTGCATCTCCTCACGGCGCGCCGGTGGGCAAACTTTCGTCGCGTAGCACGTTTTCATTTTCGTATTATAATCGAAACAATTTGTACACACGAATTGTGTGTACGAATGACTAGTGCGAGAAGTTTTTTTTGGGTTTTCTTTTTTTGGTATTTTTTTTTTTTTTGGTTTTTCTTTTTTTTTTTTTAAGACAGGCATCGGTAAGATATATCTTCTTTGGTGGTAAATTCACACTAAGGAATAGGACTAGAGGTGATTCGCTCGACACTGCTCTCTCTAATGCGTATCGTCGTGAATGTCGGAGGCGATTCTATGCTCGTCGCCGCATTGGAATTGCGTTGGGCGACCGTTCCAGCGGCTATCGGCAATTGCGTTGCGTTACGAACGCTCTCTGTGCCCGTTGCGAATCCCAACCAGCCGTGGCGATTCTTTAAATGACGCTTCATGTGCGTCGTACGGCTGAGAACTTTGTGGCAAACCGGACACTGGGTCGTTCCCTTATGCATGTTCATGTGTTTATACATTGAGTCCCGATTCCAAAACGATTTACCGCAGAGTTTGCACGAATGCGACGGTTGTTCGATGACCACTGTACGTGAATCTAAATCAAATAAACAATCATGCTAAAGATTTTTTTCTTGTTTTTTTTTTCACTTGCGATACTAATCGTCGGCCTGCTCGCGATGATCGTCTCGGACTTTGCTTCTTCCGGCTAGTTCGTTAACTTTTTTTTTTTGCTTTTTCTTTCATTGTATTTTCTCTAAAACAGCAGACACCTTCGTGTGTATTTTCTCCACGCGAGACTTTTCTCACTTTCGCACATTTCACTCGCGCGATCAAAATCACTCATTCAAACAATTATCTGTAGCTCAAAAAAAAAAAAAAACAATCTATTGAAAGTTGAGAAAAAAAAAAACAAAGACAAATTCAAACAACATCGAGATATCTAAGAGATAGGAAACAAAACGAAAAGAATGGTAAAAATTGTGCGACGGCACACGCTCACTCAGTTTTTTTTTTTTTTTTTTTTAATGGCAATCATGCTGTACAGTATGAGCGGCTATTGCAAAAATTGCTGGCATTTTTTTTTTTGCTTTTTGTAATAAATTGTGTCCTGTGCGTATCAACGAACGGCGTTATAAGTCATTAGTGTTTCATGCAAAATAACTGCAAAACTCTCGTCGTGTCGTCTCGCTTCGCTTTTTTTTCGATCGTTATGGCGGTGTGAGAAGATTTTAAAAAAATACGAAAAATACAAACAAATCACAAGCTTCACACGGTCCTGCGATTACGTACCCGCGGTCCAGAGCAACGACCGCGCTGGCACTCGCTTTTTTCTTTTTCTCTCTTTTTCTTCTCGACAGATTCGACATTTGCAGTGAACCGACAATCATATATTTTCCTCTAAACATTTCAATACTCGTATGCACTACTCTACACAGTAGGAATTCCTGCGGCTATTTTTTCGTGGGTCATTGGACGTGTCCGGGGGACAGAGGAGAAGCAAACCAAACGAACACGCCGGGGCCGAAAGGACAAAAAAATTCGCAAAGTTGAAAACATTTAAAAAAAAATGCCAATCGAAATTCCATTGGTATTTTTATTGTCAATTTTGGTCACAATTCTTCCGAAACTTATCGAATTTCTGAAGATTTCAATAAAATGCTTCTTGGAATGTTAATGCATTTTTTTTTTTCGAATTTCTTTTTTTTTTTTTTTTTTTCAAATTTCATGTCGATTTTCCAAATATTTTTCGTTTCCGCGTGTCCATTTTGCTTCGCTCTCGCCCGTCATTCGTGAATGAGTGATATATATATAGATATTTTTTGAAAGTAACGTTTCGCAATCTTTCGTAAAACGATGATCGTGGAATGAGTTAATGTCGATAGATCTCGCTGTCTCTAGAAGCATTTTTCTTTTTATTCACAGTTACAATAGTATATCGTATTACAATACGAGGCGTTCGTTATTGATTTCGGATAGCGCGTCTTATGTAGACAATTATACATAGAAACTAGCCGAGCTCGTGGGCCACATTTGTCGGACGACGAGAGTTTCGATTCTCGGACCGTTTGCGAAAATCGTCGTATACGTTGCGTATGCACCGGGAAGGGGGCTCGGACGTGGGCTTGGTTCGGACAGCGGAACTCGCGTCGACGTACAAAAATCAGAATGTGTGCGTCGACGGCTTAACGCGGAGTGGCGGAGTAAAAACGAAAAAGAAGAAGTCGGAAAAAAAGTACAACCTATCGAAAGTAGCGTACAAATCGAGTCGTTAAAATGATCCCTCGTCTCTCCGTGGGCTCGAACGATCGTCGTTGAGCACGTATGAAAAGTCGTATATCGTTTTAAAAAAAGGCTATTAAATTACTCGTACAAAAGGAAAAGAAATAACCGAAAATAAGAATAAAAATAAGGCGGGCAAACCACCTCGAGGCGAATACTGAAGTTTGGAAAAAAATGGTTTACTTGACAATTAAAAAGATGTATATATATATTTATATATATATACATATATATATAATTTTTTTTTTCTCAAAAAACGAAGTAAAAACAGCGAGTGGATAAGTACACTGGATAATTTTAAATAGACGTTGAACGCCGCGACCCCGGATCAATGAAACCGAAATTACAACTAGTGTGAGGGAGAGCGGGGCAAAACGGCACACCGGGGCAGAATGGCATGAAATGGTAAAATGGGCAAAATGGGACGAGAGAAAGTCCCATCGAAGTCGATTTTTCCGCTGTCCCATTTTGACCCTGTCCAATTGCGCTCCAATACCATTCCCGGTATGCCGTTTTGCCCCGCTCTTCCCTACAATACATTTGCGCGACTGCGGTGACTCTCCTATTCGGCTCTGCCTATCGTTCGAACAATGGGCATATCGAGTTTGCACCGTCGGGGAGGGGCCAAGTTGCACGAATTATTCTCGACAGAAGTTTTCACTTTTTTTTTTTTTTTTTTGACCTTTCAGAGAGACACATGAACATCTAAACGCGCGTTTAACGTCGAAGATCGCGCTTCTCTCGACGAGGTCTGGAAGCGCGACGATCTCGAACGCCTGGTTTGAAGTTTAAATTTTTCATTTTTCGAATTTCGGGGACAGCAATAGATTCAATTCCATGGCAATGTACTAAGTTGGGGGTCTCGCAGATCTTTCCTCGCCCTCTCTCTCTCTCTCTCGCTCTCTCTCGCTCGCTCTCTCTCTTTATATTTTTTTCTCTCCGATTTACTTGACTCCATGCACATTTACCATGTGACATCGCATCGTGTACTTGCGAGTGAAGACGGCTTGACAAATTGGGCAGATCGTGTCGCCTCTGTGTATACTGCGATGATGGGCAAGGGAGTCGCCGCGATTGTAGGTTTTTCCACAAACATCGCAAACCCACCGACCGCTTTCATCGTGAAGTGGCCGCGATCTTCGCCTGGCCTCAACTCTGGTAGTAAGCAGTAGCGGCTCCCCAACAGGCGAATCGTACTTTGGTTCTGCGCACACAATCCAAAGTGTTTCCCATTCACACACAACAGCTCATAAACGTTTCGTGTTTTTTTTTTGTTTTTTTTTTTAGACTCATCTCCATTCGTAGCTAGCGATAAGTCTTATCGTAGACGAATAGAAATAGTACAACTTATACGTAATTTTCGGTTTTTTTTGTTGTATACAACGGATACCTTTCTATGTTAAAGATTTCATGACCATTGTGAGTTATCCCAAAAACCATCCCCAACTAAGCGCCAAACCACAGAATAGATTCTCTTCGTTCTATCGTTAAAATCGATCTTACTTTTGTCTCGATACTTTTTTTCTCTGGTACGGATAGATCGAGGGAACGTTCGAAGCGAACTTTTCGGAGTCGTCGGTGACGTACGAAAAAAAAAAAAATTGTTTATACAGGCTTAACATTGCTTTATTTCGTACAACATCCGTCTGGAATTAGTTCGGACTCACATCGGGGGGGTTAAGTGTTATACTCCAGATTCGTCTCGTTCGGGGCTCGATTTGCGAGAAAAGCTACGAACAAGTCTGTCGAGTGTGGAAGCGGAAGTGAAACAGAACAAAATTCATGTACAATCCTTTCGACGTGTTAATTTACATTTCGCAACGGGCCATTGCGCGCGATTAATTTCTAAAACTTAACGTAAAAAAAAAAAAAGAGTTCACAGAACTGTCGGTCGGAAGAAAAACAATGATTCGTAAGCGCAGGCTAATACTTTCGTGATCGCATCGTCATTTCGGCACTCTCGCTCGAGTAAAAACTCCCTCGCTTCGCCCTCGCGCGCTAAATTACAATTTCCGCAACTCGAAGACTCGATAAACCGAGAGGCCGATCGCCGACGAGTCGCAACGTCAGTCGAACCCACCGGCGCTCGAATAAAAGTAACGTAGGTTAAAAAAACATAAAAAACATTCGTCAATGAGGTAGTATGAGCGTATCATACTCGTTAATTCTATTGAAACATGCTTGAGCCGAAGAAGTAGCATCGTGAGCGTTCTCAGATCGAACTGGTAAAAAAAAATTAAAAATAATGATTGGTAGCAAAAAAAAAGAATAGTACCGTTTAAATTCTATCTACGCGTTTACGGTAATAGATCCATTTATCACAAGTCTCCGCGGGTGCGGCTTAAGAGTCATTACGAGAATATCGAGAGATATAAAAGTAATGATATTGATAGAGAAGAGGAGTGAGAGTTTCGTTATTGTGTTTTATGGCACGGCTCGTCTTACGGTATTGTCGGGAGGTTAATCGCGCGGGGGCAAGTATCGCGGTTCTAATTACTTCTCGAGGCTCGAGCTCGCGTCGGGACTCAGAGAACACCGGTGTATGCGCATCAAGTGTAATCTCATGTCGTAACTACGGCTGAAGATTCGCTGGCATATCGGGCACCTCGTTTGTCCCGTATGCAAATCCTTATGCAGCGTCAACGACATGGGATGCTTGAAACCCTTCCAACATATCGTACAACGAAACAACAATTCTGTATCCGAGGAATGAGCGCAATCGTCGTCTACTGACGCATTCAAATCTGCTGCGGGACCGCCTCCGATATCTTCTCCGCGCTCTACAAATAAACACAAAGATACCACCTCGATAAATTGCGTGTGAAAGGGATTAAACGAGAAAACGATATCGCGATAGCTTTGAGTTGAATTTGTTTGCTTTTCTTTTCTTGCATTTTTTTTTTTTTTTTTTTTTTTTTTTTTTTTTCTTTTACGGCGAGCGAGACAGCAAGCTGGGAAGAGAAAGCCGAATTTGATAAACGACAATGAAAATTTGAAAATCATTCGAAAGAGCAGCATCGAGTATTCCCGACTGAAGCAGCGCCCCAAAAATTTCGCCAGAGTAAACGCTAAGGGGGAATTTACACTAAGCAGGAATAGACATTTTTGTTTTTTTTTCAATTGTTACTTTTTCCCGAAGTTCGATATTTCAAGAATGTCGGGGGAAGATTTGGGGAAATTGCAGTGCGAACGCTCGGATAGTACGCGCGTTCGTTGGACGGACGATAGGCTAACATTTTTTTTTACAACGCGTTTTTCTCGAAACTTTTTCTTCAAACGGGTACCCAAAATATCTCGGAAGACAGCGGACCGAACGACTCGAAACTTCACGCGATTATTGCGATCTATCGAGTTTCATAGATTTTTTATTCGATTTACTATTCTTATTTGCAAGAAACGATTTTTTTCTTCGAAACCGATATTTTTGGAATCGGATGATTATTTACGAAACGACACTAGTTGCCGGTTTGTCCGTCAATTAGCGAAAAATTTGGATGAAAAAAGTTTGTAATATTTCTCAAAAATGTATTTTTTTAACTAAAAAAAACCTCGATTCGAGAATTCCAATAGTTTGAAGAAAAATCCCGACAATTTCATTTTTTTGTCTCGTTTCTCGGTGCATATTCCCGCTTAATTGAAAAAATGCCATAATTCATTCGTCTGATCCCAAAACGATTTACAAAGTAAACGAAATTCGTCTGTCATCGCCGAGTATTCTCTGAATTGCGTTCACTGATTCGCGCCAATATAACTCTTAAGCCTGAGCTAAATTCGCATTGTTTTTCGCGTCTCTTCTTCACGATTTCTGAATTATTACCGCCGAGTCGCGACAGTCGACGTGTCGTCCTTACGGAGGACCGTTGTAAGATTTGTAAAAATGTAAAAAAAGGTATCCGCGCGCCCTACACTATAAAAGAGAGACGACGTTTTATCGGGTATAATAAAAAAAAACGTAAAACAGTTCGTTTCAGTCTATGTGTGAATAAAAAGAAAAAAACAAGAAGCTTCTAAATTAGTAATACGTTGAATAGTCCTGCGTGGCGCGGTTTAACGTCGCGAGTATGTATAATTAACGATTACATATCGATACGCTTACTTTGTACTTAACAAATTTGCTTACTGCCAACAGTAGAGAGTATTTGACGCAACGTCGTGAGATTCGTTGACGAATTCCTACTGGTATGAATCCTTCTAAATAAATATTGCAACAGTGTCGATTGTGACCGACGTTGCCCCGAGGCGATTCGTCGCGTTTTTCACAACCCCCGGGAACGAACTCGTCGTGGCCGCGCGCCCGAATAGCGTTCGGTCTAACTTTCCAAGTTCGTCGAACGCGCGCTCGTCCGTTCGCGAGGCGCCGCGTTGGAACGATATTTTTTTCTAGACATTAGAGAGATTTGCTGTACAACATTCGTGGAAGGGCGATCTGCACAGCAGACGCACCTTTCGCCTACATCGATTGTCCGAAGATCGACGCGCTCGTCCGCGATCTCCGCGACGCCGGTCAAGCATCGTTGTGGGTATTAGTTCGATTGTTGCCGTATTATATTCCGTTGCTTCTCGTGCTCGAAATGCTTTTCTTGTTGTTTCTTCGATCTCTAAAAATCTAGTATACGGCATGAGGGCGGGGTTGGTGCTATGGAGGAGGGATGTGAGGTATAGCCCGAAGTTCGTGAAACTCCGCGAAACACGGCCAGCGGCACAAACAGGTATTGCAGGCCCAACATTTGAAGCGTGTCTGTCTGAGCTTTCCGCGCGACGTGAGTATTCCTCGACGCTTGCAGTGTACACATACTTTTCCATGACCATTTGCTTTGCTGAGGCTATGCGGCTGACCAGATACGTACGTAATTCCTCCTGGAGAAAATTGGCCAAATCTTCGGTTAGTCATATCTTAGAATTCTTATGTGCACATGCAGCAACCATTAGTAACTTTGTGTATTTTTTTTTTTTTTTTTTGTATTTTTTGTTGTTGTTTTTTTGTGTGATTCAATCCCAGCACCAACCCGTAGCCGTAAGCCAGTCTAGACAAAAAAAAAGAAAAAAAAAAAAAAAACGAGCGACCAATACCCACAATATAGCATTGCCAGGTGCTAGTTCAATGTGATCGCCTATCTTAGGTGTTTTGTTATTGTTTCTTAACGCGAGAGATAGGCTCGTCGATGTCCTCGATTATCGCGACTCTTCGACGTTTCGCGCTTCCGTCTCACTGTCCGTTCTTTCGTTTTTCTTTCTCTCCTCTCTCATTCGCGCTACTTCCTGGATGTCTTCGTTCTCTTTGTTGGGGCTTTCTCGTCGTGGAATCTTCGGGATTTATGGATCCTCTCGCGAACGGATCCTCTCGTTATTCTTTCGCCTCGATATCGCGAAGTTGCTTCTCGCTCCCTCGAAAACGCGAGCTCGAGCTCGGTCGCGAAGCTCATCGGCTGTCGCAATCCGAGATTGGTCCTGTCCGTTTCCGTGAGTTCGCCACACTTTGCGGATCGATCGTTCTCCGCCGGTTCGCTCCTCGATTGATACATCACGCACGGTAACGATTCGGGGCTGCGATTCGTCTTTCCATCTCATTCCTTCGAGGCTCCTCGCTTCTCGCGAGTCATCGGAACGATGATTTTCCTTTTCTGCACACACGCACGCACTCAGAGCCGAAGCATATACAGCGTAAAACTTTGACGAGTGTAGCTGACGAGACAAACGTGCATTCGAGAAGCAAACTTCCTCCGTTTACGTGTTTCGCCCTTAAGACGAACGAGAACAAGTGATATCTTATCATGTTTTTTTCAGTTTCTTAATATATGGTACGCAGTGCAATTCCCGAAACGGGGCTTTCGGTTTACAGTTTCAGTTCCGTCGGCTTCGTTTTCCTTTCCTTCCCTCTAAGAGAATCGAGCTTTTCTCGTTTTCTCGTCGCGAGAAACGCGGCATTTCGTGACTTTTTTTCGTTCGTTCGTTTGATTTCTATCGAGTTTCGCCGATTTCACGATTACTTACCTAAAATTTTATTGCATATACACGTATATAATATATATATATATGTGTGTGTAACTGCACTCGAAATTCTTACAAGAGAAATAACAGTATGGGTGAAGAGAATCGGTTGGCTGGAAGGTATGACAAGGATTTGCATGCCAGTGTCGATACTAAATCCACCGCCGCCGCCACCAAATTCACCGCCACCAGCCTTATTATGTTGGGGAAAAAAAGAAAAAAAGATTCCTCGTTCGCGAGGATCGATTGAATCGACACGATTTTCTTTCGTTTTCTCCTCGAGTGCCGCGAGGACACCGGAGCGATTGTAGGTTTCGAAATGTAATAAGAGTGATTTTGCTTCAGCGTGAAGTCAAGACAGACTTAATGTTAGTAGACGTGAGGAGAGATACGGAGAAAAGAAACCGATGAGAGAAAAAATAAGATAAAAACGAGGAAAAGAAAAACACAGTTATGGCTCTACTAAAGTTATTAAAGGAACATAGATGATTGTCGGCACACATACAGCACTTGGCAATGCTTAACTAGAGTCTACAGAATGTTTTTTTTTCTCAACCTACACCCGAGTGCCTGTTTATAACCGCACGTTGACATCCAAAAAACCATGCACGCTTTACACTAATTGAAAAAAAATAGAAAAAAAAAAAGAAAAAACAATAGAATAATGCGTCTTCAACGATCGATGGAAGGGGAATATTCGGTTGTTTTAATACGAGGGAGAATTAACGCAAAATAAACAGTATCACCTTGACTTATCCAGCACATTCTCACATACACGAATTTGCGAACGAGAATCTTGGCGAGCTCGGCGTTCGATCGCGCGAGAATTACTTCTCGTCTTCGAGTTAGGCAAAGTCCCAGAAAATTATCGAGCTCGCGAAGACCTTCGGAGTTAGGATTTTTCTCTCACGACTGCTTAAAAAAAAAATGAAAAAAAAAAAAAAAAAGGAAATGTGCATCTCAATTGTACTCATTTGGCGTTAATTATTATTGCCACCTTTCACCCAATCTATCGCGTCGTTATTGTACTTCGTATGCGTGTAATGAATAATGCAAAGCTGCACAGGCTGATGCGCCGTTAAAGGTACGTTTTTTTCTTTTTTGTTTTTAATTTTTCTTTTTAATAGGTGAATTCTCCGGTTAACTAAATTACCCTCACACTGCGCGGCTCGTTGAAAGCCCTCGAAAAAATCATCGCCGTTTGAACAGTGGCAAAGCCCTAGTCCGGTAGTGTCGAAAGAGAATATATATATATATATTTTTTTTTTTTTCCAAAAATCTTTCATCCTTTTAGAAGTATTTTTGCGAAGAAAAGATGATAGTTTTGTACCCAACGTGCACAAATTGTTTTTTTAGAGAGAAACATGAATAAATATGTATGTACAGGCGATATTGCTCTTTGGATAGCCGAAAGAAAGTTTTGCCCTCCACACACTGGTAGTACGTGCGATCCCGATTATGCAATTATTGGGTACAAAATCGATCCGCTCACTGAAAGGCCAACTTCGATCGTTTAGAAGCGTTTTTCAAGATTTGTTTTATTTCATCGGAGATTCTGAAGTTCTCGATATTTAGTGGAAAAATCGAGTTTGGCGTCGCAGCGGGCGGATTTATTCTAGCTTATAGATAGATGCGATTTGTCCACTTACCCTGAGCTGCATCCTGCGCCAGCCTCTCGCCGGATGTGCTTGGTTTTGCTAGTAGGTTTCCTGCGGCAAATGGAAGAAATTCGTTGAAACACCGGGCTCGAGGGGGTTTATGTATTTTTGCGTCGAAAATCAATCGGCCGAGGCCAACGACTAACCGAGATCCGTTGCCGCGCGCTTCCCGTCGAGTAGATCCGACTGATTCGGCGAGTAGAATGTCTGGCTGATGTCCGGCTTTTGCTCGAGATCCGGCGTGTTCGACGTCGTCTCGTCGCCGGCCAATTTGTTCGTCGAACTCTCGCCGATGCTCTGCTCCTCGTAACTACAACTACTGCCGTCCTGTTCCAGGTATTCCGGCATTTCGAGCTTGAGATTCGGCATCAGGGGGATTATCTCGACGGGGTCGGAGCCCGACGTGTTCGCCTGATTGTCCGTCGTCTTGTTGTTGTCGCTGTCTTTGGACGAATTCGCGTTGCTGTCGCGGTGCGTTTTCTCCGCGTTCGATCCACGATTGTCCCGACATTTCCGTCGCTTCGTCGGCGGCGTCTCGGCCTGCAGGTCCACCGAGTGGTAGGGCGACGGTGACGACGGCGATTTGCTACCTTTGCTATTCGTCATCAACTTGCCGGAAGCGTTTTGTAGTTGCACCTCTGGCTCGTTGGGAATTTCCACGTCGTCCTGCGAATGGAGCGATAATCGTTCAGTAAATCGTGCGAAAATGGAGTTCGGCAAAAGTTTCGCACAAAAGTCAAAGACTTCTCCGGAAATTTTTCTACTAGTCAAAATTATTTTGGAAAAGTAATTACTAAAAAAAATTTCTAAAAATCAATAAACAGCAAAGAAATATTTATATAATAATGATGAATCAATAAGAATGTTAATATTCAAATAAATTGTTTACAATAATATAACAAATAGTCTCGTTGACTATAATAGTTGATAAACGACTCAAAATCAATAAACTTTTCGAATTAGATTCGGAAATTTTTCGAGTAGTCAAAGTTATTTTGGAAAAGTAATAACAAAAAGAAATTACTAAAAATCAATAAACAAAGAAGTATTTATATAAAAATGATGAATAAATAAGAATGTTTATATCCAAATAAATTGTTTACAATAATATAACAAATAGTCTTGTTGACTATAATAGTTGATAAACGACTCAAAATCAACGAACAACGCAAACATCGGTTGACGACTGAAAGGAATCCAACGAAACGAAAAAATTGATGCAAAAAATTGGGAAAAATTTACCTCGACTATACTATCGCTATCCTTTCCCGTGCCATCCGTCAGTCCCTGGACCGCCAACAACTCGGCCGTCGTCAAGAAACTCGCCAACTGTTCTTGAACGACGTTGACCTCTCCCTGATACATAAAATCCACTAACGCCGCAAGATCGTCGAATTTTACATTGCGAAATATTATAACCGGATGCTGACAAGGATTCTCCTGAAAGATTCATAAAAAATGCATTGTAAATAAATTTTTTTTTTGCTCTTCCGAGCGAAAAATTCGTCGAAACGAATGCGAGAAAAAAAAAGTGAGTCGCAGGGATTTACCTTGAACAGATCTCTGAAATACGTGCTACAAGCCGAGAGAAGCATTTTGTGCGCCCTTATCCTCTTTCCTTCGCAGCTCAGCGTTACGTCGACGAGGTCCTCGTCGGTTCGCAGAGTGTCGAAGGCGCAAGTTATGTGTTTAAGATAATTGTTCCACCTCAGAGAGAATTGTTGACTGGAACCCATGCTGCTTCACTGAAAATACGCGCGAGCGAACGAAAACGTTGAGCAAATCGATCGTTCGACGACGCGGAACGGAAATTTTTTTTTTTTTTTTTTTTTTACGTCCAAATTGGCCGAGACGGAAATCGTCCGGCGAGAGACGGTGAAAAATCTCACGTTATGGTGGTGAACTGCGTTTCCCAAAGCGAGGTGCGTCCCGAACGGCCCCCAAGTCGATTGCGCCTCGCGGCGTTTCACTCGCGAAAGCGTCAAACACCGAAAACTCGCGTCACTCGTAGATCTCTTCCCCCCCCCCGTCGGAGAACGCAAATGTTAACGATTATAACAATCGGTCGGCGGATCTCGCGGTCCTCATTCGTTCAACGAATAATAAGGACTGTAAACAGTGGAGCTGCGGTAGGCTTTCATGGCACCTTTGAGTTTTTTTTTTCTCTTCTTTTTCCTCTTTCCTTTAATTCGCTCCCCCCGAGCTCGAAGACCGCGCGGAGCGTCTCAGGCGTTCGAACACTCTCGTATTATATAATTGCGCTGCATTACTTGGTCAGTCACGTTTATCGTTGATAGCGACACGGGGGGAAGGGGGAGCGCGAGAGGATTTGTTTTATGAATTACACTCTACGACCGATTGACAGCTGGGAGCCATTTTCTTTCGGGAAAACGCGTAAGATGCGCAAAAGAAGCCCCACTTCCTGCACAAGCCACGCACGGTGCGTGGGATCCTATCATCTCCCATCGCGCGCTCCGCGGCAACGTTCACGCGGCTGTTCGATAATCGATCGTCGACGTGCTCGGCGGCTCGATTTTCTGCTCGGCCCTCTCTCGCTCCACAATTTTATTTTCCGGTTTATTATTGTACACGGACTAATTTTTTTTTCACGAGAATCATAACATGTAATACATAATCAATAGCTCGGAATTGGTGCGCGATATTTTTAATCGATCGGGCCAGCGTGCGAAAAGTATCGACGCAACCTCGACTACGCAAAAACGGTATTGTAGTAATTTATTGAAATTACTAATAACTCATTTCTATAAGATAATACGGTTTTTCTCTACAAGAATAGATGGTTTTATTATTAATTGTTGAAGAAACAAAAAAAATATAGTACCGACGGGGGATCGAACTCTGTTCCCGCGTAGCAAACTGATATTTTGACGACTGTTGATAAAAATTGGTACATTCCATTTTTTGATTTTTTTAATTGCTGCATAGTTTTCGTACTTTTTCTCATCTATCATTTTCGTTTCTGTCGCCGAGTTGGATGATTAAAGAAAAAACCTTTCACTGGCGGAACTTCTGAATTACCAGGCTTAAGGTGGTGTAACGCTTCGCCGTGCCTGCTCCGAACCCGGTCGGTAATGAAAACTGCAATGCTCCTTTTTTCCGGAATCTCAAAATCGAATGAAAATACGATTTCACTGTGTCTATCAAGTGCCGAAGTGGCATTTTATTCGCAGTCAATTGGAATTCCATCCGTTCGAATAAAGACCATTACAGTTTTCGTTACCGACCGGGTATGTCACATCACCTTAAATTCAAACTACGAGCAGCGTGTAATGAAATAAAAGTTGTCGAAATTTTCGTGAATGCGTCTTTATTCGAAATTCATTAAAAATAGTGAGAAGGCAATGCGCGAGTTTATACTCCAACATCTTCCAATCAACCCAACAGCCCTCCGAAGATCGATATTGACTTCGAACCGACAATGAAGGCGAAACAACCCTCCGTTCGCCACGCCCGATTCATCCCCAGTCCCTCGACCTTGATACCAAATTACGAAATCTTGCGCAGAGATGCGAATATTCTGATAGAGACGAGCACGAGATCACAATTACTGTTTCTCCGCGATCCGCGCTACAGAATATTGCGAGAAACCTTGCCGTTGCCGAACAAGCGCCTCTTGAATATACCACGCGAAAGGTATTTATTTAACACCGTGCGCACCTCGTAAAATAAAATTTCGTACGACACTCGTGCGATAAACCTTTTTCTGACTCGTGTGAGTCCAACACTCGCCTTCGGCTCGTCGTGCAAAATCACACTCGTCAGAAAAAGTTTTATCGCACTAGTATCGTATGTACTAATTCAGTGCTCCATCAGACGAGATATTAAATTCCTTACGCCTTGCTATGTCTCGTGAAAATACACTTTCCAGACCAAATGGCTGGAATAACTATATCGTTCATTCGATGCATCCGGACTATCTCGAATCGTGGCGCGATGACCGTGAAACTTCGGGTTGATCGTCCCGCAGCTTCGACACATTTCGATCGCATGCGCGGCCCAAACCAGGATTACAACGGCGATGGCCAGTCGGGGACAAAACGCTCGTTGTAGTTCAAATTTTATTAAAAATCAATAAAGACTCTCACCTACTATCGTTACATAGGTAGTAAAATAACACAAGTTGACTCCACTTAACACTAACCAGCGGAGGAACACGATAAAAAAAATCACAATGAATCTCGTCAACCGTCGGCGACTCCTCGTAACGTAGATCGAGTGTAACGATGAAAATACTGAACGGTGCTTGGAAATAATACAGGTACGTTGAAAACACACGGCTGTACGACAATAACGATTCGAAGAATCTTAACGGCTAAGTTCGTCGAGTCCAACGTTGGGAACCATTTGTACGGACGAGGAAAGAACAGTATATATTAAAAGCGTATTAACGCATCTCGATAGAATCGTGCTGACCAGACAACGTTGAGCAGGTTAATTACACAGGAATGATTTTTTTCCGAATTGAAGGCTCTCGCATCAATTCAGAGGAAGTCTTCGGTCGACGTGACTGTGGCCTCGATCAACAAGCCGAAATCGAGCTCGTTCAGACTCGCCTTTGCCGTGAGCAAATCGAGAAACGTGTCCAACGGCGACAGCCGATCGGCCGACGGGAACGCTGCCAGGCCTGCGAAAAACGGAAAGATTTCAGTGGAAAACCGATTGCTTGAAATTTAGGCCGACGGTTGCGGCCTCGAGTATTTTATAGAGAAGCTTAAAAAATCAAAATTTCATAATGAGGGGGTAGATAATTTTTTTTGTACCAGCCACTGCTTCTGGAGAGACTAGTTTCGTGCGAAACACTTGAAAAATTCAGTCACCCAACTGAACGAAAGAATGCAGCGATTTTTTAGGGGGATTACGATATCTTCGGCCCCTTGATTTGGCGATTGTATGGCGATATATGGACGAAAAAAAAACGATAAGCAAGATTAACTTTTTTCGATTGGAGCTCAAATTGCGAAGTTACAGAGGTTGAAATTCGGAAATGTTCGTTTTTTTTTTACCTATTTTCTATGTGTATCGATTTTTTCACGATTTTTAAAATTTTTGTTTCACGTATGTACGCCCGACATATACGAAATATCTGTAATTTCTCGTAAAAATGGCCTGTACAATCTGAACGAAGCCGATATCGAGATTTTTTTATTCTTGAGAAAAGTTTTCTTTTCGTCGATATATGAATAATTAACGATCAAATCAAAGATCCGAACAAATCGATTTTTTTTCCTTGGAAGCGTTGTAACTCTGAAACTTAGGCCCAAAACAAAAAATGATACTTTCAATTTTCACTTTGTTTCGGTCGATACATGAACAATCAATGGTTAAATTGAGGAGCCAAAGATATCGAAAGCTTGCCCATTTTCTTTCTTCGAACTCCCTTAGTGAGCATCGTCGCGCCTTAACGATATCCTTACCGTTGTGACGATTGCAATGCTGCAGCGTTCTTCCGCGGTTCTGGCACACTTCGCCGGACAAGATATTCGTCGCGTGCTCGCGCGCCCGTATCATAAAGCTGACCGGGTGCAGCCACTGATTGAGCAATCGTTTAGCCCGCGATCTGGGCAGCAGTGTTAAAAGCTGCAGTTTTCGTATAGCGTTTTCCTTCGTATCGCCGATATCTGCAAGGAGCGTTAAATACAATGCAAAGATGGAAAAAAATAAAAAAAGAAGAGTCGACTACGAACCAGCTATGACGATTTTGGTCACGTCCACCTGTAACTCGAACACCGAGCGCTCGACGTACTGCAGGAACATCGGATATCTCAAGCTTCGGTAGCCGAGATACGTGAAGAACGATGTGAAACCCTGAGGCATCGGGAAAGCGCTGTTCTCGATCGCGTAACGATAACGCTCCAGCAGCACGAACAGAAGATTCCGTCGCGACTCGTCCAGTTGATCGCTTTAAAAAAACAACGAAACGTTAACCAATTTTTTCATACATGCGTGAAACTTCTATTCTAACCGAGAAGAGTCGGAGCTGGGCAAATTCGGGAAAGGCACCGCAGATGCGAAACACCGAAAGTACAAAGTACTTTTTGCAACTTGCGTTCTTTGCGCGATTCGTGGGCGAAAAAACGTGAATGACTATCGAAAAACAAGTAACCGACAGCAAATCGCCAGCAACTGGGATTGCTGAACCGTTCACAGAAGACGGTTCAATAGCTAGTTGCGAGTCAGTCGTTTGTCGGTCGATTTCAGGCAAAAAACCTGTTGCCCGAGTTCGCGGTCGAACGACGATCAACCGCCGATCGCAAGTCTCGACTCATCCCAAAGAACCGAGTCAGGCTCGTAATCCTCGTTATCGCATCGAACTCTCGAGCTTACATGAGAATGAATCCGCGTTCCTGTTCCATGCGCGGATCGACGTTGGCAGCTTTGCACAGCATCTGGCAGAGAGATCGGGAGCTCTCGAGCTGCGCCGCGACGTGCCTGGTCGCCATCGCGTGCACCTGCAGCGGCGTGCAGGACACGTAAGAGCTCGGCGGCGTCTGCGTGCCGTGTTTCAACAGATACATCGACAGCTCGCGAAGATTGACCGAAACGATGTGTTCCTGCTTCGAGGCGGTGCAACTTTCCGCCTCGACGAAGGGCAACGCCGAGTCTCCGAGAATCTTGTTGCTCCGATTGCTCATCAAGTCGCCGAACGACGCGGATGCGAGCACGAGTCTGTGGAAAATAAAAAGTGTACAAATCATGTATTTTCTCGCGTTCGTCCGCGGTTACTCCTGAAGGTTTTGGTATTTGCTGGACAAATCGACGTACCCTCCGCTCGGCGACATCGGCGTGCTTGATCTCGAGAGCGCCTCCGGTTGATAGCAGGCCAACGAGACGAGCAGCTTCTCCGCTATTTGGCTGGGCTTGAATCGCGGCCGATTTTCGCTCCGTTTGCCAAGGTTGTCCCAGAGTCTCGTCCAGAGATCGCTGCGATACGGGACGAGTCTTTGCTGCGGCGAGAGCAGCATGACCGACGTGTTCCACAATTTCTCGTGGCTGAGCGTGATGTTGAAATCGTTGATTTTCGCGTCGTACCCGAGGCACTCCTCGACCATGGTCACGGGAAGCAGCGACAGAAGCGGTATCGCGTCCGGCAGCAAGTTTCTCTGCACGAGCGTGTAAGAACCGCCGATGAGGATCTCCTGCATGAAACGCACGACGTCGAGGGAGCGCGGCTTTTCGGCTATTATCGCGACGAGAGCCGCCACGATCTCGAGATCGTTGCGATGGCAGAGGAAGTAGTGAATAATGCCCATGCGAACTTGCACCGAGGTTTCGCGGCGAAACACGTCCATAAGGAAATCCGTGGTTATCGAGAAGGTCACGAGATCGAGAGTCGGCAGGTCGATGGTGAGCGTGCTCGAGAAGCAATCTTGCGCGAGGCCGTTGCAGTCCGCGTTGCCCGAGTGGCTGACTTTGCCGTAATTGTCGTTTCTCTTCGCGTTGCCGGGCTGCCTGCTGGACGCGTTGCTCAAATCGAGCAGAGGAACGAGATACGACGATTGCGACGGAATCGACGGCAGTGGACCGCAGAGAATGTGGCAACACGGATCGTGATTGACGCCGATCTCGAGAAGGTGGGTGAAACAGCCGTGAACGAAGACGATCATGTAGTCGCCGGATATCGCGAAGGTCGGTCTCATCAGCTTAGCGTGGGACCACGGAATTCCGGGCACGACGCAGTGTATTACACAGCTGTGATGCAGCAGCGTGACCGAATAGGCGAAGTGCACGGTGTTCGATTCGCTCAGCGTTGCCTCGAGGACGTGCTGCGGCGGTTGAACGGGCCGATACAGATAGTGATGACAAACGCAGACCATCCCTTTGGGATCCGAGATTACGATGAGATCCAACGAACAGTCGTGAACTCTCAACGGTATAACGTCGTCCTCGTAAGTTCCGCAATTGCTCGTGCTCGGGAGTTGAGGAAGATTCAGCGGTATGTTAAGCTGCGGCGACAGAAAACAGACGACTATATAAATCAATGATTTTCCCAATAATCGTAGATACGACATCTTTTTTGACTCGAAACAGTTCTCACCACTGTCTCGTGCGGAAGATCGTCGTGAAACTGAAGCCCGCTCAGGGTCGGCGACGACACGTTGGTTTTCGTTCGGCTCTCGTTGTCGTCCTCGGTCACCAAACTCGTCGGCGCTCGCCGATTGTGAATGTGATAGAGGACTTGGTTAGTCGCGTCCCACTGAGCCCAGATGAAGGTTCGCACGAGAGACTCCGAATTCAGCGAGGCCACGCTCGTCGATTTTTCGCCCTCCTCGAACAACGCGGTGTACATCGTGACGCCTGCAAAGTTTCAAGGACAGTGTTACTTATTTGCGTGGCAAGGCCGCGATAAATATTCCCTATTCTTCACATCCGCGCTGCACATTCTATTTTCTGTAGGTTTTGAAAATGCCGATATTCCAGGATTCCAATCCGTGCGCAGAAACGTGAATTCCTGCACTCGTGCCCCGAGTACTTTACTTCGAAACCTGCCCAACTTTGGGCAATACGAGCATATAAATTCGTGTACTTACACTCTTGATGTATCAACACCAAAAATCTGTCGCCGCATTTTTGTTCCTTCTGCTTGTACAAAAATTGTATTCGTATTTGTTTGCTTCTCTCCGTATTCAGGTCGTGAACTTTTCTCTCGTCGGATTTTATCTCGACGACGCGAGCGCTGTACGTTTCGGCTCTGGCGGCCGCGGCTGCCTCGCGCGCGACGTTTTCCTCGTCGCCGTTGGAATGTTCCTGTGCCGCGTCGCACGCGGCCTTGACTTTTCGTTTGGCCACGTATCCCAGCAGAGTATGACTCTGGTTAACCGTCGCCTGAACGACGTTGAGCGGCCCATCGAAACGGTGCAAAATCTGCAAATAATTGACGCATCGTCGAACGGTTCATATATTTGAAAAAAAAAATCTCCCTGCTTCAAATGACACAGTTTTTTAGTTATCGGGCTAAATTTTGGTACAAAGTTCGATTATTGCAATCCAATAATCGATATTGAATTTGGGAAAAATCTATGCAGGCATTTGTTTTCATATCATTTTGAAAATAGAAAAAAAAAAGATGTTTTTTTTTTTTTTTTTCTACAAACTTTTTCTACTGACAGTACTTGGCAGACCGTCATAAAAGAAAGAGAGAAAGTGATGCGTCAAAGTAATTGACACCATTTTTTCACAATTACCCGCAACTTGTCGCCAGCTCGATCGTAATGCCCTATGACGGAGCGACAGGCGGACGCCTCGTCTCCCGACAAATTTTCTTCCGTCCATCCCACCAGCAAGCATCCGTCTCTCTCTTGACCCAGTAGTTTCCATTGTTCGGCTAGACTCAACATTCGCTAAACGTTAGTGACACAGGCCCAAAGTTTTTCATTGCCGAGCAAGGAAAAAAAAACCAATAAATTTTGTACAAGAGGACGAAGTCAAACTACGCGTCAAAATAAATTGACGCATCGATCATTCCGAATACGTGGCAGAAAAAAAAAAAAAATTCAGATATCTGAAGAGAATCAATTGGAACTCATCGCTATTAATTTTAAATATTAAAATAATAATAATATTTTATGGAGTTAATTGATTTGAAAAAATAGTTGCGATTCGTATTTTTGTAAATATTCATGCTCAATAATGATGTAAAATTTTATCGTGTAACGTATAAAGACTTTCTGGTGAATGTATAAATAAAAGAAATTAAAAAAAGTAATCGTGCTTATCGAAGATACGGTATCAAATATCTCGTATTTATACTTGCCTTTGGCACTTTCGTTATCCAACAGGAGGCAAAGCTTAGCGGCGAGATTCTCTGCCATGTCGCCGACTCGAGTGTTTGCGTTTTTTCACGGGAAACAAAAAGAAAGAAAATCACAAAAGTGTCCCCGTTACGACGGTTGTTTTGGTCTCTTCGCCCGTCCGATGATCATCGAGTCGAAGACGAGCTCTCGTTGGTAGCATACTTTCATCTGCTTTTTGCTATCTGTCTCTCGTTACATAGTTACACGAAACGGCGCGACCCCGCGACCTTTGCAATTCCGCCACAGTCGATCGTGAAAGCTATTTTCTTTTAGCACTACGCGAGTAGGGGATAACGATCCCCCGACAGCCGCGATTATCGTGGGAACGTTTGTGCGCGCGCGCGCATGCTCGATGAAAAGAGAGCGCTTGACTGATCAGCTGCTTGCGAGTGAAACGTGCCTGCGCGCGAGCATTCCTGTATCACCCACTGTCGATGCAGGAGAGACTGAACATACTCTGATCGTTATCCGTTGTCGTTCGGTCTCACCGAAGAAATTAACTCATCGCACGCCTACGCCTACGCGTACGTGTTAACTGGATCGAGCGGTTTTGATTAATGACCGATAATATGATTATTTTGAAAATTGGGCGCCGGTGAGATCAGCGCCTCTAGTAGCGGCACGACGAACCGCGTGTTCAAAACAAAACATACTCGTGGTCGGCCAGTGTGTTGCACGAGCGCGGGCAGTACGCACGTGACAATAACAGAGGTTTTCGTCGACAACAATCGTTTGACATTGTTAGAGTCTTTGTTACACGCGAGTCTTTCGCGCGACGGAACTGGGCCGCGTGGGATGATTAATCGATAGTTTTTGTCCTAATCACAATCTCATTCGTCATCGAATTCCCGTTCCTCGCTCGATAGAATGAACAATCCACGCGGACGTTTCCGAGGCGGTCATTTTCACAGACGAAAACGACAGCGTTCCGCGGCAAGGCAACCTGGTAAGTCCTCGCGTTTGTTGACGCGTTCGAGTGGGCTCGTAAAAAAATATAAGAATGGAAAAAAAAATTAATAACGAATAATAATGACAATGATACATTTATTTTCGAATTATATATGTATGTAAAAGGGTTTATCCCGTTAACAAATAAATAAATAAATAAATAAATAAATAAATAAATAAATAAATAAATGAATAAAATAATGATTACTAATACATTTTTTCAATATGAAATAACACATAAGTCAAGGAAAACCGTTTATTATAGCCGTCGCTGGACCGAGTCCTCCGAACGATGAAACTGACAAAAATCCGGATTCGCCTGACGATGACGCCGATGTTAATACCTACGATAGAATCGAAAATTCACCGTATCATGGATGGAAATTGTACTTTGAGAATGGTAAGAATGTTTTACATTGCAACTAGAAATCGGAGGCTTCGTTTTTTTTTAACGCAATTATTGTTCGTTCGTTTATTAACGTCTTTCTCCTTTGCAGTATTTTTATTTTTTGACATGACTTTTTTTCCTTCGAGCCATAATCCGGTATGTCGTATTTACCGGCTCCAATAATTTACAAGTCAACAAATTCACACGACAATATACTCAAATATATGTAGTAAATAAATGTAATATATAATCAACAATGAAGCAAATATGATTATAAATAAATATAACGCAGACGATTCTAAACAAATCTATATTTCTTGTAATTTTATTCATATTTTTTGTTGTTTTTTTTTTTGTCGATTTTACTTTATTTGCCTTATTTAAAAAAAATGAAGATTTTCATTGAAAAAACGTGGTTTGCAATTTGAATCGAATTTTTTAACAGAGTACCAGAAAGATTCTCCGTTGGTATAAAAAATCGAAGCCATGTTAGATTTTTCGAAAAGATTTTTTGGAATAAATATAATGCAGACGATTCCAAACAAATATATAATTTTTGTAATTTTATTCATTTTTTTTTTTGTCTATTTTACTTTATTTAAAAAATGAAGATTTTTATTGAAAAAACATGGGGTGCAATTTGAATCGTATTCTTGAACAGAGTACCAGAAGGATTCTCCGTTGGTAAAAAAAATCGAAGCCACGCTAGATTTTTTGGAAAGGCATCGAGATCTCGTATCGTTGGACAGGCTGGAGGCCGGAGCATCTTTCCACGTGGATCCAAAGAGTTTCTACACCGATGAGATACTCGCGAGGGAATGGAGCGAATTCAAGAACGACATATACGCCAGGCCCAGAGAGACGCTCAATTGTATCGGATTGGCGATGCATCAGGCGAGTAACGAGCGGTGGTAGCGACGGCGCATTCGCTTAAGGCACTTCGAGCGGTATAAATGTGAAAATGTGAGATTCCGAGAGAATTTCGATCGTTTCGAGAAGCTTCCTCGCGGGAAAGAAATGCTGAGAGATTGACTTCGCGTAATAATAGTTCGAAGACGTTATCGACAAATCGATGAAAAAAAATCTTCAACAGATCACCCGGCAGTAAAACTTTTTTTTCCGATCGTTTTCTTTCAGATCGTCGCTCGCTCGTTGTCGGAAAACGCGACGAAAGATTGCACGGAACAACTGAACGACATGCCGATGATAAGAGTCAAAGTGCGAAATTATTCTCCGTGCGTGTCTCTGAGAGATCTCAAGGTCAACTTTTACGGTAAGCCTTATCGATGTTAAAACTCTGCAGGAAAGCGTTTGCGATTCGCGGAACGTTGTCCTTTTTTTAACATCGGTCCAACGTGTATGTTGAATTTCTTCGAAACCACCCGAAGTCGGGACGACGCTTTTGCTTCTCGATCTACCGAAAGGTTTGCTTGCAGGAAAATTGATCTCAACGCGCGGTTGCGTGATTCGAGTCGGACGAGCGCGTCACCTTGCCCAATGGTTCGTTTTCGTTTGCGCGAAGTGCGGCATCGAGAGAACAGAGAAACAACCCGACGGGATTTACACGTTGCCGAAAAAATGCGGCATCTGCGGCCCCGCGAAGTTTCTGCCGAAGTTGGATTCGCCTCACGTGAAAACCGCGCCTCTTCAAACGATCAGACTCCAGGAGCACTTTGGCGACGAACCGGTAAGGGACGGCGGCTAAAAAGAAACATATTCGATTGTACATCTTCCGTGTTTTCAGGACGATCGAGGCAGGATGCCGAGAGTGCTCGAGGTAGAGCTGATCGACGATCTCGTAGAGACATGCATGCCCGGCGACGATGTAACGATCGCGGGAATAATAAAGGTAGATTGACACAAAGTTCTAGAGAGAAAAAACGAAAAAAAAAGAAAAAAAGAAATTGAAAGTACGATTACATTTTAACGAATAAATAAACTGCGATTTAGGCGCGCGGTACCGACGATGGAATCGGAACGATCCGAGGTAACACGGTCAGCGCGTGTTCGCTCTACATGGAGGCCGTATCGATAAAGAACAATAAGAGCAAATCCCAGAACAAGACCGACATGGCGATAGAACTGAGCGTCAAGGATTACTTTGCAATTAAGGTAAGAGCAAGTAACGAAATCTCTTTGTCGTAGATTGCGATGAAGAATGAAACAATGATTTCTCTCGCGTTCGCAGCAAGTCCACGACGAGCCGGACATATTTTCGTTGCTCGTTCGTTCGCTCTGTCCGAATATATACGGTCACGAAATCGTGAAGGCGGGATTGCTGTTGAGTCTGTTCGGTGGAAGCTCGAAGCACGCCTCGCTGCGCGACAACATCCACGTTCTGATGATTGGCGATCCGGGCCTCGGCAAGTCGCAGATGCTTCAAGCTTGTTCGCGCGTCGCTGCCCGAGGTAATTCAACGGACAAGCAATATTCTTCCATTATTTCGCGCGATGTTTGTTCCGACAAGAGAGTTGAATCTTCGAAGGGGTCTACGTTTGCGGCAATTCGAGCACGTGCTCGGGCCTCACGGTGACGCTCACGAAGGAGACGGGAACGAGCGACTTCGCACTGGAACCCGGCGCTCTCGTCCTGGCGGATCGCGGCTGTTGTCTCATCGACGAATTCGACAAAATGCCCACTCAGCATCAGGTAAGAAAACTTTGAAATTTTTGTTTTTAAATGGAAAAAATGTGTGGAAAATCGTAAAATTCAAAGTCAATTGAAAAATCTGAAAAAATTCATACGTATTCAGAAAAATAAAAGAATTATTTTCATTAAAAAAAAAGTTGTGTTGCCGAAAAATTAGTTGAACAATTTTTTGTTGCATCAATTTGTTGATAACAATTTGGAATTATTACGTTGCAAAATT
Organism: Ischnus inquisitorius; assembly: GCA_963924025.1. Classification (NCBI taxonomy): domain Eukaryota; kingdom Metazoa; phylum Arthropoda; class Insecta; order Hymenoptera; family Ichneumonidae; genus Ischnus; species Ischnus inquisitorius. The sequence continues at coordinate 4,426,719 of OZ001249.1, forward strand.
AATCTTTTCAGTACCTTCAATGTGCATGATTTTTTTCAGATAGTTATATCATCGAGAAGTTTTTGCAATTCACTCTCAATTTCCTCGAACTTATGCGAAGTGAACACCCTGCGCATGGACTACCTTAAAAGTTTTATCCAATGATTTCGTGAACGGCTAAATTGCAGTTGATTTTTAGCCGAGATAGCCGGCTTATTCGGCGATCAGATTGCTTTAGTTCGTTTAGCCGGCTCTTTTTTATCGGCTGGAATAGAACTGCGAATTGTTTAATTTCTCAGGCCCTGTTGGAAGCGATGGAACAGCAGAGCGTTAGCGTGGCGAAATCCGGCGTGGTCTGCTCATTACCAGCGAGAGCCTCGATTCTCGCGGCGGCTAATCCGATCGGCGGACGTTACGACAGATCGAAGAGCGTCATTCAAAATTTAAACATGAGCGAGCCGCTGCTCTCCCGATTCGATCTCGTATTTCTGCTGCTCGATCAACCGAACGCGGTAAGAATTTCTCGGCTCGTCAAACCGATATCCTTTCGTCGATTTTGTTGCGAAACTCATGCTTTTTCCGTAGCATCTGGACAGTCTTATGTGCTCTCACGTTATGAACACGCATATGCGGGGAAAAAAATGCAACAACGTCGGTGCGGAAGATGCAATTGCCGGAACTTCGTCGGGACGAACACTCACCAAAGCCGCGACGACGCTAAGGTAAAAAAAAAGAACCTATTTTCCATCTCGTAGTACGTTATCTTAATGTAAAAAAAAAACCTAATAAATTCTTGCCCAGATAGCTTAAGGTGATTCTTAGGACAGTCCGGGCAAAAGTGAATTTCACGTGAAATGCTGCGAGAATTTCGAGCATGTCTCGACGGGATAAAAATCTGAAAAAAAAAATCGAGCATACAGAAAGTGCTGAAAGGATCGATTATTATGCAAAATCTCAGCTTTTCATTCCATCGAGAAGCGTTCGAAATTCTCGGCTGCATCTCGCGCGAAGCTCACTTTTGGCCGGACCGAATTGCAAGGACTGCCTCGGAAGCCTATCGAAAACAACGAAGCCATTCCAACCAGCTCGGATTGCATGCAGAATCCTTCATGATGTCTGAACTAACGCCAACAATTATCGGATAATTTTGTTTCAGAGAGCGGCTCTCGTTTTTCAACAGCCGAACGGAGGATTTGATTCCTCAGTCGATTATCCGAAAGTACATCGCCTACGCTCGTCAGTACGTTCAACCGAGGCTCACGAGCGCCGCCGCTTCGGTGCTTCAGGATTTTTATCTCGAGCTCCGAAAGAAGAACAATATCTTCGGGCACATACCGATCTACAATAGGCAGTTGGAAGCGCTCATTCGACTCACGGAGGCGCGAGCCAAGCTGGAGCTGCGCGTCGAAGCGACGGCCAGCGACGCTTCCGAAGTCGTGGAGGTATTGAAATACACTCTCGCCGACGTTCCTCTCGACGCTGGAACCGCGCGAAATGCATCAGCCGATTCCGGAAAACTCACTGGCAACAAGGTCGGTTTGCATTCGATCCGATAAGAAAAGCACATTCGCTCTTTTTCAATCAGAATTATCGAAAATCTGCGCAGCTTAATTTCTAAAGTATCCAAAAAATACTCTAACACACTCGACGAGTGATTTAGTTACTCGTAAAATACCGTCTTATCGCAACATTTTTTTGCAACGCCACGAACGATACGTCGCGAATAACGTTGGATCGACACGAGCAATTACCGTTTCGATTCGATCGACAGGTGAAAAGTTTCATCGGGCTTTTGAGGAGCGAGGCCGAGGCGAACAACGACAGATTGTTCTCGAAAACGGATCTCATGGAAATCGCCGAGAGAGGAGGCATCGTCGTTCACGACTTCGGCCGTTTCATTAGAAAGCTCAATGACGAGGGCATTCTATTGAAGCGGGGTAAGCAATTGTACAAATTTGTCGAAGACTGATTGTCATCGGGATTGTTTTTAATACAAAAATATAAACAGTCATTGGTTTTTTTATTGACGATCAAGTAGCGATTATTAAGTAGTGAGTTGGAGAATCGAGGGGACTGTTTGTCGCGCTCGTTGTCGAATTCGAACGTCACCGTCGGCGCGAACGGTGATTTTTTTGTCGACTACCAGACTTCGTAGCAATGAGCCTTGCACGGCAATCGCCAGTAGAGGTAGCGGCAACACACCGGCCGGGGAACGTGAAAACATCCGGACCTGCAGCAGGGCCTCTTCGGAACGTAGCGATTGGCTTGCTGCATCGGTAGTTGGGGTATCGTCACCGTGCATCCTCTGCGACAACGTAGAAATACGAAGTATAACCGAAGTGCTTGCAAAGAAAATGATTCATGCTTCTCATCACTTAAATATAGTCGATTATAACCGACCAAAAAAATGATTGATCTTTATTTTTTGAGATCTCATTACTTGCCAATTAAAGAAAAAAAAAAAAACCTACGCCTCATTGGAAATTTGCAAAAAGACGTTTTACATTTTTGAAAGATCTAGAAAAATGACCTCGACCTTCAAAAAATCTCGACGAGACTGTTTAATAAAATTGTATGTTTTAGTGCGAGAGAAGATGAGTCGCGAATGGGCCGAATGATTCGGTATGAATGAAAAGTCGAGGAAAAAGCGAGTTTCGCGATGATCGAGTAAATGTTCACCTGTGCCGAGCGGACGAGGAGCGTGCGGGGCGACGAAGTCGCCGGCAACCGCGTCACACTTGTGCGAACCAACAGAGAGGCCTCGCGGCGAGGCGCGTCAAGCATCGCGGCGGACAATTCTCGATCGGACAGAATGTCGGACAACGAGGAACGCATATCGGTGGGCAGGGTCCGCACGGCACGGGTGGCGTGCAGATGGTGATATTGCAAGGTCGCGAACACGGCGAACAACAAGCTGTACGAATTACGCACGGTGTGCAGGCCGTCGGGGCGGGACAGCACGACGATCCGCCGGTCTGGTTCCCTCCGCGAGACGACCCAGCCGGGTAACTGCTCGAGCGCGTTGCTCTCGCCGACGTACCGCAACTACCGCACGACATTTCTCTTCTTTGTCAAATTTTATTTATTTATTTAGTTATTTATTTATGTATTCATCTATTTATTTATTTATTTATTTATTTACTGATTTTACAAATTTTTTTCCGTCACTTTGCGGATTATGTCGCAAAAGAGAACGGAGGATTTTTCATGACCGCGAATTTTGAAGCGTACGACAGAAATGATCGCTCGACTGAAATCTTTGCGATCTTGTCTTGTTTCTCGGTTACCTTGGAAACCGTGAAATTTTAATAGCCGTCGAATTTGGAATATCTACGAGGTGGCACCGAAGAATGAGATGAACGTACTGTATGGATCGTACATTTATTTTACACGAACAGGTACTTTTTTTTATTTTTTGAATACATTGAGAATTGAGTATTGTGTCTTAACAAGGGCAGACGAGCGTGCGTACGGGCGACGGACAACAGGGCGGCGCAGGAAAGCCAGGTGGAATGCAGTAGCTGACGACCGGAGGACAGCAAGGCGGCGGTGGGCAACGCGGAGGCGGACAGCAAGGCGGGGGCGGACAACGCGGAGGCGGCGGACAACACGGTGGCGGCGGACAACGCGGAGGCGGCGGACAGCAAGGCGGGGGCGGACAACACGGCGGCGGCGGACAGCAAGGCGGCGGCGGCGGCGGCGGGCAACATTGAGGTGGTGGGCAGCACGAAGGCGGAAGACAACATTGTTGCTGATTGCGCGTTTGAGGACAACAGGGCGGCGGTGGAGGAGGTGGACAGCACTGATTATCTTCCTCCGTCGGACAACCCGACGAGCACGTCGGTCCCGAGCACGAATTGCCGCAAGTGAGTCGACAGTACGCGGCGAGAGCGGATTCTCGGGCTTGATCCGCGCAGTAGAACTTCCGTAGAGCGACTTCGGCGTCCCCGAGATCCGTCAGCTTGAGCAGAGCAGCCCGTCCCGGTCCGCATACCGGATAGAGCTTCGTCATGCACTCGGGCCGTCCCATACAATCGTACATCATACATCGGTCCTGCAGACCGTTCCGTTTGATGCACTCGCAACGGTACATCAGACTGCCGCGGAGCTCGAAACTCTTGCAAGCCTTTACGGGACTCTGAGGATGAGGAACGACATTGATTGAAATTTGAGAACAAGATTGAAATTTCGATATGCCCGTTAGATATCGGGCGATTCACTCACGCAACAGGGAGGACAGTCGGTCGGACAGACTGGACAGCACGTCGGCGGCGGACAATCCGGCTCGTCCCATTCGCACGGCTTCTTCCGGTCCATCGAGCTGACGAGACATTTCAATTGGGCCAAAAGCTCTCGTCTGCGGTCGCAGTTCGGATTCTTTCCGTCGCACGGCATCTTCTCGCTCGAGACTATTCACACGACGAATTTAGACGTTGAGAATTTTTTTTTCTCGCTACTTTCTTGTTGAGATTTATGCGATTTTTTTCATTTCTTCAGTGACGGAGCCGCAAACGGGACTTTGAATTTCGACGCGAAAGCATCGAGTCGTCGATGTGCTTTCGGCAGTCGCGGTCGAGGGAGGTGTCAAACGAAACTGTCCGTCATTTGCGGCAACGGATTCACGACTGACTTGTCCTTTTTTTTTTCTGATAACATCTTTGCGTTTCCTCGCAACGCTACTCGCGATTGTCGATTGTGCTCGATCCAGCTAAATCTATCCAGTCCAGTATTTACGCGACATCGATTTTTTTCTTTCCGCACACACTCGAGCACAGTTTTTGAGATGGGCTAGAAATTTGTACAAAGTCGAACTATCATAGACCGATGATCAGTTTTGAATTTCAGCAAGACCTGTGCAGTTCTTACGCTCTCGCAAAACATTGTATTTATTCGAATCACACGTTTCTTGCAGCAGCAACCGATAACATGTTTAGGTAAAAACTAACAATTGAAGTAACGAATCATGAAAAAAGACTTGTTGAGGAAGTAAAGGATGACAAACGTACATTCCTTTACAGAGAGCTGAATGGACTGATTGAACTAAAAAGAGGAAGTTGCATGTATGCAAATTTAATTGACAATTGTTTATTTTTTTATGAAAATGATATTTTGCCCGAATTTCAAGTTCATTATTGAAATAATTGTTATAAAAGCACTCGTAATTTTGAGTCGTGATCATGGCTAAAGTACATTGTGGAAAAAATTTCCCAAAACTTGTGGCGTGTGTTCTTTTTTGTTTATTCTTCATGAAATGTTCGAACACGATATGTAAATACTGTGATATTGCGGTAATTATTTGCATTTTCAATGTATCGGGTTTAGAACGTCAACGCGTCGGGATCCGGAGGCGCCGGATACATTTCCGGGAACCGCGAACGGAAGTATCTCGCCGGTGGACAAACGGCCCAGGGCTTCACCAAACAATCGGGATGTCCACGGCATTCGGTCAAAGGGCACGAGTCTTGAAGTCCATCTCGGTGAATGCAACCGCATCGGTTGTGCAGAATTCCTCCCCGCATCGTTGGACCCTTCTGAAAAGGCGAAGGCGTCTCCTATCATCGACGAACGAGCTTATTCCGGACTGAAAGTCATCTTTGGTAGTCTAATTAATTACCGGACAACGTAATTTCTTTATTAATTCGTTAATACGCATGAATTTTTTCGAGACAATTTTTTTCTACTTCGACAAATGCGCGGATAATCGCGAATTTTGATTACGAGTTACAATACAATTATTCTTAAGAACTTTCCGAAAGATTGATCGACTTTCATAAAAATGCAATTTTCAACAAATTTCAAAGTTTCGAACGAATTCATACGTATTGAGATTAACAAATAATTTTCACCGGAAAAAAAGGTTTCCAGGTAATTTTTTAACATTTTTTTTCTCATCACTGGGGACAATTATTAACGCTCGAAATTGTCTCGGAACAGCCTGCACTTCCTCGGACTACCGCTCGGACTTCCACAAAGAAATATTTACATTTTCCGAGCACGCGTTGCGTCGACGTTCGCCGCCCGTCCTTTCGTCGCGAAACTCCGAAATGCTGCTTTCATCGGAGTCTCGTTCGTGACGATGCTTTCTCGCGCGTTTGTTTCTATCGTCGCAAACGCCGCCATCCTCGTCGCTGACTCTTTGCTCCAACGGAATCATCATGAACATCGGTGCCGGCGGATGCTTCTTCGGCTTTCGGCGAAGCTTCGCCCTTTCCAAGTCCATTTTGTGCTGACTGTGAAGAGAACGCGATCCATGAGTATTCGAAGTACTCTTAACGGTTCTAACCGAGCCGTTTACGGCCTTTGCTAACCATTCTAGGGCTGTTACTGCAGCTTTGAGGTTGCAGATCAGGTCGCCCGCATCCACGGCTTGAATCGTTTCGCTCATCGTCGATATGAGAGATACTTTTCGAAATAGTTTTGATAATTTTTCACTTGATAATTTTTATATTTCGAATAAGTTTACGGATTAATTTTGAGAATTCAGCCAAAAAGGGTGGTCCGGAGGTTGGAGCGAACGTGACGGAAGCTGTTACATGTTATTGTTTTTTTCCCCGAGATGTTCCATTATTTCACGGTCGAAGCTTACATGAGCCGTGTTTTGTTGTAGATAGAAAAATATATTCTTCGCTACGATGACTATAATTTCGGTTTCGAATATTTGCATACATCTTCGATCATAAATGTTCTTATAATGCTTTTTAATCGACTCTTTTCTTATGCCTTCCAACTTAATTTTTTCGCTCGAGATTTATTTGCATTTATTTTCCGAATCTTCTGTTTGCAGTTATGTTGGATACAGTCTTCGGCGATTGATATTGATCGAGGATAAATTCGTCAACAACATCTTCGGCCGGGTTGGCGGGAACAGCACGGGGGCGGATAGCAGCAAGCAGAAGGCGGACAACACGGCGGTTCTCTCGGAGCCCTGGAAGGGCCGGCGAATTGAGCCTGAGGCACGGGTGGGCATCTTAGACCGTCCAGCGAATCCACGACGTTGCTGAAACGTTTCAAGATTGCACAGCGAAGTGGTACAGTTCGGCCGAACGCGAGATTCAAAGAGAATTTCTCTCGATAGGTCCCAAATCGGAATAAAATCGGGCATTTTCAATCAGAATTTTACAAATAATATTATCAAAATGTTAGTAACAAATTAATGAAAAAATCGTTCAACAAATCATCCGGCAATCCAATTTATTTTCATTAAAAATTCGTTAATTACTCTGAATAGAATTTCGTATATTTTTGCACTATTGCGTTAAACAAATAAATGGTAAAAACGTAATTTAAACAAAATTCATAAAAAATGGGAAGCAATCAGAAAAATTAACGAATGTTTTCCGTTTTTTGAAAGTTGGGTTACCGAGTAATTTGTCGAACAATTTTTTGTTTATCGATTTGTTAATAAAAGAGCGATTGCACGTAAATTGTATTGAAACGATAATACTCACTAGTATTGTCCTCTGATCGGTTTAACAGTGTATCCCACAGTCCCACCTCCGCCGATTCGCGTTTTCTTTTTCTTCTCGTTCTTGGCTTTCTTATCGTCTTTGGTCCCTGTGTCTTTCATCGACGCGCGCGAAGCCTGTTTACTTTCTTTTGGCATTTTCTATGGATCACGAAAATTTACAGTCGTGTGGCCGAAAAAGCGACGATGTTCTTTGACGTTACAAAGGCTGACAGAGATTAACGTGTCTTATTGCAGCTCTGTTTTATTTTCTTCAAACCGCGTGAAGTGTCTCACGATCGGAAACATTTTTTCCGGTAGCGTAAAATGTAATGATCCAAGATCGAGAAGCAGAATTCAAATTTATACGTTTTGGAAAAACAATAACGGATGCTCATAAATATATGCTCCAAATCGTATAAAATGAAATAATAAAAAATTAAAAAAAAAATAATAATAGTAGATAAATAATTATCTAATTATAATTATTAATAATGAAATTGAATAATTTTTCTAATTAAATAATAGCGTATGCACAGCTTTGTTTTTTCTTTTTCATTTTTTTAATAATTTTTTTATACAGTCGTGATTTCGTGTTATGTTGATTTCAGGGACCGTTCGATTGCCAGCAACAAGACGACGAATACGCGTACAGCGTCGGGCAGGCGGGAACGGCGGGGCAGCACGAAGTTGTTGGACATCGGAACTCTTGAGGGCAGCACGCCGATGCCTGAGTGAACGACTTTGCGCAGGGTATTCTGCGTTGCGTACAAAAATCAAGAAAATCAATCAATAGTCGCGAAGATGAAGTTATCCGCAGGAATATTCGATCAGTTACGTACATGCACTTTTTAGCTTCCTTCTCGGCAAGCCCGATCGTGCCGCCCATTCCGGCGCCTTTCGGCAAAACCTTCGCTTTCTTCTTTCTCGCTTCCTTATTTCCTTCGCCTTTGCCCGGCTTGTCGGCGCTCTTTTCCTCTTGCTTTTTATCCTTCTTGGGTGGCATTTTTTTATGTCGTGTACGCAAGACTTTTTAAAAATATAAATTCACTTTTTAAATTTCGAATTTTTGACGATCGATAGATTTTCTTATCGCGTGGCCGTGAAAATTGGCCGAAAGTTTGAGGCACATTGCCGGTATCGCCGCGATGACAGTCGACGTGACCGGAAGACAAATGAATGTCGCAAAACGCACCGAGTTGCCGAAATTAAACTACTGCGGCCAAATTTCTCACGAAATGCAGCGAGAATTTCGACTCGATTTTGTATCGAAAGACGTTGGCACTTTTCATATTTTTATCGTCGAGTTATCAGCCATTTATATCATTAATCGACTCTGCACTTCAGAAAATATTCTTTTATTAAAACTTGCCTCACGATTACATTTTTTTTTATAGGAGCTTATTTTAAGTGTTGGGAAATTTCTATTCGGCACATCCTCGTACTTGACGTTTTAGTCTACTTTTTCTACTCGATCTCTCCACTATTTATGCGTTCGGTATCTTTCAGTACATTATTTTATTATTCGTGTTCGATACGATAGAGATTAATCATCTCTGAGTAACGGTTTTTTCTATATTTATCGAGAATTTGTACGGGGTCATCGACCGACCGGAATATTTCCTTTGTGTCTGCTTCTTCATGAGAAACGCGGATCAGCACGGTCGCGGACACTGCGGAGCCAGGCAACTCGGTTGTGGACAGCAATCGGGTCCTCTTTTGTACCACTTATTCGTAGACTGCAACATAAACGAATTGGACACGAATGTATCATCATCGAACAGTGAACACTATTAAGGTAATTCGATTGGTAAATTCCGACGAAATGTTGGATTCAGCGAGAATTTCGAGAGTTTTACAATGGGACAAAAATAAAAAGAAAGATTAATTTTGCATAATGATTCCAGAATGTTATTAACCAATTGATGAGAAGAAACTTGTTGTAAAAAACATCTCCGGATCACCTTAAGGTAGTCCATGCGAAAGGTGTTCATTTCGCATAAATTCGAGGAAATCGAGAGTGAATTGCAAACACTTCTCGATGGTAAAAGTCTGAAAAAATGCATGCATATTAAAGGTACTGAAAGGATTAATTTTGCATAATAATAATAATGAAAATAATTCTTTTATTTTTCTGAATACATATGAATTTTTTTAGATTTTTTAAACGACTCTGAATTTTAAGATTTCCCACGTATTTGTTCCATTAAAAAGAAAATCTCAAAGTCAATTAAAAAATCTGAAAAGATTCATACGTATTCAGAAAAATAAAAGAATTATTTTCATTAAAAAAAAAAGTTGCGGTGCCGGTAAATCTCTTGAACAATTTTTTGTTCCATCGATTTGTTAATAACAATTTCGAATTATTATTATGCAAAATTAATCTTTCCAGTACCTTTAATGTGCATGAATTTTTTCGGATTTTTACACCATCGAGAAGTGTTTGCAATTCCCAATTCCTCTCAATTTCATCGAACTTATGCGAAATGAACGGCATAGGACTAGGACTACCTTAATTGGCATGACAGAATGATGATAAACGGTATTATCACCGATTGCACGTAGAAACCTCGGCCGGGTATGGGATAAGCCAAATCCGGCGCTACGCTCAGTAAGTCGGAAACGACGATTATATCGGCGGTCGAGCTGAACGTAATGAGGGGTCTCTTGGAGGGAAACGTCCACGCTGGCTTGCACTCGTGAGGACTCGGGCGAACGTGCCACGCCTCGGGATCGTTTCTGCAATCGTACCTCACGCACATGCTGGGTTTGGGGCTGCGTCTGCATGAAAATTCATTTTCAATAAAAATCTCTTAAAAACAAATTTTTTAAATAAACAAATTTAAAAAAACGTAAAATAACTGTTAAAAAATTCAATCGTTAATCGAAATTGATTGAAAAAACGAAAAGATTTTATTCGTACAATTCGTCCATCTTCGCGAATAGGCATTTGAGACGTCGAAGCTCTTGACCTTGGCTCGCAACCCCGTTCGAGAATCCCCAATTGCCGAGAGCTTCCGCGACGCCGGTGCCGTTTCCTCGCGAAAATTCGTACACGCACGGCGTTTTCAGATGCGTGTCCATGTCGATTTACTCGATAATTTCGATTGATCTCGAAATGCCAAAAGGACCGAAAAAAAAAAAGTGTTCGACTGTCCCTCGGATCTTCTCAGAGTGACAACATAGCCGAGAATATTTCGATATCGATATCGAACAACTGCCGTTCGTCTGTTCTGACTAATCGTTTGTTTATTTCAATTTTTTCTTTTGCAACATCAAAATATCCCTTTCGCCTCCGTTAATCAAAATTTTCGTCAAAAATGCCGCCAAAAAAGGTTTCGGAAAGCAAGAGCGTCGATAAAAAGGGAAAGCCGACTGGCAAAGGACTCGAGAAGAATGAAAAAACTAAAAAGAAACCCGCCGTGAATGCAACTAAATGCAAAGCGTACGTATGCCGTCAAAAACGTTGATAACAGCAATTTGTCGTCTATTCTCGACTCGCCACGATGTTTTCTTGCCATCATTTCCGCATCTTAAGGTGACGTGAAAGCCCGCAGTCGGTAATAAAAACTCTAATGTTATTCTTTGTAGGGTGCTTAAAAAGTCGTCTTCAGAAGAAATAGTTTGCCACCAAATTAAAAGACGCGAAATTCGATCTCCGTTTGACGCTAAAGTCCCCATTGAAAAAAGTAGCATTACAGTTTTGATTATCGACCGAGCACGAGTCAAGGATATTTCACTTCGCCCCAAATCAAAACTGGAAATACTCATTGGCGATGGGGCTTTTTTGGGTTGACGATTGCAACGGGCGCGCGCGAGCCCTACGACGAACTAGTTGATTATATAACGAATTGTAATAAATCATATCTGCAGGCCTCTCGTACGAGGCTCCGTAATGGCACAGAGAAGGCTCCCCCCGACCGTATGTTGCCCTTCCCAAGGTGCGACCGTGCGATGCTGTCTTCCCGCGCCTGGATGTTGGCCTTATTGAGAAAAAAAAAAGATCCACTCGGAAGTGGCGCCCAACCCCGATCCCGTCCCCACTCGGCCAATTAGATTAGCTCCCCGGCTCTCCGTGACCCATATTCGCGAGTGCAGCGCCAACACCCACCAATGCCAGTAATTAAATTCGCACGGATTACCAATCGCGGCGATCGAACGTCCACGCACATACGCGCTTGAATTGTATTGGCGGGTCACGTGCCCATACAAATGATCCTCCGCGACAAACAATCTGTAGAGTCTAAGAATAAAAAAATGCCATAACATGAGTTCGTAGAATCGATCAAAAAAATAAAGAGTTTCTCCTCAACGAGCCCGACAATCGCGCGAATCTTCGCAATCGCTCAGTCCCCGAGAATCTCGTCCTTTTTGTTTTCAACGATATTTCACTCGTCGCGGCCTTGCCCGCGGATGTTTCACGAATCGACACGACGGTGAAGAAAGTCGAGAAATGGGGTTAGGAAATTTTCGCGTCAGGCTAGTCGCGGGTCTCGTTATATTGCTCATCGTTTGGCAAACCGTGAGAATATGGTCACCGACGAACGGCGAACCTCCCGACACGAAAGAGGTATGTATTCATTTATAAACACAAAACGGAAAAAAAAAAAAAAAAAAAAACGACAACAATTTGCTTTTAAATCGCGCGATCGAGAAACTTTCGTGGGCGCGCGTTAAAACTTTGTATAGCCGTAGATACAGGCGATGGAAAATGCGAATATGCGCGACGGCAAAATTCCTTCGAGTCCGCAACTTCAGAAGGTACTCATTTCCGTGTACTACGAAGCTCTCTGTCCGGACTCGCGAAGCTTCGTCGTCAAGCAGCTGGAGCCGACTTTCCGAACGTTGAGCGAGAATGTTCAGATTCAGATGATTCCCTACGGCAAAGCGACGGTAACTATGAAAAATCAAAAATAGTGTAATTAACGTTCCAAATCCGCAGCTCATAGAAAAAAAAAAAAAAATTGTATCATTAAGTTCGATTTGTAACAATCGCTTTATTCCAGTCTACGACGACCGATGACGGCTACGAATTCACTTGTCAACACGGCCCCGTCGAGTGCGAGGCCAATATGATACACGCTTGCGCCATACACATCATAGACGAGCCGTCCGTCCAGTTGGACTTCCTGACGTGCATGATAAAGAACAACGTCTATCCGAAGAACATAACAAAGTCGTGCGCCGAAAAAATGCACCTGGACGCCGAGCCTATACTGAATTGTCAAAAGTCGACCAAGGGAAAGGATCTGCTGGCAATGTATGGAAAGTTAACGGACGACCTGAGGCCTCCGATTGGCTTTATTCCGACCATCACGTTGGATAAAGTAAGATTTTGTTGTTATCGAAACTACTTATTAGGGTGAATCTATTATTGGATGGACATTGGCCGATGAATGGACAAATTTGGTTCTATTGCAAAATCTTGCTTGCAAGGCAATTGTTCTTTTAACTCGCTTTATTCTGAGATCGCGAATTGTATCGTTTCCCGGTATATCACTCTTTTTTGGAATTAATTTGTCAATAACTTTTTAGGATCATTATTACGCAAGATCAATCTTTCGAACACATTCCATATTGCTTGATTTTTTTCACATTTTTGTCCGATTGATCTACTTCTTTGATCGACTTCTACGATTCGCTCCGAGCGTCGAGCCGGCTTTGAGATTTAACCCGGGAAACTTGTTCTTTCAGGACTCCAATAATCAGCCCGCTATTCTGAAGAACCTACTGGCCCAGGTCTGTCTGCGCTTCAAAGTATTACCGAAAGGCTGTACATAAACGTTCGCGGCCTAATTCACGAAACACGCCGATTTTTCCTCGTTCGAAGGAACGACAAACGAAATATATTTTCAACTTCGACTAACAGTTCTCGCGTGTCGCGTCGCGAGGGCTCGTCGCTCGCGACGAGTCGCGAATCGTCGCACGCGGAAGACACTAAACATGACAAACCTCAACAAACCCAGTGAAAGTCATTGCCGAGTTACAAAACAAAAAAGGAAACACCGGAGATAATCACGTGCGCGCTTTCTTTTTTCTTCGTGTAATGTTCTTATAAATTATATTTATACATCATTAAGTTTACATGGAAATGTTTCTTCAGTCCATCAGTTGTAGATTGTCCAATTTTTCACTAGAGTAAAAGCCCGCCTTGACCTGACGCCCGCCGAAGAAGCGTCCGTTGAGATCGACGACGGCCTTGATGGCGCTCTCGATTCTCTTGAACTCGACGAATATTCGCACGGCCTCCTCGGCGGGCGCGTCGATGACCTCGTGAATGATCACTCGCGCTACGTCGCCGTACTTCGTGTTGCACTCGTCTTTGACCTCGGGCTCGAGATCGTCGTCCACCTCGCCGGGTCTGACCATGTTTCTCAGCAGCACGACCTTGCTCGGCGACTTCATTATCTCGGTTATGCTCGGCTCTTCGGGCGGCGTGTGAGCCGTTGCGCTCGTTCCGCCCGTCGTCGATGCCGTTTGCGGGGGCGGCGGCGAAACCGCCAGAGGCGGCGGCGGCGGCATGAGCTGTTCGCGCTCGCCGACGATTCTGCCGCCGCGTTTGCTCGTCTTCTCCACTTGCAGCGCAACCGACATGCCTTGCTCCTTCTTGCCGAGACCCTGTCCCTCCTTGAAACCGTATTTCGCCATAATCTTCGCCGCGACGGAAGACGTCGCGTATCCCATACTGTTCGCCGACGATTGCCGCGGCGACGAGCACGACGCCGGCACGTCCGTGGATTCTTGAAGCGAAGGCGGCGGCGCTATCGCCGCGCCGCCGGTCACTCCGCGAGACGATGCGGTTCTCTCCTCGTCCCTTTCCAGAGGAACCATCGTCGTGTTTCCGATCGGCGACTGCTTAAAGTACGATTTTCCTTTATTTTTCATATTCAAAAGAATTTCGTTGTACTCGAAATTAATACGCGATCTATTGCTCTAACGTGACAAATTACCATTAACATATTGACCTTGAAAAAAATTGCATATTGCTTCCTCTTGTTCTCTTATCGGTCTACTCAAGTCTGTTCGTAGAAACATTTATTTACCTGACCATCCTCGAATCTGGTATTATCGCGTCGCCGCTTGCGCTGCTCCGTTTCCTGATCGTGCTCGCGATCCCTTATGTCGCGAAGTTCCTTCACGACTTTTTCGTACTCGTTCGGCCACATCGGGTCGTACTCGTTGACGACGTTCCAGTCGAACTCGCTGCCGACGACGACGCTGTTGCCCGCGCCGCTCGACAGCGAGTTGACGCCGACGTTGCCATCGTCCTCGCGGTCTTTCTCGGGCTCGCGATTGCTCTTCGATTTCAGATCGATGACCGGCGCCAATACGGCCGTTGCCTTTCGGTACTGTTCTCGTTTCGGCTGAAGATCAAAATCGTTAGTGCCTCCGTCGAACCGTAGCCGCGGATCCCTCGGATGACGAATCGATCAACAACGACAAGAAATGTTCACTCTCACCTGTGTGGTCGCGGCTTTTTTCAACTGTAACTGCGATTGGAGCAATTTTATACTCGACGACCAACCGGCGACTTTTTCCGAATTTCTGTGCTTGTCGAAGTCGTCGTAGAGCGACATTGTTTTCTCGTACACTCGAGCCCGACGCTGAGAATTGGGGAAGGATAAAAAACAAATTGAATGTTTGTGCTCCGCGTCAAAACATTGTCATAACCTCTCGTCGAGCGAACGCGCCGCTCACCGACTGTTCGCGTACTAGCGGCGGGCGACGGTTCGTTCGATGTTCTAAGAATCGATGCTTCCTCGCGCGCAGTATCGATTGTTCTGAATCGATTTTTTCTGCATCGATTCATCGAACGTGATCGTCTCAACTTCACACGATTTTTGGTGTTTTTGTTGTTATTCTAGTTATTTATCGAAAAAAACCATTAATGTTACTACATTATCGATTATTTGATTAACATAATTTCGGCAATTCTACGCATTAATTGCGCGCTACGCGCGGATTCCTCTCCGTTTGTCTTGTCGTTTGAAAGATTCCTACTATATCGACGACGAGTAAGCTCTCACGTTTGCGTACCGTATTTTCCTCAAATCGATCGACAGAGCGCGGTACTCGGATGACTTTCGTTCCTAAAGTTCTGCTCGGTGCGGAAATTCGACTGCAAAATATGTATCAACCTTCGGTACGTCTAACTTTTGCAGCGTTCCCGACTGTTTGGTAAGTAATTCGAGTACGTAGAAATGTGTTAAAATTCTTGATTCCGCTGTCCACTATCGTCCGCGTAAAGAAGTAGAAGGAAATTCCTAATCTCCACGATGCGACTACTTAACGTGTATCCCGCAAAATATCAGTGCGGATTCGCCCGATAACGACATTGTTTATTTGCGATGACTAATTCGCGAGCTTTTGCGTATATTCCGAATGAGCGATCGTCGCGGACATTCGATGAAATGAAGACCGATAAAAACAATATATCATTAAAAACAATGTGATTCGAACTTTCCAAAATTCCCAACTTCGACGTGACAAAATGCGTGCGCTCGCGTCCTCGCGACGTAGAGCAGCAAATGAAAAACAAATAAAAACCGCCAAGAGCGATCGACCGAGAAGTGGAACTGGACGCTCTTCGCAGTTGGTAAACGCAGCGTCGCGTCTCTGTGTGAGGTGGAAGCGCGGCGTTATGGAGAATCGAAGGAAGCCACACGGCGACGTTATTTATTAATAGCGAGTGAAAAAGAAGTTAAGCGGTGATGCGAGCGAGCATAGTCGAGACAGTCCCGTCCGCCTGGCCGTGACTGCCGACACGATTCAAGGGAGTGGCAGAGCGCAAAATGCTAGAGCGGGCGCAACAGAATGAAGACTCGCATTGCCGTTCTTGCCGCATGAGTTGGGAGAAGGAGAGGGGAGGGGGGAGCTCTTTGTCTCTCTCATTCCCTCGATGATTTTTCCCTCGTCTCTCTCGTTCGCGAGCTACTCAAGCCATAATCCTCTCTTACTCCCGGCGTGCAAGCGCATCGAGGCCTTCCCCAAGCTCTTTCTTCATCTCATTCACTCCTTTAGCCGGCCGCCTCTATTATCCGTCCTTCGCGCCCGTTTTTCTACTCTGTCCTACTCCCGACGAGTACCGCCACAACTGAGCCTACCACTACGACGACTATTCCACTAATACTAACTACCGACTACAGGCCGCGACGACGGAGACGACGAAGCCGAGAGAAGGCCCCCCGAGCCCGACGCTCTCTCCTAAAATCCCGCTGGCGCGCTCTCTCTCTCTCTCTCCGTCTCGGGGCGTCTCTGTCAGCGTGCCGCGTTGCTTGCGCTCTCCCGCAGCACGACGAGGAGGTGAAGGAGGAGAGACGGGACGAACGCTTTGTCGGCGCCCGCGGCGGAGATCAAACGCGCCGACAGCCGCGCGTTCTCTCGTCCTCCTTCCTCTCCCCTCCCCCTCCCCGCATTCGTCTCTCCGACGATCTCTCCCCGTCGAACCGGGCATAGCGCCTTTCCCCTCTCGTTTCCCGTACGCTACAGCCCCGCGGCCACCAAACCGCACGTCGAGAGACCGGCAAAACCGACGCCAGCCATCCGACTCTCCACGTCCATCCTTCTCGCCCCGCTTACAACATTACACAGCCCGGTGTTGCCTCGTTTCTGCTTCTTGCTCGCTTGCCCGCTCGTTCGCTGCGTCTCGCTCGCACCCCGCGCCACGGGCGGAAAGCGAGCGAGAGAGAAACTCGAGACCGCACGCGGTAAAACCGTATTATAGCCTTCCCTATATCCTGTCCTATATAGTGCGCGTACCGCGGGGCACCAGCGCGCCAGCAGAAGCAACAGAAACAACAACAACAACACCCATCGCGCACCTCGGCAACGCAAAATACAATCCGGTTATCTTACTCACTATCTCCATTCTACTTGCTTCTCGCCCTCGTCTCGTTTCTTCATTTATTTTTCGCCTTTTTTTTTTTTTTTTTTTTTTTCTTTGCCTCTTCCTTTACTCCAGTTATCGCCGCAATTTCGGTTCAACAGTCGCGACCCCCGAGAGATTCATTGATATATCGAGAACGGATATATGCATATGTGTATATATATTTTTTTTGCTTCAGCAAGTTTTGTCCGATACTGCTAAAATTTGGAGCATGTCTCGAGTCAACCGCGGGGTGTTTGGTATCGAATTCGGCCAAAGTCGACGGAGAGATCCGAAAGATATGAGCATCTTAGGTTTTTGAATTTATCGAGAAAACCGCCGTTGTGCGCCGTTTCTGCAAGTTTTAAGCAATCGAGCTCAAACCCTGCGAACAAGTTCAGTGACCTCTAACGGCGTTGGTTTTGAATCTGGCCCAAATCGATAATAGGGTATTTTTTTTTGTTTTCAAAATTTTTGCCAAAATAATTTTTACCCGACGTCGCTCGTCCGTTTTTCAACGAATGGGACTTAAGTTACGCGAGCCCGTGCAGTTACAATAAAGATATTTCTTCGACCCTCATGAGATCTATTTTCGGTCGACAATTTTATGGATACGAAAAATCGAATACAAAAAATCCCATCGAGATGTCGATCTGCAAAATCCTAATCAAACGGATTCTTACTATTCGAGTTTTGCATTTTTGGGCCATATTTCGATGAATTTGAGTCCTAGATAAATGTTGTAAATTGTATTCGCGCTTCGCTTTCTTACTTTCGTATTAATGCCGTTTGCGAAGCTTCCTTCCTCCGAGAGAGAAGAAATTGCTCGAATATCTTTATCGCGAAGCTTTGCAAAAGACGTTAAACATAATACAATTCGCAACATTTTTGCGATTGTCTTTTCGTGCGATCGACCGTAATGAATACACGATAGACGAGGCAACGAGCGTTGTGCGTGCCTCGTTATTCGTGCGCGCACAGTCGCGCGGGCGAATGCCGTACGCGCGCTGCGCGCCGGGTCCTATGCAGTGGTGTACTCGGGATAGACACTCGAGTCACTTCGATGCGGGGACGTTGGACGCGTATCGCCGACGTACGCGCCCCGCTCCGTGCCGGCCGCAGCGCCCGATGACCACGACGGAATTCACTTCCTGTAAGGAGAGCCGTTTAGCAATCGGACGTCACTGTGCGAGGCAGATATCGATTGCGAGAGCCTTCTCTCCCTCTATCGTCGCGGCTGTTCCTTCTCTCTATCCGTCTCTATTCTCCCGCCGGCACGACAATACTCGGATTTCCAGACGACGAATGCACCTCCGTTCCGCCGCGCCATAACTCTGCGGACCGTCGTCCTCTCTCTTCGAGCTCTGTGTCGGATCGAGGGCATTGATGGAACTTTCGTCAGTTCTCGAAAAGCCGTTGAATTTCTCGAGGCAATCGTAACTTATTGATTCATCGATTCTATACGTATATACACACACAACCTGTACGTACATATATATTATATATGTATATGTGTATATGAATACATAAATAATGATAATATTCCGAGAGTAGTCCGTACAGAGTTTTTTAAAAGCTGGCACGTTTTATTCTCCCTGCCGATGAACGGAGTCCCTCGCCCCGCGTCCCTTTTGCCCGCTCGACGTTTATTTTTTATTTTCCTTTTTCTCCTCGCTTTAACTTGTCTTTCTTTCTCCGTTCTCTCGCTCCCGCTCGTATTCCTCGTCGTTTCGCTCGTTCCACCTATGGGCGTCTCTCTCGCTCCGTCAAAAACGAGACTCGCCGCCGACTTTCCGACAAAGGAATAAAGAAAAGAAACAACTAGCTATGCTGTGTTACGGGACGGAGGATAGCATGGAGAGTCGCGGTGCTCGCTCACTCGCTGCTGCCGCTGCTGCTGCCGCTGTTGCTGCCGCTGCTGCTGCCAGCATGGTATGGCATTGCATGGCGGGCCTTCCAGAGGCCTTCTCTCCGCGCTTCTCGCTGGGCGCGGTATGGGACTCGAAGGGGACGAAGGGAACGGGACGATTTGCCGACCCAGTGGCGTAGGTATCGAAGGCTCCTCGAACATAGGGAAGACCGATTCCTCGTAAACGGGATAATACCGAAGCTAGTCTCGCGTTTCCTCGACTCCGCTACGTATCGACACGAATTCATTCATTCGCTTCGTCTACTCGATCCTACGAAATTTTCGGAAATTCTCACGCTTTCATTATATTCTCTCAACGCCGAAACGATCTTCGAGATGCGATGCATCAAAAGATTCCATCATCGTCGCGATGTTTATTCATTTATTTTCGCGCGACAAATCCCTTTTGCAAAATTTTAGTTTTCCAAGATAGAATTTTCCATTTGGTTCATAGAATGACCTTGAATTGAGGAAATTGTAGAAAACCCTATATAATGACCAATTTGCGAGAAATAGAAAAAGGCGATAAAAAGAAGGCGGAAGACACTTTTGTCCACGAAACGGCGCAACGACCGATCGACCATTGCCGTTCTCTTGATGGGGGGAGAGCAAGGACGGGGGGGGGGAGCAAGTTTTTCTGGCTCTTTGTAAAAATCTCGTTCGCGATGTGCGCGCGCGAGTACTGGTGAAAGATGCGTCGCATGCTCGTAGAGACTCCACGCATCGACGCTAAAATCCCTTGTAATCCGTCACAAGTGCCAAAATCCATCTCGCCCGCGGTAAAAGAGACAAGGATGAAGAGTCTCGAGCGTATGGATTCTCGCGGAGCGTCGGATGAAAAGCCGTCGGAGCTGCACGGCCCTCGGTAAGTGCTCTCCGACTGTCTCTCGTTTTATCCATTTCGCTCGATGTATTTTTTTTACCCCCTCTTTTTTTTTTTTCTCTTTTTCCTTTGCTTCTCGCAGATCAGAGAGACACTCGTAGTTCTCGTACACGCGTAGATAGCCGAAGCCTCGGCAAAAGCTGAAACGTAGCATCGGCTTTTACCGGTCGTCTTCACCGGGCCGTATAGTATCCGCGCTCTATATTCGTATATAGATATATATAGCGACTATATGCTCTATAATAGTTGTACTATAGTATATATAAATAACGAGCGCGGTGCGACTGTAATCTCTCAGCGCCAGTTGGCCGCTCTCACTTTGAGGCCCGCACGACGGGTCGTTTGATCTTCTCTCGTCTCCTCTCTCGCTTTATAACTTTTCCCTCTCGCACGCTCGTCAGCGGCGACGGGGAGGGGGGGGGGGGGGGGCTTCGCATGCGTGCGATCAAGTGTGCATCACCGGCAGCGCTGTAGTCCCGGTACGGAGGGAACCGCGCGCAAGTGCTCGAGCGTCCAAATGCTTTTTGCTTTCAGCCTTTTTTTTTATTCTGCAGCGGGCATTAGCGCGCTTCACGTGCGACGAAATACCTTTTTTTTCTTCGATCTCGATCCGTCGCGATGCTACCGAATTCATTGCGATTTTTGTACGTAGGCTATGAGAAAGTGACTTTGAAGGAACTGGCCGGGTTTTTACTGATTTGTGATAATTCCGCTTTCCTCGCGGCTTTTCGCACCGCGCGCCGACGGGCTTTTCTTACAGTGGGCACGCACGCGGTAGATGGATAGAAGTTGAAGGCACGCGAGAAACTATTACCATGCTTTCACCGTTAGAGGAGCGTCTCTCCGGTAGATTCTTCTGTCCGCGTGTGTTCGTCGAAATTTTATGCCGAGCCGAGTCATACGCGCGAGCCTCGCGGGCCCGTCGATCTCGAACTGCGCTTATGACGAATACTTGACTTTATACGAGTGTACTTTATGCGAGCGTTTTGTCAGAAGCTCGATGTGGAAGCGCGTTAAATAAGATCAAATCATGATGATGATTATTATTATGATTGAATATGATTTGAAAATGAATTTGGCGGGAAAGCGTGAAAATCTAGAAAATTATTCGGATTTTGCGTTTTTTTTTTTAGTCTCATCACCCAGTACTTGAGATATCGGGCTCAAATTTGAAGGACAATTAGAATTTTTCTAAACAAACTTACGGATCGAATTCGCCGCGAATCCGGCAAGGCTTTCAACTTTATGTTGTTTTGAGAAAAACGCTGTTTGCTTTTCCTGCAGCAATATAAAAAATATCATTTAGATTTACATAGATTTAATCACAAGAAGTAATTAAAGTCTTCATTAAAAAGTATATATACGCGATGTTAGTTACTGTTTTTAATTTTGTGAATTTCGAGACGCGAGCGAAGATTCTCCACACGACCAGGTTTGATCGTAAACAAGGCTGCAAAATGGAACCTTGCGCTACGGCAGCCTCATTATTTTCTACCATTCGCGAAGCATCGTTCGCGAGGAACTCAAAATTAATATCTCACGGAGGGAGATTTGCGAGACGCGCGAAAAAAATGGGGAAGCGATAAGTACATTTAAAAAATATGCATTCGATGAGAGAAAAAATGCGAAAGAATAGAGAGAATGAATATCGTGGTCGGTGGCCCGAACGGCGCGGCGTACACGCCTGGCGGACGAAGGGAGGGGCGTAGAAGCATCAGAGGCGGGAATTACGGGGAACGTGTGCTGTGTGTGCGCGGCGCGGGGCCTGCGGTTGCTTTTGACCGAGGTCGACGAAATCTCCAGTCCCGACTCTCAGTCAGTCAAACGGCGACCGTAGATGTAGCAAGTTCGCGACGTAGCGTCGTCGGGACGCCTTCACAAATGCTGAAAAAACGTAAGGACACAGTTTCGACGAAGCGACGATATTTCACGATATATTCGACAGAGTGCACATACGACGAATACTAGTGAAGCTTTGTGTGAAAAAAAAAAACAACAAAAAGAAAAAAGAAACGAAAAAAAAAAAAAAATTGAAATATATACCCCGACCGCATTTCGCGGTACACGTGCGCGTACAATAGTTCGCGGAGCTCGGCTCGTACGCGGATATAGTTATAAACACCGTAGGCTCCTCCATCTGGTCGCTCGTCGACGATACTCGAATAGTTCTCACAATTCCAGTATTCGATGGTTCTCTCGTCGCGCGTTTCTGTGCTTGTGGATCGTCGATTTCTCACGTCGATTCGGTGAAGTGTATTGTGGGCAACGACACAAATCGTCAGTTTCTTCGGTTTTGTTTTATTTCGATTTTTTGCGATTTGCACTCGTTCGATTATCGTCGGTTGTGTGTTCCGTATTCGTTGACGAATCGGTTTCGTTCCCTCGCCGAGAATCGGCCCTACGATCTCGTCTCGTCGCACTCCGGGCAAAGGGAAAACGCTCGCCGAGCGGTGCGTGCGAGGAGAAGATCGTAAAGATTTCTCTCGGAATTTTCCCGGCGCGAAACAAAAGAGGGACGACTTTGGCGCGTTGCCTCTTCGCCGCGAAGCGCTGGAAGACGAGGACAGCTACGAGCGTGGTACGACGACTGGTACTTTGCGCGTTGCCGCCGCTGCTCGGGGCTAGAGCTTGGAACGAGAAACACGCTATCGTTTACGGTGTGCGTGCCCGTGCGACGCATGAGGGCCTCATGGCTACCGGATTGGTGAAGTGGTGGCGAGCAAGGTTTCTCGCGGGCTACAAGCCCTTTTCTGGTAATAACCATTATCCACCAATTACATCGGTCTCTTTATTTACGCGCTCCGCGTTTCGGCCGCGAATCGAAATGATGAAGATCGGCGCATCGCTTCCGCATTTTCCTCTAAACGTTGCAAAGTTCCTCTATGAGAAAGTTGCTTAATTTTGCCTTTTTCATCGGGAGCTTCGTGAAAGACGGTAAGAACAAAATGTGGAAGCGCAAGTTTAGTTCGAACCATTTTTCATGGCTTACTTTCACTCTATGACCCAAAAAATCCGGATTAGAAAAACCTTGCGTACGAGTCGAAATATTTTTTTTTCTTTTTGAAAATGAAAAAACACTCAATCTTGTGGAATGTTAACGCCGAGATCGATTCTAATCGGCAACAACAATTGTCGGATAGGAATCGCTCATTCGCGTAGAAATAGCGCAACGTCTCGAAAATTCGAAGAGTTATCGTGTCAGAAATTTTTGAAAAAATGCAGAATCATACAATTTAAAGGGTTCGATCGATTTTCGCTTGATTTATCAACAATTATCAGATACCAGTAGTCCATGTATCTACACATTTTTAGCGGTGCATCTCAAAAATTGAATTTATCGTGTCATCGGACATTTCCGGAAAAATTCGAAGATTCACCATAAAATTGATCGAGTTCGTGCACCGTCAGAAATTGGTGCTCGAAGTACTTTTCGCGGACTTGGACATCGAGTATTGTGCCCAGTTCTGATTGGTAGAAAAAAAAAGTCAAAAGGTCGTAGGTTGAAACTTCGAATTAGAGTTCAAACTTCAAGGTCAACCTCGCGTTCAAGCTTCGAATCCAAGCTTGAATTACGGAATCAACTGAGAACTTCAATTCGAATTCGTGACCACTTAAATTCGAACTTGTCAGTACTTCAAATCGACCTTTTCAAACCTCTAATTCTAACTCGAGTTTAAACCTATGACCGTTTCCATTCAGCCTTCGAGCTTTCCCGTGAAATTTCGGATTGTGTTTCAATGATCATCGGGCATTTTTTCGCAGGCGCTTTTCACTTTTTTCCTTTTTATCATCACAGAGTGAGAATAACGATAATTCATCTGGAAAACGAAGCTACGTAGTTGGTAATTTGTATGCCGCTATTGTTTATACTCTTTGAGGCCACCCCGCCGCTTTCGAAGTTTGTAATTGCGACGAAAACACTTCTTTCTTTCGTCCTTTGTGCCTCTCTTCTCCCTTGGCCCTTGTTTATTATTATTTCTTCTTCTTCGTTTTTTTTTCTCTTCTTTTTCTAACCGAGCTACCCTCGGGTCTCTTTGACTCGTAAGCAAACCAGGGGTGCACGAGTGGAATGGCTCTCGGCACTGCATTCGCGAGCGTTTGGCGCGGGTGTAAATATACCCCGGAGCGCTTAACGCACTTGCGCACACTTGCCCCGTCACCGTTCTGTGCACATATACAAACGCAAACATAGAATGCCGACGTACTCGCGCATCGAGTGCGAGGGGAGGGTTGACTTTACGAAATAATGGCTCACTCTCGTGGCCTCCGCTTTCTGCGCTTTAAATTGAGAGGCAGACTTGTGGAATAAAAAAAAAAAAAGGAGAAAAAAAAAGGGTTGAATAGAAGCGGAGGAATGGAGGGTTGAAGATTCCGGCAACACGCGCGTGACTTCTCGTCGTTATCTCGTCTTTCACCGCCACGTGTTTAGAGCGCACTCTTCTCTCTCGTGCGCGGGGGGCGAAAGAGTTCAGTTTTTTTTTTCATCGCAGTCGGGGATACTCGACTTTTATCCGTGGGGGGTAAAAAATTTCAACGAACCGAGCGAACGCGAGAGTTAATCTCTACCCTAAACCGCTCGGAACCGTTAACACAATAACCTTTCCCCGTTGCGATCTCCACGAGAAAACGTTACCGGACGGGCTCGGTCGCAACGCTCGTACGCCGGACTTTTGCCGCCTTCTCCCGTTCTCTCTCGCTTCTTTATCGCTCGGGAGCGTCAGCGCTCTTCGGAGCTTTCGTCTCGTGTTTACTTTAGGCCTCGGTCCCTGCGAAGCCGCCAGCCCAATTACTCACACGAGACCCTCCTCTCTTCGGTTTTTCACTCTCGCCACGGCTATTCCGTTCTTCGATTGCGAACGCGACGACTTTTCTTCGCTCTCGGTACTCACGACTATCGCAATTTCGAAGCGCGCTATCAATCTAACAGCATACCTAGCGAGTGCTCGTGGTCCGCGCGGATAAAAAGCAACCGCTCGACCAGACCGGCGCTTGCGGTTCGTCAAACGAAATAATTTTCATAGCACGAAATAAAAAAACTTTACGAATTAGACCCGCACAAAATTTACTCATTTCGACGTCGTTTACAAAGTTTCTCGGTGAGAAAGTTGTTCAATTAATTTTGCTTCCGCATATGGAAAAAATGTGTCGAAAAACACAAAATACGAAGAACCGCATCGAAGTGTTTTTCTCGAACTCGTAAGCGCGAAAGTGAAGCCTCCCAGCGTTTTTCTTCGTAACAGCGAACACTTTGTGAATCCACTTCGACGAACACGTGTGGGGGGTCACGGCAACTTTGTTTTCAGCGCGGCGACGTTGCGCTGTCTTACGCGATCGAGCGCGCGCATTCTCAGCGTAGTCAATGAACTGTTGCCTCGCGCGATTGAGAGTCAGGACCCACGTGTGGGCTTCTCGCGTTATCGCTCGTCGCAATCGCGCGGCTCCTCGCCTATTCCCGCGCTTATCTCCCATTCTCTCGCGGTGCCTGCGCGCGATAATGAACGATGATTGCTTATTCTCGGGTCGAAGGGAACGCGAATGCATCGAAATTTCGAGCGACGCACTCCACGGCGATTCGGAACTCGACGATAACGAATCGAAGTAACGCGCGGACGAAACGAAGAGCCGAGAAAAGCGGCTTTTCACAAATAAAAACAAGACTCGTCAAAACAAATTAGTGCGGTTGAAAAAAAATAATAAAAACAAAAATATTGAAAATATATTTATATATAAATGTAAATATCGAAATTACTAGTATGGCGGAAAAAATATTATTTATTATGATTTTTCTCTCTTTCATACAGATAGATAGTTAAAGTTTATTATTAATATTTTGTGTAAATAAAATTATATATATATATATATTTTTTTTTTTTTATTATTTTTGGTTACGGGGCAAACATTAATTCCTGGAAGTACGGAGCAGGCATATTCCCGAGCGCTCTCTCATTGTTGGTATCTCCAGGGAAGTGGGGATCGGGGGAGAAGGCGGCCGGGGAGGGGGAGGGGGGGGGGGGGGGGGGAGTAAAGCCGAAGAGAAAAGAAAGAGCCACAAGAGTCTTTGAAAAATTCCGGTCCCTTTCAAAAATGGTACGGCGCAAACATGCCGACGGAGCTCTTTTGCCGCGAGCACTTTTTTTTTTTTCTTTCTCTTCTTCATCCCTCCGTCACTCTCTGTCCTGTTCCGCTTGCGGGGCCCCCCCAGGGGCGGCGAGCGTGGCATTTCGGCATCTTTCCATTCGGAGTTTCTCTCTTCGTTCGAACCCCCAGGGGTGGTCTCGTCGGCGCGCAGGCACTAAAATCACCCCCGTGTTGCATCCATGCTTAACGAGGAAAAGCTGCTCGCTGCACCCCTCGTTCGCATTATATTGCCCCCCCGACCCGAGGGGTCATCGTGGCTTCCCAAAGAACCCGAGCCCCCCCCCCCCCCCCCCCCCCCCCCCCCCGCCGCTCTATCGGGCAGCCTCGTTGTTCGATTCGAACGTTTCTCGCTTTTGCTTCCTCTTTCGCCCCCTCGCCAGATCGAAACTCGAACCAATGGAATATACGAAATACATTTTTCCCCGTCGAGCCTTACTCGTTGGACTTTCGTCGAACTTCCAGCGTCGCCGAAATCGATCGGCCTCGAACTTCCGTTCGCGACGCCGCGATGACAAAAGGAAACTCTCCGGCGCGCTCGCTTTAACGAACGGAAAAAGAACTCTCGTGAGTTCTTTCGAGAAAACGCGTTTTGTTCGTCGAATATCTTCGGGTTGAATACGCGCGAATATTTGGTTGAAATAAAGCAAAATTCGGTTGCCTCTAATGTTGGTTTGCCGTTTAATGCAATGTTCAAATTTATTATCTGCTCGACCAAATATCGGAGCAAATATTTTCTCGCGAACCGATTAAGCTTGCTCAATTTTTTTCTCCGCGTAACTTGTCTTTTGCAATGTTTTTTGTCGATAAATATTTACAAATGCGTTACGTACAACGATTGTTTACGGCGAATCGGACAGGAGTAAGAAAAGGAAAAGGAGCGTTTCAGAGCGACTAGAGAGGCTCAACGGGGGAATTCAGAAAATGCCAACGAACGGGTACAGAAAAACTTCGTGAACTGTGGATAGAGAGCGAGAGGGAGGGACGAAGGGAGACGAGTGGATAGATAGATACAGAGAGCTGTCGGAGAGTGCGCGCTCTGCGCGAGAGAGAGACGGAATAAAAAGAGCTTCCACGCAGAGTTGCTCACCAGCGAAGTTGAGAAGAAGAAGAAGAGGAGGAAGAAAAGAAAAATGAGAAGGCGGAGGAGAGATAGAAGTTGGAATGAGAAGGAAAGGAGCGCGGGACGTTTGGTCGGCGGTTCTCTCTTCCTGGAAGCCAACAATAATAGCGGGCCCGAGAGCCGGAGGAGAAAGAACCGAGGAGGGAAGGAAAGAGAGAAGTGCGCTCGGCTCGCCTTCTACTGACGAGAGACCGCGCGTTGCCGCTTTTGATTCTCGGAAAATACCTCACTTCTCGCTGGATACTGGATGGGATCGTAACGCGCGCCGCGTTCGACGATCTAAAATTACCGAAGGGGATAGAGAGAGAGAAAGAGAGAGAGATATATATATATGAGCGACGAAAAGAGCCAAGGCCCACCTTGAAAAACCGAGCTTCCTGATCCGAGAGATCACGAGGAGCGATAGATTTTAATGAAAAACCGAAACGAACTGAACGCATAAAGAATTCCATTGGTTCAGCTATTGTCGGCGCTCAATCCTGTGAAAATAATCATCGAGCTCTCGAGCGAGCGAATGCGGAAACTCGAGCGCATCTCGAATTCGTACGCGACTGTAATAATGGGCTTTCCGCGATTATGTAATCCGGCGGCGTGTTCTTCGCCCGCCTTGGCGAAAAAAAGTCGTCCCGAAACAGCGATTTCGAAGGCGGATTCTCAGGCTGATCAGGAAACGCTGAACATTGAAAGCTACGATCTCGCTTTTTTTTTTTTTTTTTTTTTTTTCTAAACTCTTCGAGATTTCTTTGTTAGATCTCTCGTGCCTCGCGCGGCGAGGTATACGACCCGAGGCCCGCGCGCACCTTCTGGCCATCCTAGTACCGGCATTAACGCCAACGCGCGCACAGTTTGTCGCTTCTTCTCGTTTTATTAGAAGGACGCCTCGCTTACAGCGGGCTCTCTCTCGAGCATTCTAACTGTACAGAGCCGAACGATTTACGAAGGCTGTATTTTATAACGCGCGGCCAGAGACGGAACCTCGTCCCGCAGCAATGCCCGGCCTCTCGCTCGATCGCTCCGCCGCGCTGCTTCCATGTCGCGCTGGGAGAGAGTACTCTCGGCGCATAGCCCGACATCTCGTTGCTCGTCTAGCCTTTCGCTTCCTCTCGGAGGAAGCCGTCTTTTCACGAGAATAATGCACGAAAGAATCACTCAAAATTGTCTAAAAGGTCGTGAAAAAGTTTGAAACACTCGAACTCGCGCAATTCGTAAGATCTCGAGTTTCGCGCACGAATCCGTGTCGCGAGTGGATCGTCGATTATTCAGTCTCGAGATTCGCGCGAATCTCGACCAAAGCTTCCGCGGATCGGAAAAAAATGATTCCCCGTCTCGGCGACGGAGAATCGGGTAATCGGAGAAAGCGACGAACGCGAATGAAAAATTCCCGGCGTTTTTTTCATTGCGCGGGTGGAAAGAGGATGGGAAAAATGTTGTTTAATCTTTGATTTATTTGTCGGGGCGGGGAGGGCCTCGGGACATCGGAGGATCGTGCGGACACTTGAAAGGCTTCGGGGAAAAATTTCCGAGTAGTATAACTATGGAGAGAGAGAGAGAGAGAGTGAGCGAGCGAGCGAGGGTAATGTGAGACGGTGGCAGAGGCTCTAGAGAGGCGAGCCGCTCGGCCTGAGCCGCCGTGGCCGACGCCACGGCGGCCCTCACGAGCCCGCGCGCTTCGGCAATGCTATAATATAATACGCGATTACCGGGACTATAGTAAATAAGCGTTGAACGCCAAATCCTCGAGTCGAGTTTACAAACTCGCGTTCCTCCTTTCTTTCTCTCTTTAATTCACACTTGTTCCTTTTTTTCTGTTTTTTTTTTTTTTTTTTTTTTCTTCCTTCTCTGTCACCACTTCCCGACATAGCGGCGCGGAGAGGAGGAAAGAGCGCGAAGGGAGACCGAGCCGTTTAACGGAAGAGGGTGAATGGAGGCGTAGTATCCGGGTCGCAGGTATAGGTAGATGTGGCATGGAAAAAAAGTAGGTCACGCGAATTCTCCTATTTCGCCTTCTATTCCGACCGAATGTTTTTTTCTTTTTTTTTTTTTTCATCGTGTAATTATTATTATCGCATACCCGGAGCAATTAAGTGCGGTGGAATAGAAAAGAAAAATCTCGTTTTGCGAGAACCATCGTTAATTCTCTCTGGTTTCGTTTCCAAATTCTCATTTGTGTGTGTCTTGGAATTTTTACAGTAGTCGGTGGCACTGCCGAAGGTAGCGATTCCGAGGAATTGTTGGCGTGCGTAGCGCCGCCCTGCAACAGCTCCCCCCTCCCGCCGCGCATTATCGTCACGCCGGAAACGAGCTCGATCGCCGAAGCCTCGGTTCACATCGCCACAGCTTCCTCGACGCCGACGCCGCAGACCGTCAACGATGAGCAGAACATCCCCAACAACCCTGGGAATCCGACGAGGCAACTCAGTTTCGAGGTGAGTCAAAATGAGATTTTTCTACCAAACTCAAAAAAAAAAAAAAAAAAAAAATTGAAAAAAATAATCTAATGAGCGAAAACTTGAAAACAAAAAATTATTTACATTCATTGAAAAAAATATCAGTCGCACGAAATACTCGAAGTACTTTGGGCAGCTTTTCGAAGAGGGCCCGAAGAAACGACGAATTAGATTTTCGGCCTGAAATCGTTAGTAAAACGATAGAAATACGAAAAAACGGTTGTTTAGGTGATTTGCCGAAAACGGCCCGACGTCGCGATCGCATTTTTCAAAAGTAACCGCGAGAGCCAATAAGAATCCAATAGCTTTTGGCGATTTCGAAGGAATCGGTAGGATTCGTTTGTATGAATTTATTCGATTGTTGAAGGAATTCGAGTGCGACGTTTCCGTCGCGGACGGCGATCGGCGACGCCAGGAGTTCTCGTTCACTCTCTACGACTTCGACGGTCACGGCAAGATAACTAAGGACGACATAGCGGGCCTGGTGACGACGATTTACGACACGCTCGGCGCGTCGATCCAAGTACCTCCATGCGGCAGCAAGACGATCAAAGTCAAGCTGACCGTGTCACCGGACCAGCGATCGACGAGCGTCGGTGGCGGTCAGCAGCAGACGATAAACGCGACATCGGCAACGGCGGCGGCGGCGGCAGCGGCAGCCGTGGCGGCGGCAACGGCCACGGCCGCCGCCGCCGACGCTACCGCGAAAACGAATCATTTGCCCGGTGGTCACGTTGTCGCAGCCTCGTCTTCTTGCTGCCACGTCAAGCATGTTACATCGTGCAGTCACGCGAATCACGCGTCACGCAGAGCCCCGCGAAGAAGACGAGCCCTGCGAAGCCGCGGCGAGGTAAAGAAAAACACGAATATCTTGTTTTTATTATTTTTCATAACCCGCCGCTTAATCGCGTAGAAACGAATATTTCCTTGTACATACGATCGCGGAATATTTGGAAAAAAAAATGTTCACGATCACATTATAAGCGACGGAATCTGCGAGCCTAAAGAGATGTCGATGATAAATGATTTGGATGATTCACAGCCGGAACGGGTGGTCGAGTCGCACAGCGAGGAGGACGCCGACAATGTGCCGGCGGCGTTGACGGTAACGGCGGCGACAACGACAACGGGCGCGTCGTGTCCGTCGAAGCAGGAAGAGCTCAGACGAAGGGTCGGCCCGGTGCCTCATCTGCCGCCGTCGCCCTATTCCAACAGTTCCGAGGGCGACGTTAGCGACGAGAGCGACGCCTCGCCCACGATAACTCCCCTAACACCTCTCGTGACGAATCAACGGAAACGAAGCGGGTCGATGCAGAGGCAACAGCTGCTCGAGATCATTCAGGCTAACATGGAAAAGAATAATCTCAGTTTTCACGCATCAAGGTAAAGCCTGCCTTCTCGTTCATTTCCTCGGTCTATCGTCGCTATTGTTATCAGCCGGAGCTCGGCAGAGAGTCGAAAAATACTTCGAGAACTGCCCCGCTCGCTTTATAACTGCCTTACCATTGCGCGAACAATGGGGCGAGGAGTAACACAGTTTTTTTGTCAAACAGGAAACGACACCAGTCCGAACAACTGCGCATTCCTCTACAAAGCCCGTACGTCGTCGAGTCGACGAGCCCCTACATCGAGAGGTGCAAACCGACCTCGGGAACCCGCCAGAACACGGCCTATCACAAGCCGGTCCGGGAGCATCATCATCATCACCATCATCCAACGTCACTGCCGAAATTGCCAGCGAAGTGCCGAGGCGGCGGGAATCTCCGCAAGCAACGCGGTCATCACGCCGCCCACCGTAACGCCCCGCCGCCCCCGCCGCCACCGCCACCCTCGCAATCCCTGCGAAATAACTTGCAGAAGCAACAGACATTGGTTACCGAAAACGTGAACTTGAATTCCTCGCCGACTCACAACAATCAACAGCAGCAACAGCATATTATCAATCAGACGAGCAACTCGAACAACATAAATAATCAGCGAAACGAGACGCAATACGTGCACTCGCAGCAGAGCGGCAAAGCAGGCAAGAAGCATCAGCTGAAACACGCGACGCGCGAGCAAGACCAAGCGCGCGCTATGGCCCAAGTCGTTCGCTGGCTCGAGCGCGAGTTCTCGCAAAACGCCGCCGTCGCCTCGACCGCCGGTCGTCGGCACGTTCACAAACACATACATCATCATTATCATCACTATCACGCGGAGGCTCTCGTTTGACGGATTCGTTGTCGAATTTTTCAAGGTCGAGGCGAACAACTTTGCTCGCACGGGCGAACGATAATCGCGATCGTTGCGAGCATTAGACTGATTGGTGGAGAAAAAGAAGAGAAAATTATCCCCCCCGGCCCTTATTGAGGATCACTACAATTATCTCTCTGTGGAGGACTCGTCGGGAAACGAAGAGACCTCGATCGCCATCGAGGCAATCGCGAGAGACGGATTTTGAGACAATACGCGCAACGCTGAACGACGAAACGGCTCGCGTGGGCATCCTCGGTTATTGTCGCGCAACGCCCGTCGCTCCCGCGAAATTCGCGACAATATTTTTCCATTAGTCTCCGCACGGAAAAAGAAAAGAAGCCAGAGTATTAATAATTATATTTTAGCGGTAAAAGTGTAAACGACTAATAAACGATAATAACGGTAAGGAAACGGAAGAAAGAAAGATATTATTAAAAATCGCGTCCTGGCTACGTTTATTACAACCAGGACATGTAATTTTGTATTGAACTTTGTAATCGCTGTAGATATTTTCTGTAATGTTTTTTTTTTCAACATTTTTTTTTCTTTTTTTTTCCAATCGATATTTATTAAAACACATTTTTATACTATATGCCTATTGCGTTTTATCAAACCTCAATCACTCCCGCGAGAGGATCGGATGTGTGTCATTCCTCTTTGGCGCATTTCACCGTCACCTCCGTTTTGAATTTTTTTTTCCTTTTTCATTTTTTATTGCCGACAGACACACAAGTTCCGACTGCAAGTGACAATTCGCATTTTTATTGGTCAATCAATGATTGCACATATCGGGAACGAGTTCAGGTACGTACGACCGATTTCCGGCTAACCAGTTCTCTCGAACGATCGATCGATCGGAATTGGACGATGTCGGCACTCTAACTTTTTTTTCTTCGCTCTCCCCGGTCTATTATCCGCGAGAGACTAGCGCTTAATTTTATACAAGTCCTTTGTTCGCGTACATTGTGCGCGGCGATGAACGCGCTTTCAGCGATTCTCGTTCGAACGACGCCGGCCGATTTTCCAATTCCAATCAGACGCGTGCTAATTAACTAGCTGGTGAAAGTATTTCTCTGGAGATTCGTCCGAAATACTCCGGCCGAAGCGTTTCGGTGACTTTTCCCGCGCTTCGTTCGACGTTTTGTTGTCCGCAAATATTTTCAGCTTTCAGACACTTTCGAGGCTTTCGCATACATTTCTTCCGACGTACAGAGAAATATTTTCACCAAGGTATAATCGTATGCGACTCTTCTTTATTCAGCGGCAACGCGGCCGCTTTTATAGCGGCGAATAATTCCTCCACTGAGGGCCTCTCGAATTCACACGCTAAAATGCACAACAAGGAGAAATTCAGCTCGCAACATCGAATAACGGTGTCGTGACAAAGATTTTCCGTTCGCGGCGTTCGCAGATGTCTATTTTAATGCATTCGTACGCGTTCGATCGTTACCGCGTACGCTCTCGATGCGCCGCTCGGGTTATCGATCGCAAACGAAGCGAGAAAACGAAAACTCACAATAAAAGCACGGTAGGGTAAAATAATATGCTAAGTTCAATTTTTTTTTTGTTTTTTGTTTTTTTTTCGTTTATTCCACTTAACAAACTTGCACTCAGAAATCGGTGATAGTTCCTATATGTTCAAGATTCAATTACCGCTGATTAATCGTCAACTCAAAATCTCCCGCAGCTACGCTAACACGCGTCAATGCACTTGTAAATGAGACTCGATGTTTCTTTTTCCTACATTATCGAAGACTTTATACAGTATATTCAATCTTTTTTTTTTCTTTTGCTTTATTAATTTTTTTTTTTTTTTCGTTAATCTTACGATTCTCCATACGTAATTTGAAAAATGTCTGTCGCGCCGTTTATTACCAGAAGAAGACGAAGAGAATAATAAGGATCGAGCGGAATTGCACTGAAAATTCGTTACTTCGGCCTCGTCGGGAGCGCCGCGAGGTGCCCCTCGGAGAGTTCCACGCCGATTATTTTACTTTTAGCGTGGGAAAAATTCAAAACGCTCTCGACTCTCGCACTCGTTATTCAAAATAATTCCAGTGCTAATCGGGAATAGAACAGCGACGAGTAAATATTCTCGTTTTTTCTTATATTCCATACTCGTGTCTTATAACTTAAGCAGAAAGTGGGTGTGGTGTTGATATGAATACATTCCAAATACAACTTATCGGCTACATAAAAGAACGAAAAAGAAAAACGAGTAAAGGAGGAAACAAAAAGGTCGCAACGTAGATTCGATCGAATGTTAGACTGCGATTTGCCCGTGCTTGTCTGGTAAATATACACTCTGTCCAAAGTCCCGTGGCAATTGATTAAACCGTGGATCGCGAGTTATTCTTTATAGTACAGAAATGGGAAAAAAAAAATTGAAAAAAAAAAAAAAAAAAAAAAAAATTCGAAACACGCAAGAATTGCCAAGTGCCTCACGCTTGGCGCTCCCCCTCTAAAATACAATATATTTAAGTTGCCTAAACCAGACGGCGTTGTGTTTATTACCCACCGGTTTTCTACAGATTATGAGTCTATGGATTGTAAGGTCGTATGTATACGCATGATGAATAAAACGCGAATCGTTAAATTGTACAATCTAAAAATGAAAAAACAAGAAAAAAAAAAAGAAAAAAAAAAAAAAACCAAGTAGCTCCGGGCCGTCGAACTTTACACCGTGTGTGTACGTGTTGATATCTAAATCATTTATCATTCAATGTGCTCGATGCTCTGCGAAAATAGAAAATCAAAACTGTATATACTTTCCAATTGCTCGACATTTTCTTCTTTTTTTCTCTTTTTTTTTTTTTTTTTTTTTAGATACGTTGGACCATATTTCTCGACTGCCATTCGTCTTTCTTGAGCAGCGCATTTTTCAACATGATGTACACATATCATCTCTAACTGATAGATCTATAGATCGTAAACCTACGGATCTTGTTAATTACTCTTATACTCCTCGAAACCTCACTACTCTTTCTTTTTTTTCGTTTTTTTTTCTTTTTTTTTTCTCTCTCTCTCCCTCTCCCAATCTCTGGCTATGCTCCAATATTTCATCTTTCAATCCTTTCTGTTTTACAGAACACTTATATACCCCAGACATATATATTTGTACATAGTTATCATATCCAATGGAAAGTGTGTGTACGCGCGAGCGTATTTTTATTTTCACTTTTTTTTTTTTCTGTATATCATGCGTGTTTCCGTGTGGGAGTGAACGCGTGAACGTCGCAGAGCTGGACGAGGTACTTCGAATACGAAGTACTTTCCGTATTTCGCGCACCGGGTCGCGATCGCGCTCTCAGCGCGACACGAGCTCGCTGAGATGAGAAAGAAAATTGGGCAATTTTTGCTATTGGAGCGAAATTCTCGTGAGAATAAAAATTTAAGTAACTTGCAGCGAATAAGTTTCGACTGTCGATTGAGCTGAAACTCATCTATTCGGGTTCGAGCGTTTGCGAGACGAAACGTCGGGAAAACTTCGAAATTTTGCCTTGAATGAGAAGAAATAAAGGCTACGAACCGACTTTGATTTCGAAACGAAAAACTCGCGGATCTTTTTAGACGGAAAATAAAAAACCGTGCGCTCTGTATCGAATTCTTATAAAGTTTTGAACTGAATCATCAAAAAAACTTTGCTTCGAATTCCAAAGAAAACAGGTTTTCGTCAGTGGAAAAAAAGAATCTGCTGTGGAGAGAAAAGCTCGTCCGATAAAAAAGATCGAGATTGTTTTGAAAATTGATTGTTTTCAGCCATTTAAAATAATGCAACAAAAATATATTTTTTTGCTCTTTAAAATATTTTTATCAAAAAACTCGAATGAAAACACGCTTTTTTGAAATTTCAACTAAAAAATAAAGTCAAACTCTCTTCATTATTAAATTCTGGACAAAGCGCAAGGTGTTTCGATTCGCTTCGCAAAACTTTCTCGAATTTTTCGTCGATCGAAAATATCCTCGATGAAAGTACTTGTACTTTGCCTTTATAGAATAACAGAAAGAGCACCCGGTACTTCGAATACCGTCCAGTTCCGGCACGCGCGTGTGTGTCGCCGTGTGTGGGTTAAATCCGATCGAATCGCGAGCGATTCGCTTACAACATCAAAAATAGACTATTGCGATAGTGCGTGGTGTCTGTGTTCGCGAATACCCGCGAATTTCGTATATATCTGTGTCAGTGTATTTGTGTGTGTATGCATACGAGAGACAAGACCCCGTGAATGGATAACGAGCTATCCAATCGGGGTGCATGCGCTACTCAAGGTTCGTTTTTTCCTCAACTTTTTCCACACGTCGCACATACTATGACTTTCTTGTAATAGCTTCGTATAATAAAGTTCCGCAACCTGAACAATAAGATTCGCGTCGCGGTATCGACAGTGTCATCGAAAGCCACTGCCGTGAATTTTAATCCTCTATAATATTGATCTGAAACGCAAAACGAAAGGAGGAACGAAAGAAGAAAAGAACGCGAGGCTCCTCGCTCGCCGTCCTCGACTTTCTCTAAATTTTTATAAAACAGTTGCGATTTCGTGGTCGCTATCGACGGCATACCGCACCGCGCACGCTCGTATTGTTCATGCAATAGATACCCCGAGTTTTGTGTAAAATACGGTTAATGAACATAGGGGAGTGGGCGCGATTTTATGCCCTGGTGGTGCGTGGCTTTTTGCGCGAAGACGAATCTTCCGTGTGTGATAGCGTTCCGGTTGTGGGAATGACAACGGCCCCCGTGACCACTCTCTTGGCACGTCCCGCTGCGCTACTATTGCTGCTCTCCGGTGCGGTTCCTTAAATCGTTCGTCCCCGTGGGAATTTTGTCGTTAATGCTGGTTCGTGATTTAGCGACATTGATAGAGAACAGTCGTATTCGTTGCGATGTCGATAGCGCTTTCCTTTCTTTCTTTTTTTCTTTTTCCTCAACGACTCGATCGACTACCCAACGACTACTTTGACTCACCTCGAAGCTTGGCCGTTCTCGGCGGCACGCTCGCATTGGTACTCTGTTGCTTGACGATTATTTTCTTCGGTTCGATCTTTTTGCTGGTTTCGGGAGCGCTTCGCTTCGCAGCCTCGGCGGCGCCGCTGCTGGTGATATTGTTGCCGGTCACCGGAGCGGCGGGCTTCGAGGCGGCCGCTCTGTTGAGCGCTCTTTTCGCCCGATTAGGTCCTTTCGCCACCGACTTCGCGATCGCCAGCGCCTTGTTCATCGAGCGCTTTTTCACGCGACTCGACTTTGGCGACGGCTTCTTCTCGGCCTCGTCGTCGCTCGACGACGAGTCCTCCGACGAGCTCGAGTCCCGCTTTGACCTCTTGCGTAATCGCTGCTTCTCCTTCGCGGCGCGTTTCCTCCTCTTCAACTGCGACTCGTCCTTGTACAGCGACAAATCGACTGTGGAATGTAGAAAACGAATAACACACAAGTTCAAAAAACATTCCCGCTCGTTCGTCGGTACGCGCCGAAGCTGGACAAAGTACTTGAAGTAAATTATTTGCGTGTTTAAAAATAATGAGTTTCCATGAATTTTGAGAAAATTTTACTTCTAACTTGTAAGTCACGTTTTCTTCGTCCTTAGTTCTCACATTTGTTTCAAAAAAAGCTTAAAATTTGTAAAAAATCGTGTGCTCAGTATTAAAAATTGCGCTCTTTCGGATAGCTTTTCGTTCGACTTCGACGCGGCAATTCGTGACTTTTTGAGTATGAAATATATTACTTTTTTTTTCAGGTTGATTAATTGAATTTGAACAAACAATTAAATTATTTCGAGTACCGATAAAAGCGCTGTCCAGCTCTGCACGCGGAGGATTCACGCAGACAGAATTGCGAGGGGATACTCACGTCCATCGGGATGCTCTTCCGTAACCCGTGGTTTCTCCGACAGCCCGGCCTCGACGTCGATCGCGCGCTTCAAGATATTTTCCGTGCGCAGTAGCTCGAACTTCGTCAATTGAAACTTGTTCTTGTCGATTTTGTTCAGATTCAGATTCGTCAGTATGCAATCGAAGTCTGTGAAATCGTAGAAATCCGGCGAGTATATTTCGCCGTTGTTCTTGTCCTGTGACAACCAGCGTATACGAATGCGCCGACTCGATTTGTAGATATTTTGCATCGCTTGACAAACGTAGAAGCTTCCTTCGGCATTCCGTACCGCCAAGAACTCGTTTCTGCAAATGGAAGAAAATTAAGAATAAAAGAAACATCGATTACGTCGGATGATACGTTTCGACTACGCGATTTTCGATTTTTGTTTTTTTTTTCAACCATACTTGTAAAAGACGATGAGCTTGTCGTCGGGATTCTTAGGCGCCGGTGTCTTGTTCAAGGTTTTGACGATAAGCGCGATCTCCGGCAATGGGCTCTGATACGGTTGCGTCTGCACGCGGTGTCTCTTCGGCTTGCTGCCGCCTTCGCCGGCAGCGCCCTTCAAATCTTTGAGCTCCCGCGACTTCCGCTTCACCGTTCTCGGCGTGCTGGTGATTTTTTGCTCGGGCTTCGGCGGCGCGCTCGTCGTCGTGCTCTCGACGATGGGTTTCGCGCTCGCGATCGCGCTCTGGCCGGAACTCGGAACGCACGCTTTCGCCTTCGGCTGCGGAGCCTCGACGTTTCTCGTCTGTGATTGCGGATCTTCCGACTTCACCGGCGAAACTTTCGCCACGTGAGTCGACGACGGCGAGCCGGACTCCGGCTTGGATCCGTTCTTCACGGGCGTTGTCTTTTTCTCCTCGACCTTCGTCTGTCCCAACGAGCAGACGGGTGCTGCAAAGGGAAACGTGAAAAAATATTTGTCTTAAGTTCACACTCTTTTTCTTCGCTCGAGTACTTCTCGAAGTAGCTCGAAAACTCGATCGTAAATAACGAAGGAAAAAGGTTTTCCGCTTTATCTTTCTTTCGTGCGATTTACGCGGCAATTGGAGCGAGAGAAAAAAGAAAATGACGATGTAACACCAGCGTTGGAAAAGTTAATCAGCGTAAGTTAGAAAGAAAGAGAAAGGTAAGTGAAAATGATGCGCCTGTGCGTATGCTTGAGAGAGGAAAAGATGCTCGAGTACGATTTCTGAACACTTCTTATTATTTACTCCATTACGAGAGCCGAACGAAGCCGAACTGCGGTACTTTTGAATGCCCTCATTCGAAACACGTTGCGGACTTCAAAAAAATCAAAACTATTAGGTTGATTTGAAAAACCACAGATTAGTGCAATTTGTTTTAATGGCAGCCTCGACGAGACGGCGCGTTTAACTCAGAAAAAAAATAAGCTTCGCGAAAAGAAAGCGCTCGATGAGCAACGATATTTTCGACAGTTGTGTCTTGTACTTTGAAAGCCCGAGCATCCACCGATTATCAGCTGAAAAAAACCTCGATCATAAACAATCAATGATTCGGTAACTTCTCGATTTATCACAAATTCTTCATAAAAAAAAAAAAAATTGAGAAAAAAATTGAGAAAAATTGAAAAATCATTTATATCAGTAAAAAACATTCGCTTTTCATCAATTTCTTTGATAACTTTTGTTTTCTGAGAATAAGAAGTTATTTCTTAGAATAAAAATATAATATCTAATATACTAAAATATAATACATTTTTGGAATTTTGAAATTGGGTTGGGCAGTTAATAGCAAAACTCGAACGTCTCGTAACGGAACAATTGATTAGGAACAAATAAATTAAATAAATTATATATTATACTGTGGAAATACTATAAAAAAATATGTTTATAAACAGGGATACTGTTTCTATTTTTGTTATATCTGAACTGTAAATTGTGAAAGGGTTCGTCCCATAAATAAATAAATAAATAAATAAATTAAGATCTTGTCGGCGTCGTACCTGGACATTCGGAACTGGCCGGAGTGGCGATCTCCGGTAGGTTTTTGCTCTCCTCTTGTCGCTCCTGAGTCGAGTTCTCGGGGCTCTGATTGTTGTTGCGATTGCCGTCGCTCTGTTGCTTGGCGGGCGAGACAACGGGCGCCGTGACGGGAACGGCTGGCAGAGCCAGAGGCGTGACGGAAGTGACGGCTTCCTGTTCGACGCTGGCTTTCGTCGTTTCGACGCCGTTCTGAACGACCTTGGTCTCGCCCTCCGTCTCCTTGTCCTTGTCCTTTTCCTTCTCGGCGTTGTTGCCGGAATAAGGATTCTGATAGGCGACTGGCCGATGGTCCTGCACCAGGCTCAAAGGCTGACTCGCCGGTTGCAGAGTGACGTAACTCAGTCCGCCGCCGCTCAGCGGTTTGATGGACGACGCTTCGTTACCGCCCGTCGTCACTTTTTGCGCCATGACGCTCATTGGCAGAATGGAGTGAGCCGCGTTTGGCGGTGACGCGCCTACGCCGGGCATCGTGGATTTGAGAGCCGAAGCGCTCATTTCCTTTGGCTCTCGGCGAGCTTTCGACGATCCTCTATACTGAAACGCAAGGAAAAACGAAAAAAAGTAAAAATCAACTTTTCGAAAAAAAAAATTTCATTTTGTTTTGTGGATTTTTTCGTAAACCTCGATTTGTTGTCGGAATTATCGGTTCGAGGGATGAGAAACGGGATCTCGAGAGACGGGGACGGAGTAGGGGGGGTGGGGGGGTAATTGAGAGTAAACATAAACACGACTGGAGTCGCGGATCGTCGTGGAATAAACCTCTCCTCGGGGGCGCGTTATCGCGACTGACGGTCGCGGGCCGTCGCGAGGATGCTCGTCGAGCGCGCAAAAGCTCGTGTTTACCTGTTCGTAAAGAGGGCCGAGACGGTGCCGCGGGAGGAGCGCGTACGCGGTCTGTTGGAATCCGGGCGGTTGGCAAGTTCGCAGATAGCTCTACCCCAAGTGCGCTCACACCGCACGGTTAACTCATCTTCCCGTGAACTTTTCCCGCGTACAGAATAGCGACGACGTATGGTACGGGCGCTACGATGCGAAACAATCGTCGCACAGCATCGTCGCGAAACACTTATCGGCAAAGGACCGCGGTTAACACTCGCGTCGCAACGATAATAAACAAAATATTTGGAAAAGGCTGCTGCGCGCTACGGTAAAATGCCGTGGGGTTTACCGCACGAACAAAAAAAACAGGAATGCCAAGACGTTAGATGGCGTCGGTCCACCGGACGCCATACTGTAACGCGACGCTACCTACACTCGCGATTGGCGACGCAAAAGTACCGGCATTTTTGTTTTTGGGTAAATTACCGAAAAAAATACTATCTTTCTTTACGATCGTATTTAGCCGTAATTTCTTTTCCGTTACTTTTGCGTCGCGAGAAGACAATTATAAATGTTTGACGTGAAGTTACGATATTTTTATTAGAGTTTCGTGAAAATAATTTAAATGGATGCAAAGTTACGGGTCGTGGATTTTTTCGGGCGAATTTACCGTAGGAATGTGTACATTTTATTTAGAGAGATATGTTTTTTTAGTGACATTTTGAAAAACAAAATAAGACCCAAAGTTGGCGAAAGGTTTCTTTAAAATTGAATCCGCTTCGAAACGATGCGAGATCGTTCGGTGAGCAACCGAGTCGCCAACCGCAGCGACGCTCTCATTGGTTGTGGGAGCCTCGATTGACTTCTACGAGTCCGCGATGCGCTCGGGCGTCGTCCAATGGGATCGTCGTATTCAGAGGTTCTTGTGGACTCTTCGTGGGTTCTGTCTCAGCGACAGCTTCGAGCAGCTTCGAGTATACGGGGTCGGAGGGCTACGAGGCCGCATCATTGACATTTTTGCGCTGCCTGCCTTCGCGACGAATTCTTCTTGTCGATGCTCAACTTTTTCACGGACATTGTTTACAACGCGTTGTTTACCCTGGCACTTGGGTAAGCGGCCTCGAGCCATACGGAGAGAGGAACGACGTTGTTACGACGAGATTACGCGACAACGGTGAACGGCTCGATCGGCTTCGACGTTCTCGCTTCGTATTATTGAAATCAGGTTTCTTTTGGACGGGTAAGTTGTTTTCGTAGATCCGACGACAGTTCCTCTTTTTCCCTTACCGGGTCAGTCAGAGACCGACACGGATTATTATGAACAATGTTTAGTTACGAAAAAGGTTTAATAACAAAATGCTATATAATAATAATAATAATAATAATAATAATAATAATAATAATAATAACACAAGTATCGCAAGATTCTGATCGAATTTAGGACTCGATTGTTTATGATTCGAATTCGTTCGATGACCTGGAAGCTTCTCGAGTGTAATGCAAAGGTGTTTCTCCAAATTGCTAAATTTTCATCCATAAAAATAAAAACGTTTGGTATGTATTGAAAAAAATCAACGAATCGATTTCTGTGAAAAAAATATTTTAGATTGCCGAATGATTCGTCAAACAACTTTTCTACAACTGATTCATTAATCCATTATTGTAATGCCAAATGAATTTTTTCGGAACGTTTTGTCGACTTGATTTTTTTTTTTTTTCAGAACTTCAATCCATTGGAAAGTATCTGAAATTTGTTCAGAATCTCGCTTTTAGCTGCATAGCGATGCAACCTCCTCAAAAAACAATGACGTGACATAGTTAAACAGCGCTGGAATCGCCGGCGTCGAAACTTTTTTCTGATTTAATTGAATTTTAAGTTTTTACTATTCATTGCGATTCACTGTTCTAAGCCTCTAAATTGTGGATTTTCTCACAAACCGATTGTAATAGATGAGATCAATTAAAAAAATTGAATGAAAACAAACAAAAAATTGAAATTTAATAGTCAATTCAACGGTAATTTAACATTGAAATTGAATTTACTGGGAATTTATCATCAAAATTGAATTTACGAGGAATTGTACATAAAAATTAAATTTAATGCGAATTCAACATCGAAATTGAATTTAATGGGAATTTTACATCGGAATTGAATAAAACGTTTGTTTCAGATCTTCGATGAACATTCAGCCGATCCAGCAAGCGGGAGGGATGCCCATGGGCCAGATGTCGCAGCCGGCGAACGCGCAATTGGCGCAGAATCAGCAGCAGGTACAGCAACAGGCCCAGCAGCAGGCCCAGCAGCAGGCTCAGCAGCAGGCCCAACAGAGGCAGCAGCAGACCGAAGAGAAGCTCGACAATATATCCAAGGTCAAGTCGCTGGTGAGCCCGCTGCGGGAATCTCTGGCGATAGCGCTGAAGACCGCGGCTCAGACTCTGCACCAGAACAGCCTGGTCGACGTCGGCTCGTTGAAGGGCGTCGATCCGCTCGACCACCGGTTCAACAAGAACATGGAAGAATTCTACTCGATATGCGATCAAATCGAATTGCACCTGAAAACCTCCATCGAATGCCTGTCGCAGCACTCGAGTTCCGGAAAATACTTGCCCATGCCGGTGATACCGACGCGGATCGAGACGGTCACCGCGCAGGAGGGTCCCGCTCTGACTTATCCGCAGTTCTTGATGACCGTCCGAGCTCAGGTCGCGTACGCTCGCGAGGTTCACGAAACTTTGATATCCGCGGCGCACGCGATTACGCCCGGCGATTAGCGTTTCGCGACCTCTTAGATAATTCGCTGTTATCGTTTCTCGCCCCCCTTTCTTCTATAAATATAGTTTATAAATAATTCATAAATACTCGACGATTAACATAATTTATCATTCAGATATGTGATATAATAAAAAGTAAGGAAAAAGAAAGAACATGAAATGCAGTTGCAACGATAATTTCGTCCGAGAAGCGATAAATCTTGTCTCGCGCATCGATACAATCGGAGCGGGCTTTTATGTTAATGTCGAAGCTATCATTATCATTCGGTAATGGTTAAGCGCGCGACCATCCGGAGAAAACGCGATCGTTATCGGCCGTGTTC
Source organism: Ischnus inquisitorius (assembly GCA_963924025.1). Taxonomy (NCBI): domain Eukaryota; kingdom Metazoa; phylum Arthropoda; class Insecta; order Hymenoptera; family Ichneumonidae; genus Ischnus; species Ischnus inquisitorius. The sequence continues at coordinate 4,470,528 of OZ001249.1, forward strand.
GCTCGTTCGTCGGCGCGTGGAATCCTCTCGCGAATGGGTGGTACACGCGCGACGAACGCTCCCGCCGCCCGTGCGCCCGCGTGAAAGGCACACGCAGCTCTCGGGGATCGCATTCGCACGCGGCGTACTATATACCGATACGCGTTGTACCAGCGGCATGCGCCGTAACGGATGCGCCCGTGTATGACACGTATTCGCACCTGATCGAGGCTTTTCGCTGTACGCATCGACTCGCAACGTTGTTCGGACGGGAATAAAAAATCGAAGGAAAAACATCGGTGGCCGGCTCGTTGACCGTGCAAATGCGAGGGGTTGACGGAGAAACTGTAACGAACGCGGACTATCAACAACGGCGGACGCGGAGGAAAATACATTTTTGCTCTCGCGCACTCCGCATATTCCACAAATCGACGAATAATTTCAAAACCCCATTTCAGAACGACGATACTCGAGAATATTTGAGCAAAAAAAGTTCGAGAATTTTCGAAAAATCGACATGTTTTGAAATTTTTTTTACGAAAAATTCAAAAATGAATTTCGAAAAATATCTTCATGTGGAAAAAAGATCGTTGAGTCGTATATGAGGCAGGTGGAGTTTAAAATACGAGTTTGCGCGGTCTCACTTTTCATGCAACTACGGTTTTTCTTCATTTATTTGTATTCTAATTTCAGGACCGCGAGACTCTGGTATATTTATATATTCCAGATACAACTCCGCTAATCCTCCGTTGCCGCCGCTATGCCAAACGTACAAGTGTACATCTACGAATCTTCGGTGGGTTGTTTGAGCCTCAAAGATGACCGATACAATTTATAAACAATTTCAATTTTTTTTTTTTTTTTTTTAATAAAAGAAATTTTTTATAAAAACATCGAAATATTGGCGCAAACTACGGACACATCGATATCTCGAAGGTACTCGTTACTTTTCGTATCGAAAACACCCGTCCCAGCCGCGGGATGTCGGCGTTAACGAGCGTCGGACTCCGCGACTCTTCCAGGTTTAGGGTAAAAACAAATGCGCATCTCGGCTCTCGCGAGTTTGTATTCTATTAATGTCTTGCAGTCACGTCGCCGCTTTTCTCCGTGTAATACACCCGCGGCGTATTATAACATCGTGTAGCCGGTCCAACACATACGCGATATATATTAATATAATATCTTACAGCGTCATGTTACAAATCTGCTGTACATAAATGAACCGCGAATAATCGTTCCATGCAAATATCGAAAGGCAACAAAATGAGCTTCTTTCCACCGAACTTTCTTTTTGTGTTATTAAATAAATAAATAAAAATTATAAAAATGCAAATTATAAAAATTCTACGCGAATACAAAAATGATGCTTTTCTCGTTTCTCTCATTCGAATCTCATCGATGCGGAAGAATACCGATTGAAGTTTTAAAGGGTTGAATTCCCGTCCATAAGCAAATTAACAAAAACATGCACATTCGAAGAAGAAATCTTGGACTACTCGGCGATGTTTTTTCGCGCAATTTTTTTTGAAGATCCTGCAGCGTCATCCTAAAAATGCGTCGCGAGTTCCTGCTCTCCCATGGTGTATTATTTAATACGGAACAAATTGGCGGTGTCTCCGTGCGTTTCGCGCACCCGCGGACGAAAACGGAGATGGAGAAAGTCCCGGAAAACGAGATAAGAAACTCGCGCATTCGAAAGATCTCGTTTCTCAATCAGATGAGTTTTTGTCCTTGGTGCATGAAGATCGAAGAATTTCAGGCATAAAGAAAGAGAGCGAACCCGCTGCATCTTAATTTTCAATATGTGTATATATATATATATATATGTACACGCGTATACGTATGTGGATTATCGGAGAACGAGCGAGGATGCGGTATCAATCGCATTGTACAAAGACAAGGGGATGCACGGGGGGGAAGTAAAGGCGTGCAGGAAGCGCTACTGACAGTTGGATTGGTGTTTTGCCGCCGCGCGCCGAGCTACCATTCGAAAAGGAAGGACCACCTCTGTTCACCATATTTGGCAAACTTTTCCTAATATGGTAACGTCTACTTCTAAATATGGCAGCGGGGGCCGCCCTCTCCACGCGGAGTGTAGTACTCCGCGGCGAATTTTCGTCTCGAAAAGGTCGCGTTGCGGCGTCGCGAAAAATGATTTTTCACGGCCGATCGATAAACGGCGAGCCGAAGAATTTTTCGCGACACCGCGCGTCACGGTTTTATCGATGAAAATTTCGAGAACGAAGCACGATGGTCTACATTTCGTCGGCGTATGGGCCGCGCGGTGGGGGAAAAAGTGCGTGCGCTACCTCGCGGAGGGAACGCTCTCGCACGTAGGTCAAGTTACGTTACTGGCGGAGCATTCAGTTCGCGGGGAGCGCTCGTATAGTGCGCATCGTTGTCCCGCGTGTCGCCATAGATGGTCGATCACGTGGTAAATACGTCGCCGAGTTTACGCGTTAACGGGGCGAGGAGGAAGGGCCGCGTGACAAGGAATAAATGTGCGCGAGTCCGTGATGGACAACCCTAGCGGCGGAAGGGACGCACGTTACGCGGCATTGGGATACAACATGGGTATGATGGGCGGCGATGCGGGAGCCGAGATGTACGGCAGGCCGTCGACGTCGCAGCTCGCGGCGGCTTCCCAATTGGGCCGCGGCGGCGCCACTATGATGACCGCGGGCGCCGCAACGCCCGGCGTTGGACTGCAGCGCGGAATGAAGAGATCGTCCTCGGACGTTTGCTACGACGATGGGAACGGCCGACAGAACATGTCGCAGGCACAGCAGGGCATGCCGATGACCGGCGAGTGCGTGCCCGAGAATCTCGACGAGACCTTCACGAATCTCGGCGCGCCGAAAAAGTCACCGCCGTCGAACGGCAAGAAGACCAAAGGGAGAGTCAAGATTAAGATGGAGTACATCGACAACAAGTTGCGAAGATACACGACCTTCTCCAAGAGGAAGACCGGAATCATGAAAAAGGTTTGTATCACGATATTTTCGGTCGCGCGAGTCGTGCCAGCGACGAATCTCGTCGAGACACGCGGTAACGAGCGAGACAAGCACATTCGAAAAGCGACACCGTCGACTGCGCTTACGCCGCCGATTTAACGGAGCACGCGCTTGCCGACACCGGCACTGGCACGTCCCGTCGTCGAGACACAGCTGCGAGCGAATCAGCTGTTTATAGTCTATTTCTCGTCCCACGTGCTGCGAGCCCGAACTATCCTTCGCACTCGCGAACAACCACGAAAATTCGAATATTCAAATACGATTCGTGCGATCTTTCGCATTTATTTCTCGACCGTGTTTGCTTGCAATATTCAAACTTATTGCTCAGCGATCGGTGGAAACCGGGAAAATCTCAATCTGGTGAAATTATGTAATTTTTTTTTTTTTATTTTTGTTCAATTTTATCTCCAAAATCGAAAAAAATGTTCACCGTCTCTTTTATCGATACTCGAAAATTCTTTCGTAGGCGAATATTGTAATTCACTTTATTGGCATTTTTCGGAGTGGTCATTTTTGTTCGAATTATATTTCGATCCTCCCGGCGAAACGAAAATTAAGATTATAGACCTAGAAAATCTCCAATTTACAAAATTTTGACACTATTTGGATTTGGACTTTTTTGAATTCTGTCTCTCTCCAAAATAATTAAAAATTCTTTTCAAGTTTTCACTTTTTTTGTTACCGACGCTCGAAAATTCTTCCGTCAGAGAATATTGTTATTATGAATTATTATTATTTCTTCATTTGTATTTGTCGAAATAGTCATTTCAAAACATCAAAGATGAAGATTTTCGACCTAGAAACGTTTTGATAAAACGACATTGCTCTCTTTTACTCATAGACGCGAACGACGGATCTTTTCTCTAGCGAGTTGGCGAATCCCGAAAAGGACCGAATTACGGAAACTTACGTCGATGAACGAACCGGCGCGCAAAAACACCGGCAAAACGCATCGTTTTTCGTTGACAATTGATTCCTCTTTCGAATAACAACAATCGAAAGACCGAATTTTTCTAAACGGAATTCCGTTTGCCCAAACCGAAAAGAATTTAATCTTAAAGATAAAAAAAACAACCAAGTTGCATATTGATTTTAAAACGGTCCCTTGGCGATTACCGCAACCGTGGCTCGTTCTGTCGTTTCATGCCTATTTCTGCAACGCCCATGTCCGTTTTTCGATCTTTCCTCCCAAAACGCGACGATGACACAACTCGCCAGTGTCTGCAATAGCAACATATTCATTCGAAATATCTCTCCTAAAGCTCCGATTCGTTTCGTAGTTATCGTTTTCTTCGCTCCGTTCCACGCTCGTCACTTCCGATCGAAAAGTCCTGCGATACACTTGACGATTGTGCAAAAGCCCATGATAATTGTTCTCTTCGTTGTCCGTTTGTAAAATTGCAGGCTTACGAGCTTTCGACGCTGACGGGCACGCAGGTGATGTTGCTCGTTGCAAGCGAGACGGGTCACGTGTACACGTTCGCGACGCGCAAGCTGCAGCCGATGATAACGAGCGAGGCGGGAAAGGCGCTGATTCAAACGTGCCTGAACAGTCCGGATCCGCCGCCGTCGGGATCGTCCGGCGACCAGCGAATGTCCGCGACCGGCTTCGAGGAGACCGAGCTGACGTACAACATCGCCGACGACGAGCAGAAAGTAAGACAACTGGTGTACGGATCGCCGCACGGCGGAGGTGGCCTCCACGGGGGCTATCAGAACGCTGGTGGTCCGCCGGGCTCCCAGCACGGGCCGTCCCCGCACGCTCAACATGCCCAGCACGCGCATCTAATAGCGCATGCACACGCCGGCTCGCCAAGCTCGCACCTGGTGCCCTGCTCGAGTCCCGGGCCAATGCTCGCCGCGGGCCCTTATCAGCAATCTTGTCCCTCCCCGTTGCCACCGCCACACGCGACTTATCATCCCCACATGTCGCACTCGCATCCCCAACGGTAGTCCAACTCTCGACGAATAATCGTTTTTATTTTTATTGTCTATTCCTTTTTTTTTTTTCTTTTTTTTTTTTTTAATCCGACAACTAGCCAAGTCGAGGCTAGAGATAAATAGTATACATACGTTAAATAGCATTATACATGACACTGGATTCATCGGTATTAGGAAACTGTTGTCCACGCGTTCTCACTTCGTGGGACTCGCAGTTTTCACGAATGTACCTTCAATCGTATTTGTTTCTTCTCTCGTAGCTGATATCGTTCATTTTTTTTTGTTCTTTTTTTTACGCACGTATATTTTATAGTAGACTCTCTTCAGTTAGTCCAAAGACCTCTTCGCGCTTGCGACGCCACTAGTGTCGGATCATCGACTTTATCTGCCGTTCGCGAATCTCTCGTTTGCTCGCGAGACGCTCGATGGCGCACTAGTTTTCGTGTACAAAGGAGAAGAAGCGCGGTGCTGTAGGCCAGAGGGCAAAGGTCGCTGGGGCTGTTTGAACATCGGGCGACGCTCTTGTGATTATTCATTTGTACAGTTCTCAAAACCCCGTTTCTATCGTTCTACGCGAGTTTCATTTAGCGTTTATATCTAATATACGCCCCCCTTTTCCCCCTTTAACTTAACGATATTTATTAAATCAACGTTTGTAAATACAGGTATAATAACACTTTTAGATAGGCGCTTCGATGTACTTCAAATGGGTAGGGACATTCGTCGGTTCTAACGATCGCAAGATCGTTGAGGCAAGAAAAAAAATAGCTCACTTTCGCGATTTTGTCAAACTTTCTTTTGAGAAAACATTCTTTCGATATTCTCGAAACCGAGTATTTTTTTAATTATGATCTTTTGTTGCATCGTATTTTCTCATTAAAAAAAAATGCCCGGGAAACTTTTCTTTCGTTTACGCGAAACCAAGAAAAAGTAAAAAATTCTGAGCAATCGATAAAACGCTACGCTTTGGAACAAAAAATTTGAATTTTTCGAAAAAAAAAAAAAATTTGCTGTATTTTGCAACAAAAAAGATATTATTTATTTAAAAAACCATTTTGATTCGCGTTGTAGACGACATGGTTAGAAAGATATTTGCCGAATTTCATCGGAAGAAAAGCGCGTTCAAAGTTTCGACAAGCAAAATCTGTGTCGAAAAATCGGCTGAAAAGCCTTTGAGGAACATTCGATTTAGTTTGACCCGAAAAAGATCGCCACCGCCTCAACGTTCTTGACGAAAGAGACAAAATCGCGCGACGGGGAATCATTCGAAGGATCGATAGGATAAGTCGATATAAATGAGTAGATTTCGCGAGCGTGGTGGGAGAATAGCGAGTTTCATTTCTTTCCAATTCAAGGTCAAAGGAACGGTAAAATTGTCGGTCTCGCGAAGCCCTCCCGATCCTTGTCAACGTCGCGAAAACCCGACGAATGAGGGATGAAATTTGAACAAACTACAACACAACCCGGGTGCGAGATCGAGCCAAGTCGTTTTCTTGAGCCTGGCGGTGCGGGCATACGCTTTGCATTGTTTACCGCAGTATTGTTGTGCATCGTTACATTTTTTCCCCCGCTCCGGTTCCATTTGTTTTTGTCTGTGTGTGTGTGTGTTTTCTGTTTTATATATTTTTTAAAGCTCGTTAGCTCTCCACGTACGTGCGCGTTTAGAGCAAGTGGCATGCGTAGTTTGGTTTTATTTTTCTCGTCCCGCCCGTCCTTGTTTTGTCTACACGCATCAACAATTTTTCTTTTCCTTTTTTTTTTTTTTAGCTAATTTAATATTTACCTTAGATAGAAATTGCGTGCGCGCGTGTAAGCTTGAGAGTGCGTGAGAAATCGAGACGGAGACACGAAGCCTTTCTTAATTTAATTAGTCCGATCTTCGGGATTGTACCTTGTTTGGTCTTTTTTCTTTCCTTCGTTTTTTTTTTTTTTTTTTACGACTTTTGTTTATTATGTGATACGCGGCATTCTCGTCTCTCCGTCCGAAGCTGTGCATGCATGTTGTTTTTTTTTTTTTCTCACGAGCTGGCCTTTACTCTCGTTCTTCCATCGACGTCTTGCTAGACGAACGAGAAGCATTGGAAGCACACACGAGAGGTATATCGTAGAGATAGAGAGAGCATTGTTTCGTATCTCGTCGAATTGCAGAGTACAAATAATAATCGACGATACAAATCGCGTATTATCGTTAAACGGCGAGAATTGAAGGAAAAAAGAATAAATAAAAATAATGGAAAAAATTGAAAAAAAGAAAAAAGAAAAAAAAGAAAAATATGAAGAGATGGAGAGAGAACGCTCGAATGGCTTCTCCGCTGTAATTGTATCACACGTGTACATAATATTGTACTGTAAAATACTGTGATAATATTTATACATTTGCGATTTTTTTATATATATATATATATATATTACGAATTTCACAATTTTAACAATACACACAAACGTACGATCGTTAATAAGACCGAGTTTCTTTGGGATAATTATTATTATTATTATGATTTTTTTAAATGTCTTGCAACGAGTAGTATTACGAGTAGTATAGCGATAACTTTGCAGGTGGGTATATTGTCGTGTGAATGGAGTCTATATATATATTTTTTTTTTTTGCATCCTTGTGTTTTCGCTATTTCCCACGTTTGCCCGTGCCAAGATTGTTTCGTGTCGCCGGCATTGCCTCGTTGCGTTAGAGAAAGAAACGAAAAAGGTAGGTAATCATGGTTTATCATTCGCTCCGATAAAGCGTCCGAGATTCTCGCGCTCGGCGAGCGGTTTTCCGAGTCAAGATCAACGAGTCGCAAACGTCCTGAATTTTTCTCTCTGTTAAAGGGCAAAAACGAAACAAGATTCGTCGCGGCCGCGGCGGCGCGCGCGGCGGGCCTGCGAGCGAGGGTTTAGATAGTCGCTCGCAGCGCGCGCGTAGTCGCGAATGCGGTCGAAGCGAGGAATCCTCGATAGTTTAGACACGTGCTCGTCGCCCCTCGCGGCGCAACAACAACGGCGTGCGAAATTCGCGCTCGAAGCCGGGCGAACAGTCGGCAACTGCGCCGCGAGCGCTTTCGGCAGCGCGCGGCTCGCAATAACGCGAGGAGCAACGACACGACCGTGCGAAACGCGAGCGCGCCAATTCGGACGATCGAAACGCCGGTCTCGAGGCACTTCGTCGCGGCGATGGATCGACGCGCTCGAAGTTCCGAGTCTATTTCTTCGCAACGTAAATCTTCGCGATTAGTACTTGGGGGGGAAAAAAGTCAGCGCATCGAAAATTGTTTCGTCGATTCGACCAGCGAGACAGCGTCGCGGCGGGCCGCGCGAGCCGAAGCGCCGTTCCAGCGGCGAGCCCAGGTGCGCTTCTCCCGCCACCGCGGTTGCGCGCGCGTTTCGTACTCGCCCGCGAAAGAGCAACAACGACGGCGCGGAGACGCTAGTATGGAAGGTGGAAGCGAGACTCCATATACGGTCACCTTTGTCAAAGCCCGCTTGTCGACCATATACAGGCAATGTTCTCGATGCCCAGACACTTTATATAGAGTTCCAACTTGAGAGTCAGGAATGCCGCTTTTTATCGCGTTCTCTCGCGCAAGCGGTTAGCAGTTATAGGGAAGAGTCCAAGCTCCGCCGCGGCTCCGCCGGAGGGAGAGAGCGAGCGAGAGAAGAGACGAGAGAATTTCTTCTCCCTTCGGCAGCGACCGAGGGAAAAACTCGGATCGAACGGGGAATAATAATAAAGATGGAATATGAGAAGGTGTAATGAGTTTTTATCGTTCGAATAATAAAACTTACGGACATACTCGTCACGTACGCGGAAGCCGAAGCTTCGCGCGCTGCGCTTTTGCTTCCCCTCGCCGCGCCTCCCCCCCCCCCCCCCCCCCCCCCCCTCTCGCTCTCTCTTTCTCGTCTATGCTTTTACCGAGACGAGACTGTATCGGCCGCGGAGGGATAAGCGCGAGTTTTCGAGAGCATGCATTGCGGGCATTCGAATCTCTTCGCTCGGCGGTCATCGATGCATACACGTGTACACGGTATTTATGGGGAAAAATGCATCCTCGTCGTTTTTCTTCGCTCTCTCGTATACTTGATTTTTTTTTTTTTTTTTTGCGACTTCGGACAAGGATTCCCATGCAATACGGACGAATCTTGATGAATTCGTCTTCCACGGATTTCCTTCGAACGACCACCCCCGCACGACTGCATTAGTAGGATATCGGCGGAATGAGAAGTCAAATTTCTTGTTTTTTTTTTCTTCGCAAAAATTTTTTTATTAACGGGACTGGCGTTTTACACAATATCGGGAAGAATTCAAGAATTCAATCGAAGAATTTTTAGGTACTTGGTGACTCTTTAGAAAAGTATAAATATTAAGAAAAAAAAAAATTATTTATTATTTAATTTTTTTTTTTAAATAATATCTTTATATTTTTGTCTCGTTTTTCGTTGTTTGGTGAGCAACCGTTGTTGTTGGAGAACGAGAATAACTGAAACGAGGAAGATTTTTGTAAATAAATTTTTTGAATTTTTTTGAACGAACAATTTTTTTATTGCATCGAAATACTCCGGACATCGTTCGAGATTCGCCATGGGGAGTTGTCGTTGGTTTTGTGTATTGTCGACGAAAGGGTTGTACGCGAAGCGAGATGCGGCTTTAAAAAAAAAAAAAAAATGACATCAATGAAAAATATAGTTTACTCGGCATCGCGACTGAAGCTTGAAATTCGCGACGAAGACAAAATCGAGTCGTGCAACTTCCGGTTCTCCGGAAGTTTTTTCGAGATCCCGCTCTCTTCGTCGCCTCGGGTGCGGAAGCTCCATTTACGATGCAATGGACTAAACGCCACAGGGGGTTTCGTATGCAAACCAAGGTCGTCGAAATAACTTTTTTTTATTTCCCCGAAAAGTCGATCGAATAATTCTTTTTATTCGTCCGAAAAGTCGATCGAATAATTTTTTTTATTGATCCGAAAACTTGATCGAATAATTTTTTTTATTCGTCCGAAAAGTCGATCGAATAATTTTTTTTATCCGTCCGAAAAGTCGATCGAATAATTTTTGTTATTCGTCCGAAAACTCGATCGAATAACTTTTTCTTATCCGTCCGAAAACTCGATCGAATAATTTTTCTTATTTGTCCGGAAAGTCGATCGAATAATTTTTCCTTATATCGATATTTCCGGGCGACTCGACACTTCAGATTAATTATCATAGTCAACGGCGTTTGGCCCGAAGATAATTCCCGGGGCCCGCGCGCACCCGAGCCCTCGGAGCCTCGTTTTCCAATCTCTCTATTTCTCCCGTTTGCTCTTCGGCTTTCGCGAAAGCTCGTGAGAATTATTTCCCCGAGTGCGGAGTAGCGAACGTGAACGCTCGCTCGCGCGCGCGAGCGCGAGCGTTCTGAGACGATGAGGGAGAGCACGGATGGCCTTATAAGGAGCGAACAAGCATGCATCTCCCTCCCCGCCCGACTTGTCCGCGTGTGTTCGTACCGACCGAAGAGCGCGTACGCGAGCCGGCCGAGAGCCGGAGCGAACGAGAGAGAGAGCGTCGAAGCCGGCACTCGATTTGAGCGTCGTATCATCGCGATCCTTCGCTTATCACTCGATTTTTCTCCCTTCCGTATCCCCCCCCCGCGAGACCCTTCTTCCGCCTTGCGCTCGAATCTCCTCAAACGACTTTATCACGGATGACCTTTGCAAACATTGAAAAGAAAATTCGGCAGCTTGAACGTTGAGCTTTCAACATTTTTTTCTTTCGCTCGTTGAACTTGCGCGTTTTTGCGACACTCTTTCTTTTCGCCCACGCGATGATTTCAGCGGCGCGCCACTCTCGGAAATCTTTCCTATCGCGATACGTTTCCCGAGTCTATCGGAGAACTCCGGAGGCGTATCGTCGCGTAGCGAAACTTTGTATCCGACACTGTCGTGCACAAACTGCGTCGTACGCGTTGTCCGCTCGTCGCGCCACTTCAACATTCTTCGCTATCGCTCGAAATCGATTATTTTTTTCTTTTTTTTTTTTGTGAAAAATTGTCATTAATATCGGGTTTTTTTTTCGTCGTTACAGGAAGAAGACGCATCGCCGAGGTCCGACATGTGTGGGAACGAGAGCGACGCGGACACGAGCGACGGGGAGAGCCCGATCTCGAAGGATCCCCTGAAGAATCACGCAGGTACGAGGAGAGGCTTAAGCGACGACAGTAACAGCGCATTTTTCATGCCATGAGAAGCGTTGCCATTCCCGTCGTTGCAGTTAATCTCTCATCGCCGCTCTTTTTTCCTCTCCTCGATGACAAAAAAAAACTGTTTGTTTTCCCACCGAGCGAGGAGGGCCGGGCAAGGCCTGCGAGTAGCGAATTACATCGAAATGGACACGCTTTGAGAGTCCGCGAGATCGAGACTCGCGATCCTACGGGGAGGAAACAGAACGAGTGATAGAAAAAAAATCAAATACTCACACATGGAAACGGTGTCGCAAAAAAATTCGAAGGGAAAGCAATAAAAATGGAGATTGCGCGCGGATAAGCGGGGGAGCGGAGAGGGACGGGGAGGATACGCGGTTTTAATAAACGCAATTTCACATGACACGTGCGAGAGACCACCCGTGTTCTCCTTAGCCGGCGTTAACTAATTGGCTCGCGAGCCTCTCTCTATTTATAAAATACCTTAACAAGTACCCACGTATATGTAACGCATTTACGGCTTACCGTAACGTTTTCCCCCTTAGGGCTCGTCTTCTCGCTTCGACGTATCGAAGTTTTTTTTTTTTTTTTTTTTTTTTTTTTTTTCTTTCTCATTATTAACACCGTTATGACAGCGGCGGACGGATTGGGGGAGGCCTAGGTCGGAACTCGCGGTGTAAAAAAATTAATCGGAAGTCGCGCTCAGCGAGTAAGTAAGCACTGAGAATTTACCATGACTGTGCACTTTTGTTGGATACTCATTCTAGACAAATCGTTTCAATTCAATTTTTTTGGAAGTATTGTTTCAGACAAATTGTTTTAGACGAATCGTTTTTAGACGAATTGACGACAGGGCAATGGTCAAAAGAACTCGCTACCGACAAGAAACAAACATCCAGCATGAAACTTTTTTTTTTTTTTTATGTGACCAAAAAAAACTGCTATCATGAATCCAAAAAATATTCTAAAGCTCTGAACATTAATTACACAATCTACACTGTTCAAGATCAAATTAAATATTAAACATATTGAATTCCTTTCTTTCTACTCGAGTCCAATTTTGTTCATCTCTTCAAAGCGCTCGATGTGCCTGTGAAGTTCAGTCGCGCATATTCATTCTCCCGACCAATCGCGACACGGCGGAATGTCGCGCATCATTCGTGCGATAACGCCGCTGCCGGAATGTGACTTATTTCGATCGTACTCGTCTCGGCTCATAATTGTCGAACTAGCAGTTCGCGATAGCGCATCGAATCCTCGTTACTATTATTGTTCTCGCGATCTATATATAGCCGGCAAATGGTACGAGATTGCGCGGGGAATGCGCAGGCCGTGGCTGGCGTGAAAACTGCGTAGAAAATCATTAGAGTACGGTGGAGTCCCGGTGTGCGCGGCGGCGCGAGGGAATCGGGGAGAAGCGCGCGAGTTGTACGCCGCGAGCCGAGGAGCGCGGCGGCGCGCGGGGGGGGCGCGCGGAGGGGAACACTTAGAATGCGTAAAGCGTGCGAGCGCGATGACGGGGTTGTCCGTGTAAGGGGAGTCGGTAAGGAGTCGCGTACGGTTCGCGATGACCAAACTAAGACGACAACGCCGATGCCTAACTGGGAAGTAGGATCCGGTCGAAAGCTTGGGCCTCTCCTCGCGATGCAGGTGTGCACATAAATATCGATGCTAATATACCCTCGCGAACCCGCGAGGGAAACCCGCGAGAGAGAGTCCCGTCGCGTCCTCCGCCGCGGGAGCGACGAGGAGCCCCGACGCGCCCCGCGAAACGCCAACGGCACGAATCAACACATTCAGTTATATTCTCTTTCTTTATATCGCTCGGTCACTCGTCCTGTTTCGCTTCTATATTCTTGCCTCTCGATCGACGATTCGCGCGCTCACTCGGCGCGTTACTCGCCGCTTTTCATTATGGACTGGTTGTACACATCGGCTCAACTTTTTTTTTTTTTTTTTTTTTTTTTTTTTTTAAGTCGTCAACAAATGTCACTCTGCTCCCTCGAGCGGGACAAGGATGACGACTGTCGTCTCGATGTCTGCTCGCGAAGACGGTTTTGTAGTAAAAACGTCGTTTATGTACCGTTCTCGTCGGCCTATTAAATATTTTATAGTTTCGCCAGCGATGGCTGTAGAATTATTCTTATGATTGATCACTTGACACGATTTGATGTTATATTGTGTTTTTCTTTTTTCGTTGGTTCTGTCCAGGAGGAATGCCAGCATTTTCCGCAGGCATAATGTACCAAATGCCACAGAGCGTCATGTACTCACCGAGTCCGGGGGTTCTCCTCAGCATAGGCCAGAACGGTCAACCCGTTCAGATATCTCAGGATGGAAGTGAGTTCGGTTTTCATTATTTTCACACCGGGATAAAATCGGTCGATTCAAGGCAGTCCAAGGAAATGCGAGGTTCTGAGAGAATCTCGAGCGTTTCCCGATGGGATGAAAATCTGAGAAAAATCAAGCGTATGAAAGGTGAAAGATTGATTCTGCGTAATGATAATTCCAAAAAGTTATTAACAAATTGATGCAAAAAATTTGTTTAACAAATTGTCCGGCAACCCGGAAAAAAATCATATGTATTGAGAAAAATTAACAAATAATTTTCATTCAAAAAGTTAGATTGTCGACTAATTTGTTGAATAAGGTTTTGTTTCGCATTAGTAACTTTATCGAATTATTATTACGGAAAATCAATCGATTCAACGCAGTCGAAGAAAATACGAGATTCTGAGAGAATCTCGAGCGTTTCCCGATGGGATGAAAATCTGCGAAAAATCAAGCCTACGAAAGGTGAAAGATTGATTCTGCGTAATAATAATTCCAAAAAGTTATTAACAAATTGATGCAAAAAATTTGATTAACAAATTGCCCGGCAACCCGAAAAAAATCATACGTATTGAGAAATATTAAAAATAATTTTCATAAAAAAACAGGTTGCCGGCTAATTTGTTGAATAAGGTTTTTTTTTTCATCCTATTAACTTTATCGAATTATGATTACGCAAAATCAATGGTCCGAAAACCTTTTGTATGCTTGATTTTTTAAGATTTTTATTCCATTGGAAAAAGCTTGAAATTCTCTCAGATCTCGCGTTTCCTCGGACTTCACCGCTCGGACTAATTTACACAACCGGATGGTCATTTTGCGACCCATGAGCGCCGGATTTTGTTAATTCGACCAATTTTTTTTTCTGCGTGTATTTGATCGTAACCCTGTCCGACGTCGCAGTTTCAAGTTGCAAGGTTCCCGCTTATCATCGTCGAATGATAGAAAAAAAAAATCACTCGGCGACGATAATGAATGATTCGAGGAGTCCGTCCGAGTATCCCCGATTTTTCCGCGCGCCCGACGGACGCGCGTTGTGGAGAATCGACTCGGCACTAACACCGAGGGCTTGCACAATCGAATAATTTGTAGTCGAGATATACGACCGGGGGATCGAAAGTTGACCGTATTCGAGCCATTTTCGTCGACGAGCTCGAGCGAAGTAAAAAAAAGAAAAAAGTGAAAAAAAACAACTTGTCCATCTCTCTGGATTATATCGATCGCGATCGCATGTAAGTTTGCACTCCGGGGACTCGTTACCCCGGAAAGGAAGAAACACATATGAATTAATTCAACGCGGTAGACTCGGCAGATCTTAGGATCTACTTTCCAGGTGCCTGCGATCCGGCTATTCCCTCGCTCGCCTCGATAAATTCATTATAGTTTTCATCGATAACCGCGCGGATTTCTCGGACTGCAAGCAGGGAAAGCCGAGTTTCATGCGACAATAAAATTCGGCGAAGAGCAAAGTCTTTCGGGACTAACTTCGATGAAAAAATGAAAAATGGAAGCTGACCTTGAATCTTGCGAATCGGATTGGCCGATTTCGGTCTTCTTTCGTTGAAAATTTGCTTCGGATGATTACCATTGTAAAAAAAGGAGAAAAATCTTCGAAAGAAAATGACTAATGGAACGTTCTCGACACAGGTGCGACTTCGGTGAATTCGGGACAGCCCAATCAGCCGTTCATAACGATCCCATTGAACGTGGCGATGAGCGCGGCCGGATTATCGTTGCCGGTGACATCGAAAGCGCTGTCGCCGCCGCCGCGCTCGATAACTTCCGCGTCCGATAACGCGGAGCTGCCGTCGGATCTGAGCAAGGACCGGAAGTGAAAGACCGGAGCGCGGTGGCCGAATGCAAGAGCGTGACTTCCGCTCTGGCGCAGGGTACTCAATCAGGGTAACAAAAGGGTTTTCGGACTCTGCGACGACCGTGAAAATATCGGCGGGGCCTTCGTCGAGCGGCCGTTCGATGTCGGGCCATCGAGCGAGACCACGTTCGAGCGTTGAACGAGCCGGAATTAATAATGAATGATAACGCTTGAAAGATGGACGAAATCGTGCCGGGCACGTTAATAAACGCTGCCGAACGCTCACTTGCTATTCGTCGCTCGATTTACTCTCGGGCGAATCGACCCGCGACCACGAGAGTTCGACGTTTTATTTCTCACCGCGAAGCTCGGCCCACGAACGCATAGCTCCGTTTGGCGTTTACGTACTTACCAATTAATACGACATGCTATTGATTTTCACTCGAGACTCGTCGCAGCGCTTTGTCCATGCCGCGAGTCCGAGTCGTTTTAGTGGAGAAGATAAAAATTATGATAATAGTTGTAGCGTAAGAAGCCCGGGTAACATTTTGCGGACAAAAGTGCGACAACGGCTCGACAAAGCTGCGCAATTTCGAAATTATTAAGGCGCGTTCCGCGTGGCAATTCTGCTTCACGGAATTCCGAAAAAAGTTAATTATCGGTCAAAATAACGCAACTCTTGCCAATAAATCTGGGCGGACATTTTTCAATTTTTTAGAAGAACGAGTCGCGATGAGGAGAAATTGTCGCAAATAAGCCTTGTTAAACGACTTTATGTTGCCGATTCTCTAATATCTCGTCATCAGTTTCATGCACTCCGTTGCGATGTCTTTGCCTGCGAAATGCTCAATTTTGACGCTCCATTGCCGTACCGTTGCCGGCAAAAGATTCGCCGCTGCTTCTCGTTTTATCTGGGCCGATCCCCGGTTTCACTTTTAAGTAGGCAAAATTCTATAAATTCGGCAATTGGATATTAGAGTTACGAAATTGTAATCATTCGTCGAGGTACCGAAGTGAGAAAATTCATTGGAACGCCGATTTCGATATTTCGTCGTCGACGTTGCGATCGTTGAATCACTTTCGGCACAGCGACGATTGATCGTGCACTGAGAAAAAAAATCGGTTGAACGAACTAAATCGGCGCTTGCGGGTGGCGAAGCAAATATATGATTCATTTAAACAAAATAATCATTATCGCGAGGAAAGAAATGATCAATTTGACCAACAGTTAGTATAGATCAAGTATTTCTTTCAATAAACAAGGTATTTGTTTCGCCGCCCGCAAGCGCCGATTTAGTTGTTTCGAGCGATTTTTTTTTAGTGTAACGACTAAAATTGTTTCGACAGAACCGCGCGGATCGCCTCGCCGTTATCTTCCGTCTCGTTGCGACGGAGACGAAACGACGAAAATTTTTGTAGCATTTGCGATGCTACTTTTGCGCCGGTGAAAATATCTTCGAAATGTTATCGAGTCATTAATAATCGAGCCTGCGAAACGACGCATCTAGTCGCGCATCGTCAAGGCGCAATACTAATTTTCATCGCGGGTTACGCGTTTGCATTGCTGAAAGTAAAACCGAAAGGTTACACGATCTCTTGTGTTCCATGGGCGTTTAAAGTAGCCCGAGCGGCGCGCTCCGAGGAAATGTGAGATGCAGAAAGAATTTTGAACGTTTCCCAGTCGGACGAACATCCGAAAAAAATTCAAGCACACGGAAGGTGTCGGAAAGATCGATTTTGCGTAATAATAATTTCAAATAGTTAGCAAAAAAATGATGAACAAGGAAGTTGTTTAACAAACTACCCGGCAACCGAATTTTCTCGAAGATGAAAATTATATCTCAATTTTTCTTAATACGTATGAATTTTTTTTGAACTTTAAAAGCTGTTTCTCTTTAACTGGAAAATGTGTGGAAAAGCACGAATTTTGGGTACGTGCTCTTCAAAAAACAGCCCGTTATTCTGAAGACGTTTCCGAATGATTGATCGAGCAGATTCGCAAATAGAGCTCAAAGATCTTGCGAAAAATTCAATTTTCAATTGAAAAAAAAAAATTCTGAAAAATTTCATATTTGGAAACGACAACGAATAATTTCATCAGAGAAAACTTCAAGTTGCCGGATGATGTGTTGAACAATTTCCTTTTTTATCAATTCTGTAATAACTTTATCAGAACTTTATCCCATTGGAAGTCGTTCGAGATTCTCTCAGAATCTCACATTGCCTCGAACTGCACCGCTCGGACTACCTCAAAACGGGCGAATGCCAATCGATTCGGGCTAAGCGCTTCTGTAAAAGTTTAAGGTAGATAAGATTTGTTGTCACACAATTGGGAATTCTGGATGCGACCCGAATCAACGAAAGAACTTGGCTGGATTCGACAGATTTTTATCTCAGAACACGAATCTATTTAGCCTTTTTCTGAAATTCTGCTCGTTCAGTCACAACAATCGTTCATTAACAAATTAAACAATTTTTTTTCGCCGATAATTCATTTTTTTCCCATATTAATTTTTTCATTAAAAAGATCTTATACAATTTTCCTCGAGATTCGGAGCAATAAATTTCTGAAGATCGAAAATCGGCCAAGATCTACTCGAGATAGGACTTGCGTTAGTCCGCCCAAACGTGAGGTTCAAAGAAAAATTCGAAGATTTCCCGATGGGATAAAAATCCGAAAAACTCTCAAGCATGAAGAAGGTGTCGAGAGCTCATGTTTTCGACAACTCCACTAACGTTTTCGAAAACTCCACTAACGAGCCACTCATCGCCGAGTGCAATGATCTGTTGTTATATCAATCTTAATATTTAATGAGTAACGAATGAATATGTACAGTACCTTAACAGACACGATATATTTTATATATGTATACATATAGCTTTTTTATTACTCGTATCTAATGGAGCATTGCGTCGAGAATGTTTGTAACATGTTGTATATGAATGCGAAAGGAAAAAATATATTAAGCTCGTACTACCGTTCATTCATTCCTAACTCGCTCTCTAAGCCTCTGCGGACGAAGTTTGCACCGTGACGCGTATGAGCGCGTGAGAGACATTTTTTTGTCAACCTCATTTTCTTCGAAACCTCAGAGATTCCCGACAGAAAAGGTGTCTTTACTCTGTAATTACTAAACGCGGTAATCTTTGATTTTGTCTGAAATCCAAAGTCTTCGAGAAAATACGATTACAGTTTTTGTTACCGACCGAGTAAGTGATACCTCGATTTGGGATGTGAAGCATATTCTCGGTGATGTGAAGCATATAAACGGAGATGTGAAGCATATAAACGGAAAGTTGCATTATCGGCAGTCACTTATTTTGACTGTGGATAATTTACCCCCCAAGCGGCTGCGCCACCGCTGGGTGAGAAAGTTCATGAACGGTTTCCATCGAAAGTGACTCCAGCTCAGGTAGGACTCAGTTTTGTCTGCATTTCGCTCGATGATCATTTAAATCCATAGAAATCGTCGGAATCCGCTAAGGGGAGAGGGTGTAAACATACGGGGGCTTTATCAAATAATCGATCGCTGTCGCATGCCTTAATATTACCGTATAATTTGCCTCTTTTTGTGCACATAAGCTTTCGCGCGCGGATGCCGTAGAGTTATATGCTTGCGATTGTGTGGAGTTTTCATTGAACGACTTCGACTCGGTTGCAAAGAGCATCGCAGAGGTTTGTCTTCCGGCCACCTTACCACGGTCGGTAACAAAAACTGTTAACAACTTTTTTCAGGCATACTGGCATTTATAGGTAAAAAAAAAGTCTTACGGTACGCGGCCGTAAGACTCTTTTGATTTGCGCTGTGAATGCCAGTATAACAAAAAAAAGTTGTTTACAGTTTTTGTTACCGACCGTGGTATTTCACCTCCTCGCCACCCCAAGTAATGGACTTAATAGCGCCCCTGGTGGGTCGTTTGAAAACGTCTATAGCGACGTCGTGCGAAACAGCACAGTCTCGGCTTTCGAGAAAAATTTGAATTGTTGTGATGAAGACCGTTGAAGAAGCCAGAGTAAAGGAAGAGGAAGAAACAACCGTTGTGGATCAACACATCGCGCAACGGGCCGACTGAGTATAATCGTGTTCGCGTGTTTATAACATTCGGCATTTTTTCGTGTTATGCTCGCGTCGGAGAATCGAACGGCGAAGAAGCGTTGAACCGTAGAGATTTCCGAGCCGGACAAACGCGCGCCCGGGCAACGGCCGAAGAATGTTCTTTCAGGTACGACACTATTTATTGCAATACATTCTTCTTTCGCGAACGGCATCGCTCGCGCGTATCTCGCTGGACTCGATGTTTATCTTTCGTCTCGTCAGATCAATGTCACGCCCAAGGAGAAAAAGATCGCCGGACGGGTCGGCGAGAAGGAGGCAAACGAAGCGCAGCAACAGGAACTCTTCACACTCGTTTTGGCACCCTTTCAGCCTCAGACTCGAATCAAGCTAGAATCGACGATCTACAATCCTGTCAAATGCAGCCTGAGCATAAAAAATCCAAGCAACAGAAATCTCAACGTAAGTTCGATGAATCTCTGAGAAATGTGAAAAAAAAAAATTTTATTTATAAAAATTTAAAAAATTTAAAAAATTGGAAAAATAAAAAAATTTAAATTGTTCAAAAAATAGCATTTTTATAAATTCGAATTATTTGAAAAAATTGTTTTTTTGCAAAATTACAAGGTAACCATCGTCAAAGCGCCGCCGGCGGAGAGGTCAATGCGGTTGAGTGCGACGGAGCTTCTCGTTAAAGCGGAGTGCGACGAGAAGCTCGACATTCTTTGGACGCCGCAGGAGACGGGCTCCTGGAGAGACACGCTCCAATTGTTGGACAGTCGTCGCGTGAAGTACGAGGTAGCTTTGATAACGACGTCCATCGGAGGCAAAAAAGCCAGAGGCTCCGGGCGATCGAGAGTTCTCTGTTCCTCGAACGCCAACGGAGTGAACGCGGGTCGCGTCGGCGCTGTAAAATCATCGCCGCCGCCGGCGGTGCAGGCGAGAAAAAATGCCAATGCCACGTCGCTCAGTTTGCTCAACGTGCCGAGCAAAAGGCCGCGTCTCGCGGTTCGCGCCGACGACAAGGAGAATTCACGATGGGCGGCTTCGAGTTTCGCCGGGTCGAGCGCGAAGCCGACGAAGTTTTCGCGGAGTCCCGAAATTCACGATTTTTCCGCTATGATGGATTCCACGAGATTCAACCTCACGCCCTTGAAGTCCGACTCGCGTGACGAATCGACGAAATTCTCGGCGCCGCAGGCGGGCCCAACGCCGATCGTGCCTCAATTGCGCCGAGAAACTTACGACGTGGGTTTTCCGAAGCCCAGCGTCGTCGTTGCCGCGGACGAGCACGACGACGACGAGAATTTCGTCGATTCGCTTTCGCCGCAGCCCGACGAACAACCCGTCAAACAGTCCTCGGATTTCTCACTGTTGATAAACGACATCAATCTGACGATACCGAAAGCTTCGTCGGAATCGTTGCCTACGATCAATTTCTCTCCCGTCGCCGGGAACTCGGCGTCGAAGGGATCGTCGCCGTCCTTCGCCTTCGGCGGCAACAGCACGTTCGACGTCAGCGGCGCGAACAACGCCGACGACTCGCGCGCCAACGGCACCTACGAGTTGTCGACGTCGCCGAGCCGTTCGACGATTCTGCAGCCGATAAAGCCCACCCGATTGTCGACGAGCTTCGAGACGATGTCGCCGGTGATGCCGATCGCTTCGGGAAAGAAATCGTCCTTGTTGTCCTCGTCGCCGATATGCAACGAGGCCTTCGCGAGGCATCACGAGTATTCGACGAGAACGAGCTTCTGCAACATATCGCAGCGGAACAGCGACGACGCGAGGGTCAAGGACGTCCTCGAGGCCGACCTTTGGGCGAGATCGGACGCGGACGCGAGCGCGCCGTCCGCGTCGCTGTCGGCGAAGACGCGTTACGCGAGTCTCGAGAGAATCGACGAGGAGAACGGTTGTTGCGCTGCGTTGAGCAGAACGAAAACTCTCCAATTATCGAGGACGACGAATCGATCGTCGAAGCCGCACCGCATCGACATATCGCCGCCGAGCAATTACACCGGGACGAGCAAAAACGCGCCGATCCGACGCGTATCGCCGACGAAGAGCACGAAGATACGGAAAGACAAGAAAGTCGCGCAGCCCGTCGCGGCTCTGAGAAAGAAAGTGCAAATGAATTGTTCGATTCAACGAGGTCAGGTCTCGATACCGGGAGTCAGGATAGCGAATCTCTCGCTGGCCGCGCTCAACAGAGGCCCGAGAAGCGAGCCGAAGGAGGTCAGCGTCAAGCTTCACAACCCCGACGATTTTCTGACCAGATTCTGCAACCCCGATCCGTTCGGCGCGACGATGACGCACGACCCCTTCCTCACGAGCACCCTCTACTACGACGAGAAGTGGATGCGCCATCAGGAGACGGACTTCAAGAAGTGGCTGAACGCGCTGCTGACGCCGCCGGAACACTTGAGCGCCGACGTCGACACGATACGCGTCGACGTCGGCAAGGTGTGGCAATCGTGCCGCACGCGCGAGGACGTCGCCCTCGCGGAAACGCGCGAGGCCGTTTCCGCCAAGTATCACACGAACGCGAGGCTGAAGACTCTGAGGAAGGCGGCGTGCGCGATGTTCCGTCGCGACGACATGACCACGGTGTTGTCGAAGACGACGGTCTGCATCGAGCGGGGCACCCTCACGATACGGCAGGATCGCGATCTCCATCGCGACATCGGCCTCCAGAAGGAGATCCTCGAATTGTTCCTCAGTTACAATCCCCTGTGGCTGAGAATCGGCCTGGAAACCGTCTACGGCGAGACGATACCGCTCAACTCGAACGACGATCTCGTCGGCCTCACGAGATTCCTCATAACGCGCTTCTTCACCGACCCGTTCATAGCGAAAAATCACTCTCACGCGACGACCGCGAGCCTCAAACTGCCAACCTTCGCGCTGCACATGAACAAATTTATCCTCAAGAAATTCTTGTTCCTCGTCTACTTTCTCGACCACGCGAAGCGAAACAAGCTCATCGGTCACGACCCGTGCTTGTTCCACAAGCGCGCGAGCCACAAGGACAGTCGCGCGATACTGCTGAGCTTCTCGCGCGAGGTGCTCGGCGGCGTCGGCGACGTTACGAAGGTGCTGCGAGCCCACGGCTACGCGGTCTCGCACAAGCAAACCTATCTCGACGAGTACGACTACGCCGTGAAGGACCTCGCCGTCGACATGCGCGACGGCGTTCGACTCTGTCGCGTGATGGAGCTCATAAACGGCGATCGCGACCTGACTTGCCGCTGCCGCGTGCCGGCGATCTCCCGACTGCAGAAGGTTCACAACGTGGAGGTCGCGCTCGGGGCGCTCTATCGCTGCGGCTACACCCTCACCGGCGACATAGACGCGAAGAGCGTCGCCGACGGTCATCGCGAGAAGACTCTGTCCCTTCTGTGGCAGATAATCTACAAGTACCAGAAGCCCCGCTACGAGAAAGCGGCGAAATGCGTGCAGCGTTGGTGGCGCGCCAAGCTCTGGTACGTTCGGGTTCGTCGATACCTTCGAGCTCGACGGGACAACGCGGCATCGACGATTCAACGCGCCTGGCGTTGCTGCCTGGCGAGGAGAACGTTGCATCAATTGCGAACGGAACGCGAGCGCTTTTGGGCCGAGAGAATCGGCGCCGTGCGCGCGATACAGCAGCGCTGGATCGAGAAGAAGACGATGTTGCGCGATCGAAGAAACTTTCTCGTCGCGCGCGAAGCCGTTCTGCGGATTCAACGCTGGTACCGTAGAGTACGCGAGACCGCGCCGTTCGTCGCCGATTTTCGGCGTCATCGGAGCGTCAAGTTGAACGCCGCGAGAACGATACAATCGTGGTGGCGCGGCGTGTCGGCGATGAGACGCGAACGAAACGCTTATCTGCTGACGAAGAGCGCCGCGATAACGATCGAGGCGCGATGGATCGCTCGGCGAACGGCGAAGGTCGTTCGGCTGAGATACGAGGTCACACGGCGCAGCGCGATCGCGATACAACGACGGTACCGAAGACACTTGGAAACGAGGGATCACGTCGAAGAGAGGAAGAAACGCGTGCAGGAAAAACGACGAATGCGCGAAGCCGTTGAGAAGATCGAATTTTGGTACAGCCTCGTTCTCGTCTCGCGCAGGACTCGCGACGAATTTTTGATGAAAAGAAAAGCCGCGCTGGCGATACAGGAATGGTGGCGCGGTGTCACGGTCACGCGTGAACTTCGCGCGGATTATCTCGAGCAGAGAAGAGCGATCGTCGCGGTGCAAGCGCGATGGCGTTCGAAGCTTCTCGCGCGAAGGATCAGGCGAGATTATTTGGCCAAGAGGGAAGCGGCGATCAAGATCCAAGCGACCCGGAGGATGATCGTCCAGAGAAGAAACTACGTTCGTCTCCTCGACGAGCGCCGAGCGGCGACGATTCTGCAGACACGTTGGAGAGCCACCCGAATCGCCAGGAGAGCACGAGAGAATTTCGTCGAATATCGCTCGGCCGTCGTCAGCGTGCAGAATCGTTATCGGGCCCGGAGAATCGCGCGAGCCGCGAGAAGCGAATACTTGAAAAAACGAGAAGCTGCAATCGTTATGCAGAAGAATCGCCGGATGATCGTGGCTTCGAGACGCTACGAGGAGCAAAGAAGGGCGGCCGTTGTTCTGCAGACGCGATGGAGAAGCAGAAAGCGCGCAATCAGCGTTCGAAACGAATACGTCGCTCTGAGAGACTCAACTATCGCCATGCAGCGACGATACAGAGCGAAGAAAATCGGTCTGCGGACGAGACAATCTTATCGCGAGCTACGCGAGGCCGCGCTGAAGATCCAGAGAAGATGGCGCGCCACGAGATCGATGAGAGAGCAGAAGAAACGATTTGCCGATTGTCGCAACGCGGCGATTGTTCTGCAATCGAGGTGGAGAACGATCTTGTCGATGAGAGCCTACCGATCGTTGCGATCGGCCGCTGTGGCGCTGCAGTCGAGGTGGCGCGCTCGCGCGATCGCGAGAGAACACAGGAAGGCGTACTCGACGCTCAGATCCGCCGTTATCGTCGTTCAACGGCGCTACAGAGCGAACAGAGCCCGCGACGCCGCTCGCGAGGAATACGCCGATGCGCGACGACGCATAATCGGCATACAGAGAGCCTGGCGCGAGAAACTGGAGAATCGAATGCGCGAGGAAGCGGCGATAAACATTCAGACCCGATGGCGATCCGTTCTGGCGATGAGGGAGTGCCGAGATCGTTACGATCGTCTCAGAGCCGCCGTTGTCGTCGCGCAACGCCGATACCGAGCGCGGAAACTCGGCTCGACGACGCGACGAGAGTACGCGAGGGTCGTCCGGTCGATCGTCAGGATTCAAAGGGCCTGGAGGCGCGTCGCGCAGCGAAGACGACGCGAAGAATGGCTGCGCGATCGTAGAGAGGCCGTGAAAGTTATCGAGAATTGGTGGACACGCGTATTGGAGGAGAAACGCATCAGGGAAGCGGAATTGGCACTGCTGAAGAGACGAATCGACGCGGCAACGAAGGTTCAGGCTCTGTGGAGAGGCCACAAAGTACGAATGACCCAGTGCACGACCATGAGAGCAGTCAGGGAAAGGTCGCAAAGGGCCGCCAAAGCCGCCGTACCGTCGGCCACGGTCGCCGTTCAGTTCCGCGAGTCCATCAGCCTGTTCCTCGCCTCCGAGACGATCGGCCAATTGACGGCCTGCCTCATCAATCTCGGTAAGATCGATGGAATTCTTCGTTTCTTTTTTTTCTAATGACGCTCGAATCGTGTTTGATCAATCCGTATGCTTGCAGACACGCTGACGCGATTGACGCCGAAGGGTTGCGTGGACTTTTGCAAACTCAATCTCGTCGACAAGGTTTACGGGACTCTGTCGATCTCCAACAGGTCGCTTCCCTGGATCGAGGTCTGCCATCGATGCACGAACATCCTCATTACTCTGGCGAAATTTCCTCAGACGAAAAATTACGTTTACAAGGTAGAAGAATATGAATTCGAAAAAAAAATTTGCTCGTTTCGCATTTTGGTTTTAACGTATTTTGCGAAGCTTTCTCTGCGAACTCGAATAGCCGTATTCGGTTTCGTCACAGAGAAACTTGTAACATTTTCGACCCGACCTCTCAAAAATCGGACCAATATTTTTGTAGATATTAAAGTTTCATTAATATTAAATTACGAGAAAGATTGATTAGCACACCTTCTCATGGAGTAGGTTTTTTGCTTTGCCGCCCCTTTTTTGTTTTCTACAAAGCAAAGCTTCCTTCTGGAGGAAACAAAAAATCGTCGACGAGACGTAATTCTAATCGAAAATTCTTGTTTCGACGAATTCAGACGGAATACATCGAGACCTTGGCGAGACTGATGAACATCACGGTGGAGAAGCACGTCAAGTTGTTCCTTTGCTTGGCCACGCTCGTCTGGTTACTCGCGGAAGATCCGGACTACGCCGAGGTGGGTTCTCGAATCCGCGATCGTCGCGAAGCAACGAGACGCGAATTTATTTATTTTATTTATTTATTTGAAATATTAACGGGTAGAACCCATTTACAAGAAGGCAGAAAAACCGCCAGCCGTACAACGCAAACAATATCAAGCCAAGAAAAACAAAGAAAAGAAAAATTAAGTCTCGTTATGGTACGAATTAGAGTAACGCAAGAAAAAAAAAAAAACCAAAAAACATTAGTAAGCGAATACTAAAAAGCACGAAAAAAGAAAATAAAGAAAATAACGCCGCGAATATCGAGTTAGGGAAATAATAACGAAGAAACCAGATGGAAATTGTTACTTTTTTTTTTTATCATTACGTTCCTCGAATTAATCGTTACGTTACTCTCGCAGGCAATCACGAGCTGTCCTCGCACCACTTGGCTGCTAAAGTCTCTGCACGCCTCGATAACGAAGAAGAAGAACCAGCCGACGGGAAGTCTCAACAAGTCGCGAGCGAGCGCTCAAGTCGTGCCGCTGCCGAACTCCAAGCCCGATTGGGGCCTTCCGCAGAAACGACCGCGCGTCTTCACCACCGTTCATCACGCCATTTCGAGTCTAATCAAGAGGCTGAAAATAAATACGGCAGCGTAACGTGATTCAATTAAAATTTGTCGATCGGCCCCGGCAAAGCCGGATAACGGAAACGAAGGACTGTAAAAAAAAAATGTAATGTGATGTAAATGTAAATGTAATACATGTAATGTATGTAATTTGGCGTAACGTGGATTGTAAATGATGTTTACGGAAGATTTCGGTCGTGTCGTTTTCGTCGCGACGATCAGAAATTTTTGGTGAATTTCTACAGAAGTTGCCGCGAAATATCTGGTATGATTTTTCAGTAAATTCGTAAATAAGAGTGTCGAAGAGACGATAAATCTTCCGTAAATGCTATCGAAGTTTTTCGTCGTCATCGTTACTATTGCCATCATTTGCTGACTGAATACCAAATATTTCGGGCTGACGCCGTCACTTTTTCATTTTTTTAACGCGCTATCTCTAATTTTTGTTTCTCAACAATCTCGACGAGCGACCGTCGAAGGACGAAACATCGGAACGTCGTGCGAGAGACAATACTTTTTTTAATAATACTTTTATTGCAATAAATATAATAAACAATAGTTATTGTTTTGGCGTTACATTTTTCTTTTCTTTAACAGTCAATTCTATACATATAATATAGGGGATTACAATAATTTTAGCGTAAAACGAAGCAGAAGTTGCCTATCGATATAAGTAATACATTTGCAGCGTGTAAAATATCCTCGAGTGTAAAAAAGACTGAGAATCGCAGCTACGGAAAGGGAAACGGAAAAATTGAAAAAAAAAAAAATATATATCGAGCATTTTTTTTGCCGAATCGTTCGAGGAACCGTAACGAAGAGACGAAGAACGCGGTGCGTCCGTTCGGAATATTAAGGTACGACGGTCGGCTCGGTATTCGAGGCTGTCCGTCACTTTTGTCGCTCAAGGCATCGGTTTACGCTTCGCAATAATAATTCGCCCGACGGTGGTGCGATCGCGCGTCGACGGCTCGAGAAACGGAATTTTTTTTGGAGTGACAAATCCAGTGTTCGACCGCACTAACGCCGATTTCGCGCGCGACACTCTTCCGTTAACCGCGAATAAAAAAATGTTTTTTTCTTCTTTTCTTTCATATCACATTTCTCGTGGAGAGCTGCCATACCGAACACGTCGAAATAACCGATTTATTAATTCAATGGTAGCAGAGTATTATAATGTCGTCTCAAGTCTGTATGTTACAATAATAAATTGTGAATGTAAATTTTATTTACACAACTACTCGAAAATAATATTTAAAAAATAATAATAATAATAATAATAATATTAATAATAATAATAATAATAATAATAACTCGGCGCTTTAGTTCTCGTGTACAGACTTAAGCTCCTTAATCTGTTTGATCAAATACGCCTTCTCGTCGTTAAATTGCTCGTCCTCCGATCGATCTGTGTGGAAGCGCGTCAGGAACTCGATCAATTTCTCTTGATTGCGAAGCAATATATCCAGTATTGGCTTCGGTTTGTTTGGATTAGCAACGAATACCTGAGTTGCCCATGAAAAAAAAAGAATAAACAATCATTCGTCAAGATCGAGGATTTATCGCGACGAGGGCTGCGAAACTGTACGGATTTTATTTGATTCGGATCGGAGCTTGGCCGTACTTAAAGTACTGAATTCGAGGAAATTGTGCAAATCATCTTGACAAAAAAAAACTATCAATTAAAAAAAAAAAATGTTTTTACTTTTAAAAAAATGTTTTTAATTAAAAATAATTCTCAAGGTTTTTCTCTTTACGATCAATACCAATCGCGATCATTATCGCTCATCAAAATAATGGGCAAGGTTTTTTTTTAATCCAAAAGAGACTATTTTTTTATCAAAGTGATTAGCAACATTTTTTCAAAATAAGGTGAAATTCATAAGTTTTCCCGATATCCGGGTTACAAAAAATCGAAACCAAACCGTGAATCGATATTCCGACTTTTCCGGAAACTCACTTGCGATAATCCCGACTCGTAAGAAAAGTTTCAGCTCATTCGATTGTGGAAATGTAGCTGTAATTAACGTTTAGGCGAGGCTTTCGCTCTGATAGTGAAGCTTATTCTCTATTCCAGCTAAGAAGTATCACGCGAGATACAACGCTCAGAAGCAATTGCAAAGTACTCGCGGTATTTCCCGTTTGAAGTAATTTTCAATGCTGTGCCAAGCTCCGTGACGAATCGCACGTACCTTGAATACGTGAAAGGCCTCGAACTGTATGTTGCGGGATTTTTCCTTCAGCATGTTCATCATCAGTTTCAAATTATCGGGATTCGATATGTACCGGGTCATGACCTGCAATAACAAAATCGCCCCTTTTAGAACGGGCGCGTCTCGCGATCGAT
The DNA here is from genome assembly GCA_963924025.1 of Ischnus inquisitorius. Taxonomy (NCBI): domain Eukaryota; kingdom Metazoa; phylum Arthropoda; class Insecta; order Hymenoptera; family Ichneumonidae; genus Ischnus; species Ischnus inquisitorius. The sequence continues at coordinate 4,499,204 of OZ001249.1, forward strand.
CCGCGAGCGTGTTTTCTCACTCCGTCGACGGGTTACGCACAGTAAAATTGTGTCTATCCAGCAGAAGCTCGCCCAGGAGTTTCAGGCTCTGTCTGCGCGTGACGTAGTTTTCCGAATTCAGTAACCTTTGATAATGCGAAAAGACTTTGTCGTAATTGACTTCTAGAAACTCGGCACTGAGTATCTTGTGCCTCGTAAGCAATTCCTGCGTGGTAAAGATTACGATCGTTATCTTCAAACGAAAAAAGTACGAATTTTGAGTCGAGAGCGAAGTCGCTCCGGTCCGCGTTCACCTTAAACGTAGAGAAGGCATCCGAAGCAATGTCGAACGTCGAGACCTCGACGTATCTGAAGAAATTGTAAAAGTCTTCCGAGTAGATCATTATTTTGGCGAGTGCCTCGTATCTCGCGCATTCCCTCAGCATCGTGCCGCAATTCAGCGCGATATCTTGATGCTCGTAGCTAGAAATATACGAAAATATCTCGGCTTTAGAAAACGCCCGAACGGCGACGATTCGCGAGGCGCGTGTATCGACGATAGAGCGCTCTTTCTCTCGTCGATATAAGCTCACCCGGACATGAGGGTGAATAGTATTTCTGGTTTTGTGCAGATATACTCGACCGTCGGTGATCTTGTGCCAATTTGCCTTCGTAAAATATTGTTGAACACTTGAGCGACGTCCTTCTTGCCCTGCGCATTGGGAACGAACGGAACTTTATTGAAATTCGCTCGAATCGCCCGAGCGCCGAAGGAGAGGGCGATGAAATTTCGATACTTGCCTCGAAGTCGATGCGACTGAGGTTCTGAACGAGTAAGAGTAATAGATTGCTATTGTAGAGCTCCTGGGCGAGCTGAGCGACGACGATGTCGGCCTGCGGTTCCGACTCGGCAGTTCCGTAAAGCATGTTCTTTATGTGTACCAAATTTTTGCTCACATCCTCCTGCGCCTGTGAAAATAAACGCGATTACATCGTAGGAACGAGAGAATATCAGTTTTCGTCGCGATTACGTACCTTTTCTACCTTCTTGTCGCCGCGCTCCAGCGCATTGACCGCCTCCTTCAGAGCTTTCACCACCTCGGCTGGACTTTTTTGTGACTTTCCGAACAGAGGCATGATTTCTTACGAGGAGCGCACCTTCCACCGGGAACATGAAAAAATTCGAATAAATTCATTGATCCAAGAATAAAAAAAAGATGGAACTTTACCGGTGATGAGTATTTTCGACTATCGATCGCTCGTCCCGATAAGACGGACAGGATCGTCGAAGTTGACCGCTTTTGGCCGCTCTTTGTTACTTACGATATCGGTAGTTATTGTGAGTTTTTAGTATCGCTCACGAATATGCTCTATACTGGATATGCGACATTTCTAAAATTCAATAACAGCGTTCGGTAAAGATTGGAACTGGCCAGTCCTCGAAGTACCAGCAATTCAAGTATGGCAATAAAAATTTTAGGTGCACTTTGAGCATATGCATTTTTTCGTGTTTCCCAAATACTCGAAAAAAAAAATGTATCTTATACTTTTCATCAAATGTAGGCAATTGTTTGTAATCGAAATAAATCTTGTGAGTAATCTTAATTTTTTTAAAAGCGCATCGATCGCGTCGAAGTGAAAAACTCATTGAAGCAGAAAAGAAAGTGTTTCGACTGCGATTCGCAAAGAAACAAAAGACTAACGAATGACTTAAGAAAAAAATAGTTTCGACTCCGATATGAAAAAAAAAATCTCGCAAATAATCACAATGAAAATCCGAAAAAAATCAAGCATACGGAACTTGCTGAACGGATTAATTTTGCATAATAATAATTCCCAAATATTATCAACAAATTGACACGAGATAAAGATTCGCGCAACAAATTATCCGGCAACTCAACGTTGTTCATTGTAAAAATATTTGTCAATTTTCTCGAATAAGAATTTTTTTTAACAATCTTTCACAAACATTTTTTTTTTCTATTTTACCAAAAAATATCTAACCGCCACGTATCCCAAAATCGATAAGAAAACGCTAGCCGCTTACTTATTTGATGCTTAGTGGCCAATTTTGCGCCTGCCTCGTTACTCTTTATTCTTCTCGTTCATTCGCAGAGGGCTTGTTTAGCGTCGCTACAAACCGAATGCAAATCTATTCTCGATTCGTCCCTGGTTCTAACTTGTACGCCGCGAGCATGAAAAACAAATTGCGTATCGCTCAATGAATGACGCCGACGCACAGTCGATGTTTTCAATAAAGACAAATCGTCAAAATATTTTCGATTTTGACGATTTTATTTCCTCAACCGTCTCGTTCTCGCGCGCGATGTTTGTCTCGAACAAAAAAAAAAATGTCAATAAATTGGCGTATGGCCGAGAAAATTGTCGCGATCGGAGACTCGCGTTTCTCTGTGGAATGTCGAAAAACGAATCCTCGCGAGGGCCGGAGTGATCGAGCGGATCGAGCGTTAATTCCGTGAATGATAAACGGTTCGGCAATCGGGGAAAAGCGTAAAATATAACCTATCGTCAGCGACAGTTACGCAATAGAATTGGGTTAGCTGGATTGACGATCTTACCATTAAATCGCGATCCGAACAAACGAAACGAATTGAATTGTTGGCACTGTCGTGACGGGCGACGATCGAGCTCTGAGCGAAACGATGATTTTGCGATTCGAACGGGGTGTATTAACGCACCATTGACCGACGTACGTACGTGAAACTAGGTGTAGTATATCTTGTGACAAGTAAATGATTGATGTACCTACAAACCTCGCAACTGCGGGCGACTGGCTTGTAACGTTAACGAATACACGCGTTTTGGTGTCACCGCCTCGCAGTCTGGAATATGGAATTTGTGTTCTCGTTGTTGTTGGTTAATTGTTAACGCGCTTCGAGGCTCTCCCGTCGCTTTCCGTGCTTTCTACAGTATCGAAATAAAAAAAGTCTCGTCTTTTCTCAATACATCGCATAAAACAAGGAGAGCGCAGCCCCTTTTATCGCAGCTCGTCACTTCGGCGACTCGCAACTGACATCCCCCCGGATGACTATCGCCTGTCGTGCGACGTCGCCGAGGCGCCTCATTGGCCCGATCCGTCTCGTCGTCGTTTTTACGGCCAATCCCCGAACGCTCCTTCCCGTCGTCTCATTGGCCGAAAAAATCTCATTGGATCTCCCACGTTTGGGCCGTTCTCGGTAAATTGCTGGTAAATTATTTTGCTCGATGAAATCGGTTTCGACTGCTTTACCGATTATTGTCGCTGAATGCCGACCCTCGAATATTTATTATATGTTTGAAGTCTGAAGTTTCTATACACAAAAAATGTCCGGATATTTGTCAACTTTCATCTCGCTACGTTACGGTTGGCCAAAGAAATTTTGTCCTCGGTTTTTCTCACGTTGGCTGACCTTCGTTTCCTCCCCACTCCTCCCACGCAACTCCTTCCTCTCTGCCTGCGCTGCTAGGTTAGGGAACGCTCGAATTCAGCGATATTATTTTTTATAGGAAAAAAAAATTTTTTTACTTTGGTTCTTTCGGTGGGGCGACCCCCCTCCCCCCCAGCCCCTGCGTGAGCTTCAAAAATTTATGAGGTTTTCAATTAAATTCACGTAACGAACGTTCGCGGGAGAGCACCATTTGCATACCGCAGTTATGTGCTTCCATTGTCGAAATACAATTGCTTTATGGTGATAATATGTCAAAACCAAACATAAGGAAAATAACAGTTGACCCTACGAAATGTAACGCAGACTCGCGGCGGCCAAGTGTATTCGAAAGATTGGGCACTAAACCAGCGGCGAGCACAGCCGGCCAGAATAATTCCGATTACTGTAGAAACTGGGCCCTCAACGGCAATTGTTCGTACGGAAAAACCTGCAAGTAAGCCGCCCATTATTATCTACCTGTTACGAATCTCGTTTCATTTATTTCTCTTGATTTTCGTTCTTTTCTTCTTTTCTTTCTTTACATTTTTCGAAATTCATTCGTTTCTTTTTCTTTCGAATTTCTATTTTTCCTTCTGTATCAACCTTTCGTTCTCGTCACGAGTACCGATTAGCGCCAGCTTCGGAGACGCGTGCCTAATTTTGTAAAAGTCTTCGTGGCCGAAAATGTGCCCTTCCCCCGCTCCGCCTCGAACCCAGAGATTGATTCGATGATTTTATCGCTAGATATGCAAACACGCACACACTGATAAGTCCTTCCAAAAGAGTGAAAAAGGATAATCCAAATGCCAATGCTACAGGGGTAAGCTCAATTTTTGTTCTTTTATGTTCCGTAGAGTGCGCAACTTTTGTAAAAACTTTTATTTCCGACTTTTTTTTTTTTTTTTTTTTTTCGACGATAGCGATTATTTTACGTTCTTTTTTTTATTATGCCCTCTCCCGGAGAAAGCGAATGCTTTCTTTTCAGAGACGAGACGCTAATCGATCATTTTCTCGCTTTCGCGTCGCAGCTTCAAGAGGATCCGTTCAAGAGAATCACATCGAAGATCGTGAAGAAGACGACGTCTCGCAGTCCCGATCTGAATTTGGAGGATTGGAATCAGACGGATCTGGAGTACGAGGACGAGAAGGTGCTGGAGAGGCGGAGGCAGCTGTTGCAGAAGGAACTGGAATTACAAATGAAGAAGGACAAGGAGATCCACGGCAAGGACAAGGCCGCGAAGCACAAGAAAAAAGCGATGAGCTCGTCGTCGAGTTCGCACAGTTCGAGCTCGTCGAGCAGCAGCAGCAGCTCGAGCAGCGACGACTCGTCGTCGAGCAGCACGAGCGGCTCGGATTCGCGGAAGAAGGTCAAGAAGATCAAGTCGAAGAGGCATCACAGCGCCGCGTCGTCGGACTACGACGAGGAGAAGGAGCGAAAGAAGAAGCCGAGGACGAAGCGTTTAGCGGCGAAGAGCGACAAAGCGCCGACGAAGAAGAAGCGCAAGGTCGAGATAGCGACGAAGAAGGAGAGCGTCGTCAAGCCGACGAAGAAGGCGTCGTCGACGGTAGCGACGAGCGCGACGAGGAAGCACGCGGCGATCGCGGGGCCGCGGGCGAAATCGCCGCTGCCGCCGATGTCGCACGGTTCGTCGAGCAAAGTCGGCAAGGAGAGGAACCGAAGCGAATCGCCGTCGAAGCTCAAGGCTCGAGACGCGGACAAGGACAGGCATCACAGGAAGTCGCGCGACAACGAGGAAGCCTCGATCAAGGAGGTCGCGAAGAGCAACAAGAGTAGCGCCGACAGAGTCAAAGAGATCGACAAGAGTACGGGCGGCGTCGGAAAGAACCGCGCGATCGACGAGAAGAGCAAGAACGACGAGAGGGCGGCGAAAACGCGGGGCAAGGAGAAGGAGAGACGTTCGCGAACGCCGCCGTTGGATCGGGCGAAGCATCCGGCGCCGAAGGAGATAGCGCCGTCGAAGCCGAGTCGGCGGAGTCGAACGCCCGAGAAACCGGCGAGATCGAAGCGCGACGCGACACCGCCGCGACATCAGGACAAAGCGGCCTCGTCGTCGTCGAGCAGGGCCCGAGAGCCCGAGAAGAAGGATCGGGATATCCACAAGCGCGAGCGGAGCAAAGAACGGGACGACGGCCGTAAGAACGACGCGAGCAAATCCCGAACAATCGTCGGCGCGGACGAGGCGCCGCATCGCAAGAACGTCGCGCGCGACTTGGACGAGAAAAATTACAACAGCGAGAGAACGAGGCGAGCGAGTAAGGAACGCCGCGCGGATAAGGACCACGGTATGAGGGACGAGAGGAGTCACTCGCGAATGGCGCGAGACCAGCGAGACTCGCAGCGGGACAAGGAGAGAGACGAGATTCCGGAGCGCTTTCGCGATCGGCAACGCGACCGGGACAGGGAAAAGGACGGCGGCGCGAAGCTCCGGGATCGCGAGATACCTGCCCTGATGACGACAACGTCGACGTCGGCGGCAACGACGACAACGACGACGACGACGCCCCCGCTGCCCTTGAACTCTCGTTACACCAGGGACAACAAGGACCGGCTCAAGGAGAGCGGCTTACCCGACAAGAACAGCTCGAGAGATCGCAGAGGCGATCGGGATCGCGACGCTCGAGGGTCCGACTCGAAAGCCTTGGATCGCGATCGAAGCTCGCTGCGAACTTTCGACGGCCGCTACGACAGATCCGTCGACAAGGATCTGTCGAGCGGGCACAAAACCATCGAGCGCGAGCGCGTCGAACGCTTTCCCCGCGAGAGATCGCTCGAGAGAATCGTCGACAAGAACGTCGCGCCGTTGGCGGCGCGCGAGCACATGATCGAGAGAGATCAGATTTACGAGCGCGAGAGGCATCGAAGATTCAATCCGCGCTTCGACCGGCATCCCTCGGAGCACGAGAGAAAGGAGCCCGCTCACATGGCACCGATGAAGATCGACCGCTCGGCCGAGAGGCGCGACGGCAGTCCCCGTCGGAGTATCGAGCTCGAGAGGAACTTCGAGCGCGGTTACGGCCGCCTGCCGCCGGAGCATTGGGACGAGACGGAGGAGGCTCACATGGAATATCGCGACCATCATCCGCACGAGGATGAGAGACGGAAGCCGATCGACGCGAGGCGCTACAACAACAGTCCGTTCAGCGAGCGACGAGGGCGCGACGAGAGAGCCCCGTCGAGATACGCCGTGCAAGCCGAGCGCACCTTTGACGATCATCATCCGCTTTATCCCGGCGAGAAACTGCGCGCGGGCCCCATGAGGGACGAGAGCAGCAACGACAACTGGGAGATGCATCACGAGCTCGAGCACGGCAACCGGGATCGCAACTATCCGGCGGCCGAATGGGACGAGCGCGAGTGGCGCGCTCGGACGCATTGGGATCGCGAGAGCCTGCCGCGCTCGGAGGCCCACGACGAGGATTGGCCGACCCGCTACGACAGCCCGATGTCCGACTGGAAGATCAACGACTCGCGCAAATGGGAGAATCCGCAGCCGCTCCACTTGCGCGGACCGTACAGAAACGATCGGATCAAGGAACTCGAAATGGGAGAGCCCGCGCACAGGTAAACGATTTCAATTTTACTCGTGTCGTTGTTGACGTCCGTTGATGTACTTTAAGTAATAGCATTTTGCTGAAAGTATTTCGGGTACACGTACCGTAAGTACTTGGTGATTATACCCGTGAATTTTAATTTGCAGCAAGCGACGACCTTACAATACTCCGGAGTTGCGGGACGAATGTTCAACGCACGGATCGAAACAGAGTTCTCTTCATGGGAGCATGAAGGAAGAGCCGATAAACAAGAAACTTATGGAGCTCGCGGAAGGCAGACCTCGCAGAAGTAGAGAAAAATCGGCCGACAGTTTTCAGAAGAAGGTCATTCAGCAACAGCAGCAACAACAGCAGCAGCAGCAGCTTCTTCAGCAGCAACAACAACAGCAACAGCAACAGCAACAACAGCAGCAACAACAACAGCAACAACAACAGCAGCAGCAGACACTAAAAAAGGAGAAAGTGGTCGTCGCTCCCGTTGAACAAAAGGAACCTTCGGTAGCGCCAGAGGCTAAGCGACCTTGTTTGGACGAGTCTTTGCAAACGCTTCATACCGAGAGCGATCTGAGCGACATCAGCGATGACCCGGACGACATTCTCAACATGGAGGACGAGGTTCGAATTCTCCTTTACGAAGTTACCGGAATGTGCGATCAGCGCTAGGTTTTATTTTCTTCAATTATCGATCATTATACGTTACAGGAAATTGAAACGAGCAAACCGAGTACGACGAAGTCCCTCGAGACGGAAAAGGATGCTCACGGAACTACGGAACGTCAAGAACCGTCGGTTCAAGCCTCGCCGCCCGTGGAAACGGTCGAAGAAACACTTTTCACGAAAGAAAAGGAAGAGCACGAAGCGTGAGTTTCGGCTCAATATAATTCGCGACAGCAGCGCAATTGATTTGTCAACTTTTCAAAACGTACTCGTTAACGTTTCAGACCCATGGACGACGAGAATATGGAAACCATGGACTTCGAGGAGATATCCGACGGCGAGTTGGAAGAGGACATAAAGACGAGCGGGAAGGGTCTCGGCGACGCTCTGGGAGTCGACTGGGAGAGTCTCGTGAAGGAATCGCAACCCCGTCGCGCGATAACCGCGAGCCACGACACGGCCCAGCGTCGATGGCGCTGCAAAGCGATATTCCAGAGAATCGGCATATCCACGAAATACGCCGGGCCGGAACTGACGACGAGACTGTGCCAAAAATACGGCGGCGACAACGAGCTTCTGTTGCTCGACAATGTCGCAATGATTCACACCGCTCTCGTGCGCCGGAAATTCATGAGAAATTCCGCTCACGAACTGTTGACGAGCGACGACAGTCTGTACAGGTGAGTCTCGCTTCTTAATCGATCGGAAAACGATCGAGCAAAGTCCACAAATTGCCAGTCGCTCTTCGAGGGCGTTTTTCAGTCGCTAATCGATAAAATGATCATCAGGATGGGAGAACATTGTCGCTTGTTCGAATATTTTCTGGCGCAAAACCACTCGAAAAGTACGCTTTTGCGCGCTTCTACGAGTATCGAGTTCGGTAAACGCGCGAAAAAAATCGCTCTCGCGCTTGTATCGAAAACAATTATTCCCGCACACCTCACTAAAATATGCAATTTTCGCCACGCCGCGGAGGCGCGAAATGTCGGTCTTTTCGTCAATTCGTATAAAAACACGCTGCTTTCACGATTTCAGAATCAACGATCGCGAGAAGTACCAGGACGAGGATCCCGAAGATCTGCTACCCTTCACGAGCTTGTACGAAGAGGCCAAGATGCTGGTCGAACTCCCCGCGTAAAAAAAGTGACTCCCAACTCCCTCCCCCCGTGACTCTGAATCGCCTACCGTAAAATTAAGGTCAGCACTCTTTTTACGACTCATATAATTCTCATCGCCGCAGCAGGCCCACCGACATTCCGTGAATGTCGACGCTTTCGGCGAGCACAGATCGATACGAAGTGTGTAAATTATAGATAACAATTAAGCTTTTGCGTTTATTCAGTTGGAAGCTTATCGCAGGACTTTCGATGTTTCGTCGACGAGACGAACAGCGGCGAATAATCATTATAGCGTTTACAAATTTTATAGGATACAAATCTATACAGTAACAGTACCTATGTTTAGGATCGCGGTATGCTATGTATACCAAATCGATGATGTTCGAATTATGTGAATGGGCGTATAGTACTCGACGAAGTAAAATGTGGCGAGCGAGCCTCTTGTACAAATCACGCTGTGTCGAATCTTGACTCCGAAACTCCTTCGGCGATCGGCGCGAGATGGTAACTTCGAGTTGGCCGACCCGGCCGAAGAATGCCCGAGGAGAGGGTGGGGAAGAAAGCTACCTGTTTGATCAATACGCCGAGGATTCACCGACGAATTCCCGTGACATGCACTATATTCTCGTGGAATGTGGCTTTCGAACGCGGCTAACTCTCGATTTCGATGAGCGAGAGATCGTCGGGCGCCGCGATGTCGTGGCGCAATATCTCAACGGCCTTCTTCAAGATCATCGAATTGCTGCCGTAACCCTTCTGAAAAAAATATGCCGAATGCGAATCAATCGCCGGTTCGTGAACGGAGCATAAACTCCAAAAAAAGTATGCTGCGCTTTCGATGAACCCACTTCCGAGGCTTTTATTCGTAGATTGGCACATTACATTTAATAATCATTTATGATGAAAAATGAATTTACGCGCAGAAAAAATCCCGGACATCCTTTCGATAGGTTACTTTAATTTTACGATAACGGTATTCGAAATTCAATAAATTAATTTAATTTCACTAGAAGAGTACATTCATTTTTCATCATTATTGGACATTTCGTATTTCGAATATCTCCAAATTAAATGAAAATCTGAAAAAAATCAACGATACAGAAGGTACGAGGAAAAATAATTTTGCATAATGATAATCCCGAAAAATGATTGATAATTGGTATCATTATTATGCAAAATTAATGTTTTGAGCAGCTTTCGAGAAGTTGATTTTTTTTCAGGTTTTTATCCCATCGAGAGGTCTTCGAAAATTTCTGCGAATCTTTCGCTGGAAATGCAGCGATTACCCTTAAGTATAATGTGCCAGTTTATGTATAAAAGCTGCCAGTAAAAAAGTACCAGTGTATTAAATGTACAATTTTTTTTAGGGTATAAAGATGAAAAAAGCACCTCTGTCTCTCGGATCTCAGTTTCCGGTGTTGATTCTCGGCAATCCGGATTTTCGTCACCATTCTTGACTCGGCGTCTCGCGATCTCCATGTTCGTGCAGTACCATTCGTACAAAATGAGACCTGCGCGTTCAGTAACGACGAATTAGATCCACGAGTGCCGCAGGCAACTTCTCGGGAGCGCGAAGGATTCGACGCGATACACATTACCTTTTTTTTGGCAATCGCCGCAGCCGAGATTGTCCAAAAGGGACACCAAATCCTTGCAGTATTCCGCTTTAATTTCGAGCTCCTCGTCCGATAGATCTGCAAAAGTGCGTTTCATTAATATGCATGACGGCTGAGAGATACTTCGGCGCAACCCACCTCCACGGCACGGAGTATTCGTTTCGACCGTGCATGCAAAATCTTCGAATCCTCCGCAAAAATCGTACGGTCGAAGGCTAACTACCTAACAAAGCCAGTTTACAGCACAATTATCGCGTAATCTGGCTAGCTACATTATCAAAAAGTTAGTTCCGTATTAGAGGCAAGAAAAAAAAAACGAGCACATTTTGGTTTTTGGTTTTTCATCGAATTTCATACTTTCCCAGGAGAGTCCATCGGCCCGTCCGAAGTACGAAATTATTCTGAACTTCATGTCCATCATAACCGAACTCGTGTCCGGCACCAATATGCCCAATTCTCGTTTTATGAACTTGAGTATTTGCCTGGGCGTTTTGTACAGCATCTCGTTGATGATGGCACTCAATCCGGAACGAATCCCTTTGATCTGGACACAACAGCGACAGAGGTATAGCACGCTCGGAATCTCGTTACACATTTTTTTTCCGTGTAATTTGTTTTTTTTTATCGAATTATCAATCATTTTTGGGAATTAATATTGGGCAAAATCTATCTTTCGAAAATCTTCCATGCGCTTGATTTTTTTCAGACTTTCGTCGCACTGGAAAACGTTCGGAATACTTTCTGGATCTCGCCTTTGGGCAGTTCCGCTCGAACTACCTCAATGAAGTTACTGAAGTATTTACTGGATCGCTGCCGCGAAACACACGAAAAAAGTCTGATAAAGGTATTCTAATTTCTCATTTTTTTACAAAATTTAAGATTTCTGGAATATCTTCCGTTCCGCGAAACTCGATTAGAAACGACATCACTTTTGCATTGCCGCACAATTGCGATATAATTTTTTGCTAAAAAATTTATCTACCAACTCTCTTTTCGCTTGGCGACCAAGAAAACGAATGAAAAGTTAATACGAAGCACGGAATATCGCGAGATATTTGCGGATTTGAGACAATCGTTGCGCGCTTTACCTGCTTGCTGGAAACTCTGAGAGAACAATCCTCGCAAGTCCAGGCAGTATCGGCGTTCAGAGGATCATTGGGATAAATATTTTCGAAGCACTCCATATTGGCGCATCGCAGAGCCCCCAAACAAGTTCCAAGTTCCTGAAAATCAAAAGCTGGAACTGCTTTAACAAACGAATGGCGTTTGAGTTCGGGAAAAGTGTCGAAAGACGATTTACCGTGGGATCGGAGCATCGCTTGCAGGCGCAATCAAAATGTTTGGACATTTTCAAGTATTGTCTTCTCATTGAAGTGTCCCAGACCAGATCGGTGTAAGTCATCGTCAGTTCCTCTCCTTTCTTGATGGGAACCGCCGCTCTGGTGTACAGCAATTGTTTTTTGTCGAAGTGGTGCCTCGTGTTCGGAACGCAACAGTGATTTTGGAGGCCTCCGCAGGGATACATGGCGCGCAAGCTGATGGAGACGGCGTTATCGACTACAGCCGCGGTCTCGAAGGCTCCGGTATCGAAGACACGGCAAACCCGATTCATAAACGTCTCGTCTTCCGGATCGATGTCTGCCTCGACATTTTTCTTCAACAGGTCGAGCTGCGAGTGGAGACACAAAGACGAAAGGAACGTTAATAAGCCGATAATCTGTACAGTGTGCAGGGTGAAAATTACAAGGTCACCATCCGTTTTCAAGCGTATTCGCGGGGACATTTTGAGACGGGTGAAAAGTGGATTTTGAATGATTTTCCATGCCCTCTTCGATGGCGCAAATGGTTGAATTTTCGTCGAAAAACTGAAAAACTGATTGCATACGGAATGCCTCGGGGAATCCGGGGCCGCAAGTTGCCCGAAGATAATTTACCTCGCGCACGTCTCGAGGATGAGCTTCGAACGCCTCGACGAGATTGCGTTCCTCGGCGTTGAGAGACAGCGCGCGTATCGGAACGACGGCTTGCAGCAGTTCCATGGACCACATGGATCCGCACGTTGGCTTCAATTTCCTCAAGTAGTCGCACTCCGACGCTTGGTGGCTCGGCGAGTTTTCACAGGCGTTCGAGCACACCGGAAGGCCGCAGCCGCGATCGCACGGGAACAGCGGACATCCGGATTTGTAGCAGTTGATGCACATCGGCAGATACTTGTTGTAGCAGCGGGGACCGATGACGAGTGGCGCATCGACGAATATGAGCTCGCCGCGATCGATGTCGCGCGTGGCGAACATGCCGCGACCGCCGAGATTCGAGTAATCGATCTTCCAGCAGCACTCCTTCGGATCGGTCAGGAGACCGCGCGACTCGAGATAACGCTGCAGCAGAGCGTTCACCAACTTGGGTTCCATCATCCTCGATCAGCAACGATTGATCGAACGCGAGAGACGACGAGGAGTCGAGCAGCGGGAGCGAAACGCGTCTGTGGCCGTTTCGTCGAGCGGGACTAATCTCGGCCGGAGCTCGCGGCTTGCCGGTGAGAACGAGCGGCGACGGAACGGAAGCTACGCTTTTCGAGCTAAGCGCTCGCATGGACTCTTGAGAATAGACTGAGAATCGTCGGGTATTGTGTACAATCTCTTTCAAGCGGTCCACACCCGATTATTCGTCGATGCTATACTGGGCCGTCAGTTTAAAATAGAGACTCGCCGTCCTCCACTTCCACGCTTATGCGTAGGCATAACGCAAGCCTCAGCATCGTTAGAATAGACGGCGTATTTTCACACGGCTTTCATGCCCTACCTGTGATCTGCCTATATATATATCTCACAACTATATATACCGCTTTTATTGTACAATCAATGAAGCCGCTGTGGCAATTCGGCTATAAATGCGTGATCGATCATTACTCGTCGATCAATGTCTAGGTCACAACGGATTTAACGTCAATATCCTTCGAAGCGCTTCTGGCGCCAGTTCCAAGGATGCGTCTCAATAGAAGGGCTAACGATCAATTGTCGCAATTCTATATAGATAATTATAATTATATATTATTATATGGTATAATAAAAAGAATATATTATTATTATCATTGTTATTATTATTATTACATGACGAGAAAATCGGAGAGGAGTCCATCAGGCCTCAGATGGAGGTGCCCTAATGACGAAGGAAACCCACCCCGAAGTAATGCGAAAGCGGTGCCGGGGTGGATCCAGATATACTGGAAGATGACATGAGAAGTGGGGTTTTAGCTGGGAGGCCGCGATCGGAGATTCCAGCACACGGAGTGCACGTGCCCCTCCATGGCGTATAAAACATTCCCCCCCCCCCCCCCTCCCCCCTCTATAAAAAATTATTATATAATAATAATAATAATAATAATAATATAATTATATATATGGTTATCCGTGATCATATATAACGATTTCTTTCCGGGTTTTTACGACGTTTTGCCAAAAATACCAATTGTACTTCCTCTACAAACGGAGCTTTGTACACCGATAAAAGAACGCAATATGCCGATCTAATCATGTGTAGGTTACGTGTTGTCCCCATGGTGTATACGCGCGACATAATATTAACATAGCATCGTTACATCGCATGCAACATCCGGATTGTATTGCCGCGAAAAAAGCGCGTTCACTGGGTTACCCGCCGAATCGGTGATATCGAATAATTTTTAACGCACGCGTCCTCACACAACCCGGTACAGCTGTGTTGTTTACGCGTCGCTATGGATACAGTTCGAAGAGCTTCGATGAATAGTACAGTGTTTACTCTATATCGTTGTGGTAACCACCGGAACCCCGGGTGGCTAGTTGTTTTGCCACTTTATAAGACTGCAACACCTCTCGCCGAATCATGATGAGGTAATTGAAGATCACAGTGCGTTACCGATCAGAATCGATATCGAGCGTGTCCGATCATATCGTTTAAACAACTCGCCGATTTCGAGGCTTCGCCTGACATTGAAATTCTCATTGTTGTAGTCTTTCCGCTTCCTCGCAGGGGATGCTATGTTTTGATGAAAAAAAAGAGGTTCCGATAAAAACGCGTTCGAAATATTCGAACAAGCCGGAAAATCATATTTAGAAAAATTTGTCGCGGGTGTGCGCGGTTGTGCGACAAAGTCAAAAAATTCGAATCTGTATAACTTGAAAACGGCTTCAGATATTGAGCTCAGTTTACAGGGTATATTGAGGGGCGAATTCGTGCGGGTTTAACATCGCTCGAGGATCTGTCGAAAATATCCGTTCGCACGATAACTTTTGCAATTTTTGAGATATCGCGCTAGAAAACGGATACACACATGGAATATCGGTATCTGATGGTTGACATTGAAATCGGCGAGGATCGGTCGGACCGTTCAAATTTTACGGGATTCTGAATCTTCCAAATATTTTTTTTGAGATGTTGCGCTAAATTGAATCGATTGAGGCGTCGACGTTTCACAAGATTGGATGTTTTTTTTTTTTTTTCAGAAAATATAAATATTCTATACAATTTTTTAAAAAATGTTTTAAAAAAATTTATAAATTAAGAAAAACAATTTATAAAAACAAGACACCGGCAATTTCGATAACGCGAGTGGGCATCGACTGCGCGCGCGAATCCTTAACTGAGCTTTTCTTCGTTTTCGCAGGTCGTGTAAATTTTGTCGTTCGCACTGGCGACAAGGCCTCATTATCGTAGTCATATCCGTAGCCGTTAGTCTGTCATCGGGATCGCAGAATTGCAGCGGGGAGCCGTGCATGTATGGCATTTGCATGAACAGCGCGAATGGGTAATAACGAAAGAAAAAAAAAAAAAAAACAATCAAAAACCATTGTGGTGCACGGTAGCGATCGCGTATGTAAGAAATGTATGATTTGTAAACGGCCGATTGAAACTCGGCAGTTCCTATTCGTGTTACTGCATCGACGGGTACACCGGCATCAACTGCGAGATTAATTGGGACGATTGTTGGTCGGACCCGTGTCTGAACGGCGGTACATGCAGCGACGCTGTTGCATCCTACAATTGCACGTGTCCCGACGGTTTCATAGGTGAGGAAAATATTAAACAATTCCCGCGGATTCGCATCAATCGTCGATGCTTCTTTTTTCTTCACGCACGGATTACTGTTAAAACAAAATGTAGAAATTACGTTCTTCAGAAACGATGAAAAATAATGAGAATTTTTTTCTCATCCAATGTTGTTGTTATTTTATTGTTTGATTGTTATCAACAATTGTATATTAACAAACTAAACAAATGCTTTTTTTCCACTCGATTAATTTTTTTTTAATACTCTTTGGTCAAGTTGGGAATAATTTTTTTTCGACTCTTTTAACGCTCACGAAACGAGCGCGATGTCCCAGCGCGATATCCGCTCGGTTTTGTTGCGCTAAACACGAAAGTATTCCTCCAAAAAATGTCCGAAAAGTTCGAATAGAAGGCGAACCTTAGGCTAGATGGAAAATCTCGAAACTAATCGAACGGCGCAAATTCGGGGTGCAAACGTTTCAGGATTGAACTGCGAACAGAAGTATAGCGAGTGCATGAATCAGCCGTGTCTCAACAATGGAACTTGCATCGATTACAATGGTTTCATGTGCCAATGTCCCGAAGGATACTCGGGTGAGTTGACGAGGGTTTCGGTAAATCACGATCTTGAGAGGAGAAACCAACTCCAACTGATCAACTGACCAACTGATGTTCCTTCTTTTGTCCCCAGGCGATTACTGTGAGATTGATGCTTCCGTGTGCAACAACACAATATGCAAAAATGGTGGAGAATGCATGGAGGGACCAGGTTACTCCTTCTACTGCAGATGCGCCGAAGGTTCGTCCTCGAAACCCGCGTCGACCTCTTCCATCATAGGCGATTTTACTCGACCTTCCACTGGAATTCTAACGTTCACTCGGAGCTTCCCGAATATAAATAGAGAATAATAATATAATTAATCATAATAATAATAATAATAATAATAATATATTATTAATAATATTATTATTATTGAATAATTTTTTTTTATTATTAATTTTTTTTCATTTCATCTCTGCTTTCGTTTTTTTTCCGGTTTCATTGAGCTTTTTAAAAAAAAATTTCTTCATTAGGTACTCCGTAAGAGATAAGGTGAAAAATAAGTTTAGTAGGAAGAGCAGTCGCGAACAAGCCCGGTATAGGGTTTACGCGGCGCGCATAAGGCCTTGTGGGCAAAGAGAAGATGAAATCTTCATATGTAAAAACCCATGTATCTCACGACACCTGTGCATCCTTTAATGAATATATTTAATAATATATCGATCTGTCTCTCAGGATGGACCGGATTATTCTGCGAAGAGGACGTCGACGAGTGCGTCGCTTCGCCTTGCCAAAACGGTGGATTGTGCCTAAACGTGCCGTCCACTTACACGTGCGCTTGCTTATTCGGTAAAGGAACTCGAGCGAGCTCTCCGGAGGCCCAAAAATTCATGAAACTAACGACGATTCTCTTTTTTCTGCTGAAGGTTTCACCGGAAAGGATTGCGACAAGACTATAGTTCCGTGCGACGAGAACGTTTGCGAGAACGACGCGATGTGCTTGCTCGAGGACACGCAGCCGGTTTGCTACTGCGTTCCGGACTATCACGGCCAGCTGTGCGAGCTGCGCTACAACGACTGCGAATCGAAGTTCGCCAGATGCGAGAACGGCGGCACGTGCATCGACGGCGTGAACAATTTCACGTGCGCCTGCCCGCCGGAATACGGCGGCGAAATGTGCCTCGACTACGAGCCGACGACGACGAGCCTCGAACTCTCTCACATCACTGCCAAAACGGTTCCACTGCCGACGATGATTTACTCCACTTCGCAAGAGGCCGCGACCTCGTCGTCGACGAGAACAACGATTTTCCAGGGAGGCTCCGCGAGCACCGAAACGTCCGTCGACGAATTCGACCCCAGCACGACCGCCTATCCGAGCCCGAGAAACGCGAGCGCGCTCGACGCTCCTTCCGAGACCGACGTTTCCAGACCCTTCGTCGACGTCACGCCGACGGAGGACGATCTCGATGTCACGACGGCGCGCATTTATCTCACAAGCTTCACAGCCGCGACCGTCGAATCCGAGACCCCACTCGAGAGAACGGCGGTTCCCTCCATGGTGAAGATATTTGCTCGACGATTCTTCCGATAAACTGCAAGCGAATCGTTTCGATGATTTTCAGAAATATTTCGACATGTTTTTGGAGTTTCAATTTGCGTAATTTCGTCATGTTCACCGGCTGTCATAATTTGTCGGAGAACATCTCCGAGTATTTTCTGGAAAAATCTGGGAACGTTCGCGGAAAGAAATCTGAATTTTTCTAATTTTTTTTTTCTATCAAGTTCGTTTGAGGGAAACAATAAGTTGTCTCTGAGTTCTCATTCCGTTACGTGTTCCAAGAATTGTTGCAATTTTTTGAAGAAAATACTTCCTTTTTTGCGAAAAAAATTATGATTTTACCGGATCCTGTTGATTCAGAGAATTGCAAAGAAATTCGGAGTCATTTCTAAGATATGCCGTAAACTTTACCATAAACTTTCTCGGAGGAAGACTTTGCATTTACATTGTATAAGAAATTGAGCGATCATTTGCCGTTTTCGGAAAATAGTTTCTTCATATAGCAGAGAAACTGGCTGAAAATTCCAAGAAAGTTTATAGTTTTTCAAAGTTGGCCGGGAGAATCAGAGAAAATCGAACCAATTCAAAAAATGTAGATCATAAAAATCTGACCTTGTCCAAAGAATTCGAGAACCCAAAGATTCGTAGACCCGTTCCGAGAAACTATCCGAGAATTTGAGACAAACTTTCGGAGGCATTCAGAGAAACGCTTTGTCGCCAGGCCTACACATTGGGATTTTCGGAAGTCGACTCTTCGACGATCGTCCCAACGGAGATCGAGATGACGAGCGCGGATTGGATAGCTTCGCCGGCAACGTCGCCGGTCGAGGTCACAACGGTCTTCCAGATTCACGATTCGACCGCGACGAGAGTGCCAACGGAAGCGACGTTCGGGTCCACGTATCCAACGACGACGTCGACCACAGCCGCTACTCGAATGATTCCGACCGTCGACGATACCAGTCAAAGAACTTCGGAGTACGAAAAGACTTGGACGTCTTTCACCGGAGAAGTCGCGACCGACCTCGCTACCGATACTTCGGATCCATTCGCTACATCGCCGACGTTCGTGACCCTTGCGACGTTCGACGGACAATCGAGGGGCTTGTCCGACGAGAAAACGGAAATTTCGTCCATCGACGTCGGTGAGACCAGCGCGTCTCCGAGCGGTCCGATCGACGACGACATTTCCACAACAATAATGCCATTCGCTACCGGTCCGACGACTTCCGCTCGGTCGGCGGACGAAGCGGGCACGACGATCGGAACTCGCGCAAGCGAGACGCCGAGTCGCAACTGCACTGCGGAGGAATGCGCCAGCGTGGCCTGCGCGAAGGATTCGACGAAATGCGACTGCGACAGCAGGGACAAGTGCAAGAACGGTCCGAGGATCGAGAACGCCGCGTTCAACGGGAAATCCTACGTTCGTCAGCAGGTCAGCATCGACGGCGATGGCTCGCTTCGGATCTATCTGAGACTGAAGACGAAGGCGAAGAGCGGCGTGCTCGTGCACGCCTTCTTCGACGACGAAAGATACGTCTTGCTCTACATGGAGGGCGGACAGTTGAAGTTTCAGTTCTCGTGCGGTCTTCAGACGATGCTGCTGGGGGAGATCGACTCTCCGATAAACAACGGCTACGACGTCGACGTGGAAATGAGGTACGCAGAACACTTCTCGATACAAAAATCTGAAAAAAGTATGCATGTTAAAGGTACTGAAAAAATTAATTACGCACAGTAATAATCCTAGAATGTTATTAACAAATTGATGAAAAAAAAAAATCGTCAACAAGTTACCCAGGAAGTCAAGTTTTTTTTTGATGACTCATTCATTTTTCTGAACATGTATCATTTTTTTTAGACATTTTAATTCACGTTGAATTTTATGAATTTCCACACATTTTTATCATTGAAAAAAATTCAGTCTCCAAAAATGAAACACTGATGAATTAAAGAAACGACTTTTCATAAGAATTTTGTCTAATATCTTAGTCTCCCTAATTTTGAAGAATTTAAAATAAAACGAAAAATCGTACATTTTTTACATTTCCTATAAATTTCTTTTACTCATAATAATTTATATGAAAAAGCAAAAAAATCACAAAAGATCGTCTCGTCGTAGAAGCTTTTCGAGCGAACGAATCAATCGGGGAGCAATGTGAAACTGAAGATTTTTGAAAAATGAGATCTCTTTCATTAATTTGCGTAACGAAATTGGTTTGATAGATTTCAGTACGTAATCGGAACGGACGATATCGGAAAATGCTCCGCGAGATTGCTTGTCAACGACACGATGGCGATGAGCGGAGAGCAGATTATCTCGTCGCACGAGACCATTCCGCGGCAAGTGAGGATACACTTGGGCGGAATACCGCAGGCGTTCACGCATTATTTTCCACGAATCGCCATGGGTTTCGTCGGTTGTATGAGTCTGTTGAGGGTGAACAACGCGCCGCGACATTTCATTCAGGACTCGTTGGAGACCTTTCAGATCGAGGAGTGCACGTCCTTTCTGTGCCTGCTGAATCCTTGCAGAAACTTCGGCTCTTGCCACGACATCGACGGCCAAGTCTATTGCAAATGCATCGCCGGGTAAGTTCGATGATTTCTGGAAACACAGAATTTAACAATTGTAGTTATAAAAAACTTAACGCTTGATAAAATACTCATTTTTGGCGCAAATCTTACTTTATGTTATGGAACGATTGCGCAAACACCGCCCCAACCGGTGACTTCCTTGACAGAGAACCGATTCCTCACAATACGATACTTTTTTTTGTGTAATCCAAATATTCCATCACTTTTGCATATTCGCTGGAATATTTCAATGGCTTGTCTTCATTTTCCTTCATTTCGATTGATCGTCTCCATCCTTCGACAGATACAGCGGAGCGATTTGCGAGAGATCGGCCTGCGACGACAATCCCTGTTACCTCGGATCGACTTGCATCAGTTCGCCGGGTACCGGTTTTATCTGCGTGTGTCCGTTCGGGATGCACGGTCTTCTGTGCGAGGAAGGTACGTCGTCGACGCTCGATATCGACATCGTCGAATCATCCGCGAAATCTCTTGCTTCGCAGAATCCGCGATAGTGCAGCCGTCGTTCTCCGTCTTCATTCCCGGATTCTCGTCGTACGCGGCTTACGGCTTGACCAACGCGATCAAGGACGGCATGGAATTGCGGATGCGCCTGTTGCCGCACTCGGTCGATCAAATATCCCTCATCGCCTTCATGGGACAGAGTGGCGCGAGTCGCGATCTGCCCGATCACTTCTCGCTGACTTACGTTCGCGGCTACATAATGCTCACCTGGGATTTAGGCTCGGGTACGTGCTCGCCCGTACTCTGAAAACAAAGCCGATGAAACGAAGAAATTGCCTCCCTACAGAAGACTATCAACCGCATACAGCCGAAACAGGCATATCAAAAGATGCGGCAACGTCTCGACGCCAAGTAGTTTAAAAAGTTACAAGTCCGCGCGGTGGATCCGCGCGTCGAGCGCTACCGTGTCCTTATACGCTAATATCGCGCCCCCAGACTTTGACCATTTCTTTCACGGAAACGAATCATCGTAAACGCGGGTCAATTTTTCAAAATTACAAAAAATACGTATTTGTTCCTATGGCTTTCTCTTTCTCTTATACTTGTGCTAGAATTGCGAAAAGAACATTATGCATGTTTCTTTGATACCTTTTTTTTTCATATAAATTATTAATTGTCTGCGCCATTGGTCTTTTTTTATCCTAGGTTCGAGCTCATTCCGTTACCATTGCTGTTTTCTCTACCACTGTCCGTATCAGACGTTTAACTTGTAAAATAATTCGTCACAGGCGCGCGAAGAATATTTACGAAAAGTCCACTGACGACGAGGGCTCACAGGCCTCACACGCTGCGAGTCGGTCGTCGAGGTCGGGAGGCCTGGCTGTCGGTCGACGGGCTCGGGAACGTTACCGGTCAAGCGGCCGGCTCGATGACCCAGTTGGACGTTTCGCCGATTCTCTACGTCGGCGGCCACAAAGCTCGGAACTTCGACACGCTGCCCCACGACTTGCCGCTGCACACCGGATTCTCCGGATGTATCTTCGACATCGAGTTGCGCACGGGAGAGGCGCTCATCCCGATAACGAAGTCCAGTCCGGCGACCGGACGCGGCGTCGCCGAGTGCCATCGCAACGAGTGTTCGCACAACGCTTGCAAAAACGGAGCTCTCTGTCTGAATCACGGGCCGACTTACAGGTAACGCGGATGATCATCGAACGTTGATATCCCTAAAATTTCTCACGCGAAAATCATCTCTGCGAATCTGCCTGAAAAAAAAATCAGAAAAATCAAAAACTAATCGATAAACATTTTTTTTCGCCAGTTGCGTCTGCATGAAAGAGTGGGAGGGAGCGGACTGCTCCGTACCGGCCGTAACGTGTTCATCATCCAGTCCATACAGGTGCCAGAAAGCCAACGTGACTCTATGATCGCAGAGATCGTGAAACCGATCGTAGTGCAATATCGTATCTCAGCGTTTGTATTTTTCAAAAAATCTAGTCAAGTCTCTTTAATAAGCGAATGTTTTGTTGACGTGTGGTAAATGTTATACTCGTTCGATGGTTCCGTTTTCTTTTTTACACATGACTTTATGTACCACGAATAACAGATAATTGAAAGTCTATCTACATAATAGTGTCGTTTTTCGGTTTGGAAGTAGCGTTGAAGGAATTGAGGTGAATAAACAACGTTGCCGCTGCTAAACGCGCTTGCAAATCCTGCTTGCTCAATTCGTGAGACCACTCGACGTTGCCCCAGTGAGCGATCTGAGACAGAATAACGTTCGATTAGAAACGCCATTCCGACTTCGTTGATTCCGTCGAGGGACGTTTCGTTTTACCTGAAATTCTTCCTCCAGACGAGCCAGCGTGACCGCCTCCTCGACACTGATCTTTCTCTCGCTGACCGCCAGCGTCAGTATCACCGATTTCAGCGTATCGACGCCGTACAGGAAGCCTGAAATACATGAAAATGTTATGATTTTTTTCTCGAAGCAGCCAAAAAAAATTACTCCGCTCTTCCAATGCATAAAAAAATAAAATTTGCGTTTTGACTGCTCAGTCAGTCACAACGATACGTTGGATAAAAATATATGAGGACTTTGCAGGGCTCGCGCGCTCGCGGCCATCCAACAAAACCGACAAATATATCTCGATGTATATAAAGAATTCGCCGCTGCCCTGCCTTGAACTTGAAATATTCCAAGCCAAGAAGGGACTTCAAGTAGTTCGAGCAAAGGGCGAGTTGAAATATTTTGAATCAAGAGAGTACTCAAGAGGGAAGAATATGTTTGGCCGAGGAGTGCCAAAAAGAAATGATGGAAATCTAAGTAAATCTTTTAGTATATTAGCTGCTCGACGTATCCCCTTCACCGAAGTTTACCGCACCTTGCAGAGCGGCTTGACTGTACGAGGACAAATGCCTTATAAGCGTGGCTTTCGTTTGATGAGGCACGTCGGGCGGACTTATACTCTGAGTTTTGGTAATGTCCACTTGATAACGATCGCAGAACCACTGAATTAGCGGATCCCACTTCTCCGTTTGAACTTTGTACAACTCGTCTTCGTGCTGAAAGTAAAAGAAAAGTCAATGCGCACAACATGATCGAGTTTGAATTAATTTTGTGGTAAACGCTTACGCTCGAATGAAAGAGAACCGTGTCCGTTTCCAAATAATTCGCTATGTAATTCACTATATCGGTTCGTGAGTGCTGATGCGGATTGTCGAGATACGTGCTGCACAGAGCGGTCTGCAATAATATTGCATTAATGAATTAATGAATTTCACTTGAAAATATATAGCGAAATAGTTTGTAGCTCAAACAAAAATTGATCAGCGGTTCTGCCATTATTCACATAACTTATATAATTGTTATTATAATTAACTAATTCTAATTTTTGAAGGAATAGAAGAAAGGAAAGT
Source organism: Ischnus inquisitorius (assembly GCA_963924025.1). NCBI lineage: Eukaryota > Metazoa > Arthropoda > Insecta > Hymenoptera > Ichneumonidae > Ischnus > Ischnus inquisitorius. The sequence goes on from OZ001249.1 coordinate 4,522,666, forward strand.
AAATAACAGATCGCAGATTGCGAAACAATATTAATTCAAGGCCATAACATTTTTTGGAGAAAAAAGATTTTTTCTTTCTTCGATAAAAAATTACTATCGAACGATATTCGAAAGTGATTTTATACTAAAAAAAGAAAACAACTTTTTTCAAAGCTTGGCTTCAGTTTTTTTTTTTTACTCTTCAACTTTAAACTTAAAAAACGTTTTTTCTTTTTTCAGTATAAAATTACTATTGAACGATATTTGATAGTGATATTACATTTAAATAAGAGAAAAACTTTTTCCAACGCTCGGCTTTGGTTTTTTTTTTTTTTAAGAAATTAGACTCAGCGTAGCGATATCGGAAGAAATAATTTTCGTCCGAAGCTCACCAAGTGCATGCCACTTCGGTTGATCGTATCCTTCTGGCTGTCCCACTCCAAAGCTATCGCAAGGGCCAACGGCTTGCTTGACACTTCGAGCACTCTGCCCTTCGGAGTCTTCAGCTTTCGTTGATCGAGCGTTATCTCGAATTTGTCGCCGCTCGCGAGAATGTTCGTCTTCCGATAGAATCTCTTGACTGTCGCTGAAAAACGAAAAATTCTTTAATTTTCGTCAAAAACAATGTTGTCAGATATTTTTTTTGGAGGTTAGGCTGTCGGAATTTTTGTCGACACTCGTTTGCGCGATTGAATCGTTCGATGTCGCAGAATTGTACTTGCCCATATTTCGCGCGAACATCGTCTTTGGCACGAATCTGAGACACTTGTAATGAAACATCGTAATGCTTATATTTTTTCTGTAGTAATTGCGAGTTCTATTTACAGTCAAAACACCGCGATTCCCGCGGTTGCAACATTCGAAATTTGCGCCGTGCGCGCGCACGTTTTTCTTTGACTCGCCGCGCGGACTAAAGATGGCGCGATTTCGGTCCGGAAGTGAGCTCGTTAGCAATTCAAGGGTTGAGGATCGGCGACGAGTTGTTTAGCGAAAAAAACCTGCAAAGTAAACTGCTCATTGCCGGTTATTTTGGTACGTAACAAAATTAACTGGTCGTAATTTTTATACATATAACGATTATATATCTTTTTAAAATTTTCTTAAATCATTTTCGAATGCACAAAAAGGAAAATCTATCAGAAACTATTAAATTCTTGTAAAATGCCTTGTCCCGTAATAAATAATAGTCGGCGATTCGCGCGAGCGAAACATCGATACGAGAAAACAGAAGTTCCGACCAATCAGCGATCGATTCTCTCGCGCCGGTCATTCAACGTGAAAAAGTAGTCAGCAGCTACATTTTATAACTTATCTCGCGACTCGAGAGCCGCGAGACTATAACGTTTATTTCAACTTGGATATTATAAATTAGAGCTCGTTATTGAGGGAGGGACGAGGCTAGTCGTACAAGGTTGCGCATCCAGCGATGTTGTACGTGACAAATTTATACATTTCAAAGGGCGGGAGGGAACAAAGGAGATTCATTCCTTACAAATAAAAATCAGAATTTCCATTGGAGCAAAATGAATGGATTTCGCGACGCGCGCGTCACTCCAGAGAGTTGAGCATCAACAGCTGCTTCAGCACTTTGGTCTGACTGGTTTCTCTGATCTCGCCGGCCAAAAACATCTCGTCCACTACGGTGTATACCTGCAAACACAGAAACAAAAACAATCGTCCTCTAAGGGTTCTGAAAACCCTTTTCGCTTGCGGCAAAATAAGACTTAATTGGAAAAAATGATAAAAATAGACTTGCGCATCGTATCTTTATTTTCTTTTTGTACGTCCCTTGCAAAGCTCCTCAGAAAGCCACTCAAATAATGTTAACTTTCGCGTAGAGATTCAGCCAAATCGTTCGAAAAATCAGATTCGAAAAAAATTTCGAACATGTGCGACAAAAAAACATTTAGGCCAATTTTCGCAAATTTGGCATAAAAATGACTAATACCAAGATTATACAGTTTCGAATTCGGTCTGAAACAATAATTTAAGCCGAAACTCTTTCTTCTTGTGAATTTGATCCAAATTGATTAGAAAGCGATAAAAACTTTAGAATACTCTACTTTTAAATATTTTCGTCAAAATCGTCTTTGCTTCGATATTTTTTCTTATCTTTACTAGGTTCGGTTTTTCATTCAATGAATCTACAGGTGCGAAAAAAATTCCCGAGAATTGCAAGATTTCACATGGAAGAAAAAAAATGAAAAAATTACAATTGAATAGAATCGATTTCTCATTTTGCTCGCAACGTCATTAACAAAGCTTCCTCCGCAAGGGGGCCAGAAATTTGTTCACTAACATTCTCGCGGCGAAGCTTTCTGAACGACGTCAAAAACCAAACAAGAAAGCGATAAGCGAGCCTAAAATACATTATTTTTCTTTCGCCTCGGGACAGAGCTTGCGCTGTGACCCAGAAACGCAGAAAGAGAAAAGAAAACTTTGCAGAGTTCCAGAATCTCCGGAGAGATGGAAGAACTCGCCAAAGCTCTCCGTACCCACCTTGTAAAAGTTAAAAACTAGATCCAGTTCACAGACATTATGGAAGTACTCGTTGAGCACTTCCACGAAGTTGTGAATTGCCTCTAGATAACATAGATTGTTGTCGTTGACGTCGACGCAGATGCAGAAGTAGAGGCCGGCGTATCGTCTGTAGACTATTTTGAAGTTTCGGAACTGAAAAACACGCGTCGAGCATTTTTATCAGCTGCCGGAGAGAAATTGACGGGCGGAATTCGAATTGACGAACGTTGTCTCGCTAACCTCTACGAAATTTGTGTGTTTGGCGTCTCTGACGGTTACAACGGCGTGCACTTCCTCGATGAGTTTCTGCTTCTCGTCGTCGTCAAAGTTCATGTACCATTTGGCCAATCGCGTTTTTCCGGCACGGTTTTGTATGAGAATAAAACGTATCTGAAAAAAAAAAAAAAAAATTTGTAAAAATTTTTTTTTTCCCTCGATCGCAGAAACGTTTTTTATCGGGACGAAACATTTTATTCGGCTTCGATGCGCTCGATTGCTGTTGGCAGTTGATCATTCGGATAAAAACAAATGGCAATGAGAGAGCTCGGGTCGCGAATGACAGCATCGTTCGTCTCGTCGAAATTTTGACAATCGAAGCCGCCGCGTCGCTCCGTCGAATTGTTTCGTCCGTTCGATCGAAACGACGATCGGACGGAGAAAGCGATTTTTCGGTAACGCCACATTTGCAGTACTTGCCATTGTTTATCGATTAGATCTACGAGGTTGACAACCGACGACGAGAGACTCCGTGTGTTTTCTCGGTGGTCGGAGATACGCGAATGTCCGCCCCTCTCGGCGATCTTAATCACAATTTATACGCGCGCATGCGCATTCTCTCGCACACGATTTTCCGTTGTCGATAGGCGCTTTCCCCCGTTGCTCGTTGAAAATCATCCGTCACTTATTCTGATGCTTATTCGTGCATTCCGCTGGATAATCCTAAGCTGACGGAAACGGACCAATTAGAGAACCCGTACAAGCAATCACGATCAGTCTGACGAGGATCGCGAGATACGTTCCGAGTGCTTGTCGTTCGATGCGCATGCGCAATGGTTTCTGACAAGTTCACGGTAAAGTTTACGAAGTATAAGAAAAGTGGAGGCTTGAAAAAACAATATGTTTATTTTTACGTATTCTAATGTACAAATATTTCGATTTCTTATGGATTTGCCTATTTGCAATGAACACAAATATTATTCCTGTCTGTGAACGGACAACTATTCGCCCTACTCGTAAGACACGGCAAGAAGTTGTTCGATCGCGCGGCGGGGATATTTAAATACTTCACAAACAGTCTAATCTGCGAGAAATCGAAATTCTCATACTTTCGAATTAATAAAAATGAATAAACTGTTTCCCCAATGTTCTCCTTTTGTTATCATTCTCAAATCGTAAATTTCGGCCGAAATCATTGCGCATGCGCACTGAACGACAAAACAACTCGTCGTTCGGAGGCGCCCAAAGTAAACAAGCGTCTCCGATTGGTCCGTCCTGTCGGAGATTCTAGTTTCTGGGGGAAAAGGCACCAATCGAATCACTTCGTCATTTGAACGCAATCATTTTCACGGCCGACTAAAAAGTCACTAGAGAAGGAGTTGTGTGCATCATTGTCAAAAACACCGTGTCCCGTCGACTTGTCAAAACAACGACGACGTGATCGAAAAAAACCAAAGAAACGAGCTTAATCTATCCTGAATAAAAATCCGAATCACGCGATCGCGTTGTCGAAAATATGAAGCCTCAATTGGCGGATACGAAAGTGAGTTTGCTGGCCGCCTCGGGCGAAGCCGACGAGTGTCTCTTCGAGTACTTGCACGCCGAAATGGTCAATTACGTGCTGACGATGCCGACGGGCGATAAGGTAAAAAAAAAATTGCCGCAAGCGAAGATCGAAAGCTAACGACGGTACGTTTGCGTCCGCAGCAAAAGGAGGGCGAGGAGGATCTCTCGAAGCTGGAATGGATGGGCTTCGGCGTTGGCTACCGAGTCATAGAGCGCCTGACGAGGGAATGGTCGCGCTTCAAGGACGAGCTCGACATGATAAAATTCATATGCACGGACTTTTGGTCCGGCCTCTATCAGAAGCAAATCGACAATTTGAAGACCAATCACCACGGCGTTTACGTGCTGCAGGACAACGAATTCCGGCTCTTGTCGAAGCTCGGCGCAGCCGGCAGCAAGCAGTACCTCCGAGAGAGTCCAAGACTGTTGGCTTTCACTTGCGGACTCCTCCGGGGCAGTCTCGCCAATCTCGGCATCGTCAGCGAAGTCACCGCGGAAATTTTTGCTCTGCCCGGCTGTAAATTTCACGTCAAGGTTCATAGGGTCTGATTCGCGTCGATTGTTAACTCTTAAAAGTTGTACAATATTTATTGAAAAAAAAAAAAGAGGGAAAAAAAAAAACACGAATCAAAATCATTCCGGAAGGAAGAGAAAACTCGTAAAATACCGCGAAGCTCGTTTGATTGTTGTAAATGCATTTAAAAAAAGCGAGGTGTACAAAAAGTAGAAATTTCATTGAGTGAGCTTAGTGAGGCGAAATTGCTCTCATTGTGATGTTTCGTTGTCTCGATTATTGCACGCCATTACTTCTCGAGAGTCGATTCCGCGAAAGAGCATTACAGTCGATTCGGATTTTTCGCAAGGTAATCGTTTAAGGAAACGCGAGATTCGCCGAGAATTTCGAACGTTTCCCGATGGGATGAAAGTCTAAAAACAATCAAGCATGCACTGGGAAGGCGATTGCAAAAAGTACTTCAAGTACTTCGGTCTCGGCTTTGAGAGAATGATCGAATGGAATGAACGTGAATCGCGCGTCGCCGCGTCGCGTTAGGCGTCCCCGTTGCTCCGAGGTTTGCTTCCGCCACTGATGAAATTCAGCAGATCCTTCTGCGTCGCGATCCCGACGAGATTCCCTTCGTCGTGCTCGTCCATCACCGCGGCGAATGGCTCGACCTCGAGAATTCTCGAGAGTCTGCCGAGGGTCGTCGCGGGGGATACTTTGAAGAATTGTCTCTCGATCGCGCCGACAGCCGGATCTGCGGATTTCGACGTTCCGGCTATCAATCGACTCATCAAATTGCGCGAACTGATGAAACCCTTGACGCGACCGTTATCGTCGATAACGGGGACTCTATCGAGAATCGAATTTTGCAGAAGTGCCAAGGTTTCCTGGCAAGTGGCGTCCTTCGACAGTGGAGCCGGCTTTGAGAGGCGAAGATTGGAAATGTCCAAGCGCCACCACCAATTGTTCGATTCCGTTGGGGCCGGCGGTTCCTGAAAAGAAGACTAGCCTCTTTAGTCGATTGTACAAAGACCTTCTAACGATCCGTGGAATCGTAAAACTTCAGAAACGACTGATCTTTTGTGCTAAAAAATAAACAGACAAGCCTCCGCAAAAACGACCACTCAATCCGACAGTCCTTCGATGAATTAGCGACCGAACAACGATTTTGAAACACTTCCGGACACACACTTTTCCCGGTTGTTTTTCGGTCGCGAATTTAAGAAATCGGTCGTTTTGTGGTCGGCTGTTTTCTGAATTTTTGGGCCAAAATGACCAATCGTTTTTGTTGTCTCAGCCCTGCGATGGGTCGATCGTTGACATACCAGAAAGCCTCTCGCTTCCATCCACTGGTCGGAGACGAATTTGGTCAGATAGTTGCGAATGCCGTCCGGCAGAAGAACGACCACGCGCTTGTCCGCGTCGAGGCTCTTGGCCAGTTTGATCGCCGACGAGAGTGCGGAGCCGCTGCTGCCTCCGCACAGGAGTCCTTCCCGTTTTATGAGCTCGCGAACGGCCGTGAAGGAATCCGCGTCGTTGCTTCTTACCCAAGAATCGACGCCTTTGCGATCGAGAACCGTCGGTACGAAGTCGTAACTGCGCGAGAGATAACGAAATGATCGTCATTACAGCCGGCAAATTCGCGAATTGTCGCGGATACGATTATCTCACCCGATGCCCTCGACCTCGTAGAATTTAATCTCACTCGCGGTATCGCCCGTATCCGCCAATATGCTTCCTTCTGGATCGACGCCCAATATCTTCGTTCCCGGCGATAACTCCTTGAGCTTTCGGCTTATACCGGTTATTGTGCCTCCGGTACCCGCGCCGATAACCGCATAATCAATTTTACCCTCGCACTGCTCGTATATCTCGGCCGCCGTGCCGTCGTAGTGGGCCAATGGATTTCCGGAATTCGTATACTGCAAAGATCGCATCGACGATGAGAACGAAAAGTAAGCAACCCTCGACGCGCTGCTCGCGTTCTCGCGAAATTTGGTAATTTCGCTTCCCAAAGAAGCCTCGATTACCCAAAATGTATATTCTCGCGATATTAAAATGCGCTCACAACGTTCTAAAACGTCGAAAAATCGAATTTAGAAAATAATTTTTGGATTCATGCGTGTTTAGACGAATATTAAAATGCGCTTACAATGTTCTGAAACGTCGAAAAATCACGTTTAGAAAATAATTTTTGGATTTACGTGTATTTAGACGAATCATCAACGCTCATTAGTTAAAAGCTGGTTGAGATATCGAGCTGAAATTTATCGCGCGGGTCGAGGGGTCGATCGCACTTGCTTGATCCAATTTTTCGTCAAATCTATCCAATCGCAAAAAATCGGATTTTTTTCAATTTTTTTTTTTTACCAGCCACAAAGCGCCGGCAACGTGTTTAGAGAAAGTAATGCGCAAGTGCAATCGGCGGAATTGCTTTTTATCCGTACCTGATCGAGTATCACACTGTTGGGAATTTCGTCGCGCAATTTTTGCGCTACTCTTATGTGACTGTCCGGACTATCCCAGCTGGCCTCGGTCGGCGTTCTGACGATCTCCGCTCCCAACGCTCTCAGCGTGTAAATCTTCTCATTGGACATTTTTTCGGGGATGACGATGATGCATCTGTAACCCTTAACGGCGGCGGTCATCGCCAATCCGATTCCCGTGTTGCCGCTCGTCGGCTCGATTATCGTCGAGCCCGGCTTCAATATTCCTTTCTTCTCCGCGTCCAGCACCATCCTGTAGCCTATTCGGTCCTTGACCGAACCACCGGGATTCAAGAATTCACATTTTGCAACTGCGGAAGGAAAGTCAAGAAGAATTAATGAAGCACAGTGCGGAATCGAAAAAAGTACTTCGGCGAAGTTCTTACGATACATGGAAATTATTTTGCAAAATAATATCATAATGTTATGAACTAATTGATACAAAAATTAATTTTTCAACAAATTACCCGAAAACTTGATTCGATCATTTTTCTGAACACGAATTTTTTCAGAATTTTGTCTAACTAAATTTTTTTTTTTAAACAAAGCCAATGGTAAAAACGTAATTAGACAAAATTCTGAAGAAATTTATGCGCACTCGAAAAGTTAACAAATCTTGTTAATTTAAAAAAATTTAGTTTGTCGGGTAATTTGTTAAACAATCAATTTTTTCATTAATCTGTTGATAACATTTTAGTATTATTATCATGGAAAACCAATCGTTTCGGCGCTTTCTCTATGCCCGATTTTTTCAGATATCTCATAGGGAAATGTTCGAAATTCTCCCTAAATCCCGCGTTTGGTCGGACCGGATCTGCTGCCTCGATAGCCACCCCTTCCGCTATTAAACTTCGCGTCCGAATCAAGTACCGTATACTTCGAATACTGCCCAGTTCTGCAGCATATCGCGGCGTTTTCTTTATTTTTCTCGCAAGCCGTGGTATTTTTTCGATCATGAAAATGACTTACACAATTCGCACTTTATGCCGTGGGCTTTCGTAATGTTGTTCAGCCGAATCATCGGCGTCTGGCCGATAACGTGCAAAACATCCGGTAAAACTTTTCTCCTGTCGTTCATTCTGTGCGGCAATTAAAAAAAAAACCAAAAGTTAATGTTTCGCAATCTTATTATTCGTTTCATGATGAATGTATTCCGATTCGGAGCGTCGTCGTGACTTACCCGCTCGCTTGGGTGTGCGGCGAGCCCTCGGCGTTCGGTGCCCACGTGCATCGGCTCGTTCGGTCCGGCCGTTCGAATTCCATGTTGGTCGTCTCGACAACTGCAGCAACACCGAGCGCCCGAAACTTCGATTATTCGATCTCGCCGTAGCGCGCGAAACGACGGACGAGTAGAAAACGTCGATTACTCGCTCGAACGATGGGAAAATTATCTACCTCTTGGTATTTCGCAACTATCGAAGAACCTCGATCACGTGTTTGTTCGTTGCGAGCTTCTGGAAGTGCACGAACGCGCTCGATATCCCTAGCCTACTGCCCACGTAGGCAGCGAGGAGACTCGCTTTTATACGGGGTGCGTAGAAACGCCTCGGTCTATAGTTGTTTGTCTCGCGGCGAAGGGAGGGGGAATAATGATAGTAGCTATTCAACGTGCTCCGCACTGAATCAACTATTGGCGATAAGAATTCGGCAATACTTTGCACGTTCGTTCGATCGCGATTGTGCGAAAAGATCGACGATAATGGAAGAAACAAATTTTCTAGTCGCTTCGTTCGACTGGGGCTGGAAACGCGCCTGAATTTTCTCGATCAGCTGTTCGCCGTATTCGGAATCGTGACAAAAGGACTAGAATTTAAGGGCCGACGAAATTCGACAATTTCCACGAATTGTCAATAATATATTATTATAATAAATATGTTATATAACACATTATATAGTCTATGTAATAATAATTCTTAATTATTAATTCTCATAATAATTATAATATACATATAATATGTATATATGTATATTATAAATAATAATAAACAATAATAAATAGTATATCATTTGAAAAAGAATGTATTACTGATCAGTCACTGAACAACAGATTTCGTCGTGAGAAGTCCAAGGTCAATGCTCTTTTGCTCGTTATGATCAATGAACAAAAAAAAACAACTATACATGCATGCGACGAGCATAACAGGTTCGACGATTTCACAAAAGCTCATTCTCTTGGCAAATGGGTCACACGCCGATAACCCAGAAACATCTCGGAAACTCGCGTTTCGCGAATTCTGGGACTCATGACGAGACAATTGGAGTGAGCATCGTGCATCGAGTATACAACGCGCGCGCCTATCGCGCGTTAGCACACACCTCGATAATTTGTCGGCTGATTCGCGATAGTTAAACAATCGCGGATACAGCTGATTCGGGACAACCCGGCTTTTTTTGCGCTGGCACTTGTTGCGCGAAATGATCGTTATTGAAAGCGCAAACTCGGCAGTCTTTGCTTCTGTTTATTTGTACAAGTCGCTCGTTTCTTTCATATTTCTCGTTGCTGACGCGTATTATGATTATTAATATTTCTTAAGGGCATATGGCGCAGTCTCGGTCGGTAATAAAGTCGCCTTCACATTTTTTTCCGAAATGGTTATTCTAATGACCAACATCGAATTAGGTTTTTGTAGCTATCAGATATAGACGCGTGAAAAACCAATTTGCTTCTCGACGCCGGTGTGTCGGAGAAAATGGGGAAGGCGGAATTTTAACACTGGAGCGACGCGCATCGCTGCGCAACATCGCTCTATGAGCGGATAATTATTCTATGATTACGAGACTAGTGTCAAGTTCAGTTGCATATATATAGTCGGGCCTGAAGTACCCGCTATAAGTAATGCAGAGGGCCTTCGCGCTGGCGCGACTGTCCGGATCGTCGCCGCTGCGAAAGTTTGCGATTCCCGAAAGAGACCCCTCGCCGAGGTCCCCGAGTGCAGATCACGATTGGATCCGACAACGAACGAATAAACAATACTGTCGCGCATATCTTTCAAATGTTTTTCCAATAACCGGAATCGCTCGCTCTCGCAACGAAAGCTCCGTGTCCTTTCGAAATAAACCATAAACCGCAGCGCACACGTCGCCGACGAGCACTATAGCGATTATCCCGCACGGTCGACAGTTCCCGAGTGACGGTGCAATGAAAATTGTATTATCGCGTCGACGGTAATCGAAACAACGACCGCGAACCGTTGCGAGCGATCGAGCGACGTTTCTGCGACAATGGAAAAATCAAAGGACACCGACGTCGACGACAAAGGTACGCAAAGTCGCGATTCGCTCGCATTTTTCTCTTACGGCGGGGGGGACGAGGTTATTTTTTACTTGTATGCCAAAAAAACAAAATACAATTCGATGAAGTGGAAAAAAATTCCGTTGCCGTAGAATTACAAAAAAAAAAGGAATTCCTACGAATTATCGAAAAAAAGGAATATTCATTGCAAAACAACAGAATATTTATTGCTACTAATTGAAAAAAGAAAAAATCACAATTAATTAAAAGAGAAACTGAAAATTCATTGCAATTAATTGAAAGAAAGAAAATTCATTTTAACAAAAAAATCAATAATTCATCGGAGTAATTTTTTTTTTAATGCGCCACGGCCTCGTTTCGATGACTTTTTGGTGCTATTGCATATTTTGCGATATACGTCTAAATTGTGTTCACTGTTCGGCAGAAAATGCTCCGGAAGAGGCAACGGCGAGCGCGTCCGGCGAAAAGCCGGAGAGCGACGATTCCAGCATGGAAAAGATCAGAAAGTATCTGAGCGACAAGCTGAAGCTCTCGGACTCGTCGGACTCGGAGGATAGACAAGGAAAGTCGAAGAAGGTTTTGAACTCTCTCGATTTGGACGGCATCGTCGAGTACATCAACGAACGAGGCTGTCGTAAGATAATTACGATGGCCGGCGCTGGAATATCGACGTGTAAGCAGAAATTCCATTCCTCGGCTACCCGTTCGATTATTTACTCATTGTTATTCGCATCGCCCTTAAGGTGATGTGACACTGCTCGGTCGGTAACAAAAACTCGAGTCTACATTTTTTTACCCAGAATGATTTTACGGACAAACGACGAAATCGTAGCTCTTGGCAAAACAATTCTGAAGAGCAACTCGTCTTTTATTCGTCGGACCAAGCTTGACTGCGATTTTACCGACCTCACGAGAAGCTCTGTCTTTCGCACCTGTAAAAGTTTCGCATGACCTTAACAAAAGCTCCGCTCTTTGAAATTTTGAAATTTGATTCCATTATTTATTTATTTATTTATTGACAGGGCAAGCCCCTTCGTACGAATTTTTAACACGTTATGTTTCGTTATTTTTTTCAATTAACTGTAATGAATTTTCTATTTTTTTTCTCAAATTAATGTGATTTTTTCTTTATTCAATTTATTTTTTCGCCTTATTTATCTATATATCTATATATATCTATATTTATCTATATATATATCTATAGTTACTTGCACGAAATGCATAAAAACAGTCTCGATGTGGTCGTTCCGCAGTTTTGCCTACTCTAAACAAGACTAATTTTACAACTTCGCGTTATTGAACAAGACTATCTTCACCTTGAGGACGATTGGATGAAATTTTCAGTGCGACGATTCTTGAAAAACAATGTTTCTTGCAGCGGCGGGTATTCCGGACTTTCGTTCTCCGTCGAGCGGTCTCTACAACAATCTCGGAAAGTACAATTTGCCGCATCCCCAGGCGATCTTCGAGATCGATTATTTCATGGAGAATCCGGAGCCTTTCTTCGTGCTGGCCAAGGAATTGTTGCCCGAGGGTTTCAAGCCAACGCCGAGTCACTATTTCATACGTTTGCTGTGGGAGAAGGGACTATTATTGAGGCACTACACCCAGAACGTCGATACACTCGAGAGAGTGGCCGGTCTTCCCGCTGAGAAACTCGTCGAGGCGCACGGAACGTTTCACACGGGACGTTGCCTCAAATGTCGCGCTCCTTTTCCCCTCGAGTGGATGAAAGGTATTGCTCGCTGAACGATCGTCCGATCGTGTTAGTTTAATTCCAACGCTCGCCGATGGCCTTTCTTATTTTTCTCTGAACCGCTTTTCTCGTCGAACTCGGCCGTTTCGGCATGAAAATCTTGAAACGAAATTTTCCCACCCAAACAAAGCTTTCTCTGCGTGGAAGCTGAGAAAAAATCAATTTGTTGAAACTCATCACGAATTCGCAGAAAAAATACTCGAGGGCTCGATACCGAAATGCGAGGAGTGCAAAGAGGGAACTGTGAAGCCGGACATCGTGTTCTTCGGCGAAATGCTGCCGGAGCGTTTTCACAATCTCGTCGAGCGCGATTTTCGTCAGGCGGATCTACTGATTATCATGGGATCGAGTCTCGTCGTTCAGCCTTTCGCCTCGCTGGTCGATCGGTAAGGACAAACTCATTCGATTGGTCGATCTCGATTTTTTTTTTTTTCAAAAGGTGACGATTCTTCTTTTGTTTCGAAGGGTCAACTCGAGCTGTCCACGACTGCTGATCAACAAAGAGAAAGTCGGCATGCAGGACAGAATAACGAGATTTTTGGGGCTCAAGCAGGGCTTCGTCTTCGATCCGAAGAGCTCCGAATTGAATCGTGACGTCGCGTGGATCGGCGATTGCGACACGGGATGTCAGCTGCTCAGTGACAAACTTGGCTGGGGCGTGAGTGGATTTCCTTGGAAAACTATGATAAAAAGAAAAAAAGCAAACAAGCGAGTATTTTGTTAATTCTTTGAAATATTCTTGCAGGCCGAATTGAAGACCCTCATCGAGAAGGAGCACGAGAGACTCGACGCCGAGCGCACCGCGAAGCATTAATCGTTGGAAGTAATTTATTTTCTCTCTCTATATCGCGTCCGACTGCGCGGAGCGGACACGTTTTTACGATCATTCCCGACTTCTGCCGCAAAGTTTGTATATACTATAGTAGTAACACTGCGATTCTTCGATGCCTCGACTATTGACTCGTTGTTGAAGATCGTTTCAATGAAGCTAGTCGAAGAAAAGTTATCGCGACATTGCTGATATTATTATACAGTTGATTCTTGTATTGTCGCTCGTATTTACAATGATTATCGAATTAAATCGCCGAGAGATACAGATTTTATTTCATTGAGAAGGGCTTTGCGATGACTTCCTGCGCCTCCCGCTGATGTACTTGCCCGACGCCGACGGCGGGTGCCGCCAGAGCTCGACGACCGGAATATTTCAACTGAAAAAAATAAAATGCCACGTTATCGAAACGCTATCTAAACGCTCGATTGTTTTCTAGCTCGTTACGCACCCGACGCCCGCACAAATTCTCGAATCGCGGCTTAACGAAGCTCCACGCTCCCATGTTCTGCGGTTCCTCCTGGCTCCAAATGAATGCTGGAATGAATGAATGAGTTATCGATTCGACAGGGAAATTCTCACGGAATAGCCGCGATAAAGCGCGAAGGAAATAAATAAGTGTTCCGCGTTTTCTCACACTGCGCGCGCGGATATCTTTGAATTTCCTGGCTCAACTCGACCACCGGGAAGGGACACAGACTCTCGACTCTGATTATCGCCGTGTCCTTCGCATCCAGTGTTTCTCTTTGCTTGTCCAGAGCGTAGTAGTGCTTGCCACTGACCAATATAACTTTCGTAACGTGCGAATCCGACACCGTGTTGTCGCCTATCACGTTTCGGAAGCTCGTGCCCGGTCCCATCTCGGCGAGGGACGACGTCGCGGAAGCGTGTCGAAGAAGAATCTTCGGTGCGACGACGATCAGAGGTTTCCGGAAGTTTCGGACCATCTGCAAGAAAGATATTTTGCCATTGGACGGGCACAATAATTGCGGTCGCTGTCGCGATTCATCGAGATCGAGACTCGCACCTGCCGCCTCAACAAATGGAAATACTGCGCAGGCGTCGAGGGATTGACGACGTGCATGTTAACGTCGTCGCCGTCGGGTCGATCCTCTTTGCTGTCCGTCAACTGAAGAAATCTCTCGACCCTGCACGAGCTGTGCTCCGGACCGGCGCCGTCGTATCCGTGCGGCAGAAGCATCACGAGACCGCTGCTCGTCATCCATTTCGCCTCGCCGCTCGCGACAAACGTATCGATTATTATCTGAGCGCCGTTGAAGAAATCGCCGAACTGCGCCTCCCATATCGGCAGAGTCGTGGGCGATGATATGCTGACGCCGTACTCGAAGCCCAACACCGCTTCCTCCGACAGAATACTGTTCGCCAGCTCGATCTTTCCCGTCTGTCCGTCGGCCATCGAATTCAGGGGTATGAAAATTTCTGGAAAGTTACAAAAGTCTTTATAAATATCGAAGGACGGCGAAAAGGACGTCACCCCGGTCATTCTATGAACAAAAACGTGATTTTTTTACTCGTTTATGATTGGTTTCTTCGCGCTGATATTCTACCAATTTTAGTAATTCTCTAACATTTTTTTGTTTTTTAATAGAATTTGTTTATTTGAATAGGCCATTTTTTAAAAATAGAACATATAGTAAAACGTGAACTCAAACAAAAATAGATCGTCTCCGGTAACTTCTCATATTCGGCTATTCGCATTTTTTGAACATGGTTTTGGTGATTTTTAAAAATTACAATTAATGCAATTCTCAGGAAGCTCGGACTTACCTCCGCTCGATTGATCGACCAACATCGCGTGACGATGTGAGAATGTTCCTCGGCCGACGTCCTGTCCGCTGATTCTAACGTTGAAGCCCTGATAGAGGAGAGTGCCGAACGCGCCGGCCTCGGCAGACGACCAGTCCACAAGCTCGCCGGAGGCTAGTTTGTTCAGTCTTCCGTTCACGTGACTCTTCATCAGTTGCGGATGTATGACCTTGACGAACCCCGAGAATGGCATAGCGGATCAGTCGTACTCTGCTGTTTTTTTTCACTTACCGAAACGGCTTTGTAGCCTCGGCGTGTCGCGAGTCTGTTTTAAAAACTGGGAAGACCGAACTGACGATTTTAACGAGTGCGAAATTTAATCTTAATGAGATGAGCTTCATTTTGTCTCCAAAAAACGGGGTTAACGAAACTCATTCCTTTCTGTGGCTAATTTGAAATACTTCATGACAAGTCGAATCATCGCTCATTTGTGGTTTTTTTACGGAAAGCCTAAAATTCCGAAGAATGCCTCTACAAAAACTCAATTTATTCATACCAAAGAATGGGAAAAAGCTTAATTAATTTGGGTCTCTCTTATTTTAAATGCCTGCATGGGGATTCATACCTTGGATTATTTTTGAAATACTTTAATACAATCAAACTAGCGCTTTGTTGAAATCGACTGGGTGCTGAAAATCGATTTCGTCGATTGAAATCGACGCCCATTGGATTCGGAAGTGCACCCCTCTAGGGTTAAAAGATTATCCGTAAAATGCTCGGCCATCACGACTGGGTCATCTCGAGCTCGTCTGTCCGATCGAGCAACACACCAGGCAGCTGTTCAACTTACCAGATCGTCTCTCAAGCTGATGCTCTTGCTGAGGATGAATCTTAGCAGATCGAGATCGACTCCGGTGTCCCAAGTAGTGAGAGCTGCTGGAGCTTGTTGCATGCCTGTCCAACGATGAGTGAAGTAACTCGCCTGAGGAATGTAATCGTCGACTTGTCGCAACGAGCTCGCCAGCCACTCCGTGTGCTTCTCGATCACGGCTTTGCTCTCCGCCCTCGTCAGGACATTCGCCGCTTCGAGCTTCTCGCGATAAGCATCCGGAATCGACCTGCAATTTCGGTAAGACATCGACTTCGCGAAGAAACAACGAGAGAAAAAGAAAAGCGTTGTCCGTACTTTCGATTTTGTATTATTTTGTACAGGAGAGGATTTGTGAAGGTCGGGTCGTCCATTTCGTTGTGGCCCCATCGACGATAGCAGTTGAGATCGACGAAGACGTCTTTACGAAATTTCCTTTGATACTCGAAGGCCACCCTCGCGGCTCGAACTACCGCCTCCGGCGAATCGCCGTTCACGTGGATCACCGGTGACGATATGGACTTGGCGATGTCGGTACAATATCTCGAGGATCTGCCCCTCGACGAGGGCGTCGTGAAGCCCAGCTGATTGTTCACCACCAGATGCATCGAGCCGCCGATCTCGAAGTGAGGAGCTCCACTTATCGCTAACGACTCCTGGTTCACTCCTTGACCCGCGTAAGCCGCGTCGCCGTGAACCTGGTTCAAAATTGTACATTCGTTTTCGTGCTTTACCTCTTCGCCTACGAACGGTCGGTTAACTTTGGATGCATCGATGGGTTTGACCTTGACTTGGAAAAAAATCGGTTGAATTCACCGAAACGGCGATTGTCGGCCGTGCAATAAATAAGCGAAATGATTATCATAGTATAAAAGGCAAAAATATTTCTCTGAACAGTTCCGAAAATTTTTCTGCATTTCGAAAATTACACGAAATTTCTCTGAAAAGTCTTCCGAAGTTTTCGGACTTTTCGGAGCAAGTCGAATATTCTGAATCCAAAAATTCCAAATTTTTATTGAAGATCTCCTATTTTCCGTTCCAGCTTCTCTGAAAAGCTACGAAACTTTGTAGACGTTCTGAGATTGATTCTTCGCTATATTCGGAAAGCGTTCTTCAAAAAAGTGAAAGTTTAAAGTACCGAAAAATCTCTTGAAATCACTGAAATGTTTAAAAATTTTTAAACGAATTGCCAGAGGAATATTTTCACCGCCGATAAGGAGAGATCGACGATTTGCACGATCGAGCGGGTATTTTTTGCGACAACGAAATTTTCAGTTCGCCACCGCAAACGCCGATTCGGCCGAATTAACCGATTTTTATTTAAATTTTACAGTTTACCTGGACATTTATGACTTTATCGCTCCATCGAGAAATTTCGTTCTCCGCGTAAGCGCCGTCCTTGACCATCTGCATGACGCCGCGAGTTTTGCCCATCGAGACAGGATTGACGGCTTCGAGATGGGACGGATTGTAGAGCATGCCGACGTGTATGCTCTTGTTGTCGACGCTCAGATCGACCGAGGACACGAAGTGACTCGGAACGTCGCCGGTCGCTTTGGCGTCCTCCGGGAACTCCGGCAAGCCGCGAAGTTTGCGAAACAGCTTTTCCGGCGGAAACTTCAGCATGCCCGTGAGGAAGTTCAGACGGCCGCGATGCGGCATGCAGAGAACGACGTGTTTGATATCATCTGCAATGTCGCTCGTCTTGGAACATTCGAATCTTCAAACGGAACAGTCTCGAGATAAAGAGGAACGCGCTCCGCGCATTTTCATTCGTTTCTTTTCATTTCGATCATTACCGTTCGCGGAGAGCTTGAAGAATTCGTGGAAGAACGCCATCATCGATTCCGCGCCCTCGCCGCCGTAGCGCTTGACGCTGGCGAATTTCAGCGCCATAAAATTATCGAATGCTTGACTCTTCAGCATTTCCGTCGCTATGGCGCGTCTCGTCTCGTCCTCCAGTGCTTCGGCGCTTACTCTTTCGAAGCTTTCGGCGAACCATTCTCGCTCTTCGACACTCTGCGGGCAAACGGAGTACGCTCGATTCAGAGCTGGACGGTACTCGAGTTGAGCTAATTTTTTTACTCCGGTACTTCTCAGTACCTGAAGTATTCGTTTGTATACCAAGTAGAAAAGATTGTTGTGGTCTAAGATATGAAAAAATTATCTCAAAACAACTTTATTTCTTCATAATCTTGTATTTTGGTCTGAAATACCAAAAAGAAACATTCGGGAGCGTCGAATCGATAAAAGACCAAAACGTAGATGCTAAACAGTTTCTTCTTATTTCGGAGTTGTTTTTCTACGTTTTTAAAATGCAACATTCTTAATATTAGTACTTAAAGTATCGAAACTTCAGTAATTTGAGTTTAGTTCGGTTAAGTAATTTAAATTTAAGTTCGAGGAAATTGAGAGTGAATTCCAAACATTCTCGATGGTATAAAAATCTGAAAAAATTCACGCACATTAAAGGTACTGAAAAGTTTAATTTTGCGTAGTAATAATTCCAAATTGTTATTAACAAATAGATGAAACGAACAATTGTTCAAGAAATTTTCCGGCAACACAACTTTTTTTTTTGATGAAAATAATTCTTTTATTTTTCTGAATACGTATGAATTTTTTCAGATTTTTCAATTGACTTTGAATTTTATGATTTTCCACACATTTTTTCCATTAAAAAAAATTTGGAATTCAATTAAAAATCTGAACAAATTCATGCGTCTTTAGAAAAATAAAAGAATTATTTTCATTAAAAAAAAAAGTTGTGTTGCGGGGAAATTCCTTGAATATTTTTTTTTTCATCAATTTGTTAATAACAATTTGGCATTATTATCATGCAAAATTAATCTTTTCAGTACCTTTAATGGGCATGAATTTTTTCGAATTTTTATACCATCGAGAAGTGTTTGCAATTAAATTCCCAATTCCTCCCAATTTCGTCGAACTCATGCGAAATAAATACCATACGCTTGGACTACCTTACTTGAAGTACCGGAAGTATCGGATTTAACCGGAATCAAACTACTTCCGGGCACTTTGCCCAGCCCTGACTCGATCTTCGTTATGTTCGCCGAGGGTTTTCCTACTCAATGATTCCTTACCTCGAGATAGCTGAATTCGGCGCTCATGTTGTCGCTATAAGTGGCCTTCAAAATATCGATAGCTTCCTTAACGGTGCCCTCAAACTTGTCGGTCGCGATGATTCCTTCGAAGGCCACAACGTCGTTGAGATTGAGACCGAATCTCGTCGGATCGAGCTCGCGAAGCGCGCTCGGTTTGCTTGTCGCGACGGGATCGGTGTTCGCTTGTTTGTGAGCGTGTTCCCTGTAAGCTGTTACGAGCCTGTAAAAATTACTGTACTTAGCTCGCGAGTCCAGATGTTCCCGTGGCACTGAAACGCGTAAAAGGACCTCGATGTATTTCCCGGCGAGCGGCTTCGACAAATCGTTCGAAGAATATGAACTTATATTTAGTATATAAAATAGAGTATGTAAAAAAATCCATTCGCTGCTAAATTTGCTCCAACAATTTTTTTTTGAATGTTTCGCCAATCGTAAGCCCCGATTTGGCCGATTAAACCGATGTTTTTTCTCGCAACAACATTTTTCAACGTACCATCGTAGAGGCTCGGTTTCTTGGCTTTGTATCCGTAAACTCCGCTCTCGCTGTGATAACATCGCGCCTCGTTTCCGCGCAATTTTCGCACCAGCATCGATCTCTCGTTCTTCCGCAAAAGATTTTTCACGCACCGATACATTTCGCACGTTATTGTTCCAGGTAACTCGAGGATTTGCTCGTAGCGACGCTGCGGCCCCGAGCGTGAAGAGCGAACTGCCCGAAAGCCCCGAAAGTCTTGTGTAACAGACTCGACCCGAACTCGCCGTGTCGCCGTCGTTATCGCGCTCGTTCGGGGAGAATCCACGATCGACCACGAAGATTTCTCCAACGCGACGAGAGAAGAGAGGGCATTCTTATCTGTTTACTCCGCTCGCAACGAGTGTGCAGCGAAAAAAATCCCATCGCACTGTATCTACGAGAAGAGCGCGGTCTCCCAACGAACTCGCCGAGCGAAACGATAATCCGCGGTCGGCACACGCTGAATCATTTGTTCGTTAAAGCATCATTCGCTCTGTGTGCGGGTCGCTCGAGCGGGCATAATAGCTCGTGTAGAATTCAACGGGACGGGTTCTACGACCGTGCAACGTATCAGTCTCGATTATCGTGCGAGACGTCACAGCCGACGCACAGTAGCGTCGTTTGCGCTGCACAAACAGAGCGCGCGCGTTAAGCTTCGAGATTTCCATCTCCGGCGCGCACTCGATTCGTGCGAATACATCGAAGTGCATCCGATATGGACCCCCGCGTCGATACCTCGAAGACTATGCTTTGGTAAGATCACAGTTTAACAATACTTGAAATTTCGCAGAAAAAATGTTTTCGTCAATCTTTTTAGATTTTTTTTTATCAAGCTTATTGAGGAAGCAAAACTGAGATTTTCTAAAACACTCTGTGAACCGGTTTTTAAACCTTACACTCGGAGCTCTTTGCTCGGCTCTGGGTGCGATATAAAATTTTTAAATAATTCGTATGTTCGTTGTATCGGCGATTGCTCTCGATCGAGCTTCCGCTTCATACGGACGAGCCTTTATTGAGTATAACAACCGGATAGAGTATTGATTATTCGATTGTCAATCAAAGTCAACGACGAGCATCGAAGTCGGTGCGATCTACGGGTAATTAATTAATGAATAGAAGGAAGAGTATTATAATTGCGTTATAGCGAATCGTTGATCGTACGTCCGTTTTATATATCCGGATATGCGGAGCCGATCAAGTCTTTGCCTCGGTATCGGAACTTGTGTGTCTGTATGTTGAATTTCGTGCCACCCAGCGAAACGGGACACGGGCGATCTTGTCTGGTGAAGAAGCAGACCGTGTAAAGCGCCATTTCCAGCTCCGGGGACGTGCCGATGAACATCGTCGTCACCGGTTTGTCGATGTTGTTGTACTTCGCGTGAATCTTGATGATCGAAGCTTTCTGCAAGTACAAGCAGATTTTTTTTTTTTTTTTTTTTTCATTTTTATAATGCGATGGAAACGAACGATTTTTTTGTTCGATCTCATTGAAATTGTTACTCACGTCTCCGAGATCGACTTTCTTTATGTAGCCAAGATAATCGGCGCGCCTCGCCGTTTCCTCGGCATTGAAGTAGATCCAATTGTGAAGACCGCTGACCTCGGTGCCGAGTTTCAGTTCGGTGAGGAAGACGTGCTCGAAGCCGGCGCTGCCGATCTTTCCGTCGCCGCGCGAGTAAAGATTGAACCAGATTCTTCTGAGGGTGTCCTTGTAGTCGTAATAATCCTTGCGCACGAAGCCCTTGTCGGCGAGGAAGCGCATCGCCGCCGACATGACGTTGGTGCTGAGGAACGTGTCGACGAGCAGGCTCTCCTCGTTTCTCTGCGCCGGACTGATGTATTCGTTCGTCCTCGTATCTAACTTGTAATTGTCGTACATCGCGATCACTTTCTGGATCGTGGGAATTTGCAAGGCCTGCGGGTTGACCGTCAATAGCCTGTGAAGAATAACATCGAATGGTTTGTCATTTGTTGATAAAAAAAATTCGACTGATTCATGATAAAGTATTGATTGTCGTACGGTTGCGGCGCCTGGTCTTGGGTGTTGCTGCCGGTCGTCTGTTTTTGCAGATTCAGCGTAATGTATCGATTCGCGTTGTTGGAGTCCTTGATGAAGAGAGCTTCGGCCAGTTTCTCGAGATCGTCGTCCGTGACGCCGTTGCCTTTGCTGTAAGTTGGATTGCTGGAGTAAACTTTGCCTCCGGCAGCGGCGGCGCCGATCGCCGCGCCCGCTGCGGCCCCTCCTGCGACCGCTGCACCGGTTCTTAGGCCGTTTCCGGATGCGGCTGGCGATTGCGGCGAAGAACCACCGACGCTCGTGGGTCTCGCGCCGGTGGGGGTTTGTCCGGGATGCGGCTGAGCGGGACGAACGGCGGGTATCGGCTGAGCGGGACGAGCGGCGGGCATCGGCTGAGCGGGTACCGGCGAACCCGGCCTGGCGTTGCCGCCGCTTCCGGCGACGTCGGCCCAAGTTTTTCCACCGGTCGGCGAAGCTGGCGGCGACTGAGAGCCAGGGCTTCCGTATCCGCTGCTGGTACTGCCGCTGGAAGGAGAACCGGGTCGACTTTGTCCAGGTTTGAGACTTCCCACGTGAAGCGTCGATACTTGATTTCCACCGGCGGTCCCCGTGGCTGGAGAACTCGGTGAAGCAGGATTGATGGCAATGGGCCTGTTTCCTTGACCCGCTGGTGCTTGACCACCTTGCTGATTCGGCAGTCCGCCGGCGTTGCTGGGCGAGCCGGGACGAGGTCCAGGAACGGGAGGACTTTGCCGGTTGTTACCGGTTGGCGTTTGACCCGGCGGCGAATTCGATGGACTTCCCGGTCTTGGACCTTGACAAAGTACAGCATTGTTTTATCAGTATTTGAGTCTCAAACGGCGACAAAAATTCTCAATTTCATTAATTTTCATGCGAGTCACTTTGGGTGACGTTCCGACATGTGCCGCGTTTGATAACGAATCATGGACTCACCAGCGGCAGGCTGTTGTTGTCCGCCGCCCGGACTCAGAGCAGGCCCCTGAGACGGGACTTTCGGTGGTTGTCTCGAGCCCTCTCCCGCCCCGGTTAGATCGGCGGCCCAGTCTCTGTAACCTTGACCCGCGTTGCCGCCGGTGCCGGGTCGAGCGGGTCGCGGGCCGGAAATGTCGAGGCCCACTTCGGTTCCCGGATTCGGACGCTGCGGCCGCGCATTCTGGCGAATGTTCTGTCCGGTGTTGCCGACGCCGATTGCGAGTCCTGGATCGGCCGCGCCCGCGATCGCTCCTCTGGTTCCGGTCGACGGCGACCCCGGCGCCGCGGATTTAGGATTGGCGGCTGCGCCGCTCGGCGAGGCGGCTGGTCTGGCGTTTCCGGCGGGCGAAGAATTAGCGTTGGGCGGATTTGCACCTCCTGCAGCTGGATTCGTCGCGCCAGCGGCTGGAACCGTTCCCGCAGCCGCTGCTTCGACCGAAGCACCCGGGGCCACCGTCGTCGTGGTCGGGTCTTCCTTCTTCTTCTTCCAAAATTTCCAACCGGCCTCGGTGTTCTCTGATCATCGGGCGTTATGCAAAAGAATCTCAATGAAAATAGATATCTCGCTGTTGGCTGAAAAACTGATTAAATTTTTATCGAGCAACGCGAAAACGAAAAATAAAATACAGCGCGAGG
The DNA here is from genome assembly GCA_963924025.1 of Ischnus inquisitorius. NCBI lineage: Eukaryota > Metazoa > Arthropoda > Insecta > Hymenoptera > Ichneumonidae > Ischnus > Ischnus inquisitorius. Next base: position 4,545,693 of record OZ001249.1, read on the forward strand.
GAGATCGTGGGTTATCGCTGCTCGTTGCCTCGACCCCTTGGGGCCCATCAACTGGGTATTCCACACGATGATCCCTTGTTATTATTGCGCGTTACATCGATACGGTTGCGACGCGGTTTTATAGACATTACTGCAATGACGCGACCTACTTAAAACAATATCGATTCGACGTATTTTCGGTCTTTGGATAGCAGTGATAATAATAATAATAATAATAATTATTGTTATATTATTATTGATAATAATAATAATTATATTATTATTAATAATATTAATAATAATAATAAATTGTTAATAATAAATATTATTATGATTATATTAATAATTTTTTTTCATTAATTGGTTGATAACTTCTTGGAATTATTATTACCCAAAATCAATCTTTCGAATAACTTCCGTATACTTGATTTTTTTCAGATTTTTCATTCCATTGGGAAATGCTCGAAATTCCCTCTGAATCTCACATTTCATCGGATTGTATCGCTCGGACTAATTCAGAGTTGGAGTTCTCGAAGTGCAGGCCCTTGGGGTGTACGAAGAAATATGTTGAAGTAACGAACACATCCGCTTCCGGTGCCATATTTTGAGTACGGACCAACAAACGCGTACTTCGAGTACTGCAGTACGATATAATGCAAATTACGCTCCTGCAGAGCCGTGTAAACGCTTGTAAAAGATCCGGCCCCATAGCAATTCGCTATTCATCGGTGAGACATACGTAGCCTTAATACTATTTTTAGAGACGACGCATTTTCAGCGCTCCTCAATACCGGCTTGACCTTGTGCGAATTGTTTTTTTTTTTTTTTTCACCGACGCCGACCTGTTCACCGACGCCGATTCAACGAACGATCATCCGATTGGATTCTACATAAAGATTCTACCTAAAGAGAATCGAACGATTTGTTATTGTTCCGGATGTTATTTACGATCGCCGAGTCGCGCGCTCGGGCCGTCATATGGTCGCGAATCTTTGTCGGTACGGAACGTAACCGATCGAATTAACGATCGATCGCGATCTACAGAGAAACGAGGCTTTATCACAATTTATCTGAATTTATTTAAAAAAAAAACATTTTTAAGGAATTGACGTTTCGGTTTTTCGTAAAATTCTTTCTTAATGTATGCCAACTATACTCACCGACGACGAGAGACAAAGCGACGATCAGAAGTACAAAATGAATCGTTTTCGAGGCCATGACGATCGGTCCTCTGGTTACGGTCGCGCGAGCTCGACAAACCGAGATCCCTGCGATTCGTGCGCGTTCCTTCAACGTTCCTCACTAATAAAGCCGCGATAGACTCGAGTCAGCTCGCTCGGACGTCTTTGGGCAGACTGAAGTCTCGCGCGACGGGGGATTTAACTGCCCGAAGGCGATCGGACTTTCCCTTGAGTCACGAGCGCGATTGGCTCGAGAATCTCTCGCTCGCGATACTCGTCGTCTACATCAAGCGCTCGTTCTGCATCGGTTTCTTCGAAGCGAATTGATAAGTCGCACAACTCGATAAACGCGGACACGTGTCGAGGAAAGATTCATTATCCCGCGGCACTCGACGCATTAGCCGGGACGTATTTCTCGAACGATACTCTAGCTGGAAACGCGGTCAAAGAGACAAGTTCGAAGGTCGGGCGAGAATCATAATACGAAATCTTCGCGGCCTTGCGTCGGCGTTTGCTGAAGTATTTTGCGCTTTCCTAAATTTTGGAAAGTGCTTCAAAGTACGAGTTTTACGAGTTTTAGTCATTTTTATTAGTCGCATTAATTTGAGTAATTCTATTAATATTAGTAACTTTGGCTTTATTTTTAAATGGTATGAAATGCTAAAATAAAATCCCTCGTATGATAGAATTGGGGCAAAACGGGCCAAGGGAAAGTTCCGTTTTTTATTGAAAAAGATTTTGGAAAGTGCTCTAAAGTATTTTCACTAGTTTAAGTAATTTTATCAGTTACAGTAATATTGGAAAATACCGGTGGTGCCTTTTTTTTATTTGTCGAAAAGAAGAAACCTTTAAGGTCTATGTACACGAAGATATGCTTGCGTCGAAGACTCCGACCGGCGTGAAGTAGAAATCCCGTTAATTCAGTATCCCATGTACAGGAGAGAGAAATAAACCAGAGCCCAGACGACGAAGAGGACCAACAGCAGGAGCATCAGCTTCGAGCGAAACGAGTCCCAGCCGATCAGCATGTACCTCGCTCTCGCGTGAAATTCTTCCGAATACGCGGAGGACTGCCATGGGTAAAATTGTTCCGAATTTTATATTTTTCTCGCACGACCCAAAGAGCAGTCTTAGGAGAGTCAAAAAAATTACCTCGTCATCGAGCTCGACGTGAGCGAGCTTCTTCGCGCTCGAATTCTGACCCATATCGGTGTGCGCCGCCTCGCGAACGGTACTTTCGGTTCCCGTCGAACGATCGGAAAGCTTGAATAGAGATCTCGTGACGCTTCGAGAAGTGGACGGCACGGGATCGGTACGAACGCCGGATTGTGGCTTATCTTGAAACGCGATTGCGACCTTGTTGTCGCTTTTCTCCGCAGTGGCGCGCGCGGAGTTCTCTTCGACGACGCGACTGTCCGGCGCGCGGCCAGCACTGGCCGTGCCAGCCTCTGTAAAATATTTCCCATGAAAAAAAAAAATGTTTTTTGGGAACCGACGATTACCGGCCCTTACCCTGCTCGTTGTCTCGAGATCCGTTAATTCTGCTTCACGATCGTACGAATCGCCGAGCGGAAAGAAACGCCCCGCAACAAATCTTGACGCTCCGTCCAGCGTTTCCTCTCGCTCGTCCCGACGCCCCGTTCGCCTCATGCAGTCGCGGCCGAACAGCGTCCAATTTCCTTCTCTCACCGCTCCGAAACACCAACTTTCATCTAACAAGCCTTCGCGAGAAACGTCATTTATCCGCCTTTTAGGCTCGCCTCGTCGTCGCTCATTTCGATAGATCGATGTCGATCTCGTCGCCTCCTCCGTTTCCGACTTCCCTCGAGGGACAGAAAAGGACGAGTAAAAAATGCCACCAATTAGAATTTTTCTCTCTCCTCTTCCTTCTTTTCTTTACTTTCGTATAATTTCGGCTTTTCTTTTTTAACAAATGTATATAAAAAAAAAAAAATCGGCAATCGAACTTATTATATCGAATTATATGCTAAAACAAAAACGTTCTCAACGTTACGACAGTTGTACACACTGTGTACGCGCGACAAGCGATCGACAATCGATCATCGTATTTTCGTTTAATTATCGAATATCAAATCGTTGCATTTCGGGGACGAGCAACCCTCGCATTGACGACTTCGAATACGGCTAATTGGTATTTTTAAATAGTATTTATAGTAGTTAAATTATCACAACCGAGACCCAGACGGAATCGACGATTCGCGCACGCTCGCTCGAAGTCCGCCGCGGAAGAAAGTCCTTGTGCGCTCTCTCATTGTTTCTTCGCTTCGCACTCTCGCGCTCGCACTTCGCGCCGCTTCCCGGTGGTTTCACAGAACTTCGTACCGCGCGAGAAGCGCGTAGACGATGACCCAAACGATCAGGGCGACTATCACCGATATCAGGAACACCGTCTTCAGTACGTGCCAAGGGTTCTCCTGTCGCGGCTCCGGCCGACTCCTCGAGGTTTTGCAGCCACCGTTGCCGCACGAAACGCTCCCGGACGCGTTCTCGATTACCGTCGACGTCGCGATGCTCGAAGTCGGAACGATTATCTTCACCTCGCCGAGCTCGGTTTCGCCCGCGTTGTAGCCGGCCCCCACGCACTTCGCTGGCTCGAATCTCGTCGGGCTGTCCACCTGTAAAAACACATTTTCTTTCAATTTACCATTAACATGGAACACATTTATACACGATTCCATTCGGATTCGAGGGGTCAAAAATTCGACACCTTTAAGATAATAAAGAAACAAATTTCGTCGCAATTTACTATTAAAAAATATATATAAATCAAGAATAATAATAATTATGCATAATATTCATTATTATTATATAACAATCATAATTCGCAATATGAATAATTATATGATAATTATATAATAATTTTTAAATAAGTATTATTAATAATATTTATTGTTAATAATAATTTTAATAGAAAAAAAAGAAACATTGATATAATTTTTTTCAGAGTTTTTGGATTGATCACTTTGATATGCTGAGTTCGAAATTTTTCTCCTGCTGCTCCTGAAAATTGCTGGAGACGAAAAAAATGTTTTATTCGATTTGGCATTGAATTTGGCCCACATTCTTTCAGTGTTTCGGAAGTACCGAAAAACAAAGCTTCTTGAGGCAGCCAAAAGCGATAACTTCCCTGCAAACGGAGCTGGGCAGACTGCGATAGAAAAGAAGCAGAGGGAGCAATTTTTTTTCAAACGTTCGTATGCAAATGGAAAACTTCGTATCTTCTCCGGAGAGTCGAAGCTGCACAGGCTCACGTACCGGATAATTTCGACGGACTTTTCCTCGTCGGGACGTAACCGCGTCACGCACGGATAACGTTGCGACGCAACGCCGCTAGTTCGCGTTGCATCACGATCGCGCTTTCATTATAATTTGGAGCAGCGGTATCGGCGAGCTGCCGCGTTCGGCGCGCATATTAAACGCACGCCGACGACCCGGCTGACCCGAGAGAAACGAACGAATTTCCCTATGTTGACATTACGATTTTTCCATCGAACGAATCTCGAACTCTGACTTTCTATTCCATTTTTATTCAATTGAAAAAAAATGTACATTAATTAATTAATTAATTAATTTTTTTTAATTATTATTAAAAAAATATTTTTCTACGTTTTTATTCAAATTTAATACTGTTATGTATTTTTCACAGGAATGCGACGATTGGCTGATATAGATAACTGGACGATGCTAGCAAGCGTAGATGAGGAAAAGGAGTTACGTGAACGGACGGAATCCGGTTCTTGGCAGAGGGAAAGAATTCGCGTTGGGAATCCGGACCGGCTTCGTAGATCAGACCCATCGTACACGCGAGCCGATCCAAGTAGGGATAGTCCCATATGGAAGCGGGCGACGGCACCACGATCGTCTGAATGACAATTGGGAAAACGATGAATCGGTAACGAAAATTCATTCGTGATCACGAAAAGTTTTTTCTTATAAAAAAAAAAAAATTGCATCAAAATGAAGAATTTTTACTTCATATCGCAAAAATTTGTTTAACATTTTTGCACGCATGAACTTAACATTTATGAAATTTATTAGACCGTGCACGAATGGTTCATACATCGGTATGAATAAACATTAATTCATTTTCGATTAATGCACGATTGACATAAATTTCGAATTCTCTACTGCACGATTGTTATAATTTTCGAATTTCCTCCTCTCGCAAGCGGTTGCACTGAGAAAAACACTTAGTAAGATTAAGCGAATACTCGGTTAAATACGCGCCACTGAACATTGAGTTGAAATAGCAAAAAAATTTGGTTTCTTCCAACATTGGTTGGTTGTTTAACGCAACGAGGCGTTCACCGAGTGAATTATTTTTTTGAACGAACTAAATATTTAGTCGCGCTAATTCAACCGATTTTCTGGTTAATTTTACAAAATTTCATTTTCTCAGCGTTAACACACGCGAGATCGATCTTCGACTTACTTTGTCCAACCGGTATGTCCGATGATTGGCGCCGCACTTGTTCGCGTTCTCGTTCATCGCAAAGTCGTTCCGTTGCTCGAAAAACACAATTTTCTTTTCTTAATTTTTTTTTTTCGTGAATCTCGAATTTACCGTCGTCAATCGGCCGCGACGAATTCGTTCGGACAATTACGTGCGAAACGCGATGCCGGTGCGTTTCACATCCGGCCGTGTCATTCCCGACTGATTCAATTGATTTTCGTGTGTATTTGCGTTTCGTTGTTTTTTTCATTCGGCTCCGCTCCGTTCGAGAGTGACGAGCACGATAAGCGAAGACGCGGCACCGAGCGCGACATCGAAGTAGGAACTGACCAGTTAAGTTGTTGAAACCGCTCGGCGGTATTATATCCGTGTGGCGCGTTATCGTGCCGCCCGACCCCTGATCCTCATTATCTTCGTGTGCTCTGCCGCCGCTTGTATTCGTCGTACGGTCATCGCCGTGATTGCCATAGCCGACACCGCAAAGGTGCGGATGCTCGAAAACCACAAGATTTTTTTTTTTATTATTCACCTTATTTTATCTCTCTTTATTATTTTTTTTTCAACTTTTTTTTTTATTAATATATTTATTTAATAATAAATAACGCGCGCTTCTCTAATAAATAATTAGCGATGCGAAATATTTCGGTGCTGAATTAGAAATTCCACGAGACCGAAATCACTGTCTTAAGGTTAGTGTTTTTTTTTTTTTTTTTTTTTTTTTTTTTTTCAATTCCTCGACATTTGTCGCGCGAAAGATTGCCACAGGTGAAAGGCGAACGCGTGCCAAGCGGCGCCGTCCTTCGACGGATGGGTATGCGAGCGCGCGAGAGCCTACGCGCGTATGTCTTTCGCAATTTCGTCGAGCCCGCTCGAAAGTAACGGGAGGTGGGATGCACGCGTACACTTGCCGGCTGTAAAAACGTTTTGCTCGTACGTCAAATACAGCTGATCTCTCGTTGGACCGAACGAGCGCGGGCCTTCGCGATCGCGCTCGACAAAACTGATTGTTTCTCCGATCTCGCGCTAGAGATACGCCATGACCGTCGTTCTTCCGAGCGTTGTTTGTGAGAAAGTACGTTCAAAATTTTTGGCTTCCTCAAGAAGCTTTGTTTTGTGAAAATTTACTTCGAATCCAATTTTTTTTATACATGCCTATTATTATTATTAATTTACTTTCACTTCTTTATTGGATATACTTATTCAATTTAGTAGTTGTTTAATTGATTTCTCGCTACTGATAGTAATTTTTTTGTGAAAGAATGTTTTTTTCGAAAAATCTAAAACGGTGCCAAAACTGCTCAAATAGCTAAAAGCCTATAAATGAAACATCGAAAAAGCATCGCGATCGTTGGTAGCATCCTTGCAATTTTTTTAATACCAATTTACCAATTTTTTTTTTTTTTTTCGAAGCTAGTGGAAAAAAAAGTGGTCATGTATGTTTGTTAATTTTTTTTCGAAAGAGAACATCCCTCCGAGCAGTCGACTAAAAGTTGCCCTCATGAATAGTCGACGAAAGACAAGTTTGCTTATTTTTCCGGTATTGTTTGGTATTTCTCTGGTAGAGGCGGCGGTAGAAGGAAAATTTGCTCCTATCAAAAACTGCGAACGATCAATAGAGTCGAGTGGACGGCGTTTCCGCTGTTCGATGAGTACAGAGCGAACGGGAGAAAGTGCTAGTCGCAGCATCGAATGCGTGCGCGGTGCCGGAAAGCCGGCGGCTGATAATATTCAGCGAGTCGAACGGCAAGGAAGTAACTACAAAAAACTCGAGGCAAATATCTCGACCTCGAGAGAAAAAACTCGATACCGAATAACAATGTTATGGTTCCGTCCCTCGCCCCCTCGAGCTTGAATAAAAACAGAAATTCCCCCAACTGTATAAATTCGTAACTTTTTCCGGTTTGTGTCGATGCGCGGTTGGGACGTCGAATAATCAGACTGGTAATCGAGTTCAATTGCAATACGAAGCGAGTCGGAAAGATTATGCAAAGTAGGCTCGCACATCGCTTTCTCATTCTTTTTCCTTTTATTCTCACGAAGAAGCTTTGCAAACGAATCATAAACGAGAAACGAGACGAAAACGGGAAACTTAAAAAACTCTAATCTCAAAGCGAATCTAATTTCCTTCATTTTTCTTCTAAACGAGCTTTACCGATGTATCAAAAGATTCTCAGCACGTTCTCGCCGGAATCTCGAAAGAAAAAAACCTCGAAAAACAGAGCTTCTTCCATGTGGAGGCGATCGATGGAAGTTCGTCGCGAGCCCAAACTCGAGAGGTGCGGTAATGAAATACAATTTTATGCCGCTCGCTATCTAGCGCGTAAATCACAGTCGCCTACGAAATCCCGAGCGATTTGTGGCCGCGCGAACGAAAAACAGGATGCGCGGTTTACCATATTTTCCAACTTCGCGATAACAATCACAGGATATCAATATTCGATCTGTTCGCAACTTTCCGAAGTGACGACTTCGCTTCGGCGGAGCGAAGGGCAAACAACGAGAATGAATGAAGACGGGATGCACACTTGTTGCGCGCACAGCTTCGAGGCGCGAGACGTCGCGCGACCTTGTCGCGATTCTCGCGTTACGCTACTGCCCCCTATAATCGAACGGACACATTCGCGCGTGTGCACTCGCGCACTGCGAGTCGCGCGGGTTCTCTCGGTGTGCATCCGCGCGGGATCTCGCGAGCTGGTCTCATCCGATCCGTGGATAAATTGCACCGCAGTGACTCGCGTGGAATACCAATAGCGCATAACACAATAGTAATGCAACGGTAATGGCAAGGCGCGAGCTCGAGAAATATCAGGCGTTTTTGCGCGCGTAGAACGCGATAACTCGACCAAAAGAAACCCAACAAGGAAAACTGGCTTTCCCGCATTTTCCTCGTTTCGGCCTTCACGACGAGTGCAACAAAAAAAAAAACACAAAACATCGCGGTCGTTAACAAAAAATCCCAACGAACCGAAAATAGACAGAATGTCTAATTCGGCGATGACAGTCCTAATCAGCCAACGGAACAGTATGCAAAATATCGCGGACTCGCTTTAGAACGTCACAGATGTTACAACTTGGTTTAATAATCAGCAAGACGACCCCGCGATAGTCGAAGCTACTTATTTCTGACCGTAGAATTACTCCACAGTCTCCTACGATTCGTCCATTCGACACTGTTGTACAACATGCAAAATACTTGGGAACAAACGATAGACCAGAAACTTGATTTCAATCGACGTATGCGCCGATGTAAAAATACGATAAAATAAAATAGGATAATGTAAAATAACAGAGCTTCACGCTTGAAACATCCACCGAGAATGTACAAATCTGTACGTCGACCAATAAGAATACGGTCATCCAAATTTTCTGAACTGCGCTGAGGCAGCTATAAAAAATTAAATAAAGAAAATAATAATAATAAATAATTTTATTAAAATAATATATATATTTTTTTTATTTGTTTTAAATTTTATTGATAATACAATTTTATTTCATTTAAATTTTTTTTTTTTTTTTTCTGTTGCAATGTTTGTAACCAGTTTTAAGGGCATAAGGCACAGACCGAGTCGGTAACAAAATCGCCATACCGATTTTTTTTTACCGCTCCGATGACCAAAATCGAATTAGATTTTTGTAGTCATTACGTAGACGTAGGAAAGCCTAATTTGCTTTTCGTTGTCGGAGCAATCGTTTCGGTGGAAATAGGGAAGGCGAATTGTTACCATCGTAGCAAATGTCATTGCTATGCCACATCGCCTTAAAGCGGTTGTGTAAAATTGTCAATTGTCGGTGAATCAACTTTTGGCTCTACCACTCGGATTTATCTCTCACCTGTTGCGGATGCCACGTGTGCTTGAAGAATCTCTTGAAGCACTTCATACTCGATGGCATAATCCCCGGTGGAATCTTCGACGACGATCGAAACGTCTATTTCCTCCTTATCTCGCGCTTTATTTTCATATCGAGCGCCGCGAGAAGGTGTGTCCGCGTTCCACGCTCGCCGGAGGTGGGTCAGCGACTTTATTTTTAACGTGCACTTATCTCCGACGATCTTTCGCTTCCTCGATCGGGAGAAAGATCTTGTCTTTGTTAATCAAACGACCAATTAGAGCGCAATCAATTTTATCGTCTCGGCTATCGGATCCCGGGCTCGTCGATGTTTACAAATTTTTGTCCGTGCAAATCGTCGAATTCAATTTTTTTCATTCAATTGGATTGTCTCGAGTTCGATCGGATTTGCCAATATGGATAAACGAGATATAAAACAGTAGCGACGATAACAAAAAAAAAAGAGAATGTTTGAATCCCGTTAATGTGCAGCGCGCATGTGGACTTTCGGAAATGCTATTGGAAGAGTCTCGGTGCTCGCGCGGCGAGCGGCGAGCGAGTACTGGCGAGGGGCGCTTCTCGCGACGGACTGCGCTCGGCAAGTCCGCGTCCTATAAGACCGCTGCCTCGAGCGCCGCGCACACCGCGTCGTCTCGACTGCCGAGCCTCGACGCAACGCGCGCACAGAGAGCATAGATGCGTGCCGCGGCCGGAGAGCGGTTGAGTTAAAAATCTAGGTGTTTGGCTTCGTAACTCCGCGATTGCCTCGGAGAAACTCCGAGATCGTTGACTCTTTTGGCCGAGAGGGGAGAAAATGGCATTATCGCACGGCACTACAATTCTCTACAGTCATAACGTTGTTTTCCAATGCCTTCGAGCACTATTATCGGTTAGAACCGTTTGCGCTTCGTAAAAACACGAAAGAATCCTCAAAGAAACTAGAAAATGAATCGCTCACCATCCCGCGCATGCTTTCCTGACTGTCGATTATCCCGTTGATCCGCGATCTGTTGGTTCTTCTCGCGTTTGGAAAAACTCGTCGATCACATTGCACTCGCGTCATTACAAAAGAGAAACAGAAAAAACAGAATTTGGATCGTAGGTCATGAAAAAACACCCTCGATCCTTCTTATTCACGAAGAGACAAACCGGCCGCGAAGGTTGACCCGCGAACTCCGCGAGTCCGAGAAATGCGAGGCATCGGCGCGAGACGTAAAGATTGGCGATTAGGATTTGCCGAAAACGTTCGCCACGCGACGATCCGATTGGTCCACCGGCCCGAGCCGCGACCGCGACCGTCCTCGAACCGGACGGCGATCGTTTTCGCGAAATATCAAGGTCAACATTAAATTTACCTTCAAACGAGTATCTCTGTTATTCGCGTATTTACTCGATTGACAAATATCGGCAGACAACGGTTTTATTTTGTTTGCCAAATACCTTTGAACAATGATTCGTCACATCTGCGAAGCGCGAGCGCTTTTGCCGCCGCAACGAAAAAGCGTCGTCTGCGTGTTTACAATTGCCCCACTGCTGCGCAGTTCGACACCCCGGCGGTGTCGGTTCGGCACCTCGACAAAAGAGTTATTCATTCGGAAATTGCGACTTTCCCGAAATATTGTTCTTTTAAACATTCCAAAACTCTCAAATACGATGCAGTGGAATAAAGTAGATATATTCGATTGAGTTAAATGTTCTTATAAGGACATAACCTTGAAAGGCCGAGGAAAGCATGAATCCTCGAACTTTCGACGCTCCGACAAGAAAACACTAGGAAAAGAAAATTCGTAAGTTTTTTCGAACCCTTTTCATTCGTTCGGCTAAAATGTTGAATTCGAGACCTCAAATAAGTTGCAAATTCGAGAATTTTTTTGATCAATCACGTTTAATAAAATTGTACGAAATTTTGTTTTTTATGATAATTATAATAATTTTTTTTCAAAATATAAACAAAATGATCGAAGCGACTTCTAGCTTCGCGTTGGAACTTTTTGTCGCGCAACTTTGTTTTTATATGCCATTGTCACATGCTGCATTTTTTCCTTTTTTTTTGTATTTTTATTTAGTCATTTTTTTCTTGCGTCTCCAAATATATCCGAACCTCCGTCATATTTTGAATTTTTACAATTTTTTTTTGTAGCAAGAAATTATTATTTTTTTTCTAACGCCTTCAAAAATATTTGACGCTGCCTCGTATTCTTGAATTGTACCTCCTTTTCTCTAAAATCACTTTTTTTTTCAGCGCTTCTGAAAACATTTGCGATGTCGCTGGCACTGAGCAAGTTAAAGAAACGCGCGCCGGTCGACGCGTCGTCAAAGCCGAAGAAGAAGCTGGACAGATTTGACGGCCTGACGGAGGAGGAGGTGCAGAAATATACGTTGGACGACATCCTGGAGCCGGATTTGGATCTCGTATTCGTGGGGATAAATCCGAGTCTGATGGCCGCTCATCGAGGAAGATACTACGCGGGTCCCGGAAATCATTTTTACAAGCTGCTGCACGCGTCGGCTCTGGTTCCGCGATTCGTGAGCTTCGAGGAGGATCGCAAGTTGCTGAGCCACAAAATCGGCCTGACCAACATCGTGGCGAGGGCGACGCGATCGTCGGCCGATCTGCAGAGATCCGAGATCAAGGACGGCGCGAAAATCGTTCGCGAGAAGCTCGAGATATTCAAGCCGAAGGTCGCGATCTTCAATGGCAAATGCATTTACGAGGTCTTCGCAGACAAAACGGGCAAATCCGATTTTCGCTTCGGTCTGCAAAAGGAGAGAATCGGCGAAACGGCGATATGGGTCGTTCCGTCGAGTAGCGCGCGTTGCGCGCATTTTCCGCGCATGGACGACAAGCTTCACTTTTACGTGGCCCTGAAGAAATACTTGAGTTTTCTCAAGGGCGAGATCGGCGAGGCGAATCTCGAGGAATTCCGGTTCGAGGGAAAATGCAAGCAGTCGATACCGAGCACCTCGAAGATGTGGAGGCGAAAGAACGCGTCGGCCTTTCTTCACGGCGGCAGAGTCGCCAACAGGGACACCGTTTGCCTCGACACGTCCGAGGAGAACGTCGCGACGGTCGGCAACAGCACGGAATTCATCGTCACCGAGATTCTCGGTGGTAACGACGGGGATAGAAGCGACGAGCCCGAGAGCGTTGACGATACGACGATAAACAATCGTTTGAGTGGCGAAGACACTGCGCTCGAAGCTGCTCCGGAAACGATCCCGGGCGAGCAGAGAGTGAGTCGAGAAAACGAGCGCGAGAACGTTGTATCGCCGAGCGCGGTTCACAGCGCACCGGTACCGAAAGCGCGGAGTCTCAAACGAGCCTTGAAGCGATCACCGCAAAATGCTCACGCATTTAAATCTCGCGATAACGGCGAGGATTTCATGAATCTCATAAAGCAACGATTGTCGGTGAAGAAAGAACGACTCGAGTCCGATGATAAAATCGTCGAAAATCCCTCGCGGACGGCGACGGAGGGGAAAAAGTTGAAATACGCGAATCTCAAACTCAGGGGCGGTAAAAAAATGCTGAGCATCAAGACTGTGCCGGTAGCCGATTACTTGGATAGCTCTCTTTGCAGCGATTGAATCATAAGTCTAATTTACTCTGTCTTATATTTTTTTATATTTCGTACACGAGCAGCCATGGAAACAGTATTGAAATAAACGTTTTGTTACAGGAGAGGACGCATCGCAGGATGTTTTATCGTACTTTCCCCGAGCCATTTGCGGTCGCGGTATCTTAAAATTAACCGAAACTACTGAGTCGTTACTCGGCGTTTAAAGATTGGCGCTTTAATTTTCCCAAAAGCGTCAATCGAAAATCGCGCCGACGTTTCACATTCGCGATACGTGGACAGAAGTGTTCATTTTTGCAGCGGAATGCAGCGAACACTTCCAGATGGTATACAAATTTGAAAAAAGTCACGCATAGAGAAGGTGCTGAAAATATTGATTGCCCATAATAATAATTTGTTTTGTAATTAATTGTTTACCGAATTACACTTCAAATTTTTTTTTTTTTTCCGGCGAAAATGATTTATTCATTTCTTTGTATTTTTCCAGAATTTTCTGCACGTTTAAACATTTTTTTTAAGCTTGAGCTGAACGACAAGCAAAATCAACAAATCATATCCATTTGAAAAAAAAGTTTGTTTGATGGGTTTTTGTCTTTTTTTTTCCAATTTGTTAATAACACTTTGCAATTATTATAATGCGGAATCAATATTTTTGGTACGATTTTTTTTTCGGATTTTTATCCTATCGAGAAGTCCTCGAAATTCTCGCTGCGTCTCGCGTGAAACACTTTTTTGCCGGACTGCTGCCTTAAGACGAGTAGTAGTCGAGTTTCTTCTTTTCTTCCACGGCTGATTTCAAGCGACAGAAAATATCTCGATGTGAGCCACACGAAAGAAAAATCTCAACGATTAATCGGAGCTGAAGTATGAATCTCGAAGGAGATGGGCGAGATAATAAGAACGTGGATGCGAACTCGTCTCGGAGTGATAATAGATCTGAGTCCGGAGATTTTCGGTCATTACGCCCGCGACGGAACGCTCTTGGCGAAATTGCTTCACAGCTACGACATAATAAACGACAGCCAATTGGGCACTCTGAAGCGTACTCAGGATCCCGCGTTGGCGCGAGTGAATCTCAAGAATCTGCGAATCTGGCTGCGCTTCATAGGCGTCGATTGCGACGACGACTGCATCGACGACATCTCGAATGGCAAAGGAACGACGGCGCTTCGTTTGTTCTACAAGGTATTTCTCTGCCTCGAGAACAAGGACACGCTGCACTTCGTGACGCTGCAGAAGGAGCGCGAGAAGTTCATACCGAACTCGTCGAAATTCGACGTCACGACGGTCTCGGAGGAGCCGGAGCCGTGGGCGCCCGAAGACCATCCGCTCGTCGCGCCTCTGAAGAAAAGCGCTGATCTCATTGATTGGCACAGGAAGAAATATCGCGAGTTGATCGACGGTTGCAGAAAGGAGAGAGACAAATTTCGCGTATCCCAGGAACGAAACGAGATTCAAGCAGCAACGCCGGCAACGGGAAAGACTGTTCCATCGAGAAGTACTGGATCGTCGATCGAGGAAGCCGAGAAGAGGGAACTCGACGAATTCGCGAGGAAGCACAGAATAAAAGGAACGGAAGATGCGGATCCTTGCCGAGAGACTCGCTCGAGCTTCGCCGAGGCGAGGCCTCGAAAAGTCGATCCCGAAGCGGCGCGAGCCTTCGCGAAGTCATTGAGGAGCAAACACCGTCGCGACGCCGCGACGAAGAGCTTCAAATCGCGGATGCAAAAGAATCTCCTGTCCCAGCTCTGGGAGCAAGTGCTGAGCGATCAGGAAATGGAGCTGGACGAGATAGTGGCGAGGAAGGTCCTCGATCAGTCGCAATACGAGAAGCAATTGATGCGCAAGCTGTGCGACGTCAGAAGAGAAAAGTCCCGAATGGCCGGAAATCGTCAGATCGTGGAAGAACTCTCGCACAGCACGAGGGCGAGCGAGGCGAGGCTGGAGCAGGAAAGAGCGAGGGAAGTTTTGGTCAGAGAGGGCGAGGAAGTCGAAGCCGAGAGCAGAAGGATGAAGGAACTCGAGAGAAGGATAAACGAGGAAGCGACGAGGAGGAAGCGTCTGAAGCTACGAAAGATCGCGGACGATGCGCTCAGCGATCTCATCGAGATGGCGATCAAAGCGGCGGAATATGGAATCACCAGTGGCGACGGAAGCCTTCCAAAATCTTTGTGGAACGCGTGGAAAGCCCTTTTCGTCCACAGTCAACCAATCGCCGATTCGGCTTCCATTGAAATCTCCGAAGTTCTCAGAGTCGAAGACAAAGAGGAAGAAATCGAGGAAGAAATTGTCGAAGAAATCGATCCAGCGAGAAACGAGATCTTGAACGAGGAGGACTTCGAGAATTACCACAAATTGCGATCACCGTGGAACGATTTTCTTCCGGAAGTCGACGAGGAAGAGCGCGAATTCTCGGATCTCGGCCTTGTAGTTTTGGGTTACGTAGTTCACAAGATTCTGGCGAGTCTTCGTCCTCGCGAAGCATCGCCCGTGGAAGCGCCGATTCCTAAAATGAGGGTCAGAGCTGTGGTCCTCGGCGTTCCGGACTCGTTGCTCTACGAGCCGATCCAAGAGCTCCTCGAGCACAGCAGAATTCATCTAGTTCGCATGGAGGAAGCAATAAATCATTGCCTGAAGCAATACAAGACGGAGATGCTGGACGTCGAATACATAGATCTCAACATCATCGCCGCTACGAAAGAATCCGCGGCCAACAAAGCTCTCGGACCTGGCGGCGAGTCGAGGAAGAAGGAAGAGAAGCGAGAAGTTAAATCAGCTTCCAGTAGAGGAAGAAACAAGTCGATCCAACGAGCAGAACGATCGGTGGGAATCGACAAGCTGACGCAAACGCCTCGAGTAATTCCCTACGACGACATGGACCCTCGTCTGACCGACACGGCTTACATCGGCAAATGGACTTACGAATTCTTGACTCTCGGCACTCCGCTCTCGGACGAATTGAACGCGAGAATAATCGTCGAGTATCTGAAGAGTCTCGAACAGGTCGATGGATTCGTCATCGTCAATTATCCGAACACATACAAGCAGCTGAGATCGTTGGAATTCGCTTTGACCGGTAGAAATTTGCCCGACGCCAGGAAGAAATATTCTTCGGACGGAGAAGAAACCAATATCGACGAGATCGATCCGGTTTCTTCGAGGATTACCTTCGAGAGCGAGGAACGCGATTCCGAGGATGGATTGAAACGTTCCAGACTCGTTCCCAATCCCATCGAATCTGCTGAAGCTTCCGATGGAAGTTCTTGTCTGACGGCTTTCGTCAGAATGAAACCAAAGCCGGAGAATCGGAAACCCGAGGACAATCAACGCTACGAATTTCTTCCAGAAGATGCAACGTCTTTGGACGCTTTTTGCGTCGAGCAGGAGATAGCTTCGATTCTCTACTACAAGATCTTCGATCTGGCGACACTGAAGAAACTCGTCAGGCTCGTGATAACCGGAGACGACGAGGCCCCGACGAGGAGATCATCCAGCGAATTGTTCGGTGAAGCTATGAGGAACTTCTCTGGGCGCCGAGAGGATTATTCTTCTGGCAGCAAAGCACCGATAGTGAAGAAACTATTGTCGAGAGCCAGCGATTGTTCGCTGATCGAGAGCAATCCATCCGAGTGGACCGAGAGAAGCGACGAGACGGAAGAAGAGATCGTTGCGCGATCCGGCCGATTGCCGGATGTGCCTCCTCGTCCCGGTGAAGCTGATTGGCCCTGGGCGAACCAATCGCAGCCTTCCCACCTCGTCGAGGCTCTCGCGCTTTTGTGGCAAAATCTCGAAGCTTCCTACGTCGACAATCTCAAAGATACGTTTTGCCTGAAGCGCACGAATTTCGAAGCTATCGTGCCTTACGCGAATTTCGTGGCGAAACACATGAAAGATTACATCGAGAGGCCGGACACGAAGCAGGATCTTCTTCACGAGTTTCATCGGTCCTTCAACGAGATGGACGAAGATGTACGCGAAGACGAAGTAGCTAAACACGAGCTTCACTGCAGAGTAGCCGATTTTCAGACGCGGCTCTGGGACATCTGCAATACTCGGCGTCGCGAGGCCGAGGAGGAGAGAAAACGAATCGTGGCCGATCATTGGACTACTCAGGAATCGATGATTCTCGCTAACGTTTACATCGGCATTGTTCAAGCTGAGGTGGATCGTTACGCAGGCACGTTGCAGATTATTCAGGACTATTACTTGTCGATGCTCCAACGTTCTCTTCAAGAAGCCCGACCAGTCAGAACAATTTTGCAGAAAATACCCTTCGAATCTTCGACTTCCGGTTCCAAGGAAGAAATCCCCTCAACCGGGAAATCATCCTCGAAAAGCATCAAAGAAGCCAAAGGAAAGCTCAGCAGCGCGAAAATAGCTTCACCGCCAATCGCCGCGGATGAAAATATCTTCAAGGAAGAAATGGCTCAACTCCTGACGGAAGTGGATCGAGAAACTTTTGATCCGGTTCAGCTGACCGCTTACAAAACTATCGAAGCTAATATTCGTTACGTTCGGACTATCGTCGATTCGATAGCTTCGCCCGTCCTCGATATTCTGAAGAGGGAGGAAGCAAGCTCGGCCAAGTCACCCGTGGACTTCAAAGAGAAGAAAGGATCGTCGAGAAAATTATCCGAGTCGTCCAGAGCCGAGCAAGAGGCTTCGAGAAATCGAGCTCGAAATCTGCTTCTCGAATGGCGTTACGCTGTTACCTTCGAAATCAACAGGATTCGCTTCAGACTGAAGATACTGGAAGCTGCGGCGAGGGCCGATTTGCAGTTTCTCGTCGACAAAATGCGACGCGTCTTCTTCGGCATTCACGAGCGTATCGTCGACAGGTAGCCAAGTTTCCATTATTATTTTATTTGTTTATATATTTATTATTTTATGGGTAGACAAGCTTCCACAAATCCTCAGCATTTTATAAAATACGCGACGGCGAGATATTTTGATAATACACAGAGATTAATGATTGAAAACCGCGCTTTCAGGTTCAACAGAGAAATCAAGAGCGTCAACGACATGGCATCGGTTTTTTGTTTCGCGATAGAAGAAGCTACGCCGATCCAGGAAGAAATGCTGTTGGACGGCGATCGCTTCATCGTCCGCTCGAACGTTCTGATGTTTCCGAACAAACCCGCGGCGCCTTCACCGCCGACGCGAGAGGACAGATTTTCTTCGAAATTTCAAATGTCCCAGCTCGGATGCCTAAAGGACATATTTCGTCGTGTAGCGCCCAGTGGAACACTTCCGGAGCGCGCATTCGTATACATTCTTCAGGATCTGATCGCCTGCGGCGACGAAGAGCTCGAGACTTCTCCGCTGCCGGCTGACTGGCACGAGCTTCGCGCCTGCGACGTTCCTAAGCTCGTGAATCATCTCTTCGGCGACGTGCAGTTCGTCGATTGGCGAGAATTCGTCGTTTACGCTATGGACATTGAACCACCGAGCGTCGATCAGCTCCTCGATAATTTGGAGGCCTTCAGAAAGATCGACGAAGAATCTACGGACGTTGTGAGCTACGAAGAATTCGATTCCATCGGCTTGTGGTTCTTCGACGGGACCAACGTCAAATCGTTTTCTTCGAGTCTCCCTCCTCGAGAGAATATCGCGACTGACGATGAAGAGATTCGTCGAGAATACGATTCTGAAGCTAAGAAACAGAAGATAATAGAAAATGCGGACGGCGAAGAAGGAACGCGGGCAAAGAAGTCGCTGAGACTCGCTTTAGCGAAGGAATTACTCTGCGAAATGTTCTCGCCGAAGCCTCGAACCGTCAATTATGTAGCCCTACTTCTGGCTTTTTGCAAAGATGAAGATCCGAAAGAGGGTTTGGGAAAAGCGCTGAGCCTCGCCACGGGCAATAAAATATGCACGGATTGGCAGGAAGGCGAGAGATACGCGAGCGAACGTTTGGCCAAAATTCGTCGCGCATCCAAGGCCAGAGCGCATCGAAGCTCTCTCCGCGCGGAAGCTATAAAGGTTGGCCTCATTACTCGAGCACAGAACGAGTAGAACAGTGGGAGAATGTTTTTTATTTACCGAATTTACTTTACTTCCGAATCACATTTATTTTTACTCTGCTCTGAGTAACATTTTCGTCTTTTAGCTTCAAATTTCAACGATACATTTATTTATTTATTTATTAACTATATTTTTTATTGTTTGGATTAACTGGGTCCGCAAAATATTTTTTTTTAAGTTTGCAATATTGATAATGGAATGCCAAGAAATTGGTGAAAAAATTTAAGCCTGCTTGATAAATAATAGCAGCGAAAGTATGCGATAAGTGTATTTTTTTTTCTAGACTTCCGAATCTATTGTGAAGGCCATACTTAAGGGAGCACTTCGCAGGAGTATATCGAAGTCCATCGAATCCATCGAGGGCGAATCTCCGCCGAAGGACGACTACGAAATAGTCGAGAGAGCTCCATTACGCATAGAAAAGTTGGACGAGCCAGGAAAAACCGTGAATCCTGCGGATCTTCTGCCGGCGGAAGCCACGCCGATTTCACTGCTGAGCGACGAGACCGAAGACACTGAAACTATCGAAGAATCAAAGTCCGTTCGGCCTTCCGTTACCATAGTTTTACCGGACGAATCCGAGAAAGCAGAACCAGCTTCGAACGGCGATCGCAAAATCGTTTATTGGCTGAATCCCGATGTTTGTCTGGTAATACCCGAATGGGGCGAAAAAGGGGTTTTAAAAATTCGGAAAAAATCTTCTCTCGTGCATTTTTTTCCGCTAAATACAATGGTCCCCTCAGATTTACTGATATCTCGTCGGAAAGTCAAGATATCGATGTTTGAACATCCCAAAAACGTCAGTTTTTGTAAATAGGACCAGAAAATCAATCGTTTTGGGTGATTTCCGGTGTTCTCCTTGATTTCAGCGAACAATCGCCATTGGATTTGTATTCAGCGCTAAAAAATACATGGAAATACTTGGTCAAAATATTTTTTCGATTTTTTCAATTTGCACTGAAAAATTGCAAGGGTACCCTTTGAGGTGATTTTTTACCGTTTTTCATCGCACTCTAACGGGTTGAAAAAATGGGTTTAAAAATCCTCAAAAAATCATAGCTCGTGTATTTTTTCCCGCTGAACACAATGGTCCCCTGAGATTTGCCGATATCTCATCGGAAAGTCAAGATATAGCCGGTTGAAAATCTCGAAAATCGACAATTATCGAAGATCGGACCAGGAAGGGAAAAAATCGTTTTGGGTCGTTTCTGGTATTCCCTTTAATATTGGATGACAATGGTCATCGGATTTGTGTTCAGCGCGAAAAAATACACAAAAATAGGCGGCACGAAGCTTGCTCACAGCCCTGAATAGCCCGAAAATCTAGAAAATTCTGCGAGCAATGAAAATTTGCGAACCGAAGTGAACTTCTTTCAGTCCGTCCTAGCGGCTACTCTTCCCAGGCTTGCGACTCAACCGGATCTCTTCGAATCCGGAAAAAGTCTTCGTTCGAATTTGGAACAGATCTGTGTCGATCTTCGAGTCGAAGCATTGTACAACGAGACTGGTCTCGTGCTCGCCCATCGGTTTTTGGAGCACAGCTTCGTGAAGAAATTGCTCGCCGCTACGAGTATTTTCACTACGAAGCGTTTGGACAGCATCGTGGACAAGTTTCTTCGCAATAACAAATAAACCGTGCATGCATTACAAGGTAAAAAAAAGTTGCAAACATTTTTTGTTCGTCTACGAAATTTTTCTTGTCAATTAAAAAAAAATGTTACCATTACAATCTTTTTTGTTGGCTTAAAAATGATTTTCGTAAAATTATCGAGAAAATATGCGTAGACTAATCGTTGGACAAAAAAGTTTCTCGATATAACGAATATTTTTTGCCGCGTAGAATCGCTGTAAACGGAAGTGTGTAAACGTGAATAATGTTAGGCCAAGGTCTGTTTATCCTTTCAACGTCATTTATTGTTCCATTACATCGTAACTGTAGAGTTTGAAGACTGTTCGTTAAATTCTCTTGTACGTCGTCAACCGCCCCGGGTAGTTCAACGAAATCGAGACAAAAAAGGAAACGTTGGACACGAGGAAGCATTTATCGAGTTCGAGACAATGTTTTTTTTGTTTGACCGGTTTTTTGCCCGAGTCGACGATAAAAGACAAATTCGTAAGCCATCGAAATATGTGAGTTCGAAATATCCCCGTGCCTCGTTCCCGAAGCGGCAATTCGCCGAGGACGAGTGTGCACGTTTTAGGCGCAAAACTATTCTCGCGCCAAGTTACGGTCTTTTTTTTCCTTCCATCGTTTTACTTATTTTCGTTATGCATTATTATTGTATCGTTTCGACGCATCCGCAAGTACATGTCAAACTCTAGTTGATTACCGTTATAAATACGCGCTTATCTACTCATTATCGTGTTTATTACCTTAATAATCCGTAGTATCACTATTTGTCTTAGCTGATCGGTAGTTCCTTTTTTCTTCTTTAATAGTAAAGTATTCGTGTGAGAGCCGTTCGGCACCAGCTTCGCGGAAACAGGAAGAACGTCGTTCAAACTTAACAAGGTCGTATCGTTACATTCCAGGTTGAAAATTTGAAAAAAAAACCTTTCAAAAAACTGACCATAGATCGGTTGAAATCAACATTGCTCAACAAATAATTCTTTCCAGCAATAACAAATCCGTGAATTCTTTCGCATGCTTATCAATTTTTTGAGAATATATTTCTAATTTCACATTTTTTGAAAAATAGGAATTTCGAAAATTAAAGACAATTCTGAAAACCAAGAACTTTGGTTTGAAAAAATTGCGCGCCGTCGGTGGTCAGAAACTTTTTGTAAATATAGTAAATATTAAAAAATAATTTTCGCATGGTTATTATTATTTGAATGATCTCAGCATCTTTTTATGTGGTTGATTTTTTGCCCAGTAGAATTTCTTCGAAATTGTATCCAAATTTTGCTTGTTTTATTGTTGGAATTTTAACGATACGTCCTACTTAATGTATATGGTTCGATATCGAAGACAACGAAGGCGTGGAAGACTGAAGAAATGTGAATCGCGTTAAAACGAACGATTTGATAAGGAATTTGCGTAACTTCTTGTTTCAGCGGTAACAAATGCAGGCCTGTTAAATTAGCTCTTTCATACAAATTCGCCTGGCTTTCGATCTGGCGCCGAAAAATTCAATCGGTAAACTCGAACTTCCAATCTACCTCGCCCATTCGACAATATTGTATTATTATATACATATATATATATCCATATATATATCATGTATATATCTATATTGTACAGTGAGCTCGCGATAAAATAAAAATTCGTTCGTACATCGTTCGTTCACGCCTAAAAGTGTTTTTCGCATTCTCGACGTGTGCTGTTTTCTCTTCTGTTTTTCTTTTTTCTTTAATATTAGTTTCTTTCCTTTGCAAACGAATTAACAGCTTTTTCACAGCCCGCAACTCGTCATTATTTACTTTATAATCGTTTTTCTTTATAGTACCTTTTAAGTATCCCTTCGCAACTTCGATGCAACTCTGTGTTTATGCACGCGTCAATAATTTCGTTTTTTTTCCCCATTTTTTTTTCTACACGTGATATGTTACGTGGACGCGATTCTGTATTGTGTAACTGGTTTCTCAATGGTTCCTTCGTGTTTGCTTTGTCTTTCGATATCATTGACGATCACTGCGAAGCTTCGATGCGAATCGTTTCGAAAGAAATTCGGAAGAAACGGGAGAAAAATCTTTGAAAAATCCGGCATTAGGTCCGGATGGTGAATCGATTGATTTTGCATAATAATAATACCGAAATCTTATAAGCAAATTGATGAAAAAATAGTTGTTCAACAAATTGCCCGGCAATCTAACTTTCCTTTTTTTATTCAAAAAGATTCGTTCATTTTTCTGAATGCGCATACATTTTTTCAGAGTCTAATTTCTTGAAATTACATTTTCACCATTAATTATGACTAAAAAACGCAATTTCAAGCATTTAAATGAAATTCTACGGAAATTCATACGTATTGAAAAAAAATTAATGAATCATTTTCAATGAAAAAAAAATTAGATTGCCTATCGCATTGTCGAAAAAAAAAATTTCCATGGATTCGTTAAGAAGATTTTGATCTCATTTTTCGTGCAAAGCAATCTTCGCAACTTTCATGGATCTTATTTTTTTCCGATTTTTATCCCATCGAGAAGTGTTCGAAATTCTCTTTGAATCACACGAATCAAATTAATCTTTTTTTCATTCCGTATGGAGAGAAGTGCATTTTTCTAAAACCCTTCGTGGCGATCGTCGGAGATATCGAGACGCGTGAATTAGTCGTTTGTAGATATTTTTTTCGCACAGAGCACTTAAGTATCCTTACGCCGACGCGTTAAATTTCACTACGCACTATCGGTAGTTGGACGCAACAACGCCTCCGTTCGCGAGACTACGATACGTCTCGTACTTTACTTTCTTCGTGCAAAATTGTCTCTTTTCGCGCTCAATGATGCGCACCGTCGTCGAACGAATCGTCAAATATCGCGCGTATTTATGACAAACGAACGAACAAGCTTTCTCTCGTCAGCCCGTCTCTCGTTTCTTCCTATCTTTTCGTACATAACGAGAGTTAACAAATGTAAGACGATAAAAAAATAAGCTCGAACGGCACTCTCGCTCTCGTTCCGTATTACGCACTAATCGTCATTCTCATCCCAAATTTTTTTCAACAACGACCCGCACATCCCGTTGCGTCGAGCCTCTCTACGATGAGAAAACGAAACATCTCTTCCACGACTTTTTTTTTTCATCGCTCTTCGATTCTCGCGAATTTCGCAAAATATACAACTAATCGCGTCGACGCGGCGCGGAATCTCGCCGAAGGATCGCAGATGCGACGTTTCTCGGCCGCGTTTGGCGCCCCTTCGGCGAGATCATCGACGGTTCGTGACAATAATATTAATAAAAAAAATAATCCCTATCAACACGTGAAATCGCAATAACGTTGTTTATAAATTATTCGATGGCGTGCCGACGAATTCTCCGCCTCCCAACAATCTTCGAGCTTCGTCGCGCCTTCTTTCTCTCTTTTTTCTTTTCTTAAGACACTGTACAGTTTTTGTTTTTGTTCGCATCTCTTCGTTACATTATCAACTCGTATTTTTTATCATTCTCTGTTTGTTCTTTTTTGGCACGTTTCATATCCGCCACAATTCATTCTCGAAGTTAATCGTTCGTCTTCGGCCTTGACGCGCGTCTCGAAGGTGCGCTTTTACTAGATTAAGGGACGATAAAAAAATATGGGGAAAAGGAGATTGGGCGCCGAGGCCCGGAAGCGATCTTTCCCGGGTTCGCGTTCATCAATTTTTCCGCCTCGGATCGAGGGATTCCCGCGAGGAACGGGGAAGATCGCTTTCGAAACGCGTCGAATCTCTATCTCTTCCAATCTCTCTTCCGCTACTCGCCATTCGCCTTCGGTACAATCACTCACTCGCTCTAAATGCACGATCGTTATTTATAGTGTATGCCTCGTTTTCTTCTCCCGTCATTCCATTCGTCGTCAATAAAGATCGTTTGATTATCTATCAAATAATTATACATATCGAGAGCTCTTGGAATATATTTTGGCTTCGTATTAATCGTTTTTTTTTCCGCTAGTCATAAAGTAAACGCACAGTTTTTGGCCACTTTAGATCGTTGCAATCGCTCCCGAATTGTCGGAAGGAATTTAATTAAATATTAAAATTCAGTTAATAAATTCAATCGAGTATTCATGAATGTTAATGAATTTTTGATTATTCGAATGTTCGTGAAAATTAACACATTTCAAATTATTCACATATTGATGACGACTTGAATTTAATGCATGATTGAGATAACAAATATGAGCCAAAAAAAATCGTGTGAAAGCTATTATAAAGAAAAAAATAATTCAAGAACACACTATTATAAAAAAAAGGATTCGATGGCTACAGCAATGTGAAAATGGCCAAAAATGGTACATCTACCCTGTCCACTTGCTTGTCGCATGGAATTGGTGTGTGCTCGTGTGGATTGGGTAATTTATCGTGGCCTTTACCGAGTTTCGTTGCGCCATTTAGTTTGGCTAAAGTTCTCGCGTATCGGGCATCCCTTTGCGTCGAAAAATCGAAGATACACCGAGCGAACAAATGACAAATATTGGCCTCTTTGCCCCGTTGAACCGATGCCAGAAGTATCGTCCACGTTTCCAAGGATCGGCCTTTTCGGCTTCGTTTCAGCGTTGCAAATTTTGTTCACTCGGACGATCAGAAATTTTCTTTTATCCCGCTTCGACGGCAATGCCTTGATGATTTTTTGTTTCTTGTTTTTTCAGGGATGCCGAGCGATCCGCGCGACTCAGAGCGAAGTTCCGAGCACGCGAGGACTTTAGCCAATCCATGGTAGCCATCAGCTGGGCTGCGGCGGCGATATTCTGACGAGGAGCCAAGTGTAGAGTTTCGGCTTCTTCTTGTCGGCCAACTCGTACTGAAGGTTGCTCAGGCCGTCGGTGGAGAAGCGCTTCTTTCCGGTCTTGAGAAACTCGTATCTTCGCGGATTGGCCTTCTCCTTTCTGTGCGTCAACATCTTGTATCGCGCCAAATTCGCGGGATAGCGAGATATGTGGAGGCCGCGGGCTTTTATGCGATTCGCCATGTCGTCGTCCTCGCCGCCCCAGCCCCAGAACACGTTGCTGAAGCCGTTCACGAGACGAAAGTGCTCGCGCGACATCGCCGACACTCCGCCGAAGAGATCGGCGTACGGCAATCTGCGGAAGAAAAACGTAAACGTTAGAGTTTCAATTCTTTTTTTTCTCCATTTCGTTAACAACTTTTTTGAGTTAATATAGCGCAAATTTGATGCTCTGAGCATCTTCTATGCGGTTGCTTCTTTTAATCTCACAGGGAAGTATCGAAAGTATCGAAAAGAATCTCGAAAGTCCACCACCGAAGATTGAGAAAGGATAAGAGAGAATTGCAAACTCCTCTCGGTGGGACGAAAGCCTGAAAAAAGTCGAGCGCGCGGTAGATGCTGAAAATATTAATTTTCCAGAACAATAATTCCAAAATGTTGTCAACAAAATACTGGAGTAAAAAATTAGCGGCGAGTTAGTTTGCCGGGTAATTTGCGGAATAATTAGTTTTTTCATCAATTTATTAATAGTATTTTCGTATTAAATCAAAATCGAAAACCAAATAATCAAAATAAATAATAAAAATAAATAATAATAATAACAAAAAATTTAATCAAAATTCTTTGAATTGTCGCAAAAAACATTCAACGAAGTTTAATGAAAAACAAAAAAATGTGAAATTCTTTTGTGATCCGTACCTGTATTTGAACTTGTCGACAGCGACGGACATGTGTCTCGGCTGTTCGGGACAAGTGTAGAGATTTCTGTCGTTCTCGGGCAGTAGGTCGACGTCGTGAAAGATAAAGCAGTCGAATGTGCGCTCTTTGAGTGCCTCGACGTAGCCAACGTTCATGAGCATCGCTCGGTTGAATTGACCCGTGCCTGAAAAAAAAAAAAAAAAACACAAAGAATAAGAGAAAAAAAAATGAAACAAAGACGATAAAACGTATTTCTCGTTAAAGCTCGTTACTTTTTTCTTTATCGTCTGCTATAAACCACGGCTGAATAGGAAGACATTGAATGTTTCATAGCGATGAGAATCGTATTAAAGGAGGTCGTCGAGAATTTATATAGCGATGATGGCAAGGCGAGCTCGCACGCTCCTCGTATCTCCCCGAGGGACTATTGTAAGAATCGTAAAGATCAATTATTAGTAATTCTTCACGTCACGGAGTTCTTTCTATCTTCTGAGGGGGTAGGGAGGAAGGGAGAGAGTGACAGAGAGCGAGACTTACGTCGTTGTGTAAGGATTCGAGGGTCTCTTGTCCTGTTAGTAATACTCGACTGTTATAACCCCGACAAAAGTGGGTCGCGCGTGGAAACCACTGCCAAGAAAGTTCTTCATGCATGCTCGCGTTTCGGGAGCTCTTTCTCTCGTATATGCAAGAAAAGGGGTAAAATGGACCTTTCTAGCAATTCAGACGGTTTTCTAGGACACTTTTCGGGTCACCGAGTTTCCATTACTCTCGGACCAAAAAATTGATTTTTCACACCCTCAAAATATCGAAATGAGAAAAAGTCAAAGATTCGTATTTCAAATGATTTTTTCAGAAGATAAATCTCTTTCACAGAAAATATTTATCGCACCATATTTAAATGTAATCGAAGACATTTTTATTGTCATTTTTTAAATAATTATTTTATTATTCTTCAAATTAATTGTTTAACTATTTTTTAA
The DNA here is from genome assembly GCA_963924025.1 of Ischnus inquisitorius. NCBI lineage: Eukaryota > Metazoa > Arthropoda > Insecta > Hymenoptera > Ichneumonidae > Ischnus > Ischnus inquisitorius. The sequence continues at coordinate 4,573,022 of OZ001249.1, forward strand.
ATTAATTATTTTATTATTCAAACTTGAAAATCGTAAATTTCAAATTTGTTCCATTTTGTCCAGTTTGAGTTCCGCGTTTGTTTCATTCTGTCCCATTGGCCCATTTTGCCCCACATTTCCCTGCACAAAGCTTCGCCCATCCGGGGCTCTTATTTGTCACACGCCAACACACATCGCCGGAGCCGCACACACGCGAGGGGCACTCTTTCTCTCCGAGGACAAAAGCTTCTGCAGCACTTCGAGCGGTTCATCGACGAGGGGTACTGCATAGTTATACCGTGTTTAATGCACGCTGGAATCATTCATGCCGTCTTGAATCCGAAGAGGCTTTATTCCCGAAAACAAGGTCGAAACTTCGTGAAAAAAATTATTACATCGAATTATATTTCGGGATTTTTTCGTTTTACAATAACATGAAATATAATTTGTTGTAATAATTGTAAATAATGTAATAAATTCAAGCAACAATCTTGATGCCCCGTAGAAAAAAAGATTCAAAATGCTTGAATCGACTTATTATTCCAAATGAATTTTTTTTTACAAAAATTCGAAAGACAATTTGATGTAATAATCGTAAATATTGTAATAAATGTGAAAAAAATATGTCGATGCTTCGTAAAATTATTACACGCAATTGTCTTTAGAATTATGCTTAAAAAAAAAATTCAAATTGTAAAAAAAATGCATCCACCTTTTTTTCGTGTTAGGATTTTCGAATCGATTGGCGACTATCGGAGACGATGGCAATTGGTGGGCGGTGCGTGATAGGCGTTACATGTGTACGACAACATTGTAGACCGCACGATAACGTCCCTGCCCCGCGGGATGACCTGAGGAACAGAGATATCGGGCCCCCGGAGCGCGATAAACTTCGTTCCGAGTGCTACCGAGGGATCCGTGATTTTTTTTCCCAGGCTCGTTTTGTGCCTCCCAACGAGATTCGACAAATAGTCGACATTATTTTCGACTCTTGCCCGGCGCGCAAAAAACGGCATGCCCCGGACAGCATTCGAAGGTCTGGCGAAGCTCGCGGCTTTTCTGCGTCAAGAAACGGAGCGTCGTAGGAAATGCCCATTTAAATCGTATTATTTATTTACTTAAATATATAAAAATTTTAAATATATTTTTATAAACATTTAAAAAATATTTTTTTTATAGCACTTTCTCAATGCTGATTTTATTCAGCTTTTTATTAATCTAATTTTTTAAAATAAATTCGTTAATAACATTTGGCATTATTATTATGGAAAATCAATTTTTTCAGCACCTTCTCTGTGCCTGATTTTATTCAGATTTTTATCCGATCGGGAACTGTTCGAAATTCTCCTTAAATCTCACGTTTGGCCAGATTCTACCGAACTGTAAGGAAATCCCTTGAACTGAATCCCTTTTCTTCTGCGACAATCGAGAACAGAAGCATAAATTCGGAGGTTTCAATTCGGCGCGGCATATTCGGTTCGAGGCTCGTAAATCAGCGAATTATCGCGTAGGCCAGCGTCGACCTCGATGATCCAACGGTGACTTTAATGAATTTACTCAAACCGATAAGCAGGTCCGTCTGCGAGACAAGAATTATGTCCAGATAGCGCACGGGGACTAATTAATCACACATTTCCAGCGCATAAATAATTCAGAGATCGCGAGCCCTTGTCGACGTGTTCCCCGCGCTTTGTATTTTTGTTACTAAATATATCGTCGAGTAAAATCGATCTGTTTACGAAGCGCTGATAAATCTATTTATAACCGGAATACACGAAGGTACCGCAATCGCCGCGGAGCGACGCCTATACGTATTTCCAGCTGTTTCCCCTTCGGAAAGGTTCTCGTTTTTTTTTTTTTCATTTTTTTTTTTTTTTTTATTACCATTTCCTCCTCTTTTTTCGTCGTTTCATATCGGACTTATCGATGAAAACGGACGTTGAAAAACTAGCGACGCTTCGCGCGAGCGCTCAGAGTCCACGAGTCGAAAGCGAGAAATGACTTTCAAGGTAGTTCGGTCGCTTCGTGTTCATTTCGCATAAGTTCCAGAAAAATTCGAGGAAATTGCTTATCGATGGCATAGAAATATGAAAAAATTCATATATATTGAAGGCACTGGAAAGATTAATTTCGCACAATAATGATTTCAAAATATTACCAACAAATCGATGAAAAAAAGAGTTGGTCAACAAATTTCTCGGCAATCCGGCTGTTTTTAATGAAAAAAAATTCAAAGTCAATGTGAAAATCCGAAGATTTTCTGAAAATAAAATGAATAAATAATATTAATAAATAATAAATTCATTTGGATTTGGAAATTGGCTTTGAGTTGGAAAAAATGTGTGGAAACTTCAAAAATTCAAAGTGCATTTAAAGATCTCAAAAAATATACGCGTATAAAAAAAAATTGGTTCGCGGCGAAATTGGTCGAACAATTTTTGTTTATTTGTTAATTTGTTGATATCATTTTGGAATCATAACTGTGCAAAATTAAGCTTTTCAGTACCTTCGATACGCATGATTTTTTTCGGATTTCTCTCCGACCGAGAAGTTTTCGCAATCCGCTCGCAATTTTCGCCAACTCATGCGAAATTAACGACATGCGCAAAGACCGTCTCAAAAATAGAATAAAAATAGAACGGGGAAGCGACGTGCGAATATTTTCCCGCGACAGGGACGAAAAAAACAGAGGAAGAGACTAAAACAAAGTTCATTTATGAATTTTCCTTCTGTTTTGCCGGATAAAACAGACTGTTTTTTCGCGCTAGCGCGTGACGTGAGTGCGTACCCGCTCGTTGATCAGAGTCGGAATTTATTTACTCATGCAGAGGAAGTGAGATTAATAAACCCGATACGAGGAGACGCGACATTATCTCGCAAAGATATCGCACGGGTGTTCGAAGATTCGCAATGGTTATTCCGGTAATCGATCGTTATCAACGATTACGCACTAACGTTGCGCTGTGCGGACGACCAAACGTTGGAATGTTACGCGTATCCGTTTCGCGTCCTCGCCGGACGTCGAGCCTCGCTTCGGGCAATATTTCTCTTCGGACTCTCCTTTTCTCAAAAAGTTATTAAAAAATCGACGAAAAAAAACTTGAACAAATTATCCGGGCAGTTACATTCCTAATGAAGATAATCTGTTACTGGTTCTAAAAACGTATGTTAAAAAAAAAAAAATTGTTTTTTAAATTTGTTGAAAATTACATTTTTTCAAAGCTTTTTGATCTGTATTTGCGTTTTTGTTCAATTTGTTGATTTTCGGAATTCTTTCTATGGGCAATAAATTTTTCGAGTTCCATGTGCTCGATTTTTCTCGGATTTTTATCCCGTCGAAAAATTTTTGGAATGCTCTCTCATTTTTCTTTCTGGAAATTGACTTGTCGCGTCTACAATTTTTTTGCGAGAGAAAAAAAAACGCCGCTTCGTCTTTCTTCGGGGCGTCGGATGAATGTTGCTTCTCGGGTCACGGCGAACTTACTCACCTTCTTGCTCGACGACGAATATCTGATAGTCTATCTGTTGCCTCAGCAGAATCGGATGAAGATTGTACAGGAGCGTCTGAAGATGCTGGGGTCGATCGCGAAACGGTATTATTATGGCCACGCGATGACGAGCCACGCACTCCGAGGGCCAGCCTCTCCCGCCCGGCTTAACGTCCACGAATTCTTTCTCGATCACCGGATTATCCGGCGGTGTTTTGATCACGAGCACTGGACCGACTGAAAGCATTTTTCGCGTATCAAGAAAAATGGTCACGCAATAACAGCAATAATAATAATAATAATTATTATTATTATATTAATAATAATAATAATAATAATAATTAATAATATTATTATTAATAATAATAATTATTATTATTATAAATAGCACGTGATATAATAAATGCTATTATTTCGCGCAAAAACTTATTTCGCGTCTTTAAATACAATGAAAGTGTAATACTTATCCAATTTTTTAATACTATTGTTCATAAAAATAATTTTTTATTTTTTTATTATATTAATTCATCATTTATTCATTGTGTTACAATATAATACAAAATTTGTACGAAGACCAAAATTATCTAATAAAAATCATATATTCAAAAATCCATCGTTAAATAATTTTTAAAAATATAGTATGAAGAATTGAAGAAAAAAATTCTGTGCTTTTATACCGCGGAGACGGCAAAGGCTTTCTATATTCATAAAGACGTATACGTTTGGTGGAGCGACATCGAAGTACTCACCGAGATTCGGAGGTATGAGAGGACATCGTTGAAGACCAGGAAGCTCGGTGACGTTGCTCGTCGTCGCGATCGGGCGGCCGGAGGTTCTCGACGGCGCCGACGTCTCCTGCGATCGTGAGACGTTGCTCGGAGCGGCGCCCTTCGCCGCGGGCAGAATCGACAGGCTCGTCGTAGACGCGGAAACGTTCGACGGTATCGCGTAACTCTCTGCCGTCGATTGAGGATAAATTATCAATCCTCGCGGATGATTTCTGTACGAATGATCGGCGTATCTGCGAAAAAAACATCGAAGAATATTCCAAATAAAATACACAATAACATAATTAAAAACAATATACATTTCTATGAATTATCATTAGATAAATAATTATTGCAAAATAAAATAATTATTAGACAAATAAGTGAGATTATTGAGTATGAAAATTATTATTAAAAAAAAAGTCACCATTGACAACGATGACAAAAAAAAATTGTTATAAAACCACAAATAACTGCGATTATTAGAAACTAGTAAAAATGATTTCGCACTCGGACAAAATGAATATTCGATGAAGGATCGAAGTAAAAATGAAATTTCGTAGTTCGAATGAATAAAATTTGGGCTATCGTCTCGGAGTGATTCGAGGAGAAGTTCGACGAAATTTCGCGGAGGGAGCCGTTAATGAAACTAATTCCTGGGCGAGTGGCGGAAAGCTATATCGCCTATCCGCAGGAATCTCGATCGCGGAACGACGGTGCGGGCTGGCTTTGCCGTCGGGATACCAGAAGCGATGTGGCCAATTAAGCCGGGAAGCCGAGAGACGAGAGTGCTTTGCCAACCCACCCTCCCTTCGATCGTCGTTGTTGCGGGCGTGTGTGTGCACCTACGGCGGAGGAACCGCGCTATCGAGGCGGTCAAGCTTGTCCCGTTGTGCGGAGGTAGATACGGACGGAGAGAACGCGGAGAGCACAGTTGCACCATTGCCAAGGGGGAGGACTTCGAACAGCCCGGCTATCGGATAACAACGTCGAGCTTGGGTTGCTCACCCGCCAATTTGCGATATCTTCCTCGCCCTCGAAGCCTTCGATCGCAAACTCACAACTCTGCGTGCACCGACGTGGCCTGTATCTGTCTCTAATTGTCCCGGACCGATTGTCGAGCCCGCAGTCCCGGGAAATCGTACCATCCGCTACAGATACACCGATCGCTCGACCCTGAAAGTGTTTCTCCGACAACTTTGGGTCTTCTTTCAAACCCATTTTTAATTCGACGAATTTTCTCCGGGAGACTTGTTATTGCGTAAAAATATTTCGAAAAAGTTCATTGTATTATAATAATTGGAATTATTATTATTGTTACTATTTAGTTTATTGGTAAAAATGCAACTTATTGTGCCGCATTCGATTTTTTCGCGGCGAGCTTTTTTTGTAATAGGGGAGAGCGGGGCAAAACGGCATACCGGGGCAAAATGGTATTCACGCACAATGGGACCAGGGCAGAATGGTATTGGGGCAAAATGGGACAGCAAAAAAATCTACTTCGTTGGGACTTTCCCTTGTCCCACTTTGCCCTAATTCTATCATACGGGCGACTTTATTTGACCACTTCGTACCATTTTGCCCCGGTATGCCATTCTGCCCCGCTCTCCCCTACTGATAAATGACGATAGTGATAATCGGTGATTATAATTTTTTATTGTTAGCATTGTGCGTTAAAAAATGAGGCATCAAGGAAACGGTTCCTGTAAATTTCGGGACTTTCGACAGTGTTATCGGTGAGACGCGCTGTATAGCCCGGAGGGATGCATGCAAGTACGATGCCGCATCGCTCGGGGGAGCACAAGGAGACAGATATATGTACCTGTAAGCCATGCGCGTACCGAAAGCCGTAAATTCGTGACTCTCACTCTCGTATAATCGCGAAACTTAACGACGTCTAGCCGCTGAAGGGTCGGAGAGGGCGGAATAGGAGTGCGAGCAGGAGGAAATGACGACTGTAGGGGAGAGCGGGGCAGAATGGCATACCGGGGCAAAATGGTACGAATTGTTAAGGTAGTTCATGCGTAAGATGTTCATTTCGCATAAGTTCGAGGAAATTGAGAGTGAATTGCAAACACTTCTCGATGGTATAAAAATCTGAAAAAATGCATACCCATTGAAGGTACTGAAAAGATTAATTTTGCATAATAATAATTGCGAAAAGTTATTAACAAATTGATGAAAAATAAACTTGTTTAACAAATTAACGGTAACTCAACTTTGTTTTTAAATGAAAATGATTCGTTCATTTTTCGAAAGACATATGAATTTTTTCAGATTTTTATCTTCATTTTGAATTTCCTCGTTTTTTACATGGAAAAATGTGCAAAAATCAAAATGAAGATAAAAATTTGAGAAAATTCATACGTTTTCCGAAAAGTGGACGAATCATTTTCATAAAAAAAAAAAGTTGAGTTACCGTTAATTTGTTTAACAAGTTTTTTTTTCATCAATTTCTTAATAACTTCTTGCAATTATTATTATGCAAAATTAATCTTTTCAGTACCTTCAATGGGTATGAATTATTTCAGATTTTTATACCATTGAGAAGTGTTTGCAATTCCCTCTCAATTTTCTCGAACTTATGCGAAATGAACATCTTACGCATGAACTACCTTAATCAAAGTCCTCTGTATGATAGAATCAGGGCAAAATGGGACAAGAGAAAATCCCATCGAAGTAGATTTTTTTGCTGTTCCATTTTGCCCCAATACCACTCTGCATTGGTCTTATTGTGCGTGAATACCGTTTTGCCCCGGTATGCCGTTTTGCCCCGCTCTCCCCTATAGTTCGTATTGTAGGGGTTGCGACAGTGCAGTTGAGGAGCTCGCCGCTCGTCCCACACTTCCGCAAAGTCCCCCGAGGGAGATCTCTTCCAGGGCTCTCGGTTTCCATCGTCTCGTTCTCTCGCCTCGCGGCGAGACGAATCAAGAGACGCAGCGGCGTGATCGCGGCAAGTAGAATTCCAAAAGGAAATGTCCTGCGCGCACCGAGCCCTACCGAGTCATTATGGACATCGAGAAATCCGAAGTTGGATGGTTTTCGTTCTCGGGAATTCTACACAGGATCGATATTTTACTGATCGCGTGAATCGAACAGCGGCTCGAAAATGAGCCCAGAACGAATCCGACCGGCCCACGCGTTCTTGCGATAAGACTAAAAAAGTTAGACGAAATTCTGAAAAAATTAACGAATCATTTTCATTCAAAAAAAGTTATGTTGCCGGGTAATTTGTTGAACAATTAATTTCTCCATTAATTTGTTAACAACATTTTGATACTTTTATTATGCGGAATCAATCTTGGCACCTTCTATATGACTTTTTTTAAAAGGTTTTCATCCCATTGAAAAGTGTTTATAAATTCTCTTTGAATCGCACGCGATCAAAGTCAGACTCTGCGTTAGTGCTAGATAAAAAATTACAGATCTCTCGTAATAGACAAGTGTCGTGAAGTGGAGGCGTCGGCGCGATTCTTGCGAAATTCGCCGAAGCGTCGGCAATTGCGAAATTAGAATTTTCATTTAACTCCGTTTTTCAATCTGTTTTGACAACTTAATTTTCTGCGCGACATACGCGAAGGTTAATGTAGCATTAAATCGCAAATCCAATTGACGAACCACGCCAACAAAACGAAACATTTACCGACAAACGCAGCAACTGGCTCAATATTTGCCACATTGTCGCGCGTCAGGCGAATTTGAAAAAAGTTAGATACCGTTTTTTCGTTGGATTGCGAAATTGGCGCGCATTAACGATTATTAATAGATCTAAACTGCCGACTCATTCGTGTCCGTTAGAAACTAATTAATTTTCCACAAAAGTGCGCGAAGGAGATCTTTATAAACGCGCAATCTTCGTCGTTTTGGCATCAGTCACCGCAGAGTACTCAAGATCGAGGACCATTTTCGAGAACGCAGATCTTTGATTTCGGCGTAAAAAAATTTGTATCAGAAGTCTTTCGATATTCGTAAAAAAACAACCAAGATGCAATTTCAATATATCTTGTTCCTTTTGGGGGCTTTCGTGATCGCCAATTACGCAGGTACGTAATTCGACCGCGAAAAAATATTCTTAGGGCAGTCTCAGGACGGAACTTATGGTCGCAAGTTTGAACTCACGTTGTAACGCAAATTCAAACTTTATTTTGTGTACTTTCTTTTTAAATTTTTTTTTCATTTTTTTTTTTTTTTCTTCAACTTCATTTGGTACTCGAACTTGAGTGCCAAATGAAGTTGAAACTCCGGTTCGAGTTCGATGCTCGAAATAAAGTTCTAACTGAAGTTCGAACTGAAGCTAGACCTTCGTTTTGTGCATTAAAGCTGTCTCTGTTCGAACTCAAGTTACAACTTGAGTTCAAACTTGAGGCTATAAAAAAAAATGCCGAAAAGACCGAATGTCGATGATTGGTGAAAAATTCTGAAAAATTCCATTTGCGTGTATTTGAATATAATTTTTTTTTTGCATAACAAAAAATGTGTGGAATATCATAAAAAATCAGAGCGAATTCAAAAATCTGTAAAAATTCATGTTCATCCAGGAAAAATGAGCGAATCATTTTGATTAACATTTTTTTTTTCCTCAATTTGTCAATAACATTTTGGAATTATCATTGTACAGAATTGAAATTTTCAGTACCTTTCACAGGCAAGATTTTCTTTGGTTCTTTTTACCATGAAGAAGCGTTTGCAATTCTCTCGAAATTTTGGCAACTATCGCAATTCGATCTTATTATCTGCCAGTTGCATGTCTGACGGACTGTGTCTTTATTTTTACACGCGTGTACAGTCGAAGGAAGAACCTGCTACACAGGATCGTGCACTGAATCAAACGCTCAACCGACATGCACCGAGATTCAAGACGTAAGCACACTTCAGACGGAGGAATGCGTTTCGCCATATCCGGACCGTGTTCCCATTTGCGCCAAGAGCGTTCACACCAAGGGGACGGGTGACGGCGGTACGTACAATAGTACATTGTGCAACAAGGGCCGAAAGTTGGCGTTTGCGACGCGGGTGACGTTTATCGTTAATCACACGGGTCGCGATCGCCAACTCGGCCCATGTTGCACACTATATTTTTTGCAACGAGGGCAGGAATATAGGCGCTTTGAGGGGCAGTGTTTGCGGGACGAAAAAAACGTGAGGTTCACAAAAGCGGGCAAAAAAGTGGACTTTTCTGTCCTAGGGCAAAAAAGTGGACTTTTCTGTTCTAGGGCAAAAAAGTGGACTTTTCTGCCCTAGTGCAAAAAAGTGGACTTTTCTGTCCTAGGGCAAAAAAAGTGGACTTTTCTGTCCTAGGGCAAACAAGTGGACTTTTCTGCCCTAGGGCAGAAAAGTAATGTGACGCGCATGCGCATACTGACGTTTCGACGCTGTTACGAAATGAGCCACTTTCGTCCCGCAAAACTGACCCGAAAAGCGCCGTTTTCATGCCCGAGTTGCAAAAAAGACATTCAACCCTCGCGACAGCATTTCATAATTGCGTTCAAAGTCGCGACGGATTCGTCGATAACGATGTACAACACTTTCGTTTTCTTGCTAATTCGCAGGAAAGAGAGTCGTCGGTGTGTACAGGTACTGCGGATATACGCGTGGCAAAATTACGTACAAGTGCGAAGCGCAACACCTAGGACGCGATTTCATGGTCAACAAGTGCTGGTGCAACGGCGATCGTTGCAACGTCTAAACTCTGAGAGGACGACACGAAAGGGAGCCTTTCACACAAGTGCACCACAAAATAACCCGAGCTTCCTCAATTTCGGACGTCATTCAACTTCCGAACGCCCGCGACGAAATGCAAATCGAACGAGGCAGTTTCTGGCCTTTCATGAAGCTCGATAGATATGTAAAATGGAACTAATGTTTCATAATTAGAATCATTAAGAAGGATCAACCAGATATATATGTAACGAAAGGCGATCAAACGCCAGATTTTCTGTACTTCAATAAAATTTGATCCGCTGGATTATCAAAGATACGAATTTACAATCTCATGAGAATGAAAAAAAATGTACCAACATCCGATTTGCCGTCAATCGACGATCGGTTGTATTGAATATATTTTAAATATATATTAATTAGTAATTTACAAAACTTTCTCTTTTATTAATAATTGACGGAAAAATTGAATCGAGGCAATCCAAAGTTTATTTTTGGAAATGTTTTTTATCACACTCTTTTATGTTGCGTAACATCGAGATCGTTGAATAATCGACACTGAAAGTGCTCTCTGCCCAAGAATTCGTGTGTACAGAGTAACGAAGTGATGTTTAAATATCACACGTTCAATCAATTCGCATGCCTGGATTAGGTGAGTGGCTGAAATGTGTTCAAACAAGAATCTTGAAATGGTAAAAGAATTTTCGTTGACATGTTGACTGATCTCATTAAGCGTATTTTAATAGCGATAACACGGGCCGCTCAAACGAGTGTTGAGAAACGGGACTTTCCTAACTTGCCAGACCCAGCGTGATCGTTTCTAATAACATTTTTCAAAAGAAATTAGAGTAAAGCTACTGAAAGAATTATCATTCATTAAAAAGACGTTGTGCAAATTCATTTTCTTTACACATTATGAATTCAGCCCAAATCTTTCAGAATTCGAGGATTTTTGAATTTTTCTATGCAATCACAGATGTAACTCACGATAAAAAGTCCGACGGACTTGTGGAATAATTGGGATCAAAATTATATAAGAGACAAGAATACGAGAATGGCATTTCATTGGCAGAAGTGCGTTTTGCATATTCATTAATCACCCGAGACGTTATGGCAACATTTTGATCGACGGTTTCCGCAAAATGCTCGCTTTGACTTTGCCAAATCGAGCGGAAAGTCAGAAGTTCAATGAATCGATGCGTACTCGATTAATACGCGCTCGTCGTCGTCTTGGGATCAGTTAGCGTTGAATACTCGAGATTGAGGGTTGCGTTCGATGAACGTGGATCATTGATTGATTCTAGTCCGAAGAAAAATGTATCCGGCTACTGCACTTTTGTTCGTGGCCGTTTTTGCGCCCGGATCCTTTTGCCACGAGGATGTGAGTTACGCTGAACAATGTTGTTTATTCGATAACATTTTTATTTCTCAAAAATACATCTTTCGTTATTTCAATTTTGCAAACAGATTCACGAGTTCATGTCCCCCGAGGAGGCGCAACGCGTGTTTCACACCGATGTCGACTCTGGTAAATGTATTTTCGTTTCTGAGATTTTTTATGTTAGAGCATTTTTTAATTGTGTTTTACGGTTACTTCCCAGTTCCAAAATATCTGGGCAGGAAAAATTATTGTTCCATTGGTGATGAATAAAAATAGTCTCCGAGTCTTACATTCGGTTGGAAACCTAACAATGCATCCTTCTCAAGTAGTGTTATTTTGTATTGTTTTTCCCAGTTCCAGAATACGAGGTCGTCAAGGTTCAGGTGTCCCAACGATTGCACAAGAGAGGTCTCCCATCGGGGAGTCATCTTCAGATGAAAGCTTTCGGCGAGAACATCAATCTGTGGATTCATCCAAGAGACTCCATGCTTGCTGGAGTAGATACACCAGTTTACTATGCAAGATCCTCGCGATCCGCACCGGAAGGTGTCGAGTATAGACATCAGCCTGGCGTGAGCTAATTTTAAAACGAGTCCCTATTCACACCTGTTGCATTTCGACCATGTTGATTGACCGTTCGTTCTTTGCTCGTAGCTGATGAGAATGGTTGGGAGAATGTACGAAGACCCAAATAAAATTGCATCGTTAGTGATCGGCACGGACGACACTGGAAGAACCAGAATCGTACGTAAATCATCAACCGGGTCTTCCAATTTCACGGGGCAAAAAATGATCGCCTGATCGATTGATTCACAGAATGGCTACGTCGAGTCGCATAGACTCGTGGTCAGATCACTGCCTCAGCGTGTGGTCGAGGAGTACCGCAGAAGACGCCGATCGGTCGATGATCCCGAGCACCCTCAACGTTCACCGTATCACATCGTCATCAAGATGAACGGAACAACCGAAGCGAATCCTTCAAATCCGCGTGAGTTCGAATGCGCTTCAGCGTCTTTCGACGGTCCAGCAGGCGAAGTGAAGACACTTGTAATTGATGAAAGACATTTCGTACATTTGCAGTCGTGAACGAAACAAGAATCCGAGAAAGGCTTTCCAGGTCCGTGGAGGAAGTTCCGTTCGTACTTTATCCAGAAATTCTTGTCGTTGCCGATCACAGCGTGTACACTGCTTTCGACACGTAAGCAGATCGACGAAGGAGATTGTGGCGATACGCCGAGAGGAGATCCTCATTGTCCGGTTCTAACGGTGACTTTTTTAGGCCGCATGGACACGACATATACGGGATGCTGGAATATCTTCTGGCTTTCTGGAACGGCGTCGATCTCAAGTACAGAAGTCTCGATACACCGAAATTCAGCTTCCACATATCCGCCATAGTGCTCGCTGAGGTGAGATTGAAAGTACACGATAAGCGAAGAAAGTGCAGGAATTAAATGGCATTTCAATGGAACCTTCAGGATGCTCGTGCGACGCCGTACATTGCGAATCATATGATCAGCGACAGTGCCATTGCCGCGACCAAGCCGTTACTAGATGCGAAGACATTTTTCTACCAGGCGAACGGAACGTTCCCTCTCGACAGCTATGACATTGCCGCCACGATGACAAGGCAAGTATCTCATTACGTTGATAAACAAAAGAAACAACTGCTTGCGCGACAAAGGAAAAGACCTCTCTTGAAGCTGCTAGCTGTGACGGGTTCGATGTATGGTCCTGGAGTTGAAGGCTGGAGACACTTCATTTAAAAACTAGAAACCAGACTCGACCGAGAAATGGCTTCCTCGTAGAGGAAGCTCCGTAAACGGCGTTAATTTGTGAATATAATTCGCAACTAGTTCGATTTCAATCTAAATATTGCCTAAAAGGAAACACCCAAATGGCCATATTCAAACCTAAACAGCGTTGGAGGTCACTGAACTTGTTCGCGAAGCTTGAGCTTGATTGCTGGAAATTTGCCGAAACGGCAGCGCGAGTTACGTGTTGTTTGATAAATCTGAAAAATGAAAATGCTCATAACGTAGCGTTTTGAGGCAAGATTTTATAATCAATATAAACAGATGTTGATGAATTTTGCAGATTCAAGATGGGCATCAACTCTCAGATTTTGGGTAAGCTGCTACATTATTTGAATCGTTCCATTACTCTTATGAATATAACGATTCTTATGCAGAACGATGTGTCGGCATTAGAATAGAAGAACGGTTGATTGATCTACATGTTGATATTCTTCAGGTCAGGCGTGGCCAGCGTCTGCATGCGAAAAGAACGACGAGGCGAAGACCATTAGCGCCGTCACGATATACTACGACGACGGTGTATTCAGCGGCGTGCACAACATAGCTCACGAATTGGGACACACGTGAGTGAACAATCATTCGCAAATATCGCCGATAAACTCGAAATCGGATGAAAAATATTATTGAAGGATACAAAAATTTTGACTGCGTTTGCAGATTCGGTGCATTACACGATGGGCTTTCCGAGGATTGCGTGACTTCGGACGGATTCCTCATGGCTGGAACACCGTGGTATACGACCAACTCGTCGGACTTCTCGCCGTGTTCTATGGCCGAGATCCAAAATGCCATCGAGTGCGTACCCAAACGATCGGCATTCTCTTCGGGCCAATAACTTTTTTCTAATCGCGAAATCTGTCTCGTTTTTTCGAAGCAAGCAAAAACTCACTTGCCTGTACAACCGACCTCGGGATGGCGGTGCAGAGCTTCCTAAACCGTTCCCCGGAAGGATGAAGAATCTGGAGGCGCAATGCAAACGACTGAAAGGCGGCTCGTCGTGCCAAGTGCGTATTTTTTGTACTCTTGTATTCTCGTCACTCCGGTCAACGCAATTCTATCGGATTCCGCAATGTTTTTACATCGACGCTGACTATTCTTTGCGATAGCACGAAAATCCGGAATTCGACGTCTGCGTCAACATGTTCTGCTTGAATGAAGAAGGCGAATGTATGGAAACTGGAACCGCTGCATTGGATGGTACCCGATGCGGTGGCGAGAACGAGGTAAGCGTTTTTGATAAAGTGTCTTGAAGGATCCTTAAATTGTTATAAAGAGTACGTGATGCTTATGTATCCTTTTTTCTTCTTCTACAGTTCTGTCTTCACCAGCAATGCGTCAGTTTGTAATTCCAATTGAAGCTGATGCACGTCTTGATGGAAAAATAAATCGAACGAAAATATCTTCGAATTCCAAGTCTCAGCATCACTCTTATTTTCAATTCTCAGAGTTTCAGGAATCCCATTCACTATACTGAGTAATTGCAGGTGTGACTCGCATGATTTCATGTTGTATTTCTTCAATTTATATATATTTCTGAAGGTTCCCCACTGGGGACTGTAAAATTGGCAAAATGGGCTTTCCGTGGAGACCTTGAAATCTTGCAACGCAATCTGTCTTGATGTATCCCTATCACTTTCCTGTATGAAGCATGTAACTTCAATCAGAACGTACTCCAAAACCTGACCAGTCGGGCGCAGTCTTCGCAGTCGTCGCGCAGTTTTAATATGCACGTTATCTTAATTGAAACGAGGAACTCTTAATTCTGATCGGAACAAAAAACCAATGTCGATGAACAATCGAAAAATAAGCGGAAACTTCCAACGGAAACTTTATCTTCGACCGTCAACCCTCGGTAATGCATCGGCTTCGTGGTGGGCGCCGGATGATTTTTATTGCGCCGGAGATGGTCAGACCGGACTAACTTGGCGGTCGGTCGAACGGCTGGCTTCCGCAAGGACGATTAGCCAAAACGAGAAACTAAATCGTAACGAGATCTGTGAAATTAATGGAAATCAATGGCGGCTCAAGATGCTGGTTATGGCCGAAGGATGGCGACTCGACGTCAGTAGATCGATATTTTTCGAAACAAAAAGTATCTCCTTACAACCACCTAAGAACCTTTAAATTGATGGGAACTGCATCCCACGATACCTTGAGAACTCTATCATGATCCCTTTATCTCAAGGATCGATCTCAATTAATCAATTAATCTATAGGGGAGGCCGGGGCAAAATGGGGACGCTAAGCGAATAATGCCGCTAGAATGATCGAACATGCGTATATTGACTGTTCGTACCCTAAAAACAAAATATTCGCCGTTGTTTTTGCCCGTCCGAGCAAAAAAATTGTCTGGGGCAGAATGGGGTACCCTCAGATTTTTTCTTATTTTTTGAATATGGATGGAATTGCCTGTAGGGGCGTATATTGACTGTTTGGCAGGCAAACATACCGTTTACGTCTGTTTTCTCGCGATTGGAAAAAAAAAGTTGACTGGGTCAGATCGGGGTACTCGTTCTGAACGGGGAAAGTCGTTTCTGACATCCGCTTTTTACCCCATGCCTAAAATTTTTCGATGTTCTCATTCTGCCCCGTACGTGCAATTTCTTCGCACGTCCCCATTTTGCCCCGTACCTCAGATTCTTTCGATGTTTTCATTCTGCCTCGTACTTGCTATTTTTTCGATGTCCCCATTTTGCCCCGTGTCTGCAATTTTTTTGATGTCCCCATTTTGCCCCGGTCTCCCCTATTAATCAATTAATCTCTATTAATCTTAATGGCCACCTTGAGTCACAAAATCGAAGGATCTTTGATTAGGGTGTTACAAAAAAAACTCCATAACGATCGACAATCCCGAATATCCTACTGTGACTAATCCCAAAACGACGACGTTCGCGTCTTTATATAGATCACATTTGATCGATGTACAAATCTTCACACACTCTTTTCAAAAAAGAATGAAACACCAAAAGACATCAGATACAAAACCCAACGTGGAATACAAATATGGAATCAAGTGCTGCGTTTCGTAAGAACTGTCGATCTCGGTGCTTTAAATAAATCCACGATTGCTTCAACTTCCTCATGTGTCACACAACAAATAATGATAAAAATGAAAAAAATAGCAGAAAATCGAGATCGAATGAAAAAATTTCGACATTTTTCGATATTAGTAAAAACAACCAGAATGGAATTTCGGAATATCTTGTTATCTTCGACTGCTTTCGCAATCACCAATTCCGTAGGTATGTAATTCGATTGCAAACGAATATCCTGAAGGTAACATTGGCGCGGCAGTCCCGGTGCAACGTGAGATTGAACGGGAATTTCGAAGGAAATAGGATAAAAATCGGAAAAATATGAAACTTATGGTAGCTACCAAAACGATTTATTTTCCTAAAAAATTTGAAAACGATTCGTCTAAAAGACAATTATTCAAAAATAATCCGTTTAATGACATTTCGCTATGGGCATGGAATTTTTTCAATTTTCATTGAAGTGGTAGAGGACAGACGAGCGGCCCGAAAGGGGTAAGGGTCAATAGTTGGGCCGGCAGGAGGTCCGACAAGTAGTGAGGATCACTAAATGGTCTGACAGGGGATGAGGGCAATATTCTCGCCGAAAATATTCTAAGCCGCACTTAGCTCGAAATATTCAAAGTCCCCCTTAGAGAGACTTAGATTGTTATTATTATTTCTTCTTATATTCCTTACTTCCCATTTTTTTCGGTCAACCCTTCGGCATTGTTTAGGCTCGAATGCTATGGATTGCGAGAGAGGTAACTTTAAGGTTGTTTAACATCGCGTTTAGACGAATTATATTTGACGAATTTTCCGCAATCGTTCCCTTGGTTTACACAATTGGATAACAATATGACGAAACGCTTCACCTTCGATCCACAGGTGAAATACTTGGGATCGCGATAAGACAAATGCTGATCCAGAAGAGGGCGTACATGTGTATTTTTTTATAGAACACCGTGCTGCGTATGTACATACATTGAGCAACCGAAACATTTAGTCGATGTTTTCATCGATGGTTTACGCAATCTGCTCGATTTTTATTGGCCGAAACAAGCGGAAAACCGCAAAGAGATCTTCATAAATACGCGATCGTCGTAGGTTCAGGATCAGTTGCCGTTGGATATTCGATATTGACGGTCGTTCGATAAACTTATTGATTGTCTTTAGTTAGAAGAAAAATGTATCTGGGTATTGGACTTCTGTTCGTGGCCGTTTTTGTGCCTGGCTCCTCTTGCTACGAGAATGTGAGTTATACCGAACGATGTTATTCGTTTAATCTCAAGATTTTATAAAAAATCCATTGTGAATTATGTCAATTTTACAAACAGATTCACGAGTTCATGTCCCCCGAGGAGGTGCAACACCTGTTCCACACGGATGTTGACTCTGGTAAATATAATTGCGTTTTTAAGATTTTTTGTGTTAGTGTGTTTTTTTGCAGTTACCAAAAAAAATCCGATTAAAAAATCAAGGAATTCAGTTTCACTAAAGAAAAAAAGTTTGGTTTTCCGATGATTTGCTGAACAATTATTTCTCGAACTGATTCGCCAAAAACTTTCTTTTATTACTATTATGGAAGATCAATGTTGCGAACAACTTCTAGATGGTCAAGATTTTTAAGAATTTTGTCCCATTGGGAGTAATAAAAATCTCTGAATCTTACGTTCGGTTGGAAATCCAACGATGCATTCTCCTTAAGGAGTGTTACTTTATATCGTTTGCCTTAGTTCCAGAATACGAGGTCGTTAAGATCCATGTGTCCCAACGATTGCACAAGAGAGGTCTTCGATCGAGAAGAAATCTTCAATTGAAAGCTTTCGGCGGAGACATCAATCTCTGGATGCATCCAGCAGATTCCATGCTAGCTGGAGTTGATACACCAGTTTACTATGCAAAATTCTCGCAATCCGCACCCGGAGGTGTCGAGTATAGACATCAGCCTGGCGTGAGCTAATTTTAAAACAAGTCCCTATTTACACCTGCTGCATTTCGACCATGTTCATTGACCGTTCGTTCTTTGCTCGTAGCTGATGGGAATGGTTGGAAGAATGTATGAAGACCCACGTAGAATTGCATCGTTCGTGATCGGCACGGACGACACCGGAAGAACAAGAATCGTACGTAAATCATCGACCGAGTCTTCCAATTTCATGGGGCAAAAAATGATAGCCTAATCACTTGATTCACAGAATGGTTACGTCGAATCGCATGGACTCGTAGTGAGATCATTGCCTCAACGTGTGGTCGAGGAGTATCGTAGAAGACGTCGATCGGACGATGATCCAGAGCACCCTCAACATTCACCGTATCACATTGTCATCAAGATGAACGAAACGACCAAAGCGGAACCTTCGAATTCGCGTAAGTTCGAATGTACTTCAGTGTTTTCCGACGAAACCGCAGTCGACGCGAAGACATTTGTAATTGATGAAGGATATTTTGCAAATTTGTAGTCGTGAACGAAACAAGAAACGGAGAAAGGGTTTCCAGATCCGTCGAAGCAGTTCCGGCCACGCTGTATCCAGAGATTCTTGTAGTTGTTGAACACAGCGTGTTCGCTACTTTCATGACGTAAGCATATTGACGAAAGAGATTGTGGCCATTCGACGAAAGAAGATCCCTATTGTTCGGTTCTAACGGTGACTTTTTTAGGCCGCGTGGACACGACATATACGGTCTGCTGGAATATCTTCTGGCTTTCTGGAACGGTGTGGATCTCAAGTATAGAAGTCTCGATGAACCGAAATTCAGATTGCACATATCCGCCATTCTTCTCGCTGAGGTGAGTTTGAAACTACACGATAAAGGAGCAAAATACAGGAACTAAATGGAATTTTGATGGGACATGTAGGATGATTCTGTGACGTCGTACATTGCGAACCATAGGTGGAGTTCTACTGTCATTACCGCGAATGGGGCGGTAAATGCGGCGAGGACATTTTTCTACCAGGTGAAAGAATTATCCCCTCTCAAGAGCTATGACATTGCCGTCACACTGACAAGGCAAGTATCCAATAACGTGAAAAAAATCATAATTCAAGACAAATTGTTATAATCAATATAAAATTTTGCAGTTCCAAGATCGGCAAAAACGCTAACATTTTAGGTAAACTGCTTCTTTATTTTAATCGTTCCATTACTTCTCTGAATATACTTATTCTTATGCAGAACAATGAGCTTGCATTAGAATAGAAGAACGATTGACCGAATAAGGCCGCATCTTCATATTTTTCAGGTCAATCGTACCCAGGCTCCGCATGCCAAAAAAATGACGCGGCGAAAATCTTTGAGGCCGTCGCGATATGCCATGACAACGGTTTATTCAAAGGTGTCCACGTCACAGCGCACGAATTGGGACACATGTAAATAAAATTCATTCACAAAGACTGCTGATTAACCTGAATGAAGTTTAAAAAAATCGGTCAATGATCAAAAAATATGAATTGTGTTTGCAGATTCGGTTCATTAGACGATTTGAGTTCCGGAAATTGCTTTCGCGAGGAAGGATTCGTCATGGCTGGACAGCCATTGATGACAACCAACTCGTCGGACTTCTCGAGTTGTTCTATCGCCAGAATTCAAAAGGGTCTCGAGTACGTATTGAAAGGATCGGCGTCCTCTTCGCGTCAATAATTCATTCTTATTGTGTAATTTGTCTTTTGTTTTCGAAGTGATCAAAAACTTACATGCCTGTACAACCGGCCTCAGAATGCCGGCGCCAGATTGCCTAAACCATTCCCCGGAAGGTTGAAGAATCTGGAGGCGCAATGCAGAAAACTCACGGGCGGCTCGCCGTGTAGAGTGCGTATTTTTTGTATTCTTATTTTCTTATCGCTTCGATCAACTTGATTATATCAGAATCCGCAGTATTTTTATATTAACGCTATCTATTGATTTACTTAGAAGGAAGGTTCGACAGAGAGCGTCTGTGTTAACATGTTCTGCTGGAATGAGCAAGGTGAATGCGAATCAACTGGAATCGCTGCACTCGATGGTAGCCAATGCGGTGGCGAGAACGAGGTAAAAAGATTTGATAAAGCAACCTGGAGGTTCCCTAAATCGTTAGAAAAACTACATGATGCTTATACCCTCTTTTTTTTACTTTTACAGTTCTGCCTACATCAGCAATGCGTTCGCTTATAATTCTAATTGAAGCTAGTGTACTTTGTGACGTTAAAATAAATCGATCGATTATATTTTTCTGTCGAATGCCATGTCTCAGGATTACTCTCATTTCTAATTGTAATAGGTTTAGGAACCGAATTCTTTTGCGTGCGCCATCGGGCGCGCGGAAAGACCATGTTTAGGCACCGAGATGTAATTTGTAATTCGGCATAATAAATTCAATTTTCCAAAGATAAATTCCCTAGCATTCTAGCAGGTTTTGCAGGAATGACCGATACGACGGCATATTGTTTTTACCCATTCTTCCCATATATCTGAAGATTCGTCCTTTTGGAACTCCAAAATAAATGTCCACGATCTCAGACGCAAAAAACCGATCGCGATCCCTTCTGCCAGTACATCGCGAAACCGGATTTTCCATGGTCGGAATCTTAAAATCTTGTTACGCCAGCATCTTTGGCGTCTCGTTGTATCCTTATCATTTTCCACTATCATAAACCCTGCAAGTGCAATCAGAACGCACACCGCAAGCTGGCCAGTCGGCTGCCAGTGTGGGTTATCGAATATCGTCACACCCGGAATAAAAAAATCTTGGGAGTCGTAACTGGCAGCGATTAGTAGATCCAGCGCGCGGTGTTCATTTCGCACAAGTTCTTCTGCAAAATGAACACCGCGCGCTGGATCCACCTTAACGGGCTATTATCGGTTAGCGAAAATCAGACGGCGATGTTAAATTGCACTGCCGAAGTTTCTGCAAACTGTTTCGGATTTTTACCGATGAGACACGTTATTCCGTGGATGATGGGGGACGTGCATGGATTGTTTGTATCCGTGGAAACCTTGGAATCTTGCAACGCCTTGTTGTATCCCTATCATTTTCCTATATGAGGCCTGTAACTTCAATCAGAACGTCCTCCAAAATCTAACCAGTCGAGCGCAGTCCTCGCAGTCGTCACGCAGTTTTAATATGCACGTTATCTTAATTGAAACGAGGAACTCTAAATTCCGATCGGAACAAAAAACCAATGTCGATGAACAATAAAAAAATAAGCGGAAACTTCCAACGGAAACTTCATCTTCGACCGTCAACCCTCGCTAATGCATCGGCTTCGCGGTGGGCGCCGGATGATTTTTATTGCGCCGGAAATTATCAGACCGGACTAACTTAGCGGTCGGTGGAACGGCTTGCTTCCGCAAGGACGATTAGCCAAAACGAGAAACTAAATCGTAACGAGATCTGTGAAATCAATGGAAATCAATGGCGGCTCAAGATGCTGGTTATGGCCGAAGGATGGCGACTCGACGTCAGTAGATCGATATTTTTCTAAACGAAAAGTAACTCCTCATAACCGCCTAAGAACCCTTAAATTAATGCGAACTGCATCCCACAATACCTTGAGAATACTATCATGATCCTTCCATCTCAAGGATTAATCTCAATTAATCAATTAATCTCTATTAATCTTAATGCCCACCTTGCGTCACGAAATCGAAGGATCTTTGATTAGGGTGTTACAACGAAACTCCATAACGATCGACAATTCCGAATATCTTACTGTAACTAATCCCAAAACGACGACGTTCGCGTCTTTATATAGATCACATTTGATCGATGTACAAATCTTCACGCACTCTTTTCAAAAAAGAATGAAACACCAAAAGACATCAGATACAAAACCCAACGTGGAATACAAATATGGAATCAAGTGCTGCGTTTCGTAAGAACTGTCGATCTCGGTGCTTTAAATAAATCCACGATTGCTTCAACTTCCTCATGTGTCACACAACAAATAATGATAAAAATGAAAAAAATAGCAGAAAATCGAGATCGAATGAAAAAATTTCGACATTTTTCGATATTAGTAAAAACAACCAGAATGGAATTTCGGAATATCTTGTTATCTTCGACTGCTTTCGCAATCACCAATTCCGTAGGTATGTAATTCAATTGCAAACAAATATCCTGAAGGTAACATTGGCGCGGCAGTCCCGGTCCAACGTGAGATTGAACGGGAATTTCGAAGGAAATAGGATAAAAATCGGAAAAATATGAAACTTATGGTAGCTACCAAAACGATTTATTTTCCTAAAAAATTTGAAAACGATTCGTCTAAAAGACAATTATTCAAAAATAATCCGTTTAATGACATTTCGCTATGGACATGGAATTTTTTCAATTTTCATTGAAGTGGTAGAGGACAGACGAGCGGCCCGAAAGGGGTAAGGGGCAATAATTGGGCCGGCAGGAGGTCCGACAAGTAGTGAGGATCACTAAATGGTCTGACAGGGGATGAGGGCAATATTCTCGCCGAAAATATTCTAAGCCGCACTTAGCTCGAAATATTCAAAGTCCCCCTTAGAGAGACTTAGATTGTTATTATTATTTCTTCTTATATTCCTTACTTCCCATTTTTTTCGGTCAACCCTTCGGCATTGTTTAGGCTCGAATGCTATGGATTGCGAGAGAGGTAACTTTAAGGTTGTTTAACATCGCGTTTAGACGAATTATATTTGACGAATTTTCCGCAATCGTTCCCTTGGTTTACACAATTGGATAACAATATGACGAAACGCTTCACCTTCGATCCACAGGTGAAATACTTGGGATCGCGATAAGACAAATGCTGATCCAGAAGAGGGCGTACATGTGTATTTTTTTATAGAACACCGTGCTGCGTATGTACATACATTGAGCAACCGAAACATTTAGTCGATGTTTTCATCGATGGTTTACGCAATCTGCTCGATTTTTATTGGCCGAAACAAGCGGAAAACCGCAAAGAGATCTTCATAAATACGCGATCGTCGTAGGTTCAGGATCAGTTGCCGTTGGATATTCGATATTGACGGTCGTTCGATAAACTTATTGATTGTCTTTAGTTAGAAGAAAAATGTATCTGGGTATTGGACTTCTGTTCGTGGCCGTTTTTGTGCCTGGCTCCTCTTGCTACGAGAATGTGAGTTATACCGAACGATGTTATTCGTTTAATCTCAAGATTTTATAAAAAATCCATTGTGAATTATGTCAATTTTACAAACAGATTCACGAGTTCATGTCCCCCGAGGAGGTGCAACACCTGTTCCACACGGATGTTGACTCTGGTAAATATAATTGCGTTTTTAAGATTTTTTGTGTTAGTGTGTTTTTTTGCAGTTACCAAAAAAAATCCGATTAAAAAATCAAGGAATTCAGTTTCACTAAAGAAAAAAAGTTTGGTTTTCCGATGATTTGCTGAACAATTATTTCTCGAACTGATTCGCCAAAAACTTTCTTTTATTACTATTATGGAAGATCAATGTTGCGAACAACTTCTAGATGGTCAAGATTTTTAAGAATTTTGTCCCATTGGGAGTAATAAAAATCTCTGAATCTTACGTTCGGTTGGAAATCCAACGATGCATTCTCCTTAAGGAGTGTTACTTTATATCGTTTGCCTTAGTTCCAGAATACGAGGTCGTTAAGATCCATGTGTCCCAACGATTGCACAAGAGAGGTCTTCGATCGAGAAGAAATCTTCAATTGAAAGCTTTCGGCGGAGACATCAATCTCTGGATGCATCCAGCAGATTCCATGCTAGCTGGAGTTGATACACCAGTTTACTATGCAAAATTCTCGCAATCCGCACCCGGAGGTGTCGAGTATAGACATCAGCCTGGCGTGAGCTAATTTTAAAACAAGTCCCTATTTACACCTGCTGCATTTCGACCATGTTCATTGACCGTTCGTTCTTTGCTCGTAGCTGATGGGAATGGTTGGAAGAATGTATGAAGACCCACGTAGAATTGCATCGTTCGTGATCGGCACGGACGACACCGGAAGAACAAGAATCGTACGTAAATCATCGACCGAGTCTTCCAATTTCATGGGGCAAAAAATGATAGCCTAATCACTTGATTCACAGAATGGTTACGTCGAATCGCATGGACTCGTAGTGAGATCATTGCCTCAACGTGTGGTCGAGGAGTATCGTAGAAGACGTCGATCGGACGATGATCCAGAGCACCCTCAACATTCACCGTATCACATTGTCATCAAGATGAACGAAACGACCAAAGCGGAACCTTCGAATTCGCGTAAGTTCGAATGTACTTCAGTGTTTTCCGACGAAACCGCAGTCGACGCGAAGACATTTGTAATTGATGAAGGATATTTTGCAAATTTGTAGTCGTGAACGAAACAAGAAACGGAGAAAGGGTTTCCAGATCCGTCGAAGCAGTTCCGGCCACGCTGTATCCAGAGATTCTTGTAGTTGTTGAACACAGCGTGTTCGCTACTTTCATGACGTAAGCATATTGACGAAAGAGATTGTGGCCATTCGACGAAAGAAGATCCCTATTGTTCGGTTCTAACGGTGACTTTTTTAGGCCGCGTGGACACGACATATACGGTCTGCTGGAATATCTTCTGGCTTTCTGGAACGGTGTGGATCTCAAGTATAGAAGTCTCGATGAACCGAAATTCAGATTGCACATATCCGCCATTCTTCTCGCTGAGGTGAGTTTGAAACTACACGATAAAGGAGCAAAATACAGGAACTAAATGGAATTTTGATGGGACATGTAGGATGATTCTGTGACGTCGTACATTGCGAACCATAGGTGGAGTTCTACTGTCATTACCGGGAATGGGGCGGTAAATGCGGCGAGGACATTTTTCTACCAGGTGAAAGAATTATCCCCTCTCAAGAGCTATGACATTGCCGTCACACTGACAAGGCAAGTATCCAATAACGTGAAAAAAATCATAATTCAAGACAAATTGTTATAATCAATATAAAATTTTGCAGTTCCAAGATCGGCAAAAACGCTAACATTTTAGGTAAACTGCTTCTTTATTTTAATCGTTCCATTACTTCTCTGAATATACTTATTCTTATGCAGAACAATGAGCTTGCATTAGAATAGAAGAACGATTGACCGAATAAGGCCGCATCTTCATATTTTTCAGGTCAATCGTACCCAGGCTCCGCATGCCAAAAAAATGACGCGGCGAAAATCTTTGAGGCCGTCGCGATATGCCATGACAACGGTTTATTCAAAGGTGTCCACGTCACAGCGCACGAATTGGGACACATGTAAATAAAATTCATTCACAAAGACTGCTGATTAACCTGAATGAAGTTTAAAAAAATCGGTCAATGATCAAAAAATATGAATTGTGTTTGCAGATTCGGTTCATTAGACGATTTGAGTTCCGGAAATTGCTTTCGCGAGGAAGGATTCGTCATGGCTGGACAGCCATTGATGACAACCAACTCGTCGGACTTCTCGAGTTGTTCTATCGCCAGAATTCAAAAGGGTCTCGAGTACGTATTGAAAGGGTCGGCGTCCTCTTCGCGTCAATAATTCATTCTTATTGTGTAATTTGTCTTTTGTTTTCGAAGTGATCAAAAACTTACATGCCTGTACAACCGGCCTCAGAATGCCGGCGCCAGATTGCCTAAACCATTCCCCGGAAGGTTGAAGAATCTGGAGGCGCAATGCAGAAAACTCACGGGCGGCTCGCCGTGTAGAGTGCGTATTTTTTGTATTCTTATTTTCTTATCGCTTCGATCAACTTGATTATATCAGAATCCGCAGTATTTTTATATTAACGCTATCTATTGATTTACTTAGAAGGAAGGTTCGACAGAGAGCGTCTGTGTTAACATGTTCTGCTGGAATGAGCAAGGTGAATGCGAATCAACTGGAATCGCTGCACTCGATGGTAGCCAATGCGGTGGCGAGAACGAGGTAAAAAGATTTGATAAAGCAACCTGGAGGTTCCCTAAATCGTTAGAAAAACTACATGATGCTTATACCCTCTTTTTTTTACTTTTACAGTTCTGCCTACATCAGCAATGCGTTCGCTTATAATTCTAATTGAAGCTAGTGTACTTTGTGACGTTAAAATAAATCGATCGATTATATTTTTCTGTCGAATGCCATGTCTCAGGATTACTCTCATTTCTAATTGTAATAGTTTTAGGAACCGAATTCTTCTGCGTGCGCCATCTGACGCGAGGAAAGACCATGTTTAGGCACCGAGATGTAATTTCCAATTCGGCATAATAAACTCAATTTTCCAAAGATAAATCCCCTAGCATTCTAGCAGGTTTTGCAGGAATGACCGACACGACGGCATATTGTTTTTACCCATTCTTCCCATATATCTGAAGATTCGTCCTTTAGGAACTCCAAAATAAATGTCCACGATCCCAGACGCAAAAAACCGATCGCGGTCCCTTCTGCCAGTACATCGCGAAACCGGGTTTTTCATGGTCGCAATCTTAAAATCTTGCTACGCCAGCATCTTTGGCGTCTCGTTGTATCCTTATCATTTTCCACTATCATAAACCCTGCAAGTGCAATCAGAACGCACACCGCAAGCTGGCCAGTCGGCTGCCAGTGTGGGTTATGGAATATCGTCACACCCGGAATAAAAAAATCTTGGGAGTCGTAACTGGAAGCGATTAGTAGATCCAGCGCGCGGTGTTCATTTCGCACAAGTTCTTCTGCAAAATGAACACCGCGCGCTGGATTCACCTTGACGGGCTATTATCGGTTGGCGAAAATCAGACGGCGATGTTGAATCGCACCGCCGAAGTTTGTGCAAACTGTTTGGGATTTGTACCGATGAGACACGTTACTTCGTGGACGATGGGGGACGTGCATGGATTGTTTGTATCCGTAGCGCAGAAGTACGCGCGGGTAAGTGCTGAGTTGGCTGTCGAGCTCGGGAACGGGCGCCGATGTCTAATATCAGTCTGGCAGGGATTAGCCCGCAACAGACCCACTGATAGTGCGTGTCTGCTCACTAGTCGCGCGCTCGCTTCGGGCGTTGCTTTGTATATACAGTAGAACCTCGATTATCCGAACCAATTGGGACCGAGACTAGTTCGGATAATCAAAAGTTCGGATAATCAAGACGTGGTTTTTTTTATTTGGGGACGGGATCAGAAACAACATCTTTTCAGATAAAAACAATAGATATATATTAAAATTCGACATATATATTAACGTTCAATATACTTTAAAGCTCGGAAAAAAATTCGAATGTATTGAATGCACAAAAATATATTAAAATTGCGCGAGTAATCTCCACAAGCGGACCGACTAGCGCTCAAAGAAATGAAGAAGAAGAAAAAAAATTTCAACACGCGCGGTTCTCGCAAAGATACATTGTTGCTCACGGCGGTAACAGCGAGCAACAATGTATCTTTGGCGCCAACGTTCGGATAAACAAAGTCACCGTTCGGATAATTGAGGGTTCGGATGATCGAGGTTCGGATAATCGAGGTTCTACTGTACTATACGAATCTATACACATGGGGACATACACGCGGTCCGCATACATGTTTGCGTATCTTGCATCGGTACGTGAGCAGCACGGTTTATCCTAAACCCCGACGGAATGGATATACGCCTCCCCGGCGATATTTTCGCCGCACAGAACACCGGAGAGCCGATAACTAACGATTTCTACACGGAGTCACGTATCCTAGCAATTACGATACAGAATCCGGACGCTTTAAGCTATCGAAGTGTCATGATTTAGGTTCCGACGTTGAGGCTTTTCAAAAGAATACCCCCCATGATAAATAAAAAACTTGACACGTTCGTGATATTAAAATAATATTGTATATTAAATAATTTACAATTATCCGCCCGTGTCGTTCGGAAACTCGTTATTAAAAACGCACGCTAATTGCCGATTTATCTTTCGTTTCTTAATATCGATCAATTTCGTCGGATAATTCGAGGATACTTTCGATAAAAATTTGATCAGAATTCGCGCTACGAAATAATACGGAGATGCGTTGATCGCAGCGAAAACAATAGATCCGGCATATCTTCGACTCGATGAAACGTGCTTTTTCGCGCGATCCCGTGAAACATCGTGGCTGTTTGTATTTTCATGAAAAAACCATTTTTTACGTATGTTTTCGACGCGAAAGGAACGAAAATGTTGGCCCAAAGCCAAGCTGCAGAATGATAGAAGGAAAAATGCTGGGTTCCTTTTCTTCCCGATATGACCGAAGTGTTCTGTGATTTACCGCGACTTCAATCTTGCCAGTGAACATCCATTAGAGGAACGTGAATTAAAACAACAATGATAATAATTTTTAAATATTATTGGCAAACACACGGAAGGAATTTTGTTTTTTACAAATTATATTAAATATCATATGGTTTTCAAGCGCCGCAGTTGGTTCTGGAAACGAATTATTTTTCTCCGTGCTTTCTTCGTCGATCCGATCCAATCTTCTTGCATTTGAGTTGTTAAACTTTTTCCCCACTGTAGGTCGAGCAATTCGTATTTATTGAAAAAAAAAAAAAAAAAAAAAAAAAAAAAAAAAAATGTTTTAATGTTTCACAGAGTACGAAAAGCGTGCACACCGAGGACTGTGGGCGCAACAACGCGAACGTTAAAGTTGGGCCGCGGTGTTTGGAAGCTTCGACACACAGAGCCCGAGGGTTACGCGTGTTAAAGCGGCCTCTACCTCGCTTCTCTCGCACTCGACATTCTTCGCTGCAGCGGGCTTCGTCCATAGTTTAGTTTCATCCACTTTGAGCGTCCAACGAACCCCTAATAGAATTTCACATAATTGGATCACGCGGGTCGATGCTTCCGGTAAAAAGCACCCGGAGAGGTGGTTCTCTCTCTCTCTCTCTCTCTCTCTCTCTCTCTCTCTCGTTGCGCCTCGCCTCTCGGGCCTCCTCTCGTCCCAAAAGCTCGTCTTCTCTCTGTTCTCTCGGGCTCTTTGTGCCTCGTTCTCATCCCTCCGAAGACCTTTGCCTCACGGGCCTCTGTCTCCTCCCTCTATAATCCGTTAATCGCAATCAATGTCGATTGTCCGATAATTTTCGAAGCTGAAAGAAGTGGCTTCGGCGGTAAATCAAGATCCGCGCGACTTTCTCGTCGCTTCCGGTTCGAATCAATTCTCAGAGCCGAGTTTCGTTCCAAAAGAAAAAAAAATTGATGAAGTAATTGATTAAGGGCGGGGTAAGGTATTAAAATTAGTTTTTTTGCTTTTTTTTCAATGAATGTATAACATCTCAAGAATATTGTGTTAAAATTTCAAGTCGATCGGAGCAATATTAACGAAGTTATGAGTATTTGAGCGTCTCAAAAAATTGGGTTGCGGCGAAATTTGTTGACCAATTTTTTTTTTTTCATCGATTTGTTAATAACATTTTGGAATTATTATTATGCAAAATTAATCTTTCGAGTACCTTTAATATGCATGCATTTTTGCAGATTTTTATACAATCGAGAAGTGTTTCCAAACTTGTGTGAAATGAGCGCTAAGCGCGTTTTTCAAAGCGTTTTTCTGAAACTTTTCATATTTGAAGTCCGTGTTCACGATAGCTCAAAATCTACTGGACCAATCGTTTTGACATTTTGCACAGTACTTCTTCACATAATTCACCAGGTATCGTCGAGAGCTTTTTTGTGTTTTTAAATAATTCCTCATTTTTCAACAACAAATAAGCCGATTTTTTTTAGCGAAAATCGGTTTTTTGGCTCCAAGGTGCTACGAAAAATCGAAAAAAAAAATCCTCTCGTCGTTACCTCGAGAAACATCGCCCTTAACAAATGCATTTTGATTTTTCTGTTCCGGATGATTCTGTTGCGAGTTAGGATGAACACCGCGAATCAACTTTCTTTCGAGGCGCCTCCGGAGATTCATTGTCACTCGCTCAATTTTGAATATTTTGCAATGAAAATTTCGGAAAATGTTGTTCAAATGTTGTATTATTATATGGAAATTTACTCAATAAACGAACACTATCGGTATCGCCAAAAAAAAATCATAAAAACATGCCTTTTTTTCACCGAATTAACCTTACCCCGCCGTTAACGGTGGAGGACTTCCGGAAGTCCCAACCTTGCCGCCCGATTGAATAGTTCGTCGATCGGCATTGTCTGCGAAAAATCTTTCTCTCGTCGTTGA
The DNA here is from genome assembly GCA_963924025.1 of Ischnus inquisitorius. NCBI lineage: Eukaryota > Metazoa > Arthropoda > Insecta > Hymenoptera > Ichneumonidae > Ischnus > Ischnus inquisitorius. The sequence goes on from OZ001249.1 coordinate 4,603,195, forward strand.
TGTCGATTGCGAACGCGGTCGATTCTCGGAGCGATCGTTTCATCGAACGCGCGTCGAGGGAGGCGAAAAAGCTGATTGGCGTTGTTGGCGACGGTGGGAAGTGGGGTTGGGGCTTGAAATGTAATTAATGCTTGGAACCACGCGGTCAAACCGGATGGTCGCAGAGCCGCAACGAACGACGGAGACGCGACGATCGTACATTCGATTAAACCGGACGCATTATTCTCCTCTGAAGCTCGTCGGCCTGCGCTTCGCCGTTGTTTCTCTCACCCCTTCGCTGCCATTCTTGTGGCACGTTGACGTGTCCTACGCCACCATAAACAGCCGTTCGCCCCCTTTCTCTCGCTCGACCCTTTGTTTCTCGTCGCAACGAGCCGAGCGAGGGGATTCCCCGCGGCGTCTTCGACGAGCCAATCTCTCGAGGCATCGGAAGATACGAGAGCTCGGCGGCTCGGAAGTGTTTTAGTGGGCGGACGTTACAAAGAAAGTCGTTCAATTATCAGTCATGAATGTTGACAAAAAATATGTTTAAAAAAAACGATTGAATCGTATCGACGAAAGTGAATTATCTTTCTATGTTATGAAAAAGGAGATGGCAGTTTAGACAATATCCTAAAGTCACGGACTGGCTGAACTCACGGATTGGCTCCTTCATGGCTAATAAAAATTATTAACTTTTCGCAATAAATTGATTAATTAACTCTCTCTGACTCGGCATCCGAGTCGACGAAATTGGCGCGAAGATAAATTCGAAATTGGGCGAAAATACATTTCGTCAACCTCTCGTCCCGAATCGTTATTTACAATCGTACGAGGTCTTTCCCAGCTCGAGAAGCGAACCCGCCCACGCTCTTCGACGATCGCGAAGCTAATTACTTCGTAACGAGCAACGCGCACGGACGGAGTAACAAGACGCTATTACCCCTTGGGCACCGTCTCGACGCTGAAACGCGAGCCCACTCGCGCGGATAAGAGCTTGATTGATAGTAATGTTTCCTCGTGATAATAACAAACGCAGATACGAAAGGCGAAAGGTCTGTTGTAGCGTTTTTCCGAGCTGTGCAGCACCGCGCTCCTTTTTCTTCCGCTTCGCGGCGGGTATTGCCGGCGTATTCGGGGCGTCCGAACAATCGTTGGGTTTACTACTTGACGGAACGAACGAGCCAGGCTCTCCAGTAAACGTCCAGAGGATCAGAGAGGTTTGAAATATTGCATAAATCGGAAAAAAAATATATAGTCCGCGCAATTCTTCAAAAATATGTTATTATTGTTATAGTACCGAATTTGCAAAATTATGGCAGTATTGTTATGTAGAGCGTTTTTTTCGGGTGTTTTTTCAATGAAACACATTTTAAACTGTTCGAGTGTTCCTTCTAAGCGCTTGTCCACTTATCGTAGAGTGTTTAGCTGTTAACGAGTTCGATTCATTAAAAACCGGAATAGTTATCCGTATGAAATAAATGCAGGAAGTACTTTTTGCGCAATTTTTTGTGCCGAGTACGTGAAAGTACACTTTTCTACGCACCAGTGCGAAAAAGTACTCTTTTCTAAACCCTAGTGCGGAAATGTACACTTTTCTACACAGTAGTGCGGAAAAGTACACTTTTCTACACAGTAGTGCGGAAAAGTACACTTTTCTACACCCTAGTGCGGAAATGTATACTTTTTTACGCACTAGTGCGGAAAAGTACACTTTTTTACGTTCGTGTACTTTTGTTGCTTCGAGTACCGACCGACGCGACGCGTCACGCGAACGGCGTTAGAAACCCTTCCGCGATTATTGAGCGCAGCTTTGACAAAAAAAGGGCCAGGGAAAGGGGGAGAAGAGCAGGGCCGCAGAAACGCACGGGAAGGGATACGAAGCGCGGGGCGGGTTCCGGTAATGGAAGAAGCATTACGGTTTTCCGATAAACGCGCTGCAACAGAGCACGGCTAACCCGGTTCTCCGTTCGCGGCGTGTAAGCTCGCATTCAGAAGAGATGAATGTGCGTCAAAGTGTCTCGCAGCGTCGAAACGATGTCACCGTTACAATAGCGCGCGTGAAATGCATGAAAAATTCAGCTCAAAGCCGCGAATTTTTTCGTTCCAATCGCCTCTCTCTTCCTGCCGGTGATTCGACTCTCGCGCTCGCGAATTTTCGGCCAATTCTGCCTCGTCTATTCGCGTTCCGTATCAATCGCCGATGGCTCCGAAGCGGCAATGGCACGCGCACGGCGAACGCGACAGAATTCTATCGCCGCCCGTTTGTGCGAACGGAGGAGACGCGAGTGTGTGCGGGGATTTTGAAACGCAATTGCAAATACGCTACCGAAGCGGGCCGAGGGCGGCCGGAGCCGGCGCTTCGGAAAAATGGAATAAAAACGATAACGAGCGTTTGGTACGAGCATCGATTTCTCTTTCTCTGCCTCTGTCCTGTTGCGGTTTTTTCGATGTTGTTGTTGCTGTTGTTGTTCTCTTTTCGAGAGCGTTCGGAACGAAAACAAATAACGAGCCGCAATGCGACTGTTTCCGCGCTGATCAAACTTCGACGCTTGTAGAGTTGTCGCAAACGCGAGGAACGCGTCGCGGACGAAAAGAAAAAGGTGGCGAACTGAAACTTCGCTCCCTGGATGGAAAAGTCCGACAAACTATTTTCGGTTCACCGCGCGGAATAAGCTTCGTTTAAGGTTCGAAATAGCGCGCTTTTCGAAATCGGCAAGGCTCAAAATAGAAAGCGACGGGAAATCGAGCTCGTCGTTTCCAAGATTCTACGAATCGGAACGCAAGCAAACTTTTTTCCGAAAAATTCTATACATTCCTCGGGTTCCGAAGGATTCGCACAAAATTCGGCGAAAATCTCGAGAAAGATTTCAGCCACCGAGCTAGAGCTTCGGCTGTGAGGAAGCGAATTATCGTCGCATTATTGTTATATTATTGTTTTATTGTTTAAAAGAAATGAATTATTGATATATTGTTTTTCATTAATTAAAAAAAATTATTATTATATTATTTTTTTATTAATTGAAAAAACAAAAAAAAAAAACAAAGTGATTGGAGAAAACTCACCTAGTGGCATTAATGGCGAAGATAGTTTCGATCGATCGACGATCGAGAACTCCGCTCAGGAGATACTGGAGCGCAATGAGGGCCAAGACGACGCAGGCGAGCGCCTTGTAGAGGTGGGCCCGGTGCCACAGTGCCACGGCTGCGGCCACAGTCATCGCATTCAGAAGACACCATAACTTCCTCCTATCGTTGGACGAACGTTCCCCCTCCTCCTCCTCGAGTATCGGCAAGCGAGATTTCGATCCACTTGCTCGCCGACGACGCACTTGTCATTTGTTATAAATAATGGAATTTCTCCCGTTATTTTATCTGCTGCTCGCGAGATAAGAAACGTGAACGAACCTTCACTTTGCCATCGAAGCTCTTTTTTCGCGCGCCCGAAGAACTTCGCGCCGGAGATCTGAAACACAGAGAAAAAAGATTCGATGAATATGATGAAATTCGAAATATTTAAAAATTTAGAAAAAATTAGGTCTTCGATTTTATGTTTCACAGATAATTTAGTTTCTCTGCTGTCTCGCGAAGGGAGCTTTCCGTGCGAGAGAAAGCTCGTTTTTTCCGAGATTTTTCGGCAACATATTCGGTATGCGAGAACGTGGGATTTCGGTTTGAATTTCGACGAATAAAAATTTGAAAGAAATCAACCATACAGGGAGTGCGGAAAAAATTAATTTTACATAACAATAATTCCGAATTGTTATCAAGAAATAAATGGAAAAAAAACTTTGCTCGATAGATCCCCCGTTGAGGTAACTTTTTTTCAAATAAAAATGATTTGTCAATTTTGCTGAACGCGCTATAATTTCACCGGTACCAAAGAACTCTAAAAATTGTACATTCACAGTTTGCTACATACATTTTGTTTCTCACGAAGCTTTTTCAATCGGAATCTCGAAATATTCCGAAAAATGCTTTCTCACAACATTGAAAAAAAAATAAAAAAAATGCGAGATAAATATAGAAATGTACGATTTTCAGGATTTTTCTACTTCCCTTCGGAGAATCGATATTTCGGTGCTTTATCGGGGCGCTGGTTCGGTACTTTTCCCTATTAGGGTAGAACGGGGCAAAACGGCATAGCGGGGCAAAATGGTATTTACGCACAACGGGACCAGGGCAGAATGGTGTTGGGGCAAAATGGGACAGCAAAAAATCTACCCCGATGGGACTTTCTTGTCCCATTTTGCCCCAATTCTATCATACGGGGGACTTTATTTGACCATTTCGTACCATTTTGTCCCGGTGTGCCATTTTGCCCCACTCTCCCCTATATCCAGAGTCCCGATCTGGCGTAATCCCTCGCGAAGTTTCTCCGCGGGAACACTGGATGGGATTGTCATGCAGTGAGTACAGAGCAGAGTGGAATTTTCTGCGGAGCGCGATATAGCAACGAGAGAGAGAGAGGGAGAGTCCGGTGTGCTTTGGGGAAAGTTCGGGCTTTCCGCGAGCGAGACAAGGCCAAAGTTTCGCCGAGGCGAAACATCCGTTCCCCGCCGGGAATCGCCGGACGAGAACACGACTTTGGGTAAGGAAGAGGCCCCATTTTCTCTCTCCGACTCGCAAACTCGAAACGACTTCCTTCCTGTACGCTTTTCGCCGTGAGAGGCGTAAATTTCTACCAATCCCGGGGCGTATTTGTTCGCTACACGGGAAACTCGGGCGGGGGTCACAGCGAGCGTAATCCATGTGTCTACAATTCTGCGAGAGTCACCGAGCAAATAATGCACCGCAATGGCCATCGTTTCGGAGCGCGTCGCAGTGAACTATTTTTTTCCTTTTTTTTCCTTTGTAAAATCAGGACTCGCTGCATTCCATTGAGACTGAATTGAAGTAGTTCTGTCGCTTGGTGTTCGTTTCACGTGAGTTCGAGAAAAATGAGAGAAAATTGCAAATACTTCTCGATGGTACAAAAATCTCCAGAAAAATTATGGACGGATCGCCTCGAAAACTTGGAAAAGGGAGCGAATAAACTGAAGTGGCCTTCGATCGAAACCTCTTGAACGAGAACCCGAGATTTCTGTAGAATAAAAGTCGTTCCGCAGCCCAGTGAAGGAAAGGAAACGTGATTTGCGCTTGTTAATAAAATTGTCGTGGAAGTCAGAAAAATCAAAGGATTCTGAAGAATTATTTCTGGAAGGTAGTCAATGATCGTTCGCATTTATTCGTTCTTATAACTTTGGCTTCGAAATGAGTACGAGCAATCGCGCAAAATATCGTAAATTTGTCTTTACAAGTCTAATGAAATTATTCTTAAACGTCGTAATTGACGCTCATCCTCAAGTTCGACATGTTCACGACATTGAGCCTTCCGGTGCCCTGCACTTGGAAGTACATTGAGAAAGGCAGAGTCGCGCTCAAGCCGGTGAAGGTGCTGAAGTCGCTGCCGCTGCCGAAGGTGCTTATGTCCTTGCAGGTGGATTTGTTGTTCCAACAGAGTATGGCCCTGAAGCCGGGAGGTGTGTAACTCGCCGAGTAGGTCCAAAACACCGAAGTGACTCTCATGCCCGGCTGGACACTGAGCACAGGGAATTTCGATTCGACCCAGGTATTCCTCGAGTAAATCGCCACGTATGAGCCCTCCGAACCGTAACCTCCGCCTGTAGCTACAGTTTCTTTGTATAGTATAGCGGCGAGAACGCAGTAGCAAAGGAGAAAATTGCGAGCCATGGCGACGAGTCTGAAATAATTCATGTATGATAAAAATTTAAAAAAATTTCGCCATTCAAATAATTAATTAATTAATTAATAATAATAATAATAATAAATTATTAATTTTTTTATCTGTATAAGTATTTTTCTTTTGAATGTACAATACTTATAATTGTTGTCATATGATTTGTAATGTTATAAACAATGTGGTTTATTAATGATAATTGTGATAATTAAATACCTTAGTCTTCGTTATTGCGGTTGTCGCTGGAGTTCTCACTGTAATGGTACCACACGGCAAGGCGCCGACGGCTTTATATATGAATTTGTAATCGCGACGCACGCGCTGTATATACTGTTTGCATTCGCTCGGGATTCCCCTTTGAGGCCACCCGGGGCCCCGTCACAGACAGCAAAGAAGACATACAATTGAGCGAGCAATGATAACACGTCGAGATGCGGGTGCCTTACGAAGATTGTACAGTTCAGGTTAGTCAAAGAACGCTCAAACACCGAGCCACTAAGAGGAAACAATACGTTATCAGTCGCAGCTCGCTTCTGGAAACACGTCACGCCGTCTTCGCAATGGAATAAGCGTGTGTTGTAAAATCCATTAGTTTTTCCGCAAAATAGGCATATTATCGAGATAAACAATCGTAAATTCATAGCGGTGAAAAATACGTCGTCAAAAGGTACTACGGTAATACTGTCAATAAATAAAATAAATAAAACTGTTAAATAATAATGAAAAATATAATTATAGTTCAACCAATTGGATCTCTTCAAATAGCAACTATTTTTTCTCTCAGTGTACGAAAAGTGCTCATAAGAATTATTTTTCGTAATAATAATTCCATAATATTATCAACAAATTAGCGAAATACAAAATTAAGTAACAAATCACCCGGAAAACCACCTTTTTTGGTACGAAAATAATTTGTCAATTTTTCTAAATACGGATGAATTTTTTTAGAATTCTTTCTAATCAAATGTTTTTTTGAAGTTCCTTTCTTACGCGAGCGCGTGAACGGAGTGCGCAAAAGTACGTAATCGTACGCCTCGGTAAGAAGCGCCGCTTTCGCCACGCGTTGCAGGCGCGGAAAGTAGGACTTTTCGCGCATGTGTTACAAAAAGCATTCTTTCACACCCTCTTGATGCGTTACAACGGAAAAAAATGGTCCAGAAGAATTTCTACAATGTACCGGTGAACATTACAACTTTTACTGGCATAGTGGTAAATTTCCCAATGCCATGTATTGGAAAGGCTGCATCGAATTGGCGGTCTTGCTGCGTCTACTTAACGGATCGGAGCTTAGCGCCGAGCGCAAACGAGTCTCCGTGCTTCTAATGTTCGACCCATAATCACCGGAGGAAGCAGCCGGAGGCTCTGCCCTCGCGGCTAATACCTGCTCGCGTGGCTTCCACGACCAACCGACATCGTGCTGAAGCAAAATCAGCGCTATCTCGGTCTCGAACAATGGCCCAAGGGCGTTTATTGTCGTGGCGTTAACCGAGCTCCTCCCAAACTAGACTAATGACGGATGAAACTGTGGTCGATGGCTCAGCTTTGATACTCGTCTGGCGCTGTCACGATTAATTAGTAAATAACGTGTTCAATAATACATTATTGATGAATTTAATGATACCCTACTAATGTATTTAATAATACCTTATTAACGTATTTAATAATACATTATCAATATGAAAAAATAAAATAACTTATTCACTAATATGTCATATTTTAACGCGTGTCGCGTACATCGACAAAACGCCCCATTTTGGCCCATTTTCTCCGGCATCGAATTATGATAACCATTGCATCGCTCGAGCTCAACGAAAGCTTTTCGGTTTCCCATTTTTTTTCGGTAATCCTATGCCTTGTATCGACATACAGTGGAACCCCGATTAACCGGCATGCTCGGGACGGAAGACTTCCCGGATAATCTAAATGCCGGTTGATCCGAACTATACAGCGAAGGTGTGTAAGTCAATGATACAACTGTACTTTGACTAGTTACAATGGCATTTGGTACTTTCACTTAATTCTCCAACAGTGTGATTTAGCGAGTAAAACTTCGGATTCTTTTATAATTAGTCCGTAAGCTAGTATTTTTCTGGAAGTGACCAAAAGTGACCAAAGTCACTTTTTACTCAGTTTTTTTGTTTCGTGTCCCAGGAAAAAAACCCTCGGAAAACGCGCGTTGATCGTTGAAGACGTTGAAGACGTTGACCCGCTTCACCATTAATCCGACCTCCTTTAATCGGCGTTCTACTGTATTCGATAGTGTAAACTCGCCGTTTTCCGAGCCGGTGCAAAGCTCCATGGCCCAACGCCTCTCGCCCCTGTCTTTCCCTCGTTTTCATTTTTATTCGCCATTTTTTCCGCTCTCTCCTCCTCGCTCGCCTCTCCGTTTCGCAAAGCTTGCAACTCGGCCCTCGAGCTTTACAAGCATTCGTGACGCGGGGTGGGGCGAAACGGGCGCGGGGGCACGTACGACCCGTGGGACAACGCCTGGGTGCAACGGCGCCTGAGGCTACTCGAGCCACCCCCCGCCGACCCGACGCATTGCAGTCTGTCCGACTTGCTCTTCGTTTCCCAGGCATCTCCTCTCTCGCGCGTCGCAACTCGGTCGGGAAGTCGCAGTCTCGACGTGGGCGAGTTACGTCGCTGAAGGAGGGAGAGGACGTCGCGATGGACTCCATTCGCGCCGAGATGTTAATTAACCAATGGAACATCGGGCTCCGGACCAGATTTCGCGCGACAATCGTCGAGTCGCGAATGAAAGCTGGGAGTCAATGAAATATTTGAATTGCGGGGACGAGAAATTAATTGCACCGATTGAGTGAAATATCGGAAGCGAAATTGCGGGAATACTTCAGTAGGCCGTTCAGTATATGCGATCGAGGAAGAGGAACGATAAATCTGGCCGGTGAATTTTTCTGGAATTCCGCATCCACTTCGAACGCTAAGTCTATTCGATTCAATGTCCCGCTTCAGCGTGGCGTCTAATTCATTGCGCATTCATTTTTCGGGCCTGTGTATTCGTGTCCGTGTGACCCGAATTGCGATACAAGAATATTCCATGAGATTGGGCGATTCGCGTTCGGCGAGCCGAGAACCGAAACCGCCGAAAGCCTCGTCCGTCTCGGATAACGTAGCGTCCGAGTGACCGAGCAACTAATGAGAGGGGTGAGAGGTCAAGCGCGATGGCGCCAGAGGGTTGAAGCCACGCGAAGACCACGAGTCTCGCTTATTTCGGCAAACAAGGGTCGACCCGCGCGAGAATTTCGATTGCCGGAATGAAATTCGTTCGGCAACAGCTCGTATCACGGAAATTTTGGATACACAAAATGTATTTCATTCCAGATTGACGATTCCCCAGTTGCCGAAATTCCCAGATTTCCAAATCTCCAGATTCTCAGACTCCCAGATCTTACAATTCCCAGACTCTCAGATTCCCAGATCTTCAAATTCCCAGATTCTCAGATTCTCAGATTCTCAGATTCTCAGATTCCCAGATTTTCAATTCCCAGATCTTCAAATTCCCAGATTCTCAGATTCCCAGATCTTCAAAAATCCCAGATTCTCAGATTCCCAGATCTTCAAATTCCCAGATTCTCAGGTTCTTGGGTTCCCAGACCTCCAAATTACCAGATTCGCAGACCTCCAATTTCTCAGATTCCCAGATATCTACATCGCAGGTTCCCAGATTTCTAGATTTCGCTCTGATTACGCGATTACTATACTAGTCTGGTGACTATTCCGATGTTTTCTCTCGACGATTGCGTGTCACTATTTGGCGCACGAGTAGTTTGCATCGCAATGGCGCTTAACAACGCGATCAGAAGTGAATTCACAGCCACAGGTCGGATCATAGAACGCGGTGATAAAGCAAACAGTGGTTCGGATAATGAAGGTTTCGAATAACGGACGTTCGAGCAATCGGTGCTCCACTGTAGAAGCAGAGTAGCGCGCGAGGGCTTGCCCCGAGAGTGGCAACGGCGACTTCCGGGCTCGTAAGCCAGAAGGGCCCGTACATCCGTATGGTTATTAGCTTCTCGGAAAGCGTTATCGCGAGACGCGCAAAACCCTTGACACGAAGCCATTACAGCGCCAATTTTCCAGCTAAATTCGTACTTCGTAATTGGTACTTCGAATCTATACCAGTCGCCATAAATTTCATGAACCGCGAGGGATCCGCGTGCCATTTATCGTCGGGGTCAAGTCTGCCGTTTCGTGGAAATCGGCGTCGATCGATGCCGCGGGAGTACCATTTATTCGCGGTCCGGATTAATATTGCATCGAATAATTATACCGCATTGTCTCCGCGACGGGTTCGTTCGTCAGATCATGATGAAATTGCCGGTTCCGCTTCGAGCCCCGCGTTTCCAGCTGTGGGCGAATGCGGCGCAAAAATGAGACAGTCGAGCTAGTCGCGGACAAAATGGGACGGTAAAAATCATGAAAGCCGAGAAAAGTAAGATTTTCAAGGTCGGCCTTCGTCTACGGATCAACGCGAAAAAGAAAAATCGGGAACGATGTTCGATAAAATCCGACGGAAAACAAATTTCGTCCGGACCAAAATAAAATCGTGGCTCGGATAGAGCCCTTTTTTTTCAATTTTGTAATCCTTTGCGACGGATCGATATAGTCGAGAATGGAAACATGTTTTTCAAACTAGTACGAAACTCCATAAAGCAGCGCCTTTTCGCTTTCTTTTCCTCGAGTCCATTTTTTGTCGGGTTTTTTTTTTTTTTTTTTATTTTATCCTCTCTTCGTCCGGTCTCTCCATCCATTCGATCCGGTTGCCTCGCCGTTTTGCAAAGCTTGCAGCTCTGCCCTCGAAGTTCTCAGTCCGTGGTGATGCGGGGTGGGGCAAAAGGGGTCGCGGGGGGGCACGTACGACCCGCGGGACAACGCCTGGGTGCAGCTGCGCCGGAGGCTAGTCGGGCCACCCCCGACCCGACGCATTGCAGTCTGCCCGACTCCTCTTTCGCCCCGTTCTTCCTCTTCGTCTCCCGCGGCCCTTCCTCCTCTCTCGCTCGCGGCAACTTGGCCAAGAAGCCAGAGTTCCGAAGTGGGCGAGCAGCGTCGCCGCGGAAGGGACGAGACAACGCGATAGACTCCATTCGCACGAACGTTTTAATTAACAAATGGACCTCCGGGCTTGGACGAGATTTCATTCGCGAATAGTCGGCCCGAGAATGGAAGCTGGATCGCAATGAATTATTCGAATTTCATAAACGAGGAAATAATTACGATGAACGAGCGATAAATGAGGCGCAGACTATGGCGAATACTTGGATGGCTTTTCGACGCGGATCGGCGAGGAAGAATCGCTAATTCGTTCGGTCGTTCCAAATTTTACCTCCGTATAATTCGGGTGTTTGACGAATTCGTTTTAACTGTTGCGAATCCATTTATCGCGTGGCCGTCGATAAATCAATCGATCAGGTCAATTAGACCAATTGATTAACGTAGCGGATGAAAATGTATCAAATAGACACAAGTTTTTGATAGAGATTACCGCGATTCGCTATAGAGGGAAAGACTGGCCCGAATTAACCGCTTCGGAAATTTCTGAACTTTTGTCCACACGACCCTATTTTTCGCACACTTTTTTAGTGTTGAGTCAAATAGAAAAAATAGGCCAATCGGAAATTTTCATTGTAATTCGTTCCTAATTTTTTGTAGATCAGTTTCGCGGTGCTCGGGCGAATTTTTCGAAACTTTCGTGACTCTTCGAGTTGGTGAATTTTCCCCAAAAAATCGAGTTCCGCGACAATTCAAAAAAGCCCTATTGGTTCATCTTGCCCCGTCCTTCGCGACAAAAGAAATTGGACACGCGATAATCACGCCAGTGACCGCAAAGAGATCGCGGAAAGGCATGCCGGCTTTGTTGGTCATGGCTCGGTCGCTGACCGCTTCGAGAGAAAGTAATTAAAAGAAAAAACATTCTCTAATTAATTTAATTCCACGTATGAAGTGGAGAAAAGGTGGGTGGTTCGGTCGCCGGTATAAATGCACATGATATCGCGTAGCGAACCGAGCGAAAAATGTTTCTCAATTACACAAGAGCACGTTTTCTATTTTATTTTAATTTTCTCTCTTTCGTTCGAGCGATTGCGAGTTTCGCGCGTACCTAATTAACGAAAAAAAAAAAAAAAAAAAATTGTAATTGATAGAACGCGAGCGAGTTTTCATTAAAATTCAGTGGCGTTGGGTCGGAAGATAGACGTTGAATGGATTTGAAAAAAAAGTTCGAAATGTCTTCGGTCACTTCCCATCGCGAAAAAAATTCTTAATAATAAAAAAAAATTGTCGAAAAAAATTAATAAAAAAAAGTCTACTAGCGACAAGATATTCGACGAAATTTCAGGCAAAAGCGTAAAAAAAATCCGTGTTCGAGGTAAATATTAATCTGGGCCAAGCCGCGATGGAACGCTGACGCGGAGGTTTACGGGAGAATTTCCACAAACTTTCGATATATCGCCGTTACTCGAAACGGAAGTTGACGATAAATTTTCGAGGAATAACACGCGAGACGGGCGGGGTAGAACACGGAACGGGAGCGCAAAGCCATTCCGCGCTCGCTGCATATCCGTCGACGTTGGTCTTTCTCGTACTCCGTCTCTTCGGCCCCGTTGTTTGCGAACCGTCACGTATCCCGAGCACGTAGAATATTTGCCGGCTTGATTTACACTCGGGTTACCGCGCGATATGTACGCATCGCGCCCGCCTTAGGTCCACCGCGTACACCTTATATCAACGTTTGATGGCTCGGAGCGCGTGTATAAGCAATCGGAGTAAAAGTTTCGAGCTCATTGTTTTGGTAAATGAAAAAAATTAACAAACCAAATGAAAGAGCCGCAAACTTTTCGATAACTCGGGAGACTGGGCGAATACCGAGAACCCGAAGCAAGAGTTTATTATTTCAGTTGTGGCGAGCGAAAAAAAAATTCTCGAAAAAAAGTGAGCCCGAAGAAAAATAGCGCAAAATACGAAAATGATACAATGCGAGTTTTCTGTCCAGGTTTTCTTTTCCAGAAGCCTTTCCAATTTTTTTAAACAACAGAAAAACTGTATATATGTGATGTACAATTTATTATTATTATTATTATTATTATTATTGATTTTTATTAATCCTCTTTTATTTTTGAAAATTACATATGATAAACGAATGAAAATATTTTGAAAAATTACAACCTTTCAATTGCAAAAAGAATAAATAAACTGTATTATCAAAATTTTTGCTATTCGCGAACGCGATTATGAGTACATTTTCTAATATAATTATAGAATGATTCTTTTTTTGTTTTGATTTTTCTTCTAAATGAAAATTATTTATCACACAAAATTCTTTCGATAGGACGTTTGAGGCAACGTTGTACGAATACCGAGAATATTCCGACCGCCGACGCAGCGAGGAATGTCGGAAATGAATTCTGCAGATTAAATTGCGAGAAAACCTTATTATATATGCTATATTATATTGTGTGCAGGCGCGGATAGGTGTATATTAAAGCCACGGGGGTGGGTTTCTTCTAGGAATTTTCCGGAGAGAATAACTCGGGGCGCGTAGTGCAGGCAACGCGCCGAGAGCCGCGAATATTTGGAATAGTTGGGAAAGTCGGCGCACTCGATGGAACGCTGAAGTGATGTTTCGTTGCCGCGCTCGGTACATAAGCGGATCCATTGTTCGAACTATTTCTAGACAAGATAATACATTCTATCGATTGATGGATATCTTTTCTAAAAGGAAAGAATTTTAGGAAAAAATATTTTTATAAAAAGATTAATTTTTCATAAATTAACTTTTATAAATTGTTCAAACAAACTTTTTTTTCGTACTTTGAAGCCCGACCTTTCGTAGAGTTTGACTGAATAATTCCGTATTATTATCAACAAATTACTGAAATGAAAAATCGAGCAACAGATTTTCCGGCAAGACAACTATTTTTCTTACGAAAATAATTTGTCAATTTTCCTAAACAGGTATGAACGTTTTTTCGAATTATATCTGATTTCAATTTTTGTGTCCACTTTTATTGTTTAAAAAATTGCAATTTGGAAGTATCGTGCAAAATTTTGAAAAAATGTGTACATGATCAGGAAAGTTGACAAATTATTCTCATAATAAGAAGAATTCGAGTCGCCGGATAGTTTGCAGATCAATTTTTTATTTCGGCAAATCGTTGATTTTTTTCTCGTCGAGAATTGTTCCCTGAAACTTTGAAGCTGCGCGACGAGCGGGTTATCGCTGACGAAACATCGAATTCGATGACTCGCACTCTTTCCTCGCGCTTTTCGAGTGCGAGTTCTCGCGGTTGAATATGGGACACGCTGAGAGCAATGAAGAGTCCCAGTGACAAAAAAAAAAAAAAAAAATGAGGTAGTCTTTTGTGGACAGTCTCGTCGAGTTTGTCGTTCGACGAGCGAACGGCAAAAGGTAGGCGCGTCGTTGCGTCGAATTCGCAATTGTAAATTCCGCACTGTGCGCAGCTGCGGTCGCGTTCATGGCTCTTATTGTGCGTGCCTACTGTCGAATCGGTCACTGAATTGCAGCTTTTCAACCAACGTTTCGAATAAAAAAAAATAAAAAAAATTCTGTACGGCAATGAATTCGTACCATTTCATTTTCGAGCTCCATCGGCAGGACTCCAATTCTTATTTTAGGCTCTTGCCCAATTATAATGAAAAATTCGCGTAGAGTATATTAAAAACCGTGGTAAATATTTTACTTCAATTTTACCAAAAAGCTACTTCGAATTCGATAGATTGCTTTAACTTGATTAAACTACATTTATTTTTCATCGTCATTGTGGATTAAGTTTAGTGCGCCCGTTTATGCGTGAGAGCGTTCAATGTTTTTTAAACCGTGCGTTACATCCAGCGGATTAATTTTTTTGCGGAGCAAACCGCTGAATCGCGGAGGCGCATAAAATTCGAGAATATTTCCATAAATCGGTGTAATTTTCGTGCCCCGTTTTGCGGCGTAACAACTGTTTCACTTCGATTGATGCTTTCCTACGCAGCCAACCGGAGTCATCGGCAGTCAGCGAGGAAATTCGACGATGAGCGATGGTAACCCATCGGGTTGCTTCAATGTTACGAAGACTTCGCCTCCCAGTTGGGCTGAGGAAAGCCGAAAAGTAAGACGTCACGAATCAACAATGCGTTTCAGTCGTACCTCATTTCTAGAACCACGTCGCGAGGCCTCACACGGAAACGCGGTTATTTTCCACGTTGGGGAAGCTGCGACGCGGAAGGCTTCTTCTCGCTTTCGGAGCACATTCGCCGGGACCGCGGAGAGTGAGCGATTCATGAATAATTCATCGAAACCGAGAGACGAGCGCCGGGGAAACCATGCCCGGCCGTACATCTACATGAAGATACATGCGACGTAACGCGGGCGAAAATGCGTACTTTACGCTGCGGTAGTTTCGCTCCACCGGCGCGATAGGACTTTTGTTTCTCTGTGATTTTCCCAAATTCACAAAAATCCTGAAATACATTCATCAAGAAAAATTCGTCGGCAGCGCCTCGACTGAAAGGGAGGTTCCGAGAAAATTTCAAATGTTTCCAATGGAACGAAAGGGCAAAAAGAATCCACCATGGAGAAGGTCGTAAGAAGATTCATTTCCCACAATAATGATGCCCAAAATGACTACTCCTTAATTTGCCAAATTTCATTGATAGGGGGAGAGCGGGGCAAAACGGCATACCGTGGCAAAATGGTATTCCCGCACAATGGGACCAGGGCAGAATGGTATTGGGGCAAAATGGGACAGCAAAAAAATCTACTTCGACGGGACTTTCTCTCGTCCCATTTTGCCCTAATTCTATCATACGGGGGACTTTATTGCACCATTTCATACCATTTTGCTCCGCTCTCCCCGACTTTGCATATCCTTTTTTATGAGAGTTTACTTCCTGAAAAATAGTTGCAGACGAAAGATGTTTCCTGATGATATTTGATGGTTGGCTCTTTCTATTTTGGCTGATTACCCGAAGGAATCGAAGACTTCGATTCGTCGAGAGTGAACTGTAAGAAAAGAGGTCTTATCAGCCGCTCCGATTCTTCTCGCGGCTCCGACGGCTGACTCGCTGTCTGCCTCTCTGCCGATGTGTGGGTGAACCAGCGAACGCTACAGTCGCGTATTGGCTTCTGCGGAGGGGTTGTTGCGCAGTGTGCCACGCCGAGAGGCACATCTCACTCTTACTTCCGTTTTCCATTAACTCCGAGAGAGTCTCAATGGACGCGCCAGTGAATCCGTTCCGCCTTCGCTGCCGCATTTATCGAGGCTGCCTTCTCTCCCGGGGAGAACCTTCCAGTTTCCTTCTTTTCTCCGCACATTGCTACGAAATATTCGACAATGGACCGAGCATTCTGCTTTGTGCTTGCCGCCGACGAATGCATCGTCGTCGCGAAGATTGGAACGTACTTTGGATAAAAACAACAACAAAAAAGTACTACTCGCTCCTCGTAAGGGAAGGTGAGGCAAAATGGGCCGTTCCGGCAGTGTCAGAGAGCTTCTTCGATATAGCTCTTCAGCTGCTCTTAAACAAAAAAAAAAAAATGCCTACGCGCCCGAGTAAATAAAGGAGAAAACGAGGACCGAATCGCCTCCGAGAAAGTATCGCGCGACGCAACCGAAAGAATCCGCATTCTCATCCGCGATGTGCTCGCGCTTGTGTGGAAGCGTCGGGTTGTATGCGCGTAGCCTTAATTAGTCGTCGAGTCTCGGTGGCTCGAACTCTTTTTTCCCCGGCGCCTTCGTCTCTCACCTTACGCTCCTCTTTCCCCGTCGGCGCGCGAAGATGTACACTGTGAGGAGTGTAGTCACGTAGGCGAGAGATTGCCGGAGGGCCGGAAGCAGCCACCCTGCGCGCCGCAGACTCGGCGGACCACACCGGCTCCGAATGCAAATATACAAGCGGAACGAAGTAGCCGCGCGCTGGCGCGCTCGCGCGACCTTAATTCTCCCAAGGAATAATTGCCGAAGCGTGAAATAAAGGAAAAAAGACAAAAGTTACCACGTCCTTCGGAAAAATGATTGACTCTTGACTTCGAACTTCGATTTTTATTCGTATCCTCGCGCGGCGAAACTCGCCGTGTCACTTCGGTTACGTCGCCGCGAACGGCAAATTTCAGGCCGCAGGTCCGAAGGTTAAGGAGGCGGAGCGCGCGAAACCGAGAAGAATGGGTCTGATAACGAGACGAGGACAGAAGAGGACAAGTAGCGAGACGGAGAAGTAGTGAAAGACCAGGATATTGCGGAGCTTCGGGTACCGTCACGGGTCCGGAGAGCGAGGGGATCGATAGCCATCGTCATGGCGACCATCGCATCAACTAGTCCTTCACATCGAACTCTCTCCTTCTTTCTCTCTCTCTCGATCTCTATCCTCTTTCGCTCCTCTCTCGCATACTCCGAAAGCTCAACGATGATGAATAATGAAAAAATAAATAAAAAAAAGAGAAGTCGTATATACAATCGCTTTCAATGCTCGTCTGGCAAGGAAGAATGTTGCATGTTTTACTTTGAAACGAATCTATCGGGTGCTCTCGTAGTCCCCGTTGCAAAAGAACGGTTATCGAACTTGTTGAATGTTGTTGCTGAGTTGAAAGTTAGTTTATTTTGTCATTATTATTATTATTAAAATATTTGAATATAACATAAAATAATACATTTCAACTCAATTCAATAATGAATTATTAACTAATTAATAACCATTGATTATGTAATTTAATATTTCAAATAATAGTATAATAATATGCATTATTATAAAAATATGTATAATAATGATAATAATATAACATAATAACTATTATAATATTACATTTGGGGTACCTGTTCATGGGTTAAGACTCGCAATTTTTTTCAACAGTATAGATTGTACTTGACAATGTATATATCGCAAGCTCCGGTTCGCCCGGCTACAAGGATGGAGTTTCTTCCGCGTCCCGACGCAGCCCGTGCGGAGTCGAAACATCGAGGCAGTTATTTTTCCTCAGCCTCCGAACGACGCCGCCGTGGCATTCGCGCGAACTCGAAGCGGGGAAATCGAAAAGTTTTAAGCCGACGTGTAGGACGGAAGGCCGGCGGTTCTACATCGAGAATTTCCGAGCCCTCGAGGAGAGAAAGGACCGAGGAGCGACCCGAGAGAAAGGGAGATAACGAACGGGTGGTAGGAAGGCTGCGGTAGAAGTGGAAGCGGTGCGCCGCTGATAACCAGAGAAGGCTCGTACGAAATGAAAGGACGCGAGAACTGGATGAAAAAAAAATAACGATACGTTTTCGCTTCCTCCGTGTATTTGCGAGAGACTTTTTCGATTCGGCCATATTTTAAGCTACATCTCAATGATGGGGTACCAGAAAATAGTATATTAGGAGAGAGCGGGGCAAAACGGCATACCGGGGCAAATGGTATTCGCGCGCAATGCGACCAGGACAGAATGGTGTTGGGGCAAAGTGGGACAGCAAAAAAATCTACTTCGATGGGCCTTTTGTCCCATTTTGCCCTAATTCTATCATACGGGGGACTTCAATTAACCATTTTGTACCATTTTGCCCCGCTCTCCTCTATGCCACGAGGGAGGAAACTGCTAGTTTTCGTCCTTGGGAAAAAGTACTGCTTTTTGTGACCTTGGCAAAAGTGCTAGTTTCCCTCCCTAGGGAAGAAAAGTAGCTGACAAGTCGTTCGGTCGGTGCAAGCATCGAAATATGGCAAATTTTAGAACAGTCGGGAAAAATACGACTTTTCCTCCCTGGAGAAAAGTACGACTTTTTCTCCCGCTCGGCTACTTTTTCTCCGGCTCGACGACTTTGCCGCCCACTGGTCAAGAATCGCTAACTTTTCATCCGCGTTGCAGGCAAGAAATGTGAACATTTTAGCGTACTCGGGAAAAAAGGACTCCGTTCCTTGAAATGATCAGCGTTCGATGTGTCGAGAGAGAGACGCACGACGGTGCGCACGGTCGACCGATAACTTCCAGGACATTCAGGACGTCTCCGGTCGTCTGAGAGTCCACGACGGCAGGCATGTCGACGAGGACTCAATAAACGTTGCGAAGTAAAGACACCCTCCTCACACTCCCTCTGCCTCCCCGGATGACTTCCAGAACTATCGACTTTTCTGCGTCTCACTTCGGTTTCTCAATTCCGAACTTTCGATGAAAGATCGGTATTACGAAGAGACGCTTCAGCATCCGAGACTCCGAACTATCAAAGACTTCGCTCTCCTAGCCGGTGAAGTTTCTTCGTCGAAAGTAGCACAGTCGAGCCGTAATCGCGATACGGCGATAGGGAGAGAAACTCGATCCACCCCCCCTTTCGCCAAGTCCTATTAAGCCAGTGGCTTAATAGGGGAAGGTGTGGCAAAATGGACTGGTTTTGTCGATATGACGAACATTGCATTTTGCATTTTGCATTTTGCATCTACTTTTCAATGAAAAGAAATGAATTCGTCGCAAACCTTTAAGAATGTTAAAAGAAAGAACTATTTTGGACAAAATGGAAAATTACTCCGATTTCAGACCGGGATACTTAATTGTTCAGAACTTTATATCCCGCTATCTCAAAAATTGGAAGATTGACCTTGTCATGAGACATTTTTGAAAAGATTCAAAATTTCACGAAATTTAAACCTCCATCGGTTCTCACTAAATGCAATACCGATCAATAATCGTCCATGTAATTCCGGTTTGGTCCATTTTCTCACAGAGTTTGAGTTACGGAATTGTTTTTTTTTGCCTTGCTGGCCCTTATTTAACAACCTTTTCCTAAATAGCGCGTCGAAGTTATCAACGATTGGAAAGTGAGTGGCTAGAAAGTAAAGAGCGTCGTGGTAGAATGGAGAAGTCGATGCGACGATTCAAGGCTTTTCCCCGTTGATTGATTCGAGTCGTCGAGCCGAAGGTCAGTCGATCCGGATAGCGGTTCGAGCCGACGCTTTAATAATCAATTGCACACGGGACTATTATCGTCTCTGCGTGCACGCCACACAATAGAGACGTAAAAGCGCACGTGCGATCACCGGCTCGGACGGGCCTCGATCTCTGCAGTCGAAATGTTTCAATTCCAACCAACGGTTGGCCAATTCAATCGAAAAAAAAATCTGTTTTTTCCTGACTTATATTAAATTTTCTCCTGATCGAATCGCTCCTGGGCAATATTTTTCAAAATTTTTTACTTTTTCCAAAAGTCCAATTTCGTCGACTTCTGTTTTGCCAAGAGTCGAAGCTCTTTTTTGTAACTTTGATAATAAAAAGAGAAAAAAAAAAATCTCCGAAAATATTTTACACATGAAAGTCAATTTTTAAAAATTGTAATCCTGTAATTCGGTGAATGTCGATAGCATTTTTTTATTCGAACGTTTCCGAATATTTTCTCGATGCAACTGAGCGGGAGCTTTTTTAGCCTTCGAACCCGAGAGCGATTGAGAAAATAAGCGTTAAATGTGGGTCGAGCTTCCCGAAATAAGATTTCCGTATACGAGATACCGACGAGAGTCACGAATATATAACGCATATACGCGAATAGCCCCGGAACTGGAGCTTAGCGTTCCGAGAAATAAGATGACTAAAGTAGAGTCGGCAGTGAGAGACGGTGACTGCGCGAGAGACGAGAGAACGACGATGGAGATTTTCGTCGAATTTGTATCTCGTCGCAGCAGCGTAAGCGCATTCGCCGCGACATCTGCTGCGCCGTCTCAGCGAAGCTACGAGTAGAAATGGATCAAGTTTGCCCGACGCAGCGTAGAAAAAGAGAAACAGAACGAAAAAAATGTAGCGAACACGCTTGAGGCGCGAAAGCGTGGGACAGGATCGGTAACATACACTTTTCTTAATTAATTCTTAAATTCTTAATGAACGTCGGAACCCTCAATTTTTCTCCAATTTCCATTTTAAAAAATGAGTGATAACTAACAAGCCCTTTTTTTTTCAATATAATAAAGTTAATAATAAGTTTTTCAATTTCAAATTATCAATTGACATGATTTTCATTCGAAAGAAATTAGCTCTTGATTAGAGATTGATTCATTAGTGGGATAATAAAAAAAATTCAAAAAAATTGTGGTTGCTAATATTATTATTATTATTATTATTATTATTATTAAGTTTATGAGATACAATTCCAATCACAGTTTTCATGAAAACTTTTTAAAAATTAAAAAAACGTTTTTATGTATGAAAAACAATTTAAAAAAATGGATTCGATATTTATTATGAATCATGCTGTATATAGATGTGGATGCACATGTGTATCCTAATCCGTAGAGGAAAAACACATGTGGCTCGTTGAGAGATCGTCAACGCAGCGAGATTCGAGTCGGAGCTTTTGCTTGCTCGCGCGATGAAATGCAAGGTCGTGCTCTCTATCAAACGGCTGGCAGCGATATTTAATGGCCCAAGGAGAACGCATCGGCCGTACAAGAGCCGCAACGTCGTCAACGAAACCGTAAATAATTTCCTTCGGTCGATCGTGAAAAAAACAATCATCGTCTCGGAACTAATTGCGAGAGCAATTAGTCACGCGTTTCCCGATGATAATAATCAAGAGTTTGATATTTATCGCACGATAAGATAAGGTTCAGAAATAATGTTTGCGTAGAAGACACTATTTCGCCGTGATCTACATAATTAACACGTGTGAATTCTCAATCACGTTAACTAAAAAAAAAAAAAAAAAAAAAAAAAAAAAAAAAAAAAAAAAAAAAAAAAAATTCAACGCGCATTTATTCCAGTCGAAAGAGCAAGTGACGTCGTTCCAGAAGAAGCCGGGACTGATAAGGCGCTGCCGGCTCGTATTCGCCGTTGCTCTTATCAGCCTTCTTTTCCTCACCTGAATCGTAAGGTCTTCGGACGATTCCCGGAACTCGATGTATCGTTATTGCTCACACGTTTTTTTTTCTGCTTCGCCTCACTCCCATTGGCTGCTCGAGGGGAATCCCAATCGAGCGCAAATACATTTTTGAGCGCATGCGTCGAGATTACACACTGATATATAATGCGGGCTAACAAAGAACGCGAAAGCAGTGCCATTTCAGTGCTGAACCACGAAGTCACCGAGCAAGAAATAAAAAAAAAAAGACTGAGCAACGATCGGTCAAATAATTACGTACGTTGTGCCCATAGTTAAAAAGTATTTTCGGCAACAATTTATTGTGTTCGAGTGCCTGTTCATATGAATAAAAAAAAACACTTTACCTTAATTTGAATTTGAATAATAGTAATAATAAATAATCACTACTATTATTATAAAATAATTATTAAATTGAATGATTAAATAATCGTTATTCGATATTAAATAGTATCTAAATAGTTTTTCAAAATATATATTAAAACAATGCTAAGCATTTATTATTATGTATTATATCGTAAATTTTCAAAAATTATTATTCGACTAAAATTGTTTCAGCCTCGTTCGTCATGATTCGCAATTTTCTACTTTGTTACTGCGTTTTCGCGGCGATGATGTACAAAGAAAGTTCGGCGGCGACCGGCGGATCGTACGCCGCGTCGGGCTCGTTCGCGGCGATATACTCGAAGAATAACGAAGTCGAATCGAAATTCACCGTGCCCCGTTTGCCATCGGATCGCACCAGCATCAATTCGGTCCATTGGAAGTTCTCGCCGAGCTATTCGGCGCCGGGTTTCAGCGCCGTGCTCTGCTGGAACGGCAAATGGACCTGCGTCGATATAACCGGTTTGGGAAGCGGAAGTAATCTCAGCGCGTTCAAAGGAAAGAGCGCGAGTCAGCCGTTTTCAATGTACTTCCAAGTGAGGGGCTCCGGAACAATGCGACCGGTATTCATGACGAACCTTCAGGTCATCGTCAATTATTCTATCCTTCAATAATCGCATTATTGAAAATGACCTGAGACAATTTTTTTTATAACACTTTAGGGAGCTGAATCGCATGAAAAAACAGAAAATAATTTTTTTCCTCATCCATTATTTATAAAAATTGCAACTTCACGCTTAGAAAATTCATATGTGACCTTGAATTTTTTTAGAGCCTGCATTTTATCCAAAACCAGCGCGCTCAAACTTTTTTCTCTCGTCACAGTTTTCAGATCGAAGGAAATGATGAATCATTGATTATGAGGTCTCATTTTGTTCGTTAGACAGTTTATTAACGGACGGGAGCGGAGCATTTTTTTTGTAAGCTTCCCCGGCGGAGTTATCGAGTAGGATGTCAGAAAAAAATCGACTTTTTCCACTGCTTGTCTCGCTACCGGTTATTTAATGGCTCGCTATAAACCCATTTGACCTCGTGTACGAAAAGAGCCACGCTCGTTCCATGAAATAGATTGTTACGAAGAAAATGCGCCGTCAAACACCAAAATCGGTGCAGTCGTTCGGTCTGAAACTTGGAACAAGCAAAAAAAGTTCGACCCTGTCGGTTTCGGATAAAATTTCCTGGGCCTTAAAAAAAATGCAGGCTGATAGTTCAACTTATGAGTTTTTTTCGTGTGAAATGTAATCTTTATCTACATTTATGTATTAGGGAAGAAAACACAATTTTCTGTTTTTTTTCGTTGACTTAGTCTCCTCAAGTTGACTAAACGATCAAACTACCTGCATTCGAAACTTTAGTTTTAGATGTTTAAAAAAAATGCTTTTTTACTACAAAACGAGCTCAAAGACTTGGAAATATATTTGGTCCTCGAGCAAACGTTACTTTTTTATATTGCTTACAATATTTATAAACCAAAAGAAATTGAATATCGGATATTTAAAAAACAAATAAAAAATTATCGCTGTAGTTATCGAAAGAGTCGTTTCACATCGTCTGACAAAAACTAATTTTTTTTTTTCAACTTTTAGAAGAATAATTGAAATAATTGTAATTTCTATGCAACAATTGAATGAAGTCGCCAAAAATGTGTATTTGCCAAAGAAATTCTGAAATCGTGAAAAAAAAAAATGTATTGGTGTAGTTACCGAACGGGTCGTTCAACATCGTCTTAAGTACGGGGCGTCGAGACGCCGCGGCGCCTATTAATATTGTCCCGCGTATCATTATACAGACTAATATAATTACGGGCCTCGGAACGTGGCGTACGCCGCGCTACGGAGACTCGTGAAACGCGCACGAAACGCACGTTGACGAGGTCAGTGAGCGATGTTACGATGACGCGGGCAATATCGCAAAGAGTTACGTAACGAAACAACGCGGTGCAGTTGAACTCCGCGTGGTTTCGTCACCGTAACCGGGGTGCATAAATCACCAGGTTCATTCATAAACTCGTCACTCGGTCATTGGACCAAGTTAGGTATGCTCCAACGTCGCTGTGCAATAGTCTCAATATTGTGTGACGAAAATTCGCAAAGCACTCAGCCGAGCTATAATTGTAGTGACCGCTAAAAACATTGAACAAAATGCATGAGTTTAATTTTTTTCTTAAACGATGCATTTTTTTTTTTTTTCATTTTTTCAAAATATGTTTTCTTATTTTTAAATATTGCTAAATTATATTTACAAAGAATGTCGGGATGTGTGTGCGTGTTTGGGACTAGTTTCAATTTTTTTACAAATTCGTCTAACTTGAGGACGTCTTTAGTTATTGAGTTAAAGTTTCCAGGGCGTGTGATTAATCCTCAAAGCTCTATTCAATTTTTCTCAAAGTCTACTCGGTCAAAATTATTCGGGTAACTTTCTCATGGACTTTCGTAAAGGATGGTCAAAATAAAATGAGGAAACGATCGGCAAGTCCGGTGGGAATAATTTTTGTTTCTCGCGAGCACTCATCCCCGATCGATAAAAAAAATAGTCCTTCCTGTTTCCCGATTTCCGTCATTTTTTTTTCATTTCCTGACTTTTTTCTGATTCCCAGCTTTTCCCTGACCTCGTGCAACGCGGCGTGCGTTGGAGCCGTCTCGTTGCTTTATCGTTGACGGTCAACGGCTCGATAATAATGTCGTAATTTCGCGCGTGACCCGAATCGAGCTTATTTTTTCACCCCCGAGAGTCGCGAAGTGAGCGGGAGCGGGGAAACGCGAATTGGACGACTCCATCGCTACTAAATCTTCCGATCTAGTCCGCACGACTTGCCCATTCTCGAAGCTTGCATCCGATGTTACTCCGCGCTGCAGCGAATGGTCTCGCAGACTTTGCTGCCTCGACGCTCTCCTCTTTCTTTTAGAATCGTATTTAACCTCCCCCGATAACGCTTACGCCGCTCGTACAAGAGGATTTATAACGCGGATGGGCGAAGCGCCGAGAGGAAATCGGTTTTTCTCTTTACTACCGATGTGAACGCTTAACGTCGCCATCCGAGCGAGCCCCGATTGGATGTAAGTACTCGTTGGCGAGCGTTATATCTTCCTTTTATCAGCGTGTTAGTTATGTTCTATTTCTTTACCTTGATGCTAAATAAAAATTGTTAACGACTGCACTAAATCGCGGGATTCGATCTCCGCTAAAGAACGGCTGAAAGACAACAAAATTTACAGTAACAAAAGTCAACATAAGAAAAAAGTGATGTTTTGGCGTTTTGGGGACCACGAACACGTGTGAAGAGCTGGAACTGGCGGACGAGAGTTACAAATCGCTTGAATCGATCCGAATCGAATGGACGATTGTGGTCGGCAAGTGAAATATTTGCTTAATCGAATAAGGCGATCGTAACCCGGCAAATAGAGGAGCACGCGGTTCGATTGACTGTTGTTCATTCAAATATTGCTCTTGATCGGTCGGACATTTCGTTTGTCACCAACGGTCCCGCGTTCGGTTGATGGAAGCGATTTTTTTCTCCGGTATCGATCGCAATCAACGAAACGATGCCATAATATGCGGTGGGAGTTTGTTGGCGATAATTAAACTTTGTTGCTTTCATCGCCGCGGCTCCGGAACGATCCGGATTACAACCGGTAATTGTTCCTTTTGCGTTTCCACTGCGCTCGGACTTTTATGTGCGAAACGTTTATTTATGAAGAAACGTGGCGTCACTCGACGTCAAGTAATTTTGTTCCCGCCGCATCACGTCTATTTAAGAGAAGGTTCGAGCGAAGTTGAACGACACTCGGCCCGGGCTCAGTCGATAACAAAAACTGTAAACGGCTTTTTTTAGGCATACCAACGGTTACAGCTTAAAAAAGAGCCTCACCGCACGCGGACATCACCATAGCATTCGATGGGACTCTTTTTTAAGCTGTAAATTTCAGCATGCCTGAAAAAGGATGTTTGCAGTTTCATTACCGACCGCGGTATTCCTCGGTCGGTAATAAAATAGTCTTCACTATTTTTTTCCGAAGCAGTTGCTCTGATGACCAAAATTGAATCAGGCTTTTGTAGTCGTCAGATGGAAGCTAGAAAACCTAATTTGGATTTCGACGTCAGAGCAACCGTTTCGGAGAAATACGGAAGCCGAATTTCTACCGCCCGAGCAAGTCTCATTGCCACATCGCCTTAATGGACAAAACCCGCTATGAGTCTCCAATGGGTTTTCCTTTTCTTGCCTCAGCTCCGGGTCATTAAAACCTCGCGATATCTTTATTATCAGGCGTAGCAACGAGCCGTCGGAAGGTCTACCGGCAATCGGAAAAGATCCGCACTAGCATGAGGGACCGCTTCAACGATGTCGACAATAACTACTGCGTTCCCGCGTAACGCGCGTCTCCGGAATAGGCGATAAGAAGTCTTGCCCGTAGACTCGAATAGCATAATAACTCGACAATCGTTCGCCAGAGCCGGAGATGGTCGTTCAATCGGTTGATAGAGAATCGACGCAAGCGTGGTAATTGCATTTCACCATTAACGAGAGGTTCTCGACGGAGTTTGATGTCCGGACCACCGCTTTGTTGCTTTGGCTTCTTATTACCGAGAAGAAGTAGGAAAAAAATGACTGCTTTGATTCCTATAAATACACCGGTCGACTTTCAATTGAGGTTACTTTAAGTTGAAGTTAAGTTTAAGTCAAGTTTAAGATAAGTTTGAGTTACGCTTATGTTTCAATTAAGTTTAACTTTTAGACAAAAATTTTGAAGCGTTTTCAGTTCTTTTTCGCTATTTTTCGGTGTGCAGGAAGATGGTTCAAGGCTGTGGTTCAAAATCAACACGCGAATTGCGCAACGAAGGTGACGAGGGATACGATGACAAAGGAAGGAGCGGTGAGGAAGGTAGATTCTGAGATATATACGCGACCCCGTCATTGTTCGAGCTCTGACAATAACGGCCAGTTCTATGGCTCAAGTCGCCGGTACACGCTACTCGTTACACTCCCGTCTCGTCGTTATTATAATCAAATTTGCCGCTTTCGATCCGCAGAGCCGCGCCCTCGCCGCGGACTTTTTTCCTTCCACGGCGAATCGCGTGGCGCGGAAATCAATGTAATGAAAACTTACTTGGAAGTTTTTTTCTCTACCGTGAATACAGAGGAAGTTTTTTATGTGCATTGCAAACAATGAGATTAGATAAGATCGCGACCGCATCTCCGAAGTCGACGAACGATCATTTAATGTCTCGGAATGCATCGAAAACAGATCATCGTTTCCTCGTGAAACGATTGCACACAAGTTTAAGCGAAGGAAAGTTCCCAATTTCTTGATTAGCGGACAGAACACCAAAAAATTGAGTTCTTGTAAATGAAATTATATTGCTTCTTGATAGAGGAATATTAGTTTTGGTTCAAAAAAAATTGGGGTTTCCATAAATTCACACCGGTTCAAAACTACGGAGAGAGTAAGATCAAACCTTGTTAAAGCTACGGAGGGAGTAAAATTGAACCTTGTTAAAGCCACAGAGCGGCTAAAATCGCACCGGGTTAAAGTCACGGAGAGGGTAAAATCACACCTTGTTAAAGTCACGGAGAGGGTAAAATCACACCTTGTTAAAGTCGCGGAGAGAGCAAAATCACACCGGGTTAAAATCACGGCCAAGTTAAAGCCTCAGATAGGCTACGATGGGTTGAACATGCGGAAGAGTTAGAATCACGCCGGCTTAAAATCCCGGTAAGTGCTACGAGAAACGTAAACGCTACAGTTACAGAACGTTAGGAGCACGAAGAGAAATGCGCCGAGGGCGAGTCTCTAACAAGGATCAAATTGCGCAAAAGCCAGTCCATTCTTCACAAAAAACAATAAAATCAATGAACAACAATAAAGTATATTCGATACGGCAAGGATTAAGTTTTTCGGATGAATAATAGCATTCGAATGTCGAGCTCGCGTCTGGTTACGCGACGATAAACTCATGCATTAGAATCGTAGAGATTGCCAAACGACCGGATTAACTTATTGCCGAGACACGCGAATGCCGCGCGGCGATAATAATGCGCAACGGTAATGCGAATTTCCAACTGTAGTTGGCCGCGCGGAGAGTTGCCGACAAGTTTCGCGGAGGAACGGCTTCTCGTGCACTCCAACCAAGCCCACGGCCGCATTCGCGACAGACTGAGGAAGAGGAGTATCGGATATTCAAAATTGACGAGGTGGAACACGGCGGTTGCGACGTAACGCACAACCGCGAGCGGGAGATACGTCGGAGTTGCCGAAAGCTCCCGTACAGCACAATCGTCTCGAAACTTTCTTAACAACGTTATTACTTCATTCCGTCGCGAGCGACGGGCTCTCGATTGTCTCGTCTGTTTAATCGATCCTTTGAGCAGACGAGGACACGCTCGAGGACGTTGAACCGCGACGAAATTTGGCGAACGGTCCGGTCAACCCGGAGAATCTTTGGAAAAATCGCTTGGATAGCCCGATTTGCTTGATCATTGCGAATAGCTTGCGAAATTTCTAAATTACATGGAGCGAAAAGAATGGGAATGATCACCAGATTACTGCAGTAATCGTGATGCTCCATCAAAATTCGGGAAAAAGTCCCAGATTTTGCTTTCAGCACTCGATTACTATACTGGTCTGGTGATCATTCCTAGTTTCTGCGTGTGCGTTATACAGTAGAACCTCGATTATCCGAACCTCGACCATCAGAACCTTCAATTATCCGAACGATGACCTGCACGAAGAAAAACGTTAGTTGCCGGAAGCGACTTCGGCGCTGGAAATTAATATTAGTCGGTACGACTAAGACATTTGTTGGGTCAACCAATTTCTTCGCCAAAGATATTTATTGGTTCTTCCAACTGATATCAGTATTCCAGCGCTGCAGTTAATTCTGGCAACCAATTTTTTTCCTCCGTGTCTCAGAACGAACGAGAATAACCGAAAGATAAGAAAATCGCTGATTAGCCACGTTAATTGAGTACAACGACTGCATTTCTGGTTTGCGAAGACGACAGGACAATAAACTGCTTAACAAGAGCGCAAAAAATCTTGACCCCAGACAGCGTATTCTCTCGCACGAGACACACTTCCCTCTGATAGCTGCTCCAACATATGTAGCTCTGCAGTCATATAGTATAGCGCAGGCACTGTGTAGCCTTAGGCCAACCCTCGAGGTCTCGTGCTGGGTGCTTTCGCCGCTTCGAACACTTCCGTTCTCTCCTCTATTTTTCCTCGCTTCCCTCACGGCTATCTCGCGACTGTTTTCCTTCGTTGAGCGAAGAAGAAGGTCTCTGAAGGGCCGACGTCGCCGCCGCGCTCGTGCAAGGACTGCGGATGATACTCGGGCACGCAATCTACATAACTCGTTACCTTCTATAGATCGCCGGGCGTAACTACTAGCGGCGCAGAGACGAAAGAGCGCGGTGGGGCTCTCGGGGCGGCATTAAAGTGCCGCGTTCGCACGAGGTCGACCATCCGAAAAGGAGCGAGAGAGAAAGATTAAAAAAAGAAAAGAAGTGGGGGGGAGGGGCTCCGGGCATCCTGTCGAGATACCAGAGGCACTGCATAGAGGAGAGCGGGGCAAAACGGCATACCGGGGCAAAATGGTATTCACGCACAATGCGACCAGGACAGAATGGTGTTGGGGCAAAATGGGACAGCGAAAAAATCTACTTCGATGGGACTTTCTCTTGTCCCATTTTGCCCCAATTCCATCATACGGGGGACTTTATTTGACCATTTTGTACCATTTTGCCCCGGTATGCCATTTTGCCCCGCTCTCCCCTACCCGGTAGGCACTGTATATCCTGCCCGCTCTCCTTAGGTTAAAGCAGCGTGTATTTTATTTCATGGAAGTTACTCGCGAAAACCTTGAAGCTTAATTCACACGTTTCCGAGTTTGAGAATGGTATCTTTTTTTTTTTTCCTTCTTCTTTTAGACACAGTGCGTGCAAGACACGCTTCCTTGCGCCGATTTATTATTGTTCCTCGAGAACTTTACTGGCTCGGTACACACTGAATATGTATACAACTAGTACCGAGTCTGGGAAATAATAATAATTAAAGTGCCGAGACGATGAAAGCCACAGTAATTTTTTTGGTACGAATCGAGATAAAATTATCGTGACGTTCGTCATTTTCACACATGTATTATTATTATTATTATCATTA
Organism: Ischnus inquisitorius; assembly: GCA_963924025.1. Taxonomy (NCBI): domain Eukaryota; kingdom Metazoa; phylum Arthropoda; class Insecta; order Hymenoptera; family Ichneumonidae; genus Ischnus; species Ischnus inquisitorius. Next base: position 4,633,293 of record OZ001249.1, read on the forward strand.
AAAAATTGTTGCTATTATTATGGGAATCGTTCCTGATGGGATTAAAACCTGAATAGTATCAACCTTACCTGAAGTGCTATAAGAGCTTTTGCATAGGAATAATGCCGAAAAGTTATTAACAAATGGTTTGTTTTGTAGTTGTAAAAAAATAACAAAAACCTCGAAATTTACTTGTCACTGCCCCTCTGAGGGGGACTTGGAATATTTTTCGTGACCCTCATTTACTCAGAATTCCCGGAAATGCGCGAAATTTTCGAAAATCCCGAAATTCACGAGAATCCCGGAAATTCCCGGGGTCGAGAAAAATATTCCAAGTTCCTCGATTCTTGTACACGGCGGTGGTGGCGGCGGCGAGATATTTTATTTATATAATCTACAGAGATTATTCGACCGATGTGTCGGTCCAAGTAAAAGGCAATTGATGTCTCGAGTTTCCGAATGACTCGTTCACGGCGGATATTCGACGACGCCGAAGTCGGAGAATCGAAGAGAAGGAGAAAAGAAAAAATTAGACAACGGAAGGATGCGACAAGGAGAGGCGGCGTCCGGAGGAAACCGAGTGGAGACTCAATCTCGTTTTGAAAAGCCACTACCGATTCCCGTAGCGGGCCGCGGGGCGTACCGCCTGGTTCTTCTCTTCCACTCTCGGAGTTACGGAATAAAGGGGGGGGAGGCAAACTTTTTTTTCCCGACCGGCAAAGAGATAAAGAGATTGCAGAAACGGGTGGAACACCCCGGGGGTGGGGCAAAGCGAAGAGCTCGACGATTCAGCTAGGAGACTTACGAGCCGGGCATTAAGAGACGAGTCCCAGCAGCTAGGGGAGAGCGGGGCAAAACGGCATACCGGGGCAAAATGGTATTCACGCACAATGGGACCAGGGCAGAATGGTATTGGGGCAAAATGGGACAACAAAAACATCTACTTCGATGGAACTTTCTCTTGTGCCATTTTGCCCCAATCCTATCATACGGGGGACTTTATTTGACCATTTCGTACCATTTTGCCCCGCTCTCCCCTACCCGAAAGGGGCTCTTCTCTCCGACCATGCTTTCGCAGCTAAAACCCTACCGCCCGGAAACTTTTGCCGTGTGCCATCTCGGAGATTGGATTTCTCACCATTGAAATATCGATTCGCGTTGTCACTGTCGCGTCGGGCTCGCGAGATATTATTTCATGCTGAAAAATTGGACCCGTCGTTTCAAAACGACGGGGCTGGCATCGCTCTCGCGATGCATCGTGCCCATGGTTGGGAAAAAAAACTAAATATTTATAATTTTTTTCAATTCTTCAATTTTGTTTTTTTTCGATTTTTTTTTTCAATTTCATGATTTTTTTTTCTCGCAAAAAAAATATGCTATCATTTTTTTTCTTCTTCGTGCAGTCTATGGCAATGACAAAATCGTCGTTGGACGAATGCGAAATTATTTCGTGTGAACTTAATGGACATGATTGCAAACAAATTGGGCGGTTCGGTCTCGTTGTATATCCCTCGCACAGCCAGGAAGCGAGCCCGACCGCGGTGTACCAATTAAGCCTCGCGAATGCGTCACTCGATGTGTGCGCCTCGGCGAACGAATTCACGCTTAATTAGGCTCGCATCCAGGTCGCCCGTGTTACCGAACCGTGGACTAAATATACTCGGCTATGCATGGCGCAAATGCCAGTACAAAAAAAAAATTTACGAAAATCCCACATTTCAATATTTTTCTCGACAATTTTTCCTTTTTTTCTTAAATGAGATTCGACCATAAAAAAATTATGCTAATTCGATTAGCGGATCGTTTCGTCATTTTCTCGATCCTCGATTGGACCCTGCAAAAGGACGACCTTGAAAAATTTCTCTCACGGAGAAGACTTTTTCACTACGTTAAAAATAAAAAGCTTCGTGAGAATCTAATTTTTATAATTTTTAAAATAAGATGAAAAAAAAAAAACAATACAGCCGCTGTGCGTCGCGGTTCGGCGGATCTTTGCCGCAACTTTTATTCCTAAATTCGATTTGTCATCGCAGGTGCTTCGGGGACCTCGAACAGAGCTCGATTCGATCGATGTATCGGTTGCGTGTGCGGCCGAGAGCGCGCAGCGAATGTCAAGGAAATCGAATAAACGAATATAAAGCCCTCGAACACAGCCGACATGCATTATGTATTAGAGAATCCCTCACTGTCCCTCACTGTAATAAACTGCTCGCCTCTCCGAGTAGCAAATAAAAAAATACTTTTTGTAAACATCTTTTTATTTAAAAAAAAAAAATAATCAAATTTTCTTTGCATACAAAAAAGTTGTAAATAACAGAAAATAGAATCAAATTCAATTTGAATAATAATCGTCGTTATTCAACAATTAATTCAATTATAATTTTTTAAATACATTTTACTTTTTTTATTAATAAAAAAACTCTTTTTTTTTTCAAAAGCGTAATAAAACTAAAGAACGGTTCTATCATCGCGCAAAAGTGTTGAATTCCGAACGCGACGCCGCCGGGACGACTGTGAATTGTTAATGTGATTACCGTTTAATGCACACAATCTCCATTATTTCGTATGATAATTTGCGGCGTAACTTACACCGCGACGCGAGAGACTCGCGCGTATTTTTAAACTCCGTGTATCGCGCTCGCCGCGTAGGTGAAAAACGTCCGGGCACTTTTCAACACTTCGCTAAGCGAATAATAAAAATAATACAAGGTCGAGGAGGAATATTCGAGATGCAGTTGCGAAAGACAGCGACGTCTTTGTACGGGAAAAATGGAATTGAAATATTTCCTCGACGCGTAAGGCGTTCGCGTAATACGTGCATTACGTCGACGCTTTTGAAACTGTGCGCTCGTACGCGGGAGCAGAAGAAAGGATCGGAAAGAGTCGGAGCTATTTCGTCTGGAATTGGAATTCTACGGACACGAATATTTATATTTATGTTGTAGATCATAATTCACAATGACTATCAAATCTTCGTTTTCGTTTTTTCAATTTTCATTACAGAAATAACATTTTTCTGTAGAAATACACTCAGCGAAAAATATAGGTGCTCTAACTATAGGGGAGAGCGGGGCAAAATGGCATACTGGGGCAAAATGGTACGAAATGGTCAAACAAAGTCCCCCGTATGATAGAATTAGGGCAAAATGGAACAAGAGAAAGTCCCACCGAAGTAGATTTTTTCGCTGTCCCATTTTGCCCCAATACCATTGTGCCCTGGTCCCATTGTCCGTGAATACCATTTTGCCCCGGTATGCCGTTTTGCCCCGCTCTCCCCTGCTAAATAATTTCCTGGCGCCCAGTATAGTTGCTATTAAACGAGATTTAATTAGTTAAACCATAATTATATTTATCAACGTTATTATATGTAACTGTTCCAATTATATAAAGTAGAGTAGAATGAACCATATTTCTCTCTCCCTGTAATTTATAGCCCTTCCGCCGAATAGCGAAAAAATAGCTCGAAAACAATGCAAAAGAAGCAAATTTTCGGTTCGCCTTTCATTGCGACAAAGGAATGCTCTTCGCCGAGACTCCGAGAAGAATGAGTGACGAATGTCGTTACACAGCGTTACATCGTCTTATGCGACGAGGGAGATGAGACTCCGAGAGCGACGATGAAATGTTGTAATTCAATTAAACCGGCTCTGCCACAACCCGACGCATTTCCTGCGATCCTCGCGCTCGCGAAAGTCCGCGAGGGTGAAATTTATACGTTGGAACTCCTCCCCCCTTTTCTCTTCTTCCTCGCGTCGTATCAATTTCAATTAAACCTTTCTCTGCCCTACCGCATCGACCTCGTTGGCCCGCGCTCGTACGCGCGCATCGTCTTCGCTCGCCTGGCGAGGAGGGTCGAATCCGAGAGCTCGAATTCAGGGTGAAAGCGGGAAGGGAACTTCGAGCCCGGTGGGTGGCTCGTTTCCGAGAGAAACCCGCCTCACCTCGTCGCGAGGCTAGTTAGGGGAGAGCGGGGCAGAATGGCATACCGGGGCAAAATGGTACGAATGGTCAAATGAAGTCCTTCGTATGATTGAATTGGGGGCAAAATGGGACAAGAGAAAGTCCCATCGAAGTAGATTTTTTTGCTGTCCCATTTTGCCCCAATACCATTCTGCCCTGGCCCCATTGTGCGTGAAAACCATTTTGCCTCGGTATGCCGTTCTGCCCCGCTCTCCCCTACGTCGGGGTGTGTGTGTGTGTGTGTGTGCTCGCGCTCGGTCCACGGAACGACCTCTGAATTTCGAAGCTCTCGCTGCCATAAATTATCACTCGCCGGGGGTATCTTGGGGTGATTTACGAGAAGCGCGGAAGCAGCAACAGAGCTCGTCCCGGCTCGCTGTAAGCGACACAAGAGCTTCCACCGGCTCCGCGGTGTTGCCTCGTGTCCTGAGGGGTCGAAGCTCCCTCGCACCGATGCTCTACAGCGCGAAACTTTTTCGTCGACTCTCCTCGTCTACCGTGCAATTTTACCTTTTAAGCGCGAGGAAACGCGCCGTTACGTTTCCTCGTTTGTTAAAGAAAGGGGGTTAGAAAAAAATATAACTGGCACTCGAAGTATTCATTCGTATTGGAACAAATTAAACGAAGAATTTCATGGCAACAAAAACATTTGCAATTAATAAAAAATATCTAAATACCGAATTCATTAACATATTTTTTTATAAATTAATTTATGTTGATCAAATATTGTTTTTATTTCATTCTAATTTTTATATTGATTGATTCAATAATAAATAATAATTATAATAATAAGTTAGTATTAGTTATTATAATAATAATTATTAATCAATTGATCTCATATACGATAAATTATTATACCAATAAAGATGAATTTTTATCGTATTAATATTTATCTAATACAATCCATCGGTTTGATGAGTTATTATTATCGGCGTATCCAGACGAAATAAATTGATAAAAAAAATAACTGACTCAGACATTGATGCGGAAGAAGCGGCTGAAAAACGTCTACGATGAGCCATTAATCTTATCACGGATAACGCGAGGTTCGGTGACTGATATATCGATTCCATTCCGGCGTCGAATGTGATAAAAGCGTCGCGCCATTTTTTCTTCGCTTTATCAATTCTCGGTCGGAATAAAACTCCGTGAAAGCTTCGAGCTTCAGGGCGGAGCGCCGAAAAAAACGTTATTTTTGGAATTTTTTTGTAAACGGAGAGTCGATTTTTTTGATGCTGGAACAGCTTTCGAGCTTCGCGTACGCGCGATGCGGAACGGCAGCCGCGCATGGACCGATCCTCGTTGTCGAATCGTCTAACCACTTCGTAAAAAGAAACGAGCTTTCGAGAATGGGGAAACAGGGCAAGAAACAACAGAAGCGAGAATCGCGAGAGAGCAGCTGGAGAGCTTCCGGGCCAAGTCTTCTGGAAAGTTGTCGGCGTTACGGCAGTTATCTGCGCTCAACACGCGCGGCTTCCATCAACAGCGAGAAAACGTTTTCTCCTCGTTTTATTGTTATCATTATTTTTATTATTTCGCTGCCTCGGAGCTGTCCGAGGTACCTGAAAGTACTCCTAGAACGAAGTACCGCAAGTACTTGAAGTACAACGTCATCACTTTTTTCGTCCTCTTAGAGAAAGTTGTGTTTCGGTGAAAAAAAATGTCTAGATTTTCATGCCAGGATGTTCAAACGTCGAGAAAACCGATTTTCGGGTTCGAATTCAATGGCACTCGAGTTTTTTGAAAAAGTTGGGTTTTGCTCCAATTTCCACGATTTTTCGGATATCTCGCTGAAATTTGGCTTGCTATTGATCTCACTGATATATCTAAATAAAGATAATTAGATACGAATTCTAATAGTTCGTTCCCCGAAATAAAAATAATTTTTATACAAAAAATTACCACACTTCTTTTTTTTATGTACTTTTTTTCGTCCTCAAGTAATGCCCAATTCTGACCTGGATTTTGCGTATTTGACTTGCAAATTAGCAAGTACTTGAAGTACAACGTCATCACTTTTTTCGTCCTCATAGGGAAAGTTGTGTTTCGGTGAAAAAAAATGTCTAGATTTTTATGCCGGGATGTTCAAACGACGAGAAAACCGATTTTCGGGTTCGGATTCAATGGCACTCGAGTTTTTTGAAAAAGTTGGATTTTGCTCCAATTTCCACGATTTTCCGGATATCTGACTGAAATTTGGCCTGCTATTGATCTCACTGATATCTAAATAAAGATAATTAGATACGAATTCTAATAGTTTGTTCCCCGAAATAAAAATAATTTTTATACAAAGAATTACCATACTACTTTTTTTTATGTACTTTTTTTCGTCCTCAAGTAATGCCCAATTCTGACCTGGATTTTGCGTATTCGACGTTTGGTCTTTCGTTTATCGGAGTGCAACCCCACTCAGCGCAACGAGTTATATCGACGAGTTTCTCGTTACGCACTCGAGTCCGTTTCTTTTTCTCAAGATAATGCGGTGCTTCGGAACTCGTCCGCGTCGAGAGAAGCGGATGCTGCCGGTAGAAATGGACGAGTGAATGATGAGCGGCGCGTTTCTTCTCGGCTCGATTGTACGTATCGCTCGTCGAGCCCGCAAAACACACGCACGCACATCGACGATCGCGAAAATGATGTAAACACGATCCTCGTCAACGCGGCAATCCGATCCAACAATTAACCGCACGGCCGTCTCTGATGATCTAGAATTTCTGTATCCGGTAATGAGATATCCTTCTTTTCGCGACATTCCATCTTCGTACGTTGACCGAGGCGCGAAACGCGCAATTACAACGTGTCGCTTTTTACTCTCATTCTTCGTTCGAAAATTTCGAGCCTCGGCTTCGCAATAATGATTTAATTAAGGCGATTTGCATCGAACGTGCTGCGCACTTCGAGCCGAAACGTTATGTATTTGTCGCGATTTTTATTGGCTTTGGTAGGGGAGAGCGGGGCGAAACGGCATACCGGGGCAAAATGGTATTCACGCTCGTTGGGAGCAGCGCAGAATGGTATTGGGGCAAAATGGGACAGCAAAAAAATCTACTTCGATGGGACTTTCTCTTGTCTCGTTTTGCCCTAATTCTATCATACGAGGGACTTTATTTGAACATTTCGTACCATTTTGCCCCGGTATGCCATTTTGCCCCGCTCTCCCCTACGCACGGTAAGTAAATAACGACGAGCTGCGGCTCGCACTGAATTGTTTTCGTATTGTTTGAAAGAGAAATAGAAAATTTATACGAAGAAAACTTTGGCAAAATCGACCGATTTAACAATATCGTTTTCTTGACCTACTCGAATCTTCGCACTTGAAAAAAAATGGGGCGAAAATAAACCGCGATCGAGTTGCATGAACAAAATAACAAGATTTGAATTCCCAATAATACAATAATTCAATAACTAAAGAAATAATTAACTAAAAATAAAGTGATATATAAACCATCGCTACAAAAAAATAATTGTAAATTCTCCCACATTCAAAATAATGGAGGATTTTTTTTGAAAGACAGTCATCGAAATAATAATTTCTACAATATTAAGTAATTATGTCGAATATTAATTTTATTTGTCTATTTTCCATCGAATTCGCTCGGAAATAGTACTTTTTATCAATGAGCAGAAGCCACACCCTTGAAATATCAATTTTTTTTCATAAATTTTGGTGTAGGTCCATTTTGCCTCGAGGTTCGAGTTGCGGACTCTCGTTTCGTCCCGTTTCGACCTTCTCGCGCGTGTATTTCACGAGAGGACGACAAAAAAGCGAAGGCATCGCTCATTTTCATGCATCGCGCCCGACAATGGACGGCGAACAGTTGGGTCAACAGGACGAGAGAGAAATGACGAAAGAAAAATTATTATCGTTTGTCGACGCGACGACAGGCTTGTCCCGCGGGCGTTTCGCGCACTCGGTAACGCCGTTGGATAATAAATAGTCGCCGTTGATCGCCGGAGAAAACAGTGGAATGCGAACGGTGCGCGTGTGCGCCGCTTCGATTCTTTGTCTGTCGCGTCCACGACCCGCGCGATCTTTCTTATCGGTGGCGATTAATGCGATTCATCTGTCGACCATTGTACCTTCACCCCCGGCGCATTAGCATGCGAAGAACACGAAGTCGGGGAGCTTGTTTTACGCAAATATTAACGTTATTATCACTGCCCTCGCTCCCGGCTCGCCTGTTGTCGATCAATCGCGCTCGAACGAACGGAAAAATCGCTCGAACTCGCATCGCACATTTTCCTGCGCTCTATCTCTATTTCCCCTTCATCTGCAACGCGGATTCCCGATCGCCAATGAGCTTCTCAGAAATATCAACGATTCCGCTCGGAATGCACACGGACGTGTTACGTAAATTATGCTCGAGGAAGGAAAACGAAGAGAAAAAGAAACGCTACCCGGTGCAATCAGTGTCACGTTGCGACATAGTAAGCCGCTCGTTTAATCGCGTAACCATTATGAAAAATCGAAAACGCGACGCAATACGAACTTCACGTTTTTCATCGTTCTTATTTCCGCGATTTTCCGCGCGATAGATTCATGGAAAACATTTTTTCGTACCATCGGAAACTTGATATTAAACGTAATAATTAAAAATAATAATAATAATTATTGTTATTAATAATAATAATAATAATAATAATAATAATAAATAATAATAATTAATTATTATTATATTATCTTTTATTATTCTAATAAAAATAATAATTATTCGATCATTATTATTATGTATAATTTAGAAATATTAGAATAAAATTCGTATTTAATTCTCTTGCGTATTTTGATTTTTTTTTTTTCAAATAAAATAACTTCGCTCCTCTCGGAAAGTGGAATTCGTGAAGCTGCGCATAAACGATGGAACGAATTTTGCTAAAGCAACGAATTCTGAGAAGTAAATGCCCGGTGTGAGAACGAGCGGCGCTGAGTTGGAGCGTAAGTGGAAATGGTCATTACCGAGATCGGGCACTGCGACCGGGTCGAAAATGTTGCACGCGCAGCGTAGAGAGAATTCGTAATGTACTCGGTGCGCGAAACGAGCGGAGATGGCTCGCAGCGATAGGAGGCCGCGATATAGACAAGACGCGCACGAGGCTTCCGTCTCGTTTCCATATCGAGGCGGTTAAAAAAAAATCGATTGAATTGCTAAACAGCGACGATGCCGATAGGAGCCAATATCCGTGTGTCTCGTCCGCTTCGCACTTGGGTGAAATATCGCGGTGGAAGAGATCGAGCCAAGGCCGAGGCAATAATAGACGGAGAGCGATTGGTGCGAGTTTAGGCCCCGAGAACTTGTAACATTCCGACACACTTCTCGCCTTATCTTCGCGGAGGCGCTCTCGCCACCTCGCAAGTGGCACAAAATGCCACGGCGAACGGCTAATTATCGCATCGATATGCGCAAATAATGTGAATTGAATTGAGCCGTTCGAAAGTATCGCTAATTGCACTCGAATACGGTTTCGACAGTGAGAAAAAAATTTAGTGAGATCAACAAAATGCTCGATTGACTAGAAAAAAAACCAGTTCTTTCAACTAAATATTCAAAATAATAATAATAAATATTTAGTTGAAATAAATGATTGGTTCTTGTAACCAATTGGTTGAAATAAAAAAATGAGATAAGAATAAAAAAATAAAAAATTCGTAACAATAAAATAAAAAAACCCAAATATTTAGTTGAGATTAAAAAAAAATCGGTTGCCTCAAATATTACTTGGTTGTTCAGTGCAAAAAATTGTTCACCGAATTTATTATATTCTCGAACGAACTGAATGTTTAGTTGCACATGGTAAATCGAGGATTTTGTTAATACAGCCGAATTTTTTTTCTGAGCTTAACGTCGTTCGCAAAGTTTCCTTCGTGAGGAAGTCAAATGGGTTTGAACGACTTTGCGAACGACCTTGAAACTAGAATGAAGCCAAGTGCAAACTGTGTATAATTTTTTTCCTTCTTCGTTCCTTTTTTTCTTTTTGACAAGGCGATTCCTGAACGTCCGAAGAAGCGCTCGTTATTCATTCGTCGACGATATGCGCATCGGCATCGAAATCGTTATGATACAGGTTTCTCGTCGCGGCGAATGGTCATTAAAATAATCGAGCTTTCTCATGTTAATGCGTCGCGTGTGACACACGCATGCTAATCGCGCTGCGGCGGTCTCGGCGACTTTGCGACCGTGCGGGACGCTGTGCACACAGTCAACGATACCCGAGTCAAACATAGCGAAACACTTTTATCGCGTTTACTTTTTCTTTCTTTGTAAACGAAATAAGGCCGATTAATTCGCGATCAAATGTTTCGCGATTTAATTGGATAATAACGTCAATGAAAAGTCAACATTGTCGTTCGGTTGTAATAAATCATTAAAAAAACGCGCAAGCACGGTAAACTTTCTTTCTATACAAAAGATTCGTTCATTTTTTTGACGGCATGAATTTTTTCAAAATTTTGTCTAATTTCTGAAAATCGCTTTTTTCGACAAAATGAATGATGAAAGCGTAATTTCCAAAAATTGGACAGAATTCTTAAAAAATTTCTACGTATTCGGACGAGTCAACGAATCTTTTTTATAAAAAAAATTTAAGTTTTCGGATAATTTGTTGAAAAATTACTTTTTTCATTAATTTATTAATGACATTTTCAGGTATTATTATGCGAAATCAATCGTTTCAGCACCTTCTCGATGCCTGTTTTTTTTTTCCAGAAATTTTCCAGAAAACGAAAAAAAAAATTATTCCATCGCGACATGTTCGAAGTTCTCCGAAAATCCAACGTGCCGGACCTGCTACGTTAATGTTCGGGTACACAACGATCCGGCAAAGCGTTCTCTTTCACGTCGAGTAATCGTCCCTTCATTGTTGAAATATCCATACAACTCGTTAGCTCTTACTACGCTCGGTGAACAATATAATTTCTTTAGTTCGAGTTTTCCGTGTCACGGGTACATTAGGCACGCGCGCACACACAGCGTTGTCGCTCGTAGGCCGAAGGAAATGGCGTTTACACGACAACGAGCTAAGTAATTTATAATTTACGAGCACGCGGAGAAAGGCGATCTAATGGCTCGGCGATGATATTTCGTTAATAATGGACAATGGAGTGAAATAATAGTATAATGGAACGCGGAGGCGAGGCGTTCACTCTTCGCTGCTCGCGTTTCCCGGCTTCTCGCAATGTGCTCCACATAAAGTACACATTCGTACTCGCTCGACCTGCGTATGTGCGCGCACCGGCTCGGCTCGCGTAACGGTGCCTCGCTCGGACAAAACGTTCTGCCTTTCGGTCTATCGTAATTATCTCCACGGTTAAATTATTCCGAGAATAAACCCATACCCGCGACGATTGCGCAGCAAACTTTGTCCTTTGAAGAGCCAGACGCGAATTCGTATAATCGGGACTCACCGTCGATCGTCAAAGCGCTCGGCGGGCCGACGAAATTAAATTGGTTTATTGTGAACGAAAGATAAATGAATTGATACATTCAAAGAAAACGATAATAAGTATTATCAATTACTAACATCTACTTATTTTTCTATTTTACAATCGATTTTCATATTTTTCAATTTGTATAACTTATTTTCAGTTTTTTGTAAAAAAAAGTATTATTTAGTGATCGGAAATATTATAACTTTTTTTTATTGTTCTATTGATGTATTTTTTTGTTCATTCACAATAAACCAATTGAATTTGATCGTTGTCGAGCATTTTGATAATTGAAATAAATCTTGATTATATAAATTTTGGTCTGGCTCTTCGAACGACAAAGTTTGCTGCGCAATCGGCGAGTGGAGTTTTATTCACAAAAAGTGTCAATTATCGATAAATGTTAATATTACTATCATATCATTGTTATTAATAAAGAATTTTTTTCCCCATTGATATTCCATTGAATTTTGCGGAACGATTATTAATTTCCATAGAACTGTTTGATCGCCGACGATAAAAATGATTGATCGAAATTCGTTAAGAGCCGAATAACTCCACGTCCGCGTCTCCGTCATCGGTTATCAGCGTGTTTTATCCGTCAATATTTTTATCGACCAAGGCGACAATCGTTCGGTTGCGTAATCCTAGATTTTTCGTGTTAGCTCGGGCGTTATTCGGTTTGAAAATGTGATCCAGTAAATTCACTGCGTGGGCGTGGAATGCCTATCATAGTATCGAAGAAGTGGTCTCGCGGCGTATTACCAAAGAGTGCGATTCACGCGAAATTGAATGAGATTTTCGATGACTTTCTGATGAAAAAAAAATCGAAAAATTCAACCCTACAGAAAAATGATAAATTTTCGAAAAATAAAAAAGACCTCAAAAAATTGCAACTATTCAAAAAACTCGGCAAATGATTGTTTTACTAATTTGTTAATAACTTTTTGAAGTTATTATTATGGAAAATTAATGTTCTTGGCACCTTCGGGATTGTTGAATTTTTTCAGATTTTTATTCCATCGGAAAGTTGTCGAGATTCTAATTGAATTTCGCTTGAATCGCACTCTTCGGTAATACGCAGCGCGGGTACCTCCTTAAGAAGTTCGACGGGGGTCAAGCGATCGCGGGCTCGTTCGGACACGTGCTTCGATACGCGGAGATCGCAGCTCGAGAAGTGTCGAAGGAAACGGCGACCTCGCGAGGGTCCCACTCCTCGCCGGTCTCTCGAGTCGGTGTGGCGCGAAACGGTCTCCTGGGCAAGGCCTCGAACCTACACGCAGAACAGCCTTGGCCCCGCGTTTAACGAGTTCCGCGAGAATCGTTTCTCGCCACTTACCCAATCGCGCGCCGAGGCCCCGAATAAAATCGGTGCGCCGCACAGACGAGTCTCGACTCGCGGCAACGAGAGGCCGAGAAGCCGAACGGTGCCGAAGTTATTATGAGAAACGAATAATAAATGTATATAAAGAAAAAGAAAAAAACGAGAGGCCGAGCCTCGACGTATGGCGATGAAGTCATCGCGCGGCTTCACGTCGAAAAAGATTCGCAGTCATGTAGTCATGTAGAAAGCGAATGAGCGCTGAAGCAAAAACATTTTTCATCTCGTACCATGTGACTCGCGGTGGATGGACGAAAAATCGCACCGAAACGTAATTCGCGCGAAGCTCGTTGAATTTTTTTCTACCTATTTTTTGAGTTGTTTTCATTATTTTTTTATTGTCTTGATCTTTATTATTTCTTTTGTAATCTACGAAAAATCAATAACTTTTTGTTATTATTATTATTACTGCGTTTAAAAACTTGTAAAACGCAAGAAATTAATAATAATAATTATTATTATTATTGTATAATAATAATTGTTGTTCGTTTGTTTGTAAATTCAATTATAACTATAATAACAATAATTATTATTATTGTTATTAAATAATTAATACTTTAAATTTAATACTAATAAATAATTAATAAAACAATAATTATTATTATTGTTATTAAAGAATGTATAATAATAATGATAAAATACATTTTTGGCATTCGTTATTATCAAAAAAATTGTCAGAATATCATTCCAACGGAATTTCAGTCGCACTTTCGCCTGTGAATGTATCGGAACGAATCTTCGACAAACGCTCGAATTTCGTTGCCCGAACTACAATTAACGCCGGTGAATTTGTCGGCAAAATTATTCGAATGTCGCGAATATACGAAAAAAGCACCGTACAATAATGACTCGTTTACTGACCTGACTCAACGCGAATGTGTACACAACCGGTTTCAGCGCGCTCGTAATCCCCTCGACGTCGTACAGAGCGGTGCCCACTTTTTTTTCTCTTTGTTTTCTCTCCCTCGATGTCGTATCTCTCGGCCGTTCAATCCCCTCCCCTCCGCTCCTCACCCTCTCGTATTCTATTCACCGGTATCGTTTTCCTTTTCCGCGAATATCGCCGCGCCGCGAGTACTCGCCGTTCGGTTCGCGCGACGGGCGAAGCCGAAGTTCCCCGCGCGCGCCGGTAACCGGTAAAGAGAGAGAGAGTTCGGTACGTCCGTATCGAAAAGTTCCGTTACGACGCGAATTTCTTCATCGCTCCGCGACGCACGCTCACCTCGAAAACTGTCACAACTCTGCGAATCTCGATAACTTTTTATTCTCTTTCCAACCTTTCCGCTTGTACACTTTTCATGTGACGTATCTTATCGATATAACGAAATTATTTTCGCTTCTCTCGAATTCGCATCGAGTTATACAAATGTTTACGCGATATCGCGTTCTCGTCACTTGTCGGTTCTTTTCATTCGATTCGTTAGCACTTCTGTCGGCACAGTCACGTTGGCCGATTTCACTCGGTCGATCGTTCGAACGATTCGCAAACGAGCAAATTGTCTGCCTCGATTACTTTTTCCTTATTCGAAGGTATTTTTGAACAAATTCATCTATTTGTCATTCCACTCGGCGGTGCAACACCGCGAATTGGCGCGGTCCGCGCTTGTAGATATTTACGATTTGTTTTCGGCGATAAACGGCTCGAAGGTCAACAACACTCTCGCGTCCGACTCCGTGCCGCACGGAATCTCGGCGGCGACTGGCCGTTTGACAGTCGGACCCGGCGACCGCGCATTTCGATGAGCTCCTTCCCCCACCACTCCCCCTCTCCGCGCGCCAGCCGCACCACCACCACGGCCGCAGAGCAGTAGCGCAGCTGCTGATCGTGCGCGCGCGCGCGACTGCCTCGTCGAGACACGGCGAGAGCCTCGCGCCGGTGTGCACTCGAGAATGGCCCTTTCCACTTTCGAGACCACCGATGCTCCTCTCGACGTTAACATTTATACGTTTCGTATCCTGCGAGCTGTTACTCGAGAACTGTTCTCCGCCGCTGAGATACCCGACGAATCGTCGTTTGGCCGCGAGATATATCGTATACTTTTTTTTGTCGCGTCGCAGCAATTATCGGACGGCCGAACGGCGCTCGTGAGCAACCCTTGCGAAATAAACATTCTTCTATTCGAAAGGTCTACTCCCTTCGGCGCGCTGCCGAAGGCCCGGATGAATTCTTGTGCAAGGAGACGACGAAACGGGAAACAGAAGTTGAAATAATAAACCAAAATAGTTGAAAGTACGATTTTCTTAGTGCGATTCACATAACGATAAGCTGCAATTTGGGATCAATTCTTTTTACTTCGATATTAAAATATGACTATTATTGAAATCGTTATGGTTATTTATTATTTTGATAAATTGTTCGAAAAAACCTTCGACCAGATAATTTATTGTAATTGTAATTCAATTTGAAATAATATGATTATTATTATTATTATTGCTGTTATCGTTATTTTGTTTTCTTATTATTTTTTCGCGAAGTTTATTATTGTTATTATTTCATTAAAACTTTTTTAGTGCTGTTTTTTTGTTTGTTTTGTAAGAAAAATGAACATTTCATTCGTTTCTATATTAATTTTCCTATGAACTCGTTTCGAGTTGTTTTTTCGGTTTTACATTCCTTTGCCTCTCGAATGAAGCAGCGATCGAGGATTAATTCGGGACGAGATTGAAAAAGTGTCTTCGGCAAGCTGACAAAGTTTGGAAGGGTATGGGAACGAGAAAGGTACGGGCATCTGTATCCGGCACGTAACATTCACAATCCACGATAAACGTTCGCGTGGCGTTGGAAAACGGTTCGTTTCTTACGCGAAGCACGCTCTCGAACTTCCGGCTCTTTCCGGCGTGTAAGGTCGAAAAGGGCGCTGCGGAGAGCGCGAGCGTGTGCATCGACTCCATCGAGTTTTCACATTGGTTACAATGATTATTTTTTTTTTCTTTTTTTCTGCTTCCCTTTTCGCCGCCCGGAGAATTTTGCAGGAACGAAAATCGAGATCCGGAAGAATGAAGCGCTTTTTCGCAGCTCGAGCGGAGAATCGGATCGAACGAACAGCTCGACTCGCGGATGCTGAGCAAGCGGGGATAAAAGAATTCGAATCGGTTTCACACGTATCCTTTGGTGCTTTTTTTTCCTTTTCGCGTTGCAACATTTTCACCAGACTAGCGCGCAGCCTTTCGACGCGACCTTCAATCTCTTTTGCATTCTCTCGCTCACGGAAATGATTGCAATACTTTTCGAGCTCATCTTTCTTCGTATGGGAAAAATGTTATTCGACCAATGGAAATTCGGGAAGTCGACTCTAAGCACAATTCTTTTTCTCCATTGTACGGTAAAATTATTTTGTATAAAAAAATGACTTTTCTGAAAAATTATTTCACAAAAAAAAAACTTTTTATAGAAAATTATTTTACACAAAAAAACTTTTTTTATAAAAAATTATTTTACACAAAAATTTTTTTTTTATAAAAAATTACTTTACACCAAAAAATCTTATCCGAATCTTTAATCTTTGATCCGAATGTAAATCTTTTTTCGAAGCCTCGCTTTCCCATATGAAAAAGCCTACTTTGTCGTAGTTTCCGGAAAAAAGAAATTAAAAAATGCAAATCACCCGTCGAGCGAGTATTTTACGACTCGCCTCGGCGTCGCGCAAGCTCGTTAAACTGCGTTGTAATCCGCGCGTGTTAACGTTGTAATAGAATTTTTTAATTAACCCCTCATCAAGATGTCGCGAACTCGATGGCCCGAGGAAGATTGAGCCGCGATTAGACGAATCTATATCCGCGATCCCGATGCGCGCAACACGGAAGATTAATCGGGCATAATTCTGCGGCACACGCGTCGCGTCGCTCGACCTTTCTAATTATGCGTACGCGAGTAAACACGAGCGCGCGCGTAATTCGTCCGCAAAGTACAAGTTTTATCGTCGAAGTGTGTAATTGGCTGGATGTGTCGCGCTGTACGACTTCGGCGCGAAATTAAAGTGTCGTGTATCACGCGACGTGGTGTCTCGTTGTCGCGGAGAAGCTCGAAAAAGCCGCGCGCCCATAAATTACGCGAGCGGGTGGAAGACGAGAGCGATAAGATAGGCGAAAGCTCAACGACAGCGTTCACATTCGTGAATTTTGAAAAGGCGAAAGAATATTATCGGTCGTTATCGTTCTGCCAATTTGTAACGTTGAATTTACGATCGACCGGGGTGAGTTTCGTTCGCTGAAGCGCGATACGCGAAATACAAACAAATTTTGGCCGGGAGACGAGAGGAGGGAGAGAGAGAGAGCGGGCGCGAGCTCGTCGGACGATTCGCATCGTTGGATAGTAAAGACAATAACTGTTCGTGGATAATTGCGGTAATAACGCGAGCTTCGCGGCTCTATGGGCGGTTTATGGAAACGAAATGTTCCCGGGGGTGTGTGCGAAACGTTGCAAAATTGGGATCAACGGTTATGGAGCCGAAGCCGCAGGGACTAAATTGTCGAGCGGGGATGCAGTTGACGAAGGGCCTCGCGGTGGAGAGCAGGCGGATTTAAGGGCGGATTTAAGGGCGGGTAAGGTTAATTCGGTAAAAAAAGGGCATGTTTTTAAGATTTTTTTTTTGGCGACACAGATAGCGTTCGTCTATTCAGTAAATTTCTATATAATAATATAACATTTGAACAACATTTTCCTAAATTTTCATTGTAAAATATTCAAAATTGAGCGAGTGACAATGAATCTCCGGAGGCGCCTCGAAAAAAAAGTTGATTTGCGGTGTTTATCATAACTCGCAACTGAATCATCCGAAACGAAAAAATCAAAATGCATTTTTCAAAGGAGATGTTTCTCGAGGTAATGACGAGAGGATTTTTTTTTTTCGATTTTTCAATTTTTCGTCGCACTTTGGAGCCAAAAAACCGATTTTCGCTCAAAAAAATCGGCTTATTTGTTGTTGAAAAATGAGTAATTATTAAAAAAAACAAAAAAGCTCTCGACAATACCCGGTGAATAATGTGAAGAAGTACTGTGCAAAATTTCAAAACGGTTGGTCCAGTAGATTTTGAGTTATCGTGAACACGGACTTCAAATATGACGAGATTCAGAAAAACGCTTTGAAAAACGCGAAGAGTTTGGTCGCTCGGCGCTCATTTCACATAAGTTTGAGAACACTTCTCGATTGTATAAAAATCTGAAAAAATTCACGCATATTAAAGGTACTCAAAAGATCAATTTTGCATAATAATAATGGCAAAATGTTATCAACAAATCGAAAAAAAAATTGTTCACCAATTTTCCCGGCAAAAGAACTTTTTTTTTGTGAAAACGATTCGTTCATTTTTCTGAATACGTATAAATTTTTTCCGATTTGTAAATTGACTTAAAATTTTTTCTTTTCACATGGAATAATGAGTGAAAAATCGTAAAATTCAAAGTGAATTTAAAAAATCTGAAAACATTGTTACGGATTCTGAAAAAAATAAACGAATCGTTATGATGAAAAATTGGGTTTCCGGGATATTTGTTGAACATTTTTCTTTTCTCCTCAATTTGTTAACATTTTGGAATCCTGATTGTGCAAAATTAATGTTTTCAGTACTTTTAATGTGCATGATTTTTTTCAGATTTTCATCTCATCCGAAAGTATTTACAATTCTGTCTAATCCCTTCTCTTAAGGACTCTCCTTAGAAAGGACTTGATAGAAGAACCGATCAATGATATCGAGTTAAATCTTCAATGAACCTTTTCTCGATCGTCGACGATGATAATAATACTCAAATTCGAAAAGTTGCAAATAAGCTTTCGAAAGTTCGTATCGATTCGAGATTTTTATTGAATCGCTTTACAACTGAATCAATAAAGTTCGTCGGCTCTCGCCGCCGCGAGGACGGGCTGAGAACGAGCCGAGCTCTCGTGCACATCGAAGCTCGATGCGGTTGCGCACGCAAACTCGTTACACTATCCGTTACTCTCCGTAGATAGAACTTTGCACAATGCCGCGCGGCAATTGCATGCGCAGCTGGAAATGAGACGATTGGCCGACATTGCCGCTTCTTCTCCGTATATCGAAGCCTCCCTCGCTCCGCTCTCGGTCTTCATAATTTGTATCGAAACGAGAGCCGGCTCGCTCTAATGGGATCGTTAGGGAACTCTCTGAGAGCTTCGCTCGTTTCTGTGTACTCTGAGTACCGGTGTAGGGTAAATACCGAAATTCCGTCATCGCAAACTATCATCGGTCTGTAGGTTTAAGCTACGACTCGCGCTATTTCGCTTCGAGAGGGTTGCGAGAGCGGCCGCAATATCGAAGCAGATGAGTAAGAAATTATTATAAAAAAAAAAAAAGTTTTTACTTTTTCGAACAAAAAATTTCAATGAAAAAAACCAAAGAAAAATGAATCCGGCCTCCCTTTCGCAGAGTAAAATTTGGGAAGGGTAGAAAGTAACGAGGAACATTGCGGTATTGCAAGTCTAGCGAATACGCTTTTTGTTTACCGCTTCGCTCGCCGGTTTCGCTTTGGTTTCATTGCGCCTCGTCCACCGGAACATTGTCCCGAGGGCGAAATATTCCGAAATTGTGCCTCTTATCGAGCGGTACAGCGATAAAGAAGGGAGGGGAAGGAACAGGATGATATCCGGCACGACGTCGTACACGGTTCGTGTACACACCGCACAGGACGAGGATACTGGCCCGTTTATACCGCCGGAGATTCTCGGCGAGAGGTCTCTGCCCAGCTCACACCCCCGCACCGACTGCCCCGACTTCTCTCCGGTCGCCACGCGCCCTCTCGACAGTTCGAAGTCGCGAAATGCCTCGCAAACTCGATGCTCCCGACGATGTACTGATAAATCTTATCTTCGCTCGTTGCTGCGGGTCGTTTCGACTCTGCGAGCTTTTTGTACGCAGAATTTATTGCCATTCATTTTTTGCATGAAAAACGATCGAATTCTGAATAAACAGTCGGAACGCGGCCCGATGAAACAACAAAAAGGGAAGGGAAAAAAAAATTGTTCGGCAAACCCGCCTTTGACGTCGGCTCCGATTTATTTCGATATTTTTCACCTTCCTTCGGGCTCGAAAAAAATGTAATTCCGCTACATTCTGTATTTCGGCTCGTAAAACACGATGGGGTTTTCCGATATCCGATAAAGAATCGCGTGTATAGAAATAGAAAAAAAAATGCATCACTCGTTTCAAGGCTACACTCAACATATTTTTTTTTTACTGATCGCGAATCGACTTATTGCACTCGCTGTTCGATACGTAGTACGAAAACTCTTTCCCGATGCGAAATGTCCCGTGAGAAAAGATTTTATTCGAAGCTAACCCGTGTTGTTTAAACTAAATTTCATCCGTTGAGCATTTTGGTTGAACCGATATTCGTTAGCATATTAAATATTAAATATGAATCATAAATTATTATTCAAAATAACAATTAAAAAATTACCTATTAATTATTATTATATTAATTATATTCATTATTATTATTATTAATTAATTATTAAAAAAAATGATTAATTAATAGTTGATTTTATAATAAACATTTGTTGAAATCATTTATTCACTATTTTTTTTACCAATAATTACGAACGGATAATGATAATTTCCATATGAAATATTTAATTCGCTGTATGCGAGAATACGCCTGTTAATTACGAATAAGCTCTTTCCATTATCAGATCATTACCATACCCGTTAATGGTATACAAATAAGCCGTCGCTTCTCGCGTGACGTTACATATTTCGATCGCCGAGCCGCGGCGACGTGTCGTCGCTTACAACTCTCATCGAGCGCCCGCCCTCCGCGAACCGAGCGCCGCGATCGCGTTTGTGGCCGATCAAATTTGTTACGATTCGATTTTTTCCAATTTCGCTGATACGATTATTCGAACAACGTGGCGCCGCCGCGTATACGCGAGCGAAACAAAGCGCAATCGCGCGACGCGCTCTCACTTTTGCTGCGAGGAATTTCGCCGTTTCCGGCTCCGTTCCGGAAGCCTCGGTCGCCCCTCGCCTTTTTTCCTCCTTCGCAATCCTACCGACGAATCGTCAAGCAACCGCACACGACTCTTCGCGAAACGCACGCGCACACCACACAGTCGTCGTGGACGTGTTAAAACAAAAAAAAAAAAAAAAAAGAAAACAAAGCTACGGACGTTATAAATCGCGAGTGAACGAGCGCGAGCGCAACGCGCGTATATGTATAGACCGGGGTAGCACAATTTCGAAAGCGAGTTGCCAGGCGAGTACCGCACGGGAGATCGCGGTACTTTTTAGACGCGTTACAACGTTACGGCTCGGTCGTTACGGCGTTAACTCTCGGGTAGCCGAGAAGGAAGGAGCTTTGGCGTACGAGCGCGAAGAACCGAGGAAGGTACAACGGAGAACGAAAAAACCGTCGGGGCCGACGAGGAGGGCGTAGAAAGAGGGACGAGCGTGCAGCGCCGGTACGGGCGAAACTCTCGTTTGTTCGGACGAACTCGAAAGTTTTATACGATAAGTGCGTTTTCACTGTATTCCCGTACGAACTCGCACGGAATCGCGGGAATCGTTGCTTCGCGCGCGGGCACGTCGAGGCTCGACCCTCGGAGGAAAAAACGCATAAATTTCGACGAAAAGAATCTATATCACACCCATCACGAGATCGTGTTTCCCGGAGTTACTTCTCGCTCGATTTTCTCGACGCTATCGTCGCCTCTCGCGTGCTTACCAAACTTGCCAATGAAATTTAAATAACAAGAGAAACATTAATAAATTTATTGATATTATTATTAATAAATATAATTAATATCATAATAATAATAATAATAATAATAATAATAATAAACATACAGGACGGAACGGAAAAAACTGACGACCGCTATAAGAGACAGCAAGGCGCGATGCTGGAAGAAGCTCTGCGAGGAGGTGGACCGGGACCCGTGGGGCACCGGTTACAAGATCGTAACCGGTAAACTGGGGGCCCGGGCTCCACCGGAACTCAAAGACGCGGAAACCACACGACGGATCGTCGACGGACTGTTCCCGACACACCCGATACGCACGGACGTAACGAACGACAACGAGACTTCGGCGGTCCCCGTATTCACAGCGGAGGAGCTCACCAGAGCAGCCAAAGCAGTGAAAACGGGTAAGGCGCCAGGACCTGACGGAGTACCGGGAGAGATTATCCGGCTGATGGCTAGCCAGAGGCCGGAAATACTTCTCGACCTGTACAACACGTGCTTGACGACAGGGACCTTCAGCGACCGCTGGAAGACGGCGCGGCTGGTCCTCATCCCGAAGGGGAAGGGTGACCCCAGCGCGCCGTCGGCCTACCGGCCGTTGAGCTTACTAGACACGACAGGGAAACTGTACGAACGACTCCTCAGACCAAGACTGACGGACGCGATACAGAACGGTGGAGGCCTCTCAGACCAGCAGTTCGGTTTCAGGAAGGGTCGATCAACCATCGGAGCAATCCAGAAGGTAGTCGACTCCTTCCGGGACACCGACAGACACTGCCACGCAGCGCGACCCATCGTGCTGCTGGCGACACTGGACGTCAGGAACGCCTTCAACTCGGCCAGGTGGGTCGACATCCTGGAGGCGCTCAGAGGTGGCTACAGGATTCCACCGTACCTGGTCCGGGTAGTGGAGGATTACCTGCGAAACCGACGAATTACATACGAGACAACGGAGGGACAGATTACGAGACAAATCACCGCGGGGGTGGCCCAAGGATCCATACTTGGACCGGACTTCTGGAACGGACTTTACGACAGCCTGCTCAGACTGGAGCTTCCGCTCGGCGTACTCCTCGTCGCATACGCCGATGACGTAGCGGCGGTGATCGTCGAGCGCTCTCCAGAACTGGCGCAGTACAAACTGAATCAGACGATGAGACGGGTCGGACGATGGATGACTGAACACGGACTGCAACTTGCAACGGAGAAGACAGAACTGCTTTTCCTCACAAGGAAACGCATACAGACGATAATACCGATGAAGGTCGGGACGGACGACACCGAGACCAGAGGGGACGTCAAGTACCTGGGGGTGACCCTAGATACAAAGATGACCTTCTGGCCTCACATACAAAAGACAGCTCAGAAGGCGGCTAAAAGGATAGCATCCCTAAGCCGCCTGATGGCAAACACGAACGGACCGAGACCGGGGAAACGGAGACTCTTAATGTCAACGGCCCACTCGATCTTGCTCTACGGCGCGGAAATCTGGGCAGACTCCCTGAAGACGAAAAAATACTGCCACGCAATGATGGCAGTACAAAGACAGAGCGCGCTGAGGATCGCTTGCTCCTACCGGACTGTCTCTGCACAGGCTGTTCTGGTGGTAGCGGGCGTGATACCCATAGATCTCCTCGCTTTCGAGCGCAGGAGGATCTACGGAAAAAGCGCAGACACAAGACGACAAGACGCGGCATCGACAGAAAGAGACAGGACGCTACAGACGTGGCAACAACGATGGACAGAAGAAACAACAGGAAACTGGACAAGACGACTGATAAAGGACCTGAGACCGTGGATCCGTCGGGATTTTGGGGACGTAAATTTTTACGTTACCCAATTTCTGACGGGACACGGCTACTTTAGACGGTACCTACACAGAATGAACAGAGTACGAACGCCGGACTGTACATACTGCGGACACAAACGAGACGACGCGGAACACACCTTTTTTGGATGTAACCGCTGGACGAGACTGAGATACGAACTAGAATCGGCCGTTGGAAGCATCACCCCCGACAATATTGTCGAGGTGATGCTCCACGGAAACGACGAATGGCAAAACATCGCCACATACATAGAGACAATACTGAGACGGAAGAACGCGGACGGCTGCCTGACATGACAGACTAGACGCGACAGATGAAACAGAAACAGATCGTACACACAACATGACAAGACTAACACAGACAGACCCCCCGATCAGAAGTAATATTAACATAGTTCCTGGTCGGGGGCGGACGCAAAGGAGGTGGCGGTTTAGTGGGTAGGCCAATCGGGAGTCCCACATTGGCCCCAGTCCGCACGGCTGGGGTGAATCCGTAAAAAGGATTCCGCAACTCCTCGGAAAAAAAAAAAAAAAAAAAAAAAAATAATAATAATAATAATAATTGCCTTTCACATTAACTATTCTATTTACTATTGTAATATAATTTTTTTTTAATTATTATTATATCAATTAATGCATTAATATAATATATTATTATATGCTATTATTTCTATTATTATAAATAAAATTTAATTGAGAACCGTAAATAAATTATTTTCTCGGCGCAGACGATAAAAGCGAAACGAAACGATAACGATCGGTTTTAATGAGATTCCTTGGTTTATCGTATTGTTATTCGCTGATGAATCGTGGATTGATAAAATCGATATTCAATTAATGCAGACGGAAGGGCAAAAGGGACGAGGGGTTTTGTGGGAGGGGGGGTTGAGTTCCGGTTGGCGGAAAGTGGCGAGGAAACGGAAGGCGAGTGACGACGCCGAGAGAGAGCCAATTAGGAGGGCTCGACGAGAACCAGCCGCAGAGTGCACAGGTTTGATATTACCGTTCCGTTCTCCACGATAAGTGCAACAGCGCAAGGTCGTTACTACTCTTGATACGCTCGTCTATCCACAAGCTGTGCACAAGAACCGAGAGAGCCGGAAGCGACGCGGCGGATCGCGGCTTCGAGCTCTTATTCGCTCTCGTTACGATTCTCCACCTTTTTTTCTCTCTCAAGCAACTATCGCGCTGGTGGACTCGAATAACGATGAATTATCGAAGAATCGCGGTAACGAGAGTCATCGAAGGGATCCACGGTCGAAGTAACATTTGTTAACGAGAATGTTTTTCATTACTGCGAATAGTGTACTATCCAAGAAATTATTATTAATTTTCAATTGAATTATCATTATTTTTCAATTAAATCATTATTATTTCTCAATGAAATTATTATTAATTTTCAATGAAACTATTGTTAATTTTCAATGTAATTATTATTAATTTTCAATTTAATTATCATTAGTTTTTTATGAATCACTATTATCGGAGATCGGAGCGTTGAAGAGCCAAATGTTTGCGATAATTGCGGATAGTTATTCAATCGAGAGATACCGCGTGCGCTGGGATTGTATTCACGCATGCCGAGACTCGGTAATGGGATTGGAGAATAATCTCGAAAGAATTATGAGTGAAAAATAGATAAATAAAATCGTACTCATTCGAGCGGGCGGGCGAGTAATCGAATTTTCAGACATTCAGTCACGATCCAAAGGCGAATTATCGCGCGGCGCGGAAGAGCCGGGACGAGCGTTCGGCTGCTCCGTGCGAGAGAGCCAACGGTGAACCTCGAGAGTCTGATGAACCGCGAGAACGAAAATAGAGGTGAGCAAACGGGCTCTACGTATAGCGTCGGGCGGGGTCAAGAGGGTAATTTCCTGGCTCAGCTCGCCGCGCCGCGGTCCGCATACGTCTTGCGCGCGTTCCGAACGCTCGCAACGCGAGACACGATCGAGCGCGAGCGAGCGAAACGACATCTCCGGCACTCGAGAAAAGCCGATAGGGCGCCGAACCTCCGCGATGGACAACGCTATTCCAGCGCGCCGTCACGCTACTTCGTCGAGTTCGGCGCCGAGACGGCGATTTACCACTAACCCGCCTCTCGTACTCTTTCTCGTCTATTTCTCTCCGAAATTCATCTCGATTCGTCAAATGGACGCCAACGAAAAGAGTCGTCCTCGATAAACACGCAGCTTCCATTCTTCGCTCGTGCGAAGCTCTCGTGGATTCATTTTTATTCAAGGTCAACAGGCATTTAATTGAGAAAAACAATTCTATAATAAAAATTGAATTTTCGTATATTTATTCTTCGTTTCTTTATTGAATTG
Organism: Ischnus inquisitorius; assembly: GCA_963924025.1. Classification (NCBI taxonomy): domain Eukaryota; kingdom Metazoa; phylum Arthropoda; class Insecta; order Hymenoptera; family Ichneumonidae; genus Ischnus; species Ischnus inquisitorius. Next base: position 4,658,878 of record OZ001249.1, read on the forward strand.
AGGGGACTAAGTTACTTAAAAAAACAGAAAATAGTGGTTTTTCGTCTCCATTACTGTACGTAAAAATTGAATTTTTTGAGTATGAAATGAAATTTTTATTGACATTAATGGATAGAGAAAGAAAAATGGTTAGTTTCTGTTTTTTCAACTGACTCAATCCCTTCAATTCATGCGCTATATTCCCATCTACCATGAATTCAGTTTAATTGCGAAGGCTCTCGTATTCATGAATTTTTTCGCGCTTCATTTCCATTCAAGGTCAACGAGCTTCGCGCGAAAAACACGATTTTTTTTTCGCTTCCAGTTGTTTTGACCGCGGCGCTATAATTTCGTCTCGGTATTCCGGGATGTCCGATCCGATTACGAATTCAGTACGATCCACGATAAAACATTGTGTGCCGGCGTCGTTATTTGCATATTTATGCAGAAAGGTGGTTAAAAGGTAGAAGAGAGTCACGGGCGATTACGCCGGAAGTAACCGGTCCCCGATGAATTCACGGGTCACCGCGCGTAAGCACCTCGGTAAAACGCTCGGACGGCGAACGACGCTGTCGTCTGCGAGACGCCCGTTCTATGCGTCTATATGTACATCATCTACCACGGTATAAATTCAAGCGCCGCGATGCTATTACCGAGCCGTCGCGTAACCGGCACAGACTGCGAAGAATCGCATTTACATACGCACCTTCGACGCGGAATAACACGGCACGATAACAACGATGCCGAGAACAGTTTCAGGCAGTTCTTTGTCAGAGTCTGACGCCACGTAAGATCCGGAAAGAATGGCGAAACAATCGCAAACTTTTATCGATGAGATAAATAATTGAAAAAAAAAAAAACAATCATATGAAAGGTGACAATAATTCCAAAATACTAATGAATTATTGAAATAAAATATTTAAACACGTTACTCGGCAATTCAAGATTTTTGTTGCAACAATAGCTGGTCAACATTTCTGAGTATTTTTTTTTTGTAATATTTGAAAGTTGCTTTTTTTTTTAATGGTAAAATTGAAAAAATTATTGAAAATTCTAAGAAAATTTCTGTAACAAAAAAAAAATGTTGGTTACCGACCGATTTGCTAAATTATTTATTTCAGTAATCGTTGATAACATTTTCGTCTTATTATTAGGCAAAATTATTATTTTCAACGTGTTATCTGCGCTTGAATTTTTTCAGATTTTTGTCCCATCGAATTCGAAATTCTCTCTCATTCCTCTGTCGAACCCGCGTGGCGAACTCTACGCGAGGACTAAGCTTAATTATCGATGTCGATGGTTACTGAATACCTTGTCGTCGCCTCCGGGAACCGCGCGACTTCTTCATTCCGGCGCACATACCACCAAAGTTCCGATATTCACACATCCGGACGTAGCGGAGGATTCGGCCTTTAATTCAAGGTCACCGAAAAAACCGTTCCCTCGAATCGATCCTCCCTCATTTTTTTCTTCCCGAATTCACATCGACTCGAGAGAAATAACACTTTACTCGCGAGCGCGACCTTGAATCATTCCTAACGAGACGCGATCGAAAAAAAGCGGTTAATCGAGAGCGAAGGTACCGAAGTATTCTATGAAAAGAAAAGTTCCGATGGCCGCCACCAGTGGCGCTGTTTCGTCGTGCCAAAAAACAAAAGCTCACTCAGTAGCACGCGCGATCGAAAAACGAAAGTGAAACTACCGATAGACCGAAAAGAAAACTTCCCATTTCCGCCACTAGTGTCGCTGTTTCGCTGTGCCAAAAAACGAAAACTGACTCAGTAGCACGCGCGATCTCGAAAAAAACGATTAATCGAAAGTGAAAGTACCGAAAGACCGAAAAAAAAGTTCCCATTTCCGCCACTAGTGGCGCTGTTTCGTTGTGCCGAAAAACAAAAACTGACTCAGTAGCACGCGCGATCGAGACGGGTGACCGGTCTCGTTTTCAGTGTCACGGAACTTCGCGATCGAAAAGTGTGTACTCGGCGGCACGAGGGAGAGACTCGCGCGCCCGGTTGTCGGTTAACCTCAGTGTATCGTCGAGTTTTAGCGAGCGATTCCGCGTGTCGTGCGGCGTGGCCCGTTTCGCATTGCCATCACGTTTTCGTCTCCCGCCGGCCGGGCCGGTTCATTGTGTGGCGAGGTTACGCGCGTGTGACGTTGTGTGTGTGTGTGCGCGCGCGCGAGAGACTGCGAGCGAGGATTTTTCGAGGAATCCGGCGGCGTCGTTTCGCTGCCACGCCGTGGAAAAAGGATTGAGTCGTTCGGCACGATCGGACGTAAAAGAATGAAGGCGATAAAGAAGTCGTCGATGAAATATTCGATAGACCCGAACCACAGCGGGAACGGAAGAATGACGAGAGAGGGTAAGTCATCGAGCTTTCACGGCCGATAAAAGCGGCGAATCGATTCACAGTGAATTCTTTCTTTTTTTTATCTTCGCTACGGACGTTCTGAGGTAGTTCTTGCGCATAACTTTTCGAAAATTGAAAAACTGCGAACACTTCTCGATGGCACAAAAATTTGAAAAAAAGCACGCATGTTAAAGGTACTAAAGATATTAACTTCGCATCATAATAATTGCATTATGTTATTAATAAATTGATAAAAAAAATAATTGTTTAACAAATTTTCGAGTAATGCAGTATTCGCAGAGACTATCCTAAAAATGAAGATTTCTCGCGAGCGATCTCGTTACTCGGGCTCTCGCGAATATATATATATATATATACATACGCGTTCGGCGGTTACGACATGGCCGAGAGGGCTTGACGATCGAAAACCTTGATAGAGTCGCTGACACGCGAGCGAAGAAAAAAAAGAGTCACGCGATTTTGAACAGCCGCACGGCTATTATACGCAGCCGTTGTGCTGCACCGTTATTACCAATGTTATACTCGGTCATAATACGCCTACGCCCCGTTTCCGTCACGAGACACACGTGCCTGGCCCAATTGACGGCTCTAATAACAATGACTCCGTGTGTACACGGAAAATTTTTGTAATTTTATTCAACGATTAACGCTCGAGTTTCACCGAGTAAATCGTCGCTATTACACGCAATTATCGGATAGACGGCAATGAAAATTGTCCGGAACCAGAGCGAGTCTTACTTTCTGAAATGAATCGTTTAATTCTCTCGCGTTTCGCTACCACCCGAGAAACTGTTCGTTTTCTTTCGGTGTTTTCGATTTTTATCGTCACACCAAAAGATAAGATGCCTATTGAATCATTTTTTGTAGAAGAATCATATCAGGTTTAGTTTTCAATCTTTATACGTAGTTTCATCTGACTAAAAATTCAATCGCATTATTGGCTACAATTTTTATACATTTTTTTTTTTAATTGCTCCTACGAGAGATCTTAGTCGGAATCTTAGTTTTCGCAGTAAAATTTTTTTTTTTTGATTGCCGTCAAATTTGTTTTTTTTTCACATTTTTCTTCATTCTTCATTTGCTTCATCCGAATTAACAATTTATTATAAAAAAGGTATATCGACGTTGCATTCGCATTTTTGTCCAACCCAGCGTCGGGAGGCGAAGCCGTCGATGAAAAATTAGAGCCCTAAAATTCAATCGCCTTTTTTAAAGTAAAAACTCGTAGCTTTGTCGAATTCGTGGGCCGATAAGATCGAGCTTGGATACCGTTATAAATGTCGATCAATCAATCTCGCTGACTTACATATTCGAAGGTCGTTGCGGCCGGAGCAGCCGCTCGCGACACGCGAGAAATTGTCCCGATCGCTATCGCCGACAGCGTCAGCGCGGCGCGTACTATCGAGAGAATGTCGGGTGCGAACTACGCACAATTAAATCGATACGCAAACGTCATAGCTGGGACACGTGGACGGTTAGCGAGAGACGTTCGGCGTTACCGAGCAGATGCCATTACCGTAATGTGCATATACGCATGTACTTCGAACATTACACATTTTTTTTTATCATTTTTTTTTTCCCCGCTCATTCGCTTATCTCGCATCGCCATTTCGTTATTACTCTTCATCTATTTTTCACGTTATTTGTCCAATTCTCACTCTCGACACGACCGCATGAAAATCGACATACAATTTTTTTTTCTCCCTCATCACTGTTTTTATGTTGAAGTTTATTTTTATGTATCGAGGTTAGCGGAGCGTCAGGAGAGAGAATTGCGCAACAAATTGCTCGTTGTCGAGCGATCGGGGACCGAAGAAAAGTCTCTGTTTGTCACGTCGAAATAATATTGTCCTTGCAATTGAGGCCCGCGCCCGCAGACACGAACTGAGGAATAAAAAAATTAGTTTCGCTTTTTTTTTTTTTTACCGAAAATTATAACGGCGCATGTTAGCTGCTCGGGGGCGAGAAAAGTACGTCGTTCTGATTTCGGTCACGCGAGAGCTCGAGCCGATATACATACGACATCCTCGCCACGGCGGTATTAATGTTAATTGTATTTGCTCGAGAGTGTAGTAGGGGAGAGCGGGGCAGAACGGCATACCGGGGCAAAATGGTATTCACGCACAATGGGACAAGGACAGAATGGTATTGGGGCAAAATGGGACAGCAAAAAAATCGACTTCAATGGGACAAGGGCAAAATGGTTTTGGGGCAAAATGGGACAGCAAAAAAATCTACTTCGATGGGAGTTTCTCTTGTCCCATTTCGCTCTAATTCTATCATACGGGGAACCTTATTTGACTATTTCGAACCATTTTGCCCCGGTATGCCATTTTGCCCCGCTCTCCCCTACAATCGTGGCTGGAGGCCTGGCTTGCGCGATTGCGTGATGTTTCGCGTGGCACGAATACGGCTTACAATTATTTCGAAGCTCGATCCAACTTGCGCCTTCATTTATTCCCTTTTTTTTTCTTTCTTTGGCCTCTCATTATCCATTATCGCCCTTTTCAACGCTTTTCTCGGCGAAAATAAGACGGAAGCCGAGAAAGGTTTATCAATTTTTGATATAACAACCGGCTCCGAAGCTCCACGAACGAGGTCGAGGCGTGTCAACGAGCGGGTTATCCGTCATCCGTTCTCCCGATCTCGGCCGTTACTTATCGCGGACTATATTTGCGCGACCCTGAACTTTCGCTTCCGCGTGGAGGATGCGTCGTTTTAGCGAAAAAATATCGAGATTCTGATAATAAAGCGTTCCGAATGTTCCAAATGGGGACATTGTGCGACAAAGTCGAAAGAAACAGTGCAAATTGAATTTGTACATCGCCGTCGCATTTGAGTTTTGAAGTAGCTTACAAAGCTTATCCGTGAGAAAGCTGCTCAACCAATTTTGGCTTTCTCGCGGGGCTTTGAGAACAAAATGAGAAAGCGATGTGCAAGTTTAGGTTGCACCATTTGGCATGGTTTAGTTTCAATCTAACCGTGACCCAAAAAAAAACTGATCGAAAAATTGTTATCTGGGTGAATTATTCATATTTTTTCTAAAATTGAAACATGCGCAAACTAAATTTTCACACGGCTTTGTCATTTTCTTCATTCTGAAATTCACAGAGTATGATTGAGTGACGATTTCTCAATGTTCGTTACAATTTTTATCAGAATTATAACAGTCGTTAAGTTTAAGGCTTTAGTTTGAACAATTTTCGTTTTCTTCGTTGTCACGGGAAGTTGAGTGGGAAGAAACATAGGAAAGAGCGGGGCAAAATGGCACACCGGGGTAAAACGGTACGAAATGGTCAAATAAAGTCGCTCGTATGATAAAATTGGGGCAAAATGGGACAAGAGAAAGTCCCATCGAAATGGATTTTTTTGCTGTCCCATTTTGCCCCAATACCATTCTGCCCTGGTCCCATTGTGCGTAAATACTATTTTGCCCCGGTATGCCGTTTTGCCCCGCTCTCCCCTAGAGCGACGGCTGGTTTGCGACGTGATAGACTCCGAAAATTCGCAATTTTCCTGTTCGCCTCATCGGTCAAGCTTTGCGCGGGGGCAAAGCGTAGCTTCGACGTCAGTAACGCGCTTTGTTGATCTTTTGGGTGGGTTGTTTCTCCGCTCGCTTTTACATCGGGGGCTCCCCGAGGGAGGGCCCTTTCGCGCTCCGTTGACTCGACTTGGAACAATGCTCCCTTTGATTTTCCGCTCCGTTCCGTTTTTCGTTCTCTGACCTCTCTTCGTCCGTATTGATACGGCCTTTTTTCTCTTTTCGATTCTCCTCTTTTTCGTCGGATAAGCCGAGAGCTTTGCCGAGGGACTTTGAGATAAAATTATGAGAGTCGGCGTTTGTTAAAGCCCCCTTTGTCTCCGTCCCTTTGCTCTCGCTGATGAGTTTTAAACCGCGATCGTCGGAGCTCGAGAAGGGCGCATTACATTTGCGTTACATTCACCTGAATGTAATGCTCAGACACGATGATAATCGAATACGAGACAATACTATACGATAATTAAAAGAATTAATTACGATTGTTAATTCTTAATGCATTCCAATGGAATAAACATCTGGGAAAAAAATCAACCGTATAGAATGTGCTGAGAACGTTTGCACAATAATAGTGCTACACTCATTATTGAAAGAAAAATTATTCAACGAATCATCCGGAATTTTGTTTTATCGCAGTAATTCGTTCGTTAATTTTTTTTTATAGGGGAGAGCGGGGCAAAACGGCATACCGGGGCAAAATGGTATTCACGCACAATGGGACCAGAGCAGAATGGTATTAGGGCAAAATGGGACAGCAAAAAAATCTACTTCGTTGGGACTTTCTCTTGTCCCATTTTGCACTAATTCTATCACACGGGGGTCTTTTTTTTACCATTTCGTACCATTTTGCCCCGCTCTCCCCTACATTACTTTTTTTTCGATTTTCTTATATTATGAAATAAAAAAAACTCTCCAGAAAAAATGAAACTAGAAAATGAACCCTGAATCTCACTTTCGTCGCGGAATATAACAATTCATCCGCCTGTTCTTCTTTTCTTTTTTTTCCTCACTTGAGAAGAAGATTTCTTCGATCATTTCCACTCGGCGCGAGTCACGCGGAGCGTCGGCTTATTCGCGATCGGACATTTCGGCGCGGGAAGCGATCGGCAAACGGATGAATATTAAAAGTTTCGACGATAAGCCGCAGACGCGATGAATTATTAAACGCTTCGGGATTCCCCGCCCGCGTTGCTCGACGGTCGAGCGAGAGAGTCCGCGATTGCATAATGCGTTGACTCACCGGATTCTGACGGGGACAAACAGGTTTTCACGAGCAGGTATTGTCCGCTTCGTTCGCTCCCCGCGCTCCAACTTCCCTCGTCCAGCTCCGAGTTCTCGTTCGCTCCGCGAGCTTTACTTTCTCGACGCTCTGCGAAACAATTCGGAACGCCCGCGGTCATTTGCAATGCAACGTCTCACGCTCTGTCGCAATTTTTTCGCATTTCCCACGACTAACGATATGGTAAAATAAACATTGCCATGAATTGGATGACGGAACACTCCAATCTCGGAGCGCTGAATGAAAAATTGTTGAAATTAACTTCGCGCATGGCTTCATTTCTTTTTCAACGTTGTTGCCGAGGCTTCTACGCGAGCAAGTTATTAAACCGATTTTGGCCTCTTCATAGAGGAAGCTTCGTTGAATCCCAACAATAATCTATTCGTGATTAAAATTTGAGCTCGATATCTCAGAACTAACACGGGTTATAACCCGAAGTAACTTAGGGGAGAGCGGGGCAAAATGGCATACCGGGTCAAAATGGTACGAAATGGTCAAACAAAGTCCCCCGCATGATAGAATTGGGGCAAAATGGGACAACAGAAAGTCCCATCGAAGTAGATTTTTTTGCTGTCCCATTTTGCCCCAATACCATTCTGCCCTGGTCCCATTGTCCGTGAATACCATTTTGCCCCGGTATGCCGTTTTGCCCCGCACTCCCCTATATTAAAAACATTCGAACAACGAAAAAACTTCAATGAAATTCAATAATCACAATTTTATTGCAAAATACAGTGCTTACGAAGAATATCAATGAAATACGATTCTCCACTGATAATGAACATATTTTTTCTTACTAGTCGCTCTGTAAAGAAAAAATCCCAGTAATTCTAATTCTATTGGCATGCGAATTGACTTACGTTTTGGCAATTGGCAGAGTCTGCGCGATAATGTGGCGAGAGTCTCCGGTGCGTTCACTGATTATCGTCGAAACGGAACGAATGTTAACCCTACGGTTGGTTTTTGTTGTCCGCCAGCATTTCTCAACGTAGGTTTAGCATCGTAGATGCGACACGCGTTATCGCGAGAAAACACACGACCCGCACGCACCTTTGTGTTGTCCCGATTGTTTCCGATACGGAAGATTCCTGTCCGACGAGTCCCACATGTAGCCCTTGACCCGGGCTATATCTCTGGCCGCGAGCCGCTGCGATCAGACAGTCTCGCCGAGATAACCGCGAAGCCCTACGAGGCCGAACGAATCTCGGTCTTTATCCAGTCATTTTATTTATCTGGCGAACTTATTGCGAAACATGTGGCCCCGTTACGAGACTGAGAGTTCGAGGAGAAACACGGCGAGTTGGTCCACGTGAGTAGCCGAACGCACTGCACCAGCCTCTCGGCTCCTTTCTCTCTTATCACTAGCGAGGATTCGTGTCTTTGATCGCGAGCGCATACTCGAAACATTCGCACACCCAACCACCCACACGTGTGCTCCCGCGAACCACCGGGTAAAACAGTTCAACGCTATCGCAACGCGAAACGGTGCTCTCCTCTCTCGAAATCCACCGACATGCCGAGTCTTTCTCGTCCGTTGATCACGACATTCCGGAAGAATCGACGCGAAGCAATCTTTCGTCTTGTCCTCATCCGCGCAATTGATACACGTCTCTCGAAGACATTTTACGGGCTCCGACGAGAGGTGCACCGAACGTCCGAACAGCGCAGCTGGAGCCTTAGTGCTGCTGCATCGTATCGACTGTATATACATACCTGGCCGTAGGTATAGATATAACAGGTTTATATGGCGAGCATACATAGATATAGAGGTGAACAATGAACGGCGCTCGATCAAAGCCGACTGGAAATCGCGTCTTGCATCGTTTTCCGTTCACCCGCGCCATCTCGCGGCAAACGTCCCCAACTTGTTCGGAATCAACGAGTTACCCGATGAGAGAGAAATCGATTTTTTTTGTCGTCGAAAAAAATTGTTACGAGAAAAGGCTTTATAATTGACTTCCTGATCCTTTTGCACAGAGAACAGTCGATAATCATGATATAGTTCAATCCACAGTGATGGTAAATTTTACATTGTTCTTTTTGTTCACGTGTGGACCGATCGGACGATTTAGGCGCTATGTTCTTCTTCTTCGAAGATACAATCGTCCCTCAAACACTGGCAGACTCCATTCACGCATTTCTGCAATGACCACACGATTTACTCAAAATTAGATCCGCTTGAGAGAAATGTTGATGAAAAATCGAACGTACATGATCCGGTGCGCAGATTGTACCCTCGGCAGCGGGTCCGGTGCTTTGGCACCCCCAACCATTGGTGAAAACTTGCCAGCCGCTGTGGTAGCAGTTCATATTTGCGCAAATTGTAGGATTCGACTGTTATGAGTAATGATTCATTAATCGTCAACGCGCTAGGTAAGGTAGAAGTGCTGAAGGTAAATCGGAAATTGAACTGACTTCGCATGCCCAGGAGTAACCTCTGCCCTGGCATTGTTTGTGCTTGTCCGCGACAACTCCGGGCAAGAATCTCGGCAGCGAAGGCCCTGGCGAGTGGAACTCCGCTGGCTGATCAGCACATTTCACATCACTTCGCCTAAAACCCGGTAATGGGCACCTTTCTCAATACTGGGCTTCAATAGATGTTCGTTGTATCATATCCGCAAAGTATTGCCGTATTTTACCTCAGGAAGTTCGAAAGGAACTTCAGGCTACACGGTGACCACTCCAGATTATTTGGGCCATTCACGTGACTAGGTGACATTATGAATCCGTGAGACGCATCGCATTCGTCACCTCGATCTTTGTCATGGGACAGACCCATTCTGTAAGGACAACCAACCGTTACATGGTTGATATTGATGGCGCGAATCAATATTCCAATGGTATACTCGCATGTGGCCTAATTCGTGCGCAGCCGTCTTGACTCCGGCGAAACCACCCCTGTCCTTTATGACTGCGATAGCATGATATCGGTCGGATGGTGCAGCGCACAGGGTTCTGAATAACGCGAATCCTTTGGACAACCCATTGGATTTTGATTACAATTCGGCGGTAGAGGTTGATGCGAGTTTTGCGATTGACCGGTCTGATTCTTACCTAGCGCCATCGATGGGGAGCCATCGTCAAGTTTGCCATTCATATCGCTACTGCAAAGAGAATATACACATATTAGCAACGAGGTTTCAGCAAGTAGTAGCTAAAAACGCTAATCTTTCTTTACTCCGTCATGGTGACAAGAATATCGTAAGCCTCCAGCGGAAAGTCCGCATGATTGGTCATTCCGTCCCAATATTTTTGCATGTCAACCCACGCGTCGGACACTTTGAGCACACCGTCGTGACGGTTTTTATGCAGGTAAGGGGTGGCTTGCCGACCCTGTGGCGGATCGAGTACATATCAATAACATTGCATCAAGGTTCAGCAGCTTTTGCTTTTTCGTGGTATCCCGACTCACTTGTCCGATGATTATTCCAGCGATACGTAGTCTTATCTTGGGATTGTCGACATGCCTGTATCGCAAATCGACGCCATTCCAGAAGGCCAACTGATAGATGATCTCATCGTAGTAAGCAAGATCATTTTGGCTGTTTGAAAAATGTCCCCTTAATTACGGTCTTTGTCGACCTCGGTAATAATTGCTTGAAAGAACCGATACGCACGTTGTCTTCGATCCTTCGAAATCGGTAGAGACCAATAGTGACGGATAAACAATTTCCTGAGATGACCGCTTGACTTTCGATCTGTTTGTATCGTTGATGGATCGCGACGATTCACGGATCTGGTTCTGTAGCTCTGAAAGAAAAGACGTTCTTACAGTTCCAGCCGGAAACTGTATTCCATCACCAGTTACTTTTCGTTACTTTTCATTATTTGTTCTTCCCTCATCGATGATGATTTGATTATCACATGATGATGAGTGTCTGTCAGATTTCGATTGTTAGTCGAAGCTCCAAGATTTCGTCTGAATCTCTTCATCTCCCGAAAGCGTGCAGGCAAAGAACGAATTGAGTAACCATCGACCACGCCTTCCTAAAACATTAAAAAACGATCATTCCAATTATTCCTTTGATATTGTACCGTATCGTCCAATTTTCCATACGATACTGTTGGAAACGTACAAAGGATGGATTTTTTTTGCCATTCGTTTCACTGACTATGACCGTCGAAAGATCCAGCGGGCTGTTGAAAAATCCGGCTACTATTCCTACGATCTGGGGGATATGTAAAAATCATTGAGCTGACGACCTCAGAAGAGCCACTATTGATGCCTCGATTTGGTACAGGAAAATGGAATTATTGTACGCACGTTTTCCCGCATTCTTTTGTACACGACTTTTCCACCGGGATTCACAAACGCGAGCCATACCGGTGTATTCTGTCCAGCCAATATTCCATCGGACGGTTCCAAATAAGCATTAATCTTCTTGCCAAAAGCGTTGAATCGCAATCGCAAATTCGGATCGGATCGCTTGTGCAGATTGTGTGATACCGGTACTACATCGTACTGCGGTACTGGAAAATTCGAGGGAATTGATCAATGAAAATCTACTCGATTAATAAATAACAAGCCTTTGCAAAATGCTCACTGCTATCTCGGGTCGTATGAAATAGATTAGCTATCTCGTCATCAGTCATCTGCTCATGGATCTACATGTAAACGGAACAGCAGAGTTTTAGTCTTTATTTCACGAATTACACGAGGTTTAAACGCGCCGAAAGATTCATTTGTAACTTTACATTGTCGCATCGTACGGACACTGTGACGAGTACAACTGCAAGGCTGAAGAAACGAATTATTCCGTGCGCCTCCATCGTGGAATGGCCACGAGTGACAATGATTAACTAAGACTTTCCGCGTTCCTTCGTTCCTAAACGCAATATGTTATTTTCTGATATTGAGTCTTTTTTGGGCCGTGACATATATATGTATATGTGTCCTTCCGGATGTAACGACTTTTGTACTTCGCTTCTTTGTTCAGGTGAAGCAGATTGTGATAGATCCAATGAAGTGTGTCAACACACGTGTTTAAACAACTCGCTTTAGTCAATGTTCAGTCATGACAATGTTATTTCCTAATGTTTGGAGATGACTTCACAAGATTCGAAGATGAAGTTATCTGCCATCGTCGAAGCAAGCGTTGTCACATTCCGTTCATTCTGTATTAACAAATTGGCCGATTGGTCAATGTGCTTTCAGTTGGCTTCGTTTAAGTACCTGGAAAACGGGACATATATTTGTAATAACGAGTTACGCATTTGTTTACTACTGCCGTTCGCTATTGCAACCTACGTGACCGAATGTAGAAGGTCTTCAGGCACTGGATCACGTCATCGACTGCAAAAACTATTTAGGCAAAAATCCCTTCCGCACTCGATGGAAATACATTTTTTCCAAATCCGCGAACGAACCGGCGTCGTAAAGAACAAAACTCACATTTAGGTAAAACCAAAGTTGTTTATCTCATTTATTAAGTCGCGAGGTATTTATTATACAGGCTTTTGTGTTTTTTTGAAAATACAATCTTTGCTCACACACTGGCACACTCCGTCCACGCATTTCTGAAACAGATTCAATAAACAATTGAAGCAATTCGATTGATGTATGAAGTACGATGGGAAAAATATACATACATGGTCAGGAGCGCAAACTGTGCCCTCAGCAGCGGGGCCTGCGCTTTTGCACCAAAAGCCACGTTTGAAAACTGCCCAGCCCGTGACGTAACAGTTCATGTTTGTGCACATTTCCGGAAACGGCTGTTATTTACGAAAAGGCATTATCGATCAACAGGACTTTCGACGAAATCTCATTGCACGAAAAGTTTCATAACTAAACTCACGTCACATGCCCAATGGTAACCTCGGCCTTGGCACTGTTTGTGAGCATCCGCTATGTCGCCTGGCAAAAATCTTGGCACGACAAGACCAGGATCGTGGAAATCCGCTGGTTCGTCCGCGCAGAATCTTTCAATGTCCCTATAACATAAAGAACAATTAGAACTTGTTACTCATTTGATATCGGCTGCATGACGACCCGCGTAGAAAAAAAGAATCTCACCGAGATTCTTGGCGAGAATCTCGGTCTTCTTCTTTTCATCGACGCGGGGACTCAACGAAATATCGTTACATTCACCTCAAGAAGTGCGATAGACTCCTCAAACTGCAGGGTGACCATTCCAGGTTCTTCGCGGCGATGGCGTCGCTGGGTGCCATTATGTATCCGAGAGATTTATCGCATTCGTCACCCGTGGCCTCGTCGTGGTCCAAGCCCAAGCTTCAATGCCAAAGTACCATTAGATCGTCACTCTTGAAACAGCGCGTCATTCGATCGCTATTAAACTTACATATGCCCCAATTCATGGGTCGCTGTCAGAACTCCCGCGAAACCGCCTTTGTCTTGAACTACACCGATTGCATAATAACTCATGTAACCTCCGAACATACAGAGTGACCTTTTTGCGGCTCTTCCTTTAGAATATAACAAATAAAACATTTATCGCAAATTAATGTGACATAATGGGACTTTATGATTGATTTGGATGACTCTTACCTAGTATATATTTGCGTGAACCATCATCCTTCAGCACGCTCATGTCGTAACTGCAATGAAGATGTGGATTATAGCGGAGAGCTTTTGAGAAGAAGAAAGTTGCTCAATAATTCTTACTTCGTCATCGTTATAACAGCGTCGTAAGCCTCCGGTCGAAAGTCTGAGAGTTTACTCGTCTCGTCCCAGAACAGCTCCATGTCGTCCCATCCTTTATTCATATCGATCACATCGTTATTCCGATTCTTATTCAAGTACGGGGTCGCAGCTCGGTCCTTTATAAAATGTAAGCATCGTCAATTGAAAATCACTAGAAATTAGGGATCTATACTATTGAACGTAATTTATACTTACTTGTCCAATGATTATTCCTGCGATACGGAGTCTTATTTTAGGATCGTCGACATGCCTGTACCGCAAATCGACACCATTCCAAAAAGCCAATTGGTACATAATCTCATCGTAGTAGGCGAGATCATTTTGTCTATAGAAAATGTTTCAGTTATCATTGTCGGTTCTGGTATGTGTTTCAATGACCGGAGGTAAGCTTTACTCACGTCGTTTTTGATCCCTTGAAATCCGTGCGAATCAATAGTGACGGATAAATAACTTCCTGAGAAGACCGCTTCGCTCTTGTGGCATTATTCTTGTTGGCAGATTGTCTGGCTTCGCGCATTTGTCTTTCCAATTCTGTAATAAATGATTTGTCAACTCTCGGCTAGGATTTGCATGTAATGGCAAATAAATGATCGTACGTCTTAATTTTTGTTCCTCCTTCATCGATGGCGATTTGATAATCACGTGATAGTGAGTTTCTTGCATAGGTGAATTCGCGTTCAACGCGTTGATCTTCCGTCTTAATCTTTTTGAGCCTTGCAAGCGTGCCGGCACAGGACGAATAGCCATGCCGTCAACCGTCCCTTGCTAAAATAACGCACGATCGGTCCAATTACTTTTTGAATCTCGCTATGGTTTATTCTCTTTACGATGAAGGCATTGTAGTTGCAAACTCACAAACGATGGGGTGTCTTTGCCTTCAGCGTCGTGCACTACGACTGAAGACAGGTCTAGCGGGCTGTTGTAAAATCCGACTACGAGTCCCACGATCTGTCGTCATGCAGAAAATACAGGCAATGATTTCATTTTATACGCACTCGGCACTGCGAACGATCAGTTCTACTAAATAGTTACGTACATCCTCGCGCAATTTCTTGTATTCGATTTTTCCATCGGGCTTCGTGAATGCGAGCCATACCGGTGTGTTTTCGCCAGCCAATTGTCCGTCATCCGGTTCCAAATAAGCATCGATTTGGCGGCCAAAAGCGTTGAACTGCAACTGCAGAGTCGGATCCGATCGTTTGTGCAGATTGTGCCTTATCGATACAACCTCGTATTCCGGTACTTGAAAATCCGATAGAATGTAATTAGAAGCCCGCAAAACGAATACTTCAGAGATATAACTGAGTTCTTACTGTTATCGCGACTTGTATGGAAAAAATCAGCTATTTCCTCATCGGTCATCTGCTCGTGGATCTGCGAACGGAAAAGTGAACTTATTGTTTTGCTTTTCCTCTTTGGGATCGCAATTTTACCTTCGCACAGTGCACGTATCCTGCTGCGAGCAAAGCAACCACGCCAAACGCAAGGATTATCCTGTACGTGCCCATGATTGAGTGAATCTGAGCGAAAAAATTGATAAACAGCACTTTTTGCGATCTGTCGTAGTGCCTACGCTCGATGATTCACCAGACGATATTAAGATCTTTAACCGAATTACTTATATATCCGTCATTTAACACAGTATGTAATCAGAATTTGTTTATTCAGCTGAATGTTCCCATATTAGATTCCACGAGGCTTGTTTATCCACGTGCTGAATTAACTTGCGTCACCCAATGGCATCGGTAGTAATCACTGATCAATGTAACTTTTTACGTAATGCGGGAGCAGAAGATAAGACTTCCGGTTAGGGATGTGAATGAGCGTGTTACACGCCTTATCAACAGACGAGGTAGCGTTTTGACGCTAAGTGTTTGAATCGCGACGTCGGCCAAGGCCGACGAATCACTCCTCAGAATGCGCCGATATTCTGAAAGTGAAAATGTCGTTCGATTTTTCTCGGAAACTAATCTTCGGATCGAATTTTCAGCGAGTACTGTACGATAGGATTCCGACCCCAGCTTTCCGATCCGCCTTATCGCTGTTTGATCGACGTAGCCGATTCCGAGATCATCGAGGACGTGTTCGAAAATTCGTCGTTTCAGAATCTCGAATAGAAGTCGTGTCGAAATCCGTGGATGAGAAAAAGAAAGGCATATCTGTTAAGATTTAACGTAGTGGATATGCGGTCTTCTGCTTCTCATCTACAGATGTAGATGACAAATAAAACGGGCCTAGCGAGGTTTACGATGTTCAATAAGCTCCGCTGTTTTTCATCTGCACGTGTACTGATATATCAATCGGGATATCCGCCAGATATCAATGACGTTGACACGTCAAATAGTAACATATGTCTATTCTAATCTCCTTCGAGCATCTGGTACCGAGGCATCGATTACCGCCTACTTGAAGTACCACGTTTTTGTTGAGAGGCGGTGGAACCCTATCGAGTGCAAGAGAGATAGCGTGATTGGTTCATGCAGCGGAGCGAGAGAGAGGGAAAGAGATACTCGGAGATGTGTTTGAACTCCTCTTGAAGCATCAAGTGTTGAGTACTTTAAGTACCATGGATTTGATACAGAACGAGTCTTCAAGAACAGGTATTTTTTTTGTCTGGAATGTAGTTGAAGTTAGCAACTGAAACGGCTTTGAGGTATCCGGCGTTTGTAACCGCTGATACGAATGATACGATTCCCTTACGCTCACTATCACGAGAAAATAAAGATTTGCAGTTTTCGTCCTCGTTTTGCCCCTACATCCCTGACTTATCCAAGGTGGCCGTTTTGCCGTAATATCTCAACACGTTAAACGCGACCCTCATTGAAAATCATTTTTAAAGACGATATGACTTCAAACGCATTTCATGTACTGCTCAAAACTCCATGGTGAAGATAGCGGATAACGCTTGATTGAAATCTATCTAAATCTAATGAATAATTGGGCACTGGTTAGTGCCCTACCTCAAAGATTCTGAAAAATCACGTCGATGCTTCTATCGTTGTAAACAACGATGCTCATTTTCACAAACGCATATAGAAACATCAAAACGCGGGTAAAAAAATTACAAGTAATATCAAGATTTTCATTTTATTTATTCATTCCCATGTATTCAATCGGAAAATGCATTGCAGATCTTATTCTTTTTTCAATGAAATACAATCTTCCGTGATACACTCGCACACTCCGTCGAGACATTTCTGCAACAGATAATTAACCAGGTTATTGAAAAATCCCATCAGCAGCTCAAGTTGGGGCAAAAGTATACGTACATGACCAGGAGCGCAAACCGTGCCCTCAGCAGCAGGGCCTGAGTTTTGGCACCCCAATCCAAGTCTCAAAGCTTGCAAACCCGTGTAGTAGCATTCCAACTGCTTGCACATTTCCGGTTTTGCCTGTTATTGACATAAAGCATGAACCGTCAACATAACTTACAATAAAATATTACCGCACAACTAATTGCACAACTAAACTCACGGCGCATGCCCAAGAATATCCGCGACCCTGACACTGTTTGTGAGTGTCCACAATATCTCCGGGCAAAAATCTTGGCACCATAGCTCCCGGGGGATGGAACTCTGCTGGCTGATCAACGCAGTCCACTACGATGGGCACTGGTCCGCCCTCCCTGGAAAAAAAACAATGAACATTCGTCACTCACATGTATCGACGTTTTGTTGGTCACAGGTCAATAAAATATACTCATGTCTTACCGCATGAACTCTGAAATGGTGCTCAAACTGCAGGGCGACCATTCCAGATTTTTCAATGTACGTAGCTTATGCGGTTGCATTATGTATCCATGCGATTGATCGCATTCGTCGCCACGTGTCCCATCGTGGTGCAGACCCATTCTGATACAATGAAATTCCGTTAAAGCACGAATGTTGACACGGTGACCAACACTTCAGTGTCTACTCACATATGGCCTATTTCGTGAGTAGCAATGAGAACTCCGTCGAAACCACCATTATCACGAACTACCGCTAAACTCTGATATCTACCGTGCCCAATCACACACAGACTTCTGTACTCAGCATGTCCTTTGATAGAAAACATATTAATTTCTTATAGTGAATCAATACCAAACACTGAAGGAAACGTTAATATTGCCGTCGTAGTTCTTACCGTCGATGGGTCCGACGCCATGATCAGTTCTCCCGAGCATAGCATGACTATAATGAAGACATATGTATAGTAAAGGTACTTTAGGCGGAAAAATGCACGAAATCGAAAATTCTTATTACTTTGTCATGGTCACGATGATATCATAAGCCTGCACCGGGAAGTCCGGCCTTTTGCCCAGATTTGCGTAATGTCTTTGCATGTCGATCCACGCCTCCGACACTTTAACTGCATCCTTGAACATGTGATTATAGAAGAACGGCGTCGCCTTTCGATCCTTTATCAAATCAAATGATATCATTGAACATTTTTCCAGTGTCTTGTAGGAAATTTTGAATCGCGTAATCTACACTTACTTGTCCAATGACGATACCAGCGATACGTAGTCTTATCTTAGGATTCTCGATGTGCCTGTATCGCATATCGACGGCGTTCCAAAAAGCTAATTGATACATAATCTCATCGTAGTAAGCAAGATCATTTAGGCTGTGAAAATGTCCGAATGCTGTTAATTCCATCAGTAACAATAAATTTCAACATTCACAGAAAAGTTTCGCTCACGTCGTCTTCGATCCTGTGTAGTCTGTGAAGACCATTATTGACGGATAAACAGTGTCCTTCGTTGTTCGTTTCACTTTCAAGGTGTCAGTTTTGTTGGCAGATCTCGAGGCTTCGCGGATTTGTCTGTGTAATGCTGCAATCACATATTGGTTCACCTTCGGAACTGCAGATACTGCAGACTTCTGATTTTCTGTGGTAAATAGAAATTCCTTACCGCTCAATTTTAGTTCTTCTTCCACTGGTCTTGACTTGATGATCACGTGATAATGAGTGTCTAGCAGAGTGCGACTCGCATGAGAATCTTCAATATTACGTTTTTTTTTCGCTGCCTTTTGGAAACGTTCCGGTAATGGACGTATTACCATGCCATCGACTACTCCTTCCTGAAGAAATAAGCGATGGTCATTCCAATCAGTCTTTTATTAGACTGAACTTACTGGACTGGTATGGACTAGTTCTTCATACGGCTCTTGGCGTATTTTTCGGAGTAACAATAGCGTTATAGACTCACAAAATATGGGTTGTTCCTGCCATCCCGTTCGCTCACTACGACGGTGGAAAGATCGAAAGGACTGTTGAAGAACCCAGCTACTAATCCCACAATCTGGTTATAAAAATGGAAAAATAGTATTATGATCTCAGCTTCTACAGCCTGTTGACTGTGCAAAATAATGCTTTGAGTTGAGTTAACGCACATCATCGCGCAGCTTCTTGTACTCGACCGTTCCATCCGGCTTCGAGAATGCGAGCCATACCGGAGTATTCTCTCCGGCCAATTGTCCTTCCGAAGGGTTCAAAAAGGCATCAATCTTCTTGCCATGAGCGTTGAATTGTATTTGCAAATTCGGAGTCGATCGTTTGTAAAGATTGTGTCTTATGGGTACAACATCGTATTCCGGCACTGGAAAATGTTATGGATAATAAAAGTCGATTAAACCATCAGGTACAAGCTCTCGCCAAGTTCTTACCGTTGTCTCGGGTCGTATGAAAAAGATTGGCTATTTCGTCATCAGTCATTTCCTCGTGGATCTATAAACAGAGAAAGATCACTTTATTTTTCATTTGATCTTTTTGAGGCATGCCAGACCCAGTTGAAGAGGATACTTTATTGTTTTACCTTTGCGCATTGTACAGACGCTGAAGTCAGCAGAACAGCGAAACCAAGAATTCGGATTATCCCGAATGCATCCATGACTGACCGGTCCTCAATGAAAATGCTTCACGTATAAGATTATTCGCGTATCGACCCGTTACCTAAACTCAATAAGACACGATGTAACGTTGAGCCTTTTAAACGGGGACCTTGCAGATACCGCTATGTTCCATTTACTGTATGGTGCAATAATATATTTGCTCAGGTGAAGATTAGTCTTAGAATCATACATTTTGAATATCTGTGCTTGACTAGCTCTCTTCGAGGATCGACAGAATAGGTAATCGCCGGTGGTATAATTTCCAGTTCAATGCGTCTTAGGAAGATAAGACTTCCGGAATGAACAGTCATCAACTGAAAAACAACGAAAATTTATTTTTAAATCGGTTGTGAGGCAGATTTTTTCGAAAACAAGTCTTCGAAAATAATTCCTTTTGTGACCTCTCGTCAAACCTCGACCAATCACGACACGAATAAACCAACGACAGTAGTTTCGATATTCAATTTCAAGGATTGCTGAAAACTCGGGCTACTCGTCCCACGATCTGGTTGTAAAAATGGAAAAACAGTATTATAACCACAGTTTGTACAGCCTGCTCACGGTGCAGAGTAATGCTTTGAGTTGTAATTGCACGCACATCGTTATTCATTTTCTCGTACTCGACTGTTCCATTGGGCATTGTGGATGCGAGCCATACTGGTGTGTTCTCTTCGGCCAATAGTCCGTCCGAGGGGTTCAAAAGAACATCAATCTTCTCGTTATGAGCGGCATATTGTATTCGCAATGCCGGATTCGATCGTTCACAAAGATTGGGTCTTATTAGTTGAAGGTAGCAACTGAACCGGCTCTAAAGTATCCGGCGTTTGCAATCGCTGATACGAAAGATTTTTTTGTGCTCACCATTACGAGAAAATTAAGATTTGTAGTTTTTGTTCCCGTTTTGCCCCTTTATCCCTGTCTTATCCAAGGTGGCCGTTTTACTCTAATATCTCAACACGTTACACATAATCGTCATTGAAAATCATTTTTAAAGACGATATGACTTCAAAAGCATTTTATGTATTGCTCAAAAGTCCATGGTGACGATAGCGAATAATGTTCTGTCGAAATCTAACGAATAATCGGGCACTGGTTAGTGCTCTACCTCAAAGATTCCGAAAAATCACGTCGATGCTTCTATTGTTGTAAATAACGATGCTCATTTTCACAAACGCATATAGAAACATCGAAACACGGGTAAAAAAATTGCAGGTAATATCAAGATTTCCATTTTATTTATTCAGTCTCCTGTATGCAATCGGACAATGCATTGCACATCTTATTCTTTTTTCACTGAAATACAATCTTCTGTGATACACTCGCACACTCCGTCGATACATTTCTGCAATAGATAATTAACTAGGTTATTGAAAAATCCCATCAGCAGCCCAAGTTGAGGCAAAAGTGTACGTACATGACCAGGAGAGCAAACCGTGCCCTCAGCAGCAGGGCCTGAGTTTTGGCACCACCATCCATGTTTCAAAGCTTCCAAACCCGTGTAGTAGCAGTTCATGTGCGTGCACATTTCAGGGTATGGCTGTTATTGACATAAGGCATGAACCGTCAACATAACTTACAATAACATATTACCGCACAACAAATTGCACAACTAAACTCACGGCGCATGCCCAAGAATATCCGCGACCCTGACACTGTTTGTCAGCGTCCACAATATCTCCAGGCAAAAATCTTGGCACCATAGATCCCGGAGGATAGAATTCTGCTGGCTGATCAACGCAGTCCACTACGGTGGGCACTGGTCCGCTCTCCCTGGAAAAAAAACAATGAACATTCGTCACTCACATGTATCGACGTTTTGTTGGTCACGAGATTAATAAAATATACTCATGTCTTACCGCATGAACTGTGAAATGAAGCGCAAACTGCAGGGTGACCATTCCAGATTTTTCAATCCAGGTATGGTATACGGTTGCATTATGTATCCATGCGATCGATCGCATTCGTCGCCACGTGTTCCATCGTGGTCTAGACCCATTCTGATACAATGAAATGCCGTTAAAGCACGAATGTCGAAGCTGTGTCTAACATTTCAGTGTCTACTCACATATGGCCCAGTTCGTGCGTAGCATAGAGAACTCCGTCAAAACCACCATTGTCACGAACTACTGCAATACTCTCATATCTACCGTTCCCAATCATACACAAAGTTCCGAACTCTGCCACTCCTTTGAGAGAAAACATATTAATTTCTTATAGTAAATCAATACAAAACACTGAAGGAAATGTTAATATTGCCGTCGTAGTTTTTACCGTAGGTGGGTCCGACGCCATTTTCACCTCTCGCGAGCAGAGGATGACTATAACGAAGATGTATGTATACTAAAGGTACTTTTGGTGGAAAAATGCACGAAATCGAAAATTCTTTTTACTTGGTCATGGTCACGATGATGTCATAAGCTTGCAACGGAAAGTCCGGCCTTTTGCTCAGACGTCCATAATGTCTTTTCATGTCGACCCACCCCTCCGACATTTTGACTGAATCCTTGAACATGTGATTATAGAAGAACGGCGTCGCCTTCCGATCCTTTATGAAATCAAATGATATCAATGAACATTTTTCCAGTGTCTTGTAGCAAATTTTGAATCGCGTAATCTACACCTACTTGTCCAATGACGATACCAGCGATACGTAGTCTTATCTTAGGATTCTCGATGTGCCTGTATCGCATATCGACGGCGTTCCAAAAAGCTAATTGATACATAATCTCATCGTAGTAAGCAAGATCATTTAGTCTGTGAACATGTCCGAATACTGTTAATTCCATCAGTAACAATAAATTTCAACATTCACAGAAAAGTTTCGCTCACGTCGTCTTCGATCCTGTGTAGTCTGTGAAGACCATTATTGACGGATAAACAGTGTCCTTCGTAGTTCGTTTCACTTTCGAGGTGTCAGTTTTGTTGGCAGATCTCGAGGCTTCGCGGATTTGTCTGTGTAATGCTGCAATCACATATTGGTTCACCTTCGGAACTGCAGATACTGCAGACTTCTGATTATCTGTGGTAAATAGAAATTCCTTACCGCTCAATTTTAGTTCTTCTTCCACTGGTCTTGATTTGATGATCACGTGATAATGAGTGTCTAGCAGAGTGCGACTCGCATAAGAATCTTCGATATCACGTTTTTTTTTCGCTGCCTCTTGGAAACGTTCCGGTAACGGCCGTATTACCATGCCATCGACTACTCCTTCCTGACGAAATAAGCGATGGTCATTTCCAATCAGCCTTTTATTAGACTGAACTTACTGGACTGGTATGGCCTAGTCCTTCATACGGCTCTTAGTGTATTTTTCGGAGTAACAATAGCGTTATAGACTCACAAAAGATGGGTTGTTCCTGCCATTCCGTTCGCTCACTACGACGGTGGAAAGATCGAACGGACTGTTGAAAAACCCAGCTACTAATCCCACAATCTGGTTATAAAAATGGAAAAATAGTATTAAGACCTCAGCTTCTACAGCCTGTTGACTGTGCAAAGTATTGCTTCGAGTTGAGTTAACGCACATCGTCGCGCAGCTTCTTGTACTCGACCGTTCCATCGGGCTTCGAGAATGCGAGCCATACCGGTGTATTCTCTCCGGCCAATTGTCCTTCCGAAGGGTTCAAAAAGGCATCAATCTTCTTGCCATGAGCGTTGAATTGTATTTGCAAATTCGGAGTCGATCGTTTGTAAAGATTGTGTCTTATGGGTACAACATCGTATTCCGGCACTGGAAAATGTTATGGATAATAAAAGTCGATTAAACCATCAGATACAAGCTCTCGCCAAGTTCTTACCGTTGTCTCGGGTCGTATGAAAAAGATTGGCTATTTCGTCATCGGTCATTTCCTCGTGGATCTAAAAACGGAGGAAGATCACTTTATTTGTCATTTGATCTCTTTGAGGCATGTCAGAGACGCTTGAAGAGAATACTTTATTGTTTTACCTTCGCGCATTGTACAGACGCTGAAGTCAGCAGAACAGCGAGACCAAGAATTCGGATTATCCCGAATGCATCCATGACTGACCGGTCGTCAATGAAAATGCTTCACGTATAAGGGTATTCGCGTATCGTCCCGTTACCTAAACTCAATAAGACACGATGTAACATTGAGCCTTTTTAAACTGGCATCTTGTAGATACCGCTACGTTCCATTTACTGTATGTTGCAATAATTTCTTTGCTCAGGTGAAGATTGGTCTTAGAATCATACATTTTAAATATCTGTGATTGACTAGCTCTCTTCGAGGATCGAGAGAATTAGTAATCGCCGGTGGTATAATTTCCAGTTCAATGCGTCTTACGATGATAAGACTTCCGGAACGAACAGGGCGATGGAGTAAATGTAAATATAGATCAAATAGATGTAGCTCAATCAACTGAAAAACAACGAAAATTTATTTTTAAATCGGTTGTGACGCAGATTTTTTCGAAAACAACTCTTCGAAAATAATTCCTCTTGTGACCTCTTTTCAAACCTCGGCCAATCACGACGCGAATGAACCAACGACTGTAGTTTCCATAATCAATTTCGCAATTCGATATTATTTCGAGATAAGATGTTACACGCCAACTTCTTATCGCAGCAACAATCAGCGCCACTGTGCGTAAACGGTCTCGGCGTCGGGAAGAGTAGGAGCGCCAGAGACCAGTTAAAATGTGGGGAATATCGGAAGGGAGCGAGTAAGTAATTGACTGATTTACTCGCGAGGATAACATTCCGACATGTAGCTCCGTAGCTGTAGCAAGATAAATCTCACTGCGTTTATTCCGACTGCCCCCACGTTGCTAGACGATGTATAACTCATTTTATTGATAGAGTAGGAGAACAATTATGGGTAATACCAAGGTTTCCATTTTATTTATTCAGGCTGGCGTATTCAATCGGTCAATGCATTGCACATCTCATTCTGGTGTCTCTAAAGTACAACGTCCTGTGATACACTCGCATGCTCCGTCGATGCATTTCTGCAACAGATAATCAATCAAATTATCGACAAAAATTTTATCGGCGGCCTAAGTTGAGTCGAAGTATACGTACATAACCATGACCGCAAGTTGTACCCTCGGCAGCAGGCCCTGAGTTTATGCACCACCATCCATATTCGAACATTTCCCAAGTCCAATAGTGGTAGCACTTCAGTTGCGTGCACGTTTCAGGGTTTGGCTGTTATTGACGTAACGCATTATTCATCAACAACCTTGCTATGATAAATTACTGCCCAACCAATTGCACGATTGAACTCACTTCGCATGCCCAAGAATATCCGCGACCCTGACACTGTTTGTGAGGGTTCGCAAGATCCCCAGGCGAAAATCTTGGCACCGGAGCTCCAGGCGGATGGTAATCGGCTGGCTGATCAACGCAGTTTATTCTTCCGCTCCTGAAAGGAGACGACAGACATCCGTCACTCGCATGTATGAATGTTGTACCGTTCATGAGATGAACAGAATATATTCATGTCTTACCGCAAAAACTGTGCAAGAGCTCTCAAACTGCAGGGAGACCATTCCATATTTTTCGGGCTAGGTTTCCTACTCGGTGTCATTATGTATTGATGCGATCGATCGCATTCGTCGCCGCTTGTTCCATCGTGGTCTAGAGCCATTCTGATACAATGAAGTGCCGTTAAAGCACGAATGTTGAAGCTGTGACTAACGTTTCAGTGTCTACTCACATATGGCCCAGTTCGTGCGTAGCCGTGAGAACCCCGTCGAAACCACCTCTGTCACGGATTACCGCGATAGCTTGAAATTTTTCGTATGCTTCTATGCACAGAGCTCCGAGCTTCGCCTTTCCTTTGATAGTTGACGTATTAAATTTTCTATTGCGAATCGGTACCAAATAGTGGAGCGATCATTAATATTGCCGTTGCGGTACTTACCAAGTATGTGGGTTATTCCAGTATCATATGCAGCGATCATAGCAGAACTATAATTGAAGCATACATATGTTACGAGTACTGTTGGCGAACCAATGCTTAGATACGAAATTTTCTCTCACTCTGTAATTGACGCAATAATGTCATAAGCCTCCAACGGAAAGTCCGCCGTTTGGCTCAGATTTTCGTAATATGTTGTCATGTAGAACCATGCACCCGACACGTCGACTACATCGTCGACCCTGTGATGATGGAAGTACGGTGTTGCCGCTCGATCCTATTTGAAATCGAGTAAATGTTACTCAGCATTTTTGTCCCCTTCTTGTAGCTGATTTTGATTCACGTAATCTACACTTACTTGTCCGATGACTATACCGGCGATACGTAGTCTTATTTTAGGATTGCTGATATGCCTGAATCGCATGTCGACGGCGTTCCAAAAAGCCAATTGATACACAATCTCGTCAGAGTAAGCGAGTTCGTCTTGTCTGTGAAAATGTCCGATTGCTGTTTATTCCATCAGTAACGATAAATTGCAATTTTAACAGAGGCGCTTCACTCACGTTGTCTTCGATCCTTTATAGTCTGTGCAGATCAATATTGAGGGATAAATAATGTCCTGATCTGAGCGTTTCACTTTCGAGGCGCCAGTCAT
Organism: Ischnus inquisitorius; assembly: GCA_963924025.1. Classification (NCBI taxonomy): domain Eukaryota; kingdom Metazoa; phylum Arthropoda; class Insecta; order Hymenoptera; family Ichneumonidae; genus Ischnus; species Ischnus inquisitorius. The sequence goes on from OZ001249.1 coordinate 4,685,124, forward strand.
GTTGGCAGATCTCGTGGCTTCACGAATCTGTCTTTCTAACTCTGGAATCACATATTGGTTCACCTCCAGAACTGCGGATACAGTACACTTCTGCTTTTCTGCGTTAGATAGAAATCCCTTACCTGTTAGTTTTTGTTCTTCTTCCATTGATCTTGATTTGATCACCACGTGATAACGAGTGTCAAACAGAGTTCGACTCGCATCAGGATCTTCGATATCTCGTTTTTTCTTCGTTGCTTCTTGGAAACGTTCCGGTAACGGACGTATTCTCAACCCATCGACTACTCCTTCCTGAAAAAATAAGCGATGGTCATTCCAATCAGTCTTCCAACGGACTGAACTGGTATGTACCAGTCCTTCGTGTCGATGGCGCTTAGCAATTTTCCAGAGAAACAATAGCGTTGTAGACTCACGAGGGATGTGCCGTTCCCGCCTTTCGTTACGCCCACTATTATGTAGGATTGATTCTGCGGAGTGCTGAAAACGCGAGCTGCTAGCCCCACGACCTGGTTATAAAAATGGCAAAACAGCATGATATCCTCAGTTTCTATAGCCTGTTTACGGTGCGAAGTAATACGTTGAGTTTTAACATGTACGCACATCGTTACGCAATTTCTTGTACTCGATTGTTCCATTGGCGTTTGTGAATGCGAGCCATACCGGCGTATTCTCTCCGGCCAGTTGTCCGTCCGAGGGATTCAAAGTAGCATAAATCTTCCTGCCCAAAGCGGTGAATCGTACTCGCAAATCCTGATCCGATCGTTTGTGGAGATTGTGTCTTATCGGTACGACATCGTATTCCGGTACTAGAAAATTTAATAAATAATACAAGTAGATTCAACTACCAGTTATAAGCATTCGCTAAGTTCTTACTGTTGTCGCGGGTCGTGTGGAAAAGATTGGCTATTTCATCGTCGGTCATTTGCTCGTGGATCTGCGAACGAAAAAAGACCACTTTCATTGTTAGTTGACCAATTGAAAAGATGTCAGAGATGCTGGAGGAGAATACGGTATTGTTTTACCTTTGCACTTTGTACGGACGCTAATGCGAGCAAAGCAGCGATGCCAAGGATACGGATTACTCCGTATGCATCCATGACTGACCGGTCCTTGATCGAAATACTTGTCGTGTATGAGTATTCGAGTATCGCCCCGTTACCTGAACTCAATAAGATCCGATGTGATATTGAGCCTTTTTAAAGTATTACCTGAAAGATACCGCAACATTCAATTATCTGTATGTTGCAATGATTTCTTTGCTCAGGTGAACATTGATGACTTCGTATCATTATAGCTTACTATCTGTGCTTGATTGGCTCTCTTCAGCGAGTCGCCGAATTACCGATTGTTCTCGGTATAATTCACAGTGTAATGCGTCTTACGAAGATAAGACTTTCGGTATGAACAATGCGACATAGCTGTAGTAAGGTATATAGATAGATGAAACAGACGTAATCGAGTGAATAAATAATGGAAAATCATTTTTAAATCGGTGATGAGGCGATTCCCGGCGATACAGTCACAGTTTTATTTTACTCGACAGTAGATCTTGAAAAAAAGGGACACCGAATACTTGAAGTTTGGTCGAAATGAAATCAAATGAATATGAGCCAAGTGGTCGTTTTGGAAAATAATTTTTTAATCGGAAATTCTGTGAAATAATCGAAAACAAAAAAAAAAATGGATTATTGGCGTCCCAGAAACAAGTCATACGTCATACAAAAATGCTGGAAGACCAATTATGCATTTCAATATTTTCTGCTTTTGCTTATTTCACACAATATCCAATGAAACAGATGCATGTCCAATACGACCACTTGACTCATATCGAATCGATTTCTTTTTTTCTATATTTTTCATTTTTTATAACTGTACATAAGCCGTATAAGAAAGCGTACGTTTGTGTGTAGTAATAGTTCATGTGCACATTTCAAGGTACGGTTATTATAGAAAAAACGACATTAAGCCGTGATGAAGGCGACTTCGATCAAGTAGCTCTGCTGAAAAAATGTAAAGATTCAACCCACGTCGCATGTTCAAGCTTCACCTTGGTCTTGACATTGTTTGTGGGCATCCACAATAACTCCTGGTAAGAATCCTACCACGCAAGTGCCCGGGAGGTTAAATTCTACCGTTTCTCACTTTCAGAAAAAGTTAATACCAAAGTGCGGATTAAAAAAAGCTGTCGAACGGAACTCATCGAATTGCGCACAGACAAAACTTCATATTTACGAATCATCAGCAAGGACAAATAAAATCAGTTTGAGTACCCGGTGCGTTACGCGGCCGCACTGTGTATTTCCAGCGAAAAAAACATCTCGACTTTTCGAGCGCTTCGAACTCGTCTTCTTTGAATCTTTCCTTACCGAAAATTTACAGCCGGTAGACTGCAGGAAAGAACATAGAGTGTAAAAAAAAATTCACCTCCCGTGGGTTTGCAGTCTTTTCACGAAGCTCATGCCATGAATAATGATAATTCGCTGGCTCTGATGTGAATATTGATTCTCCATTTTCACACCGGTCGACAAAAGGCTGCTGTAGTCAGAAATGAGCTCAATGCGTTTATCATTCCCACTACCGCAAAGATTCTTCACTTCAAAGCTATGCAAGTTTCCTTCGTATACTTCTTGAGCTCGGCAGTCTGTTGGGAATCTAGTGACGGCGAAGCTTGCGAGAGCTTCTGAGACAACGAATGTTCTTCCTTGACATCGAACAGGTAGTCGAGTTCTTCGTAGAACTCTGACAATGAGCGACCGCGTTGCATCGCGTTCTTTTTGCATCAGCTCTTGAATTTGCTGCATCATGGTATCGTTTGCCCCCACGCGTCTTTGAATTTATGAAAAATCCGTTCAATATATGTTCAATACCAAAAAGATACTGTCTACTTCAGGTAGTACTAACGTTACAGGGCGGCCAGACGTGAGATTTAAGGAAAACCTCAAATACTTCCCATTGTGATAAACACGACATTTTTACGCAATAGCATTCGTGCACCATTCTGGCTATTCGGTGCTTCATTAAAGAATGCTGGCGATGGTAATTCAAGAATGTAGGAGAAAGTGACATGACTTGCGGAAGAGGGAGAAAAATTAAAACCGCCAAAAAGTAGAAGAACAATTACGGGTAATACCAAGGTTTCCATCTTATTTATTCAGCCTCATGGATTTAATCGGTCAATGCATTGCACATCTTATTCTGGTATCTCAAGAGTACAAGGTGCTGCGATACACTCGCATACCCCGTCGATGCATTTCTGCAACAGATAATTAATCCAATTATTGACAAAAATTTTATCGGCGGCCTAAGTCGAGTCAAAGTATACGTACATGGTCATGACCGCAAGTTGTACCCTCGGCAGCAGGCCCTGAGTTCATGCAGCTCCATCCGTACTCGAACATTTTCTTAGTCCAATAGTGGTAGCACTTCAGTTGCGTGCACGTTTCAGGGTTTGGCTGTTATTGACGTAAAGCATTATCCATCAACAACCTTGCTATGATATATTACTGCCCAACCAATTGCACAATTAAACTCACATCGCATGCCCAAGAAAATCCGCGAGCCTGACACTGTTTGTGAGGTTTCGCAAGATCTCCAGGCGAAAATCTTGGCACCGGAGCTCCCGGCGGATGGTAATCGGCTGGCTGATCAACGCAATTTATTCTTTGGTTCCTGAAAGGAGACGATAGACATTCGTTACTCGCATGTATTAATGTTTTACCGTTCATGAGATCAGCAGAATATATTCATGACTTACCGCATGAGCTGTGCAAGGGCTCTCAAACTGCAGGGAGACCATTCCATATTTTTCACGCTAACTACCCTATTCGGTTGCATTATGTATCCATGCGATTGATCGCATTCGTCGCCGCGTTTTCCATCGTGGTATAGACCCATCCTGATATAATGGAATGCCGTTAATGCGCGAATGTTGAAGCTGTGACTAACATTTCAGTGTCTACTTACATATGGCCCATTTCGTGCGTAGCCGTGAGAACCCCGTCGAAACCACCCATGTCACGGATCGCCACGATAGCATGATATCGCTCGTATACTTCCATACACAGACCTCCGAGCCTCGCGAATCCTATGGCAGTTGACGTATTCAGTTTTGCAGTGCGAATCGATACCAAATAGTGAAGGAAACATTAATATTGCCGTTGTACTTACCAAGTATGTGGGTTATTCCAGTATCAGTTACAGCGATCATAGCAGAACTATAATTGAAGCATACATATGTTACGAGTACTGTTAGTGAACCAATGCTTGGATACGAAATTTCTTCTTACTCTGTCATCGTCACAATAATGTCATAAGCCTCCAACGGAAAGTCCGTCGTATCGCTCAGATTTCCGTAATATGTTTGTATGTCATCCCATGCACTCGTCGTGTTGATCGCACCGTCGACCATGTGATTATGGAAGTACGGTGTGGCATTTCGATCCTTTTTGAAACCGAGTGAATGTTAGTTAACTTTTTGTCACCTTTCTCTAGCCGCTTTTGATTCACGTAATCTACACTTACTTGTCCAATGACTATACCGGCGATACGTAGTCTTATCTTAGGATTCTCGACGTGCCTGTATCGCATATCGACGGCGTTCCAAAAAGCCAATTGATACACAATCTCGTCATAGTAAGCGAGTTCGTCTTGTCTGTGAAAATGTCCGATTGCTGTTAATTCCAGCAGTAACGATAAGTTGCAATTTTAACAGGGCGCTTCACTCACGTTGTCTTCGATCCTTTATAGTCTGTGCGGATCAATAGTGAGGGATAAATAATGTCCTGAAGTGAGCGTTTCACTTTCGAGGCGCCAGTCACGTTTGCAGATCTCGTGGCTTCACGAATCTGTCCTTCTAACTCTGGAATCACATATTGGTTCACCTCCAGAACTGCGGATACAGTACACTTCTGCTTTTCTGCGTTAGATAGAATTGCCTTACCTGTTAGTTTTTGTTCTTCTTCCATTGATCTTGATTTGATCACCACGTGATAACGAGTGTCAAACAGAGTTCGACTCGCATCAGAATCTCTGATATCTCGTTTTTTCTTCGTTGCTTCTTGGAAACGTTCCGGTAACGGACGTATTATCAGTCCATCGACTACTCCTTCCTGAAAAAATATTCAACGGTCATTCCAATCAGTCTTTCAACGGACTGAACTGGTGTCTACCAGTCCGTCGTGTCGATGGCTCTTAGCAATTTTCCAGAGAAACAATAGCGTTGTAGACTCACGAGGGATGTGTCATTCCCGCCTTTCGTTACGCCCACTATTATGTAGGATTGATTCTGCGGAGTGCTGAAAACGCGAGCTGCTAGCCCCACGACCTGGTTATAAAAATGCCAAAACAGCATGATAACCTCAGTTTCTATAGCCTGTTTACGGTGCGAAGTAATGCGTTGAGTTTTAACATGTACGCACATCGTTACGCAATTTCTTGTACTCGATTGTTCCGTTGGCGTTTGTGAATGCGAGCCATACCGGCGTATTCTCTCCGGCCAGTTGTCCGTCCGAGGGATTCAAAGTAGCATAAATCTTCCTGCCCAAAGCGGTGAATCGTACTCGCAAATCCTGATCCGATCGTTTGTGGAGATTGTGTCTTATCGGTACGACATCGTATTCCGGTACTAGAAAATTTAATAAATAATACAAGTAGATTCAACTACCAGTTATAAGCATTCGCTAAGTTCTTACTGTTGTCGCGGGTGGTGTGGAAAAGATTGGCTATTTCTTCGTCGGTCATTTGCTCGTGGATCTGCGAACGAAAAAAGACCACTTTCATTGTTAGTTGACCAATTAAAAAGATGTCAGAGATGCTGGAGGAGAATACGGTATTGTTTTACCTTTGCACTTTGTACGGACGCTGATGCGAGCAAAGCAGCGATGCCAAGGATACGGATTACTCCGTATGCATCCATGACTGACCGGTCCTTGATCGAAATACTTGTCGTGTATGAGTGTTCGAGTATCGTCCCGTTACCTGAACTCAATAAGATCCGATGTGAATTGAGCCTTTTTAAACTATTACCTGAAAGATACCGCAACATTCAATTATCTGTATGTTGCAATAATTTCTTTGCTCAGGTGAACATCGTTGTCTTAGAATCATTATGCCTTATGAATGTTTGTGCTTGATTAGTTCTTTTCAACGATCGACGAAATTAGTCATTGTTTTCAGTATAATTCCTACTGTAATGCGTCTTACGGAGATAAGACATTCGGTATGAACAATGCGACATAGCTGTAGTAAGGTATATCGATTGATAAAATAGACGTAACCATGTGAACAAACAACGAAAAATCATTTTTCATCGGTGACGACGCGATTCCCGGCGATGCTGTCACCGTTTTATTTTACTCGACAGCAGATTGTGAAAAAAGGGGACACCGAATACTTAATGTTTGGTCGAAATGAAATCGAATTAATGAGCCAAGTGGCCGTTTGAGAAAAGAATTTTTCAATTGGTAATTCTGTAAAATAATCAAAAACATGCAAAAATTAAATGGATTATTGACGTCTCAGAAACAATTGGACATACGTCACATAAAAATACTGGGAGGCCAATTATGCATTTCAATATTTTCTGCTTTTGATTGCTTTACACGATATACAATGAAACAAATGCATGTCCAATACGACCATTTGACTCATATTGATTCGATTTATTCTCTCTGTGTTCTGTATTTTTTATAACTGTACACAAGCCGTATAAGAAAGCGTGCCTTCGTGCGTAGTAGTAGTTCATGTGCACATGTCAAGGTACGGTTTTTGTAGACAATACGACATTAGATCAAGGCGACTTTGATCAAGTAGCTCTGCTGAAAAAATGTAAAAATTCAACTCCCGTCGCATGTTTAGCTTGACCTCGGTCTTGACATTGTTCGTGAGCATCCACAATAACGCCCGGTGAGAATCCTACCACGAATCTCCATTCTGACGTCGGTCGACAAAAGACTGCTGCAGTTAGAAATGAGCTCCATGAGCTTACCATTTCCACTACCGCAAAGAGTCTTCACTTCGAAGCTACGCAAGTTTCCCTCATATACTCCTTGAAATCGGCACCCTGTTCGGAAGCTAGTGACAGCGAAGCTTGCGAGAAACTCTGAGACAACGAATGTTCCTTCTTGTTATCGAACAAGTAGTCCCGTTCTTTTCCACGTGGAATTCTGATAATGGACGATTGCGTTGCATCGCGATCTTTTCGCATCAGCTCTTGAATTTCCTGCACAGCATCGTTTTCCCCCACGCGTCTTCGTATTCATGAGAAATCCGTCCAATGTATGTTTGAATACCGAAAAAAGATAATGTCTACTCAAGGTAGTACTAACGGTACAGGCCGGCAAGACGTGAGATTTCAGGAGAACCTCAAACACTTCCCATTGTGATAAACATGACATTGTATTTGAAACTCACGTTTGGCCGGATTTCACTCGACTGAACTTGACTACGTCGTAAGCTTTCATTGGATACGCTTAAAGCAAAGCCGGTAATCCCGACGCAAAACTTTAATTTTGACGCAATACCATTCGTGTACCATTCTGGCTATTCGATGCTTCATTAACGAATGGCGATGGTGATTCATGAATGTAGGAGAAAGTGGCATGACTTTCGGAAGAGGGAGAAAAGGTAAAAACGCCAAAAAGTAGAAGAACAATTGCAGGTAATACCAAGGTTTCCATCTTATTTATTCAGCCTCATGTATTTAATCGGTCAATGCATTGCACATCTTATTCTACTATCTCAAAATTACAACGTCCTGTCATACACTCGCATGCTCCGTCGATGCATTTCTGCAACAGATAATTAATCAAATTATTGACAAAAATTTTATCGACGGCCCGAGTTGAGTCAAAGTATACGTACATGACCAGGACCGCAAGAAGTACCCTCGGCAGCAGGGCCTACGTTTATGCACCCCCATCCATATTCGAAAAATTTCCAAGTCCAACCGTAGTAGCAATGCATTTGCGTGCACGTGTCAGGGTTTGGCTGTTATCGACGTGAAGCATTACCCGTAAACGAAACTCACGATAAAATATTACCACTCGACAAATTGCACAATTAGACTCACCTCGCATGCCCAAGAAAATCCGCGAGCCTGACACTGTTCGTGAGCTTTCACAATGTCTCCAGGCAAAAATCTGTCCACCGAAGGTCCCGGGTCATGGAATTTCGCTGCTTTCTTAACGCATTTCCTCTCGCTTATCCCGGAAAGATACAGTAGACATTCGTCACTCACGTTCATCAACGTTTTGCCGTTTATGACATCAACAAAGTATACTCATGTCTTACCGCAACAACTGTGAAAGCGCTGTTAAACTGCAGCGAGACCATTCCAGATTTTTCGGGGTATATACGTCACTCGGTTGCATTATGTATCCATGCGATTCGTCGCAGTCGTCGCCGCTCTTAACGTCATGGTCCAAACCCATTCTGAAGTAATACAATACTGTTACACGAAGAATCTTGAGGCTGTGAGGAATATTTCAGTGTCTACTCACACATGGCCTAGTTCGTGCACAGCCGTGAGAACCCCGTCAAAACCACCCTTATCATGGAACACCGCAATGGCAACATATTTGTCGGTGCTTTTTACACACAGACCTCCGAGCTTGCCCATTCCTGTGATAGACGATGTATTACAATTTTCATTCTGAACCAATACCAAACACTGCAGGTTACATTAATACCGTCGTCTTGGGTCTTACCGATTACGGCTCCTACGCCATCATCAGTTGTTCCGATCATATGAAGGCTATAATGAAAAAATGCGTATGTTACGAGTACTTTTAGCGAAAAAAACCTTCAATACGGAATGTCTCCTTACTCTGTCACGGTCACAATAATGTCGTAAGCCTTCTTTGGAAAGTCCGCCCTTTTGCTCAGATTCGCGTAATATGTTTCCATCTCGGGCCATGCTTCCGTCACTTGGACTACACCGTCGATCATATGATTGTGGAAATACGGTGTCGCCTTTCGATCCTTCGTGAAATCGAGTAATTGTTGAGTAACACATTTGTCACCGTTCCGCAGCCGATTTTGATTAACGTCATCAACACTTACTTGTCCAATGATTATACCAGCGATACGCAGTCTTATTTTAGGATTGCTGATATGCCTGAATCGCATATCGACGGCGTTCCAAAGAGCCAATTGATACAAAATCTCGTCGTAGTAGGCGAGCTCGTCTTGTCTGTGAAAATGTCCGATTGCTGTTAGTTTCGTCGGTAACAATGAATGACAACCTTTACAGAAAAGTTCCACTCACGTTGTCTTCGATCCTGTATAGTCTGTGCGGACCAATATTGACGGATAAACAATTTTCTCTTTGTTTCTCGAGTCGCCAGTCTTGTTCACAGATGTCGAGGCCTCGCGAATCTGTCTTTCTAAAACTGGAATCGTATGTTGGTCGACATTGGGAATTGCGGACTTTTGTATTTTGGGCTCTGCTTCACTGTGGCAAATAGCATTTACTTACCTCTGAATTTGTGTTCTTCTTCCATTGCTCTCGTTTTGATGATCACATGATAATTGGAGTCTAACAGAGTTCGACTCGCATCAGAATCCTCGATATTACGTTTTTTTTTCGCTGCTCCCTGGAAACGTGCCGGTAACGGACGTATCACCATGCCATCGACTGTACCTTCCTGAAAAAATAAGCGATGCTCATTCCAATCAGTCTTTCAATGGACTGAAGTCGACTGGTATGGATTAGTCCTTCGTGTCGATGGCTCTGCATTTTTTTTTAGAGAAACAACAACGTTATAGACTCACAAAGGATGCGATGTTTCTGCCTTCCGGTTTGCTCAGTAGGATGGTGGAATGATTTGTAGGATTGCTGTAAACCCGGGCTACTCGTCCCACGATCTGGTTGTAAAAATGGGAAAATCAGTATTATCACCACAGTTCGTACAGCCAACTCACGGTGCAGAGAAATGCTTTGATTTGTAATATGTACGCACATCGTTACTCATTTTCTTGTACACGACTGTTCCATTGGGCATTGAGGATGCGAGCCATACTGGTGTATTCTCTCCGGCCAATAATCCGTCCGAAGGGTCCAAAAAGGCATCAATCTTCTTGCCATGAGCGTTGAATTGTATTCGCAACGCCGTATTCGATCGTTTATAAAGATTGTGTCTTATCGGAACGACATCGTATTCCGGTACTGTAAAATTTAATGATTAATACGAGGCGTTTTTGCAAGAAGTTGCAAGAATTCGCTAAGTTCTTACTGTTATCTCGGGTCGTATGGAAAAGATTGGCTATCTCGTCATCGGTCATTTGCTCGTGGATCTATGAACGGAAAAAGATCACTTGATTTTTTATTCGTACTCTTTGAGGCATGTCAAAGACGCTTGAAGGGAATACTTTATTGCTTTACCTTCGCAGATTGAACAGAGGCTGAAGTCAGCAAAGCAGCGAGACCAAGAATTCGGATTGCACCGAATGTATCCATGATTGACCCGTCCTTAATAAAAATACTTCTCGTGTGAAGTATTCGAGTAGCGTCCCGTTACCTGAACTTACTAAGACACGACGGGATATTGAGGCTTTTTTAACTGTTACTTTATAGATACCGCAACATTTAATTATCTGTATGTAGCAATGATTTCTTTGCTCAGGTGAACATTGATGACTTTGTATCATTATAGCTTATTATCTGCGCTTGATTGGCTCACTTCAGCGAGTCGCCGAATTACCGATTGTTCTCGGTATAATTCACAGTGTAGTGCGTCTTACGAAGATAAGACTTTTGGTATGAACAATGCGATGTAGCTGTAGTAAGGTATATAGATAGATAAAACAGACGTAATCGAGTGAATAAATAACGAAAAATCATTTTTAAATCGGTGATGAGGCGATTCCCGGCGATACGGTCACAGTTTTATTTTACTCGACAGTAGATTGTGAAAAGAAGGGACACCGAATACTTAAAGTTTAGTCGAAATAAAATCAAATGAATATGAGCCAAGTGGTTATTTTGTACATATATTTTTTAATTGGAAATTTGGTACGAAAAATGTTGGAATGTTTTTGAAATTGTTTGGCAATACGACTACTTGGCTCGTATTGATTTGATTTTTCTTTTGAAGAAATTTGCAATACTTGGGGTCGCTTTTTTTGTGGAAAAAAATGTTTGGGTTTATTTTTATTTTCGGAAATTCTCACGATGAGATCTCACGGAAATCACATGGAAAATCTAACGATGAGAATGCTAGTTTTTTAAATTTCATCTTCTACCAAAGCGGTGCGTCATCATCACTGATATGCCAAAATACATTGAGTTAAAAAAAAACTCCATCCGAAGGTGCGGCAATTCTTACATGAAAAACCGGTAAAACCTATCAATAGCCCTGAAAAAAATGCAGACTATCTAAAAGAAGGAAATCTTCCCCGCGTACAAAAAAAGTATCTCGAGGAAAATCTCGATGGGAATCTATCCGAGAATCTCGCTGAGATGTCCGTCCAGGTTCTCGACGAGATTCTCTTCACAATAATTCTTTAGAAAAAAATGAACTAATCTTTTTCTTGCATTCTTTTACTATTCATACGATTTTAAGATGTCGTTTTGTCACTAAATTGAAAAACCCGGCAAAATTATGGCAATTGTCATTTTCACAGATGGTAAATCGCAACCTCTTCCCTTATTAGACACGAATATATTTTTCGGCCATCCGGATACAATAGTTTGAAAAGGGATAAATAATCAATCGTAGGTTGTGTTTCTCATCTTATTTATTCCGTATGCCTCCCATCGCTCGATTTGTTATACAGTTTATTGTTTCTTGTCGGTAAGGCATTTCTCACTCAGACACTGGCACGCTCCGTCAACGCATTGCTGCAACAGATTTCGTCAATGAACAAACACCGTAATTGGAAACATATCGAGTATCGCGGGAAGAATAATACATACATGACCAGGAGCGCAAACCGTACCCTCAGCCGCGGGGCCTGAGTTTTTGCACCACCATCCCCAGAAGATGCCCCATCCTGAGTAGTAGCAGTTCATGTGCGTGCACATTTCGGGATAGGGCTGTTATCGAAAGTGCGACATTAGATCGAGGCGGCTTTGATGAAATAGCACTGCTTGAAAGATGTGAATATTCAACTCACTTCGCATGCCCAATCGTAGCCTCGGGCTTGACACTGTCTGTGAGGATCCGCAAGATCGCCCGGTAAATGTCTCACCACGGAGTCTCCCGGGGGGTGGAAATCTGCCGGTTGGTCAGCACAAAATCTTCGGGGTTGCCTAGAATCGTAGTAATAGACGGTCGTTACTGGCACATTTTCGATATCGACTGTTTATCAAATCCACGTTAAATCATCGCGTTTTACCGCAAGAAGTATGAAAGACTTCTCATGCTGCACGGAGACCATTCAAGATTTTTCAAGGTCGCTTTGAGGCTGGGTTGCATTATGTATCCATACGACTTGTCGCATTCGTCACCAGAAGATTCATCGTGGTCGAGACCCATTCTTTAACCACAAAAAAAAGCCATTACATTGTAAATCGTGGTCGAGACCCATTCTTTAACCACAAAAAAGGCCATTACATTGTAAAACTTGCAGCATTCTACTGATGTATCAATGTTATACTCACATGTGGCCCAATTCATGCGCAGCTGTGAGGATCCCGTCGAAAGCGCGATGGTCTTGAATTACTACGAGAGCGTAATATTCTTCGTCCAAATGCCAGCCACACAGACCCCTCATTGTTCCCAATCCTGTAATGGCCAACAAATTCGACATTAACCGCGAACGGATTCCTTCGACGAATTATCAAACTGGACTGCTGTGATTCTCACCTGCTACGCGCTTTGTGTAGCCATTTTCATTTCTAGATGTCATGTCATAGCTGTAATGGAAGTTTGTGTCTTGAAAAAAATTTGTCACGAAAATAATCGCGACCTTATACATATCGCAGATGACTAATAGACATTTTAGATATAAACCTATTCTGGGATGATGACAAGTTTATTCGGAGCGAGCGCGGCAAGCTTTGATTAATAACGATTTGCAGCACCCAATTTCTAGCGAATAAAAGCTATAAAAAGCTAGAAAAAAATTTAGTAGGATTAACTAAATGCTTGGTTGAATACGTGCAACTAAATTTGTCGTCAAAATGAAGAAAAGTCAGTTGCCTCCGATCTTGATGGGTTGTTCATTGCAATGAACCGTTTGCTAAATAAATGATCGTCCGGAACGAGCCAAATTTTCAGTTGCACGTATTCGACAGAGCATTTCGTTAATCTCACTACATCTCTTTGTAAGTCTGGTAATGAATAATAATTACTTTGTCATGGTCACAACTACGTCATACGCTTCGACCGGAAAATCCGCTCGTTTACTCATGCGGCCCCAATACTTTTCCATATCCGGCCATGCGTCCGCCATATTGACCACTTCTCCGCTCCGATGATTGTTCATATATGGGGTTGCCGTCCGATCCTTTGCAAGTTAAATTCATATTAGGGGAGAGCGGGGCAAAACGGCATACCGGGGCAAAATGGTATTCACTCACAATGGGACCAGGGCAGAATGGTATTAGGGAACAATGGGACAGCAAAAAAATCTACTCCGATGGGACTTTCTCTTGTCCCATTTTGTCCGAATTCTATCATACGAGGGACTTTATTTGACCATTTCGTACCATTTTGTCCCGGTATGCCATTTTGCCCCGCTCTCCCCTAATTACAAGTTAATTAGGATCTTGCAGTATTGACTGTCGTACAAATCGGAACTTACGTATCCAATGATTATGCCAGCGATGCGGAGTCTTATTTTAGGATTTTCGAGATGTCTGTATCGCAAATCGACGCCGTTCCAAAAAGCTAGTTGATACATTATCTCATCGTAGTAAGCGAGATCATTTTTTCTATGGGAAATGTTCGAACCGTTATTCGTTCATTCATTCGTGTATGTTTCTATCGATACGGAAAATATTAACTCACGTATCGATTCTGTCGGACCCTTTGTAGTCCGTGTTGATCAGTAGCGATGGATAAATAATTTCCTTCGTTTCCAATGTCGCTGACCGATTTACTTTTGAGGAATCGGTCTTGTTGGATAGCGACGCTTCGCGAATTTGTCTATCCATTTCTAAACAAATATGATCCGGCGGTTATGCGGGAAAGCTCGCTTCGACGGAACGCGCACATCGCTTCCTCATTTTCTTTTTATAGTCTCTTACAAAAGCTCCGCCATGAAAGACTCGTTTATACGACGTTATAAATAAAATAAAGAAGCGACGTGCACACCTATTTTGCACAATTCTTGATATCTAATTTCAATTCTAATCGCAACTAAAAAAAACGTAGATACAAAAATGTTGAGCTTGTATCCGAAGCAACATTAAAATTTAAACATTGCAATCAATCTACGTCGAATTTCGATCTGATAACTAAGCACTTTCTCGAGCTATACAGGTTTATCATTTTTTACACACACATACTGCTATAATTCTTTTCTAGATGTAACGGTCCGAGGTTTGGAGCATTCTGAGCACTTTTTCGCTGCGATCTCGATTGCTTTCCTAAAAAAAAGCTCTATCTACTCGCGGCAAAGTGTTCATCGAGATTCGACCAGACTTTTTTTCCGTTGAACGGTTGTTTCTTGTACCTTTTAGTTTTTGTTGTTCCTCCGTCAGCGATGATTTGATAACCACATGATGATGAGTGTCGACGAGAGGTTCACTCATGTTCATAACCTTTCGTTTGAATCTTTGCTGGGCTTGAAGGCGCGCCGGCAAAGGACGAATTTGCATGTCATCGACCGTGCCTTCCTGGAAGAACCAATAAGTATTGTTTCAAGAAGTTTTTCACTCTTCTTGATGGGATTCCTGTACGCGAAGTCTTCGCTACCGAGTCTACATCGACGGAGACTCAAGCCGATAGTGTGCGAATTTCACTATTGAGGATTATCATTGAACATCGACTGCATCGACTTGAGATTGTTAGAACTATTCGCAACGGAACTCGTAAAGTTAGTTGACCTCGTCGTATTTTCCCTGGAGTCAAACTCGTTAATGAAAATCAAGGGGAAAAATCTGGGACGTTTGCTCGTCGAGGCTTGGAAATCTCGTGGATAAATTCGCGTGTTAGGAATCGATGTTACGCCTTCCAATCCAATTTCACGATGTCATTAGCGTTGCAAACTTACAAACGATGGATTATCCACGCCGCCCACTTCGCTCACTATAACGGTAGACCGATTTGTTGGGTTATCGTAAAAACCAGCGACTATTCCCACGATCTGAAAATCGTAAGAAGAAAATCTAGATAGCTCAAGACTTGACACGCTGTACACTGATTGATTGCTCCGATTTAACATCCGCGTACATCACTGCCCATCTTCTTGTACTCGATTTTCCCATCGGGTTTTGTGTACGCGAGCCATACGGGCGTATTTCGGCCAGCCAATATTCCATCGGACGGATTCAAGTAAGCATCGATTTTCTTGCCGAAGGCGTTGAATCGCAATCGCAGATTCGGATCCGATCGTTTGTGCCGATTGTGCCTCACCGATACAACTTCGTATTCGGGTACTGAAAAATTCGATTGAACGAAATTAACACGGCTGCGTCCATTGAGCAGTTTCGAGAGTAGGCAAATATCTCACTGTTGTAGCGGGTCGTATGGAAAAGGTTGGCTATTTCGTCGTCGGTCATCAGCTCGTGAACCTGCGAACGGAAAAAGGACACTCGAGTTTTTATTCGACCTATTCAAGAGATGTCAGAGATGCTCCAGGAGAATACTCCGTTTTTTTTACCTTTGCACAATGTACGGACGCTGATGTGAGCAGAGCAGCGAGGCCAAGCATACGGATTACCCCGTATGCATCCATGACTGATCGGTTCTTCATCAAAATACTTCTCGTCGTCGAGTATTCGAGGATCGTCTCGTTACCTAAACTCCATAAGATACGCGATGATATTGAGCCTTTTTAAACTGTTACCTCATAGATAGCGCAGCATTGAATTATCCGTATATTGCAATAATTTTCTTTACTCAGGTGACTCTTTGCTCATTGATGTCTTAGAATGATCACGCCTAGTAAATATGGGTGCTTGATTAGCTCTCTTCAACTTTTTGTTGAAGTTTGATCGAATTAGTGATTGTTTCCAGTATAATTCCCGGTTTAATGCGTCTTACGCAGATAAGACTTTTGGTATGCACAATGCGATATATATATCGCTATATTCGTTACGTAGGTCGATAAAATAGACGTAATCGAGTGAACAAACAACGAAAGATCATTTCTAAATCGGTAGTGGGCTGTTTCGGATGATACAGTTACAGCTTTTTTCACATGACAGTAGATGGTGAAAGAAAAGGGGACTCGAAGAGGTAAAAATTGGGCGAAAAACCAAATCAAATCAATATAAGCCAAGAGGTCGTTTTACACATGCATTTTCTAATTGGAAATTGTATAAAATAATCGAAAATAGAAATATTGAAATGCATTGCGTCGCGGACCAATTATTCATCATGCAAAAGTATCGGAACGTCGCAACAGATAATTTGTGCCATTTCGGTGAGCTTCTTTCGTGTAGAAAATCATTGATCACGTCTATCGATCGGTTCTCGTTTTGGCTCGCCTCGGTCGTTAGATCGGCTGTGCGCTCGCGATGGACTGGTGTGGAATCCTCTGGCTATAGCTAATGAATCATTGTTCTCGTTATCAGAGTTTTGAAATTCCGATTTTTGTTTCCGTACGCTATTCTATTGACGCCTTCGAGCGACCCTCAACGACCGTCCTAACATAAATCGCATCCGAGCAACCTTCCATTTCCGTGCGAGGTCAGACGTTCCACCGATCTCCAGATTCGTCCGGTTAATAATACCGGCGAAACAAAATTTTCTGGCGCCTACCAGAGAACCATTTATGTTCTCGTGAGGTTGTGGTAGAATCTACCGTAGATTCTGTCGTAGGATCTATCGCGGACTCCGTCGTAGGATCTATCGCGGACTCCGTCGTAGAATTTGTTGCAAACTCTGTCGTAGAATCGATCACAGATTCTACCGGAGAATCTGTCGTAGAATCTATCGCAGATTCTACCGGAAAATCTGTCGTAGAATCTATCGCAGATTCTACCGGAAAATCTGTCGTAGAATCTATCGCAGATTCTACCGGAAAATCTGTCGTAGAATCTATCGCAGATTCTACCGGAAAATCTGTCGTAGAATCTATCGCAGATTCTGCCGTAAAATCTGTCGTAGAATCCATGGCAGATACTACCGAAAAATCTGTCGTTGAATCTATCGCAGATTCTCAAGAATATTTTATAGATTCTAGCCGATTTTTCCGAAAAATTCCTGGACAGCCGGAATAGAATTTCTCACAGATTAAAGTGGAAAATGTTCAGCTACCTCAGCCCGTGCCACAGACAGCACTTGCCTTCGTCTCGTTTTACTGTGATGCTCACTTCGGGTCCGTGCGGCCCGCTTCACAACCTTCGTCGAAGGTCCGCATTCCCGCACTTGTATCGCAAGGTTCTATTCTCACATACGGGTATAAAATGGTTTCATAAAGAATAAATAATCAATCGTAGGTAATTGTTTCACATCATATTTATTTCGTCGCATGTCTTCCATCAGTCAATTTGTTCCCCAGTTTATTCTTTTTTGTCGGTAAGGCATTTTTCACTCAGACACTGGCACTCTCCGTCAACGCATCTCTGCAACAGATTTCGTAAATGAGCAAACAACGTAATTGGAAACATATCGAGTATCAAGGGAAGAATAATACATACATGATCAGGAGCGCAAACCGTACCCTCAGCCGCGGGGCCTGAGTTTTTGCACCACCATCCCCAGAAGATGCGCCATCCTGAGTAGTAGCAGTTCATGTGGGTGCACATTTCAGGATACGGCTATTACCGAAAATGCGGGATTAGATCGAGGCAGCTTTGATGAAATAGCACTACTTGAAAGATGTAAATGTTCAACTTACGTCGCATGCCCAATCGTAGCCTCGGGCTTGACACTGTCTGTGAGGATCCGCAAGTTCGCCCGGCAGATATCTCGTCACGGTGTCTCCCGAGGGGTGATATTCTGCCGGTTCATCAACGCACGTTATTCGCTGTTCCCTAAAATCGTCGCAATAGACGGTCGTTATTGGCGCATATACGATATCGACTTCTTATCAAAGCCATGAAAAATCGTCATGTTTTACCCCAGAAAGAGTGCAAGGTTCCTTATGCTACACGGAGACCATTCAAGATTTTTCCAGGTAACTTCGTTGCCGGGCTGCATTATGTATCCATTCGACTTGTCGCATTCGTCACCAGAAGATTCATCGTGGTCGAGACCCATTCTTTAACCACAAAAAAAGGCCATTACATTGTAAATCGTGGTCGAGACCCATCCTTTAACCACAAGAAAAGGCCATTACATTGTAAAACTTGCAGCATTCTACTGATGTATCAACGTTATACTCACATGTGGCCCAATTCATGCGCAGCTGTGAGGATCCCGTCGAAAGCGCCTTGGTCTTCAAACACTGCGAGAGCATAATATCCGGCCTCCGTTCTGTCTATACACAGTCCTTTCCATCTTGCTAATCCTTTAATGGGCAACAAATTCAAAATTAACTGCTGATCGATCGAAGGCCTTCATCGAATTATTAAACTGAACTGTTGCGATTCTCACCCAGTAAGTCTATTGTCCGTCCATTTTTATCCCTACTTCTCATGTCGTAGCTGTAATAGAAATTTGCATCTTAAAAAAACTTGTCCCGAAAATGATTGCTATTCGATATCGCGGATGACTTGCAGAGGCATTGTGATCGGTTGCTGACTTGATATTTCTCGGTATGTAATTGAAAGCTCGGTTGAATACGTGCAACTACATATTTAGTTCGTCGAAGAAGGTAATTAATTTGTTTAATAGTTCATTGCATTGAGCAATCAACCGATATTGGGAGCAATCAAATTTGTCCTTTTTTCAACTTAATATTTAGTTGCGTACTTTGCTAAAGCATGCTAAAAATAAGCTAAAAATTGGGTGCTCCGAATTGTTATTAATCATCGCGCTCGCCACGCTCGCGCTGTATAATTACTTTGTCATGGTCACAATTACGTTGTATGCTTCGGACCGGAAATCGGGACGTTTACTCATTTGGCCCCAATAGTATTGCATATCGGGCCACACGTCCAGCATATGCACTACTTCTCCGCGCCGATGATTGTTCATGTACGGGGTTGCCTTCCGATCCTTTGTAAGTTAAATTTATATTAATTACAAGTAAATTAGGATCTTGCAGTATTTACTGTTGTACGGATCAGGACTTACGTATCCAATGATTATGCCAGCGATACGGAGTCTTATTTTCGGATTTTCGATATGCCTGTATCGCAAATCTACGCCGTTCCAAAAAGCTAGTTGATACATAATCTCATCGTAGTAAGCGAGATCATTTTTTCTGTGGAAAATTTTCAAATCGTTATTCATTCAAATCATTTATTTATGTTTCGATTGATACAGGAAATATTGACTCACGTATTGATTCTGTCAGACCCTTTGAAGTCCGTGTTGATCAGTAGCGATGGATAAATAATTTCGCCGTACCACCTCTTCGCTCTTGACGAACCTGTCTTGTTGGCAGATAGCGACGCTTCGCGAATCTGTCTTTCCAATTCTGAAAAATGAAATTCAGTGGTTATATGAGAAAGTTTGCTTATTTTCTTTCGGTAGTCGCTCACGAGGCTCACGAATAAAATGAAGCAATGTGCAAAACCAACTTGCATCATTTTTTGTAGCTCATTTGAATTCTAAACGGAACTAAGAAAACGACGCAGCAAAGTGTTCTTCAAGATTCGACTGGACTATTATTGCGTGAAAAGTTAGTTTTCGTACGTCTCAATTTTTGTTCTTCCTCCGTCAGTGATTGTTTGATAATCACATGATGGTGAGTGTCGACGAGGGGTCCACTCGTGTTCAAAACCTTTCGTTTGAATCTTTGCTGGGCTTGAAGGCGCGCCGGCAAAGAACGAACTCGCAAATCGTCGACCGTGCCTTCCTGAATAAACCAATAAGTATCATTTCAATAAGTTTTTCATCTGATTTCTGACAGAATCTGATTTTAAGCTGTGGGACATGTTACTAAGATTCTTTCACCAGGGGATTTTTTCACGTGGAGCCTTCGCTATTGGGTCTACGTCGAAATGGTCTCAATCCGATAGTGCTCGAATTTCGTTATTGAGAATTATTATTGGCATTTTCAAGAATTATTCGTTAAAATATTTCTGATGAATTATTGTGCGAGTTACTTTTGAGGACGTAAGATTGATCCCGGATGACTGATGGGAAAAATTCTCAGACGGTTGCTCCTCAAGGCTTGGAGACCTCGTCGTTAAGTTCGCGTTTTGGGAATCAGTATTACATCTTTTAATCCAATTTGACGATGTCATTAACGTTGCAAACTTACGAAGGATGGATTGTCTTTGCCGCCGACTTCGCTCACTACGATGGTGGACAGATTTGTTGGGTTACTGAAAAAACCAGCGACTATTCCCACGATCTGAAAATCGTAAAAAGTACATTTAGTTAGCTTCAGACTCGACGCGATTTACACTAATTGATCCGCGATTCATCCGCGTACATCACTGCCCATCTTCTTGTACACTATTTCTCCGTTGGGTTTTGTGTACGCGAGCCATACAGGCGTATGTCGGCCAGCCAATTTTCCGTCGGTCGGTTGCAAATAAGCGTCGATCTTCTTGCCAAAGGCGTTGAATCGCAGTCGCAGATTCGGATCCGATCGTCTGTGTCGATTGTGCCTCACCGATACGACTTCATATTCGGGTACTGAAAAATTCGATTGAATGAAGTTAACACTGCTACGTCCATTGAGCAGTTTCGAGACTGGGCGAATATCTCACCGTTATCGCGGGTCGTATGAAAGAGATTGGCTATTTCATCGTCGGTCATTTGCTCGTGGATCTGCGAACGACAGAAGGCCACTTGTGTTACTATTCGAGCAATTCAAGAGATGCGGCAGATTCTGCAGGTGAATACTTTATTGTCTTACCTTCGCACTTTGGACGGCCGCCGCTGTGAGCAGAACAGCAAGGCCAAGGATACGGATTACTCCGTTTGCAACCATGACTGACCGGTTCTTAATGAATATACGTCTCGTATATGAGCTTTCGAGTATCGTCCCGGTACCTGAACTCGGTATGATACGAGGTGATGTTGAGCCCTTTTAAACTGTTACCTTATGGATGCCGCACCATTCAACTATCTGGATGTGGCAATAATTTCTTTGTTCAGGTGAACATTGATGTCTCAGAATCATTGTACCTAATAATGTGTGCCTAATTAGCTCTCTTCAACGATTGACCGAATTGGCAATTGTTCTCAGTACAATCATCAGTTTATGCGTCTTACAAAGATAAGACTTTCGGTACGAACAATGCGGTGTAACGATAGTAACGTGTATAAATAGATAAAATAGACGTAATCGAGTGAACAAACATCGAAGAATCATTCTCCAGTCGGTGGTGAGGCGAATGCCGATGGCACAGTCACAGTTTTTTACTCGACGGTAGATGGTGAAAAAAAGGACGCCAAGAACTTAAAATTTGGTTTGAAAAAAAAAATCCTAATCCTTCAACCATAACCAAGCTCTCTGTCCATAATCAAGATCAACTGTGCATTTTTGCATCCGTTCGCTTCGCGACTGCATTTGGTGGTATTTTGTGGTTCGGTCGTTTCGCTGCTGATATCCAGGTTAGTCCAGTTTATGTTAAAATTGCCCGCGGGGAAAAAAAGAAACTTGATGAAAATTTCGGTGGCAATCTATGGAGGCACCTCGCTGAGATGGTCGCCGACATTCTCGAACGAAAATGTTGAAAGTATCGACGATTTGTCCCGGAAGTAGATTTTTTAGAAGCTAAATACAATCGGATCTATCGTAGATTCTATCGTAGAATTTATCGTAGAATCTTTCGTAGAATTTATCATAGAATCTATCGTAGAATCTTTTGTAGAATTTATCATAGAATTGATCGTAGATTTTATCGTAGAATTTATCGTAGAATTTATCATAGAATTTATCGTAGAATTTATCGTAGAATTTATCGTAGAATTTATCGTAGAATTTATCGTAGAATTTATCGTAGAATTTATCGTAGAATTTATCGTAGAATTTATCGTAGAATTTATCGTAGAATTTATCGTAGAATTTATCGTAGAATTTATCGTAGAATTTATCGTAGAATTTATCGTAGAATTTATCGTAGAATTTATCGTAGAATTTATCGTAGAATTTATCGTAGAATTTATCGTAGAATTTATCGTAGAATTTATCGTAGAATTTATCGTAGAATTTATCGTAGAATTTATCGTAGAATTTATCGTAGAATTTATCGTAGAATTTATCGTAGAATTTATCGTAGAATTTATCGTAGAATTTATCGTAGAATTTATCGTAGAATTTATCGTAGAATTTATCGTAGAATTTATCGTAGAATTTATCGTAGAATTTATCGTTCACCCAATTTTAACCGCCAATAATGTACCACGCCGTCTAACTTCACGCGAGAAGGCTTATTTGTCGAAAAAAAAAATGATTTCGAGCACATTCCTTAATTTTTTACATTTTCCATCCATTCGTCGAATTCTACTTCTTCGCCTTTTGTAACTATCACATTGATATGTTTAAAATAATTTTTCGTCTTGGGCAGTAAATTCGGTATCCACTGGTCAATTTTCTTTTAACTTTTTAGACAAAATTAGACGAATCCTTGTCTTGCATTCTCTTGCCATTCATACGAATTAAATATGTCGTTTTGTCAGTAAAATTGAAGACCCGGCAAAATGATGACAAGTGTCATTTCAACTCACAGACGGTGAATTTTTATTTGATGAATTGGTTGATGCATTACTGCAGACCGGTCGGGAAACATTCGCATGTAACCTCTTTGGTGTTAGATACGCATATATATTTGTCTTATATCCGAATGTAGAACGGTTTGATAAAAAAAATAATCGATAGTAGGTAATGTTTCACATTCAATTTATTTCCTCGTATGTTTTCCATGTTCAATTTATTATACAGTTTCCGGTTTTTTATCGGCAATACAATCTTTACTTACACATTGGCACTTTCCGTCAACGCATTGCTGCAACAGATTTAACAAATGAAGAAAACATTTTGACTGGATACATATAGAATATCGAGGGAAGAACAATACATACGTGATTAGGTGCGCAAACTGTACCCTCGGCCGCAGGGCCTGAGTTCTGACACCACCACCCGCGCACGAAACCGTTCCATCCTGTGTGGTAGCAGTTCATGTGCGTGCACATTTCAGGATACGGCTGTTATCGAAAATGCGGTATTAGATCAATGCGACTTCGTTGAAATGGCGGGGCTAAACAAATTTGAAGTTTCGACTCACGTTGCATGCCCAATTGTAACCTCGGCCCTGACACTGTTTGTTGGCATCAGCAATACTGCCTGGTAACAATCTCGACACGGGGGGTCCCGGTGGGTGAAATTCTGCCGGCTTGTCAGCACAGTATATCTTGGATTGTCTAAAATGGTAGTAATAGACTTTCGTTACTGACACATGTTCGACATCGACTGCTTATCAAATACACAAAAAATTCTCGTGCTTTACCTCAGGAAGTATGAAAGACTTTTCACGCTGCAGGGGGACCATTCAAGATTTTTCAAGCTCGGTTTGTTGGAGGGTTGCATTATGAATCCATATGACTGGTCGCATTCGTCGCCAGAACTCTCGTCGTGTCGCAGACTCAGTCTTTGATGATAAAAAACCGATTGCATTGGAAATCTTGTACCATTCTATTGACATATCAATATTATACTCACATGTGGCCTAATTCATGCGTAGCTACGAGAATCCCGTCAAAGCCGCCATTGTCTCTAACTACTGCGAGTGCATAATATCTGTCGTACCATCCGCGAAGACACAGACCTCTCACTAATGCCAATCCTTCAATGGTCAACATATTTAAAATTAACTGCGAATCGATTCAAGACCGTCATCGAATTATTAAACTGAACTGCTGTGATTCTCACCTAGTATATCCAGTACGGAGCCTTTGCCATCTTTATTTGTCATGTCATAGCTATAATGGAAATTTGTTTCTTAAGACAAATATGTCACGAAAATGATCGCGATAAACCTACTTTGGGGCATTGACAAGTTTATACACCGCGAGCCCACTTAATGTGTCGATTAATAATGATTTGTTGCACTAAGCTTCTAGCGAGTATGATAATAATAAGGTAGCTGATAATAAATAATTATTACTTTGTCATGGTCACAACTACGTCATATGCTTCGACCGGAAAATCCGCACGTTTAGTCATCTGGCCCCAATACTTCTGCATATCGGTCCATGCGTCCGCCATAGCGACTACTTCTCCTCTTCGATGATCGTTCATGTACGGGGTGGCCAGCCGATCCTTTTTAAGTCACGAAAATATGAATTACAAGTTAATTAGGATTTTGCACTGTTCACTGCTGTACAAAATCACAACTTACCCATCCTATGATTATGCCGGCGATGCGGAGTCTTATTTTAGGATCTTCGATATGCCTGTATCGCAAATCGACACCGTTCCAAAAAGCTAGTTGATACATTATCTCATGTTTGAAAGCGAAATCATCATTTCTGTGGGAATTGTTCAGATCGTTATTCGTTTGAATCATTCATGGCTGTTTCATTCAATAATGAAAATATTCACTCACAAATCGAGATTTTCAGACCCTTTGTAGTCCGTATTGATCAATATCGATGGATAAATAACTTCCTCCGTTGACCGCTTCACTTTTGAGGAACCGGTCTTGTTGGCGGATGCTTCGCGAATCTGTCTTTCCAACTCTAAAAATATATCATTCGGCGGATATGAGAAAGTTTGCTTCGACAGGATGTGCATATCGCTTCCTCAGTTTCTTTTTACAGCCGCTTTCGTGTTAGCAGATGTTTTTCGAATTTTTTTTAAACGCCCAAGAGCTTAATGACTGTAACGATTACGATAAAAATTGAAACGGTCATTGAGGATTGATCCAACTATATTCCCTGTCAATTTTGGCTCAATAAGTAAAACCGTTTTCGAGCTATACAGGTTTACAAATGTTCACACACAGCCAGACAATTTTTCTAAATGTAACTTTCCGATGTTTTAGATTAATCCAAGAACCTTTTCGCTCTCTCGAATGTTTTCATGGAAACAAAGCTTCCTCTATGACGAATCAAAGCGTGTTCATCGAAACTCAAGCAAACTATATTTTGAGAAAAGTTCTTCGTACGTCTTAATTTCTGTTCGTTCTCCGTGAGTGATGGTTTGATAATCACATGATGGGTAGTTTCGATGAGAGGTTCACTCGCATTCAAAACCTTTCGTTTGAATCTTTGCTGGGCTTGAAGCCGCGCCGGCAAAGGACTAAGTCGTAAATTGCCGACCGTGCCTTCCTGAAAGAACGAACATGTATTGCTTCAATACGTTTTTCAATCTTCGTACTGCGTAATGGGGCAACATTTAACCCGTTATTAAAATTTTCTCTCTTCGCCAATTTAGTCGGCTTCGTCGGATTTTTCCCCAGGGCCTTTGCGCGCCTTGAGCCAAACTCGTAAGAGGAAATCAAGGGATGAAAATATTTTGGACATTTGCTCGCCGAGGCTTGCGGATCTCGTGGGGAAATTCGAATTTTAGGAATTGCTCTACAGTCTTCAATCGAATTTTACCATGTCATTAACGTTGTAAACTTACAAACGATGGATCATCTTTGCCGCCAGCTCTGCTCACTACAACGGAAGAGAGTTCTTTCGGGCTATTGTAATAATCGACGACCAGTCCCACGATCTGAAAATCGCACGAAGTCCATTTAGGTAACTTTAGTCTCTACAGATTTTACGATGCAATCAATTGTTCTGTTCAAACATTTGCGTACATCCTTGCCCATTCTCTTGTACTCGACTGATCCATCGGGTTTCGTGTATGCGACCCACACAGGTGTTTCTCGTCCAGCCAATTGTCCGTCGGACGGTTCCAAATAAGCATGGATCTTCTTGCCGAAGGCGTTGAATTCCAAACGCAGATTCGGATCCGAACGTTTGTGCAGGTTGTGTCTCACCGGTGCAATTTCGTATTCGGGTACTGAAAAATTCGATTGAATGAAGTAACACTGATCCGTTTGTCAAGCAGAGACTTGGCAGATATCTCACTGTTGTCGCGCGTCGTGTGAAAGAGGTTGGCTATTTCGTCATCGGTCATCTGCTCGTGAACCTATGAATAGGAATAGATTATTTTAACGATTATATATGAAGAGAAAAACTTCCGACGCCCAATTAAAGTAACTTGTGACTTACCAGCCCACAATGGACGGACGCCGCGAGGAACAGAGCCACGACGAAAGACCTGCGAATACCTCCATAGACATCCATGACTTCAATGAGTTAGAACAAATAAGGATCCGCTACGACTCTCCGCGTTTCGTCGTAGTATCCAATCTCAGAATATATCGAGGCTCTCAATGGCACGAATTTATATATGTAGCTCTGTATTTGACCACCGTCCTTGCGCAATGTTTTCTTTGATCAGGTGACACTTGACGCGTTGGATTCAGTGAAGCTCGTAAAATTAGCAATCAAAGACGAGAATAGTATTGGCGAATTATCGTATCCCAACGACTAGCGATATTGTCATAGCGCTTCCTGCCATGATCGCCAAACATGTGCGTTGTTGAGACAACACATTCGATAAGAATGGACCTAATGGAGCGATACAAATTTAGCACATACATTTAATAGGCGAATCAAATGGTCAAGATGACCTTGTTTTTTTTAGTGGAGTTGGAAAGTACATTCATTATGCAATTGCATTTATTGTGGTCACTTTTGAAATTATTCCGGACCAATTCCAGGTTATCCGTACCGTTGCAGATGTGCCAATCAGCATGAATTTCATTGGTCAACCTCACTCGGTTCATAAACTACGATTTTTCGAAACAGCTGACCAATTCCTCTGAAATATCCTTAAGGCTACGCAGTTGTATATCCTTGCGTGCCC
The DNA here is from genome assembly GCA_963924025.1 of Ischnus inquisitorius. NCBI lineage: Eukaryota > Metazoa > Arthropoda > Insecta > Hymenoptera > Ichneumonidae > Ischnus > Ischnus inquisitorius. The sequence goes on from OZ001249.1 coordinate 4,712,169, forward strand.
CTACGCCATTTTTATGTCTATCACCTGACTAAATAGTAGATATTTAACTTTCCAAGAGTTCATGGAAACTGTTTATACAGTCTGATGAATATCCTGACATCGGCATCGACCGACGCAGAAGCGAGCTGTGATGTATACCGACGTATTGCGACGATGCCGCAAGATCAAAAACGATTTGTTGTATTATTTCAAATAATATATTTTGTAATTTTACAAAAGCACGTACAAAGTTACGTCGGCTTCAAGCGAAACGAACAAGAGTTTCATCGAGAACACGACGTGTTCGCGAATATATCCCTTAATGGGAACTCGTAGTTATCATGTTCGTTGTGGACCTCATTTGACGGCATCAGGTTCTTACAGGATCTGAGATTGCAGCATGCATCTACCGTGAAGACAGATCTGGAAGCAATTGAAGGATCGTTAAATAAAATCTATCAATTATGCATCTAACCCTATTTTTTTTTTGTGTCGACTAAAAGAATATGTGAGCTGGGAGAAAAGAAAAAGAGTCGACTGATTTGATGATCAGTCGATGCAATGTGTTTTATTTTATTAAGGAAAACGTAACCGACCTTTCCGTCACCGCAGATGCTACCATCAGCCGGGGCGTCGCCCACCGTCGTGCAGGCGTTCCTGTTTTCCTTGTAGACGCACTTCAGAGCCAGACAAACTTCTTTTTCGTACTGAAAAAGAACAATCAGTTCGCATGAAACGCCAGAAAAAGAGCAATTCGCAAACAAACATTCCATCGAGCTAGGTCACACCTTGGCGAATTCGTACGGCGACATTCTCGAAGTTTCGATTTTGCATGCGCTGGTTCCTCTCAACTTGTAGCATTGCTCGTCCATCGTCAGTAGTCTTCCGGGCAAAATTCGGGGAACGGGGGTGCCCGCTTCCGGCTTGTTGAAGAGGCAGTCCGGACGTTGTTCTCTGTTTCGGACAAAAGGAAATTGCGTTATAAATGACACAGAATGGTATTGAGATGGCTGTTAAAGTCGAGAACTTCGTATTTCATAGAATTCAGTTACTTGAAAAATGTGTCGAAGGCCTTCAAAGAGCACACAGACCAGTCTGCAGAGTTTTCCGTCAGTACGGGATGTCCCGCCATGATATTACCGACCGATGCCCGGCAGGAAGCTTCTTCCACGCCGTCGTGATTGGCACCGAATCTTTAAGCATTGATACAGTATTCACATTATTCAAGCACGGCACAGTCGTAAATGACTCTTCTGGGTACTCACAAGTGACCCAATTCGTGGGCGGCAGTGTGAACACCGTCGAAAGCTCCCTTGTCCTGAATCACAGTGACCGAGACGCTCTTGCGAGTGGGATATTCGTAATTTTTGCATGCTCCTCCGACATAAGCGAGACCTGGCAAACAAAATCTCGTCTTGAAGAATTCATATAAAGCGGTGCCTATCGTTTTCGCAAATTCGGTAGTTCTGTTTTTCATTAATTCGTCAGTTCATTTACCGAGAGTTCCGGAACGGCAGCCACTCTTCGATGGTGAGCACATCTCGTATCTGAAGAATGAGATTGAATTGAACCCATTAATTGATTTCGATCGCAGAAATGGAAATTCGTCACATGGACGTTGCACTTACGGCGACATGGTGACCATGATGTCGGCTTTGTTGAGCGGGATGATAGATTCGATGTCGCGTTTGAATACACCACTGAATTCCAAAGCGCCGAAGATGTCCATTTTCTCGGGAGTAACTCGGTGGTCTTTGATGTAGGCGATCACATCCGGATCCTGCGAAAAGATCACACATGAAGGCGCGAATGGAAATAAAGCCTCGCGCTATCCATGTAACGGAGTTGCGACAAAGAAGCTCACCTTTTCGATGATTATTCCGGCAATGTTGAGCCGCATTTTTGGGAACTCGAGACTCCTGTATCTCAGATCGACGCCGTTCCAGAAAGGTATCAGATACTCCAGCAATCCAAAGACGTTTCGATTGTGAAGCCTGAATTAGAGGTTCGTTAGTTTATTCATAGAACCGTTCGACATCAAGATGCATGTCTAACTTACTGGTAAGTCGCGTAATCAGCGACCACGAGAAGCTCCGGATAGACCACGCTCGGTGTGGCCGTAGCCTGGCGTTTCGATCTGGACGATTGGCTGTCGAGAAGGCTGGGATCGATCGCTGCGAGCATCGATGCAACGAGTTACTTGCAAATTCTGCGCATCGAGCGATCATTAAAAAGCCACTATTACTCACGGATACTGTCGTATTTCGTTTCGTCCAGTGGCAGAGGACTTTTGTAGACGACGTGATAGTGGGGCTCGTCGTATTCGGCGACGGTGAAATTCTTCGTGTAGTCGAAGTCTTCGACGGATCTTCGATATCTGCCGTAATATTGATCGTGGACACGTTCAGGCAATGGATAAAGGTTCCAGTTCTCCGACGCAATCCTACCGGACTGAGGAGAATCACAACAGTAGTTTCAGCAGTCTTTTTTCGCGTCTTAAAAAATTGGTCGACTACTGATTCGCAAAATTTCACTTACGAAGAGACTTCTTCCATTTTCGGCCCTCCTCACGGCCAGCGTTGCCTTTCTCTCTTTGTCCTCCAAAAATTTACAAGCCCCGGATATCGGCTGTGGAAAAAATGGAAAATCGGTCATCAAGAATCACCGCGTTCGATGTTCCTTTCGGAGCCGTTTCTAATCCGGAAATCCGGTGTCTTACATCGCGAATCCTGGCGAATCTAACTCCGCTGTTGCTATATTGATCAGCCATTGCATAGTACACGGGGGTATCGTGTCCAGCCAGAATTCCGTCGATTGGATGCAACCAGAGTGGAACATCACGTCCAAAAGCATTCAATCGAATGTGAGTCGGGGTCACGTAATCTCTCTTGTGCAATCTTGGCAACTGCAATGCCAGTACTTCGTACTCCGGCACTGGAAACAATGAAACAAACCATGTAAAGCCAATTGACCTTCGATGGAAATTTGATTTACCCATTGCACATAATGTTACTCATACCCGCATCCGGCGTGGTTCGGAAGACTTGCTTGATCTCTTCGTGCGTCATGTGCTCGTGCACCTTCTCGCTCGCAGGAGCTGGAATGGCCCCGGCCAGGCTCAAAAGGGCCGCTCCGAGAGCCATCATCGTCATCGAGATGAATCCTAGAAAATGTACAATCATGTTTTAATGATTCCCGACCCAAAAAAGCCGCAGCCTACTCACCCCTCATGATTTTCGGGCAAACGACGAATTTGCAATTGCGAACAGTTGCGCGGATCGAAGTCCGGTGAAATTTGAATTGAAAAGCCACAATCGCGCCTTTCATATATACCATCGATAGGGTGTCATAGAGCGCGAAACACTTGTACTTACATCGGATGATGGACAGCTCGGAGGATATACGGTACTATTTTTTCGACAGGCCACGACAATGCATTTCTCTTCCACATTCGGAACATCTGGTGATACGTCGAAACTATAAGACGCATTAGTTGTTTGACAAACATTGTTACTCAATGACATGCTCGTGTTTACACTCGCGAATTTAGTGTGGTTTACGATCGAATGGAATGCTCGAAAAAACCAATACGCGAGCCTGTCGTCACGTGTAATACCTTTAAAGTTCTGTAATTCGACGGTGAAGAGTTCACTAAACTTTGCTAATGGCTTTGACTTTTTCATCGACATATTCGCAGTTCTTTAATCGGATAATGGAAAGTTTAGGTCAAATTTCGTTCACGTAACGTGTCCTGAAATTCTGTAAGGTACGAAATTCCTGTAAGATAGCGCATGTTGAAGTTAAAAGTATTGTAAGGGCCGGTACGAAAATTCTGTAATATACTAAAGCGTTTCAGTAACCAACCATTGATTCAGAATCGGTTTCCTCTTCCTCACATTTCTATACAATTTTACTGGTTCAAGGTCGGGTACTGAAGGTTTTCCCTTTAATTTCGAACTCCCAGGAATTCAATACTGTGCGGGTATACACCAGATAATATATGACTATAGGAAGTAAATGTGCCTTATGTTAGATGTTTGAACTGTATGTTTGAGGTGACGTCTTCAATTCCGGTTTAGTAGTCACCGAACGAAATTTATGATTGCCGGATCGCACGGGCGTTTATCACGGCGACCCCCGTCACATCCGTAATTCGAGCTGAATATTCGCCTACCGTGACCTTTCTCAAACACAATAAATAATATACCCCGGTAGGAGTCGTTAATCATTTTTGTAAATAATATAACAGATCGAAATCCAATGAAGGCCGGGTTTTTTCATTCGGTGCGAACGCAATAGACGTCAACCTCGCTCGCATCAACTTCTACTACCGCGAAGTCGACCCTCGCCGAACCCAACTGTTTGGGTTATCAGTACAAATTTCGAGCAGTTCACGCAAAGGGATCGTTACGAATGGACAGACATCACTTGTGTACACCCACCGACAATAGTGCGACATTGGTTACTGGAGAATGGGAAGGAAGTGAGATGTGTTGCTTCTTGTACAGTGAATGGATAAGTAAAACATTGCTGAATGCCCTTTACGGATTTCAGTTGAACGTAAATTTAATCGAATATTTTGTTATACTACGCTTTTTGGTACACTGATTGGTTTTCTGGGTATAGTTTTAGACCTTATTTTTCGTTTCATTAGATCTAGTTCTTCGCGTTGTAGCCAATCATAGCTGGAATGATAAGCTGGCACATTTCTTGTGCGGACAGAACTGTAGAAGTACAATTGATATTGGCTTAGCTTTCTTAGAAGCCATCTTTCTTGGGCCTTCCAGTCAGTCCTGTAAGCTACGAGTGAATGAAGAATTGCATGACTGAATTGATTGATTGGTGTTTGATTGATGGTTAGTTGTTTGAGTTGAATTGAATTGAATGTCGATTGATTGGTGATTGGTCCTTGATTGTTTTTGTTTGCGTCTAAAACATTACAAAAACAATGCACGTACACTGGGTTGGGCTTTGTAATTAACATTAATGTCCAGATGTGTCGACTCCAGCCAAAATGGAATCCCTCGGAGCCAGAGTTTGACGTTTTCGCCTAAAGCAGTCATCTGAAGCATGTGCTCGTCAATCTGTTTGCAGCTCTCGGATCATTCAGTTGTAAAAGCTGTTCCTTAATTTTCAAATTTCACCGATCTTTCGTCGTCCGACATTTGGTCATTAGACATTCTATCGTCGATATTTTGTCGTTAGATATGACGGATCTGGCGTTTCAACGCGTCACCATACACGGTTCATTAAGCGAGCCATGAACCGAACGCGTACTTATTTTATAGCAAACGCACGTAATCGTAGCCAAACAAATGTAGCAGTTCGGAATTTAAAATAAGCCAAGTATCGTCATAGTGAGAGATTCTATAATCGAATCGGTGTTCCATGATTCAAACTTTCATTAATATCTGACGTAATCGTCAAGCAATTGTGTTAATTCGGATTTTTTAATTAACCTAGTTTCGTCATACCCCGTTGAGATGCTTTTTACAATTCTTGTTGTTATTTCGCTGAAAGCAATGGTCACTCCAGATTTGTCGATATCTCATCGGAAAACGCATCCAAGATGTCGTTTGAAAATCCTGAAACTCTCCAGTTTTCGGAAATCGGTCCCTAGTTTCATTGAAGCTACCGCAGAAATGATAATGCAGATTGCGCAGAAAATTGAAGCGCTCAAGTTTATTTGGACAGGTGTGATTTTGTATCGGTCAGTCCATTTGCGATTTTCACTCGCTACTGTAACGCCGCGCTAGTAGTAACGTTTCTGTATAGTCAGACAAACAAGGAAAGGTTCTCACCTTCGCAATGATTGAAAGTTGATATTTCTTTTATTATTTTTTAAAATCCAACACTTTCACTTGATAATACAAACGCGAAATGACGCAATGCCGATACAACCAAAGCTGTAAAAATGAAAATCAGTTAGCTGGCACGCTTGCGCACTACGAGCGATCTTGACCAGTCATCACCGATCACTAAGTTGCGTAGACATCGCAAAGTAAAATTCAGACTCTCATCGGCATAATTGTCGATCCGTTTTGGGCTGAATTATTGAAAAGACTTGTTACAGCATCTCATAATTCTCTTTATTCGCTTGATGAATTGCAAATTAATCTCTTATAAACAACATGCCTTCCTTGATCTACCGAAATTAGAAAGAAAAATGTTGCAAGCAATTCGAGCAAACGACGCTCAACGCGGAAGTATCACAGCCGAACGCATTGCTGATGTAGGCAGAACTGTGGAGAAAGAAATTGATAGAGAATTGCATTTCTTGTGTACAATTCAAAAAATAATTTAACCATCTCCGAGTCAAAGACATCGTTTCGGTTGTACCTACTTCATTGTTGTTTCCACATTTCGTACCGTCAAGAGCAGCGAGATGGGTTCCTACGCATTCACCTTCCTCATTGATACAAAACATATCCTGGCAGACGTTGTATTTCGATTGTCGGTCCTAGAAAAAAAAGCCCCAATGACAATCATCAGGATGGATCCAAATATGGTGGCATCTGCTTCAGCAACTTGATTCATCGCTACTCGTTTATCAAAATATATTAAAAAATCCATACTTGGCACGATGGCCCACCAGCCTGTTTCATGCATTGTGCGTCTACATTCTTCATTCTTCCCGGCATCAATTTCGGCAGACTTTCGCCATGCTTGATAGGTTGGTTGTACAAGCAAGTCAGGCGTTGATTGCTTCGAACAAGTTTAAACGCACAATCAGAAGAACATATCGCGTAGGAAGAGAGTCGCATGATCACGATACATACTCGATGTGTTGCTGAATCTGTTCAATGGAACAAGGCGAGAAGTCCGATGCGTTGGCGGTGTGCCACGGCACTATCGCCATGAGATGACCGTCGATGGATGCGCAATTCTCACTTATATCGTGAGACGCGCCGAAACTGCAAATACAACATTTGTGAATCGTGTGACCGATTTTGGTTTCAATCGGTTCAGCTTCGTCAGCGTTTCTCATCATTTTAATGCACTTACGAGTGGCCCAACTCGTGAGCTACAATGTGCACACCACCGAACACACCGTTGTCCCTATGTAATACAACCCCTTCCGTGGTTCCCCAACGATCGTTTCTACTGCATGCAGTTCCGATCGATGCCATTCCTGCAGAGTATCAAAGTTACCTCGTCAGATTGTCTCTCATTGGGTTGAGTGATCCGAAAAATAAGATTCTACAGATAATCACCCATAACGCTGGAGTATCCGAATTTGAGTCTACGGAAATCATCAAGAGATTATTGATTTTGACAACCTATCTGTAGCTTCAGCTTCAGTTACGCAACGCAATTAAGATCTTGCCTTGTCATCGTCACGGCAATGTCGTAGCTATCGAGAGGGAATATGTTTTTCATCCTCCACCAGAATTTCTTGGTTACCGGGAACGCCATATCCGCGTCGAACGCATCGGAGGTGACCATGAATTCAGATATGTACGGTGTCGCTGCAGCATCCTGTAATTTCGAACAGTGCGTTGAAAGTCGGATTATTCCAGGACAATTGCATCTACGTAAACTCACTTGTGCGAGAATTATGGCAGAAATTTTCAACCGGAACCTCGGTGCCTCGAGACTTCTGTATTTGAGGTCCACACCGTTCCAGAAGGCCAGCAGATACTCGAGTAAGCCGTAGATGTCATGACCGTTCGGGCTAGAAATTGACAATGAGATGGCAAGTCCAATGTTCTTTCTGACCTAATATGACTTTGCTACTTGTGAAGGCTTACGTGGTGAAAGCTTTGTACACGCTGTTGTCAACTACTACAAGAATCTCCGGATAAAGTGTGTCCGGAACTTCAACGGCCGATCTGGAGAGCCTCTGGAGAAGGCGCGTTTCGTTCAAAGCTGCAGACGTGCAGAAGAACGTTATGCACCGTATCGCATTTGTTTTGGAATAGACTTATCGTCGAAAGATATATTCTCACGCGAACGTTGATGACGATTCTCTGCGAAATCCTCATTCATCTTGATGACAGCATGATATTGAGAATGTTCTGGACGATCGGGTTCATCGACCGAGCGACGTCTTCTTCTGTATTCGTCGATCACCCGTTGAGGCAAAGATCTGACGGCAATTCTTCTACTTTCTATGTGACCATTCTATAAAACAAGCAAGTGCCCGTCAATCATTTGCTGGACAAAATGGGCAACGAGTCATTCGAAGCATCACATACCACTCTCGTATTTCCATTCTCGTCTGTGCCGATCACCAACGACGCCATTTCACTGGGGTTTTCAAATATTCGTCCGACCATCTTCATCAACTGGCGCGCGAAGAACGTTGTAGGACGCATTAGAATACACGCTTTCCGTGCTGTCTGAAAGATCTATTGAAAAAATTGTCTACTCACGCCGTGTCGGCGCTGAAACTCGACCTCTTCTGGTGTGGACTCCGAATATTTGGCATAGTAAACGGGCGTATCGACTCCGGCCAAAATAGAATCCCTCGGATGAAGCCATAGATTGATTTTTTCCCCGAAAGCCGTCGTGTGAAGGCGACTTCCTGATGACAGACCTCTCTTGTGCAATCGCTCGGATACGTGGACCTTGACAACCTCGTACTCGGGAACTGCGAAATTAGGCAATAAGACGACACGATGCATTGATTTTATAACAATAATCGAATCACAAGTGATGCATATCGAATCATATATTTACCAGTATGGACATCCGTGTTGAATACTTGTTGCACTTCTTGCCGAGACATGAACTCGTGAATCTATTCGCAGGATTGAATTGTTTAAAGGCAAGGCATGGTTAATACGTAATATTGTATGGTACAAATAGAAGCCTTACGTCTTCGTGGCAAAAGAATTCGGGCAGCAGAGCCGCACACAAAATAGCGATACTCAGATACATTTTTGTTCTAATTCATGAATCGATACTCTTCAGCATCTACGACTCTCGATCTTGAATGTCGAATAGCAACTGAGCCGAAAATTGCTGTGATACCGTGCTTCTTATTGTCGGAGTAGCGCGTGCCGACTAATTGACATTCTGTTTTTCACGCTCCAAAATCGATATCATTTCAGCTGGGAATTTGATTTCAGTTGACTGCTCGGCGGATGATCGAGGAAAGAATGTCGAATAATCTAGAACGACCGCAATGGAATTTTACCAAAAACCAACGGCATAATTAAATGCTCATTAAAGGCTATTTAAATGCCCTAAAAAAATGGGAATAGCACATCTTCGAAGCCCATAAAAAGCCCATCAATATGGGGCCGAAAGGATGTGTCCATGTATTTAGAAAAAAAAGCTGGCGCTGATTTAAGGTCTTGCTCGCACCCCCACATTCCAATTAATAATTTTGCGAATTTCTGGGATATATCGTTTTAATCTTAGAATTATGAGCTTCTTATAGGCTCCTCATTTTGGGGCCTCCTGCCGGCCTAATTATTGACCCTCATCCCTTTCAGGCTTCGCGTCTGCCCATTTGCTGACCCTCACTGCTTAGCCTCGAGCTCGATTTTGGAACGCAGCGGCGACGGCGAGATCTTCTTATAATAGATCGATAATTCTCTTCTTGCATTACCAAATAATTGTTTCGAACGACTCGTTCTCGACGAATAAATTAATGGGCATATTCGCAATATAAATTAATGGGCATATTCGCCCGATTCGGGCTTTACGGCAAAACGGCGATATTGGTACATTTGTTGTTTATTCATGGAAATTTGTAAATTCATATTTTTGTTACTCCAGCAGATCTATTGAACTTTATTGAAATACAGAAAATCTGGCTTTTCATCGACGTTTATATCTGATCAATGTTTTTCCATAATTCTAATTATGAAATGTTAAAATTACATTTTTCACACTGCAAGCCAAGACACATTTGTCAAGCTTTATGAAAGTCCAGAAATTGCTTTGTTCACTTTGAATCGCGAAGTCGAACGATATTCAGAATTAAGGATGCTCGAGTTATTCGCACTCTCGTGGAAGTCCGACTTCCGTATCTTCATCTCGAAGTTCAGAGATTACAACGATCGGTAGTGCACACGGTTCTCGTGTGCCGAAAATCGCGTCCTATATGTTCCATTTCGGTCTTGTCGCGAGGGTGTCCAGTCGAATAAGCGCAGCGCCTGTACACGCCGTAGATTTCGGTTCCTGAGAAAAAACGAGACAACGAAAATGTGGCACGTTATCATTGACGAATCCATTGCAACTTTGAAAGCGATTGTTCGTACGACATCGCGACAAGTAAATATCATTTACACGCACCCCCGTCATCTGTCCCTCTGGTGTAAACGCTCTTGACGCATATGGGAACACGGTCCGGATACGGAGAGATGCACGTGGTCTGCGCAAGTCCACCTTGAAACAGCTTGCATTTTTCATCGGAATTCGATTCCGGACACTCCGATGTGTAGCAGATTCGTTGGGCTGTAAACACGTACAAATATTTGTATGTGTAAATGAATATACAATGTAAATACTAATAAAAATATAATATAAATAGAATATTATATATATATATTTTTTTATTATCATTATTTTTTTATTTATTTTTTATTATATGTATACATAGAGATAAGATATGTGAATGACTATCTTTTCAAATGGATACTCTCCCAAATAGAAAACGCGAATATTTCCGATTTTAACCCCATTCCCTTGAAAATTTCCGTTCAATCCCACGTTGGACCGAGACAGGAGCGCTGGTGTTACCTTAAGCATATTTGGTTGCTGTTGAATTACATACCTACGGAATCGGTGATCACGAAAGCAGCGAAAAAGAACAATACACATGGAAATTCCATTGTGGTTGTTTTTACCAATATTGAAAAACTTCTGCCCAAGCTATTTTTTGTACGACCCTGATCGAAGGTCTCCAAAATGATCCTCAATACCGGATTTCCTACTGAAACTAATCCTAAAACGACGAGGATCGCGTCTTTATAACGATTCCATGACATTCGATCGATTGACCAATGTTCAAGGACTTATTTGGGAAATGAATGAAATACCAAAAAACATCAAATACGGAGCACAATGTGGAATCCAAATATGGAACCAAGTGCTGGGTTTCACAATAACTGTCGGCCTCGGTGCGTTGAGTAAATCCACGATTGCTTCAACTTCCACATGCGTCACACAACAAATAATGGTTTAGTACAGAAAATTCCGAAGATAATCGAATGAAAATCTCAATTGTGTAAACCGCGACCCGTTAGCAGGTGTCGGAAATATCACGCCAACTGCTCCACTTCGGGGCGCTTGTCTGTTTGAGAGGATTTGTAATTTTTGAAGAATATTTCGCAAGATTTTTTCCAAATAAACGTTTCCAAAATAAGGCACTGTCAAACCGACTGTAGAATCATACGTTGGTTAAGCGACGAAAATCAACCGTCAAAACTACTGAAAACCATTGAGCGCAAAAAATGTCACTACGGTAATTTCCTAGTAAACCAGCGCAAAAACCACAGCGCACGATTGATCTCCGACAAGTCACAGTCGAAACGACCGCAATACCAGCTTGGTTTTCTAAAAAATCACCGCCAAAACCACCGTGGTGACTTGCAGTGTCGGTTTCATGGTTGTTGATTTTGATAGACGTCTCTCAACTACTCACGATACGGTTCATCTCATTGAGATAGACTTCCTGTGGCTTTTCCGATTTATAGTATCCATCCAGACCAGTTCGGCATTCAGTTCAGTTTCGATTCATTCGAGGTTTAGTCTACTTGGGATTTTTCAATCTGTTTAGTAGTTTGAAACTCACCACAATGAAAAGCATTAACCTAGGTAAAGTGGTCGCAAAGATTCTGATTGAGTACTTGATTTGAAATTAGCTGTCGCCAGTCTGATGTTTATACTCGACAAGTAAGATATATCGTCTGGGTTGCAGATTCGATTATCGCATATTACAAATTGCGATCTAATCCAATATTCTCGGTACAGGGAATTCTAATCTCTCCTTTCCGCCCATACGAGACCGAATGATTGTAAATTTCGCTTCCCTTTCATCCCCTTCCCGCACAAAGTCGAATTTTTTCAAGTCATCCTACAATTCCCCGAGACTAATACTAACCTGTCCCATTAGGTACACGAAGATTCGGTGTAGGAGGAATTAGTAATCCACTGCGACTACCTCCTTTCTCTTCTCTTCCCATTCCGCTGGACCATTTCCGTGCAGGGTACTTTAATTGGGAGATACTTCGGAAGTTCCCGACTGAATGGGGAGAAGATGCCCGGTCACTCTGAAGTGGCTTGCAATATTCTTATTCTCGTTCTAGGTTAGGTAGATTTATTCTTCCTCATTCCGCCGTATACCCTGTCAGGTTTTTACGGTTCCCCCTTTAACACTTCCCTACCCGCACCAAGCTGAGCTAAGCTACCTAAGCTTTCCACAACGCTGCTTGACTTGGATGATCGCCGGAGCCACACACCGACCGCGCATCCACCACTGTCGGTCTTATTCTCGTTCTATATTCAGTCAAAACCTTTATCGATACAGTGGAAGCCCTCCGCTTAATCGCCAGCTTATTTTACCTCGGTGCCATGGCAACGGATTCGCTAAGCTAAATTTCTTCCATGTCCTCTCACCCCCCTGCAAGCGCCCCTAAGAAGTTTCTACCCCTGCGCCTCTTTGCCCTTACTTCAGCAACTGACCAAGAGTGGGAACTGCTGGCGAAATCGAGAATAGCGATTGCGTCCGGTCTCGTCGAATTAAGAAAAGAGGACTAGCACTTGGTGACACGGTCGAAAGCCATTTGGAAACAGAAGAAGAAGAAGAAGAAGAAGAAAAGAGGACTTGTATAGAGAAAAAGGTAGCAAAGCGATAATCGAAGCAAGTGCTCGACTAGCGGGCAGACACGTCGTGTCAGTGGGTCTGCCGTTGACTGATCTTTGCCAGGGTAATGCTTGATCGGGGCCGGTCCCCAAACTCGGTAGCTCATCGCACCAACTTCTGTACTACGGAGCGCACTTTTCGTATATGTTACCGAGCGTCCAAGAAATACGTCGCATCGGTGAAAATCGCAAGCCCTACGCGCGAACGTGTACCGCAGTACAAATTCATGTGCACAATCGCCTGATTCAGGCTTGACGGTAAAATCGGGATTTTGGTACATGTTTTCTAATCACTCGAGACTGTTAATTCATATTTTTGATACTCCAGCAAATTTATTGAAGTTTATTGACCTACATTAATGCTACTTAGTGATTATAATCATGTAATTAAAAAATTCTATTCTTCACACCGCATTCTGCGACACATGCATCGAGCTCGGTGAAAGTTCGGAAATTCGGTTGTTCAATCAGAATCTCGTCACGCGCGTTGAGAAGTTGAATGCCATTCGAAATCGATGAAGCATGATGAAGTTTAGACATTGCAATGATCGGCAGTGCACTCGTATCTCGTGACTTGCAAATTGCTTCCTATAAATTCGATTTCGTAGCCATCCGTTGGCTGTCCAGTCGTGTACGAGCAGCGCCTGAACACAGCGACGTCTTCGGTCACTGAGAAATGATAAGAGAACGAAATTGTGAAACATTGTTATTGACCAATCAGTTACAACTTCGAACACCGTTATTGGCATGATGTCGTGACAATCGAATATCGTTTATACATACCCCCGTCATCTGTTTTCTTGGTGTGAACGCTCTTGACGCATATGGGGACATGGTCCGGATACGGAGAAATGCATGTCTCCACCGCGAGTGAAGTCACATTTTGAAACTCGTTGCAATGCTCCTGGGAATTCGATGACTCGCACTCCGATACGTAGCAGATTCTTTGTTGGGCTGCGCACACATATAAAGAAACGATATGTAAAACATGTAACTCGTAGGTAAGAATATCGAATTACAGTATGTGTCATATAAATTCCATTTATATAGTTTCATTGGGAAAATCAATGTAGAATATTTCGACGGAATCTTTGAAAATATGTAGATTATGATTTTTTTTAGGATATTCGTTTGCAATTGAATTACACACCTGCGGACTCGGTGATTACGAAAGCAGCCAGAAGGAACAAGATATATTGAAATTCCATCTTATTCGTTTCTCTTAATGTTGAAAAGATTAGCGTTCTCCAGAATGATCCTGAATCCCGAATATTCTCCTCTGACTGATCCCAAAATGACGAAGATTTCGTCTTTATAAAGGTCCTATGGCATCTGATCGATTTATCAATCGCAGACTTTCCTGAAATGAAGTCAGCACCAAAACAATTCAAATACGGAACACAATATGGAATACAAATATGGAACCAAGTGCTACGTTTCGTAATCATTGTCGAACCTGGTGCGTTGAGTAGATCAAATAGGTTAAGTATTCTACGTTAACCTTGCGCATACGTCACACAACAAATAGTGGTTCAGTACAAACATATCGAAGGAAATCAAATAATAATTGTAATTGTGAAACTCGCGAAAGGTTAGCGGATGTCGGACATATTGTTCTCTTTCATCGTACTTGTCTACTTGAGGAGATCTGCTTTTATTAAGTATTTCACGAGGTTGACGGGCTGAGGAATTCCCTCGGGGGAGCAAATTTTTCAGGCAACCCCATCATTTCTCAAAATTACTTGGGCCGGTCCGGTCCATTCTGGACTCGTTACAAACTCGGTTCGGTTCGGTTTATGCAGTTAAACTGTTGAGATGAAGTTGCGAAGGAGTTAGAGAGGGCAGCAGATGTCGGTCAAGGTTTCCGGAATGATGATCATGACTTATTACAAGTGTTATTGTACTCAAATCAGTCTACGGTGAGCCCCCCTAGAGGTATCTCGGGTCACCCTCGCGCTTTCGCTAGCGTAGGCTTTGGTTTGGGGGAGAACGGGGCAAAATGGTGTTCACACAGAATGGGACCAGGGCAGAATGGTATTGGGGCAAAATGGGACAGTAAAAAAATCTACTTCGACGGGACTTTCTCTTGTCCCATTTTGCCCTGATTCTATCATATTACGGGGGATTTGATTAGACCATTTCGTACCATTTTTTCCCGGTGTGCCATTTTGCCCCGCTCTCCCCTACCATTCTCAGTCTCGTGATGATGACACGCTCGCGCTCGCAGTTCTCGCTACCCATCACGCTTCTCGTGGGTTCATCGCTCGACTTGTGTGTACTCAAGTGATGTGTTCTCGTGCGATTTTCGATACGAATTCTTTTGATTTTCTGACTCAAGATGTTTATTGAGATTAATACCCTTGAGATGCGATGATCATGATAGAGTTGTCGAAGCATCGTAAAAACCCAAAAGGGTATACGGCGAGAGTAAGGGGAAAAAGTATCGAACCTAATCTAATAATGATAAATATAATTATAGTTCAACTAATCGAATGTCTTTTAATAACAACAATATACATAGACATGCGCCTAAGGAATTATTCAGTATAGTGAATGAGATTCCTCAATCTCGGAGAATAAAAAATGAGAGCGAACGTTTCTTTCGCCTGATAGAAAAATGTCTTTGCAACTCGTAACGCCGTGGCCTGGGCAATGGAAATGGCACTGAGCATGTGATTCGCAATGTAGGGGAGAGCGGGGCAGAATGGCATACCGGGGCAAAATGGTACGAAATGGTTAAATAAAGTCCCCCGTATGATAGAATTAGGGCAAAATGGGACAAGAGAAAGTCCCATCGCCGTAGATTTTTTTGCCGTCCCATTTTGCCCCAATATCATTCTGCCCATGGTCCCATTGTGCGTGAATACCATTTTGCCCCGGTATGCCGTTTGGCCCCGCTCTCCCCTACGGTGTCGGATGAGCATCCTGAATGTTCCATCGAAATTCCATTTATTCGTGTCGAAGCAATGAGGAAAAAAATGCAATCCAACGAAACGAATGCATTTCTTGCGATTCTGAAAATGCGATATTTCGATCATCAACGTTTATGCAAGACTCGAACTTCCGCGTTCGTTATTCGGATACGACTGTTGCGACCCGGATATCGAATTTACCGCCACTGTTATCAGCGTTCGGCGATACCGGCAACGTGGGCCTTGGTTTTCTTAATCGAGCCAACAATTATTCGATAGAAAATAACAAAGTTTCATTCACGCGATAAGAACTTTTCTTGAGATACGACTCAATCGGAAATCTGACTGAAAAATATAAACAGCCGACTGACCCCATAAATAAAGGAATCGTTTGAGTCGTCACAATTATTTCGACAGCAGCCACCGAGGCCAGATGCACAACCTGCGTACGGCGCGTGCTGCCACTCTACGCCAGAATCGAGTCAGCATTTTCCGACTCATTGTGAGTGGCGTTCCTCGTTAGACGGTCACCTATCCAACTAATGGATTTTCCACTTAAACGATCACCTAACCTGCCAATAGATTCTCAACTTGCACGGCCACCCATGCAACTAATAGATCATCGATTGGAACGGTCACCCATCCAAGTATCGGATCCTCGATGCGAAGCCTACTTTAAACACAAGCGCACAGGTAGAAGAGTACTGGGTTCGACATTCGGGTAATGCAACTTTTTTAGGCAGCGCGCATGATCAATTGCGTGCAATTCAACGAATCGTAATTAGGCTAGAAGATGAGTACACGAACAACCGAATAATGTCTTATCCTGGATTAGCAGGACGAAAATCCCATTTCCCAGAATTCTGACATCAAAGCGACGTGTCCCAGAAATTCGCTAAAATATCAATTGGAATGTGGAGGTGCGAGCAAGACGTCGAGCCAGCGCCAGTCTTTTTTATTAAATACACAGACACCTCCTTTTGGTCCCAGATTTATTTTTTATTACTCAAGTAACGTATTACAAATTAGTATTTTTCGGTCGCTGTGGGCTGGTACATCACTCGATCTTCCCAGAAGACCGGTAAGATCACAATTGGACGCATTGTTGGTGCAAGCAGATCTATAGGAAGAAAAAAATCCAATTAGTATTATAGAATGTAATGATTATTCGATTAAAGTTACAATTTCGATTACACTCACGTGATTCGCGTCCCCGCAAACGGTACCGTCGAGTGCGGAGACTTTAGTTTCACCGCAGCGGCCACCTTCATCGAAACAGTACATGTTCAGGCAAATGCTGTGTTCCGGATGTAAATGCTAGAAAAAACAAACCACAATAATTATTATCGTAAATATTGACGATCATCGATCAATCGGTTGATATTATTGATTATCATTGATTGTCATCGTAAAGTATCCAAATGCAATAGCCGACGCAACACAGTAAAAAATTATACTTTTAACAATATCTTCTTGTTCACACAGATCCATAATTATTTTCTTCTTAATTTCACGAAAAGAAGGTGCCGATACGACGAATTTTTATTTGTAGAATTGTCAAGAAAAAATGTGTGGATCTGCGTGGACAAGAAAAGATTGTTAAAAGTGCGAACAATTTTTAAGGCGTTGTTGCGCGATAAAAAAAAAGCATACTTGACACGATCCACCGCTCCAATGAGTTCTGCACTGTGCATCAGCATTCATCCACTTTCCGGGCAATTTCGGTCGTCTTCCACCGGTGTTACTAGGTCGATTGTACAGACAGGTCCATTTGTTGTCGCTTGGGAACAAAAATTGCGAGAAAAAAAATTAGTTCCGGTGGCTAAAAGAAAAGAAGGGACAGTGAGCATTTTTATGCATACTCGATCTTCTTTCTAAATTGTTCCAGAGTACAAGGCGAGAAATCGGCTGAGTGCACCGTATAGCGCGCCGTCCGGGCCATTAAGTATCCGTTTTCGGTCGGACATGTTCTACTGAAGATCGTCTCGTCGTGAAAAGAACCCAAACTGCAAATACGAATCATCGTGAAAAATTCATTGAACCATTGTTTTTTGCGTTAAACGTCACGAGAAAAAAGTGAAAAACATATTTTTATAAACAACAAAAAATAATGTTGAAATACAATTTCGATAGAGAAAAACGATTATTCATTTTCCGGCGTGTTGTTCGCAGTTTGCATGACTGAATTTTTCTTACACGTGGCCTAATTCGTGTGCTGCAGTGTGAACACCCATGAATACACCGTCGTCCCTTACTAACGCGACGCCATCTTTGGTCCTATATTCGTCGCTGCTTGTGCAAATACTGCCGACCATCGCAACACCTATAGAGTTGAAATACTTATTTAACACCGTGCAAGAAAGCCGTTTTCTCTCGAAATTTCAGTTTCGAATTCATCTCAAACAGTTCTCGTAGTAAAATGATGCGCACACACACACGTACGGACGGAAAACAAAGCTTCGTGACGAAACAAAATTAATTAACGCAGCAGCTTACCCAATGTCGAATCTTTGCCTCCGAACCCCCGTCTGTAGAATTAAATGATAAGTTGTAATATTGTTTTTTTTGCAATCAACTGCGAGATCCCTATAGGCTTCTCAACGCAATTGGAGACTTACTTTGACAATGTGACGGAGATGTCGTAGCTTTCGATAGGGACCGAATCTTTCACTTCGTACCAAAAGCTTTTGGTTTTGATTACCGCTCGAGGGTCTGCAAATGCTTCCGGGATGTTGGCGAATTGCGATATGTACGGGGTTACTTCACTATCCTGTCCATTCGGAAGAAATTACCATTAAATTCTCGCATCTTTTCGAGTTATCGCGAAAAGAATCGAGTCTTCCACTCTTCGAGACTTCTCGAGTTTCGAGTCTTTTCGAGATGCATCTTTTTTCGTGTTATTCGATTTTACCTCGGCGAGAACTATACCGGCAATGTTGAGTCTTATCTTCGGCGACTCGAGGCTTCTGTACTTGAGATCTACGCCGTTCCAGAAAACGACAAGATAATCGAGTAAACGGTAGATGTCGTATCCTCCCGGGCTGAAACGTTGTCGTAAGAATCGAGGATTAATGTTTGTATCCAATGAAATCAAGAAAATTCGTTTGTCTCGTTGAGATGCTTACGTGTTGTAAGCCATGTACATGCTGTTTTCGACAACGACGAGAGTTTCCACGTAGACAGTCTCCGGAACGACGGTGGTCTGTCTTGCGAGCCTCTCGCGAAGCCTCGTTGAGTTACCAGCTGTGTACATATTTTTCTCAATGAATCTCATGGACCTTGGGGAAAGGGAGCTGTCGTTGAAAAATCAACGATGAACATATCGACTCACGCGAATGGGGATCATGCTCGGGGAGAGTTTGATTCGTCCTGATGACGACGTGATACGGCGAGTGTTGAGGATGCTCAGAATCGCCATCGAGCGATCGACGTCTTCGGCTGTACTCTTCGACCACACGCTGGGGCAACGACCTGACGACAAGTCCGCTGGATTCGATATAACCATTCTGCAAATCGAGCGATCAGACGTGAATTTCTTTTCCTCTCACGATGGTCGGAAGAACGATAAAAGTCGCACTTACGACTTTGGTTCTGCCAGCATCGTCTGTGCCGATCACGAATGATGCCCTTTTATGCCGATTTTCGTAGATCATTCCAAGCGTTCTCAACAGCTACAAGCGAAGAGCAAATAGCATCGATCAATACGACGGTCGTTCCGCAGGGGTCGAAAAACTTTGTAAAAAGGAAAGTTATGCTCACGCCATCTTGACGGCGAAATTGGACGCCTTGCGGCGCGGAATCCGAACGTTTGGCATAGTAAACGGGTACATCGTCTCCGAACAAAACGGAATCTCGCGGATTCAACCAAAGATCGATGTCGGTGCCGAGGGCTATCGTGTGAAGGCGACCTCCTGCCGGTGCAGGACTTTCTCTCTTGTGCAATCTTTCGGAGACGTGAAGCTTGACAACCTCGTATTCCGGAACTACGAATATCGATGGACAACAACGAAATTATTGCGCTCCGTCCGAATGATCCGCTGGTGAGAAATAAGATCGAAAAAAACTTACCGGAGTGGACATCCGAGTTGAATACGCCTTGCACCTCCTCCGGTGACATGTACTTGTGGATCTAATCGCAACATTGAAATTTTTAGCCTTTTATATTAAAAAAAAAAAAGTTGCCAACGATATGGTCATATCGGGACGAAAAAATGTATCTCCTAAAAACGTTGATAAAAATGTATTTCATCAAAATAATTAATTGTAATATAATATATATTGTTATTCAAAAATAACAATATTAAGTATAATCTATCAATTGTAAAATTATTATTATCATGAAATTCTTATTTTTCCATTTTATTAATATTTGAATGAGCAAAAAATCGACTTACGTCCCGATAGCTGAAGGAGGGCACAATGGCCGCGCATAGAATTGCGATACCCAGATACATATTCGATCGCGATGCCGGTCGATGCTTTTCTACCTCGCAATGGATGGAATTGAGCTTATATACCCAAGCGCAAGTAAAAAAAAGACCGGCATTGCAAAATAAAAATACCTCACATTATTCGATGTTTCCGCCGTCTGTTCTATCTTCAATAAGGAAAACGTAAGATTACAAATGGTTTCGAAATCAGATGAGCAAATTTTCTAGACTAACATTTGTTGAATCGCTGCAGACCCCTCTACCGTCTCGAATCGAGCCCGCCACTTGCCACGTATATTCAGTATCCGTCGTATATTTTTCGAGACACTCGCGGAATCATCGCTATTCAACTAATTTCGAGTACTTGTATTTTGTACTTTCGTTCCTAATTATTAAGCCTGTTTACGTGTTGAATATGAAAAATTTGACAAGAGATCAGGCAAATGTCGAAAGCCTTCCCGCTTGGTGAAAAATAAAGTTATCAAATAATAAACGAGGTTAATTGACACAGCCTCGTTTTTTACATCTATAGTATATTGTGCAACAAGGGTCGAAAGTTGGCGATTGCGACGAGTGTGAGGTTTGCGGCCCGAGCGAAGCGAGGGCTGCAATCACACGAGTCGCAATCGCCAATTCGACCCTCGTTGCACATCATATTTTTCGTAACGAGTGCATGAATCTGCGGCACTTGGAATGGCAGTCGCGCGAGACGAACACTGAAAAGTGAGGTTATGACTCTAGGGGCGAAAACGTCGAAAGTAAACTCCCAAGGGCCGAAAGTGAACAAAATACGAACTGCGCATGCGCGACTTTATCATTTCACCACGGGTTCGCGACTGGCATGCTATTGGCCACTTGCGGCTCGCAAGACTGCCATGGAAAGTGCCGCGATTCATGCACGAGTTACGAAATAGAATGAACGAAGCTTCGACGTCTTTATTTTGCTTTGTGCTAACCGATTACAGTCGGTAGGTCTCCGAAACGATCGGGCGGATAAGCGAACTTTTCATACATTAACAACCTCTTCATAGGCACATCTACGTTTGATTTTTTCGGGATTTAAAAAATTATAATATAAAGAAAAATCAAACGTAGATATGCCTATAAGGAGGTACTCGTTACATTCTTGAATGGATTACGGTTTTTGACGGTTTGTAAACGTGTGCGAAGTTGGCATGTCAAAAGTCAGCATGTCAAAAATTAAGTTGAGTTCTCGTCGCGTGCAAGTGAGTTCTAGAGTTCCTTATCGTTTTTAGCAATAATTCTCCCGATTGTACTTGTTTTCTTCCGCTGGTAATTATGTTTTTTTTTCCTTTCAGAACGACAAAAAAGCTGGCGACATTGGCAGCCAGTTAGTGGAACCGAAAGATTGCTCCGACCAACGCTTTCGATCGAGTAAGTTGTGAATCATAGACAAACGTAATGAGAACAAGCCGAAACAATGAGGAAAAAATTTAATCTAAGGAAACGAATGCATTTCCTGCGATTCTGAAAATGCGATATTTCGATCATCAACGTTTATGCAAGACTCGAACTTCCGCGTTCGTTATTCGGATACGACTGTTGCGACCCGGATATCGAATTTACCGCCACTGTTATCAGCGTTCGGCGATACCGGCAACGTGGGTCTTGGTTTTCTTAATCGAGCCAATAATTATTCGATAGGAAATAACAAAGTTTCATTCACGCGATAAGAACTTTTCTTGAGATACGACTCAATCGGAAATCTGACTGAAAAATATAAACAGCCGACTGATCCCATAAATAAAGGAATCGTTTGAGTCGTCACAATTATTTCGACAGCAGCCACCGAGGCCAGATGCACAACCTGCGTACGGCGCGTGCTGCCACTCTACGCAAGAATCGAGTCAGCATTTTCCGACTCATTGTGAGTGGCGTTCCTCGTTAGACGGTCACCTATCCGACTAATGGATTTTCCACTTAAACGATCACCTAACCGGCCAATAGATTCTCAACTTGCACGGCCACCCATGCAACTAATAGATCTTCGATTGGAACGGTCACCCATCCAAGTATCGGATCCTCGATGCGAAGCCTACTTTAAACACAAGCGCACAGGTAGAAGAGTACTGGGTTCGACATTCGGGTAATGCAACTTTTTTAGGCAGCGCGCATGATCAATTGCGTGCAATTCAACGAATCGTAATTAGGCTAGAAGATGAGTACACGAACAACCGAATAATGTCTTATCCTGGATTAGCAGGACGAAAATCCCATTTCCCAGAATTCTGACATCAAAGCGACGTGTCCCAGAAATTCGCTAAAATATCAATTGGAATGTGGAGGTGCGAGCAAGACGTCGAGCCAGCGCCAGTCTTTTTTATTAAATACACAGACACCTCCTTTTGGTCCCAGATTTATTTTTTATTACTCAAGTAACGTATTACAAATTAGTATTTTTCGGTCCCTGTGGGCTGGTACATCACTCGATCTTCCCAGAAGACCGGTAAAATCACAATTGGACGCATTGTTGGTGCAAGCAGATCTATAGGAAGAAAAAAATCCAATTAGTATTATAGAATGTAATGATTATTCGATTAAAGTTACAATTTCGATTACACTCACGTGATTCGCGTCCCCGCAAACGGTACCGTCGAGTGCGGAGACTTTAGTTTCACCGCAGCGGCCACCTTCATCGAAACAGTACATGTTCAGGCAAATGCTGTGTTCCGGATGTAAATGCTAGAAAAAACAAACCACAATAATTATTATCGTAAATATTGACGATCATCGATCAATCGGTTGATATTATTGATTATCGTTGATTCTCATCGTAAAGTATCCAAATGCAATACCCGACGCTACACAGTAAAAAACTATACTTTTAACAATTTTTTCTTGTTCACACAGATCCATAATTATTTTCTTCTTAATTTCACGAAAAGAAGGTGCCGATTCGACGAATTTTCATTTGTAGAATTGTCAAGAAAAAATGTGTGGATCTGCGTGGACAAGAAAAGATTGTTAAAAGTGCGAACAATTTTTAAAGCGTTATTGCGCGATAAAAAAAAAAGCATACTTGACACGATCCACCGCTCCATTGAGTTCTGCACTGTGCATCAGCATTCATCCACTTTCCGGGCAATTTCGGTCGTCTTCCACCGGTGTTACTAGGTCGATTGTACAGACAGGCCCATTTGTTGTCGCTTGGGAACAAAAATTGCGAAAAAAAAATTAGTTCTGGTGACTAAAAGAAACGAAGGGACTGTGAGCATTTTTATGCATACTTGATCCTCTTTCTAAATTGTTCCAGAGTACACGGCGAGAAATCCGATGTGTGCACCGTATAGTGCGCCGAACTGGCCATTAAGTATCCGTCGTCGTACGAACATGTTGGAGCCACAGCCGTCCCGTCGTGATGAGAGCCCAAACTGCAAATACGAATCATCGTGAAAAATTCATTAAACCATTGTTTTTTGCGTTAAACGTCACGAGAAAAAAGTGAAAAACATATTTTTATAAACAACAAAAAATAATGTTGAAATACAATTTCGATAGAGAAAAACGATTATTCATTTTCCGGCGTGTTGTTCGCAGTTTGCATGACTGAATTTTTCTTACGTGTGGCCTAATTCGTGTGCTGCAATGCGAACACCCATGAATACACCGTCGTCCCTTACTAACGCGACGCCATCTTTGGTCCTATATTCGTCGCTGCTTGTGCAAATACTGCCGACGATCGAAACACCTATAGAGTTGAAATAGTTATTTAACACCGTGCGAGAAAGCCGTTTTCTCTCGAAACTTCAGTTTCGAATTCATCTCAAACAGTTCTCGTAGTAAAATGATGCGCACACACACACACGTACGGACGGAAAACAAAGCTTCGTGACGAAACAAAATTAATTAACGCAGCAGCTTACCCCATGTCCAATCTTCGCCTCCGAACCCCCGTCTGTGGAATTAAATGATAAGTTGTAATATTGTTTTTTTTGCAATCAACTGCGAGATCCCTATAGGCTTCTCAACGCAATTGGAGACTTGCCTTGACAATGTGACGGAGATGTCGTAGCTTTCGATAGGGACCGAATCTTTCACTTCGTACCAAAAGCTTTTGGTTTTGCTTACCGCTCGAGGGTCTGCAAATGCTTCCGGGATGTTGGCGAATTGCGATATGTACGGGGTTACTTCACTATCCTGTCCATTCGGAAGAAATTACCATTAAATTCTCGCATCTTTTCGAGTTATCGCAAAAAGAATCGAGTCTTCCACTCTTCGAGACTTCTCGAGTTTCGAGTCTTTTCGACATGCATCTCTTTCCGTGTTATTCGATTTTACCTCGGCGAGAACTATACCGGCAATGTTGAGTCTTATCTTCGGCGACTCGAGGCTTCTGTACTTGAGATCTACGCCGTTCCAGAAAACGACAAGATAATCGAGTAAACGGTAGATGTCGTATCCTCCCGGGCTGAAACGTTGTCGTAAGAATCGACGATTAATGTTTGTATCCAATGAAATCAAGAAAATTCGTTTGTCTCGTTGAGATGCTTACGTGTTGTAAGCCATGTACATGCTGTTTTCGACAACGACGAGAGTTTCCACGTAGACAGTCTCCGGAACGACGGTGGTCTGTCTTGCGAGCCTCTCGCGAAGCCTCGTTGAGTTACCAGCTGTGTACATATTTTTCTCAATGAATCTCATGGACCTTGGGGAAAGGGAGCTGTCGTTGAAAAATCAACGATGAACATATCGACTCACGCGAATGGGGATCATGCTCGGGGAGAGTTTGATTCGTCCTGATGACGACGTGATACGGCGAGTGTTGAGGATGCTCAGAATCGCCATCGAGCGATCGACGTCTTCGGCTGTACTCTTCGACCACACGCTGGGGCAACGACCTGACGACAAGTCCGCTGGATTCGATATAACCATTCTGCGAATCGAGCGATCAGACGTGAATTTCTTTTCCTCTCACGATGGTCGGAAGAACGATAAAAGTCGCACTTACGACTTTGGTTCTGCCAGCATCGTCTGTGCCGATCACGAATGATGCCCTTTTATGCCGATTTTCGTAGATCATTCCAAGCATTCTCAACAGCTACAAGCGAAGAGCAAATAGCATCGATCAATACGACGGTCGTTCCGCAGGGGTCGAAAAACTTTGTAAAAAGGATAGTTATGCTCACGCCATCTTGACGGCGAAATTGGACGCCTTGCGGCGCGGAATCCGAACGTTTGGCATAGTAAACGGGTACATCGTCTCCGAACAAAACGGAATCTCGCGGATTCAACCAAAGATCGATGTCGGTGCCGAGGGCTATCGTGTGAAGGCGACCTCCTGCCGGTGCAGGACTTTCTCGCTTGTGCAATCTTTCGGAGACGTGAAGCTTGACAACCTCGTATTCCGGAACTACGAATATCGATGGACAACAACGAAATTATTGCGCTCCGTCCGAATGATCCGCTGGTGAGAAATAAGATCGAAAAAAACTTACCGGAGTGGACATCCGAGTTGAATACGCCTTGCACCTCCTCCGGTGACATGTACTTGTGGATCTAATCGCAACATTGAAATTTTTAGCCTTTTATATTAAAAAAAAAAAGTTGCCAACGATATGGTCATATCGGGACGAAAAAATGTATCTCCTAAAAACGTTGATAAAAATGTATTTCATCAAAATAATTAATTGTAATATAATATATATTGTTATTCAAAAATAACAATATTAAGTATAATCTATCAATTGTAAAATTATTATTATCATGAAATTCTTATTTTTCCATTTTATTAATATTTGAATGAGCAAAAAATCGACTTACGTCCCGATAGCTGAAGGAGGGCACAATGGCCGCGCATAGAATTGCGATACCCAGATACATATTCGATCGCGATGCCGGTCGATGCTTTTCTACTTCGCAATGGATGGAATTAAGCTTATATACCCAAGCGCAAGTAAAAAAAATAGCAACATTGCAAAATGAAAATACCTCACATTGTTTGATGTTTCCGCCGTCTGTTCTATCTTCGATAAGGGAACCGTAAAATTACAAATGGTTTCGAAATCAGACGAGCGAATTTTCTAGACAAACATTTGTGAAATCGCTGCAGGCCCCTCTACCGTCTCGAATCGAGCCCGCCACTTGCCACGTATATTCAGTATCCTCCGCATATTTTTCGAGACCCCCCCCCTTCATTCCGTACGCCCATAATAAATAAAGTTATCAAATAATAGACGAGCCGCGTTTTTTACATCTATAGAATGAACGAAGCTTCGACGTCTTCATTCTGCTTTGCGCTAACCGATTACAGCCGGTAGGTCTCCGAAACGATCAGGCGGATAAGCAAAGTTTTCATTCATTTACAACCTCTTCATAGGCACATCTACGTATGACTTTTTCGTGATTTAAAAAATTATAATACAAACAAAAATCAAACGTAGATATGCCTACAAGGAGGTACTAGTTTCATTCTTGAATGGATTACGGTTTATGACGGTTTGTAAACGTGTGCGAAGTTGGCATATCGAAAGTCAGCATGTCAAAAATAAAGTTGAGTTCTCTTCGCGTGCAAGTGACTTTTACAGTTCCTTATCGTTTTTAGCAATAATTCTCCCGATTGTACTTGTTTTCTTCCGCTGGTAATTCTGTTTTTTTTCTTTCCTCTGAGAACTACAAAAATAAAGTTGAGTTCTCTTCGCGTGCAAGTGACTTTTACAGTTCCTTATCGTTTTTAGCAATAATTCTCCCGATTGTACTTGTTGTCTTCCGCTGGTAATTATGTTTTTTTGTTCCTCTCAGAACGACAAAAAAGCTGGCGACATTGGCAGCCAGTTAGTGGAATCGAAAGATTGCTCCGACCAACGCTTTCGATCGAGTAAGTTGTGAATCATAGACAAACGTAATGAGAACAAGCCGAAACAATGAGGAAAAAATTTAATCTAAGGAAACGAATGCATTTCCCGCGATTCTGAAAATGCGATATTTCGATCATCAACGTTTATGCAAGACTCGACTCGAAGAATTTACCGCCACTGTTATCAGCGTTCGGCGATACCGGCAACGTGGGCCTTGGTTTTCTTAATCGAGCCAACAATTATTCGATAGAAAATAACAAAGTTTCATTCACGTGATAAGAACTTTTCTTGAGATACGACTCAATCGGAAATCTGACTGAAAAATATAAATAGCCGACTGACCCCATAAATAAAGGAATCGTTTGAGTCGTCACAATTATTTCGACAGCAGCCACCGAGGCCAGATGCACAACCTGCGTACGGCGCGTGCTGCCACTCTACGCAAGAATCGAGTCAGCATTTTCCGACTCATTGTGAGTGGCGTTCCTCGTTAGACGGTCACCTATCCGACTAATGGATTTTCCACTTAAACGATCACCTAACCTGCCAATAGATTCTCAACTTGCACGGCCACCCATGCAACTAATAGATCTTCGATTGGAACGGTCACCCATCCAAGTATCGGATCCTCGATGCGAAGCCTACTTTAAACACAAGCGCACAGGTAGAAGAGTACTGGGTTCGACATTCGGGTAATGCAACTTTTTTAGGCAGCGCGCATGATCAATTGCGTGCAATTCAACGAATCGTAATTAGGCTAGAAGATGAGTACACGAACAACCGAATAATGTTTTATCCTGGATTAGCGGGAAGAAAATCCCATTTCCCAGAATTCTGACATCAAAGCGACGTGTCCCAGAAATTCGCTAAAATATCAATTGGAATGTGGAGGTGCGAGCAAGACGTCGAGCCAGCGCCAGTCTTTTTTATTAAATACACAGACACCTCCTTTTGGTCCCAGATTTATTTTTTATTACTCAAGTAACGTATTACAAATTAGTATTTTTCGGTCTCTGTGGGCTGGTACATCACTCGATCTTCCCAGAAGACCGGTAAGATCACAATTGGACGCATTGTTGGTGCAAGCAGATCTATAGGAAGAAAAAAATCCAATTAGTATTATAGAATGTAATGATTATTCGATTAAAGTTCCAATTTCGATTACACTCACGTGATTCGCGTCCCCGCAAACGGTACCGTCGAGTGCGGAGACTTTAGTTTCACCGCAGCGGCCACCGGAGTCGAGACAGTACATGTTTATGCAAATGCTGTCTTCCGGATGTAAATGCTATAAAAAAAAAACCACAATAATTATTATCGTAAATATTGACGATCATCGATTAATCGGTTGATATTATTGATTATCGTTGATTGTCATCGTAAAGTATCGAAAGGCAATGGCCGACGCTACACAGTAAAAAACTATACTTTTAACAATCTTTTCTTGTTCACACCGATCTACAATTAATTTCTTCGTAATTTCGCAAAAAAAACGTTTTGATTCAACGAATTTTTTTTTGTAAAATTGTCAAGAAAAAATGTGTGGATCTGCGAGGACAGGAAAAGTTTGTTAAAAGTGCGAACAATTTTTAACGCGTTATTTCGCGATAAAAAAAATTGCATACTTGACACGATACGCCGCCCCAATAATTTCTGCACTGTGCATCAGCATTCATCATCTTTCCCGGCAATTTCGGTCGTCTTCCACCGGTGTTACTAGGTCGATTGTACAGACAGGTCCATTTGTTGTCGCTTGGGAACAAAAATTGCGAGAAAAAAAATAAGTTCCGGTGGCTAAAAGAAACGAAGGGACAGTGAGCATTTTTATGCATACTCGATCTTCTTTCTAAATTGTTCCAGAGTACAAGGCGAGAAATCGGATGAGTGCACCGTATAGTGCGCCGAACTGGCCATTAAGTATCCGTCGGCGTACAAACATGTTCGAGTAACAGTCGTCCCGTCGTGATCAGAACCCAAACTGCAAATACGAATCATCGTGAAAAATTCGATAAACCATTGATTTTGCGTTCAATGTCACGAGAAAAGAGTAAAAAACATATTTTTATAAACAACAAAAAATAATGTTGATATACAATTTCGATCGAGAGAAATGATTATTCATTTTTCGGCGTGTTGTTCGCAGTTTGTATGACTGAATTTTTCTTACGCGTGGCCCACTTCGTGTGCTGCATTGTGAATACCGGTGAACACACCGTCGTCCCTCACTAACGAGATGCCATCTTTGGTCCTATATTTGTCGCTGCTTGTGCAAATAGTGCCGATCCACGAACTACCTATAGAGTTAAAATATTTATTTAACACCGTGCGAGAAAGCCGTTTTCTCTTAAAATTTCAGTTTCGACTTCATCTCAAACAGTTCTCGTAGTTAAATGATGCGCGCACACACACGTACGGACACATTTGTTCTAATTGCTTTTTTTCGACTTTTCGGAACATTCCGAACGCGTTCACGTGAAAATAACAAAAAACAAAAGAATAGCATGAAAACAAAGCTTCGCGACGAAAGAAAATTAATTACGCTGCAGCGTAATTATTATTATTATAAATATTACCCCATGTCGAATCTGTGACTCCGAACCCCCGTCTGTGGAATTAAATGATAAATTGTAATATTGTTTTTTTTGCAATCAACTGCGAGATCCCTACAGGCTTCTCAACGCAATTGGAGACTTGCCTTGAAATTGTGACTGAGATGTCGTAGCTTTCGATAGGGACCGAATCCTTCACTTCGTACCAAAAGCTTTTGGCTTTGATTAACGCTCGAAGGTTTCTAAATGCATCCGTGTCGTTGGCGAATTGCGATATGTACGGAGTTACTTCACTATCCTGTGCATTCGGAAGAAATTATCATTAAATTCTCGCATCTTTTCGAGTTATCGCGAAAAGGGTCGAGTCTTTTGGGGTTGCATCTTATTTCGTGTTATTCGATTTTACCTCGGCGAGAACTATACCGGCAATGTTCAATCTTATCTTCGGCGACTCGAGGCTTCTGTACTTGAGATCTACGCCGTTCCAGAAAACGACAAGATAATCGAGTAAACCGTAGATGTCGTATCCTCTCGGGCTGAAACGTTGTCGTAAGAATCGAGGATTAATGTTTGTATCGAATGAAATAAGTAAAATTCGCTGGTCCCGTTGAGATGCTTACGTGTTGTAAGCCATGTACATGCTGTTTTCGACAACGACGAGAGTTTCCACGTAGACGGTCTCCGGAACGACGGTGGTCTGTCTTGCGAGCCTCTCGCGAAGCCTCGTTGAGTTACCAGCTGTGTACATATTTTTCTCAATGAATCTCATGGACCTTGGGGAAAGGGAGCTGTCGTTGAAAAATCAACGATGAACATATCGACTCACGCGAATGGGGATCATGCTCGGGGAGTGTTTGATTCGTCCTGATGACGACGTGATACGGCGAGTGTTGAGGATGCTCAGAATCGCCATCGAGCGATCGACGTCTTCGGCTGTACTCTTCGACCACACGCTGGGGCAACGACCTGACGACAAGTCCGCTGGATTCGATATAACCATTCTGCAAATCCAGCGATCAGACGTGAATTTCTTTTCCTCTCACGATGGTCGGAAGAACGATAAAAGTCGCACTTACGACTTTGGTTCTGCCAGCATCGTCTGTGCCGATCACGAATGATGCCCTTTTGTGCCGATTTTCGTAGATCATTCCAAGCATTCTCAACAGCTACAAGCGAAGAGCAAATAGCATCGATCAATACGACGGTCGTTCCGCAGGGGTCGAAAAACTTTGTAAAAAGGAAAGTTATGCTCACGCCATCTTGACGGCGAAATTGGACGCCTTGCGGCGCGGAATCCGAACGTTTGGCATAGTAAACGGGTACATCGTCTCCGAACAAAACGGAATCTCGCGGATTCAACCAAAGATCGATGTCGGTGCCGAGGGCTATCGTGTGAAGACGACCTCCTGCCGGTGCAGGACTTTCTCTCTTGTGCAATCTTTCGGAGACGTGAAGCTTGGCAA
Organism: Ischnus inquisitorius; assembly: GCA_963924025.1. Classification (NCBI taxonomy): domain Eukaryota; kingdom Metazoa; phylum Arthropoda; class Insecta; order Hymenoptera; family Ichneumonidae; genus Ischnus; species Ischnus inquisitorius. Next base: position 4,743,136 of record OZ001249.1, read on the forward strand.
CCTCGTATTCCGGAACTACGAATATCGATGGAGAACAACGAAATTATTGCGCCCCGTCCGAATGATCCGCTGGTGAGAAATAAGATTTTAAAAAACTTACTGGAGTGGACATCCGTGTTGAATACGCCTTGCACCTCCTCCGGTGACATGTACTTGTGGATCTAATCGCAACATTGAAATTTTTAGCCTATTATATAGAAAAAAAAAAAAGTTGCCAACGATATGGTCATATCGGGACGAAAAAATGTATATCCTAAAAACAGTTGATAAAAATGTATTTCATCGAAATAATTAAGTGTAATATAATATATATTGGTATTCAAAAATAACAATATTAAATATAATCTATCAATTGTAAAATTATTATTATCATGAAATTCTTATTTTTCCATTTTATTAATATTTGAATGAGCAAAAAATCGACTTACGTCCCGATAGCTGAAGGAGGGCACAATGGCCGCGCATAGAATTGCGATACCCAGATACATATTCGATCGCGATGCCGGTCGATGCTTTTCTACTTCGCAATGGATGGAATTGAGCTTATATACCCAAGCGCAAGTAAAAAAAATAGCAACATTGCAAAATGAAAATACCTCACATTGTTTGATGTTTCCGCCGTCTGTTCTATCTTCGATAAGGGAACCGTAAAATTACCAATGGTTTCGAAATCAGACGAGCGAATTTTCTAGACAAACATTTGTGAAATCGCTGCAGGCCCCTCTACCGTCTCGAATCGAGCCCGCCACTTGCCACGTATATTCAGTATCCTCCGCATATTTTTCGAGACACCCCCCCCCCCCCCCCCTTCATTCCGTACGCCCATAATAAATAAAGTTATCAAATAATAGACGAGCCGCGTTTTTTACATCTATAGAATGAACGAAGCTTCGACGTCTTCATTCTGCTTTGCGCTAACCGATTACAGTCGGTAGGTCTCCGAAACAATCAGGCGGATAAGCAAAGTTTTCATTCATTTACAACCTCTTCATAGGCACATCTACGTATGACTTTTTCGTGATTTAAAAAATTATAATACAAACAAAAATCAAACGTAGATATGGCTACAAGGAGGTACTAGTTTCATTCTTGAATGGATTACGGTTTATGACGGTTTGTAAACGTGTGCGAAGTTGGCATATCGAAAGTCAGCATGTCAAAAATAAAGTTGAGTTCTCTTCGCGTGCAAGTGACTTTTACAGTTCCTTATCGTTTTTAGCAATAATTCTCCCGATTGTACTTGTTTTCTTCCGCTGGTAATTCTGTTTTTTTTCTTTCCTCTGAGAACTACAAAAATAAAGTTGAGTTCTCTTCGCGTGCAAGTGACTTTTACAGTTCCTTATCGTTTTTAGCAATAATTCTCCCGATTGTACTTGTTGTCTTCCGCTGGTAATTCTGTGCTTTGTTTTTCCTTCCAGAACGACAAAAAAAGCTGGCGATATCGGCGGGTTAGTGGCATCAAAAGATTGCTCCGACCAACGCTTTCGATCGAGTAAGTTGTGAATCATAGATAAACGTAATAAGAACAAGCCGATCTTTTCTGCTCATTTTTCCATCAAAGAAGTGAAATACTTTCGATAGTGTTGTTGAACTTTTTTATTACTCAAGTAACGTACTATAAATTAGTAATTTTTGGTCGCTATCGGCTGGTACATCACTCGATCTTCCCAGAAGACCGGTAAGATCACAATCGGACGCATTGTTGGTGCAAGCAGAACTATGAAAAAAAAAACAAAAAATCGTATCGGTATTATATGATGTAATGATTAGTTTGGGTAAAGGTACAATTGCAGTTGCACTCACGTGGTTCTCGCCACCGCAATCGGTACCGTCGAGTGCGGCGGTTCCGGTCTCTCCGCAATTATCCTGCGAATCGAGACAGAACATATTCACGCAAATACTGTGCTCTAGATGTTGATCCTGAAATAGAAACACACAATAATTATGATCGCAAATATTGAAGATTATCGACAAATCGATCAATCGTTTATTCGGCGCTAACTTCGCGAACAAAAAATCGCATACTTGACACGATCCGCCGCCTCTGTGATTTCTGCACTGTGCGTCGACATTCATCATCCTTCCGGGCAATACTTTCGGTATTTTTGCGCCTGCCTTGTCAGGCTCATTGTAAAGACAGGTCCATTTTTGGTCGCTTGGAAAAAAAATTCACGGGAAAGAGAAAATTAACGCGGGGGCTAACGGAAACGAATGGAAGGTGAGCGTTTTTATACATACTCGAGGTGCTTTTGAAATTGCTTTATGGTACAAGGCGAGAAATCGGATGAATTAGTCGTGTACCACGGTGTGAAGGCCATTAAGAACCCGTCACGGGTCAAACATTCCGGAGTGATGGTCGTCGAATCGTGATAAGAGCCCAAACTGCAAATAACAATCATGGAAAATCATTGAACAATTTTTTTTGCATTAAGTAACGAAAAAAAAAAAAAAAAAAAGGTATAAAAAAAAAAGTTCCAATACAAGTTGAATAAAAACGAATAATTGTAGATTTTTCGGGGTGTTGTCCAGAGTTTGTACGACTGAATTTTTCTTACGCGTGGCCCAATTCGTGTGCTGCGACGTGGACACCGAAGAATACACCGTCGTCCTGTACTAGCGGAACGGCATCTATTGTCTCATATTCGTCGTCGCGTTTGCAGATAGATCCGACCCACGAAGTACCTGTAAAGAACCAGGTCGAACTAGATTTTTGAAAAAATTCCAAATTATTATTGAACCAGATTTTTGAAAAAATTCAAAATAACGTAGAAAAAGAACGACTGCACAGATTTTTTCTATAAATTGGACCAAAAAAAGTGGATTATCTCATCAAAATGTGCTATAAATTTCAGCTCGATAACTCAAACTGTTTTGGATTTATAAAGCGCAATAATGCCCATGCAGACATTTTTTTATTGCGATTTCTGGACGTTTTGGAACATTCTCAAGACGTTCGCGTGAAAATCTCGAGAAAAAAAAATACCGCATGACAACAGAGCTTGCTGATGAAGCAAAATGAAGAAATGCAGCTTACCAACACTCCCACCGGTGACTCCGAACGTCCTCCTGTACAATTTTTTGAAAAATTATTATATTGTTTTTTTTTTTGCAATTAACGATGAGATTTTATTCTACTGTTTAACGCGATCAGGGACTTGCCTCGTGACCGTGAGCGCGACGTCGTAGCTTTCAAGAGGTAGCGAATCTTTCACTCCGTACCAGAAGGTTTTGGCTTCGGTTAAAGCTCGAAGGTCGTCGAATGCCGTCGGGTTGAGAGAGGTCTTCGATATGTACGGCGTTGCCTCGACGTCCTGCAAATTCGGACGAAACTATCATTGAATTCTCGTATCTTCTCGACTCATCGCTCTGAATCCTTCGATTTTACCTCGGCGAGAACGATACCGGCAATGTTCAGTCTCATCTTCGGCGAGTCCAAGCTCCTGAACTTGAGATCAACGCCGTTCCAGAAAGCGAGAAGATACTCGAGCAAGCCGTAAATGTCGTGGCCTCTCGAGCTGAAGCGTTTTTATAAAGATCGAAGATTAATGCTTTTCCCGATAAAGTAGGTAAAACCCATTTCTCTCGTTGAGTTACTCACGTGTTGTAAGTAACGTACACGCTGTGTTCGACCGCAACGAGAATCTCCATGTAGATCGTCTCCGGAACATCGGTTGCCGATCTCGCAAGCCTCTCGCGAAGCCTCGTCGAGTTCACAGCTGCGTGGAGATTTTTCTCAATGAAACTACAGTGGACGATCAGATAACTCCAATATTCGGGAGCCAGACTAATCCGCCACCATCAGATAAGTTGAATTTCCTTCTACCTGCTTGAGGGCTTGCCCACTGCCCCTTCCGCCGAAAAAGATTCCCTCTCCAACGCTGTTTTGCGTCGCGCGTGGGGATGCGAGTAGCCGCTCGTGGAGCGCGTGGGGATGCGAGTAGCCGCTCGTGGAGCGCGTGGGGATGAGGACAGTTGTGGAAATTACCGGAAGATTCTATCTTGCGATCATTTTTACCGTGTCAACAACGTCATGTACGGTGGTTGCAAGCATAGCTTTCGAAACAATTTTTTTCAATTAATGCAAAATTATAAAGAACGAATTTTTACTTTTTTAATGTTTCGTGGTTAAATCATTTAACCAGGAATAATGTTTGAATTTCATTCCTTATTTAAAAAAAAATCAGATTCCAGTCAAAAAGGCTAAGAATTACTGTGGGAAAATATTTTTGTGTGAGATTCTTTCATGACTGGATTGGAACGACATACATTCTAAATAAAAAAAAAGTAAAAGTTTACTCAATAATATCCAGTGTATATTAAAGTTGATATTACAAGTGGTTAAAATGATTTACCGCTATCGGGGCCAATCGATGGTTAATAATTTTGATTACACCAACCGCTAATCCTTTGATTGCTCCCAGCCACAAATATGACCATTTATACTACTTTTCTCAAGCGACACAAAATTCTTGTATTTCCGTTATAATAACAACCATCGTTTCTATGACTTGAGGCGGAATTAAGCAATGAACTTATTTTAAATGAACAGACCGCCTACAATATATAAACTGCAGAAAACTATGAAAACTTTGCAACAGCAATATTTATATTACGGAAAATGATTCATTCAACGAAAATTATGAAAAAATCAATCGTATTAAAGATATCAAGAATACTAATTTTGCGCAACAAAAATACCAAAAAATAAATAAATAAATGAAACGAAGACAGCCGAAGATTTTTTTTTCCATTTGAAATAAATTGGCTAAATTTTTTAAAAGCCGTATACATTTTTTTAACATTTTCTGATATTTTTGAAAAAAAATTGTCGAAATTTTGAAAAATGAATATAAATTTGAACATTTTGAAGAAATTTTCAAGAAAAAAAAAAAACGTTTCTGATAAGACAAATATCTGTATCAATACCGCATCATGGTACTACGGCACAGGTCTACTTTTCCTTTATGGTAAAGTGACGGAATGTGTCCGCTACTCGAATATGAAAAACTGTAGAGTAGGAGAGAATCGTCGATCTTTGTCTCGCCACATGCTAGCTGCCGCGTTCTTTCTCTGTCAGACAAATTTCAGCAACGATATTATTGGTAGATATCTAAAGGGAAGGGGACTGCCGTTGCCTCGCCGAGCAGGTAGACGGAGCCGAAAAAGGGTCCGGATTCAACTTACTTGGTCGTCTCTTCGTCAACTTAACTGATGGTTGGAATTATCTGAGTTGGAAATACGTGATCGTCCACTGTAACGATTTCCGGGGAAACGAAGCTGTAGTCGAAAAATCATCAATTAGCAATAGACTCACGCGAATGGGAATAGCCCTCGGCGAGTGTCTGATTCATCCTGATGACAACGTGATACGGCGAGTGTTGAGGATGCTCAAGGTCGCCTTCGAGCGATCGGCGTCTTCTGCTGTACTCTTCGACAACCCGCTCGGGCAATGACCTGACGGCAAGTCCGCTGGATTCGATGTAACCATTCTGCGAATTGAGCGATCAGACATGAATTCCCTTTCCTGTTGCGATATGCTCGGCAGAGCAATAAAAGTCGTACTCACGACTCTGGTTCTGCCAGCATCGTCTCTGCCGATCATCAACGAGGCCCTTCTTTTCGGATCTTCGTACATCACTCCAATCATTCTCATCAGCTAGAAGCGAACAGCAAATGGCATCAATCGAACGGTGATTCCGCAGGGGTTCAAGAACTTTGGGAGGAAGTTATGCTTACTCCATGTTGTCGTCGAAACTCGACGCCTTGCGGTGCCGATTCCGAATGTTTGGCATAGTAAACGGGCGTATCGTCCCCGAACAAAACGGAATCTCGCGGATTCAACCAAAGATCGACGTCATTGCCGAAGGCTCTCGTGCGAAGACGACTTCCTGCCGGTAGAGCTCTCCTGTGCAGTCTTTCGGAGACGTGAATCTTCACGACCTCGTAGTCCGGAACTGCGAGTATCGATCGGCAACAACGAAATTATCGTGCTCTGTCCCAATTTTCCACTGATGATAAATAGGTTCGAAAAAATCTTACCGGAATGGACATCGGTGTGGAACACGCGTTGCACCTCCTCCGGCGACATGTACTTATGAATCTAATTGCAGCATGGAAATATTTTATCTTTTATGCTAATATCAGCTGCCAACTATATAGTCATATCGGTATATAAAAATTAATATCATTAAAAACAAATTATAAAAATGTATAACATAATAATATAAATTTTTTTGTTTAAAACAGCAATATTTAATATTAATTTATCAATTCCAGAATTATTAAAATTATCCAATTTCCATTTCGCGTTGTTATGATTTTTTTCCATATTCTCATTTTATTAATTTCGAACATGCAAATAATTGACTTACGTCCTCATAGCCGAAGGATAGCGGCACAATGGCCGCGCATATAATGATTGCAATCCCCGGATACATGCTCGATCGCGAGCACAATCGATAATTCACGCTCCCCAAATGGACTCACGAGTTTATATACCCAAGCGCGAGCCAAAAATAATGCTCACAAAAATCCGTAGTACCCGACGATGCGTTCACCATCTGTTCGGTCTTCATTCAGGCAAACGCAAAATTATATATGCTTTCGAAAGTATACGAGCGAATTTTCTCGACTAATATTGTAGTCACCACCTGCCGTGTCGAGTGAGGTTCGACTGCTAGTCCTCTATAATAATAATAATAATAGTAATAATTTAATTTATCGAAAATTGCGTTTTTGAAAAATGTGTTCATCGATGAAGCTGCAAATATTTTTCCAAAGGGCCTCCCGATGTAAAAAAAATTGTAAATTTCATGTACCGGTATTGGAAGCTTTTATGAGTAAACCAGTTTATTAAATTCCGTGTCAATTTTCTTATGTAAAATTACTTTTACAGTAATTTAAAAATACTTGCAGTATTATTGAAGAACTTTTATTGAAAATACCACTTTTTCATTTTTTATTTACCATAATTAATTTTACATACGATTTGTATACTAAATTTGATATACCAGTTTATGCATAAAAGCTTCCGCAGGTTTATTAATTATCATGCGGAAATTTTTACAGTGCCGATTGTTCGGAGACTATCTTGTCAAAGAGAGAAATAATCTGGAGAGGCGACTAAAGGATAGGAAAATTAATAAATTATGAAAGACACTTGTATTCCGATGAAGTCACGTTTAGTTACGAACGATTAAGATGCAAATGAGCCAATCAAATGTCAACATTATTTCAGCTGCGGATCGCGGATAAGCAAATTATTCTAACCTATTCCATCAACATCTCGCTTCTTATCGGAACTAATTCGCTGTAGATCGGAGACGAATCGAATCATCGGAATTAATTTCCGTCGCCGCGCTTCGGGATCAATGATTCTCGTTGCAGTCGCGGCACAGCGTTTCGTACTCGAGCGCCAGTAGTAAAGGTTCGTTTCGATCAGACAGGGAACAAAAATTTCTACTCTAAAGAGTGGTATAGAAATACGGCAAGTGCTACTTTTGGCTCACATTGTAAAAAAGAAAAAAAAATTGGGATTCAATGAATTTCAGATAACGCCGAAGATTCCATAGAATTATTTTATTTCATCAATATTTAACATGTATTATGTATTATGTACTTCCTTTTTTTTTTGACCCAGCACGACATTTATTATACAGTTAAACGACGACGATATTATTGTTATACAAAAATGTTTGTTGATTTCGTGGATCTGCAAAAATGGATATACGCAATAACTTCCGCTGATAGTTGGTTTTTTTTTTTTTTTTTTAGATTCCTTCGTGATACACGTCGGAATGCCGATTCGAGCCTTAATAATTTACTGATTAAACTAAAACGTAAACTATGTGATACGTATGTTTTTTTTTTTTTTTTTTTTTTTTTTTTTTTTTTTTTTTTTTTTAAATGAGAATTAGGATATATAAACGGCTTTGCGTAGCCAACGTTCGACCAGGTCGGCGGTACTCGTTACTTTTATTTATTCATTAATTTACTTTTATTTTCTTCCATCGTGATATCGCAAACGCACAGATAAAACACAGCCTCGTATTGTTCATTCTACATTTTCACAGCTTAAACATATATGTCTTTTTTTTTTTTTTATTACTACTAATTAATCGATATCTAAACCGGATGTCGCGTCAGCGAATTTTGCCGCGCAATTCGTCCGATTATGCAATGTCGCTAAAATTATGTCTCTTCCCGAATTACCACCGATATGTAAAACCCGCGATAATTATTCACGGAGATAACGCGCTTGCGCGCTTTACCGATAAAACGCACATTCATTCGATACATCAGCGAACAACTAATCGGATCCTTTGTTTTTTTTATTCAAGATCGTTTCGACGCAGGCGAAAATCAAAATTCCTTTTTTGAAACGATAAACAGGATTTTCTCTTTACCAACTTTCGTGCAATTCGAATAATTTTGAAAATGGGGCAACAAAGAAAATTGGGAAAAATAATTATCAAAATCTGGTTTTTTTTCATGGTCACGGATCACGGAAAACAATTGCGAACATTCATGTTAATGAAATAAGCGAAGGGAGCCTCAAAAGAATTTTGAATCCGGAGCCTCGACCACGCATTAGACTGCGGCTTTAAGGTCGTAGGTCCCTCACTGTCCGGCCAAAGGTGGGATTTAAAAGATGTTTGAAAAAATAAATTGTTCAACAAATTACGTTGGAACCTACAATTTTTTTATATGAAAAAGACTCGCTAATTTTTCTGTAAACGTATACATTTTTTCGAAAACTTGCTTAATCATTTAACGCTAAAAAAACGCAATTTGAAGAAAATGGAAAATATTCCGAAAAAATTCGTACGCATTTAGAAAAATTAACGAATCATTTTTAATAAAAAAAATCGTCGTCGGGTAATTTGTCGAACAATAAATATTTCCACTAATTTGTTAATAACATTTTGATGTTATTTTTCAAAATTAGTATTTCCACCACCTTCTCTATGCCTGATGTTCTTTTCGGAATTTGTATTCCATCGAAAAGTGTTCCAAAATCCCTCTCGAATCTCTCGCTTGGCCGGACTGCGGCCGAATTCGCCACCTTAGAAATCCTACTTCCGTTCAGCGTCTTTCACCAATTCGTTCGGTCCCTCTCAAACATCAGATATTCCGTCTCGTTAGTGGTCCTTTCCCAAGGATATGGGTCTCGGGGATCGAGGATAAGATAATCGTGATATCTTCGCGCTTCGATCGAGTGCAGCTCTTTGAAAAAAATATCTCACGCCCGACGACGACGACGACGATTGGGCTTCCGGAATCGGGCGTCGCGTTCTCAGCGCGTCGACTTCTTCGCTTGGCCGTTGTTCGACAAGTGCTTCCACAGACCAGTGATTAGGGGTACGTCGCGGAAGCTGTCAGCCTTCGGCTACGGATGCTACGAGCACATGAGGTCGACCGAGTGGGACTCTCCCCAAGCGTTTTGAACTTTGAAGCCCGGCGTCGGCCTCGGCACCACGTGATGACTCGGCGTCGAGTTGCTCGCGTGTCTGATCGTCGTCATCGGTATGCTGTTTCCGCTTGTCGACTTCTTCGCCGCCTTCTTCGCCGCTAACGAGCCAACGTTGTCCTCCTCGAAGCACACCTTGAAGGACGACATCAAAAATATTAATTTTTATTTCTTATAATAATAATAATAATTGTTATTATTACTATTATTATTAATAATAAATAATAATTATTAATATAAATTATTTATTATTATTATTTAATAATATTAATTCTTATTATTTAATAATAATAATAATAATTGTTATTATTACTATTATTATTATTAATATTAATTTTTTATTATTATTATTTTATTAGTATTGTTATTATCAAATGAAGACTCACCCACGAGTTCTCGACCTTCTTGGTCTCGTTCGATAGATCGATGAGCAGATTCTTCTGCGCCTCGTTCTCCTCCTGTTTTCCCTGCTTCCCGGAGCCGTTTCCGTTGCTCTGCTTCTTCTCTTCCGCAACCTTCTCGTCGTTTCCTGCGGAAAGGAACGTGTCGCATTAGCCAAAGATTCGATACGTTTTTTTCTGGTTTTTCAAACAGCGACTTCTCCAATCTTGGAATTGTCGTTGTTGACGAACGTGGCGGATGTTAAAAGTGTTTGAAAAAAAAAAAAAAAAAAAAAAACGATTTCAAGACAATATTTACAGCACCGCCGTATTTGTACTTTCAACATCACGCATGTTTACACGCATACATTATCGCCCGACGTTTCTACAGAATTTCCGTTATCTTTATTGACAATTTATCGAAGAAGGTCTCGCGCATCGACGCACATACCGTTTCCGCGCGACGGGCTAAAAAGGAAGATTGAGCGCGCGAAGTTGTGAGTACGCGGCGATGAATAAAAAAAAAAGAAAAAAAAAACGAGAGCGACGAGTTCTTTCAATGGAGATCGAGCCGCGCGCTTAATTGGCAATCGCGCGCAAGTCTATTTCGGCTTTGGGCGGTTGATTGACGAAAATTATCGACGAACCGAGAGGAATTCGCCGGGGCTACTCGATAATCGAATTATCGTTTCGATCGAGTCGAATCAACGGGTCGACGTTGGTGAAGGAGGAAGAAAAAAAAAGAAAAAAAAAAAAAGTGTGCATAGTCGGAATAATCGCGTCTCGGTAAGTCGACGTATCGCGGAGAAATGCATTTTCCCCGGTTGGAAATAGTGTCTCGCCTGTAATAATCGATCGCTGAGGCTCTCCCGCAGAGCACTCAGCATTTCCATGCGCTTTGACGTGCTCCGCATATCGTAAACCGCGCTATAGTGCCACTGTCATAGGTTCATATCGGGCGCAGCTTTTATCTAATGGGTATATTAAATTCTCGTTGAGCAAAACTAAATCCTATACAGGCCGTATTGCCGCAAAATGTTCGATAATGAACGTTAGCGAGAGTAACGAATTCGGGGCAGAAATTGTGCTTCGTCGAGGTCGCGCTCATGGTATTAAGGTAGTTCATGCGTAAGATGTTCATTTCGCATAAGTTCGAGGAAATTGAGAGTGAATTGCAAACACTTCTCGATGGTATAAAAATCTGAAAAAAATCATACCCACTGAAGGTACTAAAAAGATTAATTTTGCATAATAATAATTGCAAAAAGTTATTAACAAATTGATGAAAAATAAACTTGTTAAACAAATTAACGGTAACTCAACTTTGTTTTTAAATGAAAATGATTCGTCCATTTTTCGAAAGACATATGAATTTTTTCAGATTTTCATCTTTATTTTGAATTTTCTTGTTTTTTACATGAAAAAATGTGCAAAAATCAAAATGAAGATAAAAATCTGAAAAAATCCATACGTTTTCCGAAAAATGGACGAATCATTTTCATAAAAAAAAAAAGTTGAGTTACCGTTAATTTGTTTAACAAGTTTTTTTTCATCAATTTGTTAATAACTTTTGCAATTATTATTATGCAAAATTAATATTTTCAGTACCTTCAATGGGTATGCATTTTTTCAGATTTTTATACCATTGAGAAGTGTTTGCGATTCCCTCTCAATTTTCTCGAACTTATGCGAAATGAACATCTTACGCATGAACTACCTTAAACAGCTCGCAAAAATTGTATTAGAAGTCTACAGAAATTCTCGCTTGCTCGTTTTGCATTCAACCTCGTTTACAATGATTCGATGATGAAGGTAAAACCGATTTTTCATTTCAATACTCCAAAAGGGTGTCAGAAATGTATTCTTACGTTTTTTTTTTTTCATCTGAAAGTTTATTCAAAATTGTACAAAAATGCCCGTATTGAAAAAAATTATATTTAAAATGATTATATTATAATGTATGAAAAAAAAAACTTGAAAAACAAAAAATATATACTATATTTTATGATATATTATAAAATCGCGTATAAAAATTAAAAAAAAATATTTTCTCGGAAAAATCGTACGTACGATAATATTTTTTAATATGTCTTATAGTCTAGTAGAATAGAAGAAATGGAGATTAAATAGCCTTTTTTCGATACACGCATTTCTTTACGGAAAAAATTAGATAATAAAAAAAAGTATAGTAATTTTTACTATAAATAAGTATTTTCCAGAAGACGTCCAAATTTTATAGTTACGGTTACACCGTTGGATGAAAATGCTAAATATAATTATAGTTCAACTAATTAAATCTCTTTTAATAGCAACTATACATAGACATGCATTCAGGAAATTATTCAATGTAGTGAAAATAACTATATTTATCTCTCAGCAAACCATTTTGGGAAACACGTTTCCACGTGCCGCAATGACTGGCCGAAAGTCATTTATGGACGTAGATAAGTTTTTCGCGGACTCGAATAAAAGAGTGACCTTCATGAAGGATAAAAGTCTCTCGGGTGATAGTAAAAAAAAAAAAAAAAAAAAAAAAAAAAAAAAAACGCGAAATGGGATCCGACGGAGATAAAGGCACATACGAACCTATTCTATCCGGATTCAACGGTGGACTCTTGTCCTGAGCATGATGAATTCTTGGATCAGCCTGCGACTGCTGCCAGGCTTCGTAAGCCGTGTTGAAAGCTCGGGCCACGGTGAGCGTTACCGTCTGTGCCATCTTTCTCTTCGGGCATAGAAAAGCGTGACACTCCATCGTCTCGTTCATATTAGTCGCTATGAAAGCGAACACGTGATCGTGCGTCGCGTCGGCCGAGCAGTAAGAGATTCTGCAACGACAAAAGCGACGAAAGCCATCGCATCGATTATACGAAATGATTTTCGGCAAGAAAATAAAATACATTTGTCGAGGGAAAAATCGTAGAAATTCGGGGGAAGTTTGAACGACCAAAACAAAATGAAAGATTTTTTTTTTTTTTTTAATAAAAAAATCAAAATAAAGCAATAAATAAAATTATCCGACAGCGGACAACATTTTTGTGCGACGAACCACATTTTTTTCAATTTTTTTTTTATTTCATCGCTTTTTCGTTATTATTATTTTTATTTTTTGCACAACCGCACGTTTCGCTGGATGCAGCGGTCGCGCCGACTGATGCAGCGCGCATCCCTTCGTCCGATTAATCTCGTCGCATGCGAGAGAGCCTCCGAATGAAATGGGAGAGCCGGCAAAAAGGAAAGGGAATGGAACGGAAAAATTGAAAAAATACTACATGGCTCACCTGTATATCGAGACTTGAAGTTGATCCTCCTCGGTCGCGAGGTCAGTCATTCGGATTCCCCTCAAACTCACCGCCAGCGAGACCCTTTGCAATTTTTTTCCGCTCGCTTTCGCCTGCGCACAAATAAAATGATTGATTGAATAAAAAATATCATCGCACGCATTGCATTTCGGGGACGATTTATATTTTTTTTTTAGAATTGTGTGTAACGCTTGAAAATTACGATTTTTTGCTAATGGTGAAATGGAAAAAAATTCCAATCACAAACATGTTCGAAATTCTGTCAACATCTCACGTTTCCCCGGACCTAATCGCTCGAACTAGCTTGAAATTGCGCTTTCCAGATGAAATGAATTAATGAAAACGCAATTTTTTCAATGATCACACTAAATTCCGAATAAATTCATTCGTATTCAGAAAGATAAACGAACTATTTTCACTAAAAAAAAGTCAGGTTGACAAATTATCTATTAAACAATTTTTTTTTCATCGATTTGTTAATAACATTTTGAAATCATTATTATGGAAAATCAATGTTCTTCGCACCTTCTACTTGATTTTTTACAGATTTTTATCCCATCGACGAACATTCGAGCCTCCCTTTTTTTTTCTCACTCAAGCAAGACACGACAAATTGTCTATTTCCGTGAAGTGACTTCGAAATTTCATGTCGGGCTTAACGATATAATCACGGAGGCGGGCAAAAGTGTGACGATAACGGCGAATCGCCGGTGTATTCGCGGGCTGCATGGTTTGTTAATTACTATCGGGGCATCAGTTTCTTCACGCTGAAACGAATTAATTGGCCGTCGCGATATAGCGTTATGCGCGCATCGATAAGCCGCGTTACGAGCGTAAGGGAAGACGAGGGTTCAAAGGGCTCGCATGAAATGAGCCGGATCCCTTTAACCTGCACTCTGGCGTAGTAAAAAGCCATATTCAGCGTGAAATTTGAACCTCGAACCGCGCGACGAGCGCGGCGAGCTACGTGCATCCGCACCGGCATCGAACTCGACGGTAAATCGACACGCTGTGCGCGCCGTTTCGGTTTTTTTTTCCTTATGTTTTTTTTTTCACACAAAAACACAGAAAATCCCGCTTTTCGGAAGCTCATTGAAATATTAATTTCTCGCAAATGGAAAAATCGCGAATCGAACGATGCTCGCGAAAATTAATCTCGGAAGGAAAAAATATTTTCTTTTTTTTTAGGTGTTTTTTTCAGTCCCGTTGAATTGCATTAAAAAATAAAAATTTGGAGTTTACGAAAACGCACTACCTTCAAGCAATATGTAAACTATTATCATCCGAAAAACGATAATTTCCCTGTATTTACAATAACCGAAGACTCTTTTAAAAGACAATTGACGAATCATATTCTTTATTTGATTTTTTTTTTCCATCCAGATTTTCCAATCAGATTTCCATAGATGTTTCATAAAACTCGTTTATTTATTTTCCTTATTTTCTACCGTACATGAAACGTGAATAAATACAAATTTGATCGAGCGTCGTTTCCAAACTTTGTCACAAAAATTTGCGCCAATGACGAACACGAGACTCGATAATCGAGTTTCTCCGAAATTTCATAAATTTTAGAATAATTTTGTCCAAAAATCCGAGTCACGCGACTGCCCTGTAATGTCCGATATTCACTTTGTCCCGCGTATTTATGCGATCGGAACGGAATTTTCAATGAGCGCGCCGCGCTTTCGATTCGCGGCAATCAGCAGTAGGGGAGAGCGGGGCAAAACGGCATACCGGGGCAAAATGGTATTCACGCACAATGGGACCAGGGCAGAATGGTATTAGGGCAAAATGGGACAACAGAAAAATCTACTTCGATGGGACTTTCTCTTGTCCCATTTTGCCCTAATTCTATCATACGGGGGACTTTATTTGACCATTTCGTACCATTTTGCCCCGGTATGCCATTTTGCCCCGCTCTCCCCTACAGTCGACTATAATTGACTACCATAATTTAATATCGTTTTCGCTCCAAGTTGAACCGGACCATCGCGAATCTAATTAAGATTCACAATCGAGCGGTCTTCCGCCGAAAAATTCCTACATTGTTTTCCGTCTGTCGGGCTTTTATGATTCAATTACGCTCCGAAAGATCTTCGCGAAGTTTCCGACGTCTCGCCCGCGGCAACGCTAACGAGCAAAGCCACGGAATATATTTCCCGAAGATTTACCGTCCCGCGAGCGTTCTACGTGCGCGCGAGTTTCCCGCCGGGAGACAACGAAATTTCCCTCAAAGTTGCGACCATCGCGAGCGAGGGACACGCGCGCGCAACGAGGAGACGACGAAAGGGAAGCCGAAGGGCGACGGAGAAACGCTCGCCGGTCGCTACCGCTGATGCTCTCGAGGCTGCCGACGAGAATAATATTTGTTCACCGGGAAAGTAATATCCCGTGTAACGACGATCCACGACTCTCTCTCTCTCTCTCTCGCACTCTCTTCGTCTCCCCTCGCCATCCACTGAAAATTCTCCCGTGTCATCGTTCTCTCGTGGGAGAGACGCGAAAAGCTCCGGTTATACTCGCGGATCGGGGAGAGCGGGGCAAAATGGCATACCGGGGCAAAATCGTATGAAATGGTCAAATAAAGTCCCCCGTATGATAGAATTTTGGCAAAATGGGACAAGAGACAGTCGCATCAAAGTAGATTTTTGTGCTGTGCCATTTTGCCCCAATACCATTCCGCCCCGGTCCCATTGTGCATGAATAACATTTTGCCCCGCTATGCCGTTTTGCCCCGCTCTCCCCTATACGCCGCTTCTCGCCGGCGCCTCTCAACGTCCGACGCGCCTTCCGGTTTCAACGCTTCCGGCGCTTCAACCTTCCGAGCAATCTCTCAACGGCAACAAAATTGCGTCGCCTCGTCGCGGCGGAAGAAGCGAGAATAAAGACAATTTTTAAACAATGCGAAGGCACGATCCGCGCGAAAAAAAGTGTTGTACATTTTTCTTTTTTAGGCCACTTGTTTAGGGACAAGACCATTTTCGATTTTTTTTTAGACGAGAATTGGTGCTTTTGAAACGGTGAATTTTCTCAAAATCAACATTGCGAGGATTTCGCGCATCCTGATGAAGTTTACGGGGCGGAGCGCATGCCTAATTTCGCATAAGTTTGAGAAAAATGAGAGAGAATTGCAAACACTTTTCGATGGAATCTGAAAAAATTCATGCGTATCAAAGGTACGGAAAAGATTAATTTTGTACAGTAATTATTGCAAGATGTTATTAATAAAACGATGTAAAAAGAAGAAATTTTCAACTAATTCGCGGTGACCCATCTTTTTTGTTAACGAAAATCATTCGTTCATTGTTTTGAAAACATATGAATTTTTTCAGATTTTTGAATTATTGAGAAGTGTTTGCGATTCTCTCTCATTTTTCTCGAACTTGTGCGAAATTAACCACATGCGCACCAACCTACTTGCTTCCTTGGGTGAAAAACGAAACTGACTATAGAAGGAAGTTTCGAACTGTAAATTACAAACTTCACGCCTTGCACTCGCGCTTCCGTCTGGGTTGGAAAATCCAATCAGAAATTACATCGCTACTTCTAATTTCGTCGTTGCTGGGTTTGTCCCGGTGACTTACGGAGGTTCGCGCAGCGGAAGGTGGGGCGAAATGGAACGCTTTCGCAATCAGGAAGTTTTGCCGGTAGACGCAACACTTTTGCGCTGGGTGCTTTTTAACCGAGCGAATTTATTGGTCTCATCCCTTGAAATATTAAGATGTTAAAAAAAGGGGCAAAATGGGACCATCTTGAAATTGTATCAAAAAAATGAATAATTTTAACAAAAAATATTCAACCACTTTTTTTATTGATTTTCTATTTATTTTACTATTGCATATTTTTTATTGTAGTCGCCAAATAGGGAAACAAAACGGTATAGTAAATCAATTACTACTTCTTTTTTTAATCTTATCATGTTTTCTTTCCTACTTTCATTTAATCAATTAAGGAAACGTGAATTTGTCACGAAATTTAATTATAACAAGTTGAAAAAACGATTTGAAAAATCTGCAAAAAATTGTATCTTGACTAAACTTTTGACTTTTATCTTGACTCTAAACTTTTTTTCATTTCATCGTTGGTCCATTTTACCCCAAGGTTCGAGTAGCGCGATTTCTACTCTGCCCTGTGCCTAATTCGCGCCTTCGCACGATTGCGCGTTCAACCTTCCGAATATTCCCGTAGTTCGGAGCATATTTCGATGTGGGGACGCTTACAAGACGCCATCCTGATTTCGTACGAAAGTGCAACGTAACCGAACAAACGGGTTACGCTCGGAGCGCAAAGTTTGCGCCCCGTCGCCGAAGAGGCGTGTATCGGGGACTAAATCCAGGGAAGTTCCGAGGCACAGTGAGCGCAAACCACCGCAACCTCCAGGGTTGTCTACCCTCGCGTAGCGGTGTGTACGTCGTCGTTCGAGTTTACCGACAATCAAGCGGCAACGGTGGTTAAGGAGGTTGCAGCGCGCCGGTCTTCATTTCCCATAAGTTCGAGAAAAATTGTAGAGAGACTTGCAAACACCTTCTCGATAGTAGAAAAACCCGAAAAAAAAACATGTATATTAAGCGTAGAGGAGAGCGAGGCAAAATGGCATACCGGGGCAAAATGGTACAAAATGGTCAAATAAAATCCCCCGTATGATAGAATCAGGGCAAAATGGGACAAGAGAAAGTCCCATCAAAGTAGATTTTTGTGCTGTCCCATTTTGCCCCAATACCATTCTGCCCTGGTCCCATTGAGCGTGAGTACCATTTTGCCCCGGTATGCCGTTTTGCCCCGCTCTCCTCTGCTGAAGAGATTAATTTTCCATAATAATAATTGCTGAATGTTATTAAGAAATTGAGAAAAAAAATGTTGAAAAATTATCTCTCATTTTTCTCGAACTTATGCGAAATGAACACCGTGCCCTCGCACTGCCTTAAAGCCGATGCTATGTCGGAGGTTTCGTTTCGGCGAGCGATTTTCCAGCATGAAAATCCGCTCGTTCGAAGCTTTCGACGTTGAGGACGTTCCGCGAGAGAGGCGAGCGAGGAGAAAAATTACCCGAGCCAAAGACCAATAGTCGGATGAACGATGAAAAAGAATTCTGTAAAAGGTTCCGTTTCTCCCGAGCTCCGATCGCGATCCGCGAGAAGCGCGTGTTCGAGAAAAAAAAGCTTTCACCGAATAACCGAGCTGCGACCGCTTCGATCGAGCCGATCAGCAGCGGCGTCCAATTAATTATCGCTTCGCGCTCTCGTCGCGGTGATTCATCGACGCGCGTACCCGCGAAGATTGTGCACAAGCGCGTAATCGTGGTTAGACACGCCGAGAGAGAATCCGGCGAGAGCAACTGGTAAATCGTCGAGAGCTCGTGGCGATCAATTAGCGCGCGAATTACTCCCGAATCGCGCGATTGTGGCGCGCACGAAAATTATATTCCCAATCGGTTCGATCGCGCGCGGCTTCGAATCTACGTCGAGTCGTCGAATTCTCCTCGATTCGTTTCCGTTGCACTTCGCCGACGACGACGACAGTCATTTTGCGCGTGTATGACTTTCCAATTCTGCCTTATCGGGCGCCCGACCAACGTGCGGCGATTCAGCGATCGAGGAAAATGAGAGAAAAAGAAAAAACTCGTTCGGATTTCCATCGACGTTAAGAGTGATCGGCGAGAGATCGCGAACGCGATTCTACGCAGTTTGCCGCATTCCGCGAAATCGTTAAAAAACGTTGATCTTCAACATTGAAAATCAACATTTTTTCAAAACCTTCAACAAATCTTGATCTTCAGCATTGAAAGATCGACACATTTTCTAAATCGTCGAAAAATGTTGATCTTCAATGTTGAAGATATTTTTTTGCGATTTTAGAAGGATTTTCCAAACCAAAGTCAAAATCGTTCCAAACTCGTCGATTTGTCGCAATCGTTGAATCAACATTGCATCATTTTACCGACGACAGAATCGGAATTAAACTCACGAGGGGCAATAAAATTGGTGTAAAAATAAACGAGAAAATGAATAAATATTGTTGCAAGGCGCGACTTTCACTTCGGCGCGTCGTTCCGGTCGATTGATTGATCAATCGGTCGCAGTCGATTCAAGCTTTTATAAATTTTTATCATTTTTTTCCACCCGTTAGTTCGAAATATATTCAACGAGCATCAATGAAGATGTGTTACGCCAATAAAACCAATTTGAAAGAATGTCATCATTTTTTATTTAATCAGTTGTCGGTATGACTCGTACCAACACACGTGCGGTGTGAAAAAACAATGAAATAAATCTTGATACAAATTTTTTTTGGTCATCGTTGCGTTGCGTTCATTTGCATTATTTTGTTGCGGTGAAACGTATAAAAAAGTGTAGGAATTATTATAGATATTATAAAATAATCATTATTATAATAATAATTATTATTATTGGTATTTTACAATAATATAATATTGTAATATCATTACAAGTTTTTCCGATTCATAAATTATTTTTATTTTATTTTTCACGTACATAGAAGTACATAAAAAATAGTTTTTTTTTAAATACGTATGTGCCGAACGTCATTTGAATATGTGTTTCGCTACGATTACACGCATGGCAAAGGTTGAATTTCGCCTCTGGAGGATTAGTTCCGTGTCGGTGCTGTACGAAATTGGCACGTTTAAGGTAGTTCGAGCGGTACAGTCCGAGGAAATGTGAGATTCAGAGAAAACTCAGACACAATTTCGAGCATTTCCCAGTGGAATAAAAATCTGAGAAAAATTAGGCGTGTGGAAGATGCTCGAAAGATGGATTTTGCGTATCAATGATTTCAAAAAGTTATTGACAAATTGATGAAAAAAAAATACGTTTAAAAAATTACTCGACAACCAAACTTTTTCTTCTGATCAAAATGATTTGTCATCGTTTCTAAATGCCCATGAATTTTTTCATATCTTCGAAATTTGTTGAAAATTAAATTTTTTTGTAACTTTTTGAAATTGTTATTATTACGTAAAAAAAATCTTTTGGATTCATATGTTTGACTTTTGTCAGATTTTTTTTTTATCCCATTACGAAACGCTCCGAATCTCACGTTTCCCCGGACTGTACGTTCGGATAGCCTTAACATTTGCCGCCGCGGGAGTATGAACGTTTGTATGATTAATGGATACATCGCGGTGTCCCTTTCATCTTCATTGTCCCCGTCGCTATCATCGTCCAATCCCGTTGACAATGTAATTATTCGATTATACGTACCATGGTAATGACCGTCTTGATTGCCTCGGCGGTGGCCTCCTCGTTCGACGGGGTCTCGACGAGGGTGCTACCGAGATACTTGAGGGTGAACGTCGCCTCCGACGCGCCGTTGGCACCGACGTCGTCGTGATCCTCGTGACCGACGCCCGGGCCAGCGACCCCACCGACGACGCCCTCCACGCACTCCCGACTATTCGCCAGGGCCCATTCCTCGCAGAGCTCTGTGGAAAAGCGGAAATATCGATTCGCTCAACGTTCAGGACTCTCGTGCTCCGTCTCGCTTTTCCGCCTCTCATATACGAAAACCCCGACTTCTCCCCCCGACCGACTGTCTCGATCTTTTGTCCGATCAATGTTATATCGGCGAAGAAATTGAAAAGAATTAAGGGCGGGGTAAGGCTAATTCGGTGAAAAAAAGGCATGTTTTTAAGACTTTTTTTTTTTGCGATACAGATCGTGTTCGTTTATTCAGTAAATTTCCATATAATAATATAACATTTGAACAACATTTTCCTAAATTTTCATTGCAAAATATTCAAAATTGAGCGAGTGACAATGAATCTCCGGAGGCGCCTCGAAAAAAGTTGATTCGCGGTGTTCATCATAACTCGCAACAGAATCGTCCGAAACAAAAAAATCAAAATGCATTTGTTAAAGCAGATGTTGCTCGAGGTAATGACGAGAGGATTTTTGTTTTTTCGATTTTTCAATTTTTCGTAGCACTTGGGAGCCAAAAAACCGATTTTCGCTAAAAAAATCGGCTTATTTGTTGTTGAAAAATGAGTAATTATTTAAAAAAAAACAAAAAAGTTCCCGACAATACCTGGTGAATTGTGTGAAGAAGTACTGTGCAAAATTTCAAAACGATTGGTCCAGTAGATTTTGAGTTATCGTGAACACGGACTTCAAATATGACCAGTTCCAGAAACCGCTTTGAAAAACGCGAAGAGTTTGGTCGCTTAGCGCTCATTTCACATAAGTTTGAGAACACTTCTCGATTGTATAAAAATCTGAACAGTTCATGCATATCAAAGGTACTCAAAAGATTAATTTTGCAAAATAATAATTCCAAAATGTTATTAACAAATTGATGAAAAAAAAAATATTGGTCAACAAATTTCGCCGCGACCCAATTTTTTGAGACGCTCAAATACTCATAACTTCGTAAATTTTGCTCCGATCGACTTGAAATTTCAACACAATATGCTTGAGATATTATACATTCATTAAAAAAAAAAGTTTAATACCGTACCCCGCCCTTAAGCACCGTGCCGATAACAATGAAAAGGCTCGAGCCCTCCCGAGCCTCGCGACGGTCAAGAAAATCAGCCCCGATTATTTATAATCCTATTGTCTGAAAATTCCGCAAGGCCTTCTCGAGCAAAGGACGAGAGTCGCGAAATTATTTGATCCCCAACTCGAAGAGGGTAGTCGCATCGGTCCGACCTCAGAAGTGCGATTTCGATCCATTCTTTAAAATTTCGCAAAGGAAAAAAAAAATAATCGATAAAAAAAAAATTTGAAATTTTTTACTAATTTTTTCGAGTACCGTTCAGTTCCGTTCGAGCCTCTTCGGCCGGGTGAATTCATCATTTTTCGCAATGAAGCGCGCCGACGCTAATGTAATCTTTTTGAATCGCCAAGCGCGGGGCACGTGAAAGTTTTTAATGAAAAAAAAAAAAGAAAAAAAAAAACAAAGGAAATATTCTCCTTACGTGGAATCTCATAAATTCTCTTTTCGGACGGGCTTCGCCGTGCAAAGAGCGCGGAGTGGCCGACGAGGAAGAGTAGTACTTAGAGCGAAGTGGAGGCAGCCCGTCTGCGCTGCCAGTTACACAGAGGCAACAGCCGGGTGTCGCCGTCAGTTGAAATATTAAAACTCCCAACTCCCCGCTGCCTGCTCGAAGCATCAGCAGCGGCGAGGCCCTCATTAATCTTTCGAGCCACGAGAAGCGACGCTTTCGCCCTCTTCTTTCGGCTGCTCGGCCGCTCGCTCGTACATCCAATAAAACCAGACTGTCTGAACAACCTGCCCCTTCACGGCGTCGATATGTCCACAGACGTATACTCAGACGGATGAAACGCTCGCGACGCAACAATCAACCGTTGATTCGACAATAGACGATAACGAGAGGCTGCTGAATTGCGGACTTGCCAAACGTCTCCTCGAACGAATTCTTCCGCAGTGCGAAATTTTCGATTGTCCTCGAAAAGAATTCGCGTATGCTTTTTTCTCGAGCCCGATTTAGTCACTTCCGGTTGAATTAATTAGTTGCTCTTGTTTGTTTGTCTTTTGCCTTTTTTCCGGTTTTTCGCTTCCTCATAGCGGAAGCTTTTCCTCGTGGACATTTTTTTTCTAACCACACACTCAAAGTGTTTTAAACTTGGAATGGAGCTCAGTCTTTGAGTCCACCGTGACTTTATCCACTCGGTTATCTTAACGTCTGTGTTACATTGGCTACTCTGTCATTTCAACCTCTCCGTTACATTGGTCACTGTTATTTCAACCCCGCCGTGACATTAGCCACCTTGTCATTTTCATACATCCGTGACTTTAGCCACTCCGTGATTTCAACGTCTTTGTCACATTAACTACTCTGTAATTTTGAAGCCTTCTTGTTGGTCACTTTGTTGTTTCAGTTCTTCCGTGTGTTCAGCCACTTTGTCATTTTAATACCTCCGTGACATTAGCCACTCCGTGATTTTAACGTCTTTGCCACATTAACTACTCTGTGATTTTGAAGCCTTCTGTTTCGTTGGTCACTCTGTTGTTTCAGTTCTTCCGTGAGTTCAGCCACTTCAGGACTTCAAACTCGCCGTGACTTTAGCACATAGTCTTTGTTACCTTCTTCTTTCCAGGTATCTTTCCATAATACAGAGAAATCCGTAGAATGAAATATGGTTCAGAATTGAATTTAGTGTGAATGCGTCTTTAAAATGTATCCCATCTTGATTTTTTGGAATAAAAAAAGATCACTTCGCCGACTCATGGGCTTACATTTTCCGTACAAACAGCTCCAATCATAAACAAGGTTGCAATACGGAACCTTGCACATTACTTCCTCATTATTGTCTGCCTTTCAGGCTTTGCAAAATTTTTTAAAAAACGAGGCCAATGTGCAATGTTCTATTTTGCACCCAAGCCTAGTCGTTTCTATAGTATTTATTTATTTCTTTCCTCTTCGACAATGTATCGCTCGTGGGTAGTAGTAATATTCCCGTGGTTGAACCGACATAACCTCTCTTTTATCCTAGAAAACGCCCGTAGTCCGATGTAGTACAGTTCCGTAGTAGCGGCATTGTTGTCGGTTTTTATGGTACCTCGTTATATTTTCCCTCCGCCCTCGCCTCTCCCTCGAGTCGGGAAACATCGCCGGCATTGGTGGTAACACACCGCACGTCTGGCGCGCGATATAACGCTCTGCTCTCCCCATATCTCCCGTGAGATACGCCTCGTTGTACCGGATGCTCGGATACGTGAACACACACACCGTGTTACTCCATCATCCCTCGGCGAAATTATGCACGCGCTGCAGTAAACCCGCGAAAATATGTCTCTCACGATCGCGAAAGATTTAAGGCTCTCGTATATGTTTTCATTCTTTTTCCTTCCTTTTCTCGACATCGCACCCGTGAATTAATTCAATGCTAATTAGATTCCGGCCGTTTCAGGATTCACTGATGTAACGCGCGCGCGCGCCCCCGTGCGATCTTGATTAAGTTGGCTTCGGCATCAAACAGAAAACAACCATTGCATACAAATTTTTCATTAGGCCCCGAGCGAAGGTTTTCATAGTTCGCACAATATTTGAATAATATTATTATTAATTTTTGTTAACAATTATTTACATGAATATAAATAATTATAACAATTGTTAATCATTATTTTTTAAATAATAAGTGAAATAATAATTATAACGATAATACATTATTATCATTATTAATAATTTTTGTTAACAATCATTTACATAAATATAAATAATTATAACAATTGTTGATTATTGTTTTTAACATAATAAGTGGAATAATAATAATAACGATGATACATTATTATTATTATTATATATTATTGTTATATATCGTCACAGGATCGAAAAGATAGTGTATTTGTTGTTACTCATGCCTCGATGGAAATGAATTATGCTCGACGCAATCTCGTCTCACGCCTTGTGGGGGGTGTGTATAACGTCCCGTTCGTTCTACAAAAGACGTGGCGAGATGGAAAAAAGAGTGAGAGATTCCAATCTCATACGAGACTTCTCCTTCTTCTCCTCGTTCGTCCTCCACGCAGGAATATAAGTTTCTCCCTTCGTTTTCCGAGGTTCCTTTCGCGCCGACGAGGCGAACTCGAGGACAGTCGTGACGCCGTCCCGACGAAGTGGCAGATCCCGCGGGAGAAATAGCAAAAGAGCGACGTGGCGAATGAGCGAAAAGCGAGGAGAGGACGTCTCTCGTCGGCTGGCCTCGCCCGCGAACGGTTCTTCTCCTCCTCGTCGCCCGACGTGAGAGATCTTCCCAGAGGAGAAACGTCCGACGTACGCGACGTTCGTTCGACACGAGTTGGAAAGTAGTTTCTTGCCACGACTTCGCGTCGTTTTTGCCAATATAAATTGCGGGTTAGGGATGCGCGGTGGATGAGGGTTGAAAGCCTCGGCGATAGCGTCGAGGCAACACGGCAACAACTCACGCGCCCCGGGACTTTAAGGTCTCGTAACCGGAGAGAATTTTTTTTTTTTTTTTTTAAGTGTAATGTGTCGAGAATACTGCGAGCAAATTTAATTTTTCAGTCCATAGAACCGCCAAAACGGACGGCTTTGGAATGTCCAAAGGCAGAGCGTGCTCGCCGCTGTCCAAACTGCGAATGTTGCTATTTGGAAATCAGCGTTTTTGATCCGGATCAAAGATTTTTTCGAGAAAGGAGATTTTGTGAATTATAAAAGATTCGAAAAAAAAAAAGAACTTCTGCGCATATCACGAATTAAATGACAATTGCCTCCTTGACTTAAGGGGTACACGGGAAATTACTGAAAAGGATTTGCTTCTCCCGGTCCGATTTACGAAATCGTCGATTTTCGGGATTTTCGAAAGGCGATATCTTGGCTTTCCGATGCGAAATCGACAAATCTCAGACCACCATTGTGTTCAGCGGGAAAAGATACGCCAGATAAGATTCTTGTGTATTTTTCAAACCGTTTTTTCAACCCGTTAGAGAGGGACGAAAAATGGTGAAAAAGCAACTCAAAGGGCTATCCCTGCAATTTTTTGTTGAAAATCGAAAAATGAAGAAAAAAATGCTGACCGCCACTTTCCATGTATTTTTGCGCGCAGAAAACGAATACAATGGCCATTGTCCCCTAACGTTGAGGAGAACCCGAGAAATCGCCGAAAACTTTTTTTTCTCTCCCCTCATTAAAAAAAAAATAAGAATAATAAGCACGTCTCGGTGACGAGAATCTGTAAAACAATATTCTCTCTCGTCGAAGGCCGCAAAAACCTCGCTGGAATTACGTCTCAACGACTCAATTATCCTTCGAATTGTGGAAGACTCCGCGAGGAAAGAATGGGCATAGCCATTGTCGAGCCCTCCTCCGGTAGTTCGGGCATCTTTCTCATTATTTCACTCCGGTACTACGTTCAACATTTTAATTGGATACCGAAGTTTCGCCGTGAGAGGAGAGACTTCCCGTGAGCGGGCGACTCGACAATCTTGGCGAGCAATTGTGCGAATTCGAGGCTCGGGCGGCGCGAGAGAGAAGTGAAATAGTCGGCAAGTAGTAAAAGCCATTCATGGTCAGACGCGCGCGAGCTCGTCGAGAGCGTGGGTCGCGACGACGTTTCCTCGGCTATATTCGAGGGATATAAAAGTCTGGCAGGTTGGAGGAATGAGAAATAAAAATATCCGTCGGAAAAGCTGTCTGAAGCCCCGGGGAGAGGCTTTTCTCTTCGCGCATCTTTCGCGAATGTCTCGTCGCTCTCGTATCCCAAAACGAGAAGCGGAACCGCGCGGGGCGTGTACGTTTCGACTTCCGACTGGCGCTGCCGAAATGAAAATTCAGTTATTCAAGTTTATTCCGCGACTTCGCATTCGGCCGCAACGCTCCTCCCGAACTCCTTCACTCCGCTCGGCGAGCTCCGGCGGAGCTTTCTCTGTGATGGCGCGCTTGAAGTAGCGGAAAAGAGAAGAAAAAAGCTCTCGAGGGTGCGCTCGGCAGTGCGCCAGAGTCGGGGAAACTCTTTAGCTCTCGGGTTAATTCCACATCGAGGACTCGTGGTTAAGCCACCGACTGGGGCACGAAAGCACGTCGAGCTTTCGGTACTTTCAGCCTCTCGTGATGAATCTACTAGAAAAAAAAAAATGAACTCAAAAAAAAAGCTTCTAATCGTCGAAATTCCATTCCATCTCGGACATTTATCGCCGAAGTGTCTTCGAGCGAGATGATTAATGCAGCGGGGCAAACCGGGCCCGAGCCCTCTGTAACTACTCTGATAATCTCGGCAACGAAAAGCTCTTGTCTCCGCGATTCTCGGCAATGCCCGAGCTTTCGTTCGTGAGATTTTCGCTAACAGCCAACAGCTGAGCCGTGCTCGGCGGGCGAAGGCGCGACGGCCGGGGAGGGCGCAAGTGTGTTTGTATCAAGCGAACAAGAGTTCACCGAGGCGAACAGACCGCGGGGACCAGACTGCATATATAACTACCACCCCGTTAACCTGTATAACTTGGCCGAAACTAATCCACGAGGCCGCGAGAGACGAGGGAGAGAGAGAGAGTCCGAGAACGATGCCCGCGTAGTCCTGCCGTTACCCCTTGCCGATGAAATCCTATTACAGGGATAGAGAGAACGGATTATCAAGGCCGAAACGGGCCAAGGGAAATGGCAGGAGGGACGGAGGGATGGATATGGCTGCTACTACTGGCCGGATCGATCCTCCGACCTTCCGCTCCCTCCCCCGTCCGACTCTCTGCTTTCTCCTGTCTCGTGTCTTTCCCTACTCTCCATCGTTTCACACGAGATAACGATTCTCTCGGAGCTTTGTCGGCTTTATTTCCGGCTTTTTGAACTCTTCCACAATCGTTTTCTCCGCGCCTCGACCGTACGCGGGAAGTATCGAATCATTCTCGAGGCGTTCTCTACTTTTCTATTTGTGCCCCTTTATATCGCGATTCTTATCGTCCCCCTCGCTTACAATCCGAGACTCGCCACTGCTTCCCGTTCCACCAACCCGGCTCTCGGTGCAATTTTTCTCATCGGCAAATGGACCACGAGACGACGACCGAGATGTTTGAGGATGAAAAAAAGGAACGAGAAAGAAGAAGAAGAAGAAGAAGAGGCGCAAAATGAGAACGAGCGGCGAGTAGAAAACCCGCAACCCTTCTCGTCAGCTTTACTCAACGGGAATGAACGAAGAAATGGGGAAAGGGAAGGCGAAAAAGAGGAAAAAACAATGAAAAAGGAAAAAGTTGCACGAGAGAAAATGGTAGTGGGCGAAAAGAGTGTACGTAGTGCCGCGGCCGTTGGCAGAAGACCTCGAGAATTCAGCCCGACTCCGGGAACATCGGCAGCTCGTGGAGAAAAGAAAGGAAAAAAAAACGAAGAAAGTTTACGGCGGAGCGTAAAAGCAACCCCGGTTGCTCTCGTTGGCTTTATAGCCTCTCCTCGGGCATCCGAGGCGTGCCTCGTTTCGTACTTCGTCGGGGCTATAACGAAGCGAGATCTTCGCTTTTGACTCCTGTGAGACACAATCACGATGAAACGAGGGAGGGCAAGAGCGAAAATTGTATTCGCATCTTTTCAACCATCGATCCTAGTTCAGATTTGTTGCTTGAAGGCCAGGAAAGTTAAAAAAAAAATTTATTCCATCAAACTTCAATATTTTGGGACTATTGTGCAAAAATATGATTCACAACTCTTTCGTTCTAATTATAATATTTATCAATCATTTACAATATATTTATGTATAATCTTCAGCTGCTTTTCTTCCGGTTCATATTTAGAACGAAAAAGAGCGATAAAAATGCGAAATTTCCATAGATTCCTCTCGTTATCGAAGTAATTTCTCAAAGGTGCTCGAAGCGAATGACAATTCTCTCCCTCGCGATGTTCGACTTTTTTTTATCATTGTGATCATCGCCATGGTCATTATTAGTATCGTCGCGATTCATCACGATCGCCTTATTCAAGCTTGAGCGACGAGAGTTTTGCCAGCGTGCTCGGCGGTGTCCACCGCGCTTCGACGTTTATTCGTTTATTCGACCGCGTGCCGGAGTTAACTCGGCTCCTCTCGCCCTCTCGGTCGCGGTCGGTGCGCCACTTCGCAGTGAATTACACGGACGGCCGAGCGTCCGTATCGAAAGTTTGTCGGCTCGTGTGTGCGCAATTGCATTATGTAGAATGGAGGAGGGCGATGGAGCGCGGGGGCGGGCGCCGCGTACGGCAGAGCGGTCCCGGCGACCGCCAAGTGCATACACTCCGGGGCTCGCGCGCGCAGTAGCTATTTACTGTAGTACACAGACGCGTA
Organism: Ischnus inquisitorius; assembly: GCA_963924025.1. NCBI lineage: Eukaryota > Metazoa > Arthropoda > Insecta > Hymenoptera > Ichneumonidae > Ischnus > Ischnus inquisitorius. The sequence goes on from OZ001249.1 coordinate 4,772,027, forward strand.
CCCGCGCGCCGCGCACGTACATCCGAAGTACACGCGCGCGTAGGGGGAGAGCGGGGCAAAACGGCATACCGGGGTAAAACGGTATTGAGACACAATGGGACCAGGGCAGAATGGTATTGGGGCAAAATGGGACAGCAAAAAAATCGATTTCGATGGGACTTTCCTTTGGCCCATTTTGTCCGAATTTTATCATACGAGGGACTTTATTTGACCATTTCGTACCATTTTGCTCCGGTGTGCCGTTATGCCCCGCTCTCACGTTCACAGTCGTCGGCTACTCGTGGCGCGTGTGTGCGACGCGCACCGCGTACGTACATCCGAAGTACACGCGCGCGTAGGGGGAGAGCGGGGCAAAACGGCATACCGGGGTAAAACGGTATTGAGACACAATGGGACCAGGGCAGAATGGCATTGGGGCAAAATGGGACAGCAAAAAAATCGATTTCGATGGGACTTTCCTTTGGCCCATTTTGTCCGAATTTTATCATACGAGGGACTTTATTTGACCATTTCGTACCATTTTGCTCCGGTGTGCCGTTATGCCCCGCTCTCACGTTCACAGTCGTCGGCTACTCGTGGCGCGTGTGTGCGACGCGCACCGCGTACGTACATCCGAAGTACACGCGCGCGTAGGGGGAGAGCGGGGCAAAACGGCATACCGGGGTAAAACGGTATTGAGACACAATGGGACCAGGGCAGAATGGCATTGGGGCAAAATGGGACAGCAAAAAAATCGATTTCGATGGGACTTTCCTTTGGCCCATTTTGTCCGAATTTTATCATACGAGGGACTTTATTTGACCATTTCGTACCATTTTGCTCCGGTGTGCCGTTATGCCCCGCTCTCCCCTACACACTCGTCGGCCACTCGTGGCGCGTGTGTGCGACACGCGCCGGGTGCGTACATCCGAAGTACACGCGCGCGTAGGGGAGAGCGGGCAAAACGGCATACCGGGGTAAAATGGTATTGAGACACAATGGGACCAGGGCAGAATGTCATTGGGGCAAAATGGGACAGCAAACAGTCGATTTCGATGGGACTTTCCTTTGGCCCATTTTGTCCTAATTTTATCATGCAAGAGACATTATTTGACCATTTCGTACCATTTTGCCCCGGTATGCCGTTATGCCCCGCTCTCCCCTGTACACTCGTCGGCCACTCGTGGCGCGTGTGTGAGACGCGCGCCGCAAGTAGTACGTGCTCGATACGCTCAGACAGCGCTCGCTCGCACTCGTGCATCGCCCACACTGTTGCACGCTTACCGGGAGGCTCGTATCGAACAACGGGGAGGATCGAGAGGCAGCGCCTAAACCAGCGTGCACAAATTCGGCCTCCGCTGTTTAAAGCGACAAAGCACCAGCGGACTATGCGACAAATTCCATCGCGTCGACGTGCATGCGACGATGAGGATTCAAAAATTTCGTGTCTCGATGAAGTATCCGCGAAACGAGAGCCGGAGATCCCAAGTTTGAGAGTAATCCGATATCAGAGCATGCTCTGCCGGAGAATCCGCGACGACGGACGATCGCATGGCGCTTCGTTGTTCGTAAATTTATCGTCAAACAGTGAGATAAGATTACATAGCGAGAATAAGTACGGTTTTTTTTATTTATCTTATTTATTTGAGGGGATAAATAAAAATGAATCGGTAAATAGTGGAAGTGTTTCTAACAATTAAAATATTTTTACTATGAAAAATATAATAATAATAATATTATAATTATAGTAATTATTTATTGTTATTATTATTATTATTATTATTGAGAAAATATTTTTTACTACAAATATTTACGGTCATACCGTTGAATAATAATGATAAATATAATTATAGTTCAACAAATTAAATCTATTTCCATAGAAACTTTATATATAGACGTGTGCCCAGGGAATTATTCGGTATAGTGAAAATAACATTATTTTTCTCTCAGTGAAGTTATTTCGAAGAATTATTGGAGATTTCCATAGGTTTCTTCTGCTTTGTTTCTAAAGCCGTTTGAAAGCTCCGTGCTAAAGGCACTCAACCAATTGTGGCTTTTCGACAGAGAAAGCCGTGTAAACGACGTTTAAAACAAAATGCGGAAGCGAAGCGGAAAGCGAATTAACACAATTTTTTTTTTCGAGCCAAAAAAAGGCAGAAAATTTGCATCCGAGGTGAAATATAAATTTTTTCGTAAATTAACCGGTGTTTCTCCGAGGTCGTTTGGAAAATCCATGAATCTTCGTCCGTCAAAAAGCGGAGATTGATCAAAGGATTGTGCCAAACCGCCTCGGAGCAGAGCGAAATCGGAGGACGAGATAACGAAGTTCGAGATGCCGGCAATAATGGAGTTGCGGAAAGTATCTCGCGAGAGTCCTCCTCTCGCGCTGAAAGTTCCGTCGGCAGTGGCAGATGGAAATCTCGCTCTCGCCGCCGATCGAAAGTAATTCCGCTGCTGCTCGGAGGAGAGCGAAGGATCCGCCGGTGTCTCGCACAAAGGAATCTTCCGGCGTTGCACGGTCGGAAGAAGCGCCGTCGGAGCCACCGGAGAACTCGACTACTATTTCTCATCGGGGTATCGTTTAATTTGTATTTAAATTGAGTTTCCGCGGGCAAGCATCGAGTAGACAGTAGTCGAGTCGGTGCCTCGTCCTTCCCTTCGGTCCGCCCGTCGTCGCTCTTCGTTCCCGTGAATCGCGAGATCCGATTTCTCGATCCGCGAGCCGGAAAACTCGAAGGAACGGCCGCGAGACGAACGCCAGGAAGGATGATGAAAAACGGTCTTTGATAAATAAAAGATGATGGCGCTCTCAGTCAGCGCAATCGGAGAGGTCTTCAGCGTCGCGGACGTCGAGGATGGCTCGCTGAAGTAATTCGCCCTCATTCGATTCGTTTCGTTAAAACGTCTTCAATTACGCGATGAAACGCCCTCGAGTCTTGATAACACGGAGAGGAATCGTAAATCAAGAGGAACGCTGTATCGCGAGAGAGATTTCGAAGCGCGCTGTGCGGACGGCGGCGCGCCGGAGGGGAGGGAGCTTTTCGAATGGGAAGTCGGGTGCCCGGCTATGGAGGAAAGTTCTCGTCAGCCTTTGCCGCCGCCTGTGCCGCTCACTTCATGATGGTACCGAGTGCGAGAGATGGATAGAGCGCACTCGACTCTTCTCTTAATTGCGTCGGGATATAGAGGATCCACCGGAGTAACGACCAACGACTGGAACAAAGCCGTGGAAGCTATACGATTCCCGGGAGTAATGGCACGAGGAAAGAGCGAGCGAGCGACTACCAGCTGCGGCGGTGGAACGAAAAAAAAAAAAAAAGTAAAAAGGAAATACCTTCGAGTGAAATGAGAGAAACGTCCAATAGCAGCTTCGACCCCCTTTTTTTCCTTTTTTTCTTTCGTCCCTCAACCTCGCCATCGAGACTACCCTCTCGTAGCTCTTAAATCTTTGTACAGTTGCTAAAATACGAGAATCAAACTGGCCAATGAAGGTAAAGGAACAAAACCGATTCGTTCGGACGAAGAAATTAGCGGAGGATGAAAGTCCCAGTTTATGATCCTTCTAAGCAAGGCTCTCACTTTAAGCGTCTATAATCGTGGGGGAAAAGAAGGAGAACCGAGTTTTGCAGTTTAGTGACTCTCGAATTCCTTGAAACTCTGTACAGTTGCTAAAATACGAGAATCAAACTCATCCGAAGAGAGGAAAGAAACGAACCCAATTCATGCGGAGGAAGAAACTAGCGGGCTAAGGTAAAAGTCCCAGTTTACGACCCTTCTAAGCAACTCTCTCACTTGAGGGCGGGGTAAGGTATTAACATTTTTTTTTTTGCTTTTTTTTAAATGTATGCATAATATCTCAAGAATATTGCGTTCAAATTTCAAGTCGATCGGAGCAAAATTAACGAAGCTATGAGTATTTGAGCGTCTCAAAAAATTGGGTCGCGGCGAAATTTGTTGACTAATATTTGTGTTTCATCAATTTGTAAATAACATTTTGGAATTATTATGATGCAAAATTAATATTTTGAGTACCTTTGATATGCATGAATTCTTTCAGATTTTTATACAATCGAGAAGTGTCCTCAAACTTATGTGAAATGAGCGCTAAGCGACCAAACTCGTCGCGTTTTTCAAAGCGTTTTTCTGAAACTTGTCATATTTGATGTCCGTGTTCACGATAACTCGAAATCTACTGGACGAATCGTTTTGAAATTTTGCACAGTACTTCTTCACACAATTCACCAGGTATTGTCGAGAGGTTTTTTGTTTTTTTTTATAATTACTCATTTTTCAACAACAAATAAGCCGATTTTTTAAAGCGAAAATCGGTTTTTTGGCTCCCAAGTGCTACGGAAATTTGAAAAATCGAAAAAAAAAAAAATCCTCTCGTCATTACCTCGAGAAACATCTCCTTCAACAAATGCATTTTGATTTTTTTGTTTCGGATGATTCTGTGGCGAATTATGATGAACACCGCAAATCAACTTTTTTTCGAGGCGCCTCCGGAGATTCATTGTCACTCGCTCAATGTTGATTATTTTGCAATAAAAATTTAGGAAAATGTTGTTCAAACGTTATATTATTATATGGACATTTACTGTATAAACGAACACTCCCTGTATCGACAAAAAAAAATCTCAAAAACATGCCTTTTTTTCACCGAATTGACCTTACCCCGCCCTTAACGCGTACGCAATTACAGGGAAAAACAAGAAAGACCGAGTGTCGCGGTCTGGAGACTACTTTCTCGAATCTCTTAAATATTTGTGCGCTCGCTGAAATACGAGAGCGAGTCCAGCCGATCGAAGCGAAGAAAAAAAGTCAATCCATTCGGAGAAAGAAATTAGCGGACTGAGCTGAGGCAGTCGCGAAATAAAGCGCGGCTCGTTGGTCTTTCGCGCCGAATTTTCCGCGACAACGACGTTTTCTTCGGTAAATTGACGGTGGGAAGTTTCGCCTCCGACCGACGGCGTTTGCAGCGAGAGACGGCCGGGCTTACTACGTGTACGCGATGTTGGGCGAGCTTCACTCGGGAAATTCGTTAGGAGCCACTCACCGAGATAAATTCAATCGTGCGTTAGTGCCGGCAGGCTCGTCCGGAACATCAGCGCTATCTCCGCGCGCGACGGAGCTACGGGCTGCGCGAATCGCGGCCGAACCTCCCCTCGCGACTACCCAACAGTGTTCTCCATGAATATTTATAAGCCCTCGCCGTACAACGATCGCGACACACGGGCCAAAGTTGCGACAAAATGTGTCCCGCGGGAACGAAAAAGCATCACGAGGTGGCGATGAAAATTTGTCCGGCAGCGTCGAAAGTCCTATAAAAATTCTTGCTCAATTTAGAAAAAAACAAGCCTACTCGAAAATCGCGTTCGATTCGCCGACGTTATCGGATCTCGAAAGCCATCGTCCGAACTCCTTACAATTTATTTATTTATTTATTTATTTATTTATTTATTTATTTATTTATTTATTTATTTATTTATATACGGGTTATACCCTTTTACATTCCAATATAATTTTCAGTTAAAACAAACATGGATTATTAAAAATATTTCCATTAATTTAGATTAATAATTTAGATGATTAATTTAGATTTTTTTTTCTCTTTTTTTTTCAATATCGACTCGTTAGAATGGAAGTTGAAGAGTCACAACGGCAAAAAGCCGATACAACGAATCAGTGAGTATCGGAAGTTACCGACGAGCGTTCGTTGCGACTTTTTCGGGGCAATTCGAACGTCGAAATCAATCTAAAATCGCTGGGGGACACCGCGCCGAGAGGGAGGAATCCGATTTTTCGATTCTCTCTTCGTTCGCGCGATTCGCCGGAGCGGAACAATCCGCGACGGCTTTTGAGGGTCGCTTTTCGCGATCCTCCCTCGCCGCTGTATCGGACTTCGCGAATGCAGCGGAAGCTCTTTGAATCTCGAGCATTAACCGGAGATAAGGAGAAGGCTCCGTCGTTTCGCAAACGCCCGCTTCGAGTCTCGGCTTTGTTCCCGACACCGAAACTTCGCCGTGTCCGATCGCAGCGATTCTTCTCGTTGGGAAAAACGCCGCGCGAGCTTCGTATCGTGTTCTTCGCATTGCCGGCGAATATGAGACGGCGAACCGGATATTTTAGACGGACAAATTGACGAACGTTTCTTTGGATCCGGTGACAACTATTTTTGCCAAGCCTCCTCCGCGAGATGGGAAAAAATGGTGCCAATTACATTAACATGTCGCTTTCTCACTCTCTTCTATCGCAGTCCGTCAAGCTCCATTTGTAGGGGAGAGCGGGGCAAAACGGCATATGGTATTGGGGCAAAATGGGACAGCGAAAAAATCCACTTCGATGGGACTTTCTCTTGTCCCATTTTGTCCCAATTCTATCATACGGGGGACTTTATTTGACCATTTCGTACCATTTCGCCCCGGTATGCCATTTTGCCCCGCTCTCCCCTAGGAAAGGGCGTTTAACATTTGCGGCTTTCTCGAGACACTTTGTTTCCTGTCGGGTACTTTGGTAGTTAGTTTTCATGGAAATCCATTTATTTATTATCAATATAGAATCCTTATAGAGGCCTTAATAGAGAATAGAGCCTTAGCTCGGAAGATTCTGTTCCTCTAAGGGATCAAATATTCCTCTCGTCCACCTCTGGACGGTCCTTTAAATTCGAAACCGCATGAAAACTGAACGAAGCTTGTCGGGAAAGCAAAAGAATCGAATAAATGATATTAAAAAATGTTACTACTATCATTGCGGATTTTTTGAATGGCGAGTAAACTTCATTCTCTAACACGTGAATTCCGTCGAATTCCTGAAAGTAGAAACGGAGAAGATAAATTGATCGTCGCATTCGAGATCGAATGGATCCCCGAACAATCTTCGCGCAATCCCAAAATCTCATTACTGTATTCAGTAGTTTCTGACCTTCGCGAAGACGAGGATCGTTAGGCGAGACACGATTCGAAAATCGTTTTATCGACGATACGAAATTCGGATCGCCGGAAGACCGGATCTACGATGCGCTCCCGCGAGGGCATCGCGACTGAGGCCAAAAGGGGCAATTTCCAGATCGATAACCGGGCCGAAGGGGGTGCCTCATAACGCGATTAGTACTATCATTGCGGATTTGTTGAATGGCGAGTAAACTTCATTCTCTAACACGTGAATTCCGTCGAATTCCTGAAAGTAGAAACGGAGAAGATAAATTGATCGTCGCATTCGAGATCGAATGGATCCCCGAACAATCTTCGCGCAATCCCAAAATCTCATTACTGTATTCAGTAGTTTCTGACCTTCGCGAAGATGAGGATCGTTAGGCGAGACACGATTCGAAAATCGTTTTATCGACGATACGAAATTCGGATCGCCGGAAGACCGGATCTACGATGCGCTCCCGCGAGGGCATCGCGACTGAGGCCAAAAGGGGCAATTTCCAGATCGATAACCGGGCCGAAGGGGGTGGCTCATAACGCGATTCCATTCGTACGGCATCCGCGCGGGAACGCAGGTGCGCCATTCACGTAATCGAATGCATCAGGGATATCGTATGGGCCAACAGAACCGGCGGAGAAGAGAACGAGCGCCGGTAGAGCCGATATATACTGCGACTACGATGGAACGTTGCAGCTTCGCTTGGCGTAATAACAAGCGTTACCACGCTGCGCGTATGGCGATATTGTAAACAGGCTTTGTGCGATACCCGCGGGAACGCAAAGGGAATTGAGAATTTCGTGAGCCGCCTCTGCACGGGCGAAATTCTTCTCTCTCTCGCGCGCTACCTCGCGCGCTTCGACTTCGTGTAACCCTATGGGGAATTCGCGGATGAGCGGCAAAAGGTCAAGAGAAGCGCTAAGTTTCATCGTTATCGCTTTCGCTAATGGAGCCGAGTTACACGGATACCGCCGGCTCTAATCCATCCCAGTACATCGTTCCAAAGCCTCGAGCCTGGCTCATTTCCCTTTATGACTGCACGAAATGTACTCACGGATTCGGGGTCAGTAAGGAAAAATACGCCGGCAATGAGCCGGGCGAGTAATTCGGAGCTATTTTCGATTTCGATTAAAAAATAGTGCTCAAAATTGCGAATTCGTACTTTAAAGGGGAGAAAAAGGAGTTTAAAGTTTGACCTTTTTTTCTCTGGTTGTAACTGCGACAAAAAAATTGTGCTCAAAATTGCGAATTCGTACTCTAAAGGGGAGAAAAAGGAGTTTAAAGTTGGACCCTTTTTTCTCGGGTTGTAACAGCGCCAAAAAAAATTGTGCTCAAAATTGCGAATTCGTACTTTAAAGGGGAGAAAAAGGAGTTTAAAGTTGGACCTTTTTTTCTCGGGTTGTAACTGCGACATAAAAATAGTGCCCAAAATTGCGAATTTGTACTTTCGAAGGGAGATAAAGGAGTTCGAAGTTGGAACTTTTTTTCTCGGGTTGTAACTGCGACAAAAAAATAGTGCCCAAAATTGCGAATTTGTACTTTCGAAGGGAGAAAAAGGAGTTCGAAGTTGGAACTTTTTTTCTCGGGTTGTAACTGCGACAAAAAAATAGTGCCCAAAATTACAAATTCGTACTTTAAAGGGGAGAAAAAGGAGTTTAAAGCTGGACCTTTTTTTCTCGGGTTGTAACTGCGACAAAAGAATAGTGCTCAAAATTGCGAATTCGTACTTTATAGGAGAGAAAAAGGAGTTTAAAGCTGGACCTTTTTTTCTCGGGTTGTAACTGCGACAAAAGAATAGTGCCCAAAATTGCGAATTCGTGCTTCAAAGGGGAGAAAAAGGAGTTTGAAGTTGGAACGTTTTTTCTCGGGTTGTAACTGCGACAAAAAGTGCTGCAGCGACTTCCTGAGGGTATCTTGTTTATTTTTTCCAACAACGCGAGTCTAAATGTTGAGGAGGAGGTTGAGTTTCAACGTTCTCATTTTCATTAATGGAGCCGACTTACGCGGATGCTGCTAGTCCTCATTCATGGCAGGACATCCTTTTAGAGCCTCGAACTGCATGCACTACAAAAACAACCGAAGGTTGCTGAGTGGAAGCTTGCGAATTGTTTCCTCTCTATTTTCTACGTCTCACGAAGCTGCTTTTAAGGTAAAATTTTCTCATTTCAAAGAAAGACCCCGTTAAAAACAAGTAAAAATATGGAAAAAAAATTAACTAAAATAGCGCTAATAAAAATTCTGACTGCCCTATCGGAAGTACATTCGTTAATTTCCAACGAAATGATTTGACTTCAATAAAATCTGTATTCGCGTTATCGAACGCACGCGCGTATTTCGATCGTATAAATAATTTCCGCGAACGGTGGAGATTGGATTGTCGGTTGCTTTTGTCGCAGCCGAGTCGCACTCGCGGGCTCCTTCCCTCTGTGCGGAATAAACGACGCGATAGAACGCAGCTGCGCGTGTGCAGCCAGCGAATTCCACTTTCGTTTCGTTGAATTCCATACCCCAGGTGTAATATCAATGACAATGCGGCGCTCGCTCGGCCGAATGGATTCTATCAACTTTTTTCTTTTCAAAAAAAAAATTTATCCCCGTTTTTTTTATAATTTTTTTTTTTTATTACCCCGACTCGGGCAAATCCGGGACACGTGAAATTACGGAGAGTTCCCTTTTGAGATTTTCGTCGCGAGTCAATGAGACATTCATCGCTCGAAGTTAATGCAGTCCTCTCGCTCGGGGATATTATTCAGATTTAACGATCGATAATCAGAGGGGAGTGCGAGAGACGAGAGGAAGGTCGTAACGCGACCCGACTTGCCATTACCATAATCTTCGAGCGCGACGAGGCCTCGCACAGAGCGCCCTTTCCTGGCTCTATTATATCTCGTTTGTTGCGAGTAATCGCGTTAGCTTCTACGCGCGTCTACGTAACGCGGATCACTTGCGCGCATCGAGACTCAACTTTCTTCCCGAACGCGACGAGTGTCAACTCCCGTATCGATTAAAATCGATATCCTCGCTTCGATCGCCGAACGAAGATAATTAACATGGAGGAAGAGGGAAAGAGAAGAATAAAGAGTCCTTGCAAAAACCATAACCGGATCGCCCGCCTCGCGCACTCGTCAAACCGTACAATGTCGTTTCGCTCGCCGGTCGCCCGAACGATCAATTTCCCCGTAAATGTATCGTTTCGCAAAAAACGAGCGGAAAAATGTTCTATGCGAAAGAAACGAAAAAAAATGTTTTTTTAAACTCGTTCACTGGAAAAAACGGAAGAAGAAGAAGTTTTTCCATCTACGGAAGGAAAATGCGCCGATTTTTATGTTCCGGAGCTTCAAAGATTGCTGAATATAAATAATTTATATATAAATAAATATTATTATTATAATTTTTTTTTTTAATTTATTTATTTATAAATATATACATTTTTAAACATGGTATAAAAAATATTTAAAGAAAATCTTGCTGGGAGGAACGAATCGATTTTGTTAAAGCCTCGAACGTTGCTGATTGCGAATCGAGAGATTTACGACGGCGATTTTCGATACTCGCGGAGTCGTTTCACGGTCGTCTGGGATGGTACAATTCCATAGGGACATTTTCAAACGTTTTTTTCCAACCTAGTGCAATCATACAAAAAATTTGACGATAATTGAAAAACGAAGCAAAAGGCGTGTTACGAATAAATCGTCTGCACTACGCGCGTGAACATGTCGATATTCCGGGACTCCAATTCGTATCTGCATTTTCCCGCACTACTGCGAGAATGTATGTTTCCGCACTTTTGCGCACTAGTGCGAGAATGTATGTTTCCGCACTTTTGCGCACTAGTGCGAGAATGTAAGTTTCCGCACTTTCCCGCACTAGTGCGAGAATGTCCGTTTCCGCACTTTTGCGCACTAGTGCGAGAATGTAAGTTTCCGCACTTTCGCGCACTAGTGCGAAACTTTAGTTTTCTGCACTTTCTTGCACTAGTGCGAGAATGTTTTCGTACTTTTGCGCACGAGTATTATTGTAAAGCAAAATTATCCTTTCGTATGTTCGATATTTTCCGATCTTTATCCGATTGAATTGAAACGCTCGAAATTCTCTTCAAATTTCCCATTTCGTCGGTTCGGACCGTCTTAATCGATCTGCCAGTAGCGTCGCGAAGATAGACGTTCATAAAAAAAAAAAAAAAAACCTCTAAAGTGAAAAAAAACAAGAAAACGACGAAGTCGAAGACGTGGCCCGGAAACTCGAGCCTCGCGATGGAAGCGTCGCGGGGAAAAAAAGGAGAATAAAACCGTGGAAAAAGAATGAGAAACGTGCGTGTCCGGCACGTACGCGAATACATGAATAATGAAGCGACGAACGACGACGGCGACGACGACGAAGAGAGGCTCTCGCATCTGTCGCGCTCCGAAGGATCCGAGTGACGAGCAAAGTTCGGTGCCCACACGCGGCTCGGGAATCTATTTTGTTTTTTATCACACCGACGATCGTTATAACGTTTATTCGTCCCGTTTCAATTTCGTTTCGTTCTCCCCTCCGCGTCGCCGTTTCGCTCGCGTTGCAGCGAATGCACGCGCGGAGAGGCGACCATTCGAGAGTCGCGAAGAAAGCGGGAAGGGGAATAAGTGTCCCTGAACTCGCGAACGACCTCTCGTGTCTGTCGCTTAAATAAATTTGTATGTTAAAACCCATCGACATTGTGTGCAATTCGTTAAACGCTCAATTGTTCTAATGAAACGAGAAAGGAAAAGCGTTATCGATGCAACTTCATCTTCCGAACTCGATATAAAAAAACAATAACAAAAAAACAAAGTATTATCAAAACGACAAATATACGATTTATATGAATAAATTAATCATATCATCATTACTACATATTATTATTGAATAATATTTACATGATATATTGTTGTTATTTGTTTATTTATGTAAATTTGATATTTGGAAGATAAAAATTGAATAGTACTTTTCCTTTTTTTTATAATAATAATATAATATATTTTTAAATAGTAATAACCATTTAATAGTTTATACTATTATGATTATTATATCATCATTGTTATTCTATTTTTTTTATTTTTTTTAACAACATTGTAAATATTGTCGTGTCGAATGATTATTTTTCAAAAATGCAACCAGAAGATTGAACTTACTCTTGTGCTTGGAGCTGCTCTTCCACAAACCCCTGAAGAACGACATGACAAAAGTCCACCTTAGCACCAACTTGATTCGATATCGCGTATCAACCTCGCCCAATTACTTCGACTATGATCCGAATTTTTTTCAATTATCCTTCTTATTATTATTATTATTAACGCTCGCGAAGACGTTGATAAATATGCGTAGCGCGGGATTATCTCGTCGCGTCGGCGAGCCGAGGAGCGGAGGCGTATAAGCCCGTGTTACCGTGAACGCGACGCGCCACGATGTGAACGTTTTCACCGCTGATGTTCCTCCCGTTCCGCCCCGCGGTCGCTCCGAGTTTGCGCGCATCCCCCGTCCCGTGAGAGAGATCCAGGCGGTTCCCCGCTTACGTGCGGGATACACTGTCCGGCATCGCTAGACGCTACACCGACCAACCCCCGAGACCGGCGACCGAGACTAATATAGCGATAGCCACCGCAAGGAGCGATGAAAAAAAAAAAAAAAAAAAAAAAAGTTTGCCCGAGTGGAAAAGAGTCCGAAAAGCGAAAAGACGTCCTCGCGAGTTTACCTTCAAACTCGGGACCTTATAAATTCGTGCCGCGAATTACAACAAAAAAAATAATAATAATAATTCCGATAATTTCCGACACCGAAAATACCTCGTTAATTTTCAATGCTCCGGATCTCGGGCGTTCTACATTGCGCACAATTTTGCGCCGCTCGTCGTCGGATTATCGAATTAGCGAAGCGATAAAACAGATTAAGCGGTGCGAGCTGTAAATGATAGAGCGAAGAGGAATCGAGTAGTCGCAACGAAAATATTTAACGAGGATGAAAAATTGATCGGGGCTGATGGGATGGATTCGCGAACCATGAGGGCTCCGTTTCGACGTATGGATGGGGGCATATATTTCGGAGCGGAGCATTGAAGTATTTTCGTGCGAGCATCGATGGACATATCGATGGTCCGCGAGAGTGACAGTGCATCGAATGTAGCGATGCGCCGCCATTCGAATACTGTTGTAGATATGTGTATATATTTATGTGGTGTAAAGCGAATACATATGTATCGCGAACAGTGGAGTTCATGTACATAAATGTACATCGTGCGATATAATCCGCAGGACAATGCGATTCCATTACACGTGATTTCAATCCCAAAACCGGACGCGCGTACGACCGCGTCCTCCTTCCTGCATCTACATAAAGTCAAATCTGTGGGAAAATGGACCGCTTCGGCGATTCAACGAATTTCGTCGATACACGATTTTTTCCCTACTTTGGAACCGAAAATAGAAAATAAATGAGGAAAATTGAAAAAAATAAATTTGAATTTACAACAAACTTTGGATTTGAATATTGAAATCTTGGTTAAATGACAATTATTGGATTATGAAGTGAAGACTTGGAAAGCATCTACATAAAGGCAAAGTTGTGGGAAAATGGACCGCTTTAGCGACTCAATGAATTTTTTCGATATACGATCTTTTTTTCCCTACTTTGGAACCAAAAAATAGATCCGTCGCACTCGCTCGAAGTGTCGAGGAAAAAATTCACCAAGGAAATTGAAAAAAATTAATCTGAATTTACAATTTTGTAATTTGCACATTGAAACCTTAAATGACAATTATTGGATTACGAAGCGAAGCCTTTGAAACATCTTGGAAACATTCGAAGACTTTGAAAGCATCTGCATAAAGGCAACGCTGTGGGAAAATGGACCGCTTCAGCGATTCAGCGAAATACGATTGTTTTCCCCTCTTTGAGGCGAAAGAAAAGATCGTTCGCACTCGCTCGAAGTGCCGAGGCGAAAACAAATGAGGAACATTGAAAAAAATGACTAACTTGAATCCACAACAATTTGTTAATTCGAATATTTCAACTCTGCTTAAACTTTTCGCGCTCGTTTATTCCGTCCCAAGATCCGAGTTGCGGCACTGTGCCATTTTGCCCCATCGCGCTCAATGCGCGCACACGCTGCGAATGTCTCTTCTCATTTCCCATTCCCCATTCGATCTTGCCTGTTACATTGACGATTGGCAAAGCCATCGAATGAATTAATCGAAAAGGCAATTGATCAATTAACGCTCGTGCGTCCGAAATGCAATTTCTCGCCGCGTTTCACTGTCGCCCATCCGGCCGTGAAATGGGAAAAAGCTTCGTTCCTTCTTTTGCCTTCCGTTTGCTTCTTCCTTTTTTTTTTCGACTTCTGGCTTAATAATCCTTGGCGGGGAACAAGCCAGAAGTCTTTTCTGCGAGTAGATTTATCGCCGGGGAAGACGAAAAGCCAGAGCCGCTCTCGTGGGTTCACTTCGGGCTCTCGCATCGTTTTTCTTCCCTGCACTCCTCTTTCCCGAAGCTCTCTCCTTCTCGCGTCTCCTTCCGAAAGTAAAGTCGGAGGGACAACGATCTGGCGGAGCGGTAAGAGAAGCGATGGGACGTACGTGCTGAAAGCACACATCGCGTCCTCTCCGGCGAAGAAGCCCGTTGCCACTACGGCGTAAACCTTCCCTCGTTTTCTCCCCCTTTTCCCCGGCGCTCCGTTATACCTTAAATCGCATAGGCGAAAGGTCGGAAATGTACGGAATCGCCTCGACTCGTCTTTGTCCCTCCGCCCCCCCCCCGCCCCGTGAGGACTCTTATCTTCATCCCTCTGTACGACGTGTCGCTCTTCCGTGCCTCGAGAATCGTTGTTCTTCGGAACGACGAACAGCTATCCGGGATTCTCGATCGACTCGGACGAGAGGCTTCGTCTCGGATCTCGTGATTCCGCTGACCTGATCAACCTTACACACGACAATCAACGTGCAGAATCCATAAAATATTTACTACGATTTTTACGATCTCGTTTAGTGCCCATCCGATTCCTTTCTCCGTAGCCGCGGGGGAGAGTGAAGAAAAAAATGGGACAGTGGGGCAACTTCGTCTGCGGGGGAATATGGACCAGCGACGAAATTTGTCAAATTGAAAAAAGATCAGATTTCCGATTTTCTAATAATAATCGTTATTACCAAAATAATTGTTGAACTAATTAAATTCCTTTTAATAGCAACTAGACATAGACATGCAGGGGATTATTCAGTATAGTGAAAATAACTATATTTCTCTCTCAGTGTAGAAAAGAAATGTTTGAATGGAAAAAAAACGCTGCCGTCGAGGTGTTCGTCGTGTTCGTTTGTCGACTGTGACTGAGGACTTTTTACCACCGTGCGAAACGCTCCGATTCTCTTTTTTCGAATGAGCGGTTCGATTAAAAAAAAAATCGTAAATACAAGCTTGTTTCTGTGTCTTTAATCCATGAATAATTAGCTTCGAGATACTTCCGCGATTCCACCGGATGATCATCTATCATTAATTACCACGCTTGCAACTGCCGTAATGAATGTAACGAGATCGTTAAGAAAAAAAACGAAAAAAAAATGCCCGGAAAATAAAAATGATAATCGCTGCAGCACGTATGACGAGGGGTATCGGTGTGCTTTTCCGGCGAGCCGGAGAGCTGCATCGATCGTGTGGCTTTCTCGTGCGGTTGCGAAAGGGTGTGAGTATCCAAGCTGGCGCTTCTCCCCGTGGAAGCGGCTCTGCCCGTTGTGTACGCTACGTATTCGCTGCGTATAGGTGATACGCTCGCGGGATACACACGGGAGCTTAGGCGGCGTAAGGAAATCCGGACGTCGCAGAAGCGGCGCGAGAACGAGGGCGGGGAGGGAGAGCGAGAGAGTGAGAAAGGAGCGAAGTATCTCGGTTTCTGCGGCGGCTGTTGGACTCCGGAACAGCCTAAGCCGGGGCACGGCGGCGAAACCGCGCACGATACTTGCGTCAGCCCACCCCGGTGGAAACTTTCGTCAAGTTCGAACGATCTCATCTCGAGCCTTCGCCGAGGAGAGCGAGAAATCGGCGCGGCGCGGGGCGAGAGGCAACGGCGAACGCACCAAGTATCCGTGAAGTCGGGACTGAGCCGAGTATCATTGCCACCGTTTACCATTACCATAACACTTTTGCCGTTCCACCATACCGTATCATACCGTTTTACCATTTTACCATCAATGTGGGATGAAATGGTATGGTACTGAAAAATGGTATAATAAAATGGTAAAATGGCATTCGGTACCATGAAAAGGTAAAATGGTATTCAGTACCATAAAATGGTAAAAACCAGCTCTACCATAGTACTATTTTTACCATTTTTACCATTTTCACAATTTCTACAAGTTTTCCCTTTCTTACCACTTCTCTCGGCTGGTACTGAAAAATAGTATAATAAAATGGTAAAATGGTATTCAGTACCATAAAATGGTAAAATGGTATTCAGTACCATAAAATGGTAAAATGGTATTCAGTACCATAGAATGGTAAAAACCAGCTCTACCATAGTACTATTTTTACCATTTTCACAATTTCTACAAGTTTCCCCTTTTTTTACCACTTCTCTCGGCTGATACTTTCAACGAGGATAGGGGAGAGCGGGGCAGAATGGCACACCGGGGCAAAATGGTATTCACGCACAATGGGACCAGGGCAGAATGGTATTAGGGCAAAATGGGACAACAGAAAGATCTGCTTCGATGGAACTTTCTCTTGTCCCATTTTGCCCTAATTCTATCATACGGGGGACTTTATTTGACCATTTCGTACCATTTTGCCCCGGTATGCCATTTTGCCCCGCTTTTCCCTTCTTCGGGAATTCGATTATCTCTCCTCTCTCCTCTCGGATCAATTCCGAAAACATCATTTTCACACTTTCCATTCCGTAATTCGTCGTTTTTCAAAAATATTGGATTAACTTGTCGCAAAGTCGCATCGCGGTTCACGAAGAGGCGCTAATCTTCGTCATGGATCACGCGGCGCATCGATGTATCATAGTAATGAAAACGGATTGTTCGATGATCGAGCTAATGGCACCGACAGCCTCCTAATCCGCGCTCCATCAATCTCGCGATGGGCACGGAGGGGGAGTCGCTCTTCCGTTCTCCACTTCGGCGAAACCGGGCGGATCTCGTCGCGGCGTAGCAAACCGCGCGAACACACGTTTGGCCTTGATCCAGTCGTGCGGTTCTCGCATTCGCTCGAGGCGTTCAAGGCGATCCCGTGCGCTGCGAGGCCCGAGCGAGCCCGCCACGAGGTGGGTCCGCAACGTGCACGTGCGGTTGAAAAAAAAAAAAAAAAAAAAGGCCAAACAAAACGAAGAGACGCCGTCGAAACGAGAGCCGGATAGACAGCGAAACGGAGAAACATCGATTCCGACGATCATTCGGCTCGTTTCATTTTTCGTGCACTCGCGTCCGGCATGCAACCGTACCGGCGAAACGGCGATCGAGCCGCGGCTCTTTGTCCGTCGGCCCGCGCCGATCTCCGCGGCTGATGCAATTCTTACCGAACTCGGTTGCAGAAATTCCGCTACCGCTGCTGCTGGTCAGCAGGTCGCTCAGCGGCACTGCCGTTATCGTGTGTGCATGCGAATGAGAAAAGAAAAAAAAAAAACGAGAAGGCAGAAAAAACGAAAAACTGGTGCACGCTCGTTCCACGGGCGCATCGCGCGAATTCGGCGCGAGAGAGAAACGCGCGTGTAGAATTTTTCAACGAGTTCTGACCCCCCCGAAGCGAACGCAACGGTTACGAAGAGAGACAAAAGGATCTAAAGGAAAAATAAGAAAGATACAGTTTTGGAAGAAAAAGAAGATGAAGAAAAAAAGGGCGACGGAGAAGAAAGAAAGTATGGGAGATGCGGAAAGGCCGTGAGCAAGACGCATCGTGGAAGGGATAATTGATGTGCAGACGGCAGTGAAACGGCTGATGTAAGACCTGCCGATTCTTGGCTCGGCGAGAGATACGAGTGCGCACCGGCTATGGCTAACCATTATGCGAGCCATTACCGTGCCTTTTCCTGTCTGCGTGTATTATTTATTTTACACACACAAACCGGCGAACGAGCCGCGCTCGAGACGCTCCAATAATGAAACAATAAAGCCTAATCGGATCTGCGGCCGAACAATTGAACCTGATCGAATATAGATTCGAAAGCAACGAAACAGTACTCGAAGCTCGCTCTTTCACTTCTCGCATCCTCGAAAAGCTTTCTTCTGGAAAAAATTGTTATTTTCAAGATTTTCATACGAATGCGTTCGGAATGTTTCAAAATGCACCGAGAAAAGGATTTATAGTTAACAATCGTTCGATATGGCGAAATAAATGTTTAGTTAACGTTAAAAAACATTAATTGGACCAAATAAGATTTGAATGTTACCAAAAAATTGATTGTTTAACAATTTACTATAATTTTCTTTTTTAATCAAGTCACTCGTTAATTTTTCCGAATACGTAGGAATTTTTTCGGAATTTCGTCTAATTTTGAAAAATTGCGTTTTTTAGACAAAATGAAGGATGAAAAGGCGGAGTTTAAAAATGTTACTTTAGCCCCGATACTTGTTCACTCGATATACTTCGCGAAAGATCTCGAGTAGTGAGAAAGCGATGTGCGAATCCATTTGCCTCGTTTTTGCCCCTCTCTCGTTATTTATTTTTATTTTTTTTTAATTTCGCGTCCACGAAGGATAAGGTAAGAACCGTGGACGTCGATGGAGTGAAAATGTCCCGGCTCACCGACGACGATGACGAGATAAAGAGTTTTGTATTCCGCGAGCGGGTCGAAGGGATTCGCGACGTCGAGCTTCGAGAATGGCGAATCTGGCGCGCCGCTCGTATAAAAAATGATAAAAAAAAAATTGGCGTTGAAGATGACGGAAAAAAAAAGTGGCGAAGCGTGCGGTGGGAAGAGCGGCGAAGGGGTCGGTTCCGAAGGAATGGCCACTCTCGCGCGTCCGAGCGCCTCCGTTTCTGTGCGTCGCAACGGAGCGCGGCTTCTCGCTCGATCCTCTCCTCGCCGTCGCTTTTCTTCCTCGGGCAAACCACCGTCGAGGCGAACGCTCGAGGGGAAGCAATTTCCTCGGTCGTGCGATCTCCACCCACACCGACCGGGGCGACTCGCAGACGCGCTCGAAGCATTCATGCATTTCCAAGGCCCGCTCGACGCGGGTCATCCCGTCGAGCTTTTCCTCCGCGCCCGCCCCCCTCGTTCCCGTTTAAATTACATTTTGCCGCGAAAAGATACTGCACGGCAAATCTCTTGACTCTCGTTCGTCATGAGCAGAGGAAAAAAAAAAAAATTGATCCCGAGAGCGATCTCGTCGCGAGGGACGCTT
Source organism: Ischnus inquisitorius (assembly GCA_963924025.1). Lineage (NCBI taxonomy): Eukaryota > Metazoa > Arthropoda > Insecta > Hymenoptera > Ichneumonidae > Ischnus > Ischnus inquisitorius. The sequence goes on from OZ001249.1 coordinate 4,791,274, forward strand.
TTTTCGTTCGAACTTCATTTGTTCCTTGCGAGAGCTTGCACGGCGATGAGATGCATTTATTCCATTTACGGCACTCGGTGTTTTTGTAATGAAAAAAGGAAACTGGCAATCGCGAAAATTGATAGTTTTTTTTTTTTTGTTAGGACGCGCCTTGCCGGATCCCGTGTCAAACGCGCGAATGGATTTTATTTTCCAGCCATTTCGCGCGAGAATTGGCGGTTTCCGGTCTTGCGAAAAACATTCGAGCGGATTTATTTCTGTTCTGGAAAAAAATAGACACGTTCGAGATCGAGGATGAGATTTTTGGCTCATGGGAAAGTAAAAGCGAGCGAAAAAGAATTTGAGAATTGAGATCGAATTCAAAGATTGATTTGAATTTGAATTTTTTCATTTTTATTTTTGCGCTTTTCTTAGATTGATGAAAAATATCTCTCAAACGATGACATGCAGTTCCTGAAATAGCGTAGTCGACGTTTTTTTGAATAAAAAATGATTCGTTAATTTTTCTGAACACTTATGAATATTTTCTGTCTAATTAAAAAAAAAAAAAATAACTAGTTTTCCTGAATATTCAATTATTTACCAAATTATTTAATAATTCATTTATTATATTGACCGATATATATTTTTTAATTCGAATTTTTCTTCGGTCTCGAGAAGATTTAAAAAAACGCGACGATATCGATTGCGCGAAGTTCGATTCGGCCAAAGTTTCGTCGCGACTCGCTTCTCGTCCCGTCCGCGGAGCTCGAGCTTACTTCGCGAAACTTCGACGAAACGGCCTTCGCAATGAATAATGATAGCGATACAATAATGAGCGCGCGATTGGTTATCCGAGGCGGCGTTCGGACGCATCAAACTTTGCCCCGTCGACGTTCGATCGTTAATTTCTTTCGACTCTCTCTCTCTCGCCGCGCATCGCGCGATCGTCTCGTCAGCCGAGAAAACGAGATCTGCCGAGGCGGCGCCAGGCGAGAGGAGATAATCGTTCGAATGGCCACGCGGCAAAATCGCGAACGTCCAAATAAAAACGTAACGGCGCGCTCGCCACGGTGAAAGGAGGTACGGATTATCGAGCGTATATATGCATCGCGAAACTCGAGCACAGTCTCCCGTGCTCTATAATTAAGACGTATTGCGCCAGGACGATCGAGCATGCACCGAGGCTATTAAAAAAAAAAAAAAAAAAGAAAAAAAAAATTGAAAAAAAAAAAAATCATCTATAATAATGTAACGACAACCCAAGAGCTCTGCTTATTATATGACGCAATGTACACGCGGGTAGAATAAATAATTCGTACAGCGATGCATAAGGATTATAACTCGATGCATTCGGCCATTCGATACGTGAAAGTCGTTTCTAATGGCTCATAACCGACAATTTTCCGCCTCATAACAGTCGAGTTAATTTAATGGATTTTTTTCCTGTTTTCTATTTTTTTTTTTTTTTTTTATTATTATTTTTTTTTTTTCGAACTAAATTACCTGATTGCATGGGAATTATTATCTTGCCTATGCAAGTCGAGGTATGAAAATTACTTGTGATTTTTCCTTCTCGAGTGCAACGAACTCTTTTCCTGTATCAGCGACGCGAATTTGATCCGCGACAGACGACGCTTCGAATGTCGTACCGGAAGTCGAGCGCGGAGCCGTTGCTATACACGGATAAGAGGAATTCCCGAGATCCAACTGGATCACTCGGAGATATCACCATTTGCGCGAGAGAAGTCGAGACCGACGAAGTGACCGACGATGAGCATCGGCGACGGGCCGCGCAACGAACGATCTGTCGGGTCAACGGGAACGCGCGTGCTCCACTTAAACGAATGTCGGTTCTCCGGGGATTATAAAAAAAAAAAAAAAAAAAAAAAAAAAAAAACCTTGTTTGTATCAAAAGCAACGGCGACCCGATCGATCGTTCGAACCACAGTGCAGTTCGCGGCTCGACGCGATCGGGGATGTTCAATTATTCATTCGTCGCACAATGTTGCACATCGGCGAAATCTTTCGTTAAGGTTCTCGCGTAGAGCAAAATGCGAGTTTCGCGTCAAATACAGAGAATTTCGAACAATTCTCGATGGGATGAAAATCTTTAAAAAATCAAGCGTACGGAAAGTAGTGAAACGATTGAATTTTCATAAGAATTTCGACATTTCATTAACAAATCGATGAAAAACAACATTGTTTAATGAATTATCCATGAAGTAAACTTTTCTTCGGACGAATATGATTCGCTGAGAAGGTGCCTCAACGGATTATTCGTTAAACTTTTTTTTTCACCAATTTGTTATTAACTTTCGACATTGTTGTTATGAAAAATTAATGTTTTTGGAACCTTCGGTAAGGTTCTGTAAAAGAGTTCTCTCCGAATCTTCGTTTTGACCGGAAATGTAACGACAATTCTCCTTAGGTAAAAAAAAAAAGTCAGAAAATATAAAAAGCGTATCTTTCGCAGGGGCGAAATTCAAACTCGGCGAAATTCGACTCGAAGCGTGGAAGGAAAGGAAAAATGACGCGAGTAATTTAAGAAGCGGACATCGCGCAGTGCGAAATGAAGACGCGGGCATCGGTCGCCGTGAGTTATTTACACATCGTCGTATCTTATCGTGGAGCAATTTTTTTTTCGCCTCAACCACAGTCGGTCTACGAGACACTGCAGTCGAATCCGATAGCAACGCATTGCGAACGATAAGAGGCGGCACTTTTATTCTCTAATCGATTATGTTTCGTTTACCCTTAATTAAGGGCACGTAAGACCAGTCTTAAGGTAGATATTCAATTGACTCGAGGAACGAGAAACTCGATGACAGGAATATAGCGAAAAATCGGGGCAAAATGAAACAGTCGCTTCTCGAATTTAATAATTGTAAAATAAAAATAAAACAAGAATCCATTATCAAGTTTCATGACGGATCGGTAAAAAGTTTTTCATTATTTGAAAAATGTCTATTTTAATGCACGGAAAAATGGAATATTTCAATATGAAACTATTTAAAAATTAAGTAAAATAATTATTCATATTAAAATAAAACACTTTGAATAATAATAATAATTTGAGCATCTATTCAAATTTTTCTAATTTAAAAATGCAATGCAATGCAATGTTTTCTAAAAATGATGAATTTTAAAATTGGTAAAATTTGAATAAAAGCTCAAATTATTATTATTATTAAATTTATTTTTGCATATTTCAATAGTATTATTTTATTTGGATTCCTAAACAATATCAATTTGAATTTTTCCATTCTTTTCTACACTATTTAATACTGGTCCATTTTGCCCCATCTTTCCTATATACTTTTACATCTTGCCCTATATAATTTATATACAATGCCAAAGAGAAAATGAAAAGGAAGAGCGTTCTTCGCGCTCGGAGGCAGAGCTTCCGAAGCGTCGATGTCTTCGTCTCTTAACTTAGCACTTACTTTTGTGCCTGGAGAAGATACGGAGTTTCTTGAAGAACGGCATCGCTCCTCCGGCCGGTTTTCGCGTTAGCCTTCCTTCGTATCGTCTGGTTATTTTTTTGTTCCCCAAGCGATTCCTCTCTCCCGTTCTCGTGTTTCTTTTTCCTGCACAATTCCGCGCCCGCGGCCACGGCGATCTCTCGTCGGGCGTTAAACTTTGCCGCGAGAAAGCGTGATCGCGAAGTTCCAAATTGAAAATCGACGTTGCGAGAGATATGAAAGAAGCAAAATCTTCTCCCGAAAGACGAACGATCGCGCGAGAAAAATCGGCGTCGATGACGAGCGAAGGACGAGTTTCCCGCGAGGAAAATTCGATTGCGTTGCGACGGAGCGAGCGTCGTTCACGGCGAAGCCTCTCGTGCGTGCGATCGAACGGGCGAGCGCGAAGTGCTTTCGCGGTTTGCGTATCGCGCCCGTCGGACCCTCCGCGCTCGTTCGGAGTCCGCACGGCCGAACGGCGGGGGCCGTCTTTCGCGTTACGCTCTTTTACTACTGACCGCCGACCGAGTGCATCCACGCACCGCGCGGCCCGTGCGGCTCCGCGCGCTTTTCTTCGCGCTCCTCGATCGCGCGCTGCGCAGTGCGCGGCTCGCTCGAATGCACCGCATACGCGTTATTCTTATCGCGCAATAAAGTCCGTAAACACTTTCCTCCAATGTCGCGTATCGCTAACGAGACTCGGGCGGAAAATCGGCGCATGCAGAATCTTCGAATCCGACGGTTCCGGAAAATACTGGAAATCATCGTGTTATCAAACAGCGGACGATCGACACGGCGCTGAAGCGATCGGGGTTAATAATAAACAGGATTCAAGAGAGAAATCGTTCCGATTCGAAGATGAGAGATGCGAGTTCACTTTCAGCTTCGACGTGAAAGAAAAATCTGTTGAAGGCTGTTCAGTCTCTTTTTTTCCCAGTAGCTAAATCTTCATGTCTATTCGGAGTCAGTCGATTTTATTGAATAGTCGCGAAACCCGCGCAATTATTGCAATAATAATACAATTATTCTTATTTTCTAATAATTAAAAAAAAAATTCTCAATGACGATAATCGTATAATATCGCCAAAATGATAGCGGATTCTCGTCCCAATCGTCGGAGAAGAATTAAAAAGTTGCCTTTTTTTTTTATCCCGGAAGCTACAAAAGGATCCATAATTTATCAAATTTTCGTGTCAGACAAAACGCAGCCCTTCCCGAGGGTCCTTTTCGACATTTCCGGTTTTCTCCCGACCGAGCCGGCTCGACTGACGAAGGGCCTCGCGTAGGAAACGTTTTCCCGAAGCAAAAGAGGTAGCCGAAGAAAAATTGTTCGGCTCTCGGTCTCTCCTTTCCTTTCCCCTCCCGCTCCTTGCGAATAATTGGCGAGAAAACTCAATTGGGTCGTGGCCGGGGTAGAAGGTACAAACTTGGTTGTCGGTGAGTTGGAGCGTGTCCCTCGGGGGCCCAAGGGTGGGCGGAGAGTTCCCGCACCGACCCTCGAGTCTCTCGTACCTTCTCGATCCCTCGCCTACCGTCGCACTACCATCCCTCGCGCGGTGCCGCGCGCGCCTCGCTCTCCCTGGCCGCTATCCAGAAGTTTGCAGGAAAAGCGCCTCGAGCCAGACTTGCGCGCGCGCGAGCGTGCCCATGAGAGTAACCGACCTCGCGGTTGTGCTGCTTGATGTTCTCCAGGCTCTCGAGCCCCTGCACCTACATTATATATATTTATATAAATCATATATATACGTATACGAAGGGAAAGCGGGGCAAAATGGTACGAAATGGTAAAATAAAGTCCCTCTCATAATAGGATTAGAGTGAAATGGGACAAGAGAAAGTCCCATCGAAGTAGATTTTTTTGCTGTCCCATTTTGCCCCAATACCATTCTGCCCTGGTCCCATTGTGCGTGAATACCATTTTGCCCCGGTGTGCCGTTTTGCCCCGCTCTCCCCTATGTATATGCATGTGTATGCATAACGTAGATACAGGCAAGCTCCATCAGCGAATGCCAAACTTTCGACGATAACAGTGCAACGGAGCGTGTTAAACTCAACTTGTCTCTGATGCAGCTCAAGCGTTTTGAATGCGGTTTAGAAAAAAAAAATGTTGAGTAAAATTGCATTTTGAGGCCACCCGTTCAGCTGAGATGAAAGGTTCGAGTAAAAGTTCGTAAGCGCGTTTTTTTGATTTTGGAAATAATTTTTTGATTTTTTTTTTCGAGGGTGACTACTAAATTTTATGGAGAATTTGAGTCACGTTGTTTCTATTGAAATGTTTTTTTTTTCAACATTCCAGTGAAATCGTGTTCTCGGGGATACAAATTTAAAAGCCCACTTTATCGATTCGGATCGAAAAAAAAAAAAAAAATATCGAAAAAAAATCATCTCGTTGAACTATGAAAAAAAGAATCGTTGATTTCGGAGTGGGATATTTCTTTAGATATGAACTCACGGAAACCATGCAAAAAAATGTATTCATGAAAACTGGGAAGCCGCTGAGTCTTCGTGAAAATAAAATTCGATAGACCCTCGTTCGCGCGGCAATATCAATTATTCTCGACGAAAGCCGCGCGCGAGTTTTTCACGTTAATTTCGGATAAAGTCATTGAGCGCAAACTCCATTTCGTCAAGATTAAATAGCGCTATAATGATAGACACGGTCGCGCGATAACGCGGATTCGCGCCGGCCAAAGTTCAACGAGAGCTCGTACTTCGTTATAGGCGAGACGTACCTTCAGGGACACGAGAGCGAGGCGGAGAACGCGTTACCTCGAGCGTAATGAAAATTTCGAGGGATTTTCGTGAAATGAAAAAAAAAAAAAAAAAAAAGGGGGGAAAAAAAATGAAAAAAAGTTGCACGCACAGACAGCGAAGTATCATCGTTTACGCTGATACAGCGCATCGAGTGGAACTTTCGGCTTCTCATCCGAATCGAGAATTCTCGACACGCGTCCCACCCACCCTCACGCCCGCGCCCGCGTCTTATCCCATTTCCTCATTGGATTTCCACTGCCGTTCGCCTCGCACGCCTTACGTAAAGATTTCATTAGACTTCGTCTCTTCAATCTCGCGGATAGCAAAAAAAGAAAACGGAAAAACCGAAAAATTTCAAGTCCTCGCGCAGCGCTCGCACGAGTTCGCGAAAATCGGACGAAAATCATGCATATCAAAGGTACCGAAAAGATTGATTTTGCGCGATGATAGTTCGAAAATGTTGTTAACAAATCGATGAAAAAAAAAAAAAAAAAATGTTTCATGTCATTAAAAAAAAAGTCGACTTGTCGGCGAATTCGTCGAAGAATTTTTTTTTCCGCAATTTGTTAATGACATTTTTCGATTATTATTGTGAAAAATTAATCTTTTCAGTATCTTTGATATGCATGATTTTTTTCAGATTTTTCCGATGATTCTTTCATACCGTCGAGAAGCGTTCGCGATTCTCGACCAATTTTCGCAAACTCATGCGGATAAATTTTCGAGCGACTCCTATTTTTGCCCCCGCGATAGAACATCGAGTCCGGAGAATTTTATTTCACTTTCGAACTGGAAATCCTTGCGGGAGGGGCTTCGAACTCGGAGACTATCCATCTTCGATCCGGGAAGATTCGAGCGCGCTTTCCGGGCATCGATCGCGGAACACTCGCGTTTCGCCCTCGGCCGCTTTCGCCCCCCTATGCAAATATGCTTCGGTCGGAAGGATCTTTTTTCTCTTCTTTTTTTTCATTCCCTCCAGCGATCCACACACCCGACCCAACCCTTCCGTCCGCATCGGACATTTCACCTTCGAGCGAATTTCATTAAAGCCTTCTCGACGCCCCCGCGCCGAGACTTTCTTCTCGTCTCCGTGTGCGTTGTCGTCGGTGAAATTTGAATATCCGCCGACCGAGGTGCGGGCGGTGCTCGGGATTATATCGCGAAATTTTCTACGAATCCATAGCGAGGGTGGCCGCGAGCGATGCCGAAACTTCTCGCCGACGAGAAAGCGAGCGCGCGCGGGCGAGCGCGGAGGAACGGCGAACGGAGTTTGCAAAAGTAACGGGACTTTCGGTAGAATTAGCTCTCGGCCGAGTTTCGTTTCCAACTGTCGGGGGAGCGAAGGCGAAAGCACGATATAGAAGTGAGCTTTCACATCTGCGACAAGCTCCGCGGATCGGCGAGATTTAATAACCGGAGGGGTGGAAAACACCGACGAGAGTCCGGCGAAACATCCGACGAGCTCGAACTACCTCGGACAGAGTCATATATATATACATATATATATTGCAGATACTCGACTCAGAGCGATTGAGAGAAAAAAATTATATAAAAAATTACAAATATATCAATAAAATTATATATATAATTTTTAATTAATATTTATTAATATTTATTTATTTATTTATTTATTTTTTTTTATTTATTTTTATTTTTAATTAATTTTTAATTATATATATAATTTTTTTTTTCGAATAAATAAATACAATTTGCCCATCGCTTTCGCGTTTTTTCTCTAGTGCAATTTACAAAGTTGATCGACCAATATTGGATGAAGCTTCGCGAACGACGTCGAGAAACAAACACGACTTGCGCATTGTCGTTGCTCAATGAAAAAAATGGTAATGCGTATATCTGTCCGAGCGATGTCAATAACAAAAGACAACACGTCGGTGATGACGATTGCCACGCATCAGCGTCAACAGACAATAGTCATTATAATACACACATATTTTCACTAAAAATACTTTTTACAGAAATCACGATCTATAATTATTGTATTGTGCAAATAATAAAAATACCAATAACACTTATTTATTTATTTTGTAATAACAATTTTTGTAATAATACAATACAATAATTATAGATTGTAATTTTTTGTTATCTAACTATTTTTCATATGATAATAATTATTGTTATTATTATACAATGATAATGATAATAATAAATGTTCGCAAAAATAAATAACAATATGAGAATCTTATCTTTGCGCCATGCTCGATGTTCGTTTTTTTCCGAATTCATCGAACTCTGACATCGGCCTCGTTTCCCCCTCGTCTCTCTCGAGGCTCGTAATCGATTGAGTAACGATTTTACTACATGCACGACTTTACTACAATTCTCTTTTCCATTTCCGCGCGCACAGACTCCCGCGGCGCCTCTCTTCTCTCGTCGTATCCGCTGAAACGGCGCTAAAGTATTCGCCGAGACGAAGAGACCATTTGGCGGATATTCTTCTCACGCGGATATATCCTCCGGAACGACGATAAAACGAAGAGAAAAAGAATTGATCTCGCAGGTGCGCGAAAATTTGCGACTTTATCGCAGCCATCGGAACTGCTCGATAAAAGTCCCGCTCGTACGGACGAACCGATGGATGGATTGATAAAAGCGAATATGCAAAATGGATGCACGCATGTGCGGGCACGCGTGAGGCTTTTTTTTTATTCGCATCCGTAGCCGCGTATTCGTCATAGAAATGGAAATGTATCCAGTTTCATATTTACACTCGATCCAGGCGAATGCATAAATTGTTTGCCAATCGAAATGGAGCGTGGCCTCTCGCCGATCCGCGAACCCAAAGCCCAATCGCGATTCTTGTGTCTATACGTTTACGTGTACGGGTGTACCGGAACCTGCGCGTTTCCTATCGCGGACAAATAGCCCGCGATTGTGCGAAAATACGTGCGAGTTCGGAGCTCCCGAATCGAAATAATATTCGAGCGACGAACGAATGCGCGACTAGGTTTTTCGGGCGATGGACGGCCGCGGTAATGCGAGTACATTGTCGATTGTTGAATTTATTAGGTATCGGGTTTTGTTTCGATGGATCGAACTATCGGTGGATTATATAAATACACGAGTGCGCTGTCGCAACAAGTTCGATGAGGATTTTGTATTGTGATGCATTGATTGGTTGACGGATTCCTTTTTTCACAATTATGCATTTTACATCAGTGTCTTGCCTAATCTTTGCCTTTCTTTCTAGGTCAAACATACCGTTATATTACAATTCGAGCAAACTCAAGCACGAAAATACACGGACACTTACGGTAGCATCGTCTTCCCCAGTGGATATGCGCCAGCCAGCAGCACTACACCAATCCAATGGATAAGACCCACTCAGGAGCCACCAAAGCCGCAGACTGATCACGCACGGATCACTTGTGAGATAGTTTGGCCTAGTAATTTAAAGTGGCATCCGACCCACCGCCCTCACAGAAAAACACAGAAAAAAATTCTGTCGGTCAAACCGGGGATCGAACCCGGGTCGGCTGGGTGCGAAGCTGAGCCTCTACCAACTAAGCTATTCCTGGTCTTTCCTCGAAATCATTTTTTTACCGCATTTTAAATACTTTGCATCCCTTTTCTTTTTATTTTTTCTTTTCGAATTTTAATCCCACGCCAATACCGGGCTTGCAATTTTCAATGCGCTCATCCGGGCGCGATTTTGCTGTTTTTCACGAATCTCGCGTAAAGCTTATCAGTCGTCGATTTTGTGTCTATTTCGCGAATGCAAAGCTCATCTCGTTCGTGAAACTCGTTATACGGTGCACTTAAATACTGGACGAGAGCCAGTCTTCAGCGATACACTTCAGGCGTATATACGTGGTTTGTGTGTGCGCAGAGCTGCCCAAATGGATTTAATAAATGCAGTGAGAGTATCTCAACCCCGCGTGAAAGTCCTCTTTTCTATTGCTCTGGCGCCTCGCTCTAGTGCGCCTCGTGCACTCGCTGGCCGGAGAGAAGATTACCGAGCGCGGTGAATTGCATTCTTGGCCTGTCGTAGGTTGGGGAATGCGGGGCGAAATGGACCACGAACAAATGACATTGGAGAAAAAAAGAAATATCGAACTTTGAATGAGAGAATCCAAAAATATAAATACTAATAAATATTAAACAAAAAACGTTATTATATAATAACAATAATATGCATTATTATACCATTATTATTATTATTATTGTGTAAATACTATTCGTAAATATACATTTTTTGCCTATAAAAAATAATGAAAGACGCTTTAAAAAAACAATTGTTTATCAAAGGCAAATTAAATAAATATTTGAAGATTCTTTTTTAAAGTAAATAATCTATATGTGTAACGGCCATAAAAATGTATAGTCGAATTTTTTTTTTAATTCCTGAATTTGAGCGCTGGTTCATTTTGCCCCAAAATTCGAGTTGCGCGACCGTTCCATTCTGCCCCACCTTTCTCAGCATACGCAAGAGTTTCCCGCGAAGCTCGGATGAGCCTCGGGCTTTCGTTGCTCGAACGAGAGGAAGCCTCGAGCGTTTCGCAAAGCTCCGCGAGAGCGAGTTTGACGTCGAGAGAATATATATTTCTGCAATATACCGAGAAAAGTACACATGCCCAATGATAACACTCGATAAAACCCGCTTATCGTCGCGGAACGAAAAACCCGAAAAGCCGTTTATCTCGATTACGGAACTTTTGACTCTGCATCGCGAGGAAATTCCCAAAAATTCGTCGGGGATTGAGATTTTCTCGGAGATCTCAGAGACGTTTTATGAAATTTTTTTTTTCATTTATTTGACTCTGTACAGTTTTGCTACAAATTTGTTAATAATTAATAATACAATTACAATTATATATATATTTTTTTTTACTCATAGTAGCGTTCATTGTATCGATGTCGTCGTCACGTGATCGCTCACTCAGATTCTCGTCATTTTCAGTATTTCTTTTTTCAGTTTTCTTCATTATTTATATTATTTGTTATTAAAAAAGAGTAGAAACGAAGTAGGTACAGGAATGGCTCGCAAGCTCGGTGGCACTAGTTCGTAAGATTTGTATTACTTGAATAAAATTACTCGAATCAAACAAATGCTTTTACTGTATTTTTTTTCATTTTCTCCCGGATTCCTTCGATTCTGTCGTACCCACTCTTCTTCTTCTTCACCGACGTCGAATATCTCGTATTATAGTTCGAAAGTTTGCGGTTGGAAAATGCGAGATTCTCGGTTCCATCGGATCGTGTAAAAATTCGTGAGGCAAAAAACGAGAGATTTATCTCAACGGAATTCATCATCGTCTCATTAATCCTCGAAGTTGAGGTTTTATAGTCTGAATCGGATCAAGTTTGCGCGGGATTCAAAGAAAATCTACGCGCACTTCTCGATGGGGTAAAAAAATATTTTTCCATTTTTTATGCCATCGCGAAGTGTTCGAGACTGTTTCCTTCGACTGGAAACGCGACGATGGACCCTCCTCGATCGAAACGGATTCGGAAGTTGCGTAAACGCGAATCTTCGTCCTGTTAAGCGGCGTCGTTTCGCTCAGAAGGGAGGTGAACTTAAATCGTTCAAACCGGCGTTCGCGTGTCTCGCCGAGTCTCCGAGTGCGCTCTCGTCTCTTTCGCGTGCGCGGACTTTGATGAATTCCTCGCCAGCCGCAGAAGTTTCGTCGAACTCGAGCCGAGGGAGCTCGCTCGTATTTGTCTCTCCTCTCGCCGAGCCATCTCGCGTTTGTCTCGTCGCTTTCGCCGCGCGCGAGCATCGTCGCGAGGGTTGCCAAACAATTTTCTCGAGGGCGCAAAAAGTGTTTGCCCCGCGGAAACACCGACTCAGCCCACTCTCTCGCTGCTCTTTGGCCCCCCTTTCGTTTCCTCGGCCTCGCGAATTTTCATTTCCAGTAACTAAGCCAGTCCTCGCGCGACGGTCCGGCCAGAAGCGAATTTCGCGCGGGGTTCAACCAAAATTTCCAACACTTCTCGATGGGACAAAAATCTTAATTTCAAGGTCAGGACCTTCATCGGACACGGACACTCACGAAAAAACCGCGGACTCGACGCGACCGCGAATTAAAAAAAAAATACAAGTTTCCAAAAAAAATGTAGAGCTCTCGTCCCTACTTTGGCTCTAAAAGAATCATAAAAAAAAACGACAAGTATCAATTTCTGCTTTAGAACTGCGAATACAACGCGCGACATTCACAAGTGACTCTCCGAACGTTTCACGTCTCGTCTCTCCTCCGAGAGAAATTATCTCCGATAAATACTGTGTCGTAGTTGGCGAAAGAGCTATAAGTATAATTATCTAAACGCTAGTTCATGTTGTTTCTTTTTTTTAAATATATATATAATATATATATATATATATATATATCTTAAACGACTAAAACGTATTTTTCGTACATTTATATTTATAATAATATATAAACATGATACATAAAAGTCTCGCGGTAGGTTCTCGTTCGTCGCTTAATCACGCGAACGATCAATAACTTGGTTGACTAAGCAATTACAATTAGTAAATGTACAATGTGTGTGCACACACTTGTTTTATTTATTGTTATTTTTTTTTTTTTTTTCTTTTTGTCTTTTCTGTCTCGTGTGTTGCGTCGTTGCTGTTCGAACCAATCGCGAATTCATTTCGAAAGCAGCGAGTGAAAAAAAATGCAAGCTTGCCAGCTTCGCCTTAACGATCGATATACATATATACTTTTTTTCCCATTCACTATATATATATATATATTATCATTGTCGCGGTGATCAACCAACATCGATGAAAATAAATCACAATTGCAGGTTTTTCCATTTTCCCTCCGTTTCGCGGAAATTGCGCGAATCTCGTTGCGTCACGGTTAATCTATCGATTTATTGTAATAACGCAATGATCGTCGTCCACTCGGACTTCCTCAAATTATACACTCGTGAGTATTACAATTCTTTTCCCCGTTTTTTTTACACTTTTCGCGCTCCCGTTTCGGAGCCGAAAGTACCGAAAATTGCCTCGAGTACAAAAGACAAGCAAGCACTTGAAGCGCGAAGCACGTTTTTTACAAAGCGCAATGCGAATTCTTTCGCGATACTTGGCCGAGACGAGAAATTGAGCACTCTGAAGTACGAATCGAGAAGGGCAGAAAAAGAATTTCGATATTTGCACGAGTTTCTTTTTTTATTGCACTCGAAGGCAGTTTGAAATGCTAAAAGTGAGGATTTTTAGAATTTGAAGCGAAAAAAAATTTATCCAGGAAGTACGTGTACTTCGAACTGAAGAGGAAGTGCTTGAAGTAGCGAAAAGTACTTGTGTACGTTGAGTAATGTCCAGCCCTTACTTGTCTTCTCTCCATTTCTTTTCGTCGGAGTTCGCTCTCATCGCGCAACGTTCGCTCAATTGGATTATAGGTAGATTATGCTTTCTCGCGGGTCATATCGATCGAAGGAATTCCCTCGTTAATAATCACGTATTACACCAAGCGGATTTTTGTTTCTTTTCTTTTTGCTCGCCTACACGTTAATATACTCGTAGCTTTATTTATGAACAATTAAAAACGATGGAGTTTCTTGTTAGAAATTAATTATCATTGATTTCTTCTTTCTCTTCTCCCTTATTACTTCGTTTTTTTTTTCTATACGCTTTCTCGCTAATCCGAGCCCGTAGTACTCGCGGAATGTGCCGAATAAGATATATTTATCGCACGGCTTGGCGACGATCGATCGCGGATCGACCTTTCGTTCTTCTCGCATTCACTTCGATTCTTCGCCTCGACAATATTCGTTCGTTTCGACATTCTGTGCGCATAAGTCTCTCCTCCATGTCCCGGATACATTTGGCGTTTCAATTTTTCTATGGGTGAAAAAAAATGGTTTTTTTCTTTTCGGTTTGGAAGATACCGGAATCGTCAAAGGCAAATATCTCCCGTTTTACGCGTATTTATGTGCCTGCGCGGATGCGCGCCACTCTTCATATTCGTGTACTTCGGAGGAGTTTTTTGTTTCGTATTCGTCGTCAGCAAGACGTTTTTCTGTTTTCCTTTTTGTTGTTTTTTTTTTTAAGTCTAGGAAGCAGTGGTGGCCGTTGGGAGAAACGGCGCGGGTCACGCGAGACTCGATTCTTGTTCGCCCCAACCCTCGCTGTCGCACTCGCTCTCCGACGCCGAATCGCTGTCGCTGAACTCCACCGCAACTCGCCGCGCCAAAATCGATGCGACGTCGTTCAATGCATTGACGCGCTCGACTTCCTTCTGCTCGATCTTCTCCACCTTCCGCAATTTAATACCTGTCGAAAAAAAGTGTTTTTAAAAAAAGAATAATCTGTTGATCAAATTTTTTTTATCGATGATTAAGGAGGTTCTACCGTAAAGTTTACTGGTGAAAGCTATGTTCAGAGAGCGCGAAAAAATTGCCCGTCAGAAATTTCGAAATGTGAATATTACAAAAAAATATGGTATTACCGTCTCCTAAAGCCTAGAGAATTGAACGAGAAGAGTTTTTTTTTAATAATAAACTCTTATTGATCGACTTTATTGGAGTCTTCTCAATGGGATAGAAATCGAAAAAAGAACCGGCATTGGAAAGGTTGCAAAGATTCATTCTGCGTTGTAATAATATCAAAATGTTACTAACGAATCAATAAAAAAATTAATTTGTTAAAATGATTCGTTAATTTTCCTGAATACATATGAATCTTATCATAATTCTGTCTCATTTTTCAAAATGGCGTTTTTGAGACAGAATGAACCATAACAACGTAATTTAAAAAAATTAGATCAGAATCTGAAAAAATGTGTACTTGTTTAGAAGAATTATCGAGTCTTTTTCATAAAAAAAAGCTTGCCGGGTAATCTCCTGAGCAGTTTACTTTTTCATTAATTTGTTAATAACATATCGATATTAAAATTCTGCAAAATCAATCGTTCAAGTACTTTCTTTACGCCTGATTTTTTCCAGATTTTTATTCTATTGAGAAATGTTCAAACATCTCCCTAAAGCTGCACCGGACCTGCTAGCTTAAAAACAGTGTGATTGTCACATTTTCGGACAAAAACAATATTCGGAGAAAATGTCGAATAAAAAAATTCCCTCTGGATCCCAAGATCAAAAAAAAAAATTACCGTCTCTTATGGCCTTGAGAAGATCGTTTCGCGGATCGACGATGGGTATGTTCGGATTCTGTTTTCTTCCTTGCCCGTCGTTGCTCTTCACGGGCTTTAGCTTTGGTGGATTAGTCGCGATCATCTTGGCGATATCGCCGTTCGTCAGCGGCATCGGCGGTGTCGGTCCGTTCATGATCGGGGGTGGTGGCGGCGGCGGTGGCGGCGGTGGAATGTTGCACGGCGGCGAGATGGGCCGTTGCGGTATCGGATCGGGCGTCGGAGGTGGCGGTGGAAGATCCTGCGGCGCTGATTCTGTCTCGTCGACGCCCATGGGAATCGAATGATTCGGCGGGGTCGGTGTCGAGTGATGACTCGGCAGAGGACTGTTGGAACGACTTCCGTTTCTGTTCAGCAAGTGCGACGGTATTGTACCTTCGACAAAAAGCAAAAAGAAAATGACGATAAAATGAAAAGCTCGACGACCCTTTTTTGCTCTTCACAGACAAAGGTCCGCGTCGAAAATTCGGCGTGGTCGAGCGAGGATTCATCGATATTCGTACCGTTCATAGGTGGCGGCGACATGACTTCGCCGGGCGGCGGAGGCGGAGGCGGAAGCGTGTCCCGTCCGGTGCTCATCGATCTTCCCCTGGTCGGTGTGTTGTTCGCCGAGGCGATTGTCGGCGTCGAATTGCTCGATGCGTTGCTCGGCGGAGCGGGCGGTGGCTGGGACGGTCTCGACCTTCCACCCCGGCTCGGCGTGCTTTGGCCGCCGGGACTTTGGTACGTTTCGCTCCCCGGTTGGCCCTGGCCGGGGGCGTAGTGCGAGCTGTACAAACTACCGTCGTCGTATCCTTGCGCTGCGTAATTCGCGGCTCTGCGGGGCGAGAAAAAAATCGCATTAATTACACGAATTTCGGAGCAATGAAAAAAAATGAGTTTCGACGAAAAATTCTTCGAAGCAGACCTGTAATGATCCGAAGTCGGCGGACTGTAAAGGTGTTGTTCCTCGGAGGGATAGCTTCGTCGGAGCTCGATGCTGTTCGGTCTCGGCGGTCTGGGCTCCGTCATAACCATGCCGAGCAACGATTCGTCCGGTATGTTGTGCGGCGCACGATAATGCACCCCCTGACTCGGCATGATGTACTCCCCGTGTCCGACGGCCAATTGTCGCTGTCTTTCGCGCGTGTTGTGCGGTTGTCTCACGCGCCTCTTGTGCCTTCCTCCGCCGCCGCTGCCACCCTCGTTCCGAGGCCTGTGAGGCTGCGGACACGAAACAACGTTGAAACGACCGTGCGCTCGTTGCCCAGAACATTGAAATCAAATAAACAACTTGCGAGGCTCCGCAAAGAAGGTGCATCTCATTAAAAGGCAAGCGAAAATTCTCATTGAAAGTATGAACGATTGATGAACGACGCGGGTGTCGAGAATTCGGTCGTTCGTACTGTTTTGTGGTTTCTGTTTTTTTTTTGTTCTTTTCTCGTTTTCAGCGTCGACAGTCGAGGGATTGATGATGATCGGCGCGCAACACTTTCGGGCTTCAACACTCAATTAATTTCCTAGCAATTGAAAAACTACGTTCCGTAAAGCGAGCCAGCTATGAGAAGGCAAACTCTAACAGCGCAACGAGAGGAGGAAATTGGTTAAATTAATTAGAAAAACGGAGGAAAGAACGATATTCACAACACGCGCACGCACACACAGTAACAGACTGACGGTGAGTTCGATTATGTCGTGGGTGAGGTGAACGAGGAGTGAGATATTCAACGATTAATTAAATTATCGATTATGCGAGAGATACATTTTTTACAGGGCGAGAAGAAATGGTTGTTTTTTTTTCGGTCGGGTTGGGTGGCAATTACGGGTGTGCGAATATTCAAAATTTTGAATCATCTTATATATTACATAAATATATAATATATATTACATATTATATAAAATTTTGAATTACGTCGCATCGAATATGAGTAATTCAAAATTCATGAATTTCGGAATCATTCGAGCTCTCGAATGTTCGATTGAGATTCCGAATCGAACACCGATTTTCGATCGAACGTAATTCAAACGGTATTCGCACATCCCCAGTCGTAATATATCGTAATAGTAAGATGTAGAACAGATGGAGGAGTTTGATTATAATATTATTATGTAAAAAAGAGATAACTACAAAGATCCAAACCATCGACTTGCCTCTCTGAACGGTTCGGCATATTCAGACTCGGTCTATAACCAAGGGGACAGTATCGGTAGTTATTATTCGTGTCGTTTTAAAAGTACAATAATGTAACATTAGAGTGTAGAAGTAACTGAAACCTAAACGTTCGTAGGCTACTTTGTTCGACGAACAAGTGGAAACAAAACGAACGAGTCGTTCAAATACGTGTGTTGACCCATCGTAAAACTGGACGAAGGCATTATTTACCTTCTTCCCTCGGTCGTGAAGCTTCTTTTCCGTATCCTTGAGCATCTCCTGACTCCAGAGATCGAAGAAGTAGTTCGGATCCGTGTAGAACTTGAGACCGTCCTTGCCGTCGTCCCTGTAAATCGAAGAGAATCATCGATCGTGCGTCGCGCCAACGGCGAATAGTTCGCTTTCGGCGGGCGAGCCAATCCGCATCGCGGAGTCGGAGAGAGAAGTAAGAACGGCGTAATCACCTGTAAACATTGAGTTTATCGAGCGGCGGGGGTGTGTCGCATTGCTGATAAGTCTCGAGCATCGCCGTCGGCATCGTGTCTCGGGACACCACTTGCTGATCGAACACGACCGAACTCTTGAACGCCTTTCGCATGTGAATGTCCTGCAGCGATACTGCAAATTGCCAAACGAACGAATCGAGTTAACCTTCGCATCGAGCAGACAATCGTTTATTGAATTTGTTTCGCCCGCTCCTTTAGTAATAATGTGTTCAAAAAAAAAAATACGAGGCAAAAACATTCGATTCGAAGAGAATTTCGAACTCTTCTCGTTGCGATATCAATATGGAAGAATCAATCATACAGTGAGTACCGAGAACATTCATTTTGCATAATAATGAGGCCAAAAAGTTTTTAACCAATTAAAAAAAAATTGACCGTCGAATCAGTCGGTGATCTCTTTTGTTTTAAGAAGGATGCGTTAATTTATTTGTTTTAAGTTAGATTATCGGATGATGCGCTAAAGAATTTTTTTTAACTAATTTAACTAATTTCTCAATAACTTTTTGGCAAAATTTTGGTTCTAGAACTTTGTGATTGATTTTTTCTTCATTTTTGTCCCGCTGAAAAAGCTTTGAAATTTTCTCCGAATCCCATTTCTGGCTGGGAATGCGACGGTGTCGAATCGTCGGCAATATTTTTTTCCCGTACCTTCCTCGACGTTGCTGTCGAGCTGAGTAACTTTGACCGCGAGCCTGTCGATCCTCGCTTGGAGCGAATTCGCGCGATCGCTGAGAGTGACGGCCTCGCGAGCGAGCTCGCCGAACAGATCCTCGGCGTGCCTCGACAAGCTCGACAATTGTCTTATCGTGTTCGCCAGCGTGCCATTCGTCGCCGCCTCTAATTCCGACGGAAGCGGAAAAGCCTCCGGTATCGTGCCCCGTGCGACGTGCACGGGCTCGACGAGCCTCTTGGGAAGCGGCATCTTCTTCGCGATCGATCACACGCCGCCCTCGCAGGCCCGAGCTGACTTCTGTCCGCCGAACGCTCACCGTTCTCTCGAGACCTGCGCAAACAAAATTAAAGAAAATGTTTATTTATTGAACATTTTTAAAAAATATTAACAATACTACTGATGATTAACGAGAGTCCGGAAAATTGCATGAAAGGATTCAATTTCGTAGAAAAAAAAAATTCTACTAATTTTGGAGTAACTTTTTAGATTCCCTGGGTTCTGGAGAACTCGCGCGCTCGCGGCGATAAAATAAACAGAATGTGATATTTCTCAATATATGTAAAGATTTCACACGAGCTTATCCGTGATTTGAACCTTTTGTTGCATTAGCTACTCTGTAATTTTAAACCTCTTCTTTAGATTAGCCATTGTTATTTTAGTTTCTCCGTGACTCTAACCAATCCGTGATTTCAGCCACTCCGGGACTTTAGCATATCGTCTAAGCTACCGTCTTCTACATAGCGACGGCTAAACGTTTTTTATAATATAGGGAAATTATACTCCAAAATTTGTGTTCTGGGTGCCTTCTCTGTTTTTCTTTACAAAATTTTATGCTTCATAGGTTTTCGAAATTTTTCCGAAATTTCACTTTTGACTGGGCCCTCCTTAGCGAGTTCGCTTTCCGTACTGGTCATGTCGATAGCGCTCGGAATTAATGACTCGCCCGTCCGACGGTGACGCAAGTCGACTCGGTACGAATGTAGGATAGACCGTATTAAGTTCGACGCGGCGAGAAGCGACAATCTTACGAGAGACTTCAACGCCGCGTGAATACAGAGTGGATATTGAATTCCATCCGAGCGGCTAAACGCGTTACCGGCGGATTCGTCATTGCCACTTCGCGCTCGGATCTCTCTCGTTGAAGCCGAGCGACGGGAGTCGCGAGGCTCTCAATCGCGGAGATCCTCGCTACGAGAGATTAAATTAATCGCGTTCTCGCTTCACCCGACGAGATAGATGCTTCTAAATTAACTCCGCGCCTCCATCGGGAGATGCTAATTGCACGGGAGCACCTTCGCGAGGGCAATGAATATCCGGTTGCTTTTGATGGAGAATTTTTTTTTTTTTTATTGTGTTTCCGCACAAATGATCTGCGAGGTTCGTTCATACTTTTTTTCCGAAATTCACTCCCTGCTGGACGATGAGACGGCCTCGCCGAACCGGAAAACCACGAAAGCCGAGATAAGAAAAAAGACAAATATCTCCGATTTCAGTTTTTGTGGAACGTTCGTCAAGGCTAGAACTGGGATTGAGGGTTCGATATTGAAAATAAATATTGATGTGTTTAGTTGATTCTTTCGTTCCTACGCAGAGCGGAGTTTTTTAAGGGTGTTTTTGAGTTATTATTTATTTTTATTTATTTTTATTCATCTATTTTTTTAGCTATTTATTTTTAAGTTATCGCACGATTCATTTTTAAGTTACCATACTATTTTTTATAACAAAAAATGCATAACTATCAATATCTGTAGGAACTTGAGTCATGATTTTCCCTTTTAAAATTAAAAAAAAAAAAAATGTCTCAAGAAATTTACTTGGTTTCAACGACTTATTTACGTGCTTGGCGTACGTTTTTTTACTTTTTTGGGCAAAAGGTAGTTTTTCATTGAATCGATATGAAACTGGCAACTCGTGAGAGAGAACTTTATTATTTGTCCACTTTTTGCAACGTAGACCCAATTTATATAAATGTACTCGTCTCAAGTTTTTCGAAACCATACTCGGTATTTTTTGTATTCGCCAGACTTTCAGCGAACTGCGTGACCTTTAGTTCTCTGTTTTTCGAAGCGCGAAATATTTTGCTCGATCGATGGCTCGAGTTCATCGGAATCGCTTTCCGTTCGAGGCGCGAGCGAGATGAAACGGGGCAAGCGATAATTCGACTCGGTAACTCGATACCTTGCGATGCTTCTTATCCGTTATCGTCGACGGTGCGTACAAATACGGGAAAGGCGATACGGAGTCGCGAGAGGAGGAAAGGACGAAACGAATCGTCGGTCGGAAGTCCGAGAAGAGCAAACATCGGGCGCAAGATAGTTATTTTCTTTATCGAAGCAACGTGAAAGCGTTAGCGGCAGCGAACTAACAGAGTGCGTACAGTGTAGTGTGGTAATATCGTACGAGCCGGGGCTCTGTTTCCTGTACCCCTCCCCTTTCCTCGGTAATCCCATTGGCCTCAATTAGCGAACCCCCTTCTACGCTGCCCGCGGACGCCTCTTATCGTGGGACAAGCGAACAAGGTCGACGATCGTTCCCGCACCAAGGAAATTGCGATTTTTCCACCTGTTCGGAGAAGCGGCCGAGGATTATGGTAGATCCGATTTCCCGCGATTTTCCGAGACTCTGCAGGAAATCGCTGTGTGTCAGCAAAGAACGCGTTTCACGTGAAACTCTAACAGAATTTCGCCAACTTTTCGATTAAATAAAAATCTGAAAAAATTCAACCGTACGGAAGATGCTAAGAAGATTATTTTTCATAATAATAATTTCAAAAAGTTATTAACAAATTGGTAAAAAAAAGAATTGCTCAACGAATTATTTGGCAATCCAACCGAAATTAGCCGAAATCAATTCGCTCATTTTTTTAATACTTACGAACTTTTTTCTAATTTTCGAAAATTTCGATTTTTTTAACCAATTTGTTGAGAACTTTTTGAAATTATTATTATGGAAAATTAATGTTCTTAGCACCTTCTCTGCGATTGTATTTTTTCGGATTTTCATTTTATCGGAAAGTTGTCGAAATTCTTTTTGAATTGCACGCGAGACTGTCCCCTTCACGTCCACTTTCGATTAAATAAATTGGGTTTCGGGGTCGGGACCGAGTGCAGAGAATTGTCGGACCGCGAGCTTTCCGGAGCTCGGCAGTCTCGATCTCTCGCTGAATTACCATAGTTGGACTCAATGGTGCAGTTTAAATCATGGCGTTAAGGCGACAAGCTCGGCAATCAGCTAGTTCAGTCTCAATTTTGATAAAAGCAAATGGTAAAAGGTTAAGGGCGAGTAAAAAATGTTTTTTGGTGACTTTCTGTGTTCTCCTCGACTTTGGACAAAAGTTACCATTAAACTCGTGTCCAGCGCGAAAAAATACATAAAAATACGTAGCCAGAATTTTCTTTTTGAATTTCTCAATTTTCATCAAAATTTGCAAGGCTACCCCTTTGAGATGCTTTTTCGCTACTTTTCGCCACCCTCTAACAGGTTCAAAAAACGGCTCTAAAAATCCGCAAAAAATCTTAACTTGTGTATTTTTTCCCCCTGAACACGATGGACACCCGAGATCCGTCGATATTCCATCGGAAAGTCAAGATATCGCCGTTTGAAAATCCCAAAAATCGACGGTTTTTGGAAATCGGCCAAGAAATGGAAAAAATCGTTTTGTGCGATTTCCCGTGTTCTACTTAACTTTAGACAACTGCCCTAGTTATTTGAATAATAATAAAAGTCCCTTTTTATTAATACAACCAAATAGTCATAAATCAATTATCATTATTATTCAATGAAATGTATTATTTCCATCCCTCGATTCACAATTCCCGGAGATAAATCATTTCTATCTGAAATTCAACTTTTTTTTATTTAAGAGAAAAAAACCTCTTCTTCTTCTGAACACTTCGCGATTTTCTTTCGCTATACCTTAACGAATGAAATTTCTCATCGAAATGCTCAATGGCGAAGTTTCCGCTTTGACAAACGAATCCCATGGAAATTTCATCGATCTCGTCGCCGCGAACGTCGGCGTACGGTGTATTATTATCGAGGGAATGGGAGGGCAAAGTAAAACGCTCGTGAGTCATCTGGGCGATCGGACGAAGTGCAACGTGCACACGCTGCCCATGCACACAGCGCCGAGCGAACGAGCGAGGGAAGCCTCTGTTTCTCTCTTCCTTTTCGACCTCACCGCCGACTCCCATCTGCATTTTATACGCCAACTATACGTGTGTGTACAGTAACAAGCTCCCACGCGTACTCGCGGTGTGAGCCCCGAGGCAATTTGTCGGTTCTCTCGTAGCTCACACCGCGAGAGGCGTTGAATGGTAACTACGAGCGTGCAAAGGGAGATATTAATATTGTAACAAACTTGACGAGACGAGGAACAAGAAAAATGAAAAAAAAAAAACGTGCGCATACCGTTCATAGATCGATTAGTTTCTAACTCGCATGATTTCTATTAAATCCAATCGAATGTGAACGATTTAAAAAAATTATCGATTTTCCACAATAAAGATTACAAAATGTTATCAACTAATCATTGGAAAATTCTTCAGAATGCCGCGAACAGACTCTTTTTAATAATAGTTATTTTCTGTATTATTGTCTGTATATAATAATAATAACATAATATATATAAATATATATCATAATTATTATTATTCTCTGGTTCTGGGTAGTAAAGCGTGCTGGAATTGTGTTAAAATCTCAAGTCGATCGGAGCAAAATTAACGAAGTTATGAGTATTTGAGCGTCTCAAAAAATTGGGTCGCGGCGAAATTTGTTGACCAATTTTTTTTTTTTCATCGATTTGTTAATAACATTTTGGAATTATTATTATGCAAAATTAATCTTTCGAGTACCTTTGATATGCATGAATTTTTCCAGATTTTTATACAATCGAGAAGTGTTCTCAAACTTATGTGAGATGAGCGCTAAGCGACCGAACTCTTCGCGTTTTTCAAAGCGTTTTTCTGAAACTCGTCATATTTAAAGTCCGTGTTCACGATAACTCAAAATCTACTGGACCAATCGTTTTGAAATTTTGCACAGTACCTCTTCACATAATTCACCAGGTATTGTCGATAGCTTTTTTGTTTTTTTCAATAATTACTCATTTTTCAACAACAAATAAGCCGATTTTTTTCGCGAAAATCGGTTTTTTGGCTCCCAAGTGCTACGAAAAATTGAAAAATCGAAAAAAAAAATCCTCTCGTCATTACCTCGAGAAACGTCTCCTTTAACAAATGCATTGTGATTTTTTTGGTTCGGATGATTCTGTTGCGAGTTATGATGATCACCGCAAATCAACTTTTTTTCGAGGCGCCTCCGGCGATTCATTGTCACTCGCTCAATTTTGAATATTTTGCAATGAAAATTTAGGAAAATGTTGTTCGAATGTTATATTGTTATATGGAAATTTACCGAATAAACGGACACTATCTGTATCGCCAAAAAAAAATCTTAAAAACATGCCTTTTTTTCACCGAATTAACCTTACCCCGCCCTTAAGGCTCGAAGGTCAATCACTGCGCTCGAGTGCAGTGTGCGATGTAGAACTGCTACCCCGTTTCTACTATCGTGCACATCCGGATTTCGCGTAAACCCAGACCATGCGGTACACTTCGATGACCGTCTTCTGTTGGGAGCTTCGCAAGTTCATTCTCAGTAAGCGTGTACTCGGAACTTGCGGAACATGCTTAACTTGCTTGGCCCCCGTGAATCGTGACTGTTTGACGCCTCGGCTTGTCGCACTTTGCACGCCGAGATCGTACAACGCTGCGCGCGACTGGTGCACGTGCGTTCGAGCGAAAACTCAACAGTGCTCGGGGAGGAGGGCACATGCCGACCATATGGTCGTCGCGTTCGTCTTACACGTAAACTGTACACGCCGAGCGACTCGGGGATACGCGAGGCCAATGCCTCGCTGCCGTGACGAATGTGCAGGCCTTTTCAATCATAAGTCACTTTGCACTCGTTCTTAAAAGAATTTTTTAAACAGTTCCCATTAATGTGGCCATTACTTACTATTTTTCTTTCATCAAAGTCTACCGCGTTCTGTTTGCAGAAAATTACGTTTATCATACTTTGTTATAAATTATTTATTTATTCATATTTTTATATGCTATCATAAAAAAATATACAAATGAATTTGATTTTTCTCATATTTTTTCAATGTTATTCAGACTAAAATTATATATTTTTATGGAATTTTTCAAAAAAGTCGATCGATATTGCGACGAATTGATCGGCCCGCACCCAGAAAAAAAATTTATTGAAATCAAATAAATTTCTATCTTTAAATGACATTTATTAAGATAAAAGAAATTTTTTTTTATCTTAACGAAATGACTATTAGATTGAAATATCGGTTTTTATTTATTCGGAATAAAAAAAAATATATGAGTTACCATTTATTGTTTTGTTGTTTGCAATAAATACTTATTTAATACAAGGAAATCGTATATTCGAATTGGAATTTCAAATAAAATGCTTTCGTTGAGATAAGATGTGATTTTAAAAAAATCTCAACGAAACCATTATTTGATTCAAATAACGACTTTATTTATTGCGAAGGAAAAAATCGATTCGCCTGTCTATTTTTTATTCTGTGCTTCGATTAATGTTTATACGATGTCAAGACAACGAATGTTTGAAAATTTCATTTGTTTTCTCTTCGCTGAGAAAACGCGACTATTACCGGCCCGCACGTATCGCAACGACACGTATCGCAAGATCGGTAGCGTTATAATTCGTGATCGAAAGTTTCGTGTTTATGTGGTATTGTGAAACTCAAGCTCCGATCGAGTTGTTTTCGTTTCGCTTCAATCTGTGAGATCCGTTATCAACGAGCTGTAAACGTTATGTGCGACGCAGTTCACCAACAGTAATGGAATCAGAACTGTCAAAATTCTTGCGAGATGCCGGACTCGCTGACTATATCGAGATTTTCGAGCGTATGTATAAAATTCATTAATTTGTTTTATTTCTGAAATTGACTTGATAATGAGACGTATATCCGTCGAGAGCACGTAGGCGTATTTTGCCGGTTCGCGGCCGACACGCAGCTCAGTGAAAAATTGCCACGTAACGTATTGTGGGTTAGTCATAACAAAAATTATAATTGGCAGTTAATAGAATTGGGATGGAGCAGGTGGACGAGCTCAGCAAAGAAGATGTCGCGCAAATGATCCCTCTCATCGGCGATTTGAAACGATTCCAGAAAGCTGTTGAGAACCGTAAATCGAAAGTAAGTAACTTGTAAAAAAAAAAACCTGTTCGTTGTCGTGAAAAACTGGTCGTATCGCGAGAAAAAAAAAGACATTTTTCATCGAAAAAAAAAAGAAACAACGATTTTATTGAAAAAGAAATTATTTTATCGAAAAAAAAAAAGCTATTATTTTATCAAAAAAAAAAAAAAGAAATTATTTTATCGAAAAAATTAATAAAAATTACTAAACGCTGAAAGAGTCCCTACAAAAATAGCTTAATTGATACTGAAAAATATGCGGTAAAAAAGATTCTGCTTGAAAAATTCGTCGGGAATTTTCAGGCAACGGTTAACAGCGAGACTGTCACAGCATCGGAAATTTTCGTCACTAACTCAGGTGATAACGATGCGTCTCTCGCAGAATATTTGAAAGCGCACGAACTGACTCGAGGGACTACTTTTTATGGTATCCAGGATTTTAATAACATACCCGAGTTCAATAATACACTCGATTTCGACGTTTCGATTGTGGGGACAACGGATGACGTTGGAAACTACGAACAGAATCTTGGCTCGAGGCAAGATCAAATCGTCGAATTGACTCCGCTTTCGGAATCGAAGAAACGAAAAGCTGAAGAATCCGTTAGCACGTCTCGGGCTTCATGCACTCCCCCGAAGCAAAACTATCAGAGAACTAGTAGTAATCTGATAAAAACTAAAGAGGTGCATTTTTTTTCTTTTATTGGTCACAACCATAATTAATAATACTTTTCACATGCATTCCCGTTGGAAGCGACATTCGCAGCGAATTTTGGATATTTCCCAAATGGATAAAAATCTTAACGAATCTACTATATATAAAGTGCTTACAATAGTGATTTTACATAATAATAATAACGGCGGAGAGTTATTAATAAATTAACGAAACAAAACTCGATCAGCTAATCGTTGGAAATCCGAACTTAATTTATATATTTCCTTGCGTTTTTAGGACTTAGAAAATTATTTGTCAACGTGTCCTCACGGCGAGAAGGCCCTAAAAATTTTCAAAAAGGAAGGGAAGTTGAATAACATCGGCCGCGATGCTCTAACGACTTCGCTGGAATATAAACTTGTTGCTGATTATGGAAAAACTACGAACGCGCATTACGATGCCATTTCAAAACTAATACCGGAACTATTCCCTCGCGAATCTGCGGTAGGCTCATTTTATCACCGCAAATTACTCAAATCTTTTGTGTGTAATTTTATCACGCGGTTCGATTTTCTCGTAGACAACGTACTATATAGCTCCACAAAGCGAAGGCAGGCACCAAAAAATTTCGAAGGGTAAACTACTGTACAAGCACCGAAATTTAAGAACTGCAAACAAAGCGAACAGTTCAGATAGTACGCAAGCATCTTCGAAAGAGATTTACACCAACACGCAACAGATCGAAAATCGTGAGAGGAGACTTTATGATTTTTTAACAAGAACAATAAACCGATTGCAATACATGTTTGGATATTGTCATTCATTGCAGTGTTGCCGGAACAAGAATTGATCGAATCTCAAAAGTGGCTTCAGAATTTTTCGCAACCGTGGCCAGAAGTTTTGAAGTTGTGGCAAAAGACGGCGCCAAATCGCATTAGCCAGCTGACGAAAATTAACGATCTATCGATCGCTACTATATTGAAAGATTGGCCACTTCTGAAGCACCCATTAGGCTATACGTTGGTATGGACTATATCTAATGTCCTCGAACGTTTCTATACATTTTGTTTCCGTAATAGCCGTGATGGAATCGATTGTTTGCGTAGGTTTGTTCCGATTTCAAAATATCGCATCCTACCGAAGATCTCGGACTTCTGACGAATTGGGCGTTTAATAGAGATAAGATTCTCAATGTCATGAGTAACCGGGCGAGAAAAGACAAACACGGAGCGTATCAGATCGTCAAAAATTTCTCTAAAGAGATATCTGAAGGTAAAGTGTAAAATCATTACAATGCTGATGATATTTGCACAAAAACTCACTATAAGATAATAAAATAAACAAAATAGCAACAACATGTAAAAATAAAAAATAGAAAAATATGTACAAATTTTAAAAAAATAGAAAAATATGTACAAATTTTAAAAAAATAGAAAAATAGGTACAAATGAAATATAAAACGTGCATAAACTATAAATATATATAAACGTTTTTGGCCCATGCTGACGTTCAGATTCCAAGGACGTTGTTGCGTTGCACTTATTGCCCGCATTATTGCCTGCTGCAATTAATCGCCAAAAAGGACTGGACCCATGGAAACCGAGTATTGCTGAGTCACAAGACGGTTTCATTCTTCACGCGAAAGTGAGTAGAAGTTAATATTAAAAATGCATATTTCGATTGGGTCTAAGTTTTTTTTTTATGTTAACGATGGAACGATTTACAGTCGGCTGCAGCGATGCAAAGTCGACTCCAAGAAAAGAAGAAACGGTACGAGAGTTTGAAACGGCCAATTCAACCCTGCGTCGTTATCGTTGGAGAGTCGTTATTCGAGGCCAAAGACTTTTACGTGGTTTTTGAGACGATCACCTATAAGATGGACACCGCGCTTTCCGCTGTAGATACTTGTTTCAAGCTTATCCACGCTCTGAACTTGATCTATCCAATTGAGTCGAAAAACGTGTGGTTGTTCTTGGAAAGACATTTCTATGGATTTTCTACGAAGCCAACATTGCCGTGCTGCGTGTCGGCGCTAATCAGCGAACTTTAAAATGGTTTGCGTACGTTTAGCGCGTATTCTTCTTTTCGTCCTTTCGACTCGTCAAAAATTTGTTCGAAATATATTAGAGGTTGTCGTAGCTTTCCGAGAGCGAGACTAAGTTTCAAGGTAGAGTAAGAGTAGTAAGGAGAAAAGCAACGATACATGGTTTTTTTCTTCCGCGATTATCTAGCAGCTGAGACTCAGAGTACTCAACGGTTCGATTAAAATATGCGAGATGTTGTTTATATTTATCGTAGCGAGGTCAATTTCGTTCTATTCGGTAAAGGAATAAACAAATAAAATGTATTTATGTGCATATTGCGAGCACAATGTCCATTACAATTCACCGGACGAATTATTTTCTCATATACATATCGAACATCCTGATTTAATAATATATACCTGTGGACAAACGGGATGCGGTAGAGTATTTCAACGTTTACACTCATTCAAGCGACATATTGTACACGATCACTCGGATTTCGGCCACAATGAGCCACCTGAGGTAATACTAGACCCGGAAAACGTAGAGCAACATAATGAACATATGGTTGTAGAGACATATCAGGAAGATCCTCGAAATGAACCGATTCATGAAATTAGTAACGCCGATTACTTAAAAAAATTAGCACAGCAATATATAGCAAAATTATACGCAAATAAAAGTATTTC
This sequence comes from Ischnus inquisitorius, assembly GCA_963924025.1. Lineage (NCBI taxonomy): Eukaryota > Metazoa > Arthropoda > Insecta > Hymenoptera > Ichneumonidae > Ischnus > Ischnus inquisitorius. Next base: position 4,820,505 of record OZ001249.1, read on the forward strand.
TCGCACAGCTATTCAAGAAATTATTACAAGCACTGAAGAGTTGCTTTCTAACATCGGCGGTATATTAGAAAGTGATGTATCTGCAAGCGATGATACACGTGAAAACTTCGAAAATGTTACAAACTTTTTAGGTCAGCCATTCTTCGAGAATGCTACAGAGTATAAACGAATGAAATTTTTGAAAGGGGCAGGATTTTTTATTGCTCCGGAAAAAATCTTCGTGCGACAAAGAGTCGATGATAAAACGATCGACGGTAGGGTTGTAAGAGTTCCTGTAGAGGTCACGTTATCGTTCGTACCCTTGCGAAAACTTTTCACAACAATTTTCAGTTTACCGAACATTCTTCAAACTGCAGAGACATACTTGAACGATCAAAATTCCAACACTGTCGTCGATGATATCGCTCACAGCTCTTTTTGGAATGATAAGAAGCGTACATTTTTTCAAGGGAAATTCGTGATTCCGTTGTATGTCTATTATGACGAATATGAGTGCAATAATCCCCTCGGTTCGCACGCCGGAATTCATAAAATGGGCGCCGTGTATGTGAGCCTTCGTTGTTTCCCAGTAGAATTTCAGTCGCGATTAGCTAACATTTTCTTGGCTTTACTCGTTCATTATGACGATTTTGCTTCAGAAGGAAGCAAAATTTTCCGAATATTAGTTTCCGAGTTAACTTTTTTGGAGATGGAAGGGATAACGATTGATCGAGGAAACGGAATGTCCCAAAAGATTTATTTTTCCCTTGCAATGATTTTAGGCGATAATGCGGGTTTAAATGCAATTCTGGGGTATGTTGGTTGCTCCGGTAACTTTTTTTGCCGTATGTGCAGAGGACATAAACGTGATTTGCTCCGAAGCGTCGAAGAAGTAGAAACACTCTTACGATCTCCCGAAAATTATAACGACGATCTCGTACTCAATGACTATCAATTGACCGGGTTAAAAGAAGACTCAATTTTTAACGAGATTCCGTCATTTCATGTCGCTAATAATGATGCAGTCGATCTTATGCATGACTTGCTCGAAGGAGTTTGCAACTATGATATGGCTCTTATAATCGATTACTATATCGGAGTAGAAATCGCAACTCTAGATTCTATAAATTCAGCTATTCAATCATTCGATTATGGATATATAGAATTTGGAAATAAACCACCCGTAATAACGAACGATATGTTGAAGAAAAAAAAATTGAACATAAAGGCGGCTGAGATGATGTGTCTAATTAGAAACTTTGGACTCATGTTGGGTGATCTAATTCCAGAAGGAGATTCTGTTTGGGAACTCTACAGTACTCTGTGTAATATTATGGACTTAGTAATGGCACCGTTCTATCAAGTAGGGACAGACGATCTTCTACGCGTTCTTGTACAGGAGCATCACGAACTGTATATACAAATATGTAAAAAAGTTCCAAGGTACGAGCGGAATACGTATTATTTGAAGCCTAAATTTCACTTTTTAGTGCATTATGCTCGAATTATGAATTCCCGTGGACCTCTGCGCAATTTCTGGTGCATGAGATTTGAAGGAAAACACGCTGAGGGCAAACAGACCGGTCGAATCTCGGCAAGTCGAGTAAATCTTCCGCAATCAATTGCGATCGACCATCAGATCCGTTTAGCCTACAGCTTATCGAATAATCTGAATCTAGAGAATATAGTCAAAAAAGGACCCCGCGTCACGATCGAAAGTTGCGCACCTGACGCAACATATATACAATATAAATGGATCTGTTGTAATGGCCATTTATACAAAGCAGGAAAATGTGTCGTACAGATTGCCGCTCATGATAATTTACCCCAATTCGGGTTAGTTGCTTCAGTTTTTCTCAGGCACGATGCAGTCATCTTTGCCTGCGACATTATTTCTACGATTAGTTTTGACGAACATCGTCATTCATACGTCGTTGAAATTCCACTCGGAAATCAACCTCGACAATATCATTATATTCATTTACGCAACCTTCCGAATTCGACGCCCCTTCACGTGCGAAAAGTTTCGAATATTTTTTTTCTCACTGTTCCATACGCTATGTAACAATTTATCTTTAATGTTATACGCTATGTAATGTTTTACGTTAACCATTGTGTGATAATAAAGAAATTGTAATAAACGAAGTATGGTTTTTTGTCTTATTTATTCGCGAAATTCTTTCGAAAAATCGTAAGTTGTCGTAGAATAAATAAAAAATCTATTCGACATAAATATCTATATATTAGACTTAAATAAACGTTTTGTTGGCAATTTATTAATAAGCTTGCTGCGGAATAAATAGAACATTTATTTGGCATGGATATTGGTTTATTTGATTCAAATAAACTTTTTAAATTCCAATAAATGCTCCAATTAAAGAAATTAATATATTAGACATTAATAAACAGTCTATTTGCATCTGACGCAAATATAAAAATTTCTTCGTCCCTAATAAAAATTATTTGATTAGAATAAACGTTTTTCTGGGTGCGACCGTGACGAGGTCATTCGTCTCGTCTTTCCGGGTCAAACGGCCCTTCGGAGCCCCCGAGTCGCCGAACGCGCTTATAGAACTTCAGTTTCTTTTTTTTTTCTCGCTTCAAGGACTCGTGCGGCAAATACGTTTGCGGCTCGTCGTTTGCGAAAAGTGGAGAACAAGGCCACAACGGCGAGAGGGAAGGAGAGCCGGGCGTTTAGGATGGTTGACGGTGTGCCAGTGGTGCGTCGGGGAAGGGAGCTCTTTCTCGTAGCTTCTCCCGTGATATTGATCAAGCACGAGCGCAACCCCGCTGCCGAAGGGTCGCGCGCGCGAGCCAAGAAGAGCCAGCCGGCTTGGCACACCGCTGGAGATTTCGAGCTGCGGAAAGCCCCCACGGAGAGGGCTCGCTCCGCAGGGAATCGCCGTCGTCGTCGTCGACGTGACTCATCGGAGACCGCCCAGTCGCTCGTAAAAGCCAAGTCAGTACGATGAAAAAAAAAAAAAAAAAAAAAAATAAAGATAAAAGAGAAAAACAGCCTTACGAGGCAAAACGTAATTATATCTCGTGTTCCGCATTGTTGCAAAACAATGGCAACTCTGGCGAACAGATAGAACGCGAGTTTTCTACAGTAAAAAAGTTCTCTCGCGAAACTCCGCGTTGATGGAATAAAAATTCCCGAGCGCACGATTGGAGAGATTGATCATTTTTTGTACCGAAACTATGGCAAATTCACCTTGTACGAGTAAATCTTAATTTAATACTTATCAAAATAAGAAAAATGTTCTTGTATCATATTGAAAAAATATTGATATTATTCAATATTATTATAGATAATTCAAAAATATTGAAATAAAAATAATAATATAATATAATAAATAATAATAATAACAAATTATTATAATTATTATTATTAATAATTATTAATTATAATATATTACAATAATATAATATAATATAATATTTTCAATACTACCTGAAAATGATACATAATCGAATAATCTTCATTTGCCACGAGAATTTTTTCAAATTTCCTTGTTTCTTCGTCGATAGCGGAAAATCGTCCGAGGATTATCCGAGGCACGAGCAAGGGTCGCGTGACGCTGGCAATTTAGATCGGATCTATAGTGATTTAGGCTCGGAGGAATAGATTGATCGTCGGACGGGTGACTCAGAGTGGCGAGCGTGTCCGAGAGACAAAAACGCCGAGTCGCCGCCGGCCGTAGGCTAGTTTGCCGTTTCCGGTTTCTGTGTCACGCGACGAAACGGCCCCGCGGAGAAGCGAGCGAAACGCGACTTGTCGCGGGCGCGAATGACGATGATGCAGAAGGATCGTGAAATATCGCGGATCGTAGGAGAGCCGCGTCGAACCGGTTGCTCGTGCGGCGTCGATTAGCCGCTCGCGACTCTCTCGCAGCTCCGAGCCGATCGAACGTATCGTCAGCCGCGGAAGAGGCTTCTTCTTTCAATCCTCCCGATAAGAGCTTATCGGTTTATCGTTGACTGCGGAATCTTCGCGAACCCGATCGAGGCTCGATATCGAATTTCCGCGTGCGAAAGAGCGGCCGCGCGCCGAAGAGATGCAAAAGTCGCGGCCGATCCGGCGGGGAATCGGTCTCGAGACTGTCGACCAACATTCGTCATGGTGCGTGAGGAGACGTCGACCTCGAGGATAGGCGCGCGGTCTAGCACTCGGATTCCGCGCGGAGAGCTCGCGACGCGAAACAGCAGCCCGAGAAACGAGAACGTCTGCGTTCTGTATCGCAATGTCGAGCGCACTGCCGGCGATCGAGTGAAAAAGAAACTTGGGAAAAAAAACGAAAATGAAACGAGACGAGAAAGAGAAAACGAAGATGATGAAGGAGCAACGGGAGAACGCGAAGAAGTCGAACCATAGCGAAATGCAGAAGAAGCCACCAGGCTGGACGCTGAGGAGCCGCGCGACGATGCTGCGGAGGCCGCGTCGCAGTTGCCAAGAAACAAACTCGCGGAAACTAGTCGCGCCGTAGAGAAGGCAGAAGACAAATTTAATACGGCGCGGCGAACGAAACGCTCCCGTTTCACGACCGTGATGGACGCAACGGCCAGAGAGAATTCACTCGGTGGAATTCTTTGACTCGAATATCGCATTGAGATACAGAGACATTTTTTCTTTTATTTCGGTGTCTGCAGCTCTGGTTGTACGGAAGTGCGCTTATCAATTTACAGGGGCACTTTAATCAGGAAGACGAGCTGATGGTAGTTTGTGTGAAGAACGTTTCGAGGGAAGAATTCGAAGTGCCGTCGAATTTGGAACAGTCGACTGGATTCGCGCCGGATTCAATCCAAAGCCAAGTTTTTAAAGTAGTCCTTGCATTCAATGTTCATTTCGCATAAGTTTGCGGAATTCGAGGGAATTATAAACACTTCGCGATGGTATAAAAATCCGAAAAAATCATGCATTTTGAAGGTAGCGAAGAGTTCAATTTCGCACAATAAACGTTCCTAAATGGTATTGACAAATTGACGAAAAAAAAATTGTTCAACAAATTGCCCGGCAACCTAGTTTTTTTTTATGAACATGATTTCTTCATTTTTCTGAATACGTATGAATTTTTTCAGATTTTTTAATTCTTTAGGTATCTCATGATTGTCCACACTTTTTTTTCTATATAAAAAAAAGCTGTAAGTCAATTTAAAAATTTGAATATAATCAAAAAATAAGAGTTTTTCGTATTTTGCGAGCTTCGGTGAAACCGAGTGTCGTCGATGTTGATTTCGCGCTCGGCAGAGAGAGAGACCAGCACAGTACGCGATAGCGGCGTTATCAATGACGTATGTGACTATGAATCAGAGCACCTCGGGGCCATTATCGATAATGTTAATAGCCGAGGACTTAACTGTAAATTACAATGTACGAAGCCGGTCTGGTGTGCCCGATGAAATTTGAGTTTACGAGTGGAACGACACCGTTACGGCTTCGAGATAGGAATCGCTCGAGCGGAATTACTAACATGTATTTTCGATGTTGTGCACTTTTCTAGTTTTCGTTCCAACGCACAATTCGTTTTGTATTTCCGCGATAATTGCGGAAATATCGGTACATATCGGATTCCAACGCTGCTAGAAATTTTAGGACAATTTTTACGCACGAACTGCACTAAATTTCATGTATAAAAAAAATTCGTCCATGAAAAAATTCTTCGATCCTACGAAATATTGACTATTTTAATAAAAAAAATCAAGTAAATATTGAAAAAATATTTATTGAATCAAATAAATACTTTTCTGGGTATTCAATTTTCAGTAATGTTTTTTTTAAACAACAAACTCCGCTGAATAAATTCGCAACCTGAACTGTAAATAATTTCGATTCAATTTTAATTACTACTGTCGAAACTTAACAATTCGGTATTCAGGAATATTTCCAATTATTTTTCCATGTATATTTCCATGTATTATTTGCGAAATTAAGTATAGAATGATTCGATGCGGACGCGTGCTGTGCATAAAAGTCTAAACAGCGCTCAGTTAATCCCATATTGAGTTTTATTAGTTCAATTTGTTCTCCGTGAATTCGCGGGTCTTCGCGTTCCCACTCGAGTGACTATCTGGATCAAGCTGCATCCGTACAAGCAATATTCTCGAAAACATTGCGCACCGCGGCAAACTGTTTCTGTTGTACTTCGCGATGCGCAACGATTCACGAATTTCTATAATGCCCAGAAAAAAAGGTTATATGGGAAAAAGAATAATTTAATAATAAGAATAAACAAAAATAGAACAAATTAATATAAACAATACCAATAATAATAATAATATTAATATTAATAATAATTATTAATAATAATTAATAATAATAATAATAATAATATTATTATTAATTATTATTATTATTATTATTAATATACGATGTAATTGAGTATTGCAAATATATTTTTTGGGTTATCGAAATATATGCGACAATATTTTCGGAAAATTCGATTTTTCGATGAAGAAAATATATCTGATATACCGTACAAATGTATTTGGGGATGTAATTTTTTTTTTTCCACGTGGGCACACTGGCCGAGTGGCGGGGCCGTGTGGATAAGAGGCCGCCGCTTGGATAGGTCGCGTCGAGCGAAGGAAAATAACGAAAGGCCAATGCGCGAAGCGCCTCGCGAAAGGATCACGTACGTAATGCAACGTTTCGGCCCCGAGCGAAATTGCCGCATTCGGCAAGTCGTTCGACTGGCCCAGAGCCAACGGGTCATTGCGAAATCGCTGCTGCGCCTATTTACCCTCATTTTTACGTTTTCATTTTTTTTTTTTTTTTTTTTTCGCCTTTTGTCCACGTTCTTTATTCCGCATTTCCAACGTTTTCCTCTCGTCCAGCATCAACGAGACACGAATAACCGGTATATAATGGAAAATTATCGCGCGCTCGCGAGTTTGAAATATTCATCTTCGCGCATATTATTGTTATTCGCATCTCAAACGACTCGGCAACTTCGAACGTAAAATAGTTCGCGCGTGTGTGCGCGCATCTCGCGAGGCGCACCTTCGGACACCTCGGATGCCATTCAAATACCACCGCTTACTAAGTTTCGTCATAGATAAAAAAAAAAAAAAAAAAATAGTCGGCTTGTTCAGAACAAAAATGTATAATTCTTTTGAACGAAATGTCGACAAAATTTCGGAACGGCGAAAAAAGAAAAATTTGGAAAGTTGATTTTCCGGGAAATTTGTTGAGCAATTAATTTTTTTATGAATTTAATAATAAAATTTTGGATTTTTGATCCGAAATGCAAATTTTTTTTTTTTATATTTTTTTTTGCATGAATTTTTTCAGATTTTTCTACCGTCGGGAATCGGCAATTTTCTTGCATTTTTCTCGAACTTACGCGAAATGAACACACCAAGCGAGAGAACTAGCTTAAGATACGAGTGGCGCGCCGTCGAAGCACGCGCGACTTATCCTTACGGCAGCACCTTCGATATTGCGTGCCTCAGCGTTTTTTTAAACTCCCGTCGAGAGCGTGGCACGTTGCCGGGTGTCGCGCAGTGAGCGATGTCGTGCGTGCTTTAATAAAAAAAACATCGCACAATGAACGTTCCGTGGGTCGTTTTACAGTCGGCGCGAAGGAGCCAACGATGTGTGGCGAAAGGCGACAGAACAACGATTACGAAGCTTCGCCGTCCTCACCGGCATCGACGGGTTACCCACTCGCGCGGACGTTCGATTTAAATTTTTAAAAAACCTCCCAACGCATACTTTCGCGCGAAGAATCGAGAAAAAAAGTAACTAACGGAAAACGGATACAAAATCAAGTCGAAAGGAAAAGTAAAAAAAAATGACGACTAATTTTCAAAAAAAAAATTTTGTTCGCCGATAATTTGTTGCTCAATTTTATGTTTCAGTAATTTGTCGATAACATTTTGGAATTATGATTATGAAGAATTAATCTTTTCTTCAAGTTTTATTAATTTTATTACTTTTATTAATTATTAATTCTATTAATTTTATTAATTTTATTAATTTTATTAATTTTATTAATTTTATCAATTTTATTAATTTTATTAATTTTATTAATTTTATTAATTTTATTAATTTCATTAATTTTATATTATATTTTATTGTGATTTAATATTATTAATCAATTTTTTTCAGATTTTTATCCTATCGAAAAGTGTTGTCAATTTTCGCCAATTCCTTTCGCGAGCTCGCGTGGCGTCGGGCCCTTCGAGAGGACTACCTTAAGGTGTGCGCTGTTATAAATGGCACGTATTGTTCGCCGAGCGACGAATACACAGTGTAACGTTCGCGTGCGATAAAGTCTTCGGTTCTTTCTCTCCGGACGGCCGGAGTGCACACACAGCGTTGTGTAGTAGAAATGTAGTAGCCACCTTATCTCGAATCTCCAAGGTCAACGGCGAAGTTAATATATGAATGGGTCAGAAGCACGTGAGGCGTCCGAGGCCTCCCCGTGCCTCGACATTCACCGCGGCCGGTCAACGCGATTCAAGGATTCTCTCATACCTCGCCGTCCATTTGTTTACTCGATTGCGACGCGAGGAAAATTTCATTCGCCGTCGACGATCGCGCGGAAACGAATGTTTTCTCGTCGTCACCGAAACTCCGTCGAGCCGAATAAAATTTGTATTCAAGAGTGTGTTCGAGCTTCGAGGAAACAAATTGCATATTCTTGAATATTAAAAAAAAAGATACAAAATTTCATTCCAAAAACTAAGATTAAAGTCTGTGCAAATATGATCGACTTCGGTGAGGAAAAAAGCGCGTATTTCGAGTGATGGGAAAAAAGTTAACCGAAAGCTGAACCAACAATCTATAATTAAATTTCAGGGTCATCGTCGCTCGCTGATAACTGATAAGCCTCGAGCAACAAGATGATTCGCGAGTTCAAAAAGAAAAAAAGAAAAAAAAAAAGTCAGTTGATTTTTAACGAACTGCTTACTCTTGAGCTCGAGAGACGCATGCAGAAAATTCAGTGTGCCGTAAACGATGATATTCCGGGGCCGGTGCGTGCCCCGCACGCGTCGTCGCCTCTCCAACCGCTGGAAATGGAAATGGAGAGGAAACGAGATGAGCGAGGGACAGGAGAGACTCGAAAGAAAAAAAAAAAAAAACGTTGATCCGAGATTAGCCCCGAGGCTAAACCGACGAGAGGACGGAACTCGGTTACCGGATCCCGCGGCGCGGTCGCGCTGGCCGCGGCGATCCCAGGGTTTGCCGACTGCACACGTCCGTCGTCCGCGGACGCGTAGAGAAGCATAGGCGAAGGGGGCGAGAGCACTCGGGCGGAATGCAAACGAGTACGCAGAGGAAGGATGATAGGACGGAAAGGAACGAGGGAACTACACCCCCTGAGTTTGCGCTGCAAGGGTTGAGCTTGATTGACCAGCCCGGCTGACCGGGAGCTCCGAGTCAAAACGATACCGATTCAAATATCACACGGAGAAGCTTTAAACCGTGAATATAAAAAAAAATCGATGCGTCGTTGGGGGTAATTGAAAAATTGATTAAAAAATAAAGATTCGATATTAAATATGAAAAATTATGGAATAATATGAACATAATAATTTATAATAAATTATTATTATTATTTATTTATTATTTATAATATTTTTTAAAAATTTAGGATTATAAATAATTATTTATAATTTGTTATTTATATAAAATAATAAAGTCATTAAAAAATAGTCGGGCTTACGCGACGCCCCTTGGCGCTCGGTAACATTGTATTAATATTTCCATCGATTGCGTTCGATTGAAGTGGCTCTTAATCGATGACGGAATGCCCGAATGACGACAGCATCTCGCACTCCATCGCGTCATAATTCCTCGAAGCGAAATAAATTCAGTCGCTCGTCTGCGATCGTGCGATTTGCAATACCGGATCGAAGTGTCCGAGACGAAATAATAAAACGCGCGAGGAAAGTTTCAAAAATATCGTCATCAAACCACCCCCCGCGAAGTTCAAGAGTCTCTCGAAACGCCGACGCGAGCCGGTTCGAAAATGTTAATTTTTCTCGTGAAAATTGAATTTTTCGAGAAATTAACACAAAGCGAATTGAGCTCTGTAACTGGTTTATTCGCGACCTCTCGCTCTATTTTATCCTTATTAACTAAAAGCCGAATACTATAAAATAAATGAATAAACAATATAATTAAAGTAAATGAAGTAATTGAAAGGTTATAGAAAGGGTTGCGTTGGAACAATTTCCGAAATAATGATTTTCTTTTTGTCGCCGTAAGGGACGTCCCGGCCTCCGCCACACCTACATCGGCGAGGGAGTAGAAAAACCACCCCTCGAGCCCCGCCGTGCATAGCCGGCTCGCAGTGACGGCCATGTGCAGCACAGTCGTCGTGAACCGCCGCCCTTATTCGCCGATTACGCCACACCTATCCCCGATCAACCCTTTCACCGGTTTCGTCCTTTTTCTTCCATCAACGAATATAAACCTCGATGCTATACTCAAAGCGAGAAGATTCGATGTTTTTCTACGTCGTATCCCTTCGAACGTTCCACGCTCGCGAGAATCGCTGCGGCGCGCTCGGCCCGCGAAAGCCCGTGCTAGCGAACTGATCAATGTCCCGGCTATACACACGGTATATATAACACGCGATTCGAACGAGAGCGGCTCGTATGAACGGATGCGAATGCGAAGAAAAAAACAGCCGTTAGTCCGTTACGCGGAGTACTACGTACGAGGGAAGAGAAAGAGCGAGAGAGAGAGAGAGAGAGAGAAATGATTGTCGACGGCAGAGAGAAAGAGTCGTCCGTGTGACCCATCCCATTGGTAAGAAGTCGCGGAGAGACAGCGATCGAGAGAGAGAGCACACTCGTGTGTGCGGTTGATCCGCGCGCTTGGACCACCGGAACGTCTCTGACAAGACGTCACGATGCCTTGTTTTCCCGGAGAACCGAATTCTCCGGTTTTTCGTTCTTTTTTTTTTTTTTTTCTTCACTTCTTTTTTCTTTATCGAGTCAACAATAATGAAGAGAGAGCCGCGCGAGCACAAACTAGATTCGTAACTCACCATTCTCGAAGCGTAGACCGCCGCGTGTCGGTGCATAGTCCTCGTAAAACGCCCTTCAAATTTTCACAACTCTTCGGCACCTTCACTTTTTCTCGTACGGGCCTCGGTTCTCGCTGTTCCGGGGACTCGCGACTCGATATTGTCTTTCGTACTCGCCGTTCGCGTCGTTCAACGTGCCGTTCCGTACGGCAGCATATCGCGACGTTAATGCGCCGCGCGACACATCCGATAATTTCACTGTTACCCGTCACCGATGGGTTTTTATTGAAACACACCGCTGTTTGAGAGACACACAGAAAATGGCGTTACTCGGCTTACGCTACTCCAGAGAGCATAGACCGTACATAGAGGCGCAGGCCTTATGGGAGGGCTTGGCACGGTTTCGCTGGGGCGAACCGTTAGTCGCCAACCCGGCCACTGGCGGCGCTGACAGTGTCGGTGTGCATCCGCGCACCAGTGCGATCTCGCGTCTCTCTCGCACCCGCGCGTCTCAGGGCGACGCCGTTTCGATCCCCGAATCAGTACGTTAAGATTAAGTGACACAGGCTCCCTCGCGCCTCCGCCGAGCTCGGTCGGTTATAAAAACTGTAATGTTCTTTTATTGAAGGTTTCTAAAATCGAATGAAAGAAGGATTTGGCTGTGTCCATCTGCGCCGTAGTGGAATCCTATTTGCATTTAACCTTGGAATTCCATCCGCTCGAAAAAAAGAGCACTACAGTTTTTGTTACCGACCGCGGCGAAGTGACCTCCAGAGAAGGTGAGATACCACGGTCGGTATCGAAAACGGTAAACAACTTTTTTCATGCATACCGACATTTACAGCTTGAAAAAGCTGTTTCTTCTTTTTTCAATGCTACGAACAACGTTATTCTTTTTCAATGACTTCAATTATTGAATCGTTTATAACATCGTTCCGCAGAGAATATAATTATGATTAAAATCACAAATGTATTCCTAGCACATTGGATCACGATGGAAAAAACCAATCGTAATCACGACAAAAATCACGGCGCTTCGGCAGTGTTCGATCTTTCGAGTTTTGGGACCGTGATTTTGGAATCGCGCAGCTTTTTCTAGGAATCTCGAATTCGGCCAGAAATCATTCTGCTTATTCGCGAAAAGAAAATTGACCCACGGAACTATATTTTAATATTCTAATCCGTATATGAATGAAAAAAAATCGCTAAGATCATCATCTTCGAAACACATTCGGTTTTTACCGAACACAACTAATTGCAGAAGATTCGAAGCCTCGGCCGTGATCGCGGATCATACACATGTATGTGTTTTACGAAAAAACATGCATCGGCGTCATCGAGACTGCGAATAACATCGTTATTAACAAATCTCTCACGCATGTGCTCTTATATAATAATCTTCAATTGCGATAGCGGAGAATCCAGCGATAACCTTTCTCGCCAGCGAGATCCGCGAGCCGGCATGTGCGTACGCGACTCGCGCATGCGCCCGGCGCGCCCAGCGTGTTGTCGCGGCGAGGAGCCGCAGACGTCAGCAGGCAGCAGTTGCGATTCGCGCGCCGTGAGGGGAGAACCTGTCGCCCCCGTGTTCCAATTCTTATACATATATATATAAGCCTCGTCTCGTGCAAAGTGGCACTTAATTGAATCGCTAATTGAATCGTGTTCCGTTCCAGTGGATATTTTATCAATCACGCTATGGCGCAAAGCACGAGACTCGTCGCATTGACAAGTGCAACGAGATTGTTGAAGAAACGAGGAAATGCCGTCGCGTATTCGTCGAGACTCTCGAGGTGAGTTCCAAAAAAAAATTTTTTTTTTTTTTTTTTCCGCTCTATTTCACTCATTTGGCCGCCTTCGCTGGTAATATTTGCGACGAATTTATCCGTTTGGCAGCTCGTGGTGGTCGCAAGTGGAGATGGGACCGCCCGACGCGATTCTCGGCGTAACCGAGGCTTTCAAGAGAGACCAAAATCCAAAGAAAATCAATCTCGGCGTCGGAGCCTACAGGGACGACAATGGAAAACCCTTCCTTCTGCCCAGCGTCTTGAAGGTCTGCGATTCGAAAAATTCTTTAGCGAAAGATGTTTTCTGTTAAATTGATTTATCAAAAATTCGTTCCAGGCCGAGGCGAAACTCAGGGGAAAGGCGCTCGACAAGGAATACTCGCCGATATCCGGCAATCCTGAATTCTGCGAACGAAGCATCAATCTCGCCCTCGGAGACAATAACGAAGCTGTTAAAAACAAACTGGTCGGCGTCGAAAAATTAAAAAAAAATTTTTTTGTCAAAGTTTACAATTCAAAAAAATTTCAAAATTTATTTATGTTTATAACATTTTTTATTTTTTATTTATTTGTTTATGTTGCAAATAATGTAAATTCTGCATATGAACGATTTATTCGTTTATTATTAATTCATTTTTGGGATGAAAAAGTGAAGACCTGGTGTAGATTTTTTTTTATAACAATGGTTGTTATTTAGTCGTTCAATTGTTTTGCAGAAAAATTTCAAAATTTATTTAGATTTATAAAATTTTCAATTTTTTATTTATTTATTTATGTTGTAAATGATACAATTCTGCATATGAACGATTTATTCGTTTGTTATTAATTTATTTTTAAGATGAAAAACTGAAGAGCTAGTGTAGATTTTTTTTTAACAATGGTTTTTATTTAATCGTTCAATTGTTTTGCAGAACGTGACGGTCCAAGGAATCTCCGGAACGGGTTCTCTGTGCATAGGCGCGTTCTTCCTGGCGCGATTTTTCCCCGGAAGCAAAGACATCTACTTGCCGACTCCGTCCTGGGGAAATCACACGCCCCTCTTCAAGCTCGCCGGTCTGAACGTTAAATCCTATCGTTACTACGATCCGAAGACTTGCGGGCTCGATTTTCAAGGAGTTCTGGACGATATCTCGGTAATCACTGACGGGGGCCGCGCCCAATTGTTTTTAACACGAAACAGTTTTCGACACCAAGGATTTCGATGTCGACACCGAAACGATGATTTTTAGATCTTCCGAAACGAATTACGGTTTTTACAAAACGAGCTTTTATTTTTCCAACGATCGACCAAAAAAACCTTATTCAAATTTTTATTTCCAAAACTAGCTTTGTTATGCGGAAAACTTGAAAAATTCTCAATTTTCTCAACGGTTCGATACTCAAAAAAGTAATTCTGTTTGTAAAAACATTTCTTCCGGGCTCGACGTTTCGAATTCTCTTTCCGATTCCGCGATTCTCGGCATCGAGACGCCGAGTTCGTGAACTCGTGATTTTAATCGTGTTCTCGTACGACAGAAAATACCGGAGAGATCGATAATTCTTCTTCACGCCTGTGCCCACAATCCCACCGGGGTCGATCCGAAACCCGAGCAATGGTCCGAGCTCTCGGCGCTCATAAAGAAGAGAAACTTGTTCCCGTTCTTCGACATGGCGTACCAAGGCTTCGCTTCCGGTAAGATAAACTCTCGTGCAAACAACAATGAAGCGTTGCAAACGCGGGTCGTCATCGTTTGTTTGTCCAGGTGACGTCAGCAGAGACGCGATAGCGGTGAGACAGTTCGTCAAGGAAGGTCATCAAATAGCACTGGCGCAATCTTACGCGAAAAACATGGGTCTTTACGGTGAGACGAGCAAAAACTCTCCGACCAACGTAATTGAGGTAGTCCTCGCTTCGCAGTTGCACCAAAAGCGAATTTCACGCGAGATCCAACGAGAATTTCCATCGGAAAAAAACCTGAAAAGAATCAAACGCATAAAAGGCATTGATTAATTTTGCATGATAATTGCAAAATGTTATTGACAAATTTGGGTTTATTAACAAGTTAACGAATGCTTTGTTAAACAATTTTTTTTTCATTTATTTGTCAAGAATATTGCAATTATTATCGTGCAAAATCAATCTTTTCAGCATCTTCTGACTGCGAGATTTTTTTTTTAATTTCTTTCCAGCGAAGCTCACTTTTAGCTGGACTGTTTGCAAGGACTAGCGATAAAGGAAGTTAAGTCTTGAGAAATAAAATGAAAATTGTTTACCAGGCGAGCGCGTCGGAGCGTTTTCCCTGGTGACCGAGAGCGCCGACGAGGCTGCCCGCGCGCTGTCGCAAATAAAGATTCTGATAAGGCCGATGTACTCGAATCCGCCGATCAGCGGTGCTCGCATCGTCAGCGAGATACTCGGCGACGCTCAGCTGAAGCAAGAGTGGCTCGGCGACGTCAAGAGCATGGCCGACCGAATAATATCCGTGCGCACGAAGTTGCGCGACAATCTCAAGAAGAACGGAAGCTCCCGGGACTGGACTCACATCACCGATCAGATCGGAATGTTCTGTTTCACCGGACTCAAAGCGCCCGAGGTAAAAAGCCGCTTCAACGATCTCAAAAAAAAAAGGATTAGCCTCCAGAAAAGTGTCTAAAATCTAACGCTTCCTCGATATCTTGCAGGTGGAGAAGTTAACGTCGAACTTCAGCGTTTATCTCACCAAGGACGGAAGAATATCCATGGCCGGCGTGACGTCGAAGAACGTCGAGTATCTCGCGCACGCGATGCACGAAGTGACCAAGTAATTCGTTCTCGTCGCCGCTGCGACGATGCGAAGATCGAAGAAAAAACGAAAGCTAGCTCGGATCTTAGATCGTCGATACGCACAGATTCTCTGCGCCAAAAGGATTGCGATAACGCGAAGAATTGAGCACGAAAAAAGAAACCCCTCCCGTAACGAGAAAAACCCGCCGAGACCTAAATGCATTTAGATAATTGATCATGTTATTTTTGTACACGCACTGCGGGCAGTGTACCGATTTGTAATCGAGCCGAGCGCGAAAGTTCGCACGCTCCTTCGTGTCCGCGGGCTTCGCACACAACCTTGAGATGAGTGCTCAAAACCGGCGGATATTCCATTGATAATGATTAACTTTTTTTTGTATAGGTGTTTTTTTTTTCGATAAACTTTATGGCAAATTTTACGATACCAAATTCGAAAGCTCCACTCTACGCTGCTGTAGATACGCGCATATTAGAATATTGTAAGCTAGACGGGTGTGCGAATATTCGGAATGTTGAGTTATCGATGCGGAATACAATCGATTCAGATTTTCATGATTATTCGACCGATATGAAATGAATGAATATTCGAATCAGCTCGAAATTATTCATATTTATGAATAACGCAGTTATTCTAATTTTCGAATGTTTAATCGAATTAAAAATTAAATACCGAACACAACCAATCAAGTAAAAAGTGCTAAAAATATTAATTTTGTACGATAATTACGGAATTGTTAGCAACAAATCACTGAAACAAACAATGGAGCAAAAATTACCCGGCAACACAACTTCTGCTGTTATAAAAATAATTTTCCTGCGTATGAATTTTTTCAGACATTTTTTTTATTGTACCAAAAAAAACGCGTTTTTTAAAAATCACAAATTAATTAATCATTTTCGGAGCCAAAAAAAGTTATGTTGCCGCGTGATTTGAATTTCAATCTTTTCAGTAATTTGTTCATGAAATATTTGAATAATCGTTTTGCGACATTAATCTTTTCAGTGCCACTCAAAAACCCGATTTTTTCAAAAATGTGTATCTCATCGAGAAATATTCGAGAAAACGACATTCGCGCATCGCCCATAAGCCAGCCATTGCGAAATGGTTGTATTATACTGTTGAATAAAATTTTTCCAAAAAATAATCCAACGAGAATAGTTATTTTTTTCTCTTTTCATTTACAATGTTTTGAAAAGCGCCTTCGGGCGATTGGTTATTCACTTGCGACGCGCGAAATTAGCTCATACAGTGTACTTTTATTTACATTAAATGTTCTTGTAACAATAATTATTTTTTTTTGTTTCCAGAATAATAATAATAATAATAATAATAATAATAATAATAAGATTAAGTAATATTAATAATCATCGTTACGCTACTAAATAAAACTGTTGTTTGTTGTCTCGACGTTCGGTAAACGCTGCACCAAATCATTATTTGCTATATGAAAGCCTTTGTTTTTTGTTCTTAATTTTTAGACGATCGGACGAAAAAGAAACAGCAACACATAACACAGTTAATGCAATAGCCGTATCACATGGTGCGTCAACTCATCGCTGGACTAAACGTTAGCGCGGTTTGTTAACGAACAATTTTTATCTCTCGAAAAAGGTGTCGGCGCTGAATTGTTCATCGAAATGTCTTACGGAATCACACTTATAAAATTTCAATTCACGATCCAGCATACACCTAACGGAAAGCAGATCATTCTTTGACCCGTAAATCTTTTTCTACCCTCTAAGTAATTCCTCGCTTTTACATGGTTTTTTTATTTTTTATAATTTTTTTTTCTTTTTTTATATCGCATTTCGTTCTGGCGCTAATCTAAAAAACTCCGCAGTGAATTTCTTTTTATTTCGTTCATTCTGCAACGCGACAATACAAGTCGAAGAAGATCGTGGAAACGAACAAACGATAGCCCGTCCGGTGCTCGATTCGTCAGCTTGGAATAAGGCTTTTGGTGGTTTTTCTCTCAAACTCGAACCCTCAACCAATGCGCTTCGTCTCTCGATTATCGATATTCGTGTGTGCCCAATCGGCAAAGAGGAAAAATAGATCGGAGAGAGAACGAAATGTATAGTTTCGGTAAAAACGGCGGATTATCGGATATAATTTTTAAACAAAACGAAAAGAAAAACATTTATATATATATATTTATATCTGCCAAGTGCATTCGAAGGAATTACTCGCGATCTCGACGGCAGATTACACAAAGTGCCCGAGGAATAAAGTTATCACCTGTATATTTTCTTCCAATTTCATAATCGATACAAACGACGAACTTTTAAGTATATTGTTTAAAAAAAAAAAAAAAAAACAAAAAAAAACAAACACCTACGTTTAATGGACAATAAGCTACAGCCTCCTACAATCGTCTCGCATCGATCGTCGTCCTGACCGGTTTATTAATTTTTTTTTTTCGAGATAGACATCAAATAGCTCGGCGTTACTGATATTTCCCGATGCTCTCGAACAGAAAGACTCGAATATTTCACTCCGCGAAACGCGATGATATTGATAAGATCATTTTTATAAATGTGTTTCATCGTTTGTTTTTATGTTTTTTGTTTTTGCTCAACCGATTAATCGCTACTTAGGCCCAATCTCGAAGAAATCGTTAATATTTGCGGAGAAAACGCGCGGCGCGACGCACAAATTCGAGCGCATACTCGTTTTCTTTCCGGTCGAACTTAAACGTTGTTTTTTTTTTTTTACATTATTTATCGTTTTGACTTTGCGATGTAAAAACGGCCCCGATCGCTGGGATTTGAATATCGTACAAGATGGGCCCCTTTTTCTTTTTTTTTTTTAATAATCGGTGATCTCTAATCATATTTGCGATACGTTCAATAAGCGGATCGTCGACAGTTTGAATCGCGAGAGGAAGATTTTCCGTATTCTCGACCGGCTTCGATAATGGAAGGATTCTCAAATCTGTGTAATTCGTTTCTTTTCGTGTATTTTCTTTCGGCACCGTTTTGGATACGCGTCGCAACGACGCGTAAGGGTTCAGCGGCGAGACATGACTTATTGTATCGCGATCGAAGTGGCGGCCACCTTTCGGGATCGGGTAAACGCCTTTGTCGCTTAACTATACTTCGGTGTAAATCATATACGAGTTATCGTGTTTAGACATGATTTTTTGTTGTTTTGCTTTAGCGGGCCTATGTACAGACAGACGAGCGGGCCTAACATGAGCAGGCGTCCTTGCCGCCCGGTTGCTCGCTCGAGACACCTTGTAGATTGGTGCGACCCGGCTGATTCGGGTTGTGCTGAACTCCTGACTCAGCTGCGTTCAGATCCAGACTGTCGGACAGACGAGATTTTTCGTTTTAGTCACGTCAACGACCACTTTCGGCTCGTTTGGTCGCAAAGTACATTAAAAAAAGCAAATTATGCAGAGTATTAACTTTTGTAAAAGGGCTGCTTCCCGTAAATAAATAAATAAATAAATAAATATTCGTCGATAGACGGAAATGAGCCTCGCAAATGATTCTTAGTTTCATTCGCGTGGGAAAGATAATTTTGGGTGACTCACCGGCCGTCTCGAACGCTCTGGAATATCTTCTTAGCAGTGTCTAAGAAAGCTTCCTCGACGTTGTGTCCTCTGTCGCGAAAAAAGAAGGAAAAATACGATGAGTTAAAATGCTAGGCATTTAATAAATAACGGAATAGAGTAATCATCGATTTTTCAAGGAATAAAACGCTCTATGAGGAAACTCACGTTTTCGCGCTAGCCTCCACGAACATCAGACCGTTTTCGTCGGCGAATTTCTTCGCTTCCTCGTACGTAACGTCGCGTTGATCCTCGAGATCGCTCTTGTTTCCGATCAAAAATATCACCTTCGAGAACAATAATTCAATTATATGATCGTACTTTGCATAATTAGAAAATCCATTATGAATTATGTAAAAATATGATATTAAATAAAAAATAAAGGCGTATGAAAATCTGCAGTCCTAAAATAATGAACGAATGGCCAATGTGAATTTTTTGTTTGAAAAAAAATTGTCTCACAGTGCTGGGATTCGTAAGGTTCCTCGTGTCGGTGAGCCAGCTGCTGAGATGGTTGTAGGTCGATCGACGAGTTATGTCGTAAACCATTAAAGCGCCGGCCGCGCCGCGATAGTACGATCTCGTCACCGCTCGGAATCTCTCCTGTCCCGCGGTGTCCCATATCTGTAATTTTATCTTCTGGCCCGCGACTTCGATGATCCTAGTGCCGAACTCGACGCCGATCGTGTGCGGACAGTCTGCCATAACTGCGAAAAAAATCAGCGAAAATAATTAGTTAATGAAACAAATATACTGAAAAAAGCGCAAAAAATTAGGAAAAAATTAAAGCACTTTTTAAAAAATGATTTTTATTCGTCTTCCGAATTTAAGTTGCGACACGCGTAAAAACCGCGTGATACACGTTACTCAAATTTTTCATTTTAGATCGAACGAGTAGAAAAAAAATCAAACTTTTTTTTTACTCTTCACAGATTTCAGACCGAACGGCTGCACCGATTTTGGTGTTTGACGGCTCATTTTTTTCGTAATAATCTACGCTATGAGACGAGTCTGGGGATTTTTCCATACGAGAACGAATGGATCAATAGCGAGCTATTGTATAAGCGGTAACGAGACAAATTGTTGAAAAAATAGATTTTTTTGATATTCTACTCGATAGCCTCGCTGGGGAAAATAACAGAAAAAATTCCCCGCACTCGTCCCGTCATAAACTGTCCAACGAACAAAATGAGACCTCGCAAGCGAAGTTTCAACACTTTCGTTGAGTCCAAAACCCGCCATATAAAATTTTTTTTCCATATAAAAATTCACTGGAAAGCTCCAAAAAAATGCACATGCACATTTTTTGAGTGTGCGATGCAATTTTTGTGTACAGTAATGGATAGCAAAAAAACAAATTATTATACTTTTACATTTTTTTTTCATAATTCATAATTTTTAATTAAAAATTTTTTTCATCATTTTTAATTTAAAAAAAAAAAAAACACTTAGTAAATCGTCAACTACTTTTTTTTCCTTATTTTTTTATGTTTTCCCCAAATTTTTTTTCCCTACGCGCCAAACGTTTGGGAACATCTTCGAATGACGAGTCGAGAGAATCGAGCGCTGACGATAAGTTCTTTCCGGGCGACTTACATTTCTTTTCGGTGAACTGGTGGAGCAGACACGACTTGCCGACTCCCATGTCGCCGATGATGATGTACTTGAAGATGTACGAATAGTTGTACGGCCCCGACGACATTTTGAATCTGCAAAGAGATTCGATCGGACGATAAGAAAAGCCGAGAGAGCCGCTGCGGAGTTGCCTGGAAAAAAGCATCTCGTTTAGCCTCCCCGGAGAGCGATAAGACTGCTCTATTCCGCGTATCTCCGACGACGACGCCGCGCCGAGACTCGCCAACTCGACGCTGAAAAAACGCTTCAAAAACAATTTTCTCCCAGAGCGAAATTTTACAATTTTTCTCGAATTAAAAAAAAAATCTTATCTTCACTTCAATGATCTCCGGACGAGACGTAGATAAGAAAAAACATGTCCGAAAACTCGAAGTTTTCGAGGGAGAAAAAAAGTCCCGAAGCGAATTCGCATTTCTTTGGAAAGATCGGAAATTGCATTATTCGTCGGGCGATTCGTCGGAGCGGCTCGCGCGTCCAGCCGCCTCCGATAATTGCGGTGTGACACGAGCGGGGGAGGATAATTCGTCGGTTCGCGAGGCATGACGCGTGGACAAAGTGCGATGGATGCAAAAAAACCGAATTCTACGATCGCAACGCGAAGCCGACGAATTATCGCGCTGTTTCATTGCCGCGGAATGCTTCGTTTTCTCGTAGCTGACACGACGAATTGAAAAAAAAAAAAAAAAAAAATTTATATGTCAAAAAACGTAAACGCTCACCTTTGTGTTGAATGAGGCACGGGAAAAAAAATAACGATGAACCCTCGTCGATCGAACGGTTCGGCCCTCGTTGTTCGTCGATCGCTTATTCGTATCTCGTTAAAAAGCACACTCGGCTATTCCATGGAACGGCAGGGGTGTTGTTCCGTAATAAAGTAAATTGTTGTACTACTTGTGTATTCACACACGCAATATGGCAGGTCCCACTGTCGCTAACAACGATGGCGGCGGATAAACGTCAAACCACCTGTCAACTCGTCGACCGTGCCAAAAACTCCGTCGCTGCCTTCTCGCAATCGATAATGCGTTATTTTTCTAATTGTGCAATTTAGAGATCGTTCCGCGAGGCTCGCGATGCCGTGCAGGTTACGATGACAGTGCAAAGAGTCGTGATATTTTTTTTGCCCGCGAAATTCAAATAATTCCCTAGATTTTCCGATCTTCTTCGATTGGATAATAAGAATGATAAAATCGAATGAATGATAATGAGCTGTTATTGCAATGGTTAACTTTGTATTAATTTTGGCAAATATCATCGTTTTAACGATTCTACGATGCGAAAGAAAACTTATCGGAGCAGCCCGAACAGCGGATTTTGTCACTTCCGGTGGGAAGATTTAATGTTCGTTCATTGTTTGGACACAATTGAAACGTATTTCGCGTTATTAGGCAACCGGCGATCGAATGCAATTCGATTTGTCCACAAACAAGCAAATTCAATTTGTGGCGCCAAATTCAAATAATTCCCTAGAATAAATTTTTCTTTTAAACTGATAACAAGATGGATAAAATTGAATGAATGATAATGAGCGCTTTTGTTATTGTTTGTTTTTCGGCAATTGCTATTATTGTTAACTTTGGAAAAAATAATTTTTTTTACGGTTCTACGATGTGAATGAAAACCTGTCGAAGAAGTTCGAATGGCGCATTGGGTCACTTCCGATCGGAAGATTTATGGATCGTTTGTTGTTTGGAGACAATTGAAGCGTATTTCGCGTTGATGAGCAACCGGCGGCGCAGAATGAGACAGGTGTCGCAGTGTCGTAACTGAAACGCTGAAACTTGCATGGTTCTTGTAAGACTTCGAGCTAATCCTTATATTGCGAGTAGAAAACCAATTAAGAAATTGCTTACAAAAATCTATTACAATGTTCATTATGAATCTTTATCGAAATCGCTATTTTGCGAAAAGAAATGGTATCGCAAGATTCCTTCGTAAGCGAAGGTAGTTCTTGCAACGGTGCTCAAATCCCTCGAATGTGAGAATTGTTTGTTAATTTTATCAAATACACAAAAAAATTTTCAGAATTATTTTTTCAGAATTTTCGGTACATTTCCAAAAATGCGGGAAAAATCGTGAGTTATGGATATATTTTTCTTATGAAAGCACTAAATTGCACCAACAAAGTTTCTACAGGATTGAGCAAATCTGCAAGTAAAGCTAAAAAATTCATAAAAAACCATAATTTTCCGCGTACCGAAAATTCCAAAAAAATTCATAGTATTCGAAAAAACTAAACAAATCATTTTGATTTGAAAAAAAGTAGGTCGATGGATGATTTTTTAAGAATTTTTTTTCTTCAATTTCTCAATAAAATTTTGGAATTATTATTGTCCAAAATCGATCTTTTCAGAATCTTTTGAACACTCGATTTTTTTTCTCGTTCTCATTCCATCGAGAACAGTCGACAAAGTTCGAATGTTCACTTTTGCGGCAGTTGAGCACCGTCGCGGGCAAGGGCTTTAACGACGTATTATCCCGCGACAGTCGTCGCAATCCCGTCTGGCATATAATTAGCGCGTTACAGAAACCGCGAGCCTCAACAACCGGGTCACTATTTTTCCGAATAATCGATTCATCGGTGAAAAAATTGCGAACGCGATTACCGAAAGCGGCGCTACAATGCGCGGCGGCTCGGCGAGTGAGACGTCGCGACGTATTTTTTTTCCCGCAGTTGGCAGTACCGCCTCTGGCCGCGAGGCGAGCGGTGCAGCACTGGGGACAACAGCCGTCACTCCATTTCCGTTGCCTTTAGACGCACAAGAGAGAGAACGCGAGGCGGACCGTGACAAAACCAACAAACCGTGCGATCATGAATTAACGGCGTTGCATTCGAGTGATAGCGGAGTATGAAAAATCGTGAGTTCGAACGACGCTGCGAGAACGTTGCGCGAGCGTCGCGACGATAATGTGCGTGTAGAGTAGAGTAACGAAACGCCGAGGAAAGATGCTGGAGCGAGAACGGTGCCGAGCGAGTACCTCCGGTAACGCGAAGTGTCGATTGTGATTGGAGTCTCTCTCTCCCCTCCCCGGCGCCCCTCCATACCGACGCACGAAGTATAATTGCGGCGAGACTCGTTGTGTGTTGTGTGGTTGTTTGTGAATTCGCCGTTCGATAAATCGTCGATCTAGTCCGTGACGAGTGTCCAAATAAAGTATCGATCTCGACGACGAAGAAAAAAAAAAAAAAAAAAAAAGAAACGAAAAAAAAAAAATTGACAAAAAAAAGGCACCGAAAATTAAATCGATTACATTTTGAGTTCCGTCGTGCTCTTGCCTCGGGGGCCGTCATGTTATGTCAACGTAACCTGCGGCAGCACTGCCGCCTCTTTAGTAATTAACCAAACAAAATGGACACCGAGATAACGATTAAACGAATACCCGTGCAATTGTTTTAAATGGAATTCACGGGAAAATGGAATCATCAGAAGCGCCAACGTGAGTTATCGCTATTGTTCGCCGTAGAGGCACGCTCTTAACGTTTATTCGTAACGCAATCGTCGCACGAGCCAAACGTATTCTAACGCTCCGTTCTCGTGAGCCCCCCCTCCTTCCCGTCATCTCGCAAATAATAAAATGTAGCACCTATTTTACTTCGAATCGCCTACCCAGATGACCTCCTCCATTCGCTATTGTCGTTCCCGAAACCGCTTTCACGCTCCCGCAACTCGCATCGCCATTCCGCACGTTTTTTTGTCATCGATCTATTTTTCCTCTGACTTGTTCCTTCAAATTTGTCCGGTGTTTTTTTTTTTCTTCGAAAAAACAATAACGACGCCGAACGATATTCGATTTGCGATCTGCATCGTTTCTCATTCTCGACTGTTTTCCTCTATTTTCGTAGATAATTGAACATTTTCGTCCAGCTCAATTTCCTTTTCCCGAAAAAATACTTCGCGATCCGTTCGCAATCCGGTGTGTTCTCATCGTATTTCCGTGTAGACCGCTCGCGCGTTGTTTCGCGATCGATAACGCTGAATGGGCAATTTTTTCAAATCCATTGCCATCGCAATCGCTCCACCGGTGAAACAACAGCGACGAAGGAACGATGTTCGCGGTCGATGCTCGGTCGAACCGGGGTTGAACGTCGCGCCTGGTCGTTGATTTTTCTCCGGTGGAGGCTGAACGAGCGAGAAGCAATCGAACGCCGATCGGGCATGGGTCGAAACGATTTCGTCGTTCGCATGTGCACGAGTGCCGATGCGTATGCGACGAGCATAGCCGCGTTATGTTGTAACCATGCTCGCGTACTCGTCGTCGTCGTCCTCCGTGCGCGCGGGGATACGCGGCGGTAGGGCCTAGCCAGGCGAGTGCACACAATTCACGGGTTCGAGAATCACAGGACGCTATTGGTTAATCAAGTATCCTGCGGCTCAATGCCGCTTTATAAGGTAAAATCTGATTGGTTCTCTTTCTGGTGTAATTCGGGCCCCGCCTCGCCGCCGCCAATTGCTCCGCTCGTCTTTATCCCGACGCCGAATACTCCGTGTACACCGCAATGTGCCCGAGTACATGCAGCGCGAGGAACGTCTATGTATTATTTTTTAATGAATTTCTTCGCTACTATGCGCTGCCCCTCCTCGCCCTCCCGAAACGGCGGCTCCTACATTCATGAGCGCGGCAGTGCCGTAATCGTTGCTCTCCGAATCGCATAATTTTTTTTTTTTTTTTTTTTTTTTTTTCATTTCGAAAAAAAAATCCCAATTCTCCCGCCTTATCGCTGGCGACTCGCCGATTCGTTCGACTTCCGAGAACGCTCGCAAACGCCGACGACGAATCGTGTTCCCGGCAGTTCCGAATATTACCGTTAGCTCGCTTTGTTTACCGGAACAAACGGTCGCCGCGATAATCCAATTCCGAAGACTTCTGCCGACCCTTCGATTGTCCCGAGTGCGAGCTGACCGCGAGGCTTCTCGAAACTTCGAGCCCGCACCGTTCGCTCGCGATCGATCGCAAATTAAGAAAAAAGAAGAAAAAAAAAAACATTCCTCAATGACGAGTGAAAACAAAGAAAAGAGAATGAAATCGCGAGCGAAACGACGGAGTCCGGTGTCGTCGGCGCCCGTGGAAACTGGCGAATGGTCAAGTTATCGTAATAGTTCCCCGGCGAGCGAGGTCAATATACTTCGCGGAGTTCTCGTGGGCTCTCCGGGTGTTATAGGCCGCCGCCACAGGACGACGTCGCGAAGGTACGCGAACGAATCTTCCCATCAAACAATGGCGTTCGCGTACCGATCGCATTAGCCGCTTCGTCGCCCGTACTAAAGACTCGTTGCATCGTTCTTCTCGAATTCGGCAATTTCGGAGTAAATGGCGTCGAGAAACCGGCGGAGTTCCCGGCTCGCCGAAGGCTCGACGAGAGCGGCCCTATCGTCGATTCGCTAATCGTCCTCGCTTTTTAAATGTCCACCACGGCTCGTGGCCGCGGAAAGAAAACGGGGCGCTCGAGCGTGAGAAGGACAGACGATGCTTCTCATCGGGGCTCTCGGCGGCTCCGGTGGAGTGTCCGGGGGAACTTTCGCATGGGGGGAGAATACGGTGCCCCAGCGTGGCACGTTCCTGCGTTGATACACGCGTGGATGTTTGGTGTGCGTGAGCGAGCCCGGTGGCTGCGGCCGTACCGAGTATTACATCCAAACACACGCGCGCGCGCACGTATACATATATATGTATATATGTATGTATATAAGCGCGCGTGTGTGTATAAACACGAATACAAGTGGAAACGTAAGAACGGCATGGTGTCGATAGTCGTGGGGGTAGGGAAGAGTATAAATTCGTAGTGGGGTTGGAAATATATAAAGAAAAACGAGCAAGCGAGAAGGATTGGGTTAGCCGTGCGGAGGAACGAAAACGCGAAGCGTTCGCACGAGACATCGAGCCGCTCGCGAGCCGGGGGAGGGGAGAGGAGAAAAAGGGAAAAAAAGAAAGAAGCCCGAAGGAAGAATAAAGAAACGAAGAGATGATAGAATCGGTCGAAAATAAAGGGGGAGAGCGAGCGAGAGGGAAGCGCTCGTCGGCGGTGTGGCAGTGGTAGTGGCGTATTATTCGGGGGGCCTACGGACACGCTCGCGCGGCGAAGTTGCCCGTGATGCCCGCCGCCACCGCGGTCGTCAGGGAAATTTGTGTGAAACGCGCGCCGCTGCCGCCGCCACTGGTGCTGCTTTGGTAGTGCTGCCGGGGTGGTTTGCTCGAGAAGAGTCGAAGCCGCGCCACGAGCCACGTTACTACGGTTTACACGGGGGCCTTCTCTCGCCGCTCGTGCTCTCTCGTGTCTCCCAAACTGTCTTCGACTCTGCACGGGAAAAAGAGAGAAACAAAAAAAAAAAAACACGGAAAATTACGAGAACATACCGCAAATAAAAACAAATAATCAGACGGTGTGTTGGCAACTATCGGGTGGAAAAAAAAAGAAAATAAAAAATGAAGGAATGAATTAATCGAATGCGTCGGAAAAAATCTTCGATTAGTTGATGTAAATTTGTACTTCGTCGGTTGAAGAGTGGACGGAGACGCGATGTGAAAAAAAAAAAGAAATACGAGGAACGCCGCATAAATTAAACGTAACCGATCTTTCCCCTTCCCCTCCCCCGAAAGAACTCGAACGACAAACTACGAAAAGTTGAGACGAATTCGACGGGATTGTTGTTTTTGTTTTCGGGGAATAATAAACGACAGCGGAGAGGAACGTCCACGCCGCGCGGATGGGCCGGAGCGACATTCATTTCGTTTTCCATCTCGCTCGTGCTCCGTTATAATGGCGAACGAACGTACGTTCGGTTCGGCGGTGTCGTCTCCGTCGCGGCTGGTAAATTCGAGCGGTGTGCCGAGGCACGCGAGCTCTAACCCCGAGGCCTCGGCCACTGCGGGGACGCACCTGGCCTCGAGAAACTGAGAAAAAGGAAACAAGGCAGCGGCAGCAGCAGCGGCAGTCACAGCCGCCGCAGCCGTGTGTGTCGTCGCGCGTCCCCCGCGAGACCCGGTGCTGCTCTCCACAGGCACCGAACGACCGAAAAATGAGTGACGCTCGCGAATTTTGAGTGAGAACTGTTTCCCCCACCCCCTCTTTTTTTTAATTCCACCCTTCGGAAAAAAAAAAAATGACGGAAAACGAAACAATTTCGAAAAATTGAAAAATAAAAACAAATCGCGCAAAACGGCATCGTAGAAACCTCCTGTGATATAATGTATATATTCATACGCGTGTATTAAATATTATAGATATTTTCTTTTTTTTGTCCTCGTCCACCCGCCCGGCCGCGGTTTTTTTTTACGATCGTGCCAGTGCGCCTGTGTGCCGTGGATTTCCGTGAGCCTTTTTTCTCTTTTCACGGATTTATATGTGATCCGTGAGTTTTTTTCACGTTTTTTTGGTTTTTCTGTGCGCGCTCGAAAAATCGTCGAATCGAGAGGAAAATTCGTGGTCGTTCGACGAACGGAATCGCTCGTGCGACGAGCGGCGGGTGGGGGAATATTTTAATCACAATTTTTCCAAAGGTTCGTGCCCGTAGCGAGAAAAAATTGTAGTTCGTGATGTGTGCAGCTGTGTGCGTGCGGGAGCCCCGAATGTTCTTTCTCGTTCTCGCGCGAGCGAGCCGCAGACTCTCCGGTCGTTTCATCCATCTCCTCTTCAATCCCCCCCTCCATCGTTGTTTCATCTTTCTCACTCGACTTCTGTCCCTCTCGCTCATCGGCTCTTGTGCCGCTCTGCTCGCCTATGCTTCACACATGTGCCTGTGTGTGTGTGTGTGTGTGTGTGCGCGCCGCCTGTGAATGTGCCCCTTCGTCGTATATCGCCGACGCTCGACTTCTGTACGTTCCACTTTGACCGATGCCGGCCGTACTTTCTAACTTTCCGACGAAAATTCGTACCCGCCTCGTCTACAAAACATTGTCTCCGATCAACCGAATGTCTCCTCGAAACTCGGCGTGGTTCATTTTTTTTCTTCAATTTTGCATCAATCGGCGAACGATCGATTTTATTCTTCGTTCATGGGAAAAAAAATTTCAATGTCAATCGAAATTTTTGTGAACTTGAATTCGAGAAAAAAACGCTGTTCGAAAGATTTTACGGAAATTTTTTGTTTTCTATCGGGATAGAAAATTGTAGTGAATTTTTCATGAATTTTCATTACTAGGAAAAAAACATGTTTTTGAAGGATTTTTTTTGAGATTCTTTGGGTTTGTAGTTTGGTGTCCGCCAGTGTCATAGAAAATTGTTAGTACGCTGCTGGTACCCGAATTTTGAAGGTCAAACGAGCATTTTGATCGCTGATACGAATGGCTTCATTTCTTTTTACTCCGCTATGGCTTGGATTTTTATTGCTTTGTTTTTCCTTTTTTTTTTTTTTCATCCCTTCATAATGCTGTTGAGCTTTTTTATGCAACCTTGTATGTTTCTCTAATAATTTTTTTTTTTTCAAACCGCATTGAATTATCTTCTGGCTTGTTCCTACGCCGAATCTTTCGCTCCTCTAATGTCCGTTGTTTGGCTCATGAACGTCTCTTTGCACTTTTCCTGCGGCCGAGCGAGCTCAATGCGCACAATTCGTTGTAGCCAATCGGCGACAATTTGTCAATCGCAGCGAGCAATCGCAAAGAAACAGCGGAGAAATTCTCCGATATCGTTTGGACTGCAAATGTTAAAAAAAAAAATGGATGATACATTCCAGAGGGGAGAAGTTATGGCGATTATGAGAATTCGAAACATAAGCGTATAGCTTTTCCCCTTTGGCGTGTGTCCGCATCACCGATAGTCATTTAAATCGCCCAATCTCGATATTTCTTCACCTCTGTGGGTGCCGGAGCAAAACTCGCGAGAAATCGATACGATTCACCGAACGTCCTGAAATTGCAGTGAAGACAAAATTTTTTTTTTTAATTCCACGATTCACGGAGCCAAAAAATTAGCATTTTTCCAAAATCTTCCCGAAATCTAAAACGTCGAATCCTCGATTTTTCTTGACCCTCGAAACTACCCTCCACTCTCGTGAGTTTTGCTCCGAAACCACACCGATTCGTATTTCACTCAATCTCTTCTCGCCAACCGATCAATAATATTTGTTTCTTTTTTTTTCTTTTCATTCGAAAAAAAAAAATATTGTTACAGAAGTTAGAGAAGCGAATCAATGATGGGTACGCTACTGTCGATAGAAAGGATTGTACAATACCCTCTCGAGCCTACGACGGAGGCGAAGAGTTGTGAAGCGTAAAAAGACATGGACTCGTACGATCTATTTGGCGAAGATGTCAGTGGCTCGATGCTCGATGCTCTTCCCGACCTTGGGGGGAACGATCATTTTGACCCGGCAGGACAAAGCAATGCGGTCGTTGTAACGCGAGATGGACCGAATCCAGGACCCAACGGTGGCGGGAGTTACATTAACCAATCGTACAGCATAACGCAGGAGTCGCCGTTGCAGAAATTGACGTCGTTCGGCGGCACCGAGTTCGGCAATACGAGTCAGTTGCAAAATCCGCCGCAGCGAACGATGTTCAACCAGAGTATCGGCAGTTTCGAGAGTGGCGGAGCGCCGCAGCGAGCGATGGTGCCGGGAGGATTTCAACAGACGCAGGCGAGGAGTATGGCGCCGCAGCATCGCGGTCCTCACCCGGTGGCGGGTGGGCAGTACCCCGGTTATTCGGACAACATGTATTCGATGGAGCAGCAGCATCCGATGGCGCGCGGCAACATGGGAATGGACCCGAGCATGCAGGGCTGGCCGGGCGGCGGTGGTTCTTACACGCAGATGCAGAGGCATTACAGTCAAATGGCACCGCAATCGGCGACGTACCGGCAGCACATGCCGCAGTACACGCATCAGCAGGACCCCACGGCGATAAACCAAAAATTACAGCAACAACAGCAGCAGCAGCAACAGCAGCAGCAACAACAGCAACAGCAGCAGCAGCAGCAACAACAGCAGCAGCAACAGCAGCAACATTTCGGAGCTCAGCAAGGAGTGATAGGAGCGATGGGAGTGCCTCATCAGGCGATGCAGGCCGGCGGTACCGGCGGAGTTTACCAGCACATGGTTGGCCAGCAGCAGCATTATCAGCAAGGCAATCCCGCCGGCATGTACCAGCCCTCCGGCGGCTACACCGCTTTCGCGACAGCGGCCGTTATGCACCAGCAACAGCAGCAGCAACAACAGCAAGCCGCCCAGCAGCTCGCCGCTCAGCAACAGGTGCAGCAACAAGCTCAACAAGGCCAGCCCCAGTGCACGCAGGCCCAAACGCGAATGCCCCATCATCACCAGCCTCATCCGACCCTCCAGACGCTACCGTCGCATCCGCAGTATCCTCAGCATCCTCAGCACCCGGCCAGCCAACAGCAAGCCATGGATCCGCAACAGCAGTATCCCCATCACGCGGCACCGATGTTCAATCAGCCCCAGCACCCCGGACCCGCCGCTCAATTCGGCCCGACGAAACACGCGACGAGCCCCCAGTATCGCGCCACCTTTCCCCAGCTATCGCCGCAAATGTCGCCTAGGCCCCAAATGTCCCCGCGCCCACCGGCCGTGCAGCAACAAATGTCACCCAGGCCGATAATGTCGCCCGCGAAACCGACGACGCTCTCGCCCCATCCTCACGTACAATTGCCACACCAACAGACCGGCCCGTCGCCGAACGCCGTCTCGGTGTCGCCCTGTCCGCAGTCCGCGATGCCGATGAACCCGGCCGCAGCCGCCCAACAGACGACCCTCCAGGCCCTCGAACAAATGATACCCGGCGTCGCGGTCTCGAATCCGAACGTTCCGCCCCAGGATTACAATCAGTTTCAATCGAGACCGCCGATGTCTCATCCGCCGAACATAATGCCCCAGGTTACCGCACAAAATTCCATGCCGCCGGTGACCGGACCGCGAATGCCGATGCCCTCGCAGTGGCCCCACTCGCAACAGCAGCAGCAACAACCCCAGCAGCAGCCCCCGCCCCAGCAGCCTCCGCCGCCGCCGCCCCAATCGCAACAGCAGCAACCTCAGCCGCAACCGATCAGGCCGACCATGAGCGTCAACGACGCGCGGGGAATGATGGAGAATCAACAAGTGCCGACCACCACCGAGACGAACGCGCTCTTTCCCGTTAACGGCAACGACGTCATTCACAACGTCGTGGAAACGACGACGCGCGACACCGCCGACAATTCGCAGGCCGTCGTCAACGCGCCGTCGCAAGAGATCGAAACGACCGAGCCCATCGTCAAGCAGAGCGCCGACGTTATGGCTCAGCAACAGCAGCAACATCCGCAGGTCGAGAGTTCGGTGCTCAATAATACTCAAGTCAATGTAACGTCGATGGAAACGACGACGGCGATAAAACCGAGCCCGATCGAGGCCGTGCAGTCGTTGCCGGCCTCGAGCACCAGCGGAAATGTCGAGTGCGGCGCGGCCTCGCCGATGATGCAGCAACAAACGGTCAATGTTCTCTCCAGCGCCGACGCGTGCGAGGTAAATGGGCTTTTTTTCAATTTTTTTTTGGGTTAGTAAAGGTTTTTCGCCAACTTTGGTCCATCTGTGAACACAGTTTTTTAGAATGTCTTTTACTCAATGTCTTCGAACATTTTTAACACGATTTCACATCGGTGTCGAAAAGTAATTTTTAAAAATGAGAACAAAGCTTGCTTCGAGAGAACTTTTTGAAAATGTTCACTAACGATAGATTAATTTGTACATTCCTGTTTGCAATAAATTCCAAGACGGCACTTCAAGATATCTTTTCATATGAACGTGCATTGGAAGATATTTCACGTACCAAACTTCTAGCGCGGAGTTTTGTGCCTCACAAATAAGTGAAACGTTACAGCGGTATTTGGATAGACTGTACGATTAACGATTACTTCTTCCCGTTTCGGCAGGCAAGCGACGTGAACGATCAGCCGCAGCAAGAGTTGCAAGTTCAACACTTGTCGTCGCCGGTCGTGAGCACGGCGGTCCACGCGCCGCAGCAGCAGCCAGCCGTGAGTCAAGCTCAGCCGCAGCAAGCGCCGCAGCCGTCGATGGTGTGTCAGCAGCCACCGGTCCAGCAGCTTCACATGGGACAAATGGTGCAGCAATCCCAACTGAGCCAGCCGCCGTTGCAATCGCCGGTAGCGCAACAGCAACAGCCGCAATCACAGCTGATACATCCGCAGCAGGTTCAGGCGCCGATGGTTCAGTCGCAGCAGCAACAAATGGTGCAGCCTCAACAGATGCAAATGCCGCAGCAGCAGCAACAGCAGCAGCAGCAGCAGATCGTTCAGCCGGCGATGGTGCAAGCCGCCTCGGATCAGATGGTACAGCCGCAACAGCAACAACAGCCGCAAATGCCGCAAGCTCCCCAAGCCGTGCAGCAAGTCGCGCAGTCTCAGCAGGTGCAGCTCGGACAACAGCAACAGCAGCTCGCACAGGCTCAGCAACAACCGCAGCAGATCGTCGGAGCGCCCCAGCAACAGCCCCAACAATCGACGCAGCCTCTGATGGCCCAGGCAACGCCGCAGCAAGCAGTCTTGCAGATCGCTCAACCGCAGCAGCCACAGCAGCAGCAGCAACAACAGCAGCAGCAGCAGCCACAACCGATGATGCCTCAACAACAAGTGAACATGATACCGACCAGCAACGCGATGCTTCAACCTCAAATTCCCCACCAAACGCCGATGCCCTCGCAAATAGCCAATCCTCAAGTACCCACGCAGATGCAAACGACCGGCGCTACGGTGCAGTCGAACCTAATCGGCTCCCAACAAATGGCTCCCGTCGGTCAAGCTCCGACCATCGGCTTGTCCACTCATCAGACCACCGTACCTCTCGCCAACGCTCAGCCGCCCCATCAGGTACAAGCGGGCTTCGGCGAATACACGAATATACAAAAACCCAACAGTATGTACACCAACGACATGATCGTCGCCACGGGACAACCGCAACAGTATCACGCCGCCGGCGACATGATAACCGGCAATACGATGCCTAACATGTACGGAATGCCGCCCGTCACGACGCCCGCCCAACCCGTCGTTCCCGCCGCTTTCAACAACGCCTGCGCTCCCGTCACCCATCATCAGGAGAGAGCGGCCCTCCAGCAACAACTGCAGGAACTCTACTGCATGCCGCCCGCGCCCGAGAATCAGGAGAAAATCGTCAGCCTGCAGGAGAAGCTTCAGGCCCTCCAGCAACACGAGACCAGCGATCAGTGCAACGGCGGACCACAATGCATTCTACAGACACCGCTGTTCACCGCCGCCGTTGTCGACAGTCCACAGGTGCGTGAATAATTGCGGGTTACAAATTTAGTCGAAGGCAAGCGGGAGTAATAGCATTTTTATTTATTTACGGGACGAGCCCGTTTACAAATTTTACAGTTCAGAGAAAAAAAATGTATATACATAATTTCATAAAATATAGAGTATAAAGTTTGTGTATAGACTATAAAGTAGATAAAATATAGTTTGTTTTTGTACGCGTTTGAGCGATGTTCTGAGAATCGATTTTCACGTGGCGTGGATTATTTTAGATTATTTTTAAGGCACCAAATTTCGTATATTTGAATCAGCGCAGTTTTATTGAGCACAAATTTGATTCCGAGGTGATGATGGTTTTCGTTTAGAAGCTTTTCTTTAAATTGTTTTCTGGTCTGGTAAAACGATAACCGTAGAGAATGCCGCGCAAAGACTCGAAGTTAGCATTGCTTTTGAAAAATCTATTCAGCGTTTGTTATTGTCGCAAAAATTTGTGTATGAGTATTGATCGATGCGAATGAAAACAGGTATCGAGTACGACCGGTCGAGGACGTGGCAAGGGCACGCCGCGAACGAAAAAGAGTCGAAAGAAAGCCGACAAGGAAGCCGCGCCGCCGATAGTGGTCACGCCGAGCGTGCAACCGGAGCAGCCGCTCTCGGACA
This sequence comes from Ischnus inquisitorius, assembly GCA_963924025.1. Lineage (NCBI taxonomy): Eukaryota > Metazoa > Arthropoda > Insecta > Hymenoptera > Ichneumonidae > Ischnus > Ischnus inquisitorius. The sequence goes on from OZ001249.1 coordinate 4,855,088, forward strand.
ATCTCGTCACGCCCGGCGACAGCAGCAACATCGTCGACAGCGTCGCGGACTCCGAGGACAACAAGCCCTCGTCCGGCGGCGACATGGAGGAGGAATGGAACAAAAATAGAAAATCACGACCTCCCAGAAAGCCGAGAAAGCCCAAGGAACCGAAAGAGCCGAAAGAGGCGAAGATAAAGAAAGAGCCTAAACCCCCGAAGGAAGCCAAACTGCCGAAACGAAAGAAGAAGAGCAAAGAGGCAAAGGACGGATCGAAACGCGGCAGAAAGTACGTCGAAACTTTGATCAGTATTTATTCGAATATAAAGTACTTTGGCGACCGTTGAATTGCAATGATATTCTCGTCATTTTCTTCCAGAAAAACAACCCAGTCCGAGTCAGCCGACGAGGACGTCGGGGCGGAAACCGAAGAGGCCGTGGCCTCGGAATCCGCGGCTATTCAAGACGCCGAAGTGAAGCCGAGCGAGTCGCCCATTCAGGACGATCAGGAACACGTCGACTCGTCGACGACAGAGCCGATCGTTCCCGACACGAAGGAAGACGGCGACGAGAAAGTCGAGACCGAGGAGGCCGCCGAGGACGAGAAGAAGGAGGAGACCGCGGAGAAGGAAGCCGTCGAAGTTTCGACACCGGCGAAGAAGAAATCGTCTCGCAAACGATCCGTCGGCAAATCTTCGATAGGAAGATCCCCGCGCAGTTCCAAGTGAGTTATCGACGAATTCTCACCCTCCCGCAATTCGAATTGCCCTTTAAAAACACGTTTTTTTCCTCGCCGCGCAGAAAACGCAAGAGTCGCATCGCCCCCGACTCGGACGGCGAAGAATTGGCCGCCACGCCGCCTCCGTCGCCCGAAGCCGGCGACGATCTGAACAAGCGACGATCGGCCCGAAACACGCATCGCAAAAAATACGTCGACGATGTGATGCTAAGATTCTCCGACGACGATGTGCCACTGCAAGATGCTCAAATAACGAAGAAATCCGAGGGTTCGAGCGGAGCGAAGCCCTCGTCGACGAAACGCGAGAACGTCGAGGGCGGCGACGTCGGACCCAATAAGCCTAATTTTGTATATATTGTAAGTGAACGCAATCAATAATTTATTAATGACCCCGCTTTGATTGCTGTTTGCAATCCTAGCTAGCTTTGCAATGTTTCAACCTCGGTCGAGGTTCTCTTCAGAAGTTTAGTTGGTTTTATTTCAGTTAATTATGCCGGAGAAGCCGGTCGTATTGTGCTTCGAGATTTTCCCGTCCGTACTGATGCGTCATTACCGATCGCCTTTCCGATATAATTAAGAAACAAATCAATGACCGACACTGGACGTGCGTTTCAAAAGTTTCTCAATAAGCGATGATTATTCTTTATTTTCTTTGCAGAATACTACCGACGAGGACTCTATGGTTGTGCAACATATCCTGTGCGTGCGCATGGGAAAACGCGAAGTGAAGCCGCCGCCGCCGCCGGCACCGCCGGTTGTCGCGGAAGTGAAAGCCGAATCGGAGGCAAAGACTGACGAGAAAACCGAGGCCGATGCCAAGGTCGTGAAGACCGAGGACGCGGAGGCTGAGGCGGAAACTGAGAAGAAACCCGAAGCAGAGACTGAGGAAACGGACGAGAAGGAGAAAGAGCCTAAGACGGAGAAGGAGGAGGAAATCGAGGGCGACGAAGCTGAGAAGAGCAGCGAAGAGGCCGAGGCCAAAGAGGCGGATAACGACGACGCGGAAGCGGAAGACAAGGAAGACAAAGTCGAGGCTGACGCGATAGTCGACGAGAAAGAGGAGGAGAAAGAGAAAGAGCCGGAAGTGGAGTCGTCGGACAAGATCGACGACGAAGAAATCGAAAAGGAGAACGAAGACGCAAAGGAAGAAAAGACTGACGACAAGGAGGAAGATGCGAACGACAAAGAGGCCGAGGAATCGAAAATTCCCGTGAAAACGGAGAAAACCGACGACAAAGACAAAGTCGAGAAGGACGAGAAGGATGCGACCATTGTCGAGAAAACCGAAGGCGAAGCGCAGGAGCCGGAGAACGCAGAGGCGTCGACGACCGAAGTGAAACCGCAGATGATCGAGGTCGAGGAGTACCTCGTCAAGTACAGAAACTTCTCTTATTTGCATTGCGAATGGAGAACGGAAGAGGAATTGTACAAAGGCGACAAGAGGATACAAGCCAAGCTGAAGAGATTCAAGCAGAAGATGCAACAGAGTACGAACATATTTGAAAACGTAAGTAAAACGATTTTTTTCAACTTCTCATCTTCGTCATTATCGGCGCATGGTCCATTCAACTAGAAAAATACAGAGACAATTTACCGAGAAGTACTCAACGGGAAGTCTGCCTCGCGCGAGAAATTTTTTTTTGATCGTCTATTCTTCGGAATTAATAGACGTATTGTCGAATTTTACAGACTGAGGACGATCCATTCAATCCGGACTTCGTCGAGGTTGACCGGGTGCTGGACGAGGCGGGTCACACGGATCCAACGACGGGCGAGACGCTTCGCCATTTCCTCGTCAAGTGGCGTTCGCTGCAGTACGAAGATTCCACGTGGGAGCTCGAGGAGGACGTCGATCCCGAGAAGATCGCCCAGTTTCACAAGTTCAACAAGCTGCCGCCGAAGGATCAGTGGAAACCGAAGAAAAAGCCGAACGCCGCCGCGTGGAAGAAGCTCGACGTGTCGCCAATCTACAAGGCCGGCAACAGTTTGAGGCCCTATCAGTTGGAAGGATTGAATTGGCTGCTCTTCTCGTGGTACAACAATCACAATTGCATACTGGCCGACGAGATGGGTCTCGGCAAAACGATACAGTCGTTGACCTTCGTCGACGCGGTTTACAAGTACGGAGTGCGCGGGCCCTTTCTCATAATCGCCCCGCTGTCGACGATACCGAATTGGCAGCGCGAATTCGAAGGCTGGACGGACATGAACGTCGTCGTTTATCACGGCTCGGCAGCGAGCCGAACGATGCTCCAGGAGTACGAGGTTTACTACAAAAACGACAAGGGCGTGCAGATAAAGGATCTCATCAAGTTCAACGTTCTCATAACGACGTTCGAGATAATAATCACCGATTTCAACGAATTGAAGGGCTACAATTGGCGCTTGTGCGTCATCGACGAGGCGCACCGATTGAAGAATCGCAATTGCAAACTGCTCGAGGGCCTGAGACAGCTGAATCTCGAGCACAGAGTCCTGCTGTCGGGCACGCCGTTGCAGAACAACGTCAACGAGTTGTTCTCGCTATTGAATTTCCTCGAGCCGACGCAATTCGCTAGCAACGAGGCTTTTCTCAAGGAATTCGGTAATCTCAGCAGCGAATGCGAGGTCAACAAGCTTCAGTTGCTCCTCAAACCGATGATGCTGCGTCGATTGAAGGAGGACGTCGAGAAGTCGTTGGCGCCGAAGGAGGAAACCGTCGTCGAGGTCGAACTGACGAACATACAGAAGAAATATTATCGCGGCATATTGGAGAGAAACTTTTCGTTTCTCGCTAAGGGCACGACGTCGGCGAACATACCGAATCTGATGAACACGATGATGGAACTGCGAAAGTGTTGCATTCATCCGTTTTTGCTGAACGGCGCCGAGGATCAGATACAACTGGATTACAAATCGCCGGACAAGGAGGACAGCGAGGCGTACTATCACGCGCTCGTCAACAGCTCCGGCAAGATGGTTCTCATCGACAAGCTGTTGCCGAAACTGAAGGCGAGCGGGCATCGCGTACTGATATTCAGTCAGATGGTCAAGTGTCTCGATCTTCTCGAGGATTATCTGCTCTATCGGAAGTATCCCTTCGAGAGAATCGACGGACGAATTCGCGGCAACTTGCGCCAGGCGGCGATAGATCGTTACAGTAAACCGGACTCGGACCGCTTCGTGTTTCTGCTCTGCACGAAGGCCGGCGGCCTCGGCATAAATCTCACCGCGGCCGACACGGTCATCATCTACGACAGCGATTGGAATCCCCAGAACGACTTGCAGGCACAGGCGCGGTGTCACAGAATCGGACAGCAGAAGATGGTCAAAGTTTATCGACTGCTGTGTCGCAACACGTACGAGCGAGAAATGTTCGACAAAGCCTCGCTCAAGCTCGGCCTCGACAAAGCCGTTCTGCAGTCGATGAACACCGTGCAGGGCGGCAAAGATCCCGGCAACAAGCAACTCACCAAGAAGGAGATCGAGGATCTGCTGAAGAAGGGCGCCTACGGCGCTATCATGGACGACGACAACGCCGGCGACAAGTTCTGCGAGGAGGATATCGAGCAGATACTCGAGCGCAGAACGCAGATAATTACGATCGAGGCGGAAAAGGGCTCGACCTTCTCGAAGGCGAGCTTCGCCTGCTCCCAAAATCGCTCGGACATCAACATCGACGATCCGGACTTCTGGAAGAAATGGGCGAAGAAGGCGGAGATCGACACGACGGAGAAGAAGGAGGAGGAGGATCTCGTCATATCGGAACCGAGACGCAGGACGCAGATTAAACGCTACGGACACGACGAGTCGGTCGTCGATATGTCGGAACTCGACAGCTCGGACGACAACAGCGACGACGAGGGAACTGGCCTAACAGGTAGAGGTATGTTTGTCGGCATGTGCATGCCAACGCACATCCATTTATCTTACGCATCTACCAGAAACGAGAATTTACCCACTTTCATTGCATCGACCTCGCGTTTCGGCGCTGAAACTTTTTCGTCATTTACTTTCAAGTCGAACGAGCATTTGGAATTAAAAAATTGCGACAAAAATCCTTTTAGAATCCACGAAGAAACGAAACTTCGTTGTTTCACCATTTTTTTCAATAATTTTTTACATCCTCCGCTCCAGCTGTAAAGTCCCGAATTAGAATGCGATTCGGAAGATATTTAACAGATATAAATTTCACCGTGAAAAAAAGTTACTCGAATCCGATTATTTCATTGCCACGGCACGGAATCATTTGCATCTTAGCTTCACGATCTTTTAGAAATGTCTCGCTTTCCCTTCGCCAATTTCGTCGAACAATCGATTATTTGTCATTCGCGCAACTCGTCATTTTTGAGAAAATCATTGTTCGTAATCGTCGCACGCGGAGCCGAAGGGCTGCGAATTTCCGCCGCTCGTAGGTCTCGACGAACGAGAATCCGGAAAGATTGGGCCAACGCGAGATAATTTATCGCGTTCGAACGATTTTCTTTTCGCAGGAAAGAAGCGTCGCGACAAGTTCGGGAAGAAGTCACGTAAATTCTACGACGATTACGTGCCGCGAGACGGCGAGGTGGTTTACGGAAGTTGGGCCCGCACCGAGTGCTTCAAGGTCGAGCGCGGTCTGCTGACCTTCGGTTGGGGACGATGGGAAGAGATTCTGCAGCACAGCCAATTCCGACACGGCTGGCGGGAGAACGACGTCGAGGATTGCGCGAGGGTGATACTGCTCTATTGCCTGCGCTATTATCGCGGCGACGAGAAGATTCGAAGCTTCATATGGGACCTGATAACGCCGTTGGAGAACGGCGAGAAAGTCAAGACGATACCCGTGAATACTCAAGTGAGAAACAGCCGGCAGAAGAAGAAGGGCCGCGTGAGGGAGTGCCGAGAGACGAGGGGATCGGCCATCAACGGCGGACCCGCCGATCCGAATCACTGGAGTCACGCGGAGAAATACGACGGCGACATATTTCTCGAGAGCACTTACAAGAAGCATCTCAGCCGACACGCGAACAGGTGCCGATTATCATATTTCACTTTCGATGTTAAGGTAGTTGTGTCGATACAACGGATACAACGCAAAAATTAATCCGCGACATTTTGACTGACGAAATCGTAATACAGATTTTTTTCGATCTTGGCTTTCGATTATAAAGAATGAGAGAGAAATTGCAAACGCTTCTCGGTGAGACAAAAGTCTGAAAAAAATCAAGCTTACGAACGATGCTGAATAGATTAATTTATCATGAAAATCATTCCACCGGTGGCTCCACTTTTTTTTCAATGCGCCTCGATTTCTCGATAATCAGCGAAAGAGCAGGAACTTTTTACTCTCCATCTTCGGTCCGAGTGTATCGAATTATTTCCAAATTTCGATCGTCGATTTGGTTCACAAAATTCTTCGAAACTCGTTTGAAGCAAAATTCTACAAATTGCACCATCCGAAAAACAATTGCGACATAATTATCTTGAGGTTGACCTTCATTTTGCAACACCGAATATGCGACTGATCTTTTTCACCGATTGATGTCTTTTGCAGGGTACTTCTGCGGGTGCGAATGCTCTATTACATAAAACACGAGATAATCGGCGACCTGGTCCAGCACATATCGGACGGCGTTCACGTCAGGTTCGTAAAGAATGAAACAAGAGTAAAAAACACGAACTGTTGCATTTACAAACAACAACGAAAAAAAAAAAAAAAACAAACGAGAGAAGATGCTTCGATTTTTGACCCTTCATTATTACACGTTTATTACTTGCGAAACCTGTTTCACAAAACATCATGCACTTACATATGTGCTTCATACAGTGCTTAATAGTTGCATGTGCAATGTGTATTTGTTCACCCTTGGGAAACCCTGTAATCGTACGAGGAATGACTCATAGAGCCGAGATACGTTCACTTGCCGTAGATCTTCTACCATGAAAAAAAAAAAAAAAAAAATCATTCATTGCCGAACGGCGGATTCTCTACGCTACTAATCAATTGTCAACTACCCCCCGATCCTTCAATCACTTTAATCGAACGCGCGCACTGTTGCAAATTTACACTATGTGTGAGACACCTCGCGGCGTCCTAAACGGTCGGCGATATCAACGACGCTATGTGGTAAGAAAGATGGAAAAAAAAACTCCAGAAAAAAAGAGAGAGAGAGAGCAGTGCACTGTGGCAAGAGGGCAAAAAATTATTTTTCCTTTTTTTTTTGGTTCTAATTTGACGCAAATACCGAATTACATAATTAGAAAGATTTGGCGATCTCGGTTCTTCAACTCGCGACTATTCGACATTGCGATGGTTTCCGATATTAAAAAGAACATAACGAAAGTACGAAACTAACGGGACGAGTGTATCTCCTCTGTATTTTTTTAGAACTTCGTTTATTCTCCGTTTTCTTCGTCTCTTTGAACGCACATTTTTCTTTTTATCGCTAAATAGTCACGCCAGAGAGTTTTACACAAGAGAACGTTGAGTTGTAGAGGAAAGTTTGTTGGGGACGCAAATAGTATTGTATAGTGGCCGAATCGAACTATATACAAATATATATATATATATCTGGTGAAGAGTTTCTTCTCGTGTATGCATGTAGTTGAAGTACTTAGCTCTGTGTATATCATTGATTTTTCTTTTTATAATTTTTTTTTTTTCAATTTTTTTTTATTATAATTTTCTGGGATCTATTTCTCGATTAATTTTCATTGCGGATGTTTAATGAACTTGGCGAGATGCGATGCTATTTAAAAAAAAAATTCCATATCGATATACTTTTTTTTCTGTTCAACGATCACGTTGATTTCGAAGCAGATCGGCGATTCAATTTTTTTTTTTTTACCGTTTAGTTACAAGCAGGCTGTTATTCGTTTTACGAATTTGTGTTCTATCGAAGCTTCGCGATTACGTTTGAATATTGGCGAGCACGATATTTCGTCGAGATAACGCGAGGGAAATGTGTAACACAAACAGCTCAAGAACTGAAATCGTCAAGTCTCGATAACAAAATTTTGTTCATTGACAAAAAGAATTATTTCGAATAACAAAGTTCTGAGACAAATGAGAAGAGCAATGAGAAAAGCAAATTTAATCGATTGGCATTATGTGAATTTGGCAAATTGTAAGTGAAACCGCCCTACAGTGCGTTGCGGATAGACCCTCCGCAGTTACCGGAGCGACCAGCGAAATGGTGGGACACGACGGCAGACAAGTCCCTAATAGTTGGCTGCTACAAACATGGCTACGAGAATTACGACCAGATGAGGACCGATCCCACGCTTTCTTTCATTTCAAGCTGTCCTCCCCCTTCCCAGACTCAGACCGTCCAGGCCAAGTGAGTACCTATTTCTATTTTTTTACAATTATTTCCGCTTCGAATATCCTCGGATGCTATATCGCTGTTTTCTTTATTTTTATGTTTATCTTTTTTTTTCTGTTTTTTTTTTCTTTTTTTTTTTTTTTCTTTACGAATTTTTAACTTTAACACATTCTTGCACGCATAATACATCCGCTTTACGTTTGTGTTCTGGCAAAGCGTATCAAATATCGTTCTCGAGGAGGGCGCACTCGCTGAAGTCCCAGCCAAAGGTGAGATTCCGAAGAAATATTGAATATTTCTGGATGGAATGAAAATTTGGAAAAAATCAAAAGGTCTTCATTAATTTCTCATGATCGTAATGTTAGAAAGTTATTGACAAATCTGTGTGAAAAGAAATTGCCCAACGATTCATTCGACAACTGCGTTTCTCGCATTTTTTTAACTCGATATAGACTCGCGAATTTTGGACGATTTTTCCGAATGGGGTTTTCAGAAATGTGAATAAATTCTTTAAAGAAAATCGCTTAGCGGATGATTCGTTGAAGAATTTCTATATACTTGTTTATCACTTTTGGACATTGTTATTGTGGAGAATTAACGATCTCAGCGATTTCTGTGAGCTCGATTTTTTCGGATTTTTAACGAAGTCTTCGAATTCCTCTCCGAATCTCACTCTCGACTGAGGAAACGCAACGAACGCGCCCTCCTCGAATCATGAAGGGAGTTATCGGAGCGCCCGAACGCAGCGATTTTAACGAGCGAAACGGAAAGATTTCGAATCGTTGTTCGTTCGTGTCTCCCTTACTTCATTCTTCGCTGCTTCATATACACTGAGAAAAGAAAAATACCTTTAATCTAGCTGGTGAAGCATTTTTTTCAGCAGTCAGGCGACATTTTCTACCACAGTCGAAGTAAAGTAAAAACGTAAAATACATTTTTCAACAGTAACTCGAAGGAGAAAACGTCCTTCATGGTTCTTCGATTGTCGTATCGATTTTTTTATTTCAATGCGCTAACAAAGAAACGATTGAAATTAATTTTATTTTTCGCATAAGATCCTCCCGAGTATCGAATGTCCAAGCGCAAAGTTCTTCCACTGCGACCGCGACGATCGACGATTTTTTGAGATTTTGTCAATTTTCTTTTTTCTCCAACAGGGACGACATCAGCGTCGAGCCGGAAATCGAGGACGGCGAGTCGTCGGGTTTGCCGAAGGAGTCCAAAGAGTCCGACAAATTCGGCACGGAAACGCCGGCGGACTCGCCAGCGATATCGAGCAAAGCCGACACGCCGGTGCCGGAAGCCAGCGGCAGTCACGACGGCACGGAGATTCTTCTCGACGACGAGAAATCGTGGCCGTCCACGGTCGACCTCAACACACGATTGCGGCGCGTCATCACGTCCTATCAGCGTACCGTCAAGAAGGACGATATCAAAAATCTCCAGAAGGGAAAAACAAACATGGATGGCGTGCAGCAGCAACAACAGCTGCAACAGCAGCAGCAGCAACATCAACAACAGCAGCAGCAACAACAGCAGCAACAGCAGCAGGTCGATCAAGCGAATCACGCCAGCACAGCGACGGATCCACCGTTAAACATGCAAGGATGGGACTTGCAACAGCTCGCTATGTATCTTCTGGCAAGTACATTCTTCTCCAATCCCTTAAGGAATTTTCCGAGAAAAATGAGAGCATTCGCGGAGACTGAGTAGTTGCCAATCGGACGAAAAGCTGAGAAAAAAGATTTATCGTATGGAAGGTGTTAACGCTATTAATTTCCCATATCAGTGATTGCCAAAAATTATCAGCAAATTAGTTGAAAAAAAATTGTTCAAGAATCAGCCGGGAACGAAACTTTTTTTTAACAGAAGTCGATTTGTATTTACATCGATTCACATACATTTTTCTTAAATCCAGTATTCCCGAACCTTTAGACGATTTTGATTCTTCTGACGGGAAATTTTCGAAAGCTCACTTTTCACGCAAACAAAGCATTCTCCGCGATTAAAAGAATTACGGTAGATCTCGCGAACGAAACGTATTTACAATCGATCGATCTTCGTCTTTGCAGAAAATGGAGAGAAGGGAGAAGATGGAGGCGATGGTGAAGGAACGCGAGAGAACGCGAATAGAGGAACAAAAAGCGAAATGGACGCGTCGCGAGGAGAACGAATTTCTGCGCGTCGTGTCGACGTACGGTGTGAATTACGATAGGAAAAAGGCGCAATACGATTGGACGAAGTTCAAGAGTCTCGCGCGATTCGACAAGAAGACCGATGCCGATCTTACGGATTATTACATGTCCTTCAGAGCGATGTGCAAGAAGTTTTGCAACGCCAAGAGCAACGAGGACGAAGGTTCGTGCGAATCTCTCGCTCAAAAACCATTTTTTTTTTTTCGCGAATTTGTGGTTTGCGATACGACGAATTTGTTTCGTTTCAGGTCTTTCGGACATTCCAATGGAACACATGACGCCGAGCAAGGCGAGACAAATTCTCGACCGCGTCGATCTCCTCAGCAAGATACGAGAGGAAATTCTCTCCCATCCTCATCTCGAGGAGCGACTGTCGCTGTGCCAGCCGTCGGGCGACACGCCCGATTGGTGGCAGCCGGGAAAGCACGACAAGGAGTTGCTCCTCGGCGCGGCGAAGCACGGTTTGGGTCGCACCGACGTGACGATACTGAACGATCCCGATTTTTCATTCCACAAGATGCTCGGCAAGAGCATGTACGGCGCTCTGCAGGCCTCCAAGATATTCGAGAAAACGGAAAAGGCGATTAAGATCGAGAGTCGCGAGGATATTCTCAACTTCGACAAAGACGAGATTCTCGTCAAGCTCGAGAAGGGCGAGGGCACGCTGAAGATCGAGAAGGTCGCGATGAAGAAGGACGGCGTGACGCCGGTCGACAAGAAGCCCGAAGCTTCGAATCCCGAGAAAGGACACGTCGAGCTCACTCTGGTCAAGGCCGAGACGAAAGTCGAGGAAATACTGCCGAACAATGGATTAACGATCACCACTGTGCCGAGAGCGAAAACTCCCGAGCCGGAGAAGCCCGTCGAGGAAGTTCTTTCGGTCGAGGAAAAGATGGAGACAGCGCCGACCGAGGCTCCGGCCGAGGAGTCCGAGAAGATCGTGAAGATCGACACCGAGGAGAAGGAAAAAGACAAGACGGAAATCGAGGAGGCGAAGAAAGTCGAGACTGCGACGGAGCCGGAGGTCGCGGAGGAGCCGAAGGAGGAGACTAAAGATACGGACAAGACGACGGAGCTCAAGGAAGCGGAGAAGGAACAGGACAAAGTCGTAGAAGCTAGCAAAGAGGACGAAACGGCGAAACCAAAAGAAAAGGAGAACGAGGAATCCGACAGCGAGGCCGCTGCTTCGAAGGAGGAATCGTCAAAACCCAAAGACGACGAGCCCGTTGGAAAAGCCGTCGAAGAATCCACGAGCGAGGAGACGAAAGAAATGGAAGTCGACGCCGAGGAGAAGAGTCTCGAAGATGCGAAGCTAAAAGAAAAAGAGACGAAGGAACAAAAGGACGACGAGGAGGCGGAATCGAAGACAACGGAAAAGATGGAAGAGGAAACGGAAGAAACGCCGACGATCGAGGTAGAGAAAGAAAAGGAAATCGTTCAAGAGTCGAAAAAGGACACCGACAAGAAGGACGAGTCTGAAAAGACGGAGGAAGAGAGCAGCGCTGTCAAAGAGGTCCGAGTCGATTCCGAAAAATCTGAAGCTGCAAAGCCCGCGGAATCCGTCGAGGAGCCCGTCGAACCGGCCAAGAAGGAGGCGGCCGAGGCCGCAACGCAATCCGAGACGAAAGAGGCGGAAACCGAGACCGAGAGCAGCAAACTCGAGGCACCGGTCAAGGAAACCGTGAAGGAAGAACCGACGAAGGTGGAGAACAAATCGACGAGCGTCGAGACGGAACAGACGAAAGTCACGAAGATGGAGGACAAGTGCAGCGTTCAAGCTGCCGAACTGAAGGCTATGTTTCCCGATCTCGAAGTTATTCAGCCGCTTTCGCGATTGACGCAAATCGATACTTTCGTCCTGCGCGACAAAACGATCGACTACACGGAGCCGACGGTCGCTCAGCTTCTCGCGCACAGTTACCAGGCCTCCGTCAAGTGGCCCAAGGTAAAATTTCAATCCTTTTTTTTTATCCAAGCTTTTCTCCAATATTTCGGTCAACTTCTTTTTCTTGACTGCGGCTTCGGAGCTTTTTTCATTGTACTTTTTCTTCAACGATTCCATTTCGTTCGAGATTCTACTCGGAGTTTAATTTTCTGCTTTCTGCTTCTTCTCCTACTTTGGCTAAGAACGAAGTGATATTAAAACGTCTCTTCTTTGTTCAAGGAACACGCGATCGAGGCTCGCTTGATGCACATTGTTCACGCGATCGAGCACAAGGAATGGCCGGTAGCGATGAACTTCACCGCCGGCGACGAGATCGAGATAATCCAGCCGCAGCAGTGCGAGAAAGACAACTCCGAAGTGATAACCATCACCACCGATCACGGTGTCTCCCGAGCGCTCGCCGCTGGAAACGCCAACGTTAACAACAGCAACGCCAGCAACAACAGCGCGATGATGGCCGCGAATATCAGCGCGGTCACGGCTTCAGTCGCGTCGACGACCGGACCCGCCTCGAAGAAGCGCAAACGACACATTGCCATCGACGTGGAAACCGAACGAGGTGAGTTATCGTCGTGTTCGATGAATTTTCATCCGGACCATCGCAGTGCCGAGTCCTTGTTCGGTATCGAATACGCAATACTTTTCGATACTTTGTGCAACAGGTTCTATATTTTTTTATTTTTTTATTTTCGTGCATTGTCGACATTATTATTTTTTTCGTAGCGAAACTTCACGCGCTGCTCAACAGCAGCCACATGCCGCCGCAGCAGCCTCCGCCGACCTTGAGCAAGCCGAGCGTGATGTCAGGCTCGTCGTGGGAAATAAACGAGGAATCGCAGTCGGAGGAATCGCGCCGTTCGACGCCGATGCAACCGCCGCCGGCGCATCAACAGGCGAGAACGCCGAACATGCCGTTCGATCTGAAATACACGGTTCCCGGAAAAACGACGATCATACCGGGAACCTCGAGCACCCTCACTCCGATAGATCTATCCTCTGGGTACGATTCAATCGAACAACGAGCAACGTTCGTTTTAAGCCCCTTTTCTTACCGTGTTTATTCGTGTCTGTCGTTCGACGCAACTACCGACTATTCTGACGAGACTACGAACGCATTTTGCCTTTCAGATATCTCAAAACCAACGCGGAACCGAGCAACAAGGATATGATGAACGAGGTTCAAGACTTCTCGATGCCGAGCAAGAACAAACAGGTCAGCAGCAACAAGGGCAAGCTCGACAGCATGCTCGACAAACTCATGAAACGAAAGAATTGCGTGAGTACCTTCGAGTATCTTGATTTACTCTTTTTTTCAAGGCCAATCCGCGATTCTGTGTCTTCTCCGAGATCAGAATTCGCATGTGGCTGAAGCTGGAGCAGCCAAACGCGGCTGCGCCAAATTAAAAATTAGAAAAAAATTCACGGCGAGCCGCAGATCGATCGATTTTTAGTTTTTCCGATCGATGAGATTAAAGATGTTAGCAGCGATGCTCGTCGTTGGTTATCGCGAGTTTCTCGGTGAAATGAAAATAAAATTCATTCGATTTCGTTGTTTCAGCCCGCGGACGAGCCGGTGATCGGCAAGGAGAAGAAGCGCCGAAAGCTCGACGAGATAGTGTTGGGCCTGAGCGCGGCCAAGGAGCAGCAGAGCACTCATTATCCGGAGCACAGCAAGAAGAATCCGATAACGCCGAACGTGACGGTGACGCCGACGTCGGCGCCGATAGGTCTTCCGAATCCGCCGGCGCCGTCGCAGAAGCCGTTCTCCATAACCGTCACGTCGATACCGTCGTCGCGGGCTTCGGGCTCGTCGTCGAATCATCCGCCGCCGTCGCTTCACTCGCACAAGGACAGTTTCTCCGCTCTGCTGGCCCAGGCCGAGCAGCAGAATCGCGAATTGAAGAAGCAACAGCAGCAACAACAGCAGCAACAGCAGCAGCAGCATCAGCAACATCAGCATCAGCAACAGCAGGCGCAGCAGCAAGCGCAACAGCAAGCCCAGCAGCAACACCAGCAGCATCAGGCGCAGCAAGCCTTCAACTCGGCCCACATGTCGACGGGCAGTCATCGCAAGAGCTACGAGGCCATGATCGCCGATTTGAACAAAGTGGCGGAGTACTCGTCGAAGATAGGCTCGTACGCGCACGAGGCGAAGGTGAACAAGTGGCTCGCCGAGCAGACGGCGATGTCGGAGCAAATGGGGGCGGAATATCTGAGCGCGCCGCGACGACGAAGGCCCCGCGTCGACCCGTCGCTGCTCGATTGGAAAAAACTGACCGGCGAGGAGAACGTCGCGGTTATAAACAGGCTAACCGGCAAAAAGGTGACCGGCAGCAAAGCCCCGCAGTTGAAGAGGCTCGGCCAGTGGCTGATGGAGAATCCGATGTTCGACGTCGATCCGAAGTGGGCCGAGCTCGTGAAGGAACGCGGCAATTTGCCGCACGATCTGCAGAAACGCTTGCCGGGCACCGATCGCGGTGGCAACAAGGGCAAGAGTCCCGGAAGACCGCCGATGATGCCCAGTCCGACGAGTCAACAGTCCGCGAATCAGGCCAACCTTGCCGCCAACTCGATGGCCTCGGGCTTGAATTTCTCGCAATTAGGAAATTTGAACAACTCGCTGCTGTCCGGATTGTCGTTGGGCAATTTCGATCCCAAGAACAATCCGCTTCTGATGCCGTTCGGTGGACTGCCGAATCTCGGCGCTCTCGGCGGTCTCGGCAATCTCGGCAATTTGAGCAACATGAGCCTGACGAATTCGTTGTTCGCGAATCTCGCAGGGCTGGGCTTGCCGTCGTTGGCGGGAATGGAGGCGGCGCTCGGCGGCACGGCGACCTCGCAAGCCGAGACGAACGCCGTCAGTTCGGTGAGCGGGAAAAATTCGAACTCCACGAGCGCGACGAGCACGAGCAAGTCTCGCAACAAGATGGAATCGTCGTCGAAATCGTCGGCGCCGTCGACGTCGACGTCGTCGTCGATGCCGACGACCACGCCGTTCCCATTCTTCTTTCCAAATCCGAGCCTACTCTACACGCCGCTGGGTCTCGGCGGTCTCAATCCATTCTCGATGCAACCCGGTGGCGTGTCGTCGGCCTACGAGAGTCTCGCCCAGTGCGGCCTGCTGAATCCTCAGAACGCCGCGGGGGCCGCGTCGTCGTCGTCGTCGCGCAAAGCCGCCTCGTCGTCGAGCAGCTCGCGGCAGCGCGATCAGCGCGAGCAGCGGGAGCAACGCGAGCAGCGAGACCAGCGCGAGCAGAGGGAACAGCGAGAGCAGCGCGATCAGCGCGAGCATCGCGAGCAACAGCGCGAACAGCAGCGGGAGCAGCGCGAGATCGCCGAGTCGATAAAGCGCAAAGAGGCGGAAAAGAAGTCGCGATACACGATGGAGCCGGCGCTGACGTTGCAGCAGTACACGGACATGGCGCTGCACAACGAGGTCGATCGCCGGCGCAACGAGCCGGATCGCAGCGAGAAGAAGGACACGATAGGGCTGGAGCTCAGCGAGATCGCCGATCTCTCGGCGAGATTGGAGCGCAAGAGCAAGGAACAAGAGATGAAGGAGGCGCTCGAGCAACTAAGCCGAACGAGCGCCGAGTTGCTGACGAGGAATCTCGACGACCTTCAGAGGCCGCCGAAGAGAGGAAGAGGCTCGGATCATCAGCAGGCGATCGAGCAGCACATACCGTCCTCGTTGGAGGTCACCCTCGAGCCCGTCAACAAGCGCAGCAGAAGCGAGAACGTCGACGCGAATCCGAAGATAACGATGACCGAGGCGAACCTCGAGGTCGAGACCATTCTCCGACCGCTGCCGATGACGACGAAAGCGCCGACGACCCCGAAGCAGCGCTCGCCCACACCCGCGGCCGTGACGCCGCCCGCCCAAACGGCCCCACCGCCGACACCGGCCCGCGCCGCGACTCCGGCGCGCGCGCCGACTCCCGCGCGGGCCGAGACCCCCGCGCCCGTTCAAGCCCCCCCCGCACCGGCGAGCGCGCCGTCGCCCGCGCCATCGCCCATACCCGCGAATCCGACGCCCCAGGACGAACCCGCAACGCTCAATACTTCAAGCAATAGCAATAAAGAGTCCATCGAATCGCTGCCAGCCGACGACGCGCCGCAGCAAACGAACGCCAAGGCTGATAGTAATAAAATCGTCGAGACCGAGGAGGACTCGAAGAGCGGCGCCAAGAGCGTCGCGAAGAAATCGCGCAGCGGCAAGCGCGTAAGCGTCGAACCGCCGCCCGAGCGGAAGAACCTGCGCTCGAGCGCCGGCCGACAAGCGAGAGCCGCCGCCGAGAGACAAGCGAGAATGGAGGGCGAACAGCACGCCGATCATCACGACAGTCACGGCGAGTGAGGAACACTCAATCGGCCGATTTCGTCCAACAGAGGAAAGCAGAAGAGGAGGAAGAGGAGAACAATAAACAAATGACGACGATCGACAAGATAGGTCGATTGTTCGCGCGATCGACGCTGTTTCCGAGCGACAGAGACTCAAAGTTCCGTCGGCGAATGACTATTCGGCTTTCGTTCGCCAACGAAAGATTCGCTCGTACGGTTCTGGTGTGCCCGCGTTAATTGACCGGTTACGAACACAAACTAATACGGGGTTTTGACGCGCTGTGGCTCGATCGTGATGCGAATAATCGATATGAAACAAAAGTAAGATAAACGACAAAAGGAAAAAAGAGACTACGTGCTTCGTAGTGAACCGAACGAAAACTATCGAGGTGTGAAAACGAATGTTCGATGAGGGCGCGACGGGAGGGAAATACATGCATGAAAAACAGAAAACGACAATTGCAGGTGTGATAAGCCACGTTACGCGACATGCTCGACGAGGCGGTAGGCAAAAGATCCGCGACGCAATAGTATTTTGTGGTATAATACTTTGTGTGGTAATTAACATTTAATTACGGAAGAGAAAGAGAATAACGAGAAACAAACGATGTTCAACGATAATGAAATATAATTTTGTTAAATTTATTATCCTTTTTGATCTTATTGGTTTTGACCAGGGACTGTTTTATATAACTGCTATAACAATATATTATTATAAACGCATAATAATATAATCCGTAACGAAAAAAAAAAAAAAAAGTATATATGCGAAGTAAAAGGAAAAAAAAAACACAACAATGATAAAATAAAGTAAAGATAAAGTAAGGATAAAAAAATAAAGGATAAACACAATTTTTAGCGAATAACTTAAATAACATTTGAGAATACGGAGAGTGTACATATTATACAATCTGCCTAGATATCGTAAGCGAAGTGAGGAAGCAAAAAGGAAGAGAAGCAAAAGAATATTGAGAAGAAAACGAAAGCAACGGCAACAAAAACAGCAACAACGTGTACTTGGAAAAGTGTATATAATGCAGTGTACTTTTAATTATATTAGGTGAAATAATAAACGGCTTCTTTTGTTGTTTGCAAAGTGAGAGGAGTATTATCGGTGTTTGTTTTTGAGAAAAAGAAAAAAAATGAAAAGGAGTCGCCGCGACGGCCGGCTCGGATCTGCGAGAGAAAACAAAATTTGATACGAGTACGTATTTTTTTTTTTTTTTCCTTTTTTTTTTTGTCTTTATTCGTCTTTATTTGGAAAAAGTATCGGAAAAATATTGTCAACGAAGTTTAATGTGTAGGTATAAAGCTAGTTTATGACCAGTATTCGAATAAAACTCAGGAATGTAACGAATCCGACTCATTTCTTGGACAATGCCTCGACTGGATGGGGCACGAATCTCATGTACTGCTTGCCCGACGGCACGTTGACGATCTTCATGTTGCCGGTGAACAACTTCTTCGCCTCCTCGGTCGGCATGTTCGGATTCACCATGAGATCGTCTCCTTTCTGAGAAACAAGAGTGCATAACGTTATTAAGACGCCAATTGCCAACGCTTCTCGACGGCATAAAAACTTGAAAAAAAATCAAGCACACGAAAGGTGCTGAAAAGACCAATTTTGCACAGCAATAATTCCAAAATTTTATCAACAAATTAAGGAAATCAAATAAATTCAGCTAGAAATTATCCGACACTTAACTTACTTTTCTTATAAAAATTGTAAACTTCTCGGAATAGCAACACATTTTTTCAAAATTTTGTGTAATTGAAATTTTTTTCTTTAATTGCAACATCGAGCAAGAACTAAAATGTGAAAAAATTCTAAAAAAAATTCATCCATATTCGGAAAAATCGACAAATTATTTCCACAAAAAGAAGTTGGATAATTTGTTGCTGAATTTTTTAAATTTTCAATCAACTGATCGACGGAAAATTTTCGGGTGAATTCGTGACTGCCTGCGAATTTCTTTTTTCTTTCGTTTGTCGAATGAACGGAAACGTGTCTCTGGAAGAGTTTACGCCTGACAAAGCGAATTTCCGACAAAGGTCGCGCGAACTTTTACGAACCTTCCAATCGACGGGAGTAGCGAGATTGTATCGTTCAGTCAACTGCAACGATTCTATGACCCTGATTATTTCGCTGAAAGGAAAGAATTTGTCAAAAATCGGCGTAACTCGAGTTTTTATCAAAAACGAGAAAAAAAAAAAAAATCCATAGAAAAAAAAAACGCACTCAAAGTTTCTGCCGGACGTTGCGGGATAGAGAATGGAGAGTCTCATCTTCTTTTTCGGATCGATGACGAAAACGGCTCTCGCCGCGAGCGGAATTCCCTTCTGATCCACTTCAGCCGGATCCAGCATTCCCAGCTTCGTCGCCAACTCTCTGGACTCGTCTTCGATTATCGGATAAGGAAATCCGTCCATGGACACCCCCGCATAGTTTTTTATGTCCTGAAAGAGAAGAGTCGTTACATTTTCAAAAAAATCCTTTCCACTCCGTTGGCATTCGAAAAATGTAGATTTTCCAGGATCTTTGCATTGTTTTACCTCGGTCCATTTTATGTGAGATTCCACCGAGTTGCAAGACAGAGCTATGACTTTGACGCCGAGTTTCTCAAACTCTGGCATGAGCTTGAGCACTCTGGCCAATTCGGTTGTGCACACCGGCGTGAAGTCGTGGGGATGCGAGAAGAGTATCGCCCACCTGAAATTGCAAAAAAAAAAAAAAAAAACGAATAATAATAATAATAATTAATTAACAATAATTATTAATAAATAAAATAAAATAAATAATAAGAATAATAAATTATTTATAACAATAAATAATAACAATAATTTAAATATAATTTTTAAAAAATTCAAACTAAATAACATGAAAAAATTGTTAAACAAAATTCCGCATCGGCGTCGAATCGTCGTTTCCTCGATGGCCCGGAAAACATTATTTTTTATTGCGCTTTTGCGTTGTCTTCGCGAGCAACTAAATGCAGTTTTGTCGCGAGGATTCATTTAAAAAGAATTAAGTATTCACGAACTGGATAAAAAATTATAGAATAGACGCGCGTTGAGCGCGTTCAGAGCCGGTCGCGCGAGCCCCGGTCGTTCAGGTTAGAAAATGCAGCCGAACATCGATTGAAGAACTTACGAATCGCCGAGCCACTCGTGGAAGTCGATCGTTCCCGTGCTCGTGGCGGCCCGAAAATTTGGAAACGTTTCGCCGAGAAGAACCATCGCGATTACGTGAGTAAACGGGAGGAAAGGAAGAAACAACACGGTTAGATTTGGAGAGAACGACGATCCGTCGATGAATTGTGTTTACCGTGACAACGGATCGGTTGTTGCATCACTTTGGAGCTCGCCGATTGGCTGCCTCGTCGGAGGGGCGGAGCGTCGGGCGATCAGCTGTGGCGCGCGAACGGCAGAGATTAATCTTTTTGAACTGCAATAATTTTTCGACGAATGAAGAATAAATTGTTGATTCAAAATTGTTTATATTTGTAAGTAACGATGAAAACATTATTAATAAAAAATGCATTATTCAAAAAAAACGATCATTCGCAAGTAAATCCTTTCAGCGCCGCCGACCGGTGGTTCGACCATAATTCGACGGCAAACTCGACCGATAGGTTTTTTTGCCGAAAATCGACCGTCAATCGACTGACCAGCGATGATTCATCATTGTTTTTCGATAGCAAGTTGCTGTCGGTTTTCTGGTTTTCGATAAATACTTATACTTTTTCGACTACGAATCGAAGGGACCAATAAATAGTATCACGATGTATTGCATTACATTGTAACATGTTGGTCAAGTGGTTAGAGTAAGAGACCAGAAATCCTGAGGTCCCGAGTTCGAGACCCGATTTCGGTGATATTTTTTTTTTGCCGTCGGGTTTGCTATCGTTTGACTAGCGCTCTCGGACAAAAACTATCACGTTTTGAGGTAAAACGTTCAACATTAAAGCGATGTGGTGCAGCCATCAGAGATGCTCTGATGGTAACAACTCGCTTTCCCTATTTCCTCCGAAATGGTTGCTCTGTCGTCCAAAAGCAAATTCGCTTTTCATACAACTATGAAAGGACTACAAAAACTCTTAAAGGTAAATTACCAACCCTCGTACCGCAGTCGGTAATGCGAATTTTTTTTGCTCGATAGTGCGAGTCATTACCGAATACTGTCGTTGAGCGATGATTCTTATAGTCAGAATCAGGTCGATCAAAGAATCGCAGCGAATCTTCTACACCCGATATACAATACCGATGTACAAATCGATATACCTTAGCAGGATTTATTACATTATAAAAAAAATGTTTTTTTAAACACAACTCCCACTCCTCAAACTCTCACTCCTTGAAATATCGATCGCGTTTTTCCCGAGAGTAAATAGTTTGTGTTCGTCAAGTATGATCAAGCATAAAAAAAAAACAATCTAAAAAAATTGTGCTTTAGTTAAGACAATACCTTATCGATTTTATCGTCGAAACTAGCGATAAGCTGTGGTCAGACTTGCGTCAGGCACGAGATCCGGCCCGATTTGTTGCCGAATATCGGCCAAAATGAATTTTCGCTCGTTGCATACGATGCACCTTCCCTCATCGCATTCGCTTTGCACGCAGTGTTGGACGACGTAAGATCAATGCCGATGCAGAGGACTTTGCGCTCTAGCTCAGGCTTTAGCGCGCTCGAGTATTCCGCCGAACGATATAGTCTCTTTCGCTAACGATCGATATGCCAGGCAATGCACGCGTACCCCTTTAAGTGCGTGATCCGCAAAGCCGCAGGCCAATTACAGCACCCTCCGAAGTTCCTGCAATTAGGGACTATTTTCCACTCCTGTTTTGCCTACTGCATACGCAAAAAGCTCCGACTGCCCACTTGCCGTGTCACACGTTCGTCGCGTTTCTTCCACCTTCGTATATCCACGCCGTCATTATCTCCGTCGCATGATTGTTCCGTTCCATTGTTATTTGATGAGATCAAGGGGCTTCTGTCGCACGCACCAACGATTATTTGTCGTCCGGCCACTGACGATTTTCCCCGCACTCGCGAGAGACGACACTCGAGCGCCGCACTCTCTCCGTTGGCCGGGACTTATGGTGTGGGCGCTTTGCGAAAAGTCATGGAAATTAACGCACAGACGAAGGAAGATCGCGGCGATAGTCTGCAGGCCGGCGAGGATCTCTTCGACACGCGATATTACGTCATCAACAAGAAATTGCTCCTTCTTCACGGACAGTGGCCCTACCAGACGTTCCGGGAGAAGTTCTGGAGACTCACCATCAGCGTCCTCTTGTCCATTACCTTTCTCTTGCCCCTGGTAGAGTCTCACGAAAAATGGCCATTGCACCGTTTCCTTCGGAACGATTCGTTTCGTTTTTCTCTTCACCGATGCATTTTCTTGTTTCTCTGTCTCTCCGGATGTACGAACGTGCGTAGTTTTCCATGGTGATTAAGTCACGCAAAAACACGAATATCTTCATCGAGTGTCTCGTGACCGCGATAACGGGCGTTGGCTGCCTGGCGAAGCTCGGCAACACCGTTATCGCTGCGAAGAAGGTGGGTGACATTTTTCTTTTCAACGTATCGCTGGTCAAATGGAATTTTACGCTGTGTCGTTTGTGTCGTATCGAATGCTGCAGCTTGTGTCAAATAGCCAGGACCAGCCGGACAATATTATGTTGAGTCCCAAAATAAAAAGTCCCAAGTACGACGTATCCGAAGTGTTTGCAATACATTTTTGCACATATTCAAGTTTAAGCACAGTCACGACCTTATTTTTGCGATTAATTCATATTTCTTTGTTTTTGGTCATAATTTGTTGGTTTTTTTTTCTCGTTGGCATTTTGAACCGCTCCCGCTGTCTCTCTTCTTGTCGGGCCCCTTCGGTAAAGCTGATCCCGTAAGCTTTTGGTGAGAACGAACGAGACAACTCTCCGTTTCAACCTTTTTTACGTAAAAATACGCATAATCAAAAAATTCGGGTTTTCTGGGTAAATAAATGAAGAAACAATTTTACAAATATTTCACAAGTAAATGATTGAATGCCACTCCTAACATTTTTGAGGCGATGTGAATTACCCCGTGATCTGCATCGAAAACTGTAACAAATGCGATCCCGAAACCCTACAAAATTCGTTTGGACATCTAAGAGAAGGTGAAACAGTCGAGCGTCCGCATAAAAAGTTTGCAGCAACTATTCTCGAAGAATTAAAAAAAAAAAAAAAAAAATAATAATAATAATATAATAAATATAATAATAATAATAATATAATAAATATAATAATAATAATAATATAAATAAATAATACAATTTAATCAATCGGCGACAGCATGAAATAAACAAATTCTCGAAGAATATTGAACGAAATGCAACAAAATTTAGCAGACGACTGCAAAAATTGTGAATCTTGACGACATTAAAGATTTCTTTGTGTATTAAACGGTGACCTTCAATTTTTAAGCTCCAGTGTCATTCCGAAGACTTTTGCGGACCTAAATATATATTTTTAAAAATAATTCTATCCTGGATCTCGCATTTTCAAAAGTGCGAAAAGTCAAATGTTTCATTCATTTTTCTTTCCTCTACAGTCCCAACTCTGTCGTTCGATAATATCTCGAAAATACCGCGATTTTTTCAAGAATTTTATCTCGAATCTACGCGTTTTACCGATCCCCCTTAAAGTATTTCCCAAGCATTGGCCACCCGAATGACTGACCAGCTGCGATATTGTTTTGGGAATGTTGAAGTTGCGATTGATCCTTGACGAGATTCGCCACGACTGGTTGTCAACGGAGCTCGAAGCGGAGAAGACGATTCTCAAAGGATCCGCGGAGAAAGGAAGGCTCGCCACGATAAGCTATCTGTGTACGTTCGGCGCTGCACGATCGTCCGCGATGGAATAATTTATTATTGGTCATTTTTCGCACTTCCTTACGATCCAGTCGTCATCGTGTCGGCTATCGTGCTTTGGATATTGACGCCGTTCATTCCGCCTGTGCTGGATCACTTTGCGCCGCTGAACGAATCGCGCGAAAGGATCGCCATTTATCAAATGGACTATAAGCAGATCTACGACTTCGAGGGCGACGACCATCCTCACATGACCCATTTCCATGGAGCGCTGATATGTTGTCATGGCATCGCGATGTTAGTGGCAGTTGATACTCTTTACATGGTTATATCGTTGCATATTTGCGGCATGTTTCGGATATTGAGGTAACACATAACAACCGGTCGAAAAGTATTATTTCCATGTGTAATGTTACGACGTGGCAGTTGATACTCTTTACATGGTGTGACGTTTATTTCTAGAATCCGAAACGCGGAACTTTAAACTTAATTTCAAAGCCAAAAAGAACGAAATCGAAAACTCAAACCGAACGGGAGTTATACGCGAACGAAACTTAACGCCACCTTCGGCCGCCCACTCTCGCGATTGCATCGATGGTCCCGGGGGCGCCAGTTAATTTTTGTATCGCCGGTATTAACGAACCGGACTAAACGGGAGATCGGTGGAGTGGCCGATCTCCATGGTTAATTTTTGTTTCACCGGAAATTACCAAACCGGCCCAAAACTCAATGGACGATGCACAAACACACAAAAAATGATAATTTTGTTTCGCCGGTATTATCAACCGGACTAACCTGGGAGTCGGTGGAGTGAGCCGACTCCCGCATCGAGATCCGCGAGCTAAAACTCGCATCGATATCCACCGATGACACTCACGAGAGCGCACGGTTACGGAAATGCACGGCTACTCAGGATGCGGGTTTTGGTAGAAGGGTCGCAATCCGAGGCCAACAGAATAGCGTACGCGATCGAAAACGGAATCTCAACACGAGATCGCACCGAAGTGCAGCGGGAAGCGCTCAGCCGATCGAACGATCGAGGCGAGCAGCTCAATGAATTTCTATTCGCGATCGAGAAAATTATCCAACGATAAACTCACCGAAACAGCAGAACTTAATCCATTATTTTGCGGGATCCGCGTCTTTCGATGTCACGAGAACTTGATCACGAACTGCACTACGAGAGCATTCTTTCGAATGCATCTCGCTCACAAAATTCGGATATAATTCGTATCGGAATTATCACGAGCTGTCACTCTCGACCGTACGCTGAACGCGAGCGAACGAGAAAGTGACAGGTAGCACGAAACACACGAACACGAGCGAGAGCCGAGTACCGGAGTCCGCGGCAGCGAGAGTGAGACCCACGCTACGCGCGACTCACGACACACACACACGAGAACACACGATCGGCCGAAGCCACGGTAACGGGAGCGCGAGAGAGAGCCCGAGTTGCCTCTAGGGCGGCTCTCGGTAGACTGATTTGCCTATGATAAGACGCGTAATCGATCATTATCATTATTTCGGGAACTTTAACCGATAGCTACTGCCCTCTCAAGCTATTTCGCTACGGGATCTAGACGGTAATCGATAAATGGGCTGTACGGAAGCGGCAATGTTTGAGGATCGTTGCGATCGCTACCCTCCGTTCGGTGCGTGAAAACAAGGCTCTACTCAACTTCTTTACTCAACATACACGGCACAAGGTACTCCTGCCTTGTCCGGACAAAACTAAACCCTCCGCCTGTTCTCCAACACACCGAACCTCACCTTGAGAGTGCCGGACTTGCACCGGACTGTGGCGTATTCGCAACGAAACCTCGTCGAGACTCTCCACTATTCGGGTATCTCAGTACTTCGAGATTCGCACCACCGAATAGCTTCGAGGTCTCGACTAACTGTAACTGAACAAAACTGACTGAATGCATGAACTGAATATTGACGGTAACGAAACTGCATCTGGAAGAGCTGAATCGTACTGGAAGTAGCGAGAGACAATAAGCGAGATCTATAGAACGGTAATTTGCGGTATTTATGTTGTTTTTGGTTTTTGTGTGACGGTGATTCGAAAAATCACGTCACAACTCCTCACCCCTTAGGGGAGGTTTCGAACTAGAGTTCGAAACGGTAGCCGATCCAAAGATCGCGGGACCTGTCACTCAAGTACTTCGGTACTTGGTGTTAACCTGAGGAGGTTACGGGAACGCTTCGAGATCTTGATAGGTGTAACGCCTATCAACAGCGACACACATTCTCCGTGGTTGATCAGCGATTATTCGCGATTCCCATCGAGGAGAAGCTGTCGACAGCACGAGAGTGTTGTCCTCTCGGCGCGAGAACCATTACGAGGATCACTGCCCGTATTTCGGTAGCAGCAATCTCTTACTCACCGTTGCCGGTTGAGGACAAATTATCAGTAATTCGTCAGTAATGCGAGAACTTCACGAGAGACTATGTCTCAATCGCGTTACGAGAACTTGGCTTCGTTGCCCAAATCACTGCCCGTATTTCGGTCGCAGCGAAGTCTTACCCACCGTTACCAGTCGAGAACAATAAATTTTTGGGGGTAAGCGAGAACCTGCGAGAGACCACGTCTCGATCGCGGCACGAGAGTCCAATGAGGGCTCGATCGTGATTCGAGAAAGCAATTCGACAACACAGGAGTCCAAGGACAATCACAAGTAGTCGAATCGATGTTTTACGTTACCGTATTTGCAGCGTCACCCATCGTGAAGCGTGACAACGTAGCGAGATCCATGGCGGGAGCAAAGAGTTGTTCCTTCGGCGAGATCCTAGGCCTTTCGGCCCGTATGGCGAGAACTACGGCATAAGCCGTATACGAGAGCAAGGCGAGATCCTAGGCCTTTCGGCCTGTATGACGAGAACGACAGCATTTGCTGTATGCGAGAGCGTGGCGAGATCCTAGGCCTTTCGGCCTGTAAAACGGGAACCACGACCGAAGTCGGATGCGAGAACTTGACCTCCAGCGGCTCAATCACCGAGGCCTAAAGGCCTACAAGGCGAGAGCAACGCGAGATCACCACTCCCGGCTCTTATACATGAGCCTGAGGTCCCGGTAGGGCTCGGGACGATCCCCTGCGCCTCTGACGGCGGCGTCGGCGGCTGGTTGGCCCTGTGGGCGGCTCAGGGGCCGCTACTGCAGTCTGTACTGCGGGGGGTGCCGTTTCGGGGCGAACCGAGCTCTGGGGCTTAGGCCTCGCAGCTCGGGCCTCCCTCAGTACTCCCCACGGGACATTATTGCCCGCTCTCGCCACGTAAGGCCCCTCACGCTGCCATTGACCGTTGCAGGCGGGGCAAGTACGCAAGGTCTTACCCTTGCGGCCACAACGCCTGCAGAAGGTCGTGGAGGGCGGTCCACGCGGGCACTGCGTGTACCGGTGCCCCTCTCCTCCACAGCCCCAGCACACCCGAGCCAAGGCCCGAGGTAGCGGGCGAATCGGCCCCCCGCCTATCCGCCGAGTATCTCTCGACGGAGCGCTTATCGTAGTTGCGGCGGCGGCGGCGTATGTCCGTGGTACGGACGCCGGAGCGGGTTTCGGCAGAGGTGCCGGCGGGATCTGCGACGGGATCTTCGCCGGCACTTGCGGTACCGGACGGGAGCTTGCCGCTGTCGGTGGCGGTGCTGGCGAGGGCAAAGCCCCCTCCGCACTCGGGCCAGATCGACGACGGCGGTTTCGAGAGCGTCGGGTTTTCCGCGGGGGCCGGGGACGAGGGTCCTTGGAGGTATGACCTCCAGCCTCCCGCGGTCCGACCGGGATCATGCGTGGCGGCTCCCAGGTGGCACGCAACATCAGTTCCTCGGCGGCGGTAACCGGGCTCGGGGATCGGGGGGTGTAGAAGCCAGGGTCTCTGACTTCCTCCCCGAACGTCCTCGCCTCGGGGCTTACCGCCGGCGGTATCGCTGGCAGCGTCTCCACCGGGGCCACGACTCGGGAGCTACCCTCGGCGGCGATAGTGGGGCTCGGGGTGGGTTCCTCGTCGTCGAGGAGTACCCCAATCGCCCTCACGAGGGCATCCGTCGACTCGGAGCCGACGGTTGCGGGATCCGCCAGAGTGGCAGCGCACGCCCGGACGAACTCGGTGGCGGCGGGCTTCAGGAAGAAGCCCTTCCGCTCCCGCTCGTCCATCGTTTCGCGGCACAGATGGTCGAACCACTCTGAGCCGTCGTCTACCACCATAACGTCGGCGTCGGAGTCGGACTTGTCGGACATGGTAGCGATGAATTCGGCTAAGTCCAAAGATATCGGTGAATTATTTGGAAGAATTCCGAGAGCACTGATCACGGCAATTATTCACGATGTAATGATCGATGGGTCGCGAAATTCGGTGATCGAGATCGCAAAGGGCGAGGAGAAGGGACTCCTCGAACCCAAAAAAAATTGTTTGTCACAATTTTCGAGCCACCGTGATAACGGCCGGCTCGGCTAACGGGATCTCCCCCCCCTCCCACTCTAGCGCGCGCGACGCGCGAGCGTCCGAGGGGAAAATTCGCCAATTTCGAAAAATTCGAAAAATGACGAAAATCGCCGAAAATGAATTTTCGAGGCGTATCGGGAACTCAGTGCATACTCCGAAATATTTTTGCAAATTTTCAGAGGTCCGAGAGCGGACAAGACAAAAATTAAAATTCTCAAAAAAAATTATAATAATAAAAAAAAATAAGCCGAAAAGAATTTTAATTTTCGTCGATTGTCATCGAGAACGTGTGGGTTCGACCGAACAACCACAGCGGGAACCGTTAAATTAATAACGCGAGAACACACAAGAAATAAAATTTAAAAAAAAAATAAAAAAAAATAATTGCTTTATTTGATCGCCTCAAGATCGAGATCGAAGCGACAAAAAAAACAAACGAGAGCAAAATCAGAATTTTTCGGGAACTGCTATTCTATTGGCGTGGCCCCACGTTGGGCGCCATTTGTGACGTTTATTTCTAGAATCCGAAACGCGGAACTTTAAACTTAATTTCAAAGCCAAAAAGAACGAAATCGAAAACTCAAACCGAACGGGAGTTATACGCGAACGAAACTTAACGCCACCTTCGGCCGCCCACTCTCGCGATTGCATCGATGGTCCCGGGGGCGCCAGTTAATTTTTGTATCGCCGGTATTAACGAACCGGACTAAACGGGAGATCGGTGGAGTGGCCGATCTCCATGGTTAATTTTTGTTTCACCGGAAATTACCAAACCGGCCCAAAACTCAATGGACGATGCACAAACACACAAAAAATGATAATTTTGTTTCGCCGGTATTATCAACCGGACTAACCTGGGAGTCGGTGGAGTGAGCCGACTCCCGCATCGAGATCCGCGAGCTAAAACTCGCATCGATATCCACCGATGACACTCACGAGAGCGCACGGTTACGGAAATGCACGGCTACTCAGGATGCGGGTTTTGGTAGAAGGGTCGCAATCCGAGGCCAACAGAATAGCGTACGCGATCGAAAACGGAATCTCAACACGAGATCGCACCGAAGTGCAGCGGGAAGCGCTCAGCCGATCGAACGATCGAGGCGAGCAGCTCAATGAATTTCTATTCGCGATCGAGAAAATTATCCAACGATAAACTCACCGAAACAGCAGAACTTAATCCATTATTTTGCGGGATCCGCGTCTTTCGATGTCACGAGAACTTGATCACGAACTGCACTACGAGAGCATTCTTTCGAATGCATCTCGCTCACAAAATTCGGATATAATTCGTATCGGAATTATCACGAGCTGTCACTCTCGACCGTACGCTGAACGCGAGCGAACGAGAAAGTGACAGGTAGCACGAAACACACGAACACGAGCGAGAGCCGAGTACCGGAGTCCGCGGCAGCGAGAGTGAGACCCACGCTACGCGCGACTCACGACACACACACACGAGAACACACGATCGGCCGAAGCCACGGTAACGGGAGCGCGAGAGAGAGCCCGAGTTGCCTCTAGGGCGGCTCTCGGTAGACTGATTTGCCTATGATAAGACGCGTAATCGATCATTATCATTATTTCGGGAACTTTAACCGATAGCTACTGCCCTCTCAAGCTATTTCGCTACGGGATCTAGACGGTAATCGATAAATGGGCTGTACGGAAGCGGCAATGTTTGAGGATCGTTGCGATCGCTACCCTCCGTTCGGTGCGTGAAAACAAGGCTCTACTCAACTTCTTTACTCAACATACACGGCACAAGGTACTCCTGCCTTGTCCGGACAAAACTAAACCCTCCGCCTGTTCTCCAACACACCGAACCTCACCTTGAGAGTGCCGGACTTGCACCGGACTGTGGCGTATTCGCAACGAAACCTCGTCGAGACTCTCCACTATTCGGGTATCTCAGTACTTCGAGATTCGCACCACCGAATAGCTTCGAGGTCTCGACTAACTGTAACTGAACAAAACTGACTGAATGCATGAACTGAATATTGACGGTAACGAAACTGCATCTGGAAGAGCTGAATCGTACTGGAAGTAGCGAGAGACAATAAGCGAGATCTATAGAACGGTAATTTGCGGTATTTATGTTGTTTTTGGTTTTTGTGTGACGGTGATTCGAAAAATCACGTCACAATGGTTATATCGTTGCATATTTGCGGCATGTTTCGGATATTGAGGTAACAAATGTCAACGGGTCCAAAAGTATTGTTTCCATGTGTATTGTCACGACCTTACTCGATGTAATCGCACTTTCGTGATGGACTTAAAGTTACGCAGCAACTTAGGGGAGAGCGGGGCAAAATGGCATACCGGGGCAAAATGGTATGAAATGGTCAAATTAAGTCCCCCGTATGATAGAATTAGGGCAAAATGGGACAAGGGAAAGTCCCATCGAAGAAGATTTTTTTGCTGTTCCATTTTGCCCCAACACCATCCTGCCCTGGTCCCATTGTGCGTGAATACCATTTTGCCCCGGTATGCCGTTTTGCCCCGCTCTCCCCTACGCATTATTCGTCAACTCATGAAACGAATCTTGCCGAATCAAATCGGTGATTCGTCAGCATGTGCGGCATGCCTGGGGAAGAGCGGGGCAGAATGGTACGGAATAGTACGAAATGGTACGAAATGGTACGAAATGGTAATAAAATAATCTCCGGTTTGATAGAATTCGAGCGAAATGGGACAAGGGAAAGTCCCATCGAAGG
This sequence comes from Ischnus inquisitorius, assembly GCA_963924025.1. Lineage (NCBI taxonomy): Eukaryota > Metazoa > Arthropoda > Insecta > Hymenoptera > Ichneumonidae > Ischnus > Ischnus inquisitorius. The sequence goes on from OZ001249.1 coordinate 4,885,578, forward strand.
TGATTTTTTTCGTGTTCCATTTTGCCCCCATCTTTCTATGCTCTGTTCCATTGTGGTCCATTGTGCCCCAATACTATTCTGCCTCTCTCTCCCCTATATTTACTTGAAAACTTGAAAATCCGGTTAAGATCTAGTTAGAACCTCGATTCCGGACACAGCGGCGCGACCGGCCCGCATCGCACCTGCCAATTGCGCAAGTTTGGTCCGTACCGAATGTGCCGTTCCCTGGGCTGTTACTTGAATAATCACTTGGGTCAAAACTTTTCACAAGCGCCCGAAAATACTTGCGGCGCTATTCGGAACTCCCCGTAGTTTCTCCCACCATGGGCCGCATCGATCGACATGCGCCTTGCAGTGGGGACTGGGGAAGGAATCGACGGATCCAGAATCGAGGTTCTAGCGCAGTATTGAGACAGTTTTTAACTTTACTAGCATCAACGCGCGCGCGTCCCGCGTGCACTTTCACATTGCGTTAATAATACGATTACAAAGCCGCGTGCTTTTGACGGGGAGCGATCTCGATCAGGTGTACCCGATTGACGATCGAAACGGAAGATTCGTATTGGCTACGAAAGCAGGCTTCACGATATCGATATATATCGCAATGTCTTTCTTTCTCGAAGGATAATCATAACGTGTTAACGCTCATAGAGATCGTTTAGAGAATCTATGGCATGATAATGCGAACGCGAATCGGGCCGTTTTCGACGTCGATATCCAAGACGACCTCAATTATCAAGGGATCATCGACTGCATGAAGCTCCACAAGCGCCTTTTAATGTGAGGGACGATTTAATGATTCGTTGTGATATCGACCGAGAAAAATCGCTATACTAACATCGCTAGAATAAGATCGACACCAAGATATTCTTTTATTCGTACAGCAGCGTGCGAAACATGGAAGCCTCGAACGAGTGGTTTCTCATTGTGTTACTGACCTTTAGTGTGGCACTCACACCCTGCGTAGGTGCCCAAGTACGTTTTATTGCCTATATATATAATATATATAATATAATATAATTATAATTATATATATAATTTTAATAATAATAATTATTATTTATTATTATTATTATTATTATTATATATTATATATTATATATAATACATAACATATAATATATCATATATCATATAATTCTGTAACTATCTTGTAAAGGCAGTTAATCCGAATACCGCACGAAAGGAGTGCGTGCGATTCGTGATGTTCGGTATAGCTTGCATAGTCCATCTTTTCTGTAATACCTTACCGGGACATTGGATTACGTGCGAGAGTGCTCTAATCCGGGATGCTTCGTGAGTACAAATATATAATTAATAGTTACCGTTGTGCTATAAAAAAAAAAAAAAATTCGCCATTGCGCTCATTGCTCATAAGTTTTTGTGATTCCTGTGGGCAAATTTCGCCTCCGAATGCCTCTCCAGCCTGTGCCGAGATACCTTGCAGGAGTATTTTAATTGGGTTTCCATGACCGATTGAGTACAGGCCAATCGGTTATAGAAATTCGACGCGGTTATAAAAACTGTAAAAATAGAGGCGTTTCCATATATTCTTAAAAATGTAGAACAATCGTTAAAACTCGAAGAGCAAAAATGCACGAAAATAATTGTCCGCTTTCGTGAAACAGATACAGTGTTAAATGGTACATGATGTCTCGAAGGTGCAGAGGATTGATCGTGATCGCGCTAAGGCAGACCGCGACGCCATGCACAATCGCCGCTGGAAAAGTATGGATCATGTCAATGGAGAGCTTTTGCAACGTGAGTTGAAATGCGTCTCATCGGGTCTTTCGTTCGACTCCTCGATGCCGATTTGTTTCAACGAAACGCTCAATTTTTTCAAGGTCGTCAAAACGATAATGTCATATTTGACGATGCTGACGTCGTTCCAATAGACCGTACATTGTCCATTCTACTGAACGACGCTCCACGAAGAAAAGCAATAGCATCGCATGAAAATGACAATTAACGACTAATTTTTGTAAATCACTGATAGACTGAATTGTAATATTGAAATAGCTCCGAAGAGCAACACATATGTAAGGTGGAAATGTAAAATAGTATTTGAATAGAAAGACGGACCAGCGTAGTATGCGGAGTTTCTCAAGATTCTACGCAAGTTTTTTTTTTTCATTAACTAATTACTTCAAGTGTTGCGTCTCAAAGGCCTCGAAGGTCTTTCACGACTTATTGACTTGTGCTTGGCTCGTGTCGCACTTCGCACGCTTCTTACACAAATAACCATTCCGGGACTCAGTTTTTTATTTATTAATTTCTATTTATCGCTCTCTTCAACTATAATTCTTAATTATTTTGTAGTTAGATCAAATTATCGATCTCGAAGGAAGTTACACGTATTGATGTGATTTTAAGTTTCATTTTCACACCGCGCGCGGCATTATGTCTCAACAACTGTTATTGTCCGTGGCGCCATTGCAAAAGTTATAACTAGAAAAAACTAAGAACGAATTACGAGTAAAAAAAATTTGGCACACCTTCAAATTTCGCGAAAAACATTGCGCTCATGTAATCGTATGACTGACTTCTAACCGGCAATGATTCGCTAGAAATTCTATTTTTCCTGCCTTCGGCATACATTTTTCGATGGATTCAACGAAACAGCACTTACCCTTCGCTTTGCGTGTGTAACTCGTCTGGAAGTGGAAGTTTCTACAGTTCTTTCGCAGTTTGCTCGAATCCGTAGATTGCAGTCGATGAAGACCAGCCTCTGATCAGAGATCGTCTCGGTTGGTGCGAAGCATGAACTATGATGACTCCTTCTACTGCAGCCTTCCACCAGCTTCAGTATGAGCGCTAAAAACGATGGGCCGAGCGTATATTTTTATTGAAATTATTCGATCGTTCGTCGTTTGTATTCCGACCAATTTTCCAACTGCAAAACCCAACCCGCGCGATCACAAAATGCGACCCTGTCGAGCTGGGCGGCAATCAAGAGGATGAATCCTCTTGAGCACCGCGCCTGCAAATGATTCCAAATCCAAACGTCTCAAACCTATTCCGAAGTGGTCATTTCGGAGCTTGTACGTGACATTCTTTTACCAAAAATCTCACCATTGTCCGTTTCAACGTAGCCAGTTTCCAAACAGCGTCCTCAAACGGTGAACCTTCGTTCCGTATCACATTCGCTTTGGGGTAAGACGGCACAGGACCAATGGCGATACAAGCAACTTCATGCCCTGCGTAGGTTTTAACGCCCTCGAGTCCACTGAAGTCTCTGCCACAAACCGATCAATATGCCAGGTAATGCATGTCCAGGCGGCTATACCGCTCGACGTGCGTGAGCCGCACTGTCGCACACCAATTGCAGCACCCTCCGACGTTCCTACGATTAGGGCCTATTTTCTACTCATTTTTCGCGCACTGCATACGTAAAAAACGGCAAGTGCCTACTTACCGGCGACGAATCCATGATAATGCCACGACGACGTCAATTCGGGGGGAGCTTCTGTCAGGCGCGTCAACTTTTATTTGTCATCCGGCTAGCGACGTTTCCGTACACTCGCCGGAGTACGGGACTCGAATGGGTCACTCTCTCCATCGGCGGGCACGCATGGTGTGGCCATTTTACGGGTAGTGATGGAAGTTAACACACAGCTGGAGGAGCTTGGCGGCGATACTTTGGAGACGAGCGAGAGAGATATTTTCGACACGCGATATTATGTCATCAACAAGAAGTTACTCTGTCTTCACGGACAGTGGCCCTACCAGACCCTTCGGGACAAGCTCTGGCGACTCATCCTCACCGTCGTCTTCGCCATTACTTTTCTCCTGCCCATGGTAGAGTCTCGTAGAAACGGCCATTGAGCTGGTTCTTTGAAAGTAAACCATTCCCTTCCACCGATGCTATTGTATTTCTCTGTTTTCCGAACGTGCGCCTGTACACAGTTTGTCAAGGTGGTCAAATCGCGCAAAAATACAGCCCTGTTCACCGAGTGCATCGCGTGCGCGATCACGAGCGTAGGTTGCGTAGCGAAACTCGCGAATACCTTCATCGCTGCGAAGAAGGTGACTAAACATTGCGATTCCGTTGTCGATAGAATGGAAATTTGTTCAATGTCGTGTGTGGCGATATGTCGTAACGAATGTTGCATACTCTGTAAAATAGTCGGGCCTGCGCAAGCAGTATTATCAAGTACCGAGTGCCAGGTATCCGAAGTTTCTGCAATACATTTTCTCACGTACTCCAGTTCAAATCCAGTCACGACACGTTTTTTGCGATGCTATTGCGATGATATTTGCGTGTTTGAATTGTCTGTCATCATCATTTTGCACCACTCCCGTTGTATTTCTTCGTGTTCTTCGGGAAAGCTGATTGGTAAGCTCTGAGGACCAAGGTCACGTAACTTTTTCGATTGCTGGACTTGCGTACACCAAGCAGGCAACAGCTTTTGCCCAGCTCTGGCGCAGACTCAGCTGGTAAGCTCTGAGGACCAAAATTCACGTGACTTTTTCGATTGCTGGACTTGCGTACACCAAGCAGGTAATAGCTTTTGCCCAGCTCTGGCGCAGACTCAGCTGGTAAGCTCTGAGGACCAAAATTCACGTGACTTTTTCGATTGCTGGACTTGCGTACACCAAGCAGGTAATAGGTTTTGCCCAGCTCTGGCGCAGACTCAGCTGGTAAGCTCTGAGGACCAAAATTCACGTGACTTTTTCAATTGCTGGACTTGCGTACACCAAGCAGGTAATAGCTTTTGCCCAGCTCTGGCGCAGACTCAGCTGGTAAGCTCTGAGTACCAAAATTCACGTGACTTTTTCAATTGCTGGACTTGCGTACACCAAGCAGGTAATAGCTTTTGCCCAGCTCTGGCGCAGACTCAGCTGGTAAGCTCTGAGGACCAAAATTCACGTGACTTTTTCAATTGCTGGACTTGCGTACACCAAGCAGGTAATAGCTTTTGCCCAGCTCTGGCGCAGACTCAGTTGGTAAGCTCTGAGGACCAAAATTTACGTGACTTTTTCGATTGCTGGACTTGCGTACACCAAGCAGGTAATAGCTTTTGCCCAGCTCTGGCGCAGACTCAGCTGGTAAGCTCTGAGGACCAAAATTCACGTGACTTTTTCAATTGCTGGACTTGCGTACACCAAGCAGGTAATAGCTTTTGCCCAGCTCTGGCGCAGACTCAGCTGGTAAGCTCTGAGGACCAAAATTCACGTGACTTTTTCGATTGCTGGACTTGTGTACACCAAGCAGGTAATAGCTTTTGCCCAGCTCTGGCGCAGACTCAGTTGGTAAGCCCTGAGGACCAAAATCAAATTAGGTTTCCGTGCAATCATTAGATAGACGTATGAAAACGGTTTGATAGCTTCACACATAGTCTTAAGTCAACTAAAAATCTATCATTCCGTGCGTCTACCGAATTCGCGGAGAACCGCAATGATCTTAATCTTTGCGGGTACATGAAAATGTTTCATATTACGCAGACTTGAACCGACTGTCGACGCTACAGAAGCAATATCCAAAAACCTGTCATGATATTGTGTATCGTTGTCACCAACATCAGTGACAAACTTTGGAGGTGCGCCGAACCGACACCAAACGCACAACTCCCGTCTTTTTGTCCCGCGGGCAGTCGGCAGTTAGAAAAATGATGCATTTGCACACCGCTTCCTCATTTTGTTATCAACGTCGATTACGAAGCTCCCGTTACGATGAAGAAACTGCGACTCGTCGCCTCTGATACTTGCACTCGCCATATACTTTTTCCCAAGCTTCTCATGAGATGTTCTGAAAGAAATAGTCTTCCAATATTGGTTTTTGTCTTCCTTCGCTTCGTTCCAATTACATTCTCCATTGCGCGGTAACGCGATTTCTCTTCTACTGCTCTTCGTTTTCAATCAAACCTATGGTTTCTACTATCTCTGCACCTTTGGTACTTGGCGCTTGGCACTTGATGTGACAACGAAGTGAACGTACGCTGCACGTACTTGAAGTAGTTCCCAAGCTCGTGCACGTACCTAAAGTTCTTCTCGAGCCAGATTGGGCACTCGAGTTGCCGATCAGCTCTGGTAATTGATTCACGAATATTGAAGTTAAAAGCGATCCTTGACGAGATTCGGCGCGACTGGTCGACGACGGAAGTGGACGAGGAAAAAACGATTCTCAAAGGATCCGCGGAGCAAGGGAGACTCGTCACGATAAGCTATCTGTGTAAGTTCCGCGCTGCGCGATCGTCGCTGATCGAACGATTTACTGGACATTTTTTCGTATTCCCCTACAATCCAGTTGTGATGTCATCAGCTATGTTTCTTTGGATATTGACGCCATTCATTCCCCGGGTGATGGACTGGTATGCACCGCTGAATGAATCGCGACCAAGAATCGTCATCTATCAAATGGACTATAAGGCGGTCTTCAACATCGACCAAGACGTGCATCACCACATGGCTCACTTTCACGGAGCGGTCACGTGCATTTATGGCATCACGATGTTGGTGGCGGTCGATACTCTCTACATGGTCATATCGCTGCATATATGCGGAATGTTTCGGATATTAAGGTAACGAACATCAACGGCTCCATGAGTATTGTGCCCACATCTAATAACCACTTGCAGCCCACACATCTAATATGACCTAACTCGAATCGCACTTTCGCAAAAGACTCAAAGCGACGTAGCTTTCATGCAAATTGTAACTTACGAATTGTACAACTCGTGAAATGAATCGCGATAAATCAAATCGGCAATTCGTAAGCATGCATGCCTATCCATATTTGCTTGAGAATCTAGCAAACAAACCAAAACTTCGTATATCGACATGCGGTAGTGGTTTGAAGACAGTTTTTAGCGTTACAATCATTAATGTTGACCCCCCTAGAAATCGTTTGGAGAGTCTTTGGAATACGAACGAGAAGGCAAATATCGATCTCTTCAAAGTCGATCGCCAAGATGATCCCAACTATCAAGGGATCATCGACTGCATGAAGCTCCACAAGCGTATTTTAGTGTAAGTTACAATGTGATGATTCGTTGCGATAACGAATGTGAAAAATTGCTTTACTCTATAAACATATTCGGATATAATCGATATCATATGTTTTTATTCGTACAGAAGCGTGCGAAACATGGAAGCCTCGAACGAGTGGTTTCTCATTGTGGTACTCAGCTTTAGCATGGCGATTACGCCTTGTGTCGGTGCCCAAGTAGGTTTTATATCGCCTGACATCTTCTACAGCGTTCATCATATAACTCATATATCGTCACATAATCATCACATAATTTTGCAACTATCTTTAAGGCGGTTAATCCCAAAACTTCAAGGCAAGACGCCTTAAGATTCGTTATGTTCGGTATCGCCGCTATAACCCATCTTTTCTGCAATACTTTGCCGGGCCATTGGATTTCGAGCGAGAGCGCTCTAATCCGGGACTCTTCGTAAGTACCAACATTTGATTAGTTATTCTAATGGCACGCGCACACAAATTGGGCCACTCCAAAGGAGAGTGGAGAATCGGCTATCCCGTTACATGTCGTAGGCAAAACTTTTCGTGATGCCTGTGGGAGAATGTCGACTTCGAATTACCTTCCCGGCCTGTGCTCGGAAAGATTATTGCAGGAGTACTTAGATTAGGGGAGAGCGGGGCAAAACGGCATACCGGGGCAAAATGGTATTCACGAACAATGGGACCAGGGCAGAATGATATGGGGGCAAAATGAGACGGCAAAAAAATCTACTTCGATGGGACTTTCTCTTGTCCCATTTTGCCCTAATTCTATCATACGGAGGACTGTATTTGACCATTTCGTACCATTTTGCCCCGGTATGCCATTTGGCCCCGCCCTCCCCTAAGTTAGCATAGGCAATTGGGGGCTAATTACAGAAATTGTCCTGAGTTATAAAAACTGTAAAAGGCTGGTTCAATTCTGAATAGCGTAGAACAATCGTTAGAACTCAAAGACCAAAAGTCCGTGAAAATAACTGCTTGGTTTCGTGAAACAGATACAGTGTTAAATGGTATATGATGTCTCGAAGGTGCAGAGGATTGATCGTGATCGCGCTGAGGCGCACCGCGACGCCATGCACAATCGCCGCTGGAAAAGTGTGGATCATGTCGATGGAGAACTTTTGCAGCGTGAGTCGAAATACCTCCGTCGCGTCTTTCCTTCGACTCGTCAATTTGTGTCAATGAAATCTCAATTTATTCAAGGTCGTCAAAACGATTATGTCATATTTGACGATGCTCACGTCGTTCCAATAATAAGTACATTGTCCATTCCACGGAACGAGGCTCTATCGAAAAAAAAATCGCATCGCCTAACAATTACAATTAAAAACGAATTTTTGTAAATCACTGATTGACTGAAACGTAACATCGGAACAATGCCGAAGGACTATACATATCTGTGTGTGTACGCGTAAGGTAGGAACATAAAATAGCATTCGAATAGAAAGACTGAACCGCGTAGTATGGATAGATTTTTTCAATTTTACACAAGTTTTTTTTTCTCATTTACCAATTATTTTACTAAAAAAGTTTCGAAAACCTGGATTTTAATTCATAATTCGACTTATAGTTACAAATCGAATCCTTATGGGTGCAGAATAACGGAGTAACCGCTCGTACATTGTAAGCATTATAACTATCGTCGCAAATTGTCCACGTGAAGTGTCGGTTGACTTGCAAGTGTAACTGTTAAAAATAAATTTTGCTGTTCACCGATATTACTGAAGTATAACTTCATTAAACATTGGTTGCCACAACTGCAATTGTGAATTTGAGTTCCACAAGACCTATGAAAAGTTTGATTACAAAACCTTTTGTTTAAATTTTGTTTTGCGTATCAAAAAATATATATAGTATACACTTTTTTTTCAACAAATTTTTACTTTTTTATAACTTTTGTAATTGAATTTTTTATAATTTGAGCCGACTCATCGAGTTTTTTTTCCAGCAAACACTTCGATTCTGCAGATTTAATGAAATTCCGAAAAAAGTTCATTGTTTTCGAATAAGCTCTTTTGTGTCTGATCTACACGAAAAATTGTCTCAATTTTTTAAATGTCGGTGTTGTTTAATCCGTTGAATCGACATTCCGTCGCTATAGGTCGTATTTGACGGCCTCGCCCACAGTCGGCGGCCCGGGAGACGACAATAAAGGACGAAACTATAGAAGTTGTTTTCTCTTAATTCACATCTCTCCCCCACATGACAATTCGTATTTAGTTTGGCAACGAACCACGCTGCTCTTTCTGCCGTGAATGCGGACAAGAGGAGACTTTTCGACATTTCAATCAGACTCGGCCGCGTCCACGGTAACGGGGGAAGCGAAACCGACGAATCCTGTGACGCTCCGTTCGGCCAATTCGTCGGGTTTCTCGAATTGAATGCCGGTTTTAATGAAACACTGCGGGCTCGGCGCGCATTGTCGACTGTATTGTAACATAGATGAGCGGTCGATCGGGGGCTCCCGTGCTTTTCAATGTATACCATTATTTTCAGATAAACCCCCCCCCCCCCCCTACTTGAGTAATCTGCCGCATCCTCATTTTGGGAAACATCCAAAGCAACGTTTCAGAGGAACGCTGCTTATGGGCTGTTCCGGCCAAAATCGTTGGGTTGGCTTTCTTGATGTCCGAATGCGTTGTAACGATATCGAATCGCATCGAGCGGTGGTCGGCGCAGTTTGGTTATTTCTCATTATAAGTCGGAGCCAAAGAGCACCGTTAGTGGCGCTGAGATTGTAGTTTTCTTTTACCTTGAAACCTTAAGAGGAGGTGCAATCCCTTCCCCCCCACCCATCCCGGGCTCAATAGATAACAAAAACTGTAAACAACTTTTTTCAAGCATACTAGCATTTATAGGTTAAAAAAAAGTCTTACGGTATGCGGATATCACCATAGCAGACCGTAAGACTCTTTTTTAAGCTGTAAATGCCAGTATGGCTGAGAAAAGTTGTTTACAGTTTTTGTTACCGACCGTGGTATTTCACCTCCTCTTGAGGTGGAAATAGAGATGAGCCGAGACTGAATGGATTCGAACAATTGAACCAGGCATTTGACAGACCTGCTTTCTTTGCGATTAACTTAGCTTCCGTGTTTTAAGTGAGGTGGCGCCAGGTACGTTCAACTGCGACGAAATGCGTCTTAAGGGCAAACATATTAGCGGTATGCGAGTTGTTGGCCGTTTGAGGAATGGTCAAAATTCTGGCTCTTCAAATCGTATGGCGCAAGAGAAGAAGAATTCTTGGGATTTTCAGATGTTCATGGTGAGTGAAAATCGTTTTACATACTGTTGGTTGTTACCGGTAGGGATCTTACGGTATGTGATCGTCGGTCGGTAAGAGCGAGCTCGTATCGATAACTTACCGTTTGGACAAACTTTCGCGCGCGGTTCCGTCGCTCAGGGAGGAATTCTGTTTAGTTACAAAGTATCCGACGAAATCCAGAATGTAGCATAGAAACGGAAATAATCTATTATTCGTAAATGCCTTTTCATCCGCAATATTTTCTCATTATTATCATTCGCGAATACGCGCATTTAATAATGGTAAAAATTATAAACAAAATGGAGTCAATGGATGCAAAAATAAAATGATAAATAAGGGAAAGAGATTTGGTAATAAGTAATGTTGAAGTTTCTTGTATGCCGTGAAACAGACTATTTCTGGGATGGCTATTATGTTTTCAGTGTTCTTGTTGTCGATTATTTTTATATAAAAATTTTTCTTTAAAAAAAATATAAGCTCGGCTCATACTGTGTGAATTTTTCTATTCTTTGTGGAAAATGTTTCACGTGTTTGTCGTGATTGTTCACTTTTTTGAAAAAAAAAAAATCACGATTTATATGCTTGAACAGCTTGTAAAGGGGCTTGACCTAAAATGCGTAAAAAATGTTATACATGTTGCAATGTGTAGGTTTCAACTGTGCAACCTCTTCGACTGAAAAAAAAAAATTATTTCCATTCACGTCAGAATTGGTCCCCAATTTGTAAAATCTCAACTTCTGTATATCGATTTTTCCTCGGGCCCTTTTCGAGCTCAATCGCACACGACCCGACAGTATCGAGCGTAGCAAACAAAACGTATTTAAAATGTTTAAGTACAAGACGGCGAGAGCAGTGATACGATTAAATGGATCAATGAATGGCGAGTAGGCTCCGGCGGGACGTTAGTCGGCAGATACCTGAGCGCGGCCCGTCCGACCGTGAGCGACGAGACAAAGTGCACTCGCCGTAAATCCGCCGTCCGTGCAACGAGCCTCGAAGGGTGCAAGGGGCGACAGCGTGCAGGGGACGACAAAAGTGCGGGCCGTGCGTCGAGAAGCGCGGATAGACAATGAATGGCCACCAGTCGAGTGAGACGAAGGCGCGGTCGCAATGACGATGTTTCGATTGTTGGCGCGAAGAGGACTCGTCGGGGTCCTCCTCGCTGGGTCCGGGCTCGCAGCCGTGTCGTTTGAGGTTGCGACTCCGGACGCTTTATTGGCCGGACCGCGGTAGGGTTCCCGTCGTCGTGGCCGGTGGTGCAGCATCTCGACGAGCGACTCGTAGTACGGTACGGCACTTTCGAGCCACCGGACGAAAGACGCGCCGTCGGTCACTCCGGGGCCTCCTCGCCTTGAAAGATCTATTATGCGCCCGGCGTGACCGAGACACGCTTTTCGAACGATCCGAATTGTCAAGATGGTCGAACCGGTGCCCATTGTCTTTTCCGTGGAGCGCAGTCGCGCATTGTCCTCGGGTACGAGCAGGTGGCGCGGATACCGTACAATGCGAGACAATCGACAGCCACCGGTTAAAATGTTACTTGCCCTCCCCCGTTCCTCGTGAAAGCTACTTCGCAGCGACTACGCCTCTGCGCGCCGCGCCCGAACGGCCAGGTAAACATTCTTCCCGAGTTTTCGTAAACGCTGCGCAGGCTTTTACGACGTAGCTCAATGAATACGATACATCCTGTTAAGTGAATTCCTCGGCTCGCCGTAAGCAGATTACTTTCAGGCATGACTCAACTTGATCATCATTGTCGGGGGATCCTACCGCGGGATTGTTCGACGCGTCGCGATCGAACTTGGGACATGTCGAGCCCGATGGTCGGGCAAACGTTGGGGTAACCTTGAAACAAGATATTGATGAAAATTCGAAATTTACAGACTGTTTCTTGGTGTGATACTTCTTCGACCATTCGTTTCAGCGCATCGATGGTCTATAGAAGGGTGCTCACATTTTGCCAATGGACGTTGAAATCGTGGCAAAAATGTTTCTTCGTTTGGGCTGGTTTGAGGCACCGAAGTCGCGGATATCGGGGAACGTTTCATGGCCTTGAAAAAATGTACTCGAAGCTAAGTATTAATGATTATTTGTAAAAGTACTCAGCGGCAGCACTTTTGTAAGAAGTAATTCAGGCAACAAAACTATTTTGTACCGCAACATTTATTTATTTATCTAACGGATATCTCTTTTTACAGAAATGTACGAAAACATCACTGAACGTTTATTGATCGAGAATTCAGTGTTTGGGAATTTATTCAGCAATATTTGATTGCACTTCACGATAATTCATTTGGTTAACTTTCCCACCAAAATCTATTCGATGATAAAAAAACTTGATAAATCTCAAATGAACATAAGCAATAAAATGTCATTCTACAAAACTATCGTTAATCCTATAATGAATCAATAAAACAATGCGAGTCGAGCAAACTGCGATTACAACAGAACAAATTCTTAAGCTGAATTGGCAATTATCGAAAATTTACTATTACTTTTATAAAAAACAGGAATAGAGAACCTGAAAATTGAAGCTATAGATAAGCATATTAAAGTAAAAAAACATTGTATAAAACCTAAAGAACAACGTCAGTTTATAAATAGTTTGCAAACCATTTTCGATAATTGAAGAAAGAAACAAATCATGTATGAGGACCTTGAAAATTGCAACTACAGATAAATATAAGCAATCTGAGACTGAGAGAAAAATATTGTTATTTCTACTACCGAACAATTCCTCGGAAGAACGTCTATTAATATAGTCGCTATGGAAAATGATTTAATTAGGTGAATTATAATTATATCTGTCATTATTATTTCAAGGTATTGTCATAACTGCAAAATATAGACGGGCCACCAGGAAACTATTTTTTATAGTAACAATAGCTATATTTTTTTTATTAGTAAATTTTTTAGACTGCAATTAAATTTTATAACGCCGTTTTGAACGCGGAAAATGATCCGCTGTTCGAAATAAACAAGAAAATATTTTTTATATTAACAATAACTATACTTTTTTTTCCTAGTTAATTTTTTTTGTCTACAATGAAATTTTATACTACTATCTTAACCGCGGAAAATGATCCGCTGTTCGAAATCAACAGGAAAATATTTTTTTATATTAACGATAACTATACTTTTTTTGCTAGTTAATTTTTGAGTCTACAATGAAATTTTATAACGCTATTTCGAACGCGGAAATTGATCCGCTGTTTGAAATAAACAAGAAAATATTATTTATACTAACAATAACCATACTTTTCTTTCCTAGTTAATTTTTTTCGTCTACAATGAAATTTTATACCACTATTTTAAACGCTATTTTAAACGAATTGAGAACCAAACTTACAAACTCAGAAGCCCATATTTTATACAATCAAGACAAAGTAAATATATTCCCAAGCCAACGTAAATACATTTTTGTAATAAACTAACATTTTAATGACTCTTTTCCTCCCTGTCAGTAGATTAGCAAAATTTCTATAATCCCAAAGATACACCTGCGATACGTAAGTGAATCGTAATTAAATGAATTTTAAAAAAATCCCCGTAGAGCATTGTCATTTTTTCGGTGCTTCTCCGTGCCCCTTCGAGGTGTGACTCGGATTCCGACTGATTCGCGACGTCGTCGAAGAATCCGCGGTATCGTCGAATTTAATTTGGCCATTTTTCCTTTTACTCCCGAGATCGCATCGAATTGAACTCGGGCCGGGCGACGATCGTTCGCTCACCAGCGCCGATCGCGCCGATATTCCTACTCGGCCCCGCCGCCCTCGAAGCATCCTTCTTCGCCACTTTGATTCTGTGCAAGCTCTCCCGCGGAGTGCATGTCCATAAGCCATCGCCGGATAGCTGCACAGGTATTATTATATCGCCTCGTTTTTAGCCCTTCCTGCAAGACTGTCCTCCCCGCCGCGCCCTCCCCTTGTTTCTCCCTCGCGGGGTAGCTTTCGCGACGACATGCGCGATCCTCTCGCGCGTTCGGGGCAGGTTTCGTGAGCGCGCGTCGATGCCTCTCGCCGTCATCGAATGCGTCGCGGGCGCCCCCCTATCGAAGTACGAAATAGGTAGGACGCGCGAACGGTGGCGTTACACCGTGCCTACGGACGATTTTCTCAAGGCGGCACAACGGAGACGGGGGCTTGGCTTTGTTAGCGTTGGTTTGTCCGTTCGCCGCGGCGAGACGGCGAAGAACCGGCCAATCGACGACGGCGCGGCTCGACGACGCGGCCCGCCGAGGCCCGCCCCCTCTCGCGCGCGATTGGTCCGCCGCGCGACGTCGCGTTCCCACCCCGGCTCGTCACAGGTGGCCGCGGCCGCGGGTGGGGGGCCGAACTGGGACGGACTCGGCACACCGGGGACAGGATCGTCGCTCGCAGTGCCGCGGCCACGGCTGCACTTTGAAATCTATCGCGTCGCAGGCAGTATCGTCCGACACGAGAGAACGGCGAGGCAACGAGAAGACAAGCGCAACGACGCTGTCCGCGAGTCAGCGACCGCTCGTTCTTTTGTTTTGTTCGTCACTTCGTCCGCCGATCGAGGAAAATCGTGATTTTTTGTTGTTGCTGTTTTTTCGTCGTTAAGCAGCTCCGCCGAGTGAGACGGGCACGGGTCGTTGGACTGTCGGGAGCTCTCGCGAGCCGACGCAGAACTAGCCCACGAGTGGTGCTCGAGCTCAGTGACAGTGACGGAGAACAAGCGCAACGTGGTTTTTGTGGCTATGTGCAGTGGACTCGGATCGATCGCGGCTCACGTGTGTAATCCGACAAAGATACTGTAGTCATTACATATCCCGCAAACGGCCGCCGCCGCGACACCGGCTCTGTGACACGTGACGACGATTGTAGTTTCTTCCGTTTCTGGATTTTTGAGATTATTCGGCTGCGACAATCCATTCGAACAAGCGAGCGAGACGAGGGTCTCGAGCACGGCTACAAGATTGAGCTGGAATTGCATCAAAGGGCCGCCGCCGGCCACTTCTTAAGGTGGGAGACAATTGCTTTGTTTTGTTTCTCTTTCTTTGCTGCCTTCGTCGTTTAGGCTTTTTTACAATGGAAATATCGATCGCGAGATCATCCTCGGAAGGCACAGAAATTAATTGGGTTTTTTTTTTATTTGAACTTGAAAGTGTTCGAGGATTACAAATTTACGAATACCTAATCCCGATTGAGCCGATCGAATCGAATTTTACACTTAACTGTGAAAAAAAAATTGTTAATTCAATTCAGCGGCATTGGAATTTATGCATGAATTGGTTTATTGAATTTAATATGCAAAGAAAAAAAGTAAAATTACAGTACTTCAAAGTAATTTCAAAATATTTTTAGTTTTATTGGAAAATTTTTATTACAAATACCACTTCTATCATTTTTCATTTGTCGCACATTCGTTTTACATCAAAATCGTGTATTAAATTTAATACATAAAAGCATAATGCATAAAGCATAAAGTTTATGCATAAAAGTTTCCATGACCGGTGCATGAATTTTCATGCAGACAGAAAGAGATTATTCACCAATCAGTATATTATATTCAGTGTACAAATATTATGTAAAATTACAGAGCTTTTAAAGTATTTTTGAATAATTTCAGTTTTATTAAAAAACTTTTACCGAAAATACGACTTTATTATCTTCTTTTATTGATCGTGCATTAATTTAACCGGTACATGTAGAATTTTTTACGTGTACGAGTGTTATGAAAAATTAATGTACAATCAATCAAAAAAATTACAAAAAAGTAACATTATCGATAAAAATTCTTCTATAATACTTAAAGTATTTTGGAATTATTTTGAAACTACTGTAAAATAAAATTTCCAATTTCTTTACATTGAAGATTTATTCTAACAGAATGGATTGAAAAATAAATAATTTCACTGAAAAATTTGCAAAAACGAAGCATGTATTTGAATGAAATGATTATTTCTCGGCTTGAATCTATTCGAATAAATCGTTTCCGCGTGTAAGATGGCATTTTAGAAAGTTTCGAAATTTTTTTTTGTGCTGAGAAAGTGACCGAATGACTGGGCTTTGTCGTGAATTTTCGTATCGAATTAGACAAACGCTGGCCACGTTTATACGTGGCTATTGCTTTTTTTTTTCTTCGCTCTGGACTCCCCATAGTTTCCGATATTCTCACAACAACGCGTACACCGCCGGACACATCTGCGTATACCTGGGCCGTAGTCGTATTATTTACGCTCGGTCAGTGCAATAAACCCGGTGCTCGGGTAACTTTTGAGACGCTGAACTATCCCCGTCGAAATCGTCGATACAATGGGCTTTGTTGAGCGTTATAAAGTTTATTGTCGGGCCTTTCATTCGACTCAAATTTGTAATTATTGTACACCTCTGTAAATAGTAACGGTTCCCGGGGGGGGATATTAGTGTGCCATTTCAATAGTCAATCAGCGCTATTAGCCGTACGAATTTGTTGTCTTTTACAATTCAAACAGACCCGCCTCGTTTCTTTTTAATGGGCCTCGACAAAAGCTTCTCCTTTTTTTTTCCGTCTCGTTGAACGGAAATATTTGGCGAACAAATGACTCGAGAAATAGCAAAAGAAAGGATGAATTTACAGCGTTAATATTGGCTTATCTCTTCTTTTATCTCTGCGAGAGGTCTACTTCGAAATTTATCATTGACAAAGCCAATCGACGATTAAGGTTGATTTTATAGTATCGACGAGGCACGTTCTGGTATTGGATAATTCCAGTATTTTTCTCATTTTACTTATTTAATGCTTCTAATGAATACAAATCGAAAGCGTTTGGGCCGCTCCCGACGGAAGCCGATCAAAAGATTAGCCAACTAATTCTAAAAAATTTAATTGAATTAATTCAATTACTCGTTCATCGGCTATTGCATAAATCGCCGATTTTTCCATCACCGATTATTCTCCTTTTCGCAAAAAATATTTAATTAAATATTGCAAGTGTATTTTTTTTAATAAAAAATATATTGGGGAAAAGTTTCTCGGATAAGCCGGATCGTCGGTTCGATTGTTTGCCACAAATAAATTCGGGATCGGTCTTTATTATCGGTCTCCAGCCTTATCGTTTTGAGGCCCATCGATCTCGGGTATTCGCGCGAAGGACTCGGATATTGTGCAAATTTTCGTCACAAACGGGCGGCAATGCGACGAATTTTCATCCGGGGCCGCGAGAAGTTGGTATTCCGAGCTCGGGATTGATTAATGCGGTCTGCAGCATCGTTGACGGTCAATGCCTTGACCAAACGGAGTTCATGCTCGGATAGTCGATGATATAATAGTAATTCCGAGGTCGCGTGTCCTCGCGTCCAAGGACAACCGTAAAAATCAATGTTCCACGAGTTATAATTACTTTTGATATCCTTTCGAAGCTCGAAAATCTCGTTAAGCGGATCTCCCGCATGTTCTCTTCGTAACCGCACTTAGAAAAGGATTTGTCAACTGTTAACAAAATAAATGTTTAGTTGCCAAAATTTAGTTGAGCCAAATGCGCGTTCGTTCCGATAAATAAATGTTAATTGACTACACTAAAATGTTATCATTTAGGAATGGTTAAAAATAGAAATGTTATCATTTGATAATAGTTGAAAAATCGTTTTTGGCTCAACTAAATTTCGGTAAAACAAACACTTTGTTAACAGTTAATAAATCCTTTCCTCAGTGCGGGTTGCATCGCGAACCAAGTTAATTCGGGAAGGAAAACTGAAAAAATTACGTGGTAAAAAGAAGTACAGTTGTTTTCTCTATGAAAAATATTTTCTGGACGGCAAGTCTGTATTTTACAGTTACGATGAATAATAATGATAAATATAATTATAGTTCATGTAACTAAATCTCTTTTAATAGGTATTATATACATAGACGTGCCCCCATGGAATTATTTAGTGTAGTGAAAGTAACTTTATTTTCGGATCGAGAATAAAAATCCATTGGATTCTTTTCGATACAAGCAGAAATAAAAATAAAAAAAATTATAATTACGTTATATTGAAATCTTTTCAATGTTATCTCGACGATTATGAAGTAAATCCTCCGGAATTACAGAAATCCTTGTAATAACACTATTTATACAGAAATAAATAGATCAAGTTTATTAAAACGAATTGCACTTAGACGATTAGCGATTAGCTGTTCAATCGAGCAATTTCATCGTAAAAGCTTATAAATTGGTGTGTTTAAATATTTGTTATTCGTGTTATTACTCTTGTACTACAATTTTGAGTAAATAAGACGCTGTCGACAAATTTAATGAATGCGATTATGAGTAATCAGCCTGGCGTAAAAATCATATTTGCAACAAGTGCAATTATTCGCGTGGCAAATAACTTTGACTTATGAATAATGAATTTAAAAATAACTTTTTCCTATTTGTTATAAAAATCCACTCGTTGCAATGACAAATTTATAGTACAATCAATTTTTTTTTAAATTTGATATTTAATAATAAAATAGAAAAGTTATTTTATTGCACACTCGCCTATAAAATTCTGTATATTCGTATTGTACATGCATAAAATTTGGTATATTTTTTTTTATCAATTTTCAAATATAAATGCGTTGCAGTAAGATTCTTTGTCGGGCGTATTCGTGCCGTCGGCGAACGACGATCGCGCTCTAATCGAAAGGGGAAGCGAGCAACTACTCTGCCTATCTCTCGCAACGTATCAATACTCAATCGCGATCCTCAATGTTGACAAATTTTCGTACGCAAGAGTTCAATGCTTCTTGACCAAAGTCCCGTTTCGTGAAATCGGGGCGCGAGGCAAAGTATTCCGAGCCGTGACAAACTTCGATGTAAACAGCGACGCTTACAAAGATGTTATATTAAGATCTCCAGACAAAAAAAAAATATTGAAAATTCAAAATTGTGATTCAGAGTACATTAAAAATCGTCATTGTTACTTTTGATGATTTACATTCATTTCACTGCAAAACTACTTTTAATTTAATGTTTCGTTTTTATTTCACTGTTCAAAAGTACAATTAATTTTCATTACCATTCTATATTAAATTTAACTTACCGATTTGTTGAGAAGCGCTTGCAATTATTTGTAACTAAGATTATTGATCTATCATCAATGAAATTTTAATTAATTATATTCTATTAATGTATTATCAATGATGGAAAAATTATAATTCTGCTTGTTCATATTTACTTTGATTTTTTTTTCATTTCTTACGTTTATACACCGAGCTTGAACATATTTATAAAAATGTATCAGAATACAGTAAAAAAAGTAACAATTTTACAACAGAAAATTTCATCTATCCTTATTCGTTACCTTAGGAAAAAAACATATATAAACAGAATAAAAAACGATGTGTCCGCACCGAGAGAAGGATTTATTCGTCGTTAACAAACGTATAGTTGGATGTGGCGAATAAAATGTTTAATCAAATAAAAATTTTCATTTAATATTTATTCAATATTAAAGGAAATTTTTTATTTAATATTACCAAATATCCGTTCAACCGAGTAATATTTCATTGAACCAACCAAATCTCAACAATATTTTACATTTTCTAAATTAGTGTGAAAATCTTATTTGGCTCAACTAATATTCGTTAACTTTCGCCAAACATTTATTTCGCCACATCCAACTGTTACCCACAAACAAATCCTTTTCTCATTGCGGTGAGGCTCGATTACCGAATGGAAATTAACGCACCGGTTGAGGTAGTTCATGCGTAAGATGTTCATTTCGCATAAGTTCGAGAAAATTGAGAGGGAATTGCAAACACTTCTCGAGGGTATAAAAATCTGAAAAAATGCATACCCATTGAATGTACTGAAAGGATTAATCTTGCATAATAATAATTGCAAAAAGTTATTAACAAATTGATGAAAAAAAAAAACTTGTTAAACCAATTAACGGTAACTGACCTTTTTTTTTTTTAATGAAAATGATTCGTCCATTTTTCGAAAAACGTATGAATTATTTCAGATTCTTATCTT
This sequence comes from Ischnus inquisitorius, assembly GCA_963924025.1. NCBI lineage: Eukaryota > Metazoa > Arthropoda > Insecta > Hymenoptera > Ichneumonidae > Ischnus > Ischnus inquisitorius. The sequence continues at coordinate 4,905,756 of OZ001249.1, forward strand.
CATTTTGATTTTTGCACATTTTCCCATGTAAAAAACAAGAAAATTCAAAGTAAAGATGAAAATCTGAAAAAATTCATATGTTTTTCGAAAAACGAACGAATCATTTTCATTCAAAAACAAAGTTGAGTTACCGTTAATTTGTTTAACAAGTTTATTTTTCATCAATTTGTCAATAACTTTTTGCAATTATTATTATGCAACATCAATCTTTTTAGTACCTTCGATGGGTACGAATTTTTTCAGATTTTTATACCATCGAGAAGTGTCTGCAATTCACTTTCAATTTCCTCGAACTTATGCGAAATAAACATCTTACGCATGAACTACCTTAACAAGGTCTCGAGCAATTCGGATAGATCCGACGCAATTCGTTCGTCGCGTCGTCGGGCGTTGCGAGCGGTCCGCGCACCCTTCCCGGGGTTAACGCTCGCGGGCGCATGCCGCAGATCAAGGTTCACCCGATGAATTCGCATCGACGGCAATAAATCGCGGTTCCCCATTACGCGACGGCTCACGACTCGTCGAGCCGGCGAGCCTAAACATTCAATTAGCGCTTCCTAATCCCACCCCTTGTTGTCAACAGCCATTACTTCCAGCATCTTCCCCGAAGCTCCGCGCGCGCGGGCTCCTCACTCCCGAATTCATAGCGCGGCCTCCAATGGCCTAGGCTCGAGCTCGGGCAACCCCAGCGTGGGCTCTTTCCCTCGGGCTCGAGCCGACGCGGGCGAAACTATCGTCGCAGCCGACGCGGCCGTCGGTCCCCATTCGCCCCGTCGTTGCCCCTTCGGTGACCCACGTACGTATCTATTAATCCCTCGCTGAATGACACTCGAGACACTCGAAACCACCGCGCTGCCACGCTGGGGTAACTTCGGCGATGTTAACCCTAACGAAATCGTAACTACTGCGGGGTTCCGCGCGACGGGGAACTCGCCTCAACCACCGAAGCTTTGCTTTTCTTTTTCATCCCCCCCCGTTCGCTTCTCTTTATTTCGCGTTATATTTTTCTTTTAATGAATCCTCAAGGCGATACGCCTCGTAATTGTGTTACATCGAGAGGCTCGCGAAGATTTATGCGCCACGCACAGCGCGGTTACACTTCGAGCGCCGGCAGAGAACGTCGCGAGATTGCTCAATTCGATAGCCAGGAATGCAGGCAATTAACGCGTCCACGTGGCGACCGACGGCCGCTTCATACGCGATCGGCTTTGCAGCTCTTTTCCCTCCCGAAACGCTCTCGCTCGGTTTTCAGGCACGGTTATTTGATAATTGGTAAACGAGGTGCCTAAGTGCCGGAGGATCGTGCGCTTCTTCGTAGGCACGCGGTTTTTGAGCCGGACTGAGCAAGGCCTAACGCGGAGCGACGGTTTGTGGCTCACTCGTTTTCGATACAACTGTTGGAAGCGAAAAAAACATTATTTTGATTAACTACGCTTTGGCAATGACAACTAAATGTTTATTTTGGCATATCCAACGAAAGCTTCGCTAACAGTTTATAAAGTTGAATAAATCATATAATATAAAAGGTGCTGCAAAGATTCATTTTGCGTGACAACGATATCAAAATGTTATCAACACATTAATGAAAAAATTAGCCGGCGACTCAACTTTTTTTCAATGAAAAGGTTTCGGTAATTCTTCCGAATGCGCATGAATTTTTTCAGAATTTTGTCTAATTTTTTAAAGTTCCGATTTTATTCTTCATTTTGTAAAAAAAAAAGGCTGCTTTAAAAAATTGGACAATATTCTTCTGGCGTTTCGGTTTCACTACAAACAAGCCTAAAAATTCGGATTCGTTGACAAATCGTCGAAAAACGAAATTGCCGGCGCAACTTCGGCGCTGGAAATTAACATTAGTTGGGTCAACCAATTTATTTGTTGGGTCAACCAATTCATTTGTTGGGTCAACCGATTCATCTGTTGGGTCAACCGATTCATCTGTTGGGTCAACCAACTCATTTGTTTGGTCAACCAACTTATTTGTCGGGTCAAGCAATTCAATTGTTTGGTCAACAAACTTATTAGTTGGGTCAACCAATTCAATTGTTGGGTCAACCAATTCAATTATTGAGTCAGCCAATTTGTGTTTGCTTAAGAAATTTATTGGTTCTTCCAACCATTATAAATTTTCTAGCACCGCGGTTGATTCTGGCAACTAATGATTTTTCTCTCTCGCCCGATTCGCGAGACTCATCGACCTCGCCGTTGCATCGCGCGAAAGCATTGTTCAAGATTTCGCTAAATCGCGCCCGAGTACTAATTGTCACGAAATTTGATTGCAGAGGTGGCGGCAACATGTGCGACAACGGGGCTTTCACGGACACGCTCCGTTGCCTTCCGGGGATGTCGGTCGGTTCGCCACCGGGAGGAGCTGGCGTTGTTCCAGGCGGTGTCGGCATGGCCAGTCCCCTCGGGGTCGTCAAAAAACCGGAGACCAAACATGTCAAAAGGCCCATGAACGCGTTCATGGTTTGGTCGCGATTACAGCGCAAAAGGATCGCCCAAGAGAATCCGAAGATGCACAACAGCGAGATCTCCAAAAGGCTCGGTGAGTTTGTCGCTTCCAATCTCAAATTCTCGCAAACACACCATTTTTTTTCGCTCACAAAGAAAATTGTCCTCCTCTCATCCCCTAACTTCATAAATATCTTAAAAACATCTGATTATTAAAAAAAAAAAAAATGCAAGCAATAAGTCGCAGCGCGGCGAATATTGGTCGGGCTCGGTGAGTTTGTCGCTTCCAATCTCAAATTCTCGCGAACACACCATTTTTTTTTCGCTTACAAAAAAAATTGTCCTCTCATCCCCGAACTTCATAAATAATTAAAAGACATCTGATTATAAAAAAAAAAAAAAAAAAAAATGCAAACAATAAGTCGCAGCGCGGCGGATATTCGTCGGAGCGAATCGCGGTAGCGCAGAAGTTTTTCTTTGACTCGAAAATCGGCTTCGGGAAAAGGAGCCCACGTCTCCGGCGCGCAATAGCCCATTGAGGCCTTCATAATGGCCAGCTACGTATGCACGCGTGACTGCGAGATTCGCCGACTCGCAGTGGCTCCCTTATTCCGTCTCGTTAGTCGCGCGGATCCGTCGACGAAAAGCTCCGGCGTCCTGTGTGTAAAGCGCGTACCTACGCTGAATCCGCCGAGCGTGCGGAAACGGGAAGCAGAGCGCGAAGGTATTTCGTCCAGCATTTCCGCTAAATGCCGAGAATCCACAAAGGTATTTCCCGCGGCATTTCGTCGTTTTCCCCTCGGGGATTTTTTTTTTTTTCTTCCTTTTTTCATCAGTCGCCTTCTTGTTCCTTGCCTCTTTCTTTATATATATATATGTATGTATATGTATATATATAGCCCTTACACCGTAAGTTTTTCCCTTCTTTTGTCGTGTTCTAATACCTCCGTTCAGAAGAATCTTTACCTTAGCATCCACTGCGTACTTTTCGTCCCCGAGCTACTCGAAATAATACGCATCCCGCGTGTTCCCGAGTCACGACGGGTGGTTATTATTGCAATTCTGAAAATTGCGCATTCACAGCCCCGGCGCGCCAATCCTGCCGGTACGCTGGGAAAGGAATTTATTCGTGGTTAACAAACGTACAGTCGGTTGTGACGAATTTGCATTCAGAATCCAGAATTTCCGGGATTTCTGGGTAATTTCCGGGATTTCTGGGTAATTTCTGGGAATTCTGGGTAATTTCTGGGAATTCTGGGTAATTTCTGGGAATTCTGGGTAATATCCAGGTAATGTCGAACTATGTCTTTGTTAACTATAAATCATGACTGAAATTAAATTTATCGTCACTTCCTCATTGGGATTTTAGCCTCGTCCGTTTACGTTTAGCTTCGTTTAGAAAGCTTCCATTTGGGTGGCGAGTCGCATAATCGGACCTTGCGGAGGAAGCTCTGTGAGGGACGTTAGAAGATGAAATTGAACGAAACAAATTTGAATCAACGCTCCAATTTAATTGTCGACTCGCGTCAATTGCGGCGGGTTGAGCGAATTTTTGCCATCGCGCGGGGGAAATTGGGCGAAAGCCGATCAGTGAGAAACACCGGATAGACTTGTTGTAAACAATTAAAAAAAATACATAGTAGAAAGAATAGTTCTTTTTACTATAAAAATTATTTTTCGCACAGCTCGTCTACATTTTGTAGTTTCGACAATATCTTAAAGTGATAATTACAAATATAATGGCAATTTACCTAATAAAATCCGTATACACAGACGTTTATTCAGACTGAGATAAGGATTTGTTTATTGTTAATACTTATAGTTGCATATGGCGAAGTAAATGTTTAGTTAATGTTAACAAATACCACTTGAATCGAGTGTTATTGAATTGAATATAAGAAAAGAGAATCGAAAGAAATCTCAACAACATTTGTTTATAGTTAACAAACTTAATTTGGTTCAACTAATATTTGTTAACATTAACTAAACATTTTGCCACATTCGACTATACGTTTATTAACTGCGAATAAATCCTTTTCTCAGTGAACCGTCGTTCGACGGTTCTCAAAGCGTCGAGAATTCCAGGAATTAGGCGACATAGAAGAGTTTCCAGAAGCTCTAAAGTATTTGTTTTTTCATGTAGGATTTGCCACTCGTTTATCAACACGGTGTTTCAGTGTTTCCACGAGAAAACGTCGTGGTTGCGAAACCCCGTTTCGTCGTTTCATCTACGACGTGAAATGTCGAAACGCGTAAAATTCCAATTTTCATCGTCAAAATAGAATAAACGGTTATCGACAGATATTATGGCTTAATGTGTAATCAAGTGCGATTCAAAAACAACTATTGCGCCAGTTACGACGTTCTTTTTTTTCATATTCACGCAGTTATCTTGAAATAATTATCGATTTCTCAAGCCTTCATTGAATGTTCTCATTCGTTGTGTAAATGTAACGTTGTTGTTGTTGAATATTAGACGAAAAGGTTGAGCCGTATTGCCGGAGTGGACTTGCTGTCAAAGATAATTAGTTGCCGGGCATTTTGTCAAATCGATGAAACAGATGTTGGGCCTACTTGTTATTTGTAATGAAACCTTGATCTGTAACTACATCAAGGTTTCCTTCTAAACGGCCGGTTTCACACTGGGAAAATGATTTATTTATAGTTAATATATAGTTGGATGTGGCGAAATGAATGTTCAGTTAATGTTAACAAATGTTGGTTGAGCCAAATAAGATTTGTTAATTATTCGCAAATGGTGTTGCGATTCCTTTGGCTCAATTAGATATTACTTACAGATTTTGGATAAATAGAATATACACGGATAACAATAATTAGTTGCCAAAACCAACTTCCAACCAACTCAACCAACCAACCAACCAATTTCCAATCAACCAACCAATTTCCAACCAACCAACCAATTTCCAATCAACCAACCAATTACCAACCAACCAACCAACCAATTTCCAATCAACCAACCAATTACCAACTAACCAACCAATTCCAAGCAACCAACCAATTTCTTAGGCGAACAAATAAATTGGTTGACCCACCAAATGGATTAGTCGCGTCAACTAATATTAATTTCCAGCGCCAAAATTGTTTCTGGCAACCAATTTCTTCTCTCCATCTACGAGTCACACAAATTCTACGTAAATTGTGGACATTGCCGATAAGAGAATTAACATATTGCGTATATATCTCAGTGTACATTCAATTTCCATGGGGTTAACATCCGGCAGAAGTGGGTTTGCGTCGCGAAGCAATGGCAAAATGGTCAGTGGTTTCAGATACGTTTGAGCCTCTTCATCCGATAACATTTCGCTCAAGTGCCAACTTTCGGTGTATTGGCCGCAGAGGGGGACTGACCGTTCGAAGTGCCCGTCTGCACTTTCGCTTCGCCACGTTTCGAAGGGTCGAAACGGCCACCCGAAAGAATAAAGTCAGATTGCTTTCCACTGACGCCGCCCCAATGAAAGCGGCTCATTATCAAAACGCTCAAGCCTTTCCCTACACAGTCATTGCACCGTTCGCGTGTTCGCCACCGCTACATCATAGCCATTTTCATTATCATCTTTCATGAAGAAAGCTCTGTTCTCGTGAAAAAAAATTCCCAATAGAACGTTCTCCGATTCGGAACAAACAAAAATCGTCTCATCACTTTCAGTCTATTTTCCTCGAATCGCTAACGAGATGCGCGAGAGTGGCATAAGTGAAAAATCATCTGCCATAACGAATTCTCGATGTCCCCTTTGCAACAATCAATCTGTGCTCTCTTTCATATTCGCATGACAAAAAAAAAAGAAGAGAAGATAATGTCATCCTGGCATACTCGCGTCCGATCGATCGCGCGCTCTCCTTGCGTAGCTTCACTTTTTTCCTCTCGTCTTTCAGACTGTAGCGCCGGTGGAGAGAGAGTGCCTCGTTTTTTGTTATTTTCGTTTTTTTTCTTTGCGGCATATCTAAAATACTTCTAGTGTACATTGTTGTGTATAGCGGGTAAAAGGAAAGCAGAGGGCTGCTCGGGGGGGGAGGGAAGGGGGGAGGAGAGGAGAGAGCCGGTACAGTGCCGGTCGAATGTCGTCAAGGTGCGCGCGCACATTCACGCCCCACGGTACTCTACTGTAGTGAGCTAACGTGTAGAAGCGGCCGACAAGGGGTTGAGCCGAATCCTCTTGTTGCGGAGGAGTCGGAGGAGAAGGCGGGGGTTCCGCGAATTCGCCGAAGAGAAGGGAGAGCGAAGAGTAGAACGGCCGGGCGACAGAGTGAGGGAACGGAAGAAGAGGCCCCCCCAGGCGGAGGAAGGTAGGGGCAAGCTTTCATCGTAATGAAGTATTCCCGGTACTTCCCCCCGAGCCCTCGCCGCGAGCCCCCCAAACCACCCGGAGAACCTTCTTCGCGAGTCTCGGAGCTTTCAAACGAAGAGAAACGCAACTTGCAGCTTTTGCATTAACATGCCAAGGGCTCTCGCTCTTGCGGGACGAGGAACGCTCGTGCTTTTCCTGGGATTCGCCTCTCGCAAGCTACTTGCGTGGGGGTACGAAAGATTCGAAGATTCTTCGATTCGAGGATGATTGTCAATGCTTCGAGCACTTCGAGGGCTGATGATTTTTTCTTGATGACCTCCTTTTGATAGGTGGAAATGGCGAAGCTTTGGGGTTTGCATTTGTTCCACATAGCATAAGAAATCGATTAGGTTGTTCGCGATTCCAGTCGCTAAGGGCCCATTTTGGAGACCCACGTTGGAAATCAGGAAGGAAGTTGGGCATCAACTTTATTGAGGGCCAACTTGGGAACTTTAGTTTGAATCTTTGATTATCTTCTGTTTGAAGGCAAGTTTGAACCTACGTTTCTTCAACCGACCCTTATAAGACAGACCTATGCGCAGATAATTCTAAGATTCGAAATGTTTCGATCCAATCCAAGTGAATTTTATTGATAAGTATTAAATCGCCTTCTGTGCGGTTCTCTTTTGTTTCGCTATTTGAGCTTTCCCCGGTAACGTTCGAAGCCAGCCCCAAGAAAGTAGTTAACTCGCGAACTGTTTGTCTGTTGTTCGAATTCGGCTGAGCAAGAATGTCTGCCAAGAATTGTACGCAACCAATACAAACAGGCTGAATTCGAGCGTCAGTCATCTCGCGAGACGGAATGTTGCGCGAAATACCGGTGCAGTTACGTGATCGCGGGAATTTGTGCGAAACGCGTAAGCGTCGCCTCGCCGTAGGAACAATGCGAGCCGATGACAATGGAACTTGGCGCAGGTGCGTTTTCGTCGCGTGTGCGGTATTAAAAATAATCGTTGCCAGCGCAAAACATCGCAACCAAAACGATAGACAAAATCGAAAGGAATTTCCTTTCTCATTCGTCTGTCCAACTCACATCACGCCAGACTCTACGAAAGCACCACCTTAAGTACCTGCTACTCGGCAGAACCTGCTCGTCAAAGTGTTATCGATGACCCCTCGCCTTGTATATATGCTAATGTCTTCAATTCACTGATCTGCTAGATGATCTGACCGTTTTTGGTGGAGGTTGTAAAGCCCAAGTATGATTAGCTGCTCTTAATCCTTCGGCGTTAAATATGTACAAATGAATCCTTCCACCCGAATTCCTCGTTCGAAACTTATCAATAAAGTTCACTTGGATTCAATTGAAATTCACCTCTCTGGATTATCTACGCATAGGTCTGCCTTATAAGGGTCGGTTGAAGGAACGTAGGTTCAAACGTGCCTTGAAACAGAAGATGGTCAAAGATTCAAACTGAAGTTCTGAATAAAGTTGATGCTTAAAGTTCGTTCTTGATTTCCAACATTTCCAAATGCGCTTGGACCATTTGGAATCGCGAGCAAGCTCATCGATTTCATATGCCATGTCCAACAAATGCAGACATCTGTTCTGCCGCCATACACGAATGTCCTCCGTGCACAGTTAAAGAACAGAAGAAAAGAAATTTCGAATCTCTCGAAATGTGCATCGTCATTCGTCGGAGTGAAAGATGGTCGATGTGCTTGGGATCCATTGTGGTGGGAATAATAAAAACCGCGTAGCGGTGCTGAAACTACGCGGTGTCGACGGCAATGGCAGCGACGTCGTCTCCGTCGTCGCCGCTCTCGCCTTCGACGCGCGCTCCTGCAGTCCCTCGCCCATTCGTAACCGCCATCGCGATGCCATCACCCAACTCTGGTTTTGCTCCACCGCCGCGCCGCGGTCCATTAATTAACAGGCTTTGTACTTTTAAACGATGTTAAATAAATGGCATTGTCCGTCGGCGAAAGGACTGAAAGGCAGGCACCATTGTGTTTTAAGCTCGGTTGGTCCCCGAATGCACGCAAAAGAGGAGAAGGACCGAGTACCACCCGCGAACCAACTACCTACTAATACCGTCGTCGCTCGGCGGCCTTTTGTTCTAAACAAATACGATCCTCGCCTTTCCCCGACCAAACCAACCAACCAACCAACCAACCCACCTATACCACCGCCACCGCCACCTCCGACGTCCCTTGTCGGAGGGAAAATGCGCGTGCGTATCGATTGGATAATCTCCTACCGCCGCTATAGAAAACACACTGGCTTTGCCCTCTTCCGCAATTCATACCACCAGCGGATAATTCAATATTCGATAATCCTCAATACGGATATTAGACAACGAACGCGTTAGGAATTGTTACATTTCTAATGGCTGCCCTCGATTTCAATTGCACAATCTTCGGATTTATAAATCGCAGTGTTCTTGTGGTTGAATTGCGCGATAGCGCTGATTGTATCCAGTTAGGCCTTCAGCGATTGATCAAATACAGTAAAATCGAAGTCTTCTGTGCTCTGTAGAAGTAACTTTTCGAATCTATGAAATTTTGTTGGATTGATTTCGAGGGAAGGTTGCGAAATGTATCACGCGTCTTGAATGGACTGCAAAATATCCGCTTCATTTAAACTACGAAAATTGTCTTCAATACGAAATGATAGGATGATCAAAATATGAATATCCGGTTTTTTCGGGTTCCTTTTTACGCATGATGAACATTCTGCTGCAATTATTCGGTGATTCGCTACACAAATTGATCTCGGCCAAGCTTTTCCAGTTGGATTACCATTCAAATTTGCTGTCTGAATATAATTTTCTTCCAAGCAATTGCCCAAAACTCAACGCAGATGGAAATCGGATCGAAAAAAGACCAGAAATCTGTTTCCGAAGACCAAATCAATAACGCAGACAAGTTAGACATTTTTATTGATATTCTCTTTGTATTAAGTCAAGTTGTAGGTGCCTAATTTCGATATCATTTATATTTTGGGAATCCGCGGGGAAAAGATTGAACATCCAAAAGACCACCCGCCGAGTCGGTTACTTTGCAAATGTTGCGACTTACATTACTTTGACTTCAGCATTCTGTATGTTGAACCTTTCATTTAATTCTGTTTCACACAATGTTGGTCCTCTTTCAGTTGCAGAAACAGAAAACCCAAATTATTAGAAAAAAAGTTCGGTCCGTCTTCGGTTTTTCGCACCTGAAAGGACCAAATGCCAGAAATGTAGGATCCATTTCGGTGCTTTTTACAGTCCATATTTTGTCCCAAAGGACATGTCCGTTTTCTGCCAATTTGCTAGGGTATTAGCGAGAAATCCTAACTGTTTTGACAACGTTTTTGCAGTGGTTTCGACGGTGAATTTTCGTCACCGAACTATCGCGACTCGGTGGTTTTCATCTTCACTGGATTTGATAGGGCTTCAATCGAAAGATCCTCCGAAATTATGGTTGTTCGAGGGTTGTAGTGAAATGCTTGTTCGAATCTTATTACATGTTTCGCGACAATAGCATATTCGTGGTACACACGGCGGGGCGGAGAAGGATGTTTGCGAGCTTTCTCGTCGCGAGTGTGTCCGTCAGCGGTGCGCGCTCGTCTATTGTTGAAATTTAAGCGCCGACGCGAGTCCTGAACAACTCTCCACGAGCATTGTCATTCGTATCCGTAGGTGGTTTGTTGAGCACAGCTCGCCGAAAATCATGAGGAAAGCGCTGCGCCAGGACAACGACGGTACGTAACGATTTTCCGGTTGCACGGCTGCTCGTGCACTGTTTCACTCCAGCGACGGTGTACGTTTACAATCGCCAAGGAAATTTTTTTCCCCCATTTCAAAACTTTTCATGCGCTCGGCGAATTTCCAAAGCGATCGTTGCGAATGACTCGTCACAAAGGACATCACTGTGCATATGCGCCGTTCTGCGGAATATCGATTAGCGACACCTTTTGTAACAAAGTGTTCCGTTTGTGCGGGAAGAAGAACCTTTGTTGCAAATGTCCGTATCGTTGTTCTGGTCAAAGGAAGCCTGCACGTGAAGGATTAAGGGCGGGGTAAGGTTAATTCGGTGAAAACGAGGCATGTTTTTAAGATTTTTTTTTGGCGATACAGATAGTGTTCGTTCATTCAGTAAATTTCCATATAATAATACAACATTTGAACAACATTTTCCTAAATTTTCATTGCAAAATATTCAAAATTGAGCGAGTGACAATGATTCTCCGGAGGCGCCTCGAAAAAAAGTTGATTCGCGGTGTTTGTCATAACTCGCGACAGAATCATCCGAAACGAAAAAATCAAAATGCATTTGTTAAAGGAGACGTTTCTCGAGGTAATGACGAGAGGATTTTTTTTTTCGATTTTTCAATTTTTCGTAGCACTTGGGAGCCAAATAACCGATTTTCGCTAAAAAAAATCGGCTTATTTGTTGTTGAAAAATTAGTAATTATAAAAAAAAACAAAAAAGCTCTCGACAATACCTGGTGAATTAGGTGAAGAAGTACTGTGCAAAATTTCAAAACGATTGGTCCAGTAGATTTTGAGTTATCGTGAACACGGACTTCAAATATGACAATTTTCAGAAAAACGCTTTGAAAAACTCGAAGAGTTTGGTCGCTTAGCGCTCATTTCACATAAGTTTGAGAACACTTCTCGATTGTATAAGAATCTAGAAAAATTCATCCACATTAAAGATACTCAAAAGATTAATATTGCATAATAACAATTCCAAAATATTATTAACAAAATGATGAAAAAAAAAAATTGGTCAACAAATTTCGCCGCGACCCGATTTTTTGAGACGCTCAAATCCTCATAACTTCGTTTATTTTGCTCCGATGGACTTGACATTTTAACACAATATTCTTGAGATATTATACATTCATTTAAAAAAGCAAAAAAAAAATGTTAATACCTTACCCCGCCTTTAAGGTCGTCCTTGCGTACGATCCGACCGAAAGTGAGTTTTACTTGAAATGCGGCGAGCATTTCGAGCGCTTCTTCGGGGGATAAAATTAGAAAAAAAATTTATTGACTTTACAGAATTGTAACAAAAAAAAGTTAACAAATTGATGAAAAAAAAAAAAAATGTCTTCGGCAAATGATCCAAACGAAACCAAACGAATTGATGAACTTGAATTTCTATCGAACCCTAACATTACCGAAAGAAGAAAAACATGGTCATTGACGAAGCAAGTCGTGAAACACCCGCATGATACGTTTGTCCCGTGCATTTCACGCGTCGCGGAGATACGTTTTGTTCGCTCGCACGATAGGTCGCGACGGCCATTATAACTCCCGCGTAAAGTCTGGCAGTCGCTCGACGTTATGATTATGCAGCATGACGTCGCCCAATTATCGTTTAACGAGGTTCACCGGTGCTCAAGAGGACATGACGAAGGGATATTATACGCTGTTACCCCTACGCATTCGATGTATACTTATTTCGGATGCGTTCGCTCCGAACTGCGGATAGAGTACGGCTGTCTTGCGCTAGAAAAACACACGCTTTAAATCTACGAAAGAAACATCTGTCATCCGACGATTGGTTCGGCGAGCTCCCACGTACGAGAAAATAAATATTGCTTCACGCATTTGGCGTGTTTCACGCATTCGTTAGCGTTTCGTTCGCTCGCACGCCGAAGGATAAAAAATTTTTCATCGAATTTCGAACGATCTCTCCGGGCGATTTACATTCGCACCGAAAGTTACCATTTTTTTGGTTAACGATAAACCGGCTTTGATGTGTTCGATGCGAAAATGCGGATGAAAGTTGTCCCGAAAGACGAGAATGGGACGAAACGATGCACTGGCATTGATGTCTGTTATAAGCTCATTTGTTGTCGATGTTTCAGGAGCCGCGTGGAAACTGTTGCCCGACGAAGAAAAACGTCCTTTCATCGACGAGGCGAAGAGGCTGCGCAATTTGCACATGAAAGAACACCCCGATTACAAATACAGACCGAGGAGAAAGCCGAAGTCACTGAAGAAGGAAGGCTATTCTTACAGCATCCCTTACGCCAGTGTCTCCATGGACGCTCTGCGAGCCGGTGAGTGAACACATTCCGCACGCGCATTCGTACGATTCTTATTGTCCTGCGTGCCGACTGTTCGCATGGAAGAACTAACTTGCCATACTGGGATAGCGCAATCGAGATTTCAGTGGAGTTATGAACAAGTTTTATCGCGTAACATTGTATTATCGCAAGGAAAAATTAGTCTTCGTGTCATTGGAAGGAAAAACAAGTTTCTCGCGCATGGACCGATCCAACGAAAAATTTCGGAATTTCAGGGTTCGGTGGAAGTTTGATCAATTCTTGGATCGATTGCTAAGGTTTAGCTGCGTAGAGAACGGGAAAAACATTACTTTGCTCGAGAATTCTTATCGCAGGATGCATTCGTACGATTCTTATTGTCCTGAGTACCGACTGTTCGCGCGGAAAAACTAACTTGCCAAACTGGGATAGCGCAATCGAGATTTCAGTGGAGTTATGAACAAGTTTTATCGCGTAACATTGTATTATCGCAAGGAAAAATTAGTCTTCGTGTCATTGGAAGGAAAAACAAGTTTCTCGCGCATGGACCGATCCAACGAAAAATTTCGGAATTTCAGGGTTCGGTGGAAGTTTGATCAATTCTTGGATCGATTGCTAAGGTTTAGCTGCGTAGAGAATGGGAAAAACATTATTTTGCTCAAGAATTCTTATCGCAGGATGCATTCGTACGATTCTTATTGTCCTGACTGCCGACTGTTCGCACGGAAAAACTAACTTGCCATACTGGGATAGCGCAATAGAGATTTCAGTGGAATTGTGAACAAGTTTTATCGCGTAACATTGTATTATCGCAAGGAAAAATTAGTCTTCGTGTCATTGGAAGGAAAAACAAGTTTCTCGCGCATGGACCGATCCAACGAAAAATTTCGGAATTTCAGGGTTCGGTGGAAGTTGGGTCAATTCTTGGATCGATTGCTAAGGTTTAGCTGCGTAGAGAACGGGAAAAACATTATTTTGCTCGAGAATTCTTATCGCAGGATGCATTCGTACGATTCTTATTGTCCTGAGCACCGACTGTTCGCACGGAAAAACTAACTTGCCATACTGGGATAGCGCAATAGAGATTTCAGTGGAATTGTGAACAAGTTTTATCGCGTAACATTGTATTATCGCAAGGAAAAATTAGTCTTCGTGTCATTGGAAGGAAAAACAAGTTTCTCGCGCATGGACCGATCCAACGAAAAATTTCGGAATTTCAGGGTTTGGTGGAAGTTTGATCAATTCTTGGATCGATTGCTAAGGTTTAGCTGCGTAGAGAATGGGAAAAACATTATTTTGCTCAAGAATTCTTATCGCAGGATGCATTCGTACGATTCGTATTGGCCTGAGCACCGACTGTTCGCACGGAAAAACTAATTTGCCATACTGGGATCGCAGATTCAGTGGAGATTTTAGTAGAATTATCGTTCAATTTCGTAACACTATGAACACAAGGAAAAATTAGTCTTTATTTACAGTGCGCTCGGATTTTACGAGTTTCTCGTGTATGGACCGATCCAACGAAAAATTTGGAAGTTCGATCAATTCTTGGATCGATTGCTAACGCGTAGCTGCGTAGAGAACAGGAAAAAAGAAAACGGGATGCATTCGCACGAATTTATCGCCTTAAAAAGAAACGATACTTAAATTCACACCTTTAGCGGGAAGAATCGGTAAAATCTCGCTGAAAAATTATTCTGAACTTCTCAAAAATCAATCTTTTATTCAAACGTAATGCTCGTCCGATTAAATTGAAACTATTTCGGCACAACCGCGAGACTAATCGAATTTTTCGCGTCAACGAGAAGTCTTACGATATTCATTTGAAGGCAAACGAATGCGATTTATTTTCACGACAATTACGAATGTGAGGTCCCTCAATGGCAAAGAGAACAGACGACGGAAAAGTTCTTTTCGCAGTATAAACACTTCATTATTCCGCGTATTCATCGTGGATGGCATTTTGCTTTCCACTCTCATTGTCGGGGACTTCGTCAACAACCCTCTGGCAGCCCGGAAGTTGGGCGTGGAGTAGAAACTCGAGGAACTTTGGCTCCCCCAATCGTACGCTGCATCGCAATGGGCGCCGAATAAAAGGGTTGACATTTAGTCGCAAGGCCAATCGATTATACTCGAATGAATGTTGCAAAAGAAAAAAAAAAAAAAATGCAAAAAAATTTCTAAATGCCTTAAAAAAAAAAAAAAAAATGAATTCACCGACATGACAAAAAAAATCCGAGCGTTAAAAAGCTGCAAAATAAAGTATATGAGTCGAGATAAACTGTATTGATAGAGTTGATTCTTCATCGTTTTCCTTTTTATTTCAACAATCATATTTTACTTCGTGGCAATATAAATTTTTTTGTATTTTATTGTTAATGAATTAAATAGAAAACGCGCTAATCACAATAGAAAGAAGGGTTTGTTGAATTGACTCGCGCCCTCGTGCGTTTGCCTTTCGGACGACTATTCGGTTTTAGCGCGTGAGGGACGCGAGTTTCCTTTCCGGCGCGATGTCGGATTGTGAAGCTCGTAAAAAATCTTTTATGAGCAACAATGATCGAACCCGTGTTCCAGCTTTTCTTGTGTGCTCGGGAATTTATCGCTCGTCGATACTTTGCTCAAATTTAGCGTTCCCGATAACTCATTCCTCGGGACAGCCGTCAAAGCGGCGAGCATCGGTAAATAACAAACAAAAATAAGCACGTATCTAATTGCTCGGCTATATATCGTGTGCTATGTACAAGCTCGCGTCAGGATTAAAGCAGTCCGAGACGAACGCTCGTGGCTTCGAGACATCGAAAAAAATTTGGGCGAATGAGGAATTGCGAAACGGGGAATATATCAATTCTCAAATTATGAGAAACGATTGGCAAAAGAGGGAAAAAAGCTACGAGGCGGAGACCGAGATTTAATTTCCGAACAATTTATTGGTTTCCAAGCAATTCTAATTCACATTCTAAATCTTAGTTCCCAAACAATTTATCAATTTTCAAAGAATTTATTAGTTTTCAAAGCATTTAATAGTTTCTAAAAAAGAATTACTACCTTCCAAACAATTTATTAACTTTTAAAGGATTTATTAATTTGTAAACAATTAATTCATTTCTAGTCAAATCCGATTCTAATGCTAATTCCTGAAACAATTCAAGGTCACTTCCATTAAAAAAAGGTTGGCCCCTCGTCGTTGCGACAGGAAACTGGAATGTAAGTAATTCTGACGAATAGCAAAAGTTCTAGTGAGCCGTCAGGAGGGAGTCGAGGTTGGAATAAAAAAAGGGAAGTTTGGTCGAGGGACATGTTGAGTCAGATAATTTAAGGGGCGAAAGGAATGTCAAGCGAAAAAGGATAGAACGTGAAATATCCAACCAATCAATAAGGCTTAGCGAGAAAATACACGAGGAATGGAGATTGTAAGCCCCGAGAGCTTCGATGGTTCGAAGTGTAAACATTTTTTTTCGTTTTTTTGTTTCCATGCAGGAATGGCCGGCGGGATGGGACAGGGCAGTATGGGCCCTTATTACGGACCAGCGGCAGCCTACGGATCGCTCTCGGCGGCGAGTATGGCCGCAGCCGCCGCCGCGGCTGCCCAACAATCCGCAGCGGCGATGTCCGCCGGACTCGGAGGACCTGGCCAGGTGAGTTTCGATTTGATACACCCATCGAAAGCCCATCGTTGTTCCCCCAACTTGCCCATCTACTCCTCCACGCGTTTTTCCGACCATTCTTCCAATCGTTCGTCACCACAAATGCACTTCAATTAATCGCTGATCTCACTCGAAAGAAAAATCATTCTTATCGAAGACTTTTATCAAAAACAATGCCGGAAAAAGAAAAGCAAGTTTTTTTTTTGTTATTGTGTTAAAAAAGTAGTTTCAAAGTTCCATTCGGAACTACGTCGACGATCTTAAGGTAGTACCGGCGCGAGACGGTGCTCAACGCGCTCAAAAGTGAAAATTCAGAGGTAATTTCGACCACTTCTCAATGGAGTGAAAATCTGAAAAAAATCAAGCATACAAAAGGTGCTGAAAAGACGAATTTTCCATTATAATAATTCGAAAATGTTATTGACAAATAGGTGAAAAAGAAAATTGAAAAAATTGATTTGTTCAGAAAAATTTACATATCATTTTTATCCGAAAAAAAAGTTAGATTGACGGATAATTTGTTGAACAATTTTTTTTTTCACCTATTTGTTAATAACATTTTGGAATTATTATAATGGAAAATTAGTCTTTTCAGCACCTTTTATATGCTTGATTTTTTTCAGATTTTTACTCCATTGAGAAGTGGTCGAAATTACCTCTGCAATTTCACTTTTGAGCGCGTTGAGAACCGTCTTGCGCCCGTACTACCTTAAGGACGAGCAGGTCTGATGAAACGCTCATATTGAGTAATCCAGTTTGTCGATAAACGCTTTTGAACCTCAAACTAGATTCGTCGCACCCCCTTGGAACCGAATGAAGATTCGTAGGTTGAAATTATATTTTAAACTCAAAGTTTCAAACTTGACTCGATGGAATGAAAATGATTTTTCGCATCGGTCCATTTTAATCCTGGTACTGAAACGTTCCATAGAATTTCATCGAACCTCGATCTTTTTAATATTCAGCAGTGCAATATAAATAATGCCCATGAGTTAGACATTGTAAATTTATATTACAAATGAATTTTATTATAAATAAAAAATAATAATAATAATAATTATTTTATTATGAATTATAAATGTATATTATGAATGAATTTTCGTTCACTTTCATGGATTTGATCGTTGGTCCATTTTGGGCCGAAGATTTCGTATTTGCCTTCCTCAAGCGCTAGAAAAGCGGACAACGTAAATGATTTTTTAATAGCCGAATTAAAATTCCAAGATTCAGTCGAAGTGTTACTTCGTGCTGTCCTGAGCGCGGTTAGAGTTGCCTAACGTGAAAAAAAAAAATCGATCATTCGATTCGATGGGAATGTAGCACCTGCATTCTTTCTCGGTGGCTCCATAAATGTGAAGATCCTGCGACCTGCGGGTCACTCTTGCCCTTTGTCCCCCCCCCCCCCCCCCCCCCCCCCGTCGGTATACAGAACGTACCCTGCGGCCACGTACCTTGACAACTTGTGCAAAAGGGGAGCGTGATGGTGCAACCCATGTCAAACTGAAACGTCAGGGCCCAATAGTTTTCACACGCACCACAAAAGAGCGCAATCAGGAAACAGTCGTGATTGTTCCATTGTTGGGCCATCCTAGAATAGCAACCATATATTTCTAATCCCCCGTTACTCAGGCAATATCTCCTCGTCGGGCCGTCGGTTATTCACAGGATACATCAGTTAACCGGTATCGAAAAAAAATCCTTGTTTATTCGGGAAAATTAACAAATTGATTCCCGCGATTTTCTGAATCTTACACATGTTGGATTTTATTGAAAAATTTATCGCATTAGGAAGTGTTGAAAATTGGCCCAGAATCTCGCTTTCAGCTCTAACGATACGAAATAATAATAAATAGAAAAATAACAAAATATAAATTTAAAAAAAATGTATGCATTTAAAAAAAAAAAAAACAACAACAAAACAAACAACAATAAAAAAAAATAATAAAAAAAAATAATAAAAAAATAACAAAATATAATTTAAAAAAAAATGTATACATTTAAAAAAAAAAAATTTTAATTTTAAAATTTATAAAAAATTTATAAAAAAAAAAGTATACATTTTTTTTTTTATAAGGGACAAGAAAAATGTATACATTTTTTTTTTTAACCTGTCGATAATTTCATTTAAAAAATTCCGAAACTTTCTTGAATTCAGCGTTTTTGGTACTACAACTTTCCACCGTTAGTTATTATTTTTTCTTGTCCCTTGGTGATATTTCTCAACGATTTGAGGGGGGGAAAAGGACACTGGAATGCAGACACTTGATTGATATTCACGGCCGAGTCTCGTCGTGCCGTAGATACAATCCCGCCCATTAGCGGCGTACGAAGTGAAAAAAAAATTGCCATACATCTGGCATCATCGGTTTCCGAAACAAAACTTAATTAACGGCGCGCACGGTGTCGCTGTCAAGCGAACAATGGGATCGTAGCGAGGTCTCATTGTGTGTTTTTATTCACAAAGCACGTACCATTCGGGCCCATGTGTCGTCAACCGTGGAGAATGCATTTTGCTGTGTGCACGTTTTTTTTTTTTTCTCTTTTTTTTTCTTTCTCGTAAAAGGCTTTTCTTCACAGCAAGCCCGTTGTCCGAGCATACTAGCGCGTGCATTATACCTGTAAAGCGCCAGAAATACCGAATTGTCGCGAAGTCAGGCGTGTCAACAGCCAGTCAATCAACCTACTTTGCATATCAACGGTTTGATGCTCCGCGCACCACGGAAATCCAACGAATGGTATCCGTTTTGTGTATTAAAAATTGCTAAACCGTTCAACTTCATTATTCAATGATACCGAAGTGAGCACGCAGAAATACGATATTTCGGAACAAAGTTAAATAAACAAACCCGCGCATCTGCGGCTGCGCGCGGCGATTGCGAGGCTCTCGCGCATGAACCGATCCGACGAGAAATGTCGAGTTTTCAGGGTTCGGTGGATGTTTGAGTGACTCTGAGATCGCTGACAAACGCTCAGTCGGGTAGAGAACAACAAAAAAAATTATTAACATATCGAAAAACAAATTTTTCGCTCCGAAAAAATACATTCTATTGTAAAATTAAATCGCTTGCGGTAAAAGTCAATTTTTTATGTACTTCGGAGATCGATTATTTTCCGTCGGGTTTCGTTGGCGGACAAAAATTAACTTGACAAAAAAGTCATTACGCGACTTTTCCTAATCGAGAGCTGCGGATTGCGCAGCACCCTCGTCAGCCTGGTCTATGGCTCGAGTGCGCAGGGAAAGAAACAAAAAAATAGTCTTGTCACGAATCCGGCCGGCTCAGCGAAGGGGCCGTTCGATAATCAATCGGATGCTAGTAGAAAAAATGAGAAATAAAAAAATAGCGAGTCGAATGAAAGTGGTATAAGACTGGCGTAAATCACGACCGCGGACAAAGCGGCTTAACGATCCGACAAAGCACTGCGGCCTCTCTGCGAATTATGGAATTAGGAATATGGTTCGCGTCGTTTTGTTGTTTCTCGTGAGCGCTACACAGAGCGTCCGAATTTATGGCTATTGGCGTCTTTGTCCGGCGCTATAAAAGAATTCTTCGGTATACAACGCTGACCCATTGTGAATGGACCAGCGGCCAAAAGCTTATACGAATATTCGGTTATTCCCGTGACCATCCGCAGGCCCGTCTTTCAGAACTCGGAATCAGCCCGGAGCGATTTACTACTCGGGTTGATACAAAACGACGTATCGCGCTGAATATCGTTTTCGAAAATTTCGATGCTGTGACATCACGCTTGTTCGTTTTGCTCGCCAAAGACGATGCCATCGATGATAATTAATTGAGTGCACTCTGCGGAGTAGGTTCATTTATCGCGCTTTTTCAGACACAGCCTCGAAAAGCGGTTTTTGAAAAAAATTCTAATTCTTCTGCAGTACAAAAAACACTTTCACAGTGACCGGCGATTGATTTAATATCCCATGATCGAATAGTAATTTGGCGAAAAAAATGTGTTTTTTTTTTGGAATTCTTTTTCTTAATACTTTAAGGCGCTTCGCGCTTGTTTTTTATAAAAGGAAGGAAATTTCGAATACTTCTCGATGGTATAGAAATTTGAAAAAATTCATGCATACTGAAGGTACTGAAAAGGTTTATTTTGCATAATAATAATTCCAAAATGTTATTAATTAACCAAAAAATTTGGTTTCAAACAACCTTTCTAAAAACACAATTTTTTTAAAACTGGAATGATTCGTTCATATTTTTGAATTCGTTGCTTTGAATTTTTTTCCAATGGAAAAACGATGTAAAAAGAAACAAAATTCGAAGCAAATCGAAAAATCCGATAAAATTCATACGCATTCAGAAAAATGGCCCAATCATTTTCATAAAAAAATTGGGTTTCCGGGAAGATTGCTAAAAAATCAATTTATCCATTAATAAAATTAAAAAAATGGAAAAGAAAAAATCTCCAAAAAATGTAAATGTGTTAATAAAATATAAGAATTATTATTATTCAAACTCAATCTTCTCGGTATCTTTCAATATGCATGGAATTTTTTCAGATTTTCATATGATCGAGAAGTGTTTGCGGTTTGCTCTCTTCTTTCTCGAACTGCGAAACGAGCGCGTCGCGACATTGAAGGGCTGTGACGAATCTTTTTTTTTAATACTGTAAAAGTCTAAATCGGACCTAATTCTGAATTGCCGAACCCTCGATTGAGGTTCGGTAAAAAAAAAAAAAATTCCGGAAGTCAGCCGAATCCGTGAGTGAGCTAAAGACGTGACTTTTTCTGCCGCAGGTCGTCGGTTCGATGGACGCGATGAAGTACTCGATGGAGGAGAAGTACCGAGCGGCGTACATGCCGCCGAGCACGCTGGCGATGAGCATGTACTCGGACCCGAAGTACTTGGACTCGAGTCCGAAGCCTTATCTGGATCGCAACTATCTCGACACGGCGAAGGCGTATTTCGAGCAGTCGAAGCTGTACATGGATCAGAAGCAGAGCATAACCGACTTCAGCAGGCCGAGTTACGAGCCGAACAAGCTTTACGAGGAGTCGAGTCCGGGTGGACCGGCGCGATCGCCCGCCGCCGATTCGCCGGACGTCATGAAGCAGGAGCACTCCGAGCGGACGGAGCAGCACGGCTCGTCGAACGCGAGCTCGACGTCGACGTCCTCGGCGGCGAGTCCGGGCGCGAGCTTAACGACGTACTATCCGGGCGCGGTTCAGGCCGGCGGCCTCCTCGCGCCCCAAATGAGCCAGTACGGCAGCTACCAATCGGCGCCGGCACCCGGTAATGAGTTCCGTCGACCTCTCACGGTAATCTTCTGACCCGACAGAGCTTAGCTCAGATCGATCTTCGCCGAGTATCAACCGCCGATCTATCGATCGTAATCGAGCAACGGCGATCCGACGATGGGCCATCGACGAGTCGGTGAACCGGAGACGTATTGGAGCGACTTTAAAAGAAAAAAAAAAAAAAAAAAAAAGAAATATTGTCGAATGGCATAAAAATTTTCCGTATTCGGTTTTTTTTTTTTTTTTTTTTTTTTTTTTTCGTTCGTTTCTCTTGTATACCCCGTTCGTGTACTTACAATCTCGAATCTAAGAATCCTCGATATTTCTAAGGTAGAATCGGGCGGCCGAAGTGCGCCGTTATCGCGCATACGCTCGGGACGATCGCGTCGCGATCGTATCCGCGCGCATATCGAACGAGGAACGATGTTTACGACTCGCTCTCAAGCTGACCGAAGGATTATATAAATGTAAATAGTATATCCCGTGTACATAGGCATAGTTGGCGGAGGACCATCGCGAGCGTTGCGGGCAACGATTTCTCGGCAATCGCGCCGGCGATTCTGGGCGGGGAAACGCCCACGCGCATCGACGAATCGCCAAGAGATCTTGTTTGTAATTTTTTCCTTTTTTTTTTTCATTTTTTTTTTTTTTTTCAATAGAGCCCGTTGCGCGCGATCGTATGCCTTCCGCGGCATAGCGGACTTGTATATAGCTCTCGAATTTGTTAGTTTTACCCGCCTTGTACGTCGATGGGATATCGCGATCGACGCCGAAGAGAGAATCGCGTTTCGCGCGCACCTGTCGCATTAGTCTCGTAGATCGTGCGAGTGGAGAAGAAAAAATCGGTTCGCGAAAAAAATCGGCTCGCAACCGGTCCGACCCGTTTCGTCTGTCCAATCATCATCGACCGAACGAGGTCGGATTTGTCATCATTTCCGGTGGAATTTCATTGAATAGAAAGACATTACGCGAACGAACGACACCGTAGGCGGCACCGATTTATTCGGCGATTCCGATCTAGGAAGAAAAAGTTGCCGAGGAAAAAAGATCCGGACGGAGAAAAGACCGCAAGTTCGTATCTGCACTCTTGACAAATTGTCCCGCCCGATTTCGAGCAGTTACGGATATTTTTCTTTCCTTACCGATCTTCCGTCCTCGGTTACGATTTCGACGAGGTCACTTTTTTTTTCCTCAGCCCCGAAGAAATGTCTGCCTCGAGACGGGCTCGAACGTTTCGAGTATTTATTTATCCCCGTTGACGAATATTGTTAGCGCCCGAGAATCGGCGGCGTTTCCGTAGAGGCGCGGGAACGCGTGTTAAGGGTAAAGTCGATCGGCGGTAAAAATCGCGTGCCCATCGCTTAGCAAGAGCGATCCTTATTTTCGTTGATCCGCGCGATCGTTGCGGTTAAGCAAAAAAAGAAAAAACCATGAATTTTGGCTCTCTCTCTCTCTCTCTCTATCTCTCTTTCTCTCTCGAGTTTGTTATTTCCGAATTTTATTGTCTCGTTTCTTCGTAATTGAGTTGAATCGTTATTTGTGCCAGAGGGTCATAGTTAACGCGGGGACGATCGAACGACTCGCTCGACTCGGGCTCGGCCCCGATTCGGGGCTTCTCGCCGCTCGTCGACGACCACTGTACGACTTGTAATCTTTGTATTATGTATTGTTATTGATAAGCACTTTATCAACACTCATGAACCACACGAAATCTCGATTCCCCTCCCCCCCAACCCTCAAACCTTGCCCTTTCCCTTCACACATATTACATGAACACTCTACTGATTATTCGAGTATTATATTATACAAGCGAAACAAATAATCTATAAATACTGTACCGTAAGTGAAAATAAGAATAAACGATAAGTATTATCCTTCAAATTCGTCCGAATTTACCGTTTTCTTCTTCATTGTGTCGAGCAGACATTTGTTCCCGATTCCATTGACTCGGTGTGCGCGTGCGCGTGCACTTTACTCATCGAATTTCAGGGAAAAGGGGTCTGAATTAGGACCGTCTCATATTTACCCATTACCCATTTTATCCATTGCTCATTTTACTCATTGCCCATTTTGCACATTGCCCATTTTGCCCATTGCCCATTTTGCCCATTGCCCATTTTGCCCATTGCCCATTTTGCCCATTGCCCATTTTGCCCATTGCCCATTTTGCCTATTGCCCATTTTGCCCATTACTCATTTTACCCATTGCCCATTTTACCTGCTACCCATTTCCCCATCATTTTATTTTATTCTATATAATTTAATTTATTTTATTTCTATTTAACATTTCTTTATTTGGGTCAGATGTTCTCGTATATTGTCCTGGTTAACGAAATCAGCAATTATACATAAACTCAAATCGGCTTTCTTCTTAATTCTTCGCTTTGCAGATAATGTTACCTTTTTTTTTTCAAAATTATCGTCTCAAATTGAAATACCGCTTTAGTGAAAATATTTTTGCGAAAAAATAAACGCTGCGGTTTCCGGTTGAAACAACAGCCAGAAAACTATTTATGCGATTCAATAAAAATGTATTGGGAACAAAAAAAAATCATTTTATTCCGAGCAAAATATTATCATTCCTCAATTTTCACTGTTTCGAATAAAGATTCTTCGGGGTCGAACGTGATGATTCTATCGGGATTTCACATTTTCTGCCGCGATAATGCCATTTGGTAATGAAAAAAAATAATAACAATAATAAAAAAAACAATAACAATAAAAAAAAATAATAATAAAAATAATAAGATTTATGGATGATCGGAAATAAAAGATTTCGAGTGCTCAATTCCGACGGCAAACCGATCGTTGCCGCTGTCCGGTGGGCGATTCTCCGCTTGCGTCGAATGTCTTTCGAAACGAAACATTCGTGTGTTCGAGGAACGTTTTGGTTTTTCTTTTTAAAGCCGGACAACAAAAGGACCACTCCCCGAGACTGAATGGAGCCGGAGTCGACACCGGTCGGCGAGCATTTCATGTAGCTAAATCGAGTGAACGGAAGTTCCCTTTTATCCAGAACAGAGCGGGGCCCTACCGAGCTTCCAGACGGCATTGATCGCGCCCTTAGGGCGAGTTTTTCGCACAAATACATACCGCTTTTCGGGCCAAATTTGTTCGATGACCCCGCAAACGGCGGTGCCAAATGAAAACGAAAATAGGCGTCTTTCTTTTTCAATCCCGGATTCACTAACGCGACAGCGCTGAAAATCGCCCAATACTTTCACTATTACTTTGTAACACTAATGCCTGAATAATAGAAAAGAAATAGATACAAAAAAAATGTATTGATTGGCATCGGAGCAGTATTTTAAGTACGGACGTGCCTTTCGGTTATTTGAGTACTTTTTGGATGATTCTAAGTGCTTTTTATATACATTTACATTTTTTTTTAATATATTTAAAAAAAATTTTATTAGATTTTTTTTTTTTGTGACTTTAGAGAAATTCTTTGAGTCGTCTTAGATTTAAAGAAATCTTGCGCATCGTCTATAATTGAACAAATAGATGGGTATAAATAATTAAATGCCTTTTTTTAAGAAAAAACGTCCAGATATGCGTTTTCAACACAATTTTTTTATTTTTCAAACTTTCCATCGGATAAATATGTTTCTTTTTTACAATTTCGACAACATGTTTTATCATTACTTTTTCTCGTATCCACAAAATAAAATAGAATTTTTCATTAACAATGCCCAAGTTCATAATTAGAATCGGAATGAAAATGAAAGCGCGCTTCGGCGCAGCGATCTCGCGCGAATTTTCAATAAAACGGATCGTCGAACAGCAGGTGCTATGTTACGAAATAGCGTCGATCCCTTTCGTTCCTTTTGTGAGCACCGTTCGATTTAAAAATGTCAAGGGGCGAAAGCGGTGCATCTCGTCGAATTTGTATCGACTCGGCCGATTGTATCGAATTCGATATTCATAAATACCGAAGCAATTTGCAAGACATTATGTTTCAGCTCAGGATCGCGTTCGTCCTCGCATAGACGAGTTGTTTTAGTTTCGAAAGTTTTTTTTTTTTTTTTTTTGAGGCGCACCGAGGTGCGAATAAAAGTATTTATTTCACACAATGGCATATCGATGGGTACCCCAGCCATTGAGGTGTTAGCCCGAGCATCGCCGCTCGTCGCTGCGATGGACAAAGGAGCTCCTACAAAACTTCTGTGCGCACTCTTTGTGGACGGAAGCAGCTGCAACGATCCACCGAACCATTTGAAATTTGAGATATTTCCCGTTCACACCTATACCCTTTGTGAATGCATCGAAAAAAAAAAAAATAATGAAAAAAAAAAAAATAAAGAAAAACTGTTGCACCTTACCGTGGAGGCCGTTTCACGGGCGCGCGCGCGCGGGGGGAGCGAAAGCTTGCGCGTTTTTGAAATCTGCGGGATGCCCGCAGCGGTGGAGCGAACCGGACCACGGTGCGAGTGCAACAAGTACTGACCCAGCTGACCGTCGCTCTCGTATTGTATTTGTGCGCCATTCATAAATCCTTCGGGCCGAGGCAACGATCTCTCCGACATTGTCTTCCGTTGTTTGCAGCGAATCTAGGAATTCCGATGTCGAATCTATGTTCGAAAGCGACACAACGCACGACAACATAACTTTTTTTCTCCCCCATTTCTTCGGATCGTTGAATCGGAGAAATTTTTATGACTCACTCATTTCCGTGGGTTGCAATAAAAACAACAAAGCGCGGGAACGAATTCGATTACCGATTCGGGTTCCGTGGAATTTCGAGCTTTTTTGTTATTTATATTTTTGCAACTTAACTTTAGTAAATGTCGAGTTGAAATTCAGTAAAATTCGAACGAACTTCACTCGTAAATGAAATGCAAAATTTCACGTTTTTTTTTTTTTTTTTTTCAAAAATTAGAAAAAATTCTCGTGAAATTCGTATAAAAAAAAACACATGCACGAGGTTGCAAACTAGCATTCTGATAATTTTTTCCGCCTTTCGCGAAGCTTTATCGTGAGAAGCTCAAAATTGGTCAGCAGACTTTCTCGTGGGTCGTGAAAATCTAAAAAATTGAGAAAACAATGCGCAAGCTTTGACTCCGCAACTTTGTTTATTTCTTAATATCGTAAGCGTTGCGTACGCGAGGGTGTCGGAGTTAAGCCGTGGAGGCGAAGAAAAGGTCTAACAAGCTTAACAAGGCGAAGTGTGGCTTTGCCGCCTCTGCGTCTCCGCTCGGTTCTCTTCCTTAATGACGTTGACTACCGGCTTGCGCGCGCGCGCGCGCGCCTTTTAACACAACAAACTGACCATTTTCCCGGTCATTATCTTCACGAGAGTCGCGGCATTGTTTCGGATCTCTGGAGAATCATTAAACGCCGTGGCAGTGGCGTGCGAGAGAGCGAAAGCGGTCCGGCCCTTCGAGGGCAACGGACCCGTTCGGGCCACTCGAACGGCCCAAGGTCGCCAGTTACCGAAGGGTAAGGGCGAGGAAGGTCGGCGAGGAGCGACCGCGTCCTTGTCATTAAATTCATTACTCGCACCTTATTGCGACCTCGCTCTCGCTCTCGGCCCGGGCTATCCCTTGGACACCTTGGTCAGCGCGCACGGCGAGCGTTTATCCGGAATCCGAATCATCCGCCGGCTGTCAACAATGTTCTCCGATACGCGCCAACCTCCGCAAGACTTCATTAACGGTCCGGCGGGCCTGGCCGAGTTTGCCCAAAGATTCCGGAATGTGACCCCGAGATCCCAACATACTTATACGGCTCCGGGAGGGATTCCCGACGGACCTCGCCGCCGCGACCCTTTCCCGTTCCGACTGCGCGTGGATCGGTCTGAGAAAACTTATGACATAATATCGATCTTTGGCATCTTTGCGTTTTTCGAGCCATTCACGGAGAAAAACAATTATTACATTTTTATATATCGTTATATTTATTATTTTCGCTATAGCGAATCATTTCCCGGAGGAAAGTCTATGCGAACGGTTCCTATCAAAATGGATTTAATCAAGTCAATTATGATTATGTGTCATTATTATTTCAAGATATTGTCGGAACTACAGAATAGGGACGCACGACATTTTTTATAGAAAGTATGTGTTTATACAAATTCGCAAAAAATTAAATTAAAAAAAACCGATCTTCGCCGATATTTTATTATCGCAATTTCTTGCGATAATTAAATATCGCAAGAATTATCGTGTTAAAGGATAGGGGAGAGCGGGGCAAAACGGCATACCGGGGCAAAATGGTATTCACGCACAATGGGACCAGGGCAGAGTGGTATTGGGGCAAAATGGGACAGAAACAAAATCATCTTCGATGGGACTTTCTCTTGTCCCATTTTGCCCCAATTCTATCATACGGGGGACTTTATTTGACCATTTCGGAGGAAAACAATTATTACATTTTTCTATATTGTTATATTTATTATTTTCGCTATAGCGAATAACTCCCCGGAGGAAAGTCTATGCGAACAGTTGCTATGAAAATGGATTTAATTAAGTAAATTATTATTATTTCTGTCATTATTATTTCAAGATATTGCCATAACTACAGAATAGGGACGCACAACATTTTTTATAGAAAGTATGTGTTTATACAAATTCGAGAAAAAAAAAAAAACTGATCTCCGCCGATATTTCATTATCGCAAGTTCTTGCGATAATTAAATATCGCAAGAATTATCGTGTTAAAGGATAGGGAAGAGCGGGGCAAAGCGGCATACCGGGGCGAAATGGTATTCACGCACAATGGGACCAGGGCAGAGTGGTATTGGGGCAAAATGGGACAGAAAAAAAATCATCTTCGATGGGACTTTCTCTTGTCCCATTTTGCCTCAATTCTATCATACGGGGGACTTTATTTGACCTTTTCGTACGATTTTGCCCCGGTGTGCCATTTTGCCCCGCTCTCCCCCCATTTTTTGACAAACTCAAAAATAAACTTTTGCAAAATTTCGAACGAACGCAAATTCACTCCTCGTGTATCAGAATAAGAATCAGAGTATATCAACAACTGAAGACTTTCTCGAATTGTAGAGAATTACATTTTTCACAAGAGAATTTTCGACAAGAGAATTACAAGCACGCGCCTAATTTTTTTTCGTCAAAACAAAGCTTCCTCTCCGAGGCGAAGAAAGCTCGAACAAAGAAGTCGAACGGGAGAAATGAAAGAAAAAAAAAAACGAAAACACGTGCTCCGATTGTGCGAAAAGTGAATGGGTGTCCTAAGTAGCGTATGTACAGTACACCTACTTCTTTCCCCCGGAGTAGAAACAACATCTGCGCATTGTATTTCGCAAGGATTTCTTTTTTTTTTTTTTTTCCTATTGAATGCCGTCGGTGCACCAGTTTCTCGTGATTCATGGCATATTATTCTTTCGGTCGTAACTCGTATTCCACACGTGTAAAAGGTATAATATAATCAAGACGAGAATCTCGGGATCGGATCGAGGATCGGCTCGTTCGATCTGGCGTCGAATATTATCCCTCGTCGTTTTGCGCGCCTCGAACGCTCGCGCGTAATAGTGCATGCATTTAGTACAGCGGCGGTTCCGGGGGCTCGGCATTCACGGGATCTCACGGGGGCAGGGACGGAACCACGAGAGTTCGAGTGTGCACTTTGCCGCGCAGTCAATCTCTTGCGAGCGGTATAATAATTAATCGTCGCTCATTGTTTTCGTCGTGGCAGGCCGTTCACGAAATCGCTCTCGAGTTGCCACTCGACTGTGCGGTCCCGACTGAAAGAGTTTATACCCGGGCTTTTATAAGGGAGCCGAGCGTCGTCGAACGCGACGGAGAGCCTCGAGGGCCGAGCGACGATAGTCTCGCTCCTCTCGTGGCCTCGACGAGAGCGTTACTTCCACTGTGAGCCGAGCGACTTTTTCAACCTCGTCAATACCAATAATGCCAGGTGCTGACTCGCCGTGCCTCGTTATTAGCTCGAGACCATGCGAGTCCACCCGGGACTTGTTGTTTCCCAGGATCTTCGCCCATTGTGCTTCGATCATTTTTCGCTCGTTCCTCTTGTTTCTCAATTCGAAGATCTTTCGCTTCGACTCGAGGCAGTTCCGACGATTTTTCCTTTCGCATGAGTTGGGGAAACATGAGAGAAAATTTGAGACACTTCGAGATGGGATAAAATTCTGAAAAAATTCGCGCATGTTGAAGGTATTGAAAATATTAATTTTTGATAAAAATAATTCTAGAGAATTTTTCTGAATACGTATGAATTTTTTTGACGATTCTTAAAATTGCTTTGAATTTTTTTTTGTGAAAAAACATAAAATCGAAAGCAAATTCAAAAATCTAGAAAAATGTATACGTATTCAGAAAAATGAAGAGATCACTCTCGTAGTAAAAAAAATTAGATTGCCGGGTAATTTTCTAAACGATACATATTTTAAATTAATTTGTCAACACTTTGAAAGTGTTATGATGCAAAATTAATTATTTCGGTAGTTTTAACATGCATGAATTACGATTTAATTAAATTCATTTCGCTTCAGTTCAAGGTCAACTTCACCTCGAAACTCGAAACAGTTTCGCTGCAAACAGAGATTTTCCGAGAAGCCGAATAGTTTCTAGAAAATGGATTTCCTATTCTGAATGAAGAATTCTGGACCACTTTAATTAATCACAGTTCATATTTGTTTCTAAGCTTGTGTCGATATTTTAGAAATTGCGCGAGTAAGAGGACGAGCAATTTTTTTTTTCGAATTCAAATTGCCGTCTATTTGGAAAAAAAAAAGGGAAAAGGAAAGGAATACGCGGTCGTTGGAATAATCGGATAATCTTGGTTACACACGAACCCGCAAACCGAGTAATTATAATGCGCGACAGCGGTACGCGGCGACGACGAATTCAACTATCGGTTCTTCACTGTTTACACAAGTCAATCCCTTTCGGGGTTGTTGGTCGACCAACGTGCCTGCGCAAACAAATAGACTGCGAGAACGCGTCGAATGGTTCTGTAATTACATACACCCCTACCGTTATGTATTATGCCCCGGCAAGTAAGCCCAACTACGCCACTCGCTTATTGCGTCAATTATATCGAATCGCCACTTCTTGAAATAGACAATAGGAATTTTTCACTACCTTGCGAGATCCAAGCAATAAATAAAAAAAGTTTTTATGCAATTTTTATTACATTTATCCAAAATTTATTTAAACATTTTTTTTTTTTTTTTTTTTTTTTTTCGATTTTTTTTTTTTTTTCGTTCAACGAATGATTTTCGAATTTTGCTTTAATTTTCGATTAACGCACGACGTTTTCTAATTTTTCACTTCCGTACCGTACAAAGTAAAAACTTTTTGTACTTTTAACAATCTTTTCTCGTTCGCACAGATCTTTTTCTTTTTGGTAATTTTACAATAAAAATCTGGTAAATTAACGCCTCTTTTTTTTGTAATGTTAACAAGAAAAAAATTGTGGATCTTCGTGAACGAGAAAAGATTTTTAGAAGTACGAACAGTTTTTACTGTGTTATTCTTGAGAGGCAGTTGCGATATATTGTCGAAGTATTGTAGAAATGCGAAGTCGCGAAGCCGAACTGTTCGTCCGACAATGCAACAATCGAAGCCAATTCAGTCTCAAGTTTAACAGAGAAAAAGTAAACGTTAAAAGGCCCGTAAAAAATCGTTTCAGGTGTTTTCCCGTCCTCTTCACAATTTTAGACAAGGATTTCCATTGGATTTATATTCAGCGCCAAAAAATACATGGAAATGCGTAAACAGAATTTTTTTTTTATTTTTAAATTTTCAAAAAAAAATTCCAGCCTACCCCTCTGAGGTCCTTTTTCGCAATTTTTCATCACCCTCTAACGGGTCGAAAAACCGGTTTTAAAAATCCGCAAAAAATCTTATTTCGTGTATTTTTTCCAGCTGAACACAATGGTCATCTCAGATTTGTCGATATCTCATCGAAAAACCGAGATATCGCTCTTTGAAAATTGCTAAAATCGCCGATTTTCGAAAATCGGCCCAGAGGAAAAAAAATCAGTTGGGGTGTTTTCCGGTCTTTCCCTCAACTTTCGACAATAGCCATCAGAATCTATTTAGCGCGGAAAAATGCATAAAAAATTGCTACACAAAAGTTACATACAGCCCTAAATCCGCGCAGTTGCCCTCGTTCATTAAATCCTCCTTTTTCCTTCAGTCTCGATAGTCAAAACAAGCAAAAATAAATATGTGCCATTTTTCTTCCCCACCGTTTGTCTGATATCATTTTTCAGTTTTCGTCGCGCTTCGACTAGCTTGGTATTAAAATCTCGAAAAAAATGAGTTGGCCGAGAACAAAGGCTTGTTGTACGACGTTGTACAAAAGCAAAGTAGGTTTGAACGGCGGGGGGGGGGGGGTTGCGAGGCGCGTTATTCGCCGCCGACATTAAACGATAATCCTTCGAACGGTGAGCAAAGGTGGAAACACTCATCCCTCCCTCGCAATGGCGAAGCCGCGTCGGTGCCGTTGTGTTTCGTCGAAACGGCGCCAAAGGGGGTGATCGCGGAGCGCCGCCAAAAGAATGGAAACCCGGCGCGTTATTAGGTTGTACCTCAGTTGAAAATCACGGAGCTGTGCGGAAAGGGTTTGTGCGTTGAGCCACACGCCGTGAAACTCGCAGGATTCAAAGAGTGCGAATCACCGCGGCGCACGTGTTTGAATCACGTGGAGCGCCAACGCGCCCGTCTATTGCGTCAATGTATGCCAGCGTTATGAACAGAGCCGAAGTAATTGAAGAAACTCGGAGGCCGTACCGACGAAATTACAAAAGCGCGACTCCTTTGCCGCTTATCAACGCCCGCGGACGTTCAATGTTATCGACGCGTCAATTATGCCGACGGAACTTTGATGATTCGGAGAAAATGTGATTTCAGCTGATACCTTGTAATACGAATTGTTTCATAACGTCATCTATATAATTGTCTTTATGAGACATTTTTACGCACTAGTGCGGAAAAAGGTCTACTAAACTTTGATGATTCGGTGAAAATGTGATTTCAGCTGATACCTTGTGATACGTAGTGTTTCATAACGTCAACTATATGATTGTCTTTATGAGACATTTTTACGCACTAGTGCGGAAAAAGGCCTACTAAACTTTGATGATTCGGTAAAAATGTGATTTCAGCTGATACCTTGAGATACGAAGTGTTTCATAACGTCATCTATATAATATTCTTTATGAGACATTTTTACGCACTAGTGCGGAAAAAGGCCTACTTAACTTTGATGATTCGGTGAAAATGTGATTTCAGCTGATACCTTGTGATGCGAATTGTTTCATAACGTCATCTATATAATTGTCTTTATGAGACATTTTTACGCACTAGTGCGGAAAAAGGCCTACTAAACTTTGATGATTCGGTGAAAGTGTGATTTCAGTTGATACCTTGTGATACGAAGTGTTTCATAACGTCAACTATATGATTGTCTTTATGAGACATTTTTACGCACTAGTTGTTGATACCTTGCGGTATGCAGTGTTTTATAATGTCATTTACATAATTGTCTTTATGGCCCTTTTTTACGCCCTAGTGGGGAAAGGTGCATTTTACCGAACTTGGGAAATATGCGCGGAAGCTCACTTTTTGACATTCGTGCTCGATAGGAGACATTAATACGTTCCTACGCATACACAATTATTTTCTGGCACGCGATGCGAAAAAGTGCCTTTCCGCTCTCATTTAACACGTAGAAAAATGTACTTTAACGCATTGAGGCGTAGAAAAGGCCGTTTTTACGCATCGGGGCCCAAAAAAGTGACATAAAATCATATAAGTAATTGGAATATGTTCTGGCACGAGAAGTTAAGCATGAATTAATCCATAGACTAATTCCAACTGATTCCAAACAAGTTTTATAAAGACATCAGGTAGTAAATTAAATTCACACGCAGCGTATTCAACGAAAAATGATTATACCAGCGTCGTATTTAGGAGAAATTTCACTGTTTACATCTCGGCCGAGACGCACAGGCGCGAAGAAAAATAAAATATTTTCATAGGCGCATTCCTGAGCTGTACTACGAGTAACCAGCGACGATGCCGTCGCGTGGAATTCGAAAAGTCCGGTAACGGCCGAGCGGGCTCTTCACGAGCAAGCCCTGTCAA
The DNA here is from genome assembly GCA_963924025.1 of Ischnus inquisitorius. Lineage (NCBI taxonomy): Eukaryota > Metazoa > Arthropoda > Insecta > Hymenoptera > Ichneumonidae > Ischnus > Ischnus inquisitorius. Next base: position 4,939,520 of record OZ001249.1, read on the forward strand.
CAAGAAATTTTATTTTCGTACGGCTGCCCGACGGAGTCAATAATCTCATCGATCTCGACGTCTCGCATTATCGCTACATTGATCTGGACTTCGAGAAACCAATTTTCGTATCGATCTCGACAGCGCGGTCGATTCAATTTTGTCGTTCGGAACGTCGACGCGCAACACAGACTGTGATTGAAAAAATGTGAATCAAAAAATCGTGTCAAACCAAGACCAATTCGAAGATCTTGATGTTAAAAATCTGCTCCAATTGCGGGCTTTATTTTTTGTTACTCTTGTTCGTCTTAGCAATCGTCGAGCTGTAACACAGACTTAAAAAAATATGAATAAAAAAATCTTGTCGAACCAAGCGAACTTCGAAGATCCTGATCTCAAAAATCCGCTCCAATTTCGTAATGATTTTTTCTTTCGTCACTGTCGTCATCGTCGACTCGTGTCTTAGCAATGTGCCTGTCGGACAGCATTGAAATTGAAGCGAATACAATGCGCATTCATTATCGAACAATAAAGCGAACGGGCCGGCTGTTTAGCGAGTCTGTATTTACGGCATCTAATGTGTTTCCTTGTTCGAGAGGCTGGTTATTGGTGCTAAGTATGCCGAACAACTGAGAAACTAGCTATCCCACCGGCGATATACGACTCTATCGAAGCCCTCGAGTCGGTGAGCGCAGGACCGAAGTCGGCAGTTCCATCGGGCGGCCGAGCGTTCGAAGAAACCGCGGCGAGTTGAACATTTTTTTTCGGAATATCTTTAGCGACAGCGCGGAGAGTCGGGCGTGTATGGGAGTCGAAGGATAATGCCGCCCGGTCATCCGCCACGTTATACCGAGAATGCTGGATTGGACGAGGCCCACGGCAGTTTCGGTATGTAAATTAGCTGCGGCTCCTATTCACACCCATTCGTACACCTGGTCGGGACCTCCCGCTGTACGAATAGATCCCCGTCCCTCACACGGGAAGAGCGTGCTCGACGCGTTGCTCACGTCGTCCTGCGGTCTACTGATAGTTTTGGATGCCACTCGCGCCGCTCGGTCCGAACAAGTTTCACTCGGAGAACGATTCTTAGCGTTTCTTAGTTGGAAGAAGCAATACACTTCTCGGGCGAACAACTAAATTGGTCGACCCAACAAATGGATCAGTCGTATCGACAAATATTCATTTTCTGCGCCGAAGTTGGTTGGTTGGTTGGTTGGTTAGTTTGTTGATGGTTGGGTTGGTTGATGGTTGGTTGGTTGGTTGGTTAGTTGGTTGGTTGATGGTTGGGTTGATGGTTGATGGTTGGTTGGTTGGTTAGTTGGTTGGTTAGTTGGTTGGTTAGTTGGTTGGTTAGTTGGTTGGTTAGTTGGTTGGTTGGTTGGTTGGTTGGTTGGTTGGTTAGTTGGTTGATGGTTGGTTGGTTAGTTGGTTGGTTGGTTGGTTGGTTGGTTGGTTGGTTGGTTGGTTGGTCGGTTGGTTGGTTGGTCGGTTGGTTGGTTGGTTGGTTGGTTGGTTGATTGATGGTTGGTTGGTTGGTTGGTTGGTTGGTTAGTTGGTTGGTTGGTTGGTTGGTTGGTTGGTTGGTTGGTTGGTTGGTTGGTTGGTTGGTTGGTTGATGGTTGGCGACCAATTCTTTTTCTCCGTGTACGGTAAACACTTTAGCTGAGATAATGCATCAATGTATCTAAAATACAAAGTACAATAGAGAAAAAGAATTAGTTGCCAGAACCAACTTCGGCGCTAGAAATCAATATGAGTCGGTACGACCAATCCACTTGTTGGGTCAATTTATTTGTTCGACCAAGAAATCCACTGGTTCTTCCAACTCGTATCAGGTTTCTAGCACCACGGTTGGTTCTGGCAACCGGTCATTTCTCTCCGTGCGAGAGAGCATGACTTTGGTCGAATTCGGCAATTGTTCGACGATGGTGCGTTCGAAGCCGTCACTACCTATCAGTGGCCACTTTCACGTACGTCATATTAATATGCCGGTCGGTGTTGGTAGAGAGGACCTGCTGTATTGTGCAGCTGCATTCCTCGAGCGAGGGTAGCCTGCGCGTCTCCACCTCTCCGCCGCTCGTTCCCCATATATTGCCGCCCGCGCTTCTAGCAATGCCGACGACTTCTCCGCACGACCTCCACTTCTGTGTCCCTTTCGTCCCCTCTGCCTTTTATCGAAAGGTCGCGAGGTTCGACCTGACGCCTTGCCGCGGAACGCTATTCGCAGAAGCTTCGCACTCACTCGATTCGGACGCGATGCGGGACTTCGTTGGGATGGCGATTGCCAATGATCCCGCAGGATACGGCAATGTCTATGGATAATCCGCGGCTTAACATCAACGTGCGATAGAAGCCAGTCTCTTAAGTGCGATAACGAAGCGGCATTCTGCCACCCATCGCATTGCGTCTTACGGGCTATCTATTTTGGGCTTTGAATTGTCGTATTGATTCTTCTCGTTGTTGCGGATCAGCGTCGATGGCCTCATGCAGTTTCAGCGAATCTTTTTAAACACCACGCGTATGAACGAAAGACTATTGCGGACTGGTGAATAAAATCATACACTCTCACACGGAGAAGCATTAGTTGCCAGAACCAACTGCGGCGCTGGGAAACTGATATTAGTTGGAGGAACCAATGAATTTCTTAGACGAGCGATTAAATTGGTTGACCCAACGAATGTATTAGTTGTACCAACTAATATTAACTTCCAGCGCCGAAGTTGCTTCTGGCAACTAATTGTTTTCCTCTGTGCAGAAAGATATTCATTTAATTCAAGAAAAGTTTCGTTAGGATCGAAAAAAAATTACTTGAATTCTGGAAATAGTTTTTTTGATCCTGAATTTTTATAGAATCAAATAAATATTTTGCTGGGTGCAGTAACGATGGTACTGTAGGATACTCCGCGAATTCACTAGACGATCAACCGTGAAACGGCCACTCGTCTCGAAAGTGATCCTTTTTTGTTGTGCGAAACAACCGGTCGTTCTACGGACCTTCGAACTTCATAAATAAATAAATAAATAAATAAATACATAAATAAATAAATAAATAAATAAATAAATAAATAAATAAATAAATAAATAAATAAATGAATAAATAAATAAATAAATAAATGAATAAATAAATAAATAAACAAATAAATAAATAATAATGGAAATGGATCGTTTAGTTTGGACATTCGTCATCCGCATTGTCGAATAAAGTGTGCGTTGAGTGTAGCGTAACAGCGCCCAGTAAAAGCTTCGCTCGGACGATTCCCAAGTCGCCGCTGCGCGAGGCGATAACTATTATGCGCGGCGGTAACGTCTTACGGGCTAGCGCGCTGAGTGCAACTTTCCATTCAATTACCGCTAGTAGGCACTGGTGCCGGTATACGTTTTTGCATTTAATCGTCATAAAAGCGAACTCATTTCATTCTCTCAATTCCGCATGCCGCCGGGAAAACGGGGTTGGTCTCGGGATGAAACCGTTTCTCTTTAAGAACCGATAACAGGCTATATAGACGGTGTACACTGCACGATCCGAAAGTGATTCATCCCTCCAGAAGTTTCGAGTCCGGCAGCCCCGAAAGGGGACCGAATCGATGGTTGGATTGCGCGTGACGAACCGCGCCACGAGGATTCGGAATAATTGTGAATAACGCGGAGTTAGATGAGCCGAAAGTTCGACCAAGTGAACTCTTACGATGCAGTCCTTTCGTAGCAGAGCAACACACCGCGCGACATTCGGAGGGAATCGAGGAAATCTCGATAAAATGGAAAAAAAAAAAAAAAAAAAACAAGTGTAGAGAAAGCGCTGAAAAAAAAACCAGTAAACTTTTTTCTTTAATGAGAATAATCAGTTGATTTTTCTTTTAATTGGAAAGACCACGAATTCGAATGACCCGACGGATTCATTTCTTCAAATTGTTTTTATATTTGGCGAAGCGATTGGTGTTGAATTCACTTGAAACTTTGGGGGGATCGATTCTCATGTTCATTACGCCGAATCCCGCTGAATCAACCGATTCGACTCGTTACAATTGGAAAATCAACGAGACGCTTGTTTTATTTCGGCGGCGTTGCGACCGGGCGCGACGGTGTGAGTGAGTTTGAGTTGATTTGTTTTCTCAACTTCCAAACATCGTTTCGCAATGATGATTTCGCTCGAACCCCAACGGCGCGCGCCCCTAATCCCCAAGAGGCGTAGCAGACTAATAGTACTTAGGCCAGCGCTGGTACGCCGCCCCCCCGGACGGAGTAGCCCCGGCGGGGCGTGCCGCCCCAACTCATGTTCACGACGACGCCTTATGATTACGGTTTGCCCTGCGAGCAAAGCCACAAATAGTCGGCACGGAGGGTGGGTGTAGAGCCAGTTAATATGAACGTGACACTTACACAAAGTACTTCGCATTTCTCATCAAGGTATTTTAAATATGAGAGGAAATAAAAAGGAGTTCGATAAACGTTTTGAACTCTCCTTCCTATGCTCGACTTGCCGCGATTCGATTCGAGGCATATGGAAGCGACGCGTTAAACATGGCTTGTGTCAATTCTTTTTTTCTCTCTACGTTAGAAAAATATCTCGCAGCCGGTGTGTGGGAGACGGTAGTTTAGACAACATGCTAAAGTCACGGAGTGACTAAAGTCACGGAGTGACTAAAGTCACGGAGTGGCTAAAGTCACGCAGGGACGAAATTCGCGGAGGGACTAAAGTCACGGAGTGGCTAAAGTCACGCAGAGACGAAATTCGCGGAGGGACTAACGTCACGGAGTGGCTGAAGTCACGCAGGGACGAAATTCGCGGAGGGACTAAAGTCACGGAGTGGCTAAAGTCACGCAGGGACGAAATTCGCGAAGGGACTTAAGACACGGAGTGGCTAAAGTCACGCAGGGACGAAATTCGCGGAGGGACTAAAGTCACGGAGTGGCTAAAGTCACGCAGGGACGAAATTCGCGGAGGGACTAAAGTCACGGAGTGGCTAAAGTTACGCAGGGACGAAATTCGCGGAGGAACTAGAGTCGCGGCTAAATGAAGGCTAATTCAAGAATTGAAAAACAAAAATATCCTAAACTGCGATTGTACACAATATTTTCAAAATCTAAAAACCGGATTATATCGAAATGACTGAATTTTTCGATACATAACGAAAAATCGATGAAATTTAATTTTTTTCCGAAAATCAATTGCGCGCTTTTGTTCGTAATATGCCGGTAACTGAACTAATCCTTTCGGTGCTTGTAACACTTGTGATTTCAAGTGAGCGCAAGAATTCAATCTGTCCGTTCGCGACTTGTGCGGGGTTGCTCGATTTGTTTGAGCAAAAATGAAAAGGAACAAGAGCGGCGATGTGCGGTGCCGATAAGCGGTGAATTTAATAGATTTAGAAATTGCTATCAAGACTCGTTCGGGGTACGAGCGGTGTAGGATTAAGATTCTCTACGATTTGATATCCGTGGTGTGGTCATACACCGACGGCGACGTAACTGCTACGGGGGTACGTTTTTGTGCCACAGCAACCCGATGCAAAGGCACCCTCGCCCTCGTCTTCGAATTCTCCCTCGTCTCCCCCCCCCCCCCCCCCCCCCCCCCCCCCGCCCTCACCCGCGAAACTCGTCCGGGCTTTTGCATTATGTCCATTGCTGCTGATTCACACGTTCTCCTTTGTATAGCTTTTGTGAGGCGCGACAATACCCGGTGCTTTTTTTGTATTCAAAATACGAAGGGTCTTAAGAGCAAGCCGGATGACAAACGATGCCGGTGTCCCGGCGGCCCTAGAAGACCGAGTAGAAATGGTCGCAACTTTGCTAGTTACTCGGCGGAACACACAGCTACGATTGCGTCGTTCAGCGTCGTAGCAGCGATCGCTTGCGAGCACTTAATTCACGATAGAGGTGCATTCTCGTGGATAGTCATCATAGCAATGGATACCATCGAGAGGCTGGAATCACGGAGTGGCTGCAGTACCGGTGTGGTTGGAGTCACGACGGAAGCTAAACCTTTCTTTCGCATTGGCTACTCTGTGATTTTAGCGCCTCCGGGACTGTAGCTACTCCGTGACTTTAGCCTGACCGTGACTGTAGCCACTCCGTGATTTTAGCCTGACCGTGACTTTAGCCACTCCGTGATTTTAGCCTGACCGTGACCTTAGCCACTCCGTGATTTTAGCACGACCGTGACCTTAGCCCCTCCGTGATTTTAGCCTGACCGTGACTTTAGCCACTCCGTGATTTTAGCGTATTGTCTAAGTTCCCGTCTTTTGCACAGCGGTGGCAATTTTTTATGATACAGAGAGACACCGCCTTGTTACGGCGACCGTTCTGATGCTCACCGATTCCCTCGCCATGCAGCGAAACCGATGTCAAATGTGACTGCAATTGCGTCACTTCCAGGTTTATTGGCGTACCCAATTCGATGCGAATCGCAAGGAGGATCCGGCCTCTTCACACGACATAGACAGACTTGGCGGAACGTCCTCGACTCGAGTAGTTGTTTCCTTCGGCAGCCAAGTCAATTTCGATTGAGTGCCGTTTGGCGCTCAAGATTGTTTACACGTCTACGCTCAAGATGACTGTCCCTTCGGACTGTCCCCCAACGCCCTCCCCCCCTCGCTGTGCAACTCTGAAGACGCGCCCCGAGATTGGTAGGGGTTTGTTATCTATGGTCAACATACCGACTTCCAACGGTCAATCCGCTTCATTGTCAACTATAATTAACTCAAGTTTCCATTCGCAATCGGCCCTGAAAACTTGTCAGCGCTAAATCCGGATGACTTTTGACCTATCCCAATGTAACAAAACCCATTATCAACTAATCAAAAAAACATGTTTTTCCACATATTTTTCTCATAGAAAAAAAGTTCAAAGCAAATGTAAAAATCTGAAAAAATTCATAAACATTCAGAAGAATGAATCAATTATTTTCATGACACAAAATTTGCGGGAGAATTTGTTGAACAATTTTTTTTTTTTTTGTTAATAACATAAAAAAATTATTAGTATGAAAAATGAATCTTTTTGGTAGCTTTAACATGCATGATTTTTTGATTTGATTGACAGAACTATTTTAAGCACGTAGCGAAACATTCATCGGCGTAGCGACGAAGATCGGCCGTTCGGCGTTGAGCGTTCATAGCAGGTTGATAACGAGAACGCTGTTCGGGTTAAGAGTCAATGCGTTGCGCGCGGGGGAAGAGCTGCTCGTCGACACACGATTGCGAGCCCCGAGATTCGAGACGCCCACCCATTGTCCGATACAGTGGGTGTAGAATAGACGCTGGGGCCACAATGCGAATACGCTCCGGTGCTATATTGATTCAGGAGAAGATCGACTTTTCATCTCTCGGAGTAATCTCAAAGAAAAGGATATTGTTCGCGCTGTCGGTAGCCGTTGTCGTCGCCGGCACAGGGAGCGGGGTAATTGGTTGGGTGCACTTCTGCTCCCAATAACTGCTTAGAATCCACGCCTCAGAGTTTCCAGATCGAGCGCTCGGAATATTCCGGGAATATCGACGGAATTTCGGCGAACGCTGAACAACTCGACATTCGAATAGCTGTCGCGCGTCTACGATTGAAATCGTTCATCGAAAGGCAAGTTTTCCATTTTTTATTATTCAAAGAATATTTAAGAATCACCTTAAATGGGAAATTCTGCACTTATTAGACTACATAAAAATTGTATTTCGCCGGCTTAAAGTGCCTATGAGGTATTCCATCCGATCTAAAACGGTCGAAAATTCGACTTTTTCCAAAAAACGATGAGTTTGTTTAAGGGTAAGGTATTAAAATTGTTTCTTTGCTTTTTTCAATGAATGTATGATGTCTCAAGAATATTGTGTTAAAATTTCAAGTCGATCGGAGCAAAATTGACGAAGTTATGAGCATTTGAGCGTCTCAAAAAATTGGGTTGCGGCGAAATTTGTTGACCAATTTTTTTTTTTTGTCATCAATTTGTTAATAACATTTTGGAATTATTATTATGCAAAATTAATCTTTCGAGTACCTTTAATATGCATGAATTTTTTCAGATTTTTGTACAACCGAGAAGCGTTCTCAAACTTATGTGAAATGAGCGCTGAGCGACCACACTCTTCGCGTTTTTCAAAGCGTTTTTCTGAAACTCGTCATATTTGAAGTCCGTGTTCACGATAACTCAAGATCTACTGGACCAATCGTTTTGAAACTTTACACAGTACTTCTTCACATATTTCACCGGGTATTGTCGAGAGCTTTTTTGTTTTCATGATTACTCATTTTTCAACAACAAATAAGCCGATTTTTTAAAGCGAAAATCGGTTTTTTGGCTCCCAAGTGCTACGAAAAATTGAAAAATCGAAAAAAAAAAAAATCCTCTCGTCATTACCTCGAGCAACATCTGCTTTAACAAATGCATTTAGATTTTTTTGTTTCGGATGATTCTGTTGCGAGTTATGATGAACACCGCAAATCAACTTTTTTTCGAGGCGCCTCCGGAGATTCATTGTCACTCGCTCAATTTTGAATATTTTGCAATGAAAATTTAGGAAAATGTTGTTCAAATGTTATATTATTATATAGAAATTTACTGAATAAACGAACACTATCTGTATCGCCAAAAAAAAATCTTAAAATCATGCCCTTTTTTCACCGAATTAACCTTACCCCGCCCTCAAAGTGCCTATGAGCTATTCCATCCGATCTAAAGCGGTCGAAAAGTCGACTTTTTCCAGAAAACGATCTGTTCCGTTTAATAGAAGTTTTTCAAAGAAAGTAATTATACAGATTACCATTCATTTAATTAAAAAAAAATTATAAAGTTTACCTATGGTAACAGAATATCACATAATATTACTTCATTACCGGAAAATAGTAATAATAATAATAATGAAATATTTTCTCCTGCAAAATTGTTTTCTTCGCTGCAAAAGAAATATTACCTTCGATGAACATTTTTTTTTACAAAACTAAATATTTGTGCGCAAAGAACTGAATCGGCTGATCGGAGGGAACTAATATTAAGTCGTCGGAATCGCCGGTGGACGTAGAGAAATTGCGTCGACTGGACACAGAGATTGATTCCGAGTCTAGCATTTGCGTCGTTCTCTCGAAGCTGGGTGGTTTTTTTTTCAATTTTTTTTTTTTTTTTTTTTTTTTTGAGCGATTGCTGGAATAATACATGACTTCTGGCGCAGCAGAGAGCAAAACGAATTATTCGAAGAGGCAGCTCGCTCTATTCGGTAGCTCGGGCTTTCATTATACAAAGATAATGCAAAGGCTCGAGTGAAAGAAGGTTCATTTCTCGGGACTGGTGCGCCGACAGGCGCAACGTTGGAAGCTACTGCGGTGGCCACCTGGGAACTGGCCGATCGAATATAGAACAATCGTATCGCACCGTCACGATTGGCTTTCGGAAACTTCTCAGTCGTTATATTAACCATTGTTGTGAGAGCCCGCGCTATCGGGCGCGCGGCGGCTGGCGACCGGCTCTGGCGTGAATTACAACTCGAACAATGGCGGAATCTTCAAAAACATTCGTGGCCATGTTGCGTTGCGCGTTACAGTTATTCACACGACAATGCGATGGAGCTCGTGAGGACGATTCGTCCGAGTGTAGTCGCGGGGAGGACAAATGAACGCTTTGAACTCGTCAACCGACGGAGCGCCGACGAATTGTCTCCTTTTCGTGACAACTTCGAAGCGCATATTCTGCATTCGACGATTTACCTTCAGAGAGCTTGCAAATGCAATTTCGATAATTTACTAATATTCCTGGACGGATTTTTCTGGCGAGTCCGTCGTTGTAATTACGGGAAAAAGTGAAATTCAATTTATTGGCGCATCAATTTTGCATAACAATGCAAAATGTTATTAGGAACAGCTTAAATATAAATTGGTTAAGCGATTCGCCGGTAACATCTTTCTATTCGCGGAAGTTGATCCGTTCATTGTTCTGAACCTTTTCCATTTTTTGCGGTCTTTGATGTCTAATTGTGATGTCTAATTAGTGCAAAGTCGGCCTCTTGAAAAGTTGGTGGATTATCTCGCAATATCTCGCGCATTCGAGATTCGAGACTATCGAAATGCGAGATTTATATTGTTGTCGGTTTATTCGTGCCGTGATTGGTCGACGATGACGACGAAGAGACGCGCGATGCGCGATCGGTCGTGGGCGCTGTTTCGATCTTTTTCCGGCTCTGTCAGTTTGACAGTTGGCGAATTTCGATCTGTTCTCGAGTACGCCGAAAATCGTGTTTATGGTTTTGCGAACCTTCCGAATTCGGTAAAGTCTCGTTCGTGGCCGCGGTCTCGCGAGTGTTTTCGATACGGCTTCGCGCGCCTCTCAGTTTCCGAAAAAAATTTCAACGTCGACCGGAGTACAGAGTACCCGAAGAAATGTGAGATTCAGAGAATACGGAAGGTGTTCGAAAGATTGATTTCGCGTAATAATTATTTCAAAAAGGTATTAATGAATTGACGAAAAAAAATTGTTTAACGAATTGTCCAGCAACCTAACTTTTTTTTGTGATGAAAATTATTAGTTAATTTTTCTTGATACGGATGAATTTTTTCAAAACATTCAGAAATTCGAACTTGGATTCACTCGGAGTTTCGGTTGTAGCGAGCGCTACAGTCCGAGGAAATGTGCAATTGAGAGAAGACTTTCAAGATTTTCCGAAATTCGGAAATTGGACTCGAACTCACTCGAACTTTTCGTAGTCCGAGCGGTATAATCTGAGGAAATGTGAGATTCAGAGAGAATGCAGAGAGAATTCCGAACGTTTCCCGACGGGAAAAAAATCTGAAAAATATCGAACACATGGCTTGAAAGATTAATTTTGCGTGATTTTATTTTCTTTAAGTTATCTACAAATTGATGGAAAAGAACTTGTTTAACAAACTACCCGATCACGGAACTTTTTTTTCCGATGAAAATTATTCGTTAATTTTTCTTGATACCGATGAATTATCTCAGAATTTCATCCAGGCTTTGAAATTTCTTCAATATCGCTTTTTTTTTTCAAAGTTCGAGCTGTATTTGCGAATCTACTTGATTCCTCATTCAGCAACTTCTTGAGAATAATGGGCGGTCATATGAGAAAAATGTATAAAAAATGCGTGGCTTTCCAAACATTTTTCAAAATAAAAAAAAATGTTATAAGATTTGAAAAAAAAAAAAAAAAAATCGTACGGATTAAGAAAAATTAAGAAATTGTTTTCAGCAGAAAAAGGTTGAGTTACCGGGTAATTCCTTAAACAAGTTTTTTTTTTGTTTAATTTGTTGATAACTGTTATGAGTTATTATTACGCGATATCAATCGTCCGAACAGACCCGAGCGCGCGCAAGCGCGCTCGGGCATCGGAGCGCTGCAGCGCTAACAAACCTCCGTTCGCGCGCGTTAGCGCGCGTGATTGTCCCTATATGTTAAAAGCTGCAGGCGATACATTAATTCAATTCCACTGCAAAACTACCTCAAATTCGATAATTGACTCTAATTAAACTGTCGAAAAGTACATCAATTTTGTATCTCCAAAAAATGGTAATTTTTTTTTCGGCAGTCACAACGACGATACCGAGGGGTAATTAATGTAAGATTATAAAGGACGCTGTAACCGGTGAGGTGGACGCGTGCCGTACTTCTGGAGTCGGTTAACGACTTCAATCCGATATCAGAGCGCTCTCGCGTGAATGTCTAATTAATTAACAGCCCTAATCGACGACAGGTGGTCACGGGGATGTGACTTGAGGCGTGAACCGGTTTCTTGCTCTCCGCCGCACGGAGCGTAGCAATTATATGCTGCGGTCTTAATTGGTCTCGTGTGGGGCAAATACGGAGAATCTGTATTCGACGCTCGGGGGGGCTGCCGGCTCGCTTGCCTGCGGACGAACATCGCGCCCGAGTCACCTCGTACAAATTGGCTAGTACGGCGCGCCTCTAGCTCGTATAATAACTCAAGTCCCTATTCACAGTAATCTGCAACAAGACCTACAAAAGAGCCACGAACCAGGATTATCCACTTCGAGATTTCGCTCCTGTCTTCAGTCCGGTCACGTTGAAGCTCCCTTTATTGTCATGTTTTGGCTCGGCTTCTCTCATTTCGCACACCGCGTTACGTTACGGAATACCTCGAACGGAGTCCGCGCGTTGTTGTTGTTTTTTTTTGTTTCAATTAAATTACATATTTCACCGAACAGTTTGAAACTGGGCCGTGGCGGCGAAATTTTGCATGATAAAGAGAAAAGATGAAGAAAAAAAAAGGATTTTATAATTGGGAATCGGAAAGAATTAAGTGGAACAATAATTTTTCGAAAATAATTGAGTTTATAGAAATGCAATGTCTGATAGTTCTGAATTTCTGTTGAAATTCTGTTCTGAGAAGTTTGAGATTAAAAATGAATTCCATCTTGGGGAGCATTTCGATTTTGAAGTTTGAGCCAAAGGAATATATAGTCACTATTTAACGGGCGATTTGAACACCAAATTTGTGGTTTTTGTTTCTTGATGATTTTCTGGGTTCTCCCAGAAAAAAAAACTACATGGAAACACGTAAGTAGATTTTTTTTTTAATTCTTCAATTTTCAACAAAAAAATTGCAGGGTTACCCCTTGAAGATAATTTTCTACGTTTTTTCATCGTCCTCTGATGGGTGGAAAGAAGTACTAAAAATCCGTAAAAAACCTTATCTTGTGTATTTTTTTCCGCTGAACACAATGGCCACCTTAGATTCGTCGATTTCTCATCGGAAAGCCGAGATATCGCTGTTTGAAAATCGTAAAAATCGGCAGTTTTCGTAAATCGGGCCAGGAAGGAAAAATATTGTTTTCGGTGATTTCCCGTGTATCCCTCAACTTTCGGCAACAATTATCATCGGATTCGTATTCAGCGCGAAAAAATACATGGAAATACATAAGAAGAATATTTTTTTTGAATTCACCAATTTTCACAAAAAAATTGCAGGTTTACCCTTTCAAGATAATTTTTTACGATTTTTCATCGTCCTCTAACGGGTGGAAAAAACGGTAGGACAAATTCATAAAAAATCTTATCTCGTGTACTTTTTCCCGCTGAACACAATGGCCACCTCGGATTCGTCGATTTCTCATCGGAGAGCCGAGATATCGCTCCTGGCAAAATCCTAAAAATCGGCGATTTTCAACACACAATGTTTGAAATTAATTCATGCATAAAAGTATGAAATACCGATATCAGAAGTGATTTTCACATGAAAATATTCTGAAAGAAAATTTTGAAAAAATCGAATGAAAAAAGAAAAATCGAAAACAAAACAAAAAAATGTATCGGTAGTAAAAAAAAAATCCCCATTATTACATAAATTGAATTCCACAACGAGTCCTATTGATTCCACAACGACCGATATCGACGTTCGAATAGCGATCTCGTGATTACAGATCTCTCCCGACCCGAGTCGTTTCGCCACGGTAACGAGTATCGTATTAATCGGTAAATCTTCCCGTTGCGTTGTGTACAGCCCTTGCGCGTACCGTGCACAATAATGAATATTTTACACCGTGGTAGAGACATTGTCGTGGTAGGTGAGCCCAATCGATATGCGCACAGTCGTAGGCATCGTGCCAGTCCGTGCCCATCGAGCTTTCCCGACGAGGCCACACCGGTGTAAATTCGCTAAGTGCTCGGAGATCCGCGCGCCTTCGGCATTTTTATCCCTCGCGGCTCGAGTGTTAATGACGTTTATTGGAAATTCGTCGTTAGACACGGTGCTCGCGGTACTCCGGGCAAAGTAAGTAGCTGTGTAGGTACAGAACGGCCTTATACCAATCGATATCTCTATGGCAGTGCGACGATGTCTGATGGAAAGGGTAGACGCCGACGCGAAGGAGAAGCAAAGGACTGGTGTGAGGGTAGGGGGTTAGGGGGGGGGGGGGGGGGGGGGGGGGGGGGCAAAGGGGCGGGGGGGTTTGTGACAAAGAGGAAAGGAGGGTGAGCCCTGGTTTCCTGATTAATGAACGCGACGAGCGTCGCAACCCTTGGAAGCGCGCGCGCACACCGACCTACCTCGTCGCTGCTTTCCGCTACGACTAGGTAGGTGATGCATTTTTTTTTCTTTTTTTTTTTCTTCTTTTTTTTTTATGAAATCGTACATTGCGCTTCGCGTATACTATAAACGTCAAGGGTCCCGTTTTACGAGGAACGATTGCCATCCGTTGCACCGCATAGGTAATTGCGAGCGCGCACGCATCGGTTTAACGCTTTGCCGCAGCTCGGCTATTGCGCCGATTAAGGGCTTTGCAGGCGGAGCTCCTAATAGGCAGCGGATGTTAGATGCGATGCTCTCGCTCTAACGACCTGCCCGCCCTTGCGTCGCCGAGGCGTCAAACCAATAGTACACTTTATACGCTTTCCACATAGCCGTCGTACGCTGCTAATCTTGAGGCACACAGCCTTTTTCTTTTTTTTCTCCTCGCAATGCATTTTTCTCGCAGTTCGCGGCTCTTGTTAGTATGCCAATTTGGACAGGGCTCTCTTTCAGACATTGGAACGCGTTCTCGTGACCGTAAAATCAGTGATGCGTGAGAAATGAGTTTTGAAAATCCAAAAATTTAAGAATCCGAGGCCGTTTAGACATTTCTGAAAAATTCGAAATCGCACGGAATCTAAACAATTTCATAGATTTTTACCAAATTCAATGCAGATTATTGGCTTATGATACGTTAAATTTGTAGAGTTTTATCTATTTTTGCTAATAATTCTAAAATATTAACAAATTAATCGAATAATTAATTTTCTACCAAATTTCCCTGAAACGCAATTTTTTTAATAAAAATGATTCGTTCACGTTTCCAAATACGTATGAATTTCTTCGGATTTTTCAACTCGCTTTGATTTTCGTGTCTATTCACCCCTTTCTTCCGCAAAAAGAATCGAATCGACAAATCCGAAAAAATTCATACGTATTCAGAAAAATGAATGATTTCCATTTTTAAAAAATGGGTTTGCTCAGAGAGAAGCTTCTTCAGGAAGAAGATAATTTTTTCCGGGTACAATTGAGGGTCTCAGGCAAGTCCATCGGTTTGCATTCGGCATTGAACGCGCGTCGAGCCCGGAATGAATTAAATCGAACGGAGCGCAACGACGACGGAGCGTTGTTGCGAGACGTACGAGCGCGTCTGACACATCCAGCGAGGATACTCTGCTCTACGGTCCCGAATAAGGATATTCGTTGTAATCCCGTGAAATCGCGCGGAGGCTAGCTCGCTCGAAGGCTGGGGGGGCTCCGCCGTTCATTGCGCGAACATATTGGAAAGGGGTTTTGTGCGCACCGGCTCCGCGAAATCGTCGCATCATATATGACCCCCCCCCCCCCCCCTCGCTGCCCCCTTTTCATTCATCGATACAATATTCAATATCCGACAATGCCGGGTGGGGTATCCAGCACGGGTTCGGTTATAATACAATGACAGAAGAATCAATCGATCGAACCCAGTATCGTGCCCGGGTTACGGAGGGGTTCACAGTCGCACAATGATCGCTACGGAATATCATTGTTCTCCCGAAGAAAACGAGCAGGTAGTATATTTTATTCGCGCCCGGGGACCGATGTCTCGGTGGCCCCCGGGCTCATTGTAATTGGCGAATGGGACCTTTTTTTCGGCAAACGATCGCCGATCCGCGCTCCCTTTACCTCGATTCTCTCGCTCGGATTTCTGGCCCGTCCGCGGGCGCTACCCGGCCGATGCTCGTACGTTCATTAACCAAGTCGAGGGGGACGACCGGCTTTCGTGGATTTCTTTAGACAAGGGGGGGGGGGGGGGGGGTCGGGAGAGCAATGAAATAAAATTTCTACCTACGGAAATCGTCACACGCCGCTACTCCAGGGACAAAATGATGCTCCATTGAGGGCAAGAATTGGCGGGTATTACTTTCTCATCCCGGCAACGAGCTGACTCAGAGAACGCGCAGGTACCTTTGAAGGTTTTTCGTCTTTCTTTTTTTTTTTTTTTTTTTTTTTTCGGGCCTACACACAATCGTCGAATGTCAATTCTTCGCTCACGCGCACACTTGATGTTTGTGTGGAATTGACGAAACGTCGGAGAATCGTTGACAAAGGGTTTTTAGTAACGGGATTAAATTGTAGTACTTGGATTTGTATCTACAATCGATCGGTATTTAATAGCCAATTTTCCGCGCAGACGATACGCGCCTCGGCGAGAATATCGGTCCGATTCTTTCAGAAAATTCAGCGATAATTTGTCGAGATTCGATATGCAGTCCTGTTTTTTTTTTTTTTTTTTTTTTTTTTTCAATGTATAAAAAATGTATATTTTTTTGAACATTTCTAAACGCATTACAACAGCTTCGACGCTGTGTAAATTCGATACATGCAGATTTTCATTAACAACGTGAACATGTTAGTGAAAAAAAATTATGCGAAAAACGCATTTGAATATCATAGCTCACTATTCGAACCCGGAAATAGTTTAGATAGCGAGATTTAAAAAAACAATACTCAATTGTGACATCACATTTGAAGCAGATTAATATAACGTTACACTGTCTTTCAGTGAATATTGAAAACAATATAAAAACGTTATGCGATGTCTCTTTTCATTCGATGACGTCTCTGAATGGTTCTTGGCGAGCGTATGAATTTTTCCAGATTTTCAAATTAGCTTTGCATTTTTGTATATGGAAAAAATGTGTGGAGAAACGCAAAATTCGAGGGAAATTCAAGAATCTGAAGAAATGCATTAATTCAGAAAAATACGCGAATCCTTTTCATTTGAAAAAAGTTGGATTTTGGGAAAATTTTTGAAGGATTTTTTTTTTTTTTTTCGACCTTGAGTAATCATCGAGAGTGTCGTTTTCCAGCGACATTTTTCATGTGCGTGGATAACGGACAAAGGGGGATTAGGCGGGCAAACAAAGTGCTGCAGTTCTTAGTGGTTCGTTCGCGAAGCGACCCGTGGCCTCCGCGCTCTTAAGGGGGGGGGGCCGATCCGATTTTTTATCGAGTAGACTTTCGTAAGCGGGGAAGCGGCCGATTCGCTCCACGATTCCCGAACAATGTCCTTTAATTCCTCCGCCTACGTGTCGAGGCCGAAATCTCATAAATCGCCGAAAATTCCCACCGCGCGCGCGGACTCTATTGAGGATGCGGCGTAGTCGGGGAACGGCCTCGCTGCAGGCGCGATGCCCCACAGCCCGGCTAAGGGTGTAAATTATCGGCTTATTCTCGCGGACAGTCTCCGGATAAATAAAAATATTTATACCGCGTCCGCGTGCATGCGGATACTAAATTAAACTTGTTTTGCTTCTCGCGTGGCCACGGCGAGGGAATCGCGGGCCCACCCCCTCGCGCGCCGCTACCCCCCGACCCGATAGCGATATACATGCTGCCACGCAAGTTATAAGCCGTTGCTAGGCCATTCAGCGTTATTTAACGTTACTTTTACAATTTGCGCACCGTCCATCGACCCTTTTTTTCCTTCTCTCTCTCTCTGCCTCCCGTCTATTTATAATCGCGATTTAAACATGCCACCGCTGTGCCTAAAATGTTATTTATTATTTTGCACAATGAACAACAAATATATTGCACGCGAATAAAATATTCAATTCCTCGACCGAACATCGCATTCGATTCAAAACGATTTTCGAGTTTTTTCGAAATAACGCGCGATGAAATACAATAAGATATTCAAATTTTTTCGCGCTAACGAATTGTTGTTTTTCTTTGACGCATTTTTTTCTAATGATAAATCATTCGAATAACTATTAATTGTTTGAAGCGCAGGATTGCCGTCAATCCTTTTGAAAACAGTGAGATATCGGGAATAACTTTAATGAATTCCGAAATAAACGTGTCAGCCTCACGTGCAGAAAGTTTTTCAATGTTTCCTTCATCCGTAGAAGTGCAAGTTTCTTAAACAAAGTGGTAGAGAAAACCCATATTTCTCGATCTCGTAAACGAGTCTGAAGATCGGCTTAAAATCCCAAAATCGAATTTTGTCGCGTCAGTTTTCTTTTGCAAAAATCAAACTTCCTTTTCCCTTTTGGTCCGAAAACGAGAACCATGTTCGTTTTGTTAGGATTTAAAAAATGTAGTTTATAACGATAGTTCATTGTGTTCGAAATTTAGCGAAACTCTTTCACAGTCGTGTGCGGGGGTTGATGTGGGCTTGCGAAAGTCGGGTTGCAAGTGAAGTAGGTTTAACTTAGCGAACCTATAAGTGGGTAATTCGTTCTCATGGATTAGGGGAGAGCGGGGCAGAATGGCATACCGGGGCAAAATGGTATCCACGCACATTGGGGGGCAAAATGGGACAACAAAAAATAGATTTTTCTTCATGGGACTTTCTCTTGTCCCATTTTGCCCTAATTCCATCACACGGGGGACTTTATTTGACCATTCCGTACCATTTTGCCCCGGTGTGCCATTCTGCCCCGCTCTCCCGCTCTTGTCGGGTTCTCATTGAGTTCCGACATTCTTCCGTATTTCTGGTGCCTCCGTGGGCTTCTCATTGGGTTAACAGAATCGTCTTAAGCATGTGCCACGACTCTTGTATAACAGAAATCACATGACCGCACGAGAGCGGCACAAGTACCGTTCCAGCGCACCGGCCACGACCGCCATCCTGCCGAGAATGACATGTTCGCCGCATCGACTGTTATTTCCTTTCAACCCTGGCGAGCAATGCCCAGGTCTGGGCCTTTCGAGACGTAGAAACCCATACAAACGCATGCATGACCACGCTTCGGATATACCCTCGTATTTGAGCATCGTCGCTGAACCGTAATTCACCCTAATACGGAGCTCGACGAGAGGCTACCGGCAAATTCAAAAGCTAGCCCTTTCTCCAAGATTCAAACTCGCTGTTTCTTTGAATCTCGAAGAATTCACGATCTGCCACCGAATCCAAGAAAATACAAAAATTCTACGAGCGAAAGTATAGGGGAGAGCGGGGCAGAATGGCATACCGGGGCAAAATGGTACGAATGGTCAATTAAAGTCCCCCGTATGATGGAATTACGGGAAAATGGGACAAGAGAAAGTCCCATCGAAGAAGATTTTTTGCTGTCCCATTTTGTCCTAATACCCCTCTTCCCCGGTCTCATTGTGCGTGAATACCATTTTGCCCCGGTGTGCCGTTTTGCCCCGCTCTCCCCTAACCGACGAAAAATATGAAGCAGACAATCGAACGGCAAAAGCGTAAAAAGTAGGCAATTGCGCGAGAGCGAAGAATCCTGGAGCTAAAATTTGAATCCGATATCTAAAAAATTATACTTTGATCGCCATCAGAAATTTTTCGAAGACAGCACAAGCTTATTCATTTTTATCCTTCCCCTCAATCTTAATGAATTTCTGCGGAATCCGCGCCCCAAACATTGTTCGATGAAACTCCACTTGTAGTTCAGAAACGCGTCCAATATCTACTAAATTGAGAGAAGTCGGCGAAACGAATTTTATCGTATCATTTCAGACATTTTTAGGAGTCCAGTCGCGAGAATCCCAAACTCGACCTTGTTGCAGAAGATCCTTGAAAAAAAGCTGGATTACACGAGGAGCGAAGGAAAACGATAGAGGAGGAAAGATTAGTGTAGTGCAAACTATTCGAAAGGGTTGGCAATTGCGGCGCAACATTTAAGTCGGTTAGGATTAAGGCTTTTGAAGGGTAATCGTGCGTTCGAGCAGGTAGATTCTCAAGTGGGTTTATGTGTGCCGTATGGCCGCGCGGGCATGCACGGCAGCGGGCAGCTACAGTGGAAGACGGCCGGGTCGGGAGAAAGCTGCGCGAAGGTGAGCCAAAGTGTTTCCCTCGGGTCCGCAGGCCTGGGAGAACGGGCGGTGGTTGAAGCGCGTCGGCTCAATATAATAAGTAATTACTCCCTTGGAAGCCCGAGGATGAGCGGCTCGCCGGAGGGATGTGTTTCAAGGGCACTTGCCACGTGCCCCCCCTCTTCGCACGATCCAATAGTTTTCGAATCGCGCAGAATATGCTAATTGCGCGATGATACGGTCGTAAATCAAGATGATCCTGCGCTCGTTAGGTAGCGAAAGACACGAGTCAACGCACCCTCCGAATGACTGCCGAAAATAATGCTAGCCTCGTTTTTTTCCCGAGTTCCGCAGCCGCAATGCGTTACAATGTAATAATGCCTTCAGGTATTAATGGCGCGGCTACCTGGCGATCGTGTCCTATTATTTACGCAGGCAGAGTCGGTTCAACTTGAGACTACAGTTGCGTGCTTGAATTTAATCGAAAAAGTCCTATACACACACACACAGTGGCGCGCGGTATAAATCGCGGATGTTCAAACAATGAGAATCGAGTGGGAAGAAGAGGATGTCGGTATACTGATAGGTTTGCCGTAATGTTCGGAGCACACAGAGAGCATTGGTGCGCGTGTGAAATGTATTATCCGCACTACGGCCGTATGCCGGGGCTCTACAGGGAACACATGGAAGTGGAGTAACTCGCGGACTTTCGGCCGAGCGAGCACGTATGCCGAGTGGAAAACACTTTGTGTATCGAAGCGTATGGCCGCGAGAATGCCTGTACGGAAAGAGACGAGTGGGGGGGAAAGACTGGTAGGGCGCGGGGAGAGCTACGTGGGATCGAATCTGCATGCCAAAACCATTTCCTCCGATGGTACGGCCAAACGGCCACTGGCAGTCCGCTCGCCACTTCTCGTCTCTAATGTCACGCCGCGCTTGTACGAGACTCGTGTCGATTTATCAGTCTCGGCGTGGTTTTTTTTTTTTTTTTTTTTTTTTTTGGGCGAGGTCTATCAGCGCGCGAGGATTAACGGCTAACTGGCAACAACGAATCTATGCAGCCGGAAGTATGTCCTATTTTTCTGGGTACATTTGGCCCACAGGGAAACGCGTGCGAGAAGAAGGCACTTTCGCGAGGCCTCAATTGGTAGGTGCAGAAGTAGCTTCTTCTGCACGTGTTGCAACAGAATAGTGCGCGGTATTTGTACGACAAAGCGGACTTCCGACGGCGGTTGTGAAGTAGGGGAGAGCGGGGCGAAATGGGGCAAGGAAAAGTAGCATCGAAGGCGATTTTTTTGCTGTTCCATTTTGCCCCTATCCCACTATACCCTGGTCCCATTTTGCCCCGGATGCCGTTCTGTCCCGCTCCTCCCTAATCAACTCTCTTTCACGCGAGTGCTTCAAGAGCTTTTGCTAAAATCCGACTTATCGCACTACACGGAGAGATAAAATAGGAATGATCAGCAGATTAGTAAGTAATCGAGTAACGAAAGCAAAATCTGGGACTTTTTCTCATACTTCGATAGAGCCTCGCCAGTCGGTCTGGATGCCGTCTGGGGGCCAAATTTACAGTCCCAAGTTCACACTTAAGTTTGAAATCAAGTTCGAAAAGATACAAAGATGCAATTCTGCAAATAATGATTTTCACGCAATACTTTACACAGTTGCGAGTATTTGGAATGTCCATTGATTGAGTTATCTTGCTTGTAAAAATGTCTATCATTTTCCTAGGGTATTTATGAAAAGATTGACTCCAAATAGGATCTTACCGTGACCGCCGATCGTTCGTTTATCTGCAGATGCAACGGCAGATGGAGAGACTGGGGATGCAGGGACGTCCTGAAACGAAGAGAAACAAAAGCGTTATCGGGATGATCGGGCAAGAATGACCATTCGTCATTAGCAGCAATTTATCGGGCAATTATTGAATTTCGCTCAGGTTCCGGATATCGTCGGAACTTTCTGCAAGTAACGGAGAGAACATAATCGTGATATTTAGGGGAGAGCGGGGCAGAACGGCATAGCGGGCCAGAACGGTATTGGGGCAAAATGGGACAGCAAAAAAATCAACTTCGATGGTATTTCCTTCAGCAAATTTTATGATTATTTTTTCCCCGTGTCGAAATCATAAGAAACGCACGTTGAGCAAACAAAGTACTCGGGTCATCGCGATGAAATGTTTCGCATTAGCGGCGAAACGCGAGCGCGAGAAATTCATGAATCGAGCGAGCCTCGAGAGTGATAGATGTTTTCGTGCTTGTTTCCAAAAATAGTCTGAGAGTTTTCACACAATAAAACCGAGTGTAGTCCTGCATTAGGAGAGGAGAGTGTCGGGTCCGGCTCAATCCATTGTGCGAGCGGATACCTATCGGACCGTTTCAATTTTCCGAGTCATTTCGACCATTAGTGATTCTGCGAAACTCTTTTCCGATTGTGCCTCTATGCAAGAATTCCGGCCAATCCGACCCCGCCTGCCCCGTCCGAATCACGCCTCGCTTCACGAAGTTCGGCATCGACGATCGATCAAATTATTCACCGTTCCGTTCCCTTTCTGCATCATTCTACTTGCTAACCCCCGCCGACGTAACGCCGAGACCTTCCGTTTATGTTTACTCAACTCGGACTAAGCAATCCGCAGCGTCGGCTCTCGAGGCTCCAATACAAGTGGCGAAAATTTTGAATGAAGTGGAGGAAAGCCTCGGACGCGATCCATCAGCTTGAGGCTCTTGACGATAGGCCCTTTGAAGACGATTCCTCTAACGAAAAAATGATTACCTTCAAGCCCTTACGGATTCGACAATGCACGTTATCTTACTTGAGAGCACCGAGAGAAAAATGGAGTTGCAGAAATCGGAAGAGATGATTCCAATGACACGTTCCTGAAATCTCTCGTTTCAACACACAGGTCGACATAGTATTTCGCGACATCGGTTGCGTTGAAGCGGACCCTACGAGGCTTGCAAAGTGGCTGCACGTGCAGTTTGAAGCGCGAAAGGAAGCGCTGCCTACTTCACAATCGCCATCGGAAGTCCGCTTTTTCGTACGGGTATCGCACAGTATTTTTCGTAACTGCTGCAAAAGTGCCACTTCCGTAACTGCCGCAAAATGCAAGAAGTACAATTGCTCAGTGAATTCCGTTTGAGTTCAATTCAGTTCAGTTGAAAAATTCGATTCTACTGTGGCTTGTGTGATTTTGAACATTTCTTTTCAGCTTCTTCAATTCTTAAGAGAACTAAAAGTTAGTACAAAGATGGACTTTTTTAGAAGATCCATATCGAATTTGGCCAAATTGGCCTAAGGTTGCGTAGGAGCTAACGATCAATTCAACTGATCTGAAAACTTCTTCAAGAAGCCAAAAATCGCAGATGTGCTTTTCTAGAACCATATCAGCTAACAAGATTGAAAAGAACCGTAATTGGCAGCACTTTCTGCTTGTTTCTCGAAAATCCAACAGAATGAGGCCCAAAGTTTACAATCGAAGAGCAAACGTATGTCGGTTCGACGAATTGAGTAACAACCGGATGCAGTAAAACGCCGTATTCTGCATGGTCAAAGTGCGGACGTCGCTTCATCACCGACACAACAATGCTCCGTTCCGGCTGGCGAAGGTCGGCCGAGTCATTGTGCTTTCGAAGATATTGTTAACAAAGAAAAGAACAAGAGATCCCCCGAGCGAATACAAATGAAAGCATCGCGGATGGCTTAGTTCGACAGAACGCGCATCGAGCCGCTATTCAAGCTCCTCGAGCTTTCCCGCGACGTCTCTTTTCCACTCTTTGCGATTTCTCCTTTTATTATCAAAGTTCTGTATAAGCGCATTGGATGAAATCCGCAAGGATCCAAGTGGGGTTGGAAGGAGCTGTGTGGGTGCGCTTCTGCGCGTATGTTCTTCGCACGGACGAGCTTCGTGTCGGTGTCCGAGTGGCAGTGCGAAAGAGTCGGAGGGAGAGAAAAGCATAAGTGAGAGCCTCAGCTTGGCTATAAACCAACTCGATTATCCCTCTCACTTTCGCCGGTGATCATTCCGTATCCTTGCTCGCAACGTCCATGGGCAAGGAGCAGCGGTTGTTGTGGCCCGTCGCACTGACCTTCCCGCTCTCTTTTTTCAATGTACATAAATATCTATCTGTATACACATAAATGTGCGTGTGTGTGTGTGTTTCTTTCGGTCACTTTCCCTCTCTCGTTCTCGCTCGTACGCGCGCGCACGCAGAGGCGAGAGATCCGGCCGCGGAAGCACACAAAGGGTGGAGACAAAGAGAAGCGCCGCCCTCACAATGCTAAAACAATGGAGGCAGAACAATGCCCCGCAGCGTCTGCAAATTTAACCGATAATCGAAGGTGCCCCGAGTGCGGGCTTTTACTTTTATTATTTACCATTGAATTATCCCGCTCGCGTCGTCGGCCTCGAAAATTCGGACGCTGAGCGGATTCGTCGAAAGATCGATCGACGTCGATCCATCGACGTGGCGAATCCCGCGAACCAACCACCGCGCTCATTCACGCTCGCTCGACGTACATTATTTTCCACGAAATCGAAAGACGCTCGTTAACTCTCGAATTTTTTCTTCGCCCGGCGGAAATTATCGACGGCACGAGGGTATTTTCCCCGGAACGACGGCGGACGGGATTCCTTTGACATTTTTCATTTCCTCGCGAGATGGTTCGTGTCGCGCGTATCTGACTGATACGCCTTATCTCGATGTCGGCCCGCGCGAATGACCGAAAATTCACTTCTGCACGCTCTCGATGCGGCTCTCGAGCCGGAGACTTTGGAATCGGAACTGCAGGACATCGTTGCTCGTGGGTGAAGACAGTTTGGTTCCATACCGGAAGTCGTGTCGCCTTGTTTTTAGACGGACTATTTTTCGGCAAATTGTTCTTAGACGATCTGCTTTAGACGAATTCTCCGCGGACGGAATATCCAATGGTATTTCACGCATTCGACTGTATAGTTGATTTTTCTCTTGGCCTTTTGAGGATCTTTCCCGATGATCTCCTATCAAGCTTGTTTCGGAGCTTGTCCGTGGCTCCGAGCCTGGATCGGAAGAAAAGGAAAAAAAAGCGCGTTGGCATTGTCTTGCGAACAGCTCGATGATGCAAACTACCTCGCGGAACATTAATTCAGACGTACGCGAGGCCACTGTGGCCCCGGTCTGACAAAGAGTCCGTTGTAGTGGCGGATTCAGACCCGAAAGTTCGCCTTGCAGGGGAACCCTCCGGGTCGCAGTGTGTTCCAATAGTCGTGAGTCGGTTGCCGGGGCTTCGCTCTCTTCGGCGTACATAAATTGAGATACACGATAGATTCCACCGAGATTGTATAGAATATCTCAATCGCTACGGCTACATTGCTAATCAGCGAACTTCTTCGGGGATCCTTGAAACTCGATCTTGCGCATTGTTAGACGAAAGCCATTATGCGAATGCGCTCCGATGCCTGTCGATGGCTCGCGGCCTCATCCGAGTTGACTTACATTCGAAGTACCGACTGACTCGGATCCTCGAATCATTACCATCAGAATCATCCGCATGCGGAACGATATCGTCGATTACCAACCGTTCATCCGCCATTCATTGGTTCCGAAAGGATTCAACTACGGTCACATCACAATGATCGTTCCCTCGGATGGCTGGGCTGTGTGAGTGCAGAAAAGTTACCAATTTTCTAATGCCAATCTTACTACGGAGAACCATCAGAACCGCTGAAACTATCAGTCGTCAAGGATGAACGGATTTGCCAGACGAAACGACGATAATTCCCGAGCGCCGCATTGGGGTGGTCGAGGAGAGGTGACGAGGAGCGATAAAAAGTATCGAGGCGCTCTTTCGCATCGGGTCGTCGGAGTTAGACATCGATAGTCGATGTCGCGAGTACGTCGGTGAATGGCCCAGCGTTCGGTGGGTGGCGCGGGCTAGGCCCGGAGCCCGAGCTCGGGCGCACAGAATCCGCGAGAGCGATGCGGATCTGGTTTCCACGACAATGTTGCGAAATGAAGATGAACGGGCGGCACAATAGCGGCGTATACAGCATGTACAAATACGGCTCGGTCCGAACACGCGAAATCGATTTCAAGCAAATAATCGGATACTCGCTTCGGGGAGTCGCGGGAGGTTGGGGCATCGTGGAACGGTAGCGCAGGGGGGGGAAGGGGGTGGGCTGGGGTGGGTTTGTTGGTGGGCGGTGGGCGAGCGGGGTAGAGCGGGGAGGAGCGTAGTCGCATAATTCAGAATCGACAAAGCGGCAGATTATGGAAATAGAGTCCTGGAGTTGGAGCCGAAGCTCTCCTCCTCATCTCTCGCTCACTCTTTCTCTTCTGCCGTTATTCGCGTTTACTCAGTCTCACCAGTACAGTCGACATCGGCATCAGCGTCGACGGTGGTATGTACCATAGCCCGCGCACAGCCTCGCGGTGTTGCCATGCCGACCATTGTGGTACTCGCTTCGCCCGCTCTCACACCGCTCCAGCCCGGCATCTACATCGAGCATCGCCACGGCAGGCAACCCTTCGTCCCACCCCCACTTAGAAGGTTCTCGTACTGCCGGTGGCCGTGCAGTATTGCCGTCGCCACCTCTACCTCCACCTCCAACCTGGAGCCTCGGAATCGCAGGCACGCGCGCGCTACCACCGCTGTGTTGCTGTTGCAGGCGCAGCCAGCGCGCTAGAGTACCAGCGCATCAGGACCACAGCGCGCCGCCCACCATCCAAGGATCCTTTTCGACGAGCCACCCCACCGCCTGCACCCCCGTCTTCGCAGCCTCCCCCCCCCCCGCGAGCACCTCATCTCTAACGACTTGTTGGTAATGTTGTATCAACTCAACCCTGCAAACAAGCCCATACAGCCAGAAGCGCATCTGTATCCCGGAGCCCGAGTTTCTGTCCTTAACAGCGTCTACGCCATGCAAACAACAAGTATAGCGACGGAATACACTTATATACGTACAGGCATCATGCCCTATCGACGCTCCAGGGTGTTCTATTTGCTCTCTTTAGATTTCCATGATTCTGCATCGGGCCTCTGACAGAAAACGAACAATTGGTGATGACGTTGCCCAGGTTTGATGCTGCGAAATATGGAGTGATGAAGAATAACTTCCCTTTGCCCGAAGCAAATTCAGCCGTTGAAAATCTATCTCATAATTAGGGGAATGTTCACATTTGTGCTTCGCTTCGAAACGAGAATCAGCTTTGTCGTTGCACTTTTTGGCGATATTCGGGATGTATAAACAATTAACGCTGAGCATTCTCGTTTCGCTGATGATGTCGCGAAAGTACGCGAATGCATCGCGCTTTGCTCCGACAATTGCGGAATACATGCCGAGAAGCGGGCGCGGAAGTAAAACTATCTTTCGGTCCGCGACAAAGGATTATTTGTTCGCGATATTCAGAGGTCCCTTCTATACGACGAGGAATAGCAGTCCTCGAAACATTTGTTCCCGTCCAGAGTTATATTACGGGGAAGCGAGCGAGCGAACGAACTTGGGAACGGTATGTATCGAAAACGAAACGCTGGTCACTGTAGAATACCTATTGTGAGAACCTTTTTCGGATTCCCTTTTTCAAGCCAGTCGGCCCACCGTTTCGGCGCATTCAACTCACGGATATATCTATAGCCGGGCACTACTGTGCCGTTGCGGAGGGTGTGGGCATGTAAACATAAGAGCATATACTGCCCCTATGAGATTGCATATGCTTGATATGCTTGTGTATGCATTTTATACAGAACCGCGCGCATATAATACGCCAGTCATGTACGGACCTTTCCACCCCAAATCGGCTGTAGTGCAGAGCAAGTCGATGAAAAATCTTGTTAACAACAATAAAGTACCTTAACGCACACAAGTTATTCGTTGATTGGGGTCAGCATTCGATGGTTAATCATATTATTGGAAATTCGACACTGGAGCTATTCGTTAAGAAGACGGTACGAGTTTGACGAACGAGCTGCTGATTCAGGTTAGGCATTGCTTAATTTTGCAGTGATGACTTCTCTGGCGCGCAATTTTAAGTGCGGTGGTGTTGCGATGCCATATTTATTCTTATTAATGTGCTCTGTTCACTGGCGCAGCGAGCAGACACGGAATAAGTGGCAAAATGTCGAAAGTGTCCACCTCTCACCTCGATGTGAAGCAGCGAGATAGCGACATGCCCATCGAGTGAGCTGGCAATCATATGTCAATGTAGCACCTCTAAAAATTGGGAAACGCGCGATATAGAAGTGATTTCAAGATTTGAACAATTAATTCATCTTGCCGGCGTGAAGCAAATTCCAGATATTGCAATCAGTCATGGGCAATAATTAGTGGAATAATTTGTGTCGATCTTGCCATTTGCAATTTCAGAACTGCTTTTTCCAATGCAAATCGAAGTGGCACGTGCTGAGGTTTGATCTGAAATTCTCATTTTTCAAATCTTTCATTCTTATTTCAACTATAAATAAAGAAATTATTAACATCGAATTGCTAGTTTATCGTAATGGTTGATTTACAAAAACGATGAATTGCTTTAGTAATCGATCGTTTTCGTCGAAATACATTTTTCCACTCGGCAGTGTTGATCAGTCGAACAATGACAGAGTTTTTTCGAATAGCGCGATGACACTGTCGACGTGAATATAGTAAAGTTCTCAGATTAAACCGAGGGTAGGTAGAAATTCATTAAATTTGTGTTATGAACCGAAGCAGTAGATCTATCGACTGGCTATTGTGAGGCCAGACAATGGGGACAGGGTTCTATTCAAGAATGGGCAACGTTTTGTCCCTTCGTATTTGGAAAACAAAGCTCAACAATAGCATTTTATGAATCGATATCTGTTCGTGAGATGAAATCTATTCTTCGTATATATTCTAGATATGCCATCCTAACTTCGCCGTGGCTCCGATACTGCCGCTGGAGCTTCTGCAAGCGACGCGCGAATAGTGTCGTCGCCCCGTAGTCATTAGTATCCACTTAACTCTCGTTCCACTACCGAAACACATGCTGGCGGCATATAATTATTAAGAGAAAAACCAGTTATCAGATGTATTATAACAAAAAAAAATAATGGGAAAACTCCGAAAAATCATTTGGCACAACTGCCACGGATCAAAGAATTATTGATTCCATTCTTATTTTTTTATAAAAAAAAAAAAAAAAAAAAAAAAAAAAAATTTAATAAAAAAAAATTATTTAATAAAAAATTTTTTTCAAATTTTAGTCGCAAAAATATTTTAGTATAAAAAAAAATATCGTCAATCAACGTTACATATCAAAATTATAATACACGACTCAACGTAGTTACAGAAATGCGCAAAAATGAACCCACAGACCATCTGAAACAATCGCTGGCGCGAGATTCGTTCAAGCCGTCACGTTGAAAAGCGCAGCAGCGATTGGCATTCCCGTGTGACGAGGAAGTTCGAAACTTCTTTCGGTCCGCAAGAAATATGCGAAAAATGATTGTTAACACACACTTCGTCGCGCGGGGCTGCGAGTCGAGCGCACACGACGAGACGGCATGCGTCGTCAAGAGTTTCGCGAAGTAGCGAAAGTAATCGTGCATAGATGTGGCGCTATTGACGTTGGCAACAACATGTTTCGCTTACACAGAGAAAAAGCTGCTGCTATTATGAGC
Source organism: Ischnus inquisitorius (assembly GCA_963924025.1). NCBI lineage: Eukaryota > Metazoa > Arthropoda > Insecta > Hymenoptera > Ichneumonidae > Ischnus > Ischnus inquisitorius. The sequence continues at coordinate 4,968,821 of OZ001249.1, forward strand.
GAAGCATGCTCCAACCACTGCCAACTCCAGTAGCGCGACACGGGCCTTCGTGCGGTCCGCTCGCTCTCATTGAAGCCGAGATGTAGAATGCCCGAGCATCGTCTCGCGACGAACGGAGAAAGAAAACGAGCGCGCGAGGGAGAATGGGCGAGACGAGAAAGGCAAAAGAACGGGAGAGAAGAAAAAAAGAGAAAGAAAGAAAAAGAAAAAAAAAAACGGGAAAAAGGAGAACGAGCGAGGGGGTGGGCGGGGGAGAAGCGTGAGTGAGAGACGTACGGGGAAAGACCGATACAATGCTGGCTTCTCCCGCGAGTCGACTTTCCTTGATACATCGCCATTGAGCCATTGTCCGCTTCCCAATGCCCGAAGGAAAGACTCCGAGGAAAAAATTCAATTCAGCTTTTAAATTATTTCCCCCCCGCCCTCCGAGCCACCCCGCCCTCCGCTAGCTTGCGCTGTTCCACCGACAGATCTCCGTCTGTACGTCGGACCAAAAGAGGGAGCCCGGGGACGGGGGTATCCGTCGAAAAGCGTCGCTCTTCGTTGTTGATGTCACTTGCCGTCTTCGTCCTGAGCCATCGTAGTTGCGCCGCATTCTTATTGGGCCCAGCACGCGTCTATGGTAGGACAACAATCCTTTCTGCGCTTCGTCGTACCTTCGCCGTGCAATCGCGCTTCAGAGTCGCACAGTACACGATTTTGTATTTTCGCGCGGGACCGCGCGCATTTGGCACAATGCGCGGATGAACTTGAAGCGATTTTTTGCCGCACTTCGCACTTGTTACGCGCTGTACCAGCCTTATTGAATATCGTATGGTGATGAATACTTTGTGTTTCCAATGTCGATTGGTAGTTTGAATTCAAGCTCGATGTCGCAGCATTCGACCGGGTAAAAGCGCCAAAAGTGCCAAATTTAAAGTCTGCAGAATTAGCGCCCAATTCAGTCGAAAAAAATCGCTCAGGCACTTTTTACTTGTTTTTGAAATTCGAGCCCGATATTGAAAGAACCGAATCAGAACACAAATAGACATTAAAAAAAAATCCGAATTACTTAATTCTTACACAGGATTTAAAACACGATTTCAAAAATCGTTCAGCAACATTTAATTCGTTCCCAAGATTTGAGACCGATATTTTAAAAGGTGCCGAATCAGAACGCAAATAGACATTTTTCAAAAAAGCCAGCATTACATAATTCTTTCACACTTCGACCGATTTTTGTAAGATTCCAATACTAAATCATTTTGACAGACAAAGTGATTTAAATCCTTTAAATCCTCGAACACAAATAACGCTTTTCCAAAAAAATCCCACACATTGAACTTTTTGGCCGAAGCCCCCAAAACTCAATCCCAAACCAAATTTAAGAGAAGCTTCCTTATCGTTAAAATTAGAGCTCTTTATCATATTATTATATTTGTGAATGAATTTATTATACTCGTTACCACAAAAATTGACCTAAACGTTGCCCTAAAATCGACTCTTCGTAGCCATTCAACGCTATCATTAATTCCCATTCAATATTATTATTATTATTATATTATCGTAGTTCAATCCATCAAATGGTCTACAATTTTTCCATCACCCAAGCTCTTTAGTCAAAGAAGCGTGCTTGGCGAGTCGAATGTTGAAAAATCCGAGAATATCGCGATGCGAACTTTGCGTATATTATACCGTGAAAGCACCATTTACGGCTACGCGCTCATGGCCGGTTATCAGGGTATCGGTTGTACACTCGTCCAACATCAGCCGTCTGTGGTGCGAGACCGGGTGGGCGATAGAAAGGGGGGGGGGGGGGCGAGCAAAGCTGAAGAGGCAGGGGAGCTCGTAGGGGGGTTGGGGGGTTGGGTGGCATAGACGATAGTACGGCCGGGCAGATACGCAGCGTGTAATCACCTCATCGAGACGGGCGCGGGATGCGACGATGCGAATATTTGATCCGGCGTTTCCTGCTTCGATTCCCAATAAGCTATGGGGCCGACAACCTTCGGCGTCGTTGCGCGACACCGACACCCCGGTAAACACCTGCTGAAGGCTCGATGCAACGCAACGATGGGAAGTGGAGTTTGCGCTGGCGAACTGTAGCTACCGGAATGTACAGTGTGAGCTCGGACAAGCTCATTCGCTGTAGGTGCGACGATGGGTACGAGGCTTCCCGCTGGTAGCAGCGGGAAGCTGGCGAGAAAGAACGCTGCAGCCTTGGAATCGGAATCCTGAGTCATGGGTGCCGATGTCGAGGGGGGCAGCGGGGAGGGGGTGCGGGATGCGCGGCTGTAGAGTGAGAAGGGGGGGCGTCAATTGATGTCGTCGTACTCGCTGGTACGAGGCATAGAGGGGCGTCGGGCGCCACATTGTTTCAGAACAATATCAGCCCCCCCCCCCCTTCGACTACCGGGGAATCTACGGGAGACTCTCTCGGCAGCCTCGTTATTTTAATCATCCCCCATTTTATACCCGCAACACTCGGCGGCGCGCTCCGAGCCCTTCGGCATCGGTCGCGATTACGCCGAGGCGTCGTTGCTTTCTCGCTCTCTCGCTTCCTCTCAACCCACCCACAACCCACCCACCCCCTCCCCCTCACCCCCCTTGCGCTCGGCCTGCTCCACCAACCGTACACCCCCGCCTCCGTTCCCGACCCGTTCGAACTTAGTTACCCCGATTTTATAACGATAAGCTCCGACGGTCGTTAGCAGCCTCCAGTCAGTGGCTCCGTTCTTCTCGCTACGTTCCTCGGGGCCTTCGCGTCTCATCCTCCCCCATCGGCGCCCTCCCTCGCGCTTCCCGCGCCCCGCTACTCAACGGTAACACCATCCGCGGCCTATGGCAGCCCTCCAGGGAATATATAGATATGTATTTTTTTTTTTTTTTTTTTTTTTTTTTTTTTTTTTTTTTTTTTTCGCATCCCGCGCCGTCTACGAAGCGCGCAAATCGTACGCGTATTCCTCGTTGTCACGGCACAGTGGGTGGAGCCAAGTTTTTTGTTCGCTATCCGCTCTAACGCCTGCTAGGCACCGGCAAGGTGATACGAGCGCGGTCTATACGCGCACGAGAATTCAATGCGCATTAAATACGATGCTCTCTTATTTCTGGATAGCGTTGTTCGCCGTGACTCTCTTGTTCCATTCGAGAAACTCGCACTAGTTATTATTCTAATGAACCAGCCACTACGCGAAAAAGATGGAGATTTTTTTTTTTTTTTTTTTTTTTTTTTTTTTCATTATTCGCCGCGCATTTTGCCCGATAATGTCTCGGGTTTTATTGTGCTACTCGCATTAACGTTATCATGATGTCGTGCAAATGTTCGAAGCGCGCTTTGTATCTGATTAGATGGAGGTACATCGGACTGCACGAAAAAAAGGAATGTTTCAATCACTCGCGTTAATTCAGTTCTGAAGCATTCAATTGAATCAATACTTTTCCGGTTGAAAGAATCATTCGGCAACTAAATTCATACGAGGTGAGTGATCGAGCCAGATATTTCGGGGCAAATTTATTTGATCAAATTATGGTTTAAGGATTATTTTGTTGAAATTAGTTTCAGAGAGAATTTTTAATATTTCTCGCTAAAAATCTGCAAAAAAATCGAGCATTGAAAAGGTGCTAAAAAGATTGATTTCGCATAATAATAATTCCAAAATATGATTAACAAATCATAAAAAAAATTAGTTTAACAAATCACTCGTCAATGTAACATTTTTTTTAATGAAAATAATTTGTTAATTTTTCTGAATACGCATGAATTTTTTTCGGAATTTTGTCTATTCATTGAAAAAATTGCGTTTTCGTTCATTCAGATTGTTTAAAAACGCAATTTTAAATTCGTTCGTGCGTAGGATATTTAGCAATGAAAATCGTCAAAATGTATCTACCAATAAAATCTTTTTTAATTTATTTTATTTCAACATTTTTATTTTTAACTTTTTAAAATTCACTCTGTAATATAAATAACTGAAAATACTCTAAATTATTATAAAGTATAATAATAATAAAGTAAAGCAAGAATTTTTTTTTTTTTTATTGGTTGATTTAATCGACCATGATTAACAACAAGTAATGTCATAATCTTATTAATCAATCAATTAAATTTCAATCGATTCAACTATTTTTTTCCACGCCCTTTCAAACTCGCCCTTTTGGTCTATCGAAGAGGATATCAAGGTTTCATAAGCGATTATGATTTCATCGTTTGTAACAAGTCCGGAGATTTCTCACCCTCTTCACAGTCGGGACACGAATAATTTCTCCGTCAACTGTTGGCGCGAAAGTTGTAGCGAACCGTGAATCGCAAACTACCCGATAGCTCTCGGTCTGGGTTTCAGAAATTTCGGCGTGCGGAATATTCGTTACGCGCAAGTACGAATTTCGTCGCATGAGAATATGAGATGCGTACAAGTGTCATAATCGAGGCGAACGACTTTCAGCCAAAGCAGGCGTAAACTCAACGGTAATTAGTGACTTTAAGGGTGTAGTTTGAAGCGGGAGTTCAACGACGTTGCGACGTTTAGTCGCGAAATATAATCCTCGAGCTCAACTTTCCAGTAGAGCGCTCGTGCGCGAGTTCGGAAGATTTGGAAACTCGCCGGTGTATCGCAGTGCGATTTTCCGACATCATCTCTCCCAAATATATACCAGAAGGGTGTCGGAGGGCTTACGTGCTCGTAGCCATCCAAAAAAACCCGGCCGAGATATTTTTATAATGTCGACAGATAAATAAACTAATATTAGTGATTTCGTAGTATTAAATTATTTATTTATTTATTTATTTATTTATATATTTATTTATTTATTTATTTATTTATTTATTTATATATTTATTTATATATTTATTTATTTATTTATTTATTTATTTATTTATTTATTTATTTATTTATTTATTTATTTATTTATTTATTTATTTATTTATTTATTTATTTATTTATTTATTTATTTATTTATTTATTTATTTATTTATTATTTATTATTATATCAGAATATTGAAAAACGTTGCAAATTATGAAAATGAAGGATACCCCGTAACATTTTTCGCGCGCGCAAGACGCGTGCATTGACGAAGAGTATCTCTCGATCGCGGTTGAACGTTCGCATTTTTCGACAGTGAAAGTGTGCGCGAAACACGGGCGGCTCTTGTGCATGAGGTATGCGATGAAAGGACGCGACAAAAGCGTCCCCATTGCCGCTGAGCTCGTGCCGTTCGCGAGGCATTGCTGCAACTTTCGTAATCTTTAGAACACCCGTAAATGCATGCAAAGGCTGTGGCACACGCGTGGACTATAGTCGCGTACGCGCGCGGTGGTTGGTACACTCGAATAAGTGACAAGGGGCCTTCGCACGACGACCACTCTGAGCGAATGAGATTCTGCAAAAAAAAAGAAAACAAAAAAAAAGAAGCAAGAAAAAAAGAAAAAACTCCAAAGTTACACCCTCGACGCGGACGAAGCGGCAAAGAAACGCGCTAAAGTGAGAGAGGCTGGCGTGCCTCCGCGTGCTCGTCTCTCGTTCGATTCTTGCGCTTCGACACGCTTTCCCCTTCGCTTGTTACACTCCCGCCCGGGAGGCGAGGCGCCCGAGTGTTTTTAATCATGGATGCGTTAATAAAACTCACTTTGTCCCCATTTTCCACAACTGTCTTTCCGACACTGCCGTTCCCTTATTCGTCTAACGCCCGAGCTTCCCTTTCACCGTCGTCGTGTCCTACCTCCCCCCCCCGCGTTTGCCCTCCTCTCGCGCGCGCCCTCCGCGCCTCGTCGCCACTGTTACTCTCGGCTATTCGTAGCTTTCCTCACTGTTCCATCCTCGATGACGATCTTGCCGACGAGAGCGACGGGCGGCCACCCCGCTCTCCATTATGACATTATGCTCGCGGCATTGTTCCCCGCTGAATGCCCGAACGTTGGCTACATTGTGCGGCCACATTGAATCTCTTGTGTCGAGGAACGCTAACTCGCTATCGGCCCGATAGAGACGTGGGGCTACCGGTGAGACGCCGCTTCTAACCACCGCGCCTACCGCGTTTCTCTCAATTGCACCTTCGCATGTTCCCGCGCACACCTATGCCGGCCGGCGGTGTGTGCGCTTCTGTTGCACGATGGAATGGTCGCCGCATTAGATTGCACCGAGCTCTGACTCCGTGTATCGCGGCCCCTTCCGGCTTCCAAACCGGGACTCTATCTCGTGCAGAAACTTACTCCGATGCTGAAGCACAGGCTCGCTTACCGAGGAATTCGCGATGTGGCCCTACGAGGCCCAATAACGGCGCCGATAACAACCCGCCCTGAGATTTTGGCCCCTCCGTGACTTTAGTTCCTCCGTGACCTTGGTCATTCCGTGACTGTAGCCACTTCGAGATTTTAATTCCTCCGTGACTGTAGCCACTTCGAGATTTTAATCCCTCCGTGAGTTTAGCCACTTCGAGATTTTAATCCCTCCGTGAGTTTAGCCACTTCGAGATTTTAATCACTCCGTGCCTTTAGCCACTTCGAGATTTTAATCCCTCCGTGAGTTTAGCCACTTCGAGATTTTAATCCCTCCGTGCCTTTAGCCACTTCGAGATTTTAATCCCTCCGTGACTTTAGCCACTTCGAGATTTTAATCCCTCCGTGACTTTAGCCACTTCGAGATTTTAATCCCTCCGTGAGTTTAGCCACTTCGAGATTTTAATTCCTCCGTGACTGTAGCCACTTCGGAATTTTAATCCCGCCGTGACTTCAGCCACTTCGAGATTTTCATCACTCCGTGACTTTAGCCAGTTCGAGATTTTAATACCTGCGTGACTTTAGCCACTTCGGAATTTTAATCCCTCCGTGACTTTAGCCACTTCGAGATTTTAATCACTCCGTGCCTTTAGCCAGTTCGAGATTTTAATCACTCCGTGATTTTAGCTCGTCCGTCATAGCAGTCCCTCCGTGGCTTTAGATCCTCCGTGAGTTTAGCCACTCCGTCGCCTTAGCATATCGTCTAAACTACCGTCTCCTACGTAGCGGCCGCGAGATATTTTTATAATACGAAGTAATGAGATAGTCCTTGCGCATCGTGTACTATTCGTATCGTATCGTGTACACCATAAATTATAAGTCAAAGTCCGCATGAAAAATATTCCACTGATACGGAAGTGATAATAGTCAAATTATGAATAAAAAATATGTGTTTAGCTGCAACTTTCTTCCATTTCGAAATTTAATTTTTACAGCCACGCAAAACTGTCATTTTTTTAAATCTAAATTCGAATCGTAGATAATATAGAAGCATTGTTGCTCCGTCTGCGCCGTACGGCGAGGAAAATTCGCGGAGAGTGCGCGGACGAGGCTAAAAGAGTGAGCGAAGAGACGTACGGCTTGTTACGCCAGAGACAGGACCTTTGGAAAAGCTTTGTCTTCGCGCTTTATCGTACGACGATGTCGCGACAATGAGAACAATGGCAGCATTACAGCGACTGCCGGGAATAGAATAGCCTTCTGTCTCCGAGATGGCAGGAAGGACGTCGCGCAAAAATACTGGACGAACAATACATTTATAATTAGAAGCCTGTCCCGCGCGCCTTCTGCGCGAGGCGCCGTGTTGTTCGCTGCCTTATTCCCCGCCCGCGCTCGGCGTCTTCTCTCCCTCTCGCCGGCCTCCGCGAGGTATGACAACGGGGATAATAACGTTATCGCGTAATCAGGACAGGACCAATTTAGCGTTTTACTCATCTGGATTTCGCGTTGGGGACCCTCTCTCCGCAAATAGCCTCCGCGTTCATCCGCCGCATACTCGCGCCGATTGCCTAAGCTTTTTCTACTTGATGTTCGGACCCACCCACCGATCGGATCGATGGTTTATCAAAGAATTCGTTGAAGGTTGGAAGCAAATGAAAATCGGTGTTATTCGATGCGACGTCGTAACTTCGGTAAACATTTTAGTACGATTCAACGATTATTCACGATCCGTAGAAAATAAAATTCGGAGTATCGCCGAAGACTTTGGGCGAAGCATGAGGACTGTTTCACAAAAAGAACTCGAACTTCCCTTGAATCTCTCGCGAGAGAAGTAAGATTTTGCGCAAATCTACTTGAAGATTTCAGCGACATGCGTTATACGTGCTTGGAGAAAAATTATTATTAGTCGACTATAAAATATATAATATATAATATATAATATATAATATATAATATATAATATATAATATATAATATATAATATATAATATATAATATATAATATATAATATATAATATATAATATATAATATATAATATATAATATATAATATATAATATATAATATATAATATATAATATATAATATATAATATATAATATATAATATGCAAAAATAAATATTACATATAAGGTATATAATGTATAAAGTGTGGCAAGTAAGTATAACGTGCAGACTTGTTGATGACCGTGTCGCACTTCGCCTCGCAGAATTTCGGTGATGCGTACGAAAAGCCCTTCGAGCGGGTTGTGTTACAATCCCGTTCGTAATTCGATCGGATTACGGGCGAAGTGTGGAGAATGAGCCGTCGGAGAAAGCTGAAAATCATCTTTATCCAATCGATTGAATAAACGTGATAAATTATGTGTGCAAGGCTCGGACGGAGTAGGGTTGGAGAGGGTGAGCTCGCCAGCGCTGGAGGCTAGATGAGTGGGTGCCGGCGAGCTGCAGTTGATGTAGCACCGGGTGGGAAAGCCCTCGGAACGTCGGACAACAATCGACAAAAACTGACAGCGAAGCGATCGACCATTGTAGCGGTCTGAGTGTAGACAGTAAACAGGCATTGTTGCACAGAGCACATTGTTGGCCAAGCGTTCGATTCCTTTCGCGGCACAGTGGCCGTTGATAGTAGCCGCACCACATCAAGCCCGCTCTTTCACCCTGTGCGCGATGCATGCGCATCGCAGGCGGAGGCGGCGAGCGCGTAACATCGTCGCCGTCGGCCCTGCGGCGGCGAAGCGTTGCAGATGCGGCGGCCGGTGCGGCAGCGCTTCCGCAGAATAGGGCCAACTTTCTTCTTCCATATCTGTACGAGATCGGAAGGACCCGACGCGAGCCTCCCCGCGAAACGGTACTTGCGCGCATTGCCCGGCGTTTCTTCGTCTCCGCGCTCTGTGGGCGCTGCAAGGGCTCTCGTCCTTTGACCCGAATAATAACTCGGGTGCTCTGCCTTTTATCCTCGCACAAAGAGCCCGCGACAGCTCGACGGGAAAAAAAAGTCTCGGCGCTTGCCATTAAAGAATATACGTTTTTTTTCTCTTTTTTTTTTTTCGAGGACACGGGCGGGCGCCGCGGGCGCAGAAAAACTTGGCCTTGCCGTCACCGCGAGCGAAACAAAGATGCAGCGGCGGAACACACTGCGGCATAATGCTCGGCGGTTGAATTTTCCGCCAATGCATTATGCCCGCGCCGACTCTTTGGCGCATCTTCCTTGTCGCGGTACAATTATTTTTTTTAATTACAACGGTCGTTAAATATATCATCGTGTCGTTTAATGGCGAGTAGAGGCCTCTGGTGAATGCAGCTGAGAGTCTGCTCACCCATCGCATTCTACACGCATTGATATGAATGAAAAGAAAAGCTCTCAGTGGACTGCATTGAGGACGAGCGCGCGACAATGCAGCCCGAACGCGTTAATGGGCGCGCCTGAATGTATTGACATCGTGTTCGCTTCGCATTCACCGCGGCGTTATTATCGTTACTCGGAAAACCGTTCTATTGTATTATGTTCTGTATTATTACTATATTATATTGTGTTTGTACGGTTGTTTTTAAACATCGCGCGGGGGTTGGTCGCAAAACGAATTCGCGTATGCGCTGGTTTTCTGGATTCGTGGAAAATCCTACTCCAGTTCCAGCCTATCCGAATAGGAAAGGTGGAAGTCGGCGCTCTATCTGTTTAGTTGGGGTAGAAATTGCAGTTTTGGCGAGCTTCGGTCCAATTTTGGTGACCAAGTTTGAAATTACAGAACTCTTGATGAATGCAAATTGCACTGAAATGAAGGTAAGACAAATTTGCGCATGCGCTAGCTTTCTATATTCATAGAAAACGCTATCCTACCTCTTTAAGTAGGGTGGAAGTACCAATTTTGGCGACCTTTGGTCCAATTTTGGTCACCGAGTTTAATTACAGAACTGCTTATAATTTCAAATTGACAAACTCGAATTAAGATGAAACGAATCCGCGTATGGGCTATTTTTCTGTGTTCATAGAAAACCCTATGCTAATTCTACCCTACCTTAATAGTAAAGTATCGTAGAAGTACCAGTTTCAACCATCTTTTGTTCGCTTTTAGTCACCAAATTTGAAATTACAGAACTCTTAACAAATTCAAATTAAGATGAAACGAATTCGGGTATGCGCTATTTTCCTATTGTCATTGAGAACTGTACTCTATTTCTACCCTACCAATAGCTACCTAAGTTTCTATGTAGGGTGGAAGTTCCGGTTTTGGCCATCTTCGCTCCACTTTCGGCCACTAAGTAAAAAATTACAGATTTCTCAATAAATTCAAATTAAACGCAATTGAAGGTATGCACTATTTTTCTATATCCATAAAAACCTTGCCCTACCCTACCTGAATAGGAAGGTAGGATAGACCGACTGAATAGGGTACCGTATTCAAGTATGATGGAAGCGTCGGATTTTGCCACTTTTGGTCACCAACTTCGAAATGGCAGAACTCTCAATAAATTCAAATTATCAGACTCAAATTAAGATGAAACGAATTCGGGTATGCGCTATTTTCCTATTGTCATTGAAAACTGTACTCTATTTCTACCCTACCAATAGCTACCTAAGTTTCTATGTAGGGTGGAAGTTCCGGTTTTGGCCATCTTCGCTCCACTTTCGGCCACTAAGTAAAAAATTACAAATTTCTCAATAAATTCAAATTAAACGCAATTGAAGGTATGCACTATTTTTCTATATTCATAAAACCCTTGCCCTACCCTACCTGAATAGGAAGGTAGGATAGACCGACTGAATAGGGTACCGTATTCAAGTATGATGGAAGCGTCGGATTTGGCCACTTTTGGTCACCAACTTCGAAATGGCAGAACTCTCAATAAATTCAAATTAAGATGACGGGTTGGTCAATTCGTGTCCCGAGAGATCTTAAACAACTTTAGAAACTTGACAAACGCCGCTGCAGCTTATCCAAAGTGTAAATCAGGCAATCACGCCTTACAGAGCGTATGCTCGTCGGCCCATGTCAATGAGCAGGAACGAAAATTGTCCATTTGTCGTCACTCAAAAGGGCTGCCGAATTCTATTTTCGTGCGTCCTGCGTTGTGCGAAACAGTTTTTCTTCGCGCATTCGAACGAATTAGCGTTGCCACAAGAATGGCCTTCGGTGGATCATAGTTCGCGCGGTAAAACGTACAATGGGATGAGAATCGATGGCTCGTCGTCGGAATGCACCGGGTACGTACCCGCTCACAATCGACCGGTGAACGCCGATGTGCCATTACGGGCCACATCGTGTACGCGTGGCGGCACAGTCCCGGAATCATCGATTCCTTAGTCCGCCTTTCCACTTTTCAACGTAAGCACCTCCGGCAATGAAAAGAAGCCGGACTGCCGTGAAAATTCGCGGTACGCATACTTCGGCACTGCGCCCATTGGTAAAAAAAAAAAGCCATGTATACAAAAAGCAGCGTAAAAACCGGCGAAAATCAAAACATCTCACAGAATCACACGGCGCGCTGCGGAAGGGGGGGATGAATAACGATTCGTCATAAGTACACAATAGGGAGGACAATGGAAGCGCTGTTTGGTAGTCGAGGAGCGAGCTAGTCACGCTTATGATCTATTATGGGAAAGCGGAAACGTATGTTTTACCCCAGTTTCCCCCGTTTAGTGGCATTTAGTTCGCTCTAGTGGGTCGCGTGATATTTATTTTTATCAATGGCGCCCTCAACCAGCAATCCCCGGGACTGCCGCTCGCTCGCTCTCTTGCCGTATTGATGTATCGCATTCCGGCTCAGCGGCAACATTTATCATCCGGCCGTTTCGCCCGTGGGGCGGACGCACGAAGCTCGCATCCACGATATGGATGTTAACGTCGTCGTAATGCCATTATCAAGCGATATTGTCCGCTAGCCGAAACATCGTACCCTCGCTCCATGAATGAACATCGAATAAACTAATTAGCAATGGCGGAACCGATCGCGAGCCGGGAGAAAATAAATAGGAATCATCGGACTGGCATAGCGACCGACGAAAGCGATATCTGAGATCCTTTTCCAGCGATTCTCAGACGGCAGTCGGACGGATGTATGGAAAAAAGTCCCAGATTTTTTTCCCACCATTTTTTTTACATTTTTTAAAATATATTAATGTATTTCTTCGATTTTTTCAAACTGTGGATTGGATTTAAGGAGAATGAGTTGTCTATTTTTGTCAATACATTCGCGGAGTGTTCGTCGGGATTTTTTTACGCGTGCAATCGTAATTTGTAAACCTAATAATTTTCATTGTAATTCGAAGTTTCCCTTGGAAAAAATCGCCCTACGACTACTTTTGACGAATGCAAGAGCCGAGTGTCGCATAACGCGCGTTTATCGAAGTGCACCTGGCTCGCTTCTGTCGCATCGACACTTCAGAACGTCCAAACAATCGGACGAAACCGAGGTTCGACGTTATTTTCCTCGTATCAATGGCATGAAAAATTGTGTGTTTCGCACGGACGGCGGACAATGGGTTAATGGTTGTCGATAGAAACGCGTTGTTACCGACCAGCGCCGGGCAGATTATTTCGTATCGGCACATGGTCGACCTCTCGCGGGGCGTTAAAATCATCGTTTTGAATTTCTCTATTATTCGGCGCATAATGTAAGCGTAAATTATTATCATATATCGTGAGAACGCTTTACAATATTAAACATCGCGCTTTCGCAACGCGCACACGCTTTTGTGTAGCGATGGTTCGACGGCAGACATCGATATTCGGGGGAGCTCGCGAAACGTCCGAACACTCGCAGCTTCGTATCAAGCACGTCCTTACTATTCGAGAATAACACTTTTTTGGAATTTTTAAATTTTAAATTTTTATTTTTTTATTTTTTTGGAAGGTATTAAAATTTTTTTTTTCGCTTTTTTTTTAAATGAATTTATAACACCTCAAGAATATTGTGTTCAAATTTCAAGTCGATCGCAGCAAAATTAACGAAGTTATGAGTATTTGAGCGTCGCAAAAAATTGGGTCGCGGCGAAATTTGTTGACCAATTTTTTTTTTCTTCAATTTGTTAATAACATTTTGGAATTATTCCTATGCAAAATTAATCTTTGGAGTACCTTTAATATGCATGAATTTTTTCAAATTTTTATACGATCGAGAAGTGTTCTCAAACTTATGTGAAATGAGCGCTAAGCGACCAAACTCTTCGCGTTTTTCTGAAACTTGTTATATTCGAAGTCCGTGTTCACGATAACTCAAAATCTACCGGGCCAATCGTTTTGAAATTTTGCACAGTACTTCTTTACATAATTCACCAGGTATTGTCGAGAGCTTTTTTGTTTTTTTTAATAATTACTCATTTCTCAACAACAAATAAGCCGATTTTTTAAACCGAAAATCGGTTTTTTCGCTCCCAAGTGCTACGAGAAATTGAAAAAACAAAAAAAAAATCCTCTCGTCATTACCTCGAGAAGCATCTCCTTTAATAAATGCATTTTGATTTTTTTGTTTCGGATGATTCTGTTGCGAGTTATGATGAACACCGCGAATCAACTTTTTTTCGAGGCTCCTCCGGAGATTCATTGCCACTCGCTCAATTTTGAATATTTCGCAATGAAAATTTAGGAAAATGTTGTTCAAATGTTATATCATTATATGGAAATTTACTGAATAAACGAACACTACCTGTATCGCCAAAAAAAAATCTTAAAAACATGCCTTTTTTTTCACCGATTTAAACTTACCCGGCCCTTAAGGAACGACGAATTATTTACGAATAATTTGCTGAACCTTAAATTTTTATTTGCGGAAGATTCGTCTAAAACTGCTCGTATACGACAATTCGTCTAAAAGCAGTTCTTTCAATAACAATTCGTCCGAAAGCAGTTCTTTTAATAACAATTCGTCTAAAACAATCTGTTCTGGGGACATTATTGAGCCAGCAACGAAGAAATGAAGGCGTGGCAGCGACATCGAGCCATACATCTTTTATCTCGAGCGCGTAGATTTCTGATTAGAAATCCGGTTTGATTGAACTTCCATGCATACACATGAGCAGCATCCAGGCTCGGATTCCGCGTACGTAGCAAATGACACGCCGAAACGTGGGCGTGGATCTTTATTGCTCAAAGCCGGAATCAATCGTTCGAGTCACTTATCGAAAGATCTCCTCACGCATTTTATTGTCGCACCCGTGCGCGAGTCGTTCAAACGCCTCGTTCCTGCGATCGCTCGGAGGCCATACACGCGACGAAATCATCGAATAGTGACTCGTTTCATTACAACCATCGGTACAAATGTATAGTTTCCGTGTACAATATCTGTAGCGCATCGATATCAAGTTTTGCCGACGGTGTCACTCGAAATTGAATACATCTCTGAAGCGCGTCAAGAACACCGGTGCGGTGTAAAATCCATCAGAACACAATGAATTTTTATCAGATCAGTGAGAATAAATAATAATAATCACACGATAGCGTACGAAATTTCATTATTTTTTTGTCGCAACGGAGGAAAAAAATGTCGAATCAAATCGCTCTGGATTCATTATATTGATGCAATGTCTCGAGTGCACGATACGAGACAAGAAAGAAATACGAATATTCAAAGTCTATGCCGTATTTCGTAACTTATTTTCATTTTTTTCGTTTCTTCGAATCACGAACCTTCGAGAGGCTCGTTATTTGCTTTCTATTAGTTAAGATTGAGATTAATTGTGCATAATAATAATTCCAAAAATTTTCGGCAATCAAACTTTCTTTTGTTGCGGAATTAATTTGTCAAATTTCTGCTATACGTAGAATTTTTGAAAGATTTTACCATAGAAAACATGATTTTCTAACATTACACAAAAATCGGAAAAAAAATGACATATTCAGAAAAGTTGATAAATTATTATCTCATAGAAAAAAACATTGCCGAATTAAATTGACTCGCTCCGGATCAACGAATACAATTATTTTATGAAGATCCACGTTCATTCGAACGTAATCCACCGCACTTGATCAATTTCTTCCGCATTCGGAAGTTCTCGAACGATGTATCTGGCATTCACGCGAGCGATTAGCCCGCGACGATTGGCCCGTTTGTTCTTTGTGCGTAAAAAATAAGCGTCTCTCGGCGAAGAAGCCGGCGCGGGTAGGGCTGCGGAGCTACTTGATTCCCTCGACATATTTTTTCTGGCAAAAATCCGCGTAGTGCCACTCGGGCACGTGGCAGCGAGTGACTTCAAACTCCATTAGCGCAAAGCCCGCGAGGAATATGACTATGTTAGCGTATCGAGCAATATGCTGCGAGCCATGAAACACCGAATCGTTGCTCACCTCCGTGGTAAGAGAGAGGGTGAAGCCAAGTACTTGGTAATGGATGGAAAGAGAGCGGAAGGGTGGATGAGCCGCGCGGCTGACTCGAATCGGGCGGGCCACTCCCTGCTTTGTCGTCCGAATCTTGTTTTTCGAGCGCACAATGAGCGCTCCCGTACGATGCATCTACATTTTTCGAACGCTTCCCCTATCCTTTTTTTCTTCTTTCAATGGCCCATCCAACGAATAGCGCACGATCCGAAAGATTTATGATGCTGTAGGAGTTTTTATAGCGATGCCTCAAATCGATGTAATACGCGAATCTATCACTGTATATCGAAAAGTAACCCGTTGTACGAATTTAGGATAATGTCGATTTGATATTACGAGTGAGATATTTGCCGATTCAATGTTTACGGCAGATGTTCGTTTTTATCGCTCAACGTCCAACGAGTACAAATACGCGAATATACACAACTATAAATAATATAATAATTATTATTATTAGTATTAACTTTTTTACTTTTATCAATAATAATTATCATTATTAATAGTACATAATAATAATAATGATTATTATTATTATTATTATTATTATTAATAATTGTTGTTTGTTTAATTGTTATTATTATTAATAATAACAATTATTATTATTATTATTATCAGCATCATCATCAATAATTTTGCGCAACGTGTCTATTCCGCTCTGGTTCCCGTTTCCGTCGACTTTTCCAACAATCTACAAAGTATTATATGGATTATCCATAATGTCATTTTATCATCGACACGCAAGGAGTGTACGGCTTGAAACGCGAACCCGGCCAACTACTTGCGCCAGAATAGATACTGTTTTCAAAGCAGACATTATACGTTTCAGCGTCATTCTTTGGTTCTCCTTTTTTCTTCGCGCGACGCAGAGTTCCCGACAGTTCGCGGTAGTACGCGCGAGGCTTAGAAAATACGTGTTTGCATGTTGTATTGCCGTCGAGTTGTGCCGGATCTGTCGCATGTGGCAGGGCCAGTATTTGTTCAGGCCCGAATGGCAAATACAATTCTCAAACGTATAAACGTACGTGCCGTAACGCCAACCCCGAACTGCACGGACGTTCATATATGCGTGCCGGAGGGGAGGGGGGGCTTCAATACCCGCGCAACAAACAAAATTGTACACGTACATATGTGCAAGTTGCTCGGTTCACCTATTCGGATATAACGGCGTGTTCTCGCGTACAGCTTGCGGTGCGCACATCATCCGCGCGGCGCAGAATGTGTGCACAGACACGGGCGCGCGCGCGCGCGCCCTCACACACACGCGCGCAACGCTCCATGGTTGGAGCGTTTCTGGAAGACGGAAGAGAGTTACAGGCGGCACTGTGCTCTCCCTCCCGCCCGGACTCACCTAAACTTCGAGGTGCCTGGATCTACTCTACTCTACTCGTTCATTTCCATACATGCCAGTAGCACACCCTGCCGCCCACATATTCAAAAGCTTCGAGTCCTCGGGGTTCGGCAACGTTGTCGTATTATTACATGTAGCACGCGCGTCGCACCGGCGCTAGACACTTCGGCCCCCGTCGCCGAATAAGCTCAAGTCGCTCTCGCAACCGCAATCACAAGCGTTCTCGAATACTCGGCGAAATTTCCGTCGTCGTGCCGGTTGCCGACCTCCGATTGCCGCGCGCATTATCAACACAATTGGAACTCCGTTATTTTCGTTCACAACAACCTCGTTGCGCAATCAACGCGACTGTTTTGCCGTCTCGAACGCGGATCATCCGTTGCGCGTGTGCGCGGATGTCGAATTTGGAGAATTATAGGCTTGCGGCTGTCTGACTTTCTTTTTTGAGTCCGTTCTTGGTTTTTGATGCGCGAAATGGGGAAGAGCGGGCCAAAACGGGATTCGGGGGCAAAATGGGACTGGAAAAACATCGACTTCGATGGGACTTTGACTCGTCCCATTTTGCCCCAATTCTATCATACAGAGGACTCTATTTTACCATTCTTTACCATTCCGTACCATTCTCTCCCGCTCTCCCCTATAACATTTCAAACCCCCCCAAAATTTTCAAACCAAACCAACCACACCAAACCAACAAATTTTCAATGAAGGGCGTTATGGGCGTTTATTGGTAGGCTACAGCAAGTATGGTCGCTGATGCGCACCTCGGAAAAAATGCGAATTCGAATAAAGAAACTAATGTATGTATTGACGATTTGTCAGGAATTCATTTATCAATGTGGTCCTATTACTTCAGAAATCGAGGTCGTCGAGATCTGAATATTTAGTTGCAATTGCGCAAGTCAGTTTGCCACATTCTCTGTTCTGCCGTCGAGCTTGGCTCGAAAGTACACCCTCGTTGGAGGAATTCCCGGTAATCCTTGGTGATGTCTTTTACATTATGTTCTCGGTTTGTCGCAGAGAAAATAGTGTGTGAAGAGATGTGTAGTTTTGCCGGATCGCTTGCGCAGAGTCTGTTGTGTTTGGGAGGGGTTGGCGAGAGGCTATTAGACGCGTGGTGAATTGGGCCTGCCGAGGCCAATGTGGAAAGGGCGCGACTCACCCTCCAATTTTCGATTCAGGACTGCCCATCCGAGAAAAGACGCAAGAGCGAGTTACATCGAAGTCCTGCATTTTTTTCTTCTTCCGTTTATGCATGAGATCATTCATGATTCCCGGAACGGGGAGAGCAGTCGGTTATGTAAAACAAATGACTAAGTGTTTACATTCATACTGTTAGGGGAGAGCGGGGCAGAACGGCATACCGGGGCAAAATGGGACAGCAAAGAAATCTACTTCGATGGGACTTGCTCTTGTCCCATTTTGCCCTAATTCTATCATACGGGGGACTTTATTTAACCATTCGTACCATTTTGCCCCGGTATGCCATTTTGCCCCGCTCTCCCCTGTAGCTCGTGATCATATTTAGTGCAGAATGTTCCTTGGTTTTCTGCGATCCTAGCCGTTCATATGATAAACATGCTTTTTTCTTATTTGCATGCTGGAAACAGAGGTGAATTGTGGATGGGCAATATCCATATTTCGTAAGGTAGGAATGACAGTAGAGGGAAAGAAGGTGGGGCGGGGGCGAGAGGAGGTCGTAAGTAAACACGAACTCGGACCGCAGCGGATGTGTTACACCATTAAACAAAGTGAATTGCACCTGTGGCAATAAGCCTTTACCAAAGTGCACTGACCTCATTATGCACCCGTCTCGAATTCACGCGCGTCTACTCGCCCCCCCTTGGCAATAGACGCTGGAAGTATGCTATCGTTGATAAAACCGGCCTCTCCGTTGCAGCAACGCCACTTGTGTCAATTTCCGAAGCTCTGTTAGTTTAATACGTCCCCATTGTTCGAAGATAAAGCGACAGCGGCGCTCGAATGATAGACACTCGTGTTGCTCGAGTAGCGGTTTGCACGAGATGGAACAGACGAACTTATTATTTCGGCAAATTTATCTTCCCCATGTGTCCCGTTCAGTTGAGTATATAACGCGCGATGGTGGTTGAACAGCAGAAAGTTTCGACGCCTCGCGCGCCAAGAAAGCCTACCGCGCGAAGGTGCAGGATTTCATCCAATTAATGAGTATCATCAAGCATAGTCGAAAGAGAAACCCCAAGTTGGTGTACTTCAAGAGCAAGCAAAACCGAGCGATCCAAATCAGTTTCGCATTTTTTTAGCCCCCATCTTGGGCTGATCCGGGATCAAGCTCACTCAAAATCGAAACCATGATTCACCGGTTGCGCTGAAGCCATTTCGCTCTTCTGAAACGAACCTACGGTGGCCACCGCGAGCTCAATATTGGAGGTAGTCAAAGCTCGCGGCATGAACTTATTTGAAGACGTGAAATCAAGGCAAAAGAAAGAGCGTTGTTGAAACGAATCGAACTACCCCATCCGTGCCGAAACCGTTCCGCAGTGCCATCCCATTTGAAACTTCGATATCCCCTCTTTCAGTCGGCGCCTCCTCCGCGCCCCGCCGCCGCCACCTTCCGCATTGCCTCTCCGCTCTGGAACCTCTTTCCCTCCTCAATCGGCGTCACTCCCTATGCGTCGACTACGCCCTCTCTTTTCGCCTCTTTCTCGCTCCCGCTTAACGCCCCCCATGATGCGACGTCACTCAGCCCCTTCATGGGTGCTTCGTTTCTTTAGCGCAGCTCTGTGCTCCTCATCCGCTTGGCTTGTAACCCCTTCCCCGATTTCGAGCCCTTCCTTCCTTCCTTCCTTTCTCGATTCCATTCCCGACCTTCTTCCTACCCTTCTTCGGATGACTCCACTCTCGATTGTACTGTCATTGACAGGGCCTCGTCGGCACCTCAGCTGCAGGTGCTTGCCTTCGCACGTGCTCAAATGTACACGTTGATATCGTACAGTTTAGCTACAAAAAAAATGTGTATCTATTCACTTGGCTCTCCGCGATTTGGTACAAATACCACCGTCCCGCTTCAACGGCACGCGATGGAATGGAGAACCGATCATGGCTATCGTCGTCGTTAACACGCCTTTTCTTGCACTCCAGACGTTGATGAAGAGAACAAATATGAAAGAAGGTAGTCTGGTTTTCGGAACGATGGTTTCAAGACTTCAGACGTAGTTTACAGTTCCAGAGTCCAGAGAAGACTCAACAGAACCAACCTACTTGGTGCCAGATCTTTCCGTGTCGCCCGACAATAAATCTCCCGGTGCCTGATTCTCGAGTCGAGATTCATCGGTAGAAACTCGAGCAAACACGTGTATCAAGCCCACAATGCATTGGCGCGTCATGATTACGAG
This sequence comes from Ischnus inquisitorius, assembly GCA_963924025.1. Lineage (NCBI taxonomy): Eukaryota > Metazoa > Arthropoda > Insecta > Hymenoptera > Ichneumonidae > Ischnus > Ischnus inquisitorius. The sequence continues at coordinate 4,989,049 of OZ001249.1, forward strand.
CCGGACGACCAACTCGTCCGGCATTGGTCTTTACAACACGGCGACGCAACTTAAGCGGATAGTTTGATGATCCGCAGGCATGAGGACGTTCGGTCTACGATATGGACCCTTAAGGATTCCCCCTCGAATTCTCGGGCGACGTTCAGACCGTCTGCTTTACAATGCCTAACCTATATGCCGCAGGGGGATAACACTTTAAATTTAATTTAAACGGGCCATTGTGCATCCCCAGCGGCGGCTTCGTCACCGCCATCACCACAACCACCATCCTCGTCACCATCGCGATCGAAAGCGACTCTCTCCTCGGCGAGAGCGTCAACCGCGCCTCACCATCACTATCACGATCGGCATCGAGCAGCAGCAGTGTCACAAACCATATTTTCGTCGCACTCACCCGGCGTGCAACAGCGGGACCCCCTCGCGAACAGAGAACTGGACTACTTTCAATGGGAGCTTTCGTCCTTTGTCGTTTTTCATAATACGCTCCTCTCCCCTCTCTCCGAATTCTTTTTTTTTCCCTTCCTTTTTTTCCTTGTTTATCTTTTGAAACGGAGGAGCAGCAGCAGCAGGCGAGACTTTCACCGCGGGCGAAAATGATTTTGCTACATAAATATTGGCTCGATTTCAAGCTACACCTTTTCATTTGGCTTGGTGCGCGGCGCTTTTGTGAATACAGAAGGCGCTCCGTCGTCGTCGTCGTCGTGGACTATGCTTGCGGGACATGCCCGCTGTGTGCTATATCCGCGATCCGCCGGTGCATGTGTACACACGTAGCCGCGTCGCTGTCGTCGTCGAACGCGTCCCCAACATCCTTACCGTCATCGGCGACGTGCTCCGTTAAAAGCTTCGCTTCTCGAGTCAACCCCTCGCGCGCCGCCCGCTCCGTCCCTTCGACTCTCCTTAACTCCCGCGGTCTCGGCTTCGACATCGGCAGTCAATTATTCCTGAGTGCATTCATATTCCGAGCATTGACGGCGAGAAAAAAATAGATAAACACCCCGTACGAATTCAATTAGCGCTAGTCAGGCCGAGGGTTAAAAGCGAGTTCGCCGATGAGCGGACATGCCGCGACGTCGGGATTCGCATGAAGTGTGAGAAATCCAAATGTGTCTTCTCTAAAATACATTCCAATTTTTTAGGGACGTATTATTGTTGCACTTTCACGTGGCGGATTCTGTTATTAACCCTTTACGGATATCCGGTAACAGGATTTTCAACCCCATCTGCAAGCACCGAGTAATTTCTCAGTCGATTTTGAACGCAAAAGTCACCGAGACTCAACGACTCATGGCGACAAAAGTGAAGTAGGGCAAGTTGGAAGCTCTTCTGATTTCTAGATATTGCAGGGTAAAAAAATCAATTTAACGAATACTTAGGGCAGAGCGGGGCAAAACGGCATACCGGGGAAAAATGGTATTCACGCACAATGGGACAAGAGCAGAATGGTATTGGGGCAAAATGGGACAGCGAAAAAATCTACTTCGATGGGACTTTCTCTTGTTCCATTTTCGCCTAATTCTATCATACGGGGGATTTTATTTGACGGTGTGCCATTTTGCCCCGCTCTCCCCTAAATAAATTAGTAAATTACGTTTAATACTACCACAGCCACTACTAAAAAAAATATCTAGAAACGTATTCTCAGACGTTATTAAGAATCTTTGATCTGCAACATTTTCACTGATCCAATCTACACGATCTGACTATCGCGATCGTGCAAAAAAGTTGTCACACGCTATCATTCGGGAAACTTTGCTTCGGTCTCCGTATTGACGTGCCCGCGCAATTTGGCGAGAGGGGTAGTTTATAGTTGAACGACGAGAATGAATGGCACGGTAAATAAGAGTCGAAATTGACATGCATGAATACGAACGAGGGAAAATGAGTTCTTCCATTTCGTTGGGTATCGAACGGGGTCGGCGATTCGCACCGGAAGCGCGTAACGGCCATGCGTCTTTATTTATTACCAATACCCGTAACATTGTCACATGATACACCCAGTCGATGAACAATATACGATTGTGCGTGCGAGACGCGCCGAATGAAGATCTCAATGTTGCGGTAGACGCTGCCGAATGCGAGAGGAAAATTCGCCGGAAGCCATAAATTCGGGGGAACAAAAGAATACGTGTCGCGCCGGGGGCAACGGCGGGTACGAGTCAGGCCCATTTTCACCCCGTTTTCTACAAGACTACGGACATCTTTACGACCTTAATTTATAACCGATAGTACACCCATCGTGCTCTACTTAACCGCTCTTCTATTCCCGACATCCATTACGCACAATTTATTGGCTCTGCCCTACGTCGCGCTTGTCTCGTGCGATCCTCCATGCAAGATACACGAATACATGTATATGTTTAAGGTGCAGGTATCGGGATTGGGCAGATCGAACGACTTTGAAAACATGAAAACGACTTTTCGCCCAAACGTTCAATTTTTTTTCCTCAAGAAACTTTGGTCTCGTCGACATAATTTTTTCGAGATTTTCGCGCAAACGTGTCCAAAAAATGTTCCATCTAAACATTAAAAAAACGTATAAAAAATATCTTGATGTGAACGCATAGCCAAATTGAACCGCTCGTTCAGTTTTCGTGGCATTTTTGATCTAAAAAAATTAGGAGCGTTCTAGCCGGTACAGTTTTTGAGGTACCGGCCTGAAATTTGGTGCAGATGCTGAGCAGGTTCAGGTTTAGATTTTATGGCACTAGGAAATTGCTTTCAAAACTAGATTTTTTCAAAATTAGATTTTTTCAAAATTAGATTTTTTCGAAATTAGATTTTTGCAAAATTAGATTTTTTCAAAATTAGATTTTGTCAAAATTAGATTTTTTCAAAATTAGATTTTGTCAAAATTAGATTTTTTCAAAATTAGATTTTTTACGAAATTAGATTTTTTCAAAATTAGATTTTTTACAAAATTAGATTTTTTCAAAATTAGATTTTTTACAAAATTAGATTTTTTACAAAATTAGATTTTTTACAAAATTAGATTTTTTACAAAATTAGATTTTTTACAAAATTAGATTTTTTCAAAATTAGATTTTTTACAAAATTAGATTTTTTCAAAATGTAATTTTTCGATTTTTCGAACAAGGAAGCAAAAACGGCCAGAATTCATTAAAATCGCGGTCTCGAAACAGATGATCGAAGGGCAAGTTGTCGCGGCAGCAAAAGTTGATGCAACAAAACATCGGTAGAAGAGACAGTACGACAATGGCCCTCTCTCGAGTGGAATGTCGCCGAGCCATTTTTCGCGCAGTACGGATAGTACGGGTATAACTTAACATGCGTACAATGCGAGTCGTTGTGCATACACACAGCGCGGCACACTTATAATGGATCCCCGGCTGTAATTTATCACCGCTCATAACAAGAAGCCGCAAGTTTGTACATATTTCAGCTCGCCCCGCTATACTCGATGCCGTGGCCGTTTCTCTCGCACCCCATCGTCGGTGCGCTTGTGCTCGCCGCGGTGCCGTTGCCGTACGGGGGTGCGGACGTCTTTCACCCCTTACTGTTGCCATGACCGATCTCTCGTCGCTCTACCGCGAGTAGCAGCAGCAGTCGACTCGAACTGCCACGCCGAGCTCCGTCGAGCTAAGGGACGTATTATTTATACGCGCCATTATATCACCGAGCCGAAGGAATATTGTTCGAGACATCGCGCATACATTATGACTCGCTTTCATTACAGCGACCACTTATTTGTTAACATAATATACACATTATGTCGCGCCACGAGTGCGCTCCCCTCTCTCTCTCTCGGTTAGAAGGGGTGCGCGGGGGAGGGTGAGAGGATAGGCGAGATGAAACGGGAAAACACGACTTCGAGACTTTGCGCTGGCGGAGCCGCGGGCCCGTTTGCTTTACCAGCGCGCGGAGTGGCTTTTAGACACGGTGGACGGTTCTCTTCGAATTCAGGGCTCGCGTCCCTCGCTTAACCCGCAACCTCCGCGCGCGGGCTCCCTCCCCGTTCACCCGTTCGACTTCTACCGAAATGTTCATTGTCATCGCTTCGACGTACGTTCGGATTTTTCATCCCTCCCTCCAACTCCGCTGTTCCGTTATTCTTTTTGTTTCCGTCCAATTCCGGCGGACCCCACTTTTCTCCGGCAATGGGAACAAAATAAAATAGAAAGAAAAAAACAAACAAAAAAAAGCTATCGGTTTCACATTGTCAGACGGAATCAATTAATCAACGTGTAATTGTCTGGGCAAGTCTGCATCTTTCGGGCTGTTTCGGCGGCGCTGCTTCGAGCCGAAATATATATATTTTTTGATTATTTTTAGAATAAAAATTTTTTTTTTTAGAAATATTAAAAAAAATATATATACTTACGTGTTTATTTATTTCATGGAATTTAATTCGCAATCGGTCAATTTTATTTTAGTCCATGGGTTAGCATTCTCGATTGGTACGAGCTGGGGCGGATTTTTAAGGCCCGCACGGCAATATTTCGAAAACCGATCTGTCCGCGAAATTATTGGTGTAAAGTCGTTGAAGATTTTTTTTTCAGTAAGTCACGATTTATCATTAATTTTGTCAATTTTTTATTGTTTTCGAGACTTGTGACGTTGGCCAGGAAAAAAGTACAACCATTCTGCAATAAAATACTTATTCGTCATGTAAATGTTGCGTTACGAAACGGTTACTCAAATTTTGCCCCGGGTTGTTACTTTTTTAAATGATAAATAATGCATAACTGTGTATCACCAGTGACCTTTTGGCTACGCAACGGGTTATTTTCCGTGATGTAAATATTACGTCAGTGTTTAAGAGATGTGTGTTCTTTGGTTGCTTAAGCAGAGTTACCGAGTACTAGCATAAATTCGAGTAGGGCAAACCCGTTACCGACTTATCGACCGCGATCGATAAAGACAAAAAAGAACAAGACAAAAATCATGGCTTAAAGTACAACGAACACATCGCGCCATCTGGCGCTGAAGCCACAGGACAAGAAGTATCCGATTAATGCATAAAAATACAAAATTACAGCTACGATTACACCAGTTCCGTCGTCGGTAAAAATAGGACAAACGCTTGAAAGTGTTTGATAAAATTCTGAAACTACCCTATCTGGCGCAATCCTAAAAAGCTGTTTTAAATCGACTCATAATGTAGAACGTGAAGCAACTCAATGATCTGTGCCATTTTGTAATGAGCTCATTGATGATGAGAAGATTCGTCTTCAATTATGGGAAAAGCAAGAAGAATCTGCGACTTCTGCAGCTGCGGGTGCGACAAACACAATTTATATATTTTCCGGGGGGTCCCAAAGATTATTGACCATTTACGAACGTTTGCAACTCGTGTTGTGAGAAGGTTCCATGTTCGACTTACGGAATACTGTCACTGCCAATGTGGATCATTACCTCTCCAGCGCATTCGACATCGGTCTCCCCTACGCGTGTTTATGTGTATAGACTATGGACTGCACGGCCCGTGAATTCGCTCCCCATCACCCCTAACACTTAACCCCGTCCTCAATCTCACCCTTAACTTCATACTTAACCGCAATCTCTGCTGGCGCCCTCTTAGCAACCCCCAACCACGCGCAACCAGCAATTCTCTTCACGTCGCCCAAGACTATCTGTTTCCCGGATCCCATCACGGCCAACCCCTACTCGCTTACGCACATCATTTCAATCCAGCAGTCTTTTATACGATTTATCTGTACCGGGCGTGGAAGTATCGCCTCATGATTTTCGCATCACGCAACGACCCCACATTGACGGAGAATTAATATATACATCTATCAACACGTCTCTCGACAAACGATTGAAGATTTCCCGACCGAGCTGGATTGCCTGTTTTAGCAGTTGGAAGGAATTGTTCAGCCTGTCGTCATCTTCTTACAACGACTAATGTATGTCATTTCTCGTTTAATTAATAGTCTACTATGCTACAAGGGAGGGAGATGCGTGATAAACGCCTGGTACGAAGTTTATTTGCAGCAATCATCAAATGTGAAAATCCCAATCCCTGCCATGTTGATACACTTTTCCCTAATTCCGCTGAAAAGCAACCGGGTTGCGCGTTTGCAACAAACTTGTAAAAAGTCCTCATTTATGCCAGGACGAGTAGGCATGTGCAGTAAGGTTTGGATAACTCCCGCCCAGCGAGCAATGAAATTGGACTACGCATGCGCAATGGTCATTGGTTAAAACAAGCGATTTGGTGACCACGCGAAATGGGGCTATTTGAACGAAAACGGCATGAAATTGATTTTTTACTTTTTTGGGAATTCTGGAACCAGGTAGAGATTATAAAATGAATTGCTTTACCAATCTGATGAAGCAGATTTTTGCCACATGAGGCTAATGAGCAAATCCAATGTGCATCATTTTTTAAATGGTTTTCCCGAAGAGTAAAGTTGATCATTTGCTATAACGGAAATGCGAGTCATTTCTGTAAAGAATTGCTTGATGACATAAATCCCATATCATTTCGTGGATTTTGCCCCAATATCGGATTTTTTTATCGATCAGGATCAATGTATCGTGTCTATCATCTATGAACTCTTCACAAACCACACGCTATTGTGTGAGATTCAAATATGACATGCTTGCTGAAAAGCCACGTTCGCAGAGCTCGTGTTTTCATTGGTTCAGGTACTAATCTTTGTTCCCGTCTCGTGTCCCTCGTGTCGATCGTTGTCATCGTGCGTTTCATACGGATAACGGAGAGGCATGTGTAAACAGCAACTCGGATCCGGCACAGTCATTATTATTTCCTTTCTTGCACGTTTTTATCCGTCGCGCTTTCTTCGGGAATCTTTTGCGCAAGCACGTCGTCCATGAACAGGGTTCTTCGGCTTCTGCACCGAGTCACTGGGGGATCCTCTTACATCCGCGAGGTCGTTATGTGCACACTGCGCCCGATATTGTGATTCACATTAGAGACGCCTCGCGATGTTTGGCCATTGCGCGTAGTAAAAATGTTGCTCGCTCTCTTGAGGGACATTGTCACCGGTGTAAGAAGGGCTTGTCAGTCTGCCTGCTGCTATGTGTGTCGTCGCAGTTCAGCCTAATCCCTCGTGGCCCGCCAGCGCAGACTGCGCTGCACATCCCGCAAATACAGAGGCACTCGCATAGCCGGAGCTCGAATAATGGCAAAATAGCGACCGTATGGCACTCTGGATGAGAATGTGGACGCACAATGTCTACTAGCACTACATTAAACGACATTCTCATCGGGCTCCTCTGTCTTCTGAATGCATTCGATGGGTTACCTTCTTCTGTTCCAGCGACGTTAAGACTTATTTCGCACAAAGGATCCTGCTTGTTTCGGCGTTTTGCAACCGTTGACTTTCTCATTACATTCTGGTTCCTCATACCGAGAGCTCTGTTTGCATGGCGTACTTTTCTTTCGCCATGTGAATGGCGGAAAGATTGGATTCACATTTGGAACAAATGGCTGGGATTTGCAATGGATGTTATGATTCTCATTTGAAAAGTGTTATAGATCAAAATGGCTGCTCTTCTTTTTACGACTATCTTGAAAGAAGGATTCCAGAAGTCTGTGACGTTCCGAAACCGCTAACTGGAGGATGACAGAAGTGGCAGACAATCGGCAACGATAATTGGAAAAGATGTTTCCCTCATAATGGCCGATTTGCGGTAATGAGACACCATATTTAGTGACTCGAGACGTACCGACGAGATGGATAAGGATCGGCTCATGTTCGTTGATGCCAATTATCCGCGGAGTCGCAAGCGGCGACGTTGGCGATATTGACTGTCTGGACTCGACATAGCGGTTTATAATTGCTTGCTGCGAGAGCCGTCAGGAACAAGCGTTCAAATACCAATTTAGATGTCTACAGCGATATAAATTGGAAAAGGACTATCCCATCTCCCCTCAATTAAATTCAAGAAAGAATCGAGGGTGGTCCCACGTGCAGACCTCGACGGTCGTAATTCGAGCCGAATTCTCATGAAAATAACAAATCACGCTCGTTTCCAAACGGCTACAATGCAAAGGATTACGAACAAGATTGTGTGAACTTTAGTAACTGAAACCCACTAATGTTGATCGGTTTCGTGCGTCTATTTTCACTACCCAGCGAAAACAACTTTGTAACAGTTATGCAATTCATACATAACTATTAGAAGATAAGGTGTTATGAGCGAATAGGTCAGTAAGGTCACAACGTTACATTATTTGCCACTAAAAAACCCAGAACTTGTGGAAAAATGTGACTATTCCTCAACACGATGGTTGCATCGTCGCATACGTATAAAAAACCGGCACTCGAAGCACAATGAAAAATCCACTTCATATAATGAAGCTTCCACCGCGAAGATAACTCGTGTAAGGACCCTTCAAGCGGCGACAATAAGCGATAAGATAAGCGGATTTGAGTTGGATTCTTGTTATGAATCTATAGAATATTACGATGGAAACGGAGATCCGAGAAATCGAATTAAAGAGCAAAGGGGCACGCCCGATTCGCTGGTGCACCTGCTCTCTTGTTGCTTCCATGGCTACCCAGCCTTGTCCTTCTCCGACCATGATTTGTCTCCTTCTGGTGGCCGGCGGGCACACGCTCGGTCGGATTTTTCTCTGCAGCGGGACGGAGGAGGGAATAACAGTAGCGTGTGTAAAGTATGGAGCGGGCTTGGTAGACGCGATCGTGTACGCGGTCCTCACACTATTCGATCAAGCTCGAACTGCGAAGCGCGATGTTCGCTTCATAAAGGAGTCGGAAAGAGACACCCGACGTCGAATCGACTCGCTCTGGCGTGCCTCGAGTCGTCTCTTACGCATCCACTCTGGCCCGCATGGTCGCGTCCTCGTCGTCCGTCTTTCTCCGCGAGTTCTTCTTCAACTTGTAGATATCTCGTTCCAGCGTCTTTTTCTTTCCCAAGCTGCTTTATGGAAGCGACAAAAGAACATCGCGGCAGAGTCAAGATGGCGGATCCGAGGCAGCGACTGACTGGTGGCCCCCCATTGTTGCCGCGTAGTAGAGAGACAAAATGAACCCGATTGTTACTCCGGGAGGCATCATAATGAATGCCCATTCATCGGTAGACACCAAATGAGCTCCCGCTTCTTGTTTCGTCTCTTTGTTTACGATACTTTTAATTTTCTTGTTTCGCTTCCCTTTCGACCCCTCCTTTCTTCTATCCACCATTCGCAACACCGTCGGATTCGTCTCTCTTCCATTTCTTTCTTCTTCCTTTTTCTCTTTGCCCCCCTTCCTCGACGATCCTTAGAACTTTTATCGGCTGCTCGAGCATGTTTCTTTTACCACACAGCGGAGAATGAAAATATTATTGCTCGATCCGTGCGTCATGCATAAATGCATTGATGGACTCCTTTGTCAGAGTCACCTCGCGCCTCCGGCTGAGCAAACAACGATATCCGAATATAAAGTCACTGGCTGATTAGGCAAGCGTGCACCATCGACCGAACTATCCTCATCTAGTTCGAGCCGAAGATCCGAATCCTCGATAGAGTTTCTTCATGCGCATAGCCTCATTTCCGTTCTTTCGAGAGCTTGTCGGCCACAATTATTGTTTGGCCGCGAACAAGTTAACGCAAATTACATAAATGCACGTTCGCGAATAAAGTTAGCTTTTTTTTCCTGGTGAAAAAAACGTTTCTGCCGATTCCCAAAATGAAAAAAAAAAGTTGTAAATTCCATTGGTTATTGGAACTTTGCTTTCTTCTTTATAAGATTCCGTCTTATCTGATACAAAATAATAAAATGCCATCTTCGGATGGATTCGATTGGATTATAAACGATATCAATTTTTCAGAATCTCGTACAAAAATAGATCCTGATTATTTATATCTCTAGATCATAAAAATGTCCCGCCGTCACCCATCTTGAGGCCGAAATAAGTCCCCCAAGGCCCGAATTTTGATAAGTCCCCCAAAGACCTCGTAACAGATCGAACAAATAATAACATAGATAATAAAATAGTAGGGAAGTCTTCCTATGTGCTAGGTCTGATAATAAAATGGTTAACCGATGGGACAACCTAGATCACCAACCACGTGAAGATTCTTCGTTGTCTTAGTCATCTTCCATAATTGCCGGTTTCAATCATACACCGCGTTAAATAACGAATTTAATAATGCTTCGACTTCAGCTTGATTTAGACCAGGTTGTGGACCGCACCAGTCAACTATAACTTCATTACCACATTCCTTCAACGTACGCATGTTACTGGAGTCGGGTCAGCGCTACCCTGAAAGGCTAACAACAGAGCCCATGAATCCTAAGTTTCCTAAGCGCTTCTGGTGAAGCTATTGTTGGATACTTCGATAAGATTTCCTCCTCACTGTTTCCATGAATAGGCGTTTCTAATAGCACGAAGTCTAATCGAAAGCGGTCGATATCCAATGCGGACGTCCAACAAAAGGTCCAACAACTCTTTTTCATGCTCATCTTCTATATCAGTTCGTTTACTTGGCTGACGTCTCGACCATCCGCATCGGGAGATTCCAACGGACTGACGATTTTCGCACAGATCATAGATTGTTCTTCATGTGCAACCGCGCTAATGCTTATGTGGGACTATTTGTGAACAGTAGCATCAACCGACAGCATGAAATGAGATATTGCAGAAGTGTTTTTCTAGGTTCTTAGCTGATTTTCCCTACTGCAAAAAAGACATGGCATCGATCTTCGCAAACAATCGAAATGCGAGCTAAATATATCGAAAATCTGAGGCCATCGTTGATAGCCAATCGGAATCGTTCTTATTAGCTGGATGGCGAGTTAGGGACGCCTAAGTTGACCGCACAAGTGCAAACCAAGCGAGTCTGCACTTGCTGGTAGAAGTGAAAAAGTGCTAAACGTGCTCGAAGTGCTTACAATCTTTGAGTGAGGCGTTCAGGGTTTTTGATGGTCTGCCGTGGTGACCGCTGACAACAGCCCCTTACAAATAGCCATTTCAAATGATCCTCCATTGTTACCACCGGTTAAATTGGAAGGACATACTCCAAAGCGTGCACGTGGCACAAAACAATTCACTCGTTACAGCCGTGATTCGGTAGTGTCAGTCATTGCGCGTGAATGCCATATCAGCAAAGGTATTTCCACCTCGGCCAGTCATTAAATTCGAACCGCTTTTTTTTCGACAGACTCGAGGATAAGATATTCAACACAGCCATCACTGTATAATGGGTGAATAAATTTCCGAAATTTAATCGTCTTTCGTGCGCATCGATTAATGTTGGCCCATTGTAAGAACGCGCGCCAACACCGAGAGCCGGTGCGCTCACTGTTCTTCATTTATCATAGAGGACCACCTGCGTCAATGCAGTCCTCAAATCGAATAATCCCGCGCGCCTGCCTCCGCGCGGATACACGGACATTTGAATAGTAGAATCAGCCGCTCCTATGGCCTACCTGACTTGTAATCAGAATGATAGAAAGTATATACAACGCGCGCCGCGGCAATGTCACGTCTGTCAGGTGGTGCAGGATTCGATCGAGCGAATGACATGACATAATCTTGTTTTGAATGCTCGGGCTGATTCTTCGGAGCTCCGACGCGGGTCCATTCGATATGGAGGAAAAAAAAGTAGCCGATCGACGGACGATTCGTGCTCACCCGACCGGACGAAGAAGAGCCCGCTTGATGTCTTCAAGCAGGATCGTCGAATATCGATAAACACAAGTGCGATCGACCATCGAGAAAGAAAATTTGTCGCTCGGAAGAAAAAAATATCACAAATATTTCGAGTCGAAGCTTCGGCGAGATGAAAAGCGGCGAAACAAAACGCGTCGCTCGGCGTAAACCAGCGTGAGAAGCACATTCAATGACAATGAAAATTGCCCGCGAATAAAAATATTCGCGTTTCTCGGTGGTGGAAAAAAAAAACAAAAAACAAAAAAAACACATCGAGGCGCGCACACCTCCGATAAATTGCAGAATATTTCTCACTTCCGGCGAATCAATTTCGAATGGAAACCGCAATTAGTCGATTTTTTTCGGTCGAACGGTGCAATTAAATGTTCTCAATGACAATTTTCAGAAGCGAGAATAACGAGAAATTTCGCGCATTTAACGAAGTCCACGGGATTCGATGAAAATGCGTATAATGAATTTCAATTAATGTAACGAACCAATTAAATGAAAACGGCTGCCGAGCTCGGCGTTTCGTTTTACATGGCCCCGAGGCTAATATACGCCGCGCGAATAACAGCGCGCGCGGTGCCGGCGAAACGGAATGTCGCAAGTACGGGGGTATACTAATTTGAATGTTCCGCGTCCCGCAAACGAACGAAATAAAGAAACGAGGAGTCTGCGAAACGGCTTTGTGACTGTTTTTCCCGATTAATGTTCACGGTGCAGTTAACATATTGAAGCACAACCGTGTCGTTGGCGGGTGACTAAAAGTCGCGGGTAGTTATTTAAATTCATTTGATATATGGCTCGGGCTCGACTGAATTCGTTTACCAAAGTGCACTCGTTTCGACGTTGTTTCTTAATTAGCGACGTGTTTCCAGTCGTCGCTGCGCTCTTTTGTGCCTTATTTCCAGCCGATGTATGGCCGCGCGTACGTACGAGCGCGGGGCGTTCTCGCATGAGTAACTGCATGTCATGCAGCGCGCGCGAAATTCCTCGCGAGCGTTTCAAACGCTTTTAATGATAACGATGTATTAACGTTCATTCGTCGACAATGCGTCAAAACGGATAACGCGCATTGCCGAAGCTATTGATTGGCCCCGGGAAATCATTAAATCCCATCGGTAATCGAATCGTCGACGCTGCAATGAGAAGTTTTCGCGTTGCGCGGTTCTTTTCAGCGTTCTAACAATCGTCAAGGTCTTCCGTAAAGACGGCACGTGAGTTCGAACGAAACCTGAGAGAGTCAATATTTTCCAAATTCTTCGTAATAATTCCAAAATGTTATAAACAAATTAGTGAAATTGACATTAGCAATAAATTATAGTATACCAACTTTTTTCGGTGACGAATATAATTTGTCTAATTTTCCGGAATACGTATGAATTTTTAAAGAAATTTCTTTCGTTTTTTGACTTTTTTCGTTTTTACCCCTTAAATAAAGGTAATTTTTTGAAATTATAGGAAATTATGAAAAAATTCATGCATGGTCGAAAAATTTAATTATAGCCAACATCGGCCAGTTTGACTGCGATGTTTTGATGTACAGATAGGACAGAAAATTGAAACTTCGGATACGTGACCAGCTGTCGATATTGTAGCTGGGAGATTTATCGGAAAGTATGATGCACTTTATACGGCATGACTGCAGGATTCTTTAAAGTGGAGATTTGTATTCGGAATATACGCGAAGAAATTTGTATATATCGTACAAACGTGTTTATTTTAAAGCGATATAGTACTCGGTCGGTAACAAAAACTGTAATACAGATTTCTCTGCCCAGGATGGTTCTATAAATAAAAGACAAAAACCTTGCTTTCCGTAAAATGATTCTGAACAGCTATGTTCTTGCCTTTTATATTTAAGGCCAAGATCGACCGAGAATTTTCGGACCTCACAAATAGCTCTGTCTCTCTCGCACCTACACATGTCACATCACCTTAAGTACAAAAGCAGTAAGAGTCAAGTCTATTACTATGGTGGATGATGATGGTTGCATCAGTTACCACCACAGGATAAGTAGGTTTCTTCTGTTATCGGCGTTGATACCTATCCCGCGGTCGGTAAAGATGGAAGCTTGGATAATTCCCCGCTGGATAATTAATCCTCAAACGGTGACGCATGTGCTTTCAACCTTGTTCGCAACGCGTAGACCTTCTTACCGACCGAGAGACACCTTTGACCATGTGTCGGTAATTCGTGCAAAAATAAGCACCTTCAGGTTTGAATCTCGGCTTTAGTCTATCACGAAATCCGGCGAATAATCTGGCAAGATGTTCTCGCAAAAGAGTTTGCTGCGATTTCTGCACAATTATCAATAAAATATTTAAAAAACCAATGGAAATTCTCGAAAAAAATATTGAAATAAACCAACTTTGACTTCCTACAGAGTTTATAATTGCTCACGTCCTGCATTAGTATAAAAAAAACTGATACGGAGCTTGTGATAAAAGTGGAAGTCCGAAAAACTGAAATCTGTTTAGTTTCAGTGGAGAAAGTGTTCGGTTTCGGGCGGTGTGATTTCGCTTGCGGTATATCTTATGACTATGGTGAATTCATCAAGACCCAGCTATACCTGGTATAATTATTATGCCTCAGAGTAAGATACGGGCTCTAATGTTCCCGCGTCCTATCTGCCGATTTGCTTCATTTCCGCAGGGGGGGACGAGGCGTCTTGCCGGGGGCTGCGTCCAGTGCGTCTCCAGATTCTCTCAGTACGTGATACTCCAGGCTTTATCAATACAACGCGCGACACGTATTTTCCTTAGTGTTTTCTTAGGTCCGGCGGAAAGACGTCTATCGATTGCTATAAGTCATACGGGCGCATGTTCCGTCACTTAACAAAGAGAGATCCTGTTCAGTCCTTTATCAGTCGGCGAGATGCCGTCGCGAGACCTGATCTTGGAAGGTGACCGATAAGATGGAGTTGCCAGATACTCTTCCTCTTCTTCAAGGCAGCGTTGAAGAAAGTCTTCCTTCCATCCTAATCTTCCAATAGTAGTTCCAGCTTTCCTCCCGATGATACAAGCCCGATTTGCGGCAAATAACCTTGAAAAAGCCCTCTTGATCGTCTTAAAGCGATGTGAAACTTCTACAGCCTCGAGAGAGTCAGATCCAGATCGTCAGATCCGTAAATTCGCGATCAAGCTTGGTCTTACAGATAAAAGAAGCTCTTCAGACTTCATTTGCCGAGAGCAAGATTCTCGTCTTCAATCATTCAATCATCTTAGGTGAGGAAATTTGGATTACAGTTTTTGTTACCGACCGAGTCACCTCAACTTAATCAGTATTTTAGGCCCGAGATCGGCTCAGAAACGGTACAGAGATCAAGAACGCTCAAAATGCAATCAACCCGCGATGCGACCGACAAAAATGATCGCACTTTCGAGAGCATGTAGCAGAATCGTTGTCGATTGACGCCTTTCAGGGCGGATCGACCGAAGTGTAGGCGAAGAGTAAAAAAGCCGGATTGTATATCGCGAGGGCAGTGGGTCGTATAAAGGCGCGATTGCACGTGGCGATCAGAGATATCTCTTGGCAATACCGCACAATGGGGAACTGTCACCATTATGGGGGACATTGTTGGGACTTGATATAAGTCGCGTGGCCGCCGGCGTACAAGCAGCAATATCGAAGCAACGCCCGACGAGCCAAACCAATGCGGCTCCGCCCGCGGGACGGAACGCGCGTCTCGCTTCACCTTTCTCCGTTTGTTTTCACTCCAAGCAGAGCTTACTCAGCCTCTTCAAACTCGCCACGAGCAACAGCCAAACAGATATTCGCGCCTCGGTTCCGATTTTGCTGACCATTTAAGTTCCGACGAGGCGAATGGAAAATCTTATCGCTCAGTCGCGGGCTCAGTTTCTGGGATTCTCAGGGCGCTGGACGCATCTTCTTCAGCACTTCGACACATCACAATCGCCTCAACTATTTTGCATTATTCGTTCTTTTCCTCTCAAACCCAATAACGATATGTTAAACAATCGGAAAAAATTTTGAAAAAAAAAAGTCATTCTCATTGGAAAGAAAAGGTGGATTGGTTGATGATTTATCGAACGATCGAACATTTTTATTCACTTTTTTAAATGATATGTTGACTTTATTAGGATGCAAAATTAATCTTTTATATCGTCTTTCAAATGCCAAAGTATTCGTATCAGTTAAAATGATCCGTTCAAAGCAAATGATTAGCGAATATTCGTCATTAAAAATTGTTGAAAAGTGTAAATAAAAAAGTGTGACGAGGGAAAACGTTCGAAAGGTTATTCGTGCGAAACTATGAGCCGTACGTGCGAACAGAGGCACAATTCCGCGCGCGGATTATGATATTCAAGTCACACTCTCCAGTCGCCGTCGACTGTATTCATCGTGTGTAACCCAACGGGGACTTTGGAAAATACTACCCCATTTTGTTACGGTCGAATCACTTATTGCGGCGTGTTCTATTTTGATACGGCGATTGTGTAACACCGTGCCGCGGCGCATCCTGAATATGGAAAATTGGACCGGACTGCAGTCGAGACGGAGTTAAATTCGATTTCACGTACAATGAACTTCTATTGGTTGTCCGCAAACAATAAATTTCATTCAGCGGCACGATCCGAAAGTGGCAAAATAGTATTGGCCTCCGAGCCGATATCGGCGCACGACGACTCTCGCAAAGGGCTGTTCAAATAATGCGCTAATGAGCTATTCAACAAATCAGGTTTTGGATTAGCTAAAATAGTCTTCTTGGGCGGAGGTCGATTTCACGATAAAAAAACCTAAAAATTGCCATTTGTTGAAAAATTATAGAAAAATTAAATTGGCCGTCTCACAGTACATTTGGCAAGGCCTAAGTTAGCAAAAATCGGTGTTAAGTTTGATGCCCTTCAGGGGAAAAAAAATTAGTTGCCAGACAGTTACTTCGGCAGCGGAAATTAATATTAGTTGGTACGACTAATCTTGGAGTTTGCCTAAGAAATTTATTGGTTCTACCAACTAATATCATTTTTCTGGCGCAGTCGATTCTGGCAACTAATTGTCTTTCTCCGTGCAGGATTAAGGATGTATGAGCGTGAGACAGTGCTGAACGCCCTCAAAAGTGAGAATTCAGAAAAAATGTCTAACACTTCTCGTTGGAATAAAAATCTGAAAAAAATGACGTATACAGAAGGCGTTGAAAATATTGATTTCGCGTAATAATAATTCCAAAATATCACTAACAAATGGGTGAAAAAAAAAAAAAATCTTACCTTTCTGCTCGATTTTTTTCAGATTTTTATTCCATCGAGATGTTGGAAATTCTCTCTAAATTCTCATTATTTAGCGCATTGAGCACCGTCTCGCAACCCTAAAATGCATCCGTGAATTAGCAAAAAATATCAACTCGATCGTCGAGAAACGAAGCAAATTTATAATCGTCACAACGACTGAATGAAGCCAGAATTTTCATCCTGAAAAAATGATGGGCGCGCATCGATTTCGAGAGGTGTTGGTCAAGGCGTTAAATGCATTCTGCAAGGGTGAGACGCGCCGCCGGGTCGAAACAATGCGAGGGGGTCGTATGCTAGCATTATCGTTATTGCTGAGGTGACAACAGTGGCGATGTTAGCGCGTGAAAAGCTCGCTGATTACTACTATTGTCAGGCCGACAGATTGTTTCAGTTAATCACGAAGCGCCCGGCGTCGGGAGCGCGCATTCTATTCGGTTGTTCCTTTATCGCCTGCCATGTCGTTTTCCTGCCTATCGCTCCATACGACTATTTTCCAAAAACAAAGGCCCCCGGCTCGAGCTCATTGCCAGGTCGTGAAATCGAGAACTCGCGAACTGTATGAATTAAATATTGGGCGCTTCGGTCGATCGAACTATACGCAATTACATATCCCGGTAATTTTTCGTACATTTTTCGCCAAAACTTTGTAATTCTAATTTCGTTGACGCTGAAGATAACTTGAAAATGATTCCTGATGGTCAAGGTCATCGATGGCCTGAATTGATCGATCTAAGGGTCGAATTTATATTATTTTTTTTATTGTTTACTTTTTTTATTTTTTTTTTTAATCCCAAACTTCGACTACTTCTCACTGTACAGCGCTTATATTCGTCCATATTTTCCTTTCATGCGCTTTATGATTCCTTTTATGATATTCAAAGTACTTTGAAGAGCCCTTAATAGAAGATATGAAATCCGCTGGAGAAATTTCATTACTCGTTACCTCTTGCTTTAGCGGTAGATTCCCCGATATTTCGATATTTTACGAATTCGATTGTGTTTATATAATATTTATACATAATATTTATAATAAGTTAAGTAAAAGAATTGAAAAATTGTAAATATGAGTCAGCTCAAGTAGATCAGTAAAAGGTTCACAATTCCAAAGTAACACCTGTGACACGGAAAAGAAATGTAAAATGAAGAAAATTGCAAAAAACTACGATTGGGTCGTTGAATTCAATCATTCTCGTCGCTAAATTTCGATTAACGGTACTGAATTGATTGATTCATTCGTATTCGACCCGTTGTGATAGTCAATACTGCGACTCGCACAACAAAAGTAAATCGGACAAAGCAACGGAAGGGCATTACGCAGGATTTTAAGCCGGATCAGCAAACAATAACAATTGTTTGTTTGTTGTAAGCTTTGGAACGGAAATTGATGGCGAGAACTAAAAACGCATCAAGAACGATTGCCCATACGTTGTAAAAAATCAACTGATATTATTTTTAATGTAATATACAAAAATGTAATGTATTATCTAATATAATCTAAATAACAATAATAATAATATATTTATAATTATTATTGTTATTTAGATTATATTAGATAATACATTACATTGATTGCTTGATTGTATTGATTGCTTTTTGTTTATTTATTACTTAAATTTTTTTTATATATTATATTATATAATATAATTTATATATTCGATATACAATTAAAAGGAAATTTCCGGAATTAGTAAAGATGTGCATTGATAAAAAATACCACCAGAGGCGGAGTCATTCGCTCGTGCGGTGAGCAAACCCTCAGATGTGAGGCCTCAGCGGTCAATCTATTGGAAATTGATCCGAACACATAGCCCGACGCAAGCGAGTCAAGACACACCTACCCGGCGCTATTCCGGCTGTATCTTCCGAAAAGGCGGAACGAAGATCCCGGTGGTCATAAAAGTCAGTTGTCCTGGTCTAGATTTGTAGCTGCGGCACGAGATTGGCCCTCTCAGGGATAATTGCCTGGGCGGACATCGGACCAAACCTACCGAAACTTCTTCGTGTACGCGTTGAGGGTCACTCGAAAGGCCACTTTCACAAGCGTTGCCCTTCGCTTGGCCAAATTGTTTCTGACTTAACGCTTAAGGTATTCGAAGGAGCTTCGAAGACTTAAAAAAGTAAAAATGATTTTAGGATAGAATTCCGATTTTTTCGAATTTTGTTTCTCATTTAGATGCGATTGTGATAAGTGCAGATTGGATCAGGTTCCGGCATTTGGGCCACCAAAGGGCGTGAAAAGGGTTCCTAATCTCGAGAAAAAAAGATTACTAAACGGAGTTATGCGTGAAGGAGCGACAATGGGCAGGGAGATGGATATCTCGCGCCGAAGGATCTGCGTGCAGACTGGCAGAACGAATGTATAATCGGTACAGCGATGTCAGGAGGGTTCAATCGGCGACGAGTATTGCGACTTTTCCGCAATCGTGCGTCTCGCTCGGATCTAATGATAGGAGGCGTGAATTTGGGGTGATGCGGCGGATGAGAGCCGGAGGAAGGGGCTGCCACGCGACCGCTGATTATACCATTCATCGTCCAACAAGCGAAAGAGGGTCCGCATCATAAACGCCGTCGCACCCACTGCTTCTGAATGCTCCCTCATCAATGAAACAATTCCGCTCCTCGTCGCCAATGACCAGAAATCCACACAGGATGTATACTACATTCTTTTATCTCGCCGCGAATTTTCCAATTCGCATTTTTGAGCCATTCCAATATTCGATCTGCTACTGCTAATCGGAAGTTTGCGATTCTTTCGCTTTGTCTCGAATAGCAGCGGCCCATCATTGCAGTGTCTTCAAGCTGGGGGAGCTCAAATACTTTTTTATTTAATACTTAGAGCCGAACTTATAGTCCCAACTTCATGTTGTGCGTCAAGTTCGACCTTGAGTACCAAATCGAGTCCGAATTCAAGATCGAAATTGAGTTTGAAGTTAATGAACAGGATTAGATTCCAACTTGAGTTCGACCTTCAACCGGATTTGCATACACCAAACAGGTACTTGCAGCTCTTGCCCAGCTCTGATTAAGTTCAAACCTGTGCATTAAGTTTGGCCTTGAGTTCCGACCTGAATTTGAACTTGGAACTACACAAATTCGACCCTTAAACTACTAAACGGCGCTTACGTTCTTAAATGACATGCCAAGTAGCCGGTTACTTTGATTTCAGTTGCTCAGCTCCGAATTATTTATACGAACTAGCATTTGTCCGGATGAAAGTTAGGCACGACTTTGATTTTGACCATCTAACAGCAATACGACCACAGAATGACCTTCAATGTATGGCTCTTAAATGAGTGATAATTTTGCAGAGAGAACTAATTCTCCAACCGGTGAAAGAATCCATTCGCAACGCCTTTACAAAGCGCTGCCGCATTTAGGTTTTCTCAAGCAATTTTTTTCATCTCTCGTCTCTTTGTTGTGAGCGAAAATATGTACGACGAAAACCGCGGTACGACCGACTGGCTCCCGTTATAAATGTTATCGGCCGTGCTCGAGAATGGCGGGCGCGCGGCGGGACGAGAAGAGGAGCCGCAGGATAGCGGAGGGCCTCGGTGACGACGCTTCTGATAAGGCGATAAAGAGAGAAGAAAGCTAAACGAGAAACGCCTTGCCCCCGTGAAATTTCTCATGACAATAATAATGATACACATATTCGCTGGCACGAATTGCACTATTATCTTCCGAAATTTAAACCCAACGCCAACTCGTTTAACATTGATGACAGTATGCGGAATTGGACATATCAACCTTCATCGATAGTTATTGGTACTCAATTACACTCAAAATTCGACACTTTTTTTCACGTCGTTCTCAATGTTTAAATAAAAAATGTTCATCCTCTCGTCATGATTATGATAACGTTATGATTATGTTCTGTCCGTGTAGTCCGGGAAAGCGATGAGAGTCCGGGAATGCCAGTTGGATTCCGTTGCGAGTGCGCTCAGCGAATGTTTGGTGGTGGGACCTTCGCGGATTTTTCGTACGATAATAGTATCGGAATGGGTTAAGGGCGAAAGTCCGTATTCTACGGCCAGGTGATAGTCGAAGCCTGAAAGACGGGATAACGATAATCTGTCGGGTCGAATGGGTAGGTTATATCCGTGGCGTGAGTTGCGATGAGACAGTAGGGCACAAAGGCAGAGCAGAGGAGGCGACGCAAGAACAGAAGAAGCGAGAAGGCAAGAGGGTAGTCCGCCAACCTGTTGCTCGCACACCCATACGCAATCGTGATGCAGGTCCGCCATGTCGAGGCAGTAGCCAATGGCGGACGTGGATTCAACGGATGAGGTGGTGGGAGACGGTCGGAAAGTGCTCATTGGCCTGCCTCGCTGGTTTACAACGTCTCCGTCGTCCAAAGGAACAGTTCCGCACGCCGTGCTCCTGCCGCGTCCCGCTTTCCGCCGGCCCGTCGCACGACCGACTTCTCATTACCAGCCGAGCTCCTCCTGCGACGTGTACGAGCTTGGCTTTCCGCATTCTCGCGTCCAGGCAACGTCGAGTACGCGCGATCGAAGCTTGGCTTTTCGCAAATTCAAGAATCCAACATGCCCGAGGTTCCGCTATCGCGTGACAACCATCATTCGCACTTGTGTCACTCGGTTTGTGGATAACAGTTTGTGCTCGTTCGAGATTGAACCTTCGGACCTAACGATCGTTGGCGCCGGTTCTAGTTTCACTTGCTCTAGCGATATTAGCTCATTCGGTACCGTGCAACAGTGATCTAGGTGAAGGGAAACCAGAAGAAACTTGGAAACTATGAGTTAAAGCAGATTGGACGGCTCAACTTGGAAGCTTCCGTTTAACGGTGACCGTAGGTCTTGAAGACTTGATAACGATCGTTAGTTGAAGTTTGATGCGACAATGAATGAGAACTGTAAAGACTGTGTTAAATAAGAATCTTGCCATCTTCGATGTTCGAAAGATCGTTTTGCGACGTCTAACGAGCGAAGAATCGCATCTTGAGGGGTCACTTGTGAATCGACGAAACATGACTTCGAAAGTCACGTGGACTGGCAGCGTTAGTTGTTAATCGAGGCAAGTACGGTTATAGACAAGGAGGATCAAGCGGAAGACAAATACAATAAATTCGGATCTTCCTCGAAGAATCGGCGAAACTTCGGGGGCAACATGTCGACGAAGACACTACAGAACGAGCATGTCAAAAGGCCGATGAACGCCTTCATGGTATGGTCTCGCGGGCAGCGCAGAAAAATGGCG
The DNA here is from genome assembly GCA_963924025.1 of Ischnus inquisitorius. Lineage (NCBI taxonomy): Eukaryota > Metazoa > Arthropoda > Insecta > Hymenoptera > Ichneumonidae > Ischnus > Ischnus inquisitorius. Next base: position 5,011,114 of record OZ001249.1, read on the forward strand.
CAAGAAAATCCGAAGATGCACAACTCGGAAATCTCGAAGAGGCTCGGCGCCGAGTGGAAACTTCTCAGCGAAACGGAAAAGAGGCCGTTCATCGACGAGGCGAAGAGATTGAGGTAAAGATTAATGAAACAATACTAACTCGCCATCAGTTGGTCATTCAAAACAACCACAAGTTTTTCATCATTTTCTGTATTAACTATTTGCCAAGAAGATAGATTTTTTTCCCTTGGAATGGAAACGTCTTCGGAATGTTCGACGTAAAAATAATGTAGATACGAGCGTGTCGCTGATAGGGAGATAATTTTTTCGCCAGCCCAACGCTTCGAATCGCCGAAACCGAGAGCGATAGAGTTGCGAACAATCCACTTCCAAGCGTGAAGAACTATCAATTCGGCGACTGTTGAAGCAGATAAGCTTAGACACGAGGGGCGATTTTTTTTTTTCGCCCAATTGTCCTTTAGTCACGAACACTCCAGTGAAATCGTTGTATTGGAGAGCACGAAGAGCGGAGTCTGAAGGGTCAAAGGGAGAGACTACTCAATAACACGGTACATCGTTGCCGCAACTGGGAAGGGGTGATGCGTTAAAACTGGAGGGCGGAGCGCTTTGGAGAAAAATCGAGGGGGAAAACGAGGGAGCAAGACAGTATTATTAGTATTAAATATTTAATCACTGTTATGGGCCCATTCCGCTGACCGACGACGCGGCCCTTCCTGACTATTAGGACGATTGCCTTGTTAAAGGCTCGCGACAATTAGTTAGTTCCGCGATTTACGAGATAAAACGATCAATAAATATGATCAAGAAGAGTTGGATGACTCTTTTTTCATAACTTCATAAACGTTGATTTTCTCATTGCTTTGAATTGTTGTGTTGTCTCCATAAAGTCAGTATGAAAATGTAGACTTACCAGAGCTGAGTCCGTGCAATGAGTACTTACTGGATACTTTTCGTACTAAAGTACTTTTCAGCACCTGAAAAATTCGTCCATTTACTAATTTCATCGACGAGCAAAACCCTTTGTCAAACATAATCAGTCATTTAAAAACGTAATACAAAAACATACATCAAGTAAAGACTTCTGTATTAAACGATTATACTTTTTTCTTCATTAACTAGGCATAGCGTAGGATCGAAGCTTCTTTTTGCATACTAAGTAAAAAATACTGAGTACCTTTGTGGTAATTTTTCGCCGATGCGCTTGTTCGAATTTTCGAGTAAAAAGAATTTGCAAAAATTTTCCGGCTATTGAGCAATAGAATTGGACGGCAATGTGAATCGATAAGCCATTGAATGGTGGAATGAACACATATAAAATAAACAGGTCGTTGAATTCGAAGTTGATCTAATGAAAAATAAATATAACACAAGTGCCCGTAATAAGATAAAGGTTTTTGTTTATTTTTTTTGTTTACCAAATTATTCCAAGTATCGGAATAAATGATTATCCGTACGAAGAAAATGTTTTTTACGTACAAAACACTGTGACTGGTTCAGTACCGATCAAAAGATTATTTTAGTCACGTATTTGTTAAAAATATGAGCATTTTTAACGAATAGTGTTATTGAAAAACTTTTTTAGGACAGAGCTGATTCCCGAGTTGGGGAATTCTTCGCGAATTCCGCGATGCAGATGTATTCAGTTTATTAACTTGAATGAGCAGAGAATTATGCGCTGTACTGTTAGATAACGCACTCTATTGTTAGATTAAAATTCCAAAAGTGTAGAAAGATCTGAAAGAATTTGTATTGATTGAAGAAAATAATGTTATGGAAAATTTGTGATTTTTTTTCGAAATTTTTCAAGATAAATTACATTGATATTACATTGAAATTGACTTCGGTACAGAAATTTGCATTTCGATAATTTCGATACGAAATCTCGATATGAAACGCTAATTTTTTAGATGTGAACTTGTATCTCTTACACGTGTACTTTTTACAAAAAATTAGTAAATATTTGGAGTACTTTGCGTTTATCTCTTTGCGTTCTTTTCGGCACTTTGACCAAGTCCGATAGTTATTACGAATAATCAGAATTTAGAGACGTTTCAGTTGAATGCTCTCGCGACTTATTCCATTGAAACAATTCAAATGCGTTCCTATTGTAAATGCCGCGGGGTGCAAATTGATTCGCGCCCGCTAATCCCACTAGTTAATTCTTCGTAATCGCACTTCCCTCGAATCCCATTGGACATCGGGCTCGCACAGCTTGACCCGGCAAACTGTTAAATCTCCACTGGACGCCGAAAGTGATGACTTTCACTGAAATTTCCGCATTTCTTCCGGTTTATCAGGGAATCTCCCAATTTCTTCCGGTTTTCCCAAACATGGACGTTTCTCGAAGTGACTTAATGTATAAAAAAAAAATTGACCTTCCGTTCTCCCAAATTTTCTGAAGCCCTCAAATGGTGATTCGTAAAAAAAGTACCGAAACTTGCTCTATCAAAACGCAGCTTCCACGATTCAAGAACAAAAAGTCTGAGTCTCGCCTCGCAAATGACATATTAGAAATCCGAAGACCGGCAATCAATCTTTTCCTCACGAGGAAGAAAAAAATTGTCCCGCCAAGAATCAATTTGAAGGGAGCCCCCGAACTTTATTTTACGTCGAAGAAAAAAAAAAAGTAGAGTCGAGAGAAAAAAAAGTTACGTATACAGTGGGTATACGTAGAAAGAAGAACCGGAAAAGACTTTGTGCCGGTGATACCAAATCCATTTTTACGGGGACGGAGGTCGTAAAATAAAAAGCAGGATGATAAAGTCGTTCCGCTGGTGCCCGGCCGAGGTATAGAGGAGAGGACGTTCCCGTTGAGGCCGCGCTGTCACTGGCCCGACGTAATCTGTCCGTTCGTTCACGGGGACTCACAATGTGGCCCTCGAGATAACAAATAAAGCTCCATTGTCGCAATTGTGTGGATTTAAAAGGATTTGCGCCTCGCTTCTCCGCCCGCCCGCGTCCGCGCTCGGCTGCTGCCCGACCGTCGGATCCCTTTCCGCGCCTCCACCCCCGCGGGGCCTAGCGCGCCTCTTCTTCACCCTCGCTCACAGCCTACCCTCTTTCTCCGCCAGCTTCCGTCCAACCCTCGTCCCTTCCGTATACAGGCGTCTATACGCTCGCTACCGCTGCGACATATACACCCCCGCCGAAACGGCACTGGCACATCGTCAAGCACACGGAACCTTCCAAACCACAATATAATCAACCGTCACCCTTCTCGTTCCTTCGTCTTCGCCGCTTACTTTTTCCATCGTTTTTTTTTTTTTCTTCTTTTTTTTTTCATTAATTCGAGCCATCGACTAAGCCGCGAATCGCGACGGCCGCACCGTCGTACTATGTTCAACAACACTCAGTCGATAGGATTATTATTTGACTTTGGTCCGATCGAAGAGAAATATTCATTAGCGTCGCCCGAGAATAAAAGTGAAACATATATTTTTCTGGAAATCGAAACTTCGTCAGAATTATTCTGGTTAAATGTATGAAATTTTTTTTGAATTTTTTATTGTCTTTAATCCGAATCCTGTCCTTTATAAAAAATTCTAACTCTTATAAAAATCCTAACTCGTATGATAAAAAAAAATGCAAAAATCTCTAAAAAATGTATAGATATTTAGAAAAAAATGGCAAATTATTTTTGCAACAAAAAAAACATTAGGTTGCCGTGTAATTGGTTGCTCGATTTTTTGTTTTAGTAATTTTTCGATAACCTTTTGGAATTATTATTGTGCAGTAAAAATTCTAGCACGTTTGAGACTTGATTTTTCATTAATAATTATATCAAACAATCTCTTCAGCACCGTCCAGATGCTTGATTTTTTTCGGATCTTTATGTAATCAAAAATGCCTGCAAATGCTGCAAAGACCCGATTTACATTGTAAAGTTAATGTGTCGATGCGAAACTGAAATAGTCGTCGATCGAGCCAACAAGAATAATTGTTTGTTCGCTCGGCGCAGAAACGAGTCTATTCCCTCGTGCTCCAATAATGTCGGGGGGCGGGTGGGCTTTGGTAGAAAATGTAAAGGCATTGTTTATCGCGGCAAATGTGAATTCCAAAGATTACGCTCCGTGTTTATGCATTTATGCTGAATTATTGTCGCGGAGCTTTACCAGTGTTTATGCTGATTTACGCATTGTGCTATCTGCGCGGACACATTGTCCCGGAATTATTATTCCGTTTCTCTCCTACGCCATTCTTGCAAGAACCGTGCACTCGAACTGCCGCTGATTTCGATTTCTTATGTTACTCGGATATTCGGGCTAACCATCGGTATCGCAATCTCGCAATCGCCTAAAATCAATTTCACGGTCACACAAAATCCTTGATTTTCCAGACGCCGTGCAATGGAATGTTATCGCATTGCGATATTGCGGTACGGATCGAAAAGTTGCGATTCGAAACGTGGGTTAATATTAAAACGTTCAGCATTTTTTTTTTCTTTTTTTTTCTTCTCGCTTTTCTTTTATCTGCGCGAGAAGGGACATAAATAAGGGCAGCATTTGTGCGGTTCGTAGCTACATAATGGAGTATTATGCGCCGGAGATACCGAGTCCCGTGCGCGCCCCGCCGGCCCGAGTGTGTGCACAAGATATTTACTACAAATATCTATGGGGTTCCCCTATCGCGTCGAACCCCCCCAGGATAATGTACCCTCCCGTAGGTGAGCGCTCGGGCTCTCGCGCACGAGTTGATAACGCCACGAATTCGATGTTTACAAAGCAACTTCTTCGACTCGACGTCCGATGGTTTTAATCTCTCGATTTCACCTATGCATCCTACCTCAACAAAAGCCTCTGATACATTCTGTTTTTTTCTTCTTCTTCTTCTTCTTCTTCTTCTTCTTCGAGGATGCGATAACATTCGATGCGCCAACGGAAAGACAAATATGTTCCGAAGATTATGTTGTCGCCGGTTTTTTTTTTTTTTCTATAACAATCTGATGGATAATCTCAGTATATTTCGTTCGGACTCGAGCGATTCAGAGGTCGGATTCTTTGACAAAATATCGAAACTCCTAGAATTCATTATTGTAAGATTTATAGGAAATGGGTGATCACTTTGGTTTTGCGCAATTTTGGAAAATAAAAAAAATTCAAGACGATTGGACTTTTTTTCGATGAAAAAAAATCAAGACGATTGGACTTTTTTTCGATGAAAAAAAATCAAGACGATTGGACTTTTTTTCGATGAAAAAAAATCAAGACGATTGGACTTTTTTTCGATGAAAAAAAATCAAGACGATTGGACTTTTTTTCGATGAAAAAAAATCAAGGCGATTGGACTTTTTTTCGATGAAAAAAAATCAAGACGATTGGACTTTTTTTCGATGAAAAAAAATCAAGACAATTGGATTTTTTTTCGATAAAAAAAATCAAGACAATTGGATTTTTTTTTCGATAAAAAAATCGAGACGATTGGATTTTTTTTCCGATAAAAAAATCGAGACGATTGGATTTTTTTTTTCGATGAAAAAAAATCAAGAAAACTTATGTTCGCAAGTTTGTGCGAGAAGGCAACTTTTTAGCCTCAAACATATTTTCGTGCATCCGGCAATTTGGAAGCGATATTCGAACAATGACGAAACCTACGTGTATACAATGACATAATGCACTCGAGAGATCGGAGGTTTCTGAGAATATCGGCCGGCTTTTTATCGTCGTTCTTCGTCTTCGATTCTTATCGTGAAATTTTGTGAAGGCGCCGTTCGCAGCGGAAAACTTGCCGAGTGTGTGACCACGGCATGTTTATATTGTAGCAGGAAAAAGTACGAATTGAATTCATAGCAATTCGAATCGATGTCGGAGAGTGCTGAAGAAAGGGATTTTTTTTACTAACGTAATCTGCAGCATTTTTCCACTGTTATACAAAACCTTGTAGAAAATGCTGATCGCGCCCGATGACATTGTGTTGAAAACAGTGCAATAGCTCGACAAACTTCGGCATAGAATTTCGAAGTGGTTGAATTTAAGTGCTTTCGCATTTGCAGGTGAATTTGCTTCGCTGAGTTTCGACAAAAGTATCCGTAACTGCTGATCAAAATACGCAACTGTTACCAATAAATCTGAGCAGCAACTTTTTTCTGTCGCTGAATCATTCTAATATCTTGCCATCAGTTGAAGGCACTTTGTTGCAGTGCATTTGCCTGCAAACGCGGACGCAAAATCGCTTTCCGAAGTTCGCCGCGCTATTTACTGATTCCAGAAGAAAAATTGCTACCGCATCTTTGGGCTAAAAAGCCACTCGCAATAAGTTTATCGCTGCATTTTCAAACACTGAACACGATTTCATTGAATTTTCGAATGTTTCTTTCATCGATTAAAAAAACAGAAAGCTTTTTTTGCCAGGTATAAGAAGAATCAATGGAAGGCGCACACCTAACGAGCGGCTGTGGGCTGGATGCTTTTTGTTGCAGAACGCTGCACATGAAGGAGCATCCCGATTACAAGTACCGACCGCGAAGGAAGCCAAAGTCGCTGGTGAAGAAGGAGAACAAGTTTGGTTTCTCCCTGTCGCCATTGATGTCGACGGGCGATACGTTGAACAACATATCAAGAGGTTTACTGCCGCCCTTAGCTCCACCTGCCCATCACGCCTTGCTGGGCCACGAAGATCTCAAGATTCCGCGATTCTTTCCGCCCTTCCCGTACCCGCTGTATCCCATTCAGCACAAGCTGGGTGAGGACTTTGCCGGTGGCAAACTGGCCGCGGACCTCGCGTTCCAGGCGATTTACGGAAGTGGGACTTTTTACTCGAGCCATCAAGCCGTCGCGGCCGCGTGGCCGGGTCTAACGACGACGTCGTGCGTTCAGCCGAACTGTGGATGTCCGTCCAGTCCGTCGAAAGAGTCGAAGAGATCCGGTTACCTTCTGCAGACCAAGCCGGACGAGGGTTCGTTTGGGAATTCGGTAAAAACGGAAGTCGATCGTTTCCAAGCGGAGACGAGGGAAAGCACTGGTTCGGAAGATCGATTTCGAAAGCTGGACGATGTCTACGCCGCAGCCTCGGATAAGCACGACGAGGCCAAGTCGGACGATCGGTATTCCTTGTCGCCGTCGGTCGATCGCTACGAGAAGCTTGTCAGCGCCGCCGTCAAGCCCGAAAATACGTTTTCTGTTCAGAGTCTAACCGCGAGTCCGCCCTCCATACCGCGGACTCACGTCATATGAAAGCCGCTTCCGGTTCTCCCGGACCTCAACTTCCGGAGGAACCTAATCTCGAGCTGGACCCCGCCGGACTGGTGGAGGGTTCCCCCGATCCTCTCGCCGATACCCCAGGCCACGGTAACGGCGTCGAACTTGACGACGCCGTCGAGAACGCCCGCTATCGAGGACGACAATGATCAGGAACCAACCTCGCTTCCGGCGCGTTCCTCAAGAATCACTTCTATAGGCAGTGTTCAGTGAATTATGCGACGACATTCCTGAAAATGTCGACTCCTCGATCTTCCCCGACGAGTGACGAGATCATCTTTCCAATTGGACGCGGCAACGTTCGTTGTTTCGCGATTGCAAACGATACCGCGAACCGGTCGGATATTGTGGAAACAGTTGCACGATCAAGCGCTTATCGACGCGATTGAGACACACTGCGCTTGAGTGAAGCTGGCAATCGCCACATGGCGCGGACTGTGAATAGTTTAATGGACCTATGCCACTTGAAACGCGAGGCCTCAGCTCTCCGCAACGTCCGGGAATAGTGTCAATTGTAAAAACAAAATGGTAAACAGTTTGAATTATGCTGCTACGTAGAAGAGTGTCGACAGCCAATTGACTCGCGATATTAATCGATAACATTTAAAAAATCACCTGCCAATTACGATGCACTTCTATTCAATTAATAGTAAAAATCTTCAATAACGTTCATGCACCCATGCGTGCGGTGCGCTTTACCCATATTCGTAAATTCGCCACACGCTTCGTTTGTTCTAGTTTTGTAGCAGAGCTGGCAAAAGCTATGAGGACCTGCTTGGTGTTCGCAAGTACAGCAATCGAAAAAGTTACGTGACTACTTAGTATGCTAGGACAGGAACTCTCTACGAGTACCGTTTAATCCCAACAGCCCAGGTACTTAAGTACTAGAATAGATCAAGCAGGTACTTACAGTTTTTTCCCAGCTCCGGTTTTTTGAATACGAACTGCCCAAAAGCTATAAGTACCTGCTTGGTGTTCGCAAGTACAGCAATCGAAAAAGTTACGTGACTACTTAGTATGCTAAGACAGGAACTCTCTACGAGTACCGTTTAATCCCAACAGCCCAGGTACTTAAGTACTAGAATAGATCAAGCAGGTACTTACAGTTTCTTTCCAGCTCCGGTTTTTTGAATACGAACTGCCCAAAAGCTATAAGTACCTGCTTGGTGTACGCGAGTACAGCAATCGAAAAAGTTACGTGACTACTTAGTATGCTAAGACAGGAACTCTCTACGAGTACCGTTTAATCCCAACAGCCCAGGTACTTAAGTACTAGAATAGATCAAGCAGGTACTTACAGTTTTTTCCCAGCTCCGGTTTCTTGAATACGAACTGCCCAAAAGCTATAAGTACCTGCTTGGTGTTCGCAAGTACAGCAATCGAAAAAGTTACGTGACTACTTAGTATGCTAGGACAGGAACTCTCTACGAGTACCGTTTAATCCCAACAGCCCAGGTACTTAAGTACTAGAATAGATCAAGCAGGTACTTACAGTTTCTTCCCAGCTCCGGTTTTTTGAATACGAACTGCCCAAAAGCTGTAAGTACCTGCTTGGTGTACGCGAGTACAGCAATCGAAAAAGTTACGTGACTACTTAGTATGCTAGGACAGGAAATCTCTATGAATACCGTATATTTCCAACAGCCCAGGTACTTAAGTACTTGAATAAACCAAGCAGGTACTTTTAGCTTTTTCCCAGCTCCGGTTTTTTTAATACGAACTGCCCAAAAGCTATAAGTACCTGCTTGGTGTACGCGAGTACAGTAATCGAAAAAGTTACGTGACTACTTAGTATGCTAGGACAGGAGCTCTCTATTAATACCGTTTACTCCCAACAGGCCAGGTACTTCAGTACTTGAATTGACCAAGCAGGTACGAATAGCTTTTGCCCAGCTCTGGTTTTTAGAATATGCACACTGGGACCTACGTTACTTCCCGACGGTTTTGTACCTTAGCTATCGTTATATTACTTTGCCCAAATAAGCGATCAAAAATATTTATAAATTCTCACGATGTCGATGCGTTGCATTCGCCGGATTCAAATAATCGAGTGAACACAATCGCGCAAATTTTGACCGTTCGATCGCACAACTCATTCGAACGCTGTGGTCTAAAAATGACGACGAACTTAAACTAGCTATCTTCGGCAGTTCATATCTTTATTTAATGTCGTTGATTTTTGTCCGATAATGGTACTTTTTTTGAAACTTCGAGTGTGCTCGGTGAAATGATGACCAGCAGGAAAATTGAATGGCACAATCGTAATAGCGATAAAGGCGGTTATCGAAAATTAGAGAAAGACTTTCTTTGCCTTTGTCCGAGCGGTAAAAAGAATGTGAACACGACACACGAACTTTTGGGAAACGAAAGAAGAAAACTAGTTAGTCTCGACCTCTCAGATAGCTCGCGATGCCGAAAAGGGATTACTAGTTAACTTTGAAATACTAGACACCGATCTATACTCAACTAGCTAACAAGGAAGTAAAGTTACGAGTCGAGTTCGATCTTGAGTTCAAGCTTGGGACGAAGAATTCGGCGCCAAGGCGGATGATCTTCAGAAAAATCGCCACACTAGATCACCTTTTTTTTTCATTAAACCGGCAAGCTTCCAGAAGTAGAGCATTCCGAAACTGTTATTTCCTTCCTTGTAAATAGTTCGCCGTGATAATTCGTTCCGTTACCGTGTGGGCAGTTCCTTTCGTAGGCGAATCGTTTTTTTTCCGTCGACGAATTGGCATCGGAGTAAACAACGAGTGCAATAGACACATGCGCGTCGGTGAAGGCTGGTCGAAGGTCCATCGAAATGGACTAAGATTCGAATGGACGGAGGAAAGCGCACCAAAGAGAAAAAGCGGACCGTCAGTGGCGGAAGGACGAAAGGGAGGCTATCGGGTGGGGGCACATGCGTCGAAATTGTCGGTAAACCGGTGGAAAACAGCGTACACACGACTCGGTAAGTCGTCGCTCGTACGAAACGCGCGCCCGCCGAAATCGAATCGATACATTGCTACCGCCAAATCCCACAAAGAGATCTCCCTCTTCGATAGCATGATACGTGGAGACTACTCGAGTCCAATTTTGATGAGATAACCAACCCTCTCGCCGCACATTATGCTATGGCGGGCCGGGCAGGCGCGCCGTTCCCGTTGAAAAAAACCTCTCTCCCAACTGAGGCAAATCTCTTCTTTGGGACGCGACCATGCGAAATAAGCCAAGCGTTCTGAATACTAACGTGGATACACGACGAGGGCCCCCCCCCGTCATACATACGATTCCGTTGCATCGTCCGCGGTATTATACCAGACGGCGTCATCCACCATTACACGTGCACAATCTTTCGGCTCTCGTTTCAATTATTTGTAAACCGAATTCATCGCCATTTCTATTATTACTTATCGTACACGGGAGAAAAGCCGGGCCCAACCCGGACGAACGACGCTCGATGTAATATCTCCCGTTGCCGTTTCTAATCCTGTTTCAACTGCGCGAACCAACTCCCTTTGGGCATCTGGCTTATTCTAATCGCCGACTCTGACGAAAGGGAACACGTCAATACACTTTAAGTATTTTGTACTCGAAAATAATTCCTCCATGGCACAAATGTCAACTTAGTCGTTAGTTGTTAACTCGCTTGTAAGCATTGTTTTTACCCACTTTCGCGCCCGCACCGTCCGAACACGTCCGAAGCTGTTTTCAGAGACCCGACGAACTAGTGGAATCGCATTGCAAACAGTGGGTCGATATTAGAGAAACAATTGTAAGATCATTCTCGTGAATAGATAATTATGCATTTGTTCTTAATATTTCGAATTTATTGCTCTCGCGTTGATTTGCCATTATGTTTAATAAATGATTCATTTTTGTTACTGACCTAGTCAATGCCGTTGTATACACGACCTAACGATATGTAATTGTTGAGTAGTAAAGCGGGTGAACTCTGTAATATGAAGTGCCGATTGTAAATAAAATATGAATAATTTCAACACCGCCGATGATCTTCTTTGTTATCGATGGATCCCACCTCGTCGAAAATAATAATCCTGCGATATGAAAGCTGTGAAGATTTTTCGGTAATCCTTCTAAGTATCCAAAAATCTTACAATTGAAAGAAAAAAATTGGAAAAATTTGGTGGAATTCTAAAAAAATGTATTCCGAAAAATTAAAGAATTGATTTATTGAAAGGCAACACTAATGTTTTTAGCGTCATCTGAATAATTGATTGCGTTCAGATTTTGATCCCGGTGGAAGGTCTTTGAAATTTTATCTGAAGAAACAAAAACTAGGAAATGAGGTTTCGAATGAGAACAAGAAAAAGGCACAAAAGTAGTAAACTATTTCCGACTTAAATAAAGTTCCGAATAAAATAATTCTCCGGCAAAGGACTCGACAGAAACCTCAATTATTTCGATTTTGGATTCCTGTGCGAGAAATATTCAATCTGTTCGCAGTCTGCAGAGTTTCATCGAATTTTAAGCTCCGGGAAGGCTTAAGGAGCGTGAAAGTTCGTCGATACTTCGATTCAGCTTCGCGGAGAGATATCATTTTCTCGAGCGCTCGATTCGACAGAGAGAGCGATCGCGTAATGAAACTTCAAGGCCACATTTCGGCGAGGCCCGGCAGCGGCGGTGAGTATAATGCGATACCGGTTCGTTACAATGCGGGGAGGCGACGAGGGTCGCGGCAGAACTGTAGAGTCGGGCGGTGGAGATGATAATAGCGGAGCTGGAGGAGTGGCCGGATCGGTTGCGTGGGTTTTTACGAGCACGTCTCGGAATATTCGTGGAGGGGGGCACTGAAGATTGGGATAGCGGCCCGTTCGCGAGGCGAGAGAAGAAGAGGAAGAAGAAGAAGAAGAAGAAGAAGAAGCTCCGCTCTCCTTACTCGACCGTTTCAGCCCTTCGCATTTTACTTCTGATAGCGTCGTCCTGCCGACGCCGACGTCGCCGTCGCCGTCGCGGGACATTATCGCCACTGCAAAAGACTCTTTCTTCCCCCATAAAGGCAATCACGCTTTCTCCGCACCGAGATAACGGCGAGGATGCTGAATGGAGAATGGAAAGTGGCGCGCGGCTGCGTATCTCCGTCACTGCACGGGAAACGTCATAGTTCTTCTGCCCCATTGTGGAACGGCGAGATTCAAAAAATATACATGCCGCGAACACGAAAAGAAAATATATTGATTGTTTTTACAAAAACCAAACGAAAGACAAATTGTTTCGACAGGAAAAAATGTATCGAACACGTTGCGATCGTTCGGCGGTGAAAAAAATCGGATGGAAAAAAAAATATAGTTGTTTTCAATATCAATATTAAATATTATAAATAATAATAATTATAAATTATTATAATATTATAATTATACAATTTTTCACCATCCATTTAATTTTTATGACGAATGTTTCGTAAAAGATCTTCGTTGGCTAATTGTCGAGAAATCGCCGTTCGAAGATCAACTTCCGGCGTTCCGAGGTTGCAAAGAAACAATCGGAAGTATAAGAGAGCGACGAAGCGATGAACCTCGGATGCACCGGACGCGACATTCGCGTATCGCCGGTCGCCTTAGATGTTTTACGAACTCCGGCGCACGCACGTATGCACAGCAAAGTGAGAACGAGCGCAACGCGGGAGGAAAAGGGACGAACCGGAGCGCAGGGCTCTCCATTAGTATGCGCGGAAGTGCTTCGCGCTCGATTGTAGAAGCCATTGTAGGCGAAGAATGTCCTCATTGTCGGCGCACCATGCCAGACTACCAGTGTAAGACGACCCACCGTCGAACGTCTGTGAATCAAGAGATTCGCCCCCACCCCCCACCCCACCCCAATGTATATTTTCTTCTTTTACGGCTTCCAGCGAGCGGATAACCGAGGTCAAACCTCGGACAACAAGTCTCACTTCCGGTTACGTCTCTCCGTTTGTCTCTTACAATTATGAGAAAAAAGACTGATCATATATTGCCAGAGTTCGATTTTCCCACCCCGATATAATTTATTTATTTATTTATTTATTTGACGGAATAATCCTTTACAATTTAGCGATAGTTTGAATGTGGCACGAAATTTCGAGCTCCTATTAAAGAGTTAAGAAAAAAGTTTATAGAGTATATATAAATATTAATTTTGCATGAGGTCGAGAAAAATACGAGCAAATTCCAACACTTCCCAATGGTACGAAAATTTGAAAAATCGTATTAGAGGTGCTGAAAAAAGTGATTCTGGAACTAACAAGTTCAAAATTTTATGAACAAACTGACCGAACGAGTAATTTTTCACAAATTTCCCGGAATCCCATCTCTCGAATGAAAATGATTCGCTCGTTTTTCGGAATCACGTATGAATTTTTTGAAATTTTTCAATTCGCTCTGTTTGTGTCTTTTTGCACCGTTTTTCGATTTAAAAAAAAATTGATTGAATTAATCTGGTAATTTTATTAATAAGAACTTCCGCGAAAAAGCATATGAATTTTTGGGAATTCCGACAAATGTTGAATTTTATTGAACACGGATGTAGTGCTTGAAAAAAAGACTTCAATGAGAGTCTTGAATATTTTTCTATTATTTTTTAAGTTTATTAATTCTTTATCTAAAACTTATTATAATGTAAATTTTCGTAAAAGTAAAAACCCGTTAAATAAATAAATAAATATAATTTTTTTTTTTTTAATTTTTTGTCCAGTTATTGAGCCGCGAATATGTCGAGTCTTCGAATGATCGCTATCACAATAAAAAACGAACACGCGGCAGTGATCACTTAATGCTGCGACACGAGCACTGATATTTCTATTAATTCGAAGGTACGCTCTAAATCAACCGCGGACAATAGCCGGTGATTATCCGTAGATTTAATGGGCCGCAGAAAATGTATTATACGAAGGCGTCGACTCGCGGCGACTTTTAGTTTCGATTCTGTCGCGGCCGTTGTGCGAAACATGCGAATAAATTAATTATGACGTTCGTCAGTGGTATCGATCTTCCTTTGCTTTCTCGCCCGAACTGGCCTACAATCGTTTGATTGCGGAAAATGGCGCGGCGCCGGGTGTGAGGAGAAGTTTTGAGTGGGTCTCCGTCCTACGGACAATGAGGCATTCAGAACGGCATTGTAAGGGAACAACTGCATTAGCGTAGACAAACCTGAAATCACTGCCGCTATCACCGTCGCCGATCCGATTACGCGAATAATAAAAAAAAAAAAAAAAATAAAAAAAAAAAAATTAAACTTAGCTGTGCAATAATGCCGCGGGCCGTGTACGCTTTTCGCGCTGATAATCCGTCCGATTTATGGATTTAGCGAGCGAGCGTAGGCATTAAGAATCGAGCTCGACCGTAGGGAAAAGACCCGGCGGCGCAACTCTGCAACGTTAATGCAATATTTACGTTGCACAAAATGAAGCGTTATGGAGCGAAGAGGTCACCGGTAAACCAATGACCGGTAATTTCTCACTCACCCGAAATTGGGTCGATATTTATGCAAACATTTCATAATGAAACATTTTTGTCACGCGTGTCATTATAAAATTATATTTTAATTTTTCATAAAATTAAAAAACTTGAGAGCGAAGAAAAGGCATGTACGAAAACTAAGTGGCCTTGAGAAGTATAAAATATCACTACTATGTGGTAGGAATATGGTGTAGTAAAAATGCAGATTGATAATTATTTATTGCCTTTTCACCGAATTCGGAATCGATGATAAAACGTTCGACTCTGCGGGCGAACATTTGTTCGAAAATGAGAAAAACATCGAATAGTTTATACCTCGCATAGAATGCGATTTCAAACGGTTGGGCTGACGGCTGGCCCGCGGCCTTTTGCTTTTCAATTGACGCGCTACGTCGACGATGGACGGGCAGGGGTGGGGGTGGTTTGATATTTACCAGGCGTCGAGGCGTAAGTAACTTTGTTTGCGGCAATTTCTTGTTTCCATTAGGTTGGCCGGCCTGCGGGGTAGAATCTACCCTCAGAGCGTTGGCGCAACTTCGACAGCGGCGATGTCGAGCGTGCAGAGGGATGGGGAAATGGTGCGCACGACCTTAGGTTCGAAGCTGTGCCCGATCAAATGACGCGCCCCACCGCTCACAATAACGCTCCGACCGTGCGCTTCAGCCCCATTCCGATTTGTTCGCCTCTCATAGTCTTCTACCATTGCCCAATTTTTTGTAATTTTTTTTTTTCGATCCGGATTACCTGATTCGGATTGCTTTGCCTTCCGAAAAATCATGCCATGAAATGGGGACATTTTTGTAAATAGTCAATAGAAAGACTTGTTTTACTTTGCCATTTGATGCTTTCAATTCGCAAGCGTTGCCGATGCGTTGCATTGAAATGGTAAAATTCAAAATAGATAAATTAAAGACTCGACATAGCAACAATTTGCGCGAAAATAGTTCTTTCTGGATCTTGTTTGGATTATTCCAGATTGCTTTACCTTCCAAAACTCATGGCATGAAATGGGGATATTTTTGTAAATAGTAAATAGAATTACTTGTTTTCTTTTGTCATTTGATACTTTCAATTCGCAAGCGTTGCCGATGCGTTGCATTGAAATGGTAAAATTCAAAATAGATAAATTAAAGACTCGACATAGCAACAATTTGCGCGAAAATAGTTCTTTCTGGATCTTGTTTGGATTATTCCAGATTGCTTTACCTTCCAAAACTCATGGCATGAAATGGGGACATTTTTGTAAATAGTAAATCGAATAACTTGATTTCTTTTGCCATTTGAGACTTTCAATTCGCGAGCGTTGCCGATGCGTTGCCCTAAAATGGCAAAAGTCAGAATATATAAATTAAAGATTCGACATAGCAACTACTTGCGCGAAAATGGTTCTTTCTGGATCTTGTTTAGATTATTCCAGATTGCTTTACCGTCCGATAACTCATGCCATGAAATGAGGACAATTCTGTAAATAGTAAATATAATAACTTGTTTTCTTTTGCCATTGGATATTTTCAATTCGCAAGCGTTGCCGATGCGTTGCCCTAAAATGGCAAAAGTCAGAATATATAAATTGAAGATTGGACATAGCAACAATTTGCGCGAAAATGGTTCTTGCTGGATCTTGTTTGGATTATTCCAGATGGCTTTACCTTCCGAAAGCTCATGGCATGAAATGGGGACATTTTTGTAAATAGTCAATAGAATAACTTGTTTTCTTTTGCCATTTGAGACTTTCAATTTGCAAGCGTTACCGATGCGTTGCCCTAAAATGGCAAAAGTCAGAATATATAAATCGAAGATTCGACGCAGCGACGATTTGCGCGAAAATAGTTCTTTCTGGTTCCCGTTTAGATTATTCGCCGGCAGAGTGGAATTGGAATTCTTCCGAAGAAGAATTCCGTCGACAGCGCGCTACAACGGGCTCGATTTAGCGTCACTATGAAGCCGCGTCTATCCTTAAGCGATTCGTAGTCAATTAATCCCGCTGTAAATGGGAGCATTTTCATTTTCGCTGATGCCTCCTTGCCGGAGAATAATCTGTCTTAAATAAGCCCGAGGCTAAACCGCGGTGGCCGGGAAGGCCGCGGTAAACGGCGTCGCTAAAGCTATCTTCTCCGAAATCCAATTACCAGACGTAGTGGGACAAATTTAAAAACAGAAATTATACTCTCGTCAGTCGTATTAGTTTCCGTTTAAACGAGTGGTTATTTTTTTATATTTTTTTCTCGCCAAAGAAGCCGCAGCTCGGCGGGTTTCCATTTCCGAATACCTCCGGATAAACCTTATCTGCACAATTAAAACGGATTCAATCAGCTTCACGAACTTGCGCGAAATCATAGAAACGATGGGGGGCTGAATAGTTTTATGTGAGACTCGGAAGGAGCGAAAAAGAATTGCAAACACTTCTCGATGAGATAAAAATCCGAAAAAAATCGAGCACACGAAAGATGCCGAGGGATTGATTCCGCGTGGCGATAATTCCAAAATGTTATCAACAAATAACAAAGCGCTAACGAAATTTACAACCAAATTAATTTCAGGTACTTCTCGATGGGATGAAAACACGACAAAAATTCGAGCATGTCGAAGGTGCTAAAAAGATTGATTGTGTATAATAATAATTTCATTATATTATTAACAAATTGATGAAAAAACTTTGATTGAAAAATTCTTCGTCAAACTAACTTTCTTTTTATGAAAATAATTTGTTTGGTTTTCGGAATAGCTATGAATTTTTTCAGAATTTTGTATGATTGTTTAAAATTGCGTTTTTTAGATGATATGAACAAATCAAAAAGCAAATTTTCAGATGATCAAAACAAATTCTGAAAAAATTCATATGTATACAGAAAAATAAACGAATTATTTTTATTATATAAAAAAGTGAGGTTGACCAGTAGTTCGTTACACAAATTATTTTTTCATCAATTTATTAATAACATTTCGAAATTATTATAATGCAGAATCAATTTTTTCAGAACCTTCTCATCGGAAAGTATTCGAGATTCTCTCTGAAACTCACGTTAACTCACATTCGGCGAGATTGAACCTCCAATGAACCCTCAAAGTGTGCATCAGCGACAAAGCTGGAGAAACAGCGATTTTTTGACAAAACTAAAAAATTGAAACCGTCGTTTCGACAAATATTATGCAGAACCACAGCGTCGTAAACATTGCATTGATCAATTTGAAGTTGAGGGCGAGCAATGTATGGAAAGAAAAGCGTGGCACATTTTCTGCATTACAATACGACGATAGAATTTGAGAAATATTGCCAGCAATTCGCGCGAGTGAAGCAGCTAATCGTCCAAAAAGGACGTGTTTAAAAACAGGAGGAATAACATGTGTAACGTGCCATTGAGAAAGGGAGGTGCACCCTTAGCGCTCGACAAATCCTTCCTTTGTCGGAAGCGCTGTTGTATTACATTTGCTTCGGCTGCGTTCATTGGTGCATGACTTCTGAGCCTGTATCGAGAGGCACTGTCTCGTGAAGAATCATATGCATACGGCCCAGCGACGTCGCGAACTGCATGCATGACGACACTGAATAGATCTTTCGTTGCGGTGAAAAATCATAAAAACACGCTCGGATTCTTCGTCGAATATTAACGGCGCTCCCGAGACGCAACAATAGCCGTTGAAAAAACAAATATTCATTTTTAATCCCTCACATCCATCATCGAAAGCACGAAAATCGAATTATAATGGTAACAAATAACGTTAGAGCGCACTACAAAAGGTTTGTCATGCCGATGAGAGAAAATTGCAAACACTTCTCGATGCCATAAAAATCCGAAAAAATGCATGCATACTAAATGTACCGAAGATATTAATTTTCCATGATAATAATTTCAAAATCTCATCAACAATTTGATGAAAAAAAAAAAAATTGCTCAACAAATTTCTCGACGAACCAACTTTTTTTACAAAAATGATCCTTTCATTTTGTCGATCATGTATGAATTTTTTCCGATTTCCAAATTTGCTTCGAATTTCTTTTTGTGTGGGCAAAAAAGTGCGAATAATGGGAGCACGAGCGTGGATGTCATAAAAAAAATCGTTGTCGAACCTCCTCGTCGAGAATCGTTGCGACAAATTCTAAGATCGGCAAAGCCGCGAATTTATGTTGGCGAATAACGCGAAGAAAAAGCCGACACATGGTGGGTATTTTGTAAGCGCTTCATCACGACTTAGCGCAATAAAAGTCGTATGAGTTTCGACGGTGGTAATGCGCTTGCGCGACCCGAGATTGGAAACAAAATGTCGTAAAATATCGAATCCCCCCCGGCCCGAGCGCCGCCTCTGGCCCGCGTACTTATCAGGGAACGCGAGACGAGAGATAGGGAACGAAACGATTGCGGGGGAGCAATAGGAAGCGCGAAAAGCGTCGCTGTGACCGGGCTCGAGTCGATGCACTTGCCTGGTAAATACAAATAAAAATGGAAAGCCGGCTATTATGAGCGGCGAAAAGTATGACGCATACCCGGCTGTTTCAAATTGATATTTCGAAATTCGCCGGCTCTGTGCCCCGTCAGAGGCTCTGTTGCGATACTTCGACGCGGGCGAGAGCCGAGCACGGGAATTGATTTTATTCCCTTCGGCCAATCCGCATTCCGGCTTATCACGATACTTCAAAAGTGTACCATAGCCGATCCTTTTCCCGAGCTCCGCGCACAGCTATATAAGAACTTTTCCAAGCTAAACGATCGAGTGCCGATTTTCATCCGCCACCAGACAGACGCCCAACCATTGTGATCTCCGAACGCATATATATAAGTGTGTATTGCCATTCCGAGGAGGAAGATTGCCCGCCGATTTTTCGCCCGTCGCACGACAATCGACCCCGCACTCATCCAGTCCCCGCTTTGCGAAAATATCGTTACGCGATATTTCGTTGATCGAGCGAAACGATCGAGATCGCGGCTCCCCGTCGAATTTCTCCCCTTTCGCGATCAACGAACGTGACAATAAGAACTTGCGACGGATTTTCATCCCGAAAACTGGACGTATCAGTCGCGAGATTCGTCTATTGAAATGCAATTGAGCTACAAATTGTCCGGCAAACTAATTTTTTTTTGATGGTGATTTTTTTAATGGCGAAATCGAAAAAGATTTTAGATCAGAAGAAAATCTGGTTCTGAGTAGACTTGGGGGTGTTGAATCGGTTTCGACCCGCAAGTCTCGCGATTCGACAACACTATAGAGTTTGAAAAAAGCGCGTTTACAAAATAATCACAAAATACAAATGGTAGAAAAGCGAGACGAGCGAGCGCCGGTCGGCTTTATGGATTTTTCGAGCAAAGGTTTCGAATCGCCTGGAACATCCGCGCCAACCCAGTGGCCATCATCGATCGCTAGCCGGAAGTCGTGGATACGCGTATGATCGAGGGGATCGGCCGTTCGGGGTTTTCAATTTCGAATAATGTTCAGTATGGTCCGCCAGCGTCTTCGAAACTGACCTCACGATAAGATAGCTCGGCAAAGGGAGGGAATTTACGCTGGACATAAGTTTGCCTTATATATGAGCGTCCACGGGAAATGCGACGATACTATCGCGGCGCGCGGGTGATCCCTGTATGAAATGTTGCCAGCTACTATTTTACTATTTTCAGAGGGATGAGCGAGTATTTCAACGAGGTAGGGGCGACACGAACGTCCCGCAGCTTCGCCGGAAATGTCGGTTTTTTTAGGTTTCGGCCACGATTCTTCCATTAGGGACGTTCCGTGTTGCGATTAACGAAAGATCGAACCGCTGCGCAGATGGTATCGACAATTTATTTATTTATTTATTTATTTATTTAATTATATTATACTTTATTTTATTAATTATTTATTAATTTATTTATTTTATTTATTATATTATACTTTATTATACTTTATTTTATTTATTTTTTTGTGGACTTTTTTTTCGTTTTATTCAACGTCGAAGCTAATTCTTATAAACCGTTTGATCCAGCGCAGAATCGTCCAATAGAACGAATCGAACTAACAACAGTACGCAGGACGGACGTGTTTCGCACCGGGGTCGGAAACGATGAAACAATCGGCACTCGACTCTCCGCAAAGGCGGAAGTCGACGGTCTCGGACACTACCGGCAGAATTTCCCTGTTCTGATTCGACAAAGTTCGCTAACTTTGTAGTTTGCACGGTTAGATGCGTAAAGCGACCGGTATAATTGTCTAATTGCAGAACCACAGATTACTGCATTTCGCACTCGTTGAAGGATGTACGAGGGTTAAAGTACCGCCAAACGTGAGTTAACGTGAGTTTCAGAGAGAATTTTGAATACTTCTCGATGGGATGAAAAAAAAAAAAAATTCTCAACACGTATGATTTTTTTCAGAATTCTATCTAATTTTTTTAAATTGTGTTTTTAGATAAGATGAAGGAATGAAAACGCAATTTTTCCAATGATTAGAAGAAATTCTAAAAAAAACCACACGTGTTCATGAAAATGAACAAAGTACTTTCATAAAGAAAAAGTTAGGTTTGTGATTTTGTTGAAGAATTTGTTTTTTTCGTCAATTTTTTTCTTCCCGTTCATTCGTAAGCTATTTTATACAGAATAGATGAGAAATTACGAATAATTCATTCGACTAGTAACTACTTTTACCCTGCCAGGTCTTTCTGTAAGGATCATTTATACGAAAAGACTGCGCAAAAACTTACGGCAGTGAATAGATCGAACATGAAGGAGTGAACTGGATCATCCGGCAACGGATCTCGATGTAAATAACGACAAAACAAAACATTCGTTCTTTCGCTATCCGTTGAAATAATTGATCGTACAATGTTTGAAAGCCAAGAGGTGCTAGAACAGGGCGTCCCATACATCCGCGCGGACATTGACCCGATTCGAGCACAATAAACAGACACTGTACTCGAAACCCGACGCGGCGACCCTCAAACGTATTACCCGATAGCTACTCCATTTCGCGAAACGGATGAAAAGAAAGCAGTCGAGTTAGAAAATTCGATTACGTAGATAAATACGCGGCACACTGTGGTTTTTGTTATATCGCGTGGAATTCTCCGAGTGCATTTCGTCCGTTCGCAAAACACCCCTGGCGCAGAATTCTTCAAAAGTACGGGCTCGTCGAGAACTCGCCCTTTCTGAATAATTCTCGCCGTTTTTCGAGATGCGGTATTTTTCGACCAAAGCATTTTTGCTTCAATGCCATGACGACTATCTTGGAAATTTTGGCACAAAATGTATCAGTTTTGGGATACAACTTGGTATATTTAAGGGCGTAAACCACTGTGTCGAGCCTCCGAACAGGGTAATTTTCAGGAATTAATTGCAGACAATATATTGACGATGTATTAACAATTTTTTTATATCATGTACATATTAATAAATGTGCAAAAAAATTATTTATTCAATTCAATCGCATACAATTTTTGGCATAATCTCTTTATTTGCACATTATTTTTTTTTCTTCTTTTTTTTTCTAATATATACATCGGCGAAGAACGCGGACAGCCTGTAGTCGCAACGAAACTGAGCGAACCGAGGACCTGAATGTGAACTTTTCAATCTGCCATTCTATCATTGACAATTTCGCGCAAATGGGATGGCGCCTCGACGCGCCGTAGCGTGGAACGTGGCCACATTGGCGTTAAATAAGAGTAAACCACTCACCCCCCCGTCGTCCGGACATAATTGCCTGCGGAGTCACGCCACGACTTTTTCCTCCTTGTTTTATAATCGCTTCTCGAATATCGAATCTGCCGCGTTATTCGAAATTGCGAACGAAAATGTAATAATGCTGTCCGCAATTAATTCCCGATGATATAAACCCAGCAGCGTTTGGACGCAAAATACTTTGAAAAAAGAATTTTTTGCATGAAATCATGTGAAAATAATCAAAAACAAGAAAATTGTAATAAATAGTCGGCATACTTGTATGATTTGACGCCGCCAATTACGCATTTCAATTTTTTTGTTTACGATAGTTTTCGTAGAATTTTTGTCAATAAAAAAATTAAATTCTAGCACTTGGCCCATTTTGTGTTGACTTCTATTTTTTATCATTTTCTGAGAATCTTTTTTTTTGGTATTTCGGGTGATTTACTTTTTTTGTAAAAATACAATTGCGCGCTTTTGTTAAATAATTATTTTTCAGACTGTTTTTGGATCAAATTTTTTGGATTTTGCATCGATTTTTTATTTTTGGAAAATCTCAACACAGCGCTAATTTCATATTATATATATTTTTAATATATATTTTATATATAATATTTATTTAATATAATTGCAGGCTTTCGTCGAATAATTATTTTTCAAACTATTTTTGGATCAAACTTTATGGACTCGGTATCGAGTTTTTATTTTTGTAAAATCTCAACACAGCGCTAATTTCGTATATATATTTTTTAGTGATCTCGACATCGGTGCCGTAATTGGTTGATTCTCGTATCATCCGATAGGTAGCCGGCAACACGCCTCCTCGGTAGAATACTCATCTATCCAGGCGTTCGAAGGGGGTTAAGACGGCGATACAGCGTCGAGTATAGTATACCATAGCATATCCGATTACCAACGCCTCCCAACCTCATTCCATGTATTACTCACGTAACATTACCGTCAACACTCATTTCATGCTCCAACGTGAGCTTCAAATTACCCCTTCGTTGTCTGGACAACCGGCATCGGTAGAATACGCGAGCGATCGCACGGTTCAACCGCCCGACGCCCCTCTGTGTACGGCAGTCGCTCAAGGAAATGCTCTTCACAGTCGGAATCGGATGAGCTTAGCCTAGCCGAGTAACGCAATTACAGCTACCCGGCAAACGTGACTTTGTAACGGTGATACAATATTTACATGACGAGAAACAACGCTTTACGTAGCGTCGAGAATCGCCGTCGATTTGCCAATGAAACATTATTTGTCGCTGCAAAATTCACAGGTTGCATTGCAAAAATTCTTCGTACTTTCAACAATCTTTTCTCGAGACACTAGATCAACAATATTTTTCTTAATTTCACAATAAAAATTTGTTGAAGCAGTACCTTTTTTCGTAAAATTAGGAAGAAAATTGTTGATCTGTGCGAAGATAAATATATTGAATTTTTAAACATCGCCTTGCGTGCTTTGAGAGACTTATTTTGGACCAATCCAGAAGGATAAACCCTAAACTAAATCTGTCCCTAAACAGTCAATTTCATTGGTCGCGCGACAACTTAGAATCTATTTGAACTTAGAGCGTTTTCGGTCTGGATTTTTTGCCTCATTCCGAAGATCTTTATAAACATAGATCTATTTGTAAGTGATCGAACAAGACGACTTAGATCGCTCGATGGAGAGGTTTTGTTCTGCGCATTAACGTGACTCTAACGTGAGCGCACGGATCGATCTTCGCCACGGGCGAACGAGCAGTTTTCGCAAGTGCTGCGAGCGGGAGACGCGAGCGCATGTAATTACATTTGGCGCCGGGGTTGGCAGGGAGAAATTTTAAAAATACCCGATTATTCGGTAAGAATTAGAGGCCATTCAGTAGGCGAGCAAAATCATGGTGACATTGTCCCGATTCTGCACTCCGTCGAGTCGGTGGATTTTGCACTGCGTCTTGGCATCCCCGGCTGCGATGTTTTTGTTGACTTTCGCTCGCATTTCTCGACGTCGAAGTGAAAAAAAAAGGAGTGCCGCTACGCGCGAGTTTGGACGTAACAGGTTTAACTTTTCGAGAAACGGTAATCAAGGATAAAAGTGCGGCAACCAGCAGTATTTACGCTAACTAATGTCCTTCAACCCGCTAACTGAGTTATCCGACGAAATTGCGCGCCGTCTCAGTTTGTTAGCCGGATAATTGGCCATTTTTATGCTAAAATAAGCCGCGACTCGTTCCGGACCTCCCCCCGGTCGCGCTCTGTTGTAGCGATTGTACCGGCAACTCCGGTCGCTACAAGATAAGGCGCTAACGGGGTAAGGATTATTAAATGTCCGGAAATGTATTTCGCTCGCCCAACCCCGCCACCGCCGCGTGGGTCATTCTTTCTTTCGCCAATTCTCAAAGGGCTCAATGGCATTCTGAAGATTGTCTTTGATGGCGAGCCTCAACTATCGTTAGTTATAAAGACCACTTAAATCGTATTTCTACGAATAATACTGAAAAAACACAGCAAGATTCGAACACAAATTAAGGGCGGGGTAAGGTGTTAAAAATTTTTTTTTGCTTTTTTTCAAATGAATGTATAATATCTTAAGAATATTGTGTCAAAATTTCAAGTCGATCGAAGCAAAATTAACGAAGTTATGAGTATTTGAGCGTCTCAAAAAATTGGGTTGCGGCGAAATTTGTTGACCAATTTTTTTTTTCATCAATTTGTTAATAACATTTTGGAATTCTTATTATGCAAAATTAATCTTTTGAGTACCTTTGATATGCATGAATTTTTGCAGATTTTGATACAATCGAGAAGTGTTCTCAAACTTATGTGAAATGAGCGCTAAGCGACCAAACTCTTCGCGTTTTTCAAAGCGTTTTTCTGGAACTTGTCATATTTGAAGTCCGTGTTCACGATAACTCAAGATCTACTGGACCAATCGTTTTGAAATTTTGCACAGTACTTCTTCGCACAATTCACCAGGTATTGTCGAGAGCCTTTTTGTTTTTTTTTTAATAATTACTAATTTTTCAACAACAAATAAGCTGATTTTTTAAAGCGAAAATCGGGTTTTTGGCTCCCAAGTGCTACGAAAAATTGAAAAATTAAAAAAATTAAAAAATCCTCTCATTACCTCGAGAAACATCTCCTTCAACAAATGCATTATTATTTTTTTGTTTCAGATGATTCTGTTGCGAGTTATGATGAACACCGCAAATCAACTTTTTTTCGAGCCGCCTCCGGAGATTCATTGTCACTCGCTCAATTTTGAATATTTCGCAATGAAAATTTAGGAAAATGTTGTTCAAATGTTATATTATTATATAGAAATTTACTAAACAAACACTATCTGTGTCGCCAAAAAAAAATCTTAAAAACATGCCTTTTTTTCACGGAATCAGCCTTACCCCGCCCTTAAACTGAAAAAAAATTGCATGGCAAAAAGAAGTATAATTATTTTTAGTATAGAAACTATTTTCCAGACACTACGTCCATATTTTATATTCACGGTCACAATAAATTAAATCTCTTCTCTGAAGAAAAACCCCTCAATTTCCAATAACATTAATCGTTGCGGATGCCTATAAAAATATGTTGTTATTTCAGCTTCATTCTAATTGGTCTAATTTCAAAGAACATCGAAAGAACGACATATTTCTTCATGCATTTTTCATAGTAGAACCGAAAGCTTGTTATGAAAGTTGAAAAAAATTGTAAATGAAGATGAACAGCTCGAATGCAGGACGCGAAAAAAAAATGGATTTTTTTAATAATCGGAATTGTTTGCTTTCATTCTTCGTATGCCGTTTCAATCTCTGGACACGTGAGTTAACTGTGCAATCAGAAAGTAATAGAGTACGAAGGTACTCGTGTTATAAGTCGAGTGGGGGGAGGGCGGTGGAAGTTATATCGCAACTACTATATCACGGGCGTTCACTGCAGTCTTGTAGTGTACTCGAAAGCCAAGCGGATGTCGCCTGCGCCAAAGTTAAATTAAATCAGTACGAAGGCAGCTAATATTGTAGTTTATCTAGCGGGGGGACATTAGCACGGTGAAATATGCCCGCCTTCGTCGAGAACTTAAAATCAAGATCCCCAAAGTTGCCCTCGCGCTGAGGCATCCTTCCTGCTAAGTCGCGCGTGAAAATACTAATTATTATACCGATTATTAATACGAAAACTTCATCCTCCGCGGCGAGACGCGTCAGACTCCCTATTAACGGCCCGAGTTTACCAGAGATACCGAGTATCAACTGTACGCGCTACGGATTACGCTTCGTTATAACGATACTTCGTTGCGATTCTCAGGGACTTGCCAATTAAGGCCGGCGCAAAAGAATTCACCGAAGGCGCGCGCGCGCGTCATTCGAAATTGCCTTCGGCTCTTCCGGAATTCGGAAATCCGGCCAGAACTCGACTTGTTGGAGCCTTTGAATGGATCGATGAAAAATGAAGACTGGATTTCCAGAGTCGTCCTCTGAACCCTTCCAAATGTCGATCGCATACGCAAGATGAAATCAAAATTTTGTAGAAAATTGTCAGGAACTCATTGAAGGTTTGGCACAATCCAGCGCACCGCTGAGCTTCAGCTTTATTCCCAAAGATCTTACGAGCTTTTGACAACAAATTCGAACAATGTTGTTCCAACGTTCCATGGAATTTCGGCTTATCTTCGGAATCTTGTATCGCAATCAGGCTAGAGTCGCTTTTTGCTCGATAACAGCCTCGGTTCCCATAATATTGCCTTTCGCGAATTTGGCGTAACTGAAACATACAATTACATGAACAAGTGTAATTTCTAACTTAACGAGAAGAGAACTTTCAATGGTCTAACGAACTGAACAAAGTGTTGAGAAATTCAGCACTTTTCAGATGATCACGATCATTGCTCACAGTGGCAGCGAATTAAAAAACTTGACTAAGCATCGAACGTAAAAACTTACATTCTTCGATATTTCTCCTTTTCCGCCGACGACACCGATGGATTCGTTGATTTCAGAGACTCTGTTATGTGCTCTTGTTTAACTTCGACGATACCAACAGGCAAAGGCTGTTTTGAGGGGAAAAAAGCACAAAATCTTCTGGTTTTTCTTCTTGGCTTCAGCGGCAATGAACGGGAAAGGATCGATGACATTCGATCGGAGCAACAAGTCGTCGCAGGTGTTTTCGAATAATTGCATTTCGAGATGACGACGGAAATGACCGAGCGTCATCGACGATGTCACGCGTAGCCCGAGTGGCCGTAACTACTCATTTGCCTTTCAATCTCACATGATTGCTCGACCCTCCATTTCATCCGCTTTGCGCATCATTATAACGCATAAGATAATAACCCCCTCGGCGCTCAGTGAGGCGTAGTTTAGGATGAAGTGGAGCGAGATGGGGTTGGCTCGGGCCCGCGCTAATAAAGCTCCCTACGTTTCCTCCGTTATATAACACACCCACCTACCTATAATCTAGTGCTATAAGATCACTAATGATAGTATCATAATTACGCTCTACCTGCTTCAGAAACTCCCCAACGGAGATATGCGAATATCGTTTAATGCTTGTGTTATTAAGAATTGTTCGATCGAACACGAGACACCCAACAGGCGTGCTACGATCTTCAATGATTTTGCCTTCTTTCGCGCGTATCGTCAAATCCGACGCATTTGCAATTTATCCGCAAAGCAATTTAAGGTTTTTCTGGCTAAAAAAAGGGTCCTTCAAGCATTTCATTACTATCAGAACGCTTTACGCTATGAGAATCGGGCGCAAAGGGAACAGAACGCTGTTTCGCGACCCTTAACAAGAGGGAGGGGAATTATTGATATTTCAAATGGTTCCTTCGCTTTTATGAAAAGACGGATAAAGCACTTGATTTTTATGGTTTCGCGCCTTTTAAGAGAGACCGGTAAGCAATTTTCTGGTTCTCCGTTAATATTAGGTAAAATATCGATATGGTACGTTTGGTAGGATTTGGTGATGTGGTAAATGTACCGAAAAATCAGTAAAATGTTACTGGAACTGTAGAAACTGCTACTCACCGATGAACCGTTCGCGAGATGACTCTCCAAAGCGACATACTTAGCTTGCGTCAGAGTTGCATTCAAGTCCGCTCCCGTGAAGCCCGAAGACAATTTTGCAATACTCTTCAGATCGAGATTCTCCGTGTCTATGCGATGAGTCTTGCACAAAGCAACGAGAATTTCTTCCCTCTCGTTCTGGAAAAAAAAATCAAGAATCATATACTAACGATCCAGAACTGGGCAAATTCAAAGTACTTTAGGGAAAAATTCTTGAAATTCAACGGCAGGTTCATACATTGAGTTATCTATTGAATTTCTATTATCTAGTGAAGCATGAAAGAATAGTGTACAAAAATATATTCTCGAAAAACCATTCAATTTGATCGCAAATTCGGTACTTTTTGGTGCAAAAGAATCTGAAAAATCGCACGTTGGGGAAGTAAAAAGGACTAATTTTGCATAACTTCCATACAGAATGTCATTGGCAAAACGTACAAAAAATTAATTAAAACCGCTTCGCTGATTTATTCAATCCATACGAATACTTTCAGATGTTTCAATTTTTTTGGAGTTTTTTCAGTGTAACAGTAAAATCAGTTACTCAAATCCTTTCGTGGATTCTGACGGCGCATGAGTTCGACAGAGGAGTGAGAGAGAATTTCGAATGTTTTTCGATTGGATCGAAATCTGAAAAAGATCATACATATGGAATGTGCTGGAAAGATTGATTTTGCATGACAATTCAAAGATGTTATCAACAAATTACTAAAAAAAATTAAGCCAAAAATTAGCCGGTAACACATTGTTTTATACAAATAATTTGTCAATTTTCCTGAAAACGTATGAATTTTTGTAGAATTTCGTTCGGGTTTAAAGATTGCATTTTGGTACTCAGAGTACCAACTGAGTACCGATATACATAAGATTAAGTGTATCGTAAGTTACTTCGGCTTCACCGGTATTGCCCTGTAACGATCGACATTGAATATTAATTACAGCTTAACGAAACTACATTTTTTACAGTTTTTAATGCAAAGTTCGCACAGCGATGCAAGAAACATGCCATGCATGTAAAAATCGATTGGCACGAAAGGCCACGACTGTTGACTGGCAAGCGAATCAACACTCGATTTCGCACCATGAAAAATCGTACCTCATCGGGCATCGGACAAAGCAACGATTTGTCCAAACGACCAGGCCGAAGTAACGCCGGATCGAGCAGATCGGGCCTGGAGGAAGCGGCGACGATGGCGACTCCTTCTCGCCCTTCGACGCCGTCGAGTTGCGTTAACAGCTGATTTACAACTCGATCCGTCACACCCGTGCTGTCGTGGCCGCGCCTGGTACAAGATAATACATTTTGTACAAACATTCGAGCAAACAGAAACGGCGGATCGAATCTTGTCAAGGTCACGCTGCGTGACTCCCGACTCCACCTCGCAGCCCCTTCGGCGCGAAGTCAAAGAGGGTCTTCCGTTATCTGCGGCGAGGGTGGCGACGAGAAGGCAGAATGCCTAGCGGCGGGCGTCTGCGGGGTAACATTGTTACGCCGCAGACTCCCTACGCCTACACAAGCTGCTCTGATTCGACTCGCGTTTTCGCAAAAACAGCTCAGAATCCGAATAAAACTTAGGCTCGTCGAAGCACTGGGTAAGAAACGGGCTATCATAATTTCATTTCAAGGGCACGGTGTAAAAGCGAAGTAATAAATTATTATTCTCTCATTACAGTCGAGAGATTTACTCATTTGGTGTGGAAATCTCGCGACTATAGTGAGAGAATAACGATTTTTGGGTTCAATTTCTTTTTTTAATAATACAGAAGCCAGAACGCGAAAACTACCAGATTCTTTTTCGTTTCGACAAACATCAGTGACAAATTCTTGAGAAGCGCGCAAAATCGACACCAAACCCCGTTTTTTTTGGCCTGAGGTCGTGATTTGAAGTTAAAGTAATAATCGGGCAGTAGAATAAAAAAAACGAGAATTAAGCAAACAACGGATAATCGAAACGACACTTTTCTTGGTATGCAGATCGATCTATTCGTGGTCCCGGTTTGAAACAGTGTAAGGTCGTTGATTCAACTCACCTCGGTGCAAGACTGTCGAATTCGTCGAAAAAGAGAACACACGGCTTGGCCCGACGTGCTCTAAAACAAACGTTAATTAGTAGCTCCGCATACTCGTATTGCCATCGATTAGATCTCAACGATTTCATTGGGTAGAAAAAAAGAGAATTCACTTTTCAAACACGTTTCGAACCGCCTCTTCACTTGCTCCTATGTACTTGGACAAAAGTTCCGGTCCCTGAAAATACAGTTCAAGGTGTACTAAAGAATTCTTGAAAAATTAAAAAATATGAAACTGCGAAAAAAAAACAGAAGGGATTTCTTTTCGGCCCCGAACATCGCGCGCTACCTTAACGCTGATCAAATTTAAACCGCACTGTTTGGCGATCGCTCCGGCCAACAAAGTTTTTCCATTTCCCGGCATCCCGTACAGGAGAACACCGTTTTGATTCTTTATCGGGGCATTCCGATACAGCTCGGGATACTTCAGAGGCCACTCCAACAGTTGCGTCAACGTCTCTTTCACCTTCGCGAGACCGCCGATGTGCGCCCAATCCTGGCCCGAATTTTCGTACAACTGCACGCCGTGTAACGATATTGCTTTGTACTTTTCGAGGGCCTCGCGCAATTCCGTCTCGCCTACGGTCAATGCTTGACTCTGATCTTGCGCTGCAATTATTCAATGCAAATTAGCTCCGAAAAATTAAATCTTGATGAATTATTCAAAGTGTTAGAAAACTAATATGAATTTCGCAAATTATTCGAACCGAATAAAAAAAAACAAGTATTTTCCGCGGTTATGCGAATATTCAAAATTTCAAATATTAATATATAGCCATATATTATTATTATTATTATTATTATTATTATTATTATTACTATTCAACAATATATTATTCTTTTTCGTGTGAAAAAAAATGTGGCGAACGTAAAATTATTGCGACTACTCATTTCACTCGGCGCAGCTGAATAAATATAATTTCGAAGTTAAGTATTTTGTTTAACGAAAATTCGATCGTAACGTCAAAAATAATTCATGACATACCATGGCGCTTCCACGCGGCGAATGCGGCTTTTTCGGCGAAATCGACGAGATCCTGAGCGACCCATCCCTCTGTTTTATTTCCGTAATAATCCCAATCTATCGCTTGCGCTGCGTGCATGTGACTTTCGAGAGTGAGTTTCAAAATATCTATCCGATTTGCCTTAGTCGCGTGGAACGAAACATTTTTATAAAATTTCGGAGCATCGAATATCCGGTTTTTCCAAAAGTTCATTCGTACCTTTTCTAAAGCAGGTATCGTCAGAACTGTTCGGAACAAATAAACGCCTCTCGGAGACTTCAACTTGGCTCCGATATTGTGCATGTTCGTGCAAGTAGCGACGATCGAGATGTGATGCGACGATTGATATTCAGCTGCAGTGTTGCAAAGCACATCCACAATCCTGAAACGCACAATAGCGCCCCAATGTTTAACAATGATACAAACGCAGGTGCAGGAATTCATTAATCGTGAACGGTCGAGCAACAAGTAGCGGCAATTAATTTCAATCACCTCGCGGAATTAATCGCATCAGGCGTTTGCGCTTCTTCGTCGGAAGACGAGCTCGTCACGATCTCCAAGTCGTCCAGAAATAGTATCGACGGTTGATAATACACGCACTCTGCCATGGCTGCCGATATGATTTTCTGGAAAGCTTCCACCTTTTTGCCTGAAACAAATCACTGCATAAATTAAATCCCTATGATTAAATGCGTTAACGCAGTTCCATGAAGGATGCCAAGGACTGAAACTTTGATAATTCAACTAAAAAAAAGATAATTCAATTATCCTGGGAGCAAAATTTCAAAGGTGACCAAAGAAATAGTTTATGGAAATCGACGAAAGCTCTCGAAGCAGCGCTCTCGAAGCTCGCCTTTTTATGATACACAGCGAAGGAAAGCAATTTATCTATCAAGGATATGGACGGCTTTTTGTTCCATGGGATCTGTTTTATCGACCCTCGAGGCCTATCCTATCGTTTGATGATCGGCGGATTTTGGGCCGAATTTACCATACATGGAAATCATCTTAGATTCGACATTAGCTCAAAAATAATAAAAAAATATATATTCTTCAGTGAAGTCTTGCCTTTCAATGGTTTGCATTCTATGACGTGCGTGTGTACGGAATGAGGCTCCTTGCGCATGGCGGATTGCAGAACTCTGCAGAGGGTCGATTTCCCAACGCCCACGTCGCCGCAAAGGAGAACATTCCCGGGATCGCATTGAGAGTTTTCGCCCAGGCGATTCGTTAGACCCAAACTTAATTCGAGTACGCTACGACATTCCGCTAGTACGGACTCCACGGGCCTAGAAGAGTCGTCACATCATCAGGAAACATCAATGCAGTCCATCGCGAAGATGGACAATGCATGCAACTATTTTGCAAAATGAACTCACTGTAACGAAACAGCGTCCAAATTAACGTTCTGAATGTTATCAATGTCGTCCCAAGAATCTGCTTCCGGAAGTCTAATATCCTTAACATTCAACGCGAGATCTTTCAACCTGGCGGCGTTGACAATGCCGTAAGAGCAATGCTCCGGCGAGAGCAACACCATGAAGCTGTTTCCGTCTTTCAAATAAATTCTCGAACGAATATTCAAAACGACGTCTGTATCGTCCACTGCATTGAGAAGAAACTCTTCGATAACTTGTCGCGTCACGGACTTCGCCGAAGGAAATATTTCGATCGACGTGATCGATTCTTCGGAACATTTCACGGGCTCCAAGAGCACTTTACTTCCGACTCGCAATTTCAAGTTTCGTCTCAAGTTCGTGGACAGATACACCTTCTTGTGAACGGTCTTCGTGTCGCTCGCTTCGCCGTTGCGCGAGTCGTCGCTAAATTCGTTTTCTGCGACGAGTAACCTGACCACCAATTCCGCGGACTGTTTGATCATCGACGATGGATCCGTTCGCAAAAAATCGGTGGTCGCGTTAACGTACTGGCGATCCTCGCGGACCTTTCGGATTTTGTACAAATTACTGTTGCGATTTTCGTCACAGAAACGTAATGGGACGTTCCATTCGTGGACAAAAACGTCGTAGGGACTCTCGATTGGAAAATGGCACGTTTTCGTATCGGCTCTCATGGCCGAGAGGCTGTGGACGCGAAACGTTTGCGGAATGGCCGGATTGTTATTCTTCGTCCAAGATCGGATGTCGTTGGAAATGTCGTTTGGTCCAGCTGTTGAGTCGCGCATCATCGACGTTAGAAAAGGTATGTTAGACATGACATTCCAAACTTTCGATGCAATTCGCTTAGCAGTGGCATCGTCGGTTTTGGAACCGAGATTTCTATTTATTCGGCTGTACTCCTGCGTTACGTGGACTTCGGTCCCATTGCCGATTGTCCCGTACAAAAAATCGGGATGAATTTCGTCTAAACGAAGAGGAAATGGTAAAAACAAAATTTTCTTGGTTACACGAGAAATTAGTCGAATTACAGTTTATATTTACCGATTAGCAATGTTATCCACAATCCCTTGGAGATCCATACAACGACCGGCTGGTTTTTCGCTACTAAACTTATTTGACCCAACAAAACCGATTGCACCTTATTGGCTTGATATTCCTGCAAGTTTTGTAATTCATGTGTAATTTGGAATTGATTTTCCATCAAAGCGGTATCAATCCGGCTTTTCTGCGGACTTTCAAGCTTATAAATGCCGATTTGGCTGTTAAAACACACCACGATCTCCCAGTCCTGAGCGCTACGCGGTGTCACCGTGATCGCCGATAAAAACGGTGGTTCGGGCACACAAGAAACGACGACTTCGTCGCCTTCGTTAACATTGAGACCACGAGCAAAAGTTGCGCTGATTCCGAGAAATTCCTCGGTTCCCGACGTTGATCGCCAGGAGAGGTAGTAATCATTGTTATTGTGCGAGACCTTGATACCGTTCACCTGAGATTTTTATACGAAAATGTTCAACGCAATGTAGAGGGCACTGGATTTAGTTAACGAAATTCGAAATCCTTTTGGGTACGAGTGCGTAAAAAAGAACACTTTTTCGTATTAGTGCATAGAAAAGAACACTTTTTCGTATTAGTGCATAGAAAAGCCTACTTTTTTACGCGCTAATAAGGAAAAGTCTACTTTTTTGCGCACTAATGACGAAAAGTACACTTTTCTGCATTAATGCGCAGAAAAGTAGACTTTTCGTCATTAGTGCGCAAAAAAGTAGACTTTTCCTTATTAGCGCGTAAAAAAGTAGTCTACTTTTTTGCGCACTAATGACGAAAAGTACACTTTTCTGCATTAATGCGCAGAAAAGTAGACTTTTCGTCATTAGTGCGCAAAAAAGTAGACTTTTCCTTATTAGCGCGTAAAAAAGTAGGCTTTTCCTTAGAAGTGCGTAAAAAAGTAGACTTTTCTTCATTAGCGCGTCAAAATGTAGACTTTTCCTCATTAGCGCGTAAAAAAGTAGACTTTTCGTCATTAGTGCGTAAAAAAGTAGACTTTTCCTTATGAGTGCGTGAAAAAGTAGACTTTTCTTCGTTAGTGCGTAAAAAAGTAGACTTTTCCACATTAGCCCATAGAAAAGTCCACTTTCCCGCCTTTATCTTGTACAAAAGCCATAAAATCGAATTTGATACACGTGCAAGAAAAATTGGCCTCTCTCGCGCTCGCGCGCGCTTCAAACTCGTCGTGAGCGACCTCTGTTCTCGCACTTTCATCGAAAGCAACTAATTTCCATTTCGGACTTTTGTCGCGATTTGTGAGATCAACAACGCGACATTGACGATACGGTCAAGTGACTCGCAAATGCCCGAACACTTTTTTTTTGTTATTGATTCAAAAGATAGAATATTCGATAACCTACCTTGCGATCCAATCTTCGAGTCCAAATCTCCGGTAGATAAACAAAGCAATTTCTGACCTTGACGTACTTCACTGTAAAAACTTGATTTTGCATCTTCGCTCTTCACAGGCGACGATCGATATTCATAACGAATTCTCGAATTTTCAACGACTCACGATAGAAAGTTGATGATTTTCGAACGAAAACAATCGAAACAATTTCAATGGCAATGAAAAATAACCTTCGCGACGTAATCGGCGCTGTTGCCTTGCTCGCACGATTCTAGGTTAAGAGCCACAGGTTCACGGTTTTCATTGGCCCGCAAAACGAATGCGATTTTTTCAGACAAAACAAAAACCAAACGAATCTCTGTCGCGTCGAAGCGCTTCGAACGGCACAATCGATCGAATGTTGTCGCAAATTAGATCAAACTTAACGCATTTTCTCGAGAATCGTCGATAAATCAATGACGAAAAAAAGAGACTCGGCGGTTGGCCGTACTGATATGGCTATTCATTCATTTTTGCGTACTCGTCGATCATTACCTCATCGAGCGATGTTTCGGCGCGTCCACGAACTGCCGCATCGTCGAGTCCTCATCGTCGGACCTATCTCTGCTACAGACGACATCGAAAAATCGTGGAAATCTTGTAAAGCCATTCGGTTCTTCCGAGCTGCGAGATCTCGCATACCTTCGTGCGCGCGAAGGGAATAATGACGGGGTGACCGAACGCGAGGTGGCGCGTAGTTGAAACGGCGGCGGTGTCCGCGTTACTGGCATTCGAAAGGGCCGACACGGGCGGGTGAATATTGACGGCGGGGAGGGGGGCGGCAAATCGCAACGAATCTCGATTACCGTTTGAAATTTCGGATATAAAACAGTGAGAAAGCGCGAGATAATTCGATGAAAAAAACATAAAAACAACGATTTCTCGCGAAGACCGCGCGATGTCGCCTCGATCGCTCGTCGAGCGCCGCAACGCCGCGAGACAACGCGGCACGATTGTTCGACCAATGACCGTGCGCGGCGCCCTCGGGTTCCCGTAACCGTGATATTTTCAAACCAGCATCAACTTCAGTTGTTCACGCAGGACGAATGGACAGTGCAGCAACGTACCAGTGAAACGAGAGGAAAAAAAATAGTTCCGTGCGGTTTTTTCTTCTCGTTATAAATGAAAGGCAATCGTCCTGCCGGAACGAACGAGACGGCCGAATAAATTCGCAGGTAATTCGAGTCTCGAACGAGTCGACAAATAGAACAATTGCGTTTAATTACGAAGCAAGCGTTTTCGGACAGATCGAGGGAGGGAAGGGGGGGGGACAAAACCGTTGAAAATTCGTGAAAAAGATGGTGGCTTGGGTATTTCGGGTTTCGGGCGACGATTTGTTTGTCGCGTTGAGAGTTCCTTCGCCGCGTCTGCTTCGCGACAGAGTGACAAATCGACGATAATTATCGCGAGCCTCGCCGAGTACCGACAAATATTTTTCAATCGTTTCGACGGCCCGTGAGCCTTCAGGGAATCTCATTCCCGCGCGTTTTCACGACCGCAACAGCTCGTCTCGCGACTCGATCGTCGTTGTGCATCGTCGAAAAATTTCGATTTGTTACATTTTCATGACTCGGAGCCACGAAAATTCTCATTCTCTTCGATTTCGGGCGAAATAATCTATCGCGAGGCGACGAACCGCGAACGAATCTTTCCACAGTTCAGCCGAACGAAGAACGCGAAGTTCGAGTCCGAATAACAACATCGGTCGGGGAAACTCTCGCCGAATCGCAATCACATGCTTGGGTAGAATTTATTTGCTTCTTTTTTTTCCACGAGCCGCGTACGCGATTTTTTTTCTCGGTTGGGGCGATGAAACGATCGTGAATTCCGACGAAATAGGTGAGAACGCGATTTTTTCTTACATGTTCAAAAAATTTATAGGTATTTCGGCGTAATTATTTTTGTTTTTTTTCATACACTCGGAACATTCGTTTATCGATAACCAGATCCGTCGGTCGGACGCGCTTTTGCCGCTGCTCCGAATTGGTCGAAAGCAAGCGGACGTACTTTAGCGTGATTCTTTTTTCCCCACAAACTCTTCGAATCAAACGTCTGTTTTTTGATAATCGGATTCGTCCCTCAGGCACGTTTTTGCCGATTCTCCGAGTTCGTCGGAAGTGAGCGATAACAAATTTAGAATCGATGCTTTGACGATATTTAATGAATAGAGCCAAATTGCGGTTAAAAAATTGTACAAATCTGCTCATGTTACAAAGTTTGTGACAAAAAATAAAAATATAAAAATTATGATTTTTTTTTTTTTTCTCAACTTATCGGATTGCGATATGTAATAATTACAGAGAAAAAGGTTAGAAAATAGTTATAAACAATGATTTTTATTCGACTCGATATGGGCGTAATCGTTGAAGCTTTTTTTTTTGTTCCATCGAGCGTCGCATTGTGAACGATGAGATTTTGGTTGAATTTTTCCTTGGAAACGCCGAAACTGTGCTTTGGAGTGGACTACGAACGTCATTGCTGGAAACGACATCGAAAAATCGCCTTATAATGTCGCATCTCGGGGAAACGATAAAACTTTCATAAATCGTCAATGCTAACCTTCCGTAGCGTCGACGAATCTGCTCGATTTCTTTTTTCTGGACCGCTGTAACTT
The DNA here is from genome assembly GCA_963924025.1 of Ischnus inquisitorius. Classification (NCBI taxonomy): domain Eukaryota; kingdom Metazoa; phylum Arthropoda; class Insecta; order Hymenoptera; family Ichneumonidae; genus Ischnus; species Ischnus inquisitorius. Next base: position 5,048,946 of record OZ001249.1, read on the forward strand.
GCGGTGCTCGTTTGTCTTGTTTCCCTCGCGATGCTCGTTGTCGCCAACTTTTTTTGTCGCTAAAAGCATTTATTCAACTCTTCCGAATACGTACGAATTTTTTCAGAATTTTCTGCCATGTTTAAAAATCACGTTATTTTTTCAATAGCGAAAATGTAGAAATTATTTTAAAAAAAAACGTTTGTTCACCAGGTAATTTGTTGCTCAATTTTTCTATTTAAGTAATTTATTGATACGGGTTTTGGAATTATCATGCGAAAGTAATCTTTGGAGCACGTTTCAAAATCTCAATTTTTCTCGGATTTTTAGTTCCATAGAAAATAATTTTTGTTTTTTTTAATGCAGTGCAAAACGCCGAGTCTTGGTATGAAAGATTTGAATAAATAATCGATGGTGTCTCAACTTATTTTACTTCATTTTGTTATCCATGAACCTTGTAACCATGAAATTGTAAATGGCGCGATGTACGCCGAAAGTTTCATCGAGAAGAAACTCATCGAGTTTCGCTTGAACATTGTTTGAACGAGATAATTCGACAATTGATAGATAACAATTTATTTTGCAGCACTGCCACCGGTGAGAGCGGGAAGGTTTTTCTCTTCGCAACCTTCCGCAAAGGAAAAAAGAAAATAACAACAATGGCGCCGACGAAAGTACTGAGTAGCCAAAACAAACCGACTGTGCCAGTCGTGACTGCGCGGAGGGGCATAACAACGAGAAATCAGAAGAGTACAATCAACAACGTTGCGGCAGCGAAGCCAGCCGCGGTCATCAAAGATCCGAGGATCAAAAGAAAAGCCGACGCCTCTCCGATCAAGGATAAAACCACGAAACGATCTGCTCTAGGAAATATCACCAATGTAAATCCTTATTTCATTTTTTTTAATTCTTTCAAACGGAACTCCACACGATAATTCGCTTACCTAATTATGGGACACGCGCTTCGTCTTCAAATACAATTTTTGCGTACTAAAAAATAATGAATTCATACGAATTTTCGGAAAATCTCAACTTTTTGTTTACGTCTCACATATTTTTTGCTCTCGATTCTCAAATTTATCTCATTTGTAAGTCATCTTCAGTTCAGAAATTGCAATTAAAAGAATTCTAGTGAAATGGCGCGAGTAAAAAAAAAACAAATAATAAAAGCGAATGAAAAAAAATATACAAATAAGCTCGTACATTATGTGAGGAATTCAATTTTCTGATTTTTGAAAGAAAAAAAAAAATTAATTTCAGAAAAAAAATTCTGTCGAGACGCTGCTTTGATAAAAAAAAACATTATGTAAGGCCGTAATTCGATGTTCCACAAAAAAACAATGATCTGATGATGCGAAATGAAAATTTCAGGCTATTGGGAAATCATTGGGAGTTCAACTGCAGGAACCAAAGAAGGTGGTGAAGAAAGCGCAGGCGGCGCAAGTAAAGCCGACCGCGACGACGTTGAAGACACTCGACAAAGTTATAGTTAAGCCCGACAATGTTACCGCTGCTAAAACGAAACCCGTGCTGCGGGCGAAGAGCGTTAAGAGGACCGAGGAGAAGATCGAAATACCGAGCAAGATCGTGAACGTGCGCCGCAGCTTGGATCTCGAAAAATCGGAGGACAGTTCACTGTACGTCAGCGCTCTGGAGGATGTTCCGGAAGACAGTGCCAAAAAATCGGCCAAGAGCACCAGCAAGGTGAGCCGACGAAGGCAGAATAAAATTTTGAGCTGAAATAAATAAACCGAACAAAACCTTCGCGGCAACCGATACGCCTTTTTCCGCCGAATTTCCAAATGTACGAATTCATTTCGCAAAAATGTTGTCGATCGGCCTAACAGAACGTTTCTAAAGAAATCGGCTTGGAAACTCTTTTCCCAAGTCCACTTTATTTTCTACAAGTGCAGGAAAAAATCTTAACCGTTCTTTAATGGTTGTGCCAAGAAAATTGAGAAGACTCCGAAATTTATTTAGATATACAAACAAAAAAAGCGCGTGAATTTGCGAACGGAAACAAACGAATAGTTTGCTATTAACGGCTGATTAACTAATAAATACTTGTAATAATTTTACAGGTCGACGGCAAGACGGGAGATAACAAGACGAGCGAGGAAGCCGAAACGTCTGCGACGCTGCCGAGCGCAACCGAGAAGGAATTGTCGCTCGCCGCGCGCCTCGATGCGGTGCCCGAGCGGGAAATGCCCGCCGGCGTTCAGTGGGACTTCGACGCCGAAAATTGGCGCGATCCGTACCAGGTGTCGCAATACGCGATGGAGATCTTCGAATACCTCAAGCAGCGCGAGCATCTGTTCCCCATAAGCGACTACATGGAGAGACAAGTTTGCCTATCGCGATGGATGAGATCTTTGCTCGTCGACTGGATGGTCGAGGTCCAGGAGTCATTCGAATTGAATCACGAGACTCTGTATCTCGCGGTCAAGCTCGTCGATCTGTATCTCACGAAAGTCACGGTTGGCAAGGAAACGCTGCAGCTCCTCGGCGCGGCCAGCCTCTTCATCGCTAGTAAATTTGACGTAAGTTGTCGCTGGTCGCTGGATTTCATATCTCCGCGTAGTTTCACTGTCGCACAGCCTGTCTCGGAGATTAGCCACTTTTTCTTCAACTACGGTATTCCGTCGAAAAAACGGCTCTGGCTCTGGCTTGACCAATTTTTTTACGCTGTCCGAAACACTCAAGATTCAGTGTAAAAATATATGCGAAAGTTCTAGTAAGAATTTGTTTCATTCGCAGGAACGGATACCTCCAATGGTCGAGGATTTCTTGTACATATGCGACGGTGCTTACACTCAACGAGAGCTCATACGGATGGAAATGAACGTCCTCAAAATGGTCGACTTCGATCTCGGCATACCTTTGTCCTACAGGTTTCTTCGACGTTACGCCAGGGTTCGTTCTTCGTTCTCTTTACTCTTAACGTTTTGTGCTTTCTCGTGGCGGAAGCGGTGTTTCCGTGGAAAGTTGATTTCGAGATTTTCGGGAGCAAATCGAATCGTCTGAAACGGGAAGAAAAGTGGTTCCGAGCAAAAAGTGGTTTAGAAATTGCAATTTTTGAGATAGTTGGACTTAAAAAAGCATGGTATTTGAAGCATTTGTTGACTGTTAATTCCCGTCAACAGTGCGCCAAAGTGTCGATGCCCACGCTGACCCTGGCGCGGTACATCCTGGAATCGTCGTTAATGGACTACTCGACGATAATGTTCAGCGACAGCAAGATGGCCGCAGCGGCGTTGCTCCTCGCTCTGCAGATGAAGGATCTCGGCGGTTGGACGCCGACTCTCGAATATTACACCGGTTACAAGGTCGACGACATCAGAGACATAGTAAATGTACTCAACCAAGGACTCCATAGGAAACACAAAGACGCTTTGGCAACTGTTCGCAATAAATACAGCCATAAGTATGTAATTTTAATCAATTTTCCCCCATATTTTCATTTTTTTATAAAAAATCGCAAAATTTTCAGATAACATAAAAAAAAGAATCCAACAAACTGTAGTTTTGTACGATCGTATAAATCACGTACTATCTATTTGCATTACAATTTAACCTTTTTTTTGTCGAGAATTAAAACGCTAATTATTCAAAGTTAAGAAAGCATGTAATTACGTACTCGTATATTATTGTCGTAGAAATTTTATTTTCATTCTTAATATTATTATTCGAGAAATGTTTATTTAGTGCAATTTTTGTAAAATAAGATGAATTTTTTATTTCAGGATTTTCTTCGAGGTGGCAAAGGTGCCAATAAAAGAAGTTTTAGATATATAGTAGCCTTAAACAAGTGAGTAAGGATAATTTTAGGTAGGATGTATCATAAATAGTTAATCAGGCCCGAGGAAGCGCTTGTGTCGTAGTCTCGCGGTTCGTCTAAAAAAAAAAAAAAAACGAAAAAAACGAAAAAAAAAACAAACAAACGGAAAAACGACAAAAAAATCCAGTGCCACATGTATGTCATGACAGTTTGCGAAGCATTCGAGCGCGGAATCACGACAAGCTTGCCTTAGTTCGTGCGATTTATTGGGAACGAAAACAAAAAAAAAAGCAAAACGAAAAAGATTAGATGTAAAACGTAAGCGTAGTAGTTTAATTTATACGCGCGATGCTCAAACCGAACAAGCGAACTGACCAATATATACATATATATATATTTTGTTTTTTCATATTTGTAAACGCGGGTCTCGAACGGAGCTCGACGATTTTACTCGCACTGCATTTGCACCATTTCTACGGACGTACCCGGTATTATTCTTGATTTCTCCTTTTTTCTACATCTATTTATACAACTTTTTTTTTTCTTTTTTTCTCCAAACAATTTGTACGATTCATACTTTTGTAAGTTCTTTTAATTTTCGCGGTATCACTTTGTCGAGCAGAAGAGAAAATGGAAAAATTTTAACGCCCTTTCGTAACTTATTTTAACAGTCGATATCCGTTTGTAGGATTTATTCTTCTCTCTTTTAACAATCTACCGCTTTTTCCATCTCAATTTTTTTTTCTTTCTTTTTTTCTTCCATTACCGTAATTATTATTATTAATGTAACTAGATTTATTATTGTACAAATGTGCCGATAGTCAAAACTGGAATAAAATCGGTGGCAAACGAAATGGTCTTTGTGCGTGCGACGAGAGCCGCCGTTTCGTCGTGATTGGCGCGTCGAAACGTTTGTTATGCATCCCGACTGTTGCACCTGTACAGACTGATGACGATGGTAAATGACAATGCCATTAATTTAGATATTATTTTTATAACTATAAGATATATATATTATATATGCGTGCATGTAGCGTGGTACGACCTATTTTGGATTTCGATATACAAATGAATTCACAATTGCAAATATATATATAACGATTCGATGGACGATTCTCGACTGTGACAAATGGCGATTGGAACTTCTTTTTTTTATTCGGAGATTCGCCGAGCTATTTTTCTTGTTCGCCAATAACTCAGGCGCGACCCATGGTTCAATGCGCGAACGTGAACGTCCGAACGATCTGATATTAAATTTGAAACTTGGACTCTACTCGTCATATTTCATTCCACGATCGAATCTCTTAGTCGCTGAAACTGGCCGGAATTCGGTGCAACGAATGACAAATAAAGAAATTTTGAAAAATGTTATACGACGAAATTGTCGAAAAAAAAGTAGGACATTGTGACGAAGAGAAGTGCACATTGCAAAATTTGGTGCGTTAAAAAAAAATTGGGCCATCGATCGAAATCCATCTCGAAATATTTTTTTTTCCGCGAACAATCGGATTGCGTAATCGAATCACGCGGCCTCGCTTGCGGTATCGTCCGAAGAAAAATCTTGAAAAACCCTAAACTCCGTCATGACAATTTAAAAAACACAATACAATATTTTGTCTCACGTTGAAACGCGAAAAAACACTTGGTAACATTTTATAAAAAAAACAATTTCTCCGAGTACCGACTGCGGTTGAGCTCGGAAGGAATAAAAATTTCGACACATTTGAAGAAAATGAATTGACTCGAGGAGATTTCGATTTCAAATTTTTCACCGGTCCGAAAACATGACGCAAGTTTCGTTGCGACACTCGCCAACGAGACGAGACTCGACGTGAACGAATTTCGACGCTAAACCGCAACGAAACGGCATTTTCAAAGCCGGGAACGGACATCCGAAATTCGAGAAAATTTGCGATCGGCTCCGAAGTTGCAATCGACTATTTAAAACGTGTACATATTGGAAAAGGATAATCTCCGAATTTCGTTTCTTCTTTCTTTTTCTTTTTCTTTTTTTCACGAAATAAAAATGCGAAATAATACGGATACGCAAAATTGCTGTGTCCATGACTAAGAAAAAATGATGCAGTGTAAATAGCGTTAGGAATATGTATTTTTTTTACCATCAGCGAATGTACTATCTATTATTTCATATACAGTTTGCGTGTGTGCGTGTGTGCGTGTATGCGTTAATTTCAAGCGGCTAAATCAATAAACAAATTTGTCACACGAATCGACAGTTGTTTTTCGTTCGTTCGGTGGAATGGAAAAAAATCCTTCGTGACGCGAAAAGGTGAGAGGGCAGAATTTCCTACTTTCTGCGGCCCTTCCATAAAAATAACTATCAAATCGATTTATTTGTATTTTTAGGTGACTCAAACCCTTCAAGTAGCTTGGTGTTCATTTCAAATAAATTCGCGAAAAATGCGGGAAAATCTTAATTGTATAAAAATCGGAAAAAATTCATTTATTCAAGTTGCTGAAAGTATTAATTTTGCATAATAATAATTTCCAAATGTTATTGACAAATTCATCAAAAAATTAATTGTTTCACAAATTATCCGACAACTTGAACTTGTTTTATGAGGAAAATATGCGAAATGAATGCCAAGCAACGGAACTATTTTAATAAAGCGCTTAGTATTGTGTAAAAAGTGAAAGAAGAAAAACCAGCTCGAAACATTGCATGCGTTTAATAGGGATTCGCGAAACAAGTGTTTTTTGTTCCGTACAATGTTTTCGCGCTTATCAACGTCGATTAAATGGTTTCGCTCGTTATGTTTCGCATTTTCGACTTTTTTCGCGCGATAAACGTCACGATAAAAATAATTAATCTAATGGATCGTTGCATCAATCGTCATACGCCGTTAAAAATAAACTGTATTCGATCGCGTTTTATACGTCGAGCATGAATAATTCTGCTAACGGTGCCAGCAATTGCATGCAAGGTCCGAACTGTCTTTACTCGGGAGAATTGATGGGTATTTTTTGTCCCTTCGTGCACAATGCCGTGTGTGCCGACGGGATCTCTTTGTGCCGCGAATTCGATCAAGTAGAACGTTTCTCGACTGTTCTTTATTTCATTCCCTTACGTCGATTTAAAAAAAAACTGAAATTTTTTTTTTGAAAATTTTGAAATTTTTGTTTGAAAATTTTTATTGATATTTCTACCAAGAATTTACAATTGCCCGTCATGGGATGCCACGTTATAATATTCGCGACTTTCTTCATCACCGCTTTCGTGGTATCGGCTAAAAAAAGTGATATCTTGAACGCAACTGAGTCGTGGATGTCGATGGAGAATTTTAGTTCATTGATAAACGTTTCGTACACCATACCACAGTGTGTGAATATTTTTATCTGTGGCAAGTAAATTAATAAATTAACAAAATTAATGCAAGTTATTAGTAGTTGATCGACTGCACAAATGCATTTTTTTTATTTAAAAATAAAATTATTAAATTATCAATTATTTTAAAAAAATGCAATTCTTTTCTATACTCCGTTTTGGTTTTAGCTTAGTCTCGTTTCAGAAATATTGGCCATTCTTTTTAGTTCTGTTGGAAGATTGTGAGACAAGGTGGCACATTAATAATTACCCAATAATTCATAAGGGTTACGGTCCTTAAATATTATTATTATTATTATTATGGGGTTATTATTATTATTGATTATTACGGAGTCATTTCAAACACTTGTCGAAGATCTCATCTAAATCGCAAGAATTATAATTAAGAAGTAAATGGATTTTTTAATGTTTGAACCTCGTTAGACGAACTTGCGGGCACGGAGAGGCTCTTCAAGAAATTCATAAGCATTTATCCATTCGAGTACATCCTGAACAATGCTATTGAGGATTGCGATAGCTTCTTTTTCGTTGCTGGAACGGAAGAGTCATTAATACACGACGTAGCCAGGCAAGTCGACAAACTTGTTAAATTCGTATCTCACTTTCAAAAGTTACTAATTTACTTTTTGACTTTTGAGTTACTAATTCATTTTATTTAGCGTCGTGACGATAAATTCCAAAATCGAAATTTTGATCGTCATCGACAAGGATGTTGAAGAACGGGCGGTAATCAACGAGGACGACGAAGACGAAAATAAAACGAGCCTCTTCGACGTTTGGTTGTACGACAATACAAATGTGAACATTGCGACGCGCAACGGACTTTGGACATTGTCCGACAACTTTTTGTATCCGCGGATATTTAAGAAAGCTTCGAGGTGAGAATAAACGCAGTGATGAATACATAAATTACTCCATTTACGCGAGTGAAAACAAAAATACAAAAATTACCAATAATAATAATTTCAAAATGTTATTGAAAGTAATGAAAAAAATGAATTTTCAAACAAATTACCTGGGCAAATTAATATTTTTTGTGATGAAAATAATGGTGTACGTTTTCTTTGAGTACAATTTTATATCACACATTTTTTTCTATATTAGTATATAAATATATAATTACAGTTACGACGAGATGGTACACCAGAAGGGAATCGTGAATCTCGAAGGCCATGAGTTACAAGCGACTACAAACTATAATCCGCCGTTCTGCTTTTTGCGTACGACCGTCAATCGAACTGTGGAAGGAATCGAGGCGCGAGTGTTCACGGAAGAAGATGGTAAAAAAATCTTTAATTAACAAATTGTATCTTCAAAATGAAAACCGAATGCAGGTGAAAGAACAATAATATGATGTGCGCAGAATCCGAGCTCGATGGAATCGAATTCATATTCTTTCAACTATTCGCCGAACGACTGAATTTTACGTACACTATTCGGAGACCCAACGACAAATACATGTTAGTAATCGAACCAATCTTCACGTCACCTTACATTTTTTTTGTCCAAAATATTTTATAAAAAAAAATCATGATTTTGTTTTTTATAAAAAATATTTAATGAAATAAAAAAATCATAATTTTCTTTTTATAACAAATATTTGATAAAATAAAAGATCGTAATTCTCTTTTTGATAAAATAAAGAATCGTGATTTCTTTTTATAACAACCAGCATTGGCGTGCGCAACGGGAGTGACTGGGACGGTGGCATGATCGGTCAAATGGCTCGAGGAGAAACGCACTTTGCCTTCGGCGGTCTGTGGCTCACGCAGGATACGAATGCATTTGCGAATCTGACCGTACCGTGGATAAAGCTTCACTATCAATTTTTGGTGCCGAGACCGAAGCCGCATGCAAGTTTTTGGGCGCTCACGACGCCGCTTTCCAACGAATTTTGGGCAGCCATCGTCGGCATGCTGATCGCTCAAAGCATTTGCGTCTATGCTGGAGCCCGGATCGATTCGCGAATCCCAAAGAGTAACCAAAATTCAATTGAATGAATACAACGAATACTGGAGAATCAGCGTGACTATTTGCAACTTTTTTAGGATTTCGCAGCTTTAATAAAACATGGACGGAGTTGATGGCACGCATGTTGGGCACGTCATCAGCGCCCAGAAACATTCGGGGCCTGAAGATCCAATTCCAGCTTTGGCACTTCTTCGGCGTTCTCATGGTAACCGCCTACTCGAGCAGCTTAGCAGCCCGATTGGCGAGCAAAGTTTATGACAAAAGGTCAGTAACTAAAAATGCCTTTTTACAAAGCGATGAAATTATTTCTTCGAATTCGTCGGACAATTTCTCTGAAACTGCTCCGAAGATTCTTCTGAGTTTCTCAAACTTTTCGCATGTCTCGGAGAGAATCAAACATCTTTTAGAATCCAAATATTTCTGATTTTTTAGAAAATCTTGTTTAGAAAATTCCTGCTAATTTCTGTAAAAGACTGCAGATATGCTTTTTTGGGGCCTTGTTGATATTCTACGCCTATTTCTCTTATACAATTTAGTAACCATTTTTTAAAAAAGGGACATTTTTTGTGAATTCTTTACGCAAAGTACATAAAAGTCTTTTTTTTAGAAAGCTCCGGGAAAAAATTTCTGTTTGCGTATACTGAATGAAATTAGTAAATTACGATACGAGTGCGATGAAACTTTTTCAAACGAGTGTTGCAATCGCCCGAGTTCAGAAAACGTTTATCGCACACTCGGTGCGTAAAATGAGTTTATCGCACACGGTGCGTAAAATCGCATCTTGCGCACCGAGTGAAATATAAAATGTCATATGCCTTTCTCAATACCCAACGAAGCATTATGAACACAGAATCGACACTGCTCAGGACTTCGTAGCATCGAATTTGAGCTGGGGTATGCAACACCCCGTATCGGATTTTTCGTATTACATCGATACCTCAGTGAGTCTAAAAAGCACTATGACGTATGACGAATTGATAGTACTTGAATGCAAGAAATCTCTACAAAATCTATCCTTTGTTAACTGTTAGGATTCGTATGCAGCGCGAATTCCGCATAGATACGAAATCGAAGCCGATCCAGAGGATAGGCACCAAAAGATTGCTAAGGGGAATTACGCAATATATGGCCGGCGTATATCATCGGCATTCTTTCCAATTTATGACGTCAGGAATGAAGATTTAAAAGTAACTGATAAATTTTAATAATATATTATGCTAAATGAAATATAGGAAAGTCCGTTTATGCTAAAATGAACAAGATAGAAAAGTCGTAGAAAACTTTATTTTCTATATTGTTAGTAATATCTACAGTTATGAAATTCTAATGGTTAAATCGCGTTTAAGGGGTACAGACTAATGAGAGACAGTATGAAGGATTATTTAATCAGCTTTGCGGTAACACCCTGGCTTGTAGAATCAGTGAATCAGGTAAGTTGCGAAACATTGATCTCGGCTATGAATGAAGAGTAGATAGGATTAATCAGTGAAAGTAAAATTTCCATTTGCAAGCTCATGCATTGGATGATCGAGACTGGCCTGGTGCAGTACCATCTCGACGACGTGCTTTACAGACGAATGTCATCAGCGCTCCGAGAAGTCCTGATCGAGCGTGATGTCAATACCGCTGCGGCGACTGTCCTCAAATTGACGCCACTCGGCGCGGGATTCGCCTTATACTTCCTTGGCCTTTTTATTTCCACTGTAGTGTTTTATCTCGAACTCAGATCCGCCGGAGCGTCGAGATCCATTCGCGGGGTATTGCGCGATATAGAAGAGGAACGGGGAATCAGACGTCGCAAAGATCGCGATTGGAAACGTAGATACTCAGCTTTCAAGAAATACAATCGTAACCCAGATTCAATGGCATCTTTGACATGGCTTCGAAACTACAATTATCCAGCAAATACGTAATGTTAAAAGTGTCTACCATAGGAATTTAAAAAAATTTAACATTGTTACATGATTTTTTATATTTGATCTGATTGCGTTTGTTATTGTAACGATAATGTGTCGATGCATCAGATGAAAATTTATTTAAAATAAAAATGGTATATCACATATCTGTCACTACCATGTCAAGTTGTGATGCCAATATCGTACTCAAGCGAAATATAAATGTTATCCATGCATATGTAAAATATGAACATGTTCGTAGATAACGGGCGGCAGTCGCGGATACAATTGTAACCCTTTTTCGACCGCCCTGGAATTTTGCTACAGGCGTATATTCAATAGAACGTTTTACTTATTTTTGCAACTCGTGCATGAGAAGTGCTACTTTACGCGCCTGCCGAGAGTCGCGTAAGTCGCGCATTATAGCAGAGCGTTCTGTGATGGCAGAACGCGTGCGCACATCAGCTCAAGTACTGACTTTTCGTACGCGTTTTGGTACTTCTCGCCGGCTTTGGCGGTGCCAGGATCGCCAGGCATGGCAGTAGCACTCATCCGGCACTTGTTACAAAATAGTACTTTACGATACTAGTGCGATGAAACTTTTTCTGACGAGTGTGAGTTTGCAGGACGAGCCGAAGGCGAGTGTTGCAATCACACCAGTTGAGAAACGGCACTTTACGATACTAGTGCGATAAAACTTTTTCTGACGAGTGTGAGTTTGCAGGACGAGCCGAAGACGAGTGTTGCAATCACACGAGTCAGAAAAAGGTTTATCACACGAGTATCGGACGAAATTTTATTTTACGAGGTGAGAAAATGAGGATATGCGCACGCGAGGCGTGCGTAAAACCGAATAAAGCAATATGCGATACTTGCACGTCAAAGCGGACTTCCGACGGCGGTTGTGAAGCGCCAGTGGTCGCTTCGCAACCTTCGCCGTAAAGTCCGCTTTCTCATACCAGTATCCCAAAGCACTATGACATCACAGTAAGACGTCTTGTATTCCCCTCGCCGAAGTGTTCCTAGACCGAACGAAGAAGCGTCAGATAAGACACCGACACCTTCATGAACTGGAATTATCAAACGATTCGCTAATATTGTCGGACTCCAATATTCGGAGGACAAAAGAAACTTTGAAGAAACGGTCTTACCGAGCCGAATGTTTCGATGGAAAGGGTAATCCATTTTCCAGCTGTCAGCGTGCAAGGTACATTACAGCGGTTTATAATCAACAGCAGAACTTTCTGAGCCTTCGGTGGCAAGTTGTACCATTCGGCATTGAGTCTGCCAAAACGAAGACTTTTGTGTTTACATTGCTGAGTCACTTTCTTCTTCACGATTATTGCTCGACTGACATATTATCGCGAATACAAATACTGTGATCCATAAGATTTTGAGCCATGTAGTTGTCAATGTAGAGATGCGTCATAGACAAGATATTGCCAAATACAAAACTTATGGTCTGATTACCATCGATCGATCTCTTGATAATCTGAATTAATGCATTCTCTTTATCTATCTATTTCAAAGATGTGCGTCGATCGTAGGTTGCAAATGTTACCTGAAGTCCTGTCACGCTATTTAAAAGTATGTTGACTCCCATAACGACAAAGTAACACCACGAGTAAGTTTCCTCCATTAGATCCGCGTATCTGGCGATAAGAGATTGGTTATTTATTATTATTATTATTATTATTGATTATAATAAATATTATTATTAACAATAGTTATTATTTAATTTATTATAATTTTTTTTCCTTTGAAAAAATAAGAAGTTTATCTTGATATCGTCTATCCGATCTAATCAAATTACAATTTCCAATTCTGATATTCTTTGTTTTTAGCTGTGAACTCTGTCGGACTAAAAACACATAGTCGAAAACTCATTACGAGTTTGCATGTTTAGTTGTTTTTTTTTTAAATTCACTCATACATGTCTTCGTCTCGTTTTTCCGTAAGACCTTCGAGTAAATAAATTCTTTGAATCATCTCACTCGATGGCATTGAGGTGTTTATCGATATACAGTCCTAGATGCTTCAATTTCACATCCGATTCGTTCGCCGCACGGGTGATGTCTTCTGCTTTGCCTGATGTTTCATTGCTTCCGATACGCTGCAATTTCCGTCTGAAAATTAGAGTCAACACGTTTTCGTACTTTGTCTTATTTGGATTACAAACAATGACACAAATTTTTTTGGACGTCACGGTTGACCGGCCGTAAGGCATCCAGTGAAAATGATGTTGAAGCGTATGATGAGATTAAGGTTTTCGCGATAGTTCAAAGATAGCAATTGGCGAATGTCTATGAACTATTTTCAAAAAAGGCATCGATCAACATTGTACTTACCCCAACGTAGCAAATAAACCACAGCCGTGTTGCACAAAGACCATAAACAAACAGTCGAATGACAATGAGCTATAGAACGCCAGAGATACACCAACGGTATAATGCAAAACAATATAAAAATAATATTTTTGCATGTCGATACAATAATAATCGATGGGTAATGAGAATTGACCGGGCGCTGTACCGTTCTTCAGTAAAGAGTCAATGATCTTCGGTACAACCGGTTGCATTAGATAGATAGCACACGTTGGAGAACACATAACTGTTTCCAACATCGATAAATCTATATGAAGTTACTAAAAATATCAACTATGGATAATCGTCGCTCGACTAACTTGTATAGACGAGCGTCATTGTTCTTCCCTGCTCGGCGTATTTGTGTAAGATATCAGCATCACAATCGTGAGACGAATCTTGCCAATCCACACGTATGTGATTCAGCATCATTAAAATCTGCACAAGTTCCTCGTTAATGAATTAATTGATAATTCAATCTGATCGTTTCCTTGGCAACGTCGTTAAACATTCAATGGAGAATTTCGCCAAGGATTCGCTTATATATATTCTTGTAACATCCGAAAATACAACAGACCTTTTTCGAGTAGAGTATACAACAGAACCACTTGACGAAGCACAAAACGCCAAAAAGTATGGATATTGCGCACTCCATGAGGATATCCCAATCGTCGATATTGTGCAAAATCGGGCTGAACACCGGAACGGATACCGTTAATATTATTGAAAGCATGACGATTCGAATAATATAACGAACTCGTTTACTCTGTTCCGGCCACAAGCCAAAAAAACACAATAAGTTTTTCGTTAATTTGTAATGTCGGTGTTGAAACAAATCCATTGTCATTCGCAAGTCCGTCGACAATTGAGTCGGGTGCACTTTCTGCGAATCGACCATAAAACCTCCAAGAGTCTATTTATTATGGATTCACGTGCAATTATATGGAAGTCTTTTCTTTGACGGACGTTCAAATTGCCCCTTCACGCGATGGAGGCGTTGAGTGACAGCAGCAGGGTTTATTCGGTACGCAACAATTGTAAAACGTTATAACAACGTCGAAACATCACGACTATCGCAGGCAATCGAGATATAAACTATTTTTACTTTTCGTTTGAAAGAAAGAAGGGTGTTTCGAGTGTAGTTACGAGTCAGCGAAGAGAGGGGTGAAGAGAGCTTGTACTTGATTCTACGCCGCAGTCGTGCATGGGATTCAGACAAGAACGGCTCGCCTACACTTGAACAAATCCAATGCTCCGATGAGTATCGATCGTCCGCGCGAGGATGAAGGGAATGCAAACCAAGTCTTATGAAAAGGCCTCGATTGTCGCTAAGCTAATTTCTCTGTTTAATTGTGAACTTGTGAAGAAACGAAACGGGACGCGCAAGAAAAACATTTTAGTACTTTTGCGCGGTAAAAAGTTGTGCATTCGCAAGCGGCACTCGACACACGTCGAAATGAAGTAGGAAAGTACGTACATATATCACTTTTGGTTCTCGCCAGAAGCTTTCTTTTGTAATTAGTTCGAAATCTGACTTTTTTTCTTCGGAAAAATCAAAGGACACAAAACCCAGACCAATGTTTGGTCCAAATTGGAGCCTGATATTTCATCCACGAAATTTCGAAAAAATGCAACTTCGCATCTGAGTGCAAAAAAAAATCTGATCGCAAAGCTGTCTGCCAATCCAATACCTATAATTGATTAGTTATGGTCCAGCTTCCTGCCAAATATCTCTAATAACTCAAAGAACGGTAACTTTTAGACTGCACTCAAAAAAAAAAATTTTATTCAAAATTGCGTGAATACTTTATGTATACATAAATTTTGCTAAAAAATAGATCAAAGAAGGGTGATTGATCCTTTAATATGTGGTATAAATGTCAGCTCGTTATCTGACAAATTTTGCTAAGAAATAGATCAAAGAAGGGTGATTGACCCTTTAATATGTGGTATAAATGTCAGTTTGTTATCTGAAGCCATCCTCTTCACACTTTTCAACAGATTTCGCAATTAGTCTTCAAGTTTGAAACAAAGGTACGGATTTCTCCGGTTTACGGGATGGGATATATTCTAGCGCAGAAGTGGTTTTACGCAAAATGTTTTTTGGCCCTAAAAAGGGCCAACTTTCGACGGCGGTTGTGAAGCGCCAGTGGTCGCTTCGCAACCTTCGCCGCAAAGTCCGCTTTCTCACACCAGTATCGCAAAGCACTATTACATCAGAGTAAGACGTCTTGTATTTCCCTCGCCGAAGTGTTCCTAGACCGAACGAAGAAGCGTCAGATAAGACACCGATGTCTTCATGAACTGGAATTAACAAATGATTCGCTAATATTGTCGGACTCCAATAATCGAAGGACAAAAGAAACTTTGAAGAAACGGTCTTACCGAGCCGAATGTTTCGATGGAAAGGGTAGCGAATTTTCCAGCAGTCAGCGTGCAGGGTACATTACAGCGGATTATAATCAACAGCAGAACTTTCTGAGCCTTCAGTGGCAAGTTGTACCATTCGGCATTGAGTCTGCCAAAAAGAAGACTTTCGTGATTACATTGCTTTGTCGGTTTCTGCTCCACGATTGTTGCTCGACTAACATATTGTCGCGAATACAAATACTGTGCTCCATAAGATTTTGAGCCATGTAGTTGTCAATGTAGAGATGCGTCATAGACAAAATATTGCCAAGTACAAAACGTATGGTCTGTTGACGATCGACCGATCTCTTGATAATCTGAATTGATGCATTCTCTTTATCCATCTATTTCAAAGATGTGCGTCGATCGTAGGTTGCAAATTTTACCTGAAGTCCTGTCACGCTATTTAAAAGTATGTTGACTCCCATAACGACGAAGTAACACCACGAGTAAGTTTCCTCGATAAGATCCGCGTACCTGGCGATACGAGATTGGTTATTTATTATTATTATTATTAATTATAATAAATATCATTATTAACAATAGTTATGATTTATTTTATTGTCAATTTTTTGGTCTTTTGAAAAAATAAGAAGTTTATCTTGATATCGTCTATCCGATCTAATGAAATTACAATTTCCAATTCTGATATTCTTTGTTTTTAGCTGTGAACTCTGTCGGACTAAAAACACATACTCGAAAAATCATTGCGGTTTGCATGTTTAGTTGTTTTTTTTAAATTCACTCATACATGTCTTCGTCCCGTTTTTCCGTAAGACCTTCGAGTAAATAAATTCTGCGGATCATCTCACTCGATGGCATCGAGGTGTTTGTCGATATACAGTCCCAGATGCTTCAATTTCACATCCGATTCGTTCGCCGCACGAGTGATGTCTTTCGCTTTGGCTGATCTTTCATTGTTTCCGATACGCTGTAATTTCCGTCTGAAAATGAGAGTCAACACATTTTTGCATTTCGTCTTATTTGGATTACGAACTATGGCACAAGTTTTTTGGACGTCACGATTGACCGATCGTAAGACATCCAGTGAAAATGAGTGATTCCCCTGGAAAATGCGGTACGGCCAGTGATGTTGAAGCGTTTGATGAGATTAAGGATTTTTCGATACTTCAAAGATAGCAATTGGCGAGTGTATATGAACTATTTTTAAAAAAGGCATCGATCAACATTCAACTTACCCCAACGTAGCAAATAAACCACAGCCGTGTTGCACAAAGACCATAAACAAACAGTCGTATGACAGTGAGCTAATAAAGCCCAGAGATATGCCAACGGTATAATGCAAAACAATATAAAAATAATATTTTTGCATGTCGATACAATAATAATCGACGGGTAATGAGAATCGACCGGGCGCTGTACCGTTCTTCAGTAAAGAGTCAATGATCTTCGGTACAACCGGTTGCATTAGATAGATAGCACACGTTGGGCAACACATAACTGTTTCCAACATCGATAAATCTATATGAAGGTACTAAAAATCTCAACTATGGATAATCGTCACTGGACTAACTTGTATAGACGAGCGTCATTGTTCTTCCCTGCTCCGCGTATTTGTGTAAAATATCAGCATCACAATCGTAAGACGAATCTTGCCAATCCATACATATGTGATTCAGCATCATTAACATCTGCACAAGTTCTTCGTTAATGAATCAATCGATAATTCAATCTGATCGTTTCCTTGGCAACCTCGTTAAACATTCAATGGAGAACTTTGCCAAGGAATCGCTTATATATATTCTTGCAACATCCGAAAATACAACAGACCTTTTTCGAGTAGAATATACAACAAAAAAACTTGGTGATGCACAAAACGGCAAAAAGTATCGATATCCCGCACTCCATGAGGATATCCCAATCGTCGATATTGTGCAAAATCGGGCTCAACACCGGAACGGATAACGTTGACACTATTGAAAGCATGACGATTCGAATAATATAACGAACTCGTTTACTCTGTTCCGGCCACACGCCAAAAAAACACAATAAGTTTTTCGTTAATTTGTAATATCGGTGTTGAAACAAATCCATTGTCATTCGCAAGTCCGTCGACGATTGAGTCGGGTGCACTTTCTGCGAATCGACCATAAAACCTCCAAGAGTCTATTTATTATGGATTCACGTGCAATTATATGGAAGTCTTTTCTTTGACGGACGTTCAAATTGCCCCTTCACGCGATGGAGGCGTTGAGTGACAGCAGCGGAGGGTTTATCCGATACGCAACAATTGTAAAACGTTGTAACGTCAAAACATCACGACTATCGCAGGCAATTGAGATATAAACTATTGTTACTTTCCATTTGAAACAGAGAAGGATGTTTCGAGTTTAGTTACGAGTTAGCGAAGAGAGGGGTGAAGAGAGCTTGTACTTGATAGTACGCCGCAGTCGTGCATGGGATTCAGACAAGAACGGCTCGCCTGCTCTTGAACAAATCCAATGTTCCGATGAGTATCGATCGTCTGCGCGAGGATGAAGGGAATGCAAACCAAGTCCTATGAAAAGGCCTCGATTGTCGCTAAGCTAATTTCTCTGTTTAATTGTGAACTTGAGAAGAAACGAAACGGGAAGCGCAAGAAAAACATTTTAGTACTTTTGCGCGGTAAAAGGTTGTGCAATCGCAAGCGGCACACGACACACGTCGAAATGAAGTAGGAAAGTACGTACATATATCACTTTTGGTTCTCGCCAGAAGCTTTCTTTTGTAATTAGTTCGAAATCTGACTTTTTTTCTTCGGAAAAATCAAAGGACACAAAACCCAGACCAATGTTTGGTCCAAATTGGAGCCTGATATTTCATCCATGAAATTTCGAAAAAATGCAACTTCGCATCTGAGTGCAAAAAAAAATCTGACTGCAAAGATGTCTGCAAATCCAATACCTATAATTGATTAGTTATGGTCCAGCTTCCTGCCAAATATCTCTAATAACTCAAAGAACGGTAACTTTTAGACTGCACTAAAAAAAAAAAAAATTTATTCAAAATTGCGTGAAGACTTTATGCATACATAAATTTTGCTAAAAAATAGATCAAAGAAGGGTGATTGATCCTTTAATATGTGGTATAAATGTCAGCTCGTTATCTGACAAATTTTGCTAAGACATAGATCAAAGAAGGGTGATTGACCCTTTAATATGTGGTATAAATGTCAGTTTGTTATCTGAAGCCATCCTCTTCACACTTTTCAACAGATTTCGCAATTAGTCTTCAAGTTTGAAACAAAGGTACGGATTTCTCCGGTTTACGGGATGGGATGTATTCCAGCGCAGAAGTGGTTTTACGCAAAATGTTTTTTGGCCCTAAAAAGGGCCAACTTTCGACGGCGGTTGTGAAGCGCCAGTGCTCGCTTCGCAACCTTCGCCGCAAAGTCCGCTTTCTCACACTAGTATCGCAAAGCACTATTACATCAGAGTAAGACGTCTTGTATTTCCCTCGCCGAAGTGTTCCTAGACCGAACGAAGAAGCGTCAGATAAGACACCGATGTCTTCATGAACTGGAATTAACAAATGTTTCGCTAATATTGTCGGACTCCAATAATCGAAGGACAAAAGAAACTTTGAAGAAACGGTCTTACCGAGCCGAATGTTTCGATGGAAAGGGTAGCGAATTTTCCAGCAGTCAGCGTGCAGGGTACATTACAGCGGATTATAATCAACAGCAGAACTTTCTGAGCCTTCAGTGGCAAGTTGTACCATTCGGCATTGAGTCTGCCAAAAAGAAGACTTTCGTGATTACATTGCTTTGTCGGTTTCTGCTCCACGATTGTTGCTCGACTAACATATTGTCGCGAATACAAATACTGTGCTCCATAAGATTTTGAGCCATGTAGTTGTCAATGTAGAGATGCGTCATAGACAAGATATTGCCAAGTACAAAACGTATGGTCTGTTGACGATCGACCGATCTCTTGATAATCTGAATTGATGCATTCTCTTTATCCATCTATTTCAAAGATGTGCGTCGATCGTAGGTTGCAAATTTTACCTGAAGTCCTGTCACGCTATTTAAAAGTATGTTGACTCCCATAACGACGAAGTAACACCACGAGTACGTTTCCTCGATGAGATCCGCGTACCTGGCGATAAGAGATTCATTATTTATTATTATTATTATTATTATTATTAATTACAATAAATATAATTATTAACAATAGTTATGATTTATTTTATTGTCAATTTTTTGGTCTTTTGAAAAAATAAGAAGTTTATCTTGATATCGTCTATCCGATCTAATGAAATTACAATTTCCAATTCTGATATTCTTTGTTTTTAGCTGTGAACTCTGTCGGACTAAAAACACATACTCGAAAAATCATTGCGAGTTTGCATGTTTAGTTGTTTTTTTTTTTATTCACTCATACATGTCTTCGTCCCGTTTTCCGTAAGACCTTCGAGTAAATAAATTCTGCGGATCATCTCACTCGATGGCATCGAGGTGTTTGTCGATATACAGTCCCAGATGCTTCAATTTCACATCCGATTCGTTTGCCGCACGAGTGATGTCTTTTGCTTTGGCTGATCTTTCATTGTCTCCGATACGCTGTAATTTCCGTCTGAAAATAAGAGTCAACACATTTTTGCATTTCGTCTTATTTGGATTACGAACTATGGCACAAGTTTTTTGGACGTCACGATTGACCGATCGTAAGACATCCAGTGAAAATGAGTGATTCCCCTGGAAAGTGCGGTACTGCCAGTGATGTTGAAGCGTTTGATGAGATTAAGGATTTTTCGATACTTCAAAGATAGCAATTGGCGAGTGTATATGAACTATTTTTAAAAAAGGCATCGATCAACAATCAACTTACCCCAACGTAGCAAATAAACCACAGCCGTGTTGCACAAAGACCATAAACAAACAGTCGTATGACATTGAGCTAAAGAAGCCCAGAGATATGCCAACGGTATAATGCAAAACAATATAAAAATAATATTTTTGCATGTCGATACAATAATAATCGACGGGTAATGAGAATCGACCGGGCGCTGTACCGTTCTTCAGTAAAGAGTCAATGATCTTCGGTACAACCGGTTGCATTAGATAGATAGCACACGTTGGGCAACACATAACTGTTTCCAACATCGATAAATCTATATGAAGGTACTAAAAATCTCAACTATGGATAATCGTCACTCGACTAACTTGTATAGACGAGCGTCATTGTTCTTCCCTGCTCCGCGTATTTGTGTAAAATATCAGCATCACAATCGTGAGACGAATCTTGCCAATCCACACGTATGTGATTCAGCATCATTAACATCTGCACAAGTTCTTCGTTAATGAATCAATCGATAATTCAATCTGATCGTTTCCTTGGCAACCTCGTTAAACATTCAATGGAGAATTTTGCCAAGGATTCGCTTATATATATTCTTGCAACATCCGAAAATACAACAGACCTTTTTCGAGTAGAATATACAACAAAAAAACTTGGTGATGCACAAAACGGCAAAAAGTATCGATATCCCGCACTCCATGAGGATATCCCAATCGTCGATATTGTGCGAAATAGCGCCAAACACAGGAACGATAACCGTTGATGTGATCAAAAGTATGACGATTCGAATAGCATAACGAACTCGTTTACTCTGTTCCGGCCACAAGCCAAAAAAACACAACAAGTTTTTCGTTAATTTGTAATACCGGCGTTGAAACAAATCCATTGTCATTCGCAAGTCCGTCGACGATTGTGTCGGGTGCACTTTTCGCGAATCGACCATAAAACCTCCAAGAGTCTAATTATTATGGATTCACGTGCAATTATATGGAAGTCTTTTTCTTGACGGACGTTCAAATTGCCCCTTCGCGCGATGGGGGCGTTGAGTGACAGCAGCGGAGGGTTTTTCCGATACGCAACAATTGTAAAACGTTGTAACGTCAAAACGTCACGAATATCGTAGTCAATCGAGATATAACCTATTTTTACTTTCCGTTTGAAACAGAGAAGGATGTTTCGAGTTTAGTTACGAGTTAGCGAAGAGAGGGGTGAAGAGAGCTTGTACTTGATTGTACGCCGCAGTCGTGCATGGGATTCAGACAGGAACGGCTCGCCTACACTTGAACAAATCCAATGTTCCGATGAGTATCGATCGTCCGCGCGAGGATGAAGGGAATGCAAACCAAGTCCTATGAAAAGGCCTCGATTGTCGCTAAGCTAATTTCTCTGTTTAATTGTGAACTTGTGAAGAAACGAAACGGGAAGCGCAAGAAAAACATTTTAGTACTTTTGCGCGGTAAAAAGTTGTGCAATCGCAAGCGGCACACGACACACGTCGAAATGAAGTAGGAAAGTACGTACATATATCACTTTTGGTTCTCGCCAGAAGCTTTCTTTTGTAATTAGTTCGAAATCTGACTTTTTTTCTTCGGAAAAATCAAAGGACACAAAACCCAGACCAATGTTTGGTCCAAATTGGAGCCTGATATTTCATCCATGAAATTTCGAAAAAATGCAACTTCGCATCTGAGTGCAAAAAAAATCTGACTGCAAAGATGTCTGCAAATCCAATACCTATAATTGATTAGTTATGGTCCAGCTTCCTGCCAAATATCTCTAATAACTCAAAGAACGGTAACTTTTAGACTGCACTAAAAAAAAAAAAAATTTATTCAAAATTGCGTGAAGACTTTATGCATACATAAATTTTGCTAAAAAATAGATCAAAGAAGGGTGATTGATCCTTTAATATGTGGTATAAATGTCAGCTCGTTATCTGACAAATTTTGCTAAGAAATAGATCAAAGAAGGGTGATTGACCCTTTAATATGTGGTATAAATGTCAGTTTGTTATCTGAAGCCATCCTCTTCACACTTTTCAACAGATTTCGCAATTAGTCTTCAAGTTTGAAACAAAGGTACGGATTTCTCCGGTTTACGGGATGGGATGTATTCCAGCGCAGAAGTGGTTTTACGCAAAATGTTTTTTGGCCCTAAAAAGGGCCAACTTTCGACGGCGGTTGTGAAGCGCCAGTGGTCGCTTCGCAACCTTCGCCGCAAAGTCCGCTTTCTCACACCAGTATCGCAAAGCACTATTACATCAGAGTAAGACGTCTTGTATTCCCCTCGCCGAAGTGTTCCTAGACCGAACGAAGAAGCGTCAGATAAGACACCGATGTCTTCATGAACTGGAATTATCAAACGATTCGCTAATATTGTCGGACTCCAATATTCGGAGGACAAAAGAAACTTTGAAGAAACGGTCTTACCGAGCCGAATGTTTCGATTGAAAGGGTAATCCATTTTCCAGCTGTCAGCGTGCAAGGTACATTACAGCGGTTTATAATCAACAGCAGAACTTTCTGAGCCTTCAGGGGCAAGTTGTACCATTCGGCATTGAGTCTGCCAAAACGAAGACTTTTGTGTTTACATTGCTGAGTCACTTTCTTCTTCACGATTATTGCTCGACTGACATATTATCGCGAATACAAATACTGTGATCCATAAGATTTTGAGCCATGTAGTTGTCAATGTAGAGATGCGTCATAGACAAGATATTGCCAAGTACAAAACTTATGGTCTGTTTACGATCGATCGATCTCTTGATAATCTGAATTAATGCATTCTCTTTATCTATCTATTTCAAAGATGTGCGTCGATCGTAGGTTGCAAATGTTACCTGAAGTCCTGTCACGCTATTTAAAAGTATGTTGACTCCCATAACGACAAAGTAACACCACGAGTAAGTTTCCTCCATTAGATCCGCGTATCTGGCGATAAGAGATTGGATATTTATTATTATGTGGGAGTAATTTGATGTTAATATACTCCTAATTTGGAATCATTGAGGAGAATACTCAGGTTAAACAAGTTATGCTTTATTGATGATTATTAATATATGTATGATATAAGGATTAACTCTCAGTAAACGTCTTCCGTACTTTACATTAATCGCTCGCACTCAGCTTGCAACTCATGTGAACCGTTGCGCGTCTTAGCAACGACTGACTAAAAATCATGACGCCATGCACACGATCGCTCGCGCTCTTTGTGAAAAGCAAACCGTGGTCTCTTGATATTTCGACTGCTTATCGATTTAAAGTAAACATAAACTCTTAACCGTAAACTATAAACTCTAACGTCGCGCCGCGTCGCCTAAACATATCGAATGGTGAGCTACGACGAACGCTCTGGCTTTTACATCCTACAATTATTATTATTATTATTATTATTGATTATAATAAATATTATTATTAACAATAGTTATTATTTAATTTATTATAATTTTTTTCCTTTGAAAAAATAAGAAGTTTATCTTGAAATCGTCTATCCGATCTAATGAAATTACAATTTCCAATTCCGATATTCTTTGTTTTTAGCTGTGAACTCTGTCGGACTAAAAACACATAGTCGAAAACTCATTGCGAGTTTGCATGTTTGGTTGTTTTTTTTTTTAATTCACTCATACATGTCTTCGTCCCGTTTTTCCGTAAGACCTTCGAGTAAATAAATTCTGCGGATCATCTCACTCGATGGCATCGAGGTGTTTGTCGATATACAGTCCCAGATGCTTCAATTTCACATCCGATTCGTTCGCCGCACGGGTGATGTCTTCTGCTTCGCCTGATGTTTCATTGCTTCCGATACGCTGCAATTTCCGTCTGAAAATTAGAGTCAACACGTTTTCGTACTTTGTCTTATTTGGATTACAAACAATGACACAAGTTTTTTTGGACGTCACGGTTGACCGGCCGTAAGGCATCCAGTGAAAATGAGTGATTCCCCTGGAAAGTGCGGTACTGCCAGTGATGTTGAAGCGTATGATGAGATTAATGATTTTTCGATACTTCAAAGATAGCAATTGGCGAGTGTATATGAACTATTTTTAAAAAAGGCATCGATCAACAATCAACTTACCCCAACGTAGCAAATAAACCACAGCCGTGTCGCACAAAGACCATAAACAAACAGTCGTATGACATTGAGCTAAAGAAGCCCAGAGATATGCCAACGGTATAATGTAAAACAATATAAAAATAATATTTTTGCATGTCGATACAATAATAATGGAGGGGGATTGGGAATTGACCTGGCGCTGTACCATTCTTCAGTAAAGAGTCAATGATCTTCGGTACAATCGGTTGCATTAGATAGATAGCACACGTTGGGCAACACATAACTGTTTCCAACATCGATAAATCTATATGAAGGTACTAAAAATCTCAACTATGGATAATCGTCACTGGACTAACTTGTATAGACGAGCGTCATTGTTCTTCCCTGCTCCGCGTATTTGTGTAAAATATCAGCATCACAATCGTGAGACGAATCTTGCCAATCCACACGTATGTGATTCAGCATCATTAACATCTGCACAAGTTCTTCGTTAATGAATCAATCGATAATTCAATCTGATCGTTTCCTTGGCAACCTCGTTAAACATTCAATGGAGAACTTTGCCAAGGATTCGCTTATATATATTCTTGCAACATCCGAAAATACAACAGACCTTTTTCGAGTAGAATATACAACAAAAAAACTTGGTGATGCACATAACGCCAAAAAGTATGGATATTCCGCACTCCATGAGGATATCCCAATCGTCGATATTGTGCGAAATAGCGCCAAACACAGGAACGATAACCGTTGATGTGATCAAAAGTATGACGATTCGAATAGCATAACGAACTCGTTTACTCTGTTCCGGCCACAAGCCAAAAAAACACACCAAGTTTTTCGTTAATTTGTAATATCGGCGTTGAAACAAATCCATTGTCATTCGCAAGTCCGTCGACGATTGTGTCGGGTGCACTTTTCGCGAATCGACCATAAAACCTCCAAGAGTCTAATTATTATGGATTCACGTGCAATTATATGGAAGTCTTTTTCTTGACGGACGTTCAAATTGCCCCTTCGCGCGATGGGGGCGTTGAGTGACAGCAGCGGAGGGTTTTTCTGATACGCAACAATTGTAAAACGTTGTAACGTCAAAACGTCACGAATATCGTAGTCAATCGAGATATATCCTATTTTTACTTTCCGTTTGAAAGAAAGAAGGGTGTTTCGAGTTTAGTTACGAGTCAGCGAAGAGAGGGGTGAAGAGAGCTTGTACTTGATTCTACGCCGCAGTCGTGCATGGGATTCAGACAAGAACGGCTCGCCTGCACTTGAACAAATCCAATGTTCCGATGAGTATCGATCGTCCACGCGAGGATGAAGGGAATTCAAACCAAGTCCTATGAAAAGGCCTCGATTGTCGCTAAGCTAATTTCTCTGTTTAATTGTGAACTTGTGAAGAAACGAAACGGGACGCGCAAGAAAAACATTTTAGTACTTTTGCGCGGTAAAAAGTTGTGTAATCGCAAGTGGCACACGACACACGTCGAAACGAAGTAGGAAAGTACGTATATCTCATTTCGTTCTTGCAATAAGCTTTCATTTGTCATTAGTTCGAAATCTGATTTTTTCATCTTCAGAAAATTCAAAGGACATAAAACCAAGACCAATGTTTGGTCCAAATTGGAGCCTGATATTTCATCCATGAAATTTCGAAAGAATTCAACTTCGCATAAAATCTGACTGCAAGATGTCTCCAAATTCAATACCTATAATGGATTGGTTATAGTCCAGCTTTCTGCCAAATATGTGATATAAATGTCAGTTTGTTATCTGAAGTCATTCTCTTCACACTTTCCAACAGATTTCGCAATTAGTCTTCAAGTTTCGAACAAAAGTACGGATTTCTGTGGTTTACGGGGCGGGATGGATTCCAACGCAGAAGTAGTTTTGCGCAAAATGTTTTTTGGCCCTAAAAAGGGCCGTTTGAGGTTTGTTCGTGAATGTTCACATGGCGATGAGTCCTAAATACAGCTAAGTATTTAATTCACATACTGAAGATCGCGATTCGACGAGCTATTTGTTCATAGATTATAGAGATACGTTTATCTAAGTTATTCGCGCAGATAATCATCGGGAAAATATTTTCAATGCATTTTGTAATTCATTTTTTCTACGAGAACTGATTATTGAGAAACAAAAACAAAATCGGAAATGATTTTATACATAAGAAAATATGTTTAAAGATAACGGGCGGCAGTCGCGGATACGGTTGTGATCCTTGTCCGACCGCCCCGGAATTTTACTACAGGCGTATATTTGACACAACGTTTTTTTTCTACTTATTTCTATTAGAGTCAGACGTCTTGCATTACCCTCGTCGAAATGTTTCTAGACCGTTCGAAGAAGCGTCAAATAAGACACCGCTGTCGTCATAAACTGGAATCAACGAAATGCTCCTCTAATATTGTCGAACGGCAATATTCAAAGAGCAAACTTTGAAAAAACGATCTTACCGCGCCGAAAGTTTCTATGGAAAGGGTAGTCAATTTTCCGGCCGTCAGTTTGCAAGGTTCATTACAGCGGATTATAATCAAAAGCAGAAGTTTCTGAACCTTCGGTGGCAAATTGTACCATTCGGCTTTGAGCCTGCCAAACAAAATGTTTCTGTGATTACATTGCTGACTCGGTCTCTTTTCACGATTATTTATCGACTAACAGATTGTCGCGAATACAAATACTGTGATCCATGATTTTTTGAGCCATCCAGTTGTCAAGGTACAGATGCCCCACACACAAGACATTGCCGAATATAAAACGTATCGTCTGTTGACGATCGGTCGATCTCTTCATAATCTGTATTAGTGCATTTTTTTTATCCATCGATTATAAACACGGGCGTCGTAGACTGCAAATGTTACCTGAAGTCCGGTCGTGCTAATTAATAGTATGTTAACTCCCACAATGACAAAGAAAGCCCACGAGTAAGTTTCCTCTATGAGATCCGCGTACCTGGCGATAAGACGTTAATTATTTGTTGTTATTATTATTATTAATTATAATTTATTATAATAAATTTGTAAATATAATACAACTTTATCAATAATGATATAATACACATATATATATATTATTATATTGTATTATTATTATTATTGTTATTTTTTTTTTTACAGAAATGGGGAGTTTATCGTCTTGTTACTCGACGTTATTCATATCGTCTATACGATACAATCTAATTAAATTTGTAATTCAAATTCTAATCCCACTTGTTTTTCGCTCTGGGCTTAGTCCGACCAAAAACACGTAGCGAAAAAATCATTATGACTTGGCAGGTTTAGCTGTTTTTTTTTAAATCAACCGAAACATGTCTTATTCTCGTGTTTTTTGTAAGACCTTCGAGTGAATAAATTCTCCGAATAATCTCACTCGATGGCATGGAGATGTTTATCGATATACAGTCCTAGATGCTCGATTTTCACATCCGACTCCTTCGCCGCATGAGTGATGGCTTCAGCCGATCTTTCATTGTTTCCAATATGCTGCAATTTCCGTCTGAAATTTTTAGTTAACACACTTCTGTATTTTTTTCTTATTCGAATTCAAGCTATGGCGCAAGTTTTGTGCACGTCAATATTGACCGATCGCAAGAAATCCAGTAAAAATGAGTGATTCCCCTGGAAAGTGCGGTGCTGCTAGTGATGTTGAAGCGTATGATGAGATTAAGGGCTTTGCGATACTTCAAAGATAGCGATTGGCGAATGTATATGAATTATTTTATGAAACGGCATCGATAAACACTCAACTTACTCCAACATAGCAAATAAACCACAGCCGTGTTGCACAAAAACCACAAACAAACAGTCGTATGTCATTGCGCTATAGAACGCCAGACATATACCAACGGTGTAATGTAAAACAATATAAAAATAATATTTTTGCATGTCGATACAATAATAATGAAGGGGGATTGGGAATTGACCTGGCGCTGTACCATTCTTCAGTAAAGAGTCAATGATCTTCGGTACAATCGGTTGCATTAGATAGATAGTACACGTTGCGTAACACATAACTGTTTCCAACATCGATAAATCTCTATAAAATTACAAGAAAACTCAACCATAGATAATCGTCACTCGACTAACCTGCGTGGACGATTGTCATTATTCTTCCCTGCTCGGTGTATTTGTGTAAGATATCAGCATCACAATCGTGAGCCAAATCTTGCCAATCCACACGTATCCGATTCAGCATCATTGACATCTGTACGTGGCGACAATCTCCCATAAATTAATTGATAATTCAACCTGATCGTATCCTCGGCCAAGTCACCCGTTACTTAGCGTTTTAATAAATCCAACTAAGCAAATAATTCGATGATTGTCTGATTCGCATGAAACGTAATTCAATGAGATTTTCACCAATAATGTGATTCTCACTTTTTTCCTTGCGATCATACGTCTCACAGCCGCACACAGGCTTTTGTTAAATATAACTTAAGACTTAATTTGGAGCGAAAAAGTCGAAACGTTCATGAGTAAATTTTTTTTGAACATGGATCCCGAACCAATTTCGCACGAAGAGCCAAAAATAAATTGTGGCATTTTTACGTTTTGTGAAAAATTTCTCTGTCTTTTTTCATCTGCGTTTTTAGGTCCTATTTATAATTAAAATGAATTATAAAAGATTAATCAACCTCGAATGTTTCCCAATTTCATTTTTAACGTCGCTTACATGATGTTCCTTTGTAAATGATGTTAAAAACAAAATAACGGAAGCGTTGTGCGAATCTGATTTGCATAATTTATAAAAGTTCTTATTCAGAATAAAAATGACAAAATTGATCCAAAGTTGATTTGGCAAAAAAAATCGAGCCCACCTCCTCAAACATTCAATGGAAAGCTCTGCCAAGGATTCGATTATACATTCGATCATAATATTCTTTTAAAATGCGAAAATAAAACAGACCTTATTCGAGTAGAATATAGAACAGAATGCCTTGGTGATGCACAAAAGGGAAAAAAGCATCGATATACCGCACTCGATAAGGATATCCCAGTCGTCGAGATTGTGCGAAATAGCGCCAAACGCAGGGACGAGTACCGTCGATCCCGTTAAAAGCATGACGGTTCGAATAACATAACGAACTCGTTTACCCTGTTCCGGCCACAAACCAAAAAAACACAACAAGTTTTTCGTTAATTTGTAATATCGGCGCTGAAACAAATCCATTGTCATTCGCAAGTCCGTCGACGATTGTGTCGGGTGCACTTTTCGCGAATCGACCATAAAACCTCCAAGAGTCTAATTATTATTGATTCACGTGCAATTATATGAAAGTCTTTTTCTTGACGGACGTTCAAATTGCCCCTTCGCGCGCTGGGGGCGTTGAGTGACAGCAGCGGAGGGTTCATTCGATACGCAACAATTGTGAAACGTTGTAACAACGTCAAAACATCACGAATATCGTAGTCAATCGAGATATAAACTATTCTTACTTTCCGTTTAAAATAAAGAAGGGTGTTTCGAGTTTAGTTACGAGTCAGCGAGGAGAGGGGTGAAGAGAGCTTGCACTTGATTGTACGCCGCAGTCGTGCATGGGATTCAGACAAGAACGGCTCGCCTGCACTTGAACAAATCCAATGTTCCGATGAGTATCGATCGTCCACGCGAGGATGAAGAGAATGCAAACCAAGTCCTATGAAAAGGCCTCGATTGTCGCTAAGCTAATTTCTCTGTTTAATTGTGAACTTGTAAAGAAACGAAACGGGACGCGCAAGAAAAACATTTTAGTACTTTTGCGCGGTAAAAAGTTGTGTAATCGCAAGTGGCACACGACACACGTCGAAATGAAGTAGGAAAGTACGTATATCTCATTTTGTTCTTGCAATAAGCTTTCATTTGTCATTAGTTCGAAATCTGATTTTTTCATCTTCAGAAAATTCAAAGGACATAAAACCGAGACCAATGTTTGGTCCAAATTGGAGCCTGATATTTCATCCATGAAATTTCGAAAAAATTCAACTTCGCACAAAATCTGACTGCAAAGATGTCTCCAAATTCAATACCTATAATGGATTGGTTATAGTCCAGCTTTCTGCCAAATATGTGATATAAATGTCAGTTTGTTATCTGAAGTCATTCTCTTCACACTTTTCAACAGATTTCGCGATTAGTCTTCAAGTTTCGAACAAAGGTACGGATTTCTGTGGTTTACGGGGCGGGATGGATTCCAACGCAGGAGTAGTTTTGCGCAAAATGTTTTTTGGCCCTAAAAAGGGCCGTTTGAGGCTTGTTCGTGAATGTTCACATGGCGATGAGTCCTAATACAGCTAAGTACGAAATTCACATACTGAAGATCGCGATTCGACGAGCTATTTGTTTATAGATTATAGAGATACGTTTATCTAAGTTATTCGCGCAGATAATCATCGGGAAAATATTTTCAATGCATTTTGTAATTCATTTTTTCTACGAGAACTGATTATTGAGAAACAAAAACAAAATCGGAAATGATTTTATACATAAGAGAATATGTTTAAAGATAACGGGCGGCAGTCGCGGATACGGTTGTGATCCTTGTCCGACCGCCCCGGAATTTTACCACAGGCGTATATTTGACACAACGTTTTTTTTCTACTTATTTCTATTAGAGTCAGACGTCTTGCATTACCCTCGTCGAAATGTTGCTAGACCGTTCGAAGAAGCGTCAAATAAGACACCGCTGTCTTCATAAACTGGAATCAACAAAATGCTCCGCTAATATTGTCGAACGGCAATATTCAAAGAGCAAACTTTGAAAAAACGATCTTACCGCGCCGAAAGTTTCTATGGAAAGGGTAGTCAATTTTCCGGCCGTGAGTTTGCAAGGTTCATTACAGCGGATTATAATCAAAAGCAGAAGTTTCTGAACCTTCGGTGGCAAATTGTACCATTCGGCTTTGAGCCTGCCAAACAAAAGGTTTCTGTGATTACATTGCTGACTCGGCCTCTTTTCACGATTATTTATCGACTAACAGATTGTCGCGAATACAAATACTGTGATCCATGATTTTTTGAGCCATCCAGTTGTCAAGGTACAGATGCCCCACACTCAAGACATTGCCGAATATAAAACGTATCGTCTGTTGACGATCGGTCGATCTCTTCATAATCTGTATTAGTGCATTTTTTTCATCCATCGATTATAAACACGGGCGTCGTAGACTGCAAATGTTACCTGAAGTCCGCTCGTGCTAATTAATAGTATGTTAACTCCCACAATGACAAAGAAAGCCCACGAGTAAGTTTCCTCTATGAGATCCGCGTACCTGGCGATAAGACGTTAATTATTTATTGTTATTATTATTATTAATTATAATTTATTATAATAAATTTGTAAATATAATACAACTTTATCAATAATGATATAATACACATATATATATATTATTATATTGTATTATTATTATTGTTATTTTTTTTTTTACAGAAATGGGGAGTTTATCGTCTCGTTACTCGACGTTGTTCATATCGTCTATACGATACAATCTGATTAAATTTGTAATTCAAATTCTAATCCCACTTGTTTTTCGCTCTGGGCTTAGTCCGACCAAAAACACGTAGCGAAAAAATCATTATGACTTGGCACGTTTAGCTGTTTTTTTTTTAAATCAACCGAAACATGTCTTATTCTCGTGTTTTTTGTAAGACCTTCGAGTGAATAAATTCTCCGAATAATCTCACTCGATGGCATGGAGATGTTTATCGATATACAGTCCTAGATGCTCGATTTTCACATCCGACTCCTTCGCCGCATGAGTGATGGCTTCGGCCGATCTTTCATTGTTTCCAATATGCTGCAATTTCCGTCTGAAATTTTTAGTTAACACACTTCTGTATTTTTTTCTTATTCGAATTCAAGCTATGGCGCAAGTTTTGTGCACGTCAATATTGACCGATCGCAAGAAATCCAGTAAAAATGAGTGATTCCCCTGGAAAGTGCGGTGCTGCTAGTGATGTTGAAGCGTATGATGAGATAAGGGCTTTGCGATACTTCAAAGATAGCGATTGGCGAATGTATATGAATTATTTTATGAAACGGCATCGATAAACACTCAACTTACTCCAACATAGCAAATAAACCACAGCCGTGTTGCACAAAAACCACAAACAAACAGTCGTATGTCATTGCGCTATAGAACGCCAGACATATACCAACGGTGTAATGTAAAACAATATAAAAATAATATTTTTGCATGTCGATACAATAATAATGAAGGGGGCTTGGGAATTGACCTGGCGCTGTACCATTCTTCAGTAAAGAGTCAATGATCTTCGGTACAATCGGTTGCATTAGATAGATAGTACACGTTGCGTAACACATAACTGTTTCCAACATCGATAAATCTCTATAAAATTACAAGAAAACTCAACCATAGATAATCGTCACTCGACTAACCTGCGTGGACGATTGTCATTATTCTTCCCTGCTCGGTGTATTTGTGTAAGATATCAGCATCACAATCGTGAGCCAAATCTTGCCAATCCACACGTATCCGATTCAGCATCATTGACATCTGTACGTGGCGACAATCTCCCATAAATTAATTGATAATTCAACCTGATCGTATCCTCGGCCAAGTCACCCGTTACTTAGCGTTTTAATAAATCCAACTAAGCAAATAATTCGATGATTGTCTGATTCGCATGAAACGTAATTCAATGAGATTTTCACCAATAATGTGATTCTCACTTTTTTCCTTGCGATCATACGTCTCACAGCCGCACACAGGCTTTTGTTAAATATAACTTAAGACTTAATTTGGAGCGAAAAAGTCGAAACGTTCATGAGTAAATTTTTTTTGAACATGGATCCCGAACCAATTTCGCACGAAGAGCCAAAAATAAATTGTGGCATTTTTACGTTTTGTGAAAAATTTCTCTGTCTTTTTTCATCTGCGTTTTTAGGTCCTATTTATAATTAAAATGAATTATAAAAGATTAATCAACCTCGAATGTTTCCCAATTTCATTTTTAACGTCGCTTACATGATGTTCCTTTGTAAATGATGTTAAAAACAAAATAACGGAAGCGTTGTGCGAATCTGATTTGCATAATTTATAAAAGTTCTTATTCAGAATAAAAATGACAAAATTGATCCAAAGTTGATTTGGCAAAAAAAATCGAGCCCACCTCCTCAAACATTCAATGGAAAGCTCTGCCAAGGATTCGATTATACATTCGATCATAATATTCTTTTAAAATGCGAAAATAAAACAGACCTTATTCGAGTAGAATATAGAACAGAATGCCTTGGTGATGCACAAAAGGGAAAAAAGCATCGATATACCGCACTCGATAAGGATATCCCAGTCGTCGAGATTGTGCGAAATAGCGCCAAACGCAGGGACGAGTACCGTCGATCCCGTTAAAAGCATGACGGTTCGAATAACATAACGAACTCGTTTACCCTGTTCCGGCCACAAACCAAAAAAACACAACAAGTTTTTCGTTAATTTGTAATATCGGCGTTGAAACAAATCCATTGTCATTCGCAAGTCCGTCGACGATTGTGTCGGGTGCACTTTTCGCGAATCGACCATAAAACCTCCAAGAGTCTAATTATTATTGATTCACGTGCAATTATATGAAAGTCTTTTTCTTGACGGACGTTCAAATTGCCCCTTCGCGCGCTGGGGGCGTTGAGTGACAGCAGCGGAGGGTTTATTCGATACGCAACAATTGTGAAACGTTGTAACAACGTCAAAACATCACGAATATCGTAGTCAATCGAGATATAAACTATTCTTACTTTCCGTTTAAAATAAAGAAGGGTGTTTCGAGTTTAGTTACGAGTCAGCGAGGAGAGGGGTGAAGAGAGCTTGCACTTGATTGTACGCCGCAGTCGTGCATGGGATTCAGACCAGAACGGCTCGCCTGCACTTGAACAAATCCAATGTTCCGATGAGTATCGATCGTCCACGCGAGGATGAAGGGAATGCAAACCAAGTCCTATGAAAAGGCCTCGATTGTCGCTAAGCTAATTTCTCTGTTTAATTGTGAACTTGTAAAGAAACGAAAGGGGACGCGCAAGAAAAACATTTTAGTACTTTTGCGCGGTAAAAAGTTGTGTAATCGCAAGTGGCACACGACACACGTCGAAATGAAGTAGGAAAGTACGTATATCTCATTTTGTTCTTGCAATAAGCTTTCATTTGTCATTAGTTCGAAATCTGATTTTTTCATCTTCAGAAAATTCAAAGGACATAAAACCGAGACCAATGTTTGGTCCAAATTGGAGCCTGATATTTCATCCATGAAATTTCGAAAAAATTCAACTTCGCACAAAATCTGACTGCAAAGATGTCTCCAAATTCAATACCTATAATGGATTGGTTATAGTCCAGCTTTCTGCCAAATATGTGATATAAATGTCAGTTTGTTATCTGAAGTCATTCTCTTCACACTTTTCAACAGATTTCGCGATTAGTCTTCAAGTTTCGAACAAAGGTACGGATTTCTGTGGTTTACGGGGCGGGATGGATTCCAACGCAGGAGTAGTTTTGCGCAAAATGTTTTTTGGCCCTAAAAAGGGCCGTTTGAGGCTTGTTCGTGAATGTTCACATGGCGATGAGTCCTAATACAGCTAAGTACGAAATTCACATACTGAAGATCGCGATTCGACGAGCTATTTGTTTATAGATTATAGAGATACGTTTATCTAAGTTATTCGCGCAGATAATCATCGGGAAAATATTTTCAATGCATTTTGTAATTCATTTTTTCTACGAGAACTGATTATTGAGAAACAAAAACAAAATCGGAAATGATTTTATACATAAGAGAATATGTTTAAAGATAACGGGCGGCAGTCGCGGATACGGTTGTGATCCTTGTCCGACCGCCCCGGAATTTTACCACAGGCGTATATTTGACACAACGTTTTTTTTCTACTTATTTCTATTAGAGTCAGACGTCTTGCATTACCCTCGTCGAAATGTTGCTAGACCGTTCGAAGAAGCGTCAAATAAGACACCGCTGTCTTCATAAACTGGAATCAACAAAATGCTCCGCTAATATTGTCGAACGGCAATATTCAAAGAGCAAACTTTGAAAAAACGATCTTACCGCGCCGAAAGTTTCTATGGAAAGGGTAGTCAATTTTCCGGCCGTGAGTTTGCAAGGTTCATTACAGCGGATTATAATCAAAAGCAGAAGTTTCTGAACCTTCGGTGGCAAATTGTACCATTCGGCTTTGAGCCTGCCAAACAAAAGGTTTCTGTGATTACATTGCTGACTCGGCCTCTTTTCACGATTATTTATCGACTAACAGATTGTCGCGAATACAAATACTGTGATCCATGATTTTTTGAGCCATCCAGTTGTCAAGGTACAGATGCCCCACACTCAAGACATTGCCGAATATAAAACGTATCGTCTGTTGACGATCGGTCGATCTCTTCATAATCTGTATTAGTGCATTTTTTTCATCCATCGATTATAAACACGGGCGTCGTAGACTGCAAATGTTACCTGAAGTCCGCTCGTGCTAATTAATAGTATGTTAACTCCCACAATGACAAAGAAAGCCCACGAGTAAGTTTCCTCTATGAGATCCGCGTACCTGGCGATAAGACATTAATTATTTATTATTATTATTATTATTAATTATAATTTATTATAATAAATTTGTAAATATAATACAACTTTATCAATAATGATATAATACACATATATATATATTATTATATTGTATTATTATTATTGTTATTTTTTTTTT
Organism: Ischnus inquisitorius; assembly: GCA_963924025.1. Lineage (NCBI taxonomy): Eukaryota > Metazoa > Arthropoda > Insecta > Hymenoptera > Ichneumonidae > Ischnus > Ischnus inquisitorius. The sequence continues at coordinate 5,085,246 of OZ001249.1, forward strand.
TACAGAAATGGGGAGTTTATCGTCTCGTTACTCGACGTTGTTCATATCGTCTATACGATACAATCTGATTAAATTTGTAATTCAAATTCTAATCCCACTTGTTTTTCGCTCTGGGCTTAGTCCGACCAAAAACACGTAGCGAAAAAATCATTATGACTTGGCACGTTTAGCTGTTTTTTTTTTAAATCAACCGAAACATGTCTTATTCTCGTGTTTTTTGTAAGACCTTCGAGTGAATAAATTCTCCGAATAATCTCACTCGATGGCATGGAGATGTTTATCGATATACAGTCCTAGATGCTCGATTTTCACATCCGACTCCTTCGCCGCATGAGTGATGGCTTCGGCCGATCTTTCATTGTTTCCAATATGCTGCAATTTCCGTCTGAAATTTTTAGTTAACACACTTCTGTATTTTTTTCTTATTCGAATTCAAGCTATGGCGCAAGTTTTGTGCACGTCAATATTGACCGATCGCAAGAAATCCAGTAAAAATGAGTGATTCCCCTGGAAAGTGCGGTGCTGCTAGTGATGTTGAAGCGTATGATGAGATAAGGGCTTTGCGATACTTCAAAGATAGCGATTGGCGAATGTATATGAATTATTTTATGAAACGGCATCGATAAACACTCAACTTACTCCAACATAGCAAATAAACCACAGCCGTGTTGCACAAAAACCACAAACAAACAGTCGTATGTCATTCCGCTATAGAACGCCAGACATATACCAACGGTGTAATGTAAAACAATATAAAAATAATATTTTTGCATGTCGATACAATAATAATGAAGGGGGCTTGGGAATTGACCTGGCGCTGTACCATTCTTCAGTAAAGAGTCAATGATCTTCGGTACAATCGGTTGCATTAGATAGATAGTACACGTTGCGTAACACATAACTGTTTCCAACATCGATAAATCTCTATAAAATTACAAGAAAACTCAACCATAGATAATCGTCACTCGACTAACCTGCGTGGACGATTGTCATTATTCTTCCCTGCTCGGTGTATTTGTGTAAGATATCAGCATCACAATCGTGAGCCAAATCTTGCCAATCCACACGTATCCGATTCAGCATCATTGACATCTGTACGTGACGACAATCTCCCATAAATTAATTGATAATTCAACCTGATCGTATCCTCGGCCAAGTCACCCGTTACTTAGCGTTTTAATAAATCCAACTAAGCAAATAATTCGATGATTGTCTGATCCGCATGAAACGTAATTCAATGAGATTTTCACCAATAATATGATTCTCACTTTTTTCCTTGCGATCATACGTCTCACAGCCGCACACAGACTTTTGTTAAATATAACTTAAGACTTAATTTGGAGCGAAAAAGTCGAAACGTTCATGAGTACATTTTTGTTGAACATGGATCCCGAACCAATTTAGCACGAAGAGCCAAAAATAAATTGTGGCATTTTTACGTTTTGGGAAAAATGTCTCTGTCTTTTTTCATCTGCGTTTTTAGGTCCTATTTATAATTAAAATGAATTATAAAAGATTAATCAACCTCGAATGTTTCCCAATTTCATCTTTAACGTCGCTTACATGATGTTCCTTTGTAAATGATGTTAAAAACAAAATAACGGAAGCGTTGTGCGAATCTGATTTGCATAATTTATAAAAGTTCTTGTTCAGAATAAAAATGACAAAATAGATCCAAAATTGATTTAGTAAAAAAAATCGAGCCCACCTCCTCAAACATTCAATGGAAAGCTCTGCCAAGGATTCGATTATACATTCGATCATAATATTCTTTTAAAATGCGAAAATAAAACAGACCTTATTCGAGTAGAATATAGAACAGAATGCCTTGGTGATGCACAAAAGGGAAAAAAGCACCGATATACCGCACTCGATAAGGATATCCCAATCGTCGATATTGTGCAAAATCGGGCTGAACACCGGAACGGTTAACGTTGATGCTATTGAAAGCATGACGATTCGAATAATATAACGAACTCGTTTACTCTGTTCCGGCCACAAGCCAAAAAAACACAATAAGTTTTTCGTTAATTTGTAATATCGGTGTTGAAACAAATCCATTGTCATTCGCAAGTCCGTCGACGATTGAGTCAGGTGCACTTTCTGCGAATCGACCATAAAACCTCCAAGAGTCTATTTATTATGGATTCACGTGCAATTATATGAAAGTCTTTTTCTTGACGGACGTTCAAATTGCCCCTTCGCGCGCTGGGGGCGTTGAGTGACAGCAGCGGAGGGTTTATTCGATACGCAACAATTGTGAAACGTTGTAACAACGTCAAAACATCACGAATATCGTAGTCAATCGAGATATAAACTATTCTTACTTTCCGTTTAAAATAAAGAAGGGTGTTTCGAGTTTAGTTACGAGTCAGCGAGGAGAGGGGTGAAGAGAGCTTGCACTTGATTGTACGCCGCAGTCGTGCATGGGATTCAGACAAGAACGGCTCGCCTGCACTTGAACAAATCCAATGTTCCGATGAGTATCGATCGTCCACGCGAGGATGAAGGGAATGCAAACCAAGTCCTATGAAAAGGCCTCGATTGTCGCTAAGCTAATTTCTCTGTTTAATTGTGAACTTGTAAAGAAACGAAACGGGACACGCAAGAAAAACATTTTAGTACTTTTGCGCGGTAAAAAGTTGTGTAATCGCAAGTGGCACACGACACACGTCGAAATGAAGTAGGAAAGTACGTATATCTCATTTTGTTCTTGCAATAAGCTTTCATTTGTCATTAGTTCGAAATCTGATTTTTTCATCTTCAGAAAATTCAAAGGACATAAAACCGAGACCAATGTTTGGTCCAAATTGGAGCCTGATATTTCATCCATGAAATTTCGAAAAAATTCAACTTCGCACAAAATCTGACTGCAAAGATGTCTCCAAATTCAATACCTATAATGGATTGGTTATAGTCCAGCTTTCTGCCAAATATGTGATATAAATGTCAGTTTGTTATCTGAAGTCATTCTCTTCACACTTTTCAACAGATTTCGCGATTAGTCTTCAAGTTTCGAACAAAGGTACGGATTTCTGTGGTTTACGGGGCGGGATGGATTCCAACGCAGGAGTAGTTTTGCGCAAAATGTTTTTTGGCCCTAAAAAGGGCCGTTTGAGGTTTGTTCGTGAATGTTCACATGGCGATGAGTCCTAATACAGCTAAGTACGAAATTCACATACTGAAGATCGCGATTCGACGAGCTATTTGTTTATAGATTATAGAGATACGTTTATCTAAGTTATTCGCGCAGATAATCATCGGGAAAATATTTTCAATGCATTTTGTAATTCATTTTTTCTACGAGAACTGATTATTGAGAAACAAAAACAAAATCGGAAATGATTTTATACATAAGAGAATATGTTTAAAGATAACGGGCGGCAGTCGCGGATACGGTTGTGATCCTTGTCCGACCGCCCCGGAATTTTACTACAGGCGTATATTTGACACAACGTTTTTTTTCTACTTATTTCTATTAGAGTCAGACGTCTTGCATTACCCTCGTCGAAATGTTGCTAGACCGTTCGAAGAAGCGTCAAATAAGACACCGCTGTCTTCATAAACTGGAATCAACAAAATGCTCCGCTAATATTGTCGAACGGCAATATTCAAAGAGCAAACTTTGAAAAAACGATCTTACCGCGCCGAAAGTTTCTATGGAAAGGGTAGTCAATTTTCCGGCCGTCAGTTTGCAAGGTTCATTACAGCGGATTATAATCAAAAGCAGAAGTTTCTGAACCTTCGGTGGCAAATTGTACCATTCGGCTTTGAGCCTGCCAAACAAAAGGTTTCTGTGATTACATTGCTGACTCGGCCTCTTTTCACGATTATTTATCGACTAACAGATTGTCGCGAATACAAATACTGTGATCCATGATTTTTTGAGCCATCCAGTTGTCAAGGTACAGATGCCCCACACACAAGACATTGCCGAATATAAAACGTATCGTCTGTTGACGATCGGTCGATCTCTTCATAATCTGTATTAGTGCATTTTTTTCATCCATCGATTATAAACACGGGCGTCGTAGACTGCAAATGTTACCTGAAGTCCGCTCGTGCTAATTAATAGTATGTTAACTCCCACAATGACAAAGAAAGCCCACGAGTAAGTTTCCTCTATGAGATCCGCGTACCTGGCGATAAGACGTTAATTATTTATTGTTATTATTATTATTAATTATAATTTATTATAATAAATTTGTAAATATAATACAACTTTATCAATAATGATATAATACACATATATATATATTATTATATTGTATTATTATTATTGTTATTTTTTTTTTTACAGAAATGGGGAGTTTATCGTCTCGTTACTCGACGTTGTTCATATCGTCTATACGATACAATCTGATTAAATTTGTAATTCAAATTCTAATCCCACTTGTTTTTCGCTCTGGGCTTAGTCCGACCAAAAACACGTAGCGAAAAAATCATTATGACTTGGCACGTTTAGCTGTTTTTTTTTTAAATCAACCGAAACATGTCTTATTCTCGTGTTTTTTGTAAGACCTTCGAGTGAATAAATTCTCCGAATAATCTCACTCGATGGCATGGAGATGTTTATCGATATACAGTCCTAGATGCTCGATTTTCACATCCGACTCCTTCGCCGCATGAGTAATGGCTTCGGCCGATCTTTCATTGTTTCCAATATGCTGCAATTTCCGTCTGAAATTTTTAGTTAACACACTTTTGTATTTTTTTCTTATTCGAATTCAAGCTATGGCGCAAGTTTTGTGCACGTCAATATTGACCGATCGCAAGAAATCCAGTAAAAATGAGTGATTCCCCTGGAAAGTGCGGTGCTGCTAGTGATGAGATAAGGGCTTTGCGATACTTCAAAGATAGCGATTGGCGAATGTATATGAATTATTTTATGAAACGGCATCGATAAGCACTCAACTTACTCCAACATAGCAAATAAACCACAGCCGTGTTGCACAAAAACCACAAACAAACAGTCGTATGTCATTCCGCTATAGAACGCCAGACATATACCAACGGTGTAATGTAAAACAATATAAAAATAATATTTTTGCATGTCGATCCAATAATAATGAAGGGGGATTGGGAATTGACCTGGCGCTGTACCATTCTTCAGTAAAGAGTCAATGATCTTCGGTAGAATCGGTTGCATTAGATAGATAGTACACGTTGCGTAACACATAACTGTTTCCAACATCGATAAATCTCTATAAAATTACAAGAAAACTCAACCATAGATAATCGTCACTCGACTAACCTGCGTGGACGATTGTCATTATTCTTCCCTGCTCGGTGTATTTGTGTAAGATATCAGCATCACAATCGTGAGCCAAATCTTGCCAATCCACACGTATCCGATTCAGCATCATTGACATCTGTACGTGACGACAATCTCCCATAAATTAATTGATAATTCAACCTGATCGTATCCTCGGCCAAGTCACCCGTTACTTAGCGTTTTAATAAATCCAACTAAGCAAATAATTCGATGATTGTCTGATCCGCATGAAACGTAATTCAATGAGATTTTCACCAATAATATGATTCTCACTTTTTTCCTTGCGATCATACGTCTCACAGCCGCACACAGACTTTTGTTAAATATAACTTAAGACTTAATTTGGAGCGAAAAAGTCGAAACGTTCATGAGTACATTTTTGTTGAACATGGATCCCGAACCAATTTAGCACGAAGAGCCAAAAATAAATTGTGGCATTTTTACGTTTTGGGAAAAATGTCTCTGTCTTTTTTCATCTGCGTTTTTAGGTCCTATTTATAATTAAAATGAATTATAAAAGATTAATCAACCTCGAATGTTTCCCAATTTCATCTTTAACGTCGCTTACATGATGTTCCTTTGTAAATGATGTTAAAAACAAAATAACGGAAGCGTTGTGCGAATCTGATTTGCATAATTTATAAAAGTTCTTGTTCAGAATAAAAATGACAAAATAGATCCAAAATTGATTTAGTAAAAAAAATCGAGCCCACCTCCTCAAACATTCAATGGAAAGCTCTGCCAAGGATTCGATTATCCATTCGATCATAATATTCTTTTAAAATGCGAAAATAAAACAGACCTTATTCGAGTAGAATATAGAACAGAATGCCTTGGTGATGCACAAAAGGGAAAAAAGCACCGATATACCGCACTCGATAAGGATATCCCAATCGTCGATATTGTGCAAAATCGGGCTGAACACCGGAACGGTTAACGTTGATGCTATTGAAAGCATGACGATTCGAATAATATAACGAACTCGTTTACTCTGTTCCGGCCACAAGCCAAAAAAACACAATAAGTTTTTCGTTAATTTGTAATATCGGTGTTGAAACAAATCCATTGTCATTCGCAAGTCCGTCGACGATTGAGTCAGGTGCACTTTCTGCGAATCGACCATAAAACCTCCAAGAGTCTATTTATTATGGATTCACGTGCAATTATATGGAAGTCTTTTCTTTGACGGACGTTCAAATTGCCCCTTCACGCGATGGAGGCGTTGAGTGACAGCAGCAGGGTTTATTCGGTACGCAACAATTGTAAAACGTTATAACAACGTCGAAACATCACGACTATCGCAGGCAATCGAGATATAAACTATTTTTACTTTCCGTTTGAAAGAAAGAAGGGTGTTTCGAGTGTAGTTACGAGTCAGCGAAGAGAGGGGTGAAGAGAGCTTGTACTTGATTCTACGCCGCAGTCGTGCATGGGATTCAGACAAGAACGGCTCGCCTGCACTTCAACAAATCCAATGTTCCGATGAGTATCGATCGTCCACGCGAGGATGAAGGGAATGCAAACCAAGTCCTATGAAAAGGCCTCGATTGACGTTAAGCTTATTTCTCAATTCAATAGTGAACTTGTGGAGATACGAGATGCACAAGAATAACATTTTAGTACTTTTGCGCGATGAAATGTTCTGCAACCGCAAGCGACACACGACAAACATCGAAATAAAGTAGGAAAATACGTATGTCACGTTTGTTTCTCTCAAGAAGCTTTCTTTTGTGATTAGTTCGAAATCTGATTGTTTCTTTTTTTTTTTCAGAAAATTCTAAGGGCATAAAACCAAGACCAAAAAAAATACAAATTGGAGCCAAACCCAGTCCAAGACCAAAAAAAATACAAATTGGAGCCAAACCCAGTCCAAAGCCAAAAAAAATTCAAATTGGAGCCTGATTTTTCATCCATCAAGTTTCGAAAAAAATCTAACATCGCACAAAATCTGACTGCAAAGATGTCTCCAAATTCGTTACTTATAATTAATTTGTATTAGTCCGAGTTTCTACCAAATGTCTCCAATAACTCAAAGACACGTGACTTTTAGAGTGCGCTCAGACACTTTTTCAAAAATTCGAACGGGACGGGATGTATTGCAACGCAGAAGTAGTTTTACGTATAATTTTTTTTTGGCCCTAAAAAGGGCCGTTTGCGGTTTGTTCGTGAGTGTTCACTTGGAGCTCGTGTACTTCGTGACGGCTTTGGTTCCTTCGCTGACGGCGTGCTTGGCAAGTTCACCGGGTAGCAAGAGCCTGACGGCAGTTTGGATCTCCCGAGATGTGATGGTCGATCTCTTGTTGTAGTGCGCCAATCGGGAAGCTTCGGCGGCGATGCGCTCGAAGATGTCGTTCACGAAGCTGTTCATGATGCTCATGGCTTTGCTCGACACTCCGGTGTCCGGATGGACCTGCTTGAGCACCTTGTAGATGTAGATAGCGTAACTTTCCTTCCTCTTGCGCTTCTTTTTCTTGTCGGTTTTCGTGATATTCTTCTGAGCCTTGCCCGCCTTCTTCACGGCTTTACCACTCGCTTTCGGAGGCATGTCGGACAATTTAGTAGCACAAAACTTGATGCGAAGTCGACGAGAGTTCGAGGACGAATGATTGAGCGTGGTCAGCGGCGCTCTTTTATGAGCGGAGTGGCCCGACCGGAGAGCCAATCGGATTGCGGAAAGGAGTGGGGGTAAAAACGTCCGTCCGACCGCCGCGCCAATAAGACGCAAGATAGCGCCCACTCGTTGATGATTGGCTCTCCGGATGAATCTCAACGGGCATAAATACGAGATTTCGACGGTATTCGTCACTACACGTTCTACAGCCATTCGCTGCGTTACATTCTACAACCGTTTCTCTCAAAACTTTAATCGAAAATGTCCGGTCGCGGTAAAGGTGGAAAAGTTAAGGGAAAGTCAAAGACTCGCTCGAATCGCGCTGGACTTCAGTTTCCAGTGGGAAGGATTCATCGGCTTCTACGCAAGGGAAACTACGCTGAGCGCGTTGGTGCCGGTGCTCCGGTATACCTCGCTGCGGTGATGGAGTATCTGGCCGCCGAAGTTCTCGAGTTGGCCGGCAACGCTGCTCGTGACAACAAGAAGACAAGAATCATTCCTCGTCATCTTCAACTGGCCATCCGTAATGACGAAGAATTGAATAAACTTCTGTCTGGCGTTACCATCGCTCAAGGCGGCGTTCTGCCGAACATCCAAGCTGTTCTTCTTCCCAAGAAGACCGAGAAGAAAGCTTAAGCTTAAACCGTTTCCTACATACAATCGGCCCTTTTCAGGGCCAACAATTGTTTTAACGAAAGTTCACTCGCGTCGCAATAAATTTAATATCAATCGAAGCCGTCATCTTGTAAGTCCGGAAGGTTATCGATAAGATAAATCCATTGACGCATGTTACAAAAACGTTTACCATTCAGTTTTTAGTTAGTATAAGGAAGATATTGTTGCTTATCTCTCAAGTTTCCGCATTAAACAATACCCGTTGGATATCAAATATGAAGTTTGCATGGCATCAACTAGGCAGCTAAAATGTGTAAACTGTTTCATGGACGCTGTGCATAACAATGTGTTGCCGGAAACGTTGAGAAATATTAAATGTGCAGATAAGTGCAGTAGAATCGACTACTCGATTCTACTCGAATCGAATTAATTTCGCATATTGTCCGTAGAGGTCGCTCCGTTGTTAGGCCCCAGTAAACAAAAAATAATGAATTACATATCAACAAGGAGAAAAAAAAAGATGACGAACCCCAAAACAGGCCGAAAAACCGACATTGTTGAAATATGAAATTGACCGCTAAATACCGGCAAAACGGACTGCAAATTTTTTTTTTCGCTCGGTTCTCTTCCAGTTGCGGCAACCGAGGAAGACCATTTTCGAGTATGTTTTTTTTCTAAGTATTTTTTTTCTGAATTCTGAATTCTGTTTTCGATTCAGTAAAGATCGAGTAAAAAAGGATCTTGATTTTTTTTCAACTGCAAAAACGAAAAACGACGCCATCAAAAAATTAACGTTTTGCCGATTTTTGGGGTCCGTTTTCTGCGCCGACGTAAATGTTCGTTTTTCGCTCCGCTTTTCGGTTTTTTCTCAAAAAGTGAGTATCGCAGCTTGCTGAGGACAATATAAATAAATATCAAATGTCGAATAATAAATGCTGTATATAAAGTAAATTCTATGTAATAGAATTTAATTTAAGCATTCGGTATTTACTCCAAAAAAGAAAAGTACTCTTGCTTTAGGAGTAAGGAGTTCTTCAGGTATTTTGAGTCAACAACGTTCAACAATCAACAGGCGATAAACATTGATAGATAAAAAGAGCGTTGGGCATGCGATTGATGGAGGCTCATTTTTGGATTATTTCCATTATCGACGGTCAGAGTCATTATCAACGTTAAAAAGTTTTGGTGGCCCTGAAAAGGGCCGTTCGAGTATTGTCGTCTCGAAGCGCTGATGGTATTCACTTCTTTGATGCGATCGCCTTTTTCGGTACAGTTTTCTTCGGTTTAGCAGCAACGGCAACTTTTGCCTTCTTCGGGGCAGCCGGTTTCGTCTTTTTCACCGGCGACTTGGCCGCTGGCTTCGCTTTGGCAATCTTCGCTTTCGGTGGTTTCGCTGCCGGTCCCTTGGCAATCTTTTTCTTCTCGCTAGCAGCGCTAGCGACGACCTTCTTCTTCGCGGGAACCTTCTTGGCCGTGGCAGCCGCGGGCTTCTTGGCTGCTGCGGGTTTCTTGATTGCAGCGGCTTTCTTCGGGCCCGCTGCCTTCGCGGTGGCCTTAGCTTTCGGCTTAACCGTTTCCGACTTCGCGGACGCTAGCTTGAAAGATCCGGCGGCTCCTTTGCCCTTGGTCTGAACGAGAACGCCAGACGCGACGGCTGCCTTGAGATACTTCTTGATGAAGGTCGCTTGTTTCTCAGCGTCGAGCTTGTACGTGCCGGCGATGTACTTCTTGATCGCCTGAACCGACGAGCCACCGCGTTCCTTGAGGGCCTTGATCGCCGCGTTCACCATCTCCGCCGTTTTCGGATGAGTCGGCTTTGCGCGCGGTTTGGTGGATTTAGCCGGCGCCTTTTTCGGTGTGCCAACCGAGGCGGCTGCACTCGCTCCGGTCGTTGCCAGTGCGACTGGCGATGAAGTCGTTTTGTCACCCATGGTTTTCTTTTTTCAACTGAACTGGTCTCCGCTTGCGAAACGATACTTGGCTGAACTCGCCGAGTTGTGAGCGTCACTGAGTGTAGCTGAGTATATGAGCTGAACGATCGCGGACGCTCAACAGCACAACGGAGCGCGGACCCCGGAGAGAGACCCTAGTGGTCTTGTGCGCTCGTTGTTCGACCGTAGACCGTCGTCGTGGTACCTACTTCGAGCTTTATTCGACTCTTTCTGATCATTTCCGTTCGTTAAATAAAATCATCGTCATCGATATCGAATAACTTGACATTCCAAGTTAATACCGAAGCCACGCGACATTGCGTAGACCGCGCGAAAGACGAGGAAACAATAACGCAAGCACCGGCGTACATAACGTTAATTCGCACCCTTTTCTTAGAAATAGTCAATTGTTTAAAGAAATTCGACCAGCGGTATTGTTCATACGCGAGATAGAGAGTCAGCGATCAGCACTACTCGAGGAAGTCAAAAAGTCATCGCAAAAGTACCCTTTATTTCCGTCCGCAACGGCTTGATTACCGAAGAACGGTTCGCCGATCTGCCCAGCAGCATTCGGAACAACGATCGAAAATTTATTGAAATTCACCATTCCAACAGTGCTCTGTATCTTTTATCGATAAATTTCATCCTCATCGTCATAAATAATTGACAAATAGGGCTGCAAATTTTCACACATTATGTTGGAAATACGCAATATAGCGATAAGTTATGAATTAATCGCGCTTCGCCGTGTACCAAATGTGCTCTGATCAAGAAATAACAATTAACATACAGATTCGAGTTTGTGGTTAAATCGTCGGAATTCGAATGAATGCCGTTTGGTACAATTGCGAGAAAAATCGTCAATCGTGAAAAAATTTATACGAGGTCAAGTTGAAACGAGCGATGGCATGAAATTTCTGTAAAAGTTATGACCGCTATTTGTCGCCGGATGCAATATGAAGCATCATTAATTTTTTTTTGCCGCAAACACTAATAACGTTTCAATAAACGATGGATTACGATAATGACGGTAGACGATATTTGAAATCCTCACAGGAATAATAAATATTCCAAAAGCGAATTAACGCACTTAATTCACTAAGGTTGCGGACTTAATTTAACACTCGATACGCTGTCGAGCTTTTGCTATGAAGCAAATGACAGTTAAAAATTTACAACGCCTTTAGAAGTTGTAGCAACGGCGAATAAATCAAACAATTATTATATATTATATGGCAAATAAGATAATAATGATATTTAGACATTCATTTTCTTTACAGCACTAATTGTTCTGTTGCAACCGAGAGTTGGAGAATAAAAACAACCGGGCTTGATCTGCAACGTTAAAAAGGCATTTTTTTGTTGCATTCGTCGCAGATCCTTCGGAACGCCAATTTCCGTTACGCTGTGTCAAAGTTATATCTCATCATTGTAAAAGCCAAATCATGACCAAATTGGTGGAATACCGTTGAGAAATAAATCAAATTCATTCCTCGTCCGATCTGCGATAAAACACATTAAAATGGTCCTTCGAGTAGAGTCGGGAGTCTCGGGAAAAACGGATTCATCGAACCACAAATGTATTTGTACCAGTGGTTTAATATTTGCATCGCACGAAACGTTTTGCGATATATTGTTCCTCACTCAAAAAAGTCATAAAATAGGGCAAAGTTTGAGTATTCCGTTTTATAGAATTTTCGAAAGTAATATAACATTGACGTCACAAATAATTATTTCGTTACAGATGTGCCATTTTATTAGTTAAAAAGAACGTCATCAGATTTTTAAATAAAAAAATTAACAACAGTGGAGATTTATTAAAGATTCGTTAGTCCATTGAATTTACAACAATAATTGTTAAGAAATATCGAAAGATCGTCGATCGAAAATCAATAAATACGCAATTACAAATGGCGTGAATCTGCTTTTCATAATTTTAAATGAAAGAAAAAATGTGTAGGAGTCTAAATATAATCGCCAACGCACGCGCACGTTTTTTATGAGAAAACGCAACTGCAGTTGATAGATCCGGCATTTCTCTATACTAGTCTATACTAGAAATACGAAGAACCGTCACGAAAAATCCATGTTAAAAAGAAAAAAAAACTATTCAAATGACAATGCATCCACTGGAAAAACAAGTCGATTCAAATAGTGAGTTTGTTTTAACAGCATTAACACGAGCCACTTAATATTCGGTCTAGAATTATCATGAAGGCTTCAATAAGAAAATATTTAGTAAATATTATAGTAAAATTAGTATATTAAAAAATCCATTAGGAGAAAGACCAATAATCATTGGTTTCTTGCCGTATCAACTTTAATATTATGATCGAAGTCGAAGAAATAGATTAAAGTATTTGGCGATTAATGATTGTTCTCGTTATATATTTTTGGCCCTAAAAAGGGCCGTTTTGTATTTTTGGAGCAGCGATGTTTAAGCTCTCTCGCCTCGTATACGACGAGCCAGCTGGATGTCCTTGGGCATGATGGTAACTCTCTTGGCGTGGATCGCACACAAGTTCGTGTCTTCGAACAGACCGACGAGATAAGCTTCGCTGGCCTCCTGAAGCGCCATTACAGCGGAGCTTTGGAAACGAAGGTCGGTCTTGAAATCCTGAGCGATTTCACGAACGAGACGTTGGAAAGGCAGCTTGCGGATCAGAAGCTCTGTGCTCTTCTGGTAACGACGAATTTCTCTGAGAGCGACGGTTCCGGGCCTGTAGCGATGAGGCTTCTTGACTCCACCAGTAGCAGGCGCACTCTTACGAGCTGCCTTAGTGGCGAGCTGTTTTCTAGGTGCCTTGCCACCCGTTGACTTGCGAGCCGTTTGCTTGGTACGAGCCATCTCTCTATCGGACCGACAATATGGGACTTGAACGAAGTTCACTAGGACAACTGTTGCAGAAGTATGAGGACGCCTGGCGGTCAGCGCCGTTTTATAACGTGATCGTGAACGACAGTCGTTCTCATTGGTTGGTGGTAGATTGGTGGGGGTGAAGTGAGTCGGAAAAGTGTCTAGAGACTATTTAGGATATTGCGAGAGGCTTTAACAGTAATTTATTACGAAATCAGTGTTTTTAGATTCTAAACAAAAAAGTAATATACACTAATAATAGATGCATATCTGAATAAAAAGCAGTTTTGTCGCGTCAGTAGCGGCAACGACTTTCATTGGCCGACGGGACAGTGGTGGGGGGCGTTCACGAAAAAGAGTATATAACGACGTCGCGTCGTCGGCTAAATCATCAGTCAGCTGTCTATTCTTCTGTTCAGCGGACTTACTATACTCATTTCTTGAAAAAAATGACTGGTCGCGGAAAGGGTGGAAAGGGATTGGGAAAAGGAGGAGCGAAGCGTCACAGGAAGGTTCTTCGTGATAACATCCAGGGAATCACGAAGCCTGCCATCCGCCGTCTGGCACGCCGAGGCGGAGTCAAGCGTATTTCTGGATTGATTTACGAAGAAACTCGTGGAGTTCTCAAAGTGTTCCTTGAGAACGTTATTCGCGACGCTGTCACCTACACCGAACACGCCAAGAGGAAGACCGTGACGGCAATGGACGTTGTCTATGCTCTAAAACGCCAAGGCCGCACCCTTTACGGATTCGGCGGCTAAATTTCATCGCTTTGGACCTTCCAAAAGTCCATTACAAAAAACGGCCCTTTTCAGGGCCACAAACATTTCAAACGTTGAACAACTTTAATTCGCAACAACCTTCTTCTTTCAATTGTTAGACAGATTGCTCATTCAAATTCTATGATTAAGTTTTCATTAGACAATTCACAATGATCTTGCATATTTGAGCAATCCATTGTACGGAAAAACATAGCTGCAATGTTAGCTTGCAATGAGAATCGGAGTAGCAACATCGACACAACATACGACGCCTTCTCTGTAATTCAACAATAAAATTTACCAACCATTTCAAAATTTTACCAAAATTCACCAATGAGTTACATTAGATACAATAAATACAATAAAGTACATGCAGGACAGAGCAAATAATAGTGTAACACAAGTTTCAAATATACTGAAAATAATAAACTGAACTGAAAATTTGAAACTCTTGTCTGAAATTATACTTAGCACGGCTAGTTTTTCGTTTTTTTACGTTGCATGACAGAATATTTTGAAAATTATTTCTAATTTTTGGAAAAAATGATTTTTTGGTAAAAACGATTTCAAATTAGTTGGCGATATTTTTAACGTAAAGAAATCAATTAAAAGTTTTATTTCATTTTATTTCATTACCTCTTGAGAAGTTTCTCGCAGCAGACATATCCTGAAACTAACTGGATGCCATCTTTATCTAATAGTTCTGTATGACTTTTACTTTTGAAAAACTTTTTTCGCGAATCAACCCCTTTGCATATTTCACGTAATATGGCAGTAATTCATACATTTTCATAATTCACTACGTTAACTTAAAATGTTACTTTTTTGGAGTAACAGAGGTTACTCCAAAAAAGTTACTTTTTTGGAGTTTCCAACAGTAACGCATTTTCGTTATTCTTTTCCTAGTTCCTAGCAACGGTTCATATTTTGTAGTTTAGTAAACAATATATGTATACGTATATTGTAATGAAGATTTATCGCAATGTAGAGGTTGTTCAACGTATAAACTTTTTTTGGACCTGAAAAGGGCCGGTTGAGGTTTGTACGAGAATTTTTACTTGGAGCTCGTATACTTCGTGACGGCTTTAGTTCCTTCACTGACAGCGTGCTTGGCAAGTTCACCGGGGAGCAAGAGCCTAACGGCAGTTTGGATCTCCCGGGACGTGATTGTCGATCTCTTGTTGTAGTGCGCCAATCGGGAAGCTTCGGCGGCGATGCGCTCGAAAATATCATTCACGAAGCTGTTCATGATGCTCATGGCTTTGCTTGACACTCCGGTGTCCGGATGGACTTGCTTGAGCACCTTGTAGATGTAGATAGCGTAACTTTCCTTCCTCTTGCGCTTCTTTTTCTTGTCGGTTTTGGTGATGTTCTTCTGTGCCTTGCCCGCCTTCTTCACGGCTTTACCACTCGCTTTCGGAGGCATGTCGAACGATTTAGTAGCACAAAACTTGATGCGAAGTCGAAGAGAGTTCGAGGACGAATGCTCGAGCGCTGTTAGCGACACTGTTTTATGAGCGACGTGTTTCGACCGGAGAGCCAATCAGGTCGTGCGAAGGAGTGGGGGTAAAATATTCTGTCCGACCGCCGCGCCAATAAGACGCAAGATAACACCCATCTCGTTGATGATTGGCTCTCCGGATGAATCTCAACGGGCATAAATACGAGATTTCGACGGTGTTCGTCACTACACGTTCTGCAGCCATTCGCTGCATTACATTCTACAACCGTTTCTCTCAAAACTTTAATCGAAAATGTCCGGTCGCGGCAAAGGTGGAAAAGTTAAGGGAAAGTCAAAGACTCGCTCGAATCGCGCTGGACTCCAGTTTCCAGTGGGAAGGATTCATCGGCTTCTGCGCAAAGGAAACTACGCCGAGCGCGTTGGTGCCGGTGCTCCGGTATACCTCGCTGCGGTAATGGAGTATCTGGCCGCCGAAGTTCTCGAGTTGGCCGGCAACGCTGCTCGTGACAACAAGAAGACAAGAATCATTCCTCGTCATCTTCAACTGGCCATCCGTAATGACGAAGAATTGAATAAACTTCTGTCTGGCGTTACCATCGCTCAAGGCGGTGTTCTGCCGAACATCCAAGCTGTTCTTCTTCCCAAGAAGACCGAGAAGAAAGCTTAAACCGTTTCGTACATACAATCGGCCCTTTTCAGGGCCAACAATTATTTTAACGAAAGTTACCTGAATCGCACTATAATAGATACCATATCGACGTGCACCTGCGACGTGTATCCTTCTAATATTCGGAAATAGTAGTTTTTCCATGAAATCATTATGAGATCAATCAATACACGTGAATAATAATAGAAATTTTACGCCGGTAAATTAGTGATTAAATGCCTAGATATTCAACGAAATGACAACAACTACAGCGATTTATAAATTGAACTGAAGTTTTTGAGCATCGAAATAATTTGAAGAATTGCGTTAAGTCAATTCGTATACTTCTTTTCTTCATTGTTCAATTTATCAGTTAACGAGTTCTATCGATATTTTGTAAGATATCTTTTCTTAATAAGAAAGGCAAATTCGAATTCTTTTAATTATATTTGTGGAGAATATCCCCAATCGCTGATTTTTACCATTAAGCGACCAATCACGTCATAGATTGGAATCATGTATATAGTATTGAAAAAATGATTTTTCAAAATTGACCTACAATATTCAAGTCTAATTTCACTTGTATTTGCATAATTACGTTTAGAAATCACCGAACTCGGCCATCGGAATGTGGTGCGGGACTAATAGAGAAAAATAAAAGGGGATATTTTATTAAACTTCATTAATAAAGTTTACTCGAAACGGAGTAAAGTCCTCTGCAAAGCGTCAAGAGACTTCCGCTTCTTTGTTAAACTATATCGATTGATTAATTGAAAAGTAATTGAAATAAATAAATCAACATGGCCTGGTGATGCGGTTATTAAAAAGGACAAAGGGAGATTCGATTAGAACAGGCTGCTTATTGTATAAGTGGAATTATTGAAGACCAGAGTCATTTTCAACGTTAGAAAGTTTTGGTGGCCCTGAAAAGGGCCGTTCGAGTATTGTTGTCTCGGAGCGTTGATGGTATTCACTTCTTCGACGTGGTTGCCTTCTTCGGTGCAGTTTTCTTGGGCTTATCGTTAGCAGCGAGTTTTGCCTTCTTCGGCGCAGCTGGTTTCGTCTTTTTCACCGGCGATTTCGCTGCGGGCTTTGCTTTGGTAGTCTTCGCTTTTGGTGGTTTTGCTGCCGGTCCTTTAGCAACCTTTTTCTTTTCACTAACAGCGGTAGCGACGGCCTTCTTCTTCGCTGGAGCTTTCTTTGCCGCAGCCACGGCGGGCTTCTTGGCTGCTGCGGGTTTCTTGATTGCAGCGGCTTTCTTCGGGCCTGCTGCTTTAATAGCGGCTTTAGCTTTTGGCTTTGCCGTTTCCGACTTCACCGCCGATAGCTTGAAAGATCCAGCGGCTCCTTTGCCCTTGGTCTGAACGAGAACACCAGATGCAACGGCAGCCTTGAGATATTTCTTGATGAACGTCGCTTGTTTCTCAGCGTCGAGCTTGTACGTGCCGACGATGTACTTTTTGATCGCTTGAACCGACGAGCCATTGCGTTCCTTGAGTGCCTTGATCGCGGCGTTCACCATCTCCGCTGTTTTCGGATGAGTCGGCTTTGTACGCGGTTTGCTGGACTTTGCTGCTGCAGCCTTCTTCGGTGTGCTAGCTGAGGCAACCGTGCTTGCTCCCGTCGCTGCCAGTGCAACCGGCGATGTAGTCGTTTTGTCACCCATTTTCTTTTCTACGTAAGTAATCTCTGCTCGTAACACGGTACTTGGCTGGACTCGACGAGTTGTGAGCGGCGCTGAGTGTAGCTGGGTATATGACTGGAACGATCGTGGGCGCTTAACAGCATTCCGGAGCGCGGACCACGAAGAGAGACCCTAGTGGTCTTGTGCGCTCGACATTCGATCATAGACCGCCCCCGTGGTACCTAATTCGAGCTTTATTCAATCATTTCTAATAATTTCTGTTCATCAAATAAAAGAACCAACATCGATATTGAATAACTTAACATTCCAAGTTAACACCGAAGCATCGCAATATTGCGTAGAGCGCAAGAGAGACGAAGAATCGACAACGCTAGCTGTGGCGAACATAACGTTCATTCGCACCCTTCTTTTACAAATACTCGATTGTTTACAGAACATCGATCAACGGTATTGTTTATATGGGAGACAGAAAGTCAGCGATCAGTACTACTTGGAGAAATCAAAAGGTTATTCGAAAAGTACGCTTTATACCCTTCCGCAACGGCTTCATTACCGAAGAACGGTTCGCCAGTCTGCCCAGCAGCATTAAGAACAACGATCGAAAATTCATTGCAATTCGTCATTCCAATAGTGCCATCTTTTATTGCCAAAGTTCATCTTCATAGTAATAAATAATCGCCTACTCTGGCTTCGAACATTCAAGTACAACATTTGTTGAAATCAAGCGATATAACGAAATCATTCGCGCTTCGGCGTATGGCAATGTGGAGAGATCCTGGTTGAAAAATAATCGTTAGCATAAAAAATCAAATCCGTTGTTGAATTGCTTCGATTCGAGTGAACGTTAATTTATGCCAACATGAGAAAAATGATCAATATACACAAAAATATTCATACAGGTTGAAGATTGACGATTCGGTAGCATGAAATTTTCGTAGAAGTCATGGCCGCTGTTTGTCTCCAGGTGTAACAAGAGGCGATGATTTAACGAATTTTTTTCGCCGGAGACTATGATGACGATATAGGTACAATACGGCAATTCTTCATTGAAACCGCGTATGTGACTGATATTCATCATGTGGGTGCACTGTTCGTGAATTTCCTTTGGAATCCATACCTCGCCAAATTTTTGTTGTAAACGGAGGGAGTACATTAAAAAAATTACTTCCCGAGTAAGTCGTAGATAAATATATAAAATAATCTTGATGAATATTCATATGACAAACAACGGTTTTCGAGAATCCAATGTGGGGAAAAAAACAAGCTTCGTCGTCAGGCACGTTTAAAAGAATTTTTTTTTGTATTCGTCCCATAATCTTAGCATGTCTAACTTACAGTAAGCTGTTCAAATGTAATTTTTTTTCGATGATAATTGATAAATGATCCAATTCATGAACAAATTACCAAAATACCGTCAAAAATTACACCGCAGTAACATAATAATTTTGTACAAATTCGTATTTTGTTGTGAAAAGTTAAAAAGAAATAGAATTCCGGAGCTCCTCATCTATTATAGCCAAAACATAGATTTTTAAATAATCTGTTCTTATTCTATAGTAATTTTTCTGCGTTTCTGAGATCGAACAATGAACAATCAAAACTGCATTCAACACATAGATAAACGCCGAAATTGGACATTTTAGTTGCGTCTCCCATTAAGAAAGTCATAGTCGCGAATGCAAACATATTCAAAAAACGTATATAGTTAGTAAAATTCCACGTGATCAAAAAACCGTCAGTTTACGTACAGCGTAAAAAATATATCTACATCAGAATAAAGTCTCGGTTCCAGATATTGCAGTTGTTACAGACATGTGATAGAACACTTATATTTTGATTGATTACAATATTGCATCAGAACTTGACATCATTGTTACAAATATTGTATTCAAGTTTTTTTAATAACTTGAATGTTACATAGCTGCTACATTCTGTAAATGCAGGACGTGTGGCTATTTCGAGTACTCTCGCAGACGATGATAACGAAATGAAGAAACCCACAGGCAGAGAGACTGTAATTCATTGTGCCGAAGCTCAACACCGTCCGAAAAAAAATCAACTGCTTTCTATGCTTTCTCAGAAAAGCACAGCGCACGCATAATAGTACGCGTTGGCAAACATAGCTATGCACACATACCAGCCAATTTTCTGCTTAAATGGCGAAAATTTCCTCATATAGGCGAATAACTGATTCGTTATCATCATAATCCCTAATAGAACTATTGCTTGAATGGCTTATTAATTTTAATATTATGATCGAATCGAAGAAATAGAACAAAATATTGGGCGACTAATAATTATTCTTGTTATTCATTTTTGGCCCTAAAAAGGGCCGTTTTGTGTTTTTGGAGTCGCGATGCTTAAGCTCTTTCTCCTCGTATACGACGAGCCAGCTGGATGTCCTTGGGCATGATGGTAACTCTCTTGGCGTGGATTGCACACAAGTTGGTGTCTTCGAACAGACCGACCAGATAAGCTTCGCTGGCCTCCTGCAACGCCATTACAGCGGAGCTTTGGAAACGAAGATCGGTCTTGAAATCCTGAGCGATTTCACGAACGAGACGTTGGAACGGCAGCTTGCGGATCAGAAGCTCTGTGCTCTTCTGGTAACGACGAATTTCCCTGAGAGCGACGGTTCCAGGCCTGTAGCGATGAGGCTTCTTCACTCCACCAGTAGCAGGCGCACTCTTACGAGCTGCTTTAGTGGCGAGCTGTTTTCTGGGAGCCTTGCCACCGGTTGACTTGCGAGCCGTTTGCTTGGTACGAGCCATCTCTTTATCGGACCGACAATATAGGACTTGAACGAAGTTGACTAGGACAACTGTTGCAGAAGTATGGGGACGCCTGGCGGTCAGCGCCGTTTTATAACGTGATCGTGAACGGCAGTCATTCTCATTGGCTGGTGGAAGATTGGTGGGGGTGAAGTGAGTCGGAAAAGTGTCTAGAGACTATTTAGGGTACTGCAAAAGGCTTTAACAGTAATTTATTACGAAATAAGTGTTTTTTGATTCTAAACAAAAAGTTATATACACTAATAATAGATGCATATCTAAATAAAAAGCAGTTTTATCGCGTCAGTGGCGGCGACGACTTTCATTGGCCGACGGGACAGTGGTGGGGATCGGTCACGAAAAAGAGTATATAAGGAAGTCGCGTCGTCGGCTAAATCATCAGTCAGCTGTCTATTCTTCTGTTCAGCGGACTTACTCTACTCATTGCTTGAAAAATGACTGGTCGCGGAAAGGGTGGAAAGGGATTGGGAAAGGGAGGAGCAAAGCGTCACAGGAAGGTTCTTCGTGATAACATCCAGGGAATCACGAAGCCTGCCATCCGCCGTCTGGCACGCCGAGGCGGAGTCAAGCGTATTTCCGGATTGATCTACGAAGAAACTCGTGGAGTTCTTAAAGTGTTCCTTGAGAACGTTATTCGTGACGCTGTTACATACACCGAACACGCCAAGAGGAAGACCGTGACGGCAATGGACGTTGTCTATGCTCTGAAACGCCAAGGCCGCACTCTGTACGGATTCGGTGGTTAAGTGCAATCGTCTTCAGACTTCAACAGTCGATGCAAAACGGCCCTTTTCAGGGCCACAAACATTTCAAACGTTCAACAACTTTAATTCGCAACAACCTCTTCCTTTTAATTGTTAGACAGATTGCTCATTCAAATTCTATGATAAAATTTCTAACAGATATTTCTATGATCTTGCATATTCGAGCAAACAGACGGAAATAACTGCAATATTGGCTGACATTGTTAATCAGTGTCGCAACATCGACACACATTTATGATATGAACCGTTCTCTGTAAGTCTCAAATAAAAACAACAAAAAATCACATACAATAAATGAAATAAAATACATACAATATATAAATACACATCGAACAATAGTTTGGCGCAAGTTTAAAGCATCAATAGTTTAAATAAATGAATAAAGTGAACGTTATTTTTTTTTTTTTACTTAGCGCGTCTCGTTTTACTGTTTTATACGTAGTGTTTTTGAAATGACTCGAAAATTATTTTAAATTTTTGGAAAAATAACTGCAAAAACAGTTTTAAATTACTTGACAATATTTTCATTGTTATAGAAAAGTAGTATTGAAATTTTTATTTCAATCTATTGGCGTTTCTCAATAGCTCTCGCAGCAGATGTGTCGAAGCTAACTGACGCCATGGCAACTGGACGATTCTTTTCTGTGTCTCGTTGTAAAAAAAATTTCGAGAATCAATTTGTATCGTTTTGGATGAATACCTTTAGATGACTTGGCAGCCATTTATTACTTTTCCTAATTCACTACACGTTAACTAAAAATATTACTTTTTCGGAGTAGTTTCGAACAGTAGCTTTCTCATTATATTCCTAGTTATAAGCAGAGGTTCATATTCCTCAGTATACAAAATATGATATATTGCAAGGTAGAAGTCGTTCAACGTATAAACTTTTTTTGGCCCTGAAAAGGGCCGGTTGAGGTTTGTACGAGAATTTTTACTTGGAGCTCGTGTACTTCGTCACGGCTTTAGTTCCTTCGCTGACAGCGTGCTTGGCAAGTTCACCGGGAAGCAAGAGCCTGACGGCAGTTTGAATTTCCCGAGATGTGATGGTCGATCTCTTGTTGTAGTGCGCCAATCGGGAAGCTTCGGCGGCGATGCGCTCGAAAATGTCGTTCACGAAGCTGTTCATGATGCTCATGGCTTTGCTCGACACTCCGGTGTCCGGATGGACCTGCTTGAGCACCTTGTAGATGTAGATAGCGTAACTTTCCTTCCTCTTGCGCTTCTTCTTCTTGTCGGTTTTCGTGATGTTCTTCTGAGCCTTGCCCGCCTTCTTCACGGCTTTACCACTCGCTTTCGGAGGCATGTCGGACAATGTAGTAGCACGGAACTTGATGCGAAATCGACGAGGGTTCGAGGACGAATGCTCGAGCGCTGTTAGCGACACTGTTTTATGAGCGACGTGTTCCGACCGGAGAGCCAATCAGGTCGTGCGAAGGAGTGGGGGTAAAATATTATGTCCGACCGCCGCGCCAATAAGACGCAAGATAACGCCCACCTCGTTGATGATTGGCTCTCCGGATGAATCTCAACGGGCATAAATACGAGATTTCGACGATATTCGTCACTACACGTTCTGCAGCCATTCGCTGCGTTACATTCTTCAACCGGTTCTCTCAAAACTTTAATCGAAAATGTCCGGTCGTGGCAAAGGTGGAAAAGTTAAGGGAAAGTCAAAGACTCGCTCGAATCGCGCTGGACTTCAGTTTCCAGTGGGAAGGATTCATCGGCTTCTACGCAAAGGAAACTACGCCGAGCGCGTTGGTGCCGGTGCTCCGGTATACCTCGCTGCGGTAATGGAGTATCTGGCCGCCGAAGTTCTCGAGTTGGCCGGCAACGCTGCTCGTGACAACAAGAAGACAAGAATCATTCCTCGTCATCTTCAACTGGCCATCCGTAATGACGAAGAATTGAATAAACTTCTGTCTGGCGTTACCATCGCTCAGGGCGGAGTTCTGCCGAACATCCAAGCCGTTCTTCTGCCTAAGAAGACTGAGAAAAAGGCATAAACCTTTTCGTGCATACAATCGGCCCTTTTCAGGGCCAAAAATTATTTTAACGAAAGTTAACTGAATCGCATTATAATAGATACTATATCAACGTACACACTATCCTTCTAATTTTCGGAAATCTATTGTTTTTTTAATATGAAACTTATATTGATCTTTCGATCAGATTATTATGAGATCAATCAATTCACATGAATAACTATAGGAATTCAACGCCGGTCAATCAGTGATTGAACCTAGATATTCAACCAAATGACAACAACTCCAACGATCTATAAAGTTGGACTAAAGTTTTGTAGCATTGAAATAATTCAGTCAATTTCGTCTTCTTTTTTCTTCATTGTAAAAATTTATCAGGTCTTTTATCGATATTTTATAACTGAGTAAGAAAGGCAAATTCGAGTTCTTTTAATTACATTTGTGGAGAATATTTCCAATTGCTTTTTTTTCCCGTTTCGCGACTAATCGTGATATAGATTAGAATCATGTATATTTATATAGTTTTGGAAAAGTGATTTTTTAAAATATTCAAGTCTAATTTCACTTGTACTTGCAATAATTACATTAACATTCTGATCTCGCCCACCGAAATGGGCTTCGGGACTAATGGAGAAAAATAAAATGGGCATTATGTCATTAACTAGGTTTACTCGAAACGGTCCCCTACGAAATCGAGCGGATCTAGCTCTTTAACTCAACTCAAGTAAACTTGACGAGACATAGTCAATATTGATTTATGAATTAAAAGATAATTCAAATAAATAAATCAACCTGGTGATGCAGTTAATAAAAAGGACAAAGGGAGATTCGATTAGAACAGGCTGCTTATTGTATAAGTGGAATTATTGAAGACCAGAGTCATTGTCAACGTTAGAAAGATTTGGTGGCCCTGAAAAGGGCCGTTCGAGTATTGTTGTCTCGGAGCGTTGATGGTATTCACTTCTTCGAAGTGGTTGTCTTCTTCGGTACAGTTTTCTTGGGCTTATCGGTAGCAGCGAGTTTTGCCTTCTTCGGTGCAGCTGGTTTCGTCTTTTTCACCGGCGATTTCGCTGCGGGCTTTGCTTTGGTAGTCTTCGCTTTCGGTGGTTTCGCTGCCGGTCCTTTGGCAATCTTTTTCTTTTCGCTAGCAGCGGTAGCGACGACCTTCTTCTTTGCGGGAACCTTCTTGGCCGTAGCCGCAGCGGGCTTTTTGGCTGCTGCGGGTTTCTTGATTGCAGCAGCTTTCTTCGGACCTGCTGCTTTAGTAGCGGCTTTAGCTTTTGGCTTTGCCGTTTCCGATTTCACCGACGATAGCTTGAAAGATCCAGCGGCTCCTTTGCCCTTGGTCTGAACGAGAACACCAGATGCAACGGCAGCCTTGAGATATTTCTTGATGAACGTCGCCTGTTTCTCAGCGTCGAGCTTGTACGTGCCGGCGATGTACTTTTTGATCGCTTGAACCGATGAGCCACCGCGTTCCTTGAGGGCCTTGATCGCGGCGTTCACCATCTCCGCTGTTTTCGGATGAGCCGGCTTTGTACGCGGTTTGCTGGACTTAGCTGCTGCAGCCTTCTTCGGCGTGCCAGCTGAGGCGGCCGTACTTGCTCCCGTCGCTGCCAGTGCAACTGGCGATGAAGTCGTTTTATCACCCATTTTCTTTTCTACGTAAGTAATCTCTACTCGTAAAACGGTACTTGGCTGGACTCGACGAGTTGTGAGCGGCGCTGAGTGTAGCTGGGTATATGACTGGAACGATTGTGGATGCTTAACAGCATTACGAAGCGCGGACCATGAAGAGAGACCCTAGGGGTCTTGTGCGCTCGACATTCGATCATTGACCGCCACCGTGGTACCTAATTCGAGCTTTATCGATCATTTCTAATAATTTCTGTTCATCAAATAAAAGAACCAACATCGATATTGAATAACTTAACATTCCAGGTTAATACCGAAGCTTCGCAACATTGCGTAGAGCGCAAGAGAGACGAAGAATCGACAACGCTAGCTGTAGCGAACATAACGTTCATTCGCACCCTTCTTTTACAAATACTTGATTATTTACAGAACATCGATCAACGGTATTGTTTATATGGGAGATAGAGAGTCAGCGATCAGTACTACTTGGAGAAATCAAAAGGTTATTGCAAAAGTACCCTTTATACCTCTCCGCAGCGTCTTGATTATCGAAGAACGGTTCGCCAGTCTGCTCAGCAGCATTAAGAACAACGACCGAAAATTCATTGCATTTCACCATTCTAACAGTGCCATCTTCAATTGTCAAAGTTCATCTTTATAGCAATAAATAATTGCCAATTCTGGCTACGAACATTAATTCAAGTACAAAATATGTTGGAAACAAGCGATCTACCGAAAAGATGTATGTAAATCATTGGCGCTACGGCGTGTGCCAAATGTGGAGATACCGCTTGAAGAATAATCATTGCCATAAAAAAATCAAGTTCGGGGTTGAATTGCTTAGATCCGAGTGAACGTTAATGTATGCAAATAGGAGCAAAATTAACAAAAGTACACAAAAATATTCATACAGGTTGAAGATTGAGGGATCGTTTGCATGGAATTTCTGTAGAAATTATGGCCGCTATTTATATACTCCATTTTATTTTATACTCCAAGTGTAATAAGAGGTGATGATCGAACGAATTTTTTGCCGGAGACAATGACGACGATATAGGTACGATTTCTAATCTATTACAGTCAAAATATAGATTTCCAAATAATCTGTATTCATTTTATAGTGATTTTCCTGCGTTTCTGAGACGGAGCAATGAATAATCAAAACTGCATTCGGCAACTTACATAAATGCCGAAATTATCCATTTGAGTTGCGTCTCCCATTAAAAAAGACAGTCTCCAATGCAAACATATTCCGATAGTGAAATTTCATGTGATTAAAAAAAAGCTTCAGGTTACGTGCAGCGTAAAAAAATATGTAAGTCACAAGAAAATCTCGGTTCCAGGTATAGAATTTATTACAGACATGTGGTAGAACACTTCGATCGAGTACATCACATATCATATATTTTATCATAACTTGACATCGTTTTTACGAAAATTTTATTGAAGTTTTTTTATAACAGCAATGTTGCATTGATGCTAAATTCCGTAATTGCAGGATGTGTAACATTTTCGAGTACTCTCGCATAGCTGATAACGAAATGAAGGAATTCACAAGCAGAGCGACTGAACATTTTTTTGTCCAAGTTCAACACCGTGTAAAAAATTATCAATTTGCTTTCTATGCTTTCTCAGAATAGTCCAGCGCACGCACGCAGAATAGCACGTATGGCCAGCATTGCTACGAACACAAACCAGCTAATTTTTAGCTTCACATGGCCAAAATTTCCTCATATAGACGAATTACTGATTCGTTATCATAATTATCGATACGACTATTTTTGATGCCTCATTCGCTTCAATATTAAGAACGAATCGAAGAAATAGAACAAAATATTCGATGCCTAATAATTACTCTTGTTATTTATTTTGTGCCCTAAAAAGGGCCGGTTGTATTTTTGGAGCCACGACGCTTAAACTCTTTCTCCTCGTATACGACGAGCCAGTTGGATGTCCTTTGGCATGATAGTAACAGTCTTGGCGTGGATCGCACAGATTCTGCGAATGCGCTAGTGCGTTACAGTCTGACTTGCTGTACCCGTCGGAAACCACAACTAAACATCTGCCGTAGATCAAATCGATCTTTAATTTAATCACGCTTTTCATAATTCACGAAATCATAAAAGCAAGACGGATAAAGGAGTTAACAGGGTAAAATATTTTGCGGTCAACCAATTATCCACGTAAATTTATTGTTGGCCCTGAAAAGGGCCGATTGAGTTTTCGGTGGCGTGAAATTTAAGCTCTTTCGCCTCGGATACGACGAGCCAGCTGGATGTCCTTGGGCATTATGGTGACTCTCTTCGCGTGGATTGCGCACAGATTCGTGTCCTCGAAGAGGCCGACCAAGTAAGCTTCGCTGGCTTCTTGAAGAGCCATAACGGCGGAGCTCTGGAAGCGAAGATCAGTCTTGAAGTCCTGAGCGATTTCACGAACGAGACGTTGGAACGGAAGTTTGCGGATGAGAAGCTCGGTGCTCTTCTGGTAACGGCGAATTTCTCTGAGAGCGACGGTTCCGGGCCTGTAGCGATGAGGTTTCTTGACGCCACCGGTAGCAGGTGCGCTCTTACGAGCTGCCTTAGTGGCGAGCTGTTTTCTTGGAGCTTTGCCACCGGTGGACTTGCGAGCGGTTTGCTTGGTACGAGCCATCTCTGTATCGAATCGCCAGTAGAAAATCCCGCCGACGTTGAATAGGAAGAATGTCGCTGCTGGACTATATGATGGCATGTATCGCAGCGCCGTTTTATAACCTAACTGGTGACAACGGCCATACTCATTGGCTGACGGTAATTGGGTGGGGATGGGATGGGTCAACGTTTCAAAAGTGTCTAGAGGCAATTTAGGCCAATTCGCATAGTTGTTGTTTACAAGATAATGTTCGTAAAATTATAAACCTTCACTGCATCGTCCCGATAACACATGCGAATATAAATGAAAAGTAGCTTTATTGCTTCAGTGGCGGCGACGATTTTCATTGGTCGAAGGGACAGTGGTGGGGATGGTTCACGAAAAAAGTATATAAAGAGGTCGCTTCGTCGGTCGGATCATCAGTTCTCTTCCGATTCTTCAGTAAAGCGGGTTCACTGTACTCATTCTTGAAAAATGACTGGTCGCGGAAAGGGTGGAAAGGGTTTGGGAAAGGGAGGAGCGAAGCGTCACAGGAAGGTTCTTCGTGATAACATCCAGGGCATCACAAAGCCTGCAATCCGTCGTCTGGCGCGCCGAGGTGGAGTCAAGCGTATTTCCGGATTGATCTACGAGGAAACTCGTGGAGTTCTGAAAGTCTTCCTTGAGAACGTTATCCGTGACGCTGTTACCTACACCGAACATGCTAAGAGAAAGACCGTGACGGCAATGGACGTCGTCTATGCACTGAAGCGTCAAGGCCGCACCCTCTACGGATTCGGCGGCTAAATTCCATCGCTTTGGACCTTTCAAAAGTCCATTACAAAAAACGGCCCTTTTCAGGGCCACCAATATTTAAAACGTTGAGCAACTTTAATTCGCTTAAACCTCTTTTTTTCGTTAGAAATAATAGTGAAGCTTTCGACTGGCAGTTCTAGTCTGAGTAGTCACAACATCGATACAGGTTAATGGACGGAGCGCCCTCTCCGTAGTTCGCTAAAAATCCTGAATCAACGAGACAATGAAAAAAAAAAACACTATAATTACCGATGGCAATCTGTTATCGCCTCTGAATAACAGGAACGTAAAGAAACGGATAATTTATCAAATGAATCCATTGCGTCGGTCCAGAGATGGTGCTACCAGTCCGCTCCGATGATGTTTCTATTGCACTAATAAGGAGAGTGGATTCTAATAAAGATTTTAAGGACCTGGTTGTGGGAGAGCGGCCCATATACTCCATTTTGCTACTCGGTTTAGGGAAGTTTACAAAGAAATCACACTATTTGATCTCTCTATCAAACTTTACTCCGTCCGACATTCATGTATGCATCAGAAGTTTCGACGCCTGCGTATCCCTCAGACGTTCGGCAACCCAAAGTCTAGTTTCTCGAAAAATTTCCCAAAATCATATGGTATGATATTTGTAGCCGTTGAGTCAATAGCTGCAGCCAATGTTTACGAATGACCCTCGATTGATTTGATTGCTCTCCATCTCTCAGCATCAACTCTACATTGACTTCAGTGACCGCTTTGTCGTTACTCATTTATGATTAATGCGTAAGAGCATTTGTACGTTTAGAGTTTTTGATGGCCCTGAAAAGGGCCGGTTCGTTTGCAGAGGATAGATGTTTACTTCGAGCTGGTATACTTTGTGACAGCCTTTGTTCCTTCGCTAACAGCGTGCTTGGCGAGTTCTCCGGGCAGCAGGAGCCTGACGGCAGTCTGAATTTCCCGAGACGTGATGGTGGATCTCTTGTTGTAGTGAGCGAGCCGCGAGGCTTCGGCGGCTATGCGCTCGAAAATGTCGTTCACGAAGCTGTTCATGATGCTCATCGCCTTGCTCGATACTCCGGTGTCAGGGTGAACCTGCTTCAGGACTTTGTAAATGTAGATAGCGTAGCTCTCCTTCCTCTTACGCTTCTTCTTCTTATCGGTCTTCGTGATGTTCTTCTGGGCTTTGCCAGCTTTTTTCATGGCTTTACCACTGGCTTTCGGCGGCATGATGTTGAGTCAAGAATTTATTTCAAACGTATATAACAACGCTCAGCAACTTCAGAATGTGTGAAGTAGAATGAGCGTTTCCCTTTGCTAGCTCTTATTTATAGAGGCAAGGGTACTAACCGGCGTGCCAATCGAATCCTTGTAGGGAGTGGGGGTAAACAGCGATCGACCCAACCGGCGCACCAATGACAGGCCGCGACGCCGAGGTTCGAGGGATCTTCCATTGTGATTGGAGCACCGATCAAGATGCTCGGTGTATAAATAGAAAAGGGCTGGCTGATTGGCATTCAGTTTCTAACTGCCTGTTGGATTGAACTTCAAAGTCGTTCTCTTACTCGAATCAAAATGTCTGGTCGTGGCAAAGGTGGCAAAGTCAAGGGAAAGGCAAAGACCCGTTCAAACCGCGCCGGTCTACAGTTTCCTGTTGGAAGAATTCACCGTCTGCTTCGCAAAGGAAACTATGCCGAACGCGTTGGTGCCGGAGCGCCGGTATACCTGGCAGCCGTGATGGAATATTTGGCTGCTGAAGTCCTCGAGTTGGCCGGAAATGCGGCTCGTGACAATAAGAAGACCAGGATCATCCCGCGTCATCTTCAACTGGCCATACGTAACGACGAAGAGTTGAACAAACTTTTGTCCGGCGTCACAATAGCACAGGGCGGAGTCCTGCCTAATATTCAAGCCGTTCTTCTCCCCAAGAAGACCGAGAAGAAGGCTTAAATCAAACTTTCTCACGTCCAAACCGGCCCTTTTCAGGGCCAAAAACCACTCTAACGAAAGCATATTCTATCGCATATTTTATCAGTAAATAAATTTTTGTGGCTTAAAAACACTTGGAGTGAAAGAAAAATAATATGAAGTGATTTCATCAACATATGAAACAATGTATGGTTACTCAGCAAATGTCTGCTTTCCTCAAGACGAAACTCCTTCAGTTTAGCTTGCTACCACATCACAATAATGTAGCAAAAGAACAAATAGCAAAAATAAAAGCTGAAGAAACTGATGACAAGCAACTAATTTAAAATGCAAGAAATTCATTCCAAGATTATATTTTACCGTTATTGTTGTAGAATGATGCATCTGTAGCCTACTACATAAATGCAGCTTTTTATAGCTTTGATTGCTATAAAAAAGATCCTCGCAAATCGATTCGCTTAAAATGAAACAGTGCCCAACACGTTATGCAGGGAATATTTGAGGTCGTTCTTTTCTTAACGATCGGGAAAACGCTGCCACGCCTTAATTCCTAACACTACTGCAATCGAGCCCCGTCAATACCTATATGCTGCTGCCCTCTTCTATATTATGCGCCATATACCGATCGATAATGTTCGTGAGCCCCATGTCGAATGATTCTCAAAATTTCATTTAACGGATGAATACACATGCATATAATGTCAGACAATCATGACTGAAACATCTCTTCCGATTTACTATGCACAATTATGTGTTGAGAAAAATGTCTCCGGGAAAAAAAAATACGGGTGGTATTCTGTTTGCAAATACTATTGTAACAAACATTTTTTTTAAACGTACTGCGTATTCAAATAACCAACGACCATACCATGTTGATATACCAGTTCTCGTCCGATCACTGAAGTCAAGCAACATTGGGCGCGGTCAGTACTTGGATGGGTGACCGCTTGGGAACACCGCGTGCCGTTGGTTCAATTCATTTTTGTCTCTTTTGCTGGCGGATTTCGTGCTATGAAAAAAATTAAATATATGTTACTCCGGTCGCTGAGTATTTCATTAGGACAAACTTTTTTTTACGTTCGCCATATTTAAATAACTAACGATTATACTTTGTTAACATACCAGTTTTCGTCCGATTGATGCTTGAAGTCATACAACATTCGGTGCAGTCAAATCCTGGATTGGCAACCCTCGTGCCGTTAACTCAATTTTTGCCGTGTTTATTTTCGTTAAGAATGTAGTATTTGTAACGAAATTGAACGAGTGGTATTCTGTTTCCATTTTCTATTCGGACAAAAATTTTTTTAAACTGTGCTGCATAATCAAATAACCAACGACCATACCATGTTGATATACCAGTTCTCGTCCGATCACTGAAGTCAAGCAACATTGGGCGCGGTCAGTACTTGGATGGGTGACCGCTTGGGAACACCGCGTGCCGTTGGTTCAATTCATTTTTGACTTTTTTGCTTGTGGATTTCGTGTTTGTGAAAAAATTAAATAGATATTACACCGGTTGCAGTGGATTTTATTACAACCAACTTTTTCCACGTTCGCCATATTTAAATAACTAACGAATATACTTTGTTAACATACCAGTTTTCGTCCGATTGATGCTTGAAGTCATACAACATTGGGTGCAGTCAAATCCTGGATGGGTAACCCTCGTGCTGTTAACTCAATTTTTGTCGTGTTTATTTTCGTTAAGAATGTAGTATTTGTAACGAAATTGAACGAGTGGTATTCTGTTTCCATGTTCTATTCGGACAAAAATTTTTTTAAACTGTGCTGCATAATCAAATAACCAACGACCATACCATGTTGATATACCAGTTCTCGTCCGATCACTGAAGTCAAGCAACATTGGGCGCGGTCAGTACTTGGATGGGTGACCGCTTGGGAACACCGCGTGCCGTTGGTTCAATTCTTTTTTGACTTTTTTGCTTGCGGATTTCGTGTTTGTGAAAAAATTAAATAGATATTACACCGGTTGCAGTGGATTTCATTACAACCAACTTTTTTTCACGTTCGCCATATTTAAATAATCAACTTATATACTTTGTTAACATACTAGTTCTTGTCCGACTAATCCTTGAAGTCATTCAACAATGGGTACGATCAAAATTTGGATGGGTGACGGCTTGGGTAACCCTCGCGTCGTTGATTAAATTTTGGTTGTATTAATTTTCCTTAAGGATTTGGTATTTGTAACAAAATAGAATGGGTGGTATTGTATGTGCAAATTGTATTCTGACAAACATTTTTTTAAACCGTGCTGCATATTCAAATAACCAACGACCATACCATGTTGATATACCAGTTCTCGTCCGATCACTGAAGTCAAGCAACATTGGGCGCGGTCAGTACTTGGATGGGTGACCGCTTGGGAACACCGCGTGCCGTTGGTTCAATTCTTTTTGGTCTCTTTTGCTTGCGGATTTCGTGCTATGAAAAAAATTAAATATATGTTACTCCGGTCGCTGAGTATTTCATTAGGACAAACTTTTTTTTACGTTCGCCATATTTGAATAACAAAGGAATATACTTTGTTAACATACCAGTTTTCGTCCGATTGATGCTTGAAGTCATCCAACATTGGGTGCAGTTAAAACTTGGACGGGTGACGGTTTGGGTAACCCTCGTGCCGTTGGCACAATTTCGGTCGTGTTTATATACTTTAAGAATTTAGTATTTGTAAAAAAAGTAAACGGGTAGTACTCTGTTTGCAGATCATGTTCCGACACATATTCTTTCAAACCGTGCTGCATACTCAAATAACCAACGACCATACCATGTTGATATACCAGTTCTCGTCCGATCACTGAAGTCAAGCAACATTGGGCGCGGTCAGTACTTGGATGGGTGACCGCTTGGGAACACCGCGTGCCGTTGGTTCAATTCTTTTTTGACTTTTTTGCTTGCGGATTTCGTGTTTGTGAAAAAATTAAATAGATATTACACCGGTTGCAGTGGATTTCATTACAACCAACTTTTTTTCACGTTCGCCATATTTAAATAATCAACTAATATACTTTGTTAACATACTAGTTCTTGTCCGACTAATCCTTGAAGTCATTCAACAATGGGTACGATCAAAATTTGGATGGGTGACGGCTTGGGTAACCCTCGCGTCGTTGATTCAATTTTGGTTGTATTAATTTTCCTTAAGGATTTGGTATTTGTAACAAAATAGAATGGGTGGTATTGTATATGCAAATTGTATTCTGACAAACATTTTTTTAAACCGTGCTGCATATTGAAATAACCAACGACCATACCATGTTGATATACCAGTTCTCGTCCGATCACTGAAGTCAAGCAACATTGGGCGCGGTCAGTACTTGGATGGGTGACCGCTTGGGAACACCGCGTGCCGTTGGTTTAATTCTTTTTGGTCTCTTTTGCTTGCGGATTTCGTGCTATGAAAAAAATTAAATATATGTTACTCCGGTCGCTGAGTATTTCATTAGGACAAACTTTTTTTTACGTTCGCCATATTTGAATAACAAAGGAATATACTTTGTTAACATACCAGTTTTCGTCCGATTGATGCTTGAAGTCATCCAACATTGGGTGCAGTTAAAACTTGGACGGGTGACGGTTTGGGTAACCCTCGTGCCGTTGGCACAATTTCGGTCGTGTTTATATACCTTAAGAATTTAGTATTTGTAAAAAAAGTAAACGGGTAGTACTCTGTTTGCAGATCATGTTCATTGTATTCTGACAAACATTTTTTCAAACCGTGCTACATACTCAAATAACCAACGACCATACCATGTTGATATACCAGTTCTCGTCCGATCACTGAAGTCAAGCAACATTGGGCGCGGTCAGTACTTGGATGGGTGACCGCTTGGGAACACCGCGTGCCGTTGGTTCGATTCTCTTTTGTTTTGCTTGCAGAATTCGCGCCTGTAAATGCATCCGATGGATGGTATTTTGCATGAAATGTCCAATTTGCTTCTACTAGAGTTAGATACGCGCAATCCGTCTAGTAACTTGTTACAAGTCTCAAACTTTCGGGTGCGTCAGTGCTCCTGAAACCAAAAGCCCACTCGTGCAGTCTGCAAATCTTTCATCTTCTCAACGTTTAGAATCCTACGGAGAGAACGCTACACATAACTGGTATGTAAACCACTTGCATACCTTATGCAAGGTATTTAATTTGCTTATTAATCATGCTGTTCTTTACCTAACTGTGAAAAGTACCTTTTATTAATTATTTCACAATACGTAGTACAAGTTTATTCACTAATGTGGTGAACGGCAGTAAATTGTAAGTCGCAGTCTACACTGCAAGACGTCTTCCACGCATGGGATTAGAACGCGTTGCGCATTCTCGTTGAACTATGATATATATATCTAATAGAGTGAGTAAGGCAAGAGAGTCGATCTTCGTTGGAATAATTGTTGGCCCTGAAAAGGGCCGTTTTGTTGCATAGCGTTCTAAGCTTTCTTCTCAGTCTTCTTAGGCAGAAGAACAGCTTGGATATTCGGTAGAACTCCGCCTTGAGCGATCGTGACGCCGGAGAGAAGTTTATTCAACTCTTCGTCATTACGAATCGCTAGTTGAAGATGACGGGGAATGATCCTTGTCTTTTTATTGTCCCGCGCTGCGTTACCGGCTAACTCGAGAACTTCTGCTGCAAGATATTCCATAACTGCTGCAAGATAGACCGGAGCACCGGCGCCAACTCGCTCGGCGTAGTTTCCTTTGCGCAGAAGCCGATGTATTCTTCCCACTGGAAACTGAAGTCCAGCGCGATTCGAACGAGACTTCGACTTTCCCTTGACTTTTCCTCCCTTTCCACGTCCCGACATGGTCAACTACAATTTTTCGAAAACCGTGTACAGTTCAACGTTACGTACGGCTGCAAACCGTGTAGTGCCAAAAATCATCCGAGTCTCGTATTTATACCAGTTGACATTCATCCGGAGAACCAATCAGCGACAAAATGAGCCGTATCTTGCGTCCCATTGGCGCGCTGGTCGGAACGCATTTTTTACCCCCACTTCTTCCTGCAATCTCATTGGTTCTCCAGTCGGTATTCTCGTCTCTTTAAAGAGCGTTCGAAACGACGCACAAGCATACGTCCTCGAACTCTCGACGATCGTTCATCTGGTTCCACTTTGTGTTACTCAATCTTCAACCATGCCGCCTAAAGCGAGTGGAAAAGCCGTCAAAAAGGCGGGCAAGGCCCAGAAGAACATCACAAAAACCGACAAGAAAAAGAAGCGCAAGAGGAAGGAAAGTTACGCAATCTATATCTACAAGGTGCTCAAGCAGGTCCATCCCGACACCGGTGTATCGAGCAAAGCCATGAGTATCATGAACAGCTTTGTCAACGACATATTCGAGCGCATTGCCGCCGAGGCCTCCAGACTAGCGCACTACAACAAGAGATCTACCATCACATCCCGGGAGATTCAAACTGCAGTGAGGCTTCTGCTGCCTGGTGAACTTGCTAAGCATGCTGTCAGTGAAGGAACGAAGGCAGTGACCAAATACACCAGCTCGAAGTAAACACCATCGACATCGTCAAGAACTGATCGGCCCTTTTCAGGGCCAACAAAATTTTTAAATGTTGAATACCTTCAATTGCAATATTTCGCTTTTTGCTACGTTAGCCAGCAACATTTCCGAGATATCCATTATAATGGCATGTCCGAACTTTTCTTCGTTCGACACCTCAATCGTACAAATTCCAATTATATATCTCCCATTTAAATGAAACTGATCCTTAATAGTATAACGAATCACATTACAATAATTATACTTCTGCTTTGGAATCTAATATTATGAAAATAATATAAGAATAGATGCGGATTTTCAAATATGACTCAACGTATTCACCTCGATGTCTCATACAACATGCCAGGTGATTTTACCATTTGCATACGTCGGTAAAAGTTTCATTTCTGGCATATGTGTACACGGTCGTTCGTAACATTTTTCTTCAAGAAATGTCGACTATTCTCTATGCTCCGAAAAAAATGATCGTTGCTCCGATTGGCACTAAAATATTTATAGAGGACAAATTTTCGAGAGTAAAAAAATAAGAACGTCTGCGTCTCAATGGTTATTTTATAATTACGCCATAATTACTATGAACTATTAAGGTAAAGATTGGGTCCATTGCTTCGACTTGAATTTATTCGTCTTAGGGCATTTCCAGTATTATGCCTGAGATGTTGAGGTTTTGACCTTTCTCAAGCACTATCTTTTAGTAAGATCACGCAGTTATAAAGCACTATAAAAGTTATTAACGTTTGAAATATTTGTGGCCCTGAAAAGGGCCGTTTTGCATAGACTGTTGAAGTCCGAAGATGATTGCGCTTAACCACCGAATCCGTACAGAGTGCGGCCTTGGCGTTTCAGAGCATAGACAACGTCCATTGCCGTCACGGTCTTCCTCTTGGCGTGTTCGGTGTAGGTAACAGCGTCACGAATAACGTTCTCAAGGAAGACTTTGAGAACTCCACGAGTTTCCTCGTAGATCAATCCGGAAATACGCTTGACTCCGCCTCGGCGCGCCAAACGACGGATGGCAGGCTTCGTGATTCCCTGGATGTTATCACGAAGAACCTTTCTATGACGCTTTGCTCCTCCCTTTCCCAATCCCTTTCCTCCTTTACCGCGGCCAGTCATCTTCTATCAGATGGGAACAAGTAAATTGCGACGAAGGCTCGAAAGCTAACTGATGATGTAGCAGCCGTCGCGGCGCTTTTATATACTGTCTTGCACATCTATCCCCACCTTTCCTACTTCAGCCAATGAAATTTGGCGCTGTCATCGAAACAGAATAAAAATGTTTTATTCGATGATGCTCATCAATTATCGACATGTAACTATACTATTATAGATGTTTATGCATTAGTTCAGTTTAGATAAAGTGAGTGCGATGAAAACTTGTAGTCAACCTCGAGTTTTGCGTATATATTTTCCACTTTGACCTATGTCATCCCCACCACCCTACCGCTGGCCAATGAACATTGAGGCCACCATTCGGCGCTCTATAAAACTGGGCCGCGAGGTCGCCCATTCACAGTTGAGCGTCAACTCTCGTGCAGTCTCTATCGCTTGAGCGATATCTCGTAAAGGTGACTTCGGATCGAAATGGCCCGTACCAAGCAAACCGCTCGCAAGTCAACGGGAGGCAAGGCCCCCAGAAAACAGCTCGCGACGAAGGCAGCGCGTAAGAGCGCTCCGGCAACCGGCGGCGTCAAGAAACCTCATCGCTACAGGCCCGGAACCGTCGCTCTCAGAGAAATTCGTCGTTACCAGAAGAGCACCGAGCTTCTCATCCGCAAACTTCCGTTCCAACGTCTCGTTCGTGAAATCGCTCAGGACTTCAAGACTGATCTTCGCTTCCAGAGCTCCGCCGTTATGGCCCTTCAGGAAGCCAGCGAAGCTTACTTGGTCGGCCTATTCGAGGACACGAATCTGTGCGCAATCCACGCGAAGAGAGTCACCATAATGCCCAAGGACATCCAGCTGGCTCGTCGTATCCGAGGCGAAAGAGCTTAAATTTCACGCCACCGAAAACTTAATCGGCCCTTTTCAGGGCCAACAATAGATTTACGTGGATAATTGGTTGACCGCAAAATATTTCACCCTTTTAACTCCTTCGTCCGTCTTGTTTTTAGGATTTTGCAAATTATGAAACGCGTGAATAATCTAAATTTATGTTTTTAGCCTCTTCCAGATAGTCTTTTTTTCTCGATTTTTTTTCCACTGAAACCAAAAATTCTCTACGATTTTTACTTTCTGGCTGAAAATATGAGACTCTTCTTAATTTGTTGCATTATATAATCGCGTTTTGCGTATCTTTTATCGACCCCACCATTGGAAAAAACAAGTGAGAAATCGTCGATATTCCATTCGTTGACAAGCTTGAGTCGTTTTTCGCTTCCGTCAAGTTGAGGCTCGAGTCTTTCCAGTACAGAAATTTGGAAACTATCGACGATACACGCGAATCGAGACTTGAACGTTCAACTGCCATGGATTTGTCACGGCGTTCCGCCGGTCGCGTGACAAGTAACAAAACTTCGACGAATCGAATTTCGCAAGACGCGATCGAACCTTTGCCCTCTCGAATCGGTCGAGCTCAATGGAGAGAAATACAGAAGGAAGAGTTCGTTAATAAAACAATCAATTCGATTCGGGAAGAGATCATCGAGTCGGCAATGAGCAATTTATACAAAAATCATCTTGACAAAAATTGTTATGGATTCGTCACAGATACAGCGCAAACGGCTTGGCTACAATTATTCAATGTCAGTCGAATTCACTTTATTATTACTTGTAAATCTCCCTAGTTAAGAATGGGATAAGAATCTGAAAAAAATCATATAGAAGATGCTAAAAAAATCGATTTTGCATAATAATAATTTCAAAATGTTGTTAAATGATTGATGAAAAAAAAAATTTGCTTATCAAATCACTCGTCAATCGAACTTTTTTTCACATGAAAATCATTTGTTTATTTTTCTGAATACGTATACATTTTTTCAGAATTTTGTCTAATTGTTTAAATCGACAATTCGTTTTCATAGTTTATGCATCTCAAATGCGATCCCGGCGAGAGTTCGGCGACGGTGACGGAGCGCTGGACGGGAGATGAAGAATCCCCTACGATGGCTAAGGACAATTGGGTCTGTGGAAATATTGAGACGCGTCAAACAGCAATCTCTTCCGTTGAGCTAAAAGAATGCGACGAGACTTGCACAAGTGCGGACGTTGTATAATATGATATATGCTTGCCAATCTTATCGATGTCGACTTTACAATTCGCCTGATGTAAAGTTGCCTGCGAATTCGATAAGTAGTAAAACACTCCGAGCCCGGTCGGTAATAAAAACTGTAATGATCTGCTTTCGAAGGTTCCGAAATTCCGAAATTCCAAAATTCCGAAATTCCGAAATTCCGAAATTAAATCAAAATGGACTTCTACTGTGTCTATATCGGCCCTAGTTCGTAATTAACGTTAGACTTCCATCCCGTCGAAAAAAGACCATTACAGTTTTTGTTACCGACCGTGGTATCTCACTTCGACTACTTACCTTTTATTGATTTACATGTGCATAATATTTTGCAATTCATTGGAAAAAATAATGCCAAACCGAAAAATTGATTCCTATAATTATTGAATTTAATGAGACATAAAGGTCAAGTAAGAACCTCGCCGCAAAACTTCACTTGCCGACCGTAGATAACAAACCGACACACAACCTCTTCGGATCTCGTGATTAGCACCCGAAATCATGGAGGCAATATCTCGCTTCCTTCGTTAGATGGCACCACAAAGCCCTTTTTTCGCGGACCTCGAAACTTTTGTGTTTCGCAACACTCGGATGGGGTCAGCGTGCTAAACGAAACGAGCCAACGAAATGATACATCTTATTTCTCATATTCGCTCTATTGGTCACCCACTCCCGGTTGCCATAACGCGAATACTTACAAACAACGCGAATAACTGCTGATTCGAACGACGATATTTGTTCACCATTATTGAAAGTTTATACCGGTTATTCAGAGTATTGAAATTCTGCCAGTTCGGTTATACGATTCGTTCGATTTAATTCAATTGAAATGTATTGCAATTGAATATTCGTCGGCGCTTTTATGCCTGACTTAGCGAGACGCATCAAATGCGCCAGTTTGTACTCCTCTCTCAACCAGATAAAAAATGAGGAAAAGAAACGTTGAATGTTTTTTTTCTCTTTTTTTTTTTTTTTAATTGATATGCGAGAGTTATCGCTGCATTGCCGGTCCGAATGATGGCACATTTACACACAAACACGCGGCGACCCACGCTCACGAGTTCCGACTTCGGTGGGATGCGAGAGCACACATGGTCGAC
Source organism: Ischnus inquisitorius (assembly GCA_963924025.1). Lineage (NCBI taxonomy): Eukaryota > Metazoa > Arthropoda > Insecta > Hymenoptera > Ichneumonidae > Ischnus > Ischnus inquisitorius. The sequence continues at coordinate 5,125,419 of OZ001249.1, forward strand.
CGTCCCACGCGCGCGTGTATGCGCCCGCGTCTGTTTACAGAACTGCGAGAACTGCCGCTACGCGAACAGAGATTATATTGACACCGAACGGAGACACGCTTTTACGAGCGAGTGAAAAACGAAAAGACGACGTATTGCCAGTGGGATTGAAATATCGTAGCGGATAATATTGTCGCGAGGCAAGAGAAAATCTTCGGGTCGGACGCCAGTTGAAAAGTTCTCTGCCCAATGATTTCGGTCGCTCTCGCGCGTTTACGTTGAAAAAAAGATTGCGCATCGGTTCCTCATTACTTTCTATCATTCACGAAGCTCTCTCCGCGAGTAAGTTTGTTAAAGTCTTGTGTTGAGCCGAATAAAAAAAAGTAATAAACGAATGTTGGCGCAAGTAAATATTATTTGTTAACATTAACTAAACATTTACTTCGCCATATCCAACTATATGTTTGTTAATGATTAATAAATCCTTTTCTCGGTGAGTCCCAAAAATAACAACCACTTGATCCGAGGTTTTGAATGAATTCGATTGCTCTGAAATCTCGAAAACATTTTTCTTTTTACGGAAACGGTGCTTTCTCCACGAGAAAACAGAAATACGCACTCTTTCTCGGGTCGAATATTCTAAGGAAGTAGTCTAAGGAAATATTGTACCAGAAATAGAAAGCTTTATCAACGATCGCTGGGTTAGAGGCTGGAAATCACTTTATCAATACGAATATTCATGTTTCGATCGGTCGACCGAGAGGCGAGTGTTAGTCGGCTCGGAAGGTACTTGAATGGCTATCTTTGTCCTTTCCGATTATGATTGCGCGGAACCGGAGAACGGCGCGAGGGGCCGCGGTGAGTCGACAAGAACGACTAACAGTCCGCAGCGCCGATGATTGTCAACAAGAGCTCGGAAATTGGAGGATGTTTCGTTATCAAGGAGACTCGTAAGCCTCGAGCGTCTATCAATGTTTCGATCGTTTGTAAATAAATGTATACATAGTATGTTTATATGTGTATGTATACATTTATATGTAAAGACATATATTTACAAATATTGTCATTTTGATAAACCGCAACGGAAATCCGCTCCCGTTGCCCCGTGCGCTTTGAGCGCAAAGATATCTTAATTGATTCGACAATCGGAGATACGAATCTGAATGAGAATAGGCTGGTCGTGTGACGAGTTAATCAGTTCGTCAATCAAGATATCGCCAATAGAAAATCCCGAAAATCGAGAGTTTTCGAAAATTGGCCCGGAAAGAAAAAAAAAAATGCCTATTGGTGGTTTTCGGTGTTCCCATCAACTTTAGGCAACAATTGCCCTTGAATTCGTTTTCAGCGCGAGAAAATACATGGAAATACGTAGTCAACATTTTTTTTTTAATTTTTCAATTTTCCACAAAAAATTGCCAGTGTACCCCTTTGAGATGCGTTTTGGCCATTTTTCACCACCCTCTAACTGGTTGAAAAAACGACCCTAAAAATCCGGGGAAAATCTTATCTTGTCCACTTTTTCACGCTGAAGACAATGGTCGCCTGAGATTTGTCGATATCTCCTCGGAAAGCCGAGATATCGCGATTAGAAAATCCCGAAAATCGGCAATTTTCGAAAATCGAACCGGAAAGGAAAAAATTACTTTCAGTGGTTTCCGGTGTACCAATTAACTTTAGGCAACAGATGACATTGGATTGGTCTTCGGCGCGGAAAAATACATAAAAACCCACGGTATGAAGTTCGTTCACAGCGCCTAGTTGTGTTCAATACGTGATTCAGCTTTCGATCGAATTATACGGTGCTTCAAAATCGATTTACTTCGCTACCACCTAATCTATCCAACGACACGGCCATTCGATATCATCTCTTTTTCAAGATACTCGATAGGATTGAATATACATTTGCAATACATTTGTCAATCAGACATCATGCATATATCGTTAAATTTCCTTGCGCATGGTGTTGATTTCGCGCGTGTTTGCGGAAATTGCGAACACTTCTCGATGGCATAAAAATCTGATAAAATTCATGCACATTAAAGGTACTGAAAAGATTCATTTTGCACAAACATAACTTGAAAATGTTATTGACAGATTGACGAAAAAAAAAAAAAATTGTTCAACAAATTTCCCGGCAAGCCAATTTTTTCAGATTTTCAAGTTTCAGTTTGAATTTTATGATCTTCCACAGATTTTGTCCATATAAAAAAAATTTATACGCGTGCAAAGAAATGAACGAATAATTTTTATAAAAAAAATAATAGCTGCGTGGATGATAATTCAATAAATATCGACGAGATGACAAAAGCGTGCGAGATGCCCTCATGTACAATTAACGGAGCAACGACGAGAAGAAAAATTCGCGAGTAGTCCGCGATTCGGGCTCGATCATATTTCGCGCCCGCGAGCTGTTTACGATTGTGTTGCCCCGTCTCGCCGTGGTCGAAAGGACACACGGTTAGTTATAGTTACGCACCGGTGTATATCTTTTAAACGATCAATCGACGGGGCGGACCGTGAGCGGGCGCGGGCTGTTACCAGGGAATAGAGGAGGACGACGTTTTCCGTTCGTTCGGAAAGGACGGAGATTTTTGCGGAGAGTCGCGCGCGACGAACAGAGACGAGGGAGCAACAGCGATAGTGAGAAACGCGAAAATACCGCTTCACGTTCAAGTCGAAGCTGATGGTTTCAATTTTTTTTTTTCCTTTTTTTTTTTTTTTCATTTTTCTATATTTACAAAGAGAAACGATGAATCCTGAATATACTCCTTCCATGGCGTGTATGCACGTGCGTATGTGTGCGCCGATAACAGTGAGAGAGACCGAGAGAAGGAAAGCGACGTCGACTGTGGGTAAGCGGAGCAGCGGGGCCCTTGGGCAAATAATGGGATTGAGAGAGATGGATCGATCCGGCATATATACATAGAGAAAAGCGAGATCTTGACAAGTTCCAGCTACGGTTGAAGTAGGACAGAGCCGAACGGCGTTCGACGGGCGAACGGAGAGGGCTGGAGCGAGACGGAGAGAGCCAGGGATGACACAAAGGACGGACGTACCGGCTTGGAGCAGGGCCGTGCGATGCCTTCGTTTCAATCCGATTTCGAAAATTCGTTTTAACACGTTTTTCACAGCTGTTATCGTAAAACTTAATTATTAATCACGTTATTACTTTATTAGCAAAATTAATGTATTTTATTATGGTAAGTAAATTTTTAGTTAAGCAGCCATTTTATTATTATTATGACTATATATATAATAAATAATTTTGAATAATAATCATAATGTAAAAATATTTAAAACAATTGAAATTTTTGAGTATTTTTCTGTAATAAAATTACATTTGTTTATTAAAATTTATTTTAATGAACTTAATGGAGAAGAATAATACGCTATTTAAACCATCACTTGGAGATTCGTAAATGAGGTGAAAATCACTGGGCCATTGTTTGTCGATACGGTGCCGTGCGAGGCTGTGCACAGCCCTGACGAGCGAAGCGGCGACGAGAGAGGGAGAATATTCTGTGCACAGGGGTGTGCGCGCACAGAGCAAAAGAGAGCCCGCTGGGCGATACCGAGGCGAGTCGGAGCGGGCGAGACTCATCGGCCGAAGAAGCGAAACCGAGAGAGACGGCAAATCTCATCCATGGAATATTCCGCTGAACTCTCCTTCGCTATAGTGCGAGCTACACGGAGAAATACAAGCGAGTGAGAGGAGCAAAAGGAAACGACGGAGAGGGACGGGGAGAACACAGAGAGCGCGCACAGGCACGGCGAGGCTCCGAGTGTGGCACATCGCGACGGTATTGTTGTGTGGGTGCGGAGGTGAAACACACAAACACAACACCGACCCGAACTTGAAAGAACGAACCTGCACTGTATCGCTCTCCAACTCCTTTCTTCGACTCTGCTTGTATCTCTGCCTTTTGGCTGATTTTCAATTTTTTTTTTTTTGTAATTTTTCTCCAGCGTCGCGGCTTCTGAGCGAGGGCGAGTTGGATTCGTGATAACACCGAAGCTTCGTCCGGATTATTCGTGTTTTCATTTCTCCGACTCTGTGCCCCGCACGGCAGAACGTGCGCCGAAGAAAGGAGAACGCTTGCCATTCAACGCTTGTCTTCGTGACTAGGATCGATCGGTACTCGGCATTTCGATGATTGCACGGTAGCGGAGTTCATGTATTTTGATGCTTAAGAGGCAAACACCTACCTGGCCGTACGCGTTAAAAATGCTCAGGGCTGAATTTATACCCAAGGTCAAATTCAAGTTGGAAGTCGAATTTGAACGAAGTTCGAACTTTACCTTCAGTTCACTACAATGCATATGTGAACGACCCATTTCAACCCAACTTAGCGAAGCCGAGCCGAACAGTAAAAAGCAGTTCGAACTTGACCTTGAATTCGATTTTGTACATTCGAACTTGAAACCGGTCTCGATTCGGAGCTTGAGTTTGGTCCTAAGTTCGGGAAACGACCCGATTTATCGGTGTTCGGAAAGTCGAAATCTATCGAATGGAGTAAAATGATTTCGACGAGCCCGAATGGCACACGAAACTTTGTGGAGTTCGGTCTATTCGGTCGGCGGAGATTCGAGAGCGAATCTCGTCCGTCCGAAGTTTCACTCGTCCAGGCTCGCTGTGCCGGTTGGCAGCGCTCACGCCGGCTCGGTCTCGTTCGATGTCCGTTCGTATCTCATTGTCAATTCGCCTTGTTCGCTGTTGCGCTACGGCGAGCGGTGCCCACAGCGCCCGCGTCATCGTAACGAGGAGCGAGCCGAGAGCGAGTTCGTGGCGCGGCCCAACGTTAAATTGGCGTAGCCGGAGCGGCCGTCGTTGTCCGTCGAGGCCGGAACGACCGAGCGAGACTCCGCTCCGCTGTGCCAGCCGCACAAACAGCAATTAGCGCGAATCGATGCGGGTCCATTGACAAAGGGAACGGGACTGTGGATTATACCAATTAATATGTATCCGCGCGTCCACACCGAACCGTCATACTCGCGTGCCCGACGCGCTGCCGGCCGCCCCGCGAAACGTGCTCGATGGAGCAAACGTGCTCGCTCCGCGATCTCTGCTCGCCGATAATTGAATCGCGCGACTCGAAGATTCGAGACTGCATTCGCGCGGGGATGCGCTTCTTTTCAGGGCAAAAAAATAATAAACTTGCGGGTCATTGGACACAAATCTGTTAATTAATGCGGATTAGCCCAATTATCGAATTACAATAATTTAATGCTCCGGATCGAAGCGTTTTCGAGCGACACTTTCTAGGACTGAAATTGTCGTAGGTTTCGAACTGAAGATAGTTTTGTCGCTTCGACTCCATTCGAAACTAAGTAATATTTTATTAGATCCAAATGAAGCTTGACATTTCTCAACTACACGTCAACTCTTTTCCCCGCGCGCAATCCCGAGACTTTCGACCGCCTAACATTTATATTTTTCTCCTTCAGCCGCCTAATCGGTAAATCTGGCGAACATCGGGCGCTGGTTTACTCGAATATATCCCGGGATTTCTCGGTGTAACCCTCTTAGCCGAACTTTTACAACCCACTCGGTCGGCTAACGCTATTTATAGATTATCACAGCGACCATTAGCGCAAGATAATGCCGGAGATGATCCGGGTATTGAGCCAGTGAGTTGCGAGCAACCCTTTGTCAGACACGGAGTACTTCGGTTGAATTATTTTTTTTTTTTTTCTATCTTTATTCGTTTGTATTTCGTAAGAACACTGGGGAAAAAATATTGTTGCTGCTAAAAGAGATTTAATTAGTTAAAAATTATATTTATCATTATTATTCGAAGGTATTGCCATAACTGAAATATAGATGTGCCGTCTAGAAAATATTTTGTATAAAAAAAAAAAGAAGTAAAAAACTTAAAGATATTTTAAAAAATGAGTAAATTATTTTTTTTTAAATAAATATATTTTTTTTACAATGTACTTTTTTTTCAGTAAATAATTATTGTGTTCTCGCAACGATTATCGCGAACAAAGAATCCATGCGAATGCTCGACCGAAATATGACCCTTTCGACGGAACGATTTCGAACAATGGAAAAGGGCCCCGAAATGGGTCAGCGTGTTAGGGCACGATTTCGGGGTGTATTCCGATTGACTTCCTAGCCCATTTGGAAACGACGAGGATGCGTTTGCGCCGGGACAACAAAGGAGCCCCGAGAGGCTTCGCCCCAACGATCTCTCCCCAGCTCGACGATTACTCGCGAGCGCCGGAGTCCGTGATTTATAGAAAAACCCGGAAACGCGCTCTCTCGTCTATCATATTATGCTCGAAACCGCAACGAGCAGCGTGTACCACTTATATCAATGCTGGGCGCAAAAAAAAAAAAAAATTCCATCGCGCAAGGAAGAGCTCATGAGAGGGGTTTCAGCGTTTCTCGCGGCTCTCTCGAGTGCCCAGAGGGTAAGCCTAAGCCGAGATTGTAATACAAGAAAGCTACGAATCGTTTGCGCGGTGCGATGCGAGCCAACCGTCATCGTTTTGCGCTGTGACGAAATTCATCGCATCACATCCCGTGGATTCTACTCAAAGGTGTCTCTCGTTTGCCAATAAAAAAAAAAAAAAAAAAAAAAAAAAAAAAACTTGACGTCGACTCTTTGTGACTCTTTGTGCTTGAACTCGTCAGAGAGTGGGAGAAGCGCCGTCCTCGTCCATCTCGTTCGCTCTTCCTCGCTCTCCGTCAGTCATTCCCCGCGCCGCCCACGGGCACATGCGTACTCCACTCTTCTTTGTTTCGACTCCCCCTTCTCGTGAGCGTTCACACGCGAGTATTTTGGGAACCCTCCGTAGCCTTTTACCCTCTCCGCGCTCCCCGCTTTTTATGTTTCTTCTCTTCCTCCCGTTCGACTCTCCGTTACGCTTCAACCCCCTGCAGCCTTTTCCCATCTCCGCTCGTCGGCCGCGAACGAGCACTGTCTCTCTCGTCCACGCTTATCCGAATCGGAGATCCGGCGATACTCGGCCGGCACCGCGAGGAGAAAATTCGGCGCAACGACGTTTCGGCGACGAAAGGGAGAAGGCGCATTCGAACGTCGTTTGCACACTTTCGTATTGCACTTTTCGCGAAACATTGACGAGTCACCGAAGGGTGCGGAAGAAGAAACATCGCTGATGCTGAAGTTGCGTTGAGAACTTGTAAATACGAGTTGTCTCATTTCGGTTGCGTTTTAAGATAGCACTAGCGTACAGTGTGACTGATCGGGGTTGCGTGAGATCCAAAAACAAATTACGAATACTTCTTAGTGGGATAAAAATATCAAAAAAATCAAGCGTATAGAACGTGCTCCAAAGATTGACTTTGCGTAATAATAATAACAAAGTGTTATTAACAAATCAATGAAAAAATTGATTGCTCAACAAATTGTTCAACTTTTTCCTCGAATGAATCTGATTCGTTACTTTTTCCTAGTAGGTATGAATTTTTTCAGAACATTGTCTAATTTTTGAAACTGCGTTTTTTTTAAACAAAATGAAGAATGAAAACGCAATTTTTGAAAAATTAGACATTCTGAAAAAAGTTATTATTGGGAAAGAAATAGAAGAAAAAACTCCATCAGTCATCAATATCAATCAAATTCCGTCAAGTTTGATAAACGAAGCGAAGTATTGGATTTAGCACGCGAGCCGGCGAAAAATTCGGAGCCTCTGTCGCCCGAATCTCGAGACTCGGCAAATAAATTTCTCGGGGCCCTCGTCCATTTCAATCAATGATATTTTATTTAGCCATCTTCATCCTCGCGTCTCGAGCATGCATCATCGAAGCGCAAGAAAATATTTCCGAGCTCCCTCCTTCGGCGTGGCAATCAGTCTCGGCGAGGCGTTTACAGCCCGCTTTGCGAAGCGCGTGTTTCGGAAACGGAGAGACAAAGAAATGGAACCCGATCTCACGGGGTCTCCGTTGCGCGTGTGAGTCAGAAGGACGGACAGCGTTAGGGTCTATGATCGATACTTGTCGGGGTGTAACAACAAAGCGCGAAGCGCGTCCCGCGAGTGAGGCCTGGAAAATTTTCCGTGGATCCAACAAGACACGGTTTGTCTCGCTGCCGAGAGTAACGACGGCGGTTAACGGCAGCAACAGCTGGCATCAACCGAAACGCCACCCCGCTGGATAAACTCTATTGATTATTTCATAAAAACCCGGTCAGCAACGACGCGCAGTTTAGCGCCGAGTCCGAAACCCGTCAAGTTCGCTTCCGCTATTCCGTTATCGGGACGTAACGATACTATTTTTATCTCGACGGAACGGTCGTCGATTTGAAGGGACGGATCTTAGGACGAAAGATTGATCTTGAGTTGGAACTTGAGATCGAAGGCAAGTTACAATGTCTATGAATGGTTAAGATCGTTCTCAAGATCGCAGTTAAGATCGAACTGAAGATTAAACTTGAGATCGAACAGAAGATCGAACTTCAGATCGAAATAGAGATCGGATTTAACATTAAACTTAAGATCGAACTAAAGATTGAATTAAAGATCGAACCTAAGATTAAACCTAAGATCGAGCAGAAAATCGAACTTAAGATCTATCAAAAGATCAAACGTACGATCAAACCAAAGATCGAACTCTAAAAATGGACCTCAAGATCGAACTAAAGATCGAACTTGAGATCAATCTTGCGTTCTAAAATTCGACCCTCGGACATCGATCGTCAAATCTTCCTCTCCCGCGTCTACGAAATTGTTTCAGCTTCTCCTCATACCGAAAGGCATGTACCGTACTTTTTCGAAGATGAGGACATTTGGCTGAGCATCTTACAAAGCACACCCACATCTACGGGTATACCACAAATCGGTGTGATCGGTTCATTGAATTTCGTCCGGAGCCGTTTACATCTGCCGAACGTCTTGGGCCGAGGAAACGAGACGAGACGACGAGGGAAGCAGCCGGTCGTCGGACCAGCGTGTTTGTGAAGTCGAAAAACCTTCGAGAGTGCGTGCGCCTCCTCAAGAAAGAACGATACGGCAAGGAGTCACCTGCCAAAATTCCCACGTCTCGATCTTGCAAAAGCTGGATGCACGCTGTTGCTTTCGAGTACACGCGGCCACGTTGACTCTATTCTTCGCTTTCGAGATCCTCGAGCCCACGGAAGGGGGCAGCGTGTCATCCCGTTTCGTCGTTACCGAGCGCCAATTTCCGAGTCAAGTGTGAAATTAATGTCCCGAATGGCGAATGTTCGGACGGGCTTCATTATCGATTTTTTTAGCGCTACATTCGGTTTCACACGGAAGAACCGACGACCGATATTTCAAGGACGGAAAAGTCAATGGCCCGTTATGATAAAACATAAAAGATTGGATTCCAGAAAGAACGGACCGATTGGAACGTGCTGCGATGAAATTAGCTATAGTGACAAAAATCAAGCTTATTATTGCTCAAATAATTAAATAATAATAATAATAATAATCATTATTATTATTATTAATAATAATTAATGGTCACAAGTAATTTCAACGAAATATCCGAAGCTAAAAATAAAAATTCTAAATGATTTTGAATTCGATTTTTTCTTAATATCTACATTTTTTATTGAGAATTATTAAAAGAAAAGAAAATGGGTTTTGAAAAAACATCAAGACGGAATGAATAATACAGAAAGCTTGAAAAATATCGTAGAAAATCGATATCGCGCGAAACTACCTTAATTGTAACCAGTTTGGATAACGTGTAACGTTGAAAGTAAAAAAAAATATTAAAAAATGGGTTGGCAGAAGACGAAAATCTTGTAAATGAACGAACATCGGAAGCGAAACAACCTGTTTGTTTACTCGCCGAACGGGTAAACCGTTCGCGATTTTTTGCAACGGAGTGTCGATACACAATGTTCAATATTTACAAGCTCGATATCGCTGGGCGCGTGAATAATTCAAAGAGTTCGTTCATTGAGAACGGCGCTGCGTCTATTCCAATCCATGGGTGCCTATATCGGTCTTTCTCGCGTTCACTCGTCAACCCGACGATAAACCAGTTTCGTGACGCGGCCCAACCGGTAGCGCTCCGATGAGCTAATGGGCTGCCGGTGTTACGCGGCGCAGCGCAAACAGTCCAGAAGCCTTTCGACTGTACTTCAAACGGCCCTCTCGTCGAGGGTCTCGAATAAATCGAAAAAACTTCGAACGAGCCACAGCCGATTTTTCGACTCCTCTAAGAGTCTTGAGCCATATTTTACGACTCCGGTAACTTTGAAAAAAACCACAAAAATCATATTCTTTTGTTTTATTTATTGTTAATTGAAGATAAAAAAAAATTGCCTTTAGGCAATATTTTCAGATCATAACATAATCTCAATATTTTCGAAAAATGGTATATTCAGATTTGAGTGTTTACCCGTTCGGGACCAATTTGCGGGTTTGGGACCACTGACACAAATCTCCATCAGTCGCTTATTGATGCATCGTACCGTGTCGAGGCGAGCTCTTTGCTGCAGCACTCAATCCACCTTGCTCGCCGAGCTGCTCTGCCGCTGAATGATTAATCTTCTCTGTACAGTTTCGAATTTTCGTTCGTCGCTGCTCGTCGGTATTGGTGACCGAACAAAGAGTCCGAGAGGCCCAGCGAGAGCCAAAGACTCGACGGCTTCGCGGCCAACGCGAGCGAACGATTTCGAGAAGGATCGTCGGGCCGGTTGACGAGAGGGAAGGAAAACGGTCGAAGGAAGAAGGATTTCTCTGCACGGGGGAGAGCCTGTGACGTCGACGAACCTTCGCGGGACTACCTGGACTAAAAATAGAAAACGGATCCTCGGCAGTCTAGGCCTAGAGCCGAGATTCGTCTCTCTAGCGAGAAATTCAAAGGGATTTCTCGGAAACGCTCCGTGCGTTGTGCAGCGGTAGCTCTCGTTAGTTACGAGTTCCTTCGGGGATGACGGAGTGGATGGAGAACAGGTTTCTCGCTTCGCCTCCACCCACCTTCGCCTTTACTTTTATTTCGCTCGCCCGAATGTTTTTCTCGTTCTTTATTCTTTTTACCTCTTCCACCCCTCCCGTCCCCGCAGCCCTCTTCAATGCGGGCAAACAGATTTAGGGTCGAGACGATGAGTCGAAAGCGCAACCCAAACAGAAGCTCGAATCGGCCAATCGCAATCCCGCAATAAATTATTTCTCGCGTAGCCCACCGTAATGTCGAGCTTTCACGGAAATGTCACGTGCAATTAATGAGGGTTTCATTGAATTGACACTTTTTTGGGCAAGGTCATTTTTTTTGTAACTGGAGCCATCTAAAGTGCTATTAAGTTAGTCATGTCTGAAGAGCATTACGAATCATTTTCGATTAGATAATAATTTTAACAAAAAATCAAGGATATGGAAGAAGCTAGAACCGTTGCTTGCGCATAATTATAATTCCGAAATGTTATTAACGAATCGATAAAAAAATTAATTGTTTGAAAAAATAACCGGCAATCACATAGAATTTTAAGAAATTCATACGTATTTGGAAAAATGGATGGATCATTTCCGTAGCAAAAAAAAATTATGTTTCCGAATAATTTGTTGAACAATTTATTTCTTTATTAGTCTATTAATAACACTTTGGAATTATATTATGCAAAAAGAATCTTTTCGGCATCTCAATTTTTTTCGAATTTTTATTCCATCGAGAAGTGTTTGTAATCTCTGATTAATTATAATTGAAAGAAATTGAGTAATTCGAAGAGACTTAATTAGTTGAACTATAATCATATTTATCATTATGATTTAAAAATATCACTTGATAATTTTTTTTAATGCATATTTACCTCAATTAACAATGCTATTCGTATTTATTATACAATTTTGTTGACTCGAGAAATATTATTAAAAGTGTTATTAACAGAAAGTTTATGTATATTTGTAAATTGAAAGAATTCGTTGAACAAACATTCTTCACTGTGTTACGACTCTCCGATAATCAGTCTCTCGGCTCAGTTCGCCGCTACGTTATCACTCGGTCTCGAGTGTCTCGTACTCGGCTCATTTCGCGCGGACGAACGCATAATTTCGCGCAATACGCGCATCTCAATCGTGGTGGTTAATTGCAGGCAACAGTTGTCGAACAACGCGGCTACGCGCGTCGAGTATCGTCAGTCGTTGTCGTATCGCTTGTTTACAACGAGAGATCCACGTATTATGCGACTCGCTTATACACCGCACAATCCTATCGTCGCAATCTCGCGATAATGCGAGAAGCGAAGAAATAAGCACAGAATGTATCGCCGAAACGATCGCGGCAGAGGCCAATAAATTTATCGTCTCGCGTCCTCCGAAAATATCCTTTTTTTCGCTAATGCCGCGGAACGAGAGAAAAGAAACGCGAGCGAGCGAGTCTCGAAGCTTCGCCGTCATCGTCGTCGTATGCAAATTTGAATATGATAAGAGAGCTCGGCAGTCACGTGAGCTCGCGCGATACTATAATCCTCTTATTTATGCCGGCCTAAATGCTCGCCAGCAACGAGAATACGATAATATTGTATCTCCGGGCCCCCCCGTGAGCCCCCCGACGTATAACACAAGAAACGTGTTTCGAAAGACTTCGCGATCCGTCTCTCGCTCTTAATACTTTTGCTTCCTAACAGAGAAAACTTTGTTTTCGCGAATTTTTTTTTTTTTTTTTTTCGAAAGAAAAAAAATGTTCGTAAAAAATGTTTGAAGTATTTGCATAAACAGGTACGCTAAATTGAATATACACTGCGATTGAAACGTGCATGTATTTTTGTACCGTTGAGTCAAAATAAATGATTGAATTTTGAGTACCTTTGTACTGAAATTCAATTAAATGATTGAAAGCATTTTGCATAAAGTTTTGGGTTCACGCACAAAACCTCGTATAAAAATCGATATCTCGATATATTCTAAAATCTGTTTTTTATAAATGTCATCTATACATGTATATGTCGATGTGTTACGAATTTTTTTTCTCGGTCAGCCTCTCGTCCCGCTCGCTAACCAAGGCCGTCCCTTGCCGAGCGTGCGAGAGAAATAGTCGGCAGAGGACATGCTCGATGGGCCCTCGGTCACGTAGGCTTCTCGCTTGTTTGACGTCAAGGCCCTTTCGGACGGGAAGGCCTCGAACGTTACAAACAGAGAAAAGCAAAGCGCCGAATAGACCACTCGCGTTACTCATTTCCACGCGTCCTTTTTAAGGCGCTGCGCGAGTCACGAGATTCTTACCGGGACCTGTTTGCAAATCGATTAAACATTGGAACGAATGCGTACTTTGAAACAGTAAAAAAATCAAAGATTTTGGCGATGCCTAAAAAATTACTTAATGATAAACGTCGACCATTTTTAAGAGATTCGAGGGCAATTATTTTATTTATTTATTTATTTATTTATTTATTTATTTATTTATTTATTTATTTATTTATTTATTTATTTATTTATTTATTTATTTATTTATTTATTTATTTATTTATTTATTTATTTATTTATTTATTTATTTATTGACTGAAAGAGCCAAACCAAGTTTCCAACCGAAGCATTGGTTTTCCGACCGCTACGAATTGATTTGGATGTTTCCCGGCCGGTTTCACGTGTCGCATAAGGCTCTCGACTCGTAAACCGTCCGTGTACCGACATCGTTCGCGGACAAATAAAACTCTTTCGAAGGAGTGATCTCCGTCGAGGTAACGCAGGCGTGTACGAGCGATCGAATCGCGCTTTGTCGTATGAAAACGTCGAGTCGCGCGCGGCAGAGGAGGAAGCAGCAGCGCGATAGTCGACGTTCGTTAAACGAACGAGAGGAGCACTGGGAGCGGCAGCGCTCACGGGGCACGATCGTCTCACGTACAACAATAATATATCGATAGTTCGTACGCGTAGATATACTGTTGTAGGCGATGGTAGGACGCGAAGCGAACACGCTCTCGAGACACTGTCCCGAGCGAATCCCGAGCTAGTCGGCTTGTTTAATCGCGCGGACGCTCGACCGAGCGACCATAATCGTCTCATTTGTATTCAAACAGCCTCCGTGAGTTTCTATTTCATTCCTGTTTTGGTGAAGCGCAACCCGTACGGCGAGCGCGGGCGATGCACATCTTGCCTATCGCTTCGCGTCCCGCAGTCTCGAACACACGCTCGATTATTCCCCGAGCGAGAAGGAACGGCTTTTCCGTTCTCATCCGGCAAATGCGTTAAGATTGACTCCGCGATTCAGAATCTTGGAAAAATGGCCCCGGAAAATTGGCCTTGAACATGTTGACTTGAAAAATATTTTCAATCTTAATCATCGTTACCTTTGAGTCGAATTTTGGTATGATTACGACAATTGTTGTTTCATTAGTTCTCGAAAAGTTACGGGATTTTTTGAAGGATACATAATTTTGGGGCCATGTTTCCGGGACCAATTTTCTGAGGGCCAAGTTTCCGGAGACAATTTTCGGGGGGGCCAATTTCCCGGAAAGTCAATGTACCGGGAGCCAATTTTTCAGAAACTATGTTCCGGGAAGCTAATTTTCTGGGGGCCAATTTTCCGGAGCCAATTTTTCAGGAACTATTTTCCGGGAAGCCAATTTTCTGGGGGCCAATTTTCCGGAGCCAATGTTTTCAGAAACTATTTTCCGGAAAGCCAGTTTTCTGGGGGCCAATTTTCCGGAGCCAATTTTCGTGAAATCTTTTTCGCGAGCGTTGTTCGGCCAAAATCTTGTACAATTTATCTCCCACAGAGGAGAGCCGCTTGTTCGTGGATTGAATCGAGCCACGAGACGACGTTTGTACTCCGTGTATTCGCGATGTAAATGCTCGCATGGGCAGCGAGGTACATGTGTGCGCGAGTGGGTGGGCATGCTGGAGGATATCCAGTAGCACGTTCCACGAACGTGCGCTCCTCGTGTCATTTTTCCTCGGTTAATATATTGCCCGTGAGTATGTGGAACTCTCGCTCGTCGTCGTTGTCGCCGCTGCAGCTGCATCTGGTATCGTTCCCGGTGCAGCGCGCCTATCTACGCTTACACGGACAAAGTGTACAAGGTCGGGTCTTGCGTTCGTGGCGAAGCTCGAGCGGTGCAGATATCAGTGTCGGAATTAGATTGTCGCGCCGGAGCCTCTCCACTTACTCCCGAGCTCATTGCTCAGCCGCTTCGAACTCGCTCGCTCTATCATCAATCTGAACTACCTATGAATTGAAACTTTTATCTAAAAATAATAACAATAATAATACTAATAATAAATAATAAGTAGAATCAACGTTGAACACAACGCGATATATAACGCAAGCACATGCTCGCGAGCGTGTGCATTGCGTGGGTACGAGCAGGCAGCCGCGCGTGCTTAATATATTGATAGGCACACAGTGAAAATTATCATGCGTGTAGGCACGCGGCGAGTCACGTGTTGTTTATGCGTCGAGAGTCCGAGCCCGCCCATCCGTCGATCTGCCGAGGCGATTCTCTCTCTCTCGTGCCGCTTCGACTCTCGTGACGCCCGAGGCTCTGCGGCTACCGACCAAGACGAGAGAGCTTCCACGCGAGGTGAAAGTTTCGCTCGGATCGTCCCGACTTGTCGCCCAAACGAGATGCGCGTTACGACTTTGTAAACGATCGTTGTTCGCGCGACGAACGCGTGCGTGTCACTCGCGATTGTGGGGATGCGAAATAATTATTGGAGCGAATCGTTTGAGGCAGTCCTCACGCACGGCGCTCGTTTCGCATAAGTTTGCGAAAATTCAGACGGAATTGCAAACACGATGGGATGAAAATTAAAAAAAAATCAAGCACATGGAACGTGCTGAAAACATTTAAACATTAAAAATTCGGCAACAAATTATCCGACAACCCAACTTTTTTTTGTCGCGAATACAATTCGTCATTTTTCCTGCATACGCGTAAATTTTCCTAGAATTCTTCACATTAATTAATTATTTATTTATTGTCCATTGAAAAAAGCGCTATTTTTTTAAATTATACGAAATTCTAAAAAAAATCATTTTCAGAAAAGCTAACTTATTTTCAATAAAAAAAGTTAGGTTACCGGGGAATTTGCAGCTTATGTTTTTGTGTCAGTAATTTGTTAATAACATTTTCAAATGATTGTTATGAAAAATCAGTATTTCCGGCAAGTTTCATTTGTCTCATTATACAGCAATTGACTTGGATTTTTCTATAAATGTGAAAACAGTGTTAGGAAAATTTAAGAATAATTGACTTTCGACATAAAAAACAATTATGCCCATTAATCGGCCGGTGTGTTATCAATGACCGATTGACCCTATTTCTAATCGCGGCGGATGCGCGTCAAAAAGTCCGGCTTCCGCACGGAAAGAAACTGTCGCACGATGCACGCAGCCTCGTTCGGGTCCGCGGGACGAGACCCAATTCATGCTCCGAAAAGAGCTAAGATAAACAATTGTTTATAAACAATTGTTTATAAACAATTGTAAAAATGTTAAAGATAAACAATTGTTTATCTTCGCCCCGACGAATCGCGCGCCGTCGTAAAACGTAGTTTCGTCTTCGCGTGGCATTATTTTTAAACAATGCCACGCGAAGACAAATTTTTCTTCTCGCTCAAAAATAATGCCACGCGAAGGCGAAACGGAAGAGCGTCGAGATTCGGTGCGCGTCGGATAAATCTATTACGATATCGCGTTTATCGAGGCGCCACGCGGCGCCCATACCTGAGATCGCCGTAGTAAACACGAATAAACAGAGGCGCAGATTCGCGATGCGAGTCGATCTCGAATAATTTGGCGAAATTCCATCCACGTGGAACTCGCGCCTCAAGGTCTGCCTTTTCGGACTTTCGCGGTGCGCTATCCGATACGCCGTTAATGTAATCAATTATATTTGTAGATCACAGGATCGAATAGTTGCTGCGCGATTTACGATTAATGCAGTGGCGAAAAGACTATTTCTCGGATCACAGCCGAAGCAAAGCTGCTTCGTGACAACCTTCTTCAATCGATAAAACACTCTTTTCGTTACATTCATTTGCATTAATTTTTTATATTTAATCATGAAAAAAGAGTAATTAAAAATTGAGGTACTTAGTTCAAAGAATTACGATCCACAAAAAGTAGAGTAGATCAGTTCAATCCATAGCCTTAACTCGAGATAAGATTAACTTAAAAAAAAAACAAAAAAAACAAAAAAAAATTATTTCCAACCGTTCCGATAATAGTGACGATAATTACACTATCGTCGATTAGCCGATATCGTTGTCCGCTTTCATCTTTGATCTCGTAAAGTGGACGCTCGTTAACAATCTGACGTCTTTGACGCCTCGTAGACTGTGAATTGTGACCTCGATTTTGATGAGTAGGTACGCGTGTTCTGCACCGCGCCGTACGCCGCCTCCCGCTCTGCGCGCCTGTGTGCGATTATCAGCCAATGTGTGTGCGCGCGCGCGCGCGGAGTACGAGCTTGATTCGGTCCTTTTGTCGTTTTATATTGAAAAAAAAAAAAAAAAAAAAAGCACGTGCGACAAGCGTCAGCTCGGCTGGTCGGTCGACGTGCTACTGACGCGAGCCAGCGGCCGAGTCAGTTAAAGTCAATTATCGAGAGCATGCACCAATGCCGCTGTCTTCTTTCCCCTCGTCGCTCTTTCTCTCGGTCTCGAACTTGTTGATACGTTATTTTTACCAGGATTCAGAGGTCAATATCTATTCGCAAGCGACCCGCGTGGAAGCGAAAATAAACTCGAAAAAAAGCCTCCGATCGAGCTCGCGGCGCGATATTAGGGAAATGGGCATCGACTTATCTGCCTCCAATATCTCGTCGCTTCGCGCGCGGTGCTCGATCATTTTCACGAGTTTGATAGCTTCCCCCTCGCACAACCGATCTTATCGCTCCGCTCCTCGAGCCCCGATGTTTTCTTCTATCGCCTGTTAATGACTGATTTTTTTTTTCCTTATTTCCGAGTCAATTATCGCTGCTGTGACGTGCGAGTTTTCGCACAAGCCGACAAATGTACGTGACCAAAATCACGGAATGAATCGAACGCCAACGACGGGATTCCGCACATGTGTTTCTTGTTAGGTGTCTCGCTGTGAAAACCTCGCTACGACCATGCGCTAATTGCCGATATGTTTCGAACATAGCCATTATGTAATATCTACCAGCACACGGAGAAAAAAAATTAGTTGTCAGACGCAACTTCGCGGCTAGAAATTAATATTATTCATTTTTATTCCATAAGCTGCGGCTTCGGAACGACTTTACTTTTTTCTTTTTTTTTTTTCCCTCCTCCATTTACGTTTCGATCTTGATCGAGATCCTCTTCAGAAATGGATTCTATTTCTTTTTCCTTCCCCTTCATATCTGTTTCTGTGTTCTTGTCATTGTCTCTATTACTAATGTTAGTATTATTAATATTTATTATTATTATTATTATTATTATTAATTATTAATTACCAGGACGCGTGGTCGAAGGTACAGCTCTACATCGAGACTGTCCTTCGCCACAAGAAAAGAGACCAGGATAATGCCAATCACGCTTAGTTGACGAGAAAATAGGAGAGGAGCCCATCAGGGCTCGGATGAAGGCGTCCTCATGACGAAGGAAACCCACCCCGAAGTAATGCGAAAGCGGTGCCGGGGTGGATCCAGATACACTGGAAGATGACATGAGAGGTGGGGTTTTAGCTGGTAGGCCACGATAGGAGATTCCAGCACACGGAGTACACGTGTACTCCGTGTGCTGGAATCCTCCATAGTGTATAAAACATTTCCCCCCTCTCTAAAAAAAAAAAAAAAAAAAAATAATAATAATTGTTAATTATTAATTATTAATTATTAATTATTAATTATTGATTATTAATTATTGATTATTAATTATTAATTATTAATTATTAATTATTAATTATTAATTATTAATTATTAATTATTAATTATTAATTATTAATTATTAATTATTAATTATTAATTATTAATTATTAATTATTAATTATTAATTATCTCCCTATGTGTATAATAAAAATATCTCGCCATCGCTGTGTAGGAGTCGGTAGTTTAGACAATATGCTAAAGTCACGGTGCGAACGTCTCAGAGTGGCTCAAATACCGGAGAGAATTAATATAGAGAAATATTTCGAACTCTAGTATTTCTGTGAAGGAGAAGTTGTTGTCGCGGAATGGCCGCGAGCGCGCGAAATCTACGGCCTTCTACTTATTACCAATTACTGATTATTATTATTATTAGTTGATACACCAACTAATTGTTTTTCTCCGAGCAGGGAAATAATTTTTGCGCAATTTTCTACGATCGCGCCGATAGCATTCGGCGTCGATCCGATTCGGGAGACATCGACGACGTGAATCGAAGGATAAGAGAAATTTTTGAAAAATCTGGCGAAATGGTTTTATCGGGCTCAACGTAATGCGGTAATTAATCGACGCGGCGCACCGTATGCGCGGTTATGCGCCGTTTAGCCGATATACTTTATCGCTTCTTGACCGTGAACGGCAAACATCTTCTAAATATAGGTCTTATCTTCGCGCGACGTCCCGAGCCGATCGACAGAGCTCGATGAAACGTCGCTTCGATATAACGGCGCTAGAACGTCTTAGATGAGGCGTACTTTCTACACGAGCGTCAAACTTATCCGAGCTTGTTTTACTCAAGAACCGGGATTACTTGAGAAGGATCGGTAAAAAAGGGAGATTCAAGATAAAATTCTGAAAAAAATACGTAGAATAGCTGCGATCTCGACGGAGGCGTACGCCAAATTTGTACGGGATCCGCCGAGTAGGTTCCGAGATATTAAATGACAAAGTTGGGACTGTTTGAGTGCGAAGAAAAGAAAAATTAACCGAACATTCTCCTTTTCGCGTTTTTGCAAGCGCTCGATAGATCCGTAATGTCTTCCTTTTCATTATCAAAACCAAATCCTCGACGCTCGTGTCGATTACAAATAAAGATATTTGCGACAAAAAATTTATTGTTCCGAGATTAAAAATCGGGACATTGTCCCGCGAGCGCTTCGACACTTCTTGCATTTTTTTTCCTCCGTCAAATTGGCGATGGCGCACCCAACTGCAACGAGTCGGCGCTCGCATTTTGTCCACAGCGATGTGAATCCATCGTCGCGAAAACATCGTCGAAGCGCGCGTAGGAAAAAAAATAAATAAATGCGATAAAGGCGAGGCCCGCTCGTACGAGTAGGTATCGCGTATCGCGAGCGTTTCGTATCGCCGCTATAAATAGAATGAAAAATAATAACGATAATCTCGTTGCATTAATGCAACAATGCAAGCGAGATAGACAAATCGAACGAGCGCGCGGCGAGGATCGTACACAATCAACGTCTTTCATTCCAGCTCGTTTTGTTCCTCGATTGGCGATCGCGCGAGCTCTTACGAAACTTATTTTTCCAGTCCATTGAAACAAATGTGATAGTAACCTCCGTCATGAGTTTCTTCTTTTTTTTTCTATCTTCAGTCGTTCCCGAACGATAATGAGGACGATCAGGCGTTTCGTTGGAAAAGCTGCGACGGAGCTCGTCGTTTCAGTCCAAGCCCCAAATAGCAGAATTGTAAAAATTTTGGGCATAAAAATTAATGTATCGATATTGAAAGCTTTTACGCAAAATGTAGTATATTAACCTTAATTTACAAATTTTGTGTAAAATTAATTAATAAAATTAATAAAAATATATATAAATATGTAAATAATACATATATAATTAATTTAAAAAATGCAATTAGTAAAATTTATAAAAAATGAATACGGTCGATAAAAAATATTTAATAAAAATTCTCTAATAATACTCAGAGTATTTTAAAATGACTTTAAAGGTGCTGTAATTTTACGTAATATTCGTACATCAAATTTGATATTCTGGATTCTGCATAAAGGCTTGTAAAACCGGTACATCAAACTTACAATTTTTTTTACACTCAACGATTGTATAAATTTTGACGGTGTTTCGGTGAATGAGGACTCTTGTACGGAGCTTGTAGCTACGTCAAAGCTTCCAATTCGCCGACTCGGTTAATCAATTGAGGTGCGTTCGTTCCGTGTTCGCGGTGTCAATTGGTTGCCACGAGCAAAACCAGTTGGGAAACCGGTCCTCGCCGGTCTTCCTCGTCCGATGTTGCTCCGCCGCTCTCCCTTCAGCCTCCCGTCCCGTGTCTATCCCTCTACGACGCCCCCTTATTCTCCCTCCTCGCGATCAGCGCGCATCAAGCTCTGACCCGGCTTGATCACTCTGCCCTTGAACGCTAATTGATCCTCAATCGAGAAAATCACTGGATCTATCCCGCGCAAAAGTGGACCTTGCGTGGCGCTTTTTCGGGACAAATTTTCTTCGTCGGTTGGGGATTCGGGGACAATTTTTTTTAGGGGTTTGTAATCCCTCCCTCCCCTAACTCAACCTCGGTTCAATCCGTATCAAAAACTGTGAACAACTTTTTTCCATACCTGCATTTAAAGCTCAAGGTAAATCCAGCGCACGATTTCGCACAAGTTCGAGACAAGTGAGAGAGAATCGCAAACTCGACAGTATAAAAATCTGAAAAAATGCATGCATATCGAAGGTAAAGCGATATATTAATTTTGCATAATAATGATTGCAAAATGTTATGAACAAATTGATGAAAAAAGAAATAGAGTATTCTACAAATTCGTGGTACATCGATCGATTGTATCGATGCTCCATATATTTTTCAGATTGTCGACTCGCGACGCTACGGGCGATACTCCTGAGGAATTACGAGACATCGCGACGTCGTTGTGTCTCGGTATCGTCGTTACGGCAACCGATTACTCATGTCGAGCTCGGCTGACTCACCGCACATAATAAACCTGAGTGGCCGGGTCCGTTTTACTGCCGCACGTGGAAAGCTGATTTGCGCGCTAAAATATCAATATTGACGATGGTAAAATTAAAAAAAATTATCTTTTCTTCTCTTTGGGCCGTTTTATCCCCCCCAACCTCCTTCGGGCTTGCATTCGTTCGATTGTAAGAACAAAGGTGAACGGTTTCGTGTTTCACAGAGCTCAGTTGGATCTTCATTGTCGACGTTCTGTGTCTCAACAGAAAAATATGCGGCGAGGCCACATTGCGATCGAACTGCTTTTAGCGATCATGGATCTATAGATTTCCGGGATGGATCGTCTCGCGATTTTTCGTATCGTCTCTTTGTTCTTGAAGCCTTAGCGTATCGTTTCATCCCCGTCGGCGCTCACTGTCGCCGGTGACTTTGAGCAGCCGAAAGGAAGCCTAATCTATTTTTGATTCTGCACTAACCGTTCGTCTCTTCTATTATAAAATGGACTCACGCTGCGCTTAAACGCTCGCTTGCCAAGTATAATTAAGCTCACTGACCCAGCCGCGCTCTCTCCCGCGGAGGAATATCAAAATTGTAGTCGTCTCGGGCCGTCCCAGAGCGTTTTCGTACCTCGCCGATCGTTCGTCGGCTTGCTCATTAAATTCTCACGAAAAATATCTTGTCGCAAAAGACTTTGAACATTTTCCTTCCGATTTCACCTTCGATTTTTAAAGAGAAAACTCGCTCGATTTTATAATATTTTTTTCATTTTTTTATACATTATTCAATTAATGGTTATTTACGTAAAAATGCATAATTAAAGTAACGTTTCACGAAACGAAGCTTTTCGAGGAAGCCAAAAATGAGAAACGTACTTTCTTACAAACAGAGCTACGTGGACTGCGATAAAAGAGAGACAATGCGCTAGTCTAATGAGAGCTATTTTTTCAGTCTTTCGTCTTCGCCGGAAAATGACAAATTTTAATGATACGCGAACCAGGACCGATCGTCCAGTCTACGGAAGATCAATTCGAAAATTCATCAAAAATTGTGTACCGTTTCGAGGAGAATCATCGACAAACTTTCGATGCACGTTCGCCGAATCGACATCAAACGCATAACGAAAAGTATCGAGGAACGAATTTGCAAGATTTTTCTCTGCAACCTGTTTTTCACGCGAAAGCTCGAGCGTAATCGAAGCAAATCGATAAAATTCGCCGATACGCCTCTATTTGGAAAACAACAAGTTCAGTTCGAGAAGCCTCCGATTGATCTCTAATCTCGTCGGCATTGAGAAGGTTCTCGAAAAATTCGTTATCGTTCGCAAAAACAAGCGACACTGATGTTTCTCGTCTGCCGCTCTCGTCGTTTCGGCCGAACGTGTAATGCACACTTTGTCCGCGATAACTGATAACGCCGCGTTGGCCGAAAGGCTCAAGGTTTTTTTCTCGCGATTGTAGTTTCTCCGCGTCGTCACTCCATAGATTTTGTGCGCGACTCGCTCGCCCGGTGCAAATACTTTGAAACGCCTTTGTGCAATACAAGCCGTGAGTCACGAAAAATCAAAAGAAAAAAAGCGAATCGCGCGAAAACAATTTGAGCACCTTTGCCGCTGTGTGCACAAGCGGTGTGTCATTTGGCGATGCACGAATCGCAGATGCGCAATTTCGTCACCCGCTTGTTATCCGATTCGAGCGTGAACGGCAGACGTTCGATTCGGCATTTCAACGAGATAAAGAAGCAAAAAAAAAAGAAAAAACGAAGATACCTCGCCGATTAATCATCGACGAATTCACCGGGGTTCGTCGGAATTCTCAAAACGACAAACATGTTGTTACAGCGGCGTTTTAAATTTCTTAACTGATAACCGAGGCTCCCGTAATCGTTGTTGATGAAAGAACGGAAGCCTTATCGCTCGGAGGTCGGTCAACGACTCTTTTGCCGACGGGATTCGCGAGGCCCCGATAGAGAAGGTTGCGCCGGGATAAGAATTGTTTAAACAAACTCGACGCTGCTGCGCGCGAATCGCGCGATACGGCGCGCGAGTCGATTCATCTCGGTAGATGTTGAACAATAATTCAAAATGTACTTAAACTAGGTCGGTTAATATTATCAGTAGTTCAAAAAATGTTGAGGCTTTAAATTTTACACTGCTGATTAAGAAAAATAAAATCGAAAAATGGGTCTTTGTTTGGTGTTTTTTTTTTTGTGAAAGTTGTGAGGCATTTTTTTTTTAATTCACAGGGTTTATTCAATACGTATTTGTGGACATTCGTGAATTTTTTCATTGACGCCAAATATTTTTTTTTCGATTCATCGGCGGAAGCGCGTACCGCGGATGACGAGTTGCGCCGACGCGGTAAGCGGATTAATTTCTTAGTATTTTGGCTGATTAAAAACTAAAGAGAAATTTTCGGAAAATAATTCCTGGGGAGAAATTAACATTGACATTTTTTTTTAATAACAGTTCAATCCCTTGGAGAAACGGCGCATTCGTAAAGTTAGACGGAACACCGGAAATCAAAAAAAAATTCTTTTTCCGACCGATTGGCGAAAACGGTCGATTTTCGGGTTTTCAAGCGGCGATATCTTTGCTTTCCGATGGGATATCGACAAATATCAGGCGACCATTGTATTCAGCAGGAAAAAATACATGAGATAAGATTTTTTGTGGATTTTTGAAACCGTTTTTTCAACCTGTTAGAGTGGAATGAAAAATTGCGAAAATGCATCTCAAAGGGGTACCTTGGCATTTTTTGTTAAAAATTGGAAAAAAAATAAAGATTCTGGACATATTTCCATGTATTTTTTCGCACTAAACACAAATCTAACGGCAATTGTTGTCTAAAGTTAAGGGAAACACAGAAAGTCACCAAAACTGATTTTTTTCTCCCCAAAAAATTCGGAAAAACAACGAAATTTTATAGTCAAGTCGGCTCTTTCGTGCTCTCGAAACGATTAATCGTGTGATCGATGTTTAATTATGTCTCCTCAATAGAAAAATGCATAAACGTGTAGAAAAGAAAAAAAATCCTTTCTATTCGAAAAAAAAATAGTTCAACTTTCTTAGATTAAAAAAAAAAAATTACCCTTTTTTTCGCCAGATGAATAGGATTGTCCCGTTAACGCGAAGGGCTTATAAGAACTTGTTTCGCCGAGCGCTGAAATTTACGGAAAACTCTTGATCGATCCGTAATCTCTCCGGCTTTACGTTTAGACGGATCGATTCTTTCGTTCATCGATAATGTCTACAGCCGAACAGTGAGATGGGATAATCAGTTGACGATTGTACTCGATGGCCAAACAACCCATTGTAATATATTAATAATTTATTATTATTATTATTATTATTGACTAAAACCTATAATTATTATTAATAATAAGGCGCACACCGTCGTATACAAAAACCCAACATTTGATATCTTGTTCTCGCAACAATGCCAACTCGTAATTTAGAAAAAAATGAAAAAAAAAAAAAAAAACATAAATCAGTGTACCGTTTCGCTTCTCCGTAATACAAAGTTTCCGCGGCGACAGATTAATTCGCGATACCGACGCAACATCAGCGTCTTTGACGCAAAGTTGGCGTTAGTTTTTATTTTCGTTTTCTCGGGCCGGAATCGTCGAATTTACGTAAGCCGGGACTACCCCAATAATTTCGTGCCAACGCTCTTCCATCTCCGTCTTCGTTGAGCGTTCTCGATGTGGCGACGGAGAATGTATTTATCTCGATGCGCTTACACGCCGCTTCCGGGGCGCGGGGCGGAGGTCGAATATTCTTTCGGAACCGCCCGCGCGGTGTGGACGACGAATTCGCGAAAGAAACCGAGATCACCTACGATGAGGTCGTTGTTCCCTTGTTCCCGGACGTTGTTCCCGGTACGGAGGCGTTTTGCGCCCGTAACAAAGCGACAGGTGCCAACGGAGACAAAGTCACGGCGTGCGCGGCGCGTGAAAAAATAAATGAGCGCCGAGAAGAGCCGCTCGGAAATACGGGTCGATCACCTTCGCTAATTTGAAAACGCGTTATAAATACAGAACGAAGAGACGTCGCGATGAATCGGGTTTGGACGAAGAGAAGCAACGACAATGATGATTAACTTTGCCTGTAGTGATTTGATCTTAAGGTAGTAGTTTGGTCTTCATTTCGCATAAATACGAGGAAAATGAGAGAAAATGTCGAATCTCGATCGTAGAAAAATCTGAAAAAATTCGTGCTTTAGTGAAGATACTAAAAAGATCAATTTTTCAATTTCAATTCAATTCAATTCAATTTTCAATTCAATTTCAATTCAATTTTCAATTCAATTTCAATTCAATTTTCAATTCAATTCAATTCAATTTCAATTCGATTCAATTCAATTTCAATTTCAATTTCAATTTCAATTCAATTCAATTCCAATTCAATTCAATTCAATTCAATTTTTTTTTTCAATTTTTCTGAAAAAATTCGTGCTTTAGTGAAGATACTAAAAATATCAATTTTTCGTAACAGTACGCGATGTAGAACTGCAGGGAAGCAAGAGAGCTCATGTCGAAGTGGTCGCGCGAGGGAGTGCGAGGGCAGAAAAATCCGACGTGGAGAACTGTGACGAGAGCTCGAAGAGAAAGTACCCAATTGGCATCGGTGGCTCGCGTAGCAGCGCAAACGGCTCACAATCTCGCGCGCATATCGACTCTCACCACACCTCGCTCGCGATACGTGCGAGCACCGTCCGTGTGTTTCACGTATTCCATTATCACTGCAACGGCCGAACCGTGAGCCACGAGATAATGAACGGAATAGTCGAATAGAGCCGCGCTGCCGGCTGAACGCTAAACATATTACGCTTTATCCCGGACGGCCCCCGACATGGCCTAGCCGAGTCGGACTTAATTGAGAGAAAACTCCGCGGGTTTCGTTTAATTACATCGCGCGAGCGAGCAAACAAGAGGTTTTGAGAGAAGGAGAAGAACAAAAAGAACAACATCGTCGAGAGAGAAAATAATGGAATCGAGGAGAAAAATCGTGAGAGCCTTTCTCGCTAATATAGTTCAGCGCCGATTCTTCGCGTCGTATCTGCAATTTTATGCGACTGCGAACGAAATCTGGCCTCGAGACTCGTCGATGCGACGACGAGTACGTCGGCCTTTCCGCGATTCCATTAATCGGTCTTTCATTCATTCATTCCTGCGATTGAACTAATTTTTGTTGAATATTGAAAATTGTGTTTCTCGTTTCGTGTACAGAATTGCAATCGTTTCGAGCCATTGACTCGGCTGAGCTTCAATAACAGCGACGACCCTTTGTTTTCGTTGAGAATTCCTCGGAGTTTCGGCGAGTAAAGTGAGAAGAACAAAAATACGGGTATAAATGAAAGACGCAATTGTAAGCGGGGCGACGCTTTATCGCGGTTAATTGTGACATTCGAAGAGAATTTCAAAGACGTTATTTGAGAATGAATTGCATCATAAAATAGATATAAATTTAAAAAAACATAAAATGAAAATTGCAAACCTTGCAGAAACTTCTAAGAACTTTAATTTTGAATAATAAAAATACTGGAAAGTTATTAACAAATTAGTCCAAAAAAAAAAACGTTTTTTTTATAGATATGGACTTTTTAGAATTTTCTCTAATATTCGAACATCTCTTTTGTGGGAAAGCCTTTGATCGATTTTTCATATTTATTTTTATTTCATTTTCATTTAAAAAATTGAGTTAAGCCTTGTTTTGGAGACCTAGACAGAGTTTCGTCTGGGAGGAAGCGAATTTCCACGAGTCTCGAAGAATCGCGCTCGAGCGCCGCGTACTTCGATCATTCAATCAATTAAACTATCGGCGAACACGGCGGCGAATGTTGATTGAAGCGCGGGTCAATCAATCGATCGAGGGTATCCTCGACGTCGGGTAGGAAGAGGGAAGCTCGGTTCTAATTAGCACAAGTTAATTGTGGGCTTCACGTGCGTCGGCTGCGCGGATTTTTCTCGCATGAGATAGCCCGAGCAACTTTCTCTGATTGCCGGCTGAACTTCGCGGCGCGAAGAAACGCAGCGCCAATCGAATCGCGGAAGGCTCGCTTCGGTAATTGATATTTAATTGTTTTTCCGGGTTGGCTCGCTTCTCACAGACGCGAAGGCATCGTCGTAGAACGACTCGTATATCACTGAATATCCTTTCGAAATTATTTAAAAAAACTTCATGATCTTCGATAACAAAAAACAATTGAAATTTTCATTAAAAAAATATATTTTCGTAATATTTGGCGTTTCTTTCGTCAAAAATTTTCCGAATTAAAAAATACGAAGCAAGATTTTCTACACAAACTAGTTCGATCATTCGTTAATAACATCTTGGAATTATTCTTATGCAAAACTAATCTTGTCGGTACCTTCGACATGTATGAATTATTTCAGATTTTTATACCATCGCGAAGTATGTGCAATTTTCTCTCATTCTTCCCGAACTTGCGCGAAATGAACGCCAAGCGACGGAACTACCTTAAACCAGTTTACCAAATATTGCCTCACATCCCGTGAAAAATGTAAAACGAAAAGAAAGCCTTAAACATTGTTAAATACGAGTGCTCGCCGAGGCGATGGACGAGCATTCGGGCGATGTTCCTCGCCAGAAGTAATTTCAATAATGTTGTCAACGGAAACTCGGTCACGAACGCTCCGACGAGACAATGCGCCCGCATAAAATCTTACCTCTGCCGTTCGCTTGTTTTGGTTCGATGTGTTTTTTTTTCTTCACTATTTCTTTTCATTCGATGCAGCGAAAAAATCGTAGCGGCAGAGATTCCAGGTCGTCATATCGAACGTGGGTATCGCTTTCCATTGTCTTCGCACAAAAGCTCGGCCCCATTGTTTGTTAATTTCCGTCCTTCTCTCATTCGTGCGCTAATGGAGCCATAACATTATGAAATATCGCCAATGGCCAGTCGGACGAACGGACAAGAACTGCCCATCCGATTGCTCAAATTGTGCATTTCGGAGCTCGCGCATCCTCGCCATTGCCTCTCGCAGCGACTCGGCCTCCGGATTTAGAAAGCGCAGAGCAGAGGCAACGAAAGGGACAACGAAGAAAAAGAAGAGAACGGAGCCACCCCGCATCGTCAGAGCTCTCCGTATCTCTCATCTCTTCAGCTACTCTCCCTCGTTCGGTAGATTGTTTCTTTTTTCTTCCCCGAGCTTGTTTACCCAGACTTAGGCGCGGGTTAAATATTCTCCAATCAAAAGAGCGCAATATCGTTCTATACGACGCCGTCTCGTTGCACCGGCTGCGGTCGTTCCCGTAAAACCAATACGCACTGCCTGTGCCACGTTTATTATAGAAATTTGGCTTTAAGCCCGGACGCGGGTCTATATGCGCCCAACTATTTTGGCTCCTCTCGGGATCGCGCGCGTTTTTCTCCCGTAAGATGTAAATTCGCGCGGTGAGACGCACGGATTAAAAGTAAAGAGCCCGAGAGGACCGAACCGGACGAATTGGCTGACACCGTCGCTCGCCGATATGGAGAGAAGAAGATGATTACGTATGCGTGCGCGCGCGTATCTGAACGCGGGACGATTGGCGAGTCTTTCACGCCGAATGAATTTTCAAATTGAACTGTCAACGGGCCGACTCCTCGATCCATCATCGTCAAGGGTTCCGTCTCTCTTGATATTTCTTTTTTTTTTTTCGTGTCTTTGCTCTCTCGGCGCCTCTTGCCAAGTACGCGCTTTATACGCCAATTTCGCAGAGGCGGCATCGCCGCCCCTACGAAATCTTGCGGATGAGCAATTATTCGAGAGGGACTGAACATTTTTCGTTAAAAAAAAAATGAGGTCGCAAATACCTTTTTCCTGGGGATTAGCCTATTTTTATACGAATTTTTTAACATTAGCATTTTTAAGACAGTGGCAGTGCAGTTCGATCGAGCGTGAGATTTCAAAAGAATTTTGGAGTCTTCTCGATGGGATAAAAATAGGAAAAAGATTAGGCTTATGGAAGATGCTGGGAAGATTTATTTCACAAAATAACAATGCCAAATTGTCATCAACGTATTAGTGAAAAAATTAGTTGCTTATCAATTTACCCGGCAATCTAATTTTTTCCAATACGAAATTCGCTCATTTTTCTGAATGCGCACGAATTTGTTCAGGTTTTTGAATTTGCCTTTGTGTTTTCCCACACATTTTTTCCATATAAAAAAAAACATTCATACGCATTCAAAAAAGTTAACGAAACATTTCATTAAAAAAAGTTGGGTTTCCGGGAGATTCGTCGACAATTTTTTTTTTCATCAATTTGTTGATAACATTTCGGAATCATAATAATGGAAAATTAATGTTCCGACGCCTTCGATATGCATGTTTTCGGATTTTTATACCATCGTCAAGTATCTGCAATTTTCTCTCATTTCTTTCGAACTTATGCGAAATGAACGCCAAGCTTGCGAGCTACCTTAAAGCGCAACAGTAAAAAAGTATCGTAGTTACTGTAACAATCGAACGTGAGAAATTGTAGATTATACAGCACGGGAATCATTATATAACGCGTAACTGCGGCCTCCGATAGTAACTAACGAAAAGAAAAGAAGAAATGAAGAGGCGTCTTGTTTTCCTGCTCGGTCGGCGGACGTTCGCGATGGGGATCCACGAGAAGGACGAAAAGACATGGCTTCGCGGGAGTGTGCTAAGAGCCCTGTCCCTTTTGCTTTTCTTTCCCTCCGTGTTTACGGACTCGTATGTACCAAAAGAACAACTCGAGAGATGAACCAAAAAGGACAAACACGAGGAATACGACGAGGAAGAAGGACGGAGAAGCCGCGGATGCGGAGGACGAGGAAGAAGAAGAAGAAGAAGAAGATAACTATCTCATTCTGGCGCGAGCTCTTGTAAACGAGAATCGAACGAGAGAGAGTTGGGGGGCGCGTCGTGAGCGTGCGACAGAGACGGTCCCGACGAGGACGGCGAATAACTGGTTCTTGTTTTTTTAGAGAGGCAGGTACCTCGGAGGATTAGACTCGGAGGGGCATTGTAATAATTGAAGACCCCAAGCGGGCGTAATGATAGCCCGGAGGGGAACGAACCGGGCTTCTTCCTGCGCCGAACGCCTCGACGTCCCGACGAGGCTCTTCGCTCGCGCTGTTGATGCCCTCGTAGCCAGAAACGACGAGGGCCACAACAACGAGCGAGGATCCTCTCGTCCGCTCTTTGCCTCGGTCAGTTTTTGACCGCGACCCGAGAGAGCCGAGACAAATTGCCCGGGCGCTATTGTGCCTCTGGCTCGAACGGATCCTCGGATAGGATTGTCGGATGCACAGTCGGTGCAACTTGGTCAACGTGCGCTCGGCGCGGACCTCGCGAGCTCCCGAGAAAGGGCGAGGAGGAGATTTGCCTCGAACTGTTCATCGGCGCGAGAGCCGAAGACACTGGCAAACGGAACCCAGTCACCGTGGTCGGACACAATTGGATTTATTTTCTGTTATTGTATCGAATTGAATTGTGCTCGGTAGCAGCGCCTTCGACGATCGGCAGGTATCGGCCTCGGAGCATAATCGCCTCGATCGATTGTCATGGAAGACGCGTACGAATAGGGAAAAGAAGCAATGTTAAATCTTGCACCTTGCTTCCTACTTATGTTCTATCCGTCGCAACGATCCTACTTGAGAAAATCTGCTAATCGACTTTGGCGCCCTCGTATAGGAAGCTTTGGAAACGAAAACAAACAATTTCGACACCGAAAAAAAATTCTTAAAATGAAGAGTAGTTGATTTTAGTATAAAAAATATTTTCCGTTAAGTAACAATGAGCAAAGAAGCTATTTCACACAGCCTCGAGTCTTCCAACGTAAAAAATCTCGAAAGCCATTTCGCGAAAACAAAGCTTTCTCCGTAAGGAAGCGAAGGAGGAAGAAAAAGAAGAATCTCGATCGAACCTGTTCTCCGAGTTTGGAAAACGGTCCCGTAGTGCCCGGGAGCCGGGACAGCCGGGCAAGCGCGAAATCAGTGGATCGGC
Organism: Ischnus inquisitorius; assembly: GCA_963924025.1. Taxonomy (NCBI): domain Eukaryota; kingdom Metazoa; phylum Arthropoda; class Insecta; order Hymenoptera; family Ichneumonidae; genus Ischnus; species Ischnus inquisitorius. The sequence goes on from OZ001249.1 coordinate 5,157,074, forward strand.
ACAAGAAAAACACAAGCCGAGGCCGCTACTGTTGGCTCGCCGGGCCTCTTCCACACCGGGGGCTTCATTATACAGTCGCGCGAGCGAGACAAAGACACGAGTGTCGTTTGCGCTATATAGCGCCGTTTTGCCCGCGTACAATTGGCCGATGATCACGCGATACTGCTAGCACATATACCGCTGGGCCGACTGTGCTATTATAGCTATAGGCCATAATCGCACAGCCGAGATTCTCGCTGCTCGCCTCGAATCCGTACATGGCTCTCCCCTCCCGCCCCGCGCACCCGGAGGAGTATAAGCACTTGAGAGTTCAAAGCTGTCAGATAAATTATCTAATACCCGACTACCGGACCGGTTTCGCGAGTATACCGGTCGCCGCGAGGCGTCGACCGTCTTCCGTCGTGCTCGCACGGCCATTGGCCGAGCGCGGATCCGAGCGAGACGCGCGATTGGCTCGGCGCGACGCCAGCGCACCGTCGCGAGCCTTCCCGCGACTACTATCCCGGGGACTTCTCTCGATTCTACGCGCTCGCGTCGATGCACGAAGCTACCGGTACCTATGCGCCTCGTCGCAGCCAGCGGGACGACCGAAGATACATCGAGAGAGCTCGAATATAGCGCTTCGACCGAGAGCTCGGAAACCGGTTCTCATGTTTTCTCATGCCTAATGCATGCCCCACTCCGCTACACTCCGCTTGGCCCTTCTTCTTCTTGTTCTTCGTGGCTTCTTTCTCTTCTCGTTTTATTAAACTTTCCTCCCGCGCTGCACCTTCGTCGACACATAGCCACGATAAATAAGCGTCTTTCCTGCTCGCGTGTATCTCTCGCTTAAATCGTACCCTCGTCCTTGTTTGCTTCCCTTCCCCTCTCTCTCTCTCTCTCTCTGGCTCGTTGCTCTCTTTCACTCGTATGGCTTTTTCTTCGTTATTCCTCTCTCGTATCGCAGCCGAGCGCTCGAAGCAAACTTAGTTCTCTTCTTTCTGTCGGTTTCTTCCATTTCGTCGATTCGCGGTGAGGAAAAAATATTATTTTATGGAAAATAATATTGGATTTTCGTTTTAATACAATAGTAATTATGTTTATCCAAATTATCGATTCACTCATCTTCTTAGTAGGAAAATTACTAATGATTTGTCGAAACTAATGAAATTGATAGAATTAATAAAATTAATAAAATTAATAATGAAAGGTATTTTTTTTTTTTTATATCCTTGGCAAGTTTTTTTGGTCGATCATTGACTACCCAATTTGAGTGATAAAAAGCCCGATTCGATAGTTTTGAGTATTTCGAGTACAGTTGCAGTCCTGATTGGTAATGGGAAATTCAACATCCGTCGATGAGAGATCCCTTTTTGCTTGATTGAGGACGATATACGCCGATACAAGCGGCTCGCACTAATCACATTAGACTCGCGTAACCCGATAGACCTTCGGCTCGCTTCCAGGCTTCCATGTGCATATGCATGGGCCTCGAGCGGTATTGAGCACCATCGATCGATCGGTTACGCTCCGACATTCTGCAATAGACTCCTCCGTCGGAGGTGCACACCACGACAGTCGTAGAGACGGGCGAACGCGACACGTGATAAATTGTTCCTATTCCGTGTGCGGCTCGGCCCGTCTCCTTTTCGTTCGGATTGCATCGAGACAACGATCGCTTCTTGTTCTCACGTACCTCTCCGAGAAAGACGACGTCGTCGACGATGCCTTTCGATATACTTTTTTTTTTCATAGTACGTTAAACACACACCGAGTGAATCATCGTAACGATAGAAAGTGATAAATAGACCAGACATTTACCGTGCAAATAATAGTGATAAAGTTCGAAACTCGATAATACCGGCTTAGAACCGCTGAAAAAATTACTCTCAATGTTGGTTTTGAAAGCTCTTGCGCAACAATCGTGCAAATTCGTAACCGATGTCCGAAAAATTCTTTCAAAAGATGTTCGATGTATAACGAAAAATTCGTTAATTTTCATTTTTGAAAATTTTTATTCTCTTTTTTATTTCGAAATTATTTTATTAATTTATGAGCTGAGATATTTTGAATTCGGTTGCCGTAGAGGTTCATTAATTTTTAATTTCCGAGTACATAAAATCTGCCATCATTACTTTACAGTGTCTATTTCCGTGTTACCGATATTACCAATCAACAAATGTATATAACATTTTATAAAAGGCAACCTGTAATAGTCATACCAATAATAATAACACTTCAAGGTTTTTTTTATTTATCGCAGTCAGCTCGACGCGGAGTAATGTGTAATAAATATCGTTCTCAAACACACTCGAGTTGATAACAAAGTTAAATAATCCAAAGCATACACACATATATAGATATACAGCACGATTCATAATAAATATCCAAAGTATTTTCTTTCATTTCATTAATTTTTATCAAGACAAAAAATTATACTATACAAATTCTTGTTGGCTTTTCGTTTTCGTATGATAATAAGTTGAAAAAATAAAAATCACCGATCATTCGGAGGAATCGGTTTTTGTTTAAGACTAATTTTTGTAAATTAAATATAATATTTGAGCTATTTTTATTATTTTTATATTTAAAAAAACGCATCTTGGTTTTTATAGCAAATTTTGGTTATTTTTCGAAATGAGAATTGACGAAAAAAAATGATTGGGTGGTCATTATGAATCATACTGTACGTGTACGTGTGGTATAGCAATCGACTTGCGGCGATATCATTCCAAGCGCTAACAGCGCTATGACTCACTCGATACACCGCCGGGACCGCCGATTCGCTCGCGGAAATCGCGCGATTACCGATTTTCCGCGTTTCACGATTGTGAAACGCTTCCCATTGTTTCGAAACGTGAGCGCGTTCGTTCCCGCACCAGTACGAATGAGTCCGAGACCGCCACCAGACTGTAGTCCGACGGCGATGATTCGAAATAATTCTGAACGATATGCGCCTTAGTCTACGCTCTCCGATTACTATGCGAAACGAGCGCGATGATTAATGCCTCGGATAATGAAGTAACGACTACAAAAACAATTCGAAGCTTCAACGATCGTTTCATCGCGAGACGACGCGGCGAAGTTTAGCGAAAAAACGCCGCGACTTTGGTGCCTCCGTGACTTTAGCCGTTCCGTGACCTTAGCCCTTCCGTGACTTTATTCCGGAGACATTTTTATAATAAAGAGAGAAAATGTCTAGTCGGATATGTCGAAATAAATGTTTGATTACTGTCAACAAATATTAGTTGGCCAAACAAGATTTGTTAACTATTAACAAATCTTGTTGAGATTTCTTTGGCCCACCTATACATTACTCGGTTCAACCGATGTTCATTAACATTAACTAAACATTTATTTCGTCGCGTCGAACGATGAGTTTGGTAACTACAAATAAATCCTTGTCTCAGGCGGATTTACTTATTTCCCGAGGCGAGAAAAGGAAAAGGCATCGAGTCCTAGCATCGAGAGAGCCTTTCCCAACGGCGCATAAACGTCTCTCTCCATCACGATCCTCTCTCGAGACATTTGTCAGGATGTCTCGCGATAAATTAGATTTTCAACCGGCAGGGATAACGTTATAGTAGCCATAGGCGTGTACGCGCGGGTAAGAGCATCGACTCGTTTGGTCATGACCCACATCGAGGTGTTTACTCCTCCCCCCTGCCGTCGCTTTGGCGAGCGAGCCGAGCGAACGAACGAGAGCTCCGCTTACACTCGACGCGAACGCTTCGCCGCGAGAGCGAGCGAGCGAGCGCGAAATGCAACTGCTACACGGAACGTTTCGGTAACAACGAGACGCGGCTGTAGGCATCTCGTCGCTAAACTTGTCCCCGGAGAAAAATCTCTCACTCTCGCTTTTTGTTCGGCTTTTGAGGATTGACCCGCCGGGCAAGAGGTGGGAGTAAAAGCGTTTCGGCGTGAATACAATAAAGACGAATAAATAACGGAAAAATATTCCAAATTATTCGAGTAGGGTGAAAATATTCGAAGGATAAGAATAAGCGAATATTCGGGCTAAGACGATGTTCGAGCGCAATTGCTGGGGCACTTAAGGTAGAAAAGGAGGAGGTTCTCGATGCTGTAAGGCTACACAATTGTTTGGAAAATATTTTCCGACACTGTTTATTTACACGGCCCCGACCGATAAATTATTTTCGTTGTCATATCATATCCGATGCGAATTTCGAACTTATAGTGTTATTAAGGTGATGTGAAACGTATTCTCGGTGTGTCTCTGTCGCTCCGCCGAGAGTGCCGATCGAGCTATCTCTCTCGCACTCATACAAGTTTCACATCACCTTAAGGCGCTTCGGTCACTTGGTGTTTTCTCTTGTTTTTCTCGAACTATGTGAAACAAACACCGAGCGACAGAAACTACCTCAAATTCAATAGTATAGACGAGTGAGGTTAGAATTTTTCGACCTTAGGGAGGAAAACAGAAAACAAAGCAAAAAAGTTCACTTTTCTGCTTAGGGACGAAAAGTAAGCTAAGGCGGCATGCGCTAACCTCACTTTCAATACTGCTGCGACAAGAGCCACATTTGTCCCGCGAAACTGACAGGAAAGTGTCGCTTTTCATGCGCGAGTCAGAAAAATACGTTTTCAAGGTTAACGCATCGAAATGGGCGAATTAAATACCCGTTCACAAATTCTTGCACTTAATTAGAATGGAACGAATAGAAAAATGATGTGCTTTTAGATAACTCACTTTTTTGCTGGAATGATATTCCGAATCCACCGAAAGCCCTCTTTTCTTAACTCGCCTTAACGTGATGTGAAACAAATTCTCGGTGCCGCTCTCTCACTCCGCCGTATGGACCGATCGCGCTATCTCACTCGCACTCACACAAGTTCACATCACTTTAACCGCGTATTTTACCTCGTTATCATGGCAACGAATTCGCTAAACTGAATTTCTCTTATCCTTTCACCCCACTGCGACCGCGCCGACGGCCCTATCGCTGCGCCTCGTTGCCCCCACTGCGACAACTGACCAATCGTGGAGTCTGTAGGGGAAATACTGAATAGCGATTAAGAAAAAAGGGCTTTGCTGTAACCAGGAAAATCTGAAAGTTTCGTATCGATGCAAAAAAATCAACTAATCGTTTTTAAATCACTGCGCATTTTTTATTAACATTCTGTATTGATGTACTGTAAAATTAAGATCTTTGACTTTTTTGACATGATAGCGATTTTTTGCTGAATCGAGAAGCACCAAATTTGGGATTGAATTTAATTTTTTGAAAACATTTTTCATTGCTTTGCAATCATTGCGGATTCCTGCAAACAATCGTATAGCAGATAAATGCATGAAATAGCTGTAAAGTTTTAAGAACCTTTTTTTTTAGAATGTCCTTGAAAATCGTACTCGAAGCGCTTTGTACTTCAAGTACCATTCGGTACTTTGCCCAGCTCTGATTAACGCCACGAAGGCTCGATGAGTAAAAATTGAGGTTGGCTAACGCGGAGAGCCGCGGCGCTATACGCCGGTTGGTACCGATATAGAAACGTAGAGCCGGGGACAGCGAGCGCAGAAACTACAGTAGCGAGTGGCAGCCGGCAAGGTGTTACGTAAAGTCGAACGAGCGCCACTCCCCGCGGCACCGGTTCACCGGAGTTCACGTCGCGGGCTTGTGTGCGTATACGCGCGTGTTTGCGTATTCACGCTCGACGTCGTACGATCTATGCGCGAAGCCACCTTCGAAGTTGTTTTCGACTATCAACATAATGCGATAGCCTGCATGCACGAGTACGTGCGAACGTGTGGAGGCTATCGGGGTATTAATACGTATCTCTGCGTTGCAAGTATCGCAAACGCACGCGGCGCTCGCGAAGACGCCGAGAGGACGGCAAACGTTCGGCGAGAAAGTCATCTAAAACTGGGCAAAGCGACAATAATAAAATCAAAGATTTTTTTTTTTCAGTCCTTCGACGAAATGACAAAAAATGCAATTTTCAAAGATTTTCCAAAATTGTGAAAAAATTCATACGCATTCGGAAAAATTACCGAATCGTTTTTATTTAAAGTAAATTTGCCAGGTAATTCGTTGAACAATGTTTTTACGGATTTGTAAATAACATTTTGATATTATTCTGCAAAATCAATCTTTGCGGCAACTTCTGTATGGCTGATAAAAAAAAATGTCATCCCATTAAAAAGAGTTCTTACTTAAATTCTCTGAATCTCACGCAACCGTGATCAAAGTCAGACCGAGCGCTGGTAGCACCTTAAGAACTGCCCAACTCCGAAGCCATCCGATAATTCGTCCGCTTTCATTGCGCCTCGGTCATTACCCCATCGTGCGTGCAGGCACCGGCTCTCGCAATGCGCCGCAGAAGTGGCTGATTGGTCTATTATTTTCGAGTCGCAGATAAGCAGTGGGAGGGCATTATTGCGCTCTCGCAACTCCGTGCGTTTGGCCGTCGGGCGATAGTTATAAATACGGGTTTCGCGAGTGGATTCAGGTGAGCCTGGGAAGTAGTACACAAACACATATTTTTCTTGTTCTTTTTTTTTTTATTAAATCATCATTTGTTTATTATCATTATTTACTTCTTCACTTGATTACTTCTACTCTGTAAATATTACAAATTAGAAATAACATCACATACGTGTGGGTAGTTAATTAATACAAAAGATATTGCGAAGAGTCGGCTGACGTTACACGGTAGATTTATCGCCGTCGATTACAAAAGAAAGTATAACCAAATGATCGTTTCCGCGAGCGAATCGTTCGGCGATGCGCGCCAACGACGGAAACGCGCTCTCGTTTCGATTCTGTCGATTCGTTATCTCGTTCCGTCATTCGATCGTTATTGTTTCGCGGCTATTCTCGAACGCCTAACTTTACACAATTAACTTAACCGAAAACTGTCGTGCACATTGAGATCGGGTAGTCTCTTTTTTTCGGCGTTTTTCCAAGACGAGAAAAAAATGAACTTTTGCGCCTGCGGATGTTTGAGACTTTTTTTTTTTCTTTTTTTTCGTCTTGACAAAACACATCTAAACATATGGCTTTGGACTACGCGTCGCCGGCGAGCCCCGTTTCTCTCGCGGCTTCCCGGACCGCGCGAACGGCGAAGCCGACAGCGAGCGGGGGATCGGCCGGCGAACGAATGTCGTGCAAGAAAAAAATAACAATACTGTCATGAGTTGGTTTCGTATACGACTCTAGCACCCATAATTCGGGTTGCGAATGAATGAAAACAAAGTCTACATGCGACGAACGATGAAATAATGACGGTGGGCTATCAACGGAGAGTGCGAAATAAAAAACAGATACATATATACTGCGTCGAATATAATGCGGTAAACGCGTACGAAAAAAAAAGAAAAAAAAAATAATTGATGGTGCGAACCGCTCTCGTTTGGATCGTTTCGAATGATTTTTCGTTTCGCTCGAATCTCGACGGAACGATGATGATTGCTCGCTCGAGGCTCCCGAGCGCGACGCTCAACGCTCGGGGGTCTGTCCCGTTGGAGAGAGTTTTTCGACCGAACGCGGCTGACCTGTTCAATGACTTTCCCATTCGAGCAAAATCGGCTAAACAGCCGCGTTTAGACGCGGCCCCGAGCGAGCAACTGGCCCGTTCGAGCGCGAGAGAAAAATACTTAAATCGTAATATCATCTTCGATTACATGTGAAAAATTATATATATATATACTTTTTTTTTACATACATCTTTAGATATTTTTCCTTTTGTTTTTTTATTATTATTTTTTTTTCATTGTTTTTTTTTATAATCTTTAACTCAGTATAAAATATACATAATAATAGCATCTTATACTCTGTTTACGGCGTAATCATAATAATGATATAAGATCACATGTATTTACTTTTAAATTCGAGGGACCGCGCGCGAGACAGACGGAGGTCACGGAAGTGGCTTCGATCCCCGGTTACGGTTGCGGACGGTCCCTCGACCATAGCCAACTGGCAAATTTGTGTGCAAGCATTCATCCCGAGCGTGTGCGTTCCGGGCGCGTTACTCGTTTGTGTTTTCTCTTTTTCTCGGGTCGCAAATATCTTTCTTTGTCGTGTCGTTGGTGAATTTTTTTTTTCCATGTCAACGAGCCTCGCGGACTTATCGATGATAAACGATAAATCGTGGGAGTGAACGATGAAAATAAGTGAATTATCGTTGCGATAACGCGGCATACGAGCACGGCAATCGAGATGTAGGACTGGTGGCTGTTTTTTCCTTTTTAACTCTTTATCAATCGTTTTTTTCGCGTCGTATATATATATATATATACGTAAATATACATATATATATGTCGAACGATCTTATTGCTCATCGGGGATGATATACTTGACAATAATCCGACAGCTTTAACTTAAAACTTACGTTAATCACACTTGCTTTTTTTTAATATCACAATACCACCAGCGGATCGATATAGACTTTCCCTCAAGGACAGGCAACAATAAAAGAAACATCTTTCGGAAGCGATCGTTCGGTTCGTCGACTCGTGGAGTCTCAAATTTTTTTTTTCTTTCTTTTTTTCTTTCGATCAATCGAATGACTAAATCGCGAATGAATCGGGAGAGCAGCGAATCGTTGTCACTGTTTAAACTGACGAATATGAACAAATATGAGTGGCTCGACGTTTTCGAGAAGTGCGAAAGATTTTACGATACATGGACGATGCAAGCCGGTTTTATCAACTTTTTTTTTTACCAGATGGGCCGATGAGCTTATTCACGAAATTCCCGATGCTTGCAGAAAGTTGTGTGTGTGTGTGTTTGCGTGTTTGTGTGGTACGATTTTCCTTTTTCTCGCCGAGCGATTGGATGGTCCACACGACCCGAATTTGAAAATAATTAAAAAAAACTAGCGCGTCTATCTATCACTAATCAATAAAAGATCGTCTCGTCTAAAGCTGAAATACACTACATATCACGTGAAATTTGTTGGAAGTCTTAATAATCGTATCTTCGTTAATGAAGATATACGAGCTCTTCTTAGAAGAGTCATCATATATATATATTTTGTTTGTTTGTTTTTTTTTCATATTTTCTACTACTAGAATTTGTTTTGCTCGCTATCACAATACACTTGCATTTTTTTTTTTAAATCCCTCGTAATTTCGGGATCGAACGCCCTCGACTGACGCGCGCGAATTCGGAAACAAGTCGCGTCAATCGCGCGTTCGCGGATTGAAATTGACAATTTAAGTGAGAATCAAGGAGAAGAAACGCGCTCGCGCACGCGCGAAGCGGAAATGTACGTTCTCCGCGCTTCTCGCGTGCGGCGCACGTGCAAGTTTTTTCAATTGTCATGCGATTTCAGTTGTCGGCGGTCGTGTTCTCGTGGCCGATAAGCACGAGGATGATGAAGTGAATATTTTGTTGTTTCTGGTTTCATTTTGTGTGTATATATACCGTTGTATGCAGCTGCAGTCTCCGCGTGTCTCTCCCGTGCGTGCCGCAGAGTCGGCGAGTTTCTCCCACTTGCGACTGGCTCAACGTAAGCGAGGCGTCGTTGCGAAGGGTCACGACGTACAAGTGGTCTCGGCTGACCGTCCGACGAGTTCGATGATCTCGTCACAGTTTTCTTTTTTGTTTTTTTTTTTTCCTCTATCGAGACGAGGCTTGAATTGTCACAGTCTTCGGTGTGGCTCTCGCTCTCGTTCGATTTCGCGCAGAGACAATAATGGACAAGTGCCACTTACTCGAGCGGCAGGCGGCGTCGGAGCGCTCAGTGCTCCTGCTGGTAAGACCTGAAGAGCTTCTTTTTCTCCAGGGTGAAATCTCGGCTGATCATTATCGTACCGCCGCGAGTCAAGTTTCTGCAACGAGAAAAGATCGACGGGCACGTTAGTTCACGGTATAAGCATTCGTTATTTTTTATCGATGCTTTTGTTCGTTTACGACAATTGTTAAACTTTTTATGGACAATAAAAACGATCATATCGTAAAAGAAAAAAAAAAAAGCGTTGCACGGATATTGACTATCAAAGGATTCGTTCTCGAGTACGTCACGAGGGATTGAAAAATTTATTTCAAGAACGATGCGGAAGTTACGATTCCGCAAGAAATGTTGAAGAGGAAGCAGAGATCGTTTACTATTCTTATCTAGACTGAGGAGTAGATGATTTTATAAGATTCGCGTTTTTTGTTTACTTACTTCAAGAACTGCGGTAAGAGTATGTGCCACGATGTGTGATCCTGTTTGAGGGTGAGGTAGAGTTCGAAGGTCGAAACGGTGTTCGGATCGCACTGAACCCTCGAGAGCCTTCGGCACATGTTGTCGGTCTCGAAACTGATGAAAAGTGTGCATCCTCTGCGAACACGAAGGAGAACAAAAAATTTGTCAGATTGTTGAATAAGATTTTTGCGGAAAATGAGGGTTCGCCGAGGACAATGGAGGATCGTAAATTATTCGATTGTCTTCTTACCTGAGACCGCATGGCTCGTTCTCCGCCATGACGAGCACGTCTCTGGCGATTCTGGGTAGAAGGTCAGCTGGCAACAAGACTTCGCCGCAAGCGAGCTGAGCGTGTTTCGCCGCCCTCAACTCGACCTCCAGCCTCTTGGCAAGCGCCTGGCAGGCTCCGTCCAACTCGTCCGTAACATATCCAGCTGCAATCGAGAGAAAACAATATCGTGAGCGAGAAACGCTTGAGAGAAATTACGCTTGACAGCGAGATAAATATTCGCTGGAAATTTGATTCAATGGTATTGGAAAATTCTGTGCCTACTTAGATACATTATTTGATTGTAAAAGCACTCAAATTTTTATTTTTCAAAGTGAGATTCGAAAAAAAATTCAAAGTGCTCGCCGATGCGATAAAAAACGAAAAAAAAAAAAAATTAATCTTAGAGAAAGTGCTAAAAATATTAATTTTTCCATAAAAATTCCTGAAGAGTGTTAACGAAATAATTTAGAAAATAACTTTTTTCGGTGGAAGTCGACTCGGTAAATTTTTCGAATACGCATGATTTTTTTTTCAGAATGACATTTAATTGTCGAAAATCCTTTTTCCGGCAAAATCCCGGTCGAAAACTTGTTGAGTGTAACCCGCACTGTTTATCCGAACTTCTGCATCTTGAACCATTAAAAAAAATAGAAAGTTGGAAAAAATTGGACAAAAATGAGTATTTTTTCTGAAATAATTTGTAGAACTTTATTTTTCGTTTCATCCCACTTTTCAGAGAAGTCAACCCTGAATCTAATGTACCGTTTTCGGGATAAAAATCAAATAAATCAAATGAGCGAGACATTTTTTTCCATTAATTTATTATTCTTCGCCGACAAAACCGATTTTCAACGCGCAGGTTTTTCTCGCCATAAACAAAGGATATCGCATGTGGTCAGTTCTTTCGGAGTACAAATTACGCGAGACAAAGCGCTGATTGCACTGACCGTTATAAACGATGGGACGCTTAATTTTAGTCTTTGTTGGAACAAAGAAAGGAAAAAAACTAGTAATGATCGCGACGATTAACGAGTTGATACTCGTCCGGGCGCGTACGAACGAGCCGCGGTGACGAGAGCCGAGAAAAACGGCAGCGAGCGTTGCGTGATGCAACACGCGCTCGAGAAGTTTCCGCGTACCGAACGCCTAGGCTACGTGACCGCGAGATCGTGCTCATTGGGTGAGCAAATTAAGGTACTCCGAGCGCATGGTGTTCATTTCACACAAATTCAACAGGGATAATTACAAACACATTTCGATGGTATAAAAATCTCAACAGATTCATGTATATTAGAGATACTGAAAATATTAATTTTGCATAATAATAATTCCAAAATTTTATTAACAAATTTATGAAAAAACAATGAATCATTTTCAAACAAAAAAATGTGTGAACCACGAATTTGCTAAACAATGAATTTTTTTTCATCAATTTGTTTATAAACTTATAATTATTATTATACAAAATTGATCTTTTCAGTACTTTTCAGACAAATTTTTCGAGAAAAACAAACTGTTTGTTTCTCATTTCGTTGATTTTCCACCGGTCGCGATGTAAGGTCTCGGCGCCGTGAAAAATCAGCTGTGGTATCAGCTGATGGGATGTAATCGATAGGGGAGTTCGGATATCGCGTTGTGTTTTCGTTCTCTCGCGGAGACCCGGCCGGTCTAACGTTGGCCGCGAGGCCGACGAGCGAGCGACGAGAGCTCGTTGCTCGAATCGATCTCCCGGCGTTCGACAACGAAGCATAATAAACCTACCTCTGTTGTTGCTGAAGTTGACATTGACCGGACACGGTAGCACCTCCATGTTTCTCGATTGTTACCGTGACGCGATTGTGTACTTTCACGACAATGGCAAATCCACCCTTTTCTCGCGAGAACAAATCTTTGTTTTTCTCTCCGCACTGTCAATCTCGAACAATCGCGATAGCGCACACTGCCCGTTTTTCCTTCGTTCGAACGACAACGGTCGAGACACGTTTGCTCCGTCGCTTTCAATCACACGTCGACGCGTACCGACGATCGACACTCAACGAATCTTTGTTCGATCGACGAAAGCCAACGATCTCGATATTACGCTCTCGGCGAGTCGAGATAGCGAAAAAAAAAAGGATCTACAAAATCGAACGAAACGCAATGGCGCGAGTATTTCGAACAACTGATTCGCCGGCGCCGATGACGCGACTTATATACCCGCTCGTCCCCACTGACAAGCTCGGCCGTCTCCCTGCCCCCACCGAGCCGCCTAGCAACACCGGCTACGTGATGTCTCGCAGCAACTCCGCTTCGGCCGCGCTCGGCTCCCGAACTCGTGTAAACTCGGGCTCGCAGCCCGGGGGGGAAACTACCAGCGTCCATCGCCCTACCAGCTACCGGTTTGTGACACAACAACGACCGGATAACTTTTTCCTTTTCATTCTTTTTTCCTTTTTTTTTTTTCGAATTTATTTATTTATTTTTTTCACCCCATCCACCCAACCCGGCTCGTATCCTCCGGCGTATCGTCCGTCGCTGCACCGAGACATTCGAGTACCGAATTTAACCTTTTTATTATCCCGTACCTCCCCGCCCTCTCCCTCCGTCCCTACCTTATCCACGATGCAATATCGCTACTGCACAAGCTAAAGCGAGAATAGCGCAAACGAGAACGATAATACCGTGTTGCCGGGTGTGCGCCGCTGTTTCTTTGTCTCACCGGCACGAAAGCCGGCCGCGGCTGTGTTAGTTAGGGCACACGGGCGCGCGCTCTCTCCCGACGCTAGTTCTCGATGTAGTTGAATCGTATACCCCCCTCCGGGCCGCGGACCCACACTAGCGCGCGGCATGGGATCGCGCGAGCCTCGGCAACGAGCTCAACTGTTGCCCGTTTATACCCGAATTTTCATCTTTTATCGCGTATACGTGATCTTTTGGCAAGCGACTATTGCGTCAGAGAGAAATATCTATTGGAAACCTCTGCTAGACAATCTTACCCTTTTTTTTTCTCTTTTTCTTTTCTCATCTTCGCAACAATACTCCGCGTTGTCCGCCGTATTCGCGGATGCTCCTCGCTCGGCGAACGGATACTTTTCGAAATGAGGCTGTGCGACGTGAAGAAACGAGAAACAAAAACTAACATCCGAGTACATCGAGCCAACGCGATGGAGGTTAAAACAAAATGATGAATTAATACAACATTATAGGCGAGTTTGAGCATTTTTCTTTGTTACGAAGCAACGCTGTGTTTCTCTCGGTCTCGTTCGTTCGGCTCACCTCTCCCTTCCGCTTGCCGCTCTACTCTTCCAACGCATCGGTGTCTCTCTTTCTCCCCCCCCCCCCCCCCCCCCGGCCGTTCTTCATGCGCCTCCCGGCCACTCGTTTTCGCTCTAGCTCGGGCTCTCCCCCTCGGCAAGCCGTCAGCTGTGCGACACGAGTGGATGATCTTGCCAGGAGGACGTCGTGTAATTCGCTTTATGCAATTCTGCATTATTCAACGGGTTCCCCGAACGAGAACGATTGCTTAGATCTCTATTTTTCTTCTCTCGTTATCTAGGATTCATAATGAAAAAAAAAGGAATGATGATAAACAAAAGGGGCGTAATAATTGTTTTAATCACGCACAGGAATCGTGATGAATGTTGGTTGATTTTTTGCTATCGCTCGAATAACCTCGAGTCCGCTTCCTCTTGTCAGAGGAACCGATATTCTATAATGGCATAATAATACCCCCGGCGCGAACCCTCGGACTATCGAAACGTTATGTTTCTTTGTTCGGTATAGTGTAGCGAGCGCGGCCCATAAGGCTCGGCTCTCTCTCTCGCTCTGTTTCTCCGCTCGCCCTTCCTGCCGCTCGCTGGAGCGGCGACCTAGCTGGCTCGTAATAACCGTTTAGCCCATCAGAACGTGACACTGTGCACAGTTGGACCGTATTAGAAGTCTCAATTGCTTAAATTTCTTGACATTTTTTCAATCTCCCAAATAAGAAAGATTCATCAAATTTCTCTAAATTTTTCACATCTCACAAATAACAATTTCTTGAAATCTCGCCAATTGCAAATAACAAATGGAATCTTACGAATCGTTTGGAATTACGAAAAGGAACGTTCTGCAGATTGAATTTACCAAAATATCGACTCGGGGTCATTCGGGGATAAAGTATTTGAGGCACTTCAAGAAATTTTTTTTTCGTCTAAAGTTTTCAATCAACTACCCGGTACTCGAAGTAATGAAAAGAAATATAACCCAAGTCACCAAAGATTGAATTGAGATTCATTGAATGAAGAATCGTCGAGTTCGCGATACGAAATTGTCGAAGCAGCGTTGAGTCATTGACAAAGGATCGGGAGAATAAAAAGTTTGCGATACGAAGGGACAACAAAGGATCGAAAATTATCGATCGCCCGGCGCTCGGCGACGCGGAGAGCGAAGCGTCGAGCGCGCGCGTGCGCGAACCGGGAGACGTTCGCGAGATTGATATTCTCCGGCGATCCCCGATAAGCCCTTTGTTATTCGCGCGTTACGAGAAAAATTTATGATAACGCCGAGTGAAAAATATATTGTTGACCTTGGGCGCTATCGAAAATCTGTCTTTTCTCCGCTTGACCGAGCTTGTTTTTCGCCGCCGCGGCCGCGCGCAATTACGATGAAAAATTTCATCATTTTTCGATCGTCGAGTAGATTTTGGCATGCGAGACGACAACACGTAGATTAATTCGAGTACGCGTACGTCAACGATTCGAGACATTTATTCTCGATCAGCGCCGAAGTACTTTTATAGCCGCTAGAATATACGTGCAGCGAGCGCACTCGTCCGGATATTGCTAATGTCTAGTCGACTGTCGGAAGGTGTCTTTCTGGAACTTTCCTTCCTCGACTTTTCAGCAGCTCGCTTTTAGTTCGGCACACCGAACGTCGGGGCCGGGAGGGGACGGACTCAACAGCGACGAGTCAGTCTCGTTTATCGACACGCGACCGACTCTCGGGTTGCCCGAGAAAACGTATGACGGAACGCAAAGCGAAAGACACGAGCTATATGATACTGTACTACTACTACTACCCAGCAGCGCTCATAAGCTGGCTCGGAATCGGAGAACCGATCGAGCATCGTGCGAGACACGACGGAGGGACGGCGAAAGATAGCGGCTTTCGAGAGAGCTCGTTCGTTCGCGTTTCGACGTGTTCTTTCCTGCCGGCCGGAACCCCCGGCTCTCGAGACCCGATTGACGGCACTCGCCCGGGTAAAACTCGCCTTCGCTCGCGCAGAATGCGCACCCAGGATCGCCTATTTTTGAGATCTCTACTACTTCCACTACCTGAGACCCGCCACGTGCGCCGTTCCGTTCCCACTTGCAAATTCATCGACGGAAACGAGTTTTTACACGTTTACGAATGTTTCCGGCCCAAACGACGGTATGCCTCGTTTCACCCGGAAAAAAAAAATCGTCATTTCATTCCGGCCTCGTGAAGGCATGCTCGAGGCCTTTCGTCTTTCTCTTCCGGGGCAATGAAAAAAAAAAAAGGTTTTTTTTTTACTATCTTTTGCGACTCGACAATTTTATTTGAGCGCACTATTTGTCACATCGCATTGCTTTTTTTTTTAACAACTCAATTGCTCTTGTAATACCGTGCAGTGTATCGAGCGCATTTTTCTCGATTTCAAGGACACGCAGAGCGAACGACTCGGAAATCTAACAATTGTCTACAGTCCTATAGCAATTATTTTTTAATTCATTTTTTATAACATTTTGATATTATTATTATGCGAAATCAATCTTTGCAGAACCTTTTATACGCTCAATTTTTTTCAAATTTTTATCCCATTAAGAAGTATCGGTGAATCCTCTTTGAATCTCACGCAAACGTGAACAAAGTTGGACTGTAGGTACGACCTTAAAGCTCGGGCTATAAATTCGCCCGAAAGAAAATAAATACTATAGCGCGCGCGCGGCAATGCTGAATTATCGATGCAACCGTGTCACGAAATATCCTCCGCCCATATACATCCGCGCATACTAAGTTCTTCATGAATAAATCTTGAATGCAGATAGAAGTGTTTTTGTTTTTCTTACTCCTTTGTCTTTTTTTCCCGCGGTTATTAATATCTTTTCTGCCGAGGCATTTTCGTCAAAATACTCGTACACCGCGGATTCAAAACTCGAACTTGTTCCATACAAGTACGAGAATTAGTTCTGAGTGTATTCGTACAAAATAATGATGGTAGCTCCAGAACAGGCTGAAATTTCATCCATAGCGCGTTGTTTCGCCGCTCTCCGCGAGAGCCAACGAGCAATTGACGCTGTTACCGGCTCGCACCCATCGCCGGATAGTCGAACCGAGTTGTCTGAGTTCCCGAGTCGAAATTATTCATTTCTACATTAAAAACACAGTTCCAATATCGTCCGGGATGATTTTCCACCGCATAAATGATTTCTACATTCAAACGAGCCGATTCGCGAGAAATACATTTTTCAGCGATCAAGCTTTGCTCTGACCTTCAATTCTGAGGCAAATGAGCTCGGCGATAGATCTAATCGTTCGTGCAATTCTTTTCGAGTAAAACGCTGATGTACCCAAATATGGGTTTGTATTCATTTTTTAAAGACCATCTTCGATGATTTCGTTTATAATGAGATTAGTGTACTTCGGATCGGCGGCGATAAATTTCGTTTTCCGACGGACTCGAGCCTCGGCCAAGTTGGAACTATTAAACTCGTTTCCGAGTTGCGCGCGTGTGCGCGCGTGTGTGTATACGGGCAGCTCACACCGCTCGCATAAGCTCATCGGTAGCATCGTTGCGTCAGGTTCTTTCGTTCAACTTGCCTCGGGCGTCACGAACAGCTTAGGTTTCATCATTCTCTGCTCTGCTGTTGTGTTACCGGTCGATATGCTCGTCTCGTTCCCGCCTTCTTTTCTGCCTCTGCGATTTTACAAAGAAAAAGAAAAACGTCGCCGTGCCGATGCCCGAGTCTCCCGAGAGCCGCATCGCCCGTTCCACCTAAAATATTTTGTTATCCCCCTCCCCGCTCTCGAAACTTCCGCACCCTCCGTACCCGTGAATGACACCGTCGGCGTTCTCGTAAGTCATTCATGACTGTGACGAATTCGCGATAACAATATCTCAAGGCCATCGCGCGGTATCGAACGCCCATCGCGGCGAACTCGACGAAGTACCTGTTGTGCCGAAACTCGATTTGTGCACGTATTCACCGGAACCGCACAGTATGAGTGGGCATTTTGAGTAATAAATTTCTTCGGAGTACTCGAAGTATACAATTCAAGGTAGTCCTTTCGTCATGTCCGCCGCCGCTCGAGATTGAGACGGAAATTCGAGAGATTCACGAACACTTTTCGTCCAGATAAAAATTTGAAAAAAAAAAAATCAAGCCTTTTGAAAGTGCTGCAAAGATCATTTGTGCATAATAATTCCAAATTGTTATTGAAAAATTACAAAAAAAGTGAATTTTTTAAATCAATTTGTTGATAACATTTCGGAATTATGATTTTGCAAAATCTTCTCAGAACATCTAATTTGCAATTCTCTCTCATTTTTATTTATCTATTTAGCTCACGAGATAAACTCTTCAAGCAAGGACTGCCTTAACGTACAAAACAAAGTTCCAACTTCAATTCGAACTCGGACCGAAACTTTGCCTAGTTTTCTGTGCGAAGCTCGCGTCAAATATCCCAAAATTACGATAAAATACTTTCTCTTCATACGCACGCTCAAATCTCTAGAACGAATTTATAAAGATTTCTTTTCGTCATGTATTTCCTCGCATTTCGTCACATGATGTAAAAAGCGTACGACCGATTTATCGATGAGAGTGCGGGTTGACGAAGAAAATAATCGGACGTTGTAGATAAAAGAAGAAGAAAAAAAAAAAATACGCGAGAGTAGTACTATTATCGATAAGGTCGACTCGAAGTTGTTTGTTGGTCTCTAATCCAATCGGACGCAACGAGCGCGCGCCCGCCTATGCGTGATTCGGCATTACGAATTACAAGCGATCCGAAGGCAGCGCGACGTCATCGCTGATAAGAATATCAATTCCAGTAAATTTATCCTCGGAAAGCCGCTTTTTTCTCGTCGATTCGTCTTCGAGAAACGATTCGTCGAGACAACGGTCGACGAGCTTTATTCGCGAAAACGAATTATAACCGAGGGATAATATTCGCGAACTGTGCATTGGTGCGCGGTTATCGCGAGCGCGCAACGCCCCGATCAGCGTTCTCGGCGTCCGCGATAGAAGCGTTGCCCTTTAATAATGGATCGTTCCCATTCGTTTCGTTCTCGTCGCTTATAGGCTTCGTATCGCACCGACGCTTTTGAAGTACATCCGATGCGTCATCCTCGTTCTTACACTTCGCGTCCTCGAGAAATTTATTCCACGATCGACACGTTGTAATAATAAAGTCGCGGCGTGTACTTCTTGCTAGCAGCGCGCGCGGTATCGCGTTTTCCATCGATTTCCTCGTGCCCCGCGGCGTTAAACTTTCGTGATGTAACTTTTGCTAGCCGGGCGTCAATTCGACTTTTCTTCCATCAGAAGCGCGGAGGTGATCTCGGGGCGTATTATTTCGCGTCTCGCGTTTCGTTGCCTCGTCGGCGAGTCGAGCGGCGAATCCAGATCGGCGCGGTGCACACGAGCGCGCGCACAACGCGATACACCTTTGTCGCGTGACTCGATCTTTGTGAGTCACATGTTAATGAGCGGCAACGAGTCTCCTTATCGCTCGCCTCGGAAGGCCCCTCAAAGTTTTTTTTTTCTTTATCCTTCGCGTCGCCGACGATAATGTATAAAACTAACAAACCGTTAGCTCATCATTCTCGACGACGGCGGAAAACATTGAATTCGCGAGGTTTCTTTATTTTTACATAAATTTCAAATGGCATCAAAATGGAACAGATTGGTAAAGGTAGAAATGGTTTTAAAAAATGGTGCCAAAAGGTACCTTACCGGGAGTTTTTGAAAAAAATTTACGAACAATGTTAAATCGTCACAAATGAAAAGAAATCAATGGAAAAAATTGATAATCGTGCAAAATTCTTGCAAATGGGAATGAAATGGCCAGATAATGGTAAAAATGGTAAATGGCTAGAAAAAATGGTCCCAAAATGGTACTTTACTAGATACAGTTGTCGCAATTATGAAAAAATATTCTCTATCAATTAGCGTTCGGTCGATCGACTTTTCCGACGAAACCCCGTCGAGCGGAACGCCTAGACAGTATTGAATTAATGCAACGTTCGTCGGTAATTATTAATTTAATTATCCAGACGCAAAAGTCATTAGGTTTCCAATAAATTCGTATTAATAAGTTCTCGCGATGTCTGGAACTGCCGTCGGTGAGCGCTGCGCTGCGCGCCCCCATGAAATTTCGAGAAGGTTCTCGACGAATATAGAATTACGGTAATTCGATTGTTCTGCTCCGCATCGATGACCGGACTCGTTTGCGGATAATCGTTCCGATCCTTCTCCCACATTGCACTCTTTGTGAGACGGAAAATTCCCTTGCGGCTGACGATCGACTCTGTTTCGCCACAAATGATTCACCGTATCCGCGATTCCTCGATCTTTCCGCTTGCTCGGATGTTCGCATTGATTTGAGGAATTTGAGGAAACTAGCGAAAAAGGGGGACGCGCCCGCGGATGAAGATGACGAATGTCCAATGGGTTTTTTGTTCAAGTTTTTTTGGAATCAAATTATAAATAGAATTAAACTAATAAACTCCGAAAAAAATGTATTCCGTAAAGTTTTCATTCGAACAACATTTTTATATAATAATTTATTATTATTATTATTATTATTATTATTATTATTATTATTATTATTATTATTATTATTATTATTATTATTATTGTTATTGTTATTATCAATTAATTAATTAATTATTATGTAATGTAAATCATGTGTCTTACCATTAAAAAATGAAGAAACATGAAAATGGACGTAAACCAGTGTTTTACCTGTAGAGACCGATGTACGACGCGTCTCTTGGCCTTTTAGCCTTCTTCCGTCCCAATCGCCACGACATGCGATTTTACGGCGATTGAATTAAAGATATATCACCTTTGTCGAACACACGAATATTTATCTTCGAATCTATTTGCGGCTAACGCGTATTCTGCATAACGAAAATGCGGAATCGCACACTCGCGGAAAACTTGCGAGATTCGGTACTATTTTAGTCTCGGTGTTTTTTCTTTTTTCTTCACCTTCTAAATATTCAATACTCGATTAACCGGGGTTTCGCGAGCTCGTCCGATGTATATATTGTGTGCATAGCGATGCGCTGTTAGATCGCGAACAACCGGGATGTTTTAATGAGATTCGGAAAACGAGCGATTACACAAAGGCGTCGGGCTGCCCGCTGTGTACACAACGCCTAATTGCATCACCTTGAGAGTGGAACCTTGAAAGAAAATGCATCGTCTCCTTTGTTCGGGATTAAATTACCGACCGACGGTCGGCTCTCCGAACGAGAGCCTGGATAAGGACCGAGAGTCCATTAAATATTTACGCTCGCTCGTAAATATTCGCGAGCTTGTCGTCAATCTCGGAATCCGAAATTCATTTTTCTCTGCTCTAAGTACCCGAGCACCGATATTTGAGAACAGTCAGTTCCATCTGTGAATGTTTTTAGCAGACGTCGAGAGAATTGTAAAGGATTGAGTGAAAATATATCGACGAAACAAGAATATTAGGGAAAGAGGGCTTTATCGTTGGTCGATAATGTACCGACGGATGTACCGACCGACGAAGTAGGAATCGTGCGCAAGCGCGGGATTGAGCGTCGGTGAGCGAGTTGCCGAGGAGGAAACGTTGTTTCTGGTCGAAGGTCAGCGCGCTCGCGTTTCGCCTTCGCACCCAGTGATGTGAATTTGACAAATAACTGGTCGAATAACCGGATGATTATCCGCTTAATAACCTTAGTTATTTGTAACAGTTCGATAAATAATTTTTCTCAGAATTCACCGAACGAGTTTGTCCTACCGTCGAATCTCGACGCAGCGCTCCGCTGCCCACTTTCACCGCGTCAGCCCGCGCGGCGCTAGTGTCGCGAGCGACGCGGCGGCAGTTTCTTATCGAGCAATGTTAGGTTATGCCGGACAGCGGCGTGTTACAACAATCCTGCGCGAAATTGTGTCAATGATTCGTTAAACTTGTTCGTCAATCGTAAGTCCCTTCGAGTAATCAAACGTCGAATAAAGAAAACCAGTAATTCGTTTCGAGGAGGCTCGGAATATTAATTATTTACTCACCGCTCGTTCGCGCTTGTAATTCAGGTGTTTATTTATAATGGACGCCGATCTTTACGACGAGTTCGGCAATTACATCGGACCGGATCTGGCCTCGGAGAGCGAGGATGAAAATGAATACGGAAACGTCGGCGACGACGCCGAGGACCGCGATCGCTCTGACGAGGAAATCGAGGAGGACAAGGATGAGCTCCGCGACCACTCCGAGCAATCCTCGATGGCCGTCGTTCTCCACGAGGACAAACGCTATTATCCGAGCGCCCTGGAAGTTTACGGTCCCGATGTGAGTCCGCAAAATTACCGATGAAATTCACCTAAATTTTTAACAAAAAAAAAAATTCCAATTATTTTATATTAAATTGTCGATGAAATTTACTTTTTTTTTTAAATAAAAAATATATCCTTTTTCTCAATATTTTTGAAACTTCTAAACAATTTTTTTATTAGATCATTAATGGAAAATATTTCTATTTTTTTCAATATATTTTTTTGTTGATACTAATTTTTCGCTGGATGTACATCGCAGGTCGAAACATTGGTGCAAGAGGAGGATGCACAGCCGCTGGACAAGCCGCTGATAGCGCCGATGAGAAAGCCAAAGTTTCAGATAAAGCAGCAACAATTGCCGGACACGACGTACAGCATTGAATTCCTCGCGGATATGATGGACGCGCCGCACTTGATTCGCAACGTCGTACTGTTGGGTCATTTGCACCACGGAAAGACGACGTTGGTAGATTGTCTTGTGCGCCAGACGCATCCGAATATGCACAGCGTCACGGATGAAAAGCCGTTGAGATACACCGACACGCTCTTCACCGAACAGCAGAGAGGCGTCTCGACGAAAGCCACGCCGGTTACGCTCTTGCTTCAAGACGTCAAATCGAAATCGTACCTTTTGAACGTCTTCGACACACCCGGACACGTGAATTTCTCCGACGAAGCGACCGCCGCCATAAGAGTCTCGGACGGCGCGATCATCGTCGTCGACGCCGCCGAAGGGGTGATGCTGAACACGGAAAGATTGCTAAAACACGCCCTGCAAGAGAAACTGGCCCTGACCGTTTGCATAAACAAGATCGACCGTCTCGTGTTGGAATTGAAACTTCCACCCCTCGACGCTTACTACAAGTTGCGCCACATTATCGAGGAAGTAAATGGTCTGATCGCGCTGTACTCGGACGCGGAGAATCCAACTTTCGTGTCGCCCGCGGCCGGCAACGTTTGCTTCGCGAGCTCCGAGTACAACGTCTGCTTCACGCTCAAATCGTTCGCCGCTCTTTACGCGAGAAATCATTCGGGCCTCAACGCCGCCGAATTCGCCAAGCGACTGTGGGGCGACATTTACTTCAATTCGAAGACGCGGAAATTCATCAAGAAACCGCCGCACAACACCGCCCAGAGGAGCTTCATCGAGTTCATACTCGAGCCTCTGTACAAAATATTCGCTCAAGTGATCGGCGACGTCGACACGACGCTGCCCGACGGTGAGACACTCGTTTCGTTCCCTCGAACGCGGTTCAGGAAACTCCGAGAATTCCGGCGATATTCCGGAAATTTTGTTCATAAGGAAAGCTTTCGAAACATTCACAAATTTCACTGATTGTCTGAATTTTTTATTGTTTTTTCGTACCTCGAAATTCGTCTTTTTACAATTTTTTTTTGTAGGCTTTTGAAAATCTTCGGCACACTTAGTCAATTATATGCTTCCTAACTTCATATATTTTTACATTTTTCAAATGCTTTCAACTATCCGGCAAATGTTTTACAAAAGATTGAAAATACATTTGAATTTTTGCCTCGCCTTTCACCGTGACGACTCGATTTAGTTAAGAAAACATTGGCCGAATAATTAATTTTGTATTTTCGTTTTTCCAGTATTGGACGAATTGGGAATAAGATTGTCATCGGAGGAGATGAAAATGAACATCCGGCCCTTGCTGCGATTGGTGTGCACGCGATTTTTGGGCGACATGTGCGGTCTGGTCGACATGTGCGTGGCTCACGTGCCGAGTCCGCACGCGCACGCCGCGACGAAGGTGCAGCACGTTTACACGGGCAACATGAATTCGCCGATAGTCCAGGACATGATAAATTGCGATCCCGACGGGCGTTTGATGATACACAGCACGAAGATGTATCCGACCGAGGATTGCACGCTGTTCGTCGTGCTCGGGCGAATAATGTCGGGTACTTTGGAGGCCGGGCAGCGGGTTCGAGTTCTCGGCGAGGCGTATTCGCGCGCAGACGAGGAAGACTCGCGCATCCTCACGGTCGGAAGGCTGTGGATAAGCGAGGCGCGCTATTCGATCGAGTTGAGCCGCGTTCCAGCCGGGAATTGGGTCCTCATCGAGGGGATCGACAGGCCGATCGTCAAAACGAGCACGATCACGGATCTCAGCAATTCTGACGATCTCCACATATTCCGTCCGCTGAAGTTCAACACCCAGAGCGTGATAAAAATCGCCGTCGAGCCGGTCAATCCGTCGGAGTTGCCGAAGATGCTCGACGGCTTGCGCAAGGTCAACAAGAGTTATCCGCTGCTGGGAACGCGAGTCGAGGAAAGCGGCGAGCACGTCGTCCTCGGCACCGGCGAGTTGTATCTCGATTGCGCGATGCACGATCTGCGACGCATGTACTCGGAGATCGACATCAAAGTCGCCGATCCGGTCGTCGCGTTCGCCGAAACCGTCGTCGAGACGAGCTCGCTCAAGTGCTTCGCCGAGACGCCGAACAAACGCAACAAGTTGACGATGATCGCCGAGCCCCTCGAGAGAGGACTGGCGGAGGATATCGAGGCCGAACACGTGCGAATAACTTGGAACAAGTATGTTTCTCGAACTTCGTTCTCCGTCTCGTAGAATTCCATCGGTTGCGATTATCGACACGTTTTTTCTTTGCAGAAAACGCTTGGGCGAATTTTTCCAAACTAAATACGACTGGGATTTGCTGGCTGCTCGAAGTATCTGGGCCTTCGGCCCGGACTCGACGGGCCCGAATATCCTCGTGGACGACACTCTGCCCTCCGAAGTCGACAAGTCGTTGTTGAGCAGCGCGAGAGACGCGATAACCCAAGGATTTCAATGGGGCACGCGGGAAGGCCCGCTGTGCGAGGAGCCAATCAGAAACGTCAAGTTCAAGATATTACACGCCATCATCGCTCAAGAACCACTCCATCGCGGCGGTGCGTACGAGCGAGTGTCTCGCGCCTCTCGCAATGCTTCGATACCAACAATTTTTGTTTGCTTATTTTTTTTTTTTCAAAACGTGTTGGCGGACTTTTTTCCTAGTTGACCATACGTTCATTTTGAGCTTCAAAAAATCATCATTGTTGATTTAAAAAAAAGCACTGCTTGAAATATTTTTGTTCCCTGATTTTCGACACTTTTTCCACCAAAATGGCGACTAATTGAAATTCGAGAAGGGAACTTTTGTCAAGAATTTCGCTATTATGAAATAATTGAAAAAAATGTTTTTTTTTTCTAATTTTTTTTCACCAAAATGGCGACCAATTGAAACTCGAGAAGGGAACTTTTGTAAAAAATTTTACTGTTATAAAATGATGACAACAAATTTTGCTCATTTTTGCGAATTCCACTTTGTTGCAAAGATCTAATATGGAAATTATTACGAGAATACATTAATGTGTTTTGACGGGACTTTTTTTAAAGCAATTTCTGTGATTCTTTTTGCAGGTGGACAAATAATTCCCACGGCCCGGCGAGTCGCGTATTCGGCGTTTTTGATGGCGACGCCGAGATTGATGGAGCCGTATCTGTTCGTCGAGGTCCAAGCGCCCGCGGACTGCGTTTCCGCCGTTTACACGGTACTCGCGAAGCGGCGCGGTCACGTGACGCAGGACGCGCCGGTGCCCGGCAGTCCTTTGTACACGATAAAAGCTTTCATTCCGGCGATCGACAGTTTCGGCTTCGAGACCGATTTGCGCACGCACACGCAGGGCCAAGCCTTCTGCTTGTCGGTGTTCCATCACTGGCAAATCGTCCCCGGCGATCCCCTCGACAAGAGCATAACGATAAGACCGCTCGAGCCTCAACAGGCGTCCCATTTGGCGAGGGAATTCATGCTGAAAACACGGAGAAGGAAGGGCCTCTCCGAGGACGTGTCGATAAACAAATTCTTCGACGATCCCATGTTGTTGGAATTGGCTCGCCAAGACGTACTATTAAATTATCCCCTGTAATCGAAATAAACTATTTCTCCGACGTATTTCTACCAAAAAATGTTTTTATTGATGCATAAAAATTCATTCGGACGAGGTCTATTAAATGGAGGCCTGAGAGAAGTTTCAAGTTTCTTGACCTTGAAAAATTTAACATGGCATACGAATTTAAAAATAATGAAACGCGATGGGAGTTCGAGTTGGGCCGTGTTTTTCGATTCATCCTTTTGTCATTCGGTCTCTTTCTATCTCAATGGATTAGAAAGAGACAGGATAAAAGAAAATCGAGGTACACAAAGTTTACAAACTTAAAAATACTCAACTTCCTCCAAAAACAAAAAATCTTAAATTGTCAAGATTTTTACGATATTCTCCGTTCAAGGATCGATTCGCCCGGAAAAAAGGAAACCTAAACAAACAAACGCGCGAGCAGGATCGAAGAATGCGATTTATCATACAGGAGCAAAAGTCTTCCGGTAGCGCGAGCGTAGTCTCGGCCGGAGTATCCCCACTCCAAGATGGCCGTGCAGGTAAGCGGGCCCGACGGGGCCGGGGGAAAGGGTGGGCCTCGCAGGTGCCGCCATGTCAGTGCATGCCTAACCTCGTAGCCGCGCGGAACGAACGAGAACGCTTAGGCTCGACGAAACGCCGCGATAGTTCCGAATTCCCGAGTTCTTAGCTTCGGGATTCTTACCAGTCGGGCGAGTGACATTGATATCTATCGGTGGGACGGTCAGGGGGGGGGGGGGACATAGAGCGAGCGCGAGGATTCGATTATTCCTCGGAAAAGAGCGCGACGTTCGATCGGCAGGACGCTGGATCTTAGGAATGCGTTGAAAACGAAGAAAGCAACAGGCTGTGTTGCTCCACGGTAGACATATATATACACGTAAATATATATCTACAAAGTTCGATCGCCGCAACCCGATTGTTTCGGCTCCTCGTCCTCAAATCCTAAGTATTTTGTCCCCGAACGAATTCGCGAGCCTCGTTCGAAACTCGGGCCGCGAAAGTGAAAAAAAAACCCCCCAAGATGCTCTCGGATAGCGCGGAGATCGCGAAACCCCGGACATCGCGCAACATTTCGCGTCAAAACAGAGGCGAAACGAGGCTCGCGTAGCGAGCGGGTCGCGGAACAAGCGAAGTACGAGCCGATAATACAATGTGCCCTTGCTCGTGTCGCGGTGTATTGTAAACGTCACTTGTGGATCGTCGCGGCCTACGATAATGGAGCGAAAAAAAAGAATCGCACGAGTGAACGAGTGATTGGTGCAGTGTCGAGTGCGCGGATATATTTCGCACGAATGATGAGTTGATACGATGTGATTGTTTCTTCGAGGCGCGAGATAGTGAAAAAATATAAGATTTGTGAGAAAAAGAAAAATAGACGAGGGGGCTGTTTTTTTTTTTGTGGAGAAAGAATCGTCGACGATGCCGCCGTACGATAACAGATAACGGTGACAGTGGAAGGTGGCGACGGGAGTGAAAAAAAAAAAAAAAAAAAAAACGAAATTTTTTTTTTTTTCGAAATACGAAGAGTTCGTCCGGGTACAGTTCGAAGGTGGATATTCGTATATTCTTTGAGTTCGCGCGACTCGTCGGCGGCCGACGATGCGGCTGTACGGTCGTAGATAACAGCGGTAGTGGAAGGTGGCGACGGGAGAAGTGCCGTCGGGCGCGCGAGCTCTGGGGGGGTGCTTCCGAGCAGAAGCGGGAAGCGACAGAATGCGATCATCGCGGGTCCTGCTTCTGCTGCACCTCGTCCTTGGGGCGTATCTCGCTCCGGGCGCGAGGTCCGAGGACGTGCGTCGCCTCGAGGTATCCGAGAACGCACCGGCGGGCACGAGGGTTGGTTTCATCGACGCGGACAACCCGCCGTATCTGGTCGTGCCGGTGCCGGGCTCGCCGGTGAAGGCCGATCTGATCGTCGACGAGGCGACCGGCGAGATAAGAACGCGGGTGCCGTTGGATCGCGAGAATCGCGCCGAGTACAGTCTCGTCGCGCTTGCGCAGAACGTGCGCGTGGTCGTCAAGGTGCTCGACGAGAACGACAATGCGCCGAAATTTCCGATCGAGCGTTACGACGTCGAGTTTCCGGAAAATTCGCCGAGGGACTCGAAGCGAGCGCTGCCGCCGGCGAAGGACCCCGATCTCGGCCAGTACTCGACGCAGCGTTACGAAATCGCGTCGGGCAACAGCGAGGACATATTTCGTTTGTCGCAGCATCGGGGCCGCGACGGGGTTCTCTACCTGGACCTGCAGAATTCGGGCTCGCTCGATCGCGAGTATCGCTCGCACTACGAGCTCGTGATAGTGGCGCTCGACGGCGGCACGCCGCCGTTGAGCTCGCGGTTGCGCGTCAACGTCACGATACAGGACGTCAACGACAATCCGCCGATCTTCAATAAAACGCGATACACGGCCAACGTGCCGGAAAACGCGACGATCGGCAGCGCGGTGTTGGCGGTGAACGCGAGCGACGCCGATCTCGGCGACAACGGGCGCATCGAGTATTCGATAAATCGTCGGCAGTCCGACAGGGAGGAGATGTTTCGGATCGATCCCGAGACCGGGATGGTGTACGTGAACAAGGCCCTCGACTTCGAGTCGAGGGAACGTCACGAGCTCGTGATAGTGGCTCGCGATCGGGGCGCCCAGCCCCTCGAGGCTAGCGCCTTTCTCTCCGTTCACGTGACCGACGTCAACGACAATCAGCCCGCGATAACGGTGATCTTTTTGTCCGACGACGCGACCCCGAAGATAAGCGAGAGCGCCCAGCCGGGCGAATTCGTCGCGAGAATATCGGTCAGCGATCCCGACTCGCGAACCGAGTACTCGAACGCCAACGTCACGCTGACCGGCGGCGATGGACACTTCGGGCTCGCCACCCTCGACAATATAATATACCTCGTCGTCGTCGAGAGACCCCTCGATCGCGAGGAAAAGCCCATCTACGATCTCTCCGTCGAGGCCACCGACGCCGGCACGCCACCCCTCAGGGCCGTGAGAACGTTCAGGCTCGTCGTTACCGACGTCAACGACAACGCGCCGATATTCGAGCAGGAAACGTACGAGGCCCACTTGCTCGAGGCGTCCGAGCCCGGCACCACCGTGCTCCGCGTCAGAGCCAACGATCTCGACGAGGGCGTCAATTCGGCGATACGCTACTCGCTGCGGAACTCAACGTGGTTCGCCATCGATCAACATTCCGGCTGGATAAGCACGCGGGCGCACGTGGATTGCGAGACCGATCCGGCGCCCACGCTCATTGTCGTCGCCGCCGATTCCGGTCGGCCTTCCCTCAGCAGCACCGCCACTGTGCGGCTCACCGTTCACGATGTCAACGATAACGAGCCGATCTTCGAGAGACCACTTTACAACGCCACCATCGCCGAGGATTCGCCGGTTGGACACTGTTTTATCAAGGTAATTGACGATTATCGTTATTGTGAAATTGATGTCCATACGCGAAAAGCGCGATACTTCAACTCGATTAGGCCTCTGAGGACTGTGAGAATCGATTTCCTGATTTATTTCCAGCTGGATCAGAGCTTTACCGATATTTCTATGACCTATTCGTACTAACGCTGCTATTACGATTATTTTCATTCTTTACTGTCCTTAACGATTCCGGGTACATTCGGCCGAGATTTTCTGCGGTTTTTCTAAGTCTCAGAGCTGGGCGAAGCACTTCAATTACCAAGTTCTTAGTCTACACGTACTCGAAGTACTTTATGTAAAAGTACCTCGATATTGGGCTTGCTTGAAAAGGTTTTCATTCAAACTTCCCCCGAAACATTTTGCGGTATTATAAAAAAATTAGCTTAGTTTAGACTCTTTCTTCGAGTGCGGCTTGAAAAACTTTTTCTCGCATTGATAATGAGTTGTAAACATTTTTTACCCTTTGACGCGATGAGATTCAAAAAAATCAAGGTCACTTGCAATTCTTTCTTTTAGTTCTGAACAATCAACTAGGTTTGAAGGATGACTTTTTTTTCGCGTATTTTAATTTCGAGTACTTGAAGTACCCGGGAATAAAACCGTGTAATCGTTGCGCTTTCAATCCCATTCTTGAATTCAAGAAAAAAAGGGACACAGCCCATTGACATTGAATCAGCACTATAATAAAAACTGCGGGAAACCGGAAGAAAATGTTCCAAATTCAATAACACATACGATTGCGTATTGATGATGAAGTCATACGTTATTTCAATTTCATTCGGATTCTCACAATGTCAAGAAAATTGACCCAATAGCAGAAAAATGCATGAAAAAAAAAATCGGCGATCGTGAATCGGAAGTGTCATCAGTTTGGCCGTACTCGAGGCTGAAGGCCTGCGATCGGCTGTTGCACTGGCACTTCCGCGTTTTTTCGCCCTTGCAAGCGACGGGCCGAGACTTCGTTCGTCTCTTTTCGTCGCACATTCTTTTGCGGTAATTCCTTTTCTCCGAAATATTCTTCGCGAAAATCTCGCCTTGAAACGCTCGGTTACTCGCGCGCACGACTCGAGATAGAAAAGTCGCGCTTCGAGTCCCAACGTCGAACGACGGAGCGCGCGAATCGCCGAAGTCCTTCGACGTGAGCGACTGATTTTGAAGCTCGAGTCGTGAATTTTCTGCACGAGTGCGTGGATACGCGGAGAGGCCGGTCGGCTTCTCCGGAGAGAAAGCGCGCATCGGCGTGTGCACCGGCAGCGGCACTTCCACGACTCGACCTCACTTGCGCGACTCTCGGTAGGCAGATATCTCGGGGCCGTTGAGCCGCGTTAGCGCCCGTAGTTCGATAGAGCGGGACAGAGACGGAGCGAAGAAAAGTCCCATATTGCGTTTCGTAACGACTTTCCAATGCGCCCGAGCCCGCCGCGCTCTTTTCGGTGCGCGAAACGCGCATCTCCGGAATAATAAACGCTTCTCGGAGAGAGATCCATTTCTTCTGCCCGAGATTCGACGGGCTTTGATGAATCATGTTATTTCTTCGTCGTGTTACTCGTAACGCGACCTTGACGAGAAAACGAATCCTGGCGGTGCGCACAGGTGAGGGTTACGGCGCGGAGCGAAAGGTTGTGAGAGTCGAAAGATTTGAGGCTCTTTCTAGGGCACAGACTCGCGGGCTAGTCCCGGCGCATGGGAAGAAGGTAGGCGTCTCTTTCCTCGAGAGGGAAAGGCGGGCGGGGAGGGCATGAAAAGTAGCCGGGGTTGAGAGCAACAGAGCCAGAGGAGGCAGAAGAGGCCAGGTAGAGATAGAGCCAAGGCGGAGAGAGCCCGCGGAGAAGCGGGTTGTGTTGTGTGTCGGACCGGTGGTCGCGAGACGGATCGAGCGAGACGTGCCCAACGAGTCGGACGAGGATAGAGGAACGTAGGAGCCCGGGCTACGGTGAGGCCGAGAGTTGAGGCGACCGGCATTCCACGGGGTCCGTATTAATTATACCGAGCTCCGTTGATGCTACGGGAGTGCGAACGAGAACTCTAAACTCGCGTCGCTGGGTGAAGCGCGCACACACACGGGCCTCCTATAGCTCGAGGTGTCATCAAACGGATTCTCCCTCTGATCGTAATAAATTGCCTCGCGTTCCGCTCTCTATCGAGAATATTTCTACGCGAACGCGTCTTTATCGTCGCTCGAATGTGACGGAATGGAGATCGGCGAAACGAGAGATTGAAACGATCGATCGCGTGTGCCGTACGGATATTTCGTATTCCTTTGTTTCGCGATTGCTTTGGGACCCTCTTTTTTTGATGCTTGCTTCATCGTGTATTCCTGAGACAGTCTGTAATTTTTCTCGATTTCTGTAAACGACGCGATCTGCATGGTTGGATTCGTTGCGGGCTCTCGTTTGCCCTCTCGAGCGCGAGAGCTCACAATCTTGTTGCGCTGTGATTCGTAGCGATCCAGCCGATAATTCGGATCTCTCTTTTCTCGCTCGGCGCGGAAGGAGGGACGAGAGAGACGGAGATTACAGGCCCCCAGTCATCGGGCAGGTGCGGAAGAGGACGCAACGATAGGGTATAAGGAGCTCGCTCCTCGACGAGGACGCCGAGTAAATTACCTCGGGGGTCCGTACGGGGGAGATGCTGAGGCGCGACGCTCCGAGCGAGGCCTCGAGCGCGCCTCACAAGCGGGCAATACCGACTTACCAGCGGGGTTATACCGAGGCGGAGAGACGGCTTTATAGAGCCTCGAACGGGAGCGGGCCCCGCTAACGCATAGAGAATCGCTGATGAGAAACTAGAATTATGATCCCTACGAATATTTTCCAACTGGCGTTCTCTGACTTTTCCTCGTTTTTCGACCAAAAAATTCAATTTTTTTCAGTCTATCAATTAGGGTAGGGAAGGGCAATAAAATAGAGGTAAAATTGAATACATTACAGTTATTAATATATTAATTTTAGTTCATAACATTAAAAGTTTCCAACGTAAAAAAACCGATTCAACCACCCAAAAAAGAAAATAATTTCCATAAATTCTCGTAAAATGTCTACTAATCGATGCGATTACGAATTCACGATTTTTCGAAATTTTCTGGATTCGTGGAGATTTCTAGTTTCGGTATTTTTCACTCAACCACCGATTTATCGCCGAGTAGTTTGAGAAGTTAATCACCCTTGCGCGGGTAGAAGTGGATTGTACACTGAGCGAGTACCGTCTCGCGACGGTGAAGCAGATAGGGAGACCACCTAGGCAGCAAATCGGCAGAGATGTTTCGCCAAATTACGCCGGATTACGCGAAACGCCACCAGATAATGGGGCGTAACCTTCCGTAGCTATCGGAGCCGTGGACCATGCGGCGGGGTTGCGTCATTCCATGCCATGCGCGGATCCGGTCGAGTGATCGGTCAGCCGCTCGGTGAGCAAATTCGTGTACAGCCGCGGCGGCGGGGTATTTCTTATCCTACGTCGTACCGCGTGCGTTCGTACGAAGTTGGCGTTTCTGGCTGTGCTGTATCGAGGCATCGGAATGCATTAAAATCTTTCTGTGCTCTCGCGTTCCGGCCGACGCTAAGAGCGAGGGATTCCGTTGGGTGCGCGGCGGCGTTTACCGAAAACCGCTCCCGGTAGCGTGTTGCGTGTGAGCTCGCCGAGGAAGAGCCGCCGTGGATCCTCCCGGTCACCGGTAGCCACGCGAGCGCTTGGAGCGATTTTCTCCTCCCTCCGCCCTTTCCCTCCGACGCCCGTGTTATATTCCTCTCTGCCTCCGCTCTCTCCGGCTCGCTACTTTTTTGCCCTCGCGTCAGAGCGGTCATCATTCCCGTTTTTGGCACGAGAAGATTCGCCGCGAGGGGGGGAATACGGAGATGAAAACGAGTTGCGCACACAGCCGCCGATATAATGCAAAATTCACTCCGCCGTGCGCGAGCGCGCCGGCCGACGAGCGCGACCGGCGAACCGGGCCAGTCACCGCGCGACGATTCATCACGAAATTAATTATCCATTGGGCTTTCGATCGCGCCACAAAACTTTTGTCCCTTTTTCTTTCGTTTTTTTCCCGTAAAAT
This sequence comes from Ischnus inquisitorius, assembly GCA_963924025.1. NCBI lineage: Eukaryota > Metazoa > Arthropoda > Insecta > Hymenoptera > Ichneumonidae > Ischnus > Ischnus inquisitorius. Next base: position 5,190,397 of record OZ001249.1, read on the forward strand.
GTCTCCTCCCTCTTGCCGCATTGACGAACTTTCTCCCGGGGACCTTGGCCCGTCGGGATGCACGAGAACGAGAGCGAACGAAGCTCAGTTGAGTGTCGTCGGTCTTACAAAAAAATCTTCCACGCCTCCCGAACATCGTCATGCCCCTGCGGTCCCGGGCGATAGTAAAAAATAATGACAAAAAGGCACTCCGCCGCGCTCACGAGACTCGTCTAAGACGTCTCTTTGTTGCGCGCTAGTTATTTCGAACGCGGCGCGACGGCTTTCGTTGCGACGAGTTACTCTCTATTAAAAATGTTATGTTTGGCCTGTAATTCGTTTTGGTCCCCGATCGAGCCGAGGATAAATACCGATCTGAAAATCAGCGTCGGCCGACGATGCCGGAGCGGCCGAAAGGCGTGCGCGCGCTTCCTCGGTGCTCTTAGTCACGCGCGACGCGGCGACGGAGAAACTGCGTCTGGGTTATGCACGCGCTTGCGCTACTTGCGACGCCGCGGTGCATCGACGACGGCCGTCGAAGCGGCGATTTGTTTTACGCGCTGCGCGCGCGGAGAGGCCCGAGGGGGCCTTTTTACGAGCGACGCCCGGTGTGTAGGTGCCATCAACCGAGGCAGCTTCGACGGCAACTCGCACTGCGTATTCGTGCTTCGTCTCCCTCTGGCTCTCTCTCCGTTGTAGATCTCGGCCCGAGCGGACGAGAGTTCACGAGAGTAGAGCCCGAGAGAAGCAAAGAACTGTTTCGGCTGGACCCCCTCGGAACGATACTCTTTTTATCCCGAAATTTAATTAGAACTCCGAGGGGTAGGCGCCGCATTCGATTTGGGATTACTTTTACGAGAACGCTTCGTCGTCTTTTTTGTCTTCCGAAACCGCTTTCTTCTTTCACTTTGACCAGCTTCCGTTCTGGTAAACGAGACGTTCAAACAGGGAGTCTAGAAAAGAGTGCTAGTTTTTCGAATCCTTCCGAAATCATAATTTCCCGCAATTACAAGTCCCCGATAGACAAACTTCTCGAACGACATGAGCTCGGTTCATCTCATTTTCCGTTTCGACACAGCCAATCGACTCTCTCTCGGCTAGGGTGAAAAAAAAGGGGGGTAAAATCGCGAAGAACGAAGGAGAAGAAACATGGATTGATTCTGGTATTCGCGTATGTACGCGATCATTGAACGACGAGAAAAAGCCATCGGAGAGTCAATTGTGCCGGTAGTTGTTGGCGAGGTGGAGGCAGCGAGCGGAGAGGCCGTACAGGCGTAACAGACACATCGAGAGGAAAACATCACGTACCGGCGCAGCGAAAGGCGAAAGGCCCCTGCGTGTATGTACTATTTGCACTCTTGTTCGTTCCTCATTCGGCGTCTCTCTTTCGTTTTCTCTATTGCCCCTTCTCCCGTTTCCCATTCCGCCGGTCCTCTCTCGGCGACTGGACAAGAAATGTCGAGCGACGAGACTCGGTCGCTCGACTTTCCGTCCGGCGCGCTCGCTCTCGGGCTCTCACCCGGTCTACCCGGTCTGCCCGGTCTACCCAGTGGCACGATCCGCTCCCTCGAGCTCCGAGCTCAGACCCCGTCTAGATGGCCAGATTCTAGATATACCGGCAAGATTCTAGACATTGCTGCGAGACGCGCGGGATCACCGCCGTATCAGCGGAGCCACGGCAGCCGGGAGATGAGCCGAGGCGTACAGCGTCCGCGCCGCGTTCCACTACGCGGGATGCCTTATAAGAGCGCGAGCTACGAGAGGCAATAAAAAGGAACAAGAACCTCCGTGAGGCCAAGAGTGACTCTCAGCTCGCCGTTGCTCGATCGGGGTTTTATCTCGACGCTGGGATACATAGACAGCATCATTGCGCGAACTAACTTTGAAGACGAATTTATGGAAAATCGACTCCAGCGCTAGCGATTATGCGTTAAGAAACGGAGAAGGAATCGCCGAGAAGAGCTCGATGGATTCGGGTATTTTTTAGAGACTTTTTGGAAAAAGATAAAAATTCGTTGACCCAAAGATCGAGTCTTCTCGAGATTCGTTCGGAGACGCCGCAGGGATTGAGAAATACATCAGCTGAAGGGTTAAAGAGAGAAAGAAAGAGAGCTCTAGCGTTCTCGGGATATAAATTCAAGGCCACCCTCTCACCATTAGAACTGCTCCAACGTTTCACTCGATCTTGCTCTTTTTCCGTGTGTCTCCGCCGCTGCTTTTGCTCTCGCGCGGTCAACTCGGCCCGCATAAGCCGAGATGGAAAGAGGAACGAGAGAAAATTCTCATGCTCTCGCGAGCCGCGCTTTATCCATTGGTCGGAGCGCCACTGGCAAATGGAGCAACTCTATAAAGCTCGGTGCGCGCGAGCGCGGATAAGCATCGTCGTTCGCGTTTGTAAAAATCGCGAAATCGTTAAACGCTAAATACTACTATGGTCGCTCGCTGGCCTAGGACGAGGCGGCCGGAGATGAAAACTCGATGTGTGCACTACGCTTCTGGCGAATCTTCGAATATTATTAGTTCCATTTTTATCATCCATTCGCACGCAGACCGGCACAAGATCGATGATTGGCGCTCGAGTATACAGCGAGGAAAAAAATTACGGCACGGAATCTCGACCGGCGTATTCGAGCAATTTATCGTATTTTATTCTCTAATTTTTGTTACTTTATAAGAAATTATAAGAATTTATAAAGAAGGTACAAATATTTTTTGCTTAGGATAAACAATTAATAGTAGCCAAATAATGTCGTTTCTTAAAAACAAAGTTTGGTTTTTTTAAAGTGAGATCTGGAGAGAATTTCCATGAATTCCCGGTGAGATACAAATCTAAAAAAAAGCAACCTTACAGAAGGTGCTGGGAACATTAATTTAGTAGAATAATATTCCCGAAAAGTAATCAACGACTTAGTGAAAAAATTGCACAACGAATCGACCGATTCAAAAATACAGCTTTCGACTGCAAAGCGCTTCTCCGAATTATTATAAAAAATTAATAAACCTTCAACCATTAAAAAAACGTCGGAAAATAGAAACTGTGGAAACTAAAAAAATTTGGCCGTATTCAGAACGATAAACGGATCAGTTGTGGAAAAAAAAAGTTGAAACTTTTGTCTTAAAAAGTAACGATGAGCTTAAGTGTTCCTGAAAGTGTTCGCGATTATTCGAAATGCATTTGTTTCGTTTCTCGATAAATCTGCACAATTATTGTATTCCCCGCTGAGATGACCGAGAAACGTCGTAGAATTAATTATATAGAAGCGGATTCCTTTGGTTTCGATTTTACGTAGCAATGAGCGCGCAGGCGCGTCGGTATAGAGCTGAGACTCGAATAGCGAGAAAGAGTGGCGAGACGTCGGGACGATGAGGATCGTCCGAGACTCTATAAAAGCTTAATTGTTTCTCATTTTACGGATCAATCTCGCGAGTCCGCAGAGACGGACTCGCGCAGCCTTACAAGTCCCAACCGCCCTCCATAGGCAGAAAGCATACACCGACGGGCTGGCAGTTCTGGACTCTGATGCATCGATTCCTTATCGGCGGACCGCGCGATTGCCTCGCCGGGATGGTAGGAAATGGGAGATGCCTTCGTTGCGCTTTCGCCATCTCTGTTTAGGCACTCGAGAGTATATAATTCTTCGAACACGCTCAACCGCAGCTTTGCACGGCACTTCGAGTAATTTGAACTCGAAGCAGTTGTAGTCTAATGATAAGTTCTTCAAATGCATTTTTCGCATCATCACAAACAATTAGTTCACATAAATTTTTAGAAAATCTCACTGTTTACTCATAACTGATCTTTGTCCCCAGTTCTCACATTTATGTCGATTGTAACTTATTTTTCATGCAATCTTACAATTCCGAGAAAAGTCTACCTATTAAAAGAAATTTGCAAATCACCTCGATTTTTTTTGAAAATCAAGGTGATTTATGAACTTTTTTTTTCTAATTTAATGTGAAAAACCTTTTTTTCTGTAATTACAATTGATTGTTATTTGAGACGATTCGCGGAACGAAAACAAAATAAACCAAGGTTATTTGCAACGCTTCCTATGCAATTTTTTGGTGTCCTTAATTTTGGAACAAAAAATGCACGAAGTTTGAGCAAGTTGATTGTATTTCGATGACCAAAAATGATTTTTATCTCCTTCGGAAGTATTCCCCAGTCGTATTTCCTCGACTCGAGCGGCGCATCGGATAATCGCCGAGAGGAATAATTTTCCTTGCGATAAGGATCGATTTCTCGAATTTTTCTCGGAGTCTCGTCGTGAAACTCGTCGTTTTTTGCGCGCTGCGTAAGGTCCACCGCGGGAGCGAGCGTGACGAGGAGAAAAGGTTCCCTTTCCCCCGTGAGCAAAACGTACACCGGTGGAATTCCAAAGTGGTCGTAAATAATTTGCGAATATCGAGGGAAGAGTCCGCGCTGACGAGGCGCAGTCCGAGCGTTTCTTCCGCCGCGGACCCCAAAGCCTCAATTCTCTCTCTCTCTCTCTCTCTCTAATAACATTACGAGACAAAACGGCATCGGCGAGAGGCCCGAGCGCGAGCACTCCCGCTAAGCCACCGGCATCATTCGGACTCTCGCCACCTTGTCCCCTCCTCCCTCTCCTTCCCTCCCGCGGATCCCGCACCGCTTTGCCGGTGGGTGGATTACGCAACATTAACCAGCGCGATATTACCGCGGAGTCGAGTCCGAAGCGCGAAGAACCGTAGCATCTATCTCTCGTCAGGGTCACCGAAGCGATCGTTTCTTCCTCCTCCTCCGTCTCCTTCCTCTCTATTCCTTCGCCTTCCTCGCTTCCCGTTTCTTCTGGCCGAGCATTCCAACGATCCTAGATCGCCGAGAGTTGCCCGACGAGAGACCTGGGCCGAACCTTCCTGCTCGGCAAGCACGTGGTTATTACAGGAGCATCGTAAAATTATGGATCGTTAATCGGTTTCGCGAGTTTGTTCAGTTCGTCCTGCCGTTTGCGCGCGTCTTTCGTCCGTTCTCTCGCGTTTTTTTCTTTCTTCTTCTCTTTTCCCTTCTTCACTTTTTGTTTTTTGCATTTTTTTCGACTGTCGTTTTCGCTCCGGCGAATACACACTCCGTAGGATGTACGTACCGCAGGCTCGGATGAAAATTGAATCTCGCGGTTTCGCGTACCTTCCCTCCTTTCTCTCTCTCTCTCGCTCTCTGGATCCTTGAATTCATTCTTTTACGCTCTTTTTCATTCATTATCGCGCGACGCATACAACGTTTCGCCACTAGAGACTGCGGTGAGCAATCTCGCCAACACGCTCGCGCGGATAAAAACGTCGCGCGAACGGTATTCGCGTTTCACTCTTGTGTCAGCCTCTCTTCGCTCCGTATAATCTGCATTGCTGCGTCGCTCGCGTATTGGAAACTCAAACGCGCGAAGCGAACGAACCGAATGTAATGCGACAAGAACTCGTGGTTTTGCATTTTTTTCTTCTTCCACTGAAAAGCGCAACCTTCTTCTTTAAAAAAATTTAATTGAATAAGAGTCTTGAATATTTATTTCTAAATTATTTATTATTATTTATCGTTAGACTTTCTATTGAATGGCGTATTTGAATTTGAGAAAAATCGGAAAGAGCGCGCCAAATATTTGCCGCGCGTGGTCTTTCGAATTCTATTCGCGGGACAACTTGAGATTCTTTTCGTTCTGCAATCGTCCTGACTGCGGATCGAACCAATTCCCTCCCCGCGCTTCCTCGCGCTCGCAGCTCGCCCGTTCACATCTTCCTTATCTTCTCGGAAGCGATCCCCCGGTGATGGTAAGGTAATTGTAGTGATTACGCTTCCCTCCTCGTCGACGCTTTCGCCTGCTTTGCTCCCTCGTTGGTCCGCAACCTCTTCGCCCTCGCTCCCTCGAAAGCTGACAAATTATTTCGTTCCGCGGGAGGCTGTTCGAATCGGCGGCAATTGTCGTTTTCGCTCTCGAGCGCTCGATCGTTTGACGATTGCCCGAATCTCGAATTCACGATGAACAGTTGGTTGGCCGAATAAATATTTACTGTTGCGCTAACGACAGTTTTTGTTGACTCGAGAGTTGGATTTGTCAGACTTGAAGTAAATGGTACTTTAAATTGCATCCGAACGGATCGCCCAGTTGATTATTGTCCGGAACTATTCCTTGATCCTTGGTGGTCGGACCGATTCCTCTATGATTGAAGTCTGGACTGATTTCTCCATAGATTTAGATAGTGATAGTCCTGCCCAGCAAAAAACGTAAATAAATCAACCTGCGCAGAAGAAGCTACGAAGAAATCAACCCAAGCACTGATAGTTATGAACAAATCAGCCTGCACATTAAAGACTACAAAGGAATCGGCCTGGAACCCAAAAATTACCAAATCTACCTGGACGTCAAGAACTATGGAGAAATCGTCCTGGACCGTAGATCGTACTTAAGAGGACCCGTTCTAATACAATCCTGAATCCGAACCACCATTCCAACATTGAGAAAAGCGAGACAAGAAGACTTCATCGCGCAGAAGAAATCGGACGTTAGTTCGCGAAGATCTCGCGTGCGATTTTCTGATACGCGCGAGGCAAGTTTCTCGGCCGAAAAGAATACAAGTGGCTGAAGAGGTGCGTGTGGGTCACAGGACGAGTGGTAATGGCACCACACAGCGCGGCGAACGTCCGTCAGTTCGGCAATACATCACGTGTAAACGACTCGCGTATTAGCATATCTGTTTCACTCGCGTTTGACGCTCGCGAGTCTCGCGTCTCGTTGTTTCTCCTCTTGCCCTTGGTGATCGTCTCCGCGCGTCGTGCTTAGCTGTCGGAACGAACGAGCTTGCCTCTCCGAATGCGTTTCGCTCCTCCGGTCTTTGGCGCTTCTCTTTCACGTCTTCGTGCGCGGCCCCGGCAGCTTCAACGTTTTCGTTCGCGCGTACAAGTGATCTCGGATAACGAGATCGACCGATCATCGAGGCTTCCCAGTAATGTCGCGATACCCAGAAAGAGCGTACGAAGAAAAAATGACCCGATAAGCTCGGATAGACGCGAAAGCGCGCAGAACGAGGAAGCCCGATTGGGAGAAGACGATTTTCTATACCTACGCGAGAGGCGATGTAGAAAGAGGGACGGAGGAGGGCTCGCGGGGCGCAGCATGGGTAATAGTTGGCGGCGGCCAAATCGTTTTGCTGGGTATTTTTCAAAATGACCGGGGCCCCGCTCTCGGGGGGCCCCTCGTACCGGTGGTATGCCGCGGCGGTGTGGCCGGCCGCGGTCTGTGCTCGCAATCCGGCGGCGATGCGCTCCGAATTGGCCGCAGATGCAGGAGCAACGAAGGAATACGAGGCTCGGGCAACGGCAGTGGCGCGAGGAGGAAAGGACTCGGGGAAAAGAGAAAAGAGGCCCGTCGCGGCGAGGCGTTATACGCGATCGGGGCCCAGAGGAAGCCAACACGACGGCTCACCGGCAGCAACGGAGGGCTCCGCGAGGCGAGAGAAAGGCCTCTCTCGAGATGAAGAACCCCTGTGAAAAGGAGAGAAGAACGTATGTGGCTGTCGAGTGCATCAAGGTGTATCCCAGCAGCAGCACCGGCAGCAAGAGGAGCGAGTGAGAGACAGGTATTTACTGGCAGCCTACTGGGTAACCGGTAAAAAAGAAGCCACGTAATTTGCGGACGCCACAACCGTGCTCTCGCGCGCGCCCGCGACCGCCCCTTCATATATACGCATTCGCCTTCTTTCTCTCTCTCTCTCTCTTGATCGTGAGATTAATGTTATTTCGATTTCACCGAGTTTCTTCGTATTCGAATTGCGCTACCCCTCATTACGCTTCGTTCCTCGCACTCCGGGCCTACGAATTGAAATAAAACTCGGTGCCCCCAAGGATACGATACGAAATCCCGGGGCCTCGAAGGATCTGTGACTTTTGCACATTGGACAAGAAAATTAGTTGATACTACACGGAGAAAGAAATTAGTCACCAGAACCAACTCCGGCGCTGGACATTAATATTGGTTCCTACGACCAATCTGTCTGTTTGCCTAAGAAATTTATTGGTTCTTCCAAGGACTTCTTCCAACTCGGTTCCGGCAACTGATTATTTATCTCCGTAACCGTAGATATTTGGACAAGACGATTTCGGTCAACAATTTCCACGAGCAAAAGCACCCGGACCAAGTCTACGGTGCGACGAGTCCAAAACGACTTGCGATTAGGCAAAGCCAAGTATTCGGATAAAACGGAATATCCTTCACGGAACCGAATCATTTTTTGTGATTGAACCAAATAGCGCAAGTCTATCGAACTACGCATTCGGTTCGCCAGTGACTGGGCGATTCGGCCGATCCGCGCCAATTTTCTTCGCCTGTGCGAGATCTTTTTGTGAGTACACGTTGGGTATTAGCGACGAGAGCGTCCTTGGCCTCTCGGCGTTTATCCGACGCCGACGAGGACAACGACGACGACGGGGAGCAATCAGCACTCATCAACCCCGTCATTATATCGTCGCCAGCGAGGCTTTGCAGAACTAGGGGAGATTACCGGGTCTCCTCGTCCTTTCTCCTCTACCTAGCGGAGATTGGATCGCGAAAAAGGAGCCGATATTACGAAGAAAAAAAATTCAGAGTAAAAAAAGAATAAGATAAATAAATAAAGAGACAAAAAAGAAGTTGGGTTCCGGCGGTAACCGGCGAATTGGTGTGCCGCCTTTCGACTAGTCCGCAACGGGTCCTCGTCCTTCGTTTCGACTGTACTCTTCCGATCGCGCTGTTCGACGAGAAGCCGAGGAGAGGATGAAGCGAAGCCCTCTGTAATTTTCGTAGCTGTGTCATTTCGCCAACAAAATCATCACCTGCCAATCTTTTCTCATCGGTCTCTCGTTTCTCTCATTCCTTTCCATCCCTCACTCTCGCTCTGTCTATCGGTAGTTCCCCCTTCGGCATATTTGTCTCACTCCATTCCCAATTCCCGTTGTTGCGCGGTGAGTTTTGTTCTATCCGCGTTCGTCGGGCATTATATCGTAGATACGGATATTACGGGGGAAGGGGTGTGTTTCGGTAGAAATTGCGTGTCTCTCTTCGTATTCGAGGGAGCGAGGTGGTCATTTGGCAAATATTCGGCGCATTACTTGTGTCCGAAGACCAAAGAGAGAAAGGGACGAAAGGGGGGGGGGGGGGGGGGAGGGAGGAAACGATTGGAAGAATCGTGTGTCCCGAGGGCTAAGCAGCAGGCGCAGAGCGAGCCTTCCTCGCCTCCCTTCGATCGTTCCCGCTAGTCCCGTCCTTTTTCCATTTGTGCGAGCGAGGGCCCTCTTTACTACCGGCCCCTCGTTCCCGGCTCTCGCGGCTTTCCTACTCTCGGATGCCGTTCGTTCGTTCTCCTCTCGAGGACACGTATTTCACGGCGGAGCCGGCAACAATCTTCGTTTCCTCCGCGCCCCGGCCTAGAGAGAAAGTTGATAATGGCCTTTGGGGGGATGGCTGACTCTGGATGACATACCTCACCGGCCGTGCTCCCTCGAAACGTCGGCTCGGTCTAGACGGCCGCGGGAACGGGAACGAGAACGAAACAAAGCCCCAGACGGGAGTGTACGATTTTTCGGCCTCGCGTCTAGCGGGCCTTGCGGGTAACGTGGGCGTCGAGCGAAACTAGAATCTTAACCGAGCGTTCGGTAATTGCCGGCGAAGACGCTCCGCCCGGACTTTCTTGCTCGACATGCAACGACATTCTACCGCGGACACGCGATTCGTATCGTTCGGCTTCGAGATTCACGCTCGGGCACGCAGAGTTTAGGCACCGCTCGGGTCGGCGAGCCCGTTCGACACGTGTGCCGACCAATCGGCGAGAGACACGAGATACAATCGTCGAGGCAATGCTGCCGACGAAATTTAATAATCTGCACAGGTGGATATTCCGACGCGTCGGCCGCTCTGTCCCGATGCAATTTAGCTCAGCGAGATCTTATCCGTAGATCGGAGCCGAGCAGTACTCGAAGCTCACGGTGCTTGATTGGTAATCGAAGTCCGGCACTGGAAATCCGTGTACACTTCGCGTACTTCATGCATTCGGCTCAGCTCTCGTGTAGGCAATTGCTAATCACACGAGAGCCACCGGAGCAGAAATGCACGTCAGCTTGCCTGATATCCTATCCCTGCTAAGGCGTAGCCCGTAGATATTTTGAATTCAATGAAGAATAACAATCTTATAATGAATTATTAAATATATTTACAAATTAATTAAATAACAATTATTATTATTGTTACAACAATGATTGAGAATAATGATAAATGTTTCTAATTCAATAACGAATTATAAAACGCGAGCTACGGCGACTGGCCTGAATATGTGGAATCGTTTCCTCCTCCATCGGACTCGAATACCTTCGCATTCTGTTTCGTTAATTTTTTTTAATTTTTTCACACCTATAGAAGACATTATCGTACGGTCCAAGCCGACGACCCGAGAGCTCCTTTACGATGGAGATGAAAAAAAAAAGAAAAAGTTCCCCGCTGCACAGAGGGAATAAATCATGCCCCATCGCCGGTATCCTCGATCGTCGGCTATGAGTACGGAGGATAGATATAATAAACGCTCCAGTAGGCATGTGTGCGCGGCGACTCTACGACGATGCCCACGCCGAGGCGGCTAGAGAGTTATTCGTGCGCCGGCCTTTGCCAGCGTCTTGGCGCATCTCTCTCGCTGCCCACAACCCCCCCCCCCCCCCCCCAAACCCCGACCCACCCCGCACGCGCATATCTCTCTCCGCGTGTCTCGACTACTTGCTCTTTCCTTTTCATATTCCCGTGAATATGATGAAAAAAAGGAGGAATGAAGAGAAAAAAAGGGCAGAGAAAGTGCGTGGCAACGCGTGATAGAGAGTGCAAAAGAGCACGCGGTCTCCCTGGTTAAACATGGGTTATCGAGGTACCGCGAGAATATCGAGAGTGCCAGACGGCACGAAACCCCCCGCCGCGACGGCCTATCCTCTTTCGCTTCTCTCCTCCCGTATTTTTCTTTTTTTTTCTTCCTTCTCTTTTTTTTTCTTCTTCTTTTCTTAATCGTCGTTACACGTGATTTTTCTCCTAATAACTTGTAATGCCTCAAGACGGAGGATTGATCGATTGCGCGGTTGGCATTTCGCCGTCGCCGCCGCCGGTGCGGCTCACTCGCTGCGACTCCCCACCCCCCTCGTAGATCTCCGCCGTGTGCATCGCGTAATTGCTTTCCCGTACGCACGCGATATCGAAGAGAACCGAATGAACAAATAGCGAGAATAACGATAGATTTTGCGTCGACTTTTCGAGAAGCCGTACGTGGAAACGCGAATGTCAGCCGAGGGCCCGGTGGAGGCCGGTTGTCGGAAAAAAACATTCGCCTCCGGGGAAATCCGGCAGCTACGCGGATAGACCCGTCGAGAAAGAAGGGGAACAAAGCCATAAATTGTTGCGATAGTAAATCGCGCTTACCGGTATCGAGAATTTTTTCTTTTTTAATGAATCAAAATTTTGAAATAAGATAAATTAATTGAGCATCAAAATAAAGCAGTGAGTCGTGAAATTTTTATGTAAATTGAGTATTATTGAATTAATTAAAAATCAATTCGTCCGAGGAAAAACATCATTGTCGCAACAGTCGCGCAGATACGAGAAAAAAAAAAAAAAAAAGATACAAAACACGGTCGAGCTATGTGCGCGAGGTAGTTGAGCGGTGCAGCAGCGAGCGCGACTGCAACGCGAATCGGCGCGTTGCGCACGAGCCGGTCACGGCGAGAGTGCGCAAAGCTCTCGCACCGGCGCGCTCCCATAGCGCTGGTCTAGCCTGGGTGTTTAGTGGCTACCTACCGAGAGCGATCGCATGCCCGATTAGCGGAAAAACTTGCGTAAACGAGAGTGAGCAAGCAAGCGAGCGAGGAAGGGTCTCGGCCTCCCGTTCGCAGCCATGCGGTACCGATCGCTCGCCGAGCTTGCCCGCCCGCTGTCTGTTACGCGCTGCCGATCGGGCGCGAGTAGCGCGTGAGCGTAACAGGTTGTACTCTACCTGCTACTCACATGCGCGCCGCGCACTGTTCCTCGCTAACACGACGATAAGTCACGAATTTACCTGTGTACTTCCACGTGCGCGCGTTTCCATTCCGCGGCTATGTAGGCCTCGCGATCGGTACTGCAACGCGTTGATCTGCAAATGCAATGGTCCGTGAACGGCCTGCGTGTGTTTCTGCACCCACATCGTCGCAAACTGCGCATTTAGATCGAATTCTCGTAAGTTCGATCTTACGCACAAAAGAAGTTCCAACCAAAATACTCGAGTAGAAGCTATAAAAATAAAGATTTTTTCGCAAAAAAGGTGCGAGAACGAGAAAAAAGATGGTTAAAGTCCGGGAGACACGATATTAGCGTACAAGGACACGGTAGCGCTCGACGCGGCGCGGATTCACCGCGCGGACGTTTAACTTTTCGAAGTACGTTCCTTTGCTCTTCTACGAGGTCTTCCGTTGCCGCAAAGGCGACGAGATCGTTGGGCAGCGAAGCCGGGAACGAGAGTCCGAGAGAATGAGAAACGAAGAAACGGAGGGAATCGCAGCGAGGCCGGGATGGGAGAGGGGACGGGCCGGAGGGTTGTGGCCCTCTTTTCGAATGAGTTCCATCCACTGGGAGAAAATAATTTGCGGGTGTCCGGTCGGCTGTGTCTGATGCGGTCTTACCTGGCGAGCGGAGAGGAGTGGAAAGATGCGAGATGAGGCGAACGATGAAGCCATGGAAGGAACGGCCGCGGATGGAAAAGGAAGGAAGGAAGGAGCCGAGGAAGGAAGGAAAGAAGGAAAGATCGAGAGCCGCCTGCGGTTCGGCGTTCCGTAGATGAGGCTGCGGACGAGTGTTGGCTTGCGAACGGGCCCCGCCGCAGCGTGAGTATCAAACTCGGGGAATTCGAGTCGGCGAGCGGTTTATTAACTCCGTTGGCGAATCCCCCCCGCGTCCGCTCCGCGTACCTACTACTTTGTCATTGCGAGGCACGTCGGGATACCAGAAACATTACTTTCTCGACTGTGTTGGTACTTCGAGCGACGCATTCGGGTATTTTTATCCGCGAGCGGCTAATATGCTTTCCATTGAGAGTCGCGAGCCGAAGGAGGAACTTCGCTCGATCGTAGGAACGATGGAGGCTCCATTCTCTCGCATCTGCCCTCTCGCCAGGGCGAGATCTTACCCCCCGTTGAAATTGAAACGCCTCTACCGTGTCCCATGGAGATCGCAGCGTCATCGCGAAGAGAGGTGGGCCTCCGTCTTCCCTTTATGCACCGCACTCTCGGCATTATGCTCCAAGTGCGCGATAATAGAAGATACGGGTTCCCCCCGTTGGTACACACGATATCCGCCCTCTCGGGCCCTCGCCGACCCTCCCCGGCCCCCGCGATCCCGTGAACGAACTCCGAGAATCGTGAGCCGCGCCCTGTCAAGACAAATATTCGTCGTCTCGGGCATCGAATGTGTCTCTCCGCATCCGAAGCTGGCCGAGGTGGCGAGAGACGTTCCCGAACGCGTTTACTCGAGGCCCCGCGCTTGTGGAGCAACTCGATCTCCCGATATTCCAGTTGGCGAGTGAGCGTGCTCAACGTCGTTTATACTCTCGCATAGACCTCTCTCTCGCTCTCTCCCCATCATCGATCTTTCCCTTGTGTGCTTCCTCTCGACCTTATCATTATACCGATGCGCTGCCGAATTGTAATAGCAGACCCACGGCCATACCGTGTTTTCCTTCGCATTGGAAATTCCGGATCTTTGCGCCCGACTCCGCACCGAGACAAATAATTAGTCGCCGGAAACTGCGGCACTAGAAAACTGATATTAGTTGGAAGAACTAATAAAGTTGTTGAGAGAACAAATATATTGGTTGATGTACCGAATAGATTAGTCGTACTGATATTAATTTCCAGATGTTGGTTCTGGCAACTAATTTTCATTCTCTGCAGCGACTCCAAAAGACACCAGAAAACGACCAAGAACCGTCGTCTCGCTCGTGTTTAAAACGGAAAGAAAAAAAACTGTATAAATAATAAAAACCCACGGTATCTTTATTCAGTCCTTTTGGGTGTTCTGGGACAGTTGCGACGACTCGAGAGAACCAACGATTCCGAGAAGCGCGCGTTCCATATCATACGTTTTCATACCGAAACCACTGCGGCATCGTCCTTTTTTCTTTACTGCTCTCTCTCTCCCAGCGGGACAAGTCGTTGTCGTCTCAGTTATATACACAGGCGTATCCAAATGATTCGGCTAACTCATGCGCAAATACGGCGCAAGTATATTGCAGGTGCCCGCCTAATATATATTCGGAGAGGGGAATAAAGTTTGTCCATGACCATCCCAGCCCCCTCTCTCCGGAATGAAAACCGAAAGCTCCATTGGAGCGTTCATTCGGCAATGAGTAATCTTCACTCGCCTCCATATCTTTCGTCTCTTTAACGACACGCGGCGAGAAAGTAAGACGTAAGCGGGCTTGTCTTTATTGCAAATGCCGCGTGCGCTTAACCGCTTTCCGTACGTTACGTGGCTCGTAATTATCGCTTGTTCGGATCGTTGCGAGAAAAGTTGGCTCGACTCGCTCGTAGGATTCGACGCGATTTCAATCCACCGCGATGCAGATGCGTTGGAAGCGATAATGGCTCAAATGTCTACTTGATGAAAATACGAAGTGCCGAATTTGTAGTCCTAAGTTTGAACTCGAGTTGGAACTTCATCTTCTGCATTCGATCTTAAGTTTGAAATCGATTTGGCACTGATTTCCCAAAAAAAAGTTTCAACTCACGTTCGAAGTTGAGTTCCAACTTCAGTTTGAAGTTCTTTAAAAAAAAAAAAAATCAAGAACTATAACTTCCGTATCAATTACCAATTCCAAACTGACGATTTCTTGCCGATCTAATTTTTTTCATGAAACCCGATTGCCGCATTATTTTCGGCTGTTCCGCCGACGAAATCGCGCTCATTGAAATTTACCGAAATTGAGATTTCGCGCGCGCGGTGCCGTTGAGTCGCATCGGGGCAAAACGGCGATGCGAATTAATAGAGACACAAGAGAAAAGCAATGATGACTTGGTTTACGGGCAAGGACGAGCCGGCGATAGCGGGTCGGGTACGTCTGGCTCGTAGCGTGCGCGCGAGGACTCGCGAGGTCCGCCTCTCCGCAATGGTATCGAGTATCGCTTTCAGGAGTGTGCAATATCTGTATGTAATGTATATACCCGCATACATATGCATTTATCGCGGAGCGGAGAAGAGGGAACAGTGGAAAATATTACGCGCTCGCCGCTCCGGCTTGGCACCTTCTCTAGTAGTGGGTTACAGAGTGTGCCCAGTTGCAAGTAGTGCGGCCATATAGCCCCTCTGTGCCGGGCGAGTGTTAAAGTTACGGCGTGCGGAGCCTCTCGACGAGGCAAGAAAACCCCCGTGGACTGCGGGAGAATCGGCGGGGCCGCTCCTCCGCTCGTAACTCAAGGTAATTAGAATCAGAAGTAGGTACCTACACCCGACCTCCTCTTTCTCTCATTCTTCCTCCTCTTGTTCGTTGTTCCATTCTCCCCGTTCGCATCTCTCGGTCTCGGCTCCGCGAGCGCTCCCTCGCTCTTTCTCCTTCCTTGTCTTTGCGTTGCGGGGCCTGCGGTCGCCCCGGCCGGACTCTTTCGCCCCTTGCGGTGCATTGGGGGGGGCCCCGTTTGCATATCCTCGCATGCACCGCATGCACGCATACCCACGCGTTAACACCGAGCCGAGTCCGCGTGTGCTCCTCGTACGACGTTGGAATAAAGTGCAGCACATGCGCGGCGTACACGAGCGCAGCACACTCGCGTACACTTGTCACCCGGGCATTGCTGCGGAGAGTTTCTTTACCCCGGTGTGCGCCTTTATAGCCGAGAGGAGATAAGTGTAGGCATTGATAGTCCGGCTGTGCGCCGCGATACTGATTCCCCCGCGTCAGGCCACTGGACTCGATCGCCTCGTAAATACCTATGCCTGCCTACTACCACTATTGCAGGAAAAACCGCTCGCCACGATCGTCTCGTTATAGAATTGCTGTATCGTTTGCTCGGGATCGCGCGATTGGAGATTCGAGGCTTTGATAAACGACAACGAGAAAACAAAAAATCGCTCGGCCGCGATCGCCGACTCTTCTTGGGTGAGCAGCGACCGAAAATTCGGTGTCCTTGTAACGATTGCGCGAATAGGCGCCTCGTCGCATTCCCTAATTCGAGTTCCGCACCGGTACTTCGACGTGGGTACGCAACGCCGAGCCATCGGACGGAAAGATAGCTCGCTGGGTTACAAGAGTCTCGGATTCTTCCGGCTCGCGTGGGAGGTTGACCGGCGCGAGGAGAAGCAAAAGTTCGACCGGCGATGATGATGCGCTTAGATAGAAAAAAAGAGAAAAGAAAGAAGGGAAAAAGTTTCGAGAGAGGAAGGACAGCGCGAGGCAAATGATGCGCACGCTTCGATACGACAATGTGACATCAAGTTTGTCCGCCGACAGTCTCGCTTGTACCTATGCACCGACGCATCGATGCGCCGATGCTCCGAACGATCCGAGAGTCGAACAAGACGTGGGCCGGCGTATCTGCATAAATATTGAAGCGTCTGTGTTGCACGTACACCGAGCCTCGGCCTCTTGTATAAGCGAGCTCGTAAGCTTTCTCCGCCGCAACGCTCCTCGATAGACTTATACTCGACGAGTGCACCTACAGTAGGGCCTCCCTAAGTGCGCTCTCGTAAAGCGAGCCCGCACAGGGACGAAAAAAACATGCTTGAATCATGTTGAAATGCCCGAATGCGCGATAATATTTGTAATGTAATATAAATAATAACACTACTATTATTATTATATTAATAAATAATAATGATAATATTAATAATAATTTTATAGTATTTAAAGTGTAATAAAAAAATATTTAATGAAACTATCGATTTACTTCTATAAAATATATCGTTGCTCGTGCAGAAGCCATTAATATTGGACCGAACTCAATCTGGGATCGAGTCGCATAGATTTACTTAAAGTATTTCTACTCATTGATATTATACATTGTTATACGGCGTTTTTTATTAATAGTTATCGCCGCTGTGAACTATTGATTGTCATGATACTCGATGATCCATATAATGTGATTGAATTATCATAATAGCAAACTAGGTTTGATCAGGTCTTCATACATGATCCATAGATCAATTTAAAGATAGTGTGTAATGAAACAGGGGAGGACACTTGCTGGAAGGTTGCGTACGCGCAGTTTCTTCTTTTTTTTAACAATTTGGCCGGGTCCTCGACCAATGGAATGGCGAACTAGCTGCAAGAGGAACCGGCCAAGTACTATTGGCGCGGAGTTGTGGTGACTGTCGTGCGTTTCCTCCCCTACCGGCTAATCGAAGCGCACTTAGAGAGAGGCTACTGTACCTGCCGACCTACCGAGAGGGGGCCGGTACTGTGCGAACGGTTCGTACGGGAAGAGAGACGGGACGAGAAGGAGTATGCACATCGCCGGTCTCTTATACGTAGCGGGAGCGCGTTTATGCGTGCGCATGTATCTATCTATTGTCCGGGAGGCTGTGTTGCCGCGATGCGGGTCGGGGGGAGGGGGGACGGAGCGTACCGGCGAGTCGAACCCACGCCTTGTCACGGACATTCCCCGTGCAGCGCCAGTACTTACGATCAAACGGTACCGTATATGCTACATACTATAGGCCCATAGAGTGATACCTAGAGTACTCTTACCCGTGCCTTTTGTAGTGGACGAAGGCAAACCTATCCACACACACCGGTGGGTATGTGCAAAGGATCCGAACGGCCATGGATACCATTAAAACGGCCGTCTGAGCGCTATTGAAATTTCCCCATTGCATCCTCTTCGCGATAAAGGGCCCGAGCCCCCGTAATGTGTGTACTTACGAAAAATCTTGCGTGCGCCCCTTCTTTCTAGTCCGAGTCCGGACTGTTTGCGGATCGTTCATCTTGCGCGGTTTCGCGAAGCTATTACACTGTATAACTACTATATCGACTGGCATCGTCGAGCCCCCGGGGAATGATGAACGGCAATTAAAACATTGAACGGGCCAAGGGTGGCACGCTCCGGAGCGCGCAGAAAATTATCCTGAGCACCCCGCTCGCTCTCTCTCTCTCTCGGCCTTGGCGCGTTCCTTCTCGATCGTTTTCTCCTGTCGGGTAGTCGCGCCGAAAGTTGCCTCTCCGCTCGTTGCCACCCCGATGACGAAGAAAAAGGACTCTCCGATAGGAGGGGCAGAGCAACGGGCACGTCGGGATCTCGCGCTCGCGCGCGAGAGAGAAGAAGAGCGCGAGAATGGGGACCACATGCGGCGGGAGGATATTACTTTGCGGGAGGCAAGCTCTCGTCCGTGTGCGCCCTCAGCTCTTCCTCATCTTCTCCTCTTCTCCCGACTATAACCTACACGCTTTTGCTATATAATATAGCACGTATATTCCGAATCGGGTACGCCGCGGCAACGGTTTCATCCTCTCGCTCTATTCCTCCTTCCTTCGGTCTTCATCCTCTCGCGGCTCCCTCCGCGCCTCCTCCCTCGTTTCTCCCACGGTCTCGTCTCGCGCCT
Source organism: Ischnus inquisitorius (assembly GCA_963924025.1). Classification (NCBI taxonomy): domain Eukaryota; kingdom Metazoa; phylum Arthropoda; class Insecta; order Hymenoptera; family Ichneumonidae; genus Ischnus; species Ischnus inquisitorius. Next base: position 5,208,948 of record OZ001249.1, read on the forward strand.
CTCATCGCCCCGGCCCCCACACCCGGGCTTCTCTCGTTCGCATCTAATAGCGAACGCTCCTTGCGCTCTGTACAACCGCTGAAATCTCCTCCCGCTCCTCGGACGATGACGCCAGAGACGGAATATCGATTCTGATGATAGCTATTGGCACGCAGTACCGATCGTTTGGTATTTGCTGACATTTAAGCCGATGCACTTCTGTAGGTATTCCCGGGTGAAATTGCAACCATAGAGAGGCCTGCGCGCCGCACGTCCGGCGCGGTACGGAGAGGCTCGGGGAGGCAAATTTATAGAAACTTGCGGGTCGAAAGACTCCGATCGACCGCTCAAGAGCCATGTTGAGAGGTATGTTTCTCTCTCTCTCTCTCTCTCGCTCTCGCTCTCTTGCGAAACCATCCGAAACTTTAATTCCTTTTGATGTATCTCGCGAGAGAGGAAGCTTCTCGGGTGTATTATTATAGTGACCCGTTACAGAGCGATATACGAATAGGCAGAGACGATCAACGACCGCGATACTGGCCCGCGGCAACGTCAGCACACCTCACGGCGGGATAATACGTACGCGCATATATAGCAAAAGGTATCGATATCCATAATGGTGAAGGAACAAAAAGTCGGTAACCTCTCGTCGCTCGGTGGAAGAAACGATGTGTTACCGCTCCCATGTCGCAATAACACGAGTTTTTTTTGTCGAACACAGCCTTTTTTGCGTCGCGCCTTTGGCATTCCATCCAAAAGCGTTTCGCACCCGAGAAACTCGCATCGAAGAACTTAATCACTGGAAACTATCTTAGTTTAGAATAAAATATAAATATTCTGCCAGTCAAATAAGTCACAGATTCGGGATTGCGTTTGAGAAACCAATTATTGTTTAAATCACGAATGCTTTTTAGGAGTCGTTTTTCTTTATTGTAGATCGCAAAATTGCACATTTATTTCAATAGCAGGTATTGGAGAATTTTTGCCACGCTATTTACCGAACATAACCGAATATAACTGGTAATGTGATCGGTAACTGAATGATCACAGTGCTGGAAAGTCTTCTAAAAAGGTATAAAATAAGGTTCGTAGATTTTCGAAATAATGGTTTAGGCAAATTTCCTTCTAAATTCGGGAAGTCCTTTTTTTTGTATCCGAAGACGATCGGTAGGACGTTTTCATCTGGGTATACGCGCTACGTGAGAAAGCGCGGCGCTGAAGACTCCTCGTAAGTGGTACTCGTCCCCGTGGCACTACGAGCACGGTATTGTAGTTCGAGTTATAATAAGCCAGAAGCGGCTGAGCGTGATGTACCAGTGCGTGTACTCAAGCACGCCACGTAGCGTATGTTTTCCGCGGCACCGCGCGGTGGGACGTTACGAGGATGACGATGTGGTGCACGACGCTCCATCTCGTTCGCGGGACGGCGAAAGAGGGGAGAGTGTGCGAGCCCCGCCGCGGAGAGGAAGAAACGAGAGGGAAGGTGTTGGCAATCGCGTTGTCATTTCTCAACGGCCGCATCAACGGCGCTTCTCGTTCCACGGTCAAGCCGGAGCTACCGCCGCGAGAGCGATGTCCTGGACGGCAGAGGCTGCTGGCTTCTCCTTGACCTTGAGCCATCGAGCTTACGACACTCGACTGTTTATTCAATAACGCCGCGAGTCGTTGGCCCATGCTGAGCGCTGCCAACGGCTCCGCCGATTCGGCCTAGATCCACATTTTGCAGGACGAAATCCGAGAAGTCGAGATCGATGCTATTTCCGCGAGAACGCTGGAGGATAAATCATTCCGAGAGACCAAAGTGGAATTACGAGAAAAAAAGGAACAGCTACGATTTTGAGAATTTTCATGTATATACATCTTTTTTTGGGGGGGATAGGAGGGACGTCGATTATTCGTTGAGAATGCTCATCGCCGGGAGGCGGACGAGACAAGAGAGCGAGGTACAGAAGAGAGGAAGGAGCTAGACAGATGTTGATTAGGTAGAGCCTCCGGCTGATCCCGCTCGTTCCTCCTTTTTTTTGTTTCTCTCTCGAACTATGGGGCTCGCGCGTCCTCGTTCTACTCTATTCCGACTTGGGCTCTCCTTCGCCCGGGCATAATCTTTCTCTTCTCCTCGTTCTCGCTCCCCGTGAGCGCTATTGCCGGGCCTCGCCATCAGCCTTGCCGAGTCGCTTCTGTTTCCAGGCTGACTGGACTGCTCGACTCGGGCGCACGCGATGCTCGTTCGCATGCACCAGCACTCAGATACACCGCACAACCACTTTCGCACCGTTTCGTTCATTCGTGACGATGCGAGCGAGAGCGAAGGGACCTGGTACAAATTTTGCTCTTTCATGCAGAAAAACGTAGTTTCACTCTAGCGTCGTCCGTTCATTCTTTGCTGCAAGTGGAGACATGCGAATTTACCTGTTCACGAACTTTCTGCTTCAGCTCGATTAGCCTTCTAAGCCTTCTGGTCCTGTTACGGCATCAGACGAACCGATGCATCATTTTTTTATGGTTCGTCCAACTAATATTAGTTTCCTAGCTCCGCAGTTGGTTCTGGCAATCAATGATATTTCTTCGTGTACATCTAATCAACTTTCAATGCAATTTCTGGAATGCAACTGAAGTTCGAATTTGTCTTTCCGTGCTTACTCGATTCATCGCTCGAATTCGCGATTGTGTATCATTCTTAGCGTTCGAGAAGCGGCACAAATGTCTAAAAGTCGCTTTTCGGACCCCGACGTTGGCAAGGGAAGCGCACTAATGACGCGCGCGAGCCCCTTCTCTGGGCTGCTTTCCTTCTTTGCCTTCGGTACTCGCCGGATCGCCCAGGGCTCGCGCGTATGTATAATATCAGATTGGGTATGCGCGCGAGCACCGCTCTTCTCTCGCGCGAGGCTCGAATGTTGTACGAATGTTGTATAAACTGTGCGAGACGTACGCGAGCCACGAGAATGCGTCGAGAAATGAGGCGATTCTTATGCGCGCGAAGAGAGAAGAGAAGAATGGTTACGTATTACGTGTGGTGTATCTACAGCGAGTAACCTATACTATTATTACCCGAGAATATCCTCCGGTGTACACGGTTTCCAACTCCTCGTTCTCTCATTCTCTCGCGTAGTGCAATAATCGAGTAAAGAAAAATCTTCGTACCGTACTCTACTTTGGAGTATTTCATCTACAATCGAGTCCCGAGCGCTGTTTCTTCAGCATCCCCGCAAAAACCGGGGAAAAAGCGTAAGAAAGGCCCCGGAGCAGTGCGCGGTTGATTGAAAAATGGAAAATTTTTTCTCCACTCCGGGGATCGCTGGACCGAGAGAGCCCATCGACGTTGAGACATATTTTATGATTTCTCGAGGGGTTCTATGCCGTGTCGAATATCGCTTTCCTTTGCCCTGCCTTCTTTCCGTGTCTCTTTGCTCTCGGGCACCGAAGACGATCTCTCTCTCTCGACGGCACCGCGGTCCGTGGCTCTCTTCTGGGAAAGGTTCTTTCTCGGCGATTGTTCGTCTCCGTCTTCGGGACGGCAAGGGCTGATGCGCTTCTCTCGAAGTCGAGTTCTTCTTGCTCCGTGCTCTTCCCTCGGCTTGTTCCCTCGAGTGCAACGAAAGTGCAGTCGCGCTGTGCCGCGGTCGCGGAGTCTCGCACGCGAGAGCGGAGACACCGGCGCGAAAAACGTAGTCCTGAACCTCGTCGCTCGCTCGCCGAACGACGGTCAGAGGAACGAGGAAGGCGGCATCGGTCGAGCGGTGGAAATTGCGTTCGGAGCGGAGCAACTGCAGATGCAGGCGCTGGTATTACCGACCGAAGCGGCCGAGAGGAGTTGGATTCCTATTAGCAATAAAATCGGGTCTATCGCCGCCTCGCCAAACGATTTGCGCTCGATCCTCCCGGCACTCTCCGAGCACTTTCTTGCAGGCTGATAAGAAGTAGTACGCGATGAACAATATATTATATCGGTACAATAATGATCCGACGAATCGTTGCTCGCACGTAGGCGTATACGCGCAGTCCTCTGTGCAACGCAACGCGTTAACTTTTCGGCTCAGCTTTGCTGGAAGAAGAAAAGAAGAAGCATTAACGAAGCGCGCGGGGCTCGGTTGGGAACATGCCGTTGAGGAAAGATGACAAGCATTGCCCCTTCTCATATTTACGTTCCGCGAGTCGAGCCGTAGGGTGAAGGCATACGCGAGGGGCAGAGAGAGCGGCGGCGGTCGAGGCGAAGGGGGCAGCGGGGACGGAACGAGAGAAAGGATAAGAGCAATAGGGGTAGAGAGAGCCTGGTTCCTGCTGCGGTTTCGGTCGTGCATACGTAATATCTGATTCCGAGCTCCCAAGAACGAGCGAGCGAAGCCACGGAATGAGCAACGAATGCGCGTCGCGCGAGGAATGGAAGAGAAGATGGAAAGGCGAACCGAATGCAGATACGAAATGCTCGACTCTCGTCCGCGAGGCCGCGTGTTCGAGCGTACACAGGCGAATCGAAATACGGAGATAGAGAGAAAGATCGAGGCTGGCCTGACGTACGGACGGCCGAGTGGAAGACGACAGTGGGGGAGGTATAGGCAAAAAGCTGCTCGGCCGCAGAAAGAAAGAAGACTCGGCATAAAAAGAGGACCTCGGCAAATTATCAGAAGGAACTTGAAGTACTAAGTACAAAGTAGACGAAGCACTTTATTACAACGAAGTATAATTCGAAAATTAAGATTAAATCATTTCACAGAAAGGTTCGAATAACCGAAGTTCGAGAACCGAGTAATCATCTTCGTTCGTCTTCCCATTTCCCGAGTAAATATGAAACTGTATCTTTCAACTAGTTTCAACTAGTATCCGTGGATTCCATGGTATGGGATGATATTGACAAGAATGAGAGAAAGAGAGGAACGGAGAGAGCGATATTTATTGTGTACTCCGAGACAAGTCCCCTCAAGCGGTAAGCCAAGAACGAGAAAGATATTGCGAATGTTCGGTAGGGATACTTGTGACGCCATCGCGATGTTCGTTCCCCACGGGGACCAGATTGGGCACAGGAGCAATAAGACGGAGAAGGAGGGCTCCGCCAACCTATTGTCCTCGTGTCCACAGCCTTTTTCAATTCAAATTGAAGCGAAAAAATAAAGCGAAGAAAAAAATGGGAGAGAGAAAAAGGAATGAGAGTAAAGAGTCCGCGGAGACGCGCTCGGCGACGAGTCTCGGAGGATCCTTGAATTCAGAAGCTCGAAGCATTCTGGCTTCTGGGTCCGGCGTGTCTTCGGAGAGATGTTGCACACTTTGTGCGCGCTCGCGAAGCTCCGACGAGAGCCACTCTCGTCCGTTCGGCGATTCTTGGTCCCGTTCTCTCTCTCCCGCCGCGTCGTATCGTCTCCCAAGCCTGATTCCATCTGACCGTAAATATTACCATCACATGGTAGCGCCAAGTAGCCGAACGTACGGAGAATGCTGCTAGCGAGACAAGGGGAAGCCGGTGGGACGGGGCCCTCCGAGCTGGACTGTAACAGAAAGCGAGCAGAGATTCGGACAGCCGTTTGCTTTTCCAACCGGCAACCGAAACGCCAGCGCAGGAGGGAACCCGATCACCGGAGCTCCCAATTCTTGTCTGTATCTTTGCGTGCAATGACTTCGCACGGCTATTGCCGCCGGGCTTCCTCATCTGCTTCGCCTCTTTCTCGCATTTCCAACTTGCGCCCGTTTCGGTTGGAGGGAAAGGGAGCATTAACCGGCGACCACCGGACATTCCCAGAATCCTATCGTCTCACCGACTCGTCGGGGAACGAGGAACCAACGGGCCTCCATTGTATTAAGATGCACTCTTATACCGCATATACAGACGCAGATTTACTGCGGATCGAACTGGCCGCTCTCGTTGTTCGAACGAAACGATTCTGTTTCGTTCGAATTCAAATTCGGCGATATCGACGGTTTTGCCGCTAAATAGCGTCAATCTGGGTTTTTTCTCGCGAGCGAAAGGGTCTTCGGGCGAAGATACAAGAGCATGGGGATTTTTCTTTTACGAAGCAAGCAAATGATGCGTTTCATTTTTACATTTCGTACTCCAACGATGGCCAGTTAGCAAGTTGGAAGAAACGAAAGTTGGTCTTCGACCATCTGCTTATTGCAATATTGACGTTATCTACGATAAAATGATTCCCGTCCTTCAAACTTGAGCAATGGTGTCTTCATATTGACGATCAAGAACCGGCGAATCCTCTTGATCAACCATGATAGCAGATATTTTATGGGGGCTCGTTCGATGATTGGGTCAAGCTCGCATGCCGATGGCATCATAGGAACTTGAAAGGAACATCGACCTCATTTGATCATCCATGCTGTCATGCTATGTTGCTTTACTGCATATGTTAATCGAACGCAGACCTTCCTGAGAGAGTGGAATGCGAAAACGGTCGGCACGATGAACTTGGATGTTGCCCTAAAAGAAAAGAATCATATCCATGCGGGCTGGGATATATTTTGATGACGATTAGCGTTGGAACTCGACAACAACCAAAACTTTGGCATCTTTCTTGTCCCACAGAAGATGAACTCTGTTTTTTATTCGTTATTTTGAACCAAATTGTGATTTTGTGTGTTGCAGGTAAGTCGCAGATCATTCGGTGTGACAATGTTTGGCGAGTGAGAAAAGAATTGCGGCACATCGGCGTTGTGTATCGTTGCGAGAACGTTAATCTACAAGTCGAGATCGGCATTGCCGGAGGAGGCAGAGTCCAAGAGAAATGGCAGTCGTATGTAAGTGCGCGGGACATGAGCGAGAGGATTGCTCTGTAGTGGAACGGGGCGGTATGAAGGGGGGGGGGGGGGGAGTTAGTGGTAGAGGTAGAGTTGAAGGTAGAGAAAGAGGCAGAGGACGCAAAGTATGCGAGACGCAGCGAGAAGGAGAGTGGGCATTATTTGACCGCGAGAGAAATATAAGAAGGTATCGGTGGAGGATACCGAGGGTGTGTGTACCGGGCGATCGTCCTGGCGGTTCGACGCGCCGACAGTAAATATACTTAAGGCGGTGCCGCGCGTCGAGAGATCGGCGAGTCAACGGAGCACAGAGAGAGCCCGGTACAGGAAGAAGAGGGCCGAAGGGAGGGCCCCGTCGGCGAGGAGGCGAAGGTAGTTGCGAGAGCCTCCGGCTTTCGGTGAGGGCCCCGCAGGACGAGGAGGATCACGCAGAGCGGAGAACGAGAGTGAGGGACCCGCTTTGCATTTGTTTCGGAGATCGGGCGCCCTCGTCGAGAGCAGCTCCTCCGCGATCTCCTTCACCTCGCCCTTTGAGCTGTCGCCCTTCGTTTCTCCGTGTCCGCCGGTGTGTGGCAGGGGCTTTCGGGAGACGCGCGGCTTTTCGCCGGCCGCGAGTAGTCTCAGCATCCCTCTCGCGAGCGGCAGCGGCGGACAGCCTCTTGGTCCCTAAATTACCGAGGCCGCAGTCCCGGGCGAGGGGGGGCCCCATATCTCTCTTCTCAGGCTCCGCGGAACACGCCACGAAACGCGAAACCGCCGCGACCGTAGGGAAATGCCGTTCGCCGGCTTCCGTATGCTCTCGTTAATTGATAACCGATATCTCGAATCTCGAATCTCGTATCTCGGTGACAGTTACGCCGGTGACTTTCCGCCTCGTTTATCCCTTATTCGCAGTGCTTTATTCGCCGAAAGCATCGCAACCGAGAGAACCAGCGGGGAGCCCCTGCCAGGGGCCCGCATACCGGCCGTAACGGACCGGCAAAAGTAGCGAGGATCGTACCCTTGCCGCTTGCATCATCCGTATCACCGATATCGTCCAGGCACACCGTGGAATATCTCGGCAGATTCGCCTCGCCTCGCGACGTCCTCTCGACGAAACTTTCCTCCTATCTTTCTCTTCCGCGATTCTTGCCCGCATCGCGCGAGAACGGTCCTCCTCGCCGCGCTCTATTCACCGCACTTGTGCCTTCTCCGCTCTCGAGCTTCGTCGCCGAGTCCTCGAATCGCCACAATCCCAGAGCCTCGCTCGCAGGATTTCGGCTTCGACGCAACGGGCCCACGGCAACGAGAGAAATCGTCAACTGTATACAGAGAGCGGCCGAACGCGCGCGCGAGAGAGCGGCCAAGGAGAGAGAAAGAGGCATAGACGCACACGAAGAGCGATAGAGAACGGGAGGAAAAAAAACGGCGCATCGAGGTCCGAACGCCGCGCCGACTGTCGTGCGACTTTTTTTCCCTCGCTTCTTCTTTCTCGTTACTCCTCGCGTTCCCTCTTCTTCGAGCGTCTTCTTCTTCTTCTGCCTCTGCCTTGTCTTTCTTTCCCCACTTTTTTTCAACCCAACCTCGCGAAGACTTATAAGGCGATTCCTCGCGTTCCACGAAAAAAAGGATTGTAAAAATCGCGGCGCGTCCCCCGTCGTCGGGTCCCTCCTCGCCGGCTCTCTCCTCCCCGCGCCCGCCCGCTCAATCCTTTCGTTCTGTCGCGAGACGATCTCCGAGGTTCCTCTCGCTGTTCTTCCATTCGCCATACTCCACATCTGCGGATTTCTCATCCTCGGCTCTCGCGCCATACACGGCCGAAAATCCTTGCATCGGACGCGAAAACCAAACGGCGGCATTGAATCTATTAGCGCTCGGCGCTCGTCACGCAAAATTATCGGACATCAGACTGTCGTCGAATACACCCGCGGCTCCATTCGATTCTATTCCCAACGGACACCGAAAATTTATCTCGCTAAGTATTTACAAAAACATAACTTGCACGATGTTCTTCGGAGCAGAATTAGGCAAACCTTAAGTGCCGCGCGTTTGAAACACAAAAAGAAATTAGCCAATAACTTCGAGTTTTTGTCAAAATCAAGGTCAATGTCGATATTTTCGTTTTTCCAATTTATTTCCGGTATTCGAGCCACTCCAAGACCTCCGTGACTTTAGCATATTGTCTAAACTACCGTCTTCTACACAGCTGCGGCCGTTGCAGCGCGATATTTTCACAATATAGAGTGAAAAGGAATGGCTTAATTTTTATCGAGCACTTCGAGTGGCAATCGATAACCCTGAACTTGGGTTGTTGGCCACCTCCGATACAAAGCAAAGAACCTCGCTCGTTCCGTGCGCCCGCGAATTTCGAGGGCCTCTTTCGCGAGAGTCCGAGACCCCGTGCCCCGGGCTGCATTTCGTGGACGTCTCGGGTGATAAATGTTCGGCGTCCGGCGCTTTCGTACGGCGAATGGTACGAAAGGAGAGCGCGGTGGAAAAGCGTGCGTGACAGTGAGATGCTCTAGGCTTGCCTCCGTCCGGTGGGCCGAGCGCGTTATCTCAATCTTGAAACGGGATATGCTGTACGCCCGCGCAACCTCCACCCGGAATTCTAATGCCGCAGGTACCGAGCCCGGTCCCTCGGCCGTGCCGTCCTATTTCGCTCGTAAAACATACGCAAAACGAGGAGGGCACCGGCGGAGGGAAGAAATAAGAATAATGGGGAAGAAGCGAGAGACAAAGAGAAAGAAGAAAAAAAACAACGTCATGTTAACAATAACAACGATAAAAGGACTCTCGAACTTTCTCCTTCTCGCGGGACTCTCTCTCGCCACACACGGGATGAGCATACTAACGAGATATTCCACCTGGATGTTTAAAATTCACATTTGAATGTCAAGGGTACCGAAAAAGGGAGCCAGGGAGCCAACTCCGAGAGACGCAGCGAGAGGCCTGCGTACAGAGAGGGGGGGGGGAGGGCAAAACGACGATTTTTTTTCCTCCTTTCTCATTCCTCGAGTCTTTCTTTTTCCGTTCTCCGCATCGGACAAGGAACATTTCAAGATTCGGACAGAGCCGTATTTGCATTTCATGCCTGAAATAAACTTTGTCCCCGTTCTTCCTCGCGGGTTGCTTAGATCTTGTTTTCGTGGATAGATAACGTATCGTTCGATGAGCGCTCCGCGCATGAGTTCTTCTGGGCTTTGCCTGCGACCTCGGAGCATTTCGCGGGGATCGACGACGCGAGGACAAGGATATTGGGATCATTTCTGGAAACAACGCGAACGCGAGAGGCCGATCTCACGGTCCCGCTGCGGTCGTTTGTCCGCACTTGTTTCTGCCGTCTCGGTCGAGACGGACGCGTAGTAATCCTGCGTAGAGTCGGACCGGCAAGTGGCATTGGACTCGCGTCCTTCGAGCCGGCAGAAACTTTTGTGCCGATGCGCGCTGCTCGGCTCCGAAGCCGAGAATCATCGCGACCGCAAGAACGCTCGGGCAGTCATGCTCGGATAGCGCTCTCGCTCTGTGCAGAAAATCCTGCCGATCTTTGTATCATTTTTTCGTTTCATTCTCCCGCGCCGACGCAGCGATTGCTTCTTTCTTTCGTGCCCGATTTGCCCGACCGCGAGGACGTCTGCGGTGAGTCGTTGTTCGGCAGAGATACGATATTCCCGGAAATCTCGCGCGGGGCGGTCGGGGCAGCGACTTTGGTAGATATCGGAGGGTTGATAGGGAGGATCGGTCATGAGCCTCGCCGATTTCACAAGGCCAGCAGCGCATCCTGCGAGCCGTTAGACATTCCGACGAGAACCCCCCACCGAATCTCGTACTCTCTCGCTTTCTCTCTCTCTCTCTCTCGCGTATTATGTATTACATCCGTGCCCCGGCGGGTGGCCTGCCGGTGGTCTTCGAGAGATTCCTATTTCTTTCCCTCCGTGTATGCTGTGTATCGCTTGCATTTAACCGTCTACGTGAGCTACCGCTTGATGCCTATGCCCAGATAACTCAATCCCGAATGTCCGCTTCTGCCGGTTGGCCGTTGCCACTGGCCTCGATTTCCTGCATCGCTTTTTTTTTCCTCCGTGAAATTTCTTCAGGGATGATTTGCATTCTCAGCGACAGTCGCGTCACTTGCACTCCGGTAATACGTAACGGGTTGCGCGTTACGCGGATTTAGTAGAGGAGTAAATCAGGTCGTTAGAGTGAAACTGCTTCGCGTTTCCATTTCCGCAGAATTTCAAGTTGCTGCGTTAACGTTAACCCAGACCGTTTGCCAGCTTGCACGATACGCCTTATATTTTCAGGTTTCATGCAAAGTTTCGCTCGAACCGAGCGAGAAGTTGGCGCTTTTTCATCTGGCCTGCCGATTAACAAAGAGCTCGCCTCGGCTATTGGCCAACAGAATGGTAAAGCGTACTCGTGTTCATCAATGCAGGCCATGATATGCCCGTGCATGCCCACGTATACGTCGGAGCAGGTTAAAAGCATATTACGGGCCTAGCTGAAACTTTCCTGGAAGACTCGCAACCTTTACCGTTATTATGGACTCCGGGATTCTACTGCTATACTATCGCGATGGGGGCTTGTACGTGTAGCTAGCGGGTATATTCCACGTGTCATCGAACGCATATATGCCAGACAAGGCCCGCGGACTCGCAGATGAGAAATTCTAGGCAATCCCTGGCATTATTATTACGAGTTTATTCCCTCGCTTCTCGCGACTCCGGCTAACCGTTTAATCTTCCTTTCTCCTTTTCCATCTTTATAGACATCTCGCGAGGGCTCCCTTCTCCGCTCCGCCGCTCGTTCCCTTCCACCGCCGTTGGCTCGACTGATTATTTAGGCAGCGAATGTTTAATCGAAGCATTGTATCGGTAATAGTCCTTGGCTCGCTTCGTCGCTGTACACCCCGTTCCCTCATTCTCTTCGCCGGAACCCACACCCCCGGCTCGCCATGCCGGACCGCTCGTCCGCGCTCCTCGTCTCTCTCGCACTCGTCCCGTGCATTTGTCGCGGAAGATGGTACGCTTCTCGCAAGCAGTCCCCCGCCCCCTCCTGGCCCCCCTCGCCCGTGCTCATCTCCTCTCCCTCGCCCTCCTCTTCTTTATATTTGTTCGTTTATTTGCTGGTGGCTGATACCTCATTACCGCGACAGATCCATCGATAAGCGCACCGTTCTCGGAAACACACAATGCGCCCCTCCTGCTTTCGTACACTCGCCGAGAGGCGCATTGCATCCGAGCTCGCCTGTCTCTCTCTCTCCCTCTCTTTCTCTCCTCCCTCTACTTGGTCTTTCGCTTGCTCGTTGTCGTCGCATTCGCCCGCGCGCTACCTACCTACCTTCCTTTCTTTCATTCTTTCTTCTTCTTCTTCTTCTTCTTCCTCTTCTTGTTCTTTCCCTTCTTCTCTCACTATATAGTCGTATCTCCCCGTACTCGCCTCTTCCTCTTCGGCTTCTCGGGCCCTCTCGGCCTCTTGCCCGAGCGCTGGACTCGCATTTACCGAGAAAAGTACACATCACCCAACCTCGTCGGGCCTCCAGCACTATTTACCTCTCTCACCCGCGGTTCAATCCTCCTCCGCCTCGACTTCTGGGCCATATAACTCCATCCTCGGCGCTCGGCTCGCCGCGTTTGTCCACGTCGCATGCTTTTATCTGCTCCAGAGATTCAATTCGAAAGTGGACGGAGGGACCGAGCGGGAGAGACATTCGGCACTCGGGCCTCAGTCCCGAATAGTCCGCTCTCCGCAGATCCGATTCGTCGGACCGGCTTCACGATTTATCTTTTCTATGGTACTGCACCATCCCCTGCAACGCAAGGCTCTTTTCCGCGGTCGACTTGCCAACGACTCTTTACAAAAAATAAGTCGAATGTTGACGGTTATCGCTCCAGGCACCTTAAAGATGTTATTTCATACTCGATGCAATGTTTGCATTGCTTCATAGATAATTTTTCTACTTTCACTTCCAACCGTTTGCGTCAGGCTGATGTCGAATCAGCAACAAAGTTGATAGAAAAAAAAATCATCAAAGCGAATTCATCGAATATCTCGTTAACTTCGCAGTAAAAGTTTTTCTTCGAGATTCCTCGAACGCTCGAATGATTTCAGTTGACCTTGAGATGCGTTTTTTCAATGTGGTCAGTTGGTCAACTCGACAGTAGTGCACATTTCGCCTTAAAAATATCGCACCGAGCGCAGCTACCGCAGTTAATCGGTTCGATATTGATTGCCGTCGAGTCCGCGAGACAGAAATCGCATAGTTCCGAGAGATTAACGGCCGAGTGTTGCGCGTAAGCGGATTATCGAGCGTGGGCAGTCCGCTCGGTACATTAATTAGCATACAATCTCCGCCGTTCGTGCGTTCCTCCCCGCGGTTCGTTGACAGTCCAACAGTTTCCGCGGCGAGCTACTAAATAGCGCGACGGCGTGCCGGCCGGTGTTGCCGCGCCGTGCCCGACGAACGATGAGCTCCGTACCCTCGGGGAAACTTACGGCGCGCAAACCTCGCCACTTGGGACAAATTGCGCGCGCTGGATTTACATATCGCGAACGAAGAGCGGGCTCGCTCGCACGCGTTGCGGTGCGATAAGAAATACACCTTTTCACTCGGGTGCGCAATGCGCCGGGCGCACACATCGCCGAGTAGCGGCTCGCCGCTGCGAGGCTAGTTAAAACGGTATAGTTATACGACGTCGTCGCAACGTCCAGAGGAAAGCGCAGCGTGATCCAACCTCCGCGGCAATATATTTGCCCTCATACCCCGTCCCTCGCTCGATGAGTATCTACATGTTTATAGCGATTCGCCGGGTGATTGTCGAAAATTCAACAATCCTCAAACGAGGCAGAGGAGATACGAGTGATAGCGGAGTGTAGGATACGAGAGGACAGGAGGAGGTGGAGCGGCGCTGGGATGAAAACGAAACGGGGAAGGAAAGTGAGAGTAAGACCGAGAGCAAGCGCAAGCAGCGAGAGCAAGAGTACGAGAGTAAGAGTGGACGGGGATCGGATCGAAGAGGACAGGCACCCCCCGCGGTTCGGCGTACAAGTGCGCCAACGAGCCAACCATCTAGTCCATCCGGGCCCGGACGACGTAGTACCCCCGCGCGAGCACGCTCGCATGAAGGTCCCGATGATACATATACGAGTGAAAGAGAAAGAGCCCGAGCTCGCGAATCCGAAATCGCTGCAGCGCTCACCGGCCGGCCGGCGAGAGCGCGGGCGCACACGCATTTGTGCCGAGCTCCGCTGCGACGCGGGTCCTATTTATATGCAAGAAAGTGCGTGTGCGTCAGGAGCATACACCGTCGGGCATACATAATTAATATTTGAACAAGCAACATCGGTTCGCGAAGCGAGGCTCGAGCGAGCAGGCTCTATGCGAGGATCGCGAGCCGCCGGCATGTCGAGCGTCGTTCCCCGGGCCCTCCCCTCCGCGCTCGCAATTCGCCGACTCGAAACTCGCGGGCGAAAACGTAACGAGAAACGAAATCGAATGGGATCTCCGAGGGCCCACGTGGGAGCTTTTATAGTATCCTCGAGACTCGCCATTTGCGCCAGTGCGACGGAGGGAGGTTGTTTGGAATAGAGCTCGAACTTCGGTTCGATCCGCGGAATAATTCAGAATTTTTCTTTAACCGGTCTCAACGCAATACTAACACAATTAATGTTGCCTACATGATTGTTTAAGTCCTGATTCACACTGTAACGATAGTTACACGCGAACCAGTTGAGTTGCCGTTCATTGAGGTGGAGCGAATGGCTTTCATCTCGCATGGGTTCGAGGAAAACCGGAAAGAATTACAAACTCTTCTCGATAGTGTACAAATTCGTATTCATGCTTATTGAAGGTACTGAAAAGATTAATTTTGCATAATAATAATTGCAGAAAGTCATCAACAAATTGATGAAAAAGTGCGCTGTTGCATCCGGAAGAGCTGCAACAAAGTGCCTCAATGCGCCAGAATTTCTCTTCTTCCGTGCAACGTTGCAAGACCGAAACATTTTTCTTTTTTTGAGAATCGTATGGCCCTCGGCTCATTCTCGAACTTTGTACCGCTCGCTCCTCTCGGAACCTGCCAGTGGGATATCCAGGTGCGTGTTCCGAATTAATTTAACCCCCGAGCCTCGAGGATCGGCTTTTTCTTCGTTCCTCTCGCCCTTCTTCTCGGACATGCCCTTCACGTGCAACAAAACGGTTTTCTATTCCCGAAAGTGCACTGCGCATTATTTGTTTATCGGAACCCGCGTTACGTGGACGAAGATCTTTTTCAAGCCAGAAGCGAAGCGCGCAAATAAGTTGGATTGTTGCCGTTTCCGAAACAATGGGCTTCGCCCGGCGCGGCTTATTAATGAATGCTATCATCCCTCCGGTTCTCTAGGCCCAACAAACAAATGACCGCCGCGCAGAGTCCGAAATCTCGCTGCCACGTATCCCAAAAGATCGGCGCACGGCTCGCCGCGAGAGAAAGAAAGAAGGAAGAACGAGCGAGCGAGCGAAGGCCGAGAGTAGAAAGATAGAAGAAAATAAGAGACAAAAAAAAAGGAAGAAAGAGACGAAGGAGGTGGATGAGAAGGAGGAGAGGGCGGCAGTGTCGGGTAGTTGAACAGAAATGACCGAGCTGATGTATAGCGTGGCCCGACGTAAAGGTAGATGGCTTCCACGCCCAGAAACGACCTCGAAACCTCTCCTTCGATTCCTCCATCCCCCCACCCCCTTCTATCTTTCCTTCCTCCGTCTCTCTCCCCCTCGCCGACTCTCGCTCTTTCTCTCTTTCCGCGTTGTACCCCTCTTCATCCTTCAACCGTTCCCTTTGTTTCGTTTATTCCTCGAGCTGCACGAGTTGAGAAACCCAACTTTCAGCCTAATACGGCTCTGCCCGCACCATCCACGCGCAAATCTTCAACTAAGTCGGAAAATATTCTACCGCTGTTTTTCACCTTTGCGCGCGGCCCTTGCGACCGGTTTGCCTTTCGAATCACGCTCATCGTAGGGTCAAATTTTTAGTCTTATAGTTCATGATCTATATTCAGTTAAAACTTTATTCTTCGCAGTAAGATTCGAAGCACAAAGTAAACAAAGTAACGCGATTGACTTATAATTTTTTTTTTCAACCTGGTAGGAATTTAATCGGGCAGAGTCGCGCGTAGATTTTTAATCGGGAGAGATCTTTTTCGGTAGAAACGTATTGTGGCAGAGTTTAGGCAGAGGCTTGATTTCTGGTAGAGATGTTGTTTGGTAGAGCTTTGGCTGGTAGAGATGTGAATGTGCCGTAATGGGTCTATGCTGTACTTTGAACGGATTTTTCTTAGTTCTTGCCGTCGAGACGTTGATGCGTCTCTCGATCCGCGTCTTCAATATCGCCATGGCACTATTTATATAAGTTGGACGGTTATGGAATAAATGAATGACCGTGAAAAGTACCTAATTTCATGAATCGAACTCAAGCCCGGCTCACTCCGTCGTTCATTCGTACGAGTTACACGCGCCGATACTCGCTCGGAGATGCCGAAGAGTGGTTACATTGCGCGTGTGAAAAGAGTCCTTCGAAATCGTAATCGCTGCGGAGCAAGAGAGAAAATGATTAAGCCCGGAGAAGCGCCGAATAGGAACGGACGGTTGAAGAGAGCCGAAGCAGCTCGTTAACCACGGGTTATAGTCCCGACGCTCTTGAATTAGTGGCTGAGCCTGCGGGCCTCCTTACGTCGCCGTGGGACAGTCTCGTGGTCAACGAAATTCTCTCTCGCCGCTCCGGCCACTCAAGCCCGAGGGGGGGATAAGAACCTCCGCGGAGAGACAATAATTTCTACGATTCCGAGAGACAAGAAGCTAATAAAGCGCGTTACGCCGGGGACGTACGAAAGCGAGCGCGACGCCTCGTCCCTTCGAGTATCATCGGCCGTAATGTGAAATTTGATTATTCCGTCCGATTTAAATAATTCCTATCGGCGCTTCGCGTCCCGTTCAATTTTCTCCGCGGTCACTTGCGTGTCTCGGATAATGGCATGTCGGTAGGAGGTGTTACCGGCGGACTTTGTTGACTCGGCGATAATCGACGTTACTTTGCGTTAGTCGCGTCGGGGAGAATACACGAGCGAGGCGAGTACCGCGGGGCGCACCGCTCGCCGCCGTCCTCCATTTCGCTGCCTCGAGCTACTACTATGTAATTATTCTCGGACGGTCCTCGAACAAGAGAGGAATGAAAATTTCCGTGCGAGAATGAGGGAGAAATAATGCCGTGTCATCGGGTCACGGTTAGCTTTGACTCGCGCCGAGATCCTGCGCTTTTCGTGGCCGCATCTCGACTCCCCGTTGATTCGGCACCTTTTCGTCAATCATCGGTGAAAATTGAAAAATGATTGACGCCGGCCGAAGAAACCGCGACGCCGACATTGTCGTGTGATTTTCACCGAAACGGCAAAGATTTGTTGTGATTGCGCGAGATTCCGGGTAAGAGAGACGCGCTCGTGGGACGTTTCGCTCGGACTCGGATCATCGTGGGCAAAGATGACTTTCGTGGAATTCTCCAATTTTGGATAATATCACGTCGAGACACGGCGGAGGAAGAGCCGGGGAAAAAAGAAGGAAAAAAAAATGTAACCTTACGAAACGCCGGCGCGAGAAAGCGTTTCCGTTTCTTTGATTTTACTTCTTAATCGCTCCCGTCCAGCAGATTAGTCCGAGCCGTCGATGGCGGTAACGACGGTGGAGGCGACGCAGGGAAAAGGGAGAGAATGCGCCATTTTGTCGTGAGAAAAGGACGGAAAAGGAAAGCCGTGTCTTCTGTGCGCGAGAGCAGAAACGGTTAAAGAACCCGACGGAGAATGCAGGAAGGTCTAATTGTGAGAGTGGTGCCCCATTACGGGGACCGAAATTACAGGGCCCGTACCCCCGGCCAAGACGCGTCCTTACAGACCAGAGAAAGAGCCATTCTACTACTAGTATCCCGTACCGCAAGGAATCTTCTATGAATTCGCTGATGCCGCCGGTATGAGATGGACCCGAAGCTTCAACGGGCATTCCGACGAGTACCGGCGCAAGCGTATCTCCTTGGTGGACCGACGTTCTTGTTCGTCTCTCTTCCAATGCCCCGAAACGCTAGGATACATCCCGTGGGCAGAACGGAAACTGCGGCAACGCTGCCCGAAAGCCCGCAATGATATCGGAGCGAGTCGAGACACCGCGCCTCTCGACTCGTTGCCAATGCTAATGAGGAGAGGATACGAGATTAAATCGAGAGGGAGTGTCAAATCGGCATTTTTGCCGCTCGGAACCGAGGCATTAACGATCCGTCATCGAGACTCCTCAACCTCCCGCGCGAGACTCTCGGCTAGGATATCCTAAAGAGCGCGAGGACTATTAATCAGTCGCCGGTGAGCCGGTGCTATCTTCGGATGCCATTCAAGAGCGTCACCGAAAAACAATCGGTTCCATACGACCTGCCTTCGGTTCCCGTGCGAGTCGGATAAACGCTCGAATGGGAAATGCGTGCAAAACTATGCAGTACTTGAAGTACTTTAGTGATACCAAAAGTATGGTACTGGAAGTACGTGCCTACATCAAGATCTTACAAATGATGTTGCCCGAAAATCTCATGAACGAGTCCAAAATTAAAGAAAAATAAAGTTTGCGTTGTTGTTTCAACTCAAATGCGAATGAAAAGCCTTCCAAATGGCCTTCAATGAATTCCGTGAAACGCAATAGAGTTGAAAGAAATCTTACTAACCAATTAAAATTACAAAAAAAACCATGAAGTACTTTTCTCGGACACGTACTTCGAGAAGGTACTCAAAATACTTAGTCCATCTCGGAGCGCGTGTGAAGAAAGCGCTTTTGCCCTCCTGCATAGATGCAGTAACGCGTCGTATCTTAACGTGGGCATACTAAAAAAAGCCTTCGATGTCAGTTCTCTTTCCGAAGCCACCTCGGTATCGCAGTTGCCGTAATCGTTCGTCGAAGCTTCAATTTGATGGGACACATCGTTTCGAAGGAGATTTCTTCCAAAGTGCAGTCTTTCTCGAAAAATCCATTGGGGCCCATCCTAATCATTGGGGGGGAGAAAAACGACTGATGATGCTGATCCCGCGCGAGAAAATTACCCAAGAAAGGGGCACAAGGGGGGGGGGGGGGGGGGGGGGCGAGAGAGGTAGAACCCACGAGATGCGCAAAATCCCAGGTATATGACACGAAGCCGGCATTTCTTTCGCCAAAATTAGCCGCTCATTAAAGCAATCTGATTTTTTTTAATACGTTTTCTTGGCAAGAGCGAAGGAGAACAAGGGAGAAGGCCACGAGTATAGGAGAAGGAATAACAAGTCGGGCTCCGTGGGATTCGTGGCGCCTCGGCCCGCCGCGAGAGGGAGACGGAAAGCTAGTAGAGCCACGGCACTAAATGCGTCATTACGAGTGGCCAGCCCTAGGGATGGACCACCGGATAATTGAAGCCATTAAAATTTCCTTCTCTCGCGAAAGAGACGAAGAGCAAGAAATTGTGAGAGGGCAGTATGCGCGGTCTCTCCTACCGACGACAACCGATAATCCTCATAATTCCACGCTTCCACGGACAACAACTACCCTGCACTTGTTTGCTCTTATTTAGTCGTTTATTCCTCAAATGTAAAGAGGCCAACACTTTGTCCGTAAAATTGGTCCCCGCGTCTTTTCGCGCATGTGGAAAAAAAAGGACCAAGAATCGCGAATGGAATCGGCAGTTTCGTAGGTCACAGAAGTTCGCCGGGCTGTGATGGACTGGTAGTATAGGAAGAGAAGAGTTACTCACATACGTTGAGCATCGACTCATTAATCTCCCACCAGTAATTGCGAGCATATTCCATGACGAGCCCTGTATCCAACGCCTCACTTCTCGCTGACGATGGCTTATTCTCTTCAACGCCGAGCTACGTTGCAGCTTCTGTCTCTTTTACTTTTTTCACTCGTCTCATCTGCCGCTAGTAGTGGTAACGCTAGTTGGTTGTAGTGGAGATCGTCCTTGTTCTTGTAACCGAGCTGTTCGCTTCCCTTGTTTCCTTTACCGTCTTCTCTTCATGGTCTCGTACTTAACTGCGGATTTTCTGTATTTCATCTTCGCTCCTCTTCCCAGCCTTCGCTCAGCTAAAACGTTGCGTCTTCGGTCAACGCTAATCTCACCAACAGCTAGCTGGAACTCGCTTGTGACCGGATTATGCGCATGTTGTACGAGTCCAATGTAAAATATCCAATAAACAGTTGATCTGCTGATCTGCTAACCAGGATTTTCGGGAAGTGGCGGGTAAACCAATCCTTCCTATCTCATTGTCTCGCTCGTATCATTAAAGAACGCGTTTGACCCGATTTTCACGATAATCTTCTCCGTTGTTTGGCCTTTGACTTTTCTCGCCCAAACTCCGAGATACGCCCGGAGTCCTCGGTCCTCATTAATTATCGAACAAAGTAATGACGCCGACGAGCGAGAATCGAACGTGGAGTCATCGCATCCGAAGCCGCAACGATTGCCGATGTTACGCAACTCGAGGCATCTAATTCTATCGACACTGCGCTATACTTGCCGTGTGTACATTCCTCGACATCTCTATTCGTCGAGACACCGCCGATGGTTACGCCTACTTTCCATTCTTTTCACCCTGCAATCATACAACTCTTTCTTCCCTGGGCGAGACACACGTAGGTAGTTAACGCACCTATCTCGTGTGTATGTACACGATAGATAGTGAAATAATATAACATTAGCTGCTCATTAACGCACCGAGAGCTCGTAATTATCGAGTGACGAGAATGAACAGGCGTAGCACGATTTTTTTCATACATTTTTTTCCTTTTCGTATGAATTTTCGTCCGACGGACTCCCATCGATCGGGCTCAATCATCGCGGGGTTTCACCGTTCGGTGTCTTTCACCGAATGACCGCGTTCGACATGATCGCGAAGTCGTCGGATGAGGCTTTCATTGAAACTCGAAGGGGCCGTCGACGCGGACGGCGCTCTCGCTCGGACGTTTTAATAGAACGTACATTTTTTACGATCGAACCAGTTGGCCCGCAATTCTCCTCGGAGTTCTCCTCTCGCAAGGTGCGCCCGCTCCGCGATGCTTCTCGTACTCGCGATCTCGTCCTCTCTTCCATTCTTCTCGCTCCTCATCTTTCCGGCGCTGTATGCACGAGTCCTCTCGACCCCTCCCGCTTCTCGTGCCACCTCTCTCGCGGATACTCCGCTGGCTTCTTTGCTTCTGCTCCCGTTCGCGCGAATAAATCCGGGGCCCTTTCATAAATTGCGGCGCAGTAGCATTAAAGTGAAAATAATGTATGAAATTTGCCTTTTGATCATTTTGTCGGCCCGGGGGCGCGTTAGCTTCTGCTCTCTTTGCTCGCGCTCTCTCACCCCTTGTCCTATCTCTCTTATCTACTCGTCCGCTTCCGTTCGCTCCTCTTCTCCGTGAGCTCCGCGCGCGCGAGCGCGCTCTCTCTCGCTCTCCTTCGCTCTCTCATTCTCGCGTCTCGTGACTGTCGAGAGACGGAGTTGCGAACGAACGGTGCATACGCCGCCGATCAACGGCAACGGCGCGTTACGTTTGCCCGCGGCCTCGCTCGGCCCGCACGTGGCCTCCTCGCCTCACCGCCATCATATTGTACATATTTTACACATACATTGCCCCCTCATTCCAGTCAATTTTCGTTCATCCTCCCCGATTCATCGATACACCCCGACCAACTTGTCCGTCCTCTCTCTACGGTGCTTTCCTTCTTTTTTCTCTTCTTCTCTTGTGTCAACTATTTTTGTAACGCCCAAAAAGTTGTTGAATCTCAATTGCATAGCGCGATCAGTTAAATGCCGTCGAGACTGCTACTGCATCATCAGTGGCAGGGCAGACGGTGCATCAGCGAGGAGAGACGCCCGCGACGAGGGAGCCGCTTCTTCTGATCCCTTCTAATCTGTCATCAAAGCCTCAGGCCCTCCCATACTGTACCTCGCCGTCTTCCGTCTGCTCTTCCTATATTCTTCTCCTCCTCCTCCTCCTCCTCCGGCTCTTCCTTCCTCATACCCCACCTTCCTCCATCTCCTTCTTCTATTTCTTCCATTTCTTCTTCGTCCTTGTCTCTCGTTCACTCTGGAATTACATTTTTTTTTTCTTCAAACGCGTCCACCGCTTGCCGGAACACCGGCTATATCTATATCCGCATGCGTGCCTTCGTACGTACTTAATACAGCAAAATGGAATAGGCACGCGCGCGCCCGAGAATGCACACCGTCGCCGCGACAGAGCGAGTCCTCTCCTCCATTGACCGACAGCGTGTCACTCCGACTCGCGTCGAACCTACCTCGCGCACACTTTCCGTCGTCCTCGCGTCCCTGGCCTTCCGCTCTCCGTCGTTTCGCCGTTTTTATCGGCATTGCGCGAGTTCCCTGGGTGTGAAACACGACAACTGCCACAAGCCAAGATGATTCGTATTCCCCGACGAAATATCGCGACGATTGATTCCAGATCGGGCGAATATCTGGAATAAAGATACAAAAACCTATGTACAATTGGACATGAAGTTCTGAACACATCAAGTTCGGTTCTGAACATTTCTGAACAAGCCAACAAAACCTACACCCGATATCGTATTGAAAAAGTCTGTATCAGGATCGTGATTTTACGGGTTTGGAGTACTAGCGAGCTGGCAATGTATCGATTGGTGATGTGACGGACTTTTTGTATCCAGTTACCGATGCCGAATTGGACCTTTGTCATGTTGGCATCTGTGGAAATGACCTACTGTAGTGTTTTCAATGGCAATCCTGATTAAGCTTCTGCGTGCCGGATTTTGACCCGATCGAATTTATTATTTTGTCGAATCAATTGAACTTTTGGCCAAGCAAGTCAAGGGTCCTGAAACAGAGCTGGGCAAAAGACTAGTTGATGTCTTCACGTACTTAACCTGGGCTGCTCGGTCTATACGGTATTCGTAGAGAGCATACCAAGTTGGCACGTAACATTTTCGATTGCTGTACTTGCTTGCGCCAAGCAGGTACTTGTAGCTTTTTTCCGGCTCTGTTCTGTAGTAGTTAAATCAGAAGTCATGTCAAAATCAGAGTTTTTTAGTCGGGCAGCCCTATCTGTATCTGATTGGGGTGGCATCGAGTACACCTCATCAACAAACTGGGCTATTTCGTCAGGAACTCCGATCAGCGCCTTATCAGACTTGCCGGATCAGCCATCCTTTAGCAGTTTCTTAGAAGGCAAACTACGTTAATTTTCGGTCCCCACGATCTATATTTGTCTCGAGAACTATTGTCCCGGTGGGAAAGACCTGCAATTTATTTTTCCGTTAATCCGCGAGCGCCCGTGCAAAAAGGCACGAGAAAAAGGAGTGTAAAAACCGGGAGTCGCGGTTGGGAGGTATATACTGGTCCAGTGGGGCGCGAGCAAAAACGAGAATAGTGTCAACGAGTCGCGATAAATTCAACAACCGAAGGAGAAGCCTCTCGCGGGCCGCTTATCCGATTCTTTAATTAATACGACCGTTTTCGCGGAGCGTTCGACTCATTTCGCAAACAGGAGGCCACTCTCGTCTTCCTTCTTTTTGCTCCTTCACTATTTCACTCGCGCGACAACATAGGAATTCCTACCGATCGGCTCTGAATTCCTTTTTTACGATGCTTCCACCCGACGCTTATACCTGTGTATCGAATCTTGGCATCGGCCCACTGTTTCTTTAATTTTACTCCAATAATACGAATTTTTATCAAGCTTGCTTAATATTATCCTCGCGTTTTTTTCTTTTCTTGAAGCCCGCGATTCTCCTTAATTGATTCGCACCGACTCAACGCAATGACTGACGTACGCGGGTCCGTTTTTCTTTTTCGCAATTTGTATCGGATGTGGCATTTATCTCGACAATGTGTGACACCCCGCGGGGGAATCGTTCTGCATGATCCGGGCTCGTTCTGCATCGTCGACTGGATACGACGCGAGGAAAAAAGGGGGTAGAGCCGCGGTAGGATCAGATGCCCGAGCCCAAGAGTCACGGGGTGAAGGGCGATTGAACGTACCGAGTTTAACGACGATTACGCCAGTTGTTTCATAGGCGCGCGCTTGCCCCTTTAACACGTATAGCGAAAGCATGCGAGCGACTAATGAGGCAGCGGTCGCGCGGTGCATAATTTGCTCGTCGATATGAATTATGCTCAGCCGCGTTAATCGATCGATTTATCGCTTTCACAGCCCGTATCTCGTGTACACACGCGCAGACACGCGAAAAAAAAAGAGAAACGATAGCTAGAAAGCCAACTGGTTCGATCAACGACTGATCCGCTGGTTTCTCTACTCATTCAACACGCTTGCCGTCTTTTCTCAGCTTTTTCATCCATTCGCATCGAACTTCCGTGGCGGGAAATCCAGAAATATTGAAGTGCCTCGATGATGAAGGCTTCCTGTGAAGAAGTTCCGTTGTACGGACGAGAAACTCGCCTGGTCCAGCTTACGGATGTTCGTGCTAAAATCATGATTCTTAGAAAATGAACGACGGAAGCATATGTCAGCAAAAATACATGGCTGTTGGAAGAAGATTATCTTTTGTCGTGTATGGTGTTCGTTCGAGGATCGGACAAAGCGCAAGACATTGTTCCAATGGATTCAAAACTTGGGTGTCCCAGCTAGACGGAATCTGCATCATCTGCTTTGAAGAATCATCGAGAATTCACCAGCACCTTGCATTGCATTCATCATGAATCTTCTAACTTCTCCATATCGCTTGGTGAAGCTTCGACGGAACGAAAAACGTTTGACTTCGATTGACTCGAGCAACCTGTGCCTCAATGTTCCATTTTCCTCGGTAACCTAAACAAATATTCCGCTAGACGAGCGAGTCGAAGACCGAGAAGGAGCCCCGCGAGAACCTTTGAACCCTTTGAAGATCACACGAGCGAGCCGCCCCGAAGAAAATCCAGAGTGCCGCCTGCACTCCGTATTTGCCGGAGTTCGCGCCGACATCGCCTTCAAATATTTGGGCTTTTAGACGTGTTTGAAAAGGTGAAGATCGAGCGGCGCCCGAAAAGAACGAACGGGACGGAGCGCGAAGGCTAAGAGGTTTCAATGCGGTTTGTATTGCAGTCCGATCCGATGGGCGACGCGAGCCGCCTTTGCTTTTTCCCAGACCTCTCCACTCATTCGCCGACTCGTCTATCCTCTGCAGTCCCTTTGACGAAACATGTCGTAGCATTCTTATTATTCAACATCGTTCTTAAGGTCCTTTTTCTTCCCCATCAAGTTATCGATACAGCGATTGTCTCGAATCCAATCTTTCGGGCCGGCAAAGCTGATGGCAACGGAAGCACGCGAAATTGGCGCAATCGCGTTCGGCCTGCAACGCATCTGCAAGGCCCGTTATCTAGCTCTTCATTTTCATCGTCTTCGTTCTTTCGCCACGAGCTCCGATCGTCCTTACCTCGCGAGATCTTCCGTTCTC
Source organism: Ischnus inquisitorius (assembly GCA_963924025.1). Taxonomy (NCBI): domain Eukaryota; kingdom Metazoa; phylum Arthropoda; class Insecta; order Hymenoptera; family Ichneumonidae; genus Ischnus; species Ischnus inquisitorius. The sequence continues at coordinate 5,234,081 of OZ001249.1, forward strand.
TTCCCTTTTCTTCATTTTTTTTTCGCTTCTTTTTTCCTTCTCATTTCTGCTTCCTCGGTTCGTCTTCGCCGCTCGCACGGTTACGTGTATACGCAAGCCATATAGCCGACGTTGCGTTTATTATACATATATTTCTTTTTGTCGTATCGTCGTGTTCTTGCGGAGACCGCCGTTGTGCCGCTTCTGCTCTCGGCAGCTTCCATCATTCCCGAGTGAGCCGAGCCAAAGAAGCGAGCAAGGGCCACGCCTTCCCCCGAGCCTTTCCTCGCGAGCCCCGTATACCTCCGCGTATACCTACCCCTCGTTTAATTATCTTTGCGCTGATTGGTAGCGAAGAATTTCACGTCGGGTAATTTTGATCCCTTCTCGCGGTTCCCTCGCGTGGAAAGATCCCCCTCTTGTATCCCTCTCTCTCTCTCTCCCTCTCTCTCTTTCTTCCCTGTAAGGACTATTATACAGGTTTTCTTATCTCTCTTCTCCGGCTCATTCTCGGCAATCCCGCTAATATTATATCAACGCGAGCGCGCACGGCTCTCGTAGCGTGCTTATCTCTGAAAAGGTGCCCGTTTACCGCTACTATTATCCGGACCTCTCCGCTCGGTGCGGACTTTATAGATTCGTTATATCGCTGTACGCGCTTGTAATATCGGTGTATCTATAGATACGAGTATTTATCGCATTCGTATCGAACGGTTGCCGTTATTAGCTTCCCCATTAATTTATTCAACCTCTTATTTCGCCTCGCATACCCCGCCGCGTAGTCGGGCTGCAAGAAAATATTGTAAGACTCGAGAAAACGAAGCTGGCCAGTCTCGCGAGGGGGCCCCCCCCCCCGGTATTATTAGTAAAGGATGACGCATGATGTAGGTACATCGGCGTCGTGGGTTCATAGATCTACTCCTTTATAGTGTGTATCGGTGCGCGCTCGCTTACGGAGCGCTCGAAAAGATCCTCCCACAAGCTATTTCCATGTCGAGCTACGAGAGAGCTAGGCCAACCGCAACCACGCTCACGATACTCGGCTACGTTCGCCCTCGTACGTATGTACAACGCAGGTGCACCACTCGCCGCGAAGCCTCGCCGTTAAACACGTGATAAAACTTGCGCGAGTTAATTACCGGGCGCAACATTGCGCAAATGATGAAATCCCACGCAAGCTCGATCGCTACTATATTCGCCGGCGTGCGGGGTCGTGATCGATGTGCCGAGCTTGATGCCCGCGCGCTCCAAGCGCATTCGTTTATCCGGACGATCAATTGTTCGGAGCGTCCGAGTACCCGATCGAGCCTCGCACAATGGGACTAATAATTGATGCACGATGCTCGATGAGCACGAATAAATACGGATAATGCGCGAGTCGGCTGGAAAACGATCCGTGGGCGAAACATGGGAACTGGAAGAAGTTGTAATCATTCCGAACACTCTCCCGCAGTCCTTCGTGTGCTCTCGCACTCGCATTGAAATGTTTTTCCATACTTTTTTCCAGAGTTTGGCGCCTTTTGGCGCCTTCTGCATGGTTGAATTCTTTCAGATTTTTATTCCACCAGGAAGTTCTAAAAAGTCTCTTGGAATTTCACGGGAATCGCTCTGGTAAAACGCAGCAACCTTAAGAAATCTTCTTTCTGCGCTCTTTGGGCGTTATAATAATTTTAGCCAGCAATGACTCACGAGTCGGCGAATGGCCTTGATTGATAGTAGGTAACCGGTTGATCGGGCGAAAGGGAATCAAAATGTGGATATTCTTGGACGCATGCACGGTCACCGGACTGCATAATGAATTGAGTTACCCTTCCAATGCCTTTTTCCACCGTGCCAAGGTCAGTTTCGCAATAACTCACGCGTAGGTGACAAACATCCATAAAACCGAGTAGTTTACGGATGATGGTTGATCGTCGCTAGCGACAGGGAATCGTAACGCCACGAAGAGTCCACGCACGGGCCGAAGCGGAGCGCAACATCGAGAGACGAGGAGAAAGCGAGAGAACGAACGAAACCGTCGGGCAACTAGTAATTACCCGTAATAAATCATTATTCCGTCATTATTGTTTAATTACAATCAGAATCGAGTGTTGAATATTGATTAAAGCCGTTGCGAGAGCGCGACGTGAGCTCATCCGGGATGAGATTACGAGGGTGTCGATCTCGGTCCTCGGGTTTTATTCCTCCTCCCTGCGCGTTCGGCCCTCTTAATAGTTGCATTACTACTGTCCCTCGCGCACCGAGACGCAGATACGCTTTTATTCTCCGGCGAACCTTTTCTAGAAAACGAACGACGAGATAATGATAAAGATTGGCGAAACGAGAAGCGATCGAGCCGAGCTCGGGCGGGCTCCCTCGCGAGAGTCGAGAGAAGGAGGAGAGAAAAAAAAAACGGGCATAATAATAAGAAGGAATAAGGAAGACGGAAGAAGGTGTGTATATGTATAAGCCTTGGCTCGAGTTATAATACACGCCGGTGCGGAGAAGAGAGGAGCGAAAACGAGCGGCTTATAGATCCAATCAAGTATTGCCGCTCATAATTCTCTGTTGTAATTATTGCGGAGTCTCGGAGGGACCGTTCGCTCTCTCGCGCTTCTCCTCTGCCCCCCTACATAGCCCGGCGAGTTTCGTCGCGATCCTCTTATTTTATTGATTAAATTGCTATTAGCTTACTTGCGTGCGCTCTACCTATATACGACGACGGTATATGAAGGGGGACGCGCATCTCCTCCCGGGAGAGCGATAGTCAGCTCGATAATCGACCAGATTCCACGAGCGGCGCAGTTTCAAGCGTTGTCGGGTACTCGCAGCCAATACTATTTCAAACGCGCCGAGATGAGGCACGCCAGGCCGATCGGCGGATGGAGACGGTACCGGCACCGGGCGCAGAATGAGGAAAGCGAGTGAAAAGGTACGGCCAACCTTTGCGAAGAGGAGGAACCGGATAAATATGTCAGAGCGCTCCGCGGCGGAGAAACCGACGCGGGCTTTCAACCTTCGGGGACCGCTAACGCGCTGGGAGAAGGAACTCGTGTAAAGGGATAACCCGGCGAGCTATACCGGATAACCCTCTCGTTCGCTGACTCGCCTGGCCGCCCTCCTCTCTCTCTCGCGCCGCGGTCCCGCCGATATTAATCCTTCTCTTCCTCGGTAACGCGCGTCTTGCGAACTTTGCACAGCACGAGAATCCTCGGGCCACCGGCGAGCTCTCGTTCGGGCACCCTAAATCGAAGACCCTCTCGCCCTCTTCGCTCTTCTTGTTCGCCCCTCCGCCCAACTTCTATGCAGTTCAAATTTCTTTCCCTTCATCATCATCATCATTCTCCCGATGTTCTCGCGTTGTTTGATAATATTTCATGGTCCGTCGCTCTTTCTTTTTGCTTCTTTTTAACTGGTGTCTAGTCTTCTCTAACGTGCCACGGCGTTAGCGAAGGGTAAGATTGAGTACGAGAGAGGACGAGAAAAAAAGTGATACTCTCGGGGTTTTTTTAACGGGGACTCTTCGGGGTCTTGCATCTTATCTTAGCGTATTTGTCAGCTGTGTAAAGTTAATTGTGCAGCATGCGGAATCGTTGATGATATGCGCACACATTGAAAAAAAGGTTCCAAAATGTTGCTTCCTTACTTTTTTTTGCTCTCGTAACGCTTCCTTAGATAAGAAGGTTGGTAGACGATGAACGTTGGCGCGAAAGAAGTTGAAGGAACAACGGAGAATTGATGGCAAGCTGGGCGTGAGAAATTCAATAGGTCTCGTGGCCGAGTCGGCATGCGCTCGAGTGTGCGAAATTGCATTCGAAATTTTCTTCTATTTTGTCTTTCTCGTACGTTCGCGAGGCAAGGAGGCGAGTCAGGTGGCGAGTTTGCCCTCGCGAGTCTTTCCAGAACGGGGGTTTCGTCGGGGATACAAAAGGAAGAGGGAAGAAAAGGCAAGCGCGAACTCGCGCCGTCTCGAGAGGCGATGCAAAACACGTAATCCGATATGTCCTACCTGCGACGAGATAGAGTCACTTGGTTTGGCCTCTCTCGGGCGCGCTTTTCTCCCCGCGCCGCGTCGGCACTGGAAGCCGTTGCCGCGAGCACACGAGCGGGACACTCGCGCGTCGCTCGCTCTTTCTTTCGCACAAAGACAAATCGTCTTGGTGACAAGTTGCTCGTAAAAAAGCTAAACCCTTCCAACGTCCGGATGAACGGCGCACGATCCGATGGACGTTCTTAGGATTGCTGCGAGATCGCGAGACCATATCGTTGCGCGCCGCTTCGCCGACCGACCGACTCCGCTGCTGGCCTCTCGAACAATCCTCGATGATTTTCTTTCGCGCTAATAGCGCAAAAAATCCGTTCGTTCGGCAAGGATTCGATCTCTCGATTGAGCTACCGTTTCCTATTGGACGAGGCCGCGCATCATTCTCGACTCAAGATACATCAATTTGCGACGACCGAAGAGTGGGTGCAAATTTTTGAAAATGTCGACTTATAGTAATATTAAACAATATTATCCAGTAAAGCAATAGGTTTTGATGACTGGGATAAAGTGGTTAAAAAAAATCCCCCGGATGTTGGGTCGCTACATTTGATGTCCCGATAGTTCAATCGCTTCTTGTCATCAGTTTTTCTTCTTCTTCCCTTTCCGCCTTGCGTTCTCCGCTATCAACGATTCGGACTGCTAATGTAGCGCCGATATGTCGCGACTGCCTTGTTCCTTCCTTGTAAAAAACGGCCCCGTCTCCCGGGAAAGAGTGTGAATTGAAGAAAACGAAGGAGCCGCAGCAACAACTACGAGCGGCGGCGGCGGCGGTTATTCCCGCGCGATAATGACACGGGGCGGTGCCTCGTCGTAAACTATTGCCCGAGAATTTATGAGACTAGGTGGGCCGGTTGAGCTAGGTCAGTGCTCCTTCTCTACCGCGTTCCTACCATGTATAATAACCCCATAGGTACTAAACCACTACCGCACCACCGCCGGACCCGCTCGACCAACACAGCTCTGCTCCTACGCTCCGATCGCCGTTGTGTTTTCCACTCGCGCTCTCGCGTCCCTCCGGTTTTCGTTCGCATGCATGGCAAACATCGTTGCACCCTCGGCGAAGTTTAGCGGGGAGCTCTCCGTGTCGTAACTAAACGGCGCGCGCGAGCTTCGCCAATCGCCGGGCATTATCCTCGACGCTCCAAGGATAACTCCGACCTATCGGACAATTTTTCTCGACGGCGGAAACGCGTCTATAAAATTCGTCTTTCCTTTCCCTTCGCCGTGCTGTCTCGTCGAGCAGCCGTCGTTTGGATTTAAACTCGGAGCGAATCTCCTCCGGAATACTCATTTCCCATGCGCGGAATGTTAACGGAGGGCCACCGCGGTTGTCGCGCGATAATATTATTCAGTACGATAATCCCGTTCGGCAACTGCCGAGCTTTTGACAATGTTGTTTTCAATAAATAACGCGCTCACGTCCCGATCACTTGTCCCACGCGGGATTAGGCCGCGATGATCTTGGCCATCGCCCACGAGAAGGGTACCGATTTTTCTGTCCTCTCGTCGTTTCCGAGCGGCTTTCATAAATGGAAGATATTGCGAGTCTGGGTTACCGTATCGAGCTCACCAGGTGTAAGACTCTGGCTAGAAGTAGAAGGTCCTGATCAGGTGGGCATCAGTCTTGTCTTCTGAAAAATCGGAGTTACTTTGTCAGGCCTGCCCGACCAGTTCTTGAGCGCCGCGCCAGACTCGTCGAATCAGACATCCCCCAAGCCTTAGCAGGTCCTGATAAGGCATCAGGCAACCTTCCGTCAATTTCTCGCCGGGAAGCGGCGAGGCCTCGCTATCAGCGAAAAGGGAGGGCCACTTTTATATTGCGTCTGGCTGATGGAATGAGTTCGGATAAATATCGTTGCCATGAGAAGAGAGAAAAAGAAGAAAACGAACCAGGCAGAAGTGAGAGACACAGCCAGAACTGGCCGAGTACAAGTATCTCGTGGTCATCTTGATCCTTTCGAGGAAGAATTTACTCACGATCGAAGGGAGGGAAGCGGCGGGAGGGGGAGGCAGTTGCGATCGAGGGTCGGAGCGCGATTGCTCCACATAATAACCCTCGGTGCGCGGACGATGCCGTAAGTTGGGAGATTAAACGACCTCTTCTCTCTGCTTCTCGACTTGTCTCTTTCTCTCCTCGTCCCTCTCTCGCCCTCCTCTCCCTCTTCTCGTCGGGAGAGCGAGAGCAGAATCAACGAGCGCACACGCCCAGCGAGAGAGGGCCTGACTTTGCCTCCTCGCGAGGCTGTGTGCGCGTACACCGATCGAGAGGCTAATCAGTCGGACATAATTGATCTCACTTGTGATCTTGAGATTCGAAAGATCGCGGACGGAGAGTGAGGCTCGAACCAATAATTATTGTTAATACCGGACCTCCTACCCTTCCTCGCTTTCTATTGCTCCTTTATTATCTCCCCTCTCCTCTCCACCACCCCCCTCCCTTTTCCATCTCTATCTACCATGCAGACTCGTATAAAAATAGCATCGGTTTATCCTCGCAACAGAAGTTGGATAGGACTCATAATCGGACCATTTCCGAGTCGATCCGCTGCTTCCTGCAAGTACAGATTGAACATATTTTCGAAACACTGCCGGTGTTTGCTCGCCAAGTCGAAACATACCGGGATTGGAGACTCAAAAAAAAGCTTAAAAACCATTCGAGCCAATGGGCACGGAGAAAATCAGTTGCCACAACCAACTTCGGCGCCAGAAATTAATATTGTTGCGACTAATTTGTTGGGTCAGCCAATTTATTTGCTCGCCTAAGAAACTTATTGGCTCTTCCGACGAGCTTTCTAGCGCCGCAGTTGGTTCTGGCGACTAATTATTTTTCTCCGTGTGTGCATAGCGAATAACGGGTTTGTTCTCGAGAGATTGGACGGGACTCGTTTCGCGGCCGCATTACCCGCGGGTCGCGATTCCCGAGCGCGGAATCGCTTCCTCGGAATCCTCCCGCGTCGTCGCCTTCCATCGACTTTTATTTATATTAATATCGCCCGCTTTTTCGTGAGTTCCGAACGACCCGAGGATGGGGCGGGGGGGAGGGTAGGAAATATAAAATAATAATGATAATAATGAGGCATTTTGAGAGTAATAATATGTTGGCAGGCGAGCTCTCGGGCTTGACGATGAGAGAAGCCCGGCCGAGCGCGATTCCACGGGCTAATAACGTCGGAGAAGTTGGGTATCGCGCGCGTGCTTCATTCCCCGAGCGGAATCCCGTCTTCTTCTTCTCTCCTCCTCTCCGTTACCCGTATCTCGTCTTTTTCGTGCGTAACGCATATATACACGCCTTTTTGGGACTTACCTTCCCCCCTTTTTTTTCTCCCCCTCCCATCGATCGAACGGCGAGTCCCGGCGCATGTCTATCGAAGATGAAAATTCTTAAATTCGACTGGCCGTCTTGCATATATGCTCGGTACGTAACCGCGTCGATTCTCGGCCGCAACGCTCCGCTCGCTGCGATTACTTTGGCTCACGGAAAGCATCTTTCTCGCATCTTCTCGCACCTTCTCCCGTTGCCGAAGATACGAGGGAAGGGGGGGGGGGGGGGGGACATATAAGTACCGAATGAAAGAAAAAATTGCTCACCTCCCTGCCCCGCTTCCTGCGAGTGTTGAGACACCGACGAGTCTCATCTATACGACGCGGCTCGAAACCCGGCGAGCGAGAGAGAGAGAGGAAGACAGTGCGCGCCGCTCCAAGATTTTATAGCGTGGAATGGGATTTGGGTACACTTAGCGCTCGTAAAACGGACCGAGGTGCAAGGATGCGCAGGAGCCTGCGCTATCTTGCTCTTGCTTTCTTTCGCTGGCGATGCAAGGAAAGGAAGCCGGCACCTTTCATCCCGCAAGAGAGAGAGAGAGACACACACAGCATCATCGTGGCTCTCACCGAAAAAAAAATTAGCTTAATAATCCTCGCCTCTCTATCCTCCGCGTGTATCTGTTTCGTCTTCTACCTCGTCGCTATATCAACATAGCAACGCGAGCGCGCTCGACTAACCCTTTGTCGCGAAGGGCATTTTCATTAGCGTCAAAAAAGAACTAATGAATTGAAAAAAAAAAAAATTATTTATTATTATTTTTTAAATTTATTAAATATATGAAATTTTGAAAGTCCGTAAATAAACAATCGAAACTTGCAAATTTTGTGCTTTCGGCTAGCATTAATTTTCACGGCAAGTTTCGACTCGGAATTTTGGAAAAGTGAAATGAATACAGATGCAGAAACATATGAGAGGAAAGCACGAAGGACGAGTCGAGTCCGTGCGAGAGGGGGGGGGGGGGGGGGGGGGGGGGGCAAGAGTCGCGAACGGTCAGAGGTCGCGACGTGTCGTCCGAGTGGTCGTTCGCTGCTTCGGCTACAGCGATCCGATTCGCTGCGAGCGAGCGAGCCAGCCGGGTGCAACACTGCCGGCGAAGACGACGGAGATTGGAAAAAGGGGGAGAACGGTCTCGGTCGCGGTAACCGCGCGAGAGAAGTGGCTTGTACCTCACACCCAATCAACTTAGATCGGAGAATCGAGATAAAGGGTCCTCGCGCGATGCTCCACCACACGACTCCCGAGTCGGTATAGCGCGCGGGCGCGCGGGCGCGCTCGCGGGCGCTCTCGCGACTTGCGAGCCACCGCGTCGCATAGTAGTCGCCGCGAAAAGAGGATCGACGGTGCACGCCGAGTACTCGAGGCCGCGAACGCGGGGGCGGCCGAGGAATACCAACTAAGCGCTCGCTCGGTTGGCTCTCGCCGTCTATAAGCGTAGAGCGAGAGGACTCGATCGACCCGCGCAGCGTGAGCCCGCGGCATGCCCGCGGGCTCGAGTAACGAGCTTTCATTAGCGACGCTGTAGGCTAATGAGCTGTGTTAGCCGACTCGCGAACACTCCGCGCTAGACCGCGCTGTTTCTTCTCTACCTGCCGTTCGGCCTCGCAACGAGCTACATTGGCAACGGCCTCGGGTCAATTCTCTCGCGGATAATCCCTGTGAAAAGTTCGCGAATGAGCGATCCCAGATGTGATAGGGCATAGATTACCTTGAGTCCGGCTATGATGATCAAAACTAGGTACACGGAAGCCATATTGTTAGAATGCATTCCGGGACTTGCTAATCTGTCCCGAATTCAAGGTCGATGATTTTTTATTGATTCTCGCTCGAGCACGGCCTGTAGACGGTGTTTCACCATCAATGCTATATTTTATATAATTTAATTATATAAATAGATCATATTATATTATAATATTTATAATAATAAATAATAATAACAACATAATAATATTATGTCACTATATTATTATTAATTTTTATGATTTTATTTAATAATATTATATTACAATATTATTATCAAAATATCATATTATGATTATTCTCGTTTTTATTGTCACACACGTAAAGCCGTATTCGGCGAATAATTATGTAAACGAACTATCCGGCCTCTTTTGGGAATAGGTGTGGCGCACGCAGGGCCTCCGGGGAGCGCGCGTCCTGCACGGTGGGCATGTATACCGAACACAAGCCGGGGATATTCGAAATGTTTGATTGCTCGCCAGTTTAATTCTCATAGCATGCGTGGCTCTCGGCGAGTTTTGGCTGAGCAGAGCGAGACGGCCCGCGTCCATAGCAAAAAGGGCCCGTTCCGCGGAGCAATCCGCCCTTTTCCGTTCCCCTTAGCCCGCTAATGCAGCCGCCGAGTCTTGCCCAGAGCCCTCTCGTATCGCGGCGCGCTTCGGGGAAATTGATTTTGCGATCCCGCCAATCTCGTCAAACCCCCCCACCCCCCTCCCCTCGGCCTTCCTACATAATGCTCAATTCGACGAATTTAATAGCGCCGCGATATAGCTCACGAATATATAAATAATCGTGAGCCTCAATCGTCGCGAAACTCGCTCGCCCATATTAATCGTTCGTTATCATCTTTTTGTTTCAGGTATGTCGAGGCGAGATGAAGATATTAGTATAATAGCCGTCGAGGGCAGCGATACAAGGTTGGGAGCCGCGAGCGAAGTAAGTAGATCCGCGCGAGCGTGCCCGCGACGGCGAGGCAACGAGGCAGAAGCCGGCGCGCGATAGCGGGAACGCTCGAGTCGCCGAGATAAGGAAAAATATATCGCGACGAGGGAATCGTTTCCCTCCGGGTTGTCGATTCGCGGAAAGTAGCGGTAAAGGCTGCGACGGGGCGGGGGGGGGGGCAGGGCTGCGGAAGCGAGACGGCGCGAGAGAGGCGGAGAAGGCGATTCTGGAGGCAAGGAAGCGCTGGTATTTATGTTAATTACCGTCAACGTTAATTAGTGCCCAGGGTGGACTGGGCGCGCGCGGTCTTCGCTTTGCCACGCCGGAGTAGAAGAAGAGCCCTCGCGAGGCTTCCTCCCGCGGTACGCCGTCGCTCTCTGTGGCTCTCCGCTCTTGCTTTCCGCCGTCGCTTCCCTCCGCCCCGCCGCGCGATCTTCCGTGACTCTCTCTTTCTCCCGAGTGGCGACTTTTCTGACCGAATGAATCTCTCGCGTTGCCCATTGTCCGGCTCGCCGGCCGATCGAGTTTCGTCTCGCGCATTGATAAGTACGAAGCGGCGAGGAGCGGCGGAGGGCTTCTTCTGCGGCAACGGTAGAATCGCACAAGCGGGAGAAGCGAGAGAGATGCGCGAGAAGGGACAGAAGCGGGCAAGTAGTGGCCGCGGAGACTGCCCGAATGCCGGCTTGGCTTCTTTCGTGGAAGATCGCCTTAATGAGACATCCAACTTCCCTTCTTACCTTTCGCTCTCTCTCTCTCTCTTTTTCTCTCTCTCGCTCGCTCTCTTTCTGATGCACGCCGGTAGTTGGGAGAGAGTGTGCGCAACGATCACGAAGAATTAAACGAAAAAGACTAGCGAATATTGAACCGTGGCGCGATCGTAGAAGCTTCCACGGTTCTCATCTCTCTTTACGCTATACCGTCAAGTCACGATCGTGACATTGGCCGGTTTCAGCCTCCCCCGTTGAGAGCTCATCGCCTAACGAGCCTTTTCCGAGTCTACCTTGCCATTGTGTGTATACATATACACTATATAGGTGTATATACCGAAGGACATACGACCGGATTGAGGGAGCCAAAGACTGTCTTCGCTGATAACGAGGAATTCCCATTATCACTTGTTTTCACGATTCATCGATCCGATCGTTAAACTCCAACCTCAGCGAGCCTTTCTTCGGTATCGTCGGGACGAGCGGGCGACCTTTTTGTCAAGGCTCTTCTTGCTGGAAAACAAGATACGTAGATATAGGAGAGAGCGGGGCAAAATGGGACAGCAAAAAAATCGACTTCCATGGGACTTTCCCTTGTCCCATTTTGCCCTAATTCTATCATTCAGGGGACTCTATTTTGCCATTTCATGCCATTCTGCCCCGGTGTGCCGTTTTGCCCCACTTTCCTCTAATGCGAGAAACGAGAGATCGTCGAACGGAACGGAGAACTCTGACTCTCGCGAGAGCTTCCGGAAAGCGAAGGCGCATATGGGCAGAGCGCGGATTCTACCGTAGCCCGTACGCAGGCACCGGTACGGTATCGTAAAGCAAGTACGCGTAGCGCAAAGAACCAGCGCTGGGAGAGGACACTTTATGACGCGATGCCGCGAGAGTTGAATACTGAATACTCAAACGAGCCGCGTGCGCCTCTCAACCACGGGGCCGCACTAGCTCCGAGTCTTTTACATTCACTGTGTGCGCGTGTATTGTAGTTTGCATGAACTCTATGTATTTGCATTTTTATAGACTCTCCGACATTTTCTTCTGCCGATTCCTCATTCCTCGCGGACGGCGGCTCGCTGGAACAGTTTTACACGGGAGAGAAGTTAGATATTGTTCTTTATTTTTTTTTTCGGTATTTAAAAAATGAGTCAGCGATATTTGTTAAAGTTACTACATTTTTTTCTCGGTGTATCGATTTTTCACATGGGAAAAAGCGTAGGGGAGAGCGGGGCAAGACGGCATACCGGGGCAAAATGGCATTCACGCACAATGGGACCAGGGCAGAATGGTATTAGGGCAAAATGGGACAGCAAAAAAATCTACTTCGATGGGATTTTCTCTTGTCCCATTTTGCCCTTATTCTATCATACGGGGGATTATATTTGACCATTTCGTACCATTTTGCCCCGGTATGCCATTTAGCCCCGCTCTCCCCTATGCAAAAAAAATCGCTTTCCGCAAAAAGTTGGTGTGTGACGTATCTCGAAATCGTATCGAGTTGCGAGATTTTATATCGAAACTATCGTTGTCGCTTCATCCATGCCGCAATTGCAAATTCCCGATTGGACCCCCCTCGAGTAAGAATCCAATAACTCTTTTTAGAGCAATTTTTCGAGCCCCACTTTTTTTTGGAGGCTAACGAATTTCCTTCTTTTCCTCTCTTTCATGGCTTTAGGCTGTTAGCCTAGAGCCGAAAATCTGCGAAGCAAAGATTTATCATCAGGAGTCAAGGTCGCGCTTCGATCGCTCGCAATACACGATTTCCATCCCACAGGAGAAACGATACTCCGGGAAATTGTAACCGCATCATTCTCTCGAAGCCACGAAAAAAAGTCGCATGAGCCCGCGAAACGACTGGATACAAAATGCGTGCCAGCTGGCTCTCGCTCGGTCGGAGAATCGCGAGGATTCTCTCCGGGCGCAATTAATTATCGGAATCTTCTGGCCCCGAGCGCCTGCGGCCGTAGTTGCTTCGCGAGTATGTTCGCCCGCCGCGGCGAATTAACCCCGAGAAAGTATCCGGTTACCATGACGGAACGGAAGAGAAGGGGTTGAAATATCACGAGGTAGAGTTGTTTCGGAACGTTGTTACTCTCTTCGTCGCGAATAAATCCGTTGTTTCGCTCTGCGCGCGGAACAGGTGAGAAGAGCTCGCGATTCTCCGCTCGCGAGACGGAGGGCTCGAAAGACCGATTGGAATTTTTCGAACTTGTCATCGAGAAACTCGCGCTCGCGCGGCCCGTTCGCGCGTATGGCTCTCGGACACTTGCTCGCGCATCCGAAACACACGAGGCGAGCGCGACTCGCGAGGGCAAGGAACAAAAGTGTGCAAAACAAATGAGCGTAAATAACCGCCCACGCCCGGGCGACGCGTTCGACACCTTCGCTCTCTCGGCTCGGATAGTTAACTCCTCGCGAACGAGAGGAGAGAATATCGCCGCGCGCGGAGACTCGCTCGATTCTCCTCGCTGCGGCCCACCGTTCGCCATTATTTCATTAATTAGTGTCACATCCACGCTCGCTCAGGCTCCTAGTTACATAAACACGACAACTCCTCCGTTAGGGTCGTGTGCTCAACGTGTCTCGTTCAACCTTCGTGTGCTCTTTCGTTTTTCTCTTTTTTCCCCCCTTTTTTTTCATTCTAGAAAAAGCGGGGTGCCTCGCGAACTAGTCATCCTTCCCTCCACTATCAATTCTCTCCGGCCACCTTCATCCGGCTCATTGTTACACGCCACCTTATTAACGATACTTCCGCATTATTTCTCATCCATACGCCATTCTTTCTTCAGAGTCTCTAAAACGCGAGAAGATCTAATCGTTGAAACAGCTTTCTTCGAACCGAACTTTTTATCTTTTTTTTGGTCTTTATGCTTTCTCATTATTAATTTCTTCAGCCATGTTTAGATTTAAATTGAGCGATACAAAAATGTTGCAAATTATTAAACGCCGTTTGCAAAGAAGTCGGTCGAATGACTTTCTCCTGGAGGAGCTTTTTGAAGCGACCTTAAAACCGAAATGAGGAAGCGACTGCAAATATAATTTGCAACATATTTTTTTAGAGGCATTTGCTATCCGGGTTTCCTCGTTTGAGGCGCCTTCTTCACGAAGCACGTCACGCGGTGCCTTTACCTATTCCAATCTCCGCGGGTGGGGTCATACCCTATGGTATATCGGATTGCCCGAGCACCGGTAACACTACACTCTCGCAGTCCCGTGAAAGGGAGAAGAAAAGGAGAGGCCGCGGGCAGCTTCTCTCATTACGATTCGTCGCGGCTTTCATCATCTCGCAAATGCGCGAGCGAAACTTTGCTTTACGATGGCGCCCCGTAGCCCCGATAACCCCGCCGGCTCTCCGTTACAAGTTGATACGTTACACCCATTTATTGCACAGTTCGATTGGGATTTTACGGGAGCGCACGCGAAAATTGCCGAAGTGATGCTTTTTAAAAAAATTGTACTCTATTGCGGCTCAAATTTTACTCAGGGACTTTCGACTTTTCTGGCATTTTTCTACCTCGCAGAGGAAGCTTTTGCGGGACGAAAATCGATTTGGATTTTTGGATGGATTTTTCGAAACAATTTTGCTTGGGTTCCGACTCACGGAATTTTCAAGATAGGGTTAAATTTAAATCACAATCAAATTGTTGTTAGATACGGATTGCGATTACATTGAAATGTACAAAGAATAGAATTTGAATTATTTTTCTTATAAGAAATAGATATGTTAACCGCAATTTCAAGCGTAAAGGCGATTTTTCAGCAGCCTGGAAAATTTTCATAATATCAAGAAAAATCGAAAATCACATCGGGGCGGCCGGCGAGAGACTGGATGAGCGGAATGATCGTCGGAGTCCGAGAGTCGGAGCTCCGTCGGACGAGGCACGCGCGCACGAATAAAAAAGACCGAGTCGCGCTCATTCGAGCCGTATAATTATCGAGAGTTCGGCGAAACGCGTCGAGTCCATTGAAAATTCGTCGAGGACTCGAATAGCTTCGACGTTCTCTCGCGCACGAAGCCCGAAGAGTTGGCATATACCGCGGCTCGAACGGGGGGCGAGAGCCGTGGAAGAAATCGGCAGTGAATAAAAACGACGCATATACATGCATACGCACGTGTATATACGATTCCGCGTGAGGGGTGGCGCGTTCGCGTATAAAATGCATATGCCTCGTCGCGCTTATAAATTTTCTAATGCGCACCTCTCGCACCCGCTACACCGGTAACAGAAGTAGTCCTCACAAAGTTGCGTGCCTCCGGGCCGTACACGTGCATAAACAACTAACAATAATTGGCCCCCGATGAAACAATAATTGCTCGCGGTCCCCGTGTTTTGCTCTCTGTCCTCGTTCGCTTCCCTCTCGCTCTTCCGCATCTCCGTTGTTGCTCCACGGTCCATCGACGGCTCGTTAAATCCTCCGAGCACTCTCGATCCTCCGGTCATTAGCGCGGGATGTAATAACATCCCACAGGAGCGACCGGTGGAAAGAAGCGCCTTCTCGCCGCCGTTCCCGCGCGAGACTCCGCTCTGTCTCTCTTCCCGGTCGCTTGCCAATAATCGTTAAATTCAAGTTAGCTAAAAAGAAATAGTAGCTCACCGGCAGTGAGAGATACGCGAGAAGCCGGTGTTCGGTCTTGCTGTCGTCATTCGGCTGAGACGCACACGGAGTGCGGTTGAAGACGTCTGCGAGTCCCCCGTCCCGTTATTCCTGAGGAGAAATTGACTTTGGGTTGTCATCGAATCTCCCAAAAGACACTGCCCAAAGTTCTCGTCATGTCCTGATAAGGTACCTCATCTGCGTCTGCGAGTCCCGCGTCCCGTTATTCCTGAGGAGAAATTGACTTTGGGTTGTCATCGAATCTCCCGAAAGACACTGCCCAAAGTTCTCGTCATGTCCTGATAAGGTACCTCATCTGCGTCTGCGAGTCCCGCGTCCCGTTATTCCTGAAGAAGAAAATGACTTTGGGTTGTCATCGAATCTCCCAAAAGACACTGCCCAAAGTTCTCGTCATGTCCTGATAAGGTACCTCATCAGGGCATGTCTTCCGACCTTTACCAAGCACTCACATCCTGACTCCAGCGGGTCCTGACGCGGCGTCTGCCGATTCGACGGTTCTGATCGGGTCGTCTCGTCAGACACCTGTGCCTTATCACCTGTGTTTCAACAGGACTGCACCAGGCCCATGCCTCAGCATGTTCCGATAAGGCATCCGGCGAACAGTCTTCAATCTCTGCCCGGGGCGCTGCCTCTCGTCCCCTGTGCCTAAAACTGTGACTTATATCCACCATTCCGAGCTATTTATTTCCTCTCGCTACACGGCTGTTTCCGTAATAACTAATGTTTAATCCATCGGGGATATGTAAATTCTTCGGTGGATTTCTCGAAAAGTTATTTTCATCCTTTTAAAGAGAACGCGAGGAAGAGGAGGTGGCGGAGCTCGACGGTGTGAGGTTCCTCGTTGGAACGGAATGTTCCTTCGTTTGTCCGTTCTCCCCGGTTAATTCGGTGCGTTACGAGGCCAGCGCGGCGAGTAGAGACTCGCCGGTGATGGCTAGCGCGAAGGGAGATGAAAAATCCCCGAGGGCCTCCGAGGCGGTCCGCTGAGAGGTCCGGATATCGATTCAATAAATGGCCCCGTTGCGGCACCACCCGAGGCTCGAGCGGTGCTCGGGAAGGAAGCCGCGAGGAGGGCGATAGCCCAAGAGAGCGCATAGACGGGAGCTTTTATGCGCCAACCCGATCCGGTGGGTCCTGCAATGTGGCTTCGTTGATGTATATTTAACGACGAGTATGGAGTCACGCATTGTGATTGCGGTTCACGGTGTGCGATCGTTCATTGGTGAAATTAAATACGATAACCCCTTTGGTGGGTCCCGATGACGCCGCGACCCGGCCGGTAAGGGTTCATCACCTCGATACGAGGCTCTCGCTTTACTTTGCCGTGCCTTCGTTCTCTCGATTCATTTCTCTCCTCTTTGCCTCGACGCTTTACACTCAACACACGACTGGCCTGGCGCATCTCGCGTTCTTACGGAGAGAGAGACGGTCGCCGTGATATAAATTAAGAGACCAAGGAAGAAGTCGCATCCAAGTCAGCCGTGGACCCCCATACGGAACGTTCTTCTTCCTTACGAACCGCGATTATCCACGCTGCCAAGGTAAGGCGTCGAGGTGGACCGAGCGATGAAAAGAGAGAAGAGGAGTCGGTTAGGTGAGATACGGGAGGGAACGCGGCGCGGGCGCACGGCGAGGAGCGAGAAAGAGACATTCCGAGCCGGCCCGTTGGTGTATCGCAACAACGGCGAGGAGAACCGAAAGCAAGACTTTAGCCTATGCGCGCAACTCGTACAGGTAGCCGCGGAGCTGTGAATTATGGAATTAGGGGATTAGAGACGATCGTCGAAGCGTACAATTGTGGCGTGCGAGTTGTCGCGCGGGGCGAGTTGCTCTCTCTCTTCACGACGCCGAGCGTTCCACCCGTCGCAGGTGAGAGCAAGTACGGCCAGTCGAGAGCTCCGAACCCTCCTCCAATAATTTCGTGTCTTAAAAAGACTCCTGCGACACGGTGCATTTGAGGGTAGCGCTTCACGGGCCCGTGAGACTCCACATAAATATGCCCGAGTCCGTTGCGCCGTGACGTTAAATTATTTCCAACGATCTCCGTCTCCGTTCGATTACCCTTGACTCTTCCTTTTTCTCAAACGCAGAAGACAGATTAGAGCGTTTCGGCGCGGTGGATTCCGTTAATGTTTGTGGGAATTTGTTTGTAGCAACGGGACGCGTTTATCCGCAGGCTGATAAGTTAAGGATCATGTGGAAAGATCCGATTGAGCGGTTTTTCATTGAACGATTTCTGAACAATCGAACGTCCAATTCGGACCTCGTCTCCAAGCGCTGAAGCTCGCGAACTCCGCTGCTCTATCGCGAATGAGAAGGAAGCGAGGGCGAGCGGCGAGCGTCGCGACGGTCACCGAGACCGTGCAATTAATTTGGGGCATCGGGGCGAGCGCCGCCGCGCAAGGACAATCCGCGCTGTGCAGTTCGAGCAGCGCAGTCGACGCTAGTCGATTCGCGGCCATGAAGAACTTTCGTTTGGCGCTCGCCGGTTCTTTTCGCACGCGTTCGGAACTCGTTCCCGACGGGCGAGCGCGCGAGACCTTCCAAGATCGTCGACACCCAACGGGCGAAAGCGTGTACATGACTCGCAACATTCGCGACGAGTACACGGCAAACTGGTGGAACGACGACGACTATGAAATAGTGGAGAAGTCGAAAGGCGAGAGGCGCAAACGGGGGCGGTATTCATTTCTTCGTTGATCCCCGCGGCGACCAGTCCTCCCCCCTCCCCCCTTTGGTCGCTCACGTACATACATAGTTATGCTAAATACAAGTTTACTTGTCCTATAGAAGGAAACTTTGCGTCCGGTTGGCTTTTGCCTTTTGCCTTTTGCTTTTGCCTTTGGCTTTTGCCTCTTGCTGTGGGTGACACGCTGTCGTGCCGAAGCAACGATAACATACCACCTCGCGCGACTAATTAATGAACGTAGCTTCCCGATCGATTTACATTTACCAAGGCTTCTTCTCCTCCGCCCGGCGCGCACACGAGGACCGTCAACCTCTACGCCTCCGCCGCGCGAGTACCCGGCTTGTATGCACCCGGCCCGTCCTAACTATAGACTTTGAGAACAACGACGCGAGGAGTTTCGCGCGCTCGTCGATTCCCTGTTACCTTCGTTAGCGTCAAACCGTATACTCAATGCAACAGCCGTCGTCGTCGTCGTCGTCGTGCATGCCACGGCGTTCGCCGCTCGCGTCGTCACGGATATTCGCGGTACAATGCCATTCGAGAGTACAATCGTCATTTATAACCGGAGCTGACCAGAGGACTTCTGCCGTGCACTTGAAGCTTCTCATCGAGATTATTCGCAAGATTTCTTTTGCGGTTTGAGTTGAAGCTTCATTTTTGGAATATTAATGATCCAATAGACTTTTTTTCTAAATGGAATTGGAACTTCTTCTTTGGAATTCGTAATGGATCTCGAACATTTTTTTAAATGATCAAGATTATTCAGTTTTCGTCGCTTTCAAACAATTGAATTCAAATGATCAACTCGAGTCACATTTTTCGCTCGAAGTACAAGAAAAAAAGAAAAAGAGCCGATGCTCAGCTCCGCTTATACGGCTCGTCTCTTTTTCCATTATCGAGAATCCTTCGCGGCCAAGCTCTAAATTGAATCCGAGAATTCACGGAGGTAAAGCGAAGTGGGGGCTAAGAAAGAACTTGGATATAATTCGTCGAAATTGTGCATCGGTGGCATGTCTCTCCGTGGCGAGCGAGCACGATAATGATCGTCTCGTCGGACACCTCGTAAATGACGTTCGGCCGCAAAAGTGAGCCACCCCTCTCGGTCGCCGCGCTCGCCGTCCGGTGAAACTCGGGATAATCACTCGCCAGAATTTCCGAGATATCCTTCAAACGGAAATTCTATCTGCGCTGTCCTTGCCGGCTGCCGAGCGTCGCGTATCGGTAACGCTCGCCGGGATCGCGGATCCGCAGCGTGGAACTCGCAACGGGCGAGGGTTTGCGCTCGAAGCCAAATTGCGGTTTGCCGAACGATTAAGGCTAAACGCCCGGCGCTGGGCTCGAGTCACCGTAGAGAAATGAGCGGTCGGACGCTGTCTCGCGGTCGAAAAAGAAAATGAAAATTGCCCTTGTACGTCCGGTCGGCTCGGTCCTTGGCCGGCGATGCGCTCCAGCTGCGACCGCAGATGAATCAAGCGGAATCCACCGAATTTTCATCGCGCATCGCAGCCGAGCGAGCCCGAGACGAAATTTCCATTCCGCGCTTGACTCCACTTTTTCCCAAGTTTCTTCGCACGTGCAATGACAAAATGCGGCTCTTTTTATCATTCTTGTTTTCCCGTTTCGATGTCTCTTCCCTCAATTGTATTCTTTCGTTTGGGTTTTTATTTTTCTCAATGAAAGCGATTGACATCGAATGAGATTCGGAAAAAAACTTAAAAGACAGATGTATTTTTGAAATTATTTAATAAGCCCCCTTAATTGATAAATACCCTACTTTGAATCAAAAGTCTACTTTTTGCCACTCGTAAGTTTCATCGGAAGGTCCGCAGACCTTCCAGAACAATCGTCCGACCTCGCCCTTACTTCGCTACATCTCGCTCCGCGACGATTTCCGAGTTCGCAGCCTCATTTAACATCACTAGGACCTACTTCGAAATTTCGACTCGGGTAGGCTCGCGTTCCCGGCTTTTGGAAGGCCTTACGGAACTTTTTCTTTTTGGCGAATCTCTCGCGCTAGCAAAGGAGGCACCGACGGCGCGCGTCTCGGCCAATGCCGGTGATTGAGATCGGTTTGGCGATAAGAGACATTAGATTTAATAGCGAAAGAGGAACTTGCTCGTAAGTTCGCGGCGCCCCCTCTGCCCGTCCCCGGGGTATTTATGATCACGCGAAGTCCGAGGTCGCGCCCGGGGAGCGATCGCAGTCTCCATACGGTAACGATACGTTGTGTATCTCCGGCTGCGCGATGAGCGCAAAAGAAGCGAGACGGCGAGGAGAAAAAAAAAAAAAAAAAACAAGGAGAGGAAGAGATATCCGAGGATGATGATGACCGAGATTGGCGGTGACTGTTGGCTCGTTTTCAGCTACCGCTCGTCTCGCGGGACGCGAAATCTTCGCGGGGCCGGAGCGCCTCACACGCGTTCTTTTGCCGCGAGGCTATAATCCATATTGTGTAATAAATTATCCGAGTATCGATAAGGAAGGGAAGGATGCGGAATGTTGATGGGGACTGGTCGTCGCTCGATAACGCCCATGCCGGGCGCGCGCGCGCGCTACCGCCGCTCTCCCGGCTCTCCGGGCCCCCTGCGGGAGAAAAGATAGAATAATGTAACGAGACAGTTGGCCATCCACACCGTATCCGCGTGTCTTCGATGCCCCGCTCTAGCCGGCGAGGATATAATTGACCGGTCTATTAGACTCGTCCGAGGAATCAATATCGATCTTACTTTTCGTTTATCCTCCGACGTATTTTATTAACACGGAAATGATAAAGGCGACGAGTTTCTTTTTTCTTCCATTCGAATTTTTGAGTTTCAAATATTTATTTATTTATTTGTAGACGGCAAAAATACTTTTTTTTTTATAAAAATTTTTTTTTCTTCAATCATAATTTTAAAAAAATTTATATATATTATATTATTATATATTAATAATAATGATAATAATAATAATAGTAATATTGAAATAGTAATAATAATATCATTATTTAATAAGAATATTAATTAAAATATTAACGTTAAATAACTAATATTCGAGACGACCAATTTTTAAAAAATTTCAACTGAATACTTAGTTGCACGTATTCAACGGAATATTTTGTTAATCTTACAATTTTTTTTAACAACGTGACTCAACGGAAGAGTCGCTAGTAACGACGTTTACAGACCGACGAAAAGCGTTCGTTTGTTCTCCAGTTTCTCGGTTCCGTTCTGCGTTCGTTTTTTCTTGTTATTATTATTACATTCTTATTGCGTCTACCGGGCGGCGCGGGAACGACGTCGTGTCCGGGCATACCGACAACTCGACACCGCAAACTCGTATAACTCTCGTGAGGCGAACGGCCACGACGCAGGGGGACTGCGAGCGCGAAGCGGGACCGCGTGACTTCGCGCTCGACTACCGTTTAATTCCATTATTATTTAACTGGATCGCGAGCTTTTTTTCGCTCGGCGCGAAAGATTTTATTGCATAACGAGAAAAGGCGGCGAGGGCGAGCGCGCGCCTGTGGGAATGAACGCGCGATTTGCATGTTGTTCCACCGTATGTGACTACGGTTTAGCCCATATTAGTGCTGTAGGCACGCAACGTACCGCGCGAGGCCTTCGAGTTGGGTACCTGTCGCGGGGAATGCCAGGCCGAGACGGAGATACCGCGTTCCGCGTCTCGATATTCACTCGCTCACTCATATTCGTCGCTCGAATAGCATAGGGGAGAGTGGGGCAAAACGGCATACCGGGGCAAAATGGTATTCACGCACGATGGGACCAGGGCAGAATGGTATTGGGACAAAATGGGACAGCAAAAAAATCTACTTCGATAGGACTTTCTTTTGTCCCATTTTGCCCTGATTCCATCATACGGCGGACTTTATTTGACCATTTTGTACCATTTTGCCCCGGTATGCCATTTTGCCCCGCTCTCCCCTACACTTCTATCTCGGTTCTGGCCAATGGGATTTATCACTAATATCGGCAACGTCCGTCGCGCACGTACTCGATGAATTCGTAACTTCCTCTCACACTAAGGACCGAATTTATAGTCCTCAGTTCGACCTTGAGTTCGGACCTGATTTGGTACTTAAGTTGAAACTTAACACACAAAATAAAGCATCAGCTCAAGTTCAAACTTGGGATTGAATTCAGGATTATAAATTCGGCCCTAATACATTTGTAGTCATAAGATCGACTTTAAGACGGATTTTAAGTTCGAACTTCAGATCGATCGATCTTAGATCATTTGAGTTCAAAGTTAGATCGTGACCGAAGAGACAAACGAACGAATTCGCACGATTTGCTTCAGTTCAGGACCGTTTGAAATGATCTATATTCGGGCTCAAGTCCGATCTTCAGATCGATGATCTATCGGAGTTACGAGCAGCGCGTTCGCTAATCATGAAAAAACAGTCTCCAATTAAATATCGAAAATGAAATAAGCCGCGGATAACGGATCGAGTTTCACGGTTTTCCATTTTCCGCGTAGCGGTGACTCGCGGCGTGCAATTTGTGCCGGATAAACTCGGTCAAGCGGCAGTGATTATGCACTCGAGCGCACGGAAGACACGAGCGGATTCGCAGGAAAATCCTGTTTCACAGAGACGAGCAACGAATGTGGAGCGCGCAGGCATTAATCTCGCGCGACTCAAACGGCTCGCATTAAAGCGCAGTTGTCATTGTGCGTCGCTCCGCGCAGTGATCCGGTAATGCTGCTCTCCTCGGCGTGTCCGAACGCAACCTCCTTCCGCGCGCATCGCGCACTTTATCAGAGTCTTTATCCCATATGTGTATAATTGCTCGAGTTGTTAACCGCGAACGAGAGAGACGAGAAACAAGAAATAAAGAAAAAGCAGGCCGTCACGGGGATTATAAGGCTCTACGAAGAAATATTATCGAAATGCGTTATAGGAGGGGTTGAAAAGGATATCGAGTCCGAAGGTACGTTCTCCTCGCCCGGGACGACGAGGGCCCCCAGAGGTGGAGCGAACGAGGGATTGGTATGAGATGAGCGAGTATATCCGTATCCCCATCATCTGGTCCAACAAAGATAAAGCGTAGTAATGCTTGTAAGAAGGCGCGTCTACTCGGTTGTTAGGTAGAGAGCAAAATGTCCGTGCGGTTTTGATCGGTCTCAGCCGGTCTCTTCTCCTTTTGCTGGCTTTCCGCTTCTGCTCTTGCAACGCGGGTAGGCGGCTGGCACATTGCCTCTTTTCTCCTCTCCATTCGCTCTGCTCCTTCCACCTCTCCCCCGCTCGCCCTCTTTCTCTCGCTCTCTCGCTCCTCTCGTCTATCCGACCGTCCGTTATTAACTCTACACTATCTCGCACGACCATCTTTACGCTGCCGGATCGAGCGAGACGTATCCTCCTACGAGTTTCCACCGTGCGAGAGCGACCGCAAAGTTTTACCACCGTCACACGGAATTGCAACCGGTGGACCTCGCTCCCGTGTGTGTGGATTGCGTACCCGGCCTCTCCTCTTCGTCAATATCTCTTTTTCCAAACAAAACCGACGTTATCATCGGGAGACATTGTTGCTCTCGCACAGGATGAAAAAGGCATGCTTGAATCACTTGCGCCGATCCAATTAAAAGGCAATCAATTGACTCGATACTTTTCTCGTCAAGAGCAGTTACAATCCCTTCCCCACGCACTACCATTCATCGCAGGCTCAATCGGTATCGAAAACTGTAAAATTTTTTCAGGCATACTAGCATTTGCAGCTTGAAAAAAAGACTCATCACATGCGGATATAATTAGTTCTGATTTCTCTCCAACTCGCGCGAAATAAGTGCGAAGCGAACTGCATCGGTTGAATCTCATTTGATTCGAGCATTTCTCTCTTCGGTGTATCGTCAGTCAACATTGTTGCTCTTGCACATTGGCCGGTTTTTCCGAAATCGATGATGTCTCTTTGCAAGTCGGTCCCGCGATCGTCGCCGATCGTGCTCGGTAACCGCGCCATTTTGGCCCAATCGAGGCGACCGCGCGACGAGGCTCGTCGCTGGCCTTGCCAAATTATTATGTCCCCACCGGACGAGTACGATGGAAGGCGAGCACGGGAGAGAAACACCCCAATCGCGAGGGGTGTGCAGAGCCTCGAGAACTCCCGGAGTTTGATTGGCCCGAAGAGGGTCCCGGGCTCGATGATGGAGGGAGATCGAGAGACGAAAATGTATATCGGACGCGGTGTGGCCGACGAACGAGAGCCGGACAAAATACATATATTGACAAGATCTTGGCCGCTGTGCAGGCTCTCTCGTCTTCGGGCGCGTAATATCCGTCCGAAGATTATCGAAAGTGGCCGGCGGAGTCGTCGGCGCTGGTTCTCGTCGGAAATCCAAATCCGCAACTTGGACGCAATAACTCTCGCGTACGCATCACCGCTCCGAAAAGCCCCCAAAAGAAAATAGCAATCTATTCAAAGATGTATACGCAGAGACGAAACCGCAAGTACCGCCAAAGATTGTGTTTTTTCTCCCCCGATTTCTTGTTTTTCCTCTCGCGTCAATATTATTTAGAACGAGTACGGGAAAGTAATGATGATGATTGTTGCTCCCGGTTGTTTCTTTGTATCACCGGCCTGCACCGGCACAGTCGTCACCGTTGACCGCCGTACCGGGCAGAGACAGAGAGGAGAGCTTTGACCGCGAAGGAGGACCCTCGTCCGGGGTACAGAGAGGCCGGGAGGTGCACGAAGAAGCGGGCGAACGGGGAGGAAGAAGAAGAAGACGAAGGAAGACCGCCAAGGTGGAAGGGAAGAGGAACGGGAAGAGGTCGAGGAGAGGACTCGCCGCAAACGAAGGGAAGGCAAAGAGGAATAATAAGAAGAAGACGAGAAGGAGGAGTGGCGGCCGGACGGCCAGGTTAATGAGATCACGCGTAACCGAAAATTGTCGGCCGTCCGATTTTATTGGACGGCCCAAACGGGCCCGGCCTTCGCGGTATGAGCCACTACCTACCTATAATGCTTGCGAGAGGCAACCCGGAGGAGCCGCCGCGTATATACACCGGACTCCGCTCACGCGGTATAAAGTGCGGCTGCAGAAAGAGGGGACACGAGATGAAAAAGTGAAAGAGAGAGAGAGAGGGGCGGGGGAGAGAGCGGAGCCGAGGGCATACTTGCGCTGTGGCGAGAGAGCACTCACCCGCTCTCGGGAACATATATCCCGCTATCCCAACCATTATAATAATGATAATAACGATGATAGTAATAGCATTCGTCCCGGGCAATTTTCGCCGAAGCTTCTTGTCGCGCGCGAATGACCGGGGCCTTCGCTCGGGACGCACCGAGGCTCGATCGAAAACTATTCGCGCCGAGGCGGGGTGACTTCGATAGCGGCCAGTCGCCGTGAAACACGCAAGCAACGCGCGCCAGCGCGGCCACTCCTGCGTGCCGCAGAGCTAGATTTTGGCAAAGTGCACACGTATTCAGAAAAATAAACAAATCGTTTTCAAAAAAAACGTTGCGGTACCAAAAATATGTTGAAGGATTTTTTTTTCAGCAATTTTTTTATAAGATTTTGCAATTATTATTAAGCAAAATTAATCTTTTCAGTACCTTTAATGTGCATGATTTTTTTCGGATTTTTATACTGTCGAGGATTCGAACTTGAGTTCAAACTTGGGACTATAAATTCCGCCCTTGGAGAGAAACTGTGCGAGTCGAAGAATAATGTGCTTTACGTAACGACGGTCCAATCATCGATCATCGTCATTGTTATGCAAAAATCGGTACTCCTTCGCGCGCGGTTCACCGTCTCGTCCACTTCGATGGAGCCTTCGAATCGTCGGCCCGGTACGGTAGATCCAATTTAAAATTGTCCCGGCGGAAAAACACGGGCTCGTTATTATGTCCGAGGATGGAAAAATGTTATTGAATGGATCGGCAGCAATGCGCGTATCCCATCGGGTGTAGATTCGAGCGTGGGTTAATTGTTTCGAAAGGTATTATCAGGCTCGTAGGATTTTATTTTCCTCTCGAGAGCCGGAGCGCCTGCCTCTTTCCGGCCCACCTTCTTCTTCGGCCGATCCGATCCTCTTATTTTCTCTTGCGCTCATTCCCTCCGTCGCGCTCTTCGTGTTTCCTTCGGCTCCTCGGGACACACGTACACGAAGATCCCCGCATTACGCGACGAATTAATTTTTTTTCGTTTTTTATAAAGCTGAAACACAACGAGTGCGGCTGAAAGTCATAGCGAAGAAATGCGGGCTCGGGTCAACGCATACGCGTGCGCAATGCGCGAACATAGACGCACGCACGGCGTTGACGCGAGAGAACGCATATACATACGTTCGCGCGGTTAGGTATAAAAGGTCCACGCGAGTTGGCGTTCGCGAGGGAGAGGAACGCAGGGCGAAGGAAGAGATAGAGAGGAGTAGGCGATGGGGCCGGTAGCTCGCCTGCTGCATCTCCGACGAGAGACTCCGTACCGTATTATTAAGGTGGCCAACCGGTGTGACGCTCCTTCGGGCCCACAGCCAATGAGACCCCGACTCACCGAGGCCTGCAGGAATGCGCTCGTTCCTCCTTGCTCCTGACGCGGCTCTACCTCCACCGCTGCTCTTCGGCTAAGGCTTTCGGTTTGCTCTTACTTGAACGAAAAAAACACGAAAAAAAAAAGAGCGAGAGACCCTCCTTGACTGAATGCGAGCGTTTCCGGCACGAGAGAGGTACGTCGATTCCACCGGGATGCGTTGCACTCTCTTCCGCCTCGCCCCAGCGGCGAGGACCGACGATCCTTCCCGATCCCGATCGTCCTCGTGCCGCATACCGTTCTCGCTTCCGCTTTTCTTCGTCGAAATTCGTCGGGATTCGCGCGGCCGCCTCGCAATCGATTCATCCAGTCTCGCATCGTCCATCAGGAGAAAAAGAAATTTGTTGCCAGAATCAACCTCGGCGCTGGCAATTAATATTAGATGACGAATCTATTTGTTGGGTCAAGCAATTCATTCCAGCTAATGTCCGTTTTCTGGCATCTCAGGTTGGTTCTGGCAAGTAATGATTTTTCTCCGTGCATGATCGATACGAGAATAAACGGTTGAAACGGTCGTGCAGAGGATCATCGACCATCGTTGCGATCTCAGCCATAAATATTGATCTCGCACGATTGAATCCCTGCAAAAGGCACGTTTTATACCGAGAAGAATGCATGGAAAAGAGAAAACCGCGAAATGCCTTGTTCATGATTTATTGGATCGGAACTCGTCACAGCCCTTCCGGAGACCTGGCAGTCGATATGCCATTTTTTCTTCTATTTCAAACACGATCAAGTCTTCGCCACGATCGAAAAGTCCTTCCCATCTGCCGCGATAATCGTCGCTCATCAGAAGTATCTCCGAATTCGTCGGATTTCCAATATGATATTTTACGACAAAGCGTTCAAAGCGCGCGGGTAGAAGACGAATGATTGGCGGGAAGTAGCGTGCCTCGGTCATCCGGAGTAAGCCTTTTCGCCGGGCGCAATTAATGCAGCCAATCAACCGATGGATCGAGAGTTCGTGTCAAAAACTCGCCGGTCAGTCCGAGCTCGTTTCTCGATCGTTGGCAACGCCGAGCGCACGCAAAGAAGCGAAGAAGGCAACGAAAAAAGAGCATGGAAGGAAGAGAAGATGCGAGGAGTGAAAAGCAGAAGACGGCCGAACGGAGAGACAGAAAGAAAGAGAGAGGGACAGAGAGAGAAAGGAGAGCCCATAGGGTAGCTCTATAATCATAATTTAACCGTAATTACATTTATGACCCACTTTGCCCTCGTAAATTGTCCACGAGAGAAGAGAGCAGGAGAAAGGAGGAGAAGACAGAGAATGCGGCACCGTGGCTGTTGTTATTACGCGTGTATGGCTGCGCGAGGGTGAGCGATCCTTCCTCACCTACCTTTTTTTTCCCTTTTTTTTTTCTATACGCATCGTTATTAACAGCCTGATTGGTAAACGCAGCGCGCGGACCATCGCCGGATCCGGCGAGGTCGCTGACAGGAAAGACCGGGACGTCGTCGTCGACGACGACAATGTGTTCGCTTCGATGCTTCCCTGTGATTCGAAGAAGGCAAGTTCGTTCCTAAGTAAGAGCGCTGACCGCAGTCACTAGAGCAACTACTTATATCCGGGTTATACGGGTATCCGAAAGTATCCGAGTACTCGGATAGCCAGACATGATGCTTCAAATCCGGATAATTTCGAGTACCCGGATAATTTCGAATACCCGGATACTTTCGAATCCGGATAATTTTTGGTTCGGATACTTCCTGATCCGGATAGTTATGGATCCACATAATTTCGGATACTAGCGAATAATCACATCTAACGTTATAACGCAATATCCGGTACATTTTTCCGCTGGAATAGAAATATTTTTTGTAATAATAGACCATGAAATCATGAATCATTGTTTAAGGAACTATCTGGTAACCTAACTTTTTCTTCAGCCGACATTTATATGGTAATTTTTTTAAATACTTATCCATTTTTTTTTTTAATTTTTTCTACCTTTCGAAAATTCGTGATTTTTTACTCATAAAATACATTTTTTTTTTTTTCGAAAATTAACAAAAATTGTAAAAAAATGCATAAGTATTGAAAACGAATTAACAAATAAATTTCGGCTGAAGAAAAAGTTAGGTTACCGGAGAATTTGTTAAACAATGATTTTTTTAAATAATTTTTAATAACTTTTTGGAATTATTATGATGGAAAATGAATCTTCTTAACACCTTTTGTATGATTGTATTTTATCGATTTTTTATTCCATTACAAAGGTGTCGAAATTCTTGTTGAACTTCGCGTGAATCGCACTCGTTGGTAATATGCAGCGATACACCCTCCTTGAGCCGTGAATGAGTCGTGTGAAAAAAGTAAATTACAGTTTTTTATCACCGATCACGATATTTCGGACATTCTTAAGGAGGTTCCAGCGCTTGGTGTTCATTTCGCCTAATTTCGACGAAATGGAGAGGAAATTGCAAACACTTCTCGATAGTATAAAAATATTTAAAAAATCATGCACATTAAAGGTACTGAAAAGATTAATTTTGCATAACAATAATTGCAAAACGTTATTAACAAATTCATGAAAAAAAATAATTGTTAAACAAATTAACGGTAACTCAACTTTTTTTTCTATGAAAATGATTCATTTTTTTTTTTTCTGAAAACGTTTGAATTTTTTCAGATTTTTATCTTTGGTTTTAATTTTTACTTTTTCTACACATTTTTTCCATATAAAAAAAAATTTAAACCAAAGATAAAAATCTCAAAAAATTTATAGATATTCAGAAAAACAAACGAATCATTTTCATAAAAAAAAAGTTCAGTTGCCGTAGATTTATTTAAAACATTTTTTTTCCGTCAATTTGTTAATAACATTTTGCAATTATTATTATGCAAAATTAATCTTTTCAGTACCTTTAATATGCATGAATTTTTCCAGATTTTTATACTATCGAGAAGTGTTTGCAATTCGCTCTCCATTTCATCAAATTTAGG
Organism: Ischnus inquisitorius; assembly: GCA_963924025.1. NCBI lineage: Eukaryota > Metazoa > Arthropoda > Insecta > Hymenoptera > Ichneumonidae > Ischnus > Ischnus inquisitorius. The sequence continues at coordinate 5,263,577 of OZ001249.1, forward strand.
CGAAATGAACACTTCGCGCTCCAACTACCTTAAGGCTTAGCTTGTAGAAGCTGACGATTTTGATAAAGAAAAACGAGCATATTCACGTTCTCAGGGAGCAGACAATTCCGTTTCGAACTAACCACGTTACCTGCCGTTGAAAAAACTCGCTCGGAACTAGCGGAAGTTGCGGGTATACATAAATATTTCCTCGCAAGTTCTGCTAGTGCAGGATATCGCTTTTCCCTAGTAGCCCACCATTCAAAAGAGTTCGTGTTGTGACCGATTTGTGGCTCGGCTAGGTACATTTCAAACTGAGTCTCACCGCTATTGCGTTTTGGATCAGTTTGAAAGAGAAAATCCATTGCTGTCACGTCGCTTTCGCCTTGATCATCGTCTATAAATTCGTCGGTCAACAAGCCTCGTACAAACGACCGTATATCGTTGCGTGCGTCAACGGATTCGATGAGTAAGTCCTTGTACCTTGGATCGAGAAAGCTCGCTACCTGTCTGGCGTTCACGCCGATCGAACGGTCGTATTCCAATTGGAATCGAAAAGTTAATTCATCGCGCAAAATTTCCTTTACGTCCGAAATCATGACGTCATCTTCAGCGCATTCATTTAAGTGTTTATCGCGCAATGTATATACGATCGGACGGACCATTGAAACCGGTGAGAGTGTGTCGCTGCAAAGCACGGTAGTACCAACCTGAAGAGGCTTCAAAATTGTCCGTAATTTCTCCAAATTCAGCCATTCTCGCTCCGAAATTTCAAGCCGTTCCGCCACCGCAGGCTTCGTTATTGCTCGATCCATCAGCACATTCGTTACGGCACCCCGGTTGCTCAGCAATCTGTCGATCATCGCATACGTGCTATCCCAGCGCGTGATACAAGATTGTATTAACTTGAGAGTCGGTAAACCAAGTTGCTCTTGTGTTTTTTCCAAAGCAGATGTTGCAACGTTGGAGTGACGAAAGTGAGCGACTACTTTTGAACCCTTTTCGCAAAGTAAGGCTACGTCTGCGTTCTTTAACGCTTTCGTAACGCACAATTGCAGGGTGTGGGCCGCGCAAGTAACGCCCTCGTTGACGTATATATTATCGAGGTCCCGTACAGAATTTTTGGCGGCTTGCGCATTGTCCGTCACTACGGCTGTCACCTTTCCGCCTAATTCCCACTGTGCCATAATGTTCTGAAGCTTATTGGTAAGATTGACGGCCGTATGTCTTTCGCTTAATTCTTCAGTTGCGAGCGTGTACATTTTCGGAGTCCAATTAGGATCTAAGTAGTGCGCCGTTACGGATATGTAAGAATTCTGTCTCCTCGACGACCAACAATCAGAAGTCCATGCCACAAACGGCACTTCTGATAATTCGGAAGCAACTTTTGCGGCGACTTGTTCGTATGCAAAAACTATTCGACTCTTCATAGTTTTCGCGCACGGAACTCTGTAGTTCGGTTCGAGGACGGCCATGAAGTCGCGAAATCCGGGACTTTCGATGAAAGAGATCGGTAACATATCCGTAACAATCATCTTCGTGAGAGTTTGAGTTATGAGTTCCGTTCGGTCTCTGTTGCACAGGCGATCTAAGTGGACACTATTCGCAATGCACCGAACGCGTCCACGTGTTACCGGTGTCCTCGCCATACGGTTCTGTGTATGCGAAGATTGTGCGTCGCCAGTAGCTTGGTCGCCGGAGGCTGCTAGCCTACGCGATTGTTGCCTGTTAAAAAATCTCAATCTCAATTCTCATCCGAATTGTTGGTAGCGTAGTCATTATCATATATCGGTTCGTGTGTCCTCAAAATAATGTTTACCATATGATGTCTGCGGGCGTGCAATTCCGATTGAATGCTGATGAGTTCGAATCGTTTGATTCGCCCATCGCCTCTACTCCCGCGTGATCGTGACGCGAACTCGAAGTTCCGAGAATGCCCAACGAATTGATAGCGGCCGAGTCATTACCAACCGAGATGTCAATATCCATGGCATTATCGTCACCGATGGGATTAATATATCTGTAGCAATTATAAGCATATCATTCAATGATAGTTTCGCTCTATGTACAATTAAGGTAGCACTAGCACAATATCTGAAGCCGCTTAAGTTCAAGAGAGGTATAAGCCTTACAAATCCTTCTCCATTAGTTAAAAATCTGAAAAAAATTAAGCATTTGGAAGGGGCTCAAAAGAATGATTTTGCACAATTATAAGATCAAACTGTTATTAACAAATTAATGAAAAAATAAATGGTTAAACAAATTACCGGTCAACCTAAATTTTTTTATTACGAAAACGGTTCGCCAATTTTTCTGAATACGTATGAATTTTATCAGAATTTTATCTAATGTTTGAAAATTCCGTTTTCCTTATGTTCAAATTTGGTTAAAATCGCAATTTTTAAACATTACGTATCATTCTGAAAAAATGCATAAGTATTCAGAGAAATTGATAAAACATTTTCGTAACAAAAAAAAATTAGGTGGCCGGGTAATTTGTTAAACCATTAACTTGTCCGATAATTTGCTAATATCATTTTGATATTTTATTATACAATATCAATATTTTCAGCACCTTCTAAATGCTTGATTCTCTTCAGAATTTTATTCCATCGAGAAGCGTTCGTAATGCTCTCTTATTCCTCTCTCTAACTTAGGCAGCTTCAGACAGTGTGCTAGTACTACCTTAAGGGTATGCGATGAATCGAAATAAAAATTGAAAAAAAATCAACCGTACAGAGTGTACTAAGAACATTAATTTCGGTCAATAATAATTCCAAAAAGTTGTTAGCAAATTAAGTAAAAGAAAATTTGTTCAACGAATCATTCGGTAAATTAACTTTTTTTACCCAAGTTGATTCGTGAAGGAGGTCGTCTCGTTGCGCATTACCAAAGAGTGCAGTTCACGTGCAATTCACAGAGAATTTCGACGACTTTGTAATGGAAAAAAAATCTGAAAAAAATCGACCATTCAGAAGGTGCTAAAGATTAATTTTCCATAATAATAATTTAGAAATTATTACTCAAAAAGTTATTAACAAATTCGTAAAAAGAATCATTGTTCAACGAATTATTCGGTAAACCAACTTTTTCTTTAGCCCAAATTGATTCAATAATTTTTTTAAATACTTATGAATTTTTTGAGAATTTTTTCGAATTTAAAAAAACGACATTTTTTTTATCGATGAAAAATCACAAATTTTTGAAAATTCGATAAAGTTCTCAATAAATTCATGAGTATTCAAGAAAATGATCGAATAAATGTGGGCTAAAGATAAAATGAGTTCACCGACTAATTCGCTAAAAAATGATTTTTTTACTAATTTGTTAATAACTTTTTAGAACTATTATTATGGAAAAGTAGTCTTCTTAGCACCTTCTGTATGGTTGAATTTTTTAAGATTTTTATTCCATCAGAAAGGTGTCGAAATTCTCTTTGAACACACATGAACCACACACACACACATGAATCACTCTCTGGTAATATGCAACGAGACGACCGCCTTAATCATAGATATCCATACACCAACTTTTTTTATACGGTCTGTATTTTTTTATTATTTTTAATCGTACGATATCGACTAATACCTGCGTTTTCGAGGAATGGTAACATCAGCGTCGTGCTCAGAACTCTCTAATGAGTGGATAATCGTCAAATGTTTGATAAGCGATGACGTCGATCCTCTAATTTGCAACACCTCCTGGCAAAGATTACAAATCGCTTTGTTCCCATCCTCCGATCTTTGGCAATACTCCCATACCCAACTTGTAAGCGGACGAGGCATTGTTCACTCAACGAATTCACGCGGTCGACTAGTGAAACTGTGCGTATGACTAATCAACCACAACACCTTTCGTTCGTTTGTATATATGCCACTAGCTTTGTTTCAAGTAAAACGCTTCTTCGTAAACAAGCTTCTTGGAGCTTACAAACGAGGCGCGAAGGTCATAGGACGGGGGCTCGCGATCTCAATATTGGCGCAGCACTAGTAGTCTTAAGGACAGGATTATTTTATGTTGTGTACAGTCGGGTAAAACAGATACAGATGCGAGGAAATTTTTTCTGAGTCATGATAATAATCAGAGAATTTTCTTACTTACCTACTATGCATTTATGCTCTTGTAAAAATGATTATATATCCTCACTATCTCAACTCTCGATTGCTCGTCGGACGGAAAAAGAACGAGTTATCACCGCGTTTCACCAGAAATATAGGATATTGCATGTTTTCTTGGTATGTGATGTATGTTGAAACGACAAAACAGTCCATAATAAAATTCGGCTCATCGCTTCTGTGCATCGCGACCTATGTTTTATTTCACGTTTTATTACGTCTCAGTGCAGCTCGATACAGATAAAGACTTTTAAAAGTAATGCGCAACATATGAAATATATCGAAAATTTTTCGATAATGCCGTCATGATTTTTTCGATTATTCATTTCAAAGAGAACGAAATAAAAATCATTTTATGAATCTGAAAAACTTCGGTGCTTAAAGGGAGTATAATTAACAAATTATTTGTACAAAAACGTGTGAAATGACAAATTATTATCCGCCAATTATACTCAAGAAAATATAAATAGAATGAAAAATGCATTGTAATAATTTCCTTCTTCGTCAAACTGTTGCAGAATATTTGACTTAGAATTGTTACCATTAAAAAATAGTTTACTATTGAAATATTCCAAAACAATGTTCACTCTCTCCAATACCCGCTCAGAGTACTCGTGAATATAGTTATATAACGGTAATACTTGATTTGTTGATGTATCCGTTATTATCCGTTATCACCCGTTATCATCCGGGTATCCGAATCCAGAAATCCGGATAATTTCGGGTTATCCGAGTATCCGGATAGTTTTCTATTATCCGGATATAAATATCCGAATAATTTCGGATTTCCCAGATCCGCGGATTCGAAGCATCAGATCTGTAAGATCCGGATAATTCGGGTATCCGGATACCCGTATAAGTCCGACCCCTAGCAGTCACCCATATTTTTCTATCATTCGGGTCGAGAATTCGATCAATCGAATGTTAGACGATTGATAAGTCCTTTCAGTTTTACCTGAATGGCATCCAATAAATTCAATACAACTTTTGTGCCATTCGAATACTGGGAAAGTTTCGCCGTCGATAGTCCGGGCAACGTTGGGTATGCCGTCGATTTCACGGCGAAACGATTAATAATCGGAAGAAAAACGCGTACGAGAGCAAAACTCGCTACGGGGAATAAACCCCCGGCCCACATCCGGAGCCGCTACCAGCAACCTCCTTTTTATGATTATTTGGCTACGTTATTGCCGTTTGACCCGAGACATTAACCGGTTAAATGGCCGTCGAGCTGAGCCTCCGCTTCGTTCGTCTCATATTTACGAGACTTCGTCGATGTGATCTCTCTCTCTCTCTCTTTCTCTTTCGGGGTAGAACGAACGAGAACGCGGGCGAGAGAGTGCTAACGCGCCCGGCAGGTCTTCCACGCGGTCGCGAACTCTCGCAGCGATTCTACGTATTCCTCCTCTTCGTTCCATTCCACGCCTGAATCTCCTTCCGTCTTATTAACGATTACGACGGATTCCGCGGGGACATGAGTAACGAGATGCAGAGAAACACGAAACGAATGCATCGTCGCAAGAAAGGCAAATGCGAAAGAATGAAATTATTATTATCACCTCGAAATCTCCGACGGCGATGTAGGTACATTTGGTATATTATTATCATTATTATTATTTTATCATTCCTCTTTACAGTATGTCGTAATATATGCTGTATATGAAAATAGATCGAGCCGGGATCTCATGCTGGGCGAAATTTAAAGATTGTACCGCTTTACGTGTGTTCACCACCGGGCCGGTTCATTACAACTTTAGCGCTGATTTACCGAACGCGCTCCTCGTAACCAGCCTTTTGTCGGATAGATTCCCCATGAACTTGACTTTTGTTGTATTAAAATATAGTTTTTCAACCTTGAGAAGCATGTATCGTCGAATTTACGGCCAAAAGCTGGATTAGAAGAGGTTTTCGAAGACTCGTTCAACTTTTTTGAGATCTTTCGATCCATCATTCCGGAACTGATTTTTTTTTAACAGCAGTTAGATTTGTTAAGCTTCCCGAATGCATATGATTTTTTTCGGATTGTTTATTTCATGGGAAAATATTGAATTCGCTCGGAATCTTCAAGCTGGGTGCATCGCGATGGAACCTCCTTAAGTTGTATCGATTAGGCTCTGTAGCGAGCTAAAACTCGTCGATATTCGGATTCGCTATTGGCATCGGTGTGTAGAATGCGCTTCGAATAGAAACCAACCGACTCGCCGCGTTCTCGTCGTCGACGAAGACGCTGAGCTTATGTTTCATTCATGAGCTACGAACGTAACAGTGTTGTATATGCGAGTGCATGCACTTTGAGAGAAAAAAAAAAACGGTGTGGAGAGGGCAAAATGTTCACCAGTGAATTTCCCGTTGCAGAAAATCGCGTGTAATTTTCTCATTCCGAGGTCTTCCTGAATCCCTACCTGAGCTCTTCGGGGCACATTTTTGTCCCATTGTTTCCTTAGCTCGGGAAACCGCAATAGAAAGATAGTTACTTTGTAAAAAGTGATGAATTCAAATTCGAACGGCAGCGAATCATTTCTCCAGATTCCAAACCGACTTAGACCCCGGCCTTGGCAAAAATCATAAGTACCTGCTTTATGGTCGCAAATACAGCAATCGGAAAAGTTACGTGACTATTTAACATGCTGGGACAGGAGCTCTCTGCGAATACTCTCTGCCAGTCGAGGTACTTAAGTACTTTAGTACATCCAGCAGGTGCTCACAGCTTTTGTTCAGCTCTGCTTGGATCCAAATCGACACGGGCAACACAGAAAAGCTGGTGACATCACCAACTCAACACACACCAACTCGAATCCGGCGGGCAGTTGATAAACGGACTTTAGCCGAGTGCACACTAACTTCTTTACCTCATTGCGATATCGCAGAGATGTTCAGTTGCGGCAAAGCCCGGTCAGAGTTCGTAAGAGTTGACTTGTTGCAGGTCGGGCTGGTTGTCAGGTTGGTGACGTCAAAAATTTGCCAATGCTAATCTGTAGAAACGAGGCCCTGCCTTTTTTAGTACTCGGGAGGTAAAAAGTTGACCTTGCATACGTCTCCATGTATGATATTTCCGGTGTTTCCGATAGTTTTGTAACCAGCGCTTGTGTAGGATATGTTAGAAACTGCTAATCCATTGAAGCAATGGATGTCCTACAATGTATCTGAAGTTCCATTGAGAGATCTCGTGGATTACTGTAAGCTCGACATAAGGATAGAACCGCCGAAGGGATGGAAGACAGTCGAAGATGAACGCGCAAAGACGGAAGAAGAAAGCATTGCAATTCTTTTTCTCGTTTCTCCCGAAGAATTTGACATTGTTCCCCGGTGTTGCTCGCTATCGGTCGTAGTCCCGCGTCGGCTCGACGGGCTTCCTCCTTCTCGTTAGATCGCAGGATGTCCGTAAATCGCTTACTCGACTCCGTTCGGTTGGGAAAAAATGCGAGATAGGAGTTGTTCGGTTAGGCTGGTGGGCTTTATACGAATGCCGGTGAAGGCGAGCGACGACTCTCTCGCCGCCGCGGCGCATTGGCATAAGAAAAGGAGAGAAAGGCTCCGCGGAGACGCGATCGTCGCGAAAGAGAGCAGAGAGAGAGGAGAGCGCGCGCACGGAGAAGAGGATGGATCTCACAGGGCGACTTCTCTGGTGGCACCGATGCTTAACTGGTCGCGGCTTGTCTCATTTGCATTCAAGCCAGGAACTCGAGCAGCCTCGGTGATGTAGCCCGGTGAGCTTCTGCCTCGGTATATCCACCACCGGTGGCTCTGTCCCTTTCTCATTCTCGTTCGCTGCCGTTTCTCCTACTGAGCGCTCGCGAGATGGCCAGAGCGGCGAGTGTAGCGCGGAGGCCAAACAACGTCAAGAGAGAAACGAACCTCTGAAATCCTCCTTCGTTGTCCGGCGCGTCTCCGCGAAACAAACAGTGTATTTGTTTCTGCCCTCCTGCGTTTCCTCTTCCCTCCGCTATAACCTCATCCCGGCTCCTACCCCCATCCAAACCGGAGGATCCGCTCTATCGCTCAAGTTACCCGTATGCACATACATGCATGCAATACCATCTCCGCTCTCCTCTGCATCTAAGCCATCCACCTCGTCTCTCCTTCGTCCTCTCGCTCCCTCATTCTCACGAACGCCCTTTATTCTTCTAGCATCTCCCTTCTCCGCCCCGCACGGCACACTTGTTCTCTCTTACCGGCCGTATCCTTTCCCCCGACGATTCGCCTTCTTCCTCATTCCTCATTCCATTCTATTTCGTTCTCCGGGTGCCCCCCCCCCCCCCCTCGTTCTCGGATGCAGCATCACTCGCGCAGCTTCTCCCTCTCCTCGGCCCCTCTTTAGCCTCTGGAGCCACATCGGCCGAGAGCATTTGTTTTGCAACTCGAATTGTTATTCGCCGGACGGCGAACCGCGAGAAATAGGAGTGAAAGAGATCCTCTTTCCGTGCCTTCGCGCTCGCCCGACCATTATGGCCGCAATCGGGTCTTCGATTTTTCTTCGGCGCCTGTATTACCCGAGCTCTGCAACAATGAGCCTCGCAAGCTCCGTTGAACACGGACCAGAGAACTATACCGACGCGGGTAATGCCTTTCCCGATCTTTCCCGTGCGCGCCTCTCTCGGTCCTCGGACAACGTCCCGATGAATTCTCTCGGACCTCGCGTTGACGCTCTCTCTCCCTTTGTTACTAGCTTTTCGTTCTTTTTTTTCGTCCCCTCTCTATTCGAGCAACCGAAGAGAAGGAATATAACGGAATGCCAATCCCAAGCAGGAGATATGACGAAGGTGGAGAGAGACGAGCGAGAGATGCAGAACTGAATCTGCAACGGACGAGCCTCGGATTCGTCGAGTTTCGAGTTACGCCGAGGTAAATCGCTTCGCTACACACAGACCGAAAGGGCCTGGTGCAAATTCACCGATCTCGCATCTCCGCGGAGCACGTATACGTACCCATTGCCTGGGTTAACCTTATACTGGCGCTGCATCGAAGCCCATATCGCGCGTTTCCGCGTGATGCACGAATCACTCGAGGTAAACGGGAGAGAGGAGTCGTCCATAGGCTGCTCGCTCGAAACGCATCGAAGGGGTCGGGGTTGGATATCTTCGCGCGGGCGAAACTTCCTCTTCATGACTCTATAATCCCTCCTCGACGAGAAGCAATATTGCTTATATACAGTACAAGACCCCTTTTTCCGCGACCGGACGCATTCACTATTCTGCATTTCCTCTACACGGAGAAATTGGTTACTAGAACTGCGGCAGAAAACTGATATTAGTTGGAAGAACCAACAAATTTCTTGGGCGAACAAACTGCTTGACCCAACAAGTGGATTAGTCGCACCAACTAATAGTAATTTCCAGCGAAGTTGGTTCCGGCGACCAATTTTCTTTCTCCACAATCCCCACTTTTGGTCAGTTGCCGCAGTAATGGCAACGAGGTGCCATAAGAGAAATTCAGTTTAGCGAATTCAAATGAGCAGGCGATGAAGTTGAGGGGGTTAAGAGAAGAGGTCTTTCGCTGCAGCTTCGGTCTCGAGAAATCGCCGAATGTGGCAATGTTGCACCGGCGAAATTTTCCGAGCTCGAAAGCCCCGCTGGATCGGTATGAGTGCATCGCAATGCTTTCCCAAGAGGTGCCTCGGCGAGGGAGCGAATCGGAGAAGCGAGAATACACTGCATGCAGTATTGCGTGGCTATATCGCACGACAGCCCTCCCCTGGCACTCTTTTCTCTCACGACGCCATACGAAACTCGATACAATCTTCGCCGAACGATCTATGTAGAACGCGCAACTCATTTGTCTACCGTGGGCTTTTGCAACGTAAGTACGGTAGCTCCCGAGGTTTGCATTTCGCGAAGCGTGCATATATACATGTGTACAGTATATATGTGTATGCAAGCCCTCTGCTAACGCCGCGCATCCGTCGTTTCGTCGTGTGGTACCACTTTTGCATATATTCTCTCGCCGGTAACGCCGCGGCGTTGCAGAAGAGAGAAAACTCTCGATGTCCCGAGAGACAAGCCGAGAGCCGGAGAGCCAAAGGCGAACCGGATCCACATTAATGTCTCGACGCTGTACGGCGTTCGCTTTGATACCGACTTTTTAACTCGCGACTGCCCGCGGGGCAAAAAGACGCCAGTTGTACGCTCGACGTCGATCATAGAATTCCATCTGGAAAGTTTGTCGCAAAATGGGAGGAAAAAAAAGTTCTCTCCGCGGTTCGCCGCACCGATAATCCGGCGCGAGCGATCGTTTCGGGTCCGTGAACCTTTGCGGCTCGTCGTGCCCCCGCGGAGACAAATGACCCTGAAAAAATGGGCAATGGTGGCGCTTCGCTAATATCGAACGAACGGTCTTACATTCTTGAACGTCACTGTCGTTAATGTGTCGTAAATACGATCTAAAAAAAGAAACACTTCTGAGCTTCGAAAGTAATGGGCACTTTGAATAAACAAATGGGATGTTTGGTAAACGAAATAAATCTAAAGAGGATCAATTTATGATACGACAACTACAATTACAAACAATTCATATAATATTATCATATTATAATATTTAATATCAAATATTTCGTAACTTTATAAAGCTCGGATTCCAATTTTACTGTCAATATTCGAGTGAGTATTTAAATTAACGGGCAGAATAACAATTCTACGAACCGTCGACATTGGCGAAACAAAAAACCATAAATAAAATTGTTTTGGCTCGACGAAGAACATTTAAAAAAAAATTCCAGCCATTTTTATGGCTAGAAGAGAAACAAAAAAATGTTTGCTGTAATATTGCCAAGATTGTTCGAGAGGGATTTAAGAAAAAGAGCGGCAAAGAAGAAGCAACAATGAGCTCGCAACGAAAGCGAAGAAGCGAAATGAGGGAGAGGAGGCCGGAGTAGGATGAACCATTGCTGGGCCGCTTTCTTGCGCTGTCCGTTATTGTAGAGCCTCCGGGTGCAGCAGCGCAATGACATGCTGGCAAAAGCTATACGTATTATACCCTCCACCCGATCCTCCTCTCGGGCTCTCTCGCGCTACGCAAGTGTTTCTGTGCTCTCCGCGGCTGCTGTTGCAACTACAGCGGCTCTCTTCCCCTCCACGCTTTCTCGTTTTTTTCTACACTTTTTTTATTTCTTTTTTCTTTTTTTTTTTTTTTGTTATCGTCAGCACCGGCAGTGGTATTTTTCTCTTGCCCCGTAATTATTCCTCTCGAATTACCGCGCCGAAGGGGTACCCGAGGAAACGTTAATGGCGCACACAGAGAGCAAATGATCGCGCCCGCCTTTACGAGTGGGCGCGAGAACTATAAGCGAGAAGGCGACTACTACTACGAAAAATTTCGTCCTCTCCCCTCCCCCTCCGCGCTCTCCGTCTTCCAAGGAACTTACTCGACGTCCCGTGTCCTATGGCCGAAGAAAAAGACATTACACTCCGCATAGACGAGAGCGGGAGCGAGAGAAAGTTCGTCGGGTATATTATCTCGCTTTGACTTTGATGTCTTTCGATCATCATCTACTCTACTCGCCAACGAGCTGCTTAAGCCTCGAAAAAAATTTCGAATCGTTCTCGGCCTCGCCGACCTCCTCCTCCTCATCATCCGGAAAACGAGACACCAACAAGTTCGCGTGGCAGCTAGTCATTGTCGTTCTCCTTTTTTTTTTTTTTTCTTTTTTTTTTTTTTAGTGAGTGAGCGCGCAAGAAATCCTCGAAATAGTGTATTTTCTCGAGGACGCCGAAGCTCCGTTGCGTGCGTTTCGTGTACACCGGACTTCGCCGCTCTACGTGCGTGCGTGCGCGCGCCCGCGCGCGGGTCTCCTCGCCGTGGCGCCGGGCTCGCTTCTCCGAAGCAATCATCATTACGCCCTCTTGTCGTAGTGCCTGCACTAGAAGCCCCTTCGTGTATTTTGAGGAAACCCGGGAAAAAAACGGTGTAATCCTGCACGGCTTTTTTTCTCCTTTTCCGCTTTTTCTTCTCAAACAAACGAACTGACGAATCCGTGATTCTACAGTGAATTGAAACAATGTGAGAAGCAACAATAACAAGCTTCTTCGTATGGAAAAAATTTGTGTAAAACGAAAAAATTCCAACGAATGTCAAAAATTGAAAAAATTCACACGAAAAAAAATCAACGAATCATCTTGATTAAAACAAAAAGTTGGGTTACCCGAAATTTGTAGAACAATTTTTTCATCAATTTGTTAATAACATTTGGCAATTATTATTATGCAAAATTAATCATTTCCCGTAGGGATTTTTTTTTTCTTTCCCGCTTTTTCCGAGTAAACAAAAGAACTTCGCTGACGAATCCGTAATTAGTTTTGCGGGGGATAAGAACAATGTTAGAAGCGACATTAACAAGTCGGGAGACACGCGAAGCCTTGAAATTATTTGTATCGATCAAACGAAGGGCGGCGCGGTGAACTCGGAGCGCGAGTCGGAAATTTGCGACTCCGGCTGGGGCGTCTCTTCCGAGTTCTCGAGGTCGGAGGTCGAGAAGCGCATGTGTATTGAGAGATGCAATAGCGGCGGTGGTGTCGCGGCCGAGAGAAATGCCGAGGATAGCGGAGGCAAGAAGCGCGCGCTTGTGTCGGCGGGCCGAGGCACCCGCGTCTCCTTTCGCTCCTCTTCCTCTACTTTACGAGACAAGGAAATTAGTTAAATGTGTAATAATGCCCGGCGGGGGGCGCGCTCGGGTCGCGGCGTTCTCTCACGACGACGAGTCGTCTCGGCACCGAAAAACCACCGTCGCCCCTCGCGATATTCTCTCACTCGTCTCGTCACCCTCTCCTTGTTGTATTTTTTGTTTTGTTTTGTTTTGTTTTTTTTTTTTTTCTTCGCGTTCTTACATATTTATTCGTGTGACTGTTATATTTGTGCGCCATCGCCCATCGACGCTTCTGCTCGCTTTATTTTACGACCCGGCCCGATGGTTTTTCTTTCCTTTTCTGCCAGATTAGGTCCGATCCTTTTTTATAGTTTATTATAAGCGAATTAACCCAGCGAGTTTATTAAACAGGGTGTATCGCGTTTCGAGCCGAAAGTGTGATTCGAAGAGAATCTCAAAGACTGCCCGATGGTATGAATAACGGAAAAAGAATCGTCCTTAGAGAAGGTGCTGAAACCGTCGGTTTAAAAATTAAATAATGCCGGAAAGTTAGCAACTAATTAGTTTTAAAAAAATGTTCAAATCTTGGAAAACTTTTTTTCGACAAAAATTAATTTTAAGATTTTCGAAAACTATACATTCAACATATTTTTTTAAACATTCGTTTTTTTTGTAATTAATCCATGAATAAATAAATAAATAAATAAATAAATAAATGAATAAATAAATTAAATTTGCGACTTTATCGACGAATGCATCAACGATTTTTCGCCGTACTTGTAACAAATCTAATTCGAGTTTGTTTTTTCTTTTTTCAGGTAAGCCGGAATAACATTCGAAGGTTGAACGACGGAATGAAGGTCGAGCGGGGGTACGTATCCGAACGGATCGTATTTGCGAAACCATAAAAACTTTGACACAGCCGCGATAGGGGCCCTCGCGTTAAAGAAGAGATGAGAGACCGTCTCTCGCATACCAGAAAAACAAAAAAAAAAAAAAAAAAACGATACCGCGAAATCGCAGTTTTTATTTGACAAACTAGTCGGCTGGCTCGAGCAGCGAGCCGGCCTCACCTTCACTTTTTCCGCCGAGCCAATCGCCGAGAACGAATAAAACGAATGTGACTCTCGAGTCCCGAGAGAATTATCGTGACACGCCAAACTTTTTTCCTTTCCTTTTTTTTAATGGCATAAACGACGTCGGTGAAATATAAAATGGCCACAAATTCGTGCCGAAATTTGCATCCTTATCGGCTATCGGTCCTCACGGCCGAGAGTCCCCGTTACGTTTCGCCGCGAGTCCCATCGCGCGGTATCGCGCGCGGATGCGAGAGGGAATAACGACTCCGAGGCTGTATTGTGTGTCTCAACGACGGTATCGATGAGGAGCTGACACTCTCCGGGGCGCGACGACGGGCCCTCGCCCGACGAACGCGCCGAGTAATTTTCGTCACACTTCGGCGAGGAGTGTGGGGGCTCCCGCGACGATTCTCGTACTCGCGAGTTCGCGCGCGGACGAGACGAGAAGCTCGTACGGCCGATACAGCGCCTATAGGTAATCCCATACACGGCCGATCGCCCGTAGGTAGGCTCTCGATTTTTCCGTCTCTTTTTCGACGCGAGGCCGCATCGCGAGCGAGCGAGCCAGTCGACTACTAGACAGAGGGGGCAAAGGGGAGGGAGGGAGGGCTCGCGGGCAGAAAGACACTGCGCCAATGCTGGTTTCTCCTGGGCACCGGTAGCTAGGTGGCCAGTTAGCGGGCGAGTGTCGTGTTTGCGTTGGCTCGTCGTAAACCTGCCGAGAAGAGGGACCCGAGGATAGCCACCGTGGAGGAGGTCGCTCGCTTTCGTTGCTTCTACTCTCCCGGTTCCTATACGTATATGTATCTCCCCGTTACTCCGTTCCTTCTGGCTTTCGCTCTGCGTTCTTCCTTTTGCTCTCGCGCCTTAAGGGAGGAACATTCGCGAGTCTCGAAAAGTCGAATTTTGCTTTTTATCCAACGACAAGTGAACATGTTGAGAATATGATATTAACTTCCCAAAAGGAGACTCCGAGCAGTCGACTTTATTGCGGACGAGACTCAGAAGTGCTCAAGCTCGCAGGAAAATTGAGTATTCTTTTCAGTCTTGTTGTGAGGAAAATCAGTTTCGTACACGGAGAAAAATAATCAATTGCCAGAACCGTCGCGCTGGAAAACTGATGTCGGTTGAGAAAATCAAGAAATTTCTTCGGGGAACAGGAAAGTATCGAAGGAAATAAGTTGATTCTGTCAGAACAAAACGTTTTTGGTCTCGAAAAAATAATCGAAGAATATTGAAAAAAAAAAAAAAAATTCAACTTTTGCGAAATCATAAAAGTATCGAACGCTGTTCTGAAAATCCAAGGAAGTCGGGGGCCAAAAAGTGGTTCGGTTTATCCCACATAAATTCCAAAACGGTCTATCGAGCGGTTCCGAAGGAATCGCGTGCACCAGATGAGAGCCCGAGAGAACGAGCGCATCGATTCGAAGTCGTGCGTGCCCGCCGACGAAGATGCTCCGATCGCGGCCGCGTTTTCGAAGGCCCCGGACGACTGTGCCCAAGAAGATGACGACTACCTTCTCGCCGCTGCCTTCGTCTCTTCCCCCGGTCGCTTTTATGCTACTCCTCGACGTTCTTCTCGCAAGGATTCTTCCCTCTTGCCGCGATGCATCGCAGCGTACGCTCCACAAGTCCATTCGCTCCGTTTCGTTCCTCTCTCGTCGACTCGCTTTGCGCCTCATCTCGCCTCGTAGCTCGGCAGTACGTCCGAGTAGTTTCTTCCTCGCGATTCGCAATCTAACTTCTTCTTCTCTCTTCGCGCTTCTTTTCACCGTTTTTTGTTCTTTTTTTTTTTTTCTTTAATTTAAACATTTTTTTTCTCTTCCATCTATTTTTCATTCTTCCTTTCTTCTCGTCTCTCTCTCTCTCTCTCTTGAAACTTCGCTCTTCGCCCCTCATCGTCGGGGCAACAGCATCCCTTGCGCTCGCTCGCGTTTCCTCACGCCGGCGTATATATACTGCAGTGGGGGCCCCGTGCTTTCAATTAACGTCGTGTCAGCGAGCGCGGATCAGCCGGCGGCGGGCGGTCGGTCGCCCTGCCCGGCCACGTCGAAATATTTTCGAGCAATATTTATGTTAAAATCCCCGGCTCTCGTTCTCTCTCTCGCGCCCTCGCCGCGGATTTCTCTCTTCGCTCGTCGTTTTCTCGCTCTCGCCACGACCGACCAGGGAGACCGGCGACGAATGTCGTGTGGGCGCGCCGGCAACGATTCCATCCAAATGATACGTTTTACCGCGCGGATGTGCGCTTCGGCGACTCCTAATTCGGGTTATTTTTTCTTTTTTTTTTTTCACGGTATCGAACTCCGCGAAACGAACTGATCCGAGACGGGAGAAAAAAATTGTCCGATTTTTGCGCACTTCAATTTTGTTATTATTATTATTTTTCTTTTCGTTAATTAATCATTCTCGTGGAAGAGAGAATAATCGAGTGGTGAGAATGGAAATGGCTCGATGCTATTTCGTTGAGGTTTGCTCGCCGCGCTGCGCGCTGGTGCATCGACCGAGATGCATTTTCTCTCTCTTCCGCTGGATCTTTTCCTCGTTCTTCTGTCTCACGTTCCATCCATCCTTCCGGGGGAGCGCGCTCGCTCGCGCGCGACAGAGAACGAGAAAGAACAGCGGCGCTCGATCCCTTCGCGGGTAGCAGCGGCAGCCCGCACCGTCTGCATTCCAACGTATTTACGGTCGAGCCCGATGCCAGAGCTCGGCTCTCTTTGCCGTACGAGCATTCTCCACCGGCAGAAGCCGATGGAACGTGAATCCCGCGCCGCTCGCTAGTGCACTCTCGTGCACCAGATAGTGCACTGGTTACCTTCGGGATCCTTTGCGTTCCTTGTCTTCCGAGCACGTGGCGTTTGTACGTACTACACGGCCGAGGCGGAATACAATACAATGGCGTAACTCCTTCCAGTATCGGTATTTTTACTTTTTTTTTTTTCTGTAAGAATCGTCGAATGAGAAAATCGAGGGGAAACACGTGACTATGAATAATGGTCAAAGATTAAGAATCTTGTGAGGAATTGACGCGACCGGGGAGGTGATAATTGCCGGAGTAGCCGATGATCATTGCGGGATTGGCAGAAAAAAAGGCCGTGGGAAAAAATTGACTGGGTACCCGGAAAATTGCTCGATGACCGATTCCACGAGAGTCACTTGCTCGAAAATCAAACGTTCTACGCAACCCAGATAGAGAGAACGTGTCGCCGTAACTAACAATGATTTTTGCAAAAATCGGTATTCCCTGGCCTGCATACAGTCGGTCATTCGATGCGCCGAATGAAAGAGAAGCTACCAACGAAGGCAAAAGAAAGCGAGTATCTCGGGATTCGTGCCAGCGAAGTCGGGTCATCCGTTAGCTGTGCCCGCGCTGCGGGAGTCCACACCGTGGACGCCCTCCGCCTCTCCCTTCGGAGTTCGGCACCTTTTCCTGCCTACCGCCCTTCCCCGCCGCCTCATCGCCATTCGCCTCATACTTTATATTCCCAAAGGTGCACCCGAGCGTGCCTCGTATTCTCGTGAAACGCGAAACGACTCATTCTCTCACGCCGGTAATAACCATCTTTATGCGGCTTTTCACGCGCTTGCTTTCTAAACTCGGCGCATTTGCTTCCCCTTTATCACGCGACGGACGGTACGCACGCCCGACGCCGTTGCCGTTCTCGGTCGTCCGAGCGAAATCCACGACACGACCCTCGTGGATCCAGCGGGCGTCACTCGACACGTCGATCGACAACGAATTAGGCGTAGATCGAGGAAAGATCGGAGACAAAGGGACAGTTGGAAGACGCCGATGGTTGCGTACGCGCTAGCGTTGTAGTAACGCCGATCGGCGGTGTCTGGTATCGACGTTCGAGTTCGCGTTCGCCTTTCGGTAATAGGATACGACAAATCGGGCGAGAAGAGGACGACGGAGAGGCGAGAGTCGTCGCAACTCGGCGGAGCTCTCCCAATGGCCCGTGCGCTAATCGAATCGACATAAGCAAAATGCGATCACGCAACGCGCCGCCGAACGGAAAGGCCGTAACAGGAGAAAATAACAGTCACCCCGAGGCGCGCAGCACGTGTGAAAGAACCCAACGACTGCGATTCTTGCACGCGTGTCCCTCCGTCCTTTCGCCCGGCTCGGATGCGGCAGTTTGCGTCGCGACTCGCCTCATAGGCAAGAAAACTTTGCGAAATACATGGAAAAAGGAAAAAGCGAGATAGTTTCGTTCGCGAGGATGTCAAGCGAATGCGAAGGCGGCACAAGGCCCCGACTCAAGGACACGGAGTCGTGCGAGAGGGATGGAAAAAAAGGCCGGTGGTGCGCTCGCTCCGGCGAGCAGCGACCGCGGCAGCCGCCCGACGGAGTGAAAAGAAAATGAAGGCACCGGGTAGGCGGCCTTTACGCGTGGATATTATTTGCCATTATAGCGAGAGAGACAATTTAAAACCTATTACTATTACTCACGTCCCTCGGGCTGCCGCAATATCCAAACTACTCTCGGCGCGCCACCGTCTCCTCCGCTCTCGTCGTGCGATCTTTCCACCAAAGAGCCCAACGGCAAATATAATTTTATCGTTAGTCTTTGCTCGCGGCGAGGCGTCGGGACTCCGGCCCGGTGCACGGCTCTTCTGTGTGTCGAAGTAATGGTCTAGCGCATTGGCTCGCACGGTCCCCCGACCGGCAGAAATTGACGTCAGGCTGCTCGACGCCTTATCAGGCCCCGCCGAGCCACGGCCGAGGATCCGAGTCTGATGCGGCCATGCCGCGACAACGAATCCTCATTCACAGCAAAACTATAGTTCTGAATTGAGTTGATAGTTGACTATGTCGATTCGCTCCGGTATTTGAGCCTCTCCAAGACGCACCTCCGGCACTTTAGCCACTCCATCCATTCAGCCACACCGTGACTTTAGTCCCTCCGTGACTTTAGCGCATTGTCTAAACTACCGGCCCCTACACAGCGGCGAGATATTTCTATGATAGCGATGTTGTAATAGCGAAATGCTAAATTAATGTAGATTAAGCAATCAAGCAATTAGGACCCGATGACTCGAGACAGCGGGCTCACAGACTCGATGATAAGCCAATATTAACTTTCACTCGGTCAACCGACCGCGCCGATAAGAGCGAAGAACCATCGTATTTCGAGTATTCTCGCGGGATCGCGCGCACGAATATACACGATTTTTCGACCTTCGCTCTTCTCGCTCGCGTTCGTTCTCGGCTCTCCCTTCATTTCGCTACGTTCGCTCCTCGCCGATGTGCAGACGCGCGTCCGCACACACGGGAAACGATTCTGTGGGAGCCCGCGGAACGAGAACGACGGGAATACGTTCCGTGTGTTCTATAGGTATAGCAGCGCGAGATGCGCGCTCTCCTCCCTTCTCGTGTGACCGAGCGACGATGTTCCTCTTGCTCGTTCCGTCTGTCTCTCAGGCCTGTCTCGGCCGCAAGAGCTGGCGAATGCCGACCGCGACGAGGCGTGCGGTGGGGTGCTCTGCAAAACTGCCCGGAACGAATATTCACGCAGGTAAATCGCGACGATCGAGTTGGAAGAAAGGAAAGAAAAAAAAAAAAAACGAGGGGGCGCGAGACGCGCAAAGTTCTCGAATTCCTCGCGCCGAAAGATTAACATCGGGGCCCCGAGATCGATGCGCCCGATTCTCCACCGTTTCCTACCCGAATTCGCCACTTTTCGGCCGAAAACCCATCGACCATGTGGGAGAATTCGAAGCCATCTAAGATAGTCACGATCTCGCTAATGTGCCATCGCGAATGAATCATCCGGTTACCCAAACGAAACATATGTTAAGGTAGTCCTTGCGGCACAGTTAAGGTAGTTCGAGCAGATGGTGTTCACTTCGCACAAGTTCGACAAGGAATGAGAGAGAATTGCAAACACTTCTCGATAGCATAAAAATCTGAAAAAATTCACGCATATTAAAGGCTTCTAAAAGATTTATTTTACATAATAATTTCAAAAAATTATTATTATTATTATTATTATTATTATAATCTTACCATTGTTCCACGGACCATGGTCCATTCTTCCAAAACCACTCGCCAAAAGTGACCGTCGAAGAGTCACCGACGCGAACGAATCTGTTATTCGTAAATATTTGGAAGCATCGCGTCCGCGACGACACCACGGCTAATTCTCTCTCGGGCACTCGCGCTCGCGAGGATTCGACATACGCCGCGCTGGCGTTCGGCCATCAGTTTCTCCGGTCGTACGTGTGTACGCGCGAGGAAGAGAAAAAGGGCCAAATGAAGAAGCGAAGAAGTGCAATAAAAGAAGAAGGAAGACGCGACGAAGACGAGAATCCGCACCTCGGTATACTTATAGACATATCCTGCGGTAGCCCGAGAGAGCCCGAAGGCTTCGTGCCCTCGCCTGCTCTCTCCTCGGCTCCTCTCATTCTCGAGAGTTCTTTCGCCCCAAAAATCTCCTCTCGCGTACGCAATTATTTTCCTCGCCGGAGCTCCGGCCCCCTGCATATGCGTCGTAAGATTAACAACCTTCGCATAAATCAACGGCCCACCAACATCTGGGCCTCGCGCAGTTGAGCCGAGAATTATTATGATAATACGGACTTTCGGAATTGGTCTAAACCGAGCGCGAGATAATAGAAAATGGGTTCGACGACTCGTTTTCCGGCTAATTCAGAGAAACGGAGGGCGAACATTCGAGGAACGCCGGACGATATGCTCCGACGATGTTCCTCGGATAATACATTGGAGCGCCGAGCTCTCGTCGCTGCACACATACACATTATTCTCTCGCTTCTTCGCATTATCTGCTGACCGGAGACCCGCGCGCGCCCGTCGCCCGGCATCGGTATAGAAGAAGAAAAGAAGAGAAAAAAGAAGAAAAAAAAAAACAAGAAAAAGCCTCAGAGAAATATACTATAAACACAGAGAGAGAAAGGGAGACCGAGAACACCGGCACTTATGTGCCGGTAGCCGAGGCCCGCGGGCCCCTGAGGTATTTATGCGCTCGGATTCCCTTTCCTCACTGGCCAGGCTCGCTCCTCTCGCTTCGTTTCGGCTCCTCGCTCCTACGCTGAAGTCCGACGTTGCTCTCGAATCCGTGATCTTTCTCGCGAATATCCGTTCATGGAAATCCCCGAAAATCGTGCGTCTCCCAAACACTCGCACACGACTACGAGTCTGAAGATGGGCAGACTGAAAAGACTGTATTTTTGTTCTGGAAATCCGGAAAAAATCAGGAAGACCAGTCGGAAATTCAAGGTCAAAGCTCATCAATTGTTTTCCCGAGTCCGGATCGGTCGTCGTCGTCCGCTCGGACTTGCCGTGTGAATTCGATCGCTCGAGGAAGGCCACGGCGAAGGGTCCGCGGTTGTTCGTCACGCTTGTACATTCACGTGTAGGAACGTTGCGGTATGCGTTTGTGCGTTCATACATGTGAGAAACGAGCCGAGGCATTTGGAAGTTTGGTCGAGGCTCTTCGCGGGTCCATTAAGTCCCGGGGATAAACGGATAATTTCTCGAAGAAAGGATCCGGAGATTCCGTATGGCGCTGCGCGTTGCGGTCTATGCGAGAGAGGGAAACGTAGAAAAGAGAGGAGGATTGGATTGGCTCCGTGGAGAGGAGAGACGAAACTACCGCGCGGTGCGCGCGGGTAGGCCGCGGACGAGGAGAAGAGATATCTGGTAAAACGGAGCTTGAGAGCAACTCGCCCGCGAGAGAGTTCTGCGGCCGCGGGTTGCGAGGCACGAAGGTTTTACATTCCGCGAGGATTTATCGTAGGAAAGAACTTGTTCGCCGGTGTAGAAGCAGCGTCATGAAGGGGACCGTGATCTGACTACATCTCTTATGCGCGCCATATATCAGCGGTACCGCTCGCTCTCGCCACAGCGAGTCAAGCCAGTTGAGGCTCAACCACCTTCTCCTATCCGCGCCGTCGACGACATTACACACACACACACACATATGACTCAGTATACCAAGATCACGGGTGGATGACGAGAGATTTGATTGTTCCTCGATGAACGATGAGCAAATTATGAAGGTGAATGCGCCGCTTCTCGGTATTTTTTCGCCTCTCATTAATATGGTCAACGGCAACGATATTGCGTAGGTCAGAGAGCTCGAGAATCCTCGCGAATAGGCAGGGCGCAGTAAAAGGTAACGGTGAGAAGGACCGATGCCAGGTGTAATTTATCCCCGTAAAACGATTTAACGGATGCATTATCCGGTAGTTACTCAGTCTCGTGGGAGCGACTCGTGTCTGACACCTTCCTACTGGCGGGCCTCTCGCTACCGATGCTCTCCGACGATCCTGCTTCCAGCAATCCCGTCGTGCCGGGCGCTGGGCGCAACGGCTATGAGTTCTGCAAGCGAAGCTACCGGTTCGCGGATAGCTCGGCGATTCGAGAGCTGAAGCCGCTCCTCGCGGAGAGGGATCGGAGAGAGCGTCGTCGTAAAGTTGAGCTTAATTACCAATTAGACGTCGCACAGTGGCACGCTTTCGGCCCGGCGAAATCGATTAGTGCGGCCGTAGGGGGACACCGCGACGAGAGCCGTGCAACAAGAGATACCACATGCCCCCGCGCAACCCTTTGCCCACACTGTCGTTTCGTCTCTCTCTCTCTCCCTCTCTCTCGCTCTCTTCCTTCCACGGGATCCGACGGCGCAAACGTCTCTTAGTTTGCCTTTGCACGACACCGTTCCCTTGGCGTTTATTCGCTTATGCTAATAGAGTTCAACTTGGCGAGGTCCGCATGCTTTCGAGTTGTGAAATTCCCAGCGACATAGGAAGCACCGCAATGGTGCTCCAGCCTCATCCGAATGCGAGGGATCTCGGTTTTCTACTCGTAGAAATATCCCGAGCAGAGCACGTAAGGTTGCCTGATGTCTCATCGGAGGAGATTCTGAGGCATGCTTAGATCCGATGAAGCACTGGTGAAGGCCATCGGGGCCGAATTGGAGCGCCTTTACGAAATAATCCCAATTTTCAATGAGACAGCCCTGATGAAAGCCTGATCAGGGCCTTATCACTTGTAGATACTGTCTCGGGAGCGCTTGTCTGATTCAACTATTCCTGAATCCTACACGGAGAGAAAAAATAGGAATAATCACCAGACAGTATCAAGTGGCGAAAGCAAAACCTGGTATTCTTTCCCAGGCATTCTTAGGGCGGAATTTATAGACCCAAGTTTGAACTCAAGTTCGAAATTCAGTTGGGATGAGATGATTTTTGCTCGATCGGTGGAAATCACTCAAGGCAACCCTGTAGAGCCTGATGACAAGCTGATGCCAATTTCCACTCGGCTAAATTTACGACACGGTACGGCACGTCTTCGAGCGCGTCGGCGCTGGCACACATACGTCAATCGTGTTATTCTGGCAAATTGGTAGAAATGCGAGAGAGTACACCGAACGGACATGGGGAATGAGGCGAGAGGGTAAAAGGATTACGTGTTGTACGCGCGAATGCGTACCCGGAACCCCGACTCAATTTGTCAACGGGGGACCCTTGGTTTTGTTCGACGAACCGGATTCCGTTCCGATGTACCAACTCGCACGAAAGAAGGACACCCGGAGGGCCGCGGATCCTCGGGCGCGAGCTCACCCGTGAACGTCGACAAAACCAAGCGCCCGCGATTATCGGACGCTCTTGCGCGCACCACCGGTCATCTCGCTCGTTCGACCTAAACCGGCATGAACCTATCTCGTTCTCTCTCGGCCGAACCTTCGCCACAGCGACCGCCGCGGCGGGTTAGGCAAGCAACGCCGGGAGGTATTCGGACTCTCGGCCTCTCCGTTCGCGAGCGCTTTTTCCTCTTTCTCATTCCGTTTTCACACCCCCCGTGTGACGCGTTCATCCCGATCGTCGCCGATGTGAACGATATTTCATGAGTTTTACGTCGCTGGCAAAGTAGGCGAGAACGTTGAAGACGCGAAACTATTACGAAAATCCGGTAAGGTGGACCGTCCACCGGAGACATGAGAAAAGAGACGACTATTGAGAGAAAGAGATGGTCAAAAACGCGTTTCACCGGCGGCAGAGTTCGAAGCAAAGCCATCGGCCCGGTCAAGCACGGGCGCGCGGTAAAATGATTAAATAAATTAGTTACTCGACAAAGAAGAGCAGCAGAAACCGGGTGCTTCCACGGGGATTGAGTACGGGTTCGAGAAAGAGTCAGTAACGTCGGGAGCAACAGCGAAAAAGATGGCGAGCAGCGGTCGGCGGTGATGGTTAGTTGGTGGTAGTAGCTGCACCACCACCAGAAGAGCAGCAGCAGCAGAGCAGAGTCGCGCGGCCGTGCCGGGATGACTGGATGGTATCCATACGAGGCCAATCCCCGTTGAATTCCTCCTAATTATGCACGCTTTACCATCGTGACTATACGCCGGGAGAAGCAACGGCGAAAGAAGGGAAGAATAAGGACGAAGAGCCACACATTCTTCCAATCATCGCGCCTCTCGGATATCCATGCAGACTCGGCTCCCCGCTCGCTCCGGACCTTTTCCTTGGGCTTCTTCAATCCCAAACCCGCTCTAAGCAATTTCACACAGTCATATTCTCGTTTTACTTACAAATTCAATAAGCGTATATCGCATTTAATGTGTGCTCCCGAAGGCTACGGTCTTTTCCGTCGAAGCTCGCACGGAAAAAGGACGATTCCAACGCTCCGGCAAATGTTGCAGCGCTGCGATGTCGGGTGCAGCTTTACTAGGTAGCACATTTGGAATTAAGATGCGCACGGTAATTATCAGCTATTTGTACGGTAATGATAAAAATCTTTCCGAGATCGAATTAAATATTGGAAATGCAGGCGATGAGCTAGCGAGATAAGACTACATTTTATCGGATGCCGCTCCACGTTCCGAATGTTACGATGTCTCGTTGATTGGAGACGAACATTCGTTCAGTCTTTCGGCGCGAGATAAGTCTTCGTCGACGAATCGTCAAGCTCCGGTTTCGTTTAATGATCCATCAAGCCCTCTCGTTGAACGTTAAGATGATGTTCGCGGAAAGAAAAATTCAATTGCGATTCGCAGTCGCCACGACGAGAAGGTCGAGTATCTCAATCGCTTTCGCGATTCTGGGTTGATGAAAAAAATTTGTGAGAAGGCCGGGGTAATCTGGAAGAGGTACGAATTCGACGGCGGCAAGCGAGTTGGAATCACCGCGGGGCGTCGGAAATTCAATTTGACGTACGTACTACGGAGAAAGGTTGTAACGACGGCGACGGAGCGAGGTGACAAAAA
Organism: Ischnus inquisitorius; assembly: GCA_963924025.1. Taxonomy (NCBI): domain Eukaryota; kingdom Metazoa; phylum Arthropoda; class Insecta; order Hymenoptera; family Ichneumonidae; genus Ischnus; species Ischnus inquisitorius. The sequence goes on from OZ001249.1 coordinate 5,288,553, forward strand.
GAGACCCGTCTATCACGGATACTCTAGTATCTCGTTTCTTCTCGTGAAAGTTGAAGAGGACGGGCATGAATGCTACACGCGCTAGATCGAATGGCCCATTAATAGACCCCACACCTTGTTCTTCGCCTCGTGGAAGAACGACGACAAACTCGACAAGCATCTGTCGAACGAGCCTTATTATGCGACATGCGCGTTCGCCGGGCATGTCCGATTCTCGTGTCTTCAACACCAAAAAAAATCGGTATGCTCTTTCAATCTTCTAGAACCGATTCAACTCGAACAGTTTCAGCAACTGATGACCTACACTGAATAAAAGTGTATAGTAAAGGAAAGTATAGTTCTTTCTGTCTATCGGTTCCGTCGGTGTATCGTTTTTTTTCGCGCATCCACCCCAGGTGGATGGCCCGGAAACCCCATTCTTGCGTCCGTGGGCTCGCTGAAATCCAGTACCAAGCCCGCTGCAGCACCGGACGATAAAATCGATGGTGATTGTTTCGCGCAGCAGGTCCGATCAAGGTAAATTGTGGGAGTGATCGAATTCATTATCGGCCTCTCGATGCGAGGCAACCTCTCAGGGTGGGTGGTATCGCGCACCCGGTTGCGGACGACTCCGAAGTGAGCGACAAGGCGTTTTTTTTGTTCGTCTTCGATTTTTTTTCTTTTCTTTCTCCATTCGCGAGGTCGCGAATAATTTCTCGTGGATTCCGGTTAGTTGCGAAATCGACGAGTGTCACGGAGGTAAGTGGGTCCGTAAATAACATCACACGGCGCGCGGGGCCCCGCCGGTACGAGTGTTAATATTATTTATATCGATAATTAAAGGCGACCAAGGGCGCGATCGTAGCGCAGGCACGCGCTTTCCCGGTCGCTCAAGCCTCCGGCAACCATAAAATATTCTTACTGACTTTTTGATTGAGATTCGAAGGAAGAGGCCCCGGACCCGGGCTACACGGAGTTCCCTCGGCCCTGCGTGCTGCCTCCTATCCCTCCGAATCTCCGTTCGTATCTTTCTCCCTTCTTTCTCATCGCACATATATATATATATATATATACCTGTATACATACAGCTATATACTCGTATAATGCTCGTATACCTGGCATCCGGAAGATTTCGTCATGCGACCGCGTGCCGCAAACCTCCGGTCCTTTTTTCCTTTTTCAATTTATTTTTTCACCGAATAACCCACGAGGAACGAAACAAAAAAGGCAATTATCCAGTCATAGGCTCGAGCCCATTGGGCGAAGCCACGGAAATGCTGGATCTATCGCTCGATCGATCCATCATCGAGAAATTTGTGCGGATTTAGTTACGAGCATGGCAACGATAATGATGATTCCAAGAGTGCGAATGAACACGAATCGAGGTTGCGACTTGTGTTCCAATTTTTTTGTATTTTCACCGCGAAGGGACCATTCAGCGGTGTTATTTCAATCGAGCTCCACTAACGCGCTGTGCAATCTCTTTGTAACTCGCGAGAGTACACAAGAGATAAAATACAAGCGCAACGTCCGGACGTCCAGTGCGCGTTCTTTCCACAGGGAAAATGCGCACACTCGCGGTGCTTACTCGTGATAGGCTATGGTTGACCGTACGTATGCGAGGCTGCATCTATCGCGGCGCATATGAGGGAAGATGAGAGCGCGGAACGCGCATAACAGCCGCGAAGGGGCGAGCGAAGGCGAATGAGGGACGCTGCTTTCAATAAGCCAAGAACACGGCCCTCGCCTCGAAACCGCAAGTCACGTTGGTTCATTACGCCGCCCAACACGTGAGAGCGAGACGAGACTCGGGGAAACTAGCCTAAGCTTCGCGCTTGCCCGGCGGACCGCGCCGCGGCGAAACGGCATCATCGGCAAATCGGATCTTCGGGCCGAACGCGCGAGCTTCCAAACTCCGTATGGCTCTGCGTGTGCACTGTGCACTACCACTGGAGTCGTCGTGCAGCGGTCGACCGTGTGCTTTGACTGCAGCGAAATCTGTATTCGAAGCAGTCATCGACGATTACCGGTGAAACGCAAAAACCTCCCGACCTTGCGGGGCGAGAAGACGGAGAGAAAAAACCAGGAATAATCACCAGACATTATAGTAATCGAGTGACGAAAGCGAAATCTCGTATCTTTCTTCAGATATTCTTGGGGTGTCCGAAGTCCGAACTCAATTTTGAACTCAAGTTCAAACTTAAAGTCGAACTTAATGCTCAGGATAAAGTCCTAACTCAAGTTCTAACTCCGTGGTCAAAGTAAAGTCCAAATTCAAGTTCGAGCTTAAGCTGGAACTCCACCTGATTCACCACTTGGTGGGCCACCCGGTATTAGTTGGGTTACGACTAATACATTTGTTGGGTCAACCAATTTATTCGTTCCATCAAGAAATTGACTGGTTCTTCCAACCAATATCAGTTTCCTAGCACCACTGTTGGTTCTGTCGATGAATTATTTTTCTTCGTGTACTTTGCCAAAGAACCGACTATCGTTTGATGGTCTTCGCCGCTGCTTCGACGATTAAACTCAAATCCAGCCATACCCGAACGCGGAAACCTACCTTTTGGAGATGGCATTGCAACTGGGTGCGCGACGGGTTGGCCAGGGGTTGTTTCGCATCCCCTCAAGCGGATCAACATCGATGATTCGATGCATCGGTCAAGAATCGAATTTGCCTAACGTTTCGCCGATCGTTCGTGTTTCACTTTTGCATCCATGTGGCCATGTAAAATATGCTCAATCACGAAGCCGGATGCTCTCAGAAATTGTGAGGGGTGTCGTGCGGCGCGCGGGCGCGCGCCTTTCCAAGGGTTAAACCGAGATGGGAAAACGTTTGAAGGATCGCGATCGTAGACGCTGGATATTGGATGGTGGATGTTGTACAGCCATCGGTTACCGTACACGTTTCAGAGCCCCCCGCGCGCGCGCAGCGCTATCATCCGTGTACCAATGAGTCAGAATCCGTGGCTCGCGCGTCTTTACGCTCTTCCTTTTCCTCTCCTCTTCCCTATCTCGCTCTGTCCGTCTCAACGTCGGCAATACGGCCCGACCGAACGGTTAATTGGAATTTAGTGATTGCCAGCCGCTCACCGAGACTACCGTGTCTAGCTACATCGCGAGCTCGTTGCCTCCGATGCTCACCCGCAAATTGCATTATCTCTCGGCAACGAAACTTTTCCCCGACTCGATATCGCCGGCTCTACAACCGCTGCTCGGTCTGTACATCGATACCGCGAGCTCGCGCTATTCCCCATTTTCTATGGAATTCGATGAACTATAAATAAAACGGAATAGGCTCGATCGTGGAAACGTTTGATCCGCGAAGGCGCGAGAGATAAGAAAGTGGATTCGCGTCTCAGAAACGATAGGACTGGTAAAATTTTCAAAAAATTCGAAACGTCATGAAATTTCAGCTTTATTAATTCTTTTTTAGTTAAAAAAAATGATTCAACTTTCGTAATTTTTTTTTTCACTAAAACAGCTTTTTCTGAAGCAAACGCGAAAGAGCTGAAATATTTTTGGCATCCATAGGGATTTTTAGAATATTTCTTGATTTTTTTATCTCGATGCCGAATAAGTAGGTATTGCTGTACTAATGTCCCGGTGCAGAACACGGCGGATATCTAGTCTTGTTCTCTTAGCGGTATCGATAACCGGCTCCGCCCCGCCCCGAACAAACGAGCTCGGCAATGCGAAAGTTTGTACGCCGAAGAGAAGCGCGAGAGCCGAGGAAGATGGAATACGAGGGGACACGCCGGACAGCCCATTTCGTGTTACTCGTGTTTAAGGCCCCGAGTACATTCTAGCGTCCGCTCGTTGTTCGCCGTCGTGCGTGCAACTGGTCTACCATAATACGATATGCGCGTTTCGAGTCATCGGCCCCGCCGCCCGGTCATGGATGACTCGCTTCTCATTCGCGTAACTATAACCAGATCCAAAAAAAAAAAAAAAAATTGTCCCGGTCCTCGTCTCGTCCCTCGTTGAAAAAAAAATGGTACACGTCAAAAAAAAAAGGTTGATAAAACCGTCGACGCCTTGTACGTTCGTTTGTAACAAGATTACGGACGCGCATAAAGGGAATCTCGCCGCTGCGAGAAATACCGCGGATACTGCGCGCATGTGGATCTCGCATGAAATGCACGTATCGCGAACGCGACGTCGATAGCTGCGTCGTTCCCGCGGGCGACCGATCCAAAGGAGAATCGCCCGGATTCGCATTCACAGTCCTCACTCAATTTGCACGCTACTTAACTCGTCGACGAGTTGTTTTCGTAATTGTACAACGCAATTATCTGGCGCGGGTGTTGCGGAGACAATTTCGCACCCAGAAAAATGCACATTTATTGAAAATTGGACGGAGAAAAAAATTTGTTAAGGGAACCAACTTCGGCGCTGGAAATTAATATTAGTTGGTACGACTACTATACTCGTTGGGTCGACCAATTTATTTGTTCGCCTATGGAATTCATTGGTTCCTCCAGCTAATTATTATTTTTCGTGGACAAAGAAATTTATCTTGAGACCCAAAGTCATTTTTCTCATAAAGTGAATTTTCCTCAAGAAAAAAAAAAAAAATTTGATAAAAAAAAAAAAAAAATTTGATAAAAAAAAAATAGATAAAAAAAAAACGATTTTTTTTTATTCTCTTCAAAACCAAAAAAATAAAATGTTCGTCTCTTTTAAACTTTCATTCAATCATAGAAATATTTTACCGGGCGCCGAGCGATTGCGTTTTTTGTAAAAATTCTATTGAATTATTCTCACGTTTATGCGGTTGAATCCCAAATAGCGGTTTACGGCGCAGGGGAATGGAACCTCGCGCAACACGGTGCTAAAAGCAATGATGAACCATAGTCGTCGTAGCGGATTCTCCGAGCGTCTTCAGCTCCGAGCAGCTACACACATGAGAGATTCTCGGTTTTACGGCCAATAAAGTCGACTCGTTGTTGGCCGTTAACATGTCGGCTCTAGTTTTTCATACGTCGAGACTCCGTTCTCGGTTTTTCTCTCTTGGCTTGCTTGTCGCTACTGAAACTTTGCGAGATCAACGGAGAGTACAAACTTCGTTTCGACAGCACCCACTCGTATACCGTGTCAATATTTTTTTTTACGCAGTTTTACCCCAATTTTTGGAAAAACGAGTTCGAGTTCGACCTTGGTAAAATTCGTCGAATGCGTCGAAATTGAAAGAAGAGAGCGAAAAATACATGCAGACACGTAGTCGGAATATGTTTTTTTTGATTTTCTGATTTTTAACAAAAAAATTTCAAGGGTACTCCTTTAAGATGCTTTTTTGCCATTTTTCATCCCTCGCAAACAGGTCGAAAAAATGTTTTAAAAAATCCGCAACCAATCTTATCTTGCGCATTTTTTCCCGCTGAGCACAATGGCCAACTTAGATTTGTCGGTATCCCATCCGAAAGCCAAGATATCGGCGTCTGAAAATCCCTACAATCGGCACTTTTCGTAAATCGGACCAGAAATGAAAAAATCCGTTTCGGTGGTTTGCAGCTTTCCTCCTTAAGTTTTGACAACAATCTCCATCGGGTTCGGCTTCGGCACGGAAAAATACCCAAAAACACGCGGTACAACGTTTGCTCGCGCTCCTAAAACCGAGCGCGCAGGCCCCAATAAATCTATTAAATTTCGAGATATGATGAAGAAAGTTTCTTTCCAAAAGGTTTAATCATAAAGTCAGCTTTCGAAACGGAACCCTTTGCATTTCTTCCTCATTATTTTCTACCTTTCGCGAACCTTATTGCAGAGGAGCGCAAAAATTGATTACATTCTCATAGAAGGAGCTTTGCCAGATACCAAAGAAGCAATACGCAAGGTTCTCCATTGCGACCTCATTCAATGCCTTTTTCCTTTTTTCTTCGTAAATAAAAATTCTCGAGCGTTTATCAAATTCCCGGGGGGGCAATCGTCCTGCGTGCTGCGCGGTCGCCTCTTCTGTGCTTCTCCTTCGACAGGCTCTCGCTGATCCCACCGTTGTCGCCGGTTGTCTTATCTTCCCCGAAAGCTGAAGCGTCGCGTTGCGCGACATGACGGATCGATGCATTAGCGGGCTGATTAGACCCTTCCGAGCCTCCGTCTCTCGAGGCTCGGACTCTCCTCTGTAACATTGACTCGTTGTTCGCGCTGGCACTCGTCGGAATATCGACCACGTAAATCCGTGCGACGGTCGCGCTTGGCTTTCGATCGTGGCAGCGCCGAAAGATCGGCACCGTAACCGCGAAGAGCCGACGAGAGAGCCCTTTCACAGACCGAGCCATGTAAGGCACGGCGACGACTCACCGTCTCGATTCCTTTTGACTCTTTCACTTGATTTATCTGCTTCTCATTGCCGCCACCATCCACACCGCGAACCACCGTCCGCCATATTCGAACGGCTCGACTAGCGGTAGGAGAAGAATAAGGCGAAAAAAAAAAGCCCTGACCCCGTAATGAGGCGACGACTCAATTACGCGAGAGAAGGCGTCGTTGCACCGCGGATCGATCGATCGGATCGGTAACGCCTTCTTTTTCCGTCTTCGATCGACTCGTATCGAAAAATTTGCCCACACGAATAACCCGTCAAGGTCAACAACCGAAAAGAGGTGAAAAGAGGAGAAAACTTTTTCTAGACTTCAGATTTGACAAAACCAAAAAAGAACTATTTAATTATATACATTATATATTATAAATTGTAACAATATATTTATTCACATATATTTATAAAAATATATTTATTATTGTTACGATATAAAAATCACATAAAAAAGAAAAACAATGTCGATGCGGGAGCCTTTCGCGCATTCTGAGCCAACCACACCCGAGTTGAGACGCGTCGAGCATCGGAGTCGTCGCACGCGAAGGCGTGTGCGTTCGGTGCGCGCGGAAATGTGTTTTCGCCGAGATGGAGCGAGCGATAGTGTCGGCGAAATCTCATAAATATCGATGACGCAATATCCACAATCGGGCCCGGGAGGAGAGGCTTTCGCGATAGGTTTTTCGTGTCCGCAGCTTCCTCGGTGCGAATCGCTCGATCAAAGGTGGAGACATAAATAATCAATTCTTTTTCTTCCCTTTCGCCCGATATCGATCGCCGATGAGCCTGACGACGATTTCTGCTCGGGAACCGCTCGAAGTTATCGTTTCTACTAGAAAAATAAAAATCGAATGCGTTCCGATTTTCTCCCCGCTCTGTTCGTCGAGCTCGAAGGTTCCCAACAATTGTTCCACGTCGAGGGATTCGCTAGATTCTTCTTATTTCCCGTCGCACACGTAGACGAAAGAACACGGATTTGAACTGAGACGCGACACTGGATTCATCCGAGGGACGGAGGGACAAAGAAAGAAAGAGAGAGAGAGAGAGAGAGCAGCGAGAGAGCGGCGGTGATTGATCGATTCCAATATAATGAGGGCCGATAATGACCGACACGGAACAAGAGGCCCCGGCAACACCGATGGAAAGTGATGGGTACGTACGATAAGGGCCCTCGTTCCTTGGGCCCTTCTCGTTCGCACTGGTGTGCACTATACGGCGGTGTTCGACTCTGCGTCCGTCCACACGAACAACGCATCGTCCAAGTGGCGTGAGAACTCCGATGCGAAATCATCCACAATTCGTACTTTCAGCCAACGCATATTTCATTATCAATAATACCGATTTATCGATATTAAACGAATAAATTGTCAATCGCTCGAGCTGTTGGGCCTTCTGGATATTGTGGATAAAGCACAAACGCGGAGACACACGTATACGCGGACGGAATGCATCCACGAGGCGAAAGAGAGAGAGAGAGAGCAGTCAGAGAGGAAGAACTACCTACCGGTTGTTACTAGTGACGCTCGGAGGATTACGTTTGTAGCATTCGCCGCGCGCGGATGATGTTGTCGCCCCTGGTGTCGGCATTATCTCGACACAGGAGGGCACTTACCCGCCGATAACCATCCCCCCTTCTCCCCCCCTGCCCCCCTTATCCCTTCTCCGTCTTCTCGACTCGGCATCCTTGGCTTCCTGCCTGCATTCTCGGTGAGGCTTCACCCTGTGTGTCCCTCACATTCATTCATCGCCCTCCTTCTTCATTCCGGTCCTTCTCCTCGTGGCTTTCCGCACCTCGATCGCGCGCACCGCTCACTCGGCCGTCCCGTTCCCGTCGCCTCTCGATTCGTTAATAGACAACGAACGAACGAGATTAGGCGGTCTGGGAAAAACCTTCGACCATGACCTTGGTTGGATTTGTAAATGAAGAGTTTGCCCTCGTTTGCGTCGAAGTGCTACGGTGAAAAAGCGCTCCTCCCTTGTGGCGCAATATTCGATTTTTCACGAGACAAAGCTTTCCGAGGGAGCGAAACGAACAAGAACCCGTGTCCACGGGCCATTAGGGCTTGCCCGCTATCTCGACGAGGACATACTGTCCAATCGGGGCATAAACATACTCGCCGCTTCGCGGTAATGCCGTCGTAACTCGTACTCGCAATCTCAACTCGTTCAATTTCCGCCTCCTTTTTTTCTGCCGTCTCCGAGCCGTCGATACGGCGAATGTCGAAGAATTACCGGGTCAAACGATCCGCCTCGTTCGCTCGAGCTTCTCGAGGCCACTCCGGCGCCTCGCTCGCGAAAATAGTATCGGTGGAGGGAGACGAAGGGAATCGATGCGTCGAGAATGGAAAAACAATGAGCCTCGAGGCCCCGCGGGGAAAAATTGAGACGCGAGATCCCTCGTCGCAGTAATAGAAGCCATTAATCATTTCGCCTCGCGGTGTCGCTGATACACTCAGATGGATGCGTCGACGCAACGCGGCCGGATCGAACGGCGAGTATGAGCGTAATATGCGTGCGCGCGAGGAGGGAGAATTCGCATCGGCGAAGCGAAGACAAGTTATAGGATAGGTTAGACGGAAGGGGAGGAAAGGAGGAAGAAGGTAGCCGAAGGAAACGCGAAGAAGTCGAAGTCGAACCGGTCAAAGACCCGGTCGAACGAGACGAGAGAACCAGACGCGGAGGAACGAGGCGCATCGCGGCCCGAACGAGCGAAAACGTTTTAGAGCGGAATTAATCGGCTGACCCGCGGATATCGCGAGCTTTGACATTTTTTTTTTTTTTTTTTTTTTTTTTTTAATATAATCTTCGCCGTAGTCGCCCTATTATAAACAACAACTCCATTCCGTATTATCGCAAAGTGTATACGTGTTATACGCCGCGTACTCCCGGTATATTATTACTATTTCGCGCGTCCGCGAGCGGGGGGAGACGAGAATCGGCCGGAGTGAGAATGAAAAAGGGAAGGAAAAAAGAAAAATGTGAAGACGTGTTAATTGGCGCGAAGGAGTCGCGTCGAGGAATAACGTACAAATCTAATCGGCGCACCGGTTCGCGGCAATGGCGAGAAATCGAAGCGATAAGTAGGCAGTAGCTGCCCGAGCGAAACCATAAATTCCGATCGGATGCATTAGCGTGCGCGCGCGAGCCTCTCTCTCTCTCTCTCTCTCTCTCGACCCCCTTGTCCGCTCGCCATCGCGTCCACGGTTGATACTTCGCTCATTGTACGCCACGCTCTACCGAATCTACCACCCTCTTCCCTCCGGCGAACGAGTTCATCGCGATACGAGTTTTTCATAAAGTTCTCATTCCGCGTCCTCGCCAATTTTCGGCGAATAATTTTTCTTTTTTTTATTTCTCCGTGGACCCGTTCAAAATTTTCGGAAACTTTCGAAATACAGATGTAGAAAAACTGAATACTCATCGGAAGTTCTGATAAGTTTCGAACGATTAGAGAAATCAGGCTGAAGTTTATAGCACATATTGAGAGCAGATTTCTTAGGTCTTTGGTTATCGCTATTTAGTTAAATACATTTTTGTTTTAACTTTTTTAAATACATACTTTTTTGAATACATTTACGCTATTTAGTTAAATACATTTTTGTTTCAACTTTTTTAATCCAATTTTTTATAAATTATTATAATTTGATTATTTATTGTATTATTTATTACACATATTATTTGTATCGAAACAAAATCAATTATGAAACAATGAAAAACAACTGAAAGCGAACGGAAAGTGAATCGATAAGTAGTGAGATTTGTAGGATGACTTAGAATTTTCAAGCCGCTTCATCGTTGCCTTTGCATTGAGTACTCGCAGCGGCGCAGCTTCGTCGTACGGTAATTGACCGATGCGATGACGGAAGCTCAAAGCCTCCGATTGTTAACCGGTAATATCGTAATTGTGCGAGTGCAGGTGTGCTCGGCCTATATACAAGCCAGTCACGCTCTCGAGAGAGTATCAATTACGGGGTCAACGGACTCGCGCCGATTGCATATTGAATGCCCACATAGTTTGCGCCGCGCTCTCGTCGTGTGTCGCAAACAAATTGTTGGTACATCTTCTGCCCTCGCCGCGATCGCGGCCGTCCTTCTCGCACAGTCGAGCTTTGCGTAGGGAAACGTGTGCGCGCGAATCGTGTGTGTCGCGAATGGGTAGGTGGAAGGGAAAGGCATTGCTTTGGCTGCATAAAGCAGCGTGTTGTAATGGGTACATGGGTAGGTTACGACGAATCGTCGATAATTAGATATACCTGGCACCTATCGCGCGCGTACGCATACAACGAGAACGGACGGCGAACGGTAGAACAGGTATGAGGGTATTCGTAACTCACCCGGCTAGTTCCGACACAGCCGAGCGCGCCGCGGCTCCTCGTATCGGTATTGGATACGACGTCGCAACACTTGGGTATCGAGGCGGGAACGAGGAACGCGGGGGAAAGATCTTGAGTCATGACCCGTGGAGCGCGACGAATCGTCCCGAGGAGTTCAACCAGGCGGGAGGATGAAATTCAATATCCGAGTTTGGTGGAACGAACGGACAAACCAATGTCGGTTGAATCGCCATTCTATCCGGGGATGCCGACACCGATAGATGCGGAGAGAAGGATCCGGGGATTATCGTCACCTCGGAAAGTTCGACTGAAACTACCAGAAATGTGCCGATAAGGTCATCAGGTCCTGATGGCGTGTGCAGCGCAAATGCCCGATACGGCAACCAATACCGATCAGCTCATCCGATACCGTTCAGATAGTCCGACAGATCCCTGCCAGAAAGACCCTGACAATTAGCGTTTCCTATTTCGACCGATTGAGTTCAAGTTTTCGTCAAGCAAAACTATAAGTTCTTGAAATAGTCGAATCGGTCAAGCCCATTTCAGTTTATCTAGAATTGATAAGTTCCTGATCAAGGTCAGTGTCGTCTCATCAAAAATCGGGATTCGTCAGGAATCCCTATCGCTGCCGCAAGAGGTCCCAATCAAGATTGCTCAAGGCCGAATCAGACGAGCCATCAGCTGATCCTGATAAGAGCATCGGGCAACCTAACATCAATGTTCGTTCGGGAACGTCTAGGTTCCTCGGCAGCTAGAGTACAAGCCGGCGAAGACGAACGATACCAAACTCGTCGGGATAATTTAACGTGGATCGAGATTTTGGGTTTCTCGTCGAGGAGCTCCAGCAGCGCCCACTTATGCTAATTTCCGTTCTCGCTGTAATCTCGCTGCATTTCGGTGGTCCTCTCTCTCTCGGCCGCTCTCATTTATAGTCTTTTTATTCTTCTCTCATTCCCCTTCCCTCGCCGGCGTGTACGAGAAACGCGCCGGAGAGCGAGAGCACTTAGCCCAGGTGTCCACCGACCTCCGAGAGAATGTATATTTTTCGCCGAGTCTCTCCGGTGGTTTCGCTGCGAGAGCCGCTCCAGCCCGCTCCCCTTTCCTCACGCACGCCGTAACTATATTGAACGTCAGCGGGCTCGTTCCTATGGGTATTCGTTGCGACGAGGTAAAGACCCCCGATACGCGAGAAAAGGAGAACGCGACGTGAAGAGGCGCAAAACTACACGATACCGCGGGTCGAACTTAAATTTCGCACACGCGAACTCATCTCCCGGCCCGCTGGTGAAACGGGCATGAAGCCTTCTCTCGCATGCCCTCTCACGTATAATTTCTCTTCGACACCTGGAACATCGCTTTCGCGAAAGTGTGTAGCGCATCGTGCGATGAAAGAAAAAAGGACAAAGAAAAATTGCGTCGATAACGCTAGATCTCATTGGGACTCGATGAAGAGCCTTCTACGTGCGTCTATGGATCGTGGCGGGACGAAAATTAGCCCGGCGCTTACGAGACCTCCTCCGACCCGGTGTGTTACGGGCATGCGTGGTCACGAGTGGGAGGGCAAACTAACGACCGTGTGCACTCTCAGCAAGTAGGCGCAGCGGCGTCCCAGCGTGGCCGAGAGGTGCATGCACACACGATCTCCCCGTCTCTCTGCGCTCCCGCTGCACCCTCCGCTCCTTAACTCGCGCGGGGAGCGCACGTCGGTCGTGGAGAACAGTAGCCGCAGCCCGGGGCATCACCGCGAACCTGACCACCTCGTTATTTATCGCGATATCAACCTATATTTCACGCACACCCGTGCGCGAACGCGCTCACGCTCTTCGCACACTGTGCACGCCGCTCGGGGCGGGTGGGGGACGATATAGAAAAGCTTTTACGAATAATCCGCAACCCCGGTGCGTCAGATCTCACCGGGTTTGCCAAGTCCGTTGACACTCTCTTATCGCGCCCGCTCTCTTCATTCATTCGCTCGAACGCCAATTTTTCAACCCTGGATTTCGTTTCGTTCGCGACTTTTTTTCGGCTTATGGGATTTTGTAAGCAAAGTCCCGATACGGGACGATTAGAACGATCATTTCGAACGATTTCCGACTCTTGGCCGGTTTTCGAGAATGTGGGAATCGATCGGACGAAAAAATCGCGCTGTGATTTTCTTCGGAAAGGGCTTTTAACGCCATCGATAGATGCCCGACGTAAATCTTCGAAACGACCTTTTTATATCTACATATCCGTCCGTGTATTATGTACATACGTGTATATATACCGAGTATATATACGCATGCGAGATACTCGTAGTTTTTTTTTATTGCCAGCCGTTAGAATAGTATTTCGCAACGTATCCTCCTCTCGCGTCTTATACATATTCATGCTTTAATGCCTTCCCGCTCGATCTGCGTACTGGGCCGTTATTTATCGGCACATTAACGGACACACCGAACTAATGCAAAACGATTTGCGTATATGAATTTTACGAGTATAACACGACCGGCGCGCCGGTCCCTATTCATATCGCATAATAGCTTGATTGACTCGCAACTTTTATAGTTTTCGGAATTAGTTGAGCCCTCGCACGAGGGTATATCATCGTCGTCGTCATCGCGGTCCTCGTTGTTCGCGCGCATTCCTGTTCGGCGATATTCCAAATGTCGGAATGGGAAAGCGCGAGAATACGCGTGACGTTCTCTCGTCGCAGCTGTGTGTTCCGCGACGTCGAGGACAGCGAGCGAGAGAGCGGCTCAGACGCGCGTTATGTACACGTGCAAACTCGTTGCGGAATTTTTTCTGGCCCGCGCAACTCGCTCGCCGCCACGGAAGCGATGCACATGTGTGAGGCTGGCACAATTGCGAGACAGAGTAGATCGGTCTATCGGGCTCGCGGCAGTTTTCCGGGGAAGCCGCGCGCGAGCGCTCCTCCACGTTTCTATCCGCAGAAGCCGAATGCATTCGAACTCCCATTCAGGCGTGCGAGCTTGGCCTCTCTTGTGCATCGCGCACACACCCGCGTGTCCCTCTCCCATCCCCCTCCGTCTCTCTCGCTTAATTAACTTGCCGGATTGTCGGCGAGTGCGAGAACCCGTTGTTTTGCCATCGGTTACGACTAGAACTAATCCGGTTGCCGCGCGCAACCGGAGTAGCTCCTCTCGTTCTCCACTCGGCGAGAGCTCCGCTCCTCCACGCACCAACTGGCATAAATACGGCACGCGAAGTGGATGCTTTGAGAAAAGAGAATAGGCTTCACAGCGGAATTATTGAGCTAACGCTAGACTCGCCTCATTCCCAGGCGGTACTTCCCGAGCGGACATTGATATCAGAACCCGCTAAGCCGTAATCGGGGTGTGTCTGATCCGGCGAGCGCAGCCCTGGGGAGAGCCAGATATCGGTGGTTGACGGAATGACCACGATTTTCGATCAGACAAACCTGATGCCATCCCAATCGGGCATCTGATGGAATTATCAGGACCTGCTAAGACACAACGGCGGTGTGTCCGATCCGGCAAGCCGGTGGTTGGCGAAAGAACCACGATTGCTTATCGCAAATCTGATGCCATCTCAATCGGGTATCCGATAAAGTTATCACGACTTGATAAAGACTCGCGGCCTTACACGCATGGCATGGGAACCTGATGCCAATTTCTACTCGGCATTACACTTCGCCAAATGGACTTCTGGCCAGTCTGCATTCGTCCAAACGGTCTCCACCTCTAACTTCCACTTCAACTTGCCGATACCGATAATCGGGCATCTCCGCGAATATCAAGCCCCATTCATCATTGTTGCGCATTAGTCTCCTCGAAATTCCATCGGATGAATGTGACTATTGCGGAATAATGTTTACCGGTTGCGTCGAGAGTCGTTACCGAGAGAGCTTATACATCCGAGGAAAGGAAAAGGAGCGAATCTCAGCCTCTCGACTGTCGTTGATCACGGTTTCGCTAGTCGACAAGATTAACGCCTATTAACGCGGCCATGATCCTCTCGCCGTTGCCACGAATTAAGGGAATATAATCGTTGCGCGCGTGCTGCGCCTCAGCCGCGTTCACTTGCGCCCGGAGCGTCGCTGTGGTTGTCGCACCGATTAGATGAGCAAACGGCGCGAGAATAACGAACAAGCCTGTGGTGGACGCTGCTGCGAAGGAGCCAATATAAGAAGCCCGACAAATTACGTCGACTACGGCTGCTTGCGGTAATCTATCAAGATAAGTCGGTTGCCACATCGGTGTCGCAAAGCGCGCGATGGAGAGAGACGGAGCAAAGCCGAGTATCGCGGAACACTCTCGGAGACACTCCTTATTTTCATTATGTGTAGTTACACTACTATAGAACAGATATAAAGCCCCCTCTTCATAGCCGACGATGTATATACGCCGGTATGATATGTACATACCGACCTACCGCGGCGCGCTGCACTCTTGCCACAATCCGATTGAGCTCGGGACAAGACCATTTACGGTGAACGGGGTTAAAATAATTCAATCGCTGCTTCGAGAAGGATAGCGCTCGAACCGCGCGCCGGTACGAGCAGACGGTAATCGCGCACCGAGCTAATTTGACAGATGCGAATGCGGCGCACTGGGAAAGTGAGGAAAACAGCGCGCGCGCGCGCGCGCGAGCTTCCTTATAAAATTCTCGTATATAAGGAAAAAGACCATGTGAAAGTCTGGCACGGTCTGCGATACTGTTATGTTATTCTCGTTCCGTTCATTCCGCATTGCTTATTGCGTCTCGTGAGATTTTTTCGATCTTCCAACCACGATCGGAGCGCGGCTCGCAGGACGAAATTCGACGACGAGGATGAAAGATCATTAACGACGATAATAAGATGCCGTATATCGATTATAAATTACGAGAGAGCCATCGGATCTAAAACCGGATCGATACGTCTTGTCGAGATACGCGTTTCCGAGCGGACTTCGTTGGATCGCCGAGATTTCGTTGACTCGTCGATAAACTCGATCGGGCGCGTTCGCGAAAGTAATTAAAGGCCGTCACTGCTGCGCTCGGCTATTTTCTTTGCGAATCCGCGAATGGAAACCGGGCATTTTTCCGGCCGACATAAATAAATCTGCGTTGCAACGAGCCGGCACGCACGACGGAAACGTCCGAGCGCTATCCGCGGTAACGCGACTCGATAAATCTAACGAATTAAGAACCTGCGGCCGAGACAAGAACTATTTTTTTCTGCCTTCGCATTCATTCAGACACAGTCAGGATATTCAGCGGTTTACTATTCGTTAAGTCGTTTTTGTACGAAACGGATCAGGTACAGCAACAGTTTTCGATGGTTCCGAAGCTCGACATTCCCTCGAATTCTTCTCTGAAATCGGATAGTGAAGGACACATTTTTTCTTGCTTTTTTGAATCGGATCAGCGAGGAGTCTTCCAACTCGCGTGGGAGCTGATGTCGGGTTGTCGTTGCGTTCCTATAAAAAACTGAGTCTTCGTCACCGATCGCGGTGGATGCGCGGTCGTTGCGCGGCTTCGGCGATCACCCAAGTCAAGCTCAATCGTTCGCGGTCAGTACTTGGATGGGTGAACGCTCAGCCATGCACTATCTGACGCATCAACCGAGAGGCCAGTTTTTCAAACCAAGAAAAAGTATCAATCAATAAACTAATAGTTCAGACAAGCGCTTTTCCGAAGCAAAATCGTCCCAAATAATAGTTTGTCCTATTAAGCAATTATTAGCTATCGAACCTAATTATTTTCTTGAATATAGATATGAGAAAGGTTCTTTATTGTATATCATTAAATACATAATTTCCATCAGACGTTCTTTATTCCCACGTGAAGGATTGCCGAGAGTTTTCATGATAATTTTTTATTTCCAGTACAAAACCGAACTCATCTCGGGCACGAAGATACACGTTCTCGATTCAATTAGAGTTTACTCGGGTAATCGTTAAGAGCGATTTAGGCGAGAACAATGAGAATAATCCGAGTTCCCGCCCTCGAACCCTTTCACTCCTCTCGTTAGCATTAATTGGCGACGACGCGGTCGTATGCTAATTCGAAAGCTCCAGTTCCCACTCGTCTCGCGGTGAAAGCCCGCGATTTCCTTAGCGATTCGAACCCAAATTCATTCAGCGCTCGAGTAAAACACGGTTTGCAAAAATTTTCATTAAAAACTGCAAAAAAAAATTTGCACATTTGTAAAAGCTGCCTTTTGATGTTAAAAAAACAGTCGAAATTTGGCGAACGTTTTCTTCGGCAAAATCCACGAAAGTTCCTCTCTCTTCTAGCTCGGTGCAGCGCTTTGAATAGTGGACGAGCCGTTCGTTCTCCGCTCGCGCTCCTCTATACT
Source organism: Ischnus inquisitorius (assembly GCA_963924025.1). Taxonomy (NCBI): domain Eukaryota; kingdom Metazoa; phylum Arthropoda; class Insecta; order Hymenoptera; family Ichneumonidae; genus Ischnus; species Ischnus inquisitorius. Next base: position 5,305,483 of record OZ001249.1, read on the forward strand.
TATCTCCTCGACTCGATAATACAGTTGGCATTCGAATATGCATATTTGCACGCGGCCCGGTGCGATCGTCCCGTTGGGAGGCGCGGGCGCGCGCGTGAGCGGATACAAACCCGCGACGAGTTATCTCTCGTCGTTAATAAATTCGTCTCGCTGGATATACGCGCGTTAGATGTCTCGGAATCGCTGACCGTGGCATGAGCGGAAACCGAGCGCGGGTCGTGTATGAGATATTTCGCGAGAGAAAGAGAGAGCAGCCGCGTGGAATACGGGGGGTTCGGGCGGGCGGGGGGGAGGCAGAGTTTTCTCGTGAGCGCCTCCATACTGCGTGTCGGCCCTGGCAAAAAGGCATTCTCGTTCGGTTTCGCTGCTTCGAAAAAAATACTATATATATTTCGTTCGGTGATTATTAATCGGGACGATCAATATAAGCGCAATGGGATACGGCGATGCGAGTTGCGTGCTCCAGCTAATAAGAACGAACGGATGTACTCGTTACCTCTCTCCGTTCCCGCACGATCGCTCTCTTTCGCCTCCTTCCCTCCCCCCGCCCCGGATTCCCACCCCATCCCTCTTTCGCATCCTCGAACCCCCGTCAGAATTTTGGCAAGCGTAGGGGAGAGCGGGGCAGAATGGCATACCGCGGCAAAATGGCACGAAATAGTCAAATAAAGTCCCCCGTATGATAGAATTCGGGCAAAATGGGACGAGAGGAAGTCCCATAGAAGTAGAATTTTTTGCTGTCCCATTTTGCCCCAATACCATTCTGGCCTGGTCCCATTGTGAGTGAATACCATTTTGCCCCGGTACGCCGTTCTGCCCCGCTCCCCCCTAAAACAGCCCGACGAAATTTGCTCCCCCAATTTTCAATCTGCGTTCCGTATAACTATTTCGCACAAGGATGTCGTGTGATACAGAAAACTAGCAGATTGTTATGGCTCGGAGACCGTGTGCTGATTGTACAGTGCATTCTCGATGGTGTCAAGAATAATCGCCTCCGAGACTGCAGAAGATTCTTGCAAATTCCCATTTTCTATATATTTTTGAAGCTGTTTAGCCGATCTCCCTTTGAATCCGTGACCAACTTCAAAGCGCACGATTTCATGTCCATGGTCAACTCCGGACCGTTCGAAACATCTTCCGTGGCCAATTTTGGACCGCTTGAAACCTCTTACATGGCCAATTTCTGACCGCTCGAAACATCTTCCATAGCCAACTTCGGAGCGTTCGAAACATCTTCCGTGGCCAGTTCGGACCGCTTGAAACCTCTTCCATAGCCAATTTCTGACCGCTCGAAACTTCCGTAGCCAACTTCAGAGCGAAACATCTTCCATGGCCAAGAGTATCGGTGCTATGCTAATAATAACAATAATAATAATAATAATGAGCGAATTGAACGTGTTAAATTCGTCTTGTGGGTGCCAATTTAGCAGACTGAATTATAAGACGATCAATAATGGCCGGTCCCGGGCCGAGAGTCTGCTTACTTATACATATGTAAGTGTCTGCACGACGCCCGACCGGCCTCTCGCTCCGAACTAATCGGGCGCGCACGCGAAACGCGAGTTCACACTTTCGGCATGCTGGGCCGCGGCTAGTGCCCGCGCGATCCGGGTACCCGACGTTCTCGCGAATTATTAACCCGATGGTGACTACGAGGGGGGAAGGAGAGGCAAGGGCGGCGGGCGGGGGGAGGGGGGGGGGAGGGAGGGGAAGCGCCCCGGTATTCCGAAGATCCATTTAAAAGTGATTGATGATCGAGAGGACTGCCCCTTGGCCCCAACAAAATACACATTCGGTATATACAAGAAAGAGACGGATGCACTTACGATGTGAGACACCGCATCGAGACTCTCTCGCTGTACGCCGCGCCGAGAGGCACTGTGTGTTCGATCGACTACCGAGAGATCGCCACTCTCTCGCGCAATAACGCCGGGCCGCGCAACGCGCCACCAAATTGAACTGTCGATAAAAGTTTCACTCGCCCGAATTCGCTTCGCACGACGATAGTCAGTCGTTCGACTGTATCGCTCGTACGTGATGTAGCTTTGGACTTACGTATACACGAGCCCGTGAATAGCACCGCGCTGTGATCCTTCACTAATAGTCCAATAAGTCGAAGAGTATTTGTCGAATGGACTTAAAGATTGCATCGAAATGCTCAAAGTTCGGCACTTTGTCTGGCTCTTCCGCATGTAGAATTCACTTTTTTTGATTATTAAAAAAAAACATTATTCTAATAATAATCAAAATATTATTTTCTTATTATAATTTATTTCCTTCAATTTCTTTTCTATTCTTACTCCGTGCTCATAAAGAAAGCTTTGTTTTCGCGAAAAAAAAAATTCCAGATTTTTTCGCCAGGATGGTTAAAATGTTCTCAAAATTCAAGAAAAGTTATTATTATTATTATTATTATTATTTGTGACTGATATAAACAACACTATGAGTCCAAAATTATGCATAAGTGAAAATCGATATGCATTTTTTTCCTGATCGTTGCAAAGTTCCCTTTACACGCGACAATGAGAGGCACAGGCTTTTGTCTCGCGGGGGCCGAAACGGAACGCTCCAACGACGAGGCACCGGAGGGCAAAGGGTTCCCCGGCCTGTCGTCGAGAGTATGTTGTATATGGTGCGGAGTTCTCTTTTTCTGCGATCTCGTGGTACGACGAAACTTTCCAAAACATCGGAAAGGAAGAGGCGAGGAGAGCGAGAGGGGAAGGAGGAGGAGAATCGCGGACCACGGGCCGAAGTCAGCGCACAGCCGGAGATCGATCTGTGCGTGGGCGGTTGCCGAATAATAATAAACTGTGTGGAAGGACCTTTGCCTGTGCCCCGCGCCTCTTTGCCCGCTTCGTCTTCCCTCGATCGTCTTTGCCCCCCCCCTCCCCTTGTCCCTGTGCGACGTTGTGAAGTAAAACCGGAGCGGCGGAATCTCGTATTTCCTGGGCGTACGCAGGGGCTTCGGGTATTTGCGAGAGCCGATGCAAATCGAGAAACCAGAACCAGACTCGGGTGCTCCTCGACTCTGTCGTCGCTCGCGCCCGCGCGGATGTTGCTCTACGTGCACTTTTTCCGGATCTTACTAGCTAGGAGGGCCCTACGCGAGGATTTCGATAGAACCTCGGCGCTCTTTCCCAAGCGCGGCGACGAGGAGACAAACTATCGTCATTATTCGATTGCCGAAACGGTGAAAAAAAAAAGGATAAAAAAACGTATATAAATAAATGAAACAAAAAGGCGCGGTATTTCGTTGGTTTGCCGACATCGGCACGAGAGACGCAATGGAATGGGGTGAAAAAAAAAAACGAGACAGAGAGAGAGAGAGGGAGAGAGACCGACGAGAGGGGCATTGGCAATAAAACTAATGGCGATACATACGCCCCGGCGATAGCTTGACAAATATATATTAAACTATTTTAATGACAAGTGGCTGCCATATCTCATCGCAATTACCGCGCGGCAGTGGAGGAGAGGCCGTGGGCCTCGCGAAACGCGGAGTGCCCGTTGTCGGGACGAGCCGCGAGCGTGCACGGCCCGCTCGTACGGCGAGGGAAAAGGAAGGCGAGGGAGCATCGGCAAAAACACACTCCCCGCGAGCTCGCGGCTCGAGAGCAAGGGTCAAGAAGAGCGGCCGCGGCACTGTGGGGGCCTATCCTCGTCGCAACCCTGCATGTACGCGAATACACTCGCGCACGAGAGAAACGTCCGATCCAATCTCGCGTACGTCTTATACGTCCTCGGGATTACCCGACTGCCGAAGACGCCCGTGGTATTAATTCTCGTTCTCTTCCTCGCCGCGCCTCCTTGACTTTCCTACTCGCTGCTCGTCATTCTGTTATTCGACCCACAATCGCCCTATCGATACTGCTCTCCTTCACTTGACCAAACGAATAAAAAAAAATCGCGTGAATTCCAAAATATAACAATAATAATAATCGCGAGTGCTAAGTAAAATATATAATATTATATAATAATATATATATAATACAACAACAACAACAACAATAATAATAATAATAATAATAATAATAATAATAATTTAGTAATTTGTAAAATATATACGGTTGTTTATATATATATATATATATATATTTTTTTTTTTTTTGCTAATCCTACCACTCGAGATTATACTCGAGAATGGAGATGCGAAACGAGAAGAGAGAACTAGATTGCGAAGCTGAATGAAGGATAGTTCGTCTCTCCGGGCCGGGCATGGGTTCTCTCGAGAACTTACGCGGGAATGAGTGACGGCTCTATAGAGTGCATTGTGGAGAGGAGAGAGGCGATTTCCTCATCCCGAGGAGGAGGGCCCTCGACGAGGCATTAACCGACTCTCCGGGACCGTAAAACTCTGCATAAGCTCTCCGCTCAATCTCATCGACTAGATTGAAACTCATTTGTGCAATTTAGCGTAGAAAAAAATATTAATTACAAAATTCTTGCGAATTGCTCCGAATTTTCGGCTCAAGCGAATTTTCGCGCAGGCCCTTCGTCGTCCTGCATGCTCGATCGCCACGGACGCGACGAGTCAACGGCCTTGATGCGCAACTATAATATATTTGCCTCGCGGTTCTGCGTTTGAAAAAAAAAAAAAGAAAAGAAAAAAAAATCTCTTTCGAGAGTAGGCACGAACGTTGATCCGGTTCGGTCGTGCCGGTACATAACACAGAATTTATACGTACATACATCGCTTTCGCGTATTGAATGACGAGCGAGAGAATCGCATTTCGACGCACACTCCGCGGATGCCGCGTACGAAAATGCTGACGAGTTGGCGAGCGCGAGATACGAAGAGATACGAACGCGAGGAGGAAGAGAAAGAGAGAGAGAGAGAGATGAGAATGAATCGCGCGAGAGGGGGGGCGCACGAGGAGGAGAGTAGCGCTCGTGGCGGAGCGTGGACGACTGTCAGTCGGAATCGGAGTGGCCCGAGGGAGCGAGAGAGCGGCAGCTAAGCCGGGACATTGGCGCACAGCGAGTCGGGAATGCCGGAGATGGCTTCTCGACTTACTCTTGCCTCGTTTGGTTCTCAGCCTCGCTTCGCCGGTATCGCGGCTCGCCTTCTCTTTCTCTCGGGACGAACAGCTCTATCTGTCCGCGCTCGCGTACCGACGACGACGTCGACGACGACGAGGACGACGACGGCGACGACGACGTGTGGGACGCAAAAAACGCGACTCCGCGTACCTACGTACCGGAGTCGGCGCGCGTGGAAGCACGCACGTTCAACATGAACTTGACAACGATAGAAAGGAGCGGGAGGACAACGCACGTTTTATCCTCCAACGATGGCAGATGCCTGGATGTATGATTAAAAACATCGCTTCCGTATATTTACTCAACGCCGCGTCCCTTTCCGGCCTTTGTTCACCGTACTGGGACAGGTCACTGATAACGGGGAATTAAAAAAATATTTATTATTTGGGAAAATTCAACTCTTAATTGGGACAACTTCTTTCTGCGGATAAATTTGTTGTAACAACTGAATTCTATGAGTTCTCTCGACTTATTATATTATATTATATTATATTATATTATATTATATTATATTATATTATATTATATTATATTATATTATATTATATTATATTATATTATATTATATTATATTATATTATATTATATTATATTATATTATATTATATTATATTATATTATATTATATTATATTATGGTAATTAAAAAATTATTATAACAGAACAATAAACCAATAGTTTAATTATTGAATAAATATGGCCATTAATTTCGCTAGATCCGACTATACATTCGTTAACTATGAGTAAAATCTTCTCTCAGCGTGCAGACGCGGAAGAAAATAGGTGTCCTCGCCGAAGCGGAGTGGTTCCCGTCGCTTCGCGCTGTAAAGGCCCGACATACCAGATGTGCGGCGCGCGTTCGCCACCGAGTCATCCGCGATTTACTGCGATAACTTTTGCGTCGAAACAATTTGTACCTGTTGGAGGGCGCGCGTTTCTTCGCGACGAAGACGAAGAGTCCTCGGGCCCAGACGAGCGAGCGACGACCGAGAGGGGGAAGTGTAGACGCAACATGAGCACCCGAGGTGTGACCTCGCGAGAATTCTAACCGCCGCCGCGTATCCCGATATTTATTAATTTTTTTCGCTCGTTCGGGGAATAATAAAATTTCGGAAAAAAAAAATTCATCTCGCGCTCGTTCTCGTGACGCGTTCCTCGCCCTGGGAAAACACCCGTTTCTGGCACTCGGACTCGGAAACTCCGGTCCGCGTTGCTGCCGTTCTTATTTCTTCTTCGGGCGCCCGTGCCGGTCGCGCAGCTTCTCCTCTTCGAGGTGGCAACAGCGTTGGCAGGAAAGTTATTCGAGCGACCCCCACTAAATCATTCTCCGCGGACTCCTGCTTTATTATCTCTCTCGCTTTCTCTGTCTCTCTGGTTTGAAGAAAAAAAAGGAAAAAACTTAATTTTATTTTTCTGCTGGCAGCCACACACGCGCATCGCAGTCAGGTGTCGCCGAGCTCGTATCGCTTTATTTCTCGGCTCTACGCTGTCCTTTGCCCCGCCGACGTCCCCGCGTTATTTCACTCCGGCGTTATTGCTCTGCGACGGTGTATCCGATCATTCGATTCCACGTTGGTCCGGAATGGAGTCATATTCACTAATGGCTCAGAATTGTCTGTACAATCGCACAGACGATAGATAAATCTAGTTCAATTTGCGAACTGGAAGAAAAATCGTGTAACGATGCAATCGGTAACGAACTAAGTTTCAAGATTTCCTTTTTTCCGTGCAAATCACGCATTTTCCAAAAATTAATCACTTGCGCGCGCTTTCCAAAGTACGAGCCGGTGTTTTGAGATGAATCGACGTATCGGTAAAAAAATGTTGTTCTTTCGTTTGCAGGTTCGAGCGACCGATCCCGATTGCGGCGTCAACGCGATGGTCAATTACACCGTTGCGGCCGGGACCATCGCGAGTGATCAGCTTCTCGTGCGCAGCGACACCGGCGACGTATGCGTCAAATCTCCGTTGGACCGGGAGATTGTCGAATATCTCGAGCTGCCGGTCATCGCAACCGACAGAGGTCAGTACATTCTTTTAATTTCTTCATCGACACCGGCGGATGCGCGGTTGGTGACCCAAGTCGAGTATCGCTCGCGGTCAGTGCTTGGATGACCGCCGACTCGGGGCGACTGAGCGTTTTCTCGATCTCGATCATTTTCTCGACACCGATACACAAAACTGAAAAATAATGAGTGAAATACTTCATTCGCTCGATTCGTTTCCCAACGTAAAAGCAACCGATCCACCATGCCGATGTGTGTCGGCCTTTAAAATCCTTCCTACAGTCTAGTATTATCGTTGCGAGTCGTCGGATCGTTCTGCACACGACCCTACACGCGAATTCGCATCTCGGTGGGGATTTTTCTCGATCACGATCGGTCCGACAATTCCACGGACAATGCGTGGTTCGGCGCAGCGTGCAGTCGAGAATTTCTAGGTGTTGAATCGGGTAGAGAAGGATTGCCGGTTGCAGGAGGATTTCCAGCGGCGGTGAGAGAACAAGCGAGCGTCCAGCGAGCGGTCGGAGCGCATTGGAAGCTATCGGGCGCGAAAGAGAACGCGGTTCCTATCGCCCCGCCAAGATCTAGTAGCTCTGTAATGGGCTGTATGATTTATGTTCCGAGTCCGCGGCGCGCTTATATTCCGCGGCGATTTCGAGCGGCTGGCGAGTCTCGAACTGCCCTTACGGGAAGGACAATGACTCGAGTCCACATTGATCCATCGCGCGCGCCACCCCGACCCGCGACTCGGAGCTCCCGGCTAACGCACCGCCGGCGTTTCGTATCCGCGAGAAATCGGGGCATTAGACCGATTTCCCCGGCGCAGCCTGCGCCGCCGGAAGTCTCCGCGGACCTCGGACCGGACATGCGAAGAGGGAGAGAAATCATCGTCGCCATTGTTGTTTCTCCCTTACACGGCTCGCAATATCGCCGTTTCGTATCGATGCTATCTCGTTATCGAGCGAGCCTTCTCGATGTCGACACTCTTATTCTCACCTCGTTAACGGACGCCATTCAAGATTTATCCCTTACAAGCGTCCCGAACGGCGGATTTTCTCGGGCTCGTTTGATCTCTTTCGTCATTCGCTGGGAATTCCTCGTTAGAGTCGCGCATTCAACATTTTCAGCGCGCAAGCAACCATCCTTCGCGCGCTCCCTTTCCCAGACTCGCCCGTTCGCGAATCTTCGACGATGCGGCGGTGCTCTCGCTGCGCGTTACCAGAGAGTGCCATTCCCGTGGAATTCGAAGAGAGGACTTTTTTATATGAAACAAATGTGTGGAAAAAGGCAGAATTCACAACAAATTCAAAAATTCGAAAAAATTCATACGTTTTCGGAAAAATGAACGAATTATTTTCATTAAAATGAAAAGTTGGGTTACCACACTTTTTTTTTTTCATCAATTTGTTAATAACATTTTGCAATTATTATTATGCAAAATTAATCTTTTTAGTATCTTTGATATCCATGATTTTTTTCAAATTTTTATAATGTCGAGAAGTGTTTGTTCTCTCTCATTTTTCTCGAACTTCTGGAAAGAACTTGGAAACATGCGCTCCGACATCCTTAACTGCATTGCCGTGTGAGAATGTCTGATACCGTGAGAGATGACTTTTATTACGTTCGAGTTGCGCGTTCGCCGCCCACGACAACGATTTCCTATTAGTTCTCGTCCCGTCCCCCTTTCGGTTTCTTTCCTCCTCTCGTAATGGAGTACAATCATAACGGTAGGAGATCGACGGAGATAGACGGCGTTAACGCGTCGCGGCTTCGGCTAACGGTGTGAAAAAGAGACGAAAAAGACGGATAACGGCTCCAAACGGATTGGCCAATTGCAAAAGATCCGAGTATCGGAGCAAAAATAGGTTCGACATTGTCGGATGAATTAAGGTGGAGATATTTTTTTTTTACTCGATGACTTCCCCTCCGGAGTGATAAACCGTATGCCTCGGGTATCAATGCTACGCGCAAGTCGGCGAGAGCGGGGCAAAACGACATACCGGGGCAAAATGGTACACTGAGAAAAAACATCGGTTGAAAGAACAAAATCGGCTCTTCCGAGCGGCGAAACAAATGTCTTGTCTGTTTTTTTTATTTTGTTTAATGTTTAATAAATCATATATTTATTGCGCCACCCGCAAGCGCCGATCGAGTTGGTTCAACCTTTTTTTTTTCAGTGTATGGAATGCTAAAATAGTGTCCCCTGTACGCTAGAATTGGGGCAAAATGGGACAAACGAAAGTCCCATCGAAGTCGATTTTTCTTGGTGTCCCATTTTGCCCCGGTATGCCGTTCTGCCCCGCTCTCCCCTACATTACACGGCTCGACTTGTCGCCTTGGTACATCATCGACGAAACGTCGAATGCGGAAGCCGCGGGAGCGAGAGAGCGAGCAAGTCACATTCGGCCGTATAAATCCGTATGCGAAATCAATTTCGCGATTTCGCAAGAGCCGCGAGCCGAGGGAGCTCGAAGCTTCTGACACAGTGGAACGATAAATCAAACGTCCCGCGCGGAATTCTCGTGATTTATGGAAAGTTAATGAACCCTCATGAATTCGCGAGTCGTTGCTGCCGCTGCCGTTGGCCGCGGATACACTGACCTTAAAAGAATATAAAAATCGTCGAATGAAATAAGTTTCGCGCGGAGGGGACGAGGCGGAGGAAGATGAGGAAGACGAAGAAGCAGAAGAAGGAGAAGAAGAAGAAGAGAAGGCGGCGACGCGCTCGTGTGCGCATCGGCGCGCGAGGGTCGCGACGCACGACAAGTCCGCGAGAGTATTTTCGCCGGCCCTTGACGCACGGCTCCAATGACACACATACCTATAAATCTCTTCGGGCCTTCGCGAGGCTCCATACCGCGCGGCGAGCCCGGCCGCCACCGCAACGCCGGCAGAGAGTCCATTTGTTACTATGAGTTAAGGGCGTTAAACCGTTTAAACATCGGATTACCCGTTTTACATTCGGTCTTGCGCGTATCAAGCGATCCCCAACGCGCTAGTCGAGCCCGACGGGCTCCGACGCGACTCCAACGCTGGAATATTCCAACGCGCCTTCGATCGGGCTGAAATTGCTGAAACGCTCAATTTCGCACAGATCCCTTTTATACATCGATGGACATCGCATGTATAACCAATTAAAGAAAAAAACTGAAACAAGACAAGGTGGTCGTGGCCCGAATTTAAAACGCTTTGAAATATTGCACGTTGCATATTACCTCGCGCCGCGGGAGGGGTTGGGCTTTCACTTGGGTTGGGTTGGATTGGCTCTGGGAAAGAGGAACGCTTGTACACTCGCGCGTCCGCGAGACCACGTGGAGAGATCGGCTGCGCGAGAGAGAGAGTCGCGCTCGCGTTAGCTGTGGCAGCTCGCGAGAGAGTCCGGGGCTGATTGGCTTCGAAAAAAAGGCGCCGGGCAATGCGAGCAAACGAAGCGAACGAACGAAATGCGCGGGACTCGCGGAGCTCCACGGTGATTTATGTCGATTCGCGAGAAGGCTGAGAAACGGAGAGAGAGGGGGAGAAGAAAAGGACGGAAGGAAAAGAAGCGAAGAGAAGAAGAAGTCGGAAAGGGTTGCTCTCAGAGAGCAACTTCCCCTTTCGCCGTCTTTCTCTCGCTTTCCATCTCACTCGCCCAAACTCAATCTCCACTGATCGAAACCGGTGCGTTAACAATTCGTAAGGCTGCTATAACGCGATATTGAGGGCTTGCGCTTAGGGGAGAGCGGGGCGAAATGGCACACCGGGGCAAAATGGTACGAAATGGTCAAATAAAGTCGCCGGTATGATAGAATTGGGGCAAAATGGGACAAGAGAAAGTGCCATCGAAGTAGATTTTTTTGCTGTCCCATTTTGCTCCAATACCATTCTGCCCTGGTCCCATTGTGCGTGAATACCATTTTGCCCCGCTCTCCCCTGGTTGATATTTTTGGAAAAAAATTTCACATTTTGGAATTATTATTATGCAGAATCAATACTATCAGGATCTGCTACATGGTTCATTTTTTTACTGCACGAATTTTCCCAAAAAAAAAAGCCTCAAAATATTTCTCAACCATGTATTTTTTTTCCATTGTTTCAGGAGGCCTCAGCGCGACCGCGATCGTGCGCATTAAAATAACGGACGTCAACGACAATCGGCCGATTTTCGAGCCGCGGCATTACAACGTTACGCTGAGAACGGACGCGCCGGATGCGGGAGGAATCGTGAGGCTGAGAGCGAGAGATCTCGACGCGGGTCCGTTCGGACAGGTAGTCTACCGGATATCCAGTGGCAACGAGGCTGGCATATTCCGGATAGACAAGAGCACGGGCGAGCTGCACGTCGCCAGGCCGAACCTTCTGTCCCGGTCGCCTCTCTATCAGCTAAACGTGACGGCGAGCGATGCCTTGGGTCTCAAGAGCGCCCACGACGCCGTCTTGAGGATAAACACGATATCGTCCACGAATCAACGGCTACCGAGCTGCGAGAGGCCGCGTTACGTTATTACGCTCAAGGAAAATTTCATCGTAAACAGCGTCATGACCACTGTCAAAGAAGCTACTTCGCCGACCAATATCGGTAAGTTCGCTTTTTATGTTTTTCAATTCTTTTCGTACAGTCCCAGACCGATTTTTAGCCGAGTATCGACTAGCCAATCGTTTGCCGATTTAAGGCCAATATTATTATTAGTTACTATTATTGTTATTATTGTTATAATAATAATAATAAATGAATAATATTAATAATACCACCCATACCATAACCATAGGTTCGATATTATTATTGGGGAACCTTCCATAATAATAATAATAATAATAATAATAATAAATATTGTTAATATTAACCACGCAGTTAAGAATCGCATTCGAAGAATGAATAGTTTCGTAATAAAATTAATAATGACAGTAACGATACGATAAGAATTTTCGTAAATGCGGATGTATATATATATGTTTTTTTTCGCGAAGAAAAAGTTTGTTCGTTCGGAAAGAAATAAGGGTTTCTCTCACGAGTGAATAATATTCTTCGCAGGCAGGAAAACGTATTCCACGCGCGAGCCACCGCGTTAGCATAGTCGCGTCACGACGAAAGGAGAAAGACGAGTACGGGGGAGTGGGAGGGGGGGGGGATGGAATATATAGTATACACAGCCTCTCTCGATCCGCGCGTATACACGCTATAACGTGTGTTGTATACGAGTACCGGAGCGAGAGTCTCCCCCGACGCTATATACCTTTCGATGCAACTCGCGGCGATGTCATGTAAATCACCGAGTACTCGTATCTGGCCATTCAGCGTTTCTCGGCTGCATAGGAATCGCGCCGTGAGCCAGAATCTCCGCCGGATGCCTCGAAACTCCCGTCGACGATCGCCCCGGGGCCAATATCGCTTTTCACCCGCCACCCTCGCCTAACGGGGAAAAATATATTTATTGAAAAAAAAAAAAAAAAAAAACAGAAATTAAAGTGAAAACGAATCGAGGTAAATTTTTTTTTTTTTTTTTTTTTTTTTGAGGGGAATGAAAAAGTCTTCAAAGTATAGTCGCCGGTTGAGCGGGCATAGAAAACAAGAGAGCGGGCGGCTGAGGCATACGTATCCGTGTTTCCACACTGGCGGTACATCCGATGTAAGATACCGGCGCGTCACGACCTCCGCGCGCTATATGTATTTCTACCTAAGCGCGATCGAGCGCACTGTGTGCAAAGTGCACTCGGTACGTGTGCGCCTATACCGATTCGACGTCTCCTCTCTGCCCCTCTTCTATACAACGCCCGTGCACGATGCCCACCAACCTTCAAAGCCTCCCCCCCCTTCTCCACCTTTGTCTCGCATACTCCGAGTGGCGGAGAACGAAAGAAAGAGAGAAAGGCAGAACTGCACGAACGGTAGTTTACACGCCGTGGCCCCCTCGACGCTGATCCCCGTGCGCTTTCACTCCCTTCCGACCACCGCGCGGCCCTTACGCTCCTCTCGTATTCTTCCTGTCGACTATAGGCACTCGCATTGTTTACCACTCGCCCGCATATTCCGCTCGTTGCATATCAACTATCGTCGCTCCTCGTTCTCTCGTTTCTCCCCGCGTGAAGCCTATTACGCGCGCGCACACGCGTGCGCGCTCGTTCGCAGTTTTACTCCGCATCGCCGGATCGCGCTCGATAAAGATCGATGAAGATCCAATTGGTAGCAAAGGAGATTGGAAGAAACAAGTCATAAGTTGGTTCGGGATTAGGTTAGGTAGTATGTCGTTTATTTGCCGTAAACCCTGAAGGGTCTTTACGGACCCTTCCCAGCAGCCTTCCAGCCCTTCAGCCCCCTTCGGCCCTTCCAGTGCGTTCGCAGCTGATTTAGCTCCACTGTCCCGCATTTGCCAGGGTCACACACGGCAAAACCGATGCCGGTACGTTCGATCATGTTCTTCCGATTCCGCGGTCTAACCACGAAAGTATTTACTTAAATGTTAATAACGAGATCCCAAAAAACCTGACCTTCAGCTGATGCTTCAGCCAGCGGCCAAGCGGTCACCCATCCAAGTACCGACCGCGAGCAATTCTGCTTGACTTTGCTGATCTCCGGGGTCGCACACCGGCCGCGCAGCCATCGCGATCGATGAGTTCTCGCAGAGCATTTGTCCCCAACTGACCATCGGTCTCTCCCGACTCGTATTTTATTTTCATTGCGTCCGATTCTGATTAATCGGAACCACCGTCGATACTCGTCGATACAACCATAGCTCGATATCTCCCCCTCGGCGAGAGACACGCGATCGCGTCGGCGTTACGCATCTCAACACACTTTCGATCTTTATCCCCGCCCGCCTCACGTCGGAGTGTATCGAACGCGCCGCGGAGATCAGAGAAACCCGTCGGGCCGAAAAGAACGAGCCGGGAGAAGCCCCGACTCGAGAGTTTGGCACCCGCGTTCGCAATGTTTGACACACGGCCGGGGCTACCGATCTCCAGATTAACAGATTAAAGTCTCCGCCACTGGCGAGTCCGCGCTCCGCCGGATATCGCCGATCGCCACTTTCTTTTCATACAATCGCGAAAAAAAAAAGGGGGAAAAAAAAAAGACAATCGGTACGCAAATCAACGGCTCCTAAATGGCGATAACGTCGAGCCGAGATCGAAGACGCAACGACTATTATCCGAGACGAAAGACTCGGAATCTTTCGCAATTGCAGCGACCCGTTCACTCGCACTTTCGATTCTAGTTTCTCATATTTAACCGTCGTACAAGCGACGCCGGGCCCGATCTCTTCGATCGTACATCTTTCGCTCTTTGAGAGGAAAGAAAGAAAAAAAAAAAAACACCTGCAAGTTTATTTCTCGAAGTGAGTCTACACGCGCGCGGAGAAAGTGCAAGTCGACCGTCAGGGATCGCGCGCCGCGACACTGTGCCCGCACCTCGCGAAAACTTCGTCGCTTCCGGTAACGCGTCGGCGAACCTCTCCATAATTCGATAATGCGAATGAAAAATGAAAATAAACAATTTACCGTCGAGCGTAGGTGCGAAAAAGAATAAAGAAAATATACGAGATTCGCGTGCCGATCTCTCCGCGTTTCCGCGTTTCGAATTTTCTCCTCCGCACGCGGATATTCGTTTGTCGTCGATAAAATCGCTTGCAGTCCGAGTGCGTGCGATCCGGGATCGGAATTAATTTGTTGCATTCGATAGATTTTTGTGGCCCGATAACGAAAATAGCCGTTTTCCTGCAATCTCGATTTTTCGATTGTTTTCAACAATTCCCTATTAACGAGGTGATCAATTGTTTTTTATACTTATAATAATTTTTCTAATACACTTTGATAAATTTTCGATCGAAAAGATTCTATATAATTTTCGTGCACGACACTTACATTCGGAGCAATGAATTTTTGAAATTAAAACCATCCGCAAAAAAGTAATTGCATGCAATTTTTTTTTCGTCGAACGAAGCTGAAAATATTTTTCGTATATTTTACTAGCTCTCAAAAATCGACACTCGACCGGATAATCGGCGATAATCCGTATTAACACCACCATCATTATTATTATCACATGCCCGATATTCAATATCGTTGAAACCGTAAAATAATAAAATTCAAGGAGGTCGATGAAAAAAAAAAAAAAAAAAGAGAGAATAAACGAATTCCGTATGTATTTCGATGCTTGCACGAAGCTCACGGCTCTTCTCTCGTATAATAAAAAGTATACTGCCGCGTCGTGTCAACTCCTTCGTAACCCATACGTTCGCGCTCTCCCTTTGTGTAACCTTCTCGCCAAAGTGCCCGGGACGCCGGCTTGATATTTAAAGCGTATGCAAAGACTTGCAGAACCCGCGCTCGCTCATCCGAGAGAGTAGAGTATTATCGCGTACGTACATAGTGTATCGGAGGGGAAAGAGAAAAAGAACGCAAGGAAGAGAGGAGAAAACGGGGGAATGAGAAGGGACAGAAACGGGCGAGGATGCAAAAAGATCCGGACAATAGGGACTCGCGTTCGGTTGCCCGGAATCCGACTCGCGACGATTTATGCGACCTCGTGCGAGAAACCGCCGGTTTCTATCCTCCTCGTCCTCTCTCGCTTGTGCCGAGCTCTGGGCTCGCGCAAATCTACTTATGCCTATATATATATAGATACACATGTACAGGAGAGCGCGGGGCAAAACGGCATACCGGGGCAGAATGGTACGAAATGGTAAAATAGAGTTCCTCGTATGATAGAATTGGGACAAAATGGGACAAGGGAAAGTCCCATCGAAATCGATTTTTTGCTGGCCCATTTTGCCCCTATCCCATTGTGCCTCGATACCATTCTGGCCCGGAGTGCCGTTTTGCCCCGCTCTCCCCTATACGTATGTAGGTGCGCGGACATACAGGACGAGAGTGTCTCCTCAGCACCCGAGAGGCAACTCCTCTCTCTCTTCTCTTCTTCGCATGTTCGTTCTCTTTCTCTCGGTAACATTGTCCACGGTTCCATCTTTCTCCTCTTTCCGTTCTCCACCTGGCAGCCGGAACGATCCCATCCTCGTTTGGTCCGCGCCCCGGCGAATCCGCAGCGACGTCCGCACGAAGACTCGTCCTCCTCGCGATACGAATCTTCGCGGACATTGGGGGACCCTCGACCACGCTCTCGCGCAATCCACCGGGCGCATACTATCATATCTGACAATTTCTCCTTCAACCATTCGCTCAAATTTCGACTCAGGCTCGACTCGATATTTTCGAGAGGCGCGACGCTAACGAGCGTCATCGAAAAAAGCTCCATATTCGATGAATTCTTACGCTCGAGCGTAGGGGAGAGCGGGGTAGAACGGCATACCGGGGCAGAATGGTATAAGGACACAATGGAACCAAGGCATAGTGGGATAGGGGCAAAATGGGACAGTAAAAAAAATCGACTACGATGGGACTTTCCCTTGTCCCATTTTGCCCTAATTCTATCATGCAGGGGACTCTATTTTACCATTTCATATCATTTTGCCCCGGTATGCCGTTTTGCCCCGCTCTCCCCTACTGGACAAGAAAGTTCCAATTCAAGGTCGAAATTAATGCACAAAAAAGTTGCAACTTGAGGTCGAACGTTATGGACAAAATAAAGTTCCAGCTCAAGTTCGAACTGAATGCGAGGCACGACGCGTATTTGAGTTGACTCTCCGAAGCCACAGCTCAACCTTCTGGCGCGCGCGACCACGCGACGAACAAGAGATCCGCTAGAGATAGGGAATCGCGCGGGGTCCACCGCACGGCGAGAGCCGCGCTGGACTTCCCTCGTGTCCCTTCGCGTTCACGACTCTTTTGCGCACTCACGTACCTCGTCGTTGGCCCGACGCGGTACTTCCTCGGTTCTTCTCGTTCGTTCCTCATCCCTCTGTATCGCGACTTTGCAATCTTCAAAACTTTCCTTCTCGGTCCGCGCTCCTCGCCGGGCTCTCTCCATGTGGGCATCGGCCAGGAGGAACAACAACCGGCATTTATGTAGCGTATGCATCGCATCGCGTCGCGCGTGCGAGTTCTCTCGACGATAAGTGAGGTCTCTCTTACAGCACGCGAAACGAGTCCACTCACCCAGTTAACCTCGGAGATTAAACGCGAGGGAAAGAAGAAGAAAAAAAAACGAAAAAGGCGAAACTGAGACTCCGGAGTCGGCACAAAATCGAGATTCCTCCGGGCTCTCTCGCATTAAAATTCGCCGCGGGGCTCGCGGAGAAGAGATCGGGGCATATATGCAAAAATATCGAAAGAACTCGGTAGCCGCACGGGGATCGCTTCCCCTCGGACATATGATAATACCAGCTGCTGCTCTCCCGCCGCCGCTGCATCTCCTTCGCGAAATAGTCGTACGCTCCGTGCGCGCCATGATCCCTTCTATCCTATATCATTTTCGACGTCGGCTGTTTATTGCCGGATGCAAATCGCTACTCCGCGACCTCGTGCCGAGCCGGGCCCCGCCGCGCGCAACGTCGACCGCACCGGCCGCGTTACGCTGCGCGCTCGAGCTTCTCTCTCGTTTCTTCTATCCCGAGTATATGGCAAACGTCCTCGCGCGTCCTCATACTTTTCTCCCGGTCCTGGGGAAGGGTTCTACGTAAAAACGTGCGAGAATCCGCGGCTCTCCGGGACTCGGCGACGTCGCCCCGACGCTGCCGCCGCGCACAGTCGAGCCTCGCGATTTTTTCTTCGCTTTTTCCGTCATCGAGATAGGAATCTCTCGTGAGCCGCGTGCCCGCGACGAGTGAGAGACGAACGAGATAGCCGGGGTGGGCCAAACCGAGGGTTAACGGACCACCTTTCGATACGCAGACGACCCGGAAAACAAACCAAGACGAACGAAACTCCGAGGTGGCGATTGGCGATAAATAAAATAAATAAAATAAATAAAATAAATAAAATAAATAAAATAAATAAAATAAATAAAATAAATAAAATAAATAAAATAAATAAAATAAATAAAATAAATAAAATAAATAAAATAAATAAAATAAATAAAATAAATAAAATAAATAAAATAAATAAAATAAATAAAATAAATAAAATAAATAAAATAAATAAAATAAATAAAATAAATAAAATAAATAAAATAAATAAAATAAATAAAATAAATAAAATAAATAAAATAAATAAAATAAATAAAATAAATAAAATAAATAAAATAAATAAAATAAAGACTGACGAAAACATTGTTGGAATTTGTAGGCGATTGCACGATAGATTGTAGGATCGTGCAACGCCTCCCTCCGTCGTTCGACTACCTTTTCTCTCGTATAATATCATGTCTCGTATAGGCTCTTGCCCGCGCGCACCGAGCCTCTCTCGCGGTTGGTACTTTTAACTCTCGGCTAGTATGATCTATCGACAGATCGATGGTATAGTAACGAGAGATATACTTGCTGCTCGCACGCCTCAACCTTGCCGGTGGGATCTTACGTCGGGGGGCGCACATTATATTGCGCGAGCGAGCGAGACACGCCAAAGAGAATAGGCACGCAATGATTTTGCCCCCCCGTATCATCGTATCTCTCGGAGGCATAAGATGCGGTTTATCGACGTTTCCTCTTATCCTCACATTTCCACAACGATTCGAAGCGACCCGCGCTTGCTCGATGCTCGAGGAACGCTAAAGAGTTTCTTTCTCTCCCTCTCTCTCTCGCTCTCTCTCTCTCGACCGCTGGAAAGAATCGCGCGGATAACCAGCCGCTGCGTGCTCGAAGCGATCGCGGAACGCGAAAGAATCGAGCGAAGGGGAAATAATAAAGGAGGCGAATGACGACGAGAGTGCCGAGAAAGTGACGAGACATTGAAGCGATGATGGCGGTGGGACCCACACGAGAGCGCCGCAGCGACGCTGGGCCTTTACGGCGCTCGGGAATTGTCGCTTTTTCATCGCATTCGTCGCGTCGCTTGACGCTACCCGCAGCTCCCTCAACTAATCGTCGTTATTTAATTACAAGATCTTCCTTCAATTTTTTTTTTTTTTTTTCTCTACGAGATCTCAGAGAGTCAAAGTCAGTCCCGCGATCGCACTGCCGCCTGCCTCTTTTGCAACTCGCATTCGAGGCCCCCGATATTATACTTACACATCGTTGCGTGTACGCGACGTTCCGGATCACCGATGAAAAGTCCAGATCAGGGCGCCAACGAATACCCGACGATTATCGACATCATACGAATCCTCGTAAGCTCGCAACGCGACGTACGATATAATAAATAATAAATAATAAATAATAAATAATAAATAATAAATAATAAATAATAAATAATAAATAATAAATAATAAATAATAAATAATAAATAATAAATAATAAATAATAAATAATAAATAATAAATAATAAATAATAAATAATAAATAATAAATAATAAATAATAAATAATAAATAATAAATAATAAATAATAAATAATAACAACAACTCTCAACTCTTTATTGTTGTTGTTGTGGTTGGCCGATAACGTACCGTCTCGTCGCTCTCTATTTTTTTATCACCCTTGACTCGCCCGAAAGGGGCAATATCGCAATCAATTACGTGAATAGCGTACTTATGCAAATGCCGACGGTGGCCAAGTTCCACTAAATTCTTCCCCTCAAAGGATCGATCGAAGTCTCTCACAGGGTGGGACGGGATTCGCGGCTCTAATCCCGATATTTAGGAGGAGAATCCACGAACGCGCTCTCGTGTGGCGTCGATAAATTCGCGATTTATAAAACGTCCCAGCCCAGCTCAACGGCCATTTTCACTTTTGCCGCGTATGCGAAGAATAAGTCGCCTCCCTCTCCCGCCGTCGTCGCATCCGATGCGCGACAATGTTTTCGCGTTTCGATGTTGACGACTCGCGTCGATCACTCCCTTCCACCGTTGTGCGTGTAATATAAACCCCAGGATTACAAATACAGGACTGGAAACGAGCGGGACGCGAATTTCCATGTGGGCAACAACATTAAAAAGAAAAAAAAAAAAATGTTTTTGCAACTTTAGCTCATTCGAGAAATCGAACGATAGTTGACGATAGCCAACTCATCCAATAAGTTTCTCAACTTATTTTCGCCATTCGGGCGAACGATCGATTCTCATCCGTTTATCGTCCCTCTCGCTACCGCTGCATAGTTGTCGACAAAAGAAATGTTACATTGTAGAAGAAGCCGAGGGAGTTTGACCGCTCACGAGCTCGACGATCCCGGCCCGATCGTTGTCTTATCCCGTTTCTTTCTTTTTGGTCTCCACAATCCGAACCCGTTTCTGGAATAATTTTCTATGCCGTTCGCCGCAAAATTATGCACCGGCTCGTGCACGATGGACGAAGGGAGTTGACACGATTCTTTTTAATTCAACGTCAACAAGACGTTCGCCAAATGCTCGAATTCAAAGGTAATCGCCTTATTCCGTGGATTCCGGTTACGGCCCGGCGCGTGATTCACGCCGATCGAAGAATTTTTACGATTCCCAACGGCGATCACGCCGTACGGCAATGAATTCGCGTTCTAGCGGCGACCCGAACGAATATCGAATTCTCAACGCGGGCGCGCGCGCCAAAAAGGGAAACGGAAAGAGTTATAGATTTTTTTTTTTTTTTAATAATCGAAGACAAGCACGATTGAACCAAACGCCTGGCGGGAGACCGACGATCCGTGGTCGCAGAAATTATTTTGGCGCATTCGACTCAGATTTATCTCCCGCTCGGGTGTTTCCCGGCAATCCTGGTCATTCAATTGTTATGGATAATTAACAAATTAAACAATATTTTTTTTATGAAAAAAAAACTTTCCGATCGAGTTTAATTAAAAAAAAATTTTATAAAAGAAAGTGAATTTTTTTGTTGATAAACAATTGTAACAATTGTTGTTGATTGGATTGTTGTAAAAGAGAAATTGTTATCGTGGGATGGCCGCGAGCGCGAGCCCCGCAGGTTTCTAGTTTTATACTACAAATAACTATACTTCTTTTTACTGTGTACTTTTCTTTAGTTTGTGGCGTCTGAACTAGTACAGCGGTTTCCCCTGCGGACTCTAATCGGCTGGACGAACAAGTAGAAATATCGTCGCGACGCTCCCCCAACGATTCAATAAACTGCCTCGATTCGACTCGTCGTTCGCTGAAAGTATCGAAATGACTCTGTTCGCTCTCGCGTTACTTTTTTGTTTTCATCTTACGCGCGAACGGAACGTCGTTGCGCACGTCGATCCGCGCTTATCCGTGGAACTCGCGAGTATTTTCGCTCATCCGCGCGACTATGCGCGAACCGATATAATATTCGCACGTACGATACACCACGAAGAAGCGCCGTGACCATACAGTAGAACCTCGATTAACCCAATAAATTAAAAATTCACGTGTGTTCGGAAAATTTGACAAATTTTATTCAAAAAAAAAGTTGAGCAAACGGATAATTTGTTGAACAATTTTTTTCCACCTCTTTGTTAATGTAATCAAAAAATGACTATTATGCATAATTAGTCTTTTCCGGAGCTCTCCTGTATGCTTGATTTTTTTCGGACTTTTATCCCATCGAAGAGCGTCTAAAATTTTAGACGAATCCCACATTTGAGGCATAGTTGAGCAACGTTGCGCGCTTGGACTGCCTCAACTCATGCGATTTCGCTTTCCACTTCGGATTAGTCGGGATTTCGATTACCCGGGGTCTCCTCGCTCGCGAGAACCCGGTTAACCGGCGTTCTACTGTACTGTACTACCACCGCCTGTCGGGTAGTACGCTCGTGCTCTCTCCCCGTATCCTCTCCGCTCCCGCCGTTGCTGCTGCTGCCGTTGCTCGCGAGGTTCCCACCCAAACAGGTTTATGCGCCGGTCAAAAAGAGAAGTCGAGTATCTCTCTCTTCGGTCTCGAAAGATCTATGAATACGTATTCCCGGTGTGCACATACGCGCGAGCGAGCGAGCGAGACCGCCTCGCGCATACGTATTTATACTTGCGCGCGGGCGATACACCACTTGGGGGCCCCGCGGAATAAGAACTAAAATCCTTTTCAAATTATTATATTGCACCGTTGATGTTGTTTGCATCTCCTCTTATCCCTGTTATTATTCTCCGCGATTTAATTCAAGCTCAACAAGATAATTCTCGAGAGAGAGGCCGTGAAACTGAGAAAAATATATGAGCAAAAAAAAAAAAGAAAAAAAAAAAAAAAAAACCATTTCGCAATGAAGATCGTTTCGAGTCCCGGTATCGGCGATTCCTCCAGTGACGCTGGCCCGGACTCTCGTCCCGCGGTCACGGGAGGACGATTTTTCGAATCGTCGAAATTTGCAAGCAATTTGTCTTCGTTACACCCACGTGGCACCCCGGGGGGACACATCTCGCGCTCTCCGCGAGCCTCTCCGCTCTGACTGACCTTTCCTTTCGCTATCTTGCTCTCTCGCGCTTCTCATCTCCCGGCTTGACTCTCCGTGCCAGCACGAGATCGGTAGGGAAGAACGGGGCAAAACGGGCCGCCATTGTTTTTTTTTATCCAAAGTTCATCCGACTCACGCGAAAGCGGACGCGACTCCATTCAATTGGCAATAAATAATCACATTATCGGAGCCGGAGCTGGTGAGCACTCGAAACATATCAGTACTTGGCAAGTACTTTGTACTTTGCGCTCTTTGTACTTGAGCACTTTGTACTTGGAGTCATTTGAGTACTTTGAGCACTTTGTACTTTGAATACTTTGAATACTTTGAATACTTTGAATACTTTGAATACTTTGAGTACTTTGAGTACTTCGTACTTTGAGTACTTTGAGCCCTTCGTACTTTGAGTACTCTGAGTACTTTTAGTACTTTGAGCAATTTGTGCTATGAGTACTTCGAGCCCTTCGTACTTTGAGTACTTTGAGCCCTTCGTACTTTGAGCACTTTGTACTTTGAGTACTTTGAGTACTTCGAGCACTTTGTACTTTGAGTACATTGAGTACTTTGAGTACTTTGAGTGCTTGAAGTATTCTGTACTCGAAGCGGTTTGTCCATGTTACTTTAAGTACTTTGTAGTTTTGAGTACTTTGTCCGGCCCCGATCGATGTCGGACGACAAACATTGACGAGCGAAACTTGCAAACTGTTCTGAAACAGTGGCTCGTTTTGCCCCCTCCGAATTTCTCCGTGTATCCGTATACTCTTCGTTCGCGAGAGAAATAATCATCATCTCGCTCGCTCGTTCGCCGTGGATTCGCCGATTTGCTTCCGCCGCTGCCCGCGCCGCAATTGTAATTTATTCGGTCGATAAATACTCTCGGCACCATCGGGAGAGGATTCTTCGTCCCTCTCGTTCGGCTCGCGAGTGGTGAGCGAGCTTCATAATCTCACGGGCAAATGAGTTAGTATGCCATGTGAGATCGAGAGAGCGAGAGAGAGGGAGAGAGAGGGAGAGTACAGCGAGGAGTACGGGCCGGACGAGTAGCAAGCATATTAATACAGGGGAGGAGCAAAGCTCGGAACGATCGTTCCACCTTTCGTCTCGATATTATACCCACCGGTCGGTATATGCTTATATCCGCGCTTGCGAGAGACACACGATGTGGTTTTCCGATCGATCTTCGAACGAGAGAGCAACAAGTCCTCGAGCTTCAACGCCATATCCCGCAACTGGTCCGTGTCTAGCGCTGTAAAATTGCGATAAGTCATGTTAGTTACCGAAATAACAGATAAAATATAGCCAGTTACATTTTTGCACTAAAGCGCAGTCGGCAGAACCGATGAATCAGTTGGTAGAATTGCACTGAAAAAAAATTACATGGCAAAACGAGTATAGTTATTTTTACTATGAAAAATATGTTCCGGACCGCACGCCTCTATTTATAGTTACGGCAATGCCGTTGAATAATAATGATTAATGTAATTATCATTCATGTAATTGAACCTTTTTTAATAGCAACTCGCTGAAAAGTACTTCTGATTAAGAATCAGTTTCCATAGTTCTCGATTTTTTTCCGATTTTTGTACTATCGAGAAGTCCTTGCGATTCTCTCTCATCTTTCTCGAACCTGTGCGAAATCAACAGCATGCGCTCGAACCTCCTTAATTAACCAAATATTAGTTTCGCCACCCGCAAGCGCCGATTGAGTCGATCCTACCGATTTTTTTGTCTCCGCGCCGAGCCCACCAAGGATACCGGAATGCACGACCGAGCGCGGATGCTCGTCGTGCTCGCAATCGCCGTCAATGCCTTCCGATCGATACCGTCCGCATCGCGACCGGTGTAACTCTTTTTTCCGTTCGAACAGTCAATCGCGAGCCTCGGTGGAAATCTCTCGTCACGGGAGTTCGTATCCTCCGCCGCGCGAAGCAACGAGAGGCGGTGCATCTCCGACTCGAGTCTCGATATCTTTTTCTTTCCTCCGCCTCTATCCGTCTCTACGGCGGATAGTGATGAAAAAGAAGTTGCGCGAATGGTCCGTTGGCGGATAAGAGAAAAGTGCTCGCGAGGGGGGTAAGCCCGATTGCACGAGGCGCAACTCGTGTGCGGACGATGGGTATTACAAGTCGCGACTTTGCGAGACGTGGAAAAGGACGAGCGTTAAGGAAGAGCGAGCGGCGCGTCGCGACGATGTTTCTCTCGTTTCCACGGTACGTCCCGCGACGACGAGTCCTCGACGTGATCCTCGGCTCGGTCTCTCTCCTGCTGACATCGGGTGACATCGCGCGGTTCGGGCCCCGCAGTCCCTTAAAGATGGTACTCGCTCGAGTACGTGGACGGCATAATTTATAGACTGCTATTTATATACTCCCGACCGTTGCCGTCCTTCTTTCGTCCCTCGATTGGCTCCACGCGACTCTCTTCGTCTTCTCGCTACGCCGATACACAGCATCGCGCGCAAGTCGCGCCTCATTGCCTTCCGGCGTACGGGACACCGGTTGCGCACGTGGAAAGCAATAGATTCTATCCACTGCTCGCGAATCACGAAATTCGGGGAGAGTAGGCGCGATTCTGGATGGACAGATTTATGCATCCGAGCAGAAATTTCCGTCGGGGTAACGTCGGGTCTTTGTAAGGTGTGCCTGAAGCCCTAGTCGAGTAAGGTGCTTTATCATGCCCTGGTCAGTATTGTAACGCAGTTACAACTGAAAAAAAAAAAAAATGGAAAAATTGATACCTATTCGAAAAAATTAACGAATTATTTTCATTTAAAAAAAAGTCGAGTTGCCGAGATATTTGTTGAACAATTTCTTTTTTTCATCACTTTTTTTTCACAAGTTAATATTTTTTTTTATTAACATTTCTTTTTAATATCATTTTTATTAATATTTTTTTTACTAAAAAAATATTAACTTCATATTTTTTATAATTAATAAAATATTAACTTCGCAACGCACGAATCTCGATTTTGTCGCTACCACCTATTTTTTTTTCAACATTTACGTACGCCTAAATTTCAGCCGGCGACTGGAATAGCTCGAGACGCGCTCCGTTCCTGTGAAAGCCACGCCGATCTCTCGCCGATAGAACGCCGGAAAACATTGAAAGATAAATAATAGCTGAATTATACCGATTGTACGGCCCGGCGTGCGCTTAGAGCGTTCATTCTCGCGTCAGAGTAATGGATGATCGATGGTGTTACGGACGAAAGTCTCCGGCGGCCGATCAATCGATATTTTCGGATGATGATTATCGATGGCCTTTGTTTGATCATTCGTCATTCATCTCGCTCGTTGTCGTCTCCGAGACGCCTCGGTTTCACACTTTTAATTCGATTGTTTTTTTTATACGTCGTTATTACTCGCCGATCGTCGATTTCTCACGCTCTCGTCTTTGAATTTGTTGCAGATAAGCTCCCGAGGAGATTCTACTTGGCTTCGGGCGAGGTGGACTTCACTATAGATCCGGTTACCGGAGTTTTGCGGACTCGCGCGCCGATCGACCGGGAACTCGTCGATAACTACATCTTGAGCGTGGCGATAAGCAACGGCATCTCCGTTGGCTACTGCCAGGTTGTTACCATTTTTTTTCAACACCAAGAAAACTTGCTTCTTTCACTTCCTCGTAGAGGAATTCGCGTCTCGACGCGCAAAAGATGTATTTGTATTTATCGAAAAAATTTGAAGCCATTCGCACTCCAACTGGCGCAGTTTCTAAAATATCAGGCTAAAATTCGAATTCCAAATAGTAATAGAAAAAAAGTTGTCGTAAGCAATTAAAAATTAATCGAATATTGATTTTATTTGAATTCGTATTTATTTATTTATCGTTCAAGTTATTTATAATTTAAGTATTCATTTATTTATTTATTGTTTAAGTATTTATTTATTTATTTATTGTTAACAAACTATACGTTTGTTAACAATAAATAAATCTTTTTCTCGGTGCAACTTTCGTTCATTTTGGCAATGGAATCCTCCAATGTGTGTCTAATTTTCTTAATTTATAATCCGCAGGTCGAGGTCAAGGTCGAGGATGTGAACGACAACCCGCCGTCGTTCCCGAACGGCAGTATTCGGATATCGGTGCCGGAGTCGCATCCGTTGCACACGCCGCTGTACGTCGCCCGCGCGAGCGACCCCGACGCGAGTCCGAGCGTGCCGATTCGCTACATGCTCGCCCAGAACAGCAACGATCTATTCGGAATCGACGCTCGCCTCGGCGAGCTCTATCTCGCTCGGAGATTGGATTACGAGACCCAGCAGCGGCACAGCCTGCTGATAAGCGCCCTCGACGGTGGCGGACTGTCGGCGAATCTCAGCCTCCGTGTCGAGGTGCAAGACGTGAATGACAACCCCCCGGTGTTCGAGAGAAACGAGTATCACGTGGACGTTACCGAAGGCGCCAGGCTCGATTCTCAAGTGAGAAAAATCTTCATTACACGCCCGTCAACCGGCGGATTTGTTTATCGAGGCTCCCTCGCGGCCTGTATACCTACCGATCTCGCCCTCTTCCCCTTCAACCACCCCCCTCTCTCTCTCTCTCTGTCTCGCTTTCGTCTCTATAACGCGTGGCTTGTAACTTCTACTACTACTACTACTACTACCGCTACTGCCAATTTCATCCGAACGCGAGAGTGAGAGAATGAAAGATCGGTTGAATTCGCGCGGGAAGCTTCGAGCGTCCGAGAGACATCCCGCGAGCACGAGTTAACAACCTCTCCTTCCTCGCCGCGTCTCTTCCCTTCTCCTCTTTCTCGTCGTCCTTCACTACCGATGCCTCTTCCCATCTGTCTTTGTCCCGGTCATCTTCTCGGATGCGTAATTTTATCCGGGACAACCAGGAAGCCTCCTGTGAACCCTGCCGGGTTCCGCGACTCCGAAAGCTTCGCACTCGTGGGCTCTTTTACGGATACACACACGCGCGCGCGCGCATCTCTCTTTGCGCGTTTTATTCCTTTCGCGCGTTCACTCCTCCTTGGATTGAATCTAAAAAAAATGAAAATGAAAGAAACGAAGCGCGTTATCCGATCGCGCACTATACTTCGATTCCGTTACAGGCGGCGGAAACCCCCGTTCGCAATACCGTTCATTCGGTCGAGCTTCCATCGGTGCATCGTCGATTTTTTCAAATTTCTTACGCAGCTTTTAGAAAAGAATTTTTTTACGAAAACGATACATTGCATTAACATTGTAAAGTTTGCGTAACAAAATTAGTACCGCGTGTTTTTATGGATTTTTCTGTGCCGAAGACGAATCAAATTATATTCTTTCAGCAATGTCGATAACACTTTTTTATTTTCTCGTTCTTCTCAATCCGCATTTATAGAGCGTAAAGTAAGTTGTAATTTCGCTCTCGAGTCGATTAATCGTGTGACTTTATAAATTGGGAAAGGTTCGGAAAGCCGAGAAATCGCTGCCAATAGCAGACCACGAATAAACCGATATTGAGCTTCGATACAAAAACTCGCACTTCGATAATTTCGATACAAAACCTCGCACTTCGATAATTTCGATACAAAAACTCGCACTTCGGTAATTTCAATACAGAAACTCGCACTTCGATAATTTCGATACAAAATCTCGCACTTCGATAATTTCGATACAAAATCGCAATATAGCGGGACCACCAACTTTTTGGAGGTTTTTCGAAGCAGAAAAAGAAAGAAAAAGAATAGCGATGCCGAAAATACATCTTGCATCGCTGCGAGCGTCGGTACTGTACGAGAAAGCTTGGTGGGCTGGAATGGATTTCTATTTGCGGATCTCCGATGCCCTGCAGTGTGTCACTCCATTAATACGGACTGACGGCCGGTCAAACGGCCTGTGGAGAGGACCCTCGTTCTCTTCCCCACGGCGCAGTTTTTTTTCACCACTCGTTTCTCGTCTCTCTCTCTTTCTCCTCGCTTCTCGAGCGTGGCCCAGTGAGAGAATGTTTGGAATTGTTTGAAAACCTCTCGCACGCCCCAGTGGTAATGATCCTCCTGACGTCAATGGAGCGCGAGCATGCACACTGCCCTCCCCGAACACGCGTACACAATGACACGTGGGACGCCGGAGACCTCGTATTTTTATTCGCAATCGTCATCGCATTGTGTGTTTCTCTCCTCGGTATTTTTCGAATAGGCTCGGATCATTTTATCTACGCCCGACCTCAACCGATTCTCGTAACTCGATTTTCCTTCACTTCTTCATTCGAGGCAACGATATTGTTTTTTTTTAATAACTTTCTTCTGAAAATAAATTGCAAGAAAAATCCACGCCGCAATTGTCCCAAATTATCCATTAATTAATTCATTCATTTGGCTATATTTATTATTCAATATCTCTATTATTTTCCCGAAAAAATGTTGAAAAAGTAAAAAATTTCTTGACCTTGAATTTTCACCGATTTTTTTAAACGAATTGTGTACGAATCGGATTTTCCAGATTCTTCAGGTGACCGCGCTGGACCTCGACACCGGAAACAACGCGCGGCTGAGCTACCGCCTGCAGGGCTCGGCAGTGTTTCGTATAAATCCGAATACCGGCTGGATCTATCTCGCTCAGGCGCTCGACCGCGAGACGATGGATCGTTACGCTCTCACGGTACTCGCGACCGACAATGGATCGCCGGCGGCGACGGCGAGCGCCTCGGTCCTCGTGAACGTTCTCGACGACAACGACAATACGCCGCGTTTCGACAAGGAATCCTACGCATTCGAGCTACTGGAAAATCTGTCCTCCGGCACTCCAATCGGTAGCGTGAGCGCCACCGATCCGGATCTCGGCAGAAACGCTCTTCTTCGTTATTCCATCATCCAAGCCAACAGCAGCTTCGCCGTCGATCCAGATACAGGTGGGCCACGACGAATGACCGCGTTCGGAAATTCGCAAGAAAATCTTTAACGTTATAGCGAGAAGTGAGAAGAAAAAGAAAATGTTTGCATAAAAATGCGAGAAGAAAAAACGCGAGCCTCGCATGTTTCGAGGTGGAAGATCTTCATGGAATAATCGAAGGTGGTACGAAGTACGAGAGCGTTTAAGATGCGAAGAGCTCGCGAGCGCGCGGAAGTAATCTCGCGACGATTCGTCGCACGCGGATGAGCCCGGGCAATAATCCGATAGCCATTATATTCCGCTGAGTGGCTCGCGAGCCCATTTTCTCTCTCCGTTTTTCTCATCCTTCTCCGCACTACTCGAGCTCCCCCGTCTCGCCGCTCCGAGAAGAAGGCGGGCAGCGAGTTTAACGACGCGACCGGAATCCGTTTTGAGGTTTTCATATTATACGCGAATGTAGTCCCGCACGCATCCTTCGCTGCCTATATCGTACATAAACACTCTGCCCAGCATGTTTAAAAACAATGAGTTCGCGTAAATTTTCAGATTATTACAAAATAAGTAGGTTGAAAATGATAACAATTATATTTCATAAATTAATAATTTTCATTTGCAAATTAATTTATTGGTTCTTCCAACAAATATCAGTTTTCCAGCGCCAAAAGTTGGTTCTGGCAACGAATTTTTTTTTTTATCAATTTTTTACTCTAATTAATTGACAACGCATAAATGGTGAAAAACATGAGTTAATTTTCTTTAGAATACTTTAAGTACTCTCTCTTTCTTCTCTGACTTTCTCCCGTGCGGTTTTGCGATTAGCGTCTATCACGGAAAATAGATTCCGAAAATTATCAGCGATTAAATTTTTTTTTTCCATGCCGATCTCGAGCCGCCGGGCATACGCACGGAGCCGCGAACGGGTGCCGATCTTTCGTTACAGGGAAAATAATTCATATCGCTACCCGCATCCTCGCATCCGGCCGGTTATTGTTGCGCGAGCTTAGAAATCTCGAGAAGGCGACCCCGCACACGCGATCTTGCATTCCATAGCGTTGCTTCCGATGAGCAATCCGATGTACTCGTACATATCGGCTCTGTGTATACCTGCATACACCGAACGGCGTACATCGAGAGTCGCCGAGGCTCCTCTTTCTCGGGGCACGAGCGTGCCCGGAATTCCATCTGCGCGCAAACCACTGCGGCTCGTTATCAACGTCGTGGCTTCGACCAGCACGCGTCCGATAATGTCCGATTAGAACTTACATTATGTTTATCAAAAATTTTTTTTAATTAAAAACAAATTCAACTTTTTTTGCATATCGTAAAAAAAGTTGAATTTAAAATATACTCGGCGTGGCCTTGAATTATGAAAAAAAATTGATCGCGACGAGGACTTGTAAAATTTTACTTAGCACATATGATTAAAAATATTTTTTGGAGCTTGTGTCAAATTTTTGGGACAAACAAGTTGAAACTTGGGAATGTTTTTATACTCTTTTTGAAAAAAAGTAAATTTTTTTTTTAGAATTTTGCTTATCAATTGCTTATTCGTCTCTTGTAGTCGCCGTGCGTGACGCGAGCTCATATCGATTGTGGCCACGATTTCGTTGATATTCCCCGTAGCGTCGGTCTTCATCGTCGGCCTGTTCGCCGGCGCGTACCTCTGGAACGCGCCGGCCACTCGCGAGGTTCTAAAGCATCAATGGAATGATTACGGACCGCGAAATCCCGTAAAGATACTCTTTGACTGGATTTGTATTTTTTTTCTTAGAAAATAAAGCCGAGCGACTAAAAAGGAAAGAACAATCCTACGAGCCGAACGAGCTTCCTCCGGACTCGCAGGTACCGCGACGAATGTTCTTGTTATTTATTTTATTCCTTCTCTCGTTTCATCTCGGCCGAAAGCGCCGACGCGCCTCTCGCTCGCTCGAGGACATTCCCAAATATTGGAAGAGACGAGGAAAGAAGCGAGAGAAAGTGATTGCGTGCATAGGGCTATATTCCTCGCGATGACTACACGAGAAGTGCATTAGCACGCGCCCTACTATACTTTTTATTGTCCCGCGCGATGCCTGCCGCGAAGGATTCGCCCGGGGAACCCGCCGATTCTCGTGTGCTCTTAACCGTATGAGCTTTGCATTTCGCGTGCGAAAGATTTTTCTCATAGATCCGCGCCTCGTGCACCGCGATCGGCGAACACGGCGTCGACGATCGGCCAAAAATTCTCTCTCTTCTCGAATTTTTCGTAGAATTTCTCGCTTAAACGTTGACATTAATTTCATTTTTTTTCTCTCATTTCCCTGAAAAAGGTGAAATAACGACGCGCGAGCCATTGGACCGTGAGACGAGGAGCCTTCACGAGCTCGTGCTGGAGGCCCGGGACCAAGGAACGCCGCCGCGGGCCGCGAGGGTGCCGCTGAAAGTCACCGTGCTCGACGTGAACGACAATTCGCCGCAGATCGTCGACCCACAGGGAGACGTCGTGAGCGTGAGAGAGGAACAGCCGTCGGGCACGGAAGTCGCGAGAGTCAGAGCTCTCGATACCGATCTCGGTGAAAACGCTTCCGTCACGTACAGCATTTTGAAGGGTGCGCAACGTTTCTCTTCGGCGTCGGAGCCGCTTTCGAAGGATCGCCGATTTGACTCTTCGTTTTACATTTTCAGATCGAGATTCGGACGGTTACAACGTATTCACCATCGACCCGGTGACCGGTATGATAAAAACGAAATCGGTGCTGGATCACGAGGAGCGCAACGTCTACAGAGTGTCGGTGAAGGCCAGCGACGCGGGACGTCCGCCGCGGCACAGCGTTCGTACGCTTCGGGTCGAGGTACTCGCGCTCGCCGACAATCGTCCCACCTTTTCGAGCAGCAGTCTCACATTTAACGTGCGTTTTCCTACGATCGATTTTTCTACCATATCGCCCTCTTTTTATCTATGGTCGATGAATTTCTAATTTTTTTTTTTCGTCGCCTCAGGTTCGAGAGGACGCGAGTATCGGGGAGCCGGTCGGTTCCGTCTCAGGAGCGGGTACCGCAGGCCGCGTCGCCTTCACGCTGAACTCTCTAACGCCGCTGTCCCAATTCCCCGCATTCGACGTCGATCGCGGTTCCGGTCAATTGGTCGTCGCTCACTCGCTCGATCGCGAGAACGTCAGCGAGTATCATCTAGACATTCGGGCTCTGGACACAACGTCGATCGGCAATCCTCAGAGCATCGCCGTGTCCGTGAAAATAATAATCGAGGACGCAAACGACAATCCGCCCGCGTGGCCCCAAGATCCGATAACGATACGGATAATCGAGGATTCGCCGATCGGTTCGACGATATACAATCTGAGCGCGAGCGACCGCGACAGCGGACTCAACGGCGACCTGACGTACGATCTCGTCTCGGAGTTTCCGTCGAGCGGAAGCTTCGCCGTTGACTCGCTCACGGGCGCTCTCACGATCGCGAGGTCGCTCGATCGCGAGGAACGCACCGATTACACCCTCATTCTGCGGGCATCCGATTGCGCGCCCATCGGCGAGAGACTCGCGGCAACCGTTACCGCGAGAATCGTCGTTCTCGATCGCAACGACAACGATCCGGTGTTCGTCGCACCCGAAATTACCACGCTTCCGGCGAGCGCCGATCTCGCGGCTGGTATGTACAAACTAACATTCCTTGCTCGCAGATACACCGAAAAACAATTATGATTCCGGTGGGAAGTGATGATTAGTTGATAGAATAACACGGAGAAAAAAAATAATACGTTGGGTCAACCAATTAATTTGTGCGGGTAAGAAATTTATTGGTTCTTCCAACCAATATCAGTTTTCTAGCGCCGCAGTTGCTTCTAGCAACTAATTATTTTGCTCCTTGTAGGGTCATTGAAAAACCGATTTTTTTAAACCAAAAACTCGCCAACTCGACCGACCAGTCTTTGTAAATTTAGTGCAAATATCCAAAAACGGTTGAAAATTTCTATGAAATTTTCCTGAAACCGGAAACTCATAATTCACCGGAAAGCTAATAATTTTTTTCTCCAATTCTCAACAAATTTTCTCATCGCCCGTGTGTTTGTCCTCTGAAAACAAGTCGTTCTCGTTTCAGGTGCCACAATAGTGAGAGTCGTCGCGGTCGACAAAGACGCCGGTGACAATGGCCGTGTCTCGTACGTAATAACAGCCGGAAACGAGGAGGGCCGATTCTCCGTTGGTTACGATTCCGGAATAGTGCGGCTGCTGAAGCCGATCGTGAGAGACGCGGAGATCGAGATAACCGCGAACGATCACGGTTCGCCGGTGCGTCGTTCGACCCTCAATCTGACTCTGATAATGGCTACCGGACAGACGAACGGACCACCGCGCCTCTTGGTGCAATCGCCGATCGCGCGAGTATCGGAAGATTTAGCGAGCGGAAGCAACGTTCTCGATGTTGCCGGACCGGCGATCACCAGCGAGCAAGGTTCGTACTTACAACGCGATAAATAATCGCGCATAAGTTGTACGAAGAATTTCTTGACTCGGACATGGGGGGAGGGGAGAGAAACTCGACGGACGCACAGCGACGATTCCTTAGGGGTATCATTGCCGCACGAGTATTATATATGTATACAGTTCTACCAGAACTGGCGACGTCTCTCGCTCGCTCTCGAGAGCGGAGACTGCCGCTTGAGAAGCAGGTACCACTGAGACCCATAGAAAGGAACAAGTAGGAGAGGAGAGCCAACCGTTCGAGTAGAGGGATTGCGAACAATGGCCGCGTATATCATCGTGACCGGCGAGCGGCCTTTGCCGCGGCGCGTACTACGCATAGGCAAATCACCGCTCTACCCCGAAGTCTTCGTGCGCTCGTCGCGCGTCTCTGTGTGTCTCGGCAACGCTGCTCTATGTTTACCGGACCTTCCCCTTTTCTTTTACGCGGTTTGTTTAAGCTCCTTGGGAGAAAAGAAATAAAAAACCGCGTATCCCCGACAGGCTAAACGACGCACGTTGGAATTTGAGAATCGAATGCATTGAACGCGTCGCCGCCGCGCCGTGTCCTTATTTCCCGTTGCGATGAGCAACGAAGAGTCTCGCGCGTTCTAAAGAATATAATCTTATTTGTTGCTTCAGCGAACGTGAGCTTTCACATCCCGGTCGGCTCGGCGTCCGATAAGTTCGCCGTCTCGAAGAGCGGCGTCGTCTTTCTGCGCGAGTCCCTGGATCGCGAGGAAGTTTCGCGCTACAACGTGCCGATATTGGCCAAATCGAACAAGATACTCGACCTCACGACGCTGCAGGTGATCGTCGTCGACGAGAACGACAACGCGCCGGAATTCAGGCCGGGGTCCTGCTACACGCTTGCCGTGCCCGAGAACGAGGATTCGTCGATTATCCACACGATCGCCGCGATTGATCCCGATGAGGGAAAGAACGGAGAATTGATCTACAGCATCGTCGGTGAGTTTTCTGATTTTTTTCTTAGATAAAGCCCGAGTTACAATGATGATGGTACGCAGCTGAGCTTAGAAAAGTGCCGGAAAGTAATGTAAGAACAAAGTACTTTTTGTAAGTCAAGGACTTCCTGATTAGTTCCCAAGTACTACGAGTATTTCTGGAGAACTTGGATTCTCAGAGTAATAAAAACACTTCTCCGCCGATTCAACCAATCCAATTCAATCCAAGAACCACCGCATTCTTTTTGGAAATCTAGACGATACCCAAGTTTTTTCTCGAATTTTCGGTGATCCACCGATTTTTCTTTTTTGTCAAGATTTGCAAAAGTTTCTCGAATTTGATGATTGATGTCAAAGTTCACACTTTGTATATTTGGAATCATAGAAAAAAATACTCGGAGTACCAAAAAAGTACTCGCTAATTTGAGTAATTCGCCCCTCTGCGCAATCGACGACAAAATATCTATAAGCGAGCCATAATTGCATCGAGTCATGAAATCGGCATATTCTTTCATTCCAGGTGGCAACATAGGAGGAAACTTCAAGCTGGATCCCACGAGCGGCGTGTTGTCGGCTTCGAGCCTCGACAGAGAAACCATACCGAAATACGTCTTGACGATTTCGGCGAAGGACAAAGGTCGCCCGAGCTTGGAAGCTCGCTGCAACATAACCGTCATCGTACTGGACGTGAACGATAATCCGCCGACGTTCGCGATCGGCGATTACGCGAACTCTCGTCAACGAACCGTTCACGGGCAGGATTACAAAAATTTTGGTCTCGAAACGTCGTTCCATCAGTACGGTTCGCCGACGTTCTCCTCCAATCATCTGTCCGGAAAGTATCTGGCGACGGTGTCCGAGGACGTGCCGGCCGATTCGTCGATAATAACTGTTAGAGCAACGGATCCCGATCAGGGAGCGAACGGGAAAATCACGTATTCCGTCGCCGAGGAAACGACCTGGCTATTCAGAGTCGACAATCTGACGGGAGTCGTCACCACAGCTGGGTACGTTTCGGTCTACGAATCGCAGACTCTGCCGTTTTTTGCCCACCATAGATAGAGCGTGCATACACGCGAAGCGGTTTGCACCACTTGCGGCCCTTTACTTTTCCGCTGAAAGACCGGCGCGTCGACTAATTTCATCCGGGCGTTAATTGCCACGACCTTTATTGCTCCTCCGATTAGGATCGGGGAGGAATATTATTGTGGCTGCGGTGCGCGGGAAGCGGGGCTGATATGTCGAGGTCGTAAAATAGAGAGAAGGATGAAAGGACAGCGGGATGAGGGAGAGCCGCCGGGACGATTCGGAGCGCAGGGAGAGTCGTAAAATTATAAATCTCCCCTCTCGTTTCACTCCGCGATATTTCGCTCTCTCTCGCTTTCGCTCTTTCGCCGAGAATTTCCAAGTAGCGCGGGCGCTCTCCTCGCTCGATTAGACGATCTCGCATGCGTTACACGTTGCTATAGAGTCTGAAAGGTATTTTCATTCCGGTGATTCCGCACGCAATAAATGCGCGAAAGGGAGACCGGGGAAGGAGGAGAGAAAAGGAAAGACGAGTGTATACACGTATAGTCGGCGGGACTAGGCACGGTGCACGTAGGGAAGAGTCATCGACCGAGAAAAGAGCGACCTACCGTGCGTTGGCTTCCGGCCAAGGTCGACAATGTTGGCTATTATCACAACGATCATAATTAATTGGACAAGCCCGTGTCGTTTTTGGTGCCGTCAAACGAACATTCGCTCCGATCCCTGAGATACT
Source organism: Ischnus inquisitorius (assembly GCA_963924025.1). Lineage (NCBI taxonomy): Eukaryota > Metazoa > Arthropoda > Insecta > Hymenoptera > Ichneumonidae > Ischnus > Ischnus inquisitorius. The sequence goes on from OZ001249.1 coordinate 5,341,828, forward strand.
ACAGCTCGAGAGATAGAACCGTGATAAGTTAGTCCCGCGCGGACTCGACGTGATCCAACGACGGCTGCGACGATGGGAGATCATTCGAGAGGACATTCGGATTGCAATTTTAACGACGTCCGTGTTACTTAGGCGCGGAGACGAGCGAGATTTCCATCGGAGCGAAATAAAATTAACTATTATCCGGCTGGTGTTCGCGACTACCGTAAGGAAATTATGCAAATTGCGCGTCATTTCGCAGAGGTCGAGCGAGGGAAACCATCGAATTCCCTCGTTCTCTCCTCTTTTCCTTTTACGATTTTTCGCCAATTCACTTATCGCTCGCTCTCCGGTGAAAGATTTAAGCCAAAAAAAAACAGCGTACAAGAACCAAACGATGGAAGCCTCGAGACGGTGCAACTTTGTTGCGGGCGTTTAAGAGAACGCGTGCCACTTAGATGTGGCCCCGAAGAGGCGGGAACAAGCTTTTGCCGCGTAGAGAGAACCCCGGACAGCCGTGTGTCATTTCACCGGCGGGGAAAAACACGCGCTGGCATTTCAATGCATTATTTCAACCGGCGAAAAGGCCCGATATGCAAAATAAGCGAACCGCGGCGCGGATGCGTTTCTGAGGCGAACCGCGACCGCGCACCGAGTACTATCTTACCCTCTCGTTGTTCCTCCTTACCTCTGCATACCATCTAATGCCGCGCCGCTCGCGAAGAACTAACTGGATACTCCATAACTATTCGCGATACCGCAGTTGGACAAAGTACCGAAAAGCAGTTAAAATACTAAGTACAACGTACTAATAAAATTAAAAAAACTAGTAAAATTAGTTGTTCGTCCGAAAAATGTATTGGTTCTTCCAACTAATATCAGTTTTCCAGCGCCGCAGTTCGTTCTGGCAACTAATAATTTTTTTCCGCGTACTCATGTAGTTTTTTGCAATACGATTTCTTCGATACAGAAAAATACTTTTAGTACTTAAAATACCGTCCAACCATATCATACGATAAAAAAAAATCCTATTCGGCAAATAGTACGTAGCGAACCTATTTTTTTAACCCATATTTTGCCGTATTTTACAGAGCACTGGATCGCGAGCGTCAGAGTACTTACAACTTTCTCGTTCTGGCGACCGACGGGAGTAGTTACGACGCGAAAAGAAGCTCGATACCCGTGGAGATAAGCTTGACGGATGTGAACGACAACGCGCCGATATTCGAGGAATATCCGTTCAAAGCTCAAGTCCCGATCGACATACAGCCGGGACAGAACATTCTCCAAGTAAAAGCGAGGGACGCCGATATCGGAGCGAACGGCGAGCTCGTTTACACGTTTTCGCGCGAGGAGGACAAGCCGAAGTTTCGGATTCATCCGAACACCGGCATCGTGACGGCGACCTCGTCCCTCGCTCAGGATTACGGAAAGGTTTATCATCTCGAGGTCGTCGCGCGCGACAAGGGAAATCCGCCGAGAAGCTCGAACGGCCTTATCGAAGTGAGAATCGGCGATCCGGAGGATTCCGTCCCGATGCTGAGGTTTCAGAACGAAACTTATCGCGTCGTGGTGCAGGAAAATTCCGCGGCGGGCACCGAGGTCGTGCGCGTGACGGCGATACGTTCGGACGGTCGTCGTCATCACATATCGTACTCGATCGGTTCGGGCAACGAGCACTCGACGTTCGCGATCGACGAGGACACGGGCCTCGTGAGGATCAACGATCCGAAGAGACTCGACGCCGAGCTGCTGACCGATCTGGGCGCGCAGGACGATCGTTCGAGCCGCGCCGGCGGTATCGACAATTGGGAAAGATCGCTGGACGGTCAACAACCCCGAGAAGCGCCGCGGGAGAGTTCGCGACACGTTCTGACGCTCGTCGCCAAAACTTCCGGTCCCGAGCCTCTCGAGGCGTACGCCAAGCTCGTCGTTCGCGTCTCCGATATCAACGACAATCCGCCGATTTTCACGCAGAGCCAATACTCGGCGACCGTTCTCGAGGGAAACGCCAAGGGCAATTTTGTCGTAAAGGTACTTTTTACTCTTACGAAGATTTTGACTCGTTAACGATTTTATTTATTAACTTCGCGATTTTTTTCTCCGAACAGCTGTCGGCGAGCGATGCCGATCAGGGTCTCAACAGCAGAATACGCTATCACATCGTCGACGGCAATCCCGACAATGCGTTCACCATAAGCCCACCGTACAGCGGTGTCGTCAACACGAATATCGTCTTGGATCGCGAGATCCGTGAGAAATATCGACTCACGATTATCGCCACCGATGAAGGAAATCCTCAGCTAACCGGCACGGCCGCTCTCAGCATTCGCGTTATCGACGTCAACGACAATCAACCGACGTTTCCGGAACATCGGATCATCACCGTACCCGAAGGTGAGTTTCGAGATCTATCACGGCAAAGTAAGGTGTTTTGTAGCGAGAAGGTCACGTCCAGAAACCACGAGAGCTTCCGCAAGAAATCCGAGGTAGACGAAAGTCACTTTCCATTCAGTAAATTTTAACCTTCTCAACACGAATATATCAGGGATTTTTTTGGAATCCTCTCCATCGTTATCGAAAATTCTTTATCAAAAAACTAAGCAAATACTTGACATATTCGTAGCTCCGAATCTATGAGTCGTAGAGGAAAAATTTTGTGGGAACTTTTTTCCCTAAAATTGATCAAAGAAGTCAAAAAAAATTATTGCATAACGAGAATAAAAGTAGAATTGCGGAGTAGAGAAAGTCGTAGCGATCTGTATGCTCCGAATCGAGAGAAAAGATAAAAAGAACGAAGCTTCGAGAGAGAAAGGACGAAAGATTCGAGGGGGTTCCCGTGGCCACAGCCAAGTGGGTGTCGCGCCCGCTTCTTCAAAGTATAAAGTTAAGTGGTAAAGGATTTATGCCGGTATTAAAGTCCAACTGTTCGGAACAATCTGCATAACTTAGGTGAGCACGGGGGCTGCTGCCGGCGTTCGGCTCTCACCCCGATTCCACTCTCTCTCTCTCTCTCTCTCGCCTTCGCAAATGCAGAGTGCGTCCCCCTCTTCGGGTTACTTTCTTTTTCATTATTTTTCTTTTCTCTTCTCGCGCCCACTTCTGCGCCACCATATTGTTCGCCATTGACAGATACGATTCAATGGAGCTCCGCGGTAGAAAGCCCGGTCATCCGGGCTTTTGATGCGCTCCAACGACGCCGGTTGCACGCGACGAAATTGAACACAAATCTCTGTCTCAATTAATTTTCATTCTTCCCTCGCGAGCCCTCGTCCACGAAGAGTTTGTTGCACTCAAAGTATTAATCATAGGAACAACTATCAATTATTTAGTCGCCGCACCTTAAAATTTCCTTCCGGTGTGCGACGCGATTTTATCGCTCTCGAGAACGATAACCGATGAGAAATCCTGGAAAATCCGCCCATCCAAAGTGATAAAACATTGAAGATCATTCGTACGTAAATATGGATTGAGTTAATTTAACCGGCTCGCGATATAAATTGATAGTAACATTAAAAACGATGGCTCGCGAATGCTACTGGGATTCAATAGCCGCGGAGCATTCGCGCTTGTTTGCCGAGCTTCTGGAGGAAAAAAAGCAAATGGATGGGGAACCGAAGCAGCAATCATTGACGCTGCGTACGCGGGATACGCAGGGTAGAGAATGCTTACCCTTGGCTGCGCAACAGCTGCTTCTCCCCTGTATTTCCATTTTCTTTCGCGATAGCGGCCCACAATAATTGCTTTTAATTACCCGAACGGTAATCGAAGATTTTAATTGCCTCAGCGGGGAATGAGATCGGCTCCACCCAGGCCGGGTATTTAATAGCCACTGCGGTTGGGCACTCGTTTGAAGCATTTTCACGATTCGCGGCTGCGAAGTGGGAAATTTAATCGCGAATGCTTCCTCGACACTCGTACGCGATGAAGTCGATCAAACTTCGTTTTGATCTTATGGTGTCGGAAATAACAGGTCTGGCTTCGGAGATATCTCGTCTTTCGCGGTGACGACACGGTGATGAGATTTATGAGATAGATGATCCATAGACGACCGATCTATAGATCATAGAGCTATGATCCATATATCATAGATCAAAGATCATCACTAGAATTCACAGTAAAATCAGAATTTCGTGAATTATATCATAGATTCATTGAACATAGACCATAGATCGTAGATGATCCATAAATTATAGATCCATAGGCCATAGATCATAGAATTCGAATCAGAATTAGAATTTGGCTAATGAAATCACAGATCTATGATCCATAAATCCATAAATCCCAGATCTATGATCTATGATCTATAGATCAATGATATTTTTCCATAGATCTATGATCAATCGCTCGATGACTTATTAATTATATTGTTCTTTGCTCTTTCAATGTCTCCGGGAATATCTGTATTGAGGCCCCTCTTTTATGCAGTCTTCTTGACTCCCCCGTGATAACAAAGCCCCGACGAGCTGCACGCGCGTGTAGTACGGTCGTGATTACCACGAGGCAAACCCGCGCACGGCGAAGAATGGAGGATCCCTCACCGGCGCGAAGGAAGATGAGAGCTCCGCGACCGCGTTCGAAAGCGATTTACATGACTTTAACGGTGCGACGAAATTTACGAGCGACGTAAAGCCGCGTGCCAACTAGTCGTTTGCCACGCACAGCCCCCGAGAGCACAGCTGTGGGAGTCGGTAGGCAGGGAAGCGTAGTACCCGGAGGTCGCCTTCGGGCTGGGAGAAGAAAAAGAAAAAATAAAAAAAAAAGGAAAAAAAAATCTTCGAAAAACAAGAGAGATTCACCGCGATCTACCTCGGCCCTTTAACACACTTATACATAACGATATGTAGTCATTTTAGAAGGAAAAAAAAAAAGAATTCACTTCCGGAAGAAATTTCCGTATCGAGGATCAAAGATGTGAGACACGGTGCGCGTAACGTCGGTATCCCCGATGTATTACGCCCGCGGTCTCCGGTGGCATTGGCGAGGCTTGCGAAATTAATTTTTCAAGCTCGCGCGAGTCCCAAGGCGAGGCCGATCTCGCGGTGATTTCCGACTCGAGGCTTTCGGACGTTCGCGCGCCCGGTCGGGGGAAGCCCGTCGCGCACGGCCCCAGATGAAACGGCTCGATAGGCAGGATCCAATGCATTTTAAGTACGAGATACGTCTCGCCATATTCGCAGGAGGCACAATCCGGCATGAGCGCGTAATACTTGCCAGTCAGTCCGACGCGATTCTGCCCGCCGAGTTTAATCGGCAAACAATTCGGGCGGACGAACCGCGCACTCTCGGCGACTCGTTCGCCACTTTGACGGCAGCTCCTTCGCATCCTTTTCGTTTCGCTTAAGTTCGACAACAATGCGAGAGAATCGCAAACACTTCTCGATGATGCGAAAATGTGAAAAAATTCATGAACATTAAAGACACTGAAAAGACCAATTTTGCATAATAATTATTCCCAAATGTTATTAACAAAATGATGAAATAAAAATTGTTCTGCGAAGCAAAATTTTTTGTGAAAAATCACGAAAAAAATTTTGTTACAAAAACTATTTTCTATACAAAAAAAAAGGCGAATTTTAGAATCCAAATGTGCATTTCTTTTTTTTTCCGGTGTGAATAAAAACTGTTTATTTTATATTTGCAGGCACACCCGTGGGCACCGTCCTGACGACCATCACCGCCAACGACGTGGACAGTTCGCCGGCGTTGAGCTATCGTTTCGACAACGCCACGCAGCCGGGACCCTTCAGCATCGATCGTTACGGCGGCAAGGTCACGCTGCGCGAGAATCTCGACGCCGAGAAGAATTTCGAGTACACGCTCCGCATGATCGCGAGCGACGGCATCCACGAGGCTAACACGGAGCTCGTCGTTCGAGTGAAGGATCTCAACGACAATCCGCCGAGATTCCAGCAAGCCGCCTACATCGCAACCCTCACAGGTAAACCATCCGCGAGGCTAACGTCGTCGTTTACTTTCAGTTTCCCTCGAGAGGGATGAATTCTCGATAGGGCAGATTTCTAACGAACTCCGGCCCGGCGTGGCCGGCATACGCGTCGATGAGATAAAAAGTACGAAGCGAAGATGCAGAAGAGAAGCGGACACGCCGGTGAAGAGGAGTCTCCGAAGGAGGAGAGAATGGAGAACGAGGCGGAGGGGCTTTTCGGTGCGAAATAAACGCCCGTTTAAAAACTGGTTTTTAGTAGATACGCCCGTTGTCCTGTTGGCGTGTTCCAAACTTGAATTGACACCGCGCCGAGATAAAAGAACCAAGTCGAGGAAGCCCGCGAGAGCGCGAGGCGGATAAGAATACCCGCGCGCAAGGGGATAAAGCTGTGCTAGACGGAGAGACAAAGAGATTCGGGGGGGCACGAAAAAAGAGAAGAGAGCAAGGTGGAGTCCGAGGATCGAAAGGAACAAGCACGTACCGGGCCGAGACCGAGAGTTTCGCCTCCTCTCCATCTCGCACATAAATAAACACGAGGACGTCGTACCCGCGATCGTCGCATCGTGTGCCCAACCAACGAAAAGTCGACTGAAAGTTAATTAAAATGCACAGGCGTAATGTTGCCCCGGGACGAAGAAGGGGCGAGGGCCCGCGGTCCAAGATTCTTCGAGTATACTCCGGAAAAATATATCCACGGGCCCCGCGTCCTGGAATTACGCGGTGCCGAGCGCGAAATAAAATAAATGCGCTCATTGCGCAATTAAAATTTCACGAAAAAGTGAAAATCACGTCGAGTACTTGGAAGTAAAAAAAAAATTTTATTCTCACAAAAAGTTGAATCGTCATGAGCCAATAGCTAAATAAAATCAATCAACCCGAATGACCATAAAATATGAGATGTATAATAGACGTCTCAGATGTAGTTTTACTTATTTAATTTTATTGCCATTCCTATTGGCCAATTTTATTCTTTTTTTCATTATAAAAAAACTTTCAAACACTATCACTTTTATTTAAATTAATTTGAATAGATTTAATATAATTATGTAAATTAATTTTATTAAATTAATTAGATTTCAATTGATTAATAATTCATTATCCAAGTACCAAACATTAATGGCAGATCTATTTTTCAATTTTTTCCTCGCGCGAATATTCTCACGTACTTGCATATTTATATATTTTCAATTTTTCTCCGTATAATTTTTCAGAAGATCGAGCTCAAGTAAGAGAATTACTGGTGGTCAATGCGACGGACGACGATCTTACCGAAGAGAACAGCGCGGTGTCGTATCAGCTCGCCGTGGCGGTCCGAGGATTCGCGGTGAACTCTCTGACGGGCGCGGTGACGGTCAACCGTACGGCTCTCGTTCGACCGTTGCCGAAGGAAATCGAGCTAATCGTCGTTGCCAAGGACTCCGGCGAGCCGTCGCTCTCGGACACTTGCACGGTTATCGTTCGTCTCAGTCATCTGAAGAACGCCGCACCGGGACGAGAGCTCAACATCAGTGTCAGTGAGAATGCTCAGAGGGGCATCACGCTGACGAAATTGGCAGATCTGGGCCTGCTGGACGGTAGCATAATCGACGAGGATGAGAACGGCGTATTCGAGCTCTCACGCGGACGACTCATTCTCGCCAAGAGACTCGACCGAGAAACCAAGGACAGGTGAGCCGGACGAGGACAGACATTCATTATCGGGTTTTTCATTCTAAAATTTTTTCACAAGCGTAAAAGCTATTTTACAATCAATTTTCGGTTTAACCAACCCCATAGTTGTCTAGTTGCGATTTCACGATAAACGAGCCTGAAAAATCTGAAAAACTTTGAGGGTTTCAACAAAATTTTATGCCTTCCCAAATTTCTCCACACTCCTGGCAATAAAAAGTTTATTGGGAGAGATCTCAATAGCTTAAAACGACTGTTATTAATACAAATTACCGTAAATTTTACAGATACGTTCTGCGTCTGGGTTCGAGAGAAGATAATTCGACGTCGGAGAACGCGCTCGGCGAAGATTCGATAACGATAATCGTGAGCGTCGAGGACGCGAACGACAATTATCCGCGTTTCGCCGAGGAGCTGCATCAAGTCTCGATAAAGGAGGACTCGCCGCGGGGAACGGTATTGGCGATAATAAAAGCGTCGGACGACGATCTCGTCAACAGTCCGGCATCGACGCTGACCTACGACATAACGTCCGGCAACGACGCGAATCTCTTCGACGTAGAGAGGACGAGCGGAACGATAAGAGTGAACGGCACTCTCGATTGCGATCTCGCGCCGGAAGTTTACAATCTGGTGGTGATGGCTTGCGACAGCGATCCGTCGTATCCGCTGTGCGCGCTGGCGCGTCTCCGCATCGTGCTCGAGGACGTGAACGACAATTTTCCAAAATTTCCGGTGTCCGAGTATCTCGAATTCGTCGCGGAGAACGAGCCGGTCGGAACGAGCGTGTTCTCGGCTCGAGCGTCCGATCTCGATCGCGGAATATTCGGAACGCTCAACTACTCGATCGTATCTGCGGCGGCGAATGGTTTCTTCGACATCGACGACAGTTGGAAATTGTTCGCGGTCGACGCGAGAACTGGACTGGTGATAACGCGCTCGATATTCGATTACGAGCAGAGAAATCGTTACGCTTTCACGCTGCGGGCGACCGACGCCGGTGGAAGAACGGCGGCGGTTCGCGTGCGCGTCGAGATCGATTCTCGCGACGAGTTCCATCCGCAATTCACGGAACGCATGTACAGATTCGGATTGCGAAATCTCGTCAATGTACTGCCGGGAACGGTCGTGGGTCACGTAACGGCGACGGATCGCGACAAAGGCCCGGACGGACGGGTGGTTTATCAGTTGGCGTCGCAGCATCCGTACTTGAAGCTGAACCGCACGACCGGGGCGTTGATCGTGAAGAAGAAATTGAGCCAGTTCGACGTGAGCTTGGAGGAATCGACGAAGCTGGTCGTGAGCGCGAGTTCCGGCAGGCAAGGCTCGCTGTCGAACATGACCGTGGTGGAGATAAGTCTCATCGACGACAATCTCAACAGTTTGGATGGCTCGAACGGAGCTTTCGGATCCGTGTCGACGAACATCGGCTCAAACATGGCGGTCGCCGCGGCCAGCGGCTTGGCGGATTGGGCGGTGGGTCTGTTGATCGCGCTGTTCCTCGTCGTCATCGCTTTCGGCGGTATATTTCTTTTTCTTCATCTGCGCACTCGACGCCACAAGAAGCCTGGCACGAAGCCCGGACTGAACGGCGAAAGCAACGCCACCTCGTCGAACAGCTACGTCGATCCGAGCGCCTTCGACACGATACCGATAAGAAGCGTCGCGGGTGTCACGGGCAACGGCAACGGGCCCGGCAGCGTGTCGGGCGGTAACGGCGCGACTTCGTGCCAATTCGCACCGCCGAAGTACGACGAGATACCGCCGTACGGTACGAGCGGACAATCGGGACAGCAAGCGACGTCCGAGATATCGGGCAGCGATCGCTCGGGCTCGTCGGGACGCGGCTCGGCCGAGGACGACGGCGACGACGAGGAAATACGAATGATCAACGAGGGACAACAGAACGGCGATTCGGCGAGCGATCTGTCGGTACACAATACGCAGGAGTATCTCGCGCGATTGGGAATCGTCGATCCACCGGCTGGAACACCGAGACGTCCGCCGGAAGCTCTGCCCCTCGATAGTCTTCATCTCTTCGAGGACGAGGCCGTGACCGAGGCCGAAATAGCCACTCTGATTTACGGCAAGATCGGCGAAACCGGCAGACCGACCTCGGATCTCGAAGTGCCCGGCGGTCCGTCGATGAACGGCTCTCTCAGCTCGATAGTTCACAGCGAGGAGGAACTAACCGGTTCCTACAATTGGGATTATCTCCTCGATTGGGGACCGCAGTATCAACCGTTGGCTCACGTTTTCGGCGAGATAGCGAGATTGAAGGACGACGCGGCCAGCGTACAGAGCGGCAATTCCGGCGCCAGCCACAAGGTCAAACCAGTCCACAAAGCGCCGCCACCGCCGTTGCTCACGTCGGTCGCACCGCGGTCGCTCGCCGCGCCCGCGCTGGCCAGAGCGATCGTTCCGAGATCGCCCATCAGTCACGACGCCTCGACGTTTCCCTCGGCCGCGCTGAGCCCGAGCTTTTCGCCGTCCCTGTCGCCGCTCGCGACGAGAAGCCCGAGCATAAGTCCTCTCGTACCTCCGTCGACGCAAAGATCCCAATGTCCGCCACGCGGCATGCCGCTCGCCGACAACGAATTGCGGATTTAACGTCGATTCAATTCCGCAACGAGTATCCAATGGAGTAGTACAAAGCTTAAGTTCGAGAGGTCTGCGAATCGTGTGACAAAGATTGTAAATCATCGCGATTTCGCCCAAGTGATATGCCAGAGATTAATGTTTTTTAACAGACTTTTTTAAGACGATTTAAGACTCGAGGAGGGTTGAAAAAAATCCTAAATGTATCATATAGCGTGTACGATCGCGACGTACGAAGCGGCGAGAAAGTGTTAGCGAAGCAGCGAGCGGCAACTTTGTGGTGCCGATCCGTCGAAAGAAACTCTTGTAAATATTAGATATTCGATCGTCGCCCGTGTCGGGTGCGCGAAAAGTTTGCTAGTTGTTAAGTAGCTCTGTACATAAATTATGATCAATTGTTTTGTTTTCTTTTTTTTTTTTTATTAATCAAAACGTAGCGCGCTACGTGCAAACGGCGACACGATGGTTACACCGGCGATTCTGGGTCATCGAGTTCCCAAAATTTCTACCGACTGCCATGTATAATAGTTATTATAATTTTACGGACGGATAAGCATCCTTCGAAGGCGTTCTTGAACGAAAGAAACGTGCATTTCGAGAAAAGCTTTTGGGGCAAAGGCGCGGCCGCGAATAGAACGAACGACGCGCGGCCGGGCTAGTACTTTTGGACAACGGTGAAGCCATCTGTCGATTCCACGGAATCACGAGGGAACTGACTTTGAAATCGTGGTTCCTCTCATCGCATATTTTACTCGATTCCTCGCTGTTGCGATTGTAAAACGCGGGCGAATCGGGAGACTATTGTTAGTTATAGAATCGATCGTATCTTGTATAAAATTCTTTAAAAACAACGACAACAAATTATCGCTCTCTGTACAAAGTCCCTTGAAACGGCATCATGAACTGGTGGGCCTTAGTAAATGAATTTTTTAGCAAACTTCACTGTCTATCAATTATTTTCCTCTCAAGCGTTGTTTATTACGATTCGTCGGTTAAGTCATTTTTTTTTTTAAGGAGAATCACTTTTTTTTTGCACGCAAATTTATTTCTTTGCGTGCAAATTTACTTTTTATTCCTGCTAGTAAAAAATTGAGTACTTTCCACTCGCGTTGCAGCGATCGAATATAGTCATTTCATCGAAGTCGGGTAAAAAAATGATTTCTCGACCGAAACTCCGCGAAGTAGATTTAAAAAAAAGGTCACAAGGTAAGAATGAAATAAGACGAGAAAGACTTTTGTGTATAAACCTGAATATTGATATACAACTTGTTGAGTCTTAGGTACATAAACATGTAGATGTAGTTGATATAACTTTCAGAGGTCCTATTGATACGATCGCCCCACAGTCGGGCCGTCGACCTCTGTACACACGTATAACGATTGGATTTCTTGAGACAAGCCACGACTTGCTCTAGCACCCGAATGGCTATCGATTCGAAATTGCAACAACGGCATTGTCACGACGTGCTCGCTCCTTTCTCATTTTTCTTTTCTTCTTTTTGTGGTACAATAATCATCCGTTGATTCAGCCGTATTTCCATATGCGTCATTAGAGTGTACGAGAAACCGAGAAGATTAACAAACGAAAAAACATTGTCGCAGATACGAATTAACGCGCTCTGCAGCTATAAGTCCGTGATTTTTTTTTTTCTCTTTTATTTAGTACGTGTCAAATATACCTATGGCATCTCGAGATCATTGCGTACGATAAAAAGATCCTACGAGTCGACCCTTCCCAATTGTTTAATATACTTTCTTGGAAGCGCCAAATACTCTGACGATGCGCCGTCGTGACCGCGAACACATCCGCTACGTATTAACAAACTCCTTTCTATTGTACGAGGATATGCTCGACTTTCAGGCTCTTATTGTCTGCAATTTTTTTTTCAATTTTTTTTTTCTTATGGTTCTTTTACACTGCATGAGATTCGAATCGATATGATAATCTACCGCGAGGAGCTGCGCCTTCGATTTCTGTACGCAATGACCTCCGATCACGAACGACACTTTCAATTTGCTCTCGCTCACTCCGCTCTTTCGCTTCGCTCCCTTGTTCTTCCCCTTCGTTATTTATGAATCGAACAACACACTAAACGCTACACTCGTTTGTACACTCGAACAACCTATTGTATAGTTACGATTTACACATGTCAACCTACCTACGGGTGTCTCTAGATTATCGATTATCCCTCAGAGATCGTTGAACGTCGCGAACTTATGGTTACACCCGATTTCCATTTTTTTTTCCTTTTTTTTTTTTTTTTTTTCGTTATCCGAAGTCACTTCACAGTCTCTACATAAAACGCCGGCTACAACGGTGCAAGCGCGGATAATTAATGCTTTCGCTTTCGTCGCTTAGAGCTATTCCTCCCCTTAATCCGTCCTACAATCAAGATTCTCCTTCATTCGACCTCGTCGTCGTCTTCATTCTCTCTCGTTTCAGTTTCTCATTAATCTCGGTACACGAATATCTTCTTTCGACCCGTGCCAGTTGACAAAATATATTATGTGTACATTTGTATATGTTTACAGTGGTTTTTTTTTTTCTTTTTTTTTTGGGAATGTCGTTACGCGTGTCTACGTGTTTTCGGTACATAATGTACATAATGCATCTCGCCGTACCGCCTTAAATATACGTTCGACGCCTAAGCCGATCTTCTAGAGAAAGCCGATTCTTCTACTCGTGTGTGGATATAAAGGGTGCACCGCGGAAGGAAGAAAGGCGTCTTCTTCCCTCGTTTTAACTTATTTACTTCTTCTTCTCGCGCTCGCTCTCTTTCTCTCGTTGTATCTCGTACTCGCACTCGCACGCTTTCGGGGCCACACATTCCGATTCGTTATACAACTGCAAAAAGTCTACCGAGATCTCGTTATTCATATATATATATATATTATTTGTTGTTGTTTCTTCAGAGAAATTACATGAGCCACTGGGTCGTAAGAATGAAAGCCATATTCACACATTTAAGAGAGCCTACGGGTCTTGGGTACATTAGACCACAAATATTATTGATTCTTCGACCAAGATTCTCGATCGTTAGCATTTGCTTCTTCGGTAGTTATCGCTATTTTTCTTCCCTTTCTTCTCGTGACTTTTTTTCGTCGACTTTGTTTCTTTTTTCTTCTTCGTTTTCGGAGCAAGTCCGATGGAGGACAGTCTGCTTTGCAATATGCCGCGATCGTGTACGACCCAATGATTGGGTAGTTTCTTGTTTTCTTTTGTTGGTTTTTTTGTTTTGTTTTTTATTACATTAGGAACACCTTCACGCCGCTATTTCTCACTCGCATCAATATTCCCTTCACTCTCTCGCACACGTCTTCTCTCGTTATCATTCGTGAAAATTCTCGCTCGCGTCGTCGTTACGAGCGGAGCGTACTAAGAAGATTGAAAAAAACAAACCAGATGCAACAATTTCTTTCCTAACGATCGAATAGACGGAGCAGAAAAAAAATTCTTCGACGACTTTAGATCTCGCGGGCCGGCACCGACAACGACGCTTCGCGACGGGACAATTTCACTCGATGACGAAAAACGAAAGGCAAACGAGACATTCGGTCGTGAGGTCTACGAAGAGGCGCGGGACGAAAGAACGTAAATTGAAAAAATCGCGTACTTTCATCGTACCTGATCCGGTACATTGAAATAAGGCACCACAATATTCGACGCTGGTTCGCGCGCGACCGACTGCGAAAATCACTAACACGCGTTTTGTCTCACAGTCAGCTCCTCTGGGAACGATGATTTTTCTTTTTTCTTTCGGGAACTTTCGGTGGAGGCTAAACGTCGCGCGGGCTTTTTCTTTAATCCGCCGTTCTTCGATACGAGCGTCGGCGCGCTCGTCAGTGATCTCGGATCGAGTGCATTCGCGTTCCTCGAAGCATTCCCGCAACGCGACAAATCTTACGATCCTGGTTAGTTCACGAGCTCGCACGCGCTCCCCCGATCTTTCCCCTAACACAACGTTCAAACGCGCAATCGATTAAAAAAAAAACACCGGCGGCATTCGATAATCGTCGTCGCGTCATTGGTTGTCTACGTAAAGTACATTTGGTTATTTTTTTTTTTTTTTTCTTTTTTTAAGATACCCTCCGAACCGTGACTTTCATGTAAAACACCATACGACAAAGGTGCGCCATTGGATATTCAGGGTCCTCTCGAGGAGAGATCGGAGACTGAATTATTGACCCTGATGTTCATTATTGTTACGCGTTGACGATCGATGGCAAAGAAACGCCAACAGGTTTTTCTTTTTTTTTTTTTTTCAAGGAGCCTGTTCTCCGATACCCTTATTATCCGTAATTTACGAATTGTCTTTGTTTTATCCCAAACCTCGGGCTTTCGTTCGCTTTTTTTCTTTTTGTTTGTTCGTTAATTTTCACTCCGTCAATTCTATAAATGGGCATCGATCGCGCTATGCTAGTCTAATAGGCGTTGGCCACTAGTCAAACTGTCTCCTCGGTTACGGCGCTCGGCACCTCGACCGGAGCGGCGCTGGGACTGCAAGAGAAACGAGACAGCATCGCATCAAATTGGCACGATTCACGAATCTTTCCGAGCACGAGTTATTCGCGTTCGATAAGCTATCTGCTACCATGAGATCGTGGGCTGTTTCAAACCAGAGCTGGGCAGTGTACCGTAAACATAGTTTCTACCGAATTCTACAACGGGAATTCCCCGAATTTCTTGCTTTTCCAGACCCAAAAAGACATTTTTCCAGTCTGTCGACTTCCATTCTCGAGTATGTAGTCGAATAATTCGAAATATTCAGATCAATTGAATTGTTTAGAGAAAGAAAGTCGTCTCGTTGTCGTCAAGGTCAGATTCAACGTCGAATTCAACTTCATTCGCTAGTCGCGATTCATATTGTCGTTAAAAGACGCGCCATTAGCACAGAATGGTTGCAATTCGATTTATTCAAAGCTTCAAATATTCGCACATGTCTGGGAAAAATTACCAGAAAATTACTTAAAATTGTTGAATGTGAAAAAAAAATTCTTCGATTCCTGAGAAATACTTTGGTACTCGAAGTACACACTTGTCGTACTGCCCAGCTGTCTGTTTCGAACGTTCGATGAGAACCAAATGAATGAAGGCTTAAACGATCGATGCCGATGTATGCGACGATATAAGCGCGAGAAACGTGATAATGCGCGATGTACGATCAATCGTGATCGAGTAAAGTGAGCCTAGCCCTACCAACAAGCTTGTTTACTTGGCGATGCCGGCTATCCTCGTGTCGTCTTGCATTTCCACGACGACGGTGTCAGGATCGGGCACGCGATTCGCCGAGATGCAGCCGTTGGCGATAGTCGTGGGCAGTACTGTTTCCGACTGCAATAGAAAAATCGATTGAAATTACATCATCACATCAACTCGTCGAATAATTCGCGCTCGATCGCGACCGTCGGAATTCTCTTACTTGATAAGCTGCGGCGTCCAGGGCCATGAGTTCCTTTTTCGACAAGTGCTCGACTACCGCCGCGGCGTAACAATCGCCCAACATGTTATTGGTCGTTCGCACCCGGTCTCTGTGGAATAAATTCAATCATTGAGAAACGTCTATCAATATCGAAAGACGCAACCGAAATTACACCAATTCCGATATTTTTCTATTTCGAATGAAGGTTTGATTATGTAATCTTACATCTTAAAATCTTGAAAAAATCACCCTAAAATGAGAAGGAAATATTTAGAAATTAGAGTTTTATGTCTATATTAGACTTGCGGCTTCAATTCTGTTTTTTTTTTATGTCACCAAAATACGAATATACAAGAAAAGTGTTGTTTCGGAGTCGTTTTTTCATATTTTAGTCCATTTAGTAGTATGGAAAAAAGCAGACTCGGCAACTTCAGTTGCGTTTCTTGCAAAGAGAAATGCTGATGCGTTATTGATTATATTTATTTTTATATTGGCTCATTCAGATTTTCTTTCGTCCCATTCAAAGGAGTGAAAAGGCAAGTTCGCACGTGTTCTGGATAAATATTCGCACAGGATTGAGAATTCTTGCTAAGTATCGGATTGGTCGGAGACTTAGGGGAGAGCGGGGTTCTACCCCGGCATACCGCCGTAGAATAGCATTGGGGCAAAATGGGGAAGGACAAAAATCGACTTCGACGGGACTTTCCTTCGTCACATTTTACCCTAGTTCTATCATACAGAGGACTCTATTTTACCATTTCATACCATTCTGCCCCGGTATGCCGTTTTGCCCCGCTCCCCGAAAGATTTCTCGACAATCGCACTTCGGATGCTATTTTTGTAACATTCGTACGATACAATTCGGAGCCATCAGACTTACACAAACCAATCGATGGCGAATAGCAGAGAAACTTCTTGGACAGGAGCGTCGATCGCACTGAGGACAACGAGCAGAAGAACCAACGCTGCGCTGGGCACCGAAGCCGACGATACGCTGGCAGCGGTCGAAGTCAGACTTGAAAAATTAATTTAAAAAAAATGTAACATCGATAATCTTCGTTGAATAAAACGGCCTTAACGCGACTATACTCACATAACTGTTACGATCTCGCCGAAGCCCAGAAAAATGCCGTTCATCTGGGCGATGAATATACTCGCTGTGGCGACGAAGAGGGCTGTGCCGTCCATGTTGATGTTGCAACCGATCGGCAGGACAAATCTTGTCACCCTCGGATCGACCCTTAGCTTATCCGTCATCAGTCGAAACGTCACCGGAAGTGCGGCGGCCCTGCGCAAAGCTCGGTTAGAAAACATCACGAAGATCCCTTCGATAATAAAATTTCGATGATGCTGCCGCGTCACTCCGCCGACTACGCTCCGCTGCTGCTGGTCGGGTTCGGGTCATTCTGGGACAGTTCGATTACCATTTCTTTAAATTCTTCCCTCGCAAAAGCAATCATTCCCGCTCGTGTCTCTACCGATAGCGTGAATTACCCTTCATTGATCATATTTTCTTTCTTTTCATTCCTTTATCATTTTCTTTCCCAACGTTCTAAACAATTTGGACAAGCAGTTAAGATTCGCGATTCTACAGCAGATCACACGTGATTCTACAGCAGATTGATTCATATTTTCAGTACAACCAGAATGACCGTGCGCTGTCGACTGAAATTCAATGACAATTTTTCTCTTTTTTTCTTTCTTTTTTTTTTTTTATTATCAATCTCCAAGGTCATCGTCGCGGGTCCGGTCTGCTCGCAATTCACTGGCAATCCCTATTCCTGTAACAAACAATTTATGTACCTTATCTGCGGCCGTCTTACTTACCAAGACCCCCTGTCTTTTTCTCGGCCACTTTTTTTATCACAGAGTATTGGAGGACCTGCAAAAGGCCGCGTGTCTCGCGTGTTCTAATACATCATCATTGATATTCATATAGTCTGTTCAGGTACACACTGTGACTCTCTCATAGTCACAAGTGACACATTGACGATTTTCTGGAAAAAGTTAATCCACACACAAGACATATTGAGTTAATGTGAACGTTTCTGCGAGGCTTACTGGCAACGTTTTTTTTTTTTGCTTTTTTCTTTTTTTTTTTATAGACGACTTAATGTACCGAAGAGTACGGTTTATCGAGGGTCCGTTATGCGGGATAGTGTAAAGAAAAAGAGAAAAACAATAGTGCCGGAATATGCGGAATCGATAAAAAAAAAAAAGAACAGAAAGGCAACGGGGCTGTTTGACCGCGCGATCGGGCTGACCTCGCTGAATCGGTGGGATTCTTTCGAGAGGCTCAATCGGTGGACCGTCGAGGCGAGAAGGAACGGGTACAAACATAATCTCAATAATCGGTCATCGGTCCGTGAACGTCCCGACACGACGTGATTGTGAAATCCGTGACGAGCGAACAAGTAACATTACATTAATGCTGAGTATAATTCGTAAACTGGGAAAATGATCGTTGCTTCGCGCTATCCGTAAATCGATAAATAAACAATTATAATCGTGTAATAATAAATGTGTAACGATCAATCTCGTGGTTGTCTGCTCCGCTCGCCGGTCATCGAGAAACGCCAGCATTCATCAACCATCACCGCATCACCCCTGCGCCCCTGTAATAATTACAGCTGGATTGGCCCGAACAACAGATATTTTTCCAGTTTTTTTCGTGTGTTCTTTTTTTCTTTCGTTTGTTTGTTTTTTTTTTTTTCGTTAAAACAAAAAATCGTCTATAATTAAATGATTGTTGCCGTGTTCTTAGACACGCGTCTTAAATAAGGGCATTTTTGGCGTGGAAGCCTCGCCTGTCTCGCTCTCGTCCTCTTGGAACTACTTGCTTTCCTTATTGCTTCTCGTTTAATCGCTTCGTTCCCATTCTCCCTCTGTTCTCGTTCATCGTAAGCATTTTTCTTTCTCTCTTTTGCACAAACAACTACGAGATCCTTTCTGATACGGATTAATTTCGTGGCATGTCGACATAACACAACGTGACGATATTTCGTTATAACAAACGTCGTTTAACAAATTCGACGGAAAATTGAGATTCGAAAAATAAGATACGACTATTTAATCTGTCTCGATTAAAATAGAAAATGTAATTTTTACGAGATGTTATTTCAACGTGCCACCGAGAAATTGGTCGAATCTGCGAATTTTGTCATTTACCGCGAGAAGAACGGAGGAAGGTGCAAAAGTATGGAGGGGGACTGAATATTTCGGCTTCCACGCCCGAATCAGTCCAGGTGACACGGAGTCAACTGACCTCCGGTTCACGAAGCGTTGGAGGACTGAGTGTCTCGACCGGCCGCGCGAACGAATCTCCCGCAATGATCGGGCCAAAAAAGAAGTATAGGTCTTGGGGATAAGCGAGAAAAAAAATCGGTACAGTCCTTCATACGGCGTGTTCTCGATTCTCCAAACATCTCGAGGCATATGATGTTAGTAACGGCAAGACATGATTGGAACAGCGAGTCGAAAAAGAACCGGAAGTATCGGTATCCTAAGTGCCACCCGGAACTGCATACCTCTCTCTCTCTCTTTCTCTCTTATTTTTTTTGTTTGTTTTTTTGTTTGGTTTTCTTTTTCACTCTTTTGCTTTCTTTTCGGGAAGACGGCAAAAAGCTCCCTTCGTGAGCAACTCGCGAATGTCTGGGACTGGGAAGATGTGAGAACAATAGGAGTCACAGGATCGACCAGCATTTCACAGTGTTCCGTACCGCGCTCGAGATCTTTGGCAATAGCACGGGAAGGGTTGCGGGAGGGCGGACGGGCGGGGAAGAGAGAAAAGAGTGACGACGCGGACGGAAACGCTGTGTAAGGCTGAGCCCGAATACTGGAGCGGATGGACAAGGACCGCCACGGCCTCGCAAAGCCTCCTCTCGGCTGGCTGAAACACATATTCTATCATCAATGGGTTCACTAACAAAGTCGCGCTGTTCTCTTATTTTCTGTTGCTACGATTTCTTTTTTTTTTAAATTTTTCACTTCGCCAAGATTTCGTAACTTCGTGTCAACGAGTTCACCTTCGTCTGTTCTCCGTCAGTCTCGTCTCTCGCGCGATATCTTTAATTTCCATACTCGGTAATTTTGCATTTTAGCGCCACTTCGACACGTGCCGGTAGCGTGTAATTCGCCGCGATGCTATCCGCGCGACTAATTGAGCACTTATAATTGGATAAGAAGATTACAATCGAGATTCCACCGTGACGAGGGAAACGACGGACTGCGTTCGACGAAACGAGGCACTCTCGAGAGTCTCGACGTAGTTACGAAACTTCTTACCGGACAAAAACCGAAAGAACGAAGAGCAAGAGGTGGAAAAGAAGAAATTAAACTTCGAGTGAATAAGCAACGAGAGTATACGAACATTCTGCCCCGAGTGAACAACGACACTAACAACGTGACCGACAAAAATAATAACGATAAACGACCGAGTTTGAAGAAAAACAGATATGATCGAGAAGAGATGTAAAAGAAAGAAATCAAGATGTACGAAAGCAATGAAAGAAGATGAAAGACCGAGGCCCTGTGAGGCAGGCGAGAGGGGTTCCAAGGTGGGAATTGGATCGAAGGTCGACGACTCACGTTGAAGCCATGGCGAAGGCGGTGAGAGTTCCCTGGGCGAGGCCAGCGTAGAATTTAAATGGATTCTTTCTCACGATGGCCAGGTATATCAGCTGCATTATGACCAGCTGATAAAAGAATACGCCTATCACGACGGTTACGATGAACCAGGCGAGCTGCGCCATCACCAGTGCCAGATCGTCCACACCGAGAATCTTTCCAGCGATAACCGAGGTTATTCCGACTGGCGTCATCCTGGTTCAGAAATCACAAGTTGATTATACATCGTAGGCGAATCTTGTACGAGTTATCAGAGTCGGGAAGTAGTTCAAGTACCAAGTACGTTTCGGTGATTCTTCGGAAATGGCCGGCTTTTTTATAATTGCCAACAAAGCCGCACATCAACCTCGTAATTCAAGGTGATATCCGACCTACCAGATTTGTGGAGAAACTAGAAAAGAATTCATCATCGTTTGGCCGGAAATCGAAGCCGGATCCGCCTTTAGGGTGCCTCAAGCACTATGTTAACGATTCCCTGCTCGTACTTTGTACTTCAATTACCATTTCGTTCTTCGCCCAACTCCGTTATTAATTATTAACTTCGATTGAACGGACCACATCACCATGGAAACCATGCGCATGATGACCTCGAATACAGCCTTGAAGAAGTCTATGACAACTTGGCCCTTCTTCTCGCCGAGCGTACCGAGAAAGGTGCCGAACACCAGACAGAAGAACACGATACCGAGGGTATTGGTGCCGCTTCTGTACTGAATGACCCTGATGAGTTCCTCGTCGCCGATGCTCTCGCCGGCCGCAACTTTGTCGCTGTCGTTCTGAAAGGGATGCTTCTTCGGCACGTAGACGGTGTGAGCCTGTTGGAAGGCAGCCTGGAAGAGGTTGTCGGGAAACATATTCCTGTAACACACGTGAACGAGAGAAAATATCGATTAAACCTCGGCATTTCCGTGACGACCCATTTTTCCCTCGTTGAAGAATCGAGGCCAAGCGGCCGACGCGACTACCGGCGACGTATTTCAATCTTGGCTCGCCGACATTTAGCATGGATAATCGCGAAGCTTCCGTGATTTGACTTTAATCGCGAATCGACGAAACAACTCTCCGGTCTCGCTCTTTCCCACGATATTTGCCGATGCGACGCTATTGTCTTTCTCATCGCCCGCTGACCCTTTCGCCGCTACCTATAATCGCTTTGCTCCCACATTCAATCAGTGTCAGCTGTGTTTGCTCGCCAACCCACCCTTGCGCCGCGATCTCGCGCTACGTAGCGTCGCTTCCTCCGTTGCTTCTAACCCGAGCGAACTTTGCGGTAGGATTCACCCGACGCGCCGTTTTCTAGTTCACCACGTGAATAAAACACGCTCGTGTCGGATCGATGCTAACGTCTATTTTTGTCGCGGGAACCGGGGAATACCATCCCCGATGAAGGTACCCCCGGCGGACCTATATATTCCGGGTTGCGCTAAACGTTTACTCGAACGCGGAATGTTGACCTTAATTTCGATAGCCCTACGCAAGGCAAGGTCCACGATCGGTTTCGTTCGAGCAACTCGCTATTGTGGACTCGACAAAAGCTATAGAAATCAAAGCCCGTGGAATATCTTGATGTATACAGCAGAGCTGGTGAGAGCTACTCGAAGTACACGTATTTTTTTTCGTCCACTTCGAGTACTTGAATAATAATCAACTCGTGCTTTTTTCGTCATTCAAGGCAGTCGCTTGGTACACATTTCGCATGAGTTCGAGAAAACACGAGAACATTTTAGATTGTTCTCCATGGTACGAAAATCAGAAAAAATTCATACGTATTCGGACGGAAAGAATGATTTGCATTTATAAAAAAGTCGGGTTTCCGGGAAATTCGTTGACTAATTATTTTTTTTATTAATTTGTTAATAACATTTTGGAATTGTTGTCACGCAAAATTAATCTTTTTAGTATCGTTAATATGAATGTCTTCAGATTTTTATACCATGGAGAAGTGTTTGGAACTTTATCTCATTTTTCTCGAATCTATGCGGAATGAACGTCAAGCGGCAGAACTACCTCAAGTGTAGTAAATCGTTTAAATCCGAAGAAAATCTTGCAGAAGATGTGGTTGAAAATGTGATCATTGTTTCGTAACGTGCAGAAAAGTGTACTTCGAGTAAACGGTACTCGAAGAACTTCGTCCAGCTCCGATGTAGCGTGCAGCGATGAACCTTTCGATTTCCGTTTTCTTCCTCGCCTTCTTACCTTCCCAAATCCAGTAGACTGTCCAGTATATTGACCGCTCTCGTGTGCGTCGCCGTGGCCATGGATTCTTTCAGGCCGGAGTTACCGGGATGTATGAGAAGCGCCAGTGTCACACCGAGAATCGCATTCAGCAGTGATGTTAGTATGAAGTAAACCAGCGTACGAACTGCGATTTTGCCATTCATGCGTGCGTTGAGACTCGCGGATCCTGACAAGTGAACAAACGATGATGAATTAAAGAAATCGAAGCGTAATTTCTATGCGTCCGAGAAGCCCGCATTTTTATCGCGCTTTTGGCTGTAGACGGAAAGAAATTGGAGATACTCACCGGATATGAGGCTGGCGATGACCAACGGCAGAATCATCAGTTTGAGTAACCTCATGAAGAGCTCGCCTGGATAACTGATGAGCATCACGGCATCGCCTCCAAGTGCCAAGGGACGCAGGCCAAATCCTGATGTGTCGGACAGAAAAATATCGAGTAATAAAATTTATTCGAGCCAAGCGAACGCAAAGATTCGCGGCCAAGGACTTCAAGTGCATCGCGCGCGTCAGCGCATCGCTCGGCAACGGACACGACGGATAATCCGTTTCGATCTACAAACGTTTACGCTCTTTTGTTCACACCTTTTTTGCAAATTAGGATTAAAAAAGGATTTATTTGTAGTTAATAATAATTTGTAGTTGGTTAGGCGGAATAAATGTTTAGTCAGTTAACAAATATTAGTGGAGTCAAATAGGATTTGTTAACGATTAATAAATGTTGCGATACATTTGATCCCATTCAATATTACTTGGTTCAACTGATATTTAGTAACATTAACTGAACATTCCGTCTTATCCAAGTGTACGTTTCTCAACTACAAATAATTGTGAATAATTATAACTAACAATGAGTAATTTGGAACAAATCTTAAAAAAGAATGAGATAAAAAAGAAAAAATAGTTTTCGCAGAAAAATTTGAAAAAGAATGCCAAGTAGTTAAAAAATAGTTGGCAATTTTCGATAACAAAAAAAGAAAAACATCAAACAATCTTTAAAAAAACTTGGCGAGTCCTCAAAGCACAAAATAAATCAAGGTAAAAAAAAAAGGACGAGATTCTTTTTTTTTTCTTCAAGTTTACATGGCTCATTTGCTTTTTTTTTTATTATCAATAATTTGCAAACTATTTTTAAAGTTGGCGCCATTTGTTACATTTCTTACAAAAAAATGTTTGCTCATTTGCATCCGACTATACGTTTGTTAACTATAAATAAATCCCTTTCCGAGTGTGGTCCGCAGCTTTGCATATCTCTTCTATATCGATGAACTGTACGATAAAGGTCGTCCATATGAACCAGCTCTTGGGAATATAGACCGAAGTAGACACGCATACACTGCCATAAGAATGAAGATTGGATCGAGCCGAATCGTCGAATTTGGCCGCAATGTGGGCGCATCTCTGAAAAATGCTACCCCTAATCTGATTAATATCGGACTGTGTATAAGAAAAAAATCAATATCTCGAAATAAAAAAGAAACGTATCGACCCAATGGAAGGAATTGCCATTGGTTATCCCTATCCTTGACTGACCGTCACGCGAAGCTTCGACCTATTCACGAGAAACTGTAGTTGCGTCAACGTTGAAAAAAAAAAAAAAAAAAAAAAAAAAAACAATGCCCTTTTTTTGTAGCGAAAATATACGACGCACGAAATGCCGTTGTATTCTCATTCGGTGAGAATAAAATGCACGAAACTGTGACCCAGAACATTATTTGGGATTCTTCCATTTTTCCGCGACCCCTTTATCATTTTCTCCCGTCCGTTTTTCATTACCCGGTAATAACGGCTTGCAACGCAGTTCCGCAGCATAATTTTCTTTTTCACGATTGTCGATATACGTGTAATATATAACGTGCGCAGGCTCTAGTCGAGCGCATCGTCCATTTCGCTGGGGGAGGGACGAGAGGGCCTGGAAGCGAGTTACGTGGTGCTGAGAGGATTTATGCGAGATGTCGCTTAGAAAATTAGATGAGGCGAGTACGAAGCCGAAGCCCTTGGCAGTGATTGACACCTTTTAACGTGTGAGGACATTTCAGCTACATCCAGAGCGCGCCGTTTGTCTTTACATAACGGACTCCAAAGTCCCCGAAGTAGGTCATTCCTGATGAATGAGTGAAATGTGATAGCGCTACCGTCGTAGTACATCCCTCGATGTTACCCCTTTGATACGCCTCGCTGACATTGTGTACTCTCGAAAGGAGCGCTTTGAAGCGACCAGTCCAGAAGACTTTTCATTTTTTTTTTTCTCCATTATGGATCAAACGGAGTACATGTTTCTCGTTCGACATTCGTTACGCTTCAGGACAAGATTGAAATATCAAGAACGAAGCGACTGTGCAAGTGCGCGTAGCATAACGACACAATCGGCGATTATGAAGCCCCGCGCGCTTTCAGCCATCCTCGAGTCACGCTGTTCTCGGGGGGGGCCTAACATTCGTCACTCATCTTCCTTAGCCTAGAAAGACTGTCGCATTCTATACGATAGGCTCGGTGAACGCATTCATCGGCCGGACGGACAATGGAGATGAAACAATGGAACAATGGAACGCGAAAATACGAACGATTTGAACATTCAAATAATCAGTTAAGGGATGTGGGAAGTAGAGCTCCGCTAAACGTGAATTAACGCGAGTTTCCTCGAGGATTTTGAATAGCCAATGGGACAAAAATCTGAAAAAAATCAAGCATGTAGAAGATGCTCAAAATATTGACTTTGCGTAATTATTTCAAATGTCATCGATAAATTGATGAAAAAAACATTTGTTAATCACTCGTCAACCTAACTTTTTTTTAATGCAAATAATTTGTTTATTTTTCTGAATACGTACAAATTTTTTCAGAATTTTGCGTAACTGTTTAATATCGCATTTTTAGATGGAATGAGGGAATGAAAACGCGATTTCTTTTCAATGATTACACAAAATTCTCTCTGAAACTCAAGTTTATTTTTCGTTCATCAGAGTACGACGAAAAAAGGCCCATCAGCAGCATCGAAACGCCGAATGATGCTTCACTTTGAGTATACGAATCAATAACGATTTGCAACAAGGGAGATCAAGTGAATTAATGAATCGAATTCAAACGGATCAATTTAAAACTATGCCACATATCATCGTCTCTAAAATCGTTGTAGCGATGCTAAGTTCAACGAATCTAAATTTGTGCCTCGCAGATAAATTCATGTGTGCCCGCCGAGAATAGGCCCGAACCCTGTAACGACACTAGCGAATGTTCTTTCCCACCCATCGAGAAAAGAATTCGAATCGGCCGGTCGGGTCGTCCGCGGGTTCGATAAATTTCATCAAGTCGGATCAATCGAGAAGTGTCGAGGCCAACGATTCGACGAGTGTCGAGTTCAATCATCCCGCGACTCGCTGTTAGGACATGGGATGTGAAATCGTAACAATGTGGCTCTGATATACGGCAATAATTGTCAATCGGTCGGTCTATGGAACGATTATCAGGGTCAACAATCGCCGATTGTGCCAGCAGCTCGATAAACGAAGTAAATTTTTTTTTTCGTCCGTAACTCCGCGTTTTGTACCGAAACTATTGTGCGAACAATCGATTATAATTCTCGAAACATACACATACAAAGTATCGATTTCAGGCGTGTAAATATATACATATATATGATGATTCCGAGTTATAAACAGCATTGCATGCTCGATGCGATGGGAATAATCTAGCGGACGATAAGCCGTGTAACTCGAGGTTTATCACGGCGAAGCGTAATACTGAGAAAAGCCTCCATTTCGTATAAAATAAATCATTACGGGCTGCCAAAAACATATATTACTTTGACTTCGTTCTAATTCTTGTAATTTCAAAGAACACTGAAAGAACGACATATTTTTTATGCATTTCTCTGCTATCGGTGCAATTTCATATGACATTGTAAGAATCAGAAGGAAATTGAATTAACAACATCCAATTTCATACACGCAAAGATATGTCGGAATGCGGAATATTTTTTTTCTGCGCAAACTTTCGAGTGGCACAAAAAATGTTCATAAAGACACAAAAATCGTGAATGAAAATTTAAAAAAATTCAATTTGATTGAAATAACGAAAATGGTCGAACTGCGGAATACATAGATGTTCATCGAAATAAAGTATTTTTTTGCAACCTTTTCTCCATGTATATTTAAAAAAATTGTTTGGTGGCGCTCAATCGGCAATATTTTAATAATAATAAATAAATAATAAATAATTATCAACCAATGATCGGTATTAAATTTGGTCAAAATCTGTGCGAGCGTTCTGGCAACATTTTGAATTAAAAAATTTTTTTTTACATAAAAACTCCTATCAGTAGCAAAATAACAAATTAAACAACCATTGAACTGTTGAATAAATATATTCAATAAGTAAGTAAAAGTGAATTAATGAAAATGGTCTGAAAAAAATAACAATTGAAGTAACTTTCCACAAAACAAAGCTTTTCGAGGAAGCCAAAAATGTGATGAAAGAATTTTTTAGCAGCATTTTTACCCACAAGCTTTTTTTTTCATGAATATTAATTTCGGCTGGCGCGAAGCGAAAAATAGCTTACCGAGTATCACTCCGAGAAGTACGCCGGAGAGGGTAACCATGAGGAGTAGATTGTCGCGCATCCACTTGGTGGTGTCAGCCGTCACCTTGCGGGGACCCTGCGAGGCCGAGACGTCTTGCCCGCCCATCTTCGCGAAGAGATACTCGGAGAAGCGCGCCGAGGACTTTTCCTCCATTTCACTGGCGCGCCCGGATGAGGATCGTGAGATCTCTCGCGA
The DNA here is from genome assembly GCA_963924025.1 of Ischnus inquisitorius. Classification (NCBI taxonomy): domain Eukaryota; kingdom Metazoa; phylum Arthropoda; class Insecta; order Hymenoptera; family Ichneumonidae; genus Ischnus; species Ischnus inquisitorius. The sequence goes on from OZ001249.1 coordinate 5,369,079, forward strand.
TCTCTCGCGGCGTACGGCGGGGCCCCGGCAGCACCACGGCGACGACGGGTTGCCGTTTTGGGGGTGTTTCGGTAAATTCGTTCGAACCGACCAATCGCGCACCTCTAGCCACCTACGCAGTAGCCTCACGGCCCTCCAAGTCCCTATTGACTCGATCGTGGTACCGGTCGTTATCTTCTCCTTTCCCTCGCTAAACTGTTGCTCTCCGCTTCTCTCTCTCTTCGCCTTAATTTTTCCCACTATATGTATATATATATATTCTCACCACTGTCTGTCGTCACTCGAGCTTCTCAATGTCTCTATTTGTCCCTCTCTTTCTTTTCCTCTTTTGATAATAAACACTCGTCGGTAGGGACGATTCTCTACGGTCGAGGAAAGACGTGCTGAATCCTCGGTATCAAAGACTCGCAATTCCTCGCGCTCGCGCGGTTCCCTATGCTCGCCGAGTCGTTTCTTCGAGCCTAAGTTTCGCACGATTCTATCGCGCCGCGATTCGTCGAGGAGAATCAAAAGTCTACGTTTTTAAGTCGTTAAGACTGTTCGACGAAAGAACTTTTCGTTTCACGATAACCCGTACGAAAATCTCGAGGCTACTGGGATAGCACCTCGATTGGGACGCTCCGCCACCAGCGAGTTGTACTCTCGCGGCACCGTTGCGCAGGGTCAGTTACCTCGATGACGGAGCCCCGATCTATTTTTTTCGGACTTGTTCTTTTTTTTTTGTTTTTTTTTTTTTTCGTCTTTTGTTTTCGCGATAAGAAACGGCTCACTTGTTATCAAGGTCCTCGGTGCGACACACCGGACATGCCTTTGGATCTCACCTGGGGGGGTCTCGGATACGCGACACGGTTCTTACAATGCCGGCTCTCTGCGAGTTCCCTCGTGACGATTAAATACGGCCCGTTATCCCGAGCGACACTGTTGCCTGTCACTCGTTACCGAAACAACTCGTTGACGACGCCCCCCTGTTTCGGTTCTTCGTTGCGGGTAGTAGACTCGAGAAACGAAAAGAATCGTTTGTGCGTCGAGCGCGATGCGACACTCGCAATGGATGAGCCCTGACTGGCTCGGTACCGTCGGCCATTGCCGTATTGATTTGCGGCGACTCCGGAGCCTTAGACTACGGTCGAGGGTGAGAGTCGGGCATCGCACGCTTGCGCGCCGTCATCCGATTCCTCGATAATAATAATATTTAAAAAAGAACTCGGTGCGCGGTGGTCCCTACCCGCGCGGAGCGCCCTTGCCCGTCCGCGACAAAATGACAATCGAATCGCGCGAGAGCCGCTCAGCGGGAGCTCGTCCTGGAAGCCATGTCTCGTCCACTGAGTACCAAAAGCGATCATCGCCCACGCATGAAGAACCGAAAGAGAGAAAGGGCCGGCGTTACGTTAACAACTGATCGCGTTAACGGACAAGCGTCGTCGTTATGGTCATTAGGGCGAAGCCGCGTAAGCCCGGGCGAACGATAAAAACGTTTTACTCGTCAGCGTCTTATCTCTCCGGATTTGGGTGTGATTCGATTGAAACAGTATGCTACGATAAACTTTGTACTTTTGACTGGTGCGTTTTTGTGAGAATGAAACCATTGGACTATGATTGTCATGGAAAATTGCGCGAGGGTTGTGGCGGGAATGGCTTTGATACCGAGTTCGAAATACGCGCCCGCTGTTATCCTTCGCGGATAGAACAGCGGGAATCGTCCGGGCGATGCGTATTTGACTTTATCGTGACGGAATGTGAGGATTTCGCAACTATCGATAATCGGTTTTGAATTCTCAGTTACCGACGCCCGGCGCGCTGAATGCCCCCTGCCGTTCGGTTGTGCTCTTTTATAGTTTTCAAGGTTAGGGTGCTCGCACACGAAACTAGGCACGGCGCGCGGACCCGCCGGGCACCGACACGAAGCGCCAGCCAATCACCGTCACGCATTGGTGTCCGACCGACTCGTCTGTGTGACAACAAACTGCACACGTTGATCCGTGCGCGAGCACCCTAACCCGGCATGCAAGCTCGGTTACATTCGTGATTCTTTCGCATCGCGCAAAACACAAATTTGTAATAAATTATACCAGTAATGAGCGTTGCCGTGGGTAATAATGAATATTGACTAAAAACAGTGCGCGGTTTTTTTCCGATATTCAACGAAAAATTCGCTGTGTGTCTACAAAAGCGAGTTATGTTTCGATCATCGCGGAGGTTATTTTCCAACGAATCACGAAGAACAATTCCGTGCTGTTGTTGATTCGTTGAATAGCAAACGCGCCGAAAATGTTGCGCTGTCGTTTGAAACGCTTGACGCGCGTCGCGCTTATACGTTCTTACAATACGAATGGAGTTGTTCACAAAAGCGCACGAGCAATAAGAGATGATTTTATCAATTACTTCACGAAGGATCTCGGTCACACGCACGTTCCCTCCAGTCCGGTTTTACCCATGAACGATCCGACTCTCCCTTTCGTCAATGCCGGAATGAATCAGGTTTGTTTGCTTACTCAATTACAAAATGTTGTGATTCCGAAAACGCGAGTCTGATTGGCGAATCACAAGAAGCTTACAACTTACAGTGTTTATGGATATTCTTGATCGGTATAAAAATATCATAATAAAAAACAAAATATTCATGATAATCCAACATTTTATTAAATAAAAAAAAATATTAAAAATAATATAATATTCAAAAAATATTTTTGAAGAATATCAAATTTTTTAATAAAACTTGCAAATTTGCTTTTTCAAAAACTATATACTGTATTTTTTTTAAATCTTGACAATTATTTGTTTTACGCATCATCGTTTCTTTTGGCTGTTTCATTTTTTTTAAATAAGCATTCAAAGCGCCTTTAAAGAATGTCGGGTTTCAGTTCAAAGGAGTATTTTTGGGACATCACGAACCGCCGGCCGTCAGAGCAGCCAATTCGCAAAAATGCATAAGGGTCGGCGGCAAGCACAATGATCTGGATTCGGTGGGTGCTGATTCTTATCATCACACCTTCTTCGAGATGCTTGGAAATTGGTCTTTCGGTGATTATTTTAAGGTGAAAAACATAAATTTAGTCCGGCAATATACAAATAAAATTTAGTGACACTTCATTTTATTTTCAATTAAAAAAAATGTATTTTATTTATTTATTTATTCAATCTGTTAAATCAAATTACAAATTAATTAAATCAGCGTATTGTATGTCGAAACCGTAAATATTATTGGAATTCAGTGATACACAGAATTTCATTATTTATTTATTATCATTATTATTATTATTTTTTATTTAACGAATTTCTCCTTTCACAAAAATTGACATGACGATAAGTTTTAGACAAAGAATTTACCGATGCTTCCACTCTATGACGCTCACTCAATTTTTTTTTTATTATAAATTATTATCATTAAAAATATATTCATTTTCCATCACATTCTTATCAAATTAATATAATACAATTATTATTATTATTGTGCATTACTTTTAATTTGCAATGCATAAAACTTTCATATATCGGTACGACGAATTTACTGTCTTGTTTCTCTCCAGAGAATTCCGATGGATATTTACTGATTGCCTTCTGTCAAAGACACTTCATATTTCCAGGCGGAGGCTTGCCGATACGCTTGGGATTTGCTCACGGGGCCTTACGGCATGAAAAAGGATCATCTGTACGTGACTTACTTCGGTGGTGACGAGGCTTTGGGATTGGAAGCCGATTTGGAGTGCAAAGATATCTGGATGAAGCTCGGCGTGCCGGAGAACAGGTTGTTGCCCTTTGGGACGCAGGACAACTTCTGGGAGATGGGCTTGACGGGCCCGTGCGGTCCGTGCACCGAGATTCACGTCGACCGCACGATGCAATCGAGCACCCGAGCCTCCGGCGTTAACAAAGGTTACTCCGATCTTACGGAGTTGTGGAACATCGTTTTTATCCAGTATCGAAGACTGGACGACGGCGCGATCGTCCCGCTGCTCAAGCATCACGTCGACACGGGCATGGGATTCGAGAGATTGGTGGCGATTCTGCAAGGAAAAATCTCGAACTACGACACCGATCTGTTCGCGCCCCTCTTCCGAGCGATCGAGAGCAGCGCCAAATCGCCGCCTTATCAGGGACGTTTCGGTAACGCGGATAACAATTCGTTCGATACCGGATATCGAATACTCGCGGATCACGCGAGAATGGTCACTGTCGCGCTCGCCGATGGCATGATTCCCGAACAAAAGTACGTAGCGCAGCGCTAACTTCATTTATTTATTTAACTATTTTTCATTGATTTTCGAAGAAACTTTTTTACGTTGATGAAAATGAGATTTCGCTATAATTTTCGTCCCTTCGCGTCCAGCTACAAGCTGAGAAGAGTCCTCCGGAAAGCGTTAACAATTGGCGAACAAGTCTTTCAACGCCCCGGAATCCTTCGGGAATTGACCTATCACGTGGCCGAGACTCTCGGCGACGCTTATCCCGAAATACCGAAGAATCTCAAGCAGGTGAGAAGGCACTCGATGTACACGATTATATTTCGGTACTTCGAGCATTTCTTTGATAAATGTACCAATACACTTGAAATTCGTGAATGAACGTAATAAAAAAAATAGAAATTACCATAAACTAGAAAAAAAACCTTCCGTATTGTCTAGAATTCCAACAAACATGGCATTAATCTTCATTATTAAAAAAAAAAAGATCCATGCAGTTTCTAGTCCTGTAATTTGAAAAAAGTTGGTTTTTTGCAATACCTTTACTCAGATCTGATAGACAATATCCTCGCGACCGTCCACGATAAGAGTAGATTTGAATGCGGTTTTTTCGTTGATCAGGTTCAAAAGATTATCGAGTACGAGACCGAATTGAAAGAGTCTCTAAAGAATTCCATTGCAGTGAAGTGGCAAAGGTTGATCGAAACGCGTCCCGCCCTCGAGGCGATCGGTGATTGGGCAATACCCGGCTTGATACCCGCATACAAAGATCTGCAAGACGTCCTGGGAGATCTGTGAGTCGTCGCGAATCGCCGATTGCAATCGAATCTCTCGATTCGAGTCTCAACGATGCGTCTTTGCGTTGCAGCCGCAAGATCGGTAGCCTACCGGGGGATTTCGCCTTCAAGCTTTACGACACTTACGGCCTTGGGCCGGACACTATAGCGGAACTCGCGGCGATCGAGTCCTTGACCTTCGACAAAAACGATTTCGCAAGATCACTCGAGAATGCCAAATTCAGATCGAAACTCGCCGGTGGTCAAGCGCGCCAAGATCTATTGTCGCAAGCCTCGTTGGATCTATTGGAGAAGAACGAAGTACCGAAAACCGACGATTCTCACAAATATCGTTGCACTTACGCCGAGGGCAGCTACCAATTTCCACCGGTAAAGGCAAAACTTTTGGGATTCGTCGTTAACGGCAAGTCTATCATACGACGAGCAGCAGCGCGATCGTTCGACGGCTAACGAGCCCGAAATTGAATGAGTGAATCGACGGAAAATTTCGTTTCAGGCAAGCTAGCTTCCGAGACGCGCTCCCTCGGATGCGACGAGGATCAAACGATTCTGCGAGCAACGGTTGCCCAGAGCGGCAATATCGTCGGCGTCGATTCGGTCGTCGATGCGACGACCGAGATCGGTCTGATCCTCGACAAGACTCCGTTCTACACACCCCAGGGCGGTCAAGTCGCCGACAAGGGGTTCATCAGGATCGGGAATCTTGTTTTCGACGTCGAACACGTTCACAAACTCCGGGGATACGTCGTTCACGTGGGACATTTCGTCAACTGGGATACGAAGTTGGTACACATTTTGCGATGATTATATTTAGGGTAATCCAGGCCAAATCGACATGCGATTAATCACACGTCCATTGCGGGAATACTTTTAAAAAATGCGTTTTCCATCAAAGAAAAAATTTCAAATGCCGTTTTGCGAAATTTGCATACAAATTTCAAAAAAATCCATGAAGTAGTTTTTTCGTTATGCAAAATGTTATCATTTTTGTATTTTTTCAGGAGCGCCGAAGCTGAATTGATGGCCGGCGACGAGTGCACAGCATCGATAGATGTTGCACATCGCACCGCCCTGATGAGAAATCATACTTCGACGCATTTGTTAAATGCGGCACTGAGAAAAGTTTTTCCGGTGATCTCGCAACGGGGCAGTGTCGTCGCCAAGGAAAGCTTGACTTTTCAATTCAGCGTTTTCGGCGAAGAATTGGACACGGAGAGCGTGACGAAAATTGAACGATTGGTGAACGATTGCATAGCCAGCGACGCAACGGTCGAAACAAAAATCGTCGATATGGCGGGTCTGCTCGCCGAACGAGATCTCACTCTAATTCCCGGAGAAGTTTATCCCGACACGCAGGTCCGGATTATCAAGATCGACAGTGCAGACTTGAAATCCAAGTGAGTCATCGACAGATCCATGGAATTTTCGTTTCTTTTTAAATTCCGATAATTGGAAGATCGCATCGCTTCGTCTTCGTATTTCCAGACGAAATTGTGATTCGGACAGAATTTCAAAGACTGAAAGACCAAAAATAATTCCTTAAAGTCGTGTCGAAATTCGCTCAAAATCGCACCTTAAGCTGAGACTGTAAAAATACACTCCCCTCAATAAGAACATTCATTTTAATCTGATTTTCGAACTTGTATCACTTGAACGTTAAAATGTTGAACTTTTTTTATTCACGAAATCAAAGTTTTTATGATGAAGCAAAAAGCAAAATCTAACTTTTGGTACGTGTTCATTCCACAGGGAAGCCTGTTGCGGGACTCACGTTCACAAAACCGGCATACTCGACCATTTTTCGGTGTTGAGCATCAAGTCTCAAGGAACGACAACCCGCACGATCACCGCTGTGGCCGGTCCTTTGGCGCGACTGGCGAGACTCGCCGGAGAGAATGCGAAGGATCAGATCGCGGAGATCGAGAAAGACTTCCACAGTGGCAACGTACAAACGAGCATACTTGTTGCGAAAATCGCGGATATGAGGCGTCATTTGAACGATCGATCGGACAGACAAATCGCGGCATACGTCGATACGCAGGAGTGTTTCGACAGATTGGACGAATTATCGAGGATATTGCGAAATCGAGCCATCGAAAATACAAAGTAAATACGGGACGGGTTTTTTTTGCGGTCTCTACTATAATTTTCTTTTTTCGCTAACTCTTCCAAAATAATTTTTTTCTTAAGTTACTACAAATTTTTTTCGTTAAGATTTCGATAATTTTTTTGGCCAAACTGATACAATTTCCATAAAGGCCGCAACAGTTTGTTTTTTACTAAAGCCTCTACAATTTTTTTCTGCTACTTCGAACGAGCGAAAACAATATATGGGTAGAATTTTCATGGATGAAGCATAATTTTCTTCGATATTCCGCAGAACCTCGATAGAAGCCGAGATGAAGAGCGTGGTTCACGCGTTGAAGATGCCGTTCGTCGTTCACTGCCTCCAGCCGATAAACACAACGCTGGACCAAGTGTCGTTGCAGCGGGTCACGAGATTGTGCAGAAACACGCCGGTCCTCGTCATCGCGCACTCCAACGGCAAGGTCAAAGCTCGCTGCTGCGTGCCGAAGGTGAATTATTCTTTTGTCGCGCTCTTCACCACAATGAACCTCTCATTCAAACGTCTTCGTATCCGTATGTGCGCAGGAGATGGCCTCGAGTACGTTCAACGCACAATCGTGGATGGAGACTATCTCGCCGATCTTCAGAGCCCAATGCGGACCGCCGAAGGGTCACGACCCCTCGCTCGTTTGTCACATGAGCGCGAAGAGAGTACAAAAGAAGAATCTCGCCGCTTTGGTCGAGAACGCCATCACGGAAGCGACAAAGTTCGCTTCAATGCACGTCGACAAATAACGAAACCCGATAAAAAATTCGTAAGCCGACAGTCTTTCTCAATAACTCGATAAATATTCAACGCCTCGAGGAATTAACCAGACAAAAAAACCGATATTTCGTAAACTCAGAAAACAAGAAAAGGAAAAGAGCTCGTCATTCTTTGAAATACCTCGTATTGAATTCGTTTCGAGCTTCGAAGAGCCGAACAATAGTTACAGAATTATCTAAACAGCAATGTACAAATCATCCAACGGGGACGATACTCGGCTAAATTGATTCTTTTTCCCCACGTTGACGCTCAACGTGCGTCTGATAAAATTGTCGCATCGCGTGCCATTGCGCTGTGTGCAAAAGTATGTGCTCGCGTTTGCTTCGCATGTAATCCACAGCCTCCGACGGTGTCCATCCGTGTTTCTAAAAAATTCGTTCGAGTTCATTCTCATTGAAATTTTTTTTTGAACTTCAATCTAAAATTCGTTTTTTTACCTTCATCAGATAGCAGCCGACCAGAGTGGCGCTTCGCGTTCTCCCGGCCTTGCAGTGAACGTAGACGGTGCCGGAGCGTTTCTCGCTTGTCGGATCCGGGCTCGATCTTCCGTCGAATTTGTTTATGAAATTCACGCCCTTCTGGAGCTTCTCCTGGCACGGCGATTCGAATATATCGGTCGTTGATAGTTGAAGAAACTCCACGTTGTGCTTCGCCCACTCCTGACGCAATCGTATAATGAATTTAAATTAGACGATTGTTATACGCGAACACCGTATCAATTCTCCGCGAGGCTCGCGCCCGCGCGAGACTGTCGATCGTACCTCGCCGGTGTTGGAGAAAATCTTCAACTCGTAATCCTCGTTCATCGAGACGACGCCGGCTACTCTTTCCTCGTCTATCAACTGAGAAAACGCAACGGATCATGAGAAACTGGTCATCGTGGACGTTTATCGTGGAAAAATGGATTTTTTCTTCGATCTACCTGTCTGGTCATTCCTCGAAACGGCAGAGCGCCGAGTATCACCGTCTCGTCGATGCGGTCGTACCATCTTCTCGACGTTATCTTCTCCATCGCGACGTTGTACAGGAGTGTCGGATAAAAGGTCACTCTCGCGAACATGCTCGCTACAATGAGACAATCGAACCGGAGAGAAACCTTCACGTGCGCAACAGCCAAAGTGCAATAAAATCGTCGTTTTAACGACTGCGGCGAGTTTCGAATTTGTTTTTACTGGGAGGACGAGCGCGCACACGCGGACGCGGTACGTGCACGAGCGGGCGCGAGGGAAAGCGAAACGTCTTGTGGGAGAAAGTGCGTTGGAAACGAGTCTCGCGGAGTGCCAGGTGAGGGTACGACCGTTAGGCCGAACGAATCAGGCAGACTCGACGCGACGCGGTGGGGAGCCGACGAGAACGGAGTAAGTGGGGCACAACCGCTCGTCCGCGTTATCACCGAATGCAAGAGAGAATCCGCGCGGATGGTGCGCTTCGAAAATTCTTTCCTCGATCTCCGCGCGGATGATGCGCTTCGAAAATTCTTTCCTCGACCTCCTCGCGATAGCTCATTGAATTGATACCGATGCACCGCGAACGACCGTCAATGATTCCCTGAACAAATGCGGAAGGTTCATCCGACGCTACTTATTCGTCGGACTCGCAATAGCGTTTTGGTATCACAGATTCGAGGCATTTTAGAACAGAGATGGGCGAAGTCAGACAAAGATACTCCGAATGCAAGGTAGTGAAATCTACTTCGTGTACTCGAAATACAAAATACTTTTGGTAGCCAAATTACATAAACAATTTGAAGTGAGCATTAAAGTAATTCGGAAAGTCGATGGCAAACAAATCGCGAAGGAAAAAGGTGTAGTAGAAATAGTTGAACCGAGAAAAAGAAGCAGAGTAAAACGAGATAACGAGAATCTTTATTCCGTTATAAAAACAAGAACATATCGATCGGCGGTATTTTTTAGGATTTGCGGTAAATTCGTTTAAAACGGTTTGTCTGAAACAACTCGTCGATTGTTTTCAGGCGAACTGTTTTATTATATTGGTATAAAATCGTTATAGACGAATTTCCTACAGACGATGTTTCGTGCCCATTCGAAACATGTCTCGGATTTCTAAAAAACTTGCGAGTGTTTGGGTGGTTCAAAGAAGCGCTTTATTTTTTCATTCAGCTGCTGACCTGGATTATCCGAGTCTTTCGCGAAAAAGTGAAACAAAAATGTTTTAAAAAGTTTTTAAAAATGCAATTTTTTCAGTATAATTGTATCTACTGTTGCCTCACAGAGGTTTACAATATTTCAGAGCTGGACAAATTGCCGAAAAGTACTTCAAATGCGAAGCACAAAGTACAGCGAGTACTTTAAGTACAAAGTACTTTTTCTACTTTAATTGATTACACGTCGAAAATTGCATTTTTTTCTTAGATATTGCAGTCATCGAGACAGTAGTAAATATTTTGAAATCACCACGAAAGAGTAAAATAATCTCAACAAGCCCCTGAATTGAAAAAAATGAGCGTTTTTTCGAACCACACAAATGGGCAGCGAATTTCTTTCGACATCGTTATCGCCTCGGAGAGAGCGCGATACAGACAAATATTCTTTCGACCGGTGCCGAGAATGAGCGTTTTATAGTTTAAAAATAGTTTTCCTTCAAGTATAAACGTAAAGGTTTGTATCTTGTACTTTGTACTCAAAAACCACATAAATTACTTGAGATGCGTGAAAAATACTCGATTATCGATACACATTTCAAGTACCAAAAGCGTATCGTGCTCAAACCATTGCCCAGCTCTGTTCCACAATAGCTCGTTATAAGAGAGAATAAATTCTACGTATTGTCCCGACGATCAAAGAGATCGTTGTCGAGACAAACGGCCCCGAGTTCTCCGATTCGGAAGATCCTAATGAAGTGCTCGGCCGCCGATAGATAGTCCGGTTTCACGGCGATGCGACCGTCGTAGTTCTTGAATTTCCGCGTCTTCCCCAAATTCGACGCTACCAAAGTCAGCACCTCGAAAATATTGTCGTTCGCTTCGGGCAAAGCGAGCTTCTCGACGTACTCGAAGCGCTTGTTCTTGTTCAGCCAGTAGAGAAGGTAATCGGCGATCGTCTCCTGGCCGACCAAGTGATCCTGAAGGCAACCGACCGCGGCGAGCTTCATTCCGGTCTCGACGTCGCGCACCTGCGGCTCCAAAATTCCCGGCGTGTCGAGAACGAATATCGCCGGATCCTCGTTGACCTTTATTCGCGTCAGCACCGATCGCGTTATGCCCGCAATCGCGCCGACCGCCGTCGCGTTTCCGCGTCCGAGATGCTTGTTTCTCAAACGATTTATCAACGACGACTTGCCGACGTTCGGAACGCCGATGACCATTATCGCGTAATCCGCCTCCTCCGATCTGTTGTAACGATCCGACTCCGATATCAGCTTCTTCGCCAACGGCAGCAGAAGCTTCAAGCCCTTGCATTGCTGGTCCCGAAAATCAGTGAACAATACGTTGTTTATTCCGTCCTCGCGCAGCCTTTCGCGTATGCTCTTCTCGTGCTTGCGCTCCGCGAGATCTTTCTTGTTCAACACGAATATGTGAGGCTTCACGCCGCTCACGTTGTTCCGGTACTCGGTGAAACGACCCGACAACGGCACCCGCGCGTCGTGCACCTCGATAACGCAATCGACGTTCTTCAACCTCTGCTGCATCTGTTTCAGACCCTTTCGCATGTGTCCCGGGAACCAGTGAACGGCCTCTTTGTGCACGAGAGTAAACTTTCCGCGGAAATTCTTTGCTACTTTACCTCCTATGCTCGCCATTGCGAATGCTGTTTCTCTCTCAGCAGCTCCTCCCAACGCTTTTTATTCTTCTCTCGGACGCAGGCGAACGGTCTTCGGTGAAATTGTGGCGATCTGAAGAATTCATTGGATTTTTTTTTTTTTTTTTTCTTTGACGGTTAATATCGAGCTAAACTTACAAATGGCCGATGGAAAATTTTAGCAGTTGATTCTACGAGTCGGAAGACGACGAATAACCTTTGATGAAAAATTGTTGGGATCTGAAAATCGATCGATTCGTCAATGTTTTTAATTGTTTTTTCAACCGATTATTTATAACGAGCCGAACTCGAGAATAAGCGATAAAAACAATTTTGCAGTTGATTTCACTTGAAACTTTAATGTTTGGAACGATCTTCGATAAAAAATTATCGTTATCGGAAATCGTAATGAATAACGAGCTGAACTAACAAATGCGCAATTAAAAGTTGTTGCAGTTGATTTACACTTTTTTGGAAGAAATTTTCCGAGAATTCCAACGTTACGAAAGGCTTTAAACAATCATGAGCTGAAAAATAATCGACTAATATTTAATCTATCAATGATTGTTATTTTTCGAGGATTATTAATATTCGGCCTAACTCGCGGATACGCAATAAAAACATGTTGCCGCCAATATTTACTCGTAAAATAAAACGTTACGAAGTTCTGACGAAGAATTATCGTGAGTTGCAAAACTTATCCGTCGATAATTTTACTTGTTTTTTATTCAGCAGATTATTAATATTGAGCTGACCTCACGAACGTGCGATGAGAAATTTTTGCGGTCGATTTTAACTAAAAACTTTAACGTTCTTTCAATGTGTTTTCGTGCATTTCTCCAAACCCTAACCTCACTTCGACTACGCGCGATAACGAGACGAAAACTCTTCATCGGCCGTGTCTAGAAAAAAACGTCTTTCGACTTTACCATACTTACCGACCACGGTGTACGTGATGTGAAACATATCCTCGGTGTGTCTCTCTTGCTCCGCCAAAAGCGCCGATCACTCTGTCTCTCCCGCACTCGTACAAGTTTCACGTCACCTTAAAGTGAGATACTACTCGATCGGTAACAAAAACTGTAATCCAAATTTCACGGCCTGGGATGGTTTTATGGATAATCGACGAGAACGTTTCTCTCCGTACTTAAGGCAAGGTGAAATGCCGCAGTCGGTATTAGAAACTGTAATTCAGCTTATCTCAGTTTGTGTAAAATTTAGCCTTGAAAGGAATTATAATGCTGTAGCAAAATTAACAGGTGCAGTGGCATTCCTTTTCAATTTGGCGGTAAACTTCACGCACCCGACAAAAAGTAGTATTACAGTTTTAATTACCGACTGAGTACGAGTAGCGATAAAAAGAGGGTATTTTCACATCGCCTTAAAATAATTCTGAAGATCTGCGTTCTCGTGTTTAATCCGTAAGACGAAGCTTAACCGCGAATTTACGGATCTCACGACTAACTCTGTCTCTCTCGCGCCTATACAAGTTCACATCACCTTAATGTGATGTGGAACATTTTCGACAAGTCTCTCTTACTCCGCCGAGAGCCCCATTCACTCTCTCACACATACAAATTCGAATCACCCTAAATAAGCACGTTGAATAAATAACCGTGCCTTTGGTTAAAAACCTTTGGTAATTATAATAATTCATCATAATACGCGAACAGAGTATATACGGTAAAATTCGATGCCAGACGATGCGCGTCAGCACCGGGTGATACGAAGCAGTACGAGGCTCCGTAAGTCCTTCCCTTTTCGTTCGTTTTTTGCTTGTTGCTTTTTTCGGAGGGGCATTCGCCGAAAACAACGTGCGCCTTATATAGCGGCAGCTATGGGAGACGCCGTACAAACGACACGAACGAGGATAGAACTTCGCGGTAGGCCGTGCTCCCCCAGCTCCGTAGCAACACGGACAGCTGCTTCCACAAATTCTGTGTAGGTCGCTTCCGTAGGTAGTCCAATCGCGGGTATGTCTTCGTTCCAGTGGGTGCACTCGAGCGTGCAGTTTGGTCGATTGATTTCCGGCGGATCGAATGTACTGTTGTTTCAGCAGCTTTTATGAATTTAATACGCCTCGTTCGATTGGTTTATCCCCCGAAACATCACGAGCAGCATTTAAAACGAGAACTCGTAGCGTCCCGACGCCGGGTACGCAAACGACTGTCTTTGGCCAAACGGGCCTGTATTTGAGATCTTTAATAAACGGCCTTGCGGCACACCGTTGCGAGCGAAAACATCTGGCGAATCATATTCTAATGTTATTCCGTAGGAATTAAAAGGCGCACGCTTCGTTATTGTGCTGTCGACTAGCGAAGGTGTTTGTCCATATTAATGTACGCCCATGCGTGTAACTCGCGGAGAGGCTGTTCCCTCGAAGCATACGTGTTGTCGGCGTGATGGTAATAACGTCATACCTACACGCGATTTCCATAAAAGGCCGGATCGAGCGTACCGGTTGATGCGCCAGATTGGAAAGTGTTTCGGCTTCATTGCATTTGTCCGTAAATGCGCACGACCGAAAAACGCAAGATGCTAATTTGTAGGTCCAGCACGCGGCTCTATGATTGATGATTTTTTTTCGCATTAAACAGGTCGATCGATGCCGAATGAGGGCCTGCAAATACAATAAACATATCTGTGGGTTGACCCAGCGATCTCGCATCCTGACACAAAATTCAGGTGACTCGTTTTTTACTCGTAAGAAGTCAGAAACTCAATTAATCGATCGAGCATTTGTACGGAAAATTCGAATATTCTATGCGGCAAAAATAATTGATAAAGTGTCTTTCGAGTGGAGCACGACAGAACGTTGAATTATCGAGGATTACATGTCGGTCGCGGATTCGAGTGTTGCGCGCAGTGTTGGTGGGTACTGCGGTCTTTTGTCGGCCAATCGGAGAGGGCGCCGATGACACGCTCGGCGAATCGACGCTAGCCAATAAAAAAAGTGGCAGCCGAGGGTATAAAAGTGCGACGGTGCGCCCGACGCGGAGTAGTCGTACGAGAGACGTCATTGTTCATTGTTCGCGGAAGCTGCATTACTAGCTTCAGCTGACTATCGATCATCGGCTTCTTCTGTATTACGTTTAACGAAAAACCTCAACTATCTCAAAATGGTGAGTCAACGTAATTCAGCCCTTCGGTCAGACAAATATCCGATTTGCTGCGCGCACGATGAAAATTTTCGATTAACGAGAGTCGAGTTTTGGGAGACGACAGCGTCGAAAGTCGCCATATTTGTAACGGCCGGAAAAACGGAAGTATCGAACCGGCGAAGCCAGTCTCCACCCCGTTGTATACAATAGAATACGCTGCGAATCGAGCGCCGAACGATTTTTCTCGCTTTCTCGTCGCGGAGGACAGAAAGGGAGAAAGTCGCACGGCGCTCGATTCGGAACGAAGCCCAGGTGTTGAAATGCGGGGATGGTACGTTGGCGAAGATAACCGATGCAGCCGGTTACATTACCAGTTATTGCCGGCAACGCTGGCCGTTCGTTGAATAACTATCATTAATTTATACATGCGCATCTTCTAATTTCAAACAAAAAAAATGCTGCCGAAAAGGAACATTGCCGCGATAGGAAACTTGAAATAGTTAACGATGCGAAAATATTCGCATCGGAAGTTTCTTGTCTCGTAAAAATATAAAGTAATCAAATGTCGATTAACAATAATAATTCGAAAAAATTCTTTTACGATTCTATGAACTAATGAAGTTGAAATAAAAAATAGGGAATAAAATTGAACCGTTTTAAATACCCTTAAAAATGTAATCGAAAAGCAGAATATTTTATTTTTTTTAAATAAATTGAAAAAAAAGTTAATGTGAAATACAAAAAAATTTGATGTAAATGATCATTTAGGGAACATTGAAGATGCATCGATTTTTCCGAATTTCATTGGCTCATGTTCTTAGAAGAACCGAATATTCGACTCTAATTGGTTTTTTAGTAATTTTTTTTCTAAATTCTATAAGATTATCTCGAATTTTTTAATATTCTATTGATTTTTCAAGACATTCTACGGCAATTTAATAAATACTCATCGCTCGTTTCGTTTTTCAGCGTGAGTGTATCTCAATCCACGTTGGACAAGCCGGAGTCCAGATCGGAAATGCCTGCTGGGAGCTTTACTGCTTGGAGCATGGAATCCAGCCGGACGGTCAGATGCCGTCCGACAAAACGATCGGCGGTGGCGACGACAGTTTCAATACATTCTTCAGCGAGACCGGCGCCGGCAAGCACGTTCCACGAGCGGTCTTTATCGATCTGGAGCCTACAGTAGTCGGTACGTAGCCTCAACTTATTTTTTCATTTTGCCCATCGCCGATGAAAAACATTCGAATTTTCTTCAAAAAGAATTTCGAACAGAAGTCCGAATTTTTTCAACATTCTTTTCCGTTCCAATTTCAGACGAGGTTCGAACCGGAACGTACCGTCAGTTATTCCATCCCGAGCAGCTCATAACCGGAAAGGAGGACGCGGCGAACAATTACGCCCGCGGACATTACACTATCGGCAAGGAGATCGTTGACTTGGTGCTCGACCGTATCCGCAAGCTCGCCGATCAATGCACGGGACTTCAAGGCTTTCTGATTTTCCACTCCTTCGGCGGCGGCACCGGTTCCGGTTTCACCTCCCTCCTCATGGAGCGTCTCTCGGTCGATTACGGAAAGAAGTCCAAGCTCGAATTCGCGATCTATCCGGCGCCTCAAGTATCGACCGCGGTCGTTGAGCCCTACAATTCGATTCTCACCACTCACACGACCCTCGAACACTCGGATTGCGCTTTCATGGTCGACAACGAGGCGATCTACGACATCTGCCGCCGTAACTTGGACATCGAGAGACCCACTTACACGAATCTGAACAGGCTCATCGGACAAATCGTCTCGTCCATAACCGCCTCGCTGCGCTTCGACGGCGCTCTCAACGTCGATCTGACCGAGTTCCAGACCAATCTCGTGCCCTATCCGCGCATTCACTTCCCTCTCGTGACTTACGCGCCGGTGATCTCCGCCGAGAAGGCCTATCACGAGCAACTCTCCGTTGCTGAGATCACGAACGCGTGCTTCGAGCCCGCCAATCAGATGGTCAAGTGCGATCCTCGTCACGGAAAGTACATGGCTTGCTGTATGTTGTACAGAGGCGACGTCGTGCCGAAGGACGTGAACGCCGCGATCGCGACGATCAAGACCAAGCGCACGATTCAATTCGTCGATTGGTGCCCGACCGGATTCAAGGTCGGCATCAACTATCAGCCGCCGACCGTCGTGCCGGGCGGCGATCTCGCCAAGGTCCAGCGCGCCGTCTGCATGTTGTCCAACACGACCGCGATCGCCGAAGCTTGGGCTCGTCTCGATCACAAGTTCGATCTCATGTACGCCAAGCGCGCCTTCGTCCACTGGTACGTCGGCGAGGGCATGGAGGAGGGCGAATTCTCCGAGGCTCGCGAGGATCTCGCCGCGCTCGAGAAGGACTACGAGGAGGTCGGCATGGACTCGGCCGAGGGCGAGGGCGAGGGCGCCGAGGAATATTAGAAACCGATGAAAATCGTCACCGTCCATCGAAACTACATTGTGATCTCGCTTCTCTATATTTTTTTTACTTTTTTTTTTTCCCTTGATATTTCTACTTTGCTAGCTTCGCACGATCGGAATACGAAAAGAAAACGATCAAACGAGAGTCTATCGATGGAATAAACAAAACTTGAATTTCACGGCAATCTTGCGTCTGTTATGAATTATTTGTGCCTCCTCCTTCCTCTAGGGTACATAATAATAGTCGCTCGCTTCCGGGGCGCTCCGTTATTGAATTTACATATCATAGTCGACTGCCCGCGCCTCTCCGTGGGCTTGCGCGCAGTCCGCCGCCCGCGCCGCGTAGGCAGCGGGTAACGAGAGTAAATGGTGCGTAAACGAAAGAAATCCGGCCGACGCGAAAACGCTGACGAGTCGACGGCTCGTAGCTTTTCTCGCGGCACGCCGGCTGAAGCGTTCGGTGGAAATTATCGATATCGAAGCTTCGCCCAGTATATTTTGGCTCGTATAGCAAAATTTCCAGTATGATTTTTATTATTTAATTGTATTATCAAATAAACGCGATGCACTCGTTTTTATTACGACGAATTTTACAACAGAATGAAACAAATCACTGCAGATGGATTTTACAAATTCTCAATGAATATCATTCCAAAAACCGGAATCTTTTTTTTTTTTTTTTGGAAATAATGAAATTCAGAAAAAATATGAGCCGAAATAAATTGTCGAAAAATACATAAATAAATAAAGTCTTTTTCCGGCATCAAAATTCAAAATAAATTGCAATTAAATTTCGATAAAAAATCAAGAACTAAATCGAATCGCTCTAGAATATCTTTATAAATAAAAATAAAATATCGAAATTTCTTTTTCAAGCCACCACGAACTGATTGAATTCGGCTCAGACACCATCGAATTTAGATAAAAAATGGAGTACAAATTAGAATTGTTTCGGGTATTCTTATCAAGGTTTAATTCAGGGATTGGCCGGATGAATATTCGGTTAATTGACCGGTTGTTTATCAAGCTCGCATCACGAATATATCGAGCGATGACTATAGAGTGCTCGGGCAGACTCGCCGAAAACTCGTACTGCGCGTCGCGGCTACGAGAGGCGAAATCGTCCCGGACATTGATCAACTCGTCTACGAAAGGCGTTGATACATTCAAGGGCATTCACCCACGTATGTTGCTGGAGCGATGCGACGCCGGGGCCGCGAAGGAGCGTTAAATTTGGCTTAACAGTGGAATAATTGCGTCCACAGTGGGAACTATTTTCTCGGCGTCGAGAGTCACTCACTACGCGAAGGGACGCTGCACGCGTCGCGCGGTCGATAATGTCCAATGAGAGAAGGCGCCGCGGATATGCTCGACGAATCAAGGCGACCCCGAGACGGCGCTCACCGAGGGTATAAAGACGACGGCATCGGGGAGCGGCGTAGCATTCGCAGCAGTTGTACAAGAGACTACAGACATATTTTCACTTCGGTTCGCAGACGCTACATCACCGGCTTCTGCTGACGATCAATTTAACGTTTTTCTCGATTCAGTGCTACTCGTAAACCCAACATCATCCAAAAATGGTAAGTTTAACGAACGACGAAAAAAGAAAGATCTACGAAAATTCACGACATAACGGGATCGGCGCTCGTTTCGGTCGCGTCTCAACTTTTTCTTTTCGGAACGTTAAACCCGATTCTCGGCGGAGGTGAAAACTGGCGTGCTTCGCGGCCATCTTAGTAACGGTTCAATGTGCCGGCTCGAAGCCGGTCGCACCCTTTTTCGTAATGAGTCGAGCGGATTGACTCATCGTCTACTCCATACAAGGACATATATACCGTTCGGACCATATCGATCCGGTAGACCCGAGTCTTGGGCGTCGACGCCCTTTTCTTACCTTTTTTTTTCTCTCGATAATCACTGAATGCTGAGAATTTCATTTCATGGGAGATCGAATTGGCAACAATGCGATTCTTAAGGAGTCCTTTGTCACTCGCTGAGACAATGGGGCTTGAATACTGGCATTAACAGATTGGAAGATTTTTCCGAAATAAAGGCCGATCGTGGGTTTATGCCGATTTTGTAACGATTCGTTTGCCGAGTCTCGTTCGCGTTCGCGATTCATTTGCATCGCGAGTTGTGCATACGATGCAAGCGTTTACCGAATAGATCCTTTGGAAGAATTTATCGGCGTTTCAAATGGGATTAGGATGAGCCGGTGCAGTCATTGGCATAGCCCGGATGCCCTTATAAGGCACATTATCTTCTCTTTGACCCTTTGCCAGATTTATTCGTGTTTAAAATAGAATTACGACCAACCGGTACAGTCATTGGCATATCCCTAATGACTTCAATCAAGGAACGCCCCTAAAATACTTTGCATAGGCTTTATCAAAGATTATTCGTGTTTAAATGAAATTACAAAGAACCAGTTGCATCGATCCTTGAATTGACTCGCGTTTGAAATGGAAACATGACGAATCGGTACAGTCATTGGCATACCGCGGGTGACCTCATAGGGCACGTCATCTTCTCTCGGACCCTTCGCTAGAATTTATTGGTGCTTAAAACGGGATCGCGACGAACCGGGACAGTCATTGGCATATGACTAATGACTTCAATCAAGGAACGCCCCTAAAATACATAGGCTTTATCAAAGATTATTCGTGTTTAAATGAAATAACGAAGAAGCAGTTGCATCGATCCTTGAATTTACTCGCGTTTGAAATGGTATTACGACGAAGCGATACAGTCATTGGCATACCGCGGGTGACCTCATAGGGCACGTCATCTTCTCTTGGACCCTTCACTAGAATTTATTGGTGCTGAAAACGGGATCGCGACGAACCGGCAGTCATTGGCATATCACTAATGAACTTCAATCGAGGAATGGGCATAAAATACTTCGTAGAATTTATTTATTATTGCAGGGTCCCTTCTTTAGAATTTATTCGCGTTTAAAATGGGAGTCAGCAACGACGCAGTCATTGGCATACCATTGACGAACTTGTTGAGAGAATGGCATAGAATTTTTTCCGTGGAGCCTTTACTGCGGTTTCTTCGTTTTTACAATGGAAGTACGACGAAGCGGTACAGTCATTGGCATACCATTGACGAACGCGTATACGGAATGCCATGCCAATAACTGAGGCCCCGCGGTTAAACGGCCAATCACTGCGCAACATTAGCGTGCTAGCCTTCGATGTATACATTTTTGTTGTTGTAGCAACAACAAAAATGTGTGTGTGTGTTTTGTTGTTGTAGCAACGTATCTTCAATATATTTTACGACTATTTCAGCGTGAGTGTATCTCAATCCACGTTGGACAAGCCGGAGTCCAGATCGGTAATGCCTGCTGGGAGCTTTACTGCTTGGAGCATGGCATCCAGCCGGACGGTCAAATGCCATCCGACAAGACCATGGGCGGCGGAGACGACAGTTTCAACACTTTCTTCAGCGAGACTGGCGCCGGAAAGCACGTGCCGCGAGCCGTCTTCATCGACTTGGAACCGACCGTAGTCGGTAAGCGATTATTAATATTTTTTTTAAATCGATCGACCGTCTCGAATCGATAATAAAACTGACAAAAATTTACTTCCAGACGAGGTCCGTACCGGAACGTACAGACAGCTTTTCCATCCGGAACAACTGATCACCGGCAAGGAGGATGCGGCCAACAACTACGCCCGAGGCCATTACACGATCGGCAAGGAAATCGTCGACGTCGTTCTCGACCGTATTCGCAAGCTCGCCGATCAGTGCACGGGTCTTCAGGGTTTCCTGATTTTCCACTCGTTCGGCGGCGGCACCGGCTCCGGTTTCACCTCCCTCCTCATGGAACGTCTCTCCGTCGACTACGGAAAGAAGTCGAAATTGGAATTCGCGATCTACCCGGCGCCCCAAGTCTCGACCGCCGTCGTTGAGCCCTACAACTCCATTCTCACCACTCACACGACCCTCGAACATTCCGACTGCGCTTTCATGGTCGACAACGAGGCGATCTACGACATCTGCCGTCGTAACCTCGACATCGAGAGACCGACTTACACGAATCTCAACAGGCTCATCGGACAAATCGTTTCGTCGATCACGGCCTCGCTCCGCTTCGACGGTGCCCTCAACGTCGATCTCACCGAGTTCCAGACCAATCTCGTGCCCTATCCGCGCATCCATTTCCCGCTCGTCACCTACGCGCCGGTCATCTCCGCCGAGAAGGCCTATCACGAGCAACTGTCCGTCGGCGAGATCACCAACGCCTGCTTCGAGCCCGCCAATCAGATGGTTAAGTGCGATCCTCGTCACGGAAAGTACATGGCTTGCTGCATGTTGTACAGAGGCGACGTCGTGCCCAAGGACGTTAACGCCGCGATCGCGACCATCAAGACCAAGCGCACGATTCAGTTCGTCGATTGGTGCCCGACCGGTTTCAAGGTCGGCATCAACTACCAACCCCCGACCGTCGTGCCGGGCGGCGATCTCGCCAAGGTTCAGCGCGCCGTCTGCATGTTGTCCAACACAACCGCCATCGCCGAAGCTTGGGCTCGTCTCGATCACAAGTTCGATCTCATGTACGCCAAGCGCGCCTTCGTTCACTGGTACGTCGGCGAGGGTATGGAGGAAGGCGAATTCTCCGAGGCTCGCGAGGATCTCGCCGCCCTCGAGAAGGACTACGAGGAGGTCGGCACCGACTCTGCCGACGGCGAGGGCGAGGGCGCCGACGAATACTAAACCGGAAATCACGGCCCGTTCTTTGCCAACCCCATCGAGCCTTTCTTAGCTTCGCCCTTTTCTTTTCTACTTGGCTATATTTGTTACGTCGACATTTCTACGAAACCTTTGTAAGAATTTTTTTCAAAAGCTCCTCGATGGAATATCAATAAAACACAATATCATTGACTTCGCCTCTTCTTTTTCTTCCGTAAGAAAATTCAGTACTTGTTTGATTTACGTTTACTTCGATTCGTTTAGCTGCGATGTTGCGATAACGACTCAAGATTTGTTTTAAAAAATTACTTAACAAAAATTCCTATTGTGAAAGAATCGAAATTAATTTCTGGGTTGAATATTGGAGACAAATTTTGAGAATGACATTTTCAGTTCGTATTTGCGAAATGTCTCAGCTAAAAGAACGTTGAAACAGGCGGTGTAATATTTACTACAAAGACGATGCATAAAGGTATCGAGATTATACTAATGTAATCCATTTGGATGACTTTAATAGCAGATGTCTTTTTCTTACACGAGTCGAAAAAAACGCAAGTTCGCAAGAATCCGAAAATAAGTGTTTCACGATATGGCCGCGAGATGTCGCAAAAGCTGCTCCGAAAGCAGTCGAATCTCCGGGATGTGGAGGGGGCATCGACGTGAGTGCAGCGCGTACCGTGCCGAAGGTACCGTGGATTTATCTTGAAGATTCCAGAAAGTACTGTGACCGCGCGGAAATCCGTTTCTCATCCAGTCGGCCTCAGTGCCTCAGACACAACCGGCCTGTGTGCCTCGATTGCCAAACTCCCGAGTCACTGGAAATAAACACGTCTAGCGTTGCATCGTCGCTCAGTGAATCGCGAATTATCGCAAACGATTCTCGGTCATTCGTTCGCCGTCTCGTCTACGATTCGATAAAACACGAAGATATTTTGTTGAACCTTTTTTTTTTTTCTGTTTTTCACCTTTCTTAAAAATCCTGTCAGACCTCGGAGGTAAGTCGACGCGGATCAACGAATTCTCGACGACAATTCGTCTCTCAGAAATTGATAGTCGCGTTCGTAAAATTCGCGAGAATCGCAGTTTCGGAGCGCCGAATCGCGAGGTTATGCGTCGCTGCCTCGAAACGTGCCGATGCTCCGATAACGTTTCCTTCTCGCGTTTTTTTTCTCGTTAGCTTCCAAAGGCTCAAGGTCACGCTTGTCCGCGATTGGTCTCGATCGATCCTTCGTTTTCGTCCGTTCCAGGTTATTCCTGTTAACGATTTCCCAGTGAACTTTATCGCGCGATCCCGAGAGCAATGGCCAAGTGGGGAGAAGGCGATCCACGGTGGATCGTGGAGGAGCGTCCCGATGCGACGAACGTTAACAATTGGCACTGGTAAGTGTTTTCTTCGATTTTGCAATAATCGCTTATTTCCTTGAGTAAAAAAAAATACCGAGAAATTCGTTTTAAAAAAAAATCAAGCAAAAAAGCAAAGAAAATTGTTGCAAAAATACCATTGAAAATAAAAAAACGAAAACTGTTTTTCAGGACCGAAAAAAATGCCTGCGCCTGGTCGCAAGAGAAGATCAAAGAGCTCTTCACGAATTTGAATATCGAGAAAGACGGAAGTGAGTATTCCTTTTGGGCCGTCGCCAAATATTTTGCTCAAGGTCGAGACGCGACGTGGCATTTTTTGTTTTTTCTACAAATTCTTTTTTTTTTTTTTGTTAATTACTTTTTGTTTCTTTTCAGAGTCCTGTAAAGTGACGGAGGTGGAAAAATGCGAAGGCGAGGCGGTAGTCAATAATAGGAAAGGAAAGTTAATATTCTTCTACGAATGGTCCATCGTGCTGAAGTGGATCTCTGACAAGGACAAGCAGATAGAGGGAAAGATAAACATTCCAAATCTTTCCGAAGAGAACGACATCTCGGAAGTGGACGTGAGTTGCGACAAGCGAATTGTATAGAATTCGAACGAATTAGATTACGTTTCGGAATTGGGAATTGACAAACGATGAATTGATCTGTTGCAGATAGAGATTACTCTCAAGAGTAGTACGAACGACGGAGAGGACACAAAACACTTCTTGCACACGCAGGGCAAAGAAGCTATTAGGGATAGGCTAGGAAAGTACGTCGCAGCTTTGAAGGAAGGTCGGTAATCGATTTATTCACAAAACTAAATTTTTTTTTCAACAATTTCTCATTTGAAGACGATGTAACGACTTGATTTGCTTATTCAAAAAATTGGCAAATTTTAGTGCTGTTTTGGCTGCTAAATCGCGAGATAATTCTGATTAAAAAAGTACCTTGAGAATTCGACAATTTTTTATGAAAAGCGTCTTCATCAGAAATCTATGATTATTTTCAAGATATTTCAATTCAAAATTGTTTCGATGATTCGATTCGATTTGATTCTTTTAGAAATATGATCACCGAATTTGGCATCGAAATCTAAAAAAAAAATATATATACCGTAACTTTAGTAGAGCAACTACTTATATCCGGGTTATACGGGTATCCGAAAGTATCCGAGTACTCGGATAGCCAGACATGATGCTTCAAATCCGGATAATTTCGAGTACCCGGATAATTTCGAATACCCGGATACTTTCGAATCCGGATAATTTTTGGTTCGGATACTTCCTGATCCGGATAGTTATGGATCCACATAATTTCGGATACTAGCGAATAATCACATCTAACGTTATAACGCAATATCCGGTACATTTTTCCGCTGGAATAGAAATATTTTTTGTAATAATAGACCATGAAATCATGAATCATTGTTTAAGGAACTATCTGGTAACCTAACTTTTTCTTCAGCCGACATTTATATGGTAATTTTTTTAAATACTTATCCATTTTTTTTTTTAATTTTTTCTACCTTTCGAAAATTCGTGATTTTTTACTCATAAAATACATTTTTTTTTTTTTCGAAAATTAACAAAAATTGTAAAAAAATGCATAAGTATTGAAAACGAATTAACAAATAAATTTCGGCTGAAGAAAAAGTTAGGTTACCGGAGAATTTGTTAAACAATGATTTTTTTAAATAATTTTTAATAACTTTTTGGAATTATTATGATGGAAAATGAATCTTCTTAACACCTTTTGTATGATTGTATTTTATCGATTTTTTATTCCATTACAAAGGTGTCGAAATTCTTGTTGAACTTCGCGTGAATCGCACTCGTTGGTAATATGCAGCGATACACCCTCCTTGAGCCGTGAATGAGTCGTGTGAAAAAAGTAAATTACAGTTTTTTATCACCGATCACGATATTTCGGACATTCTTAAGGAGGTTCCAGCGCTTGGTGTTCATTTCGCCTAATTTCGACGAAATGGAGAGGAAATTGCAAACACTTCTCGATAGTATAAAAATATTTAAAAAATCATGCACATTAAAGGTACTGAAAAGATTAATTTTGCATAACAATAATTGCAAAACGTTATTAACAAATTCATGAAAAAAAATAATTGTTAAACAAATTAACGGTAACTCAACTTTTTTTTCTATGAAAATGATTCATTTTTTTTTTTTCTGAAAACGTTTGAATTTTTTCAGATTTTTATCTTTGGTTTTAATTTTTACTTTTTCTACACATTTTTTCCATATAAAAAAAAATTTAAACCAAAGATAAAAATCTCAAAAAATTTATAGATATTCAGAAAAACAAACGAATCATTTTCATAAAAAAAAAGTTCAGTTGCCGTAGATTTATTTAAAACATTTTTTTTCCGTCAATTTGTTAATAACATTTTGCAATTATTATTATGCAAAATTAATCTTTTCAGTACCTTTAATATGCATGAATTTTTCCAGATTTTTATACTATCGAGAAGTGTTTGCAATTCGCTCTCCATTTCATCAAATTTAGGCGAAATGAACACTTCGCGCTCCAACTACCTTAAGGCTTAGCTTGTAGAAGCTGACGATTTTGATAAAGAAAAACGAGCATATTCACGTTCTCAGGGAGCAGACAATTCCGTTTCGAACTAACCACGTTACCTGCCGTTGAAAAAACTCGCTCGGAACTAGCGGAAGTTGCGGGTATACATAAATATTTCCTCGCAAGTTCTGCTAGTGCAGGATATCGCTTTTCCCTAGTAGCCCACCATTCAAAAGAGTTCGTGTTGTGACCGATTTGTGGCTCGGCTAGGTACATTTCAAACTGAGTCTCACCGCTATTGCGTTTTGGATCAGTTTGAAAGAGAAAATCCATTGCTGTCACGTCGCTTTCGCCTTGATCATCGTCTATAAATTCGTCGGTCAACAAGCCTCGTACAAACGACCGTATATCGTTGCGTGCGTCAACGGATTCGATGAGTAAGTCCTTGTACCTTGGATCGAGAAAGCTCGCTACCTGTCTGGCGTTCACGCCGATCGAACGGTCGTATTCCAATTGGAATCGAAAAGTTAATTCATCGCGCAAAATTTCCTTTACGTCCGAAATCATGACGTCATCTTCAGCGCATTCATTTAAGTGTTTATCGCGCAATGTATATACGATCGGACGGACCATTGAAACCGGTGAGAGTGTGTCGCTGCAAAGCACGGTAGTACCAACCTGAAGAGGCTTCAAAATTGTCCGTAATTTCTCCAAATTCAGCCATTCTCGCTCCGAAATTTCAAGCCGTTCCGCCACCGCAGGCTTCGTTATTGCTCGATCCATCAGCACATTCGTTACGGCACCCCGGTTGCTCAGCAATCTGTCGATCATCGCATACGTGCTATCCCAGCGCGTGATACAAGATTGTATTAACTTGAGAGTCGGTAAACCAAGTTGCTCTTGTGTTTTTTCCAAAGCAGATGTTGCAACGTTGGAGTGACGAAAGTGAGCGACTACTTTTGAACCCTTTTCGCAAAGTAAGGCTACGTCTGCGTTCTTTAACGCTTTCGTAACGCACAATTGCAGGGTGTGGGCCGCGCAAGTAACGCCCTCGTTGACGTATATATTATCGAGGTCCCGTACAGAATTTTTGGCGGCTTGCGCATTGTCCGTCACTACGGCTGTCACCTTTCCGCCTAATTCCCACTGTGCCATAATGTTCTGAAGCTTATTGGTAAGATTGACGGCCGTATGTCTTTCGCTTAATTCTTCAGTTGCGAGCGTGTACATTTTCGGAGTCCAATTAGGATCTAAGTAGTGCGCCGTTACGGATATGTAAGAATTCTGTCTCCTCGACGACCAACAATCAGAAGTCCATGCCACAAACGGCACTTCTGATAATTCGGAAGCAACTTTTGCGGCGACTTGTTCGTATGCAAAAACTATTCGACTCTTCATAGTTTTCGCGCACGGAACTCTGTAGTTCGGTTCGAGGACGGCCATGAAGTCGCGAAATCCGGGACTTTCGATGAAAGAGATCGGTAACATATCCGTAACAATCATCTTCGTGAGAGTTTGAGTTATGAGTTCCGTTCGGTCTCTGTTGCACAGGCGATCTAAGTGGACACTATTCGCAATGCACCGAACGCGTCCACGTGTTACCGGTGTCCTCGCCATACGGTTCTGTGTATGCGAAGATTGTGCGTCGCCAGTAGCTTGGTCGCCGGAGGCTGCTAGCCTACGCGATTGTTGCCTGTTAAAAAATCTCAATCTCAATTCTCATCCGAATTGTTGGTAGCGTAGTCATTATCATATATCGGTTCGTGTGTCCTCAAAATAATGTTTACCATATGATGTCTGCGGGCGTGCAATTCCGATTGAATGCTGATGAGTTCGAATCGTTTGATTCGCCCATCGCCTCTACTCCCGCGTGATCGTGACGCGAACTCGAAGTTCCGAGAATGCCCAACGAATTGATAGCGGCCGAGTCATTACCAACCGAGATGTCAATATCCATGGCATTATCGTCACCGATGGGATTAATATATCTGTAGCAATTATAAGCATATCATTCAATGATAGTTTCGCTCTATGTACAATTAAGGTAGCACTAGCACAATATCTGAAGCCGCTTAAGTTCAAGAGAGGTATAAGCCTTACAAATCCTTCTCCATTAGTTAAAAATCTGAAAAAAATTAAGCATTTGGAAGGGGCTCAAAAGAATGATTTTGCACAATTATAAGATCAAACTGTTATTAACAAATTAATGAAAAAATAAATGGTTAAACAAATTACCGGTCAACCTAAATTTTTTTATTACGAAAACGGTTCGCCAATTTTTCTGAATACGTATGAATTTTATCAGAATTTTATCTAATGTTTGAAAATTCCGTTTTCCTTATGTTCAAATTTGGTTAAAATCGCAATTTTTAAACATTACGTATCATTCTGAAAAAATGCATAAGTATTCAGAGAAATTGATAAAACATTTTCGTAACAAAAAAAAATTAGGTGGCCGGGTAATTTGTTAAACCATTAACTTGTCCGATAATTTGCTAATATCATTTTGATATTTTATTATACAATATCAATATTTTCAGCACCTTCTAAATGCTTGATTCTCTTCAGAATTTTATTCCATCGAGAAGCGTTCGTAATGCTCTCTTATTCCTCTCTCTAACTTAGGCAGCTTCAGACAGTGTGCTAGTACTACCTTAAGGGTATGCGATGAATCGAAATAAAAATTGAAAAAAAATCAACCGTACAGAGTGTACTAAGAACATTAATTTCGGTCAATAATAATTCCAAAAAGTTGTTAGCAAATTAAGTAAAAGAAAATTTGTTCAACGAATCATTCGGTAAATTAACTTTTTTTACCCAAGTTGATTCGTGAAGGAGGTCGTCTCGTTGCGCATTACCAAAGAGTGCAGTTCACGTGCAATTCACAGAGAATTTCGACGACTTTGTAATGGAAAAAAAATCTGAAAAAAATCGACCATTCAGAAGGTGCTAAAGATTAATTTTCCATAATAATAATTTAGAAATTATTACTCAAAAAGTTATTAACAAATTCGTAAAAAGAATCATTGTTCAACGAATTATTCGGTAAACCAACTTTTTCTTTAGCCCAAATTGATTCAATAATTTTTTTAAATACTTATGAATTTTTTGAGAATTTTTTCGAATTTAAAAAAACGACATTTTTTTTATCGATGAAAAATCACAAATTTTTGAAAATTCGATAAAGTTCTCAATAAATTCATGAGTATTCAAGAAAATGATCGAATAAATGTGGGCTAAAGATAAAATGAGTTCACCGACTAATTCGCTAAAAAATGATTTTTTTACTAATTTGTTAATAACTTTTTAGAACTATTATTATGGAAAAGTAGTCTTCTTAGCACCTTCTGTATGGTTGAATTTTTTAAGATTTTTATTCCATCAGAAAGGTGTCGAAATTCTCTTTGAACACACATGAACCACACACACACACATGAATCACTCTCTGGTAATATGCAACGAGACGACCGCCTTAATCATAGATATCCATACACCAACTTTTTTTATACGGTCTGTATTTTTTTATTATTTTTAATCGTACGATATCGACTAATACCTGCGTTTTCGAGGAATGGTAACATCAGCGTCGTGCTCAGAACTCTCTAATGAGTGGATAATCGTCAAATGTTTGATAAGCGATGACGTCGATCCTCTAATTTGCAACACCTCCTGGCAAAGATTACAAATCGCTTTGTTCCCATCCTCCGATCTTTGGCAATACTCCCATACCCAACTTGTAAGCGGACGAGGCATTGTTCACTCAACGAATTCACGCGGTCGACTAGTGAAACTGTGCGTATGACTAATCAACCACAACACCTTTCGTTCGTTTGTATATATGCCACTAGCTTTGTTTCAAGTAAAACGCTTCTTCGTAAACAAGCTTCTTGGAGCTTACAAACGAGGCGCGAAGGTCATAGGACGGGGGCTCGCGATCTCAATATTGGCGCAGCACTAGTAGTCTTAAGGACAGGATTATTTTATGTTGTGTACAGTCGGGTAAAACAGATACAGATGCGAGGAAATTTTTTCTGAGTCATGATAATAATCAGAGAATTTTCTTACTTACCTACTATGCATTTATGCTCTTGTAAAAATGATTATATATCCTCACTATCTCAACTCTCGATTGCTCGTCGGACGGAAAAAGAACGAGTTATCACCGCGTTTCACCAGAAATATAGGATATTGCATGTTTTCTTGGTATGTGATGTATGTTGAAACGACAAAACAGTCCATAATAAAATTCGGCTCATCGCTTCTGTGCATCGCGACCTATGTTTTATTTCACGTTTTATTACGTCTCAGTGCAGCTCGATACAGATAAAGACTTTTAAAAGTAATGCGCAACATATGAAATATATCGAAAATTTTTCGATAATGCCGTCATGATTTTTTCGATTATTCATTTCAAAGAGAACGAAATAAAAATCATTTTATGAATCTGAAAAACTTCGGTGCTTAAAGGGAGTATAATTAACAAATTATTTGTACAAAAACGTGTGAAATGACAAATTATTATCCGCCAATTATACTCAAGAAAATATAAATAGAATGAAAAATGCATTGTAATAATTTCCTTCTTCGTCAAACTGTTGCAGAATATTTGACTTAGAATTGTTACCATTAAAAAATAGTTTACTATTGAAATATTCCAAAACAATGTTCACTCTCTCCAATACCCGCTCAGAGTACTCGTGAATATAGTTATATAACGGTAATACTTGATTTGTTGATGTATCCGTTATTATCCGTTATCACCCGTTATCATCCGGGTATCCGAATCCAGAAATCCGGATAATTTCGGGTTATCCGAGTATCCGGATAGTTTTCTATTATCCGGATATAAATATCCGAATAATTTCGGATTTCCCAGATCCGCGGATTCGAAGCATCAGATCTGTAAGATCCGGATAATTCGGGTATCCGGATACCCGTATAAGTCCGACCCCTAAACTTTAGTGTTTTTACAAAAAAAAAAGAAGTATTTTTATAACAAAAAGAAGAGGTTTTACGTGCGTTTGCTGTCTCAGTATCGTTCGCTCACGAGACGCTTCGCGTTTTTCCACTCAACAGAATTCTCGAAAGGGATGATATTGCCGAAGAAGGACGACAACGTCAAGGAAAGCGCGACGAATGTTAAGTCGGGCCTCAAGGTCAAGGACATAATGAATACCGCGATAGCGCCGTCGAACAACGTCGACGTGGGATACAAGATAGCGACGACGACGGTGAAGCAGCAGCAAAAGTTTCAGTGCCGGTCCCAGGAATTCTACAATGTATTTACCACCGTCGAGGTAAGAATTCGTTAATCCAAGTTTCGCATCTCGCCTCGTAACGATCGTGCAAGTTTCGCGATATTCACCGAATTGCTGCTCGACGCCAGATGGTGCAAGCCTTCACCAGAGGCCCGGTCAAATTGGAGCCGAAGAAGGACGGGAAATTCGAGCTGTTCGGCGGCAACATACACGGCGAATTCGTCGAGCTATCGCCCACGAAAATCGTCCAAAGGTGGCGATGCAAACAATGGCCCGCCGGACATTTCAGTCAGGTTACCATGGACATTAGCGAAAAGAACGATCACACGGAGGTGAACGTTACCCAAACGGGCGTCCCGACGAGGTTTGTATATGCGAATCATTACAAACTAAGAAATACCGGGGTAATACGAACTACCGAGGAAAAAATGAACCGGGCAAGAGTTATATCGATACGAAGCAAAATTGGTCACAACGTTCAAAGTTACAATTAGCGGTCATTGATCAATGAATAAAACATTCCACAAAATTCGTATTGCTATCTCCATTTTCGTCAAAATGTTCAAACCAATATTATCCATATTTATGAATAATAATAATAATACGAAATTATTATTTATGAAATTATTATTAATAATATTTATTATTATTTATTTATTATTATTTATTTATTTATTATTATTTATTTATTTATTATTATTATTAATATTTATTAATATATAATAATATATAAATTGATTGTTAGCAACAATTAATTTGGACCTCTGAAATAATGAGAACGGTCCGTTTTGCCCCGTTCGCCCTTCGATCGACCACCAGCGAGATTTCTAACCGTGTGCGTTTGTTTCTATCCGCAGCGAGGAAGAGTCGACGAAAGAGAACTGGGACAGATACTACTGGGACGCTATAAAGCGCACCTTCGGCTTCGGTTACTTCATGTGATCTAAGACTCGGTGGCTATTGTGTATTTATTTATCGATAAGTAGAACAATCGTGGCGTCTTCATGAACGACGAGGAAAGAAAAAGCGCGAAAGAGCACAAGCATGATTTCCTTATTGAAATCAACGATCATGAAGCCGAGCCCGCGTGTTTTTACGACGGCGACATTTTTTCATCCGTTTTTTGGCATCGTCGCCGAGAGGGTCGACGATCTCGATGTCGCCACATGAAACCCATTTGCGGCAGACGCGCTCGACTCCTCTTGTATACTGTAATAAGCATCGATCGCAATGTATACGATCAATAAAGCGCTTTGTCACAGCAGCCTCTTATATACTACAATTCAATTCGTCTATTCAATCAACACCAACATTTCGATAGAACACTTCAACCGAAATTCTGATGATCGAAATTACAGAATTATTGTAATTCTTTAGTAATCATACTGAATAATAATAATAACTTATTATTTATTTATCGTAATAATAAAGAATAATGATAACTTATTATTTATTTATCATAATAATAAATAATGAAGAAAATTCGTTCAACCGTGAATAAATAATTATAGAAGATTACGACGTCCGAAGAAGAAAGAACGAAGATCTGCCGAGAATAACGCGCCGAGCGACGTTCCAACGTCGATTGACCCGTATCTCGTGCTTATCGCATCGGGAGCGTATCTTAGCAAATTGGGTTCATTCGACGAATCGCCGAATCGGTACGATATTCGGGCGTCACAACGGATTCGCCGATCCTCGATGCCTCGGCAGATTGCATCTATGCGGCGGCTCCCCATCCGAGTCATTCCCGTTCTCGTCGGGGAGTGCCGGTGGATTACGAGATTCTTTTCATGTGCGAATCTTCGAGACTGCACGGGCTCTCGACGTTCGCGCACAATGCCTTTATCTGCGCTCGGACAATCGGAGTAGCGAGAAAATCCTGCCTGCGATCCGTGCGATTCGGACGCGAGCCTCGCGTACCCTCGCAAGAGCGAGGGCATATCTTCCGCGTTATCGTCGCGTTTCGTTCGGGCGAACGCGACGGCAATCAGAAGGGCAATAACGATTGAGCGATCGAGATAAAAAAACTTGCGACGCAGGATCTTGCACACTGCTTCCTCATTAGTTTCTTTCGCGAAGGACCCTCCGTGAGAAAGTCGGACAATCAATTCGCGTTTGGAACGATCGGAAATAGTGAGGAAGAAATTACGATATACTTTCGCAAAATGAACTTAATGGTTTTTTTTCAAGTTGAAGATGATTCGCTCAAGTTAAACTCTCAAGCGAGAGTTCGAACGCAAACGCATTTTCAAAGACGGCTCGATAAATATTATATATACTTATAACAATACAATATATAATAATAATGACAATAATATTATACATTGTACATGAAAAACTATAAATTTCTATAATTTCACAAACTTTGTTTAATTACAAATTATATTAAATAGTTTAATTACAGTTTGCTTCTAGTTTGAATCTGAGTCGAATATTTTATCGACGTCGCCGCGTGTTCCGACACGCGAAATCTCGGAAAATACATTTTTCCCACGAAACCCTCGCCTCCTCCGGCGAGGAGGCGAGAAGGCATAGAATAGTCGCGAGACACAATGAAAAAAAGGAATAGAAGCAAGAAGAAAAAAAGAGCGAAAGAAGAGAAAAATCGATGAAAGAGCACCGCGAGTTAGTGCGTGAATTTCCGGGGTCAGGAGTAGTCTGGCAGGAGTGGCATCGCGCGCGGCTTGATGTTTGTCTCGCCCTCCCTCGCGGCGAGCGGCGCGCACGAGAAACAAATAGGTATGCGAGGTACTGTATTTTTGTATGCCGAGAGTTCTTCGACATCCGGATCTCGCAGCGTGTAATCTCACTGGGCGAGCTCATTAAACGTTTATTACTACCATTAATCTATTTACCGGAGGAATCGCGGGGGAGGGGGGGGGGGGGGGGGGTCAACCATTCCTACGAGGTCTATGTAGCGCGCATAATAACAGTAGTATCATCGATAGACCGGGAGCTCTTGTTTACACGCTTCGCGAGTGGCGATAATATGCGCGCCTCGTCTAACGGAAAAACAAGTAGCGCGCGAGCGTAGCGTGCAGCGAGGAATAGCGGAGGCGTCGGGAGAAGTTTTAAGGGTAGCGAAGCCAAGCGAGGCGAAGCGAGAAGTGGAAAGAAGAAGCGGCATCGCGAAAAGTAGGGAGAGATCTACGGGCGCATGAATGGGTCTAGGCGAGCGCTGGGGATAGCGAAGGGAGGGGAGGGGCGTTTGTGGAGGATTTGGACCCGCTCGCGCGCTCGCTCGAGAAGCACAACCGAGAGAAGTCGACGCCGAGAGGACGGTCGAGGCAGAGAGGAGTTGCACGAGTGCGCGCGCCTTCGAAAATCAAAATCAATGTAGTCGGCTCGCTACTCGGCTCTCATCGCGCGCTGGCTCGCGCGGCTCGCTACGATTGCCCACGCCCTAGTCCATCGCGGTCTCGCTCCGCCACTCGTACCTACTATCCTATCGGGACACCGCGCGGTGTTTGCGCGCTCGCAAATAAACCCCGTAAGAAAACCGCGGCTAGTCGCGTCTCGTCGGGAACCGTTCATGACGATGTGCTACGACGAGCCTTTGACGTGAAGAGTTCGGTCGGAATCTCGGGGATTTTCGCTCGATCGAATTTGTTCCCGAAAAAACAACAACAAAAAAAACCCCGAGAAATCCTGGCTGGATCAGCCTCGTGTTTGGTTCGCTCTCTCGCATCCCTCTTCGTAATATCACCCGTTCGAACTGTCGAGCCCTTGTAAATAAAACGACTCTACGACAATCTACGATAGTGTCAACGAGAATTTTGTTTGAAAAAAAATTTATTAAAAAAAAAAAAAAAAAACAAGATTCTGAAAAAAAATCGAAGTGAAAGCGAAGAGTTGAAGCTTGCGCCTCGACGAACCGGGTGTGTCTGCTCGCAAGTTCAGGTGGTGCGTGCCCACATACGTGTGAGAGAGAGAGAGAGAGATAGAGGTGGGAGAGTACAAGGAGGGGTGAATTCGGTGTGCGTCGTCGGGTCCGACAAGTCCAAGAGTCCGCGAGGGCACCGGTCGTCGAAAGATACATAACGCTTTCGCGAGTATTCCACGACTCGAGGGGACGAGAGGGGGAGACTCCGAGAACGAAGCCAAAAAGGGTGGGAACTCTGCAAGAGCGGTGGGAATAACACATATATATATATACATATACATACAACGAGAAGAGAAAAGAGATATACAAGCAATCGGTGATTCTACGAGAGTAGTACAACTCTCTCCACTATCCGCGCGAAACGTTTACTACACGGTAGTAAAAAAGTGCCGGGTTACCGACGATGCGAGAGACTCGAGCGCGAGGCGAGACGAATTGAACGAGAAGTGATCTGTTTACTGCGGGTGCCTCGATCGATCCGGATTCGTGCCGAGACAAAACAAAAGTGACGAAAAATAAGCTCTCTATCTCGCGAGAAAAACTACCAGTCCGACACACTGACCGCGGGTGTTCGTTAATCCTCGGGTCTAATAATGCGCGATCGCTCGTCGCCTCAGACGAACTTTTCACGGCCATCCGAGTCCTGATCGTGCACTCGCGATGCTCCTCGCTCCTCGATAACAAATAAACCGAGGAACGCGCGAACGGGGAAACGAGTTTGTACATAAAAATTGCGACAATACGAGAAACGAGACGACAATGTTGCGGACCAACGGTCACCGCGCGACCGGGAATAACGCGTCGTCGAGGAACAAGAGGATAACACGCGGCAGCGTCGCCGTCAACGCCACAACTAGGGAGATCAGCACGGATTCGTTCGGTTCGAGAGAAGAACTGTTTAGCGAGAGATGTAACGTAGATAGCCGTTGAGTGTTCTTTTAAACGTGTGGCGTGTCTTTTATCGTTATTTTATTTTTGTATACTTTTTTTTTTCGATTTTTTTTTTTTTTTTTTTTTTCGAGATCCTAACCTCTTAAATGTTTAGTCATTCGTTTATTATTATGGTTAATGTTTATTATCGCTTAATCGTTAGATTCTCTGCGTGAGACGATGAACCATGTATTGTTTCGTATTTTTTTTTTTTTTCTTAACGAAGTTCGTTGATTCGTCAGATGCGTGTATGTTTGTATAAAAAAAAGCGCGTTAAACATGCCCCATCGTCACTGTCATCACTATATCGCATAGAAAATATCCCGTGGGTATCGTCGACGGAAGGAGGTCGCGCGACGCCCCTCGATAAGTCCGATAATAACAATGGGATGCAGTCCTCCCTCCTTTCCTTCGGCGCTCACGGATATCCAGGATGGACAACCGCCAATGATGTAACTGAACCGACGAGTGTTACCCTTGCGGAAACCTCGGGCGCACTTTCCTTGAGTTTTAATCCATCGATTATCGCAGTAAGGGCCTTTTAAGAGACGAAACTTTTGTCACACTCTCCTCGTACTTGCGCTTTGATACCGGCTCTGTTGTTCTTTCTTTCTCTGTCGCGACTAACGCCGTTGGCCCGAACGAAGAGAAAAAAACATTCGATGAAAACACGCGCGATGCCGCGCGCTCTATCGCACTCGTTTCGCTCGCGTTCTCGTTCTATTATTCCTCGCGCACAGCGCTCGGTTCGCACGAGTTCGGGGACATCGAGAGAGAATTGCGGACACTTCCCGATGGTAGAAAAATCTGAAAAAATTATGATTATCGGAGATACGGCAATGTTTGATTTTTCATAATTTTGCTTTTGCATTCAAATTGTATATTATTAGTAGAAATACGATAACATTTTGAAATTGTTATTTTGTAAAATATTTTCGGTGCCTCTAATAAGCATGATTTTTTCCGATTTTTATACCATCGAGAAGTGCTCGCAACTCTCTCTCAGTTTTCGCAAACTTATGCGAATCAACACTAAGCGCAAGGATTACCTTAAGTTATTTCTCGCACTCTCTCCGTTGACTTTTCGCAAGGATCGTTGCATTCGCGGCCAATCGTAAGAGAACAAAGACTTTCGCGATGGGACGAAAATCCGAAAATTATCAACCGCACTGAAACCATTCATTTTGCACAATAATGAATCCAAAAAGTTTTTAACAAATTGCTTAAAAAAAGAGTCAGATCACTGAATGACTCGTCGATCAATTCTTTTTTAGACTTATTTCGTAATAACTTTTTATCATTATTTTTATGCAAAATAGATCTTCGTGTGGTGGATTTTTTTCAGATTTTTATTCTATCGAATCTCACTTTTCGTTGGGACTGAAACGACACTTTTGATGCCATTCGAGCCATTTCACTGCTGTTGCTTTGCAGTTTCTCGCCGGGATATCGGAAATTTCGGAAAATACGATGATTCACTATTTTTCTCTACATTTATAACACATATATATGGATAAATTTCGACTAAAAGCATCTAACTTTCGTTACACAGGAGAAGATTGTCGTAGAAGCTCATTCGTCGGAGAATATACCTGCGTGTGAAAAATCGTATCGTATGCAAGCATTTATCGTCGTGCGTTATGTGTCTCGCAGTAACTATTTTCATCGACGGGCGAGCCCTTTTATTGGAAAATTCTCTTGTCTCGAGCTGTTCTACCTTTTTCTCCTCGTCGACACGTTTTCGCTCTCTAGTCTTGATTTTCCTTCTTTTTTTTCCGTTTATTCTTTTCTGTATTTTTTTTCTATTTTTAGTTGCGCAAAGTAAGGCATGACGTGCCCTGCTTCGAGCTGGAGGCTAATGATTATTATAACTTTGCGATATAATAATAATAATCGGTGCTCGCGTAGACCAACCTTCCCTTCGCCTCTCGCGCGTCTTCGTTTTGTCGTGTTCCTCTTCTTTTTTTTTTTTTTTCTTTTTTAATTACGTTATGCACGAGATACCTTTTCTCGCCGTGTTAGGCAGCAACGCAGCGAAGCACAGGAGGGCGAGTGTTAAAGAGTTTTTCTTTATCTATGCACACACAATGACAAACACCGTGCAGAGCCCGCGGTAGCTCTGACGCGAAGGGAACATTATTATACGATCGAAAACTCTTGTGAACGCTCCTCGTTTAGCCTCTTATTTTTACTGATTCGTCGCATAATGTTATATACATATGTGATCTTATGTATAGAAGTTATATATAGTATATTTATTAAATTGCCGCTTTGTACACAACGAACACATCACACACGCTCTCACGTATCTTATACTTTAGTTCAGTGGCTCTCGAAGTTAATTTATTCCTTACTACATGTGTATTAGAACAAATATTATATATACATACATATATACATATTTATATATATATATTTATACATATATATAGATTCGATCAATGTATCCATACGTTTTTACGATTAAAATCTAATGAGAACATGATCTAAATGAAAAAACCAATAAACAAATTCAATTAAATAACTCCATGCTTCCGTGTCCGTTAAAACATAGATGAAACTAAAAGAATGTGACGATAAAATTAGGTGCTGCTAGTTAATCGTGGTAAAATGTCTCTGTGGAGATTTATCGTAATGTACGTCGCTTCGAATTTTGGTGTACGTACCACTTCTATGCATACGTCCTCCGTTCTATCTCTCTGCCCCGCCAATTTCTCGTCCCGATATCGCCCGTCACACCCGGGACGGAATTCGCAGTGCCGCTTCTGAACTCAATATCGACACTCGGGTTCGAGCGCAATTTGAAACTTTTTTGTCCGATTGAATTTCGAAGCTAAGTCTGAGCTTGAATCGAATTTTTATTCACCTACGAAAGTTCGGCGTTCGAATTTAATGATTGACTCGAGTTCGAACTGTAGTTTGAACTTCAACTGGATTTTTCCAATTTCATAATAATAATAATATTAACGTTTTTTGTTAATTTGTTAATAATCTTTTGGTATTATTTCGCAAAATTAAACTTTTCAGTAACTTTAATGTGCATGCATTTTTTTTAGATTTTTGTAGCATCGAATTTTGCAATTTGCGATTAACGTTCGAGTGCAAGAATTTCAACCGGAAAATTAGGTTTCGATGCGAGTTCGAACGAGAACTTGAGTTCAAACTCGGAACTATAAATTCAGCCCGGGCTCTTTCCAACTCTGTCTCTCCGTCTATCTCCATCAAGGCTGTGTGTATTCGAAGTATTCGTCGCTACGCAAAATTTCTGACGGCGTGTCGTATTCGTTACTTTGCAGGCAGCGAGAATGCAATGCGCGGTTAACGGAGGGACAGGACACGCGTTGCACTGCAACTATAACGAACGGCGGCCGCGCAACAGCATGCATTGTCCGCCTGCGTCGTCAACGGCAAAAGCAAAAGCGAGCGCAGATACAACGTCGAAGACGCGAGCATTCTCACCTGTATCGTCGCCAGCGGCCGCGCCAATTTTGTCACGGAATCGGCTTCCTCGTCAGCTTCATCATCAGTATCGAGCCTTGCCATGTTCAATAACGAGGCTGCACCATTACTGAGTACGTTAAACCGTCGTTTCACCTTTTTTACAATACTCCGGGGAAATTTTGTTTTTTGTGTCATTTTTCTGCGGCTATTGAACGGCTATGAAAAAAAAAAAAAAAACCGGTGAAAATATTTCACTGACAATTTTTCGGGATAATTCTGACCGGTCCGTTTCAACGACTTTCAGAAGTTTCCAACGTTTCTCTTCTGCCTCTCATTCGCTAAATATCCCTGTCGAAAAATTCTCGAAGAATTTTTGCAGAAAAATACTTTTCGAACATACAAGAGAAGCTTAGAATATCGACAAAGTTTGCACTTATTCCGGAAAAATTTGTCGAAAGAATAAGACATTTTCGGGGGAACTGATGATTAAATTCAGATCAATCTTCGATTTTCTCTGAAAAGCCCGAAAGCTTTGAGAAATACAGAAGGCTTTTTGGTGAAATTTCCTACAAATTTTCCGAGACATTCGAACGAATCTTCCGACGGATTCGGAGAGATATTTTTGCCATAGTGGAAATGAGAGAAAAAAAAACGATGAGTAAACTTGTACGCAATGCTCTGACAAATCGAGCTCACGTACTGACCCATCCATTAGACGCATCCGTCCCGCTCGCGTGTCTTATTTTCTCGATTATAGCGCATGCCCCGCATCTCCGAGTGATATTAATAATCCTTCAGTTTCGCTATGACTCGGCGGTTCGTTCGGCGCAGGAGAAAGACGTGGAATACAGCACGATCGTGAAAGAAGAAGAAGAAGAAGAAGAGGAAGAAGAATCCTCGGA
This sequence comes from Ischnus inquisitorius, assembly GCA_963924025.1. Lineage (NCBI taxonomy): Eukaryota > Metazoa > Arthropoda > Insecta > Hymenoptera > Ichneumonidae > Ischnus > Ischnus inquisitorius. The sequence continues at coordinate 5,409,253 of OZ001249.1, forward strand.
CGCGAAGGGCGAGCCGCGCGGAGACCGAGGACGAGGGTGGAAGAAACTGCAAGCTCACGCGGATCGATGACCGATTATAAATCCTCGCGGATTCTCATCGGCATAAACGCGAATAAGTGGAACGATGACGAGACGGCGGAGAAACCTATCGGTTCCGCGATAACGGAAAGCGGACGTTACCAATGACAGAGTTCCCGAAGGAGGGTCGTCGCGAGGATGACCCCGAAGGGAGAGCGAGGGAGGAAACGCGCGGGGGCGCCGAGATCGAGGAAGAGCGCGACGGAAATGCCGAAGCGAGAGGAAAGAGCGCCGAGGTGTACTCGCCTCCCAATTAGACTTAACAGGATTCGTTTAGCATCTCGGAAGCTCCGTAGCTCCGGCTTCGGTAGCCAATGAAAATCTCGACAGCCGGCAAATTGGCTTGATTGCACTGCGAGTATTCTCGAGCTATTGCAACTTCCTTCTCGCCAATCTCGGTATCGGAAAGAAAAAAGAAAAAAAAAAAAAAAACAAATCGTCATTGATCGCGTTCCTCGGAGGAAGAAAGTCGATGGACGATATTTCTTCGTATCTGCGCGGGCCGAACCTTGGAATATATTACGAGAGCTTTTTTTCTCTATCGCGATGAATCTCAAACAATTATCGTATTTACGTTCGCCACGCGCTAAACGAAAGTAGAACGCAAGCGTGTTTAAATCGATGTGGCCGCGCCTATGACACGAGAAGAATCGACTCGCGGAGGGGCGGACGGGGGCGAGTATATCGCGAGAGCGACCCTCGCTTTCCCCTCGGTGAGCATCGGGAATTATGAGAGAAAGAATGGATCGAACGGCGTGGCTTTTGATCGGACGGAATAAACACGCGCAAAAAAGCGCGGCGATTGCTTCATTATCGGGTCGCGATTGGAGTTCGCGCGATGCCGAACGAGCGCCTCGGGTCGATGTGGCTCGCGCGACAAAAACAAGCGTCGGAAGGAAAAAGGTGTGTGCGAGAGGAGAAGAAAACATGCGAGGCGGCTCATCGACGAAGTGATTCTCTCCGATGGCTCTTCGCTCGTCGATCTTGCGGTTGCCACGACCCAACGATATTCAGTGTTGTAAAATTCGAACTCCCGAATCCACACGGAGAGAAAAACGAGCAAGACTCGGTTTCGCTGCTGCAGCGCTCGATCCGCCACTTCGCAACCTTCGCCGTAAAGTCCGCTTTCTCGCATCGCAAAGTACCATTTCGCTACCGCGCCTCTCGATAAAAAGCCGAAGTTATTAACCGGACAAATGTTCCCCGATCGCTCGTGTATCAAACTCGCATCACCACCGACACTTGGCATCGATAAAGTAACTCCCGAGACTCCGTTGCACCCTTCTTCGCTATCGGCGTCTCCGCCTCGGTGTCCTCTTTTTGCCGTCTCGCAGCTGTTGGCTTCTCTCCCTCGAATCTCGCTTTCCTCCGCCGTCTCTGCGGTCCTTTTATCTTGAAGAAATAGCCAATATGCTCGCGAATCGGCATATCATTACGACGCGCGCAAAAATGAAGCTTCCGAGAGGAAGAAAAATGATTTCATCCCGACGCGGAGCCTTTTCCATTCACCGAGGAGCGTTCCCGGCCCGGAAACTCCGGTTTTTCGCTTCTGGCGCTCGGCCAAGAGAGACGAAAAGTTGTCGGGGACCTCGAGACGCGATTTGCGAGCTTCGAGTCCGGTGTATCCCGGGATATTACATAACGTATGTCCGAGAGACTCCCAGACCGATGATATATTTATCAATATCGCCCGGTTCAACGAGCCCATCGCTTTGCCGGAGTTTCGAACCACCATTTTTAAAACGCACCGTGCGAGCGCCCGGGGCGCACGCACACGCGTACAATAGATTCGTTATCTCGTTCCCGCGGCCGAGCGGGCTTTCGCGAGAGCGAGTCTCCCGATAGAGCGGAGAGAGAGGAAGAGACCCGTCAGGTGGGGATGTATATACATCCGTGGGATGTCAGGAGCTCGGACTTAACGCCAGGGCTTGCCGATAATTGGCTGATCATTCGTGGGGCCGTCACTGCCACTCCTCCTCTCTCGAAACAAGATTCACACTCGGCAGCCTCTCGGATCTTTCTAATTCGAAGCCTCGTCAAAAGACGACCCGAACGACTCGCAAGCCGAGAAATGACTTGCCAGAACCAACTGCGGCGCGCGAAAACTGATATTGGAAGAACTGATAAATTTCTTAGGCGAACAAATTGGTGGAGCCAATAAATTCGTACCAACTAATATTAATTTCCAGCGAAGTCGGTTCTGGCAACTCATTTTCTTGCTCCGTCTTCCCACAAAATTACCGTCAATTTCCCTCACAGCACTTTATAATCGATATAACTGACTAAACAATTATTCGGGTTCACAAGTTTCATTTTTGAATACAATTGATTTTCTTTTTTCAGATTCGATGCTCGCGACAACAGAGGCAAACGTCGTGGGATGTAGTTGACGTTGCTCGAGATTCGTTGAGAACGCGCGCGAGGGGAAGCGCAACGGTAGCGAAAGGCGAGGGTTGATCATTGGTGAGCCTGTGGGCGCTCGAAGGGTCGAAGGGAATCGAGGGTGCGTCCGCGAAGGCGCTTGACTCGCTATTGTGTCGGTGGGGCGGCGAAGCAGCGAGAAGCGGTCGAAGAATGCAATTGGTCGCGTGAGATAACCGCGAGCGGGAGGACCGCCGAGATATCGCGTCGAGAGAACGAAGAAAAAAGGAAGACGAATAGAGGAGGAATTCGACCGAGGAGGAAGGGAGAGAGGACAAGCGGAAGTGGGGATTCACGGGGCGAAATGAACGTAACACCGGTTTCACCGGCCGTGGATAACTGTAACGGATCGGACGGCTCCGCGACCGCCGGCAACTACGATATATGGGAAAAAGTCCTGATATGCACATTGGCGATCGGCCTCAGCCTCGCGACCGTGATCGGCAACAGCATGGTCATGATATCGTTCAAGATCGACAAGCAGCTGCAAACAATATCGAATCACTTCCTGTTCAGTCTCGCGGTCGCCGATTTCGCGATAGGCCTGATATCGATGCCGCTCTTCACGGTTTACACGGTACTCGGCTATTGGCCACTCGGCGCCCACGTCTGCGACACGTGGCTCGCCCTCGACTATCTCGCGAGCAATGCCTCGGTGCTGAATCTTCTCATAATCAGCTTCGATCGTTACTTCTCGGTAACGAGGCCCCTCACGTACAGGGCCAAGAGGAGCCCTAACAAGGCCGGCATCATGATAGGTGAGCCACGCGCGTTCCGCACTGAACACACATTTTACTTGCACACGAATGGCTTTTTTTGGACTTGTGGACGGGGAAAAAAATTTAGTGCCAGAAACAATTGCGGTGCTAGAAAACTGATAGTTGGTATCAGTTACCAACTTTTATTAGTTAGTATTGGTAAATCAACTGCTGGTTGGACTAGAAAACCAGAAAACTATAAGTTGGGAGAACCAATAAATTTCTTAAGCTCCAAATAAATTGGGTGGCCCAACGAATATGTTAGTTGTACCCACTAATATTAATTTCCAGCGCCAAAGTTGGGTCTGGCAACTAATTTTTTTTCCCGCGTAGACGGTAGAAATATTTTAAACAACGACTTTAGTGATTGCTCATAGGGAATAGCTAGAATTCGGTTCTGAACTTTCTGGCTCGGCAGTCTTTTTTTTTTTACTGTTTTTTATGGGTTTATTTTTTTTAAGCACAATTAGACACTTCTGGCGGTCAATCGACTGTCGATTTTTCGGGGGAGCTAGCCTTAAAGTGAGAAAAAATCGCACGTTATTTTCTCCCTTTCGTTTTAAACGGATTAGAATATCGTCATATAACTTCCGGTCGCATTCGAGGACGATCGGTTGGTATGGAAAAGAAGCATCTTTATGTGACCGCATGCACTTTACCGATACTCAAGCGCGAAACTAACTCGTCGTCAAGTACACGGCTCGTTCCGTTTCGCTGCTATGACACAGCGAGTTCGTATTCCAAGCTTTACGTAATAAAACTCAATCGCGCGGGCAATCAAACACACACGGTCGTAGAGCGTAATGCAACGAACTCGTCGGGTATCACAACGAAAAAGAAACATGTTTTTTTAAAGAAAAAGGACAACTTTGCAATATTCAGAACAACACGTAGACGATTTGTAGTAAAATTATTTCTCTGAAAAACTCCAATTGGAATTTTCAGCGATTTTCAGAGATATTTCGACATTTTTTCGAGTTTTGTCTGCAATCGAAGAAATTCCGAGTATTCTCCACGAAATTCTGAAGAATTTATATTTTTATATGTTTTTATCGCTGTGAGAAACTTGTCGAAAATTCGAAATTCCGAATTCGATTCGGATTCGAATGCGGATTTCGAATCCTATTTGTTCGAAATTGTTCACCGAAGTTCTCACGAAAAATCGATTTCTAAAAAAATCGATAATATTGAGATTCAGAAAAATCAATGATGTAAAAGAAGCGAAAACTCATGTAAATTCCGTGTACTTTGCCGAGAATATCCAGATAAATTTACCGTCGTATTCAGAGAAATATTTCAACCTACACAGGGATGTATCCGGTTTCTGTGCCGCGTTGGCCTACATTCGTGGCATTCAAAAGTCGCGGATGAAAAAAAAGAAAAGAAAGAAAAACGATAGTTTGACGGAGACGACGGGGAGGCTCATCGTAGGCCGAGCGATTTGTTTCGCATCGCGGCGAGAGTTCTCCGTTCCCGACGAGTTGCGGAAAAGGCATCCGACGTCTGACTGAAACTGGGATGAACTACTGCGGGCCGGAAGCACGCAGTAATGGGATATAACGTATAACGAACCGGGGGTGGGCGAGGCGGAGGGGGCGAGGGCGAGGGTGGGTCGACGGTAGAAGCCAATATGCTACACACGCGCGTCTGTTTATCTTGACTTTAAATACAAGTGGCATGCATACCGTGACACCTGTTGCGATACAACGGCCAGTGGGAGGTTGAAAAGGGAGGCGGAGAGGATTGGCACATGTACATCGGGAAACTGTATGCGCGGCGTTACTTAACCGGAACTCTCCGCGCTCTATGACAATCGAATTATCGACATACGCGAGAGGATGACAATGAAGCGCGTGCTACTTTGCAAAGCCGAGGCTTCGGCGTCGCTCTACCCAGTCTCGTTTCTATTACGCGCGATCTCGTGTCTTCCATACTGTCTCGCTGTGTCGAGGATACGCGGCGTAAAACTTTTCCACCGCTCGGCGTGCCCGGGCGAAATGGAGCCTTTGGTACGAGGTCGAGGTCAACGGAAGTTACGAAATCGTAATGTATTTTCGATGAAATATACAATATAATATTATAAATATAATAATAACCATTAACAATTATTAGTAATTTCTAATATTTCTTTAATAAAACAAAATTAATAACAATTGATATAATAATAATAATAATAATAATAATAATAATAATAATAATAATAATAATAATAATAATAATAATTGTTAATATTGATATTAATCCATATTATATTTATAATTTATATTAATATTTGTACGGTAGCAACAAAAGATATGAAAAAAGCATTTAACGTTTTTCAGATATTTACAATATCTTATAAACAATAGGGCGGAAAAAAAATACGTAGTAAAAGGACGAACAGTTGTTTTTACTATAAAAAATATTTTTCAGATATCACGTCTATATTTTCTAGTTACGGTATTACCGTTGAATAATATTGATAAATATAATTATAATTCAACTTCAATAGCAACAATTATTTATACACAAATAATTTTTATGAAACAAAATAATTTTTTTCTCGAGGCGAGTCCTCGAGAGAACTACGTTTCGATTATCCGAACTAGTCTCGGTCGCGATTGCTTCGGGTAATCGGGATTCCACTGCACTACTTTTCCGCGCGTACTCGTGCAAGCGCGGCACGTTTCGCTAATGCATTTCGTGCGACCAGCTTGCGCTTGGGGCATATCGGTGCTGCTGTGGCCACCGTGGATCTACGCGTGGCCCTACATCGAAGGCGAGAGAACGGTGCCCGAGGATCAGTGCTACATACAATTTATCGAAACGAATCACTACATCACATTCGGCACCGCCATCGCCGCCTTCTACGTGCCCGTCACGGTCATGTTCTTCCTGTACTGGCGGATATGGCGCGAGACCGAGCAACGCAAGAAGGATCTCTCGAATCTCCAGGAGACCCAGCAGGACGCGAGCAAACGAAGCAATTCCAGGTATTCGAAGTACACAAGATCCTCCTTGAACCGGACAGTTGCGATTAATTTCATGTAACTCGGCGATTACCTGATGAAATATTCGCGCTACTGTCGCAGCGATGAGGCCCTGGACGTGGAGGGTGCCCGGCGCGGCCGGAGCGAATCGAGCACAGCCGCCGACGACGTGAATTCCACTCATCTCGCGGTATCTTACATCGACAAGCATTATCCGGATTACAAAAACGTAAGTAGTCATACGGAGTTTGTTATAGCAAATTAATTTTCTAAAACGCAGCAATTGAATAGGCAAATTATTAGAATTTGTAGATAATTATGTGTACTGCGATAATAATGCGATAACAATTCAATAGCGGGCCAATTTTGAGCACGGTACTTTTGAATCGTGAGAGTTAGAGCAAAAACGAGCGTTTTTCAAAAAATTGGAAAGACAAACAAAATTATTTCAAATGATTTACGTCAGATCCAATTCCAAGCATTGTTTAATGATAATCTACTTGTAAACTAAATTTCAGTCAGATATCTCAAAAGTTGCGGAAGTTGGAGCAAAAGAAAACTTTTTTTCAAAACTCTAAATGAATAAAAAAAACTAAAAACGTTTTTGCGCGATAACAATATCAAAGTATTATTAATAAAGCAATTTAAAAAATGCCAAACGGAGAAACCGATGATACGAATACAAAGTTGAAAATCGTTTATATCTCTTTAGCAGAAGCACAGACCGATGTCGTGGACCTCGTTGAAGATGTGGTGCATAGCGTGGTGGCACAGCGGCCGCGAGGACGACGACGAGGACGACGAGGTCGTGGGCGCGGAAGGCAGCAGCCGAACGGTGCCCGGCTGCGACGAGACTTTCACGCCGTGTTCCGTGGAGACGCCGTTCATAAGCGGCGTGTCGAAGTGGTCGTCTCTGACCGGTGGCATACAGTCGAGCGCCAGTAATCTCGACAGGGTGTCGAGCCTCGGCGGTGATCAGCCGAACGAGTGTCCGAAAAGGAGTCAAACGAGCGGCGAATTGGCGATAAAGAACATTCCCACGGATTCGGTAATTTTCACTTGTTCCGAAAAATATCTAAGCTATTCCATCGGGTTTCGATCGCTGAAAAAGACGTCCTTTTCAAAAAGAAAGAGCCACAATTTCACTCCAATTTATGATTATTTACATGGAATTTTTGTAAATTTTTTGAGAATTGTCAAATCATTTTTTATTGAAAATTGGGAAATAGTCTTTAGATTAATTCATCGATCAATTGTCTTGCAAACTTTTTCCCTCTCTCCATATCTCTTAATCGTTGGTCGCAGGTATACACGATCGTTATCACAGTGAAGGCGAGCGAGGCGCCCCGTATAACGGAGTATCGTGACGAGTACGGAATGATGTTCCAAGTGCCGGGACAGCAAGCAACGAAAGTCGAGCCGAGCGCGCCCGAGGAGGACAAGCAGTCGAACGCGAAGCGGCGGCCGTCGCAGATGCCCGACATAAGAATACCCCTGAACGCGAAGACGATACCAACGAAGAGTCCCGCACCGATCGCCAAGGGTCTCCTCAACAAGCCGCAGCCGAAGAAGAAGAAACGCACGCCGGAGAAGAAGGCGGCGAAGACGCTGACCGCCATCCTGGCCGCTTTCGTCATCACCTGGACGCCGTACAACATCCTCGTTCTTCTGAAGCCGTTGACGAAGGCTTGCGTCGTGACGATACCGCAGGAACTCTGGTCATTTTTCTACTATCTTTGCTACATAAACAGCACCGTCAATCCGGTGTGTTACGCGCTGTGCAACGCCACTTTCCGGAGGACCTACGTTAGGATTCTCAAATGCAAATGGCACAGTAGAAACCGCAGCGCGAACCGGGGTTACTGCCCGCCGTGAACGGACGGTAAATCGATCACGCGTACGCGCGTGAGAAGACCGGGATATTGAAAGGTTTTTTCCTTTTTTTCGATTCGATCTTCCTTTTTACGGGCCGAACGCGACTGCCTCGCCGGAGAGGAATTTCGGCCCTGAAGCGGCCCGAAGGTCGCGACGAGAAAATTGTCGATGTTCAATCCTTCTCTCAACCCGATAACCCGTTGTGATCCACGGATCGATATCACCCATCCGGAGACGTCGCGCGTCCGTGCGATTCTCCTTTTCCTTTTCTACAATCGCTCTCTCGAGCCCGCTCGCTAATAATGCACGACGGTGGCAGGGAAACGACTGTTCCACGATTGAAGAATGCGAACTGAGCTCTCGAAGGATCCACGATCGCGAAATGTTCTTCGCCGATGCGCTCGCAGGATTAATTAACGTCCTTTTGTCGGCTCGACGTCGAGGGCGCTGGAAATGAGATTACTGCCATAAAAAAAGAAGCACAAACATGCGCACACCGATGAAGACGAATCCGGGCATTCGAGGGAACATCGAAGATGGGTTTGCTCCGAGAATTTTTATGCCAAAGACGAGGAAGAGAAATTCCGTAAAAAATAAGAGTAAGAACCGCGCGAGGCGGTTGCCGAGATTCGCGCGATGAAGCTAATTTCGAACCGATCGTTATGACGACGGACGAGAAAAAAATCCTAGTAGTTAGAAGCGACCGAGGGTAAACACGGTCGCACGAATACCAAAGCCAAACGAGGGGAGAAGGGAGAAAAAAAAATTTGAAAAATTGGGAGGCGCGTCGCGCAGGTTGACCGCGAGGAGTCTCCGAAGTCGAAACTTTACTGTACATTGTAAGACCGTAGCGAGTGATATAAAATTGTAAATGAATGTTCTAAATGTAAAAGATATGTCGAGAAGATTTGGGGCGAAATGGCGGACGGGAGTTCGAGGAGTTCAAGTAATTTTAATTAGGAAAATTTCAAGAGTGTGCGAGTCGACCGGGTGACAAAACGAATGGAGGAATGGAAACAAAAAGGAAGAAAAAAGAAAATAAGAAAAACGATGATTGGGATGTTTTGATGAATGACAAAACTACACACAAAATCGATTGCTTCCGTACTGAATGACATTCTAATAATACGTGCCAAACAAAGCTTTAAAAGAAAAAAAAGAAGAAGAAGAAGAAAAGAGTCGTGACAAAATAAGGGGGAGAAAGAAAGATCGAGACGGGCGGCGAATGCGCGATTTAAAAGCTACATCGTGAACGGACGAGAGTCGATCGTTCGCGAATGGGAAAGGGCTTTAAGGATTTCATGCCGGAATTTCAACGAACAAACGATCGATCGGACAATCGGTCGCGTTTTTCGGAGGTTTGTGGGATATTTTTGGCGATCGGCCGATTTTGATGAGGAGAGAGCGGGAACGGAACGGAATTGAGCGCGAGACACGGATCGCCCGAACAATTTTACGGCGCTCATTTGCCTCGGTTATCTCACACGAGCGGCTGAGCCCCGACGATTTATTACTCGAGTTGTTAATTCTCGGACTTGGGTCTTTTTAATTCCCCCTCCCCGTTGACGATACCCGACGGCGCGTTTGCGACTCGGCCGTGGGCTAAATACGTTCTTCTCGCGGCGTTTTTCCGACGCGCAAGCCGAATGAAAAAAAAAAAACAAACAAAAAAAAAATTAAACAATAATAAACGAAAAAACAAAATCGAAGAAAACGAAGCAGGAAATGGAGAACTTTTTTAGCGCAGGAATTGACGCAACACGCTGAAACCCGATTTTTTAGGATTATACAGGCGACGACCGCATAATATGAAAATAATATAAATATAACAAACGAAAAATGAAGAAAAAAAAAGAAATGAGAGAGGAGAACGTGCTCCGGCACGTGAGCGCTCTGCCCGCCAAACATTCCACGCACAAAAAAGACGCGCATACGACGTGTCGAAATCGCCGCCGCCGCTTCGTCGTTCGATCCCGTTTTCCTTTTCCGATGATATTTTATGAGAATCTTACCGATCGCGGTTACGGGGGATGGAAGAGGGGGCGCGCGCGCGAGCGAGCGAAAGACACAAAAAAAAAAAAAAAACAAAAAAAAAATAACACACATCGTATGACGTGCGACTTTTTTTAAACGTAGCTAATATATTGTAAACACCGATGTACTCAGTCTATGTTTATATACGTGTTTTATATTAATGAAAAAACGAGACAAAAGAGAAAAAGAAGAACAAAACAAATTTGGACGATAAAATTACGAACGTTGGATGCGAGTCGGTGACGAAGACCGGACCGGAGGGAGAACGAAAGAAACTCGACGATCGCCAACTCGCCATTGGCGGATGCACTTTAAGGCAGTCCTTGCGCGTAGCGCTCGTTTCGCACAGGTTTGCGAAAATTGAGAGAAAATAGCGGACACTCCTCGATGGTATCAAAATCAGAAAAAAATCATGCTTTTCGAAGGTACCGAAAGGATTAATTTTCCATAATAATAATTCCAAAATGTTATTAACAAATTGATAAACAAAATTGTTTCCCGGCAATAATATTAATGATTATTATTATTAATTTTTTTATGAAAATGATTCTTTCAGTTTTCTGAATACGTATACATTTTGTCATATTTTCAAATTCATTCTGAATTTTTCTTTGCATGGGAGAAATGTTTGGAAAATTATGATCAATACATTTTTTATATAACTTGTTAATAACATTTTGGAATTATTGTCAAACGGAGGTAATGTTTTGAACACCTTTCGTATACTTGAGTTTTCTTCAGGATTTTATTTCATCGGGGAGTGTTTGGATTTTTCTCTCATCCTTTCTGATTCTTAGATGACGTCGGACTCTACGAAAGGACTACCTTTGAGAATACCGGATTCAGAAAAAAAAAGTTGGAGGTCGAGATTTTTTTTTCCGATTTTTTTTTTTTTTTTTTCGGAGCAATATTGTTGCTTGTCGCGTAATGAGTCGGCGCCGAATTTAGTTCGGCATTGAGAACGAATCGTCGCTCCTCTCGCGGGAACAATTTGAAGGCAAATTTTCACCGGTGAAATCGCAGAACGGCGATTGTACAACCGAGATGCATACCTAATGCATTGGCCAAGCGAAAATAGCGGTTCTTCAAGCATCGCGACGAGGCCGAACGGTACACGACGAGATCGGCGACGATTTCTCTTTTCTTTGCTCCCTTCAAGAACCGGAAACCAGCGTGTTTGCCAGAGCTGGGCAGTTACACGATCTTTGATTGGTACTCGAAGTACATTTGCGATTCACGTACATATATATTTTTTTTTTATTTACTTCAGTACTCGAAGCACTTCAAAAAATTTACTCGCGCTCTTTGTCATTCAAGATACTACTTGCGATTTATTTCTGCCAAACGTACATAATTTTCGAGGATTACGAACTCTTCCCAATAGAATAAAAACGTGATTAAAAGGCAACTTTGAGATAATTTGAAATTTAGAGAAAATCCGAAAGAATTGCGAAGAAAAATGAACGAATTATGTTAATTTGAAAAAATGTATCGTTGAATATTTTTTTCATTCATCTGTTAATAACATTTTGGCATTATGCAAAATTAATATTTCGGTTATCTTCTATACGTCTGATTATGTTCAGAGTTTAATCCCACTGAGAAGTGTTCCGAATTCTCTTCGAAGGCGACGTTTGGACGTTTGACCGCAAAAACGATCCTAATGGAAAAGCCTTTACCGTAATTTCTTCAATTCCGCGAATCGCCGCAAATATTTCGAGTAATTTGAAATCGCGGAAACTCAATTTTCTCAAATAAAAAAAAACTGACAAATGGCGGCGATTTCGAAAAAAAAAAAAAAAAAATTGTAGAACTTTTTTTTTCTTCCACGAGACTTTAGAGAATTTTGAAATTTCCATATAACGGGATATAATTTGCAAATCGCATAAATGTGAGAATGACGAACAAAATGTGCACGAATAAAAAGTAAGATTTTCCAAAAGCTGTCCGCGGCACTTATTGTTTTCTGATCGTGCGAAAGAATCGTACTCGAAGCGCGCGTACTCGCATAAACGACTAAGAAAACGTACTTTGTACTCGAAGGATTTTTCGCTTAATTCTCGAGTACGCGGCGATCGAGTCGCGTCGCCCAGCTCTGTTATATGCGATTGTTACGACGACGTATCCAACACGCGAACGTTTACAACACATACAGACGCCATAAACTGTTTTTTACTCTACTGTAATTAATGCAAAGTTACGAGAGGAATGGATGGTAATAAAAATGCTTTTTGACGAGTCGCCTCGAGAGGGACGAGAGCATTATTGTTTCATCTCTAACGAGTCTGTCTTTCATTTCGTAATATAAGTTCGACCCAACTCGAGTTCCTCGCCGATCGGCCAATCACAGAGTCGTAACGGACAATCGCCGACGTAAAGGCACTTTTTGTCTTTTCATTATCTTCCGTAAATTCAACTATGAACGTAGACGAGTATCCTTTTGTCCTAATTATTTGTCTAACTAAAATAATGAAGGTCATCGACCGACATGAAGAAAACCTTCTAGCGGAGTTCCTCATCGTTCTTCCATTTCTTCCGTTTACTTCTCGTAGTCCTTCGTGGATTCGGAGTGATTCTTTCTCTTGGGCAATTGAAGAGTCATCGGTGCGGACGGACTGTCCTGCGGCTGTCCGACTTTTCGTCCCTCGTGATGGCTCGCCGAGGTGTTGTTGCGACAGACGATGACCTTCGAGATCGGCACGTGCTGCTCGCCGCTCGGCCATTCGAAGTTGAAGACCGGAACTTCCGAGTGCAATTCGGAGTCGGGCGTGTCGACGGGCGTCGTCGGGGTCGTTATGTAGGGGCTCAGATCCTGATGAACGACGTCCGGCACCCGCTGCAGAGTGTCCGACCAGATCGGCGGACTGGAGGAGCTCCAGTGATGGTCGATGCTCGTCTCGTTGCTCTCGATCAGGCTTATGCTCGAGCCCTGCTGCTTCATGCTCATTTGTTGCTGATGATGATGGTGATGATGATGATGATGATTCCGCTTTTGCGCCAGATGCACCGTCGTCATTATTCGCGTTTCGGCGCAAGATTCGCCGCTGCCGCCGTAGCCGCAGTCGAGATCGATTATGTTGTACTTCTGCGCGGGCGACTCGCTCGCGCTGTAATGGCCCCCGTGACTGTAATGGATTATGCTCGATTTTCCGCGATAATTCGAGATCGGCGAGACGCCTCCTTTGCTCTGCTGTTGCTGCTCGTGATGCTGCTTCGGGCTGTAAGACAACGAGTGCGTCAACTGATAGAGCGTTCGCGTGTTCTCGTGCTCGGTGCTGTTTATCGACATGTCGACGGGCTCGATTTCCTCGTAACTCTGCCGCTGGCAAGCCTTTCCGCCGTTGCCGGCCGCGCCGCCGCCGCCGCCGGTATAGTCGCTGGACTCGCTTCTGCCGTCGCTGCAATGCTGACGATGCTGCGGCGTCGCCTGCAGACCGTGGTGATGACGCTGCTGCGCGTCGTCGTGGCTGCTGTAGGACGGCGACGACTCGTCCGCCTCGTGGGGTATCAATCCGATCGTTCGACCGCCGTAATCCTGACTGCCGTAAGGATTGCTACCCGCGATCGGCAACTGCTGACTCTGCGCGGACGGACAGAGGCCGTAAGTGAACTTGGACTGCGCCGTGTACTGGTAGAGCCACGAACTCGAGCGCATCACCTCGGCTTCCTTGTCGCTGCAACGAGCCAAGGGAAGTCAATCAGAAATCGATCCTAATTATCGCCTACCATAATTATGACAATAAGTCATTATTTCTAAATGAAATTTCGCACTTTAACTTTGCTTTATCAATGTCTTCAACCTTTCGCGAAGCTCGTCGAGGCAACCAAAATTTATCAACGGTCTTTGCGAAAGGAAAGCAATGTGAAAATTGGGCTTTGCCAGCTTGTTTGAATAGCCTGGACCATTTTTTTTTATCATTCCTTTTACCTCAATACTTGATTGGTACAGACGATGATCGGGTGTTGACACTCCTCGGAGGTTTCCTTAACTTGCAGGACGCAATGAATCCAAAACCATCGACCGGAGCGATTCTGCAGCCTCAGCAGAGCCGTACTCGTGCGCTCCTGATCGGACTGTATGACCGTCTGGTGCTTGCAGTAAGCGGTTCTTATGCACTCCCAGTGCAAAAGATTGTACCAAGATACGCCGACGAGCTCGGATCTCGTGTATTCCAAGTGACTCTCGGCTCTGCAGCAAGAAAAGAGAACAGAGCTCCCGATAACTCTCGATCCGAACGCGCTCGTTTTTTTTTTCCCGGCAGGGAGAAAGTGAAGCATCGATTTGAGGATTGTTACGTTTTATCGATGTGAAGATACTTCATGTCCATCGAGTGTATCGTCGTAAATATATTCGTCGCGCCCTGCACGACGCTCTCGCGAGTTTCGGGAAGTACTACCGGTGTACAGGAGGCGAGGAAGACGGACTCGTTGCGATTGCAGAGAGGCACGAACGGCAAGTAGTGACCCTCGACTAGAACAACCTGCGAAATAAAAACAGCGATAATTTCTTCAGCGAGATTGATTCACTAAAAAAATCAAATAAGCTTGCGACGTCTTGCAAAGATCTTACAACGAATTCAGAGACCTTTCCAGGACTTTTTCAGGATAGCGACTTTTCCGAAAAGTATGAATTAAGATTATAACATTTTTCAAAAAAGTAGAAATTAAAGAAAAAATTGAATGGACCAAAAATTTTTTTAAGAAAATGGAGCATTTTTTTCCGGAAAATTCAAGTAAATTCGAAACTTCCGGAAGACTTTTTCTATTTGTTTAAGAAAAAAGCGTTTCTCTACGAAAGCTCACTTTTTGATCGCCGAAGCGCAGTTGTCGTCGAGAATTCCTCGATACGTTTATGCGACAGAGGAACAATCGCCTCTCGTTCGGAATCGGGCTGTTGCGCGCCAATTCGTTTTGCACTACCATGTGGTCCTGCTTGTCTATGACATCGTAAACGCTGTCGCCGTGGATCAGCAGATCCTCCTGAAAGAATCGTCAGCATTATCCGCGCCTCGCGTTCTCGTCTCGACGGTGACGACTCTTTTCTCCGTTGCGTTTTTGATTTTTCAATTTTTTTACCATCGAGTGACCCAGGTATTCGGCGGCGTTCTCCGATATGTACAACAACTTGCCCTGCTGTGTCATCATCATGATAAAACCGGACATCGCCTATGAACGATAAATACATTCTTTTGAAAATCATCGAAAATCTGCGTCCGATCCGACATCGTCGAAATAACTTTCCGAAGACGAATTTACCAAAAGTTTCTCGGAAATCCTTTCCGTTCGATTGTCACCAACAATTGTTTCGTTCGAGCGATCAATTAATTTTTTTTGCTTTCATTCGCACTTACTTTTCATTTCAATGATTAAAAAGCGTAAATGAATTTTTTTGCAATTCCGATATTCTAAAAATTCGAAATTCTAATTCTAAAAATAGTTACTTTGGAAAATCCTATATTCGGCGTCGGTATATTGGAAGTGTCCAGGGTACTGCTCTTCAGCGCTGAAACACGAAGAAAAACACACCGATAATGTACCTAAGTGAACTTCGAGCCCAGTTTTTCGTTTGCACCTCAAGGTTAAAAGATACAGGAGTTTATGAAATTCGTAGAACTCGGTTTTGAGCCACTTTTCAAGCGCCATTCGATAGAGAATCGTTGGTACCGTACTGCCTTTTTTTTGTACCTTAAGGGATTAAAAGATGCAGGAGTTCATAAAACGCATAGAACTCGTTTCCGAGCTAGACCATTTGTCCCGATCCAATGTCCAATGTCCCGATTTCGCGTATTGCCAATCGCTCTTCGAAATTCGACAACTACGTCCCCTTAAAAAAAAAATCGCGCTATCCCCCGTATTCGCCTTTCTATTTTCGGAAGGCTCTCCGTAGCTCGAAATCGATGATTGAACGGGGGGGAGCGAGGTCCGCGAGGGTTCGCGAGGAATCCACGGAGGGGGATCGAGGGATCATTTTGTGGTCGTTTCTTTTTAAATTTTTCATATATTTTTTTTGTCGTTTTCGATGTTTCCTTTTTGTTTAACCCTCGTGCTCGTTGCACGGAACAAGCCGTGGCGCTCTCGTGGGGTTCTCGGGATTTTCTCAAAGAATGCGCGCGGGCATCGTGGCTTCTCTCGGCGGAGAAGAAGAAGAGCCTGGATTCAAGCTCTCGGGGTCCTGTAAGATGGTACGTAGCGTTTATACGAGAGGGTTACCGCACACGGGGGCGAACGAGAGAAGAAAGAAGAGGATGAGGCGGGGGAGGAGGAGGAGGAGGAGGAGGAGGAGGAAGGGAGCTCGGAAGAGGGGCCCCGGCGGGCCTCCCCACCCGGTAAACCGAGAGAGCAGTCCCCTTAGACACACGGCCGATGGGCCCCAGCGCCGTTGCGCCGGTCCCGTCTCACGAGTACGTGGAGGGGGATCATCGCGTAGGGGGAGTATGGGTTACAGGAGCGTGAGAGTGTTGTTGCAGAGGCCGAGAGGTCAGCGGATCACCCGGAACTCGCGCTTAGACTCTCCGCTCCGCGTGGAGGTTTTTGAACGCTTTGCCTGGGCTCCGTTGCGGGCTGCTGCAACCGACCGAACGAACGGTTCCACGAGAGATCCTTCCTCGCTCCCTTCGGCCCTCTTCCCGTACACAACGTTTCGCCTTCGCGTATATAACCCGGGCACCGCGTCGGGACGCTTTTCTCGGTACCCCACGCCTGCTTCGTATATATTCTCTGCCTCAATTACAATAGCGACTTATAACCGGACCCGAACTCGCCTCCGACGGAAGCGTTTCCCATAACGACAATTTACTGTTTTCTATTTGAGATAGAAATTTCCTTGAATTTCTTGGAAAGGAATGCCATTGGATTTATGAAGATCGCGAGAGATCGGTAACGAAAGTGTTGATTCGCGCTGCTATAGACTGTAAGGTATATGTATTATACGTCATCGGTGGCGTGTACTAGACGTTGAACTTGGTGAACTCGACAGAGGCGGTCCACGGTTACCGGGAGGTCCCCCGAGCTTCGAATCTCTCGTTCCCCCCTCTCTATCTCTCTCTCTCTCTCTCTCCCTCTAACCCCCTTTTTCCCCCCCGCGGGTCACTCTCTCTCCCTCTCGCTTCTCTGTTTCTCTTCTCCGGCAAGACCAGCAGTGGAATGCCTGTAATTTCAAAGTACAACCCGAGAGAGAGCGGACATGACTGCTGGCACAGCTCATACCGCGGGGTATCTATCTCATTCCCTGTGATTCTCTTAGGACCGCGGGATGAGGCGGACTACGAGAATGAAAAGAAATCTTTCGATGCGCGAGACTCACCGAGGACTCGCCGAAGACTCGGGCTCGGCCGCGGAATCGCGCTTATCGCGAGGGAATTAAGATTAGAGAAACTCGGCCCGAGAGTTGCAGATTTCTGGAATGGGTTCGACTCGTTATGAACCTTTTTGTCGCCATTTTTCGATCGATGGCTTCCCTTCGATTTATCATTGGCTTGCGCCCGAACATACCAGTCTTTTCGGAACATTTTAAAATATTTTTTCTCTCTTACCATCACTTGCAAACGATATATTACGGACTGATTCTACTCCCGATGAAGCTCTTTATAATAATTTTTGCAATCATTCTTCATCTCCGTGTTATCGACTTCCGGCCGAAAATTCTCGAAAATAAAAACTTTTCTCGAAATTATCAATTTTCTCCAAATCGTCGATTCTCGGCCGAAAAATCTCAAATGATAATTGAAAAAAATGAATCTCGTTGATCATTGATTTTTAGTTTTGATTTTGAATTCATTTTAATTTTGAAGCGCTTCGGCAATGAACGTCTTTCGCTTCGACACAAAACTGAATACGCGACCGAAGCGAACAATGAAAATTGATTTTTAATACTTGTACAGTAATCTTTCCACTACCCGAATCATCGACTTCTGGCGAAAAAGCGCTAAACGCTGTTTACAAGATACTTCGACATATCTTTATTTTCGTTGGTTTTACGAGTGTTGCGCATAATCTGTAGTCGAACAGTCCATCGTATTCGAACTCGCTCAATTGTCCAAGCCTCGACGCTCGGATGGAAAAAATGACTTTGCGTCGGCAACGCTTGTATTCCTAATAAATGCCCCCATGCGACACTCGTCACCCGGCGTTGAAGTTTAATTTTCTATTCGGCGCTATAATCGCGTTGCCCTTTGAGTTTTGTCGAATGGTAAACAGAGAGGTGTCCGCGACGAGGCGGGGAGGACGAGGGGAGCGAAGAAGAGGAAGAGATGCCCCGCGAGCATCAACAGGAGTCCGGGCACCCGCCCACTAGTGCTGATGCGCGGGGGCCGCTCGAGTGAAAAGTGGAAGACGCCCCCCCCCCGCCCCGCGGTTCTCTCGTCGCGGGTCCGAGCGCGCGGGTACCGCGAGCGCTGATTGAGGAAAAGAAGAAAAGAGGGAAAAAAAAGGTAAGATAAACAAAAAGAAGGAGCAGAGGTGGCGACAGTGGTCGCGCTAACTGCGCGAGGAAGGGTGCAAAGTGCCGGCAGATAGCCCGCGGAATGGCCCTTCCGCTAAGTTATTATTCAGTCTCGATTCGCTTAAAAAACTTATTCCGCTAAGCGCTCGCATCGAGCATTTTTTTCCATTACGTTTTACAATTAACAAATTTTTCCATTTATTATTATTTTTTCCGTCGGTCGAAAAATCGGTCGAAACAACTAAATCGGCGCTTGCGGGTGATGTTTATTAAAATAAATACTCGGTCGATTATACGAGCTGTTAGTCATATCGACCATTTCTTCCCCGACGATAATGATTATTTTTTTCAATAACTCGTACGTTTGGTTCGCGAGCCGCAAGGGCCGATTTAATCGGTTCAATCGAATCTTTCTTCTAAGCTCAGAGCCCTTTTGTCGACTAACCTTGCTGAAAGTAGTTGGCTTTCCTCAGGAATACGCAGACCAATGCCATAAGCTGAAGCTGCGAGAGTCTCTGCCTCGTCGACGGCGGCAACGGCAAGAGATCACGTAGATTGGCGATTTCCGCGTTTATCAGGTCCCTTCGTAATTTGCTCGCACCTTTCGTTGATTTGCTCGCATCTATCCTTGAAGCACACGTGTACATTATCACTCGGGTTATCGCATCTCTTCTCATTATCGTCGGCTCTTCGTTGTTTATTATTATTATTATTGTTTCGCGCACTGCAACACAATCGGATTATGCGTTTGGGCAGGTCCCGATTGATCGGCGGTGAAACCTCGGATCGCAGCGGCCGATTCCCGCGGTTCTTCTGTGCGCGCGCGAATTTTTTGTGAATTTTTTTTGCCTTTTTTCCATAAAGTCGTCCCGATTCACATTGGGCACACTTACCGATTGAACATATTTTGACGGTCGCGGGGACATTAGTGGTCGATGGCTGAACGACGTCGCGCTGTAGTTGTACATCCGGGTCGGCAGGTTCTCGCGAAACTGCAGCTGCAATCTAACATCCGGGTCATAACGCGCTACTACACTGAACACGTGGATACTGTGCGCGGCAGAGGTCTCCCGGCCTTATCCTACCTCTTCTCTCCCACTACGTAGTACACACCGGCACTCGACCGGCGTTCTCTTCCCTCACTCGCTCCTCTATCTCGTCGGGCTCTCTCATCTTTTATCCTCTCCCTTCGCTCCTATCATTCGCATTTCGTATGTTTCTCCTCTCATCCTTCGCCTCCTCTTCTATTCGCACTTCTCGTCTCTCCTCCGTACTTTCGTATCCTCGCGTTCCGCTTCCTACGTCTAAGTCCTCTTCGACTCCTTCTCGCGTTCGTTCTCGTATCGTCTCTCGGTCTCGGCCGGCGATACGACTCCCCCGCCGCGGCCCAAAGTTTCGCCACGGCGAGGCGCTTCGGCTTAGCCGCGACTACGAATTCGCTGGCTCCCTCGCTCCCGGTGTATACGGCTCTCGCGCGCTATTAGGAATACTGCGATACCAACGTCGCGGGCCTTACGCCGTGTGGTATACCCTTTCACTCGCGAAGCGCGGCTCCCTTCGTTTCTTTACTCTATTCTCCTTGTTTCTCTCTCCCTCTCGCTCTTTTGCCACCGCTCGGGCCTCTCGAATCCTCATCCACGCAAATTTACCGCTCTCTTACTCCCTCGCGTCTCTTTCAACCTTACCCTTTCACTACGGTGTGCATTCGATTTTTCCGCGCTATCCCTCGACTCTCCGTGTCTTCCCTCGTCGCTAACGTTCCGCGGGGTATCCCCGGCTGAAAATCTCCCGCTCACTCGCGAGCCGCGAACCGCTCGGCTCGCATCGCCTTCGCTCGCTCGAGCGAGCCTACGGACGCTCCGACACACGCGCAAAAACAAGGGGTCTTGGCGCACACTCGAATGATTCGTCCCCGGCGAGTGAATGGAAAATAGCATTAAAGCAATCGCCCGCGGTAACGCCATAATATATCGCTATGACGTTTGCGGCTGAGTACTAATAGCGCGCGATTGCGCCGCTGTCGACGAGATTCGCAATTACAATTATTTTGGGCCGCGAACTCGAGAGATTTTTCCGAGCCGTCGAGCCCGGGCCAATGAAACTACACCCTGAACACCTTCGCTCCACGCGCGGCAAAAGAGCGTGCATATCGGTCTGGAAATTATTTTCATTTTTTGCTGCCAAAGTTTTTCTTTTTATTATATCCCGGTATCTTGAGACTTTTTTATTTTCAACGGGGAAGAAGTAAAGTTTACAGCTTTGCGAATAGTCCGAAGCGTGGATATCGCCGGCTTGAACTACCGGCAAAGTCGTTAGAGAATTCGACCTATTCGCCAAGGTCCTCTGCACCTCGATAATATACTTACAACTCAGCATTTTTTTTCACTGTTCGAAGGAAACGAGTCGCGACGTTTTTTTGAGGTCGAGCGTTACGAGGCTATAGCGTTTGTACTGCACTGCGATTGTTTGGCGGATTATCAACAGTGAGGTGACCGACTCTTGGCTAAGCGAGACGATGTAAACTTATCCGTCGAGTATCGAGATAACTCGACTATCGGCTACGAGTTAAGCGTGTTCACTGCACAGTGTGTCTCGATTTCGACGGCAGAGAGAGCGACCTCTTGGTAACGAAGGAAACGTTGTATCTATCGGCACAGGTGGACGCGCGGTTGGTGCGCGGCTCCGGCGGTCACCCAAGTCAAGCAGCCCGGCGTGCTTTTTCATTGATTCTTTTTATTCATACTGTCTCTTCCTACCACAATCCAGTAGAAAGAGACGTGATGATAAAAGGATTAATTAAGAGACATGGCCAAACGTTCGCGATCAGTACTTGGATGGGTGACAGCCTCGCCAAGTTAGCCAAGGCCGATAGGTGAACTTGAAAAAAAAACCGTTACATCCAACCGACACCGGTGGCGCGGTCGTCGCTCTGGCGTCGTCGAGCCGGATCATTCGCGGTCAGTACTTCGATGTCGGATGAACAACAACATGCGTTTGACGGACGCGCTGTTGGGTATGTGTTTATATCTTATAAATAATTTCTTTAGCTTCGGATATTCCGTCACATCGACACACTTGAGACGTCGCTGAGACAGGAGGCTCTGAGGTTCTGGAAAATGGTAAGCGACAAAAGTCGACGACGAACCTAACCTAGCGCGATGTTTTTCGATAATCGCCAAGCGCTCGGTAAGAATGTGTTTCCTGTGTTACGAAAGAAACAATCGAAATCACGAGATGCGATTGATTCTGTTTTGTTTCTGTGGGAATCCCCGGTGAATTATATTCAATGAATTCAGCATTTCGCCATGTATTTTATCTCAACCAGCTCGGAAACGGCCGCTATTCCTCGCGGTACTTTCGCGGCGAATAAAGTCCGCAAGAATGCGGAACGTTTTCTCATCTCGTGTATGGAGAAAAAAGGCGGCGATTGCGAGGATGGAGCGAGACTGTGGTTACTCGAAAATGAATCCGACGAGGGTAAGATACGCTTTTTACTTGTTTGATTCCTAGGAGCACCGATTCTCAACGAATCTTGGTATCGTTGCCGCCAACTTCGATACCATAAAAAAAACTCGTCAGCTCCGACAGAACCGTCACCGACACCATCACAGCGACACCATTCCATTCGCTAGGATTATTCTTCGCAAACCGTCAACATTCGTCAATTTTAATGAAATATTGAAAATGATGGGGTAATTTTCGTTCTTTAGCAACGATCGACTGGTAAATACTTGCGGCACGATTTTGAGTCGAACGAAAAGAGAATCGTCAAATCTTGATGCAATCTTCAAGGATGACGGCAAACAAGATATTGCGGCACTCGGTGAGTACGAACTCGGACACGAATAATAGAAATTCGATAACAATAATAACGAGGGAAAAAGCGATATCGGGGAAATTCATCAAAGTAACGTGAGTTGGATTTCGTGTTATATTTGTGCTAAACTCGATCGATAATGAAATTTTCTGTATGCAAAGAGTTTCGTCATCTACCGGGCGATTGAAATTGAACAAAAAAACTCCAATCGCCAAAATGCTGTGCTTTTTTATTAATGTTTTCATTTTATTGATGAGTTTAATTTATCATTTTCCACGATTTGTTTACTGCTCCCAAATTATAAAGACGGAATATCCGAATCGTTTAAACAACATTTTTTTTTTAAATTTAAACATCCCTAATAATTACTTTGCATTTATGCAAAGTTTCAGCTGCTTTGTGAAAAATGTGGAAAATCAGCGGCACGCTCCAATCGTTTTTTAAAAATAAGTTTATTTATTAATTTATTTATTTACTTATTCATTTATTTATCAATTTATAAAAATGTTCATGACTTTCCAATTTCTTTACCAAATTTGGCAAAGTTTAATGTGGAACAACCTTGATCGTAACTCGACTTGATTACAACATTTCAGCTTGATAGCTCAATATTTTGCGCGCATATGCACATCAGATTTTATTTTTCTAAATGTGTGAATGTTTTTAAGCGTTTCAAACATCTACACATGAATCACGCAGAAAAATGTTCTGAGGAAAACAGCTTCCTCCGTGAGGAAGGAAAACTTGTCGTACATCTGGCATATGAAATGTTATTAAGAGATCGAATTCGCCTGCCAGTTTCGATACTTCGCAAAAAATTACAGGCACTCCGACAGTGTCGGTCGAGCAGACACTTAAAGAGGGTGAATCTTTTCAACTCCAGCCAAAAGTGAGGCTCGGAGGGAATTTTAAGAACTTCAACCTTCTGAAAGGTGTTCAGAATATTGATCTTTCATAATAATAACTCCAAAAAGTTATTCACAAATAGTAATAAAACAAACTTAATTTTCCTGAAAAAGAATGGATTCTTCGAGAATTTCGTTTGAATTTTCAATGCTTTACTGTGGTAAATCATATTAGAAATAGAAATATCTCGGAATGAAAATTGGGCAATTGTTAAAAACGGGGTAATAAGAGAAATTAAGATAATCGATATAGTTAAGTCGGATAGTACAGAATTCCGGAGCACCGAAAGTCGGTATGTCGACTGGGAAGCTTCGATCGTTTCGAGAATGCCCAAAAAAAAAAGTATACCCATACACATGAATATTATATATAGCAGTGAAAGCGTTAAAAAAATGACGAGGCTAAAGTTCTATTTCCAGATTTTCACCAATCGACAGCGAAATCCATGCTTCACGGGATTATCCCTTCCGCTTTTTTTCGGCTCTCACGGAGAATCACGATCTTTAGCCAGAAAGATTG
Source organism: Ischnus inquisitorius (assembly GCA_963924025.1). Lineage (NCBI taxonomy): Eukaryota > Metazoa > Arthropoda > Insecta > Hymenoptera > Ichneumonidae > Ischnus > Ischnus inquisitorius. Next base: position 5,433,070 of record OZ001249.1, read on the forward strand.
TGGCAACTTCTTTTCTTTCACCGGTTCGACGACGAGCGAGGCTTACGTACTTTGCTCGTCCGACTCGCTCGAGTTAACGAGCATTCGCATCGATCACGACTTTTCAAACAGAAGTCGCATTACCGCCGCGGCGCGTCTCAGAAGAAGGACGGCCATCGCCACGCTGTCTTCTCTTTCTCCGACTGTGTAGGACGAATTAAGCCAGACGAAAGCCCTCGGATTCGGGCGATTCCAAGGTCCATTGAGGAAAAAAAAAAAGACGATGCCGTTATATAGAGAAACGCGTTGCGGAACGTAGACGCCAGACGTATCCAGGCAATGCTATTCGTCATTGTACCTTCACGAAGAACTTCCAATATTTTACTCGTCGCGATATCCTTCTCATCGCCGAGTTTCACTCCCGAACTTGGCATTCATCTCGTCTATATAATTATTTCGAAGAACGTTGCGATGAGAAACGTACACTGAGAGAGAGATTGTTATTTTCACGATACTGAATAATTGCTTGGGGCTACACTGAAAAAAAATGTTCCAAATTCAATGACAAATACCATTGCGTGTTACCGAAATTTATTTTACCGAATGTTATTTTAATTTATTCTGATTCTTACAATGTCAATGGAACCAACAGCAGGAAAATGCATGAAAAATAATCGTTTTTCAATGTTCGAAATTGTAACAATTAGAATGAAGTTATTAAAATAACATATGTTCTTGGCAGTCCGCAACGGTTCGTGTTATAGGAAATGGGGAGCTTTTTTCAGTTTACGTCTATGTGGATAGTTGCTATTAAAAGAGATTTAATTAGTTGAACTATAATTATATTCATTATTATTAATTAACGGTATTACCGTAACTACAAAATATAGTCTTGCCGTCTCGAAAGTATTTTTATCTAGTAAAAGTAACGATATTTCTTTTCACTATGCAATTTTTTTTCAGTAAGAATGTTTCTTTACGTTTTATTTTTTAACATTAAGATTCAAAATTAAAAAATCGCGACAAAAGAAATGCTGCGACATTCGCATATTGCTTATCTTTTTAGCGTACACAGCTACTATAAGTCTATCGATCTTTTTCGACAAAATAAGGTTCTCTTTGTTTTACTCTTATCTTGCCAGTGAAATATTGAGTAGATCGCTGCAACTCGACTGCACCGAGCTGCCTCGGTGAACAGCCCTTTTCGTCGTTGCCAATTCGATTGGAACAACGCGTCGTAACTTATTGAAAACGTCTGGGGATTGAAGAAGTCTATAAATTAAGTTGAACGGTGTTAATTTCCTGTATCTCTCTCGAGCTGTTGTAGAGATTCGTTGTAGTTTTCGTGCGTCAGCTTGGCAGAGCGAGAGAGATACGGGATTGAGCGGGGGATGGAATCACGGTCGAGCGAGTCCCGAGCTGTGCCAGAACGAGAGCTTATCTTTCGCACAAGAGTAGACGATAGAGAGAGCGAGAGGGAGGGCGGGATAGTTGAAAAAAAATTACTCGAGCTGAAAGCTCGTTATAACGAAGAGTAGCCTGAGAAAGCTAGTGGAAGGCGACAAAGAAGAAAAAAAAACCGCCGGGCGAGAGCGGCGGTACGCGAAGGGTAGGAAATTTTGATCCTATGCAGTTGCAAAGTCTCTCGCGGGAGTCCTTAGCGAAACTTTGTCGCCTCGCCGTCTCTCGGGCATCTGGAGGCAAACAATTTCCAACGAAAACTTGAACCCTTCGAGTCCGTTGAACTCACCGGCAAAACAACAGTTATAAATATCTCGTCTGGTCTTGCGTACTCCGCTCTATCCGCATTTATATAATAATCCACTCGAACGCGACACACTATGCTAATCCTTTTTCAATCTCTCGAAACGTACGATCGCAATGTGACCGTATTTACTTTACATCCCTCCGTCTTCCGTTTATAGCCGTCTGGCTTTCGAGAAAATAAATGTTTTGGCGCTTCGAATGGAACTTCAACATTTTCTTGAAAATCCTCATTTCTGAAGAGATGGAAACATTCTTCTCGATACGGGCTAATGTTATTGGGAAGAAAATCTGAAATTAACATTTACAAGACCGCGAATGAGTTTAGCGATTATTTTCTATACTTAATGCAAGTCTTGTCGATTAATTACGTTGTTCAGTTTTCGTGAGCGAAACGATCTCGGATAAGGGATTGGACCGGCATCGAAATAGTCCGCCGCGAATCAGTTGACTTCGTTATCATTGAACTCGCGATTCTGTTTAAGGTTCCGGCAGAATCGCGAATCCCTTTGGCACCGAGGCCTCGATGGATGGATATTCCCCTCAGGAGAATTCTCTCGACTGACAATGAGATATACACTCCCTCGAACGTACTTGGATTCTCTCGATGGCGCTATTATTTACACGCGAGACCGGGAGACTTCATGGAAGCTTCTCTATAGGCATGCGTGTGTACTTGTGTATACACACGCATACTGTACAGTTCGTTCCTCGCTACAGTATGGCCAGTTAATCACGTTTCCCACGTACAGTAGAACCTTTCGTAAAGCACAATTTCCCTATCAACGATATTTCTTCGCCGCGAGAAACCCCAAGTCGAAAACCATAATTGTGGATTCGTCAAATAACGAGATACTTTACTTTAGATTGATGTACTTTAAAGTAGTAGCAGCGTTACGGTCCGCACGAAATTTCGATTTTTTCGACGAAAAATGAAAATACAATTTTTCATAATTAGATAAAATATATTCTTTCTGGGTTAACATTTTTTTCTGATCTGAAAATCAAATTATAACAATTTCTCATTGTCGACGATTTTTCAGACGAAATGAGCGAATAACACTATTTTTCATAATTGGACAAAACAGCACACGGCAGTTTTTCTCCCGGTCGCACATTTTTTCTAATCTGAACATTAATTCGTAACAATCCTAATTCTTCGCCATTTTTTTAGACGAAATGAGCGAATGAAAACACTATTTTATATCATTAGAAAAAACAGCACACAAGAGCGTTTTCTTCTGGTATAACATTTTTTCTAATGGAAAGATTGATTTGTAATAATTCTAATTCTCCACAATTTTATTACGATGTTTGAAAAAATAGAATGTTCAGTTATTCGGGGCAATTGGATAAATATCGCGGAGCACAAATGACGAGTATTGCCGTGATTGAGCCGTTATTCTTAATTCATTCGTATTCAATCAATTCGGGAAACTAGCGTACATTATGTATTCGTACAACCCGTATTCGCAACCCTTTGCACGTTCGAGCCGCTCTCCGCGCTAGTCTCATTAGTTAATATGACTGGCAATCATAACAGCGATATTGAATCAGCGCCATTGATTGAAAATTATCCGGTAAAGTCCGATGAAATGAGCGCAGCTATGACACGCTTCGCGAATTCCGAATTGAATAACGATTGTGTGCTCTTCTCGTCGTCCGCAACGTTTCGCCCGATTTCTTCGCGATCTTCGTTGACTCTCGCTGTTGCAAATATTGTAACGAATCGAAGAGATTCGACGAGACGCGAAATTTGCATTGATCCAACTAACGAGAGCCGTGATCGAGAAATTCGAAAAGACAAATCCTATGGCAATTCTATTCGGAAGAAAGAATAATTTTTTTTTTTTCCCCAGCTTAATAGAACTGCCCGTAGCTCTTTCGTTTCCGTCGCTCATCGCTAATAATTCATTGACGGAGCGGCGACCCAGAATCCCCGGCGTCCTCGGCTCCCACCGAAGAAAGTTCAACGCACGGTAACGCATAAATAAATCTTCGCATGCAGGATTGTCCGGGGTTGAAAGGGTCGCGCGCGGTTTTAGCGAACCCCGACGCGCGCGGTGACCTCGAGAGCGCATCGGCGCTCGGTCGACAAGTATCAAAAGTCCTGTGTGACGCTGATTTTCAGTCCGTTTCTCGTTGTCCCGTCGAAACGTTAACGAACGAAAGGATAAAAGGTGAAGAAAAAAAAAAAGAAAAAAAGAAACGGAAGTATGGGAGCTAAAAATACATCCTCGATGCTGTTGGCTGCTCGCGCCAGGTCCACGCGGATTGCCCGTCGCAGGCGCTGGCCCGTGCCTGCTGATGGCAATTTCGGTCCTGTTTTGAATTTAGATGGAATTTAGGCAAGCTGTTACCTCCCCCCAGCCCCCGCGCCCCTCATCACTGTTGCCGTTTTCCGAGCCGGCCCTCCCTCCTCCCCGTTCACTCATGAACGACGCTGTGCCGTCCCACCCACATTACGTATTTCGTGGTATCTATAATACGCGCTTTATGTATATGGTATATCTATTTATACGTATGTACCGTACGATATAGGGCGAAGTAGATATTTATACGGAAGCGTTGGTACTGCAACCAGCAGTGGCAGCGAGAGCCCAGCCCATTTGCTAGCACGTCGTGCCGTTACCGGTAACGAGGGAACGTGAGTGTCCCCGTTAGCTCTCCGCGAACCGACCCCCCAACCTACCACACTCGTCCTCCACCCTTCCGCCCCGGTCGCCACCGAAATTTCGTCCTGTCACTTCGTGCGAAACGTCCGAAATCTCGTTGGATGGAATGCACGATGCGAAAAGAATCGTCCATCTACCATAAACGTGCTAAAAGCTTCGAACTGTACTTCGCACGCTGCTTTGCATGCGCGAGTTTCGTTTTTTTTCGCTTTTGAAAATAAGATATGAAAACTGCATGAAGATGTCCTTGAAAAAAAAGAGAATCTTTGTAAGGTAATTTGTTGCAGCAAGTTTCCTAAACAGTCGTTGCCAAAGCCTGTTTTTCTCCTATTTCTTCTTTCGTCATCTTATGACCATGTTAAGTTTATCAAGGAATGTTTAGACGATCAATTTGGCAAATAAACAGCTTCGAGTCGAGTTAGATAGCCAGTTAGGCTTCCTGATCAGTAACTTATCAGGACTGTAGACTTAGGAACGTACTTTGTACGGATCTGATGAGAACCTACCGTTGGTTTCTACTCGACGAGCATTGGAGAGACCAAAAACCCGATCGTGACATCGAGCGATAACGCGTTCCAAATGATAATTTCGAAGTCCACAAGTGATCGGATGTTCGGGCCTGAAACTGTTGAGCGAAGATTTTTCGATACGGAGGTGGACGTTAAGATTCCACGGGGAATGATCGATTACCGGGTGGAAAATAGGTGTTCCCGGGTGCGATTATAGTTCCGATAGAGCATAGAGCGCGTATACGACCCGCTGCAGCGTACCCGTGCTATATAACAATATATGTATTATTATATACCGGTAGCTGGATAGGTATGTGCCTGCGCTATTGCAAGCGACAGGAGTAATGGGGTGGGCTAATACTCGTTTCACGCCCGCGCCCCAGCACAAACGACCTCATTCCTCCTCGTCGTCGTTGTCGTCGTCGACGACGTAACATTTGCAGCGGCATCACTCGAGGCTCGTACGAGCCCGAGCCGCCGCACAGTGAATCTTTGAACATCAAGACGGCGATTGAAGACCATGAAAGATAGTGACATGTTATCATTGTATTATTATACATTACTCGTACAAGCGAGATACTATTATGGCTTTTCTATGAGGGTGCTAAAGGAGCATCTGCTCTTCTGCGAATGGCTCCATTGCTCCTTTTGGTCTCTCCCGCAACCGTAGGCGCGCACATACGCGCGAACACACTCGAAATACCTGCGGCCTGTAGTAGCGAATGAATCGCTTCTCGCCCCCTCGTATATAAGGCTTAGAGCCTCGAATGGTTATTACTCGTGATTTAGTTCTAGGCCTCGGGAAAGCCTCTTCCGCTGCTTTCTCGTACCGGGAACCTTTTGAGCCGCCCTCGAAGAAGCACGAGAGACGATCCTCTGTACCAAATTTATCATCTTTATAACCCCGCGGGTTCTTGAGACAGAATTTTACTTGTATATTTTACTTTTTTTTCTCTTCCCCCCTTTTTTTTTTGTTTTAAATATCGATCGTCGGACGAAGGCCGTTACTCGACGAGAATAGGCTCTTTTATCTTTCGCATATTGATGACGCGGGGGGCTCGAGAGAAATAAAGGATTTTCGAGTTTGGGGACGAGTGAGGGACGACGCTCGAGATACGAGGGGATTACAAAAAAAAATCGTGACGGAGCTCGATTCGTCAGGGCGTTTAAGAATAATCGACTTTCGGGCCAAATCCAACTTGAGACCTATTTTTCTCCTGATTAAGGCTATTTTTCGGCTCCACTATTGATTGTTATTACACCGCTATCAAATCAGAACGAATTTAACCTTCTGACATTATTGAAGTGATGAAATTAATTTCGAGCCCACATCAATCTCGTTGAAACGACTTTTTTTCGATGTATAAACACAAGTTGCGAGGTACGAAGCTCCTTTTTTGTCTTCAAGAGGATATGGAGCGGATGCTCGCGATTACGCGCCGCAAGTATTCATCGCCGCGTGTAAACGAAGCACTCGAGTGCAAGAAATTCCTCGCTCCATATAAATTTCGCGGAAACAAAAGGAATCGTGAAAGCCTCAATGCCGTTACTTGCGAGAGTTACATCACTCGATCCTTGCGCACAAAAGGATTTTATCCGCGGAAGATGGTTCGCAGAATCGATGGATAGTTTGCCTCGTTTCAGTGAACCCCGTCGGCAGATGCTGCAGCGTTCGAAAAGCTCTGGACTGTTAACAAAAAAGGGAAAAGAGTAGATTAAACGAGTACACCGTTGTAACGAACGGTCGGTGGATCGATCGGTATTCACCGTTGGAAAAAGGGTGAATCGGGGAACACAAAGTAAAAAGAGAAACGAAAGCAGCGCAACAAAAGACAATCAGCATTGCCGGTACTTCCGAGCGGTGGTTGAAGGGTCGTGTATCGGGGCAGAAAAAAAGGAGGTTGCGCGGTTACGGGCAGAGAGCTCTCCGATTTATCGGCCAAACAAAAAGATACGGTCCGGGTTCGAAAAGAGCGCGCTGATTGGTCTTTGAGTCCCGTTTATTGCCATAATTCTGTCTAACTCTCGATACATTTGACGAGCCATTCACCGGGCGGGTTTGGGGTTGAGGGGCGAGGGAAACTCATCGTCGGACGGTTTGGCAATAAAATGTTGCCGTCATCTACGACGGAACCGCAAAACTAGATGTACGAACGTCTGTCGATTCTCGGGGCGCGCGGGGGATGGCGTTTAACGGGCGCGGGGGTTGTGGGGAGGGTCGTTGAAATCGTTATAGGGCCACGAGTATATACGGCGAGCTATCGAATAAAGCCGCAGATAGATAACGAGGTAGAAACAATCGTAACATCTATAAATCCATCATCACGTAACGAAATCCGGATCATGGATTGACCACCGGAAGTGGTGCGGCTGATAGGGCCCCGCGGGCTATCTCCGCTCGCACGCAGAGGGGGAACGAGAGCGGTGGTTGTTCCGGGGAAAATCGGAAAACCGCAAAAACGATCGGTGAACGGGCTAGATTAAAATCCCGGGGCGGCGGTTCGAGAGCTTCGAGAATTTCGGTGGGATTTCGCGACCGACCGGGCTACCGATGGCCCGAGCGGTATCGCATTATTATCGCACTCGATACCCCGAGCTCCGGATTTGAAATGGAAAATACGTTACGCATACGCGCGCGACCGCGATTCGCGAGTAAAAAAGGGCAATCGCGAGGGACGCGGCGAAGTAAACCGGTCGAACGAAAGCTAGATATGTTAGTGAGATCTTGGTATCAGTGAAATACATTCAATGCAGCTTTCGAGAATCGTTGATACTTTACGAGGCCGAAGAAGAGAAAAAACACCGGGGCTGTTCGCGGCAATGATTTATGGGACGCGCGTCGAGAGGGAAAATAATGTAAAAAACGCTTTTTGGTCCACCGGACGAAAAAGTTTTATCAGCATACGGGCTTGCTCGACAAATTCCGGCGGAACGCCAGTTGTGACTGTGTTCAGATTAATTTTGCACATTCAAAATAGCCGAAAGTCCTGAACGCACTTTCGGACAATCGGAGCTAATTAGACTGTGATGAACGAAAGGTAGCGATATTACAGTGTTGGCACCTTTTTTGTTCAAACAAAGATGTTGCTTCTTGTATCAAACTGCGGAATCGTGAACAGAATTAGCGACGACGTTATAATTTCAACGAAACGACCGGGATAACGTTGTCATAAATTGACCAAGACGCATGGCACGCAAGGGGAGATAAACGTTTCGGACGAAGACGAGGGTGGAAGCCCCGAAAGGGGAATGAAATTCGAAGGGACAAGAAGGCTACGGAGAACTTTGGTCAGGTTATCGTTGGCTATGGCCACAGCTACATAACAGCGACGATGCTGGTACGCTCGAGCCACGGTAAAATCCGTGCAGTTTGCAGTGTGGATACAGGGTCGCCCGGCGCCCGGAAGGGATGAGCGAGTGCGGAATGGAGGGTGGACGGGCGGGTGTGGAAGGGTGAGTGAGAGGATTACAACAACTACAGAAGCGGATCTCTTCCGCGCATGCACACACGGGTGGGGGGGCCGAGCCAACACTTTATCCATTAATGAAGTACCTCCATCAATCAGCCCTATCTGCGTGGAGGCCCCGCCGTTGTCCGCGTTTTCCGCAAGGGCCAAAAGCGAGCGCTTCCTCGCCGCCAGCATAGCCACGGGAGTTCCGAACCGGGACTGCGGCCCGTATGCGCCATCGGGAAACGAGAAACGGCTCTCAGCTTCCTCCCTGCATCATATCCGGCATGATTCTATTCTGACCTCCGCGCGCGCACACACTTTTTATTATTACTGTTACCATTATTGTGATCATATCTTTCTTCCTTTTTTATTATTATCATCGTCAACCGGTTGACAAGAGCTGAAAAAGCCCGCGGGACATTTATGATTTTGTTTCACTATCTCAAAGTTCATGGCGCTACGAGCATGCGAAGCTCTCGTAGCCCGAGGCCTCGAACGTTCGCAGAAACGATGACTATAGTCATATCGTAGAGAAACGTTAGTAGCGAGGTCGAATCCAGGCTATAAGACCGTGGTATGACGCGCTCTTTGGGCACCGGACGACCTTCCGACTGTGCAGTCTCCGCAAGCTCTAGAATCACATGCTACGGGGGTTGAAGCAAACACTTTGCTTTGATACTCCGATAGGAAATGACCGTCCGCGGGCGTTTCAAAGTCCTCCGACAGACATTTGGATAAACCCGACGGTGAGCTCGGCCGTCGCCGGAACTGGGGAAGAAATTGATCGAATGCACTGGGACGAAATCAATTGTTTGATCAGCCAGGATTGTTTGGCGACGACGAGAAGCAAATTTCACAATGACATTGACTAAATAAACACTGAGAGATGTTGATGGAAGAAGTTATGGTGGTTTCGACTTTTCTTGGAATTTTCGCAGCATGCAGATTAAAGATCTCTGTCGCTCTTGTTCTTCTTCAGCCGTCTATTCTTCTCGAATGCCTGGCTCGTTTCTACAATAACACAATTTCAATAACATCCACTCCAATGAATGCCATCAGCGTTTATCCTTCGATCCTTCGGATCTCCGTTTCCACAGTGACTTCGCAAAAACGTCGCCGCCCTTCGCGCGGCTCCGCGATAGTAAAGCGAAACGGACGATATCCAAATCCACCGGGTCAAGAGACGGCGGATCTTCCATCCGGTCACAGATGTAATTGTGACGATCAGCTCGTCCAGCGGGGACGGAACGAGCCAAAGCTCTTCGCTCGGCGCATTCGTTTCGGGACGCGCACTCCCAGCTGGCTCTGCCGATTCTCTCGTTCTCTCCAGCACATCCGTCGTCGCGCTTTCGGGCCGGATTTAGTCCGGAATTGCGGAACCGTGCGAATATCGCGCTGAGGACTCGATCCGCGTCGGCGTATAGCCGTTCCAACCCGTGGAATAATAGTATTATGTTTGTCTTCAATGCCGCCGCGCGGACGAGAACCCTCTCGAGTATCACGGGTTATATACCGCACCGAACAACGGGGGGGGCTCTAACGTTTGCTGCTGCGTCGGGGAACATAGACAATAGTCTACATTGTTGGTCATTGCCTGCCCACGGCAATGCCCGCTCAGCGCGAATCAATTCCCATGTTGGACACCCAACTCTATATCCCCGAGCGTGTACACCGAACTCCTCCCCGGTTTGCATATACCATGCCGCTCCAATCTCCATCGCGCGATATGCACTACCTGTTTGTGCGGCCGGTATACACGCTATGGTAATGGACCTTAGCCGCGCGATGTGTCGGCGAGCAACTCGCGAATTAGCGGGCGTGTTCACTGTCAAATATCCGTATCTGCTTTGTTCTAAATAGCAATGCGGTTAATATTTCGCTCGCGTATCCCACGCGCGATCGATCCATCGATGAATATCGCCCGACCGTGACGCCGCTCGCATTTACATGACGAATTAGTTACAGTCACAAGTTCAACGCACCCGCTGGGAGGGAGTTTTGATTCGGGGATGTTCGTTGAATTGATCGTTTATTCCGGAGTATCGATAAACATATGTAAAAGTCGATTCGTGAACGAGCCATTCGGAATTCGTCTCCGTTGTACATTCTGTAATGGTTTCGCGATGCGTCCAATCTTAATGGATATTTCATTTGAAATATGTTTGGCTGAAAACCAAAACGTAATTTGGAAAATGGCAAAAAGTGGCTTTCTTGGCTAAGAACACAAGAAAACTTTCTCTATGAGGAAGCGAAGAGAAAAAATTGAGCAGTAACCAAAAAGCTACGACTACGAGCAAGCGATGTTGCAATTTCAGTTACCGGGATTTGTTTTTCAGATTTTTATTCCATTGAAGCTTCTCTTTCAAACCCACGTTGGGCCGGCGCTCGAGAGCCAGCTTAATAAAAAATTCCCGGTAATATTTAAAAAAAAAAATTGTAAATACGTGCCGAATTTGTGCTTCGACTATGAGACGACAGTATTCGTTCAACTCGATATCTCGTTACGCGTCAATCACGCGAGAGCCGGAGATCTCGTCACGTAAAATTCCGAATCGAGCCCCTTTCCCGGGCGCATCTCGTCTAACGTTACGAAATCTCCGAGGATTCGAGAAACGAGAGAGTCGCCCGCTCGCGGCTTAGACGTTAGCGTGGTTCGGAGTAGTTTCTGGCCGGGGAACACCCCGGGCCAGGGTCTCGTCGCAACCGAGGAAATTACGTGTCAGCCGCGCGTCAAGATTTCTGAAAGCCAGTCGTAGCCGAAGCATCGACTCGCAGTAACCCTCGCTGCAACGTTGCATCTAAACGGATTTCTCCGCATGGCCTTTCGCTCGCTCGCCCCGCGAAACCGGCGAAATACAGTTGCAGTGCAATTCCCTACCCGCTTACTGCAATGAGCCACAATAATATCGACAAACCACGAAATTCCGTTAAGGCAGTCCTCGCGCAATAGCGTTTATTTCCCACAAGTTTGCGACAATTGAGCGATAATTGCGAACACTTCTCGATGGTAAACAAATCTGAGAAAAATCATGGATATTAAAGATACTGGAAATATAAATTTTGTGCGACAATTATTCGGATATATTATTAACAAATCGATGAAAAAAAAGGGTTCAACAAATTAGTCGACGACCCAACTTTCTTTTTGTGAAAACGATTCGTTCATTTTTCTGAATACGTACGATTTTTTTCAGATTTTCTAATTAACCTCGAATCTCATGATTTTCCGCACATTTTTCTCATAAAAAGAATAGTCGAATTCAATTTAACAATCTGAAAAACTCATACGTGTTCAGAAAAACGAAAGGACCATTTTCATATAAACAAAACCTTGGATTGACGAGAAATTTGGTGAATAATTTTTTCTTATCAATTTGTTGATAACATTTTGGAATTATAATTATGCATTTTTTTCAGATTTTTATATACTTTTCTACAATTTTGCAAAATTATCATTTATTCGTTAAGAATCAAAGATGGAAGGACAAAAAAACATTAAAGACTGCCCAGCAAGTACTACCTAAAGGACATAGATTTACGGAGAAAAAAATGTCCGTGAATTTTGAATCATAGGAAAAAAATCTTTATATCGTCCGACTGTGCGCTGATCGAGATATCCTAAAAAAAAAGGTACGCCGATAAATTTCCCTTCCGAATCGGATCTTTCGTCGAAAGGATTCTCCCGCGAAGCGCAATGAAATTCGCTGCGTAATTTTTCGTACCATCAGTCTAACCGCACTTCCGCGTGTTACGTTTCTTGTCTTATAACGCTCCGGTGAGTTGGCCGTTTGCGAAAGAAAATATACGGCGAGCCGAGAAAGAGCCCGACGGTGAAGTTGCCCGGGGTACAAAACGTTAAGGGAAAGCCTCCGCGAAGCCTCTACGACGGTCTCATTAACGACTGCATTAATTAATCTTCCACCAATGCTGCTGGGACTTTCCTTCACCTCTTTCTCGTTCCCTTCTTTCCGCCTTTCCGGAAGCATTTCTCACTAATTATGCAAAAAAATTCCGCCCGTTATATACGCTCTCCGCCTCTCCCCTTCCCGCCGCTCGCTTTATTAATCACTCTCTGTGGGCAATTTATTAATTCGTAGCTTCATATTCGACGATATTAACGCGGTAGGGGCGTTTTTTCTTTTTTTTTTCGGTACTAAGCAGCTTGTAGCGTGAGGGGCATTTTTCACGTTAGAAAGGATTGAGCGGGGTTGAACGAGATGGAAGGAGTAGACGAGGCGCAGAGTAACGGGCGGGAGGAGAGCTTTTACGAACGTTTCTGGCAGCTTAATTACAGCGTCGGGCACGCTCGAGTGTGAAATTGTCAATCGCGCGCGAGAGCTCCCGAAGAGATTGACGAGGAAAGTAATGAGAAAAATGGGCAACTCGTGCTTCTGTACTATCAGACAGAATTAATGGAGGGAACACCGCTGAGCGCGATTCCGATACTCCCGTATATATGTATAACAAGGTGGGGCAATTACCACGCAGGAAGCATCATTTGTTGCGGCTATTTGGGAAACCGTTCCTTAAAAAAAAAAAAAAAACGGGCAAAAAAAGGAACGGAAGGCAACTCAATCCCTCCATCGTCGATACGACTTAACAACGGAAGCGCGCAGTCACGTTGAAACGCAGATATTCATTCCGCGAACTGTGTCAGATTTATTACGGCGATAGTTGATTTTTTTTTAATTTGAACGATCCAGAAATTTTAATAAAGGGACGAGAGCGTTGATTAATTTTCGTGTTATACGCAATTTGGCCCAAATTCCACGAGGATAATTCGACGTCTTTATTTTGCGACAGAACCAAATAATAGGTTTTTGCTTAATAATTGGTTGGTACAACTGATATTTGTTAATATTAAGGTAGTACCGGCGCGAGACGGTGCTCAAAAGTGAAAATTCAGAGGTCATTTCGACCACTTCTCAGTGGAGTAAAAATCTGAAAAAAATCGAGCATATAAAAGGTGCTAAAAAGACTAATTTTCCATCATAATAATTCCAAAATGTTATTGACAAATAGGTGAAAAAAAAAATAGTTTAACAAATTATCCGTCAACCTAACTTTTCTTGATAAAAAGTATTGAAAAAAGATAAAAAGTATATATCAACTTTTCTGAACACGTATGCATTTTTTCAGAATTTTTTCTAATCATCGGAATTTCGTTTTTTTGGAATTTTACTTTCTTCAAAAATGCGTGTCAAATCACGAATTTTGGATATGTGTTTATCACACAACCACCCATTACACCCGAGAAGATTGATCGAATAGATTCGCGAATACAGCCCAAACATAAAAAAAAAAAACCAAATTTAGATGATTACGAAAAATTCTGAAAAAATTAATATGTGTTCAGAAAAATTTACATATCATTTTTATCCGTAAAAAAAGTTAGATTCACGGATAATTTGTTGAACAATTTTTTTTTTCACCTATTTGTTAATAACATTTTGGAATTATTATGATGGAAAATTAGTCTTTTCAGCACCTTTTATATGCTTGATTTTTTTCAGATTTTTACTCTATTGAGAAGTGGTCGAAATTATCGCTGAATTTTCACTTTTGAGCGCGTTGAGCACCGTCTCGCGCCGGTACTACCTTGACCAAACATTAATTTCACCCTATCCAACTATACGTTTGTTAACAACAAATGAATCCTTTTCTCAGTGCAGTTGCGCCTCTCGCTTTCGGAAGAGAATTATTTTACACGGAATTGTCAAGTTATTTTTTTTTTTTTTGACAATAAATAAATACGTGTGGAGTTTATAGCTCGGTTGAATTCTCATAAGGAAATACCGGTAGTAGGTGACTCGGGGACGAGGCGCAAGGGATGAATGGGAGTAGCGAGAGGATCGCGTAGTAGTCGCTCGGCTACGTCGAGCCGGAGCCGACGGAGCCGCGAGGAGTTTTGTGTCGTGGAATATTGCTATTCGTGCCGTCCTTACAGATGTCCCGGTGCATAGAGCGCGGTACGTGAAAGCTTTGCGCGGACAGACCATAGCTCTGCTTCTGAACACAACGTTGTCGACTTCCGGTCACGAACCTCCTTTTGCACTTTACACGTTTCACAAAATATCTTTCCACCCCCGACCCTCCCTCTCGCCCCTCTGCTTTTGCCTCCCCGGAAAGCTATCGATTATCGCAGAGTTCGTATACTCGGTCGGGCGATTTTCGTGCTTGTCGATTTTTTACAATGAGAAACGTGAAAAAAAAAATTCTAAATGGCAGCTCAAACGAAGCATACCGCTTCGACTCCGATTGTCGGACTGCGAAACGGTAAAACTATCGACCGAAAATAATTGCTCTCTATTGTGCGGATTCCGTTTGAAAGTAGCTCGGTGCATTTTTTACAGGCGGAAGAAAAGCCCTGAAAAAAAGGGCGCAGAAAAAAAAACTCCGTGGATAGAAAAAATTGACTGGATACCCGAAAAATCCAGCGATAACCAATGTCACGGAGGTCTCTTTGTCGAAAATAAAGTATCCCAAAAATACAATTTCAGCCCATTGTGCTCGGCCAGAATAGACGATTTTCACCCACACGTCGCGGCGCCGGTCCTGCCAGGCGCGAGTTGACGTGGTCGGATTTTACAATGCTTGACTGTTAGCGAAGTGGTTTTTTGGGGGATCTTCCGCAAACCATCCACGTTTTTTTTCCACGACCTTGCTTTCCACCCGCCTTTTCATTCACGCCTTTTTTTCCTAGATTCTTCGTTACAATGCGAAAAATATCCAAAAATCACCATCGAGACTCGCCGCAATGAGAGAGGATAAAAAAAATCCTGTTTTTCTTTCGCGCACATCTCGCGCCAAACAATTACGGCGAGCGTGCGTCGAACGAATTAAATCTGTCCCGGTGAATGATGACTTAAGCATTCTTTTTCATTCCGTCGATTCGGTGTATCGGGAAATGCAGATCGTTGACACGAATTCCGCTCGATCGTCAAAGGGATTCCAATATGCGCGCGAAGTAGAACGAACTTCGGAATATCTCGCTCGGTTGTGTAATAAACTCGCGGGCGATTCATCGAAATTCAAAGAAGCGATGAAAAGAGAACGCCAAAGCAGAATACCGGGCGTGCGATGCTTCCAATTATTGAGAGGATCCGATATTCTCGAATCGTCGGTAGCAGCGTCGTCGGCGGGTGTCGCTGCTGCCGGTCGGCCGGGTTGGCGTCATCAGCATCTCTCGCGAAGACTTCTCGAGGCAAGGAGGCCGAAGGGCGGGCATCGATGCGGAAGAAGGCTCCTCTCGGGGATTATATACCGCGAGAGGTGGCAGTTAGCACCCGCTTATGACATTCTTGAACGATTGCCGAGCGCACGAAGAATTTCTGATGGAGGGGCAACCTATTACGTCACTCCACCTGGGCTCCTTAAGCGGGTCCCCCGCCGCCCTGCCAGAATTCATCCCCCTCGCCGTCGGGCTTGCCAGAAGGGGATGGGCCTTGTACGTCTCACTTAGCCCTCCTTTATTCCCTTGGCGAGACTCGAAGTATTCCTCCAGCCGTGACAATCCCTCGTCGTTCTCTTCGTCTCGTGTATCGCGCTTAACGAGCCCCTTCCCTTTGGTTCTCGTTGCCTTCTTGCTCTCGACGTAACTCGGAATCGTTGCAACCGGAATCGTTTTTTTGGTTGATCGGATGAACGCCAGTTCATCGAAAACTTACTCGGAGGAACAATTTTTTGTTTGGAGGAAACTCGGTAAGAAAAAATGAAATTGGCGACATGAACTATGTTAGCCGAGTGATCTGGATCGACAGGGCCTTCGGTTGAAGGCACAGCCACTAATTTGATTGATTTTACCAATGATTGGTTCGTTTAAACTTATTTCCATTTGAGGTTCATTCTGTATACGGCATGAAAGGCAAGTTCTATTGAAGTTTTACAAAGTCTGGTTATCTTACGTGTAGATTTGATTTAAAGCATTGATTCAGTCGAGTTTAACTCTTTTTTCGAACAAATCTTTTTAGAAAAACTTAATCAATTTTTTAAAAAATGTCAACAACATTTTCAAAAATGTTTAACAAAATTTTCTTGCTTATTGGGCTCTCTTGAAGACCGTCAATGAATGAATTTCCATCCCTTCCATCATATGTACAGCTCATATGAGTGATCGGTTGAGATAAATTTACTCAAGAAGAACCACATATCGGTATTTATGTACGCGGGCCGTTCGTTGCGCTCACGCGTAGCTTCGGCAATACACAATGGCTTCGCTGGATTCGTGGCTTATTTCCAACACGTCCGCGCGCTAATGCCGCTCGCGTTAATAACGCGATTCCTGATACCGGGCTACGCGAGCGTTTTGCTAATTATTTAATGAATCCCGATCCAATCTTCCGACGGTGCGAACCCGATGAATGTTGAATACGCGATTCCAATGAACCGCCGCAAAAAGGAATTATTCGCACGATGAGGTGCACTTTTTTTCACACTCGTTAATCGAAATAACGATACAATCGGCGGAGTTAATTATTTCATCGACGACCACTTTGTTATCTGATTATTAATTTCATTCGAACGTCAAAAAAAAGCATACACGATTTTGCACAAGAATAATTCTAAAAAGTTATGAAAAAAAATTGTTCAAATTACCCGGAAGCCTCCATCTAAAAAACGCGGTTTAAAGTTTTTGTTATCGATAACGACAGAAGAGATCTCGTTTTTTCGCTCCAGCGGATAGTCGGGCGTTGAAAAACAAACCTGCGCGCTTTCGCTGCGAGAACTTCACAATGGGCATTTATTTACAGCGCTTCCGACGTAGCGAACGGCAATATTACGTTTTGTCGAAGCGAGGGCTTAATATACTATTTAATTGTTGACGAGCCCGGCTCGTAACTGAACGAGGTAGAGACAAGGGTGCGCACTCGCGAGTAATTAGATGCGAGATACAGATATACAATCGCAATGAGACTTCGCAGAGAGGCCGAAGTGGAGATACGTACCCCGAGGTTCGCTTCTCGAACAACTAAGACACTTGCAACGCGAAGCTGCTTAGTGTATCAACTACTACAGCCAGATGAGTTCACTTCTGTTCCGTGGAAGGTTCGCGAGGCGCCTATTATGTAACGTCGACGCAGAAACGTTAGCGGCTTGAAGTACAAAAGGTTCGGGTATTACGGCACGAGATTGCAAGCGCACGGCAGTGGATGCGAAATACCAACGCGGAACATTGCATCACAACGGTTATGCATCTATTACTGTGAACGAAAACTCGAGTTTTCTTTATTTATTCATTTTGTTTAACAAATTACCTATTTTTTAATTACGAAAATGATTTTTCAATTTTTCTACACGTATGAATATTTTCAGAATTTCATCTAATGTTTGAAAATAGCGTTTTCTTTATGTTTAAATTTGTTTATAAATGTAATTTTCAAACATTACATCAAATTCTGTTCATAAAAATGAACGAATCATTTTCATTGAAGAAAAAGTTGGGTTACCACGAATTTGTCGAACAATTTTTTTTTCATCAATTTGTTAATAACATTTTGCAATTATTATTGCGCACAGTTAATCTTATCGGTGCCTTCGATACGCATAGATTTTTTCAGATTTTCATACTATCGAGAAGTGTCTCTCATTTGTCTCGAACTTATGCGAAATGAACTGAATGCGCTTCAACTTCCTAAAGGCTGATCGACTCCTCCGCATTTTTCCCTCTACAAAAAATCTTTATCCTTGATGCACTACCGACAACACGGATGTCATGCGATGCAGTCTCGGCGCGCGAATTCCGGGAGACTCGAGAAAATTTGTCAACGAATCCGTCGAGTCCTTAATGCGACTAACACGAAAGTTTGACCTTCTATCGAGTGGGGGGAAAATAACGTAATCACTGTCGCGAGTTCGATTTTACTTCACGGCAAAAAGTGCTCTCGTCGGTCCTCCGCGTTATTGGTTCACCGGTAGGAGATGAGATAGAGAGAGAAAAAAAAAAAAAAAAACAGGATGACCCAAGTCCATCGCGATGTCCACCACACGCTATTACGGCGATCCCTCGGAAATGGCCATCTCAAACTTTTCTCTATATACCCCCGCTGGCTGCGGGGGGTTTGTCTTCTCTCGAAAGGCCATCATCCAGTTACCGTCGGACTCGTGGCCTGGAGCGTCGCTTCGATAGGAAGCTTCGACTCGCAGGCTGCGAAGCGGCCGACTCGGGCGGAGTCTGCTTCTCTCTTTCGATTAAATTCATCGGGTTACGAACTTTTAATTGTCCATTAGTGCCCGGCTAATTAGCCGGGAGGCGCGCGGGCGGGTGAGCTGGACAAGACGAGATGTAGAGAAGCGACAGCGATAGCCGAATGAGGGAACGAGCGGAGGGTCCGAGAGCGAAAAGAAAAGAAGCCCGGAACACACAAGAAAGGAAATGAAGAATTTCCCCGACGCGCCTATCGGCGTTGAGGCGCGCGCGAGGATCCGCGAGCTCGCGAGCGCTATGGCTCTTTAATGAGAAACGAGACTCCGCCGAGATTGTTTGCGAAACAGAGAGAACAATCGGAGAAAGGGAGTCTTTTCGTCGCGCAAAGTCGATTAGCACTCCGGCGCGTTTTTGCTGCATTCCACGCGTGCGATGGTTCTTGCGCTCGGGACGGCGAAAAAACTAATGTTTACTCGCTCGCGGGGGAGAGCGGAGGCGCGCGAGTTTAAACTACCTTGAATAAGTAGTTCTCGAGTCGTTGGGAGTAATTAAAAGAGTTTAACTTCGAGCGTCGCCGCCCCCGCCGGCCTCGTTCCCTCTCCGCGCCCCCTTGGACGACGTTTAATTGTAACTCCGCGTGTATTTGCCCGGAGTTTCGCAATAAATTTCGTATCCTGTTGGGCCCTGAGATCACTCCAGCGGACTCACCAGACCGCAGACTCTGATGTTGATGCCTGTATATATGCACTTTATGTACTATCGCCACGGGTACGCGTATATATCGGTATACACGTGTATATTCGCCGTATGAATTCAATTCGGTGTGCGGTCAGGCGTTATACGTGGTGTACATTGAGTACCTTCGTGCGCCGGCGACCTCTCGTTTGGACGTCGCATATACACAGCGCCCGCAGTTTATTGCATCGATCAATATAATGCACTACGTTAAACGATGACCAAAAGGAGGAGAGAAAAATACGCGAATAAAAAAAAGATTGAAACAAAACAACAGCGAGTATTACAGCCAATTGCTGCGAATGACACATTATCCTGCGTAGATCATAAAAACCGATTTCTGTTCCGAGAACTCCGAGGCTAGTATTATTTCCGAGAGCATAATAATGAAGCCGCGCCGCCATTGTCGAGTGCTTGGGAATAATAGCGATGGAAGAGAACGAAAAATAAAACGAGAGAGAAAATGGTATCGATTAGAAGGCACGAGAGCTTAATCGACAATAATCAATTCACTTGACACGAAAGCCTCGCGCTGCGAATTAATCGCTACCGTGGACTCGGTATAATTAAAGATCGCTACCGTGAAATGCAATTACGGGGGGAAAAAGGGGCGTGCGGGTTTTCTTTGGGGAAAAAAATTGTGGAGGGAGAAAAAACGACGATTGCTCGGGTTGGGTTCTGAGATTGAAATCGCGATTGGATTTCTGGGAAGTAAACGGAAATACATCGAATTATGGAACTGCGAATTCATTTTGGACACACTTCGATTGCGGGGAAAACAAAAAAGGGTTTTTTGAGCTAGAACCGTATGAATGCGTGTGAATTTTCTCAGATTTTCCATTCGCTTTGTATTTTTTTTGAAGGTACGCAGATAGGATTTTTCTATTAAAGGTAGCGAAAATATAAATTCTACATAATAAATCCAAACTTTAAAAATCCCAAAGTTCTCGTTTTCACTATTGCTGAAAAACAATCTTGTCGCTCGGCGTTTCGCGCCGCCGCGATATTTTTTTCCCTCTCATCACGAGTACGTCGCTAATTTGATTCTCGGCTCAACATTCGACATGAAAATCCGTACTGGATGCGTCGGGGAGGTGAAAAATATTATTCTTCGGTTCCGCCGTTTGCAGAATTTAGCGTACCGCTTCGATGAAACGCCGGATATTTTTTCGAGTCGACACGGAGTGAAAATGATTGACCTAAAATATCCGCCGTTTTATACATTTTACTGATATTCTCGAACAAAAAAAAAATCGAAAAAAATCTTTCGATACAGATTCGCGGAGCTATCTTTCGCGGCGTACAGCTCTTTCCCGTGGATAGATGCAATCAATGCGATCGTTGCGGAGCCTCTTGATAGTGCGGACGTATCGGTTACAACGAAAGTAAAAGACACGTCCAACGGCAGTCACGTCTCGCCGTGTCTCTCGCTCGCTCCCGTGTCATATCGAGAATAAAATCCATCTCTCGGCCTCTCCAACCGTACAGTATATATACTTTTTTTTTTCCTTTTTCTCCTGATAGACGAAGTTTATATTAGGAAAGTTTTTATGTTTCCTTCGCTGGCGTCCAGCTGAAAACGCTCATCAGTGCTAGCTCACGTCGCTTCTCGCGCAAGCGAAAATCTTTCATGAGAGATATTTTTCCGCTTCTTCTTCTTGCTCCTCCACTTCTCTCTTTTTTTTTTTTTCTTTCTTTTTCCTCATTCCCCTTTCACGGAGATCCCCGACCCACGCTCGCGGGCACAAGTGGCGCTCGAACGAGCAGAAAACTATATCATTCGTACTTCTTTCACGACGATTTTCCTTTCAGTTTCACCGCGGATCCCTAATACGCCGAAAATCGTTCGCGGTCGTGAATGACGATTCAGCTTCGAGAAATGAAAGCGCGGTTGGAATTACGACGAAAATAGCCACTTTGTGCAGATGCAAGGTCGAGGTTTCTTTCGAGTGAATAAAAAGAGACATTCAATGGTTACTGAAAATTAAAGGAAAATTCAAGCGTCGCAACATCGTACAAAAATTATAAATTTCAAGGTCCATTCATCAGAGCCAAACTATAATAATGATATATTTAAAAAAATTAACAAGTCGTTAATAAAAAAAATTAAATACGTAATTTGCAGCCTGATTTAGGATTTCCTATCGGACAATTGAAAATGAAGCGTTCATTGTCTTTCGGTTCTCTCGAATGACCTTCGCGCGGACGCGTCAAGAAGGCATTTAACGGATGAAAATTGAAAGATTGAAGTTCTCAAAGTTTTAAGGGCCGACGCACGAATTTGTCCAACGTGTACCGTAGCTTAGCGCGAGATGGTATCGCGAAGACGATTTCGTTCCGAAATGACGAGAACTTTTCTCATTAGTCCTCCTCTTGTAACCCAAGCGACAGTGGTAACACCCCTCAAGTGAAACCTTTTATACCATTTCCTTTTTCC
The DNA here is from genome assembly GCA_963924025.1 of Ischnus inquisitorius. Classification (NCBI taxonomy): domain Eukaryota; kingdom Metazoa; phylum Arthropoda; class Insecta; order Hymenoptera; family Ichneumonidae; genus Ischnus; species Ischnus inquisitorius. The sequence continues at coordinate 5,454,765 of OZ001249.1, forward strand.
TGCCCTGCCCCCCCGACGGGATGATAATGAAAATACGATGCGGAGCTTTATTTCTCTCCAGCCAATTACGAATCTTGTAATTGGCCCTGTCGCGGTTGTAAAACGCTGCTGTTCGTTTCTCTCTCTCTCAAAGCACGGCGTACCCACTTTCCGTATCTCGCGGTTTAACTCGCCCCGGGTCCGCTATCATGGTATTTTCATCGGATAACGAGAAAGAGCCACTCTAACGTTTCCAGCTACCGACGATGCTTTGTTTCGAGACCGACAAAAGCGCGAAAAAACCGTCTTCCAGCTAAGAAAATGGTCGCTCTATTATTCCAGCGTTGTTGGAATTTTCAACGTTAAAGTATAGGCGGTGCGGCCAAACTTGAGATTCGAAGAGAATTCCGACCACTTCCCAATGGAATGAAAATCTGACGAAAATCCGCCATATGGAAGGTCCTCAAAAGATTGATTTTTCATAATAATAAAAATGTTTTAAAAAAATTGTTAAAAAAGTCGCCTGCCAACCTCATTTTTTTTCGAATGAAAACGATGAAAAGCTTGCTCTACGAGGGAGTAAGATTAGTCGAAAATACTCGTAATTTCCTCTCGTACAAATGAGTAATACTAGTGAAATGAATTTACAGTAGAACCTTCATGTTATGTAGGTGAAAAACAGTAAAGTTGTGTGTTGTTTTACAGCAAACGTTTTTATTGAATCTTTGAATTGTCTACAATGGGAATAGCCAGTACAGAGAATTAGCCGGGTGTCGAAATCTGGAAGCAAAATTTACCAAAAAAACTTTGCTCTTCACACTTTGCTTCGATCTTAATGAATGAATCTCGTGTAACATTAATCGGCAAATGTGTTGTTTGCGGTGCATCGATCGAACAAACAAAGTTTCTTGCGGAAAGAGGGGGCGAGAAACTGGGAAGGGGCTCTCAAGTCCAAAGAACTAAAAAGCAAACATTCAATGCCCCCGCCCAATTCTATCCTGAAAGATCTCATTAACTCGAGGGAATTGCCGCAGCTTACCATTACCTACGAAACGTTTCGAATTTCTTGAAAGCGCGAGAGAGAGAGAAAGCGAGGAAGGGAAGTTAAATGGAAAGGGTGGAAACGAGGGTTGAAACGACATGGATAGGTTGCAAGCAAAGCTCATGCACTCACTCGGCAGTATATACACTCGAGGAAAAATAAAAATAATAATGTTACAGCCGGGTTCGTTCGGACCGTATACGTAATACGTGTACCTACCCCACGTACGATCGTGAGGTGGATGACTCTTGTATTTATGTACCTTATATATAAAATATATACAATAAGTATGTATAACTATATATAATGTATAGTATAGTATAAAGGAGAATGGGGTAAAATGGCATACCGGGCCGGAATGGTATTGGGGGGCAATGGGACCAGGGCATAGCGAGAAAGGGGCAAAATGGGACAGCAAAAAAAACGAATTCGATGGTACTTTTCCTTGTCCCATTTCGCCCGAATTCTATCGTACACGGGACTCTATTTTACCATTTCATACCATTCTGTCAGTTCTCCCCTACGTATGAATATATTTCCCAGAATTTTTTTTTTTCCACACAAAAAGGTAGGTCAAGTACGAGAACATTCTGTTTCCGAAAATTATTCAAAAAAAGAAGTTAAATGATATGGGCTAAGTGTAATACAAGAAATACTTCTATACGGCAGAAACCTTTCAATGCTAAAAAATTGCTGTAGAAAATTGACGTTCCACGGCTAGTGGGATGGGGTAAAATGGGACAGCAGAAAATCGACTCTGATGGGACTTGCCCTTGTCCCATATTGCCCCAATTCTATCGGACGGGACTCTATCTTTCTATTCCATACCATTCTGTCAGTTCTCCCCTACGTATGAATATATTTCCCAAACGTTTTTTCCAAACAAAAAGATAGGTCAAGTACGTGGAAATTCTGTTTACGAAAATTATTCAAAAAAAGAAGCTAAATGATATGGGCCAGGTGTGACACAAGAGATACTTCTATACGGCAGAAAATTTTCGATGCAAAAAAATTGCTGTAGAAAATTGGTGTTCCACGGCTAGTGGGATGGGGCAAAATGGGACAGCAAAAAACCGACTTCGATGGGACTTTCCCTTGTTCCATTTTGCCCCAATTCTATCGTGCGGGACTCTATTGGACCATTTCGTACCATTCTGCCCCGGTATGCCATTTTGCCCCGCGCTCCCTTACATGTACAACCCGTGTACAGCGGTGTGCCTCGGGATTTTTCAGTCTTAAAAGTTAATGGAGCGGGATTCGTGCGGCAGTTCCCGCTGTAACTCCCTCCGGTTTCCTTCTCGTGGCCGCTATTCCTTCTCCACTACCTTCTCTCGCTTCATTATTGGTCAGGTCATAAGCGGCTCTCTGTCGTCGCGCGACTTCGTTCTCGTCGCTGTGGTACCCTGCGGGAAACGGCGCGTTATTGCGCAACGGGATAGAATCTTCGACACTATATTTACTTTCGACGATATCGGGAGAAAAGAAAAGAAAAAAGATGAAAAGAAATAAATAAAAAATCGATTTCCCACAAGATTCTTCGCACTTGTGAATATACATGGATACTATCTTTCATCGCCTCTCCCACGAGGCGATCCAGACTTATTAAGCTCAACGCTCCGGCGCGAGGGTACTCACGCTGCCCAGATAACCCGTAGGAATTCTTTTTCGCATTACTTCATCGAATGATCGTTTTTTCTTTTCATCGCAGCGCTATCTCTTGCAACGTTCGAGGACACTTCAATTAAAGTATATCATTCGTTACGATATGGGATCGGATCGGATGAGAATCGTTGGATAAATCATTTTTCAATAGATTCGAAGCGTCGCGGATGTTTCGCGCATTCCGGATGTTGAATATCGCTCTCCTGATTTGTCGTATCCGCGTATGTATGCCCGAAGTATCTCCGGTATCGTATTATCGATCCGGGTTATCGCGGAGACAGAAAAGAAAGGAAAAAGCATTCGTATTCTTTCATTGTTCGGGCACGATGGAACAAATATATCATCGATACAGAGGGATATGATTGTTTTTTTTTTGTTGTCACGCGTATATTGGATGTGGCTATTTTTGGCTCGCGAAATTCGTCAGACACGATTCGTGACTGTTACGAAAAAAAAGTCTGGAGAGCTGTTCAAGAAAGGTAATGATAATTCGGGTACAGTAAGAAAATTAGTTAAAAAATAATGAAAAAACACTTTTTATACGATGAATAATGAAAAAACACTTTCCAATCATAGCGTATAGTAATAACTATTATTAATAATTAATACAATTGATAGACAGCAAAATAGATCGTCATTAATTAATAAAAATAACTTCGGGCTTTTGTGAAAATAATTTTGGCGCTATCCGCTCTTGCTACGATACTTCCCGCACGAGCAACCGGTTACATTGTTCGTTACCGCGGATGTGCTTTTCGATGAATAATGAGCAAATATATCGATAGTTTTTGCCTCAACATTGACGGTAAATTCTACCTACATGCATCATTTCTATTGTATCCGTTTTATCAAATACCCCGAATGCGAATAATTCCGTGCTGAATTTGTTTTAACAATTCAGCGGCGAATAATAATATCGGGGATACGATCGATTGCTCGTTTGTCCGTTTTATTCCGCGTGAATAGTTCATATCGAGGCACGGTAAATAATACTGTAAACACTGCAGTTCATTGCGCGGTCATAATCGGAGTGAAGTTTTTTTTTTTTCGCGTAAACGCGATTATTTACAGAATCGTAAACTTTATTCTTCATTAGGCGATTCAATTACGAAAATGGTGAATGAGAAAAACAAGCGAATATTTACTCCAATCACGGAATTATTTTCCCATTTATTGGCCATTATATTTATAAGCTTTCGTTTATCAATCGAAAGATTTATTCAAATTTCACAATGGGGGAAAAAAACGACGAGTTGAATATTTCGTTTCGAGTTGATTTCAATAAAATAGTAGAAGCATTTAATGAAAAAACCTTTTTCATTGTTTGTAATTAAACCTTTTTTATTGTTTGTCAGATAACCTTTTTTATTGTTTGTAATTTTTAATACTTTTTTTATTCATTCGGTAATTCGTCGATTTCGTTAAAAAAAAAATCAACGCTGCCCATAAGATTGGTGAACTGCATTAAAATTACTGCATCTACGTATCAAGAAATCTTCCAGAATTATTACTCAATTCTCATGTTCCTTTTTCTCTTTCATCGGGAAACAAGCTTAATCTCGCGAAGCACGCAACGGTTATCGCAATGCAATATCGTAACTCCGGCCAGCGTAACGCACAATCGCGAATTCAGTCTCTCCTTTCTGTTTACCTTGGCTGGGCTATCTTGCGCCCTTTCCCCCCGCCCGCCGTATGTCCTTTTCTTTATTGTCCAATGGAAATCGATTTTCCCGAGTGGGTACGAGGAGAGACTTCTTGGCCTGGCTCGAGTCCCGCGTGTTTCTTCTCCGGGCCTTGTTCGCTTGGCAGACGATCAGCCACTTGCGGAAGCCGCCAGCGCAGCATCGGCTGCTTCCGCGTACGCTCCATTCCCCGGACCCGCCTTTTTTTTCTTCGCCCCCCATCTTCTTTTTTTTCGCCTGCATTGTTTTTCGATCTCGTCTCCAATTTGCGTAAGTGCAGGCAGCGAGGGGGCTCGCCGATGTATCGGGCACGGCGACTGCCGTTCCGCGAAGGAAAGCGGGCGAAGAACGGCCTCGATCGATTTGATATACAGATGTATAGAGCGTGATACACACGGTGGATCGGCAAAGTTTCGCGCTCATTACTTAAGTAGCGAGAAGCCGGAGGCGGCAGAAGGGGCGCTCGAGCTTTTCGAGCTACCCGGGGGCAATTTACGATTGTCCTTCTGGCCCCGGCGCGTGTAGGGATGTGCAGCGCCGCGTCCGAGTGCCAGCCACGATTTTCCGTGGATTACGCGTTTCTCGCCGCTCGGCAGCAGCTGATGGCGATTCGGCTGGCCTCCATAATGTACGTCGTTTCCCTTCGTCGCGCCCTCCAGCGAGCGCCGCTCTCACCCTTTCCGAAACTTCGTCCCGTCGCGCGGAACTCGTTAGACAAATTCCTAGACCGTGGCCTCGCGCTGGTTCGCACACACGAACGCGCGCGATCGCCGCTGTGCCGCTATCTTTTCATTCGATTACTAACAGCGCCGCTATATCCGCGCGCATGCCGTCGCTCCGAAGTTAAATTGAATCATTAACGAGAGATTCCGCGGCTTGAGGGCGTAATTAATGAGCTAATTTCTGGACGCGTCGCTCATACGTTTATCGATATCGCGATGGAGCACCGACGGGCGAGCGACGTTATATTTCTCGCTCGGTTCCAGCTCGCGGCTTCTCATTCGTCCGTCGTTACAATGACGTCGGTGTTTGACGCGCTCGCTGGCGACGAGGGAAAATAGTTTCGTTTACTCGATATCGCTCGCTGAATCGCGGCTTATGCGCGACAATACATAATAGCGGTTCCGGGAGCTCGCGGGCTACGCGCGAGTGGGAAAAACATCGAATGAGATATCTCGCTCCATATTGTATATAAAAATTTTTCCGCAGCCTCTCAATATTGCAGGCCGGAAAGGTCCCGTTTAGGGACTGAGAATAATTCTGACCAAGTCCTTTTAGAGACTTGAAATAATTCTGACCAAGTTCTTTTGAAGACTTGAAATATTTCGGACCAAAACTCTTTTGGAGACTTCGAATGGTTCTGATAAAAGGCTCTTTTGGGGACTGAGAATGATTCCGACCAAACCTCTTTAGAAACTTGGAATATTTCGGGCCGCAAACCTTTCAGGGACTCAAAATATTTCGGGCCAAGACTCTTTTAGGGACTTAGAATGGTTCCGACCAAACCTCTGCAGAGACTTAGAATATTTCGGGCCGAAAACCTTTCAGGGACTCAAAATATTTCGGGCCAAGGCTCTTTTAGGGACTTAGAATGGTTCCGACCAAAAACCTTTCAGTAACTCAAAATATTTCGGGCCAAGGCTCTTTAGGGACTGAGAATGGTTCCGACCAAACCTCTTCAGAGACAGAATATTTCGAGCCAAAAACCTTTCAGGGACTCAAAATATTTCGGGCCAAGGCTCTTTAGGGACTGAGAATGGTTCCGACCAAACCTCTTCAGAGACTTAGAATATTTCGGGCCAAAAACCTTTCAGGGACTCAAAATATGTCGGGCCAAGGCTCTTTTAGGGAGAATTTTTCAGGCTAAGAGGTTTTTAAGGACTCAAAATAGGCACCCTTGTTATGAACTGATGGATCTATGTAAAACCCGAGTGGTGAAATGCCGAAGATATTCTGAATCATCCCGAACGACCGGCTGCTGAAAACAAAGCTTACGAAGCGCGTCAGTCATTTAATTAAACCAGTGAATTGACTCGGAGATTCATTAAAATCCATTTCCTGATAGCGCAACGAAACGTTCGCGGGCTTCATGCCGTCATTTTATATTTACCGCTGAGATTCATACGGCGATTTATTATTATGTCTATCCGTAGCCTTTAAGAATCGATAAATCCTGTAGCAGCGCGGAGCATGCATGCGCAACCCACACGAGGCGATATCTCTTTCCGGGATTTTACGATCCAGAAAGGGCGGACGGGGTAAGGTGAACGGGGGACCGAGATAAATTTTCAGTGGATAGTAGTATATAGTCAATGTAGCGCACGTGAGAGTTCCGATACGCTCGTCGCTCCGTGAATAGACGAGAGAAATTGAGTGCCATGCGGCGCTGCCGCTGCCGATGCTACTCCTCCTGTATCTTCTTTTCTTCCTCGTCATTATTTCCTTGCCGCGGCGTTTCGCATGATTCTCTATCGATACTTTCGGTACGAAATTCATTCGTGTAACAAATTACTACTCGTTCTCTCCCTCCTTTTTCACCCTACGCCATTTTTCACGATACCACGAATGCGGCTTCTTACAGACCGTTCGGAAGATCGTCCGTTTTCATTGTCTCGATTCGCGATCAATTTGCCCCGAGCATCTTGCTCAGATTTTCATTGATCTCCACTGTTGATACTAAGTTAGGGTTCTTCTAAAAATATCGCGGAAAAATACGCAAAGTGTCGCGACTCTGATGAAGCTTTGATGACTTTTTTATTGAAATTGAAAAAATGTTGATGCATAAATGAAATGCGACTTTCATCATTAACGTTCTCTCGAACGATCTGCCCAACGCAGTCGCTGTTCCGTGGGCGTGTTGGCGAATTCTGTACCGCAATCGCGTTGAATGATAATCCAAGAGCCAAATGCGAGCATGCCGATTCAAAGGTGACTGCACTCCTCGAACGTTGCGGTGCGCATATTACGATCGTCTGTGCATTGCCGGCGAAACGCCGAAGGTAAACTGAATTGTCATTATGGCCGGGCGAGGCCTTTCTCTCGCACGTTGGGCCGGTGCGCTGGAGGAACACGCGATGGAATAATGAGCTTTGGTATCGGAGTGAGCCCGCGCGAGGGACTCGGTGCCGTAGAACACGGCATACGATAAAATTATGGGCCAGGAAACTTCCCGTACTGCATATGCGAAACCGACAACGGCTCAGCGAAGCATACGGAAGCTCGAATGGTCATTTCTTCGAACGCACTGGATATCTGGGCGAAAATTTACCCGGCCTGAAAAATCAAATAAAAAAAAAGCCCTTATGCAAAACCGCGGCGCGATTCAACTTCTTACATCACCGCGAGGCACTCTAAAATGTAGGAAATTTAATTAATATTTTTTAATGTGAAGATACTTTTTTTTTTGTATATTTCTCTACATAAAGGACTCCGCTTCCACGATTTTAATACACGTCCGGCCGTGACATTTTTCTCGGTTGCGAGTCGTTTTCTATGGATCTCGGAAATTCAATTCCCGAAGCGCGACTCTTGATGCGATGAAAATCCGAGGGGAAAAGCCCTTTGAAATTTCTTCGCTTTGAAAGTCGAATCATCTTATCGGCGGACACTGCCAAGTAGGTCTCGATGCTTGACCGGAATAAACGCGCCGGTTCTGAAAAACAAGGCTATTCGAGAAAAAAAGCGCGACATCAATCTTTCGCAGCCCTTCGAGACCCCTGATTGGACTTTGAATAAATTCATCCGTCGCTCGTCCGCACGGAGATAAGGGTTTAATTAATCATTTCCATTGATTATTCACTTTCGGTGAACTAACGCGTCTCAACTCCCTGAAATGTGAAAATTGAGATGGAACTTTCGTCGCTTCTAGATGGGATAATAATCAGGTGCGGGAAAGATTAATTTTGCATTATAATAATTTCAAAATGTTATTAACAGATAATTGAAAAAAATTGTTCGACAAATCATCCGCCAATCTAACTTTTTTTTCAAATAAAAATGGTTAGTTGAATTTTCTAAACACGACGAATTTCTCCTAATATTGAAAATTTAGTTTTTGAATTTTTTTTTCTTCAAAAATGTGTGTAAAGATACGAATTTTGGATACGTGTTTGCGGAAGTTTGCGGACAATTGTACAAGTAGATTCGTAAATGAAGCTCAAAAATGAAAAAAAAAAAACGTAATTTTCAAAAAGTCCAGAAAATTCTGAAAAAATTCATGTGTTCAAACAAATTAAGAAATCATTTTTTTTTTTTATAAAAAGGTAGGTTGACCAATAATTTGTTGAATAATTTTTTATTTCACCGCTTCGGTAATAACATTTTGGAATTATTATCATGCAGAATTAATTTTTTTCGCGCCTCCCAAATGCTCGATTTTTTTCAGATTTTTATCCCATCGAGAAGTGTCCAAAATTCCGTCAGAATTTCCGCGTTAAAAGTTGCCCGTCAGGACTGCCTCAATTGCGTCCATCTCCCTTTTCCGAATCGGCGGTAGTAAAAAAAAAAAAGAAAAGATCGAAACAGAAGTCTTTCGTATTTATAGCAATTTTAATAAACTTCGAAGCGACTCCATCGTTCACAGTTATACATATCGACACTTTCCGTTTTTGTTTCTTCAGCGACTATACACGAAGCTATAACGTAATCCGACAGTTTTATCATAATCTCTCGCGCCGCCACTGCGTGGTCGTGCGCGCCGTCGCGGTATCCGACGAGCGAGACGGCGTTCGCGAGCGGCATCCGAGGCGAGACCCGAGGGCGCGAGAATTCCTCCATCGGTGGTTCCTCACTGAAACCAAAAAGAAGAAAAAAATTCGTATGAAATATATGCGGAATCGAATGAATGACCGCGACTCGATATTTGTCCGATGAGTTTCGTCGGTTAAACGGATTGTCCTTGCGGACGAGAGCGGGACCAGCGAGGACAGTCTTTCTTTCTGTTTTCTTCGTCCTCTTTGAATTGCTCGACACTTTTCACTCTCGGCTCCCGCGCCGTTCAACGTCTGTGTTCTCTCTCCCCTCCTCGCCGCGTGTGTGCTCTCGCGATTTAATTTTCTATGGAGGGTAGCACTCCGAAGAGTAGTTGGGCAAACGAAACGCGTGGCGAGATAGAGCCCGCGAGGGGGGAGGTCGAAGGTGAAGCGCGCGCAAGCTCGACCGAGCTTCCGCGGAATTCAGCGGCGAGAGGGCAACCCGAGAGGAACGCGCGTCATTACCTTCCGCGAGGTCTAACGAACCGAGAGATCCTCCGACCCCTCGCCGTTCCTCTGCGGAACGCTGCTTCGAAATGTCGCGAGCTGAGTCGAGAGATCGGGGGGAGAAAGGGGCGCGCCGGAGATGTGTAGAACGGCGCGGAGCGAGCGGAGAATCTCGAAAAGGCACCCTTAGCCGCTTGCACTATTGTCGATTCTCTTCGCGACTTCGACCGCTTTCGACTCCCTCCCGCTGTCTCACTAACCGAAATCAGACCCCTTGTTTTCCTTGGAAACTAACGACGAAGAATCAGCAGTACGTGATCTCTAATTCGTTGTTTACCCGGACAAGGGACGGGTCAGGCCCGGCGATGAAGCCAAACAAATCCGATTCCGTGGGCACACTTGCGCGCCCGACCGCACACTGAGCTGCGCTACTTCGCGCCCGACGCCTGGCGGGAATCGACTTTGCTCTTTCCGACCCTCGGCAATTTTTTTCGACGATTATTTTTTTAAGAAATTCACAACTTTCATTACGAATGGTAATTTTAAGTTTACAATTCTTATTACGAATGACAATTTGAAACTGTTTAACAATTTCGCTCCGTTATTTTTTCCTCGTCAGGCGAGGGGAAGCGGAAAAATGAATAATCCGCTATCGCGCGGATCGCGGTTGACGCGAGCGGTAGTTGTTATTCCGCGAAGCGTTTGTGGGGGATTCCTCGAATGAAAATAATAGAGTCGAGTTATGTTTTCTCCTAAAATTCGCGTTCCGACGGCGATGCCGGATCCGAGATAACGGGTTAATTAACTTAATTTCGTTGTGAAACCTGGAAGCCCATCTTGATAACCGCGATGTGCGCCCGGACCGCGTTAACCCTTTCTCCTCCGCGTGCGCCTCGTGCGCGACGTAAAAAATGAATTTCACAACGGCAGCGAGACGGGTCACGTAAAATATCCGAGCTACGTGTACACGCGTGTGGGCGGCACATAACAATAACGAAACATCGAGCGATACGAATAGGTCATGTCTGTTTATCATACATATTGTTCCCCAGCATCTGTGCATGCGCCGATACGTAATTCAGTGTTTGGCAAGCGAGCGAAAGCCAAACAAGATGTTTTCAGCGACAGAGGCGAAGCGGGCCTTCACGTCCGACTCCACGAGGATTGCGCTACTTTCGGCTTCGAGCGCCTCCGACTCCTTTACTTATATTCGCGTCTGATCGATCCTCGACTTTTACGGGCTTTGCCACCGGCTGCCGGTTCGCCACGTTTTTCCTTTATTTCATATATTTCAGTATTTCGCTTTCTTTTTTCCTTTTGTTTTTTGCATCTTCTAACCCTCGCTCCGCTGCCGGATAAATAAAAGTGCGATAGGAACTGCCTCTCGTTTCAGTAAATTTCGCGCAGCTCGTTCGATTTTTCTTCTCCTTGTTGTTTTTTTTTTTTTTTTCACATTTCCTTTTCAGCCCTCGAGCCATTTACCGAAGAATAAAAGTACGCCAGAAATTGCCTTTCGTTTCGGTCAATTTTCGCCGCGTTTCCGCATTGAAACCCGTGAATTTCAGTGCCTCTTTTATTTTCTGTATACAATCATATATATATATTTTTTTTCTATAACTCTTTGGAAAAAAAAGGAGAAAATAAACGGTAGAATGAAAAATAAAGAATGTCCAATTCTTCCGTGGAAACAAAGCTAAAATCTACGACACGATGAGCAGCGGATTCCGCCATTTCCGAACTTTTTTTCGCTTTGCTTCCGTGTAACGAGGCGCGAAGCTTTTTGCAAATCGCTCGCGTAGCTTCGACGAGATTCGTTTTGAAAATGATGGAAAAAAAAACAAAATTCTCGAGTACCCAGAAATTTTCGGTGCAGAAAAAAAATGCGACGCGGCTGAATTTTTGTTGGAGGGACGAGAAAAAAAAATGTAATTTGCATATTGCTTCCCCGCGTCGTTTTTCATCGCTCGCGAAAGCTTCGCCCGCGTTGCCGAAAATTTTACTCGGCGTTTCGACGCGAGAACGATTCTTCCCGAAGTATCGAAAAATCCGGCAACGCATTTCGATTGCCGCGTTTTAATTTACATTTTTTATTGAGTACATTCGAATGTGCCGAAAGTGCATCGAACGCAATTTTGGGACGACGATGTGCGCTAACGATGCGAAAAAAAACAAACTATTTTACATATTTTTTCGCGATAACAAAAAATTATTGCTTATTTTCTATGAATAAAATAAAATAATATTAATATATATCATTATTATTATTGTTATTGATTTTTTTTTACATAAAATAAATTTCGTGTTTATCAACAAAATGTATAAATAGTACTGATGGGTCAATTATTTACCCGTGAACAATTGATCGACGAATGATTCGTAAAGCCTCGCTGGGCATGGATCTCAAACACGATCGCGAAGCCCTCTCAGATCCTCGTGCGAATGTCCTGATGCGAGTTTCTCGTTGATATACAAGGTGCGCAAAGTATGGCGAGTACGACACCGCCGCCGAGGAGAACGACCGCGGCCACGAGGAAGAACCACGCGGTACTGGTCGACCTCGACGGTACGATTTTCCTCACGATCGGCAGATCGGCGACTTCGTCCTCGGTCAATCCGAGCCGGCGCGCTTTGCCGAACAGACACCGCAGGCGTCGCGACGCCTTCTCGCAAGACATGTCCTTGAATTTTCTTTTTTTTACTTTCTTTTTTCTCAATTCACTTATAATAGTATTTGCTTTTTTTTTTTTTTTCAAAAAAAAAAATGACGATTTTTCGATTCGTTGTTTCGATAGAATTTCGTAAGATATAAAAATTATATTCTGCACTTGTTGTTTGTTGATTAAATTTTTTCTTCACTCGACACTCGCCGTTTCTGCGATTCCGTGCGATCGCGATGGGGCGCGATAGCGGCAAAGTCCGGTCTTCGTGCCGGTGGCACTTTTATTTTTCCCGTTTCCGTCGATGCTTATCATTCTCGCGGGATTGAAGAGTCGCGCGACGCCGGCTCGAGCGCGGCCCTCGTTGCCATCATAACAGCGTTTCGCTTAATCCCCGCGCTGATCGGCTCCGCAAACATGCCGCGATGCTTCGTCGATGCGAATTTTCACGCGATATGCATGAAAGAAATTTTTTTTTATACGGAGATAAACAAAACGCACCGCGTTTATTGAGTCGTGTGGCGCGTTAATCAACGCTGCTTTATATGGTCCCTTTGTTGCACTTCATTGTTCGTCGATAATCATAAACGCGCCAGTTCGCGGTCGAGTGCGGCGGCGAATTTTACTTTCGTCTGGTTTTCGGCAATTTTTTACAATTTTCGTTGCAATTTTTCTTATTTATGGAATTTTTTTATCGGTAACCAATTTTTTAGACTCTTTTCTTAATTTTTTTAATGAGATTTGCGCAATCTTCAGATTAGCGAATCATAAAAATAATTTTTTTAAAGCAAAGTTTTATATAGTCCTGTCGTTTAAATTGGAACAACTCCGGTTTTTTTTTCACAGGTATTCATTTTTTCTTCACGAATTTTCCACTCAATTCTCGTTGTTACTCCATCTATTTCATATATATTTTTTTTTATGGCGACGAAACTTCGTGAGATCGATTGTTCTATTAGGATTTGTAGCGAAGATTATTGGCGTGAAAGAAGAGAGTCAGTTTAGTAAAAAGTGCGACCACGTGGGCCAGTTGTGAAGGAGGCCACGCCGCAAGCAGCGCGGACATTCTCGACGGGCGTCGCGACGCTCACTGGCTCGGCGGCGGCCCTACAGCCTCGCTTTATGCCCTCCGCTTCGCTTCGCTCCCCCCCCCCCCCCCCCCCCTCTCGCGCTCTCGCTCTCCTACTGCTCCGCTCTGCTCGTCCGGTCGTCGTCTCGTACGGACCGTGTGCATCGCCACGCATTCGAATGTCCTACGTGAGCCGGAAACACGTCGAGTCTGTCTCACTCGCCTCGCACTCTTCCATCGTCTTCATCTTTCATTTTTCCGTTGTAACCTCCTTTTTTCTTCTATTTTTCCCGCTTTTTTTTCACTTCCTTTGCCATTTATTTTGCTCGTATCTCGTATTTATTGCGCGGCAATTTCACGCTCGGAAATGGAAAAATTAAGGGCGAAGCCGTTTCGTTTTTATTGCTTTTTGTTTCAAGACATCGATGCGAAAGATGAGGTGAAGTTCAATGGAATTTCAAATTTTTTTTCGCTACACAGTTACTTCGTCGTTTCGTTGCGATTTATTGTCAAAGGTTTTTCGAGACCTTTGACTGACGAACATAATATCCAGTGAAATAGAATTTATCATTTTTCATTTATTTTTATTTTCTCAAAATAAGCAAGGATTACTTTTTTCAGTTGGTGGCATTTTTTTTTGCTTCATTAAATTTGCAATGAAAATATTGTTTGCAAAAATTAACAGGACATAAATTGATTTTTTCTCTTTTTCAAAGCTACAACTTGTTCAATGGGAATTTGATAGCGCGTTTATCCGAAAATTTTCGTAATATCGGATTTCATTATTGAAGCTCATACATATCGTAATTGTCTGATAACGATATTTTAATTTATTCATTCAACGTGCATTGTGCGAGTAGCTGTGTGGATTCACTTTTTGGAAACAATTGATAGGCTTGCGGATTTCGGGTCGTAATTTGGTAATTATTTCAAGGCGGTAGCGAGGTTCGAGAATTTCAGGCGAAGAAGGGAATATTTTTCTTTTTTTATCATTATTGCATTTTTATCTCAGGTGAATAAATTCGGGTCAGTAGTTCCGTTTTTTGTTGGCTCGATAGTTTACAAGCGTAAAAAAATGGAATATTGAAGCTAGAAGTTTTTTTTTCACAAAACTAAATCATCCCCTTAATTAAACGTTTTTGTATTCGCGATATGGAAAATGAATAAAATTTCGAATTTAAATGCGAGTCGGATCTATTATTAATATTGCATTTAACGGCGAATATTCGCAGAGACAAAAAAAAAATAGGTTGAATCGAGCAAATCGGCGCTTGTCGGTGACGGAAAAATATTTCGTTCTATAAATGAAATAGCTAGCTGATTGTACGAACTGTTGGTTTAATTTATCGAATATCTGTTTCGGTACCCGCAACCACTGATTCAACCGATTCAATGTTCTTTTTTCCTCTTCCCATTTGCAACATTTTTTTCAAAAGGTCGAACCACTTTAGATATTCCGCACGGTAATTTATTTACGGGTATGAGGATATTTTTTTTTTCACCATTTTTCCAATATCGTTGATAATGAAAACTGTAAAAAAAATTGATAAATCAAGATAATTGTCATATTATGACGAGATTTGAATTTGAAATTTTTGCAATTTATTCCGCGATATGCGTCTCTTTTGTTTCCATTCGTCTCTTTTTATTTCCGATATCGTTGTTAATGAAAGCGGGCGAAATATTGATGAATAAAGGAACATTGAATTTTGATGAAATTTGGAACGATTAATTATCGATAAAAACGATGCAATCTCGTTCAGTGTAATTTTCAACGTAATAATTAAAAATATTCTCTTACAATATTGCGATTCGACAGCGAATCGATAATTCCATTAATTTTTACTGCAAACTTCATCGCTTCACTCTCCTCCCCCTATCGTCGTATGCATTATTCTCGGAATCATCGGATTATAATGTAACTTCCCGACAATTTGGTTGGCTATGGACTCGTCGAGGTGCGATATGCAGCTCGATGAGCGGCGCGAATATCGCCGGAGTGATGAGTAGCTACTTAAGAAAGTGCGCACAGTGTTCATTTCGCATGAGTTTGCGAAAATTGAGAGAGAATCGCGAACACTTTTCGTTGATATAAAAATCTGAAATAAATCATGTATATCAAAGGCACCATAAAACTTAATTTTCCACATTAAAATTCGAAACAACAAACAACAACAACAAATAACAAACAAACAAAACAAACAATAATAATAATAATAATAAAAATTTGTTATTAACAAATTGAGGAAATTGTTTTTTTTCACTAATTTCTCGGGTAACCAACTTTTAATTAATTAATTAATTAAAACGATTCTTTTATCATTCTGACGACGTATGAATTTTCAGATTTTTTAATTCGCTTTGAATTTTTTAAATATTCACACATTTTTTCCATAAAAAAAAATTCCGTCAGATCAAAAATCCGAAAGAATTCATACGCATTCGAAGAGATTAACGATTCATTTTCATTTCAGACGGAAAAAAGTTAGTTTACCGGAAAAATTGCTAAACAATTAATATTTTCGTCAATTTGTTATTAACATTTTTGTATTATTATGTAAAATCAATCTTTCTAGTACCTCAAAAAGCATACATTTTTTCGGATTTTTATACCATCGAGAAGTGTTTGCAATTCTCATTTTTCTCGAGCTCATGCGAAATGAACATGCGCTCGGATTATCTTAAGCGCGTTCGCTTTCTCGCGTCTGCCTCGATCTCCGGCGTGATTCTCCAAGTATTATCGGAGCTCGTTATAATGACCCCGGTAAGAGTGGGAGCAGGCATTGATGGTGTCGGATTGAAGACGATAATTGGCCGCCGGTAATTATGATAGTACCGAAGTCAGTGCGCCGTCGGCGATTAATCGCTCGTCGTCGTGTCGAGCTCGTAAAGCCGAAACTTCGCCTCTCGTCCGAGAGCGTGTGCAACAACGTCGGGAGAAGTGCAAAACTGTCTCCGCGACGACGTGGCACGTTGCAGGGATCGAGATATCACCGAGTCCGCGAGTATCTGTATGCAGGACCGGCGCGTATAGCGCCGAGCCAGGCCGGAAGTGGCGGGATTATCGGCTGGCGAACGTTCTGGAGCTCGAGAGGGAGAGCCCTCTCGCTCGCCAGTTATACTCGTGCTCACGAGGAGTTTACAGCCAGTGTAAATCCGGCTTTAACGAGACCAGACG
Source organism: Ischnus inquisitorius (assembly GCA_963924025.1). NCBI lineage: Eukaryota > Metazoa > Arthropoda > Insecta > Hymenoptera > Ichneumonidae > Ischnus > Ischnus inquisitorius. The sequence goes on from OZ001249.1 coordinate 5,471,232, forward strand.
CCGCGCCCCGAGAGAGGCTCTATCGTTTCTCCGCGAAAGGATCGAGAGTTTCGCGTCCCTCCGCGGCATCCCCTTCGCGCCCTCTCCTCCACGTTATAAAGCGCCGCTGTATAAAGCGCAGCCTCTTGTCGAAGGCACTAACACGTTTTACGAAGCTTTAAAAAAATTAGAAACAACTTCGAAAGTTCGACGAGGAACGGCTCGCGGAGCCTGCGCTCGGTGCTTCAAGCACCGCCGGGACTTTAGGTGGGATCGATAAATCAACGGGCTAACGGGGAAATATGGGGCAGAGCGGATCAACGGGTAATCAACTTTATTAGCAACAAAGAGCGAACGGAAACAAAAACCCGATATTGTTGACTCTTCCGAACGTCGGGGCGTAATAATTGATCGTTATTTCGCCTTCTTGCGTTACAAGATAATACTTTTATGAGAATAATCACTTTTTTGTTTAATCCAAGATATTACCGAGCGATGATAATGACAATATTAATAATAATAATGATAATAGGAATAGAAATTGCACATCGCTTCCGACATTCTGCATTTTTCAAACGTCGTCCACAAGCCGAGAAAGTTGGTCGGCGAACTTGAAACTTTGTAAAAGACGTTGAAGGAGAATGAAGAAATGATTTGCAATTCGAATTTGAGCATTTTTCCTTTTTTTCGCGTTTCGACGGAAAAAATACCCTCTCGGCTCGAAGATAATCTTCCGTTGCGCTCAGATTGTTTTTTCTTCGATCTTCATTGAACGCGCTCGTATCGCAACGATTTAGCGAAAGGAATGCAACGCTGAAATATCGTCGAACGATTTTTCATAGTCGAATTGCGTGTTCCGCCCGAGTTTATAAAGATTGTAAAGGAGAAGCTCGGAAACTTTGGTTCAAGATGAGAACAGGTGCCGCTTCCCGAAGCGGAAGGACCGCGAGCGTAATACTCATAGCGATCGATAAATCGCACTTTTGCGGCGTACGCGACAGCGCAACCGAACGGGGAGAGGAACTCTCGTACGCGAGTCTCTCGTCACGTTGCACGCCGATCGTCCAACTTTACGTAGATAACTGAAGCATCGCGTGAGTGTCACTCGAGTACGAGCCGCGGTCCTCTCGTCCGGGATGAAAAGACTCGGCTGGAAAATAAGAAAAGATCGCGCGAGCGCATCCCACTTCGCTCCGCGAATAAGCTTCGAGAGCACATGCCTTTTCTTCAGGCATTTTTTTTTGAGTCTGAAAAAAATCAAGGATGTGCTAAAAAATTGAGTTGCGTAATAACAATATTCAAAATGTTATTAACAAACTGATGAAATGTTTTTCAATCAAATCTCCTGGCAATGTAATTTTTTTAATGAAAATAATATATTCATTTTTTTCAATATATTTTATACAATATAAATATAAAAATATATATTATATTATATAATGTATATTCATTTTTTATTAAATAATGTAATTTTTTTCATATTTTTAGTCCATCGAGAAGTATTAAAAATTTTGTCCCCTTCCTTTAATCGAAGGCATATCAAATTGATTGGGCTTTCATTGGCGCGCCGATATTTCGTTGATTCGAATGCAAAGTATAAAAATACGAGAGATTCGCAGGGCTCGCGCGCTCGCTTTCGATCCTATCATGAAAAGGTCTCATCTCCGTGGATTTTGTACCTCGCTAGAGTGCCAACCGCCGATAGGAGCGACGAGAAAATTCCCCAGTACATGAGAAATACGCGACGCGTCGAGAAGGATAGGAAAATGATGAGAGAAAGGACACGATGGTTTATTACGGCGTGAGAAAAGCTCCCGGAGAAAACGGCTGTCCGCAGGGCGCAGGGCCTCGAGGACGGCCGGATGAGTGACGTGAAGTATGTATCGTACGTTCAAGCGCACGACGGAAGCGCGATATAAGTTATAGAGCACAAAGTAGAACGGCGAGAGTGTCGCAGAGGATGCGAGAACGCGGCGAGAAGACGAAGGGCAAAACCAGCCGTTTCGTCCTGACACACGATTAAAAAAAAAAAAAAAAAAAAAAAAAAAAAAAAACAGATTCAGCGATCGCACTCCATCAGGAATACACAAAGAGTCCCAGCAAAGACAGCAAAACGGCGGGAATGAGTAAAGAGAGGAAAAATTCGATGTCGCCGGTTCTTTCGCAGGATCGAGAACGTTGGAACTCTCGAGTGCGATCGGAAAATCGATCCCGAAACCCCGATAAATACTCCGACAAAGACGCCCGCGAAGCGGAACACCGACCTTAATTATTCCCATCGAAATCGCGCGTTCCGATCCTCCTAGAAATAGATCTTGGAAAAAAAGCGACGACTCGACACGATCGCTCGACGAGTTCCAACGCTCGTAACTGCGACGGTAAAATAGGACGAAAAATCGGCACAATGCTCTTCAGAATCAAACCAGCACAATTAATTTGCGTAGGTCAAAATAATTTTTTTTTTCATAAAAAAAATGTCTTTTGTTTGATATTTTTTTTACGAATAAAAAAACGCTTCATATTTCAAGAGTAAAAACAATAACGAGTGTCGACATGAAAATCTCGAAGACCCGTTTTTTCGTGAAAACGAAGGTTCCTTTATGAGGCAATATGTGAAATTAATTAGTAGTTATTGACCGGGAGAAAAAATATCCGATGTGAATGCGAAAAACAATGGTTGGCACAAAAATATCCGTATCGTCGGGAATAAGTCATACAATAACTTCTGTATTCTTCTCAATAAGGTCGAATGATATATTATTCCCACTTACCGTCGCTCACAGTTATTTTCGTGTAATAAGCGCCAATCTCGTAGCATCTGCAAATTGGTTCACCATTATAATGGAGTTGACCCCGATTTGTCCTGTATGCGCCGGGACGAGAGAAAGAGAGAGAAAAAAAAAAGAAATAATGAATGGATGGCGCGAAAAGAGGTATATTAACGACGGATGGGGTGAAGGAACAAAAAAAAATGGCAAAAAACGTACAGGAAGGAAAATGAGAGGAGAAGGACGGAGTTTTTGAGAAAGGGCAGAGCGAATTAGCGTCAAAGGAGGAAGGAAAATAAGAGAGAAATAAAGCTGAAGATAGAGTAGCGGGAAAAGAGTTCGCGGAAGCGGCGGAGTTGCGCGGAAGACGAATCACCGGTATTTCAAGCACGTTTCTGAATCACATTATTTAATTAAAACTGCACGAGTGCCGAGAAGAAGAAGAGAGGGTGGTCGGGGGGGTGGCACGTGAAGGGCAGGTGGTGCAAACGTAACGTGCGTCATCGGAGGATGAAAAGCGAAATGGAGTAGCGAGAGAATGGATGGCCGAGGGCGCAGCTACGGCAATGAGGGACGAATCTGACAAAAGTAAAAAAAAAAATTTTAAACAAGAAAAAAGGAAAGAAAGAAAGAACTTGGATAGAAGAAAACGCAAAAGAAGCAAGTGGATACGCGACGCCGGTGGGGAAGATATAGAAAGTAATGAACGCTAGACGGCGAGTAAAAGTGTCGGGAGGAACGTGGAAAGAAGTGTCGAAGAAACGGCGGTGTGGGAAAGAACAGCGGCGCAAGAGGAAGAGAAAGACGGCGAAGAGGACGAGGAATAAGAATAAGGGATGCGGAGAAAGAGCCGAGAAAGCGGTTGAGACACCGGGCCCCCGGAGTCTACAATCCAAAAGTTATAAAAGAAGTTCTCTCTGCTACTTAGAGAAGAATAAGGGGTGGAGGTCGGACGGCGCGATGAGAATTCCAGGCTCTGTAATATACTGACCGAGTCCTCGGATTGTGCAGCGTGTCGAGCGTCGGCCAGAGCGACACGCTCTGCTCGAGATCCGCTTGTGGACGGTCAATCCCTCTGTCGAGAGTCGCAATCGTCGAGAGCAAAAAGAAAAACAAAAAATAACGATACTGATAAAAAACTGGGGAGAAGTGGAGAGACACTCCGTAGATTCGGCTGGGGTCGATAGCCGATGGCCATCAACCTTTGTCCAGTCGAAATGGTGCGCTCACTTGTTATTGGATGACCGCGGGACGAGAGGGGAGACTCGCACCCCTCGAGAACTGGCGTTCCAAAAACAAAACGAAAGTTTAGCAAATTGCCAAAGTTCCGTATTAGAGATACCTCGGACGAGATCCTCGCACGCGCGCTTTGTCCGATGACTCTTGGCGAAGAATCGCGAAGCGACATCAAGACGAAACTTGATCCAATCTTTCAAAACCACCGAAAGGCAATCATGCTCATTCGTCCCACGCTGCGCTTCGCGGGAAGCTTAATTTCCTTCTGGATTTTCATGTAACCGGGTTCAGAATATTCCAAAACGTTGAAGAATCCCACTTGGACCTGATTTAGCGAACGATCTGAGATATCAAGCTGAAATTTCTAAGCCATGCTTGAGACTCGATCTGCATTGGCAAAATCTATTCGGTCCTTTCCTTGTTAAAGAAAACAATGCTTCGAAACGAAGTCAAAAATGATAAAACGTCCTCTTCTATAATCGGAGTAGAAAGTAATTGCACACTTTTTAGGAACGGGGTTTTTCTGTTTTGACTTCTTTTCCGGTTTTAATATTTTTATTTCTCGAGAGCTCTTTCGGTATCGGTAAACAACGAAGAGAAGCAAACAACTATCCGATGTATAAGCGACAAATAAATTCATATTCATTATATGGGATGGAATCCTCGACCCATCTCCGCTGCAACATCTGCCGTCGGAGTGGGGAGGGGTCTTCTCTTGCATAAACTATACTTATAGGAAACCGATCAGTTTCACGTGGCAAACCCTGATGCGTACACATGCGCGATCCGTGTATCGGATACACGTATACAGGCCGCTCCGACGTCGTTTGCGGCAACTCCCTCGACGAGAGAGCGTCGAGCCCTGTGAGAGCCTTCTCTATATTGCGGCTGGTCAAGGAAGGAAGACAATATCATCGTCGAAGCCTGTCCCGCAGGCGTTAAACGAGTTACGTGAGTGGTTGCTTCGCGTGTAAGAAAAGTTCTCGGGAACACTCTTGCCCGTCAATAACCGTCGACAAATTTATCTCGCGAGCCATGTGCCAGCACCCTCTCCGGACACTTTTTCTACGGAAGACCTTCTTCCGCTAAAACAGCCATTCCCGTGCAGAAATTGACGTCAGGCCCCGTTACGGGGTGTCTGATCTGGAAAGCCTGATGTGGCCGTGAAATGGGCCTGATAAGGTACAAGTAGAGCTGCCTGACGAGATACTCGAGAAGAAATTGACCTCAGACTGCCTTATCAGACAGTCAGGGGATTTGCCAAGCCGCCTAATCGGTACCCGATCAGGCAACTGCGTTCCCACTGACCAGCCTCTGATTCGGGCTTCGGGCACGCCTTTTAAGGACCCGATTTCACCCTGACGGAAACTTCTGCTCGGGACTTATCCTCGGGAAGATTCATCCCTCGTATTCCGGGCTTTACGTGTATTATTGAAAGCTCGGCGTGCATCAGCGCTATACAATAAGAGGTCACGGCAAGAGTGAAATAAACGTTTGAGTATACGCAAGAGCGTGTTATGAAAGAAAATTTCTTCGTCCGTCGACGATATTATAGGTAACTCCGCCGCATTTATTTCATTCAACAACGACAATTTCAGAAATTGCCGGCGGAAGAGAGAGAGAGAGGGGGAGAGCGTGGTAACCGTAGCGACCGAATCTGTTCATTAGCATTTCGCAGTTAACGGCGCTTCAAAACGACGCCGGGCGGTAGGCGGTCGCTCGGCAATTAATTACGAAGGCAGTGATATAGCGTAATCTAATATCATAAATAATAGGGAGTGAGTCTCTGCGCTACCGGTTGTGTGCTCCTCCCTCGCTCTCTCTCTCTCTCTCTCTCTCTCTCTCTCTCTCTCCCGCCCCATCGCTACTCCCCCGCTCTCGTTCTCTTCAGTTCTCGCAGCCAAGTCAATATTTATTCGACGCGAATTCACCCCCACACTCGCTCGCCTCCCTCTGCGTTACCCTCCATTCCGCGCTGTCTCTCTGTCGCGGCGAGTAAACGATTTAATCCGGGTCAACTTTATTAATAAACAAAGGATCGCCAAGAGATACGCGAGATAAGGATTCGTATCGTCTTATCGCGGAGACCGTGGAATTTTGCGATTACGTTTCTCCATCGCACGCGTTCTGGAATATATTTGCGGAGGAAATATCGCTCCAAGTGGCTGCGGAGGCGGAAAGAAAATTGGTCGCCAGAACCAACTTCAATGGAAGGAAATTAATAATTGTTGGGTCAACCAATTTTTTTCGTGCTTTAACCGATTTTTTTCTTGGGTTAACCAATTTGCTGGGTTAACCAGTTCATTCGTTGGTTACACCAACGTGGTTGTTGGTGAACCGTTTTTTTGCTGGTTTGTTAACCGATTTATTTGTTGGGTTAACCAGTTTATTTGTTGGGTCAACCAACATATTGGTTTTTCCAACTAATATCAGTCTTCCAGCCTCGCAGTTGGTTCTGGCAACTAATTTTTTTTCTACGTGTAGAAGAAAAAAAAATCACAAGTCTTTCGTCAAAAATATCTTGTCATCACTTCGCACCTACTGCATTCAACGTCGGATACGAGCAAAACACTCGTAAACCATTTTCGGTTCTTATCGAAAGAGCTACTCTTTTATAATGAATCTGTTTTTCTGTCCGTAATCGTTACATACCCGAACAACTTCAATGGTTCCATATATACATGCTATAAATAATGCAAATTTCGCAGTTATTAAAGTTGCACGAATTAATCCAATTAAAACTGTATGGCATTGCAAATGAGGCATGAATCGCTCGAGCTATTGTTTCCTATCAACGTTCAATTTTTTATCATACCAAGGGAAGTGCGCGCGTTAAGCGCCCGAATTTAGGACTGTCAGCAAACTTTGTACCGCGCGTTTTCATGTATTGTTCCCCGTTGAACACCAATCCAATGGTAATTGTTTTTTTTTTTTTTAATGAAACGGAAAATCAGAAGAAATCTCTCACAATTAAATGTTTCGAAAGTCTCCATCGAAAAACCGTAAAAAAAGATTTTTCCAAAAACAAGATTTTTCCTGGTGGAATTCACGTGTAATATTTTTGTATCTCTAATAATCTACAACCTTATTAGATTAAAAGTGTATTTGGAAGTACAAAAATATAAGAGAAAATTATAGATCTGTAGATCTGTATAATAGTCTATAATCTAATAAGATCATTTAGATCTATACAATTGTAATAAAAGAATAAATTTAAAAAATGGAAAACAATAATAATAGTAATAAAATGATTTCAAATAAAATTAATTTATTTATTAATATATACATTTTTTATTGTAATAATCGTCGAAGTGACGAATTTTCCGGGGGTTTCGTAATTATCCAGAAATTATTAACGAGCCCGAGGCTCGGTCAGCGCGACCGACACGTTGGTGGAGTCGTAACGATCGTCGCTATAGTTTTCATACATAGAGACGTTCCGCGGGCGGTGCGCGCCCGCGAAAAGGACGGGGGCGCAACTTTGTCCAGCTGTATTGCGGGCCGTCCCAGAGGGAATGGGTAATCGAATATTTTCCCAATTTTCAACGCGCCCGCTACGTCGCTAATGGCTATCGGGGGGGCCCCGGATAACGCTGGTGCGCGCATCTCTTCGGTGCATGCGGTTTCAATCGGGTTTCGGGCGACCCAATGCCGCCACCGCTGTAACAGCCTCGCATCCCTCTCCCGCCCGATTTATTTTCCATCAAATTACTGTGGGCACCTACCAATTATGTAAACAGACGCGTAATTCCGTGCACCCGTTAAAACCGGACCCAGAGATCGCCCGCCGGCCCCCGAAACGCTCGCGCACACGCGAGCATTCCCGATCGTGTTGACGAAAGCTACACAACGATTCTTTTTAACACGCGCCGAATACCGCGCTCGGATTATACGCTGCTGACGAAGCAGACTAATACATACAATGAAAGACTTAATATAAAAAAAAAAAAAATTGGGAAATCATAAAATATTCGCTCGTTATAGTCGGCAGATTTAATAGTCCGAAGGCTTAAGTCCCTCTAAGCGAGAAGCCAAGAGGAAAAAAAAATGCTGTCTTCCTGTGAGGGTTGGAAAAATATTCCAAGTCTCTCCGAGGGGGTTGGGAATATTTTCGATCAAAGTAGCCCTCGAGACCTCGATTCTCCTTCACGGCGACGGCAACGGCCGCGAAATATTTTGATACACATAAAGAGATAAATAATTTGATCCTATTTATTCATTAGAGCCCTCTCTCAGTCGTTGCTCGTCGGACAAAATGATTTTTGAAAGGAAAAACGTCCCGGCGTAGCTTCTCCACCAATTTCGTTCATGATCCACCCGCGCGCAGTTCTCTCGCTGGATCACAAGGTGTATCTTGGCTGCCGCACGTGTCTCCCGACGTAAGTGCGCCACCGCTGATTTGCATACTCAAACCAGTGGATTTACCTTCGCGTACCCCTCCCGATCCTGAATATACACGCTCGACGTGAGCACCCTCGAGTACTCCATTCGCTGATTCGATTTGCTCGCAATTATGTGCCCGAAGGGTTAATTACAGCGCAGCAGCGACGAAACCCGAGCCAGATATCTCCGGCGGTATCGCATAATGATGGACACATAGGGACGGCAAACTCGGCGACTGCAACGTTACAGAGCGAATTCGCGAGACAAAGAACAGAGATTTCAATAAAGTTTCCTTTCGAGCGCGTCAACCCGGGCCACTGTTGTGCCGCTGCTGCCGCGCGCTGCTTTCTTGTTCAACGAGTAGAACAGAACACAGCAGAGGCACAGAGAAACTTGCACAAAGTCGTGGCGTCGACGCAATGGAAAGTGTTGAATGCTCGGCGGAGCAAGAGAGTCTGACATCGGACGCAAGTTGCATTTCGCCCTGGCAACGGCGACAAGAAACTGCGAGATAAAACCATACGAAAATTATTCCGTCTCGCGAGTCAAATGATTTTCGAGATGTTTCAAGATCTCGCAAAAGCTCGACGAAAAGATCTTCCCCGTACTCGATACCGAACCTCCGGCATTGTAAGAGATCCTTTTTTTCAATGGCAAAATGTTAGATGTAAGTTCAAATAATAGGCACGCAACCACGAAATGAAGAAATTTTTTAATAAAAAATCGAAATTTCGAAAATGAATCGAAATTTTTTTGTCACGCTAAAGCAAGTCTTCATAAGGAAGAAGAAATGCCAAGGATGCAATATTTTTTAGATATAAGAATGGGGGAGAGCGGGGCAAAATGGCACACCGGGGCAAAATGGCACACCGGGGCAAAATGGTACGAAATGGTCAAATAAAGTCCCCCGTATGATAGAATTGGGGCAAAATGGGACAAGAGAAAGTGCCATCGAAGTAGATTTTTTTGCTGTCCCATTTTGCCCCAATACCAGTCTGCCCTTGTCCCATTGTGCGTGAATACCATTTTGCCCCGGTATGCCGTTTTGCCCCGCTCTCCCCTATTCATTTTTGAAGCGAGTTTCCGATGCCACGAATCGAAAAAATAGTAACAAGATCGGTTAACATCGTGAATAGGGAATTATGCTGAAACAAAGGTATTTCTTTTCTTCCGACTGTTCGAATGGAATAGATTTTGAATTGCGAATAAGGACAAAATTAGTAAAACTGCACGACACTGCGAGTGCACGGTTATCACTGGTGTGAAAGGAGAGCCGGGCGTGAAAGCAAACGGAGAAAGTCCTCCTTTGCGCGGCAAAGTTATTCCCGGTGCTGCTGGTCCACGAGATCGTAAATTTCTTTGACAACGGCCTGCGCGGAGTCCTTTCACCCCTGTTACGTACCTTATTCCTCGCTCCGTTTTCCCCCCCGCAGCGTCGGCGTTACACTTCGCTAATGAAACTAGGTAAGCGACGAGAGGTAACCCCGCTCCCCGACAGCCTAATGAAAATTACTGCGGCGTCCGGTGCGAGTTACGACATAAATGACATAATAGCTTAGGAAAAATTGCTCAGATTTCAAATTCTTACGAGCTTTGATTCCATTATGGCACGATGGCTCATCGTTTTTACGGCCGAAAAAAATTACGCGAGATCTTCGGGAACGTTCGCGCGCGACGTCGAAATGCGTTACGCATAGAGGAGGGCGAGCGAATCGCGGCCGATGACGATCAAACTGATTTGGCGTCGAAAATTCGTTTAAAACAATAAGTCTGAAGACAAGTCGTCTAAAAACGATTTTAAATCCATTCGTCCAAAACAATTCGTTGAAATAAAAAATTGAAATAAAAAATTCTATAAATATTTTTACTACAGTTGACAAACTCGATAGATATAGAAAAGTCTTCAGAGGAGTCTAAAAATGACAACCGTTGTTTAAGACAAATTATCTTCTAGGCGAATTGTTTTGGATAAATCGTCTTAAACAAATTTCCTTCAAATCGATTTTGGTTTCTGTTGAATTCAAGTCCAAAAACGCAAGCAAACGAAGATTGCGAAAAAAATATTATCGATTCGACATAGTTCGGTTCCGGTTGTAAGAAACGGACGATCGATCACCCGTTCTGCACTTCGGGCGGATCGTCGGCATGACTGGTGGATCTCTCGAAAATTGTTCGATATTTCTCGTTCCGCTAGTTTATTCCCACCGAGAAGGTTTCGCTCTGTCGTGACGTTCGAGATGAATCTTCTTTCAGCCTCGGATATTCGACCGGCACGCCTGCACACGGTTTCTTTCGCCGCGTATATTGCGAGCGGTATTACACAGCTCTGCGAATGGCACGCACAATACTTCCGATAGCCGGTTGCTTTTTCCATGCTGCACGCACACGAACCTACGCGCGTTTCGCTCGGAATTGCTCTTACGTGTGTACAGGGGAGAGCGGGGCAAAACGGCACACCGGGGCAAAATGGTACGAAATGGTCAAATAAATTCTCCCGTATAATACAATTAGGGCAAAATGGGGCAAAATGGGATAGCAAAAAAATCTACTCCGATGGGACTTCCTCTCGTCCCATTTTGCCCCAATTCTATCATACGGGGGATTTTATTTGACCATTTCGTACAATTTTGCCCCGGTGTGCCATTTTGCCCCGCTCTCCCCTACGTGCGAGAAAAATGACTACACTGTCTGCGCCTTAAATATACGTGGTATACGCGCTGCTTGTAGCAGAACTCCGTATATAAGCGCGTTGAGGAGGGTGAATATGTGCGAGGGAAATAAAAGGGAATAAGAGCGCCGGGAAGTTTTTCTCTCCGTTCCCTTGGAAAATGATAAATTTTTCCATCTACCTTGAATCGCGGACTCTTTTCCGAATGCCGGCCTCGCACATACCGAACATTTTCCACAGTCCGTTGGACGGTTCTTCGTAAACTATGCATTTAGTATAAGCTCGAATCCGGTGAAACGATATTTGTCGAGCGTTAATCCAATCCAATTCTATCTTATTCGGTTTGCTGCTTTTCTTCAACGAAAAAAAACAGTGGCAAAAAAAACTACTGACCTTCCACCACGCGTCATGAATTTATTATAAAATCCCATTTCACGGCTTTCAATTATAATCGAAGTTCAATTTTTTTTCATATCAACGAGCGTTATTGTGCAATAAATTAATAGGCCGAAGGCTCTCATCGATTTTTATCGATATTCGATTATGTTTTTTTATGAGAATTTTCCCCGCCCAGTCTGTTCCGGGGTGGAAAAATGAAGAGAAGAGGAAAACGGTCCGCGCTCGAGATTGCCTTCGCGTACGTCGCGAGGACTCCTCGGTGCGAGGCATGACTCGTCGTAACGAAGACGATATTTCCTGCATCACTGTTTTTATATTACGTGCTATATATAATGCGCGTAGTCATCCGTTGGTGCGGCGCGGACCTCGCTTACACGTCTCGACGGTCGTTCTTACCGCGCAACTTTCAACGAACGCGAACTTTCGTTGAATTTCCATTTCGGTTGGGCGCGCGGTATCGTCACAATACGTATGTGCATAACGTATGCGAAGTGCGGAACGAAAAATTCCGGCGGTCCGCCCTCCCCGACCCGTCTCCTGCGACTCCATAGATCGAGTTAGAATTTTTCTTTCCCACATTTTCGTAACGCACGACGTTATCAGTGTACTTCAGTGACTTTACTCGGGCTCGGCCTGTGTAAAGATGCGAATTTCTTACAATTCGACGTATAAACACAATACGTTTCGTATCTGTTTCCCTTCCGATGTTGGTAGACGGAATGAATAAAATAAGGAAAATGTGCAAAAATTTCATTGGCCTTTTTTCATAATATAATATAATATATTAAATAATATATAATATACATAAATAATAATAATATATAATATTATACAATGCAAATATACGATGTATAATAACATTATATTATTATTAATAATTATTATTCATTTATCCGTAAATAATATTTATTATAAACATGTGTATTTCGTAAAATACGTAGCGCAACCGTTCGATACGAGAACTCGCGCCATGTGCGAGAAAAAGAACGAAAATTCGTTTACCATTTGCGAGACGTGCGGGAAGGCTCGAGGGCGCCGGTACGTTAAGTAATAACCGGTAAACTAGGGTATAGGCGTGAAACTGAGGGCCGAAATACATCCCTGACTGATGCTCGCCTGGGTAAACCGAGTGCGAACTGCGCATAGCGAGATGCATGTATATAGTACATACCTATTTCGAATATACAACACGTGTATGCGGGGATCCGCGATATACAGCGACGAATGGCATAGAAACGACTCTCGAGAGTCTACGTGTAAATAATCTTAAACTGTCAAATGCATTTGGCACCGAGAACGAAACTCGACGGGTTATGCTCGGGCTTTATACATAAATATATATAGGCAACAAAATTGTTCGCATAAAACGTGTCGTATACGTCGGCGCTCGCTCTGCGGAGGCGAGGCTTGTTGGCTCGAGAGCCTCGAAATAATTCGGATTCCGATGTGTCGCAGACGAGTGCTATTATAAAAGTTATGAGACGATTATGAAGGCCCGGATCGTCGCGGAACGAGCCCGAAGTTAAAGTGAATCCATCATGTTCAAGTCGTCCGAGCGAGGCGCGAGGCTGAGGATTCAATCAGATTTTTTGCCAATATCTATGGTAATCAGCCTCGCACCGAGTATATTGTGCGCCGACGTATACACGTAAATACGTGCGCATATATATACAAAAATACGTATACATATACGTGTCGATATGCCGGAATTGGAACACGTTTTGAAGTTTGACGAGAGTTTATTTCGCGCTTGCGTGCTCTAATTATCTCGTCTCGAGGGGTCGGATTGGATGCTTTTGGCTTTGGCAGGTGAAACCTCTGGATTCTCGATCTCGTTCCTCCTCCTTGCGGACTCGGCCCGCGTCCCTCGCGCCTGTTTAATTGGCTTTCGGTAATTGGCCACGTTCGTAGCGGTCCGAGAGGGTCCGCAGTCTCTTCGCGTATGTCGTTAATCATATATCGTTCGTTATTCGATAAATAAACGTCCGATATCTCGTTCCATCTCTGCTCAGTTAGTATCTGAGCGTGTGATCGTTCCGCAGGCGGAAAGGGCAGGGGCGAGTAGGAAAGCTCGGGAACTCTCGCGTACCTGTCCATTCCTCCATCCCCTTCTGTCGTACGCGCTGATGCGCTTTTACGGAAACGAGTACGCGCGTACGATTTATCGTATCGATAGGTGAACGACGTCTAGCTCAATCGTTCCGGCGCGGATGGGCCGGCAGGAGAGAGAGGCCATCCCTATCGGATTCGATTCGGATTCTCGTCCGATCGTGTTATCGGAACAATGTCGACGATGCGGCTTTTACCTCGACGCGCGAGAGCCACTCGATCACACGATGTAATCAGGGACTGTTTGCAACGATCGGAGATCGTCCAAGGCATCGGAATCAAACGATTAACGTATGAAGCATTTTTTCGATAGTGGCATACGCGAATTGAGCCCCTTAACAATATCTGATAACAGTCTCATACTTAGGGTTCATATCTGAGTTCGATATCTACAAAGTAGCAGTCGTTAGAGTGTCGAGAAAAATCCGGTTGTACGCGCACAACATGCTGACATCCAAATCATGATGTTTTAGGGAAGCTTCATCTATGAGGAAGCAAAACCAGTCAACGTCCACCGACACTTTTGATTTGCACTGCAGAATTGCAGAAAAACCTGGAGTGAAGTCCAGCAGGTTTCGATTTTTGCTGTAATGTTCCGATCGAGTTTCCTCGCTCGATGTGTCGATACCAAGAAGTGATCCAGATTGCGTACCAATCAGTCAATGGTTATGCTTGACCGGTGGGGTTGACCAGTCTAATTGGTACGGGGTTAATCGTATGCGGCGAGTCCATTCGGTTCCACTCGTCCACCGACGTCGAGCGATGTAGCCGATCGTCACGGTCTGCTTTCGTGCCAGTGACAACTCTAACGACCGGTTGATCTTATTAACGTTTCCATCGTCGTTGCGATATGTTACTGGGATCGACGCGAGTGCATCTCACACGCTACGAAAACAAGGTTTCATCGGTACGATAGGAGTTAACGGGCTTGCCCGGTCCTCCCGACTAAATCCACAGTATCCCCGCCTGCTAATACTGGGAACCGGCGATGCATCATCGATGCAACGGCTCCTCTGTTTCCAATAAACTGTACTCAGCAGCCGCTTCTGCCACGTCGTTAATCATCCGTGGAACCCGTGCATCTTGCACCGATGGGCGACAGGGACACGGAAAGGGGGTGGTCCTCGATTCGATACTACTCGACTTTGAATACCGCTCGGATGCGGCCTCACGGTATCGAATTTCCATATCTAACCCTGCCAAACCGGTTGGACCATCTTGGATTCCTAAATGTAGACATGCCAAAAATTCGCAGAAACGGTGATCCAATGCATGCTGTTGCCATGCAAAAAATGTTATCCCGCACAAAATTGCCTTCATTGCCTAGTAAAAATCTGATCAACAATGCTAGACGTTGAATCTTGCGGTCGTTTGATTATTTGGGTCGACGGATTGAATTCGTCAAATCCAAGTCGTTTGACTAATTTCTTCGATCAAGATGAGGGACCATCGTGGCAGTTACTCTCCATACATATGCGCCGCGATCCGGTTGAGCGTAGCAAACCCGCCAGTGTTCCGGTGTTCAAGCTGCTGTGAGTCAAGTGGGATTGGGCTTTGTGCAGGGAGACGCGCAGGTGACGCGTGATCCCCACCACGGGCTTTAATTGGTGGAATCGAGACGTGCCGGTGGAGCACATTAGCAACGGGATATTGGGAACCTCGTAGAGAGGAGGACAAGCCCCCGTCCATCTACGTAAATGATAGCCCTGAGCATCCTCGTGTTCTCGGAGACCCTCTTGTCCGATTCCGAGACCTTCCCGCTGACCACGTACAGTCTGAATTCTTGTAACTGGCTTCAGTGTCAGTGGTAGCAGTTGCGGTGGACGACAATGGACTCGAACCTGGTTATTCTCGACGAGGGCCCAGAGCAGAGCACCAGCCAAGAGCCCCAGCTGGCAACTGGAGCTTCCACTGTACACAGAATGTGGAACGTTCTCTATAGGCGATATACTCTAAAGCCCGCAGGAAATTGATTGGCTACCAGCGGAGTTCGGCGACCATACGTACGACCGAGATGGAAGTCCATGCGCTAGGATTTCACAGTGAGAAGTTAATATAGAGGGGAACGACGTGAGTACCGTGAAGTCGATTGCCCTTACCCCAGCAGTACAGCTTCCTCCCTTTGCATGGAGCCCTGCTTAATTGATTTCCACGCAAGGATTCGCCGATCCTCCCGAATCCTCTCAAGCCGATGCAACTTCGCGGTTAATTAACACAATGTATACGTACTTCCTTATCCAAATAGCTAATGAGCTATTTACGGACCACGCGAGTGGAAACTAAATATTGCAGTTTCGAAAATTCGCGGAGCAGCCATGAATGGAATGTACACATTGTATTGGAATGTACACATTGTAGGGATAGCTGCGGTCGTGCGTGAAGTTCCGGGCAATTGGTACGCGAAGCGTAAGTTGAAGGAGCGGGTGAAACTGAAAATATAGTGCTTGGCTCCGTTTTGCGATCTCGAAAGCCGGATGAACGATTCTCTTCAGCGATGTATTCGCCAGGCGAAACAACATTAGATTCTCCGTTATGTTTGAAAGTTTTTTGTCCATATGTATATCGCAAGAAATCTTTAAAAAGATGTAAACCGAAGTACCTCCGTCTACGCTGAAATACCCAAACTTGTTTCGGTATTCTGTAACTCGGTAAAAAGTTGCCCCATGAAAAAATAATAATGTTAAAGAAAAAAATAGAGATACCTAAAAATGTTATTCCATCTTTCCATCGATTGTCACGACCGAAGCTACCCGTCTTCGAATCTCATCCACTTCTCGTCGCGCTTTCATGTTAATTGAGCACGATATTCCTCGAACTTCCTCGTACCAGACTCTTTTTTTTTCTTAAAACATTCTAGTTGATTCAGTTATCCAAACTTTCATGGTACATTAGCCACCCGCTACACATTGGTCGCCAGCGAAGGTAGCACTACTTGGAACAACTTTATCTCCGCCTGCATTATAATACCACAACAGACCGCTTACGGCAATCTGCCGTCTGGTTTCCTTTGCTGGCCTCATCAGCGTTTCTATACCTTCTCGACTGAGACTCAACTGACGAATCATATTCTTTGAAGCACCGATCGTGTTTCAACGACATCAGTAGCGTCTCTATTGATACAGTCATAATTTTGGTTGTCCGCTACGCTTTAGCATTTTTTTGTCGCCACCGAATTTCTCGTACCTGGCCTAGCATGTCTCTTCAAAATTAATTCTACCCGTATATCGTTGTAATCGAACATGGTAAAATCGATGCAAAGACCGGTGGTCCATATTCGTCTGATTCGCCCTACGTTGTACCGTGTGTAGGCGATTTTCGCTCGGTAAAGGATCAAAGGGTGTCGATACGGAACTCGGTCGACTGACCGAACCTCGGGCATTCGGTAGAGCGGGGGAGAAAAGAGCCCGCAGCAGCTGCCGCTTGATGTGTGGATGTTGCGCGACACAAAACTTGGAGGGACCACACAGATGTGGAACATTATACGCCGTTAACGAGTGGAAGTCTGTGTGCCGAGGTTGAAAGAGGCCCTGGGATGAATAGAGGGAGAGTGCAATTGCAACACAGAGTTGGCGAGCAAACGGGTCGAAAAGGCGAAGAGTAACAGGAGTCGAGGGGACGCCAAGCCTGAAGGGTGGTTCCTGTCCGGGCCGCAGACTCATTGACACGGTGACGTCTGACGTGTAATTTCCTAGAGGCACCGCAGGCCCTCCCTCGCGTCTACCAGCCGATCCAACACCGACCAACCCTTGCACTTACACGTACACACACACATACACAGCGTTCCAGGCTGGTATCAGAAACAAGCACGCACGAGGTGGCCGTCCGCTCGCGATGGGACGTGCTGACCCGAACCGACCACCGAGCACATATAGCTATCACGAAAATAACGAGATGCCTCGAGGCAGCGCACCGAGTTGTCGTGTCCACAACTCAAGGGTAAAAAAAATCTGTTCGCAACCCCCGTTCACCGAACTTTTTACATGTTATCGTCACAGAATCTATCCAACAGCCACCGGTTAACGTGACGGCTAATTTCGCATCCACGACGGCTCGGATGACCTCCAAACTGATTGGTCGGTAATCAGAATTGTTGTTCTACAACTGGTTTTTCTGTAATCTTCTGGGAATTTCATCGGTTTGAGCTTGTTTGAAGTACCGAATGTGAATTTTGTTTCAATCAAATCTGATCTTCGGGAACGGATGACGAGTAATGAATAAATCATATATGAGTCATGCGCGTTTCGACGGATTGAAATTAATATCGTGGAGCGATAATTCAGTTTATTAACACCTTTTTAACACTCGGTCCAAAGACCTACGAATTTGTGAAGATGGTTTGCGATTTTCAAACGGAGTTGGACAAAAGTGTTCCGCAACATCGGAATTGATTCACGCGATGGCAATAGTCACGAGCGGGGGTTAACAGACCGAGATCTCTCGACTTGGGAGAGCCTTCTGCCACGGAGTTGCGACTACAGCGATTCGCAAAGGAAGGTCTGTTGTTTTTTCACTCGCCAAAGCGCGATCCGCGCTCAACTCTATAAATGTTTTCTCATTGTTCTCTCTGAATTGCAACGGGTAACAACAGCTCGCAGGGCTTGCTCGGTAAACTTTTGGCCCCGCTGTATATGCAATCGGGGCCGTTGTTGTGCCGGCGGTAAATATAAAAGGATCAACATTAGAGGCCAAGCCGGACCTCGGAATGTGGCGCATCGTACGAATTATACAAATCCTCGCTGCGAGCCGGCGCTACTCCGCTCGCGGCAGTGTTGGAATTATCTGTTCTTTGCCACCGCCATTATTCATTCCGAATGGCTATTTATACATGGAAAAAAAATTGGCGAATCTGCATAATCAAGCGTATGACTGAGATTTCGCGATACGGACCGTTAAGGCGAGTGCAATTTTTAGAAAAGATCACGATCGTATTACCGGAGGGTGAAGGAAAACCATACCAATGAAGAATCATATTTATAGCGGTCGAAATCATTTTTTCTTTTCGACGCAATGGAATTTTAAAAAATTGGCGTACGGTAGAGATGTTCGCGGAAGTTTGAATTCTGATAGAGTTGTATCAAATAAGGAGAGATTTTTTTTGGTAGAGTTTTGGCTGGTACACTCAGAAAAAGGATTGGTAAAACCAACTGCAGATATTTAGCCAAAACATATTCGATTCGAGCAACTCGATTTTATTCCCACAAACCCTGGCAAGGTTGATTTAAGAAATTCAATGTAATTGAACCAACTAGACAATTCGATTGACATAAAAATGACAGTTTAACCAAATAATACATAAGCGCATTTAAACTAGAGTCTATTGAACTAAATATATTATTCCGTTTGAACTTCATAGTTTCTTTTTTTTTACCAATTTGTTTGTTTGTTTCAACGCAAATGATATTTCTATTAACAATTTGAAAGATTGATTGAGTCATATTTTTCGGTTGGCAAATGTTGAATTGTTTGATCGATACAACCAAAAAAATTGCGTAAAGCATCTCACCGATTGATTCAATGAAACATAAACAGTTTTCGACATTGAGAATATAGTGAGATTGGTTTTAACGAATCGATGTTAAAAGTATTGCATGTAGTACAAATAAAGTTCCAAAATTTTCACCAAATTTTAATTGAACCAAACAAAGTTTGTTAATTATTGATGAACTTTCCTCTTTTGGCTTTTTGTCTTTTGTAGTGTTTCTTGTTGTCATAAGAACATTCAGGGTATGAATGCTAATGATATTGGCTTCAATTCAATTGAGAAATGATATTGTTGATGTGAAAAAAATGTGTTTGCAGCCTCGCCGCATAACCGCTATCTTCAATTTTTCTCATCTTGTCAATAATTCTTGTCACTGCCATTTATATCAGAATATTATATGGATAGCAATAGGTAAAAGCATCTAAATCTGAAAGCTGAAGGTTAAAGAAAGCGAAGGCTTAATTGTTATTTAGATAACAATTTATACATCCGATAAGAAATTATACTTGTCAATAAGTAGAAATAGCGTAGTGGTAAGGTGCTAGGTTAGCAAACGTTAGTTCGAGGGTTCGAGCCCGCTAACTAGATAGAATTGTACGTTGTGAAAATGCAATATAACTATAAGATATGAATAGTAGCTCTGATAATTGAAGTTAAAATGTGCATGACAATAGTGTATCGTATTAATAAGGAACAATTCCGATCGAAAAAAGCCCAGGGCCCAATTCTACATTTAGGCGAGCCCAATATTTTTGACTTTCGATCAATTCCAAATATTTTTGCGCTAACTCGATCACTAGATTTGAATAACTAAACTAGATTTAAGGTAACTAAATCCTTATTAGGAATTCAACTAAACTCTACGGTCATTCCAAAGATACATTTCATCCGCTCTATTTGACTGCAGCATTTAGTTGACTCAAATAGATTTTCTTTGATGGTACTATACCTTTTTCTGAGTGTACAGATATGAATGTGGCATATAATTTTTTTTCCGTTAAATTTTGATCACTTACCGTCAATATGTCCGCGGCGAGGATATGCACAATTTTTTTTCCTCCAAGTATCGGGAAAACCGACCAATCTCTTCAATCGAACAGTTCATTAAGCCCGGGGCGTATTTCGATATAATCAATAACACACAGCATCGTTCGTCGGTGTTTACACGGGGGTTGGTGGGAAAAAAACGGTTTTATCTCATTCGGCGCTGTGTTAATGATCAAGACGCGGCTATCGGTGTGTAGTTCGATCGATTAAACATCGAGATTCCGTTCGAGCAGACATCGTCATCGCGGCAACGAGTGCGCCCGACACCGGGCATGGGAAACGTTGTATACTAATGTAGCGACGGCCATGTAGACCGAACTCGGACAGAGCAAACATTCCCGCGAAACTCGATTTGCGAGCTGTTTAATTTCCCACCGGTTATTCATTAGCCGGTTACCAACTCGTTATTACGGACCGTTGAATTATTACGCTCGTGGCCGAGCTCCTCCAATATTACTAATACTGTGTCGCTGATGCTGCGGCTCACAGAATTCCGCGACACGATTCCGCCCGTGTTATCGCTCTGCATAGTTTTCATACGCCCCACAGCCACTGCATTGTCGGCCTCGTTTGTTTTTTATGCCCGTTGTTTTCGACTCGCGGACGGAATATTGGTTGCCGTCGTTCGAAACAACATGAAAGATACTCAATTTGGATGGAAGATTCTTGACCATGAAATTTGTACATGAATCTGATTTTCTTGAATCGAGTAACAGATTCGACGGTACTGAAAAATGTATGAGTCGAGAGAATTAAGGCGGTGGTTCCACTTGTAAGTGCGATGCGCCTGTAATTCAAAGAGAATTTCGACAACTTGACGATGGAATAAAAATCTGTAGAAATCCAACCACGCAGAAGGTGCAGAAACGAATTAGTTGAGAGAACTAATCGTTTGATAGGACAAATAAGAGTGATTCGAGTGGACTCCAGTTGGTAATTCTTATCATCAATTCAGTCAATTAACAGTTTGTTGGTCTAATTTAGAGTTAGTTTGAAAAATCACTTTTCGAGAAACAAAAACAGTTTTTGCCAACAATCTCTTACTTTTCTCAATGAACTATTGGCTTTTTACTTGATTTTTTCGAATTTTTTCTCGCAACAAGTGCAGTGGTCGAAGATATGTAATGTTTGCTCCTTTTGAAAAATGTGTTTTTTCATAAAATTTGCCAAACGGTCATTGTTACGAAGCTGTCCATAGCTTTCGGTCTCGTTCGCCGCGTGCGGTTTATTTTATACAGCCCCGCAATCCGCATTATCGGATCGTCGGGTGATTCGAACGTAATTAACCATTCGTTCAGTGGTCTGGAACAATGAGAGATTGGCAGCTCGGCATTACGCGTTTCTACACGCATTCGGCATTCATTTCAGTTGTGTAACATTTGCGATACCATTTACAAAACAAGAAAAAAACGAGAAAAAGATCACGTTATAGCGAATACAATGCATCGGATACGAGCCGTGTATGATAAAATTGCCATCTGTTAAACACAGAAACTGCACAATGCAAGTCAATATCGAAACATGCTAACGAGTGTGCGCTGTCCGTTTGCCCGCATGTAATGCAGGAATGAACTCGATACGCGGTCGACTGAAATCAACCGCAGTGTTCTTCCGCGATGAGTAAATGTGAAGAACAACCGGTTCCGAAATTTACCATGAAATTTCATTTTGCCGAAAAATTCGCCTACGATATTTCCAACGCGTGCGGTCTTCCGGACAGTTGAGCCGATCAAGCTTTATATTCCTTTTTTGATACACACATGCATGAGGATAAAAATAAAAAAAGATGCAAGCGCAACAAAAGAAAGATGTGCAGTTGTAGCCTGAGAAAGACGAAGCTATAAATTACGAGTAGAGCTGGGTAGAGCAGCGGGCACGTGAATTTAATCCGAGTTACAAATGGAGTGTCCGTTCTCGACCGATGTCGGGACTGGCGAAGCGACCAACCGAGAACGGCAGAGAGAGAGAAGAGCTTTTACTTGTCTGACCACGCGCTCGTGTCAAGTGGCGGCATCCTACCGCGGACCAGGCAAAACCATCAGGAGTGAGGGGAACGGGAGGGATGACTTGACAGTACACGAAGGGAGAATACGTACATCCGCTACGGTAACGCAACCTCCTTCAGCGTACAGCTTTGCACATATTACTGAGACGTGTGCACTGCCCGCCAGACCGGAAGACCAACAGCAGGATTCGGAACGCTTCCCTCGCTTCGCGAAACAAATTGGTACACATGTACGATATATCTGTATAATATGTATACATATAATGCGCATGACGAACGTTCGGAGGGAAATAGAGGCCTGATTACGCCGGGCTGATGGGGAATCTCCAATTTATCTCGTCAATATTTCTCTAGCTTCGATATCGTGTCTGGTCGTCCTGGAAATGGCCTTGAATCTTCCTTGTCCGGGAAACGTCTTTGACTTTCTCTTGTCCTGAAAATGTCTGACTTTTTCTTGTCCTGAAAATGTCTGACTTTTTCTTGTCCTAGAAATTTCCTTGACTTTTTCTTGTCTTGAAAATGTCTGACTTTTTCTTGTCTTGAAGATGTATGACTTTTTCTTGTCCTGGAAATGTCCTTGACTTTTTCTTGTCCTGGAAATTTCTGACTCTTTCTTGACCTAGAAATATCCCTGACTTTGTCTTGTACTGAAAATGACCTGGGCTTTTTCTTGTCTTGGAAATGTCCTTGACCTTTTCTTGTCCTGGAAATGTCCTGGAATGTTGTGAAGTATCTTCGCTTGTAGTCGAAGTTACTTGATTTCCGCAACTTCCGATTTTTATTCAAGGTTTCAATAGAAATGGTGAACATGGTCTATGGAACCGACAGGGGATTGTGGATAATTGGGCGACGATAATATTTTGCAGGTTCCCGTCCGACGGCTGCTTCGACTAAAACGATTGATGTGAGCGCGCAAAGCGAACCAACATAACCGGTTGATTATATTGCAAATTTGCCAAGCTAAATGTGACCCAATGAGTCATTCCAGAGACATATCGGTCGGAAGTTTCACTTCCATATGTTGCTGGATGTTTGCAGCGTTTCGATCCCCGAACCGATCCTTCAAAAAACTGATAAAATTACTTGATTTCGAGGTCATCATGATAGTATTTCGGTATACTTCCGGTTTGTGGCAATCGCTCGCCAGACTCTCTGGAAAGACTTTCGCGCTCTCTTCTGCGAATGTACATTCTTGAGTTGTGTAAATTATTCGCGTACCGCGACTGCAGGCGGGTGATATCCAGCGGAGCGAAGAACTGTCTGGGTTTCATCCTCCTGAAATATAGACAAGGGAGTTATAACTTCGCTTGGAAAGTTTCGCATGCATGCTTCAGGTATCACTCAATTTTTTAGTAATTTTTCGAAAAGTCCTCTGACGCGATCTCGAATTTCATGAGCTCTTCCAACATTGGATCGTCGTGCGCCGAAGCTCTCTGCGTTCGATGATTATCTACTTCATATTGTGTCTCGCTAATCGGCCCGGTAATTCCATCCCGATAATTGAATACGATTAATTCATCATGAGAACCGAATTACGATTCTCGATCAGGGAGACCAATCAACGCAAGTATTTTTCTTATTGCTCATTCACATCAAAAGTGCTGATTGTCGGTTGAAAGGAACGAGGAATGAAATTACGATGAAGCAATGGACCGATATTCACGCGATTGTTCTGAATCACACAATGTACAATGTCTGTTTGTGTATTCGAGCGGTTCTAAGCCAAGGATAAACCTTCGGGCTGATTGGAAACGTGCACAAATCAGACAACAGGAACATTAGCACTTGTTTGCGATTCCTAGCCATGGACAAACGGATATAATAACGAACTTAGCAAACAGAAATCGTGACGTTCCTCCCATCGATACCTCCTAACGCACCGAAGGATTTCATCCTATTTCGAATGTGCGGGATGAACGGCTTTGCTCGCGGATAGTTCAATTCGTCGATAAGGAAACGGACACGGTACAGTTTCGATGATGCGCTCTGTCGCGGATCATCTCAGTTGGGGATGCGCAATCGAAAATAAATCGAACAAACAAACCGTTGACAATTGATTCGCGCTGCGGCGTTGATACGGAAACACAATCATCGGTGTAAACAAAGCCGAATGTTTGGACATGACGAGACGCGGCGAACCGGAAATCCAGTCGTAATTACAACGTGACGCGAAACAGAACGGGCTTCGACACACAATGTAATGCAATTCCAGTTTTTTGGTTCAATACGCGACAGGACAAACGGGTGAAGTTTCATTGATGGAATTTATAGAAGTAGTCTTGTTTTCTGCAGTATTAGGTAAATGATTTCCAAGTTCAATTTTACCGTTTAAAAATCATTGCCAATCCTACCGGCTATTCGATCCAAAATTGTAAGTCGGTAGAATCGTGTTATCGGTCAAGCTGGTATTACAGTGCGTCGGGACGGACATCTGTGGGGTTGGTGACAAAAGTATCGTCCGTGCGCATCTCAACTACTGGCCAAATAGATTAAGGTGAAGTGCCACGCCGACGGAGCTGCTCTTGTGGTAACAGATTTTCGATAAAAGACGATTGATCCCACGAAAAGCAGCTTCCACAGCGGGACTAATAGACGAAGTGGTATCTGAATTGCTTTTTTTCGTAGGATCGATCGTGTTGAAGTAACACGATTCAAATCTCTTACCATAAGAGCAGCTCCGTCGGTGTAGCACTTCACCTTAACGCAACAGATATTGCTTGGAAATTGAGACAAAATTGATCTTGTTCGGTAACCGGCACTTTCCATCTATCAAAGGTTCCCCATACTCGTGTTTAGGTTCTTCGGTAAGTAACCGACAGTTGGTCCGCTATCTTTCGTTGCCCGTAGATCCATCTTCTGGCCACTGGGTACAAAATGAATTCTTCCAACAGCACTATCTTCGAAGGGGTAGTTCGACAGTGTTGCAAACAACCTCCCGTTCGGTGTCGCCACTGGATCAATTCCGTAGTCTCAACGCGTCTGGGCTATGGGAAGAGTCTCATTTCCCGGAAAGCTCGGGATTCAAAGCTTTCGCCCCATTGTCCTCCAATGATGAATTGCTCGCAATAGCCGCGGAGTCATTACGAAGCTTAGAACTCGGCGACCGTTTGATTCATCGCTCGATAGTTTGAATCGCCGCATAGTTCATCGTTTCCATTGTAACGCAGAGCGCCGCATCCAAGGAATCTTGTCCTTCCACCCCCATCCAAATGCTACTTTGAATCTTTTTGAATAACGGATCCCTTATTGCATCCGTAATTCAAAAAAGCAAGCTGCCGCACCAAGACGGTAACATTTGGATGAAGTCTTTCGAAATCGGACCCAAGATTTCGCAAGATAACCCATGACAAAATCGGCGAAACTCCGCGTAATTGGGGCTGGTAATACTAATCCCGCGATTGCGACGGAGGGTGTTCCGATTCTTGGAATCGATGCATCGGGGCTACACGAGAATTCCGAGACACCGAAAGTGGAGCAGAAGCATTTCACGAACTTGGAATGGATTCGTTACGCCGCGATGGAACGGGGGGAGAGCTAAGCTTGTTACCTGTTGGGATAACGCTCTCGTCGGTGCGGGCCATCGCAAAGTTTCATGAATAGCTCGAGTGTAATATTAGGGGCACTTTGAAGGGTGAAGTTACACCAATAACAGAACCGGGTCGGGGGGCGGCGGCAGTGACGGTGGCGTTGCTCGAAGGCCCTCCCGCGATAGAATATGCAAATTGGTCGTCTAATGGCCGGGTAAGCGTTCCTTCCAGGGTGCGGATCTCATGGCAACCTACCCGGAGCATCCCCGATCGCTGCCTACGGGTCGGACCTCCGTTGGCTCTTCGACTCGAAAGTGGCCTGGGAGCTTCCTACGCTGCGCTTCCATCTATATGCCATGTCTTTCTCTCCGCTTTCATCGCCGCTTCCGAGCATTATACAGCTTGTTTCACCGGTATACGCCCTCCTCAACCGGCTACGTATGCGCGAGTGTAATTTTCATCAAGAAATGCCCGGTTCGAAGCTTGCTTCTGGTTTTCCAGTATCATAAAAATAACTTTTTATCTCGAAAGCGAGGTTTCTGAAAGAACGAGGCGAAACGAAAATGGAAAAAAAAAAAAATAGCAAAAAGGAGATGCGCGTTGGTAAAGAAGCCGGAGTAGCGCAATGAAACTTCGTTTCTACGAGCACTTGTACACTCCGGCGAAATGTCTGGTATTCACTTGGTCGAATTGCGTTCGTATCTTTATATTACCTATGTAACAACACCAGCCCGAGGGCTCCTTATCTCGCCGTTGGATAATCTTCACAAGTGTCTCGGGAAGAAAGCGAATTTTCGCGAGGATCCGCATAACAAGTCCGAATGAGTTGGGACTCGTGTATACGACGTGCTTTTTTACTTCTACCGGTAACAACTTGTTTCCCTCGTGCTCTCGCGAGTTAGTCTTTCATCCCATGGTCGACGGTGAACCCGCGTGTTTAAAGGTGTAAATTGTCCTTTTTCACTCTTTTTTCACCAGTCAAACATTCGCGATTGACTTTTTCTTGGTGGGACGTACCGCAAGTATGCGGCAAAGCAAGAACGATTGTAGAAGATAAAATAGGTAATTTTTTAGTGGTTACCACTTTTTAGTAATTTCGACTTTTTGGAAGGTTCGAATCGACAACTATAAAGCATATAAATCCTGGAAATAAAATATATTGCTGTAGATTGCAAATACTGTTTTTCCCTGTAATATGATTCGATCGGCTCGCCCGATCAATCATAGTCGCTTTTTTTTCCAAAGGAAAAAAATCACTTTTCGCCATAAATCGCGCGGACGTCCCAAAAGATGATAGTTTGATACGAGAGAATCGAACTTTTTTCCGTACACGGCTTACTTTTAGCGACGAAAACTCGCGACTTTGGAAAGCGGTTGGAAGGGAGGAAAAACTGAAAGCGTACATATTATACCGTAGCAATATAAAAGTTGAGGATAGTCCGTGGAAGAAGCGTCGAAGAATTCGCCTCGATCCATAAATGCATCCCACCGCGATGCGGGAACGGTCTGTACGTGTGCTTCCGGCGAGTATCTCGTCTTCTTCCATCGTGTACGGATACAGCACTCCGCTTCTGGTACGCAATTCGTTGGGAATTCTCAGGGCCGTTCGCGGCGCGAGAGCTTTTCTCTCCAGTCAAAACTCGGTTAGCCGGCGAATGCCGCTCCGCGGATGCGAAATTCTCGAGTTTTAACTCACCGAGGCGCTTCACGACTGTAAGTACAGTTATACGGCGAGTGTAACAGCGGTAGCGCGCCGGCAACACTCCGACGGCGACTGCCTAACCGCGTTAAACTAAAAGACGAACTCGAAAGGGGGCCGGGACTACCCGGGCTAATCGGCCTTCCATCCTTATTATTCATTTAGTAAAACTTCAACGCGGATGCGCTGGCCGCCCCAGCGAGATACTAAAAACAACATAAAAATGTAAGCGACGTCGATGGATGCGCGGTCGGCGATCAGTCGAGTCAAGCGCGATTGCTCGTGGGCAGTACTCGGATGGGTGACCACTCGGCCGTGCCCTGGCTGGTCAATCGTTGAGCGGAGGGTCAGTTTCTCCGAGATCTTTGACCTTGAGTAGATACTTTTGGGATGGCTTCGGGAAACTTGACGTCGTCGAACCTTATATATAATACACATAAGGTTTGACGATCTTATGTATAAACCTTATGTAAATAAAAATTAGGAAATTATCCTTTCGACCGATTGTCGCCCGAAACATTTTTTCTTTTTCGATCGTCCCTTCTCAGAATTTGAAATCTCTCGATTATGCGCATCATGCGAACTTCTCTCATCTCGTTTGACTTTCCGCATCGTGAAGTCCCTCGACGGGATCGCGCGGGTTGCAGATAATCGAAGATACAAGTTATACGTCCCGCAACGAAAAAGGAAAGTTTCCGGGATTACGGGATTAGGGATAAATATTTTGCGACGCTTCACGGCGAGATCGAGAGAAGTCGAGGGAGGAAGAACAATGCAAAGTTGCAGGAAGTGCAGGGAAGTTACGCGCGCGCTTCCTTCGCGAAGCAGCCATGTCCGTGCGGGACAAACTCCCCGTCGGGTCGCGCGAGACGAGGATCCCAATGCAAAACGTTGCAGATCTCCGATGCGGATAGCGGGAAAGAGAGGAACTTCGGAGCAGTCGAAGCTAATAAATATTTTACTATCTTATCGGTTCTTCGGGAATCTCCTTTTTTTCTGTTTCGCCATTTTTTCTCTCCTTCGTTCGCTATCCGATTTTGTTTCCGCGTTTCGTTGATCCGCTTTTCTCGATACTGGATGGTAAGACCCCCCCCCCCCGCGCGGAGGTGGGCGAGAAGATCAACATGGGCAATCGGAAAATCCGATACACGGCTTCGGTATGTTTGAACGGAAATTGAAAGCAGTTCTTTCCAGTTTAGACGATTTTCATTTCGGGAACACTTGTACACTTTTCGATGCCCCCGGGCTTCGCGCTACTCTTTCGCGAACGCGAGATCAATACTCCCCACATTCGAACTAAAAGCCGTAACACGAAGTTAGGAGAAGCAAAGTCGAAGCTACAGTAATATCGTAATTTTTATTTATTCTGTTTTTACTGCAGTCTCGGACCGAAGATTTTTTTTGTACTGTCGAAGTGTGTTTTTATGGCAGTTTGTTCCGATTGGAAATGGTCTATCGCCAAATTTTCAGCCAGAAATGGCATTCGGAGAAAATTTTGAAGACATGTCGATGGGAATTTTTTATTGATTTTTTATTACTTCGATTATCAGGCGAATGCGAGTGATCTATCTCGATCTCAGGGGAGAGCGGGGCAAAATGGCATACCGGGGCAAAATGGTACGAAATGGTCAAATAAAGTCCTACGTATGATAGAATTAAGGCAAAATGGGACAAGAGAAAGTCCCATCGAAGATTTTTTTGCTGTCCCATTTTGCCCCAATACCATTTTGCCCCGGTATGCCGTTTTGCCCCGCTCTCCCCTAAGTCGGCCGTAGCCGCACATGCACAATACTCGAGTTTCACCATCGGCACTGAATGTGGTGGATGAAACTTATGGGTGCAACGAGCCAAATAAAGGAATGCGACCTGTAGATAACAATAACAATAATATAATAATCATTATTATAATTATTAAAAAGTGGAATTAAATTGAATTTTCCATTATAAAAAATTAACTCTAGTTATCTGTAAATTTCAATAACAATAACAATAATAATTATTACTATTATTGTTATTATTACAATTTACAGATAACAATTAAAGTTTTTTTTTTTTCACTATACGTAACCGCGCTTCAATAAAACGTTCCATTATCGCGACATCCGCTATTTATCGTTCGAACAGAATGCGGGGCGATATTAAAGGTCACATCCAGTGTCTAACAATCGAAGTCGTCGTTTTCTTTGATCAAAGAGACGTCATGCCAGGGTGTTAAGGGAATATTCGCACTTAACTCCCCGGTCTCATCTTTTTCGCAGTCGTAGCGCTGGAATAGACGAGCCCGTGCGGATGGGGGGGGGGAAGCTCGGCTTTGCGGACAAAGCGACTTCCTGAGACTCGACGATAAGGGACTTTAATGTCTCTTCGTGTGCAATGAAGTAAAATGCGCGAACGCTTTATTGCGTTCCGGGATTTCAATCTTGCAACAGCCGCGTGGCGTTATACGTGTGTATAAAAGTGTATATGCGGCGGCGCGGCCAGCGCCGGTGAGAGCCCGGGCGAAGCTCCACGGAAATAATATCGTCGTGAAAGACAAGAAAATCTTGTTAATACCTCATCGCGAAAACATCTTGAGAGGCATTCGAGTCGACGTCGCGGGGCACGTTTATACTCCGACGAGACAAAGACGGGCGGTAGCGTAAAATAGACGCTGGGAAAGAAGCGAATCGTGAAATATTCGACGAGCCACGCAAACGGAACTCGACGAAGAGTTGTTGCCGCAATGCCGGATTTGATTACTCGGTCCCGAACGGCAGTACCGGCGCTCCGACCGAACGCGAAATTTTGGGCGAATCTCGAACACTTCTCGGTCGGATGAAAATTCGAATAAAATGAAAATGCCACTTTGAATTTTTTTTATACGGAACAAATGTGCGGAAAATCATGAAATTCGAGGTGGATAGAAAAATCAAATGCTTCGCAATTCGAATTTTTGAGAAAGCGACAACAACCACGTCCGCGCTCGGTATTCTGCAGTTTTACGTATCTCCTTCGGTTATGCAAGAATCTAGCGAATTAACGAAAAGACTAATGGGCAAATGGCTGATTTATAGGTTCCGAGATTTATCAGTTTCATCGCTGTATCCCGGTGGCCCTTAATTGAATTACTTCCTTCGGCGATAATTATAGTTCGCGCGGCCTCACCGGCGAGCGTCGGTCGTTTTATGCGAGTTTCAAGAAATTTCGCAACTCACATTTCGCAAACTCGTTCATTTCGTTCATCGAAGATTCACACAATTTTCCGAACCTCGACAATTAGAGATCGTAGATAAAAATATCTCGTTAGCGCGCGGCGAAACTTGGCTCTCTTCCCCCGCCCTCGTTCTCTTCTCCGGCCCGTTCCTCCGACCTCGGCTTTGTTCGCGCGATATCGATAAAGTTTTCGGATGAGCTACCGGGGCAGAAGCGATTTCGAAAAATCGAAAAAATCGCCGGAGATGCGAGATTCGTCCCTAAGTCGGTTACAACGGTGGAGTTTCCCCATCGAAAAATTATTATAAAGAAAAATGATGATCTGGAACGAGTCCTTTCGTCGGTTATTGCGAACGATTGGGTT
Source organism: Ischnus inquisitorius (assembly GCA_963924025.1). NCBI lineage: Eukaryota > Metazoa > Arthropoda > Insecta > Hymenoptera > Ichneumonidae > Ischnus > Ischnus inquisitorius. The sequence goes on from OZ001249.1 coordinate 5,502,090, forward strand.
GCTTCCATATCAATTGATTCTCAAATCTCATTAGTCTTGAAAATAAATTTTTGTATGAAAAAGAAAATTTTTGTTATTCCTACAAAAAGTCGACAATTTACACCATTCAATGGATCTAAAAAGAATAGAGTAGATCATTATAGAGAAATAGAAAAAAAATACCTACACGTATTGTGTGAAAAAACCATTTTTGTGTTTATAAAAAAAAGAGGTTTATTCATCCGTGTCTCGGTCGAGAAGTTCCGGCAGCGAATCGTGTGTTTTTTTTAAAGCCCAATTTTTCTTCTCGTTCGACGTGACTCCGGCGGAGTCCTCCTCGAGTGCGCTCGAGGTAGGAAAATTCTCGTTGAACACGAATTCGGACTGCGCGATTGAACGCGGAAGGCAGTCGCGGGCAGAACTCCATGAGAGTGAACCGGCGCCGCGGGCTTGCCCGTCCCGAACGCTCCGGACCGTTTTTCTTCTCGCGCGCATTTCCGGTCCATTAAATCCCTCCCCCGCCGCCGCGTATCGGGCGCGATCTTTTCATTCCGGTGAAAAATCTATTAGCGAAATAACGCCGCTACTGCCAGTTATATCCGCCTCGGTCTGCTGGCCGGCCGTTCTGTGCCGTGAGTACGTACGACGTACCGAAATTGCATGTACCGCGTGTAGAGCTTGTACGTAACTCCCGCTCTTCTCCATTCTAGTTTCCGCTCCGTCCGTTGGATAGTGTTTCGTCTCTGACCCAGTTAATCCCGCAGCTCCCGAACAGCTTTCGCGATGACTCCGCGCGCTGCTCTCGCCCATTTTTCCCATGTTTATCCCAGACTCAGCTGTAACTTCCGGGCTACCGGCGAAACGCGAATCCAATCGATGCCTTGCCGAAGAAAAAAACGTCCCACCGTGCCGGCGTTATTTTCCTTTTTTCATTCGCCCTCGTCGCACATATATTTCGTCGTTCGCGTCCAATGCAGAGCCGTATATGCGGCGCGTGCACGACGGGACGGTGGTTTTATCCTTCGAGTACCCACGGCCAGAGCGCGCGCCGCCTAATCGCTTGCACTCCGATAAACCACCGGTATGACTTCTTCGGCCTCCAAACGAGCGTGAAATTTCGCTCGATGGGTTCTTGCTGCACGGCAATCGTCCGCTCTCAATTATTATGATTTCGTCAGTGCCGACCGATCGTCGTTGACGAACGGGATCGAGAAATCCTGATGGAATTTACGGATCATTTCGAGACGAACGAGCTAATTCAGGATTTTTTTTACTGCTACGTTACGCTGGTGATTCGGAAAGAGACGTTAGTTACGCGTTGCCGAAGATAAACGGCATAGAATGTTTCGAGGATGCAGTTTAACGGAGAAGATAATGGTTGAGGGGACAAATGTTTGTTGGTCGGATGGCAAAAGTAAGCTTTATTGTTTGTTGTAAATGCGTTATCCGGGCCTGGTCAGCATTGGAACGCAGTTGCCTGTTCAGATGCCGAGCGGACAACCTGCCGGATTTCTGATAACTCAGCAAAAAGATTTGTCGAGCAACAACCAACTTGTTGTTCCAACAAAAATGTGATTGGAACAAAAATTTGGTTGAAAGAGCAAACATGTTTGTCGTTCAATGAATCTACTTTCTCGCGCCTAATCGGGGTTGCATCGGGTTTGTATTATCGGAATCCAGAGTTATTTCGTCAGGCCGACCCGAATCCCAAACTTACTCGTAGCTCCTTTCAACGATCCATCATTACCCTCCATTCTCCTTGAAATTCATAAACATTAAATGCGCGACGACCCATCAATCCCGTTGTTAATCATATCGCGAAATATTATTCACAAGAAAAGAACCATATCGCCTTTCGGCAATCCCGGAAGTTCTCTTCCTTAGCTCCGACAAGTGGCTCCGCTTTGCCCGGAAAAGATTGCTAAAAGATAAAGAGAAAAAAAAAAGGGACTTCGCGAGATTGCCATACACTTAAAGCGCGAGCGAGAAAGAGAGAATCGCTATACGGAGGGAGGTTGAGGGGAAGGGCGAGGGGCGTTTCTCGCTCAGGCGTGAAGAACATAATGCAATAATTGACTGCGCACCGTTCGCAGCACAAAGGAAGTGCCCCTCTTGGTCTCTCTTCTTCTTTCTGGCGAGGAGGCTGGCGTAGTCGCGGACGGGAATGGCTCTCGGTAGTGGGAACGAAAGCGCGGGCGGTACACACAGAGCCCGGGGAAGGCTGAAAGTGGAAGTTCCCTTTTGGAGATTCGCCGTCGTCGGGCCGGACGAGAGAATAAAACTGGAAATGAAGAAGGTGAAAGAGGTTGGTACGGGAAGAGAGAAAGCCAAGCCGCGCGACGGTTGGACAAAGGTGAGCCGAGTTTGCGAGAGAGCTGGAATAAGGGGAGGGGGGAAGGGGTTAGGGGGGATATAAGTTAGTCGGGAAAAGGGGGAATGGTTCTGGAAGAGCGGTATGCGTGCCACGGAAAGGAAGGAGAGTCGAGAGGGGGAGAGCGAAGAAAGGATGGGCAGGTGGGGGTTGGGGGTCAGGGTTCAAGTAGAGAGTCCGGAGGGCCGTGCGGTGCACACGAAAGGGGAGGGAAGAGGTGAAACGAAGAAGAGCGAAGAAACCATCTCCGCCATCCAGAGAGATCCGCGGAGCTAACTCGAGCGCGGGCAGCAACAACTCGAGATGTAAATCAATGGGTGATAAGGGTGGTTCTTCTGTCCTATTGCTCGGGGCTGTGGCGGAGGGGAGAAGAGTAAGCGGGAGAGAGAAAGAGAGAGATGGTTTTCTGCAGACAGCAGAACCCACTTGGTTCTCGTTTCGAAATAAAGGGAGCATAAGAGAGGGACGAGAATGAAAAGAAAAAAGTAAAAAATGAAAAAAAAGGAGAAGAAAACGCTGAGATAGATATGAGTACAAAGGAAGGGAGGATAATCAGAAAACGAAGATGAAGAAAATTTGGTCTGTGCGCGCGCGTTTGTGTGTGCAGGTACACAGACCGCCGGTTAGACGAGGGGGAAAACAACCGAAGGCTTCAAAGATAGATGCTGCGGGGCACAGTGGGAGGGGCCGTGCAGTAGAACGCGGGGGAGGAGAAAGATAACCAGCGAAAGAATAAACGAGTACCACGGAAAGGTGGGTCGACCGCCAGCGAATTATTTATTTACCTCACTTTCGCAAAAATTTTTCGGCCTTTAAGTCTGAAGGAGCGTACACGTGCACGCGCACACACGCGCGCGCGCGCACACGTAGGACTTGCTAACCGTTCTCCCGGGGACAACAACGATGTGCTTCGGTCGGTGGCGCTTTCGTTGAATCGCATCTCCGCCGATGCCGCCGCGCAAGCGATACGACTGTTCTCGTTTCCTTTTTTTTCTACCAAACCGGCGAGCCGTTTAAATTATTTACGGTCGATTCTACACTTCCTTTCAACTATTTAGGGACCCGTCTGAAAGGGGACGTCGAATGAAACGCGCTGAACGAATTTTTCCTCCTTCGGTCCTCGCGAGCTTCGAATTCGCCATCGCGATTCTCTTCTTTCGGTACTTTTCGTAAATAGTTTTTTTTCGATTCAACGACAAAGTAGACAAGGCCCGTATGGACTGATCCGCGCAGGAGCCGATAGAACGCAATTTCTTTTTATGGAAATGATTCCTTCATTTTTCCAAATAGGTATGAATCCTTTCGGATCTTTTAATTTGCTTCGAATGTATTTTTTCTTATGGAAAAAAAATTTCCTCTGAAAACATGGGCTTCCGAAAAATTTGTTACAAAATCAATGTTTTTACTAATTTGTTGGAAACATTTTGGGATTATTATTATGCAAAATTAATCTTTTCGGTACCTTTAATATGCACGAATTCCTTCAGATTTTTAGACCACCGAGCATTTCCGAGTTTTCTCGAACTTATGCGGAATGAGCGCGAAGCGACGTAACTACCTTAATTGGCAACGGTTCATTTGTCGAATGGCTATCGGGTATTTTTTTTATCGACCCCCTTTTTGTCGCGAATTGATCTCCGTACGAGCCGATACCGGCGGACAGGGGGGGGGGGGGGGGTTACGACTGCATCGACGTGAAACTCTCCGGTCCAGCTCTCGCGGCGCGTTCTCTCGTTCGGCGGTAAACGTATGGGGGTATATACGAGGGTCCGGCGAGCCCGGAATTTCGAAAAACGGTCGAGCAGGCTTCGCTTCGCCGGAGCTTCAGAGATAGCGCGGACCGCACAGAGAGAAACGCGCGCCGCGCGTATATACCCGGCGGTACGCTAGATAAAACGCAAAACATCGCAGCTGACACGCAATTAGCGCCAGGGCCGGACTGCAAATCGTCGGGAACGGCCGTGACGCGCGAGCACACCGACCTCGCCACCGTACGATTTACCGCGTCGTGATTCTTTTACACCGGTTTTTTTACCGACCCTCCTCCCTCAACGTGCACCCCCGCGCGCCGCTCGTTTCCCCGCGACCCGAAACCGTCGCGTTTCCCTCCCGAGTACGTTTTCGTTTATTTCGTCGCGCTGTCTTCTTTTTCGTTTAAATGCTCGGGCGCTCCTTCGTCGCCATCGGGTCTCGCTGCCCTTTGCCTCCGCGTCGACACCGCCTCGTTTGACGGATGTGCGGAAGAAAAAAAAATCAAACAAAAGGAAACCGGACAAGATCAACGTGTGTATCGACTTTCCGACCCCACCGTCTCGTTAGCGACGATTTTAGGCTCAAATTCTTTCATGACAATACAATGAAGGTACAAAAAAATACATTGTAAGAAGAATTATAGTAGAGTTATCTAAAAAATTTTTTCCGGGTAATTACCGGTAATTCCGGGAATTCTGGGTAATCGAGGGAGACCAAGAATAGTCCAAAAGAAGGGCTGAGCTCGAAACATTACTCTATTTTCATTCCTTGCCTCGGCAATCCTCAATAATAAAGTTTTTCCGATCTAAAATGAAGATTTGAAAAAAGTTTCCAAAACGGTATTAGTTTCGTTCGGGCGTTGCGCGGAAGTGAAGAAACAGATTTTACGAAAATCGAAAGAAAACCGATTAAAGATGCAATCGCAATGAAGGATGATAAAAAAGTGAATGAAAACGTTCCTGATCCGCTAGGTCGGGTAATTGAATATAACAAATGCGTTTTCCTGTCTCCTTCGTCATTTATTGGATGCGGGCGTTTTCCTCTCCGATGCCTTTTTCCTCGCGCGCCTCCCCCGAGGGGGCCGGTCTTTCCGAGTTCGAAACTAATATTCCAATCCGCGGAATGGTAATCCTCGCGTCTCTTTCGGTGTCTCATTCGACGCGATCAATTTCCACTAATGACTCAACTTTCCGAGCGAACACAACCATCGGCGGGCCGCGCGTGTGAGGAATCGCGGGCGGAGGGAGCGGGCTCCGCCGAACCAACACATCGGAGCCCCATTCTACTTTGCGTCCTTATTCCTTATCTGTCTTCGGAAGCCTCCCTTCGGTTTCTCGCGTCTCTCGCGCCTCGCCCGGCCTCCCGCTTGCAGCGGCGCTCGCTGTGTTCCGCGCGAGAGTTTAGTCGCGCGCGCCCTCAAACCATCCGATTGCATTGCTCTCTCCTCTTCCTCTCGTCTCAACCTACCGCGCCTCGGGCCTCAACGGTGGGAATAGTTTGCGGCGCGTTTGAATCATTGTTTCTCCCACCCCGACGGCGCGCTATTCAATTAAGAACTGGAATTATCGCGCTTTCATCGTTTCTCTCCGTGCGAGCGGCCCACCCCGGGCCACTGGCGGTGTATAACGCCGCTCTCGCGATCCGTGTAAAGCCGCACCGGAGTCGACGACGACGACGACTGAAACTCACACAAATGTTGTGCACTTCCACTTTTGCAAGATAAATTATTATTAAAACGCATTAATGCTTACGGGAGAGCGGGGCAAAACGGCATACCGGGGTAAAATGGTATTCACGCACAATGGGACCAGGGAAGAGTGGTATTGGGGCAAAATGGGACAGCAAAAAAATCTACTTCGATGGGACTTTCTCTTGTCCCATTTGGCCCTAATTCTGTCATACGGGAGACTTTATTTGACCATTTCGTACCATTTTGCCCCGGTACGCCATTTTGCCCCGCTCTTCCCCGGCTGAATGACTTTCGGCGGGAGAGTTTATCGCGAATTTCGCGTGTCGCGCGGGGGTCCATTGTTAAACTTGTTACTTATTTAATTAAGTCTGTGTGTGACTTCGTCGCTGGCGAGTGAATAGCGCATTATTCCGCGTTTGTGCGACACACGATTCGTGAGGAGGAAGTGAAGATGTGAAAAGTAAACGAAAAAATCAATGCTTGGATCAAATACTTTCGTGCTTTTGAGAGGCATTTAATTAATTCAATTCGATAATATTTAATTCGATAATACAAAGGCGAGTTAACCCGAGTTTCGGAGAGAATTTTAAATACTTCTCGATGAGATGAAAATCTGTAAAAAATGCTAAAACGATTGATTTTGCATGATAATAATTCAAAAATGTTATTAAAAAAATGACGAATTTTTTTAGAAAATCTAATTGCTTAAAATTGCGTTATTCAGCAATTAGAAATATCTTGGTATTAAAAAGGGATCAAATCTCGTTGTTTTATCATTTTTTTTGAATATCGACTGAAATATAGAACGTAATGAATAAGAGATAAAAAAATGTAAGGCGAATTGAGTCAAGAGAGTGGCCGTCGGGCGATACACGCCGCATTTGCGACACACAGGTGGTCGTTCGCCGAGCGCTTCGCACGGTAATTCGAATTTTGCCCGAGAGTAAGACAGGAAAGGCGGTGAGGAAAGAAGACAAAAGGAGAGTACGTTTCGAAGAAGAAACCAAAAAAAAAAAAAAAAAGAAAGCTATCGTACTTTCGCCGGTTCTCTTACCGTCGACTCTCGCGCCCGTAAAGGTGGGTCCGAGCCGGGGCAGAGAGCGTGCGATTTTCTTTACAGCCACTATTTCTTCTGTGAGGTCTGGGAGTGAGCACTTGTGCTATGCTTCGAGTACCGTCGGGGATGGAAGGCGGGTTCGGTCTCTCCGGTGTGAAAGAAAGGGATATATCTGAAGCGGAGGGCGAGTGAGAAAGAAAGATGGCGAAGGGGGGGGGGTGTAGGATAGAAAGCCTTGCGAAGGTGCCTTCGGCACACGCCCTCCACTTCCCACGGTAATTAAATCAATCCTCGCGGCACCCGAGAGAGGCGAACGGGACTCACGAGCGCGCGAGCTTTTCCCTCGCGTCTGGGAGCCGGAAATACTTCAACGGCCGTTCGCTCGCTTGCACGTGAAATCGATGCGATCCTTCTTAGCGCACTGGCGTCTAGTTTTCTCCGCGAAAGCAAGCGGAAACATAAGGAAGCGTGTATTATCACCGGAAGAGTATTAATCGTCGTTGCGAGAACAACTGCCAGTTCGCCGGGGCTCGATGAGGCTTGCGAAATCGTATCGTCGAAATTCCGCGCTGTATCGCATCGGGAGTAGGGAAGAGCGGGGCAGAATGGCACACCGGGCAGAATGATACGAAATGGTTAAATAGGCACTTTTAACGCGAACGGAACCTTTTCGCTGTCCGATCCGTCATCGCGGAACAAGAGCCTTCGAATCAAAATCCTCCGACGAGCCAATTTCGTCCCAAATTATCTCGACACGGTGAAAAAAAAGGTACGAACTTATTTTGATCGACAATATTTGTCTCGGCAATCGGCCGCGCGCGACGCCAGGACGCTACGCCATGTACAGCTACGGCTAATCGGCTTATCGCACTGCAGTTTCGAGCGCGAACGCCAAAGCTCTTCGGTAACATTCGCGAATTTACTGAACAGCACTTGTATACGTGCATTCGCACACGAGCTTCCGCTTTTTGCGATCGCGATAGGCGAGGGTGCTCGCGCGCGGCGCCAGAACTAAAAACCAAACTCGTTTATTTTTCTTTCGTTTTTTCGATTTCGTTTTATTTTTTCCTTTTTTTTTTGCTCGATACCACACGCAGTATCAGTTGCAGGCGCGAGTTCTTCTGCGCGAAAGCGCCCAACGTCAGCGACAATTTCGTTATCACTCCGAGGCTCGTCGTTATAGTTGTGGATAACCTATTTTTTCTGAAATAGCCGAAAACGCCGAAGGCCCAATCGACACTCGCGGTTTTTTTTTTTTTTTTCATTTTTGCAACTATGCGAAGCTGACTCTGTCGGGGGAACGATAGTTCGAAAGCTTGCCTCGCATCGAAGGTGTTTCATTGTTATATTTCCATTTCACACCGGTTATACGCGCGCATATTTCGGAGATTATTCTCCATACGTCGGCGGACCAAAGCCGAACGGACTAGTCGAGGAGCGAAGAGCCAGTCGTGTTTAATAATGTGGCTTTTTACAGTGAAAGAAAACAAAGAATAATAATAATAAATAAATAAATGAACGAATAGAGATAATTTTATAAAAATGTAAATAACTCCCGAGTGAAATAACAAATAATTATTCGCATTAATATGCATTATAGTCGGGATATTCATTCGTTGTCGAGTGTGGGAATCTCTCGACTATGATATGCGAATAATTATTTATTATTTCACTCTTCTTTCAGTCGCGATTTTTTTTTTCATTTTAATAAAATTATCTTTGTCATAAAAAATATTTTCCTGGCGGCCCGTCTATATTTTGCGGTTACGGCGATACCGTTGAATAATAATGATAAATATAATTATAGTTCAACTAAATAAATGTATTTTGATAGAAACTACATAAAAATACGTGCTTCCAGGGAATTGTTCAGTACAGCAAAAATAGCTATATATTTTTCTGTCTCCAAAAGTTTGGGAAATTATTTCTCTGAATCGTTCCCTTTGTTTTTAACGTTGCTTTCGTTTGGATTATCTCCAAGCTTTTTTGCTTTTTGCGCTGAGGTTTTCGCGTTGTGGCACTTCACGTGTTTACTTCAGTTGGCTTCCCATCAATGCAATTTTTTGCACCGCAATCAACGCGTTATTAATCAATGTGCGCGGACACCCCGAAAATATCTACGACATTTTTCTCACAAATTAACCATCTGGATCGCGCGACGACATCGGCCGGAGCTTCGAATTGCAAGCTCGGCGGGTATTGTGCACTGGAATGCGCGTACGCGTTTCTGGCTCATTTATTATCGCTCCACCTCGATGATAGATGGAAGACTGCATTTTGTTGGGGGTGGGACGGGACGACCGCCCGTATAGCGTCGCTGAAAGATTTTTTTCTTTTTTCTAGTTTTATTCCTCAAAATGATAACGTATGAGACGAGAAAAATAGCTGGACATTTGTTCGTTAAAAGTACGAACGGTTTTTACTGTGCACTATGCGCAAGTGCTATCCCAAGCTGCAACAAATGTCCAGCTATTCTTCTCGTCGTATTATCTGAGATATAGTTTCGAGGGATGAAACTTGAAAAAAAAAAATCTTTAACACAGAAAACAAAAATCCAAACCGTTCGCAAATTATGAAGTCAATGCTTTGTCGATTCTCTGGCCACTGACCTGCAGAGATACCGCGACAAGATGCATCGACGAGTAAACAAATCGTTCCCATCGCGCCGGAAAATATCCAGAACCCCTCTCTCGCTCGCGCGGTACGCGCTCGAATAGACGGTGGGAAACTTTCACGAGCTTTATCTCGACATACGGCGCTGGAGAGTTCGCCCTCACTCTCAGATCGCCGGGGTATGTGGGAAACCGGACAGTCCCTCGGTCCGCCACTATATTTTTCGGGCTATCCAGTGGAATGAAAAATTCATCGGAACTTTCGAATCGCCCCGGTGGCCGCGAGACGCCCACCGCGATCGAACGAAACGCGATCGCCCGCGGACCACGAGCTATTAAACCTCAGTGTCGCATTCTACGTGTATGGCGAAAAAAAAAAAAAATTAACCATAGTGGAGTCGCGGAACACGACGTCAACGATCGCTATCGTCTAATGGCTCGGGACTCGTTAGCCGTTTCTCGTTACGCGGCAGACAAACTTCATAGAAACGTCGAAAAATCTGTATAGGGGAGAGCGGGGCAAAACGGCATACCGGTGCACAATGTTAGGAAATGGTAAAATACAGTCCCGTCTATGATAGAATTAGGGCAAAATGGGACAAGGGAAAGTCCCATCGAAGTCGATTTTTTCGGTGTCCCATTTTGCCCCTATGTCCTGGTGCCATTTTGCCCCGGTATGCCGTTTTGCCCCGCCCTCCCTACAGATATCCGTCCCTTCGCTCGGTCGAAATGAAATATTTTGTTTCTCGAAAGCGTTTCGACTTCACTCGTCTATACTTTCCTTAATTCTTTCTTTTTTTCCAAAACTTTGCACTTCACGAATTCGACTCGCGGCCTCTCCCCTCGCAATCCGTCGTTTTCAACGCGGCAGCATTTTATACTCCATTTGCCCCCTTCCCGTCGCTTCGCTTTGGAGAACTAAGTACGAAAGACGTTCCGTGTGGGGCGAAACTTCCTTCGGCGCGGCAGCTGGTAGCGTGCATGCCTCATTCTGAGATATTCATGAGTCGATCGTAAAAAATCGAGTCGAATCTTCGGAAGCGATACTCTCGTCGGCGAAGTACGAACCTCTCGCGATTCGAAACTTTCGGGCGTGTATACCGATTGCGCCTCGTCTTATTGCCCCGGCGGCCAGTTGGGAGTTGAAAATTGCAAAAGCTCGCGTGCCAAGAAAATCCTGCAAAAAAAACACGTTAAAATACAATTTTTTTCTTTAAAAAATTGTTAGGAATCTTTACAATTTCTTCGTTCTGCATCAATGGTATTTATTGATTGATTGATTCATTTATTTATTTATTTATTTATTTATTTATTTATTTATTTATTTATTTATTTATTTATTTATTCATTTATTTATTTATTTATTTATTTATTTATTTATTTATTTATTTATTTATTTATTTATTTATTTATTTATTTATTTATTTATTTATTCATTTATTTATTTATTTACCGTTATTCGTTTTATTTCACACGACGTAATCCATGAGTTTTTTCATTTTATTTTTGTTGTTATTCAAGATTTTTCGCAATGGAAAATCTTCGAAATTCTCTCCGAAGCTCATCTTCGTCTGAGCATGTAACGATACACCCGCCTTAAGGGAATATACATGTGTCTCGTCAGACTCAAGACCGGCGCATTTGAACTTCGACTCCCGTGCGGTATTGTGCTTTATCTCGAATTCACTGTTACGGAGTGAATCCATTCGGTCGTCCCGTCTGCCGTTGTCGCCCGAATGATTCCGTTGTGGAGGAGAAGAAAAAAAGAAACGAAAAAAAATCCACGGCAAAATTAGATAGCGCATTTTCGATGAACCGAAAGCGTGTCAAGTAAGCCGTTTCCACGGAGCTCGAACGCGAATGAAAGGAGCGCGACAGATCCGCGGCGATAGCGGAGGTAGAGAAAAATGTCTCTGGCCTCCGAGAATCGACCCGGAGCCTCTTTCATCGTATCCAATCGTTGGCGTAGCCTCGCTCCGCTCTTTCGCATTTTATTCCCGCGAAACTCGTACTCCCCGCCGCGGATATCAGTGCATTATAGTTCGTATTTGGAGCATACAGTGCTCGTTCCGCACGCCACGATGGTCCAAGAACCACAACGGCGTTAGTTCTCGACGACCCTGAAAATATGATTGAAAAAAATGCTCGATGAATTATTTCGTTATTATACGAATTATATCCTCATTGTTTTTTTCAAGGTCCTTCAAAAAGCTCCTTTCGTTGTGAACGACCTTGAAAAATATAAAGAAATCATGAAAAAATCGGTTTCGCATTATTTACTTTCTGCACGAAAAATAAATAAATAAAAATTCGAGTGTTATTCTAAAGTAGGGGAGAGCGGGGCAAAATGGTACGAAATGGTCAAATAAAGACCCCCGTATGATAGAATTAGTGCAAAATGGGATAAGAGACAGTCCCATCGAAGTAGATTTTTTTGCTGTCCCATTTTGCCCTAATACCATTCTGTCCTGGTCCCATTGTGCGTGAATACCATTTTGCCCCGGTATGCCGTTTTGTCCCGCCCTCCCCTCTCCATTTCACGCACGAGTCGAATTGATATCCTTCGCGAGGGTGATGAATGCTCTTAATATTTTCGCGTCTCGCGATATAACGCTGTGCCGTGCTCGATCCAACGTTGATAGTCATTAAACTTTAATACCCCTTTTTTTATCACATTTTTTTTTCTTTATTTATCGCGTCTGCGGGAATATCGGCGAAGAGGCCGGGCCGGTTTCTGGCTGCTGTTCGTCGGGGAACTCTCGAGTGTTTGCCAGACACGATCGCGAGTCTTCGAAATCGGGGGCAAGAGCCTCGGGGGGGCTCGCGCTCTGCTCACACGAGTTATCATTTATCAGGATCATGACTGCGCAACAAAACGCCGGGGCGAGAGCCCAGGCGAGCTGAAAATCCGCTAATTATTCGCCCCGATAAATTTCGCCCAACGAAATTGTTTCAATCCCAGCGCGATGGACCCGCCCCTTCCAACCCCCAACCGCGATATTTTAAACGCTCCTCTCTCGCGTGTTCGAAAAAACAAAAAGAACGTCAACAGCTCCTTTTTTTTCTTCGATGGGATAATAAATTTTCCATCAAAGGAACACACTGTGATAAAAAAAAAAAATAGTAAGGGCGATTTAGAATCGGGGCCGTTCCGAAATTGCCATTTTCTTAACACCTTTTTTCATTCAATATTTGTTTTTAACACACTCGAATTCGTTATTGCAATTTTTCTTTAAACTCAAGTTTGGTTTTTCCATTAATTTCTTACCATTTTCGAAAATCAATTTTTCAGCAATTTTTTTCCCGATTTTTTTTTCTCACGGAGAGGCGTACAAAATTCTTTTTGAGCGTCTCGTTTGGCCAGACCGCGTCGCGAGGGCTGCCTTGAACGCGTTCGAATTTGCATTTAGCCATAACTTTTTCTTAATCCCGACTATCGGGATCGGTGACATATTAAAACGTGATTTCGCGATTTGAGTTCAGCGATATGAGAAAACTAGGCTCTTGGCCGATTGCCTGAGCGATCTTTCTATCCGGCTGTACCGGGCGCGGAGCTTTATCGTTCGTTGGGACTTCGTGTGCGTGCATTTGTGAATATAAATCTGCTGCATTGGCATCGGCGCAGCGAAACGGATACCAATCCCAGCGTCGACTGGGGGGGCGTTGGCCTATACATTCGTGTTTATCGGCCCACATTATCATGGGAATAATGCGCTCTGTGCTGTGATTGCTGATGTCGCACACCGTCGCATCGCCGCCTCTCTGCCGCTCTCGCATTTGCCCAAGTTTCTCCAACATTGCGACCGACGAATGCCCACACTTTCAACTATCACGCAACGCTATTCTGGATCCATTGAGGTAGTCCTTGCGCGTAGTGTTCATTTCCCATAGATTTGCGAAAATCGAGAGAGAACTGCAAACACGATCATATAAAAAAATCTGAAAAAACCGATTTTTTTCCGATTTTGACACGATCGTGATGTGATTGCAATTTTCTCATTTTTTCGCGCACTATTTTTTTGAATATCAAAAATACTTTTTAAGAAAAAGTATATCTGCGAGGGCGTGTGGTAGGGAATTTTGGCAAAATTCTCGAAAAGTCCGGCGAATGCTGAAAAAGAGTCAAAAAAACGAGCCCTCTTATGGGGCGATTGGTGTAGCGTGAGGTAAATCCGAGGGCGCTCGGCCGCAACCGCTAATGCAGCCCTAGCGTGAGAAGAGACAACAGATGTATAAATCGTGGTTATATAAATCTCGAGATAGTCGAAAGAACAAGTGAGTTTTTGTGTCCGGTTACGGTCCGGTCCCTCTCGGTTACTCTGCAGAGTCACGAAGAGCGAACGTTGCACGGAGTGGGCCGGTATTAACGTTGCGCGGCGAGGAGTGGATACGGTCCGTTCCGACGTAACGACGGAAACGGCACGTACCTTCACGAGGGTCCGAGCGAGTTAAGACCTCGATTTTCTTTTCGTTTCGCTCGTCCTAGCGCGCTCGCGACGAACGTGACGGCAACGGAGACGAAATTTCGTGCGCGAGAAACCGTTCCGGCGTGACGCAAGGGACGTAGTCGTCGGTACTTCCGAGGCGACGAGAACAGAACGGACGACCGAATGGAGATGGAGCGTCATTCTTCGCGCGTGAAATGAGCGTGTTGCATCACGGCGCTTGTTTGTCGCGGCAAAATGTTCCGGTATAGGAGGAAGGAAAGAAGGGACGATGACGCTGAAGAATGCTGCGCGGAGTAAGCTGGTTTCGCGCTCATTGAGAGACTCGGAAATGCTCTCGGTGGTCGAGAACGACCCGACGAAGGGCTACGCGTTTGCAGGGAACAAATAATGAGAAGTTGAAGAAGATATGGCCATGAGACTCGTCCAGCATCTTAACTTTAGTTCCTTTTTTTTACCTTATGTCCGAATTTTCCAAATGATTGCGGAAGCTTTTTGGGCTACAAGAAACTTCGAAAATGTCCGCCTCCCCGCAAACACCGGAAGCTTCAACGGGAACGGTAAAACGGGTCCAAAGAAATGTTGTCGTTTGAAATTTTACTCGACTCCCACTTAAAAAGTTCTTCGACACCTGTTGGATCCTCGTGGTCTTTAAGTGGCCGCTGCGAAACTTCAATGAAGTCAGGATAAATACCGCCTTTTTTCGTTGGCTAGCGCGAAGAAGTTTTCGAGTTGTCAACGGCCATCAAATGTTGATTCTGCGTTAAATTTTTTCTAAATGCGACTTTGCTACGTTTTGCCACATTTTGTGCCTGTAAACTGAAGACGTTTACATGAAAAACTCAAAAAAAAAAAATGTTTCACGGATACAAAGCTTCTCGAGGAAGCAAAAGTGCGCAATTGTCGTTTTGCCGTAGGACACGTTCGGAAATTGAAGGTTTCATTGAAAATTCAACGAATTTTATTCACGGTCCGAAAAATCGACCAAGAGAAACTACGGACATCGAAAGCCCAGGTCAATTTCGGTCAGTGCGGGTATTAGTTCGCATAAGTTTTCGCCGTGGATATCGCGAGCCGAGCAATTCGACAGTATCGGTTCTTGGATATTGGCCAATCCGTGGGTCAGTCTTCTCGCCGTTTCGACTTGATCCTTCGCTCGATTCGCCCTGCGGACGGTCTGCGGTCGATCCAATTAACTTCTCGATCTCGAAGAACTTTCCGCAGATGGAAAACCGAGGAACCTCTACGAGACAAGGGACGTCGCGCCACCGAAGTGTCCATCGGGAGATGAAAAAGGAGAAAGAAGGTAGAAAAAAAGGGTTGTATGTATCGGAGGAAGAGAACGCGACTACAGCCGATGGATCCCGTCTCGGCGTGCACCTCTCGCCGTTCCTCTTCCTCTTCTTCATTCTCTCGGAGCTCCTTCCCGCCGAGTCATCTTATCCTGACATTTTTGCGTATACCTCGCGGAAACGCTCCGCGGCGGCGAGAACAGCTCAGGTGGGACGCGCTGTATATTTCGCAACGAAAAGGAATTACAGGCGTCGTCGTCGTCGTCCCGAGAGCATCATTTTTCACGGCGATCTCGCCGGGAACGACGACAGCGAGATGGTGTTGCTCGCTCGGATGGCGCCGGGGCCGCCGGCTCTGCTCCGCCACGGTAACCATCTTTTATCGCATCCCAATTTCGTCTCGAGCCCTCTCCTTCGCCCCTGCGCCACGGCGCGCGTCGGCCTCGCCGATGTCTTTCTCTTTTATAAACAAAAAATAAAGTAACAACGACGACGAGCTGCGGCGTCTTCTTTGTAATGCCTAGGATTGCCTTCCGTCCCGCCCGTTCGCGCTTACGCGCTCATACCCCACCGCCGGCGTTCCCGCGGGACGCAATTACATTATTCATGATGACTGCGCGGGATACGCGCGTCGACGTATTTACTGCTCCCCGAAGATCGGGGCTTTGACGACAAATCTACGCAGTTCCATGATTATTTTGTCACGCTTCGCCGCGCGACACGTGCTCGCGACTACGAAGTGCCGAATGCGCGCGGTCCGTTCGCTATCCTTGGCCGGCAGGCCACATCAGACGGCTTGGAACGCAAAATAAAACCTAAAATTTTAATCCCGATTTTTGGCGCTCGCCAAGAATTTCATAGAGACTGATTATCCTGGGTTTGGAAAATTATGAATCCGCTTCGAATTGAAAAAAAAGTGGCAGAATTTTTTTTTTTTCGCAAAAACCAACTCTTCGATCATCAGTTTTGTCTTCATCATCATATTATTATGAATCCCATACTTTTGACACTTCGCCCTTCGAGGAAAATTAAAAAAAAAATATTTATCGCGTAAACATGGGAATTTTTTGCTCCGTCGTTGAATAGCATGTTTTACGACTTATGAGCTTCCGCAGTGCGAGCGGCGTAGATCGAAGGGACTGTTTTTACGATGAAAAAACCAATAATTGCATCGCTCGAGCTGTTCCTTTGACGACTTGGGACGATCTCTCTTACGTGCACGCACAAATCCGGCGACTCGGAGGGCGCTTTTACCTGGGCCGTCCCGTTGCTTCGGGCGCCCAAAGCCCTCCGAGCCGCACGCGGAAAAGCTCGACTCTCTGTCGTGGCAATCGTGATTACATTTCCGAGCACGCTGAGGGCACACATCGTATCTGGCTTTTCAAAAGAATGCTATCCTGCACACATGTGTATAGTCGACTCTCAACGCACACACACACACGCGCGCGCGCGCGTTGCAATGCTCTGGGAATCTTCGATTTATCGTCAAACGCGATGGAACGCCTTGCGATCGATCGTTAATTCGCCGAACGCGATAGCGGTAGGTTTAACCGTCCGATTGGAATTTAATGATTCTTCGTGCTCAATTTATTTTCTCCCCGCGAATCGCGCGCACTCGCTAAACTTCAGTGCAGAACGCGCTTTCATTATATTATAAATCGGGAAGAGAAAAAACTTTCGAGATATGGCGAATCCGAATTGCTCGACTGTGAGAGAGGCCGGTTAAAATAGCGGCTTTTTTTTAATTCATCGGATCGATTTAATTGACATTTAGTCGATCAAAAAAGGAAATTTCATTCAGTTCGATCGATTCGATTCGATTCAACGAGTTCAGTCGATTCAATCAGTTCAATCAATTCGATCAATTCGATTAATTCGATCAATGCGATCGTTTCGACCAGTTCGATTAATTCGATCAATGCGATCGATTCAATCAATTTTCTCGAAATTTTAATGGTCTTTTTCTCTCTCTTACTTTATTCACTTTACTATCTTACTTCAAATAAAAAAATGCAATGTCTTCATTCATTGTATTTCGAAAAATCGGCGAATCAACTTTCGCGAAAAAAACTTTTGTTCAACTGATCTAACTCGATAATTAATATTCACGAGAACGAATGTACGCAGTTGACTTTTTCGGAGTCTCGTTGGGGAGTCTTCGAAATTGTCTGCGAGTGTCGATTTCGTCGGATAACGCGACGCCGCGTCGTTCTCGAAACGCGATCGACGAGCGATTCCCGCGAGAGATCGAAAATTGATCTGTCCACAATTTCGTTCGAGCGCAGTGAGCAAGTTCAACCGTTGGCTTCGCGCGCGCGTCCCGCCCGCGTAGAATGCGCGGGGGTCGACGTAGAATTAGTCACCGGCCGACGGACAGTGGGCGACACCACCGCAAAAGCGATTGCAAGTGGAACAGACTATGGAGTAATTGACTCTATCAGGTTTCCGAGAACGAGCGTGCATTTTTTTTTCGGAACGGCGCGCATCGCTATCGCGTGTCGGAACGTCGGCTTCGTTCTCGGGCAGAGGGCGCGAACGGGAAGAAGGTGAGCTCCCAAAAATCCGGGATTTTGGCGGCTTCGTGTCCGGAGGAAACAAAAAATACGAAAAAAAAAAACGTGTCAGTCTGCACAAGGGAATGTGCAAAAAAAAACAGTAACGCAGACACAGACACACATACGCGCGGACAGTACAAAAAGCCTCTGTCTTTCTTTCGCGCTGGAAACGAGCGAAACGTTTTCGGCGAGCCCTCGGGCTTCGGAGAATTGGGGATGGGATTACCGGAGGCCGCCAATTAAATTTCGTTACCGAATCCAGCCTGCCGCCGGCGCGGGGCTACCGATTTCGAATCGATAACTCTTTTCTTTTCTGTCTATCGACGCGCCTCACGCTGTTACCCTGGTAGTTGCGCACTATTGTCGCCGATTCGGTAGGGCTCCATCGGCGCATTGATAATTCCGTCAAAAGCTTTCGCTCCTCGCTATCGTTTTTTCGCACCCGAACGAACGGACGCGTGACGACGAATCGGTCGGACAGCGAAGCGTCGCGCATTGAGTGCTAGTCATTTCTTCAAATATTTTCCACGTTCTCGTCCCGCGCGAGGTATGCATCAATTTTTCTGTACTGTAAGTTCCTTCTTCGTTCGATGGAACGCTGTTTTTTCAAAAATGAGGATCGAAGTGGGGTAGACCCACCGTTTTTGGCCACCTTAGGTCCAATCGTGGCCATCACATTCAAATAGAAGAGATCGAATCGAATGAAATTCAAAAAATCTAATTGGATCATTTGATGAATTTGTTTAAAGTGCTTCGAAAAATCAACATGCAATTGTGGAAAAAAATTCTTTGAAGGATTTTATGATGAAAAATCGAATCAAATCGTTTTTTTGTAAACTGAGTGTTTTTCATTCCAATACGAGCTGATCGTTCCTATTTTTTTCCCTACGTCTACAAATTTTCGCAGAGTGGCCAAAGAAAATCTAAGGGCTTCACGCCAATGATTTAATTCAGAGAAAAGATTTTTTAATTTTACACGAGGAGGTAAAATATTTTAATTATCAATCACGGAGAAGCTCGATCATTGAAACAAAAAGCTTCGATGACGCGGAACTTCGGCTCTCTTTGCCTCGTCTCATTATGCGAAATTCCACGGCGCGCCGTGACTTGTATCAACGCTCAGCGTAGTAATTGAGTTCTTCAGAAATAGCAATTCCAAGAATCCGCCCGAGGGGTGCCGGATGCAGCGTGGGTGGGAGATTGCGACGGTGCGACAATCGCCCGGATGAGAATGCGACTTGGCAAGAACGGCGAGTATTATACGCGCCCTCCCGAAGTTGGTGCTGGTGGAGAGATGTTGATCGTCGGCGTATAAGCGGGTTAATCTTGTCCAACCATCTCGGTCTACCCGCGCGCAAAACAGATTCAACCTGCGATGGTATGTTATTCGGTAAGTTATTCGCTAGTGAGGCGCCAGTTGAAAAAGATATACCGTAATGTCGAAGCAAAAATTCGAAATTGATCGACTTCGAATTTCGGATGAAATCGGATTTGTCGACCGATGATTGGAAGAACGCGCGCGAATCATCCGTCATTCTCGAAGGGGTTAAATTGTCGAATAATCGAGTTACTCGCCGATTCGATATGAAATTATCGAAAGCTCGAGTAATATTTTTTCTCGTCTTGCGGCTTTTCTCATCCTGACCCACTTTTGCGCGAATAACCCAGCTCTCTCTTCGACCCCGTGGCGATGACGGCACACGTTGGGGGGGCGTCGTGGAAGGAAAAAAAAGGCGACGGACGAGCTAATAGGTTGAGCAGGACGTCTGTTACCCGAGGACGATTTTTTTTTCCCGACCAGCTTCGCTCGCCCTTCGACGTCGCGCCCCCTCATAAATCTGATCTATTACGAGCGGGACTGTTGAAATAATTGGAGGGAATGCGGTCTTTCGCTGACGTCTGGCGTCGTCGCCTTTCCTTTTTTCGCACAATTAGCCAACGGCCCCGACCGAAATATATTCAGAGCTCCGATATTTTCATATATAAATATATAAAAATATATATACTGTATATTTATATATACAGTGTAATACATAAAGTATGAAATATTGTTTGCGAATATATCGCCGAGAAAAGACCCTGTTGACATCGATTTTACGTCAAAGAAAAAAGTAATGAGCGACAAGCTCTCTTCAGCGATGCGCGACTGCTGAGAAAAATTTTTGCGGCCCAGACGTAGCGGAGAAGCGATGGTGGCCGTGATTAGACTGCGACAGCTGGCAAACGTTGTCGCCGCGAACCGATGCTTTCCTTTAAGGACCTTGCGTGTTCATTTCGCATGAGTTTGCGAAAATTTAGCGAATTGCGAACGCTTCTCGATGGTATAAAAATCTGAAAAAAATCATGCATATTAAAAGTTTAAAAAATATTGATATTGCATAATAATAATTCCGAAATGTTATTAACAATTTGATGAACTGGGCAAGCTGCTTTCGAAATTACGAGCGCTTCCCTACTTTTCGCACGGGGCCATCGAAGTTGCGACATCATTCGCGCTGGTTGCGTAAAAATGTACGATGTGCAGATTGACCGGAAATCGATGTAACGTTTCATCCGTCACTTTTGTTCGGCCTTTTGTTTTTTTCTTCTTTATCTTCTGGCATTATTACGTAAATTTTTCATGCCGAATCGCGCAGTCATCGGAGTGCCGCGAGTTACAACGGCGCGCATTCGATAGGGGAGAGCGGGGCAAAACGGCATACCGGGGCAAAATGGTATTCACGCACAATAGGACCAGGGCAGAATGGTATTAGGGCAAAATGGGACAGCAAAAAAATCTTCTTTCATGGGACTTTCTCTCGTCCCATTTTGCTCTGATTCTATGATTCGGGAGACTTTATTTGACCATTCGTACCATTTTGCCCCGCTCTCCCTATTGATGAAAAGCATTTGAACGGTCGAAATGGAACGAAAAACTAGCTATCGAAAATGCTGATAGGTTCTCGTCACACGAGGCGGCGGGGTGTGCCGGCTATTTCGTTGTCAGGACTCCATTGCTATAGCCACGGTCTACTCCGGTGCTTGATACGATACGCACGGTAATCGGAGCTAAAACGTTTCGAATCGCGCGCGGCACCGGTTTAGCGCATTCGAAGCGTTAATCCCTGTGACAAAGGGTTTCCGGTCTCATACAAATGGAAAACGATTCGTTTTTTTTTTTTTACGGTCTCACCCCTCGACACGGGCGAAATCGAGGGCGTGTAGAAATTCGGACCGTAACGACCGATGCGAATGAATTTTGTATGAAACCAGTCTTTAGCCGATCTTTCGATGGTTATCCCTCGGAATTTGCAGCTCAATCGATCACGCCAATGGCTCGAAGGAAGCCATCGATCGGCCGGGATGCCCGCACTGACGCATTTTCAACTTTATGCATTCGATCGCGCGGATACGCTGACCGATCTCCGGTCTGGGTCGAATAGCGTCAAAGATCGATTTTCGGACTCAAATATCTACAAACATTTCTCATCGAGGTTTCTTTTTAATTATAATTGTTTCTAATTAGCCACTCCGTGACTTTAGCATATTGTCTAAACTACCGCCTCCCACACAGTGGCGGAAGCCGCGAGATATTTTTGGAATACGCAGAGATATTTTATATATTTTTAATATATTTCAGGACAATTGTCACTTTGATTCTAACAAAAGCTCAAAAAAAATAAACCGGATGTTGCGCCCGATCTATGGAATTTATTGCGTTACAAAATAGAAGAAAAAAAGGTTTCTTTCAGAAAATCAAGCGCGCCATTCCCGTGACTCGAATTTAATAATATTTCCAAAATCCCTGTGGCGATCTCGCTTCAGCGCGATTTTCCAATACCCGTATAAGAGAGCTTAATCCAAATTGAAGAATAATAACCGAGGCTAATCCCGCGGCAAGCGGGCACGGGAGTACGAGCGGCAGGAGCAGCTCGTCGCGTTTGCTGGTAGAGTCAACCGGGTGCCATTTGAATATTCCGAATGAAA
Source organism: Ischnus inquisitorius (assembly GCA_963924025.1). NCBI lineage: Eukaryota > Metazoa > Arthropoda > Insecta > Hymenoptera > Ichneumonidae > Ischnus > Ischnus inquisitorius. The sequence continues at coordinate 5,523,809 of OZ001249.1, forward strand.
GGTCGTGCGGAAAAACGTTTCGCATAGAAAGGGATTCGGCGAAGCTAGCGCGGCGCATTAGACTATACCCGATAGGCAAATTTTCCTCTCCGTCCCTTTTCTCACTTATTTCCTTAATCCCACTCGGCCGAACTCTCATCATCTTTATCACACCCGGATGTGCATAGGCGGCTCGGAACTTCTTTTCCTACGCTTCATAATTGTCCATTTAGCGGTACTTGCACGAAAATCGTTATCGCGCTCGAGAATATTGTGAACATTTCCCCATTGTCGATGTGTCGGCGATGGAAAAACCGTTCGCAGGACTGATCGTTGGATCAACTTTCCGAAAGATAAGATTAAAAAATGTCGCTTGCGCTGACTAAACATTCAATAAGTGGACAATCTTTCGAGGAAAAATTGTTCGCACCAGCTAACAATTAGTTGGAAAATAGAATAGAATAGAATAGAATAATATTTATTGGGTCCTGGGATTAAATCCCCTAAGAACCGTGAGTACATTGATAGCACAAATGTTATAGTAAAAACCTTAAAAACTATCATGATACGTAATTACAATAATCAAATCAAATGATCATAGCATATAAATCGATGGCAAACTTAGTCTAGCGGAGACTAGAATAATCTTAAAATAATCTTAAAATAGCCTCTAAAAATAAGCCTAGGAATAACAATTTTGTTATTCATCGCGAATAACCGGGGTGTCCGCAGTGTCAGGGGGCAGAGATTCAGCTTGGACCCTTTCTTGCTCGATAAGATAAGATAGCAGTTTACGTTTAAACGCCTCTATCGATGTAGACCCGGTTATGATTGCTGGTAACTCATTCCACAAGTAAGTGCCCGCAACTTGAAAAGATTTGCGGAATTTTGAAGTCCGGAAAGTCGGCACGCGGAGTGTTTCCGTACGCCCCCCCAGAATCCGCGGGTTCTCTTTATCCCGAGAGATGAGGAGATCCGCGAGATATGAGGGGACCCCAGAATGCACCATGGTATAGAATAGACAGCCCATGTGGTAGCAGCGCCGGCTCCCAATCGATAGCCATCCAAGCGACCTACGACCCCCGAAACTACGAAAATCGAAAATAGTTGGGAAAAAGTTGGGGAAATTCTCTGATGTACCTTACGAAAAAGTAACGACTCTCCTTTCGACGGTTGAGGATCCAGATAGAAACGGGATCGAAAAGGAATTAGCAGAACTGATAGTTGAATCGACTTTTCGGGAGACAAGATCCGTCGCTCCGACGGAATATTAGTTGGTCCGACTACTTTTAAAAAATCTCGATTGCGCTAACTAAATATTCGATAGGTAGACTGTTTTTGAAAATCGTTCGTGCCAGCTAACGATTGGAGAATCGAGAATAGTTGGGAAAAGTTGGGGAAATTCTCGGTTGTACCCGAAGAGATTCAGCGCATCGCGATAACGCGAGACAGTTATCGGGCCGCGTTGTTCTTGGCCGTATTAGTCTCACTCTGCAGTGATGAACGTCGGTTGATGGTGCAAGACGCGAAGAAAGGGGCATGGTTTATGAGAATGTAGGAGGCGGAGAACTCGCGCATCGGTTATGAGCCGGTGAGACAAGTTGGGCGCATAGTTCGGCGAATCACCCTGCGGCCCCGCCATCCCCAACGTGTTACAAACTTATTCCGGCGCGCCCACCGTCCCTTGTGATACTGCAACGCTGCCCAGCGGCAGCCACGTCGTCGGTCTGGCTATAAATTGTTTTCACGTGTCGAGCCTGTTAAAACGTACCGCACATAAAACTTACCCCGTCTCTGACCTAGTGCACAATTTACTGTAAACCGCTTTTTTTTTCCTCGCTCCCTTTTTCTTTTTTTTCATCATCCTCCCGAACTCGGGAGCATTTTCAGCGTCCACTTTCATTATGCACTTCGCAGTTTGCTCCGCGCAGTCGATACGACCGAAAATCTGATCAATACGGTGGAAGAAATTAATAGCGCGAAACGAGAGGATCCGTCCCGACGACATGCTCGGGACGAAATTTCGTTGATAATTCTTTTACCGCGACGTCGCTGCGTTTACGCTGTTACTGTTTCCATGCGGTACCGATTCGCCCCGATACGGGGGGTTTAATGCGGAACCCGTTCCGCGAAGCTCGTGGTCAATGACCAGATTAAAATTTTAACAAGGTCGGCTCACCTCGCTCGCCCTTCCGCCGCCGCTCTCGTCCAACCCCCCTCTTTCACCCTCGCCGCGAGATGCTAAATTAATTGCGGAATTGATCGAGAGAGAGAATCCTGTTAATATTCGGACCGCGGAGAACGGACGTCAAACAGTGGATTGCGCGTTTGAGAGATTGAAAAAAATCTTTAAATTCAAGTCACTTACGCGCTGTCTGTTGTTAACAGTTCCTTTATGGAATATCGTGTTTTATGTTACATCGTAGACGCCGTTGAAGGGCTGAATTTCATCGGGACTCTTAGTTCTTTCTGTTCTTCGCTGAATCTTTTGCTTTCTCATAAAAAAAGCTTTGTTTTGGCGAAAAAAATGTTTTCCAGATTTGTATTCCTATTTTTTTCCCCCATTTCTAGTGACTGTTTGGATGTAAAAAAAGTGATCCGGCAGGCTGGTGGAATTTTCTTAATTTTTACTCCGTTAAGAAAAATGCAATATACATTATCATCGTAGAATTCGACGTCGGGGTCCGTCCCGATCGCGAAAACTGTGGCATTCGCCATGATGTACGATCGCGCGCCCAAGCGCGGTGAGTTATTATGCAGTACACGGGTCCCTTTAGTAAATAATTTACATCGTACCCAGTGCAACCGGGTAGTCTGCAATTTCATTCATCCGCGACGCAAATACATTCCCGTAGAGAATTTATCTGCGCGAGGCACGAGAGGGCAGAGGAGCCGAGAGCACTGGGGCGCCACGGAGACGAATGAGTTGAGAGTTGAGACGATGATAAGGTCGAGGTAGCTCGCTCGCGGAGCTTCTTGTAAGCTCCCGTAATCTTCGGTGAGTAACAAAACATTTGCTCGACGCCGTTAGCACTTCACTGCTCGCGATTTTCGACGACGAACAGCGATGAATTTACCCGAAGCTTGATTATAATTAAGCGACGGGCGATAATTTCATCGAAAGTCGATTTAACGCGCCTCGGACCAACGTTACTTTGTCAATCAACGATGAAAACGTCTTTCCAAACAAAAAAAAAACTCTAAGCACAAAAAAAAAATGCAACATCGTCAATTTCGCAAAATCGCTCGATGAAAAAAGCGAGCGACACATTGGTTTGCGTCATTTCATTTTGTCGCGACTGAATAAATAACGCTGAAGTGGCGAATAATCGAGCGGGGAACGCGCGAATTCGTCAGGAAAATTTTCCAACGCGCGCCCGGATAACGTTGGATATTAATGATATTCCAGACGAAACTTTCTCGGCTTTGGTGACAATAACGAAAAGCCAAATCCGTTGGAATTATCGTTATGCGATAACGACGATCATCGTATATAAAGCGTTATGGTTCGGTGTAGCCGGTCCGTGTTATAACGGCGAGCGGAGTGATGCGGAGTAAAGGCACACAGAATGGGAAGGAATTGCCGGGGCGGGGGCGGAGTGTAGCGTTAAACACGAGGGTTGGCCGATATAGAGTGATATTCGCGATGCTATTAGTATAATCATTATCGTCGTTATCGATCCGTACGCACACATTGGTAACTGCCCCGTCGTTTCATCCCTTAACTAACCTTCCCGCGCGGCTCTCTCGCGCCGCTTGGCAATCGCTCTTCTCTCACCTGCGGTCCAAATGGCATTAGTTCGCTCGCGAGAGAGGTGTTTGTCCGTTTGGTGAGATCAATAGCGTCAGAGATTACGGGGCGTTTGATTCAATTCCAAGCGCGAACTGTGTCCTCACTCCCCGGCTCGGACTCAGCCGTTCGGCCTAATTTATCGCACGCTTGCGGATTCCGCAACTGCACGTACAACGACGCGATTCGGACTTTGCGCACATCTGCAAGCGACACTTGGCCTTCCGTGCTCGACCATCGTCGACTCGCCCCACTGGTCATCCGCGACTCACTCGCACCGCGAAATCGGACCTCGCAATGGTGCACAAACGGTGCACAACCCATGCTCGATGGCAGTCACGCATATCCGCTTGGACAAACCATTTCGCAGGTGAAGCGCGCAAAGTTCTGGATTCTCATGAATTTCGATACATCTTTGTAGATCTGGTTAAGGACGAACGGATTGACGATATCGATCGTCATGAATCTTGGCGAGACTTTCTTTAGGGGAGAGTGGGGCAAAATGGTCCGAAATGGTCAAATAAAGTCCCCCGTATGATAGAATTAGGGCAAAATGGGACAAGAGAAAGTCCCATCGAAGTAGACTTTTTTGCTGTCCCATTTTGCCCTAATACCATTCTGCCCTGGTCCCATTGTGCGTGAATACCATTTTGCCCCGGTACGCCGTTTTGGCCCGCTCTCCCCTACGAGCAGACTTCACTCATTTAATAATCGGGTTAATTAACGTTTCTCATTATTGACAATATCAGCCGCGGATCTAAACAGTCCTTGATTGCTTTTCTTTTTTCTTGGGTAGGCAGACATCTGGCGATATTTCGCAAGGCTTCGGAGTGATACGCCGAATTTGTCGTTAATTCGGTCTCTACGGACTTTTCATGGCTGTATTTCATTGTTAATGGTCGTTATTGGATGTAAGTGATGTAGTCTGCGCGATTCATGTACATACGCGTGTATGTATGTGTGTCTGTGCACGGCGGTGTGAATTTGAACGTGAGAAGATAGAAGCACACCTTGGGAGTGAAATTCTTCGCTGTGCATCCCATTCTCAGGATCCCGCTTAAGTGTGTTGCCAGAAGCAGCACGGTAGAAACTACTCATGGAGGCAGCAAGAGGGAGCTCAGGGTTGACGCGAAGTCGTTGCAATTAACACGAACGTTTAATTAAGCATCCTCCTTTCGCCCGCCCGCGCGGCCCCTCCGCGCGCTGGTAGACGCTGTTATTCTCACATACCTGGCCCGCCGTGATATATCGCTACTACTAACAATTATTCGTGCATGCGGGAGAAACGTACCTCGAGCACCTCGCTCTTTCTCTTTGTTGGCCCGACGCTCAAGCTCGAAGTCTATCCTGCGAGGGGGCTGTTCGAATTAATAGCGCTCGACCAAATTTCATTTCGTTAACGCGGGTGGCTCTTACCGGGATTCCAACGGGTTTCTGAGAAAAAAAAAAAAAAAAAAACACGAAACTACTGATTTTTGAACCGAGAACGTCGGCTTCTGAATATTCAACGCACGGAGAAAAGGATTTATTCATTGCAACGGCCCGTTCTTATCCCCGGGCAAGTTCAGGCTTCTTCCGCCAGATGGCCATCATCGCGAGCGAGTTTCTCGCAAGCGAAAGCCGGTCTTGACGGTATAAGGCACTTACTCATGGCCCTTTCCTACTCTCTAAGAAGAATTGACCAATGCCAAGAATTGAGAATTGAGTCTCTGACCTCTGCACGACTGCTTTAGCGCCGCGATGATGGTCTCCTTGATGAGTCCTTAAGGGCAATAGTTTTCCGGATTTAGTTACAATAATCAAATGAACTCTCCTCTGCGACCAAAAAAAGCAGAATTGGGTTTCCCAGTTCAAAGCTTCTTTTGGTTGATCAACTCGTATCAAAAGACAGTTAATTTGCGCTACACGATTGTCGGCCTGATTGGACACTGTCGGGGATTGAAATGCATTTTGACTGCTTTCGACGGCCAATCGAAAGTACCATTCGTACAAATATCTCGCGGACCTCATCAACGACCGATGGTGGATACGACCGAACCGGCGCTTTTCACATTCAATCTTCGCTCAAATCGAGCATCGCTCTAATATCCCGTAGCGCCGCGTACACTCCGCGGTTAGCAGAATCGAGCGATCGATCGGAACGCTTCCGCGTTTTGATTCCAGCGTACATCAAGTCCGGCAGCGATGCAGCGTCGTCTCCCGATGAGCGGACATTGTCGCGCGTTTCGATATTCGCCAGATGGTTCGCCGAAACGAACGCAACAGTCTCGCGCTCCCCGGTGCTTAGAGATTCGTCAGTTTCGCCTCGCGTCGTGACAAACGTTCGAGCGTTGCGCGCTAAAACGGCAAAATGACGAACCAGAGATTGGCGCTCGCTGTCGACGGAACGCGCGATCGTTTGTTGATAATAAAAAAAAACAACACAGATGATGCCTCGCGCTTTATTCCTATAAATTTTCCGCTCATCCGCGCTCCCGACGCGGAGGTGAAAAAGATAAAATTCTGACTTCCGATATCGCGGAATTGCATTTATTCGAGCTGTCGCTACCGACGGCTCTTCCGATCCTGAATAACCGGGCAATAAAAATGTTCGCTCGGGAAAAGTACCGGCGTCGTCCCTCGCGGAGCCGCGATAGCGTATCACCGGCAAGGACAAGAGCAGCCGGCGCTTATCGTGTTCGTTGCATAAATTTTCACGTACTCGGCACTCTCATCGCCTGTGCGGTCAGAGATAAATATGTGGCTCATAAATAAGATAGCACCGCGGCAGCAACAGATCCATATTCTCGGAGGGTAGCGCAAACTTATACATATTGTTACGGCGGCGCGTAAACATGGCACGGCAAACCGGAAGGGTGTACACACAGAAGCATGTGCGCGGGGCCGATTCAAACCTTTCGACCCCTTCATCGAGCTCCGGACGAAGCACCGATGCCGCGCAAACGAGCGCGAAGATGAATCTCGGGCAGGATCATGTGGTTAACCATCTAAACGGCAATAAGCTTGCGATAACACGTATTTATGCGTATCGCGGGAGCCATTACCTCCCGATCTCGCTTATAATTCATCGTTCAACATGATAAACAACGCCGTAGGGAAAAAAAAAACTATGAATTTTTATTCTCAAAAAAGATTTTCGCGGATTCTCATTGAAATATACGTTTACGTTCGCACGAATGGAAAGGAAATAAACAAACAGATTACAAAAATACAGCTTTGCGAAACAGAATCGTAGACCGTTATTATTGTTTTCTGGTTTTTCGATATTCTCTCAATTCCGTCAAATGCGGAATTCAGATAGAATTTGAAACTCTTCTCCATGGGATAAGAATCTGAAAAAAATCAAGAATACAGAAGATGCGGGAAAGATTGATTTGTCATAATGATAATTTCAAAATATTATTAACAAGAAGGTGAAAAGAAAGTTTAGCAAATCATTTTTGTTTGAAAAACAAGTTCGCTTAACGGATTGTTCGTTAAACAATTTTTTTTCCATCAACAATGGGAAACAGAAGAAAAATTACGAAGTAGAAGCAGAATCTACGATATTCTGTCGTTCGCAATGTTTTTCATTTCACTCGTCGATCGCTCGCCGATCGCTCCGTTCGCTATTTCACGATAGGCGAAAGCGCGAGAGTAGTTTGTCTCGTCATCGCCGTAGATCCTGTGGCAAATTCGATTTTCCTCCTCCCCGACCTCTCCGCTTCGTTCGGATACGTTATTCGGGGAAGAGCGCGGAGTGTGCGAGATTGGAGCCGGGTGTCGCGTCGATAGCCTTAACGCGCTCGGGAGTTGCAGGATCGTTCGTGAACCTTGCCCGGCTCTTACGACGTGTACCGTTCATCCTATTACGGATAAATATATGATACCCAAACACGACGCGCCCGGGCTTACTTCACCGATTTCGCCCCCGGATCGAGCGAGCCGAACGACTTTTCGTGTATTATCAGCGACCGACCCGAGTCGCAAACAATTGTAATTAGATGTAATCTAGGACGGAAGGACGAGTCTCGGGTACGTCGCGGAGAAAATCGTTACGCACACACTTACATAGATTAAACAAACGTCCCGTGTTTGTACGGTGCAAAGCTTCGTCGCGCGTTCGAGAGCTCAACGCAAGCATAATCATTTTTCTTCAATTCGAAGGGTGAACATCTCAACGAGAGAGGGTTCATGCACTATTGACACAATTTGCAGAATTTCATTGTTCTCACGACGCCGCTTGCTGAATTTCGTCGAAATTAACCCCAAACCGGAGAGACGTGAAATTCCATAAAAATGATATAGGGGAGAGCGGGGCAATATGGCACACCGGGGCAAAATGGGACGAAATGGTCAGATAAAGTCCCCCGTATGATAGAATTAGCGCAAAATGGGACAAGAGAAAGTCCCATCGAAGATGATTTTTTTGCTGTCCCATTTTGCCCCAATACCATTCTGCCCTGGTCCCATTGTGCGTGAATACCATTTTGCCCCGGTATGCCGTCTTGCCCCGCTCTCCCCTATTTGTAAATATTATTATGAAATAGAGGCTCGCGCGCTCGCGGCCAACCGGCGATAACAACTCCTCCTTCATAGTGATATGTAGTTTTAAATATCTCTCTATATTAAAACTCTTTCCGGTATTTTAGCCACTCCGTGGCTTTACCCTCCGTGACTTTAGCATATTGTCTAAACTGCCGTCTCCTACACAGCATATCTTTATAGTACAGAGCGATTATATGAAAATGATAAAATTCTGAATGACGCTGTTTTCGACTCGGGCGATGGTATCGAATTTTATTTCCCAGAGACGCGATCGTCACGTGGGCGCGTTGGGCAGGCTCGAGTCGAAGAGAATAGCCCTCATTCGAACTGTCGGCGCGGCACAGCGGTACACGGAAGAGGTTTAGGGTAACAGGTGTCGATATCAGGCGTACGACACTTCTAACTTTCCGAGCTTACAGTTCGATCCCGCGCGCAACTCCTCGCTCGCGTGCGGGGGATCTTATAAACAGGGACGCGCAAACTTTTCAATTCTATTTTCTCGCCCCGATAGGGATCGAGTGTTCGGCGAGCGCGGGATCGGGGGAAGGTCGATCGTAAGTGAAATATCCGTGGAACACCGCGGCGAAAGAGAAACGGGGCCCGAAGGAAAGCGTGGTATACACACTTCCCGGTTCAAGCGAGCGAGAAAATCGTTGCGAGTCTTCGCCGCGGGGTCGGAGGTCGCGGGAGGGTGCAGGGGGGCGGGGGGGAGTTTTGTCGATTGATCCGGCGACGCGAGACGAGTATCTCCTATCTCTCAGTCGATGCGAATCCAACCCCCGAGGACGGCCCTTGTAACAGCGAACGTGTATCGGGAAAATGTTCTCCGACCGATTCGGCGCGCCAGTCCGAGAGAAACGGGGGAAAAAAAGGTTGCAGATCGGATCGGTCGGACTGTGTCGGACTTCGTTGTTTCGATGAGTCCAGGTACAATGTTCCTCGACGCCGGTCCTCGCTGGATAAACGTTAAACGTACCTATCGAGTATATGGACCGAGAGAGTCCCCGCTCTCGCTATCCACATCGGCGATCGGATCTCACCCCGCAGCTTCGGCGCAATATCGATTGGTATACGGATGATTGTCTCTTATTCAATCATTCGACCGCGCTACGTTGAACAAAATGCTCATAAAATTGTTATCTTAAAAATGGAAAAAAAAGAAGAAAAAAAAGAAAAACAAAGAAGAACGACTGAACGGAGTCGAGAGGCACCAATGGGTAGAAAAGCGGTTCAGCGGACACGATTTTATTTTTATGCCTTTCACTTCCACCCCGCGAGACACGATCGCTGTGCCACTGTTTCCAATGGGACAGCGGAGTATCTGCGTATCGAACCCCATTGCTCTGTCCCGGATATCGCCGAATCGAGCGATACGGCGGATCCTCCAGCTGTTCCCACTTGCAGCCCCGCCGCGCGGGAATCGGCGAAAAAAATTCACTTTCCTCTCGTCGCGAGGATATTCATCGAGACGCCGCCCAATCTCATTTCAATCTTTTTCACGTGCCGCGCTCGCTCGCGCGCTCCTCGAACGGGACACGCGTCGCTATTTTCATTCAAAGTCTCGTCGTGGACACACCCGCACCCTTCCCGAAACGTTTTATCGGGCCGCGGCGGTGTCATCGTCGTTCGTGCTTCCTTCCGACGATTCTCGTGTCTCGACAACCGAGGCATCCGATCTTTCGCCTCCACCTCCGTCCCCTCGAGGGAAGGGAGGGTTGGCCGAGGCTCGGCCAAAGTCTTGCAGATTCGAGGAGAATTTTCCAGTCTCGAAGTTTCTTCTCCTTTGGGAAGTCGAAAAAAAAAATATATATATATATATATAATAATAATTCTGGAATGCGAATACCGGTCTTTTTCCGGCTGGTCGCGCTTTTCGTCGACGACCTCAAGCCCCGGGGAATAGAAGCGGAAGTCGACCGTCTCGACGCAGGGCCGCGCGAGAAGGGCGAGCTCTCGACGAGAGCGCCCGCAGCGTTTTTCAAAGCGCTCGACGCTAAATTCTCGTCCCCTTCCGCCGAACGGTCGGAGTATAAAAACAGAAACAATTGCTTTTTACGAGAGAAACGCGCGCGGAATATGTAGGAGGGCCATGCAACGCAGTCGGAAAAGCGCAGAGCCCTTCGAGCTTGTGCAGTGCGCGCATATGCTACGCTATGGAACGCTCAGTGCTGGGCGACCCTTTTCCCATCGGCGGTTCAACCATATTTCTCCGAGCGGCTCACACTCGGTGCGGCCACCACGTTTCTACCGGTGCATCGCTGTACGCTCCTTGGCTATACGGCTACGCTTCATTAACCACTTTTTTTTTTTTTTTTTTTAACTATCCACGTCCTTTACGGCCGTTAAACGGTTTGACGCGCGCTTAATATTAAAGCATTCACGAGAGCACCGGCTACGCTCGCTCACGGCGAACGACTGCGGCTATATCGCGCGAAAATATCCATTCTACGATCGTACGCGGTCGGTCACAGCTGCACAACGATCATTTCGGTGGGTTTCGCGCTTTTCCGAAAGATACTTCCATCGTGGGCCGAGTTTCGACGGGAATCGCGAAATGTTTGTAAATACAAGTCAAATCGTTATTCGAGATTGATTCTGCGCAATAATCATTCCAAAATGTTATTAACAATTTAATGAAAAAAAAACAAGATTCTTCAAGAAATTTCGCGGCAATCCAACTTTTTTTATGGAAATGATTCTTCGATTTTTCTGTCAGTTATGCCAGTCAGTATGATTTGTTAGTAACATTTTTTGATTATTATGCGAAGTTCATCTCTTTAGTACCTTCTGCAAACTTGATTTTTTTCAGATTTTCATCCCATCGAGAAGTATTCGAAATTCTCTCTGAAACTCGCGTTAACTAACATTTGGCAAGATTACAGCTTGATAAATTCTTAATCAACAAATTATCGTTATCGTCCATATGACTGTTTCGAACCATCCAATCGGCGATAATGTTCGCGCTCGAAAGTACGAAGTATTTACCATCGCCGCGATTTCGACCGATTGCGGGAGGGGCAATTTCCATGGAAAGTCCTTTGAACATTGGCCTCGCCTATAATCCTCTTAGCCGGGTTCTCCGATGAACCGTCGTTTCACCTGGCGGCGTTCGCTTGTTCGGCTAAAGCGTCGCAGTATGTTCTTTCGCTCCAGTTCGATGCCGAGCAAGTTAATCTCGCGTCCTCGGCGCACAGAGTGCAAAGTTCATACGTTCGCCGTCTGAGAGGGCTTCGACCTTGAGAAGCTTCCCTCCCAGCGCGCGGTATAACTATATCGTGTACTCTCGGAGTTCATTACTCCATTGGGATCGCGGCTTTGACGACGTTACCGGGCGAGGGGAAACTCGACTAAGGCTGCGATCGCTCAGTTCGATTAAACTGTCCAGAGTTCTCGCCTGTAGAGCACTTTGTCCTCGCGTGGATTCACCTCGCAGAACTCGCCGGTATCGGACAAGAAAAAAAGAAACAAAAAAAAAAAGAACAAGAACAATTGAAAGTTTGCGACAAAGCGACTGAAGCAATAAAGCCAGAATAAGTCTTTTGTATTGAAACGCCGGCTACTCAGAGGATCATCCGCGATTATTTTTCAACTCCATGGAGAAATTTCGAAAATGCCTATCTCTATTCTACGACAAAATCAACGAATCAACATTGTCGGGAGATAAAACAAAGATAGCAACAAAAACATTGCTTCAATTTGTACGACTTGTAGATCGTTGTCGGAAACGCGAGAGAAGAAAGCTTCGACAAAAGTCCGTTTCCCGGAGCGACAAAAAGTAATTGCGAAGAGGCGGCGCGAGAGTCTTTGAGCTTCGAGTTGCGCCGATGAAAGTTGCGAACGAAAAAGGACGAGTAGCGATGAGGTGGGAGACGGGCGATAAACCACGAAGAGCCCGAGGATAGTAAAGGTTCGCGCAGGGTTCCGGAGGTGACAAACACGTTTCTGCAACCATTGTCGGTGCCGCGTACTCCCTTCGAGCGGATAACCAATACATTACCCATCGATCGAAGTGAAGTACAACCGATGCGCGGATCGTCCAGACGCGAATGATCGAGCCTCAAGTGAGGGCCGGTCCTTCCCAACAGCATTGCACGAATTCGCGAAATACCAAGGAGAGTAAAAAAAAATTTGAACATTAACATAAATGTTGAAATTTTATATATATCTACTGTTTTTATGCAAAAAAGCATCGAAAAAAAATTACATAGTAAAAAGAAACAGTTTTTTTACTATAAAAATTATTTTCCAGCATGTCTATATTTTATAGTTACGGTAATACCGTTGAATAATAATGATAAATATAATTACAGTTCAACTAATTAAGTCCCGTTCGATAGAAACTATATACATAGACGTGGCCCCAGGTAATTATTCACTACAGTGAAAGTAACAACTTTCTCTCAACGAACGTCCCCAAAAAAAACTACGTTTCGATTATCCGAACCGGTCCCAATCGGTTCGGATGACCGAGGTTTTACTGTAAAGTGAAGCACGACTGGGTAAGCGGATCGGACGGAAAATGTTCGTCACAGAAGATGAAGACATAAAGGAAAAGTGCATACGAAGATGGAGTCGCCACACGCAACATTGTGCCTTGGCGTTTACGATCCAACCGTGTATACCGAGCTGTGGTCATCCACCGGACACACTAAAGACATTGTGTTCTCGGAGGTTATTTCGCGTTTCTGTTCCGGTCGTTCAATGCGGCGAGAAGAGGCTTTCGCATATTAACTCCAACGAGACTGGCATAACGCGCGCCAGCTTCGTGCGAGCTGGTTAGATAGAGTATACCGATGAGCCCTACGAAGACGGCTTTATAAGCTACTTTAATCTATCGGGCAAGCGAATACAAAATGAGAGGGTATAAATTTATACGAGCTATTTCTCGCAACCCGTCCCGCGGCCCATTCGATCCATAACACTCGCCGGGTCTTAGCGCACAGAATCTTCCGGTTCCCTTTCATCGCTCGTCCATCGCTCCATCACGGATCCCCGATGCATTATTCCGAAGTGTTGATGCGCAAGGAGCGTTCAATTCGGGCACCAACTCTGGCTTGTACCGGAATAGTTCGTTTTGTACCGGTTCGTACCGGAATAGTTCGGTATTGATATTGATAGTCGGATTCAAAGGATCAGCGTGTTTTAGAAGAGTCCAGTCCAAAATGAGGTAAGTTCTGTCGGCATGCAGGACTACCTTCCAAGACCTTCCGATTGCAGGGACTTCGAAGACCGGCAAAACGGAACGTTTAAGGTGAAACGCTTCCTCAGGCCTACTCTGCGCAAGATGTCCGAAACCCAAAATGAAACGATAATAGGATTCCAATGCTTTTAGGTTTTTACCCCAAGAATCGACGATAATACACCTTGCTAGGGTAACCGGTACGCTGATTCTGCTTTGCTTCCAAGCATAACATTGCGTTTATCTTCAGTCGGCGGTTGCTCTTCCGAGGTGACTGAAGTGTTTTTTGTCCGGTCATTTTTTCGAACCCCAAAACGTTCTCATTTCGACACCCGCGAGATAGAAAAAAGCATTATACGATGAGTTGAAGATAGTGGAACGAGGCAAAATGAAGTGGGTAACTCGAGAAAATAATAACGGAATGGGGGACGAGGGACGGCAGGAAAGGTGACGGCCGGGGAGGACACCAAGAAAGAAAGATCCTCCCGTTCACGCAATATGAAACCTTTTCAAGCCACCGCATCGGGGGTGTCTTGATTAAACTGGATCTTCAAGTGCTTTCGCCGAGTGGAAACGAGATATTTTTCTTATCTCTCTCTCTTTTTCTCTCCGAAGCTTTCTTGAGCCGTGTTCGGTGACTTTTGTTAATTTCTCAACGACGAGATAGCGGCAGAAGAAGCGGAAGAAGAAGAAGAAGAAGTGGAAGTAAGGAAGAAGTAGAAGCAAAGGAAATCCTGCGCGTGTTCTTCGGCGGGCTATCCGTCGTCGGCAGGAAGCAATTCGTAGTTTTCCAATCAGGCGATGGGAAGAGAGCGACGGGGCAGGGGCAGCGCTGGCGGAGGAGAAGAGCGCGTTCATTTTCCAGCTGGTACGCGACTCGCATTATATATCCGCGAAACCGGAAGCGGTCGATCAGCTCTGGGCTGTTACGCTCGGGATACTCCATACCTGCTATGACGCTATCGTGCGACCCGTTATCCGCTCTTTCCACCCTTCCACCATCGGCTCTCCTCCTCTCCCGGGCCATTATACCGACAAGAGAAAAAACTCGAGATATCGCTGCCATTGTCCCTTTAATCGGTAAAATCGAAGTTTCCCTTCTCGTGCGGCCTTCTCTGTTTCGCTGGCGCGCACGCTTCGATACTTTCGTGCTCGTTCGTCAGGGCCGCGACTGAGAGGCGTCGCTTAGCTCGATGTGGCGATAGATTACACAATCTCTATCGTACCCTCATCGAACGAAATTTGAGTCCGTTCGCTCCAGGTCGCGTGCAGTACATGCACTGTTTGCGGCAGCTTTCGATCAGTAGTGCGAACATTATCACAGTCGCTTTTAGAGTCTCGTAGGGGAGAGCGGGGCAAAGCGGCATACCGGGGCAAAATGGTACTCACTCACAATGGGACCAGGGCAGAATGGTATAATGGCAAAATGGGACAGCAAAAAAATCTACTTCCATGGGACCTTCTCTTGTACCATTTTACACTAATTCTATCATACGGGGGACTTTATTTGACCATTTCGTACCATTTTGCCCCGGTATGCCATTTTGCCCCGCTCTCCCCTATATCTTGTATATATTTTGAATAGTTTATTTGTCTGTCCCACCTCAAACACCCCTCAGACCTATCCATTTCCGTTTATCAATCCTCCCAATCGTCCAATTTCTCGCGGTCATGATCGTCGTAAATCCGTTTCGAAGGATCTTCTTTTGGACTTTGGCCGGAGCAGCGCGCTAGCCGGCGCGCGGCTGAGCGGTCACCCATCCAAGTACTGCCCGCAAAGAAAGTTGCTTGACTCGTATGATCGCCGGGGCGGCGCGCCAATCGCGCATCCGCCGTCCCCCGTGTTCATCGCAGTCTATTTCTCCGTCGATATGGATCAAAGAATATCGTCCGCACACAAGCGCGTCAATGGTTGACAAACGTTTGCGTATCTCTCGTTGGCGATTGGAACATTGGTGAATGGAATGCAGGACCGTCGATCTGATCGCTTTATCTTCGACGAGTGATGCGTAAACGAGAACGCGAATGGGAACGCGATCGGATCGAAGCTCGCACGGTGTGCGCTGGGCTCGCATTCTCATGTGCGAGACAAGGCGTGCAGCTTCTGCGCTGTTGCTCGAAACAGACAATGCTCCGTGCACAGACTAACGTCCGAGAGATCCCCTCGCAGCGTATTCCTTCGATATGGCGTTCTCACTGTTCGATCGTTGAATATTCAGATATTAATGCCTGCGCCACGAAGGATCAGTTCGTTGCACTGCGGAATCCGAAGCGTTTCTCGGCGAGCTCGCGCTCGCGTATCGAAGTCCGTTTCGACTCGCTCCCCTTCGGAGCGTGATAGAGTTGACGCAACCACGAGCCGTGCCCACTGTCTCGATGTTTCCACTGCTATGTAACAAGAACATAAAGGTCCCTTCGCGATATCCCCGTTGGGGTATCCAGCATTCGAGATACAACTTGGCCTCACGGCGCTTTTTTCGCTCTTCTCACCGGTGTGGATATAAAAGTGTATAGACAGATCGCTACCCGGTCCGAGTCCTTTATCCACGGTGGTTTCAATGCGACGCAGATTCCTCATCCCATTGCGAGCCACGGAGGTGTAAATTCGAAGAGGAAAATATCGCGAAAGCTACGGACGAGACCTCTCGGACGATTGCTCGCCGGGAGGCAACCTTCGAGTCTGTCGCTCGACTTTCTTCGACTTCTTCGATTTTTTTTTCATCCCGTAAAGACGAATTGGCAACGGTGAATTCGGAGCGTTTCGCTTTGTCGGAGGGATGGGAGGAAGATCGGGGTGGCAAAACGGGCATCTCGACGGAAAGTCGGGCGGGGGGCAAAACGGGCAGTGTTCAAAAAATATTGAATCATGCTGAAGTTTTTGGCGCTCTGCAAGCACAAAAGGTTCTAAAAATGTACATTAAATTGGTAACTTTCGCGAGGGAATTTTTTAGTATTTTCAATGGCTATATGAAATATTGGATGGGGCGTTGTGCTTTTATAAAAATTATTCGCCATTGAACAAAAAGAGAAAGGGACCGAAAAATGCGAACGTCGAGAGACGCGGTATCTTAAAAAAAAGGAAATTTAATTACCCTCATTTATCGTCCTGTCGGCTTTAATCTCGTTGACGCTTCAAGGTATGCGTTCGGAGTTCTCGGCTACGTATCGGGTACACTTCTGTGCGATAGTACCGGCGAATTGATAACAGGCTATTCGCGTTACGCGACTGCTTTCTCAACGGCGAAAGGCTCTACGACGAGGTGCCAGCAGATAGCAAAAAAAAAGGGAGGAAAAAAAAACAAACAAACACGAAAATAACGGTGGAGATCGGTTACGTTGGTAAATCGTCTACTTAGCGTCTTATAAATTAGCCAATAAACTTCATTAATGCCTCTCGGCGTTTGGTTCGGTCGCTCGAACGAGCCGAGAAGACGTACGGAGTGTATACCCAACTGTGTACTGTATAGGGGAGAGCGGGGCAGAACGGCACACCGGGGTAGAATGGTATTGGGGCAAAATGGAACAGCGAAAAAATCGACGTCGATGGGACTTTCCCTTGTCCCATTTTGCCCCAATTCTGTCATAGCAGGGACTCTATTTTACCATTTCATACCATTCTGTGCCGCTGTGCCGTTTTGCCCCACTCTCACCTATACCAAATAATTCCATAGAGGAACGTCTATGTATATAATTTCTATTATTGCTATTATTTCAAGGTACTGTCATAACTACAAAATCTAGCCGTGTCGCCAAAAAACATTTTTTATCGTAAAAAAAAACAATTTTTTTTTAATGAAATTTTTTTTGCACCGCAACTCGACACAGTGAGAAGAAAAGCAAACCCATTGAGTTATCACTGTTCGAAACGTGCCGCGCCCCGAGCGGTTGCGTCTTAGCGTCGAGCTGGACCGTCCGATTGCATCGGCGACTTCGAAGTTTTCCGGGAACGGCGCGAGCGCCAACGATTATAAATAAACAATAAATAAGGCGATATTCGCCGAGGCGTTTTATCGTTTCCCATCGTCAGGCGCGTTCCCGACTCCGTTACTTTTGCTTGTCCCTCGCGCGCGGCAAGGTCGGAAGAGGCGGAAGCTTCGAGTTCCGCGGAATCCACACTTTTCGCCAACTCGGTCGCTTTTCCGTGTGCTTTGTGCTTTACTGTTCGCTCTCGCGGCGCTATCAAGCCGTCGAGTCGCGTTGCGAACGTCGTTCCCGGCGGGCGTCTCGCGCGGCGGGGCCGACGTAAGTCGGGCGAAAAAAAAACTTGAACAATAAATAATCCAGCTTTTAGCTGTCCGCGGCGGTGGCCGCTCGCGCGGATTCGGCACGCCGCCCTATAACTCCCCCACGTGGACGTAATACAGCGTCGTACGTTTCGTCGTGTTGGGTAAACTCGCTATAACGCGACGAACGAGAAAGCGAGCGCCCCGGTAAAAATCTCATGGGAAAAGCAACAACTACGTCGATGGCAATAAATAGCGGTGGATTTTGTTCGAATTCGATTCGCTCGAGTTCTACACGCATCAGCCACTTCTGTATATACATCATGCTTTATAGACAACATTGTACGGATAGTCGTGGATCATAAAACTGAATTATGCTTCACACTGTGCATTCGCGGATATTCGCGCGAGGAAGGTACGGAATTTTTTTTTTTTTTTATACAACCATGACACTCGCTCGGGGAACGCTCGCTCGTCGATGTTTCGCTCGACGACGATCGTGTCTGAACCTCGACGATTCATGCGAGAGCCCGATACGAAACGGACGGATATACGCACGTGATTGACCGATAGAGTCGCCGCCCCCGCTCGACGATAACTAACGGCGAATTGGTGAGGCATCAAAAAAAATATATATAACATTTTTTTTTAAACACCCCCGGCGAGGAAGGAGCTCGATAAAAAAAATTGCAAACGAGAAAGAGTGGAATAACGATTGTAATTATTCGCGTGTCATAGGCGATTTTTTTCTGTTTTTAAGTATGGAAATATTGGAAAGTTGAATTTTTCGTTTGACTTTCTTTTTTACTTGCCTAATTAGTTATATCTCTAAATTTGTTTTCTTTCTGTAGGCAGCGTTGGAATTGTTAGGGAACTTCTTTGCGTTTGCGCATTAACTAATTTTTCAAAATTACAAAAAAATTGTAATTTTAGTAAAATAAACTTTTTTTTTTTATTAATTTCTAAAAAAGTCGATGTGAGTCGTTTGGACGTTGTTAATTGCCGAAAAATAATACGAAATATGTTTTCGCGAAGGAGCTTCGAAATTCAATGTCGGCCCGAAGACGAGAGCGTTTGCAAAGGCCGAATAATCGATTCGCCCTCGTCGATAATATTTTGCGTGACGTACGGAATCCGGGAGGTTCGATAGATTCCCCGATCGTATGGATGCGGAACGCAAACGTGCCTTGACGCGGTGACGCGCGACCGACGACGACGTCGACGAGGCCGTGAGGAGAGGAGAGTCGTAAAATTTACGAGCGATTTGCGGAAGCCGAGTTTGAAATTGCATTCTGAAAGGCTTCGAGCGACGGAGAGAGAGCGCGATAGAGTCGGCGAGGGCTGCGTGTAAGACGGAAAGGAAGGACGGGAAGCAAAGAGAGCTTCCGCGCGTCGTTCTTCGCGAACGGACGATGTCAAGACAAACACGTAGAAACGAACGATCGATCGATACGATCCCTCGTACACTTCTCTAATCGCATAAAACCAGCGATGTGCCGCGCGAAACAGCTGTACGCACGACCCATTCTCACCTCTACAATTTTTCGACTGTCGCACACTTTGATAAGATCAAAGATATAACAATTTTTTAAAATATTTTTATACTTTTATACTTTTATACTTTTTTTATTATCTTTTATATTATTATTATTATCATTTTTTTAAATTTCTATTATTTTTTATATTATTATTATTGTCATTTTTTTTTATTTCTATGATTTTTTAAATTATTATCAATAACCTTGTACAGAGAGGAACTTTAGGGAAATTGACAATATCTGCATCTTATATGAATGTGCGTTTTGTAAACAAGTATCTTTTTTCTATTTTTTTGTGCCTGACATATTTCTAGCAAAATTTAACTATTTTACGAAAACGTTTTTACGATTCTTCACTACCTTATGAAAAATATAAAATTTGTAATTAACAAAAAAGGAATTATATAAATAAATAAATTCTATTGTTTTTGAAAATCTTTTTTTTGCCACATAAAATCTTATTTTCTTTGATTTTCACGAAGATCATCGGCCAGGATATTAATGTTTTTTTTTTTTTTCAATTTGCAGATTGATTTTTTTCAATCTGGGATGAAACATCGTAAAACCCTTCAAGACCGCCGAGCCTTCGGGGGAAAACGGAAAAGCGCATATCGAAATCGGCGAAGATAACGCGAGAAGTTCATTTCTTAAAATACGATCGGAGTTCCATTCCGATCTAGATAGCGCGATGGCTCGCGCAATGCATTCGCGAGAGAGAAAAGATGAATCATGGAAGGCATTCATAAGACTATTAGGAGAGAAAAAGACGGAGAGAGCTGGAAGAAGATATACGGACGGGGATATTAAATCGAAGGGGGTTATACTTTATGTCGAGCGCCGGCTTTTCCCTTCTCTCTATATTATATTACGCGAGAGAAGCCTTTTTTTTTTACCCGAGATTCCTATGAACTCGTAAAGGACGATGATGAGAGCATGAAAACGCGGCCCCGAGCTGCGAATGATACGAACGGCTGGGTTGCGAAAAAACCTCTTCGAGACCTACGATAGCGAAAAAAATTCGAGAAGAGAAAAATAAATGAAACACAATGGGATTATGCGTACAGACGTATATATATATATATCAGTAAAAAAAAAATCAAGCCACGGCAATTCGTCATTTATGCAGTGGGGCAAAACGGACCGGATCGTTTTACAGACCGTTCAGAAATGTCGTTACATTTCTATCCAAAACTGACATTCACTGAGAGTCAAATAATTTCCAATGTGATACAAATTTTCAAACATAGAAGATTTTGAGACAAATTCAAAAAAACTATTGAAATGAATTTTAAAAAATGTAATTTTTGCTTTAACAAAATTAATTTGACAAATCGTGCGATAAACAAAAATTGTTCAGCTTAAGTAGATTCGCTCACTTCTTGAAACACACATGAACTTTTTTCTATTTTTCGAAAAATTAGTATTTGATGTAAGCGGTAAAAAAAAATAGTATTATAAAAAAGCAACCGATACGAAAATACGAAAATTTTGATATGAGAGTCGTAATAACGAAGTGGCCCATTTTGCCCCATCAGCCCGTACTGCCGCCGTCGTCCCTCGAGCGTATCTATCAGATCTATAGAGAGAGAGAGAGAGAGAGAGAGAGAGAGAGAGAGAGAGAGAGAGAGAGCAGCCCTCTATCTCCTTCAGTCTGTCGTGAAAACAGGCTATCCATTATTCATTCACGTATGCCGCTTTTCCGAGATTTTTCTTCACGGTTTCAAGCGGCCCCGGATATTTCGGTAAGTGAATTTCGGTATGTAGAATCATCCAAAGCGAGAGAGAGGATTGGAAAGGAGTTCGAGGGGGGAGGGCTGGGGTATGACATGGAAAAGGCCGTTGGGAAGTGTATACGGTAGGAGAAGGACCGGCGACGGCGAATATTCTATCGCGACGTGATAGCGTACCGTATAATAGATTCCTTTCTTATCCCGTGGGGCTGTTACTTTCCGCATACAGGGAAGCGCTTCCCGAAAGCTCGCGAGACTCTCGCATTGGTCCCGGAATCTTGTCTACTTTGACGACGGGGACAGACATCCGAGGGCCAATATCCCGTATATAGGTTTTCCCAGTAGTGCCAATAAGGCCAATACTCGAAGTAGTAATGGCTTCCGGCTGGCATGCCGTCATTAATAAGTCCTGGGCTAGGAATCAACATCGAGTAAAAACGGCCACCGCAACACGGGCGGTCAAGATTTTAGGGTCCTTATTTACAAAAGTTTCAATTACTTCAACAGATATTTTCACAGAAAAGGTTTATTGGCATGTAAATATCGACTTGTATCAACATTAACCAATATCTCTCTATCCATGTATAAAAATTTCGCCGCCGCCGTGTACAAGAATTGAGCTCAGCGCTAAGAGGTAAAGGTCAATAATTGGCTGGCGAGGGGACCGAAAGGGGTGAGGGTCAATGAATGGGTCGACGAGGGGCCCGACGAGGAGTGAGGGTCAATAATTGGGTCGATAAGGTGACCGACGAGGGATGAGGGTCAATGAATGGGCCGACGAAGGGACCAATAAGGGATGAGAGTCAATAATTGGGCAGCCAAGGTGGCCGACGAGGGGTGAGGGTCAATAATTGTGCCGACAAGGTGGCCGACGAGAGGTAAGGGTCAATGAATGGGCCGACGAGAGGCCCGACAAGGGGTGGAGGTCA
Source organism: Ischnus inquisitorius (assembly GCA_963924025.1). Taxonomy (NCBI): domain Eukaryota; kingdom Metazoa; phylum Arthropoda; class Insecta; order Hymenoptera; family Ichneumonidae; genus Ischnus; species Ischnus inquisitorius. The sequence continues at coordinate 5,545,704 of OZ001249.1, forward strand.
ATAATTGGGCCGACAAGGTATCCGACGAGGGATGAGGGCCAATGAATGGGCCGACGAGGGGCCCAACAAGGGATGAGAGTCAATAATTGGGCAGCCAAGGTGGCCGACGAGGGGTGAGGGTCAATAATTGTGCCGACAAGGTAGCCGACGAGAGGTGAGGGTCAATGAATGGGCCGACGAGGGGCCCGACAAGGGGTGAGAGTCAATAATTTGGTCGACAAGGTGACCGACGAGGGATGAGAGTCAATGAATGGGCCGACAAGGCTTGCAGCTGCACTTAAAAAAATAAAAAATTGCTGGCTCGTAGCATTGACAAGCGATTGCTGCCTGTTGGTGGCTTCGTTGACGACATTAGTCTCGAATCGTTTCAATGGGTACGACACAACGAACGATTTAATTTTCTAGATTGCAACCCGTGACAAAGGGAGAAAGAAAATCTTTGCATACCCGTTGGCATTTCTTATCAAAAGGAATGTCTATGAATTTCGATGGAGAAGAATCTTTTAAAATGTTATGATGCGCCTCTGAAAGCGGATTGGCGAGAAGGAACGAAAAAGTTTCGCGAAAGCTCTGTTAGGTACGAAAAAATGCAGTGAACATTCGTCGAATAACACTGCGGCGAAGCGTTGTGAAGTAACGATTCGCTTGTTTCCATTCGTTAAAACGAATTCGTCGTAACTAAGTCAGCGAATCTATATATACGTGTATATACTATGTACATACGTACATGTATATGTATAGTTGTGAGAAAAAGATAGCATTACAGCGAAAGACGTCGAGGCTTCCTCGCTTTTTATTTTATCGTTCGCGACGCTCTTTGCGTTTGAACTGCGCCATTCTCGTTTCAACGAGAACAAGTTGCACGGCGGGAGTGTACAAGAGAGCGACCAGGAGAGAATAGCTCACGGCACCGAGCGGAAACTTTGCTACTGCAAATTTCCATTTAGAGAGACTTCGCGGAACGCGGCGGCGGAGTCGAGTGTTCGAAGTCTAAAGGACGACTTGAGCCCTGAGCGAGAACTTGGACTTCCGGAGACGGCACTATCCCCGGCTCCGGATAAGAGACTGAGAATAAGTCTCGGCGAGACTAACGCGTTACGGGAACAAGCTCGACGAATTATCGTTAGTCCGCTCGGCGCTTGAACCACTCGCGATTTAAGGACCAACCCGACGGAATTAAAAAATAATCCAAATTAGATTCGCAGAGGCGGTACAAAGAGAATTTCAATCTCGCGTTTGCTCCCAAAGCTACCTTAATTTTGGAGTTTATCAATCTTTCAATATAACCGGTTATAGAATAAAAAAAAAACCAGGTAATCGTGTAATTTTTTGACCTAGCACGCCATTGACGATGTGTTACATACTGTTAATACAAATACGTGGCAAGTCTCATCGGGACATTCCATTCGGTAATCCGAACCGGAAGCGCCGCTGGATCCGCAGCCTCCTTCGATCACCGGCGCCGATCGGCGGTTCAATTTTGCGGAACGTTCGAACGACGGCATTGGAACGCGACAGAGGGCTTCGTTTCGTTGACACACGATACGGCAGCGGTCGTAGTGGTGAGCGTGCACACAGAGCAGACCTTCCTGTGTGTCCCTCGCCTTTTCGATTGCTACGAGTTGGCCAGGGGTTTGAGCCTGCATCGGACACTGCTAGTAGTAACGGCAGAAGCAGCAGTGGCGATGGCAAAAGGGACAGTCGCACCACATACGGATCGGGAAACGGACGAAGGAAGGGGAGGGGCAGGGTTGACCAGGCTACAAAGGGAGAACCACGGCCATTTATTATCCCTATTATCCCACCTCCGACCTCGCGCGGGTCCTCACTACTCTGGGGATCGCGCGCCGCAACACCTACTACTATCCACTTCGCTTCCTCGTTCTCGTAATTTCCTTTCGCTTTCGGTATTCGGTCCAACGACCGATTTTCTACCCCCGTCCCGGTTCCCGTCTCTCTCGCTTTTCCCCCTGCACGCTTCGATCCCTTTGATTTCGACGTGGTATCCATGCCGATACCTCTCAGAATCGTCGAATATCCTCATTGTCGCTCGGATTTTATTGGTCTTTCAACCACCACGCTTCAATGGGTCGCGAACGGAATCACCGAAATTCTCGATGAATCATTATCGCCGCAAAGAAATACATTAAAAAAAAAAAAATTACGAAAATAAAAAAATATTATGAGAATGAAAAAATTACTCTCACAATCGGGATTTGAAGCTTTCACGCATCAATTTTCTGATTAAGCTCAAGCTGATGTGGATCGATTTTTTTAACAACCTTTTGCAATGGAACGAAAAATGTTGTATTTTTTATGTAAAATGTAGATTTGTCGAAATGTTTCGCAATTATACGGGTATTTTGATTGCCGACTATAATTGAATCGCCATTGTTTTCACAATGTATCATTATCAAATATCGGTTGCGTTGGTTTATCATCGATAGGACCAAATGAAGGGCCGTATAGAATTTGCAATAATGACTATCCCATTTGGGTTAACTGGAATTTATACCCAATATTCAATTTGCCGTTTCGAAATGGACAGAATTCTTTTCGAAAAAAATTCGAGCCAAATAATTTTTGAATGAAAATGAATGATTCATGTGATTGATATTATAGATACGTTATCAATAAATTATGACTTGCTATAATGTGAATTTTCGTAAAAGGAAAAATCTGTTAAATAGAAAAATAACTAAATCATTCATTTATTAATTTTCATTTAAACGACGAAGAATCTACAAAGAATGTAGATAAAGAATTAATATATGAATAAATAGTAAAAGCTCTTATTCAACTTTCAATTCTATGTTTTAAGGATCGAAGAATATTCTTTTCTCTTATTTTTGCACAATTAGAGATAAATTGATGTTTTCATATCGCTTGTTCGTTCAGTCAGTTACAGTTCCGTTCGGGATTTGATAATTATTAACGCTCGGCGTACGAGGCTCTCGGTGCGCTTATGAAATGAAATCCTTTAATTCTCGTGCCGTAAGCTTCGCGAAACGAAGGTACGAACTCCGTTATGCTTGCGCCTCCGAGGTAGCTCGGTGAAAAAGGGATCAGCGAGAGAAACTACAGTATAATATGTGTGGTGCATGCCTGTTCAAGGGGATATACCTCCGACGAACCTCGGTGAATTAGATTACGGATGGAACAAAAATTACATCCAACATTTGAGCGTTAACTGAATAATTGTGGATAGTTTGCGCGCTTCATAAAAAAAAGTCCTTCGCTTCATTTGATTTATTCCCCTGTAAAAAAAAATTGTCGCAAGAAATGTAATAAATTAATGATAATTTGAACCGAAAATTGAAAATTGTCAATAGGTATTGTTTCCATAATAATCGTTTTCCAAAATATTGTTAACAAATGGAAAAAATGAAATATGAAAAAAATGGAAAAAATGAAGAAAAAAAATTCATAAAACGAGCCGCTAATAACGATTTTTTTTTTTTAATGAAGATAATTAATTAAATCAATTGTTCGATGTGACTCTCAGTCGAGCAAAGTTGTAATTCCAATTGATAATTTCTATGGATAGAAATGGATAAAAATATATCAGTGTGTCGAGTTACATATTCGATTTTCGTACGCTCGCCTCTCGCGTTTATTCCATCGACCGCGAGAGAATCCATCGCGCCCCTCGCTGGATTTCGCAAAAAAAAAAAAAAAAGAAAAAAAGTTACGGCTTGCCAGAAACGTTCTTCACTTACTTACCCAAGTTATAACGGTAAAAGTTTCTCGCCACCGGCAGTTCGATAGAATCCCGCGAGGCTGTACCGAGGTCGCACACTTTTCGGGTTGGGGAGCTTCGAAAACCCTCGCCTCCCGCGAGTCGCCAAGTCGATCGGATACTTGAACTTCTCCGCACGTCATACACAGAGCGATTATGGACTAGAAAAAAACTTCCATGCCGAAAGTTCGCCATACGCTTCCCTCTTCGAATGCGTTCCGCGCGCGTGATTGAATGCCATTGTTGCAAAGCTATCGAAACTGGAGATAATTTCGCGCGCACATTATCCGGAGTGGTCGGATAAAATTCTGAAACACAAAATGTTACAAACATCGATGAAAGTACGAAAAAAATATATTTGAAAGATTTGAAATTTGTCGTTATTATAAAATTAATATATCAACTTTATTGATCGTTTTGATTTTTTCAATTTGACATAATTTTTTATTAAATATATTTGCTGATGTCTTTTGATATTATAAAAAAATCTCGCCGCCGTCGTTGTTGAAAAATCGAGCCCAGAGTTAAGGGGTTTGGGTCAACATTTGGGCTGACGGACCCGAAAGGGGTAAAGATCAATAAATGGGCCGGCAATTCCTGCAAACAGGTCTTAATAAGAATTGACAAAAGAATAACAGCAAGGAATACGCCAATTCGGTCCACAGTTTTTCAGAATACATCCCCAAACAGTCGTGATGGCAATATTATTCGTATCTTCGTCTCGGATGCGACGAATGTCCCGGAAAAGAGTGTGTGCTCGAGTCGCGCGAGAGGCGAAATGTATTCCGAAAGCGTATTATGAGCGACACTCGCAAATGCATTTCCTTCCGCGCAGTGTGCGCCGTAGCGAGAGAAATCATTGGTGACGGGAGAACAATATTATCGCGGATAGGAAAGTGGCGAGATGCCTGGGATATCCGAGCGCGCCGAGTGCGAGCACAGCGGTAAAAGCGAGGACCAGTCGGGGCTGTACACATAGCTCGTCGTGGAGTCGCGGAGGGGTTCTCGAGAATTCAACGAAGCGACGGAAGGCGACGCTTTCACTTCCGAGAGGGTAGTAACCGGTTTTCCTGTGCACTTTATCCCGCGGTGACACGCTCGGTACCATCCGGGAGGACGGGCGTGTTACTTCGCCGGCCGAGGGGGTGGAAAACTACGCCTGTGGCAAATTCTCGGGCTGTATACCGCATCGGGCCAAGGCGAAGAGCCGGACGGAACGAGAGAGAAGGGAAGAAGAGAGGGAGAGAAAGAGAGGGAGGCGTATTCTTCAATGTAGAAGCGAGAGCTTTATTAGGCCCCAAGATACCGATTCTCCGGGGGCCGATAAAGACTGCTCAGAAACGGAAATTACGACTTGCACTCGAGTATCCCGCGCGGCCTGAAAGCTCAAGCGGAAACTTTCACCCGACGAATCCACGAGTACAAACCCGGGGATTTCGCAGCAACTTCTCGGCCATGGCGGGTCCATCGGAGTAGACTCTCTCTTGGCTTTCACGTTTCGTTCTCAACGTTGCGAAAAAGAAAGTGACAATGATAGAATCAAGTTCTTCAATGATCCCAGGTCCTCTCGATGGATTCTTTCGAATGATTCTCACGACACAATGTCAAGGTCAAGCCGAAAGGATGTGGGGTTTTTGGTGCAAATACGACACGTTGGGGGGCGCGCACCCTCCCCAATTGTCTTTTCGAAGATTTTCCACAATCCCGTAGTTGGAACTCGATTCGGTCCTCAAGTTCGAACTTGAGTTCCAACTTGAGTTGGAACGTTGGGACGACAAATTCGGCCCTCGCATCGGATAATTGCCGAGTGTACCGGAATTGCTGCGAGTCCGAAATGATTGATGCGTGTTACGAAAATAAGGATCTCGTGTGTATTATAAAAAAATGAATATCACGAAGCTCGGGTGAAATTGGCTTGATTCATTTCTATTTTTCTGCACGAAGCATTTCAATGAACCCCCGCGGATTGCACTCTCCATTTCAATGCGCGTTCGAAACAGCGCGCGCCGGCGAGGAAGGGTTTGACTGTCGTTGCCGAGCCGGCTCGTTGATGTCCGCGTACTGTGGCACTGGCGCGTCATTTCGACACGCGCCTCGTAAATTTACCTACCATTCGGGACACGTACGCGGCGCACAGAGAGGCCGGCCTCGTGAAGAGACGACAGATTGTACCCCGAGCTTGACTCTTACTTTTTATTCTCCACCGCGGCGCTCATTCTCCGCGAAACGAGAATATCGGACGGTGTTCCAGTCTCGCTCGCTGGTGCTTGCGCGATGATGATAAAACACTCCGCCCAACCCCCGTGCCCGCGAGAACTCTTGACGCCCAGTATTCTTCTGTCTCCGGATCGTAGCCGTGAAAATAATAATGAAGAAATAATGAATTCATTTTTCCGACAACCTTAAAATCGAAATATTCAATTATCAATTTTTTTGAAAAATGGTTATTGGAGAAAATGTTATCACTCGTTTTTTTTTTTTAATGCGTAATGAAAAGAATGTTATTAATTAAAGAAAAAATTAACAATGGGGAAAATTTTCAAATACATTTTTCGAAAAAATTGGCAATTAAATCGACAACCCATTCACAACTCTGCTCCAGATGCAGGATAAAAATCTTTCTAATGATGTTAAAAATGTTTCATTAATGGCATTGTTCAATTTGATGTTATTTTTTCTCCGTATTATTTTCATCGGTGGAAGCTGGACGAGAAACCTTTCGAGGGATAATAGACTGCAACAAAGGGCAATAATTAAAAGAAGAAAAAAACAAGATAAATATTCTCTCGTTTCTCGTTTCTGTTGTATTCGGAACTTTTGCTAGCATTGTAAAATCAACGTTGAATCCCAATTTATAACGCACGCTGTGGAATGCAGGATTGTTCATCAAAGAGATTCTGGTTTCAACCGCATGGAAGAATGCAATAGCAGTCAAAGGTTCACCGATAACAAACGTGCAGAAAGGATGTTTATAATAGATTCTATGATGGATAGTTTGCTTTTAATTTTTCATCCCATCCCAGCCGTGTTTTCAAATTCTCACACCTATGAAAATAATCCTATATTAAAAACTGCAAGTGTTGCCTCGCTCGCATACACTGAAAAAAAAAATTACATATTTACGAAAAAAGTTATTTTTACTAAAAAAACAAAATAAAAACACTGATATATAATATTAATATTAGTGTATTATTATTATGTATTTTATTATAAAAATAGTAATAAATATTTTTCAGACAGCACGTTCATATTTTATAGTTACGGTGATATTGTTAACTAATAATGATAAGCATAACAGTCGTTCAACTAATTGAATTTCTTTAAAACAAATAGACCTGCCCCAGGGAATTATTCACCATAGTAAAAACAACTATACTTTTCTCTGTCTACAATGTTCAAACTTCGTGTATTAACTTCGCAATTTCGTTGACTCCCGAGTAATTCGTAATTTTCGTGCCACTTCCCGAATTAGTCCCGAAGGTTTGTAATACGAGGTATTTCGTGTCTCGGCGTATCGCTCGTACCTTCGACGCGGCCGCGGGTCCGTTTATGAAAAAAACCTGGAATAGAGACTACGATAATACGAGGCAAATACCCGGAGGGAAAAGGTTGTCGCGTTGCGGGAACCCATCGTTGTGCTTCCTCGAGCGTTTTCTCGCTTGTTGTGTACGTCCGCGATAGCTGGTACAGGTCCCGCCCGTTCCCGCATAGACGCAGCTTTTTTTTGTCCCTGGGCAACCGGTGCGCCGCCGCTTCGGCATCCCTCAAGTCGCGTCTCCGCCGTCCTCTTCCCGTCTTCCTGGCCGGCGAGAATTTATTTTCTCGCAAAATAGCTGTGTGTGCTTGGCCGCGTCGTTGTCCCACCGGCTACCCCGGGCAATTATGTAAAAACTATGCTAATAGAAATTGCGGAGAGAAATCCATTTTTACAGAGACGGTCGGCACGAGAAAGCGAACCCGCGGCGGCTTCGACGGAGTCGGAACGGACGCAAGCGGGCGGGTGCGAGGAGGATAACCAAGCTATAACCGAAGACTCTCGGTATTCTTTTTTTTTTTTTCATATTTCTTTTTTTATATTAAATTCGAATGAGACAAAAGAAGGTGAGGGGCGAGAGGTTGAACTATAACGAGATCTGTAATGAAAAAACTAGAGAAATTATGTAAATGTAATAATGCATGCAAAAGCAGGCACGGGAAGTACGCGAATAACTTTCTTCCAATCGATATGCAACACCTCCGCTATTGCCGAAGGAACTTTCATCTTGTTCCCGGTTAAATGAAATGTCGTTAGGCTTGATTTATACAGTATCATTTTTCATAATTTTTTTGTCCACGGACGAATTATTATTATTATTAGTATTATTATTATAAACATAATCGAAAAGATTTTTGTTTTCGGTGTGTTCTTCGTTATGATGAATCGAAGTACGTGGTCATAAGTTCAAAAGTTTCGTTGAAAGATCATTCGAGGCACGGAAGTGAAGGGCTCGATTGTTTCGTTGAGCGCTGAAAAGCGCGGCGCATATTTTCAGCGTCGACGAGCCGGTTTTTTTGTAACTTCTTTTCGCGATGCGTTTTTCGAGCCAGTGCCGGTGGTCGTCGGAGCCGTTCGCAAAGTAAAAACGAGCCCTCGAGCCGAACGGACGAAAGAAATTTTCTCTCTCTCTCCGGTCGCGAAGTACTCGCGCGGGCACTCCGCGAGTGACCCCGGCCGGAAAACGCTTTGACTGCGCGACGCCGCTTTTTTACGCGCGAAGAATAGCGGCTCAACGGGCAGAACAAAGAACGAGTTTTCTTTGAAAGTGGGAAAGTGCGCGCGAAAGACCATGACGGTGTGCGACGGTATCCAGTTTGAGCGCGAGCGGGGCGGGCTCTAACCGGTGACCTTGAAAAGGGTCAATCTTTTCATGGCAGGCGCCCGTCCAGCCTCGACGACCCATAGTCCTCGGGACTTGACGATTTTCTTTCACGAGACGGTTAGAAAAGCCCGCAAATGGTCCGCGAAAAAGCACCGATCGACGTCGCCCCGAGTGCTCGCCGAGGAAAATTCGCCTCGCCGTTGTTCCTTTCGAAAACTGCCTATTTCACGATTCAGAAGAGTTCTCGACTCGCACGAGTCGACTGACCATTTTTCTATCTCGCCGCGCCATATTGTGCGCCGCACGGGAGTCCCCGACTTCCGCCCCCCCCCCCCCCCCCCCCCCCCCTTTCGCCTCGAACCCTCCCCTGTTGTACAATCGCGAGCGATAAAAGAACGTGAAATAATGCGAAGCCATTGAGTAGGATAAATGAAAAAAGCTTCCTCACCGTCTGCCCAAAATAGCTTCGTGCACGCTCCGGCGGAGTTGCAAGATTTCGCTTCATCCCTCACGTCGCCCGTGGGGCGCGGGCCGAGCGGCCGACATTGCGGGATTCTTTCGGAAGTGAATCAGAAACATTGTTTTTTCTTCTTTTCTCGAAGCAAGTCTAATCTTTGAGTCACAAAGGTTGCCGAAGAAAAAAAAGATAATTACAATGTCCGGGTTCAAAGTTCCAGTATTGCAGCGCTACGAAGTACGATAAGAATGATGTGTTATCGGATTGAATATTGAAATTTTTTTTCTCAATTTTCTCTGCCTTATCCTCGACCAAAAAAAAAATACACCAAGAAAATTGCCTGCTTCCGAGAATCTTCGAAGCCTTCGCTAACGAACACCGTTAGAGAAATTCTGATGGCCTTCTATCGCAAGCCCAATCTTCCGCCGAAGATCGCGCGAAGCGTACGCGGCACAGAATGGAGACTACGGAATAGTGGAAGAGCCGGAGAGACGGTCGAGGAGCCGAGAAGCGTTTTGATCTATCGACCACGAAAGTCGAAGGGATCGCTCTCGCGTGGCAAAGGATGATCGTTGAAGCGCGACGCGAGAGGGTGCTTTCCGCCCTCTCGCACGTCGTCCGGGTTCACCGGAATTCCTCTCATCGTGCTCTCCGAGCTGTCGCGTGTTTTCCCGCGGGTACGCCCGTGCCCATTACCTTTTCCCGTACGGATAGGTGAGTCAACCGGTCGGAGCTTCCTCGCTCCCCCGACTAATCTTTAATTGCTTCGGGCGCGTGGCAATCGCGCGATTGCGACGACGAAAGTGACTCGGGGAATTCGTCAGTGACGAAATTCCGGCGTCGCGACGCACGCGGCGAGCCTGCGGCGAGCCGAAATATTGTCCCTCTCTCGAGTGTCTCGAGTCAGTCGTGATTACGCGAAGCAAAGTAGTTGGAGACAGAAATGGGATTACGCGGAGATTGATGGGATTGGATCGAGATCTACAGACGAAGCTCCGGCGTTGCTTGTAATCCTAGGATTTCGGGCCCCGCTCCTGCGAGCCTCGGGAGAATCGTGGCAACGCAAGAAAAAAATTGTCTTTCGCCAGAACTCGATAAAGATATCATTTGTTTTCCCAGAAATTCATCGAATCTCATGCGGAAAAACTAATCAGTCGGCAGAACCGACTGCGGCGCTAGAAAACAGATATCGGCTGCAAGAACCAATAAATTAGTCGATTAGTCGTACCAACTAATGTTAATTTCCAACCCTAACTTGGTTCTGCCAACTGATCCTTTTCTCCGCGCCATTTTCCCGAATCCGCGATCCAATTCAACAACCGCGGTATCCTCGTAACGTCATTACCGTAATTAAGCAGTCTTCATTCGCGCGAAGTCGTGGAAAACGAGCTTTGCCCTTCAAAAAAGCGATTTCGCGTGTGAGCTCGTCCCGCAGCGACGTCCGCGAAGTCAAGAGCTGTGTACCGCTGCAAAAAGCCCTGGGGATTAACAGCTCGAAGAAGAAGAAGAAGACAAAAAAAGCCGTCCGGCAAAGCGAGCAAAAAGAGGAAAAGCGTGTTCCAGGCTTTCCCCTCGCGAGGGCCGGGGCAGTTTATTTCCATCGCTCACTTTTACGTGAGTGCCACGAGGGTTTCGAATGGTCAGAAGTCGAGAGCCCGGTGCGGGGGGGGGGGGTGAGTCCCGGACGGATGCGCTCGGACAATGGAGCAATTTTGTCGTTGGATTCACCGGACGACTGGCGAGCCCCGGCGTCGTCCAGACGTGAAGTTTCGTAGGTGGATGGTCGCGGGACGATTAGATACGGGCTAGGTAATGGCGAGAGTCCAATCTGCATTCGTAATGACGAACGTGGAAGGTGACACAGTGTCTGACCTCTGCGCTGGGACAACGGTCATCTATTAACCCCTGGGGGCCATACTATACTCAACCACCACCCAGCACCCACCCCCAATTCCCCCCATTCCCTGTCTTGAGCTTCTCCGTCGCACGGCAACGACATACAGCCATAAACTGACTTCCCTTCGCGTATCCCTCCGTCCTTCGCCTAACCGACCATTTCACTTTCCTCGGCTCGTGGATGCTGCGAGCTCGTGTGAGGGCGTCTCTACGACACCCCTAACGAGCATCCCTCGACGTCAGGCGCTCGGCGACCGGAGTCGATGTCCAAACTGACCGGCTTGCAGCATCCTCCTCGACTTCCACTGTGTCCCCTTCGTATGCGATCGGTCTATAGCCCTACAGCCCACACGACAGACACGCCAAGACCAATATCGCGCCCCTCAGAACATCCCCCTCGCGTTCGCGCTCGGCAAGGGCGCACGTTCGGGGCGGAATGAGACTGTACGAGGCACGACGCTGCCGCTGGGGGAGACAAAAATAGGTGGCTAATGTATGATATAAATATTGCGAGGGTGTCGGTATACAAATTATTCAAAACTACATGACTGCGTATCTCTACCGTGGGGTTGGGGTTCTATGCTGGAAGAATACGGTGGGCTTACACGGAAATTCGGGTGACGAACTTTCGCCTCTATGGGACACGGACCACCGAGATTTTGCAGTCGGTTAAAAACTGAGAAAAGGTTTTGTTGACTGTTGACAAAGCTTTCGTGGGATATAATTTTCAATTTTCGTTTTTTTCTCCGTCTACGCTCAAACGATCATTTATTTCCGCAACTTTGAGTCCTGATCATTTGGCGAAAAATTGATATTTTGGATTTCTTTTTTAAAGAAAGCGATTACGACTTTTTTTGAAAGTGTTTCGAGCATTGAATTACCACTTGATTTCTCATTACTGAAGATAATCGGTTAGTCTCTGTTTTTTCTCAATACCACAATTGCCCGAATTTTCTAATGTCTAAAAAAAAAAAGGAATAGATTCGGGTAGAAAAGGTGCGCGTTAATACAATGCCCACTCGGACGTTCGGTCGGCTCCCCCGTAGTTTATCTCGTGTCGGAGGAACTCCTCGAGGGACTACTTTTTCCCCGGCGGGATGTATCTATTGTTTCGGCGGTATTCGGTAAATCGAGCGCTTTAAATGCATTGGCTGACACATGCGAATGGCCGAGTAAAAATCGTGCGATACGAGCCTCGGGCGTGAAGCGCGATAAGATAGAACTCCAAACAACGATATCTCAAAAGCGTGTCTTATTATTAATTTTTTTTTCGTGCTTTTTTTTCTGATACCGACCTAGTTGGGCGCGGATAATTTACGAGAGTTATGAAAAGTGAGACGAGAGTGGGAAATTCTCGTGGGAAGCTTTGGCGGCGATGGCACAGGGAGCATCCACCGTGGAGCGCGCATATTCCATCTGCGCTTTCGAATTGTCTGGCTCGCCGTGGGATTGCAATGTCAGCCAGCGTAGGGAGAAACTTCATTGGTGTACGCCAGGAGCCAGCGGGCAAGTAACGAGGGTCATGAAATTTCATAGCTAATCGCGAACCGGAATTAGCTCACTGTCCGAACGGAAACCGCCGTAATCCCACTCGCAGAACACTGCATTTAATTCCCTTAACGAGCTTCGTCCGAGGCTGAATTCGGCCCTGGTCAGCGGTGGCGAGGCCGCCCGACCGAACGGCAGAATCAATTAATTATTATTCTCCGCGCTCTCGTATCTGCCTATCCCGCCGCCGATTCTCTTTTACTTTCGGCCACTTCGAAACGTTCGATACGGATTGTATTCCGCGCGCACGGCGCGCAACGCCGTCCACGTGCGCTCTCGCGACTCGCGCGTATTTCGTCCGAAATTGCCTCGTATCTCATACGACTCGCCACATTGCGGCCCATCGGACCATCTCCATCGCCGAAAATCCCGCCGCGAATTCAATCATTCGCAAGTCGCCGATTGACGATCCTACACGTCTTTTGGCAATGAATACCAGACATACTATATACACATATTCATGGATATTCGATAGGGGTATTAATGCCTCGAGCTTCCCAGAGCTTACGCGGTTAGCCGGACAATATACGATTTACCTCGACGATGAAACGTTGGCTTCCGAGGAATAACAGACTAATTACCTCAGTCAATTCTTTCGTACCCGAGGTAGTCCTCGCGCATAGTTTCGCATTAGTTTGCATAAATTCCGAACACTTCTCGATGGTATGAAAGTCTGTTGAAAATGTACTGAAAATATCAATTTTTGCATAAGAATAATCCCAAAATGTTATTAACAAATTGCTGAAAAAAAATAGTTCAACAAATTCCACGGCAAAGCAACGTTTTTTTAATGAGAATGATTCGGTCATTTTTTTGAATACGGATGAATTTTTTCAGCTTTTCCAATTCACCTTGAATTTTAAGATTTTTCACACTTTTTCTTCCATGTAAAAAGATATTCAAAGTCAGTTCGAGTTTAAACTTGAATTTTTTTTTCTTGTGCATTAAATTCGAAGTTTACCTCGATCTCGAGTTTGATCTTGATTTGGTACTTGAATTCGAGGCTAATGTACAAAATAAAGTATCGACTCAACTTCGAGCTTGAGTTGCGGGTTTGAACTTAGGTTTATAAATTTGGCCCTTCGGTAAGGCAAAGTAATCATTAAATCCCTCGATTAAGATTCTCCTCGCCGTTGCCGAAGCTGCAGAGATTCGATCGCGCGTCTTCCAACGCGGACGGACGAGTTCGAGACTCTCGCAGTTGGCCTCGTTGGCCATTTCCGGCTATTTCGCCGTGGAAGCGCGGCGTCCCCGCGTCGCGATGCCCGCGCTCGCGAAAGCTCCGGGTTCGCCGCCGGCTCGGTCGAGCGCATTACAAAGTATAATGCTTATGTTTTATAGATACGCAACAACCGACGGGGGGGGGGGGGGGGGGGGGGGGGCAAAGAGATCCGGATGTATACCTGCGGGAGTACTCGAGCGAGTGGAGTGAAGCAGAGTTTACGAGAGAAGCGCGCGACGACTTTGCGTTTTTGCATATTCCCCGATGAGGGCGAGCTCTCGTGTCTCACCGGCGACAACGAAACCCGCCCTGGAACCGCTCTGTCGCCCTTCCCCGCGCTGCGCCCCTCTCGATGACCGGCGGCGCAACGTTCTTTTCGTCCTCGTTCGACCGCTCCCGCTCGCCGAGTCCGTCCTCGCCGTCCCTCCAGACCGCGCTCGCCGTTAAAGTTTTCCGCTACATCGTTACACTCGACTCGCTCGGTCGGGAAAGTACCGCGCCGGTTGCGGGCCTCTTCGACTGTGGTTCGCCCCTTTTTTCGCGTGCGCTCCTCACGGCGAATCGCCGCTCAGCGAGAGTGCGATTATTTACATAAATTCACTGGCTTCGCGCGGAGTTAAACGTGACGACTATGAAACACAGTTTTATCAGTTTTTTTTTTTTTTTTTAGAAAATCAAATCAGCGTTTTTGCAACACATCTGTAGTCTAAGTACGAAAAACTTTTTGAAAATCTTAAAAATTTTAACGATTCTTATTTGTAATCTTTAAAATTTGCAAAATTCGATCGATTCTGACTTGAATTTTTTTGTCAATAGAACTCGAGATATTGCTCTTTTACTCGAGTTTTACGGTTCCCGGGTTGTTCGATCGATCTTGGGGGGGGGGGGGGCTCGACGCTCGAGGTTTTCCGCGAGTTCGCGTGACATCCTCTCAATTGGATTGGCAAAGTTTTGATCGAGGGTTGATTAGATAATTTAACGGTCGAACATCGACGAGGCTCCGCAAGGGAAAATGTGCGGACATCGAGGCTTCATCGAAGCCGGAACCCGAATATCCTTCTTGGCGAAGACTAATTTAATTATTCCAACGACTAATTCGGCAACGAGAAAAGTTCGGTGAAAAAGGGGGTGAAGATATAAGAAAGTGATATCGTCAATAAAAAAAAAAAAAAAAAAAAAAAAAAAAAAGTAATAATAATAATAATAACAATTAATAATAGTAGCAAATATAAAATTATTACTTATTAATATTTACATTTATAAAATAATAATTAGTTAATTCTATTTATTCAATTAATATTCATATTAATAAAGATACTATTAACATTTATTATCATCATCATTTTTTCATGTTGCTCAATTCGTATGGTCGGTGGTTCTACGTATTTTAGAAATGAAGAATTTTCGGATGATTATCGCGATGTATTCAAAAATATTTCCGACTGTCGCATTGCACGTTAAAATGGGAGCTGCGCCCATTTTTCATCGTTTATTTTCGACGGAAATGCACATCGATTCGGCGACTGCGAGTATTCGGTGACACCCTTTCAGCGGTTCAGCGAGCGCGAGTAAGATCGCGAGTAAGCTCGAAGACGCCGTAGATAGGTGTAATAACAGTGCTCTCGCACAAGCAAACACGACTACAAACAAAGGATCGAGGGATTTGTGCCTGGCGCACACGGGGAAGACTGAATTACCAACGCTCTTGGGAAAGTTGTTACCCATAGCCACCCTCATCAGGACTCCTATCGCCGTTACGTCTCAGACTCTTCAAATATTTACACCGGAGCTATTCCGCCCGTCGTAACCGGTGAATTTTCTCTCTTTCGCCCGCCCCCGAACGTTTCGCCTCGTCGGTAACGCGAGAGCGCGAAAAGCCGTGAGACAGACGCGAAGGAGGTAACAAAATGGCAAGATGGTACTCCGACGTTTGATAAATGTCGTTCAGGTTCGATGTTTAATTATTCGTCATTCTACCCCATCGACCTCCCGCCGTCGACGCTCCCGTCGACGTCCCGAGAAGATTGCAGCCTTCATTATCAAGAGATCCCGCTCTGGTGTACACGAGAGAGAGAAGCACGTGGCTATTAAATTACCAGGTTGTTGGCTCGAGGCGCTGAGACTCCACGTTTCTACCCCGAGGGACTTTCCGCGCCGGCGATGCGCGTCTTTCCTCCTCGCAGCCGCGTTCGAGAATTCACCTCGTCAAAAGAAAAACACCGAATATGTGTATTTCACGGCGCTCAAAGAATTCACGCTTTTTCGCCCGTGCAACGTCGAGTTATTCGATATTTTCGGTCCTTCAAGGTCTCTGTCATGTTTTCGAATTTCCATGTCAATTTTCAATATTCGAAAAGTCGATAAGTTGATCGACGAATCGCGAAAAGTCTACATCACACTCTACGAATCCGGTTTGAGAAGCTCGACAATGAGAAATGCGCGAAGAATCTTATCTCATCTTCCATATATTTTTATATCGCCGCTCGAAGATCGCGAAGAATCGAGCGAGAAGACGAGTTACGAAGATTGCTCGCGGATCCAAAAAGTCCACTCGACGCATCTATTCGCGTTGAGCCACGCGAGACTGCGCAACGAATGGCAAAACTTTTCATTTCGTCTCTTTATTATTAATTATGGTCCACCGAATACACAAAGCGGGTTTTGCATCAGTAAAAAGAAAAACGAAAAATGCATTTCGATTAATAATAATTATCCGTATAGCCGGGGCGCCGGTGTATCCATCGATTTTCCATGCTCCGCCGTGCGGAGTCGCTATTACGCTCGGGAGTGACCGCCGGCGCTCGGGCGAGCTCGTGCGCAGCGGGGTGGCGCCTCGGAGTATCACGCCGGAGAGTTCGCCACTCTACGACGGGCCACCGTCGGGCGCGCGTCTCTCTCGTTCGCGTCCGTGAATTATCCCTCTCGCCGCGGCTTTACAATGGGAATCTGGTAACGCACGTTCGTGTCAATCGTCCACCGAGTCGACGCCGGTTTCGTACATTCTTAAGTCCCAACAAAGTTTTCGTTCGTTAATTCGCGAGTGAATTGCGCCTCGAAAAAAAACGCGTGTAACTCAAGTTTCTCTCAAAAAAAGTGCGTCCGCAGTGTTTCTTCGAAACTATAAACATAATAATAACAAGAGTAATCGGTGAAATTTGTGCAATAACTTTGATTCTCGTGAAACGGTGCGAGAACTAAAAAAAGCGAGAGCCTAATTCATCGGATAACGCGATAAGAGTATAATCGTCGGCCCGGCCGAGGGCGATAACGCGCGAAAAAAAGCCGCTTTCACAAATCTCCCTGGATAATAAACAAACGTGAAAAAAAAAAAAAGAAAAAAAAGTGTTCGAAGTATCGCAACGTTTAAAGCGGGTGAAAATTGGTTTCGATTGAAATGAAATAGTCCGGGCGGTCGGGTTACGATCTATAAACAATTTTCGTCGATGCCGACGATAGCGAGTGGGTGGGCGGCAGCGGCGGTGCGCTTCTCTGAATTGCGAGGCGAGGCTGTGATAGAATTTCGGCCGTTGGGGCTCGAGAGCCGAGATAAATAGAAGGTTCGCGTGGGGAAAGGTTGTTCGGGATCAGCCCCCCCCCCCCCTTCCCAATAACTCGTAATTAAAGCGACGCGATTTAGCCGGTGCAGGTCCGCGTATACGCGAGCCGTACACACGTCTCGCGTCCCCTCGCGCGCGCCCTCGTGTTGCCCGCGTCAGCGCGAGCGGCGCCTCGGCGATAAAAGTGCCATCGGAGACGCGTCGCAAAGGCTCTCGTCGATCGAACCTCGGGCTGTTAAATTAAACAACGCTGGCTTCAACGAAGTGGCGAAGTCGGTTAATGAAATTTTCGAAGCGTGGCGCATTCGGGATTCGCGTAATTAAGCGCGGCCGCTTTGTCGATCGAGAACTGCGCGCCACTCGATAGCGCGAGATTAACCCGCTTCATCGTCGAACTACTCCGCGCGCCTTTTCCCCGTTCGCGCTCGTTTTACAGTTCGCCCCAAACAAAACAGTAGGGAAAATAAAAATCGCGTGGATGTGAGGGAAGTTTGGTGAAAATCTTTTCTATCGAAATTCGAGAGGAAAAAAAAAAATTTGTTCAAAAAGTGAAAAATGTTGCGTTTCGCGTTTTGCGTTCAAGGGACGATCGTCGTTCGGGAGGGGGTCGAAAACATCGTGTGTTAATTTGGTGGCTCGAAGGACACTCGGCAAAGGAACAGCGCGCTGGCAATAGGGCGCGTCGGTGTGTTGTCAAACACGGCGGTGTACGTGCGCGGAGACTGTGGCACCGCGCCGACCGACTAACGCGGTCGTAGTCGCCGTACGCTACAGATATACGCGCGCGCGTGTCCGCCAAGGAGAATAGCGACGCGAACCAAGTTCATCCGAGTGTGTTTAATAGGCTTTGGGGTTTCCTGTGCGGAGCGTTGAGCCTTCGCGCTTTACCGTGTATTCCGACCGCGCGTGAGAGCTCGGCATTAATTCATAGAGATGGAATAGTGTGAAGTGATTCTTCGACTGCCCGAACTGCGAGCACCCGCGCCGGTGCTACTTCGTGACTCTGTGCATACTTTGTGGCTCTCTGTTTCTCGCGACTCGACGAGCCACGGCGAAATTTGTGATGAGCATTGTTTTTTCTCGTCGCGCTCGGATTTTCGGAAGTTCGCCAGACTTCGCGGTGAATCAACGCTTCGCCAAGGCGTTCTCGAGACAGACGTCGAGGACCACCGAATAAAATGTGAGTCATTTTTTTTTTTTTCTATTTTTGGGTACCAATTTTTGTGACACGTCTGAGTGCTTTATTAAGCGATTATTAGCTTAATAATCGGAAGAGGAAATTTCGGTTCTTATGAAAAAGCTTCAAATATGAAAAATAGTTTCTTTTTCTTTTTCTTTTTTTTTATTATTAAACATTACTTTTCACAGGCGTTTGTAAAGATGAAACAATTCTTGACTATTTATATTTATTTATCATGCATCGCGTAAAATTTTATCGACTATCGACGTGGCGAATTAAGAAAATCGTTGAGAATTCTAATTGATGTTTCCAATTCATAATGTGATACTTTTGTATCAAATCTTATAATTTTGATAATCAATTTTTTTAATAACTTTTCATTGATAAAATATTATATTTAATGCAACCTGATTATATATACAATTTCACCAACGATGTTATTCTCTTTTAACGAATTTCGTGAAGACGAGACCGTGATTTTTGTATTGTTACTTATCTCGCAATGCTCGAAACGCGATACAGCGGGCGAGTATCGTTGTTGCGAGGAGATGGAAAGTAATAAGCGTTCCGATATCCAATCTGCGCCGGCATGCAGCGGTTGCGTTCGGGGTCGGGAGGGAACATGTGTATTTTTGCGTATGCACGTTGTCGGTGTGTATCGCGGGTTCATTCTCCGAAGTACTCTTCGGGTTCGTTATCGAAGAAAGCCCGTGGAGTGGAGAGGAAAAAAAATGGGGTAGAGGCGCGTAACGATGGAAATGCGATACCCACGCCCGTGCGGTGTGTGCCTCGCCGTTACAGTTGCCTGCAGCGCAATCCCATTTCGAGTGATATACCGTGCCGCGAAATAAAATCGGTGGAGAAAAAAAAAACAAAAAAAAAAAAAAAAAAAAAGGAAAAAAGAAAATCTGACGCGGCCTACCGCGCCATTCCGAATGTCGAATGGACTCGCCAATTTAAAAAATGTAAACCCATCGACCGACTCGCGTTTCTCTGTCTCACTCCGACGTGTCGCGTTGCTCGCCTTTCGCTCACTTCGTTCTCGTCTGTAGATTTCGTAACGAAAAAAATGTATACATACAAAAAAAAAAAAAAAAATTCATAACGCTGCGGCGCGAATAGGCGTGCCGTGTTTGCTTTCGCCGCGGCATCGCGCGCCATCCCGGCGAAATATCGCGTTCGTTCTTTTTTTTATAACATTCCCCCTTTTTTTTTTATTCGCTCGAGAATAACCGACCGGTCAGATTACTCGACGTCGCGAATGCACATGACAATTATTCGGATGCGTTCGCGTAATTGAAGTATCCCTTACGCGACGTACTCGCGGGCCGGATCAATTTCGTCGGAAGTACTCTGGCGAAATAATGAATTTTTTTTTTTTTTCGTTCGAACAATCCCAGGTACTTATCGTCGCGGTTAGAGCCTTGCAGAAATGAATAGTCTCCGAACACCATGTGTTTTATTCAATCTTTAAAAATCTTCAATATTCGACCGTACAGTGTAAAAAAATTGTTACCAAAGTGTGTTGTTTTCAATTTTTTCATTATGACCTCTTTTTACGCAGTTAAAGCGTGTTATTTTTACGTATCATCGACCTTGGATAAATATTTGAAAAATCTCCCATTTCGGTGAAAAAATTCTTAAGCGATGCCCTTGAATGCCCTTAAAAAGCGTTAATGTTCTTCGGGATGAATGTAGAAGAATTGACTCATACCGTAGTTCTGAGAAAGACTACGCTAAAATCTCCACTCCGAGCGAAACGATCGAAGATTTTTTTTAAATATCAATTTTGTGTCGCATATTTGCTCACTCCTTTGTTCTTTTTTTATTCAGAAGAATAACAAATTTCGCAATTGGAAAATATCGCGCTATGTTCACCAAATAATGATCGAATGAATAATGCATTGAACCGAGGCTCCCCAGTGTATCGATATTAATTCCAGATTTTCATTCACGAGCTTTAAACATCGAACTTCCGCGAATTCGAGTTATCGTGAGAAGCGAAAAAATTTGAAAAATGCTTCCGACAGCAACGCGACATATTTATCTTAGGGTAATGCAAATCGTCGAATGTGTACAGAATTGTGTGTTTTTCGCGGACGGTGGAAAACATAAATATTCGCATTCGTTGGTCCGAGAAAATCACAGATTCCGGGTAGTTTAACCGGGCATACGAGAGAAAGGGAGAGCGTGTGTGTCCTCTGTACACGCAAGAGAGAGAGAGAGAGAAGCGATGGCGTTTGTTGGGTTCCAAGTCAGGCCGGAGGCTGCGAGAGCTGTCGAAAAATCGCAGGGGCGGCAGAAACGTGTTCGTCGGATCGGGGCGTGATTCAGGAAAGCAGGAAGTTGCTACTGGGAAGCGCACGGGCGTGCCAAGACCATTCCGAAAGAGTTACTGGCGACGCTAATATCAGTAATACCGGCGAGCTCCGCAAGCGCTCGATCCTCTCGTTCCCCGCTGCGTTTTTCTCTCTCGTTGCTTTTTCCCCCGGCTCTTCGCCCTCCCCCGCTTTTTTCTTATTCCTGTCTAACGTTACCGGATTCGAGCCTCGGCTTCTTTTCGCGTAGGCTTCCGTGCCTTCTCGCCGGCCCGGTTGGCCTCTTCGCCCCTTTCGGGAGAGAATCGCGCGCGCACTGGACGCGCTCCAACGAGATAGACCTCTCGCTCTTCCCGGCTCTATCCTCGTGCAATGTTAAAGAGGCCTCAGGATTCGCGAGATTTACCATTCTCGATGTAGAGCCACAACTCGCCGGAGCCGGACGGACTCGAGTCGAGTCCGGAATACGGCGGATTTCAAGCGGGGCTACGAACGCGAGGGTGAACTGGAACAATGTATTGCCGAAGAATTCGAATCCGTGGAAATCGGAACTTACGATACCGATACCAGTCGTCGGCGATCGCGATTGCGGGAGTATCTCGGACTCTCGCGTATTGTTACTTATGGGGATTTTTTTTCTTCCGCTCCTCCACTTCCTTCTTCCCTCGAACTTCCACTTTGCTCGTAGCTCAGACCTGTTTTTCCGTTCTCCGTTCGCGATACGTTCGCGTTATCTACGCCGATTGCCGTTTTCTCTCGCTCAGCGTTTACCAATCTTGTTCGATCGTAAGTAATCGAATTTAACGCGCGGTCGGTACACGCCGAGCGGTCCAAACAAAAGGAGAACGGAAAACCGCTCTGGCCATGACGGCGAGAGTCGGAGAATTTGAATAGATCAATATTAGCCGGATGGGTGCAATTCGGATTCATTTAAATCTCGCGGTTTTTTTTCTGTCCGTCGCTCCCTTTTGATGCCAGTGGATCGAGTAGGATTCGTGACGCATTTTCATCGTATTTTTGGATTTTCGTGTTCTGGTGATTTCGATACGTTTCTTGTCGATATTAATATACGCAACGTGCACAAATGGAATTTAATGATTCTTCTTTATTCATATTTTCGACTATAACATTTTTTTGCATACGTTTGAGAAAAATGAGAAAAAATTGCAAATACTTCACGATGGTATAATAAACGGAAAAAATTCGAGTACATTAAAGGTACTGAAGAGATTAATTTTGCATTATAATAATTTCTATATGTTATTAACAAATTGAAGACCAAAGGAATGGGTCAACACATTTCCGGGAACCACACATTCTTTTTTTAATGGAACTGACTCGTTGATTGTTCTGAATACGCATACATTTTTTCAGATTTTTAAATATGCTTCGATTTTTTTAATGAGGAAAAAATGTGCGGAAAAACACAGAATTCATAGCAAATTGAAAAATCTTGAAAAATTCATACGTATTCAAAAAATTGAACGAATCATTCGTGTAATAAAAAAAATTCGGTTGCCAGATATTTGGTTAAACCATGCATTTTTTCAAATTTTTATATCGTCGAGAATTATTTGAATGATCTCTCATTTTTTTACTTATGAGAAATAAACACCGAGCGACAAAACAGGATTTAAAAAAATTCGAAAGCTTACAGCAGTGTATTCTACAAGGAGAAACGAATTGGTTAAATAAATCATACACGACTCCGAGGGACCATGACCTCCTCGCGAGATTTGCCGCGGGGCGAGTACCGAGACGACAAACAAAAAACTACTTTTCTCGATCTTGGCGTAAGCCCTCGAGGCTCGTTGACTTCTGCACCCGGAAGTGCCTTCTCGTCTCGACCCCCTCACAATTTCGCGCGGCTTCTCCAATGTATTCATCCGATGTGTCTATTTTCGTTGTTCTCTCCTCGAAAAATCCCGCCCCAAGAATCTCGAGACGCAAACAGGTCAGGACCGGTCCTCAAGATTTACATTGTCTTCTCATGATAAATTGACGAGAAAAAAGAAAAGGACGGGCGACGAGTCAAAATTACATTTTTTCTCATTTTTTTCTTGAATGTCCCAAAGTAGAGGCAATATTTTCTCAATGTTTCCCTTCTATTACAAATGTTTCACACTCCGTTTAAACTTTTTTTACTCACATTTATCCTAAAAAAGCCCCTCGCAAAAATCGTATCTTTCAAAACCTCGCGAATTTTTTTTTTCCCCGCATTTTGTTCTCGGAACAAAAAACACGTGCTAGATGACAAGAAATTAACAAAACGTATATAAATATATGGATGTTCGGTCGAGCCGCGAATGGGTTCTCGCACGGCGAGGGTGCACTCTGCATAATATAAAGTGTTGCGAGTGAGGAATTACACGGTATTCGTGCGCGACGGATAAATAGAGCATGAAAAGTGTTACGACGCGAGAGTTCCCTCGCGCGTAGGTCGGCGTGGGGTGGAGTCGAGCACACAAGGATTTTAATATAAAAATGCCAGGGCAGCCGAGCCCAGTCCAAGTTCTCGGTTCCGAAAGACCCTCTTTTTTTTCTCCTTCCTTTGCACTTTTTTCTGTTTTTTTTTTTTTTAAACAACTCTGACACGGTAAAACGGTCCAACACGCTATACCAACGAAATGCTATGTACATATAAAATGTATTATATACATATACAGAGAAGTAGGGTAGGAACTGTGCGTATCATGCATGCATACGGGCCTTTGCCCTGGGGAGATCCTTCTCTCTGTTCGGTCTCGGCGCGGAGCTGAAACCTCCGCAGATCCGCCGGTACGAAATTTTGCAGACTCTCGTTTCGCCCTCTCGCGCTATGCGTATCTCCATACATGTCCGGGTTTCGCCTCGCTCCACGACGAAGGTTATGTACTAAACTTTTGAAACCCGTCTCGCAACGAAAGAATGTTCCTTCGGAGAGTATGTGAATCCGCTGCTCGGCGAGGAATTCACTGCGGCGCAGCATTAGAAGCCCCTGGCGAGGACTGTTCCGGATAAATTTTTCGTTTCGAGAATACTCTTCTTGACAAATCCTTCGAATATCTCGTTTCGAAATACGGGCTAATTTATGCTTGTCGATATCTCGGCGGTTGAAAAAGAAAGTCGGACCAGAAATGGAGGAACGAAGAGCCCTTCTTCGGGTCAAGTCGCCGTTCGAGCAGGCTCGACGCCGCGCCGGGGAGGCAAAGCCGCGCAATAGAAACTCGAAGGAATTAGGAGAGGAGAGAATGTGAAGGACTCTTCGCATAGAAGGCTCGCACACGCCTCGCCGGGGAGTGTATTAAAATTAATTAAGTCACTTTAATGAAGGGCAGGCAAGCGAGTGAGGAACGCGACGATAACGTTTGAGAAACTCCGTATGAGACGCGATGGGGAAAAGCCGGAAGGGGCTCCGCGAAACTAATTGGAAGTCCTTCGAATGCGCACTTCTCTACACTGTGGTTAGCGCAGTTTTATAAATAGTCTGCTCGATACTTAAAAAAGAAACTGAATATCGATATTTATTGTCTATAATTGAATATCATTATGATTCTATCAATTAAATTTCTTTTAATAGCGACTATAAACGTCGACGTGCCGGGAATCATTCAGTATAATGAAAATAACTATATTTTTCTCCCAGTCTAATGTTTATTTCATCTATCTATTTATTTATACATATGTAAAAATATGTAGGAATCAGCGGAAGTTCCGGGTGGATCTTTCGTTGAGTCAGCCCGAAATCTGGCGAGCCCGAAGAAAAACGAGCGAGGCTCACGGACGCTTTATTTTATTCGACCGTCCGCTGAGCAAAAAAATATTGAGATAGAATAAAAAATTTCAGCGCTGCGAGCAAAAAATAATTTTCCAGAAAAAATGTTCTTTATGCCCTCGCTCCGAAAAAACGGCCTCGACGTCGCGTGGAACATGGAAAAAAAAAAGAAAGAAAAAAATGCACTTCAGCCACGAATTCATACTCGTTACTTCATTTATTTCAGAGTGCACTTGGCTCCTCGCGCGCGCGCGTTCCAACTTTCCATTGCTCGCCCGTCTTCTCTCCGTCTGTCTCTTTTTCTCGAAAATTATATATAATAGTGCACTCGACGGAGATTCCCGCGCTCGCCATTAGCAGTGACGAATACCCGCACGCGTCGCACACGCCGCATACTCGCGACGGGTTCGCTCGTCTGATGATGCTGCTCCGCTTCATTCAAGTCCAATAGTACGCCTCTCTAAGCGTTGCGCTCATTAATTGTATTCATCTCGCGAGTGTTCGGAATTAACAGTATTCCGGCTATCAGTTCGGGCGAACACACTCGAGCGATCTCTTCGCGCTCTGAATATTCTTCTTAATAACCCCGAAGATCGTTGACCTCGTTCGTTTGAATCAAAAGGAATCTCGTTCGCCAACGAGAACTGTATAAACATTTGTTTATCATTAGCCGAATACATTTTACGGTTCCCATCAATCAAATTGCCGTGAAATGTTGGTTTTTCATTGCTTCAATGAACCATTGCAAAATGGTAAAAATTCGCGGTGACTTTTGGTTGTTTGAAACGCAGCCACGAAAGGAAATCGCTCGAAACAGAGAAGTTGCGCCATAGAAATTACGATCGATGCGGTATTTTTCATTAACAATTCATCACTAATTGGCTTCCGTAAGCGGGGAAAGGGGAGAAAAATGAAGAAACGCTTTTTCCGACTTCCTTCCGTTACTTATTTCTTTCTCGACGTCTCGCGCTATTTCAGCGTAGGATTTCGCAAAGGCTCTTACCCTTTTGACTCCTCTCATCGCCATTCACGTGCCGCGACGCTCCGCTACGAGCGATCCCACCTTCGCGAGAAAAATTCTCGCACGTCTTCGCCGTTTGAATTCACTCATGAGTGCAGGTCGGGCGATATAAACGATCGCGGGGATTCCACTAAAGCTCTCTGCGATTCTGGCCATAATATCGATACATATCACACGAATGGTGAATTTTTTTTATTATTTCTCATCGCACTCCTCTCGTGGCCTTGTCGATTTTTCGTGTTTTTGTGAAACATATCTGTGCGATGAAGTTTAAGGATCTATGCGAGCACAGTCGCGCCAAACGTGAATTAATGTGAGTTTCAGAAAGAATTTTGGGTACTTCTCGATGGGACAAAAATCTGAAAAAAATCGACCACGTAGAAGGTGCGAAAAAATAGATTTTCAATAATAATTAATTAGACATTCGTCCCTCAAAAAAGTCCGATCAAATTGATAAGAAGGATACTTTTAGGTGATCGAAAATGTAATCCATCATGTTGGCCGATGGGAAATGCCGAGAATAAAGATTTTTTTTAAATAATTTTTTCTCTTCTCTGAATGGTAAGTCGTGCTGCAAGTCCGGACGTCAATTCAAGACGCGTTAAATGATAAATGCGAGAAAATTGAACAGTAAGTAAGTCGATATCGCGGGATAACCTTGAAAATAAAGAATATAGGCCGCCTGGAAAAAGGTGCTCCGCTCGGCATTAGCCTCACAAAAAATCCTGGTCCATCTCGCCGGTTTCGTCAATTCGGCCATTCGAATTTAGCCCCGAAAGTTGAATAACCAGAGAAGTGGGAAAAGGTTAAACAGCATCGCATCGATCAAATTAGCCTTGATTTATAAATGAGCTCCATAATTGATCGAGTTTATTAGTCACGGAAAAGTCGCGATTATCCGACAGTGCAAAGCGCTTCGTTATCGAAACAGCTTCCGCGAAACAGCAATCACATAATTAATGAGCTTATGAATGATTGACCCAAACGTTTCTCTTATGCCGACTAATTATTTTTTATCGTTCCCCCAACACCGCACCTTTTTTTTGCGCGTCCTAATTTATTTTTTAATTTTAATCGAAATATACAATGCAAGAATTTTCATCAAACCGCGGACTCTCAACCCTCTCATTACCGCAGTTTTCCGGAACAACAGCAAGGAATTCGATTTTTTAGCAGCACAAATGATCGATGAGAATTATAAGTTCGAGCCGACAATAATATTCATTCGTCGCCTAATAAATTTTCGAAATGGCGCGAATGAACATCACGTTTTTTTCAATGCTTCCGATTTCTCAAAAATCTTTATCGGGTTCACTCGTAGCGCGAACTATGTTTTCGTTCGTTTTTCCGCAACGCTGTGTCTCGAAGAGTTTTATTTATCTATCCTCTCATGCAAGTTGTTTCGGATCTCCTTCCTCCGCGAGTTTTTCCCGTTCCGTATATTTCCGCGACTACCCCACGCAAATCCCGCGGAATATTGTTAGCCGCTCGTGTGCTTCCCTTCGTCCCTCCGCCCTCCCCCCTCGTGGGATTCCTCTTTTCTCTGTTTTACTTAGAAAGGGTTTATTTGTATGCTCGATGTATTTCGCGAAACGCGATACGCCGCCCAATGAGTGCAGTACAAACTGGGGATTGACAACTGGGTTAGGTACACGGAGCGAAGTAACGAGCTCGGGTTCGCCGGAGCGCATTCGCGCACACATACAGTGCCTTGTATACACGTCGAGATACTCTCGATTCGGTAGGCCGGCACGATACGCCGCATTATCTGGCACAGCCGCGAGATCTAACTCTCTAATATTTGCGTGCAACTGCGGTATAAAATTGTAAGGTATATAAAAAAGAGGAAACAATCTGACGTGCTTACGAACGTTTACACGGAACATTCGTAGAAATATTGTATGCAAACATTTGTTACGTTTATGCGATGTGAAAAAGAAACGTATCTCGTGTAGTTTACCTCGTGAGGACCGTGTGGAAGTTTAAACCCGCTCTAGAGATGCAAGGCAGTTAAAGTAGACAAGATTTAGCGTAGCTCGTGTGAATTCGTGGTTCAGACTCGATGAAAAGTCGGGCTTTTCTTCCGACTATGCCGAAAGTGACCATATTTTTGTGCTTGCAACGATCCAGCGACTCGTTAGGTACTTTTTCTACCTAGGGTGAAAAAGTTGCTTTTCCTCGCACTCGGCTACTTTTCTTCCCAGCTAGTTTTAGACACGCTCGGCTACTTTTTCTCCCGCTCGACTACTTTTAGTCTCGCTGGTCAAGAATCGGTAACTATCCGTCGGCCCTGCAGGCACGAATAGTTGAGTAAAAAAGCTATTTTATCGCGTGCGTGTGTTTTCATCTGCTCGACCTTCGACTAGACTTCGAAAGTGAGTGCCGATTGGTAGCGATTTTGTGACTCTTCCACGAGGCTCGATGATTCCGGATCAGCGTAAAGCCTTTTTTCTCGCACCGCGGAGTTCACGAATCAAAGGCGCTGTTTCGATAAACGTTTAAAGGCGCGCCGAGTCAGCAGTCCTTCGTTTACGTCTTACCCGCCGCAAAAGTCCTTGAGGCGTGAAAAAAAATGTACTTTACTCGTCGTCGGCATGTGTGTGTGCTTCCTCGGGGCTCCCGAAGTTCTTTGTGAGCTCGAGAGCGCTCGTTTGCACGTGTTATCGCGATAAAGTTGCGCGTGAGCGAATTCGCCATGACGTCGTATCAAAGCTTTACTTTTCTCGCCGAGTTCCGCGGGGGAATGGGCGGGGGGAGTTGAATTGACAATTTTCACGTTGTTCGAACGAGTGTCATCGCGTCCCAGGGCGAATTTAAAAATCGTTTGGAAAAACTATGGATCGGGATCGACTGGACGAGTCGAGCCTCCCCGCGGCTAAATTGAACGAATATTGCGGTGAAAATCACGACCTGCCCGTCCGCTCCCTGGAACATAAAACGACAATAAAAAAAGCTTCGTGCCCACGATCTTCCTTTTTTCCGGAAAGTTATTATATTTTTTTCGCAAAATTGCAAAACACGATCTTTCTAATTTTTCATGATTTTTTTTTCAATTGTTAAAAATATACGTTGTTGAGAAATATCAAAATATATAACGATGTTAATATTATTAATGATATCATAAAATGATCAATAAATAATATAACGCGTTTTATTACAAAAAGAGAAAAGTCGAACGCGGTAAAGGGAATAAAATCCAGAGAAAAACCACTTTTCGAAGTATTTCTGAATACACTGCCCACAAATAGTGAAACAATACACAAAAAACATGACCCCTGAACAGCTTTTCTGCCTTCGTTCCCGCGGATCGTTATTTATCTCACGGCCGGCAATTAACGCAAGATTGTTCGGTTCTCACAACGAAATTCCAATTAATAAAGGGAAAATTACATTTTCAACCGTGAAAACGTGACGCGGTAATTGCAGCGGGGCGAAATTTGTTTTACGCCCGAATGCGCGATACAATAATGCACTCCGAGGGGAGAACGCGAATTATTTCCCCGTTACATATTCAATTTGGCCGCTTCCCCATTCGCATCGGTGTATCCGCAACATCCGCGCGCGCCTCTATTGTGACGTTACATCGACGAGTGCGCGAGGTTGTTTATTATTTGTACGAGAAGTCGGGAGCTTACGTGGCTGCGGATGCCGCGAGCGCGCACGACGGAACGATCGCAACGGTAAGAGAGCCGGCCCATTCAACTGCGTTTCGATGGGACACGATATGGATACGACGCAAACGATAATACGCTGGGGAATATACGGCGCTCGGTATTGGCTTTCCTGTACGGTCTTCGGAAGCGAGCGATCTGTCGAGGCCGGTGAGTTCGGCGCGCAACAACTGCGGGGCGGCGAACAACCCCACCGGCAAACGCGCAACGTGCATGTCTGAGCAAATTTCAGATTACCGTACAAACTCTCGTCCCACCGAGCTCTATCTCTCACTCTCGGATAACATTTACATACGGCATACATTCGCCACGGAATTCCGAGGCTGGCGGCTACTGCGGATAGACCGCAGACAGCCACCGGCGATATCGGCCCGCCGTCATCTCATCCGGCAAATGCACTCTTTTTTTTTCAACCTTTTGTCGGAATAAACTCCCCGGTGCATCCGACAATTTTTTCCGTGATCGATCAATTTGTCGCACGCTCACTATGTCCATATTTGATGAGTCACGAGTCACTGAAATGAATAAATCGACAAATGTATTCGAACTGAAGAAAAATAATTAGTTGCCACAACCAACTTCGGCGCCAGAAAATTGATATTAGTTGGAGGAACCGACAAATTTCTTGGGCGAGCTAATAAATTTGTTGACCCAACGAATAGATTGGTTGAGCCAACAAATAGATTGATTGACCCAACAGATAGATTGGTTGACTCAACTTATATCAATTTCCAGCGCCGAAGTTGGTTCTGGCAAGTTTGAGAGAAATTGAGAGAGAGAACGCGAAGAAAAATATTTAGTTGCCAGAAACACCATGTCGCTAAAAAACTGTTATTAGTTCGAAGAACCAACACATTTTTAGGCGAACAAATAAATCGGTTGACAAAAATATGTTCAACCATTATCTCACCGTATCCCCACCCTCGCGAGCCCATTATGTTTAATTCAAATTCCATTTCTTCGCCTCATTTTTTTTTTATGCTTCACCTCGTGTCCATATTTTCAATTCATTACCGCGTGCGCGCGGAGAGTATTAGACGTTCATGTTTAATTTTTCTCTTAATGAATATATCAACGGATGCGAGGGGAGGGAAGATGGAAATTCCTTCAGTTTTCGTGTATTTACCTGTAGCATACCATCGTTCGTTACATAGGAACGTTAGGGGGTTCTACCACAAGAGGCCTCTCCCCCCCGCCAGGTCTGGCTTTAATCGGCTGCGAAAATCGGCATCGAGCCGGAGACCGTGCTTGTTTTCCCAGTTTCGGAATTTGCATTTTAAATTGAGATGAACCCTCGGACGAGGGGGAGGAAGGGGGGGGGGGGGCGGGGTTGGAAGAATCGCGGCGATGGCGGAGAGGAAAGAGGAGCGAAGTCGCGCTCGAGAGCTCGGTACTCGCTTTATTTTCATCCCTTGTGCCACAGCCATGAGCTAGATTGTGCGACGGGATTGTCGAGTTTCGGGGGAGGAAAAAAATGCAGATAAAGGTGCCCGATCCCGTGAGAAACGCGTATTCCTACATTATGTAAAAACAGTTTTCAGCTATTTTACCCTCTCTCGTCCCTCCTGCCTAATCCCGTCTACGAGACGATCGACCTCGGCGAAGTGCGACCGAGCCGCGCAAAACGCCGAGGCTGCTTATTTTCTTTTCGCCACTTTTTCCGCCGTGCCACACGCGGAGGCATCCGTAGCGGGAGAAAACGCGCTCGAACAACGGTCGGGAATCGAATACAAAAGGCGACGAGGACCGAAGCTCTCGCGTTTCGCTGCTCTTCCGATGCCGGTAGTAGCGAGAGTGGAAAGTACGGGAGGACAATGACGGGGCGAATGGAAAAATCGTTTCGAGCTCAAAGTGTATTCATTCTCTGAAAAAAACTAGATTGGAAAAAAAATGTCTTATCACAGTTTTTTTCTAAGTAGACAAATGAAAAAACGAGTTCCAGAAAAAGTGCGAAAGAATCGCTAAATTCTTCTACGATACAACTCTACCAAAAGAAGACTCTTCCGATTTATTTTTTAGTCGTTCAGCTCGTAGATACGAATGTCCCGAATACTTCAGCATTTGTTCTCCAAGATCACAAAAACAATTGTGGGTTTTAACGAAAAATTATTGCCGAATACAGTCGCGAAGGGTGGCGCAGGTCGGAAACTCGGTGACGAGTCAAAGCTTTGCGGAGCTTCGCGAAGCTCCGAGTGAAGTGCTCGGCGAGAGTCTGAACAGTCGAGCGAAAGTTCGAGATCTGGTGAAAAGAATGGCGGAGGTCGATTTCTCGCAATGGCGAACACCCGTAGCGTTCGGAGCCGACGAGACCTAATGACGCACAGTTCCGTCGTCGTATTTTTATCGCGCGCCGCTTGGCTTTTTACCGTCTTCCTCGGCTCTCCCCCGCGCTGCCCGCAAAGTTTTATTGTTAGCAGAGTTTTAGGTGCAATTTTTGGTCCCGCCTTTTTCTATCTCCCGGCAGCGTTTATCACCGACCGCCCTCTCCATCCTATCAGTCTTATGGCTTCGTCGCCGAACTTAGTTCGCGCTGCCGTACAGCCGCTTCTCTGTTGCTCTCTCGGTCGATGCTCGCCCAACAATGGCCCGCGCTGCTATATTGTCCTCGACTTTTTATATATTTTTTTCCTGCTTTTCTTTTCCTTTTTTTTTTCGGCTTCAGGACGAAAAACTCTCTGGGGCAAGCGACGAAAAGAATACAAGTTCAACAATCGTAGCGGCGCGCGAGGGACCTCTCGGGAATCGCGTACATTGAACTCCGAAAGATATGAAGCAACATATTTCGATTGGAAAGCCTCGTTCGAATATAGTTTCCTCGCGATCCAGTCAGATGGATAAACGTAGCAATCGGCTTATCATAATTTATCAATTAATTTTCAGATAAGTAAAAAAAATACGCGAGATTTGAGTCAAATAGTTGATAGTTGGCTGGTTGAACAGTTGATTTCAATTTTTCTATTAATTGTTGCAAAGAGATTCATAAACGTATATCATTTAAAAAAATAATTATAATATTTATATGATTAATATTTATTATCATATAATGAATATTAATTATTATAATTATTATATAATTTAAAAAATAATTGCCATCAAAACTCACGGATAAGAGATTCGTATCCAATTGCAATAATTTTGACTCCATTAAGGATTAGAGCGGCGGGTTTCAATCAAGATTTTCAGCGAAATGTTGTTGAAAGCGATCGAGTAAATTTCGTATTTTCGCCCGGGGGATAATCTCTGACCTATGGATATGTTCGGTCTCATCAGCAAAGTAAAAAAAAAAAAGAAAAGTGACTTTTTTCTGGCCGATCGTTCGTGTCTCAGTCGCAGCGTGTAATTTTTCTCTGCCCACGATCTCCCAGTAGCGGGCACCGCCGACGGATAAACTTTTTAATTAAATCCAAGCTTCCGATTCCAATTTATCTTTGCGGCTCTCCTGGACGCGAATTCTCATAGCTTGGCGTGCGGCGCGCGCGCGCGCTCACCTCGGTCTTCGTCACAACCCGTCGAGTCGATTAATTTCGGTGAGCCATTTTACTCCTCTTCCTCCCTCCCCGCCCGCCCCCGCCGCCGACTGTCGCCGACTCGGGAATTTCTCTTTTTCTCTCATTTCGCGATACAGAATTATACATCTTAATAACGATGAGACCATTAAGGAGGTCGAAGCGCATGCGGTCAATTTCGCGATTCGAGAAAAAATGAGAGGCAAACACTTCTCGATCGTATAAAAATCTGAAAAATTCCATGCATATTAAACGCACCGAAAATATTAATTTGGCATACTAATTATTGCAAAATGTTATTGAAAAAATTAATGAAAAAAAAAATATATATAGTGCAACAAATTTGTGGTAACTCAACTTTCTTTTTTTGTGAAAATGATTCGTTCATTTTTCTGAATACGAATGAATTTTTTACCTTCTCAAATTTGGTTCGAATCTTGTCTTTTTACACAGTTTTTTCATATAAAAAAAATTCGAAAAAGACTTAAATTTGTTGATAACATTTTTTAATTATTGTTGTGCAGAATTAATTTTTCCTGTACCGTTAATATGCGTGAACTGTTTGCAATTCGCTCTCATTTTTCTCGAACTTGTGCGAAATTAACCGCATGCGTTCGAACCTCCTTAATGACTGGGAGGTTTGAAGATCCGAGCCGGGGTTACGAATTGCGAAGACAATCGGTGACCGAGCTGAAGGCGCTCCGCGGAGTTTTGGGCCCTAACGATTATTATGCAGAACGACGAAACAGTTATACTCGGTTACGAAGGCGCGCTCGCGCGAGCGTTCTCCCCCGACTGTTGTACGGCGAGCAACCCCGCCGGTACTAACTGTTCTCTCCACTCGTTTCACACGCAAACAATCCATACGCACACGCGAGATCTTGAATATGCATGTCGCGCATGATATACAAATGCGAAATTGTGGCCGTCGCGATGACAAATTGCTACGAGCCAACAGCGTTCCGAGGATAACGGGAATTACATAATTTAGGCGGATTTCCTTGAAACCTCCACATCAACGACGACCCCGGATGATTCTATTAACGGCACGGAGCTCGCTAAATTTTCTCATTTTCGCCCAACTCCGAAGGGGCTTTTTGTTGCGAATTCGCGAACGAGTGTCGCCCATTAACGTTTTTTTAACGAACGGCTCTCGAGGGACGATGCTGTTCGCTTCTCGGATGGGAAC
This sequence comes from Ischnus inquisitorius, assembly GCA_963924025.1. Classification (NCBI taxonomy): domain Eukaryota; kingdom Metazoa; phylum Arthropoda; class Insecta; order Hymenoptera; family Ichneumonidae; genus Ischnus; species Ischnus inquisitorius. The sequence continues at coordinate 5,579,621 of OZ001249.1, forward strand.
GCTCTCGAATATTGTAATGGCTATTTTTTATAATTGTTCACATATCGCGACGGAAAGCAACAATTATTTTTATCGCGGCGAAATAATTCTTCGCCATTTTTGTAATTCAGTAGAAAATTTTGTAGGAAAATAGAATTTTCGAAAGAAAAATTCCTGACTGAAATGAGGTGGATTTAAATTGACAATTGAATTGACTTTGAATTTTTGTTCTATGCGGAAAAATGTGGAAAATCGTAGAATACGAAGTGAATTTGAAAAACTGAAAACATTCACACGTATTCAGAAAATTCGATAATTTCCATTAAAAAAAAAAGTTTCTTTGCCGGGAGATTTGTCGAACAATTTTTTTCATCAATTTGTTAATAACATTGTCGAACTGTTATAGTGCGAAATTAATCTTTTCAGTGCCTTTAACAAGATTTTTTGTAGATCGAAGTGTGTGCAAGATCATTGAATCTTATGTCTCGACGATTCGATCGCGCAACGTCGAATAGCCTGCGTGAAAATCCTTTTCTCGCGTCCGAAGGAAATAAAAGAAATACGTGTTCATTTGGTCGCTCGCAAACGGGTATAGCCACGGTTATTCCGTTATTTTCCCGCGACAGCGGTGGCTTTTTTTTATACGTTTACTCACATTAATGCGTACACAGTAGTACAACTCACGCATTGCCGTGTCATAAAAGCTCTTGCGAGGTTGCGACCGGCGAGGGAAACGAACTTGCGATACGCTCGTGACGTTGCCCCACACACAGTGGCAACGACTAAGGTTGATTAAGTGTCGTACAGGCCGGCGCGGGAGAACACGGCTGCTGCGAAATGTCCCGCATCTGTCACCGGGCTTTCCACCTACACCCACCCTCGCGCCAGCTTCGACTGCGCTGCTCTCCGTACCTTTTCTATATCCACCCCACGTTGCACTGGTCGTATGTACTCAACGACGACTACCACTCCCCCGCGTCGTTCGCCTCGTAGCGACAACGTTGCTCTTTCGCCGGTGAGCTAAACTCGCGGAAAATAAAGATGAAAAAAAAAAAAAGAAAAAAAAAACGAAAAGGGGGAAAATAAAATTCGTGCTCACCGACAAACGAGAATAATCGCGCGGCAACTTCCGCTTTAACGTTTTTGCCGAGTTTTTTCGTTCGATGATCACTTACCGCGATTCCAGCGGGTTTTTTTTCTTGCTCGCATGATATTTCCGGCAATGAGCTTTCTTTATTTCTTTACTTTCTTGCTTTCGCTTCGTTGCGCCAGCTTTATTTTTGCAATCTCGACGAATCGAGGCCATCGTCCATTTACGTTCCTTTTCGTGCGCTTTGTTTGGCAGAGAATTTACTCTTACTATCCGCTTCCCATGGTTGTGGAAGAGCGGCGAGTGCATGCATTTTTCTTGTTTCCTGGAAAATACACCGTCCTCAGTTTCCTTTCTTCATTGTAATGAAGACAATGAAATTCCATGATCCATGAACTCTTCTCAAAATGTCCGGACAATTTCTTGGATAAATTGTGGAAAGTTGTCTCGAATTTGTTGGAAACTTTCAACTCGTCGCAAAGAAAAATAATTAGTTGCCAGAAGCAACTGCGGCGCCAGAAAACTGATATTAGTTGGAAGAACCAATAAATTTCTTGGGCGACCAAACAAATTGGTTGAGCCAACAAATAGATTAGTACCAACCAATATTAATTTCCAGCGCCGAAGTTCCGGCTCGTTGTTTTTCTCCTGAACTTATGTTAAAAAAATCACGTCGCGAAAGGGAAGGTTCGATTACTTGTCTCGAATAAAATTTGATTCGAGCCCTTTCGATCTTTACGAGCGCGAAGACGACGCTCGACGGCAGCGGAACGAAAAGCCAAGAAAAAAAGAGACCTGCATTTTTTTCTTTATGTCTCCGGTTATGTTCCGTAGCAAGGTTTTTTTTTATTGGATCTTGCAAGTAGCGCGACTGAGAAGAGCTCGGGATGATCGAGCTATGCGCAGTTGTGTGCGACGTCGCGGTATCTGGTGTACAAAATAAATGAAATGAAAAAAGAAGGAAAATAAAGAAAGAACCGCGAAGAAGGCGATCTTTCGCTGTAGACGCGCATTCGCGCACAATGGAACAATCGTAAAGAAAAAGGCGATTTTGCGCGGCGGTCATAAATATCGCACGGTTGCCAGCGTGCGTAGTGTATCGATACGCGAAGCGAGCGCGCAGGGAGGGCGTTGTAAAAAGTACTAGACGCTGCGGAGGTCGATGCAGTAAGATACAGAAGCACCGAGGCGTTGAATGCGATTTTTCTTCGGCGCGCAATCGATGATGGTTCCCTTTTAGCGTTATTGTCGACGATCACGGATACCGTGCTAAGAAATTTCTGTATTCATCGTATTTTCCCCTCATTCATCCACCATTCCTCGCAATGCTCTCCAATTTGTAAGGATTGAGAATATCTCTTTGGTAGTTTATTTCAGCTTCGAATTTTCATCGAACTTCGAACTTCGATTTTTAGAACTTTCAGATTTCTATTTTGCCGGTGAATATTCGAAATTCGCTCGGAATCTCACTTTGGGTTGGAGCTCAAGAAATAGACCCTCCTTAAATAATGTGCATCCTAAGTTCGAACACATTCGCAAAAACCAAATTCCCGTGGAAAGAATTTCAAATCAGTGGCAATTTCCTTGGTAGTCGTTTCACCGACGAGCCCAGTGCAAGAGCAAAAAATTAGCCTGCCTCATGGACTTACATCAGCTACCCTAACGTCGTTGTCAACTTTGTTTGGACTGCAAAACGGATACTTCAAAGTAAATCGATAGTGGATACTCGCTCGTCACGAGAGGCAACGAAAGCGCGTTTCAGTATATCTATACGCCGAGAATCGTCGCCATCCTCCTACGGGTACATTGCTCCGAGCCCCGGATACACTGTCGGATCGCGTTGGGAGCGCATTAAAAGTTATAAATGAACGCGAAGCAGGATCAGCGGGAGCGAGTACGTGGAACTCCTACCCGTTAGAGGGGTGAATCGCGATGGGAGATGACATAGCCGGGAGAAGAGAACTCCACCCTTCCCAGTAGTTCGTGCGTTATGTACTTGAAACTCGGTTTCAACGTGAAGTACGTAGCGTAACGTTCGCTGTATACGTATCTACACAGTGTCGCGCCGGAAATTCTCGTTCATCGTCAACGTAGCGGCGTTTATTATCAAAACGAAAAATGACTACTCTGTAACAGCTTAAGCTAGCGCATTCGTCGGTCTGGTCCAACGAAACCCGTTTACGCAGTCCAATCAAGGAAGCTTTTCAATCAAAATCACATTTTTGAAAAATTGATTACCATTTTTTGACATCTTCAGGGTAGTTGTCAAACATAGTTGTCGTCCTTATCATTCATATTTGAACAATTCCCACAAAATAGTTATCGAGAAAGAACTGTTCGAAATTAGATCCAATTAGCGCATTACCTCGTTCATGCAGAGGTTGGTTACCAGTGCGATACCCAACCATGGCGTTGCATCCGGTATGTGTAGATCAGAAGCGATTATTTCCGTACGATATCGATCATGTACCCTTCGGTGTTTCTATCAAGAGACTCGGACAAAAGACCGGGGGTTATCGATTTCCGGAATAGCACCAGTGCGGCAACTGCTGTTGGTTTCCCGGATCAGGGGAACGCCTGGCACGACGTTAATCAGGACGTCGTCGGTGAATCTCACCTAACAATTCGAATACGTCCCGGGCCTTCGTCTATGCTAATGCCAGGATTTCTGTACAATCCCGCACGTACACACACACAACGTACCGACCAATAGACTCTGTGGATTGGGGTAGCTATTGAGACACGGTGGGTTGTACCGTCACGATCGCCCTGATAATGCCGATCCTCCAATGCAATGGGACCGAGACCTCACGGAAATTACGGTGCAACGGTTGTTCCGACGCCGGGGCATCGGCCAAATTCCGACTCTGGTACCTGTGTCTGCATCCCGTTTGCACCGAAGAACGTCATATAGGTCAATAATGGGATGTAGTAGACGGCAAAACATTAGCACCATATCGTACCTATGCATCAGTGCGCATGAGTTGCGCGTGCAAACATGGTGATGATCAGATGAGTGGACACGCATTCAGTGCGACCGCTGCTTGCGTCGAAAACAGTTGATTCTCATCTGCTGATTGCTTCCAATTTGGCTTTTTTATTGTCAGCCTTGCTTCATCGACACTTCGAATCTGCAGAACTTTCTGTTCGATCTTCTGCGTTGCTATGACATTATACATATCACGGAAACCGTAAAACCAATCGGACCATTTGCAACGCTAGGTTCATAGGCCATGTACACGCGGTCACAGCGTCAACTACATCCTGCGTTTGACAAACATGTCACGGCGTCATAATTCCTGAGGCGCGAGACACTCGCGATCGATAGATCGCAGAAGGATAGTCTCGGACAGTACAATAGCATTATTGGAATCTGAGGTCGCTGTCATGCCGAGGTCATGTATAATCTGCTCGATTCTGTGGATCTCAAAGATCACGAACGCATACACTCGCTGATACGGGCTTTGCATATTCGGCCGCTATCATCATTGGATATCGGTCGGTGTATTTGACGTTTAGGAAATGCGGCAATTGCATTAATTCAGCCATGCGGCAATGTCAAATGTAAGAATAATGGCTCCACGTCAAAATATCCCCCGCATGAAAATCCCCCAAAAATATCCCGCGTAAAAATATCCCCAACAATAATATCCCACTGACAAAATATCCCGTAACAAAAATATCCCCCGCCGAAATGTCCCATTACAAAAATATCCCCTGCCAAAACAAAAACGCCAATCAAACAATACGCCCAATTTGTATTATTTTAGTTTCTACAATGACAATAATATCCCACTCTCAAAATATCCCGTAACAAAAGTATGCCCAGCCAAAAAAAAACACCAATCAAACAATATGTACAATTTGTATTATTTAAATGTTTACAAGAACAAACAAATTTTATTATAAATCTCCAGGAAAATCCAAAAATAAATAGAGCAATAAAATGTATATAAATAATGTATTCGCAATGAAAAGCCATAAAGCACGAATCGGCGACAATTTTATAAGACAATATTATGCGCAATGCCGCTCAAGTATGAAAAGCCATAAAGCACGAATCGGCGACAATTCTATAAGGCAATATTATGCGCAATCCCGCTCAAGTAGTCCGGCAAGGCCCGATCGTTGTACTCGCTGACAACATTAAAAATACGAAGATCGCGATCTTTATATTTCTTTCGTCGATGATGGATAACTCGGCCAGCGGCAAGCTGCTCGAAGACAACTTCGGTAAGACCCTGCTCAGTGATTATTAAACTAAGAAATTTCCACAACGACAAGTGACTCGATTGGGCTCTCGAACTAAATGCGCGAAAGTGAAACTCGAGCAAGCCAACGCCGCGGCTCAGGCGGAGATTAAGCAGGAATCGAATATTTCCTTAATAAGAAATACGCAAATACACAGACGCAAATATAAACACAAAGTTTTATATATCTCGAAGTAATCTAAATTCAATCTCATTCCATTCCATACCACCGTATTCTACGAAATTCTTTTCTTCCACTATATAAAGGCATAATGTACGTTACATTTTATGAATAGATTTGTTAATTCAGAGGGGGGGGGGGGGGGGGGGCTCCGCCCCCCCAACCCCCCAGCGGGGGCTTCGCCCCCTGCACCCCCACCAGGACCTGCGGCCCTGGACCCGCTACGTCCGATTTGCTTTACCATTTTTTTATACAAATTTGTTTGTTCGTTCGTTGTGACATGTTCAGGATATTTTCGATAGGGGGTATTTTTGCACACGGAATATTTTTAAACGGGGATATTATTGACGAGGGATATTTTTGCAAACGGGATATTTTTAAACGGGGATATTATCGACAAGGGATATTTTTACAAACGGGATATTTTTTAACGGGGATATTATCGACGAGGGATATTTTTAAGATAAGATATTTCGGCATGGGATATTAATGCGGGATATTTGTACATGGGATATTACAGGCGGGGATATTTTGACGTGCTCCCAAGAATAATGAAACGTTTCTCAAACGCAACTTCGCTTTTCGTCATGGAAATTGAGATTTACGATATCTCTGAACAATTGCAAACTATCCATTAGTTTAGCGTCGTTTTCATCGATCAGGCCAAAACTGAAAACATTTCTATCGTTCCGCAGTTACTCGCTACATTGTGCTATGGGCTTTAACGGTTGTGTAGAGTTTGCCGACCCGAAGGTATAGAATTCCCAGCGGCAATGCGAAGCCGGCAAAGTCGACGAAGCTTATGGGAGTCAGAAGTCAGTTTGCCAGCCTTGGACATGTCGTCGGGTTTGGGTAATACCTGGGGGGGTCCGACAAGGATTGTCGCAGTCCAGTTGTTCACCGGATTCTCGTTGTTATATACCAAATTAGTTCAACTGCGACGTCGTTGGGCCGCGTGTGCGAGACATTTATGGGTACCTATCCGTCGGAACTTCGAAACGCGAACGGGACCGTGCGGGTGGCATTATTCCTGGCGAACGCGAAAGGTCTATATACGTACGGTAAATATAGCAGAACGGCCAACATTCGCCGTTGGACGACGGTGCAACGACGACGAGAACTACGGCCAACCAACGACGGTCATCTTGCGTAAGCCGTCCAAGACGTTCTAAACCCCCGTCTCTCGGTGGCCGCAGTTTCTTGAAGCCTGAGGGACAAGCTCCTCCATAATTCCAGCAGTAAATTCAGCCTATCAGCAACGAACGGCGCGCACCCCTCGACCGAAGCTCCAGCAACGCCATCACGACCACTAAACCACTACACCACGTCCTCCAATCTGAAACAATTTTCACTCGGGGCTTACGAATGAACAACGACTTAATGGAAAGGCTGTTTCGATGGGGTCGAATTGGCATTATTGATATCGTTTGTACCAACTCGACGTATCGCCACTTGCGTTTTCCCAGGAATATACAAATTAAATATGGTGAATACAATTGCGACCTCCGTACTGTGATCATCCGAGTTTTTGAGTTTTTGACCTGCCGCTGCTTGTTCATCTCTTGCACTGAATTCATTGCTGAATTCATTGATTGCACCGAAGTCGGGTGGGTTTGAAGATCAGGAATCAGGAAAGACCTCTCAAGACGGGTGAAGAAGTGACATCGAAGTTTCAAGACGCGAATGGCAGATCACTGGACGTATGTGTAGGATAAGATTTATCGGATCGGTAGATTGCCCGATGAGAGCTAGCGAGTGTCGTCTCTCTTCTTATTTCCCATTTGCGCTACCTTCCCTAGCTTCAATATCCAATTTCCTCCCTCTTGGCCCTCATTTACCAAGTGTTTTCCATACTCCGTTCGCTCCAGCGCACTATACGTATAGGCACGGTGCTTCGCTGTTTTCCATCGATGAAAGTTCGATGAGTTCGATTGAAGATGGTGCGATATTCGGTGGCGAGCGACGAGTATCTCATTTCCATTGATGTACCTTAGGCTGTTCTCGTTGCTCGCGCGAATTTTCGGAGAGCTCCACCTGCTTCATCTTTGCGGCGGCGGATGCAAAAACTCCGCTGGGATAATGCGCTTAAAAACTTATCCTCCGAGACTTTCCGGCGATTAAGCTCAATTGGTCGTTCCAAAATGGGATTACTCGCTGGAGATTGGCCTCAACTACGGATCGTATGCCTCCTACGAGCCCGACCCATCAACTAGCCTCCTCTCCCCGACGCCGTGTCACTTAGTCACATTAACGAAGTGATTAAACCGTCAATTATACCTAACGCACGAAACTTTATTATCCTCAACAGATTGTCTGGAGGCTGAGGGGAACGAAAAAATGCCGAAAAGCGGAGAGCGAGAGAGCGAAGGGGCGCAGAAGCGTCACTCATTTAGCTTGTCTATTCGTTTTGATCGCATCATTTTTGAAGCATCCCCCGCAAGTGGTTTTTATAGCCTCGTAAAAGAACGGCCGGGCTCGTCGCGCGCCGGCACAGCGTTATCTCGCGGCTTTGTTCTCGACCATTTGCTTAATAAATCCCATGTATATATACATACATATCTTCGCGTAGTTTATTGTTTAGCGCACGCCGAAGTCGACGCCAAATGACGAAGTATTACCGCGGCAGCCTCTGCTCCTCTCCGTTTCGCGGCAAAAGGGTTTTATAGGTGAATAATTTTAACTAGCGCAACCTTGTCGTCTCAAACTGGTCTTTCTTTCTCGAACATTGCATAATTCAGGTCTCCGAGTCAGTTTACATAGCGATAAGAATTTCCCCGGGGAGAATATTCTGATTCGTATGGACTGGCTCGATAAAGCAAAAATGTCATTTCTGTTTGACTCGCTCGTCTCTCGGCGTTGTTCTTTACCGTGGAGGAACGAGGAGTGCAACAGCGACGGAAATTTTGTAAGAAATACGTATTCAAATACGCTGGCGCATAAAATCCTTTTTCAACGTTTGCCGGCGTTGCCGCACGGCAGTTCCGACCGAACAGCCGGCGACAAAGGGTCGACGTGAATTACGAGATTCGAGCGAGTTGCATACCAAACGTAAGATGCGCGAGCTGCAACACACATTTACGTCCCTGGTCGCAAACGCTTAACGGCCAAGAAATCCACCCCGCGGAGAGTTTTCAGCGATCCCCCCCCCGCGCTGTTGACCAATTACAATTTCCAGGGAATCCCCGCGTATCCAACGCAGAAGATTGCCTTTCGCCCGCGGGTAACAACCCACTTTACTTTAACTGTGCTCAGTCGGGGAACAGCGACAAACCCTACCAGCGCGCACGTCCGCTGGCGTGTCTCATGCGACACGGAAACCATACCGTGCTCGGGACGGTGGTTTGATGATTTAAGCCTGGCGAGCTTGCGAAGCGGATTTCTTCATGCGCGAAACACAATTGGACGTAGTCCGCTCTTGTGACGGGGTAATTCGTTATTTGCACTCCCTCTCAACCCGCGCCATAACTAGCCAGGCCGTCGCTGTATACTCTGGACTAATTCAACCCGGAATTGTTTCGCTGAATTCTCGTTATAATATATCACAGCGTCGCCATTGAAAAGCACAATGACTCTAATCGTGTTGAATGCGCGAATAAAAGGGGAAAAATGACCTGGTTTTTTTTAATAAAGATCGTGACTTGGATGTTTCGTGATTCAAAACGTATCGCGTCAGGATCGAATTGTTCTCAGATTCTTCATCTCCTTTTTCGCGTCAGTTCCGTTTAATCGGATCTTTACACAGAAATTAATTGTGCGATTTTCGATCTCGCGGATTTGGTTTGTTCAGCACGCATCGCCAGCCGTGAAAGTTCATAAACGTTGGGATAGGAGAAACTGGAACGCCACATTGCACCCGACTGCACAGTCGGGTTACCCTTGCGCGCGGCGCTGGACGAAGTTTCTCGAAGATCTTCCAGACCTCGCCGGATGAACAGGAAATCCTGTGGATTCAGGGTAAAACCTTCGGAGTTGGCGAATGCGAGTTCTCGCGCCCTAGCGAGTGGGTTAACCGCATATACCGATACAATCCCTCGGTCTCATCTTATCCTCCCTCTTCTACTCCCTTTTCACGACGTACAGTTAACTCCGTAACAATCACAGTTTATCCTTCGCGAATTGAGTGCTCGTAAACGGGCTCTCTCCGGCAGCACGCAGCAATCCGGCCGGGGCTGCCACCATCCATGCTGGCTGCGAATGTTTGACTTCTCGTAGTCGAATAGTTTATTCATGAGTCGATGCCTCGACGTCTCTCGAAAATCATATTTTTCCCAGATCATTCGTGACGCTGCGTTGCAGTTAACGAATAGCTTCAACCATGGGGAGTGCTAGATCATAAAAAATAATTTGCTTCGAGGCAAATAAAAAATGACGAGCACGATTGGCACGGGAAAAGCGACCCTCCGGGAAAAGAGGTCGAAAGGGGAGTTGAATGACGTTGGAAATTAATGATAAGAGGACTTTGCGCAGATTGTTAAGCCGGGTGTCGGGCAAATGGAGCAGAGACAGTGGAAGATGGTCATCGGTAGAAATGCCTCGTTATGTCGTAATTGTCAGCAAGAAATCGCGGCCTTATTTCTTTCGCTTTACAGCGAACGGGTATCTCGAATTGCTCGTTCAGAACCAACAACGTTGCGCGACAGTAAACTGCGAAAACTTTCGAACTCTTCTCGCCGTTCAACTCGTTAATAATCCTGTTCGAATTTCTAACTGCATAAAATTAATTGAGATCTCGCGAAATGAAAAAATTGAACACGAAAAAACTTGCATGTTATTTGTCATTATTTTCCTGAAAGGGAACATTTTATAAGTCTTCTAATATTCTATTTAGTCCCTGTAAGAGAATTTATTCATTCCATCCTTTCATCCGTTTTAATCCGCTACCTGAATGGGGCGGGCATAATTTTTTAAATTGTCGATTTAACAATTACAATATCCCCGATTATGATGGAATTAGGTGAGCACATTCTTCCGAAGAAATTCGCAAGCGAGATGATTTAAAACGAGAATGTTGGAGCTGAGGCATCAGTTTGCTCGGCACATACTCATTTTCTCATACAGATATCCTCATCTCGTTGATCTCGAGCTCATGGCCGCAATTCTTCGCTTATCGTTCTCTCGCCATCTAGTGCAGAATAGCCGTGAAAGATGAAGGCTCTTTCATTCTATCGGATTCAACGCACGACAATGCGAGAGACGCAGCCTGACTGCTCTGCCTCATTTCGACGTAGCGTTATGGCTCGAACGTTACGAGTTAAAGACCTCTCGGGGGTGGAAGAAGGGTGCGTGAGCCCGGGCATTGTTAAGTTTGTGAGGCGAAAGACTTAAAAATTCTAGTGGCTCACTAGAGCGTTTGCCATCCGGGATAGAAGAGACGGTCGCGCTCGGTCACTCGCTCGTTCACATTCTCCATCCAGCTTCCTCCAGCTGGTATATTCTTTCCACGAGAGTCGCGAAGAGGGTGGCACTACTGCTGCAAAGAGCCGGGCTGGAGAGAGCACAGGGCTGCGCTAGCCTGCGTTGCACTCGCTGCTTGTCTCCCATTTTACAAGATATGCCAGAGAGAGGGAGAGGAAGTCGAGAACGGAGAGACGTAAAATTCCACGACTATCTTGCGCTCGTGCCTAAGGGTCTCTCTTGAAGTTCCCCGTGTGGCAAAGGTGTGCTTCGTTCGCAATGTCGTCCTCTTCCGTTGTCTTCGTCTTCGTCGTCTTCTTGGCGCTGAGAAACGAGATTACTGGTACGACATTGGAGCAGCCAATTCGCAACTTCGAGAAGTTCATAATCTAGTAGCCGGAAAAAAAACGGATCTACATGGTGAAATTATTCGCTGCTCGATGCTTTTTTCTTCTTATCTTATCAAAGTTTACTTCCGCGGTCCTTACTTCGTGCTTAACTAGGAGACTGATTAACAGTTACGAAATGAGGAGCAAGTTCAAATGCGCTTTTTACATTACGGAGATCTAATGATTCCTGGATTTCACTTATAGTATAACTGGTAAAACGAGTCGATACTCCTGGACGTACACTTTTCATTCATCCCTAATGCGATACTTTGTATTTCGCATTGGAAAAGCGTATTGCACATGCGAAACGTGATGTCTGGCCGAGCATAATAGTGCTTTTTTTAAGACCATCCGTACGTTTAATTTCCAACTGGCAGCTCGAACGAAACGAACAGACAAAACGAGAGTTGTTCCTCGTGCGTTAAATATAGATCACCCATATAATATACGACCAGACGCGTTCGTATCCAGTTGTCCATTGAATCTTTCCATGAATACCTATAGCGGTCCACCAGCCCAGGCATATCGTTTGAATTTATTTTCACCGTTGCCGGCAAAGCCTTCAAAGCTTCGCGAGCCACCGAAGCGTCAAACTATCTTTCCAACATATGCGGGAAAAGTTTTAGCGAGGTTCATACAATTGCACGGCGGGTTTCAGGCGAAATGTGTCGGACACACGAATGCATTGCTTTCTACTCGCGGTCATGAGGTATTTCTGGAGCTCTAAGGCCGAACATACGTGAATAAACATGCACACAGTATTTCAATGGAATTCGAAGTGATATGCGGGAGAATGTGGGGGTTACCAAAGTCCCATGCGAATGGTCTAAACCGTGGCTGCAACGTCGGAAACTCCTTTTCCTCGGCAAACTGACCACGCGAAACGCGTGATTATTACGCGGTTATCAAAACCGCAGTACTCGAGATCTACCTCGGATTCGTATTCGGAAGATTTCTCATGTCATCATCGAAAAGTGATCAAATGCAACGCGTCGAAGCTGTTCTGTCGATCGAAAGCGCTAAATTCCGCAGGCGTTGTCACGCGAAACGCGAAATATGGACTTGCTTCTTCATACTCAATCATTGGGATATCCGGTGTGACATGGTTTTTTCAAATCAGCATCACAAGCAATCAACCGGTCGAATTTGGAGGTCGGTGAATCAAAACTATCTGGCACGTACCGGGACCATCGATGTGTTCGCGAGGGTGGACGACCGAAAGTGACGGACAGTGTTATCGCTTATTTTTGAGTTTCTCTTTCTGTTTTTTTTTTCATTATGACTTAACCATGCAACAAACTCGGCAAGTGCCATTAGAGCGTCGAATGAGAAATCGAATCTGGTGGTTATTCTCATGGGGTATTCGGGAGAACACCCTTATACTGTTCTCGCAAAGTTCGAATCGAATAGCTCCTTCGAGACACTGTACTACTTTTACCCATTTTCTTTTTTCGAATAAACTCTAAAGCTGTATATTCGTCCCCCGGGGTTTTTTCCCCGCCTAGAACTCCGGTGAATTGCTGTAGAAACGGTGGTTTAATCGCCACCGAGAAAAAAACCGGGCGGGAGGGATAGCTGATTTTAACGACCAGCGAGGGCCACCCACGCGATGACATCGCGAGAAAGGGAATAAACGTGCGCGACGAACCGCGCTATGACGGCGACCGGATATATCTACTTCGAAGGTTCAAATGACCATTCCAATATGTGCGCGTGTGGAGCTTGTGTGCGAATACGCCCTTCACTCTGCCGTCGACGATTCTGTCAGAACCGGTTCATCGCTCCTCGGGGACTTGCTGACCAATTCCTGTGGTCGTGACTCGAGGATCCATCGATTTCCACAGGATGTTGAACACACCGACGAGAGCGTCGCGCCGTCACCCCAGTCTACAGAGCCTGCCCGCTGCAAGCCAGAAGCTTCGACGGGTACCCGCAAATAAACCTAATCACGTGTAGGACTTGCCGCCGGCCGAGTGTTCCGGATTGTCCGGCCACTTTCCCCAGATACGGTGCTATGTAGACAGTGCACTGCAAAGATCAAGTTTGGCCCGCATTGCCTTCACAAAGGTTACTCGAACGGGGCCACTTCACCAGTTCATGAACGCTCCCAAGTCGCATAGACACCATAGGCTTGATACGTCGATAACATTGACTTCTTTCCCTTTCTATAATCTAATCTTCCACTTCTTTCTCTACTGATTTCTAGAAATTCATTAACTAGACAATATTGATTCCCAACCATTGATTACCGATCGCCGACTGTGCGATTTAATACAGATCCTTCGGCGAGATCGTGCGCGAAAGTTTATGCCACGTCAGCAGCGAGGAAAACGAAAGGGAAAAGATTGAAAAGAACGATCGATCGAAGGTTTCTATAGGCGTTGCATATTGCTCGGAATGGGATGCTATTGGAACCGCAAAGTGTGCGGGTGTTCAACTTTTCTCGCCATCTATTCCTGTCTCCGTTTCCTATACTTCTTTTTTCTTTTATTTTTTTTTTACCAACGAGGTATGGAACTACGAAGGAAGCTCGAAAGAAACGTGGGTTCGACGATAGGGGATGAAAGTTTCGAAAAGCACATCGCGACGGAGAAAGGGTCTGCGAACTCTGGCTCCTTTCTCGTGCTCTGTCGACGACTTGCGTCTACCGCGCGCGGGGCAATTCAGGTCTTTCTTCTCTCAGTTTTCCTTCCACCAATGTATCGCTACGACGAGTCCCATGATAGATACTCCATCCTATTTTCCCAACCGAATTCTCGACACGTGTCACCGGAGTGAGACTTGTTCTTCAAAAACTTTTCATCTCATTCCGATATGTAAAGAAAGAGGAGACCGGGAGAATTCCCTTTCTTTTTCTTTTCATTGCGCCAGCACTTCACCACGAAAGATTTTTCATATGCTTTTTGTGCGGATGGTTATAAAATTTGAGAGGTCTTTTTCTATTTGGAAATTCGACGAAGTGTTGAAAGTCTATCGGCCGGGAAGGTTGGGTCGAAAGTTGACGGCTGCTTTATCCATTATCCAATCACTTATTTCCTCAGCTCTGACGAAAGCAGAACTCGAGTATTTCGGAGCATGGCACATGTAGTGTCACCATGGTAACTCACTAAAAGGTCGTTTTCATCCAGCGAAGACGTTTTTCGCTACCATCAAGAGAAGATGAATGGAAACTATACTGAAGCAGACCGAAGTGGTGTATTTTATAGAGCATGGGATGTCATGACTGTAGTGGTACGTTCAAGAATAATGGCTGTTCCTTGAAGTATCGATCACAACATGCTACGACCTTCCCAGAATGTCCCCATGGAAAACCGGATAAATTCGAAACTCGGTGCAGGCACTCCGGTCCCTCTTAGCTGTAGCGGTCAGCAATGGACTGATTTTCGTGCTAAATCTTGCAGCGGAAATACCTATGTAGATAGGTTAGAAGAGAATCTCGCAAGGGTCGAGATCCGTTGTACTTAACCAATCCCTGAAAGCCGAAGGGCGACGATCGAGAGAACTCGGAACGGCTGGCTGATGGGATTTCTGGTATTTGGTCGGGATCTACGGCGCTGATGCCAGACGGCTTACACTTGCAAATGTATTCACACCAGCTGCAAGAGGATGCATTAACGTCGCCAACTGCCAGTTTGGAGAACCGGCGAGAGCTCGGATGGCTTTGGTAAAACCGTTATGTACAATACGTTGCGCACAGTCTGGCCACGTTCTAGTTCCTGTTTGCATTACCGACATGCAGAGTGATGGTCAAAACTCCCGAACAATATTGCAACAAGGCGCGATGTAACGTTCTCATTTTAAACCCATGTGGTACTTCATGTTTTAAAACTTTGCATAATGCACTGGACGAATTTATTTAACTAATGTATTCAACAATTACGACCGAGCAGCAGTTGCGTATCGAATGCGCACAGTTATGCTAATGTGCCGAACGGAATTTAAATATCCATAAAGCGTGTTTCTCGTCGTTCATCGTACAGATCAGCAATCCGGGATATCGCGTCCTCAGAATAACTGTATTGTACATAAATCTTTTTTATTTTCGGCATGAATCGGTTGACCTATCTCACCATCCATATTTCAATCGGTTTTTTTAATTCGATCTCTCGCATCGTGAACCGATACTATCTGGTTACACACATTCATTCAATAACAGTTTTTTCTCCGATTGTTTCGCGAGCGCAAATATAGTTTTCGAATATATCTCTTTCACCAATGCTGGCGGAGCGGGCTCCGATTTCAAACGCCGTTTAAAGCATACCTCGTGGGATTGTAGTGGCTTTGGTATTCTCTTCAGTAGCGCTATCGTCGACGTTGGTATGCTACGCTACGTTCCATACGAACACAGGCCCAACCCTATTACGTACCCAACGCGTTTCGCAGATCGACGAGTACGCGGTATAATTCGCTGCAATTCTCAAGATCTCCATAAGTTCACATTCCTTAGATACCGATCATTGGAGTATCGATCAGTTCATCGGCAGTTCTACCAAGATGAAAAACCGTTCGTTGTTTTTGCGGATATGATGTGAGATGGCTGACGTGTATGCGTGTTTTCCATAACTATGAACGCGATAAGAGATTTTCATTTGTAGTCAAATGAGAGGATACGGAGCATATGGTAATTAAGACGTAGGAAGCGACCCCAGACGTTGGCATTCCTTTTACTAACATACGGCGAACCAATATCTGTTGGCATTGATTCTCGTTGATCGAATGCGGGCATTATATCGGATACAGGATGTAAAGTATTTATCATACTTCCATGATGTACGGACGTTGGCAGCTTTATTTTATCGAGTATAATTTTCTCGTACTCTTCAGCAATTCTGAATACTGCACGTCGCCTGCAGCAATAAAGGCCTACCAGCTGTATACAAACGTAGATAGAGACATCCTTTTGGCACCATACCAACGACATAATGTTACATACGATATCGTTAAACTCGCCGGATTGGCAACGCCATGGAATTTCATTCAGAATCACGCCACACGTTACGAGTCCGTATCTACGAAATTTCGTATCAATAAAGTTTCATTCTGATTCCTCGTACATCCATGATCGGCAAAAATATCTCAACTTCGGGGTTAATATTATTCAAAGAACAAGAAGTCTGGCAGTTCGCTGGTATTCGAGACGAGTTTGCACAGCTCGGAGTGAGATGTCGAATTTCAATCGTCTACCCTGGTCCCGCCGTAGCCCTCTTACATGTAGGTAACTTATACGTAGGAAATAGTGGAGCGGTGGCATCCCTTCGTCTCGTGTTCGACGCTGCGAGCGTAGCCGGCCGGAGGTGGGAGGATCTCCGGTATAGGGTCAGCAATTGCTAGCAGCTTAACGCTTGCAAATGTATTCCAACATCGGTTACCGTTACGCGATGGGGGTGGGCAAAGAGCTACTGGCAGCGCTGCGGAGGCGGGGAGAGACGACGACCGGCAATTCTAGTCCTTGTTTATATTCCCTGTACGCGTGTGCTGGTTTTCGGATCTGCCAAGAGCGGAATCGAGGAAACAAGGGGTGTGCCGGATAAGCCGGATGCCGGCCAAGCGGGAGGTTTGACAATCTCTGGCTTGGCCAGGAGACGCACACACGAAAACACTTTGTATTTCGCTATCTCACTCGGGCGCTAGCTCCTGTTATTCTGGCATACGTTCAAACGGAATTCACGAGTTTGAGGGTTGGTGCGAAGGCGTGAGAAAGGAGTCTGGGATGTAAAAGTGTACCGGGTGACTACCGCGATGGTGAGCGTGTACATTTAGTTTTTTTCGCAAAAAGAGATAAAAACTAAAACACAGCCAGATAGAACGACCACAAACGTCAGATGAACTGGACAGGGAGGAAGTAGACGACTGACTGCGAGTAGTCGACGAAGGATGGTCGGCTATGATCCCGCTAGGAGATAGTGCACTACAGGCTTGGTGGCAAAACGAGACTGTGTGAGTTTTGCTGGTAGTCGCGAATGAAGAGAACGAAGGATTGAACTATAGTGGAAGAGAGATGAAGAAACACTCACTTGTAGTCGGGTTGGTGCTGAACGAAAACTGGGAATGGCGCAGCGGAAAGAGGTTTTCGCGCCCCCGACCTGGCATCGAGCCCGCGGGTCCCCCTCCCAAGCTTCTGCAAAAGTGGAGACAAAGGATCATCTCGCCTCCAGAGTCCGTTCGGTGGAAACAACTAAGGAAAACAGTACTATACTATCTCTGCCCTGTACCTTTCAGCGAAACCTCTACAGTTTCTCCCAGCTGAGCTTCCCATTCTATCCACCCTTGTTCGTTGATCTTCCTCGTATTCTCCGATCGTACGGAGGGGGACGAAGAATAAAGAGAGGCTGCTGGACGAGTTCGATGGTCTCCGGCCCCAAATCGTGGGATAGTAATGCGACTTGAAACGAATCATTGCCGCATCGTGAGCCGGGAAATTGAAGATCCTTGATCTTCCCCAGTGTGTTCCAAGAAGCCGACGGACATCGCGCTCGCGACAAAGCATAGTTTCTCGAAAGCTCCTCATGGAGAAGCTATCAAAGAACATAAACGGAACCCGAGACGGGGGAATGAGAAAGAGTTTGAAAGCGGATGCTTCTCGTATATATTACTCGTCTGGTTTTAATTAAACCGATAAGTGTTCTGTCTGTACTTGTACAAATACGTATTCATCAAAAATATGAATACATATTTGCGCTTATATTTCAATCCGATTTCATTTAACATTCAATGCATTCAATCCAACTGCTCCGTGCAAACTAGGCAACACTTGCGTTGTCGG
The DNA here is from genome assembly GCA_963924025.1 of Ischnus inquisitorius. Taxonomy (NCBI): domain Eukaryota; kingdom Metazoa; phylum Arthropoda; class Insecta; order Hymenoptera; family Ichneumonidae; genus Ischnus; species Ischnus inquisitorius. Next base: position 5,597,667 of record OZ001249.1, read on the forward strand.
TGATCCAAAGGGGAAAGTACTCCAATGAAATCACAAAACAGTGTTTTTGCTGCTGCTACGAACGTACATCAAGTAAGCTGCTCTGTGATCTCGAGACTTCACTAAGCAAACTCATTTACTCTCCCCTTCCTGCTTTCCGGATATACGAGAGAATTCTAACGAATATACCTCGAGAGGAAATTTCTGAGAGCACAGAAATTCCTGGCATTTACACTGTGTGTGATGTATGTGTGGCTTGATCCAACGCAATCAGAATCCGTGAGAGGCGAGCGGCTCTTTGTCGATTTCAGCAGAGTCTATACGATCGTGATGCGGCCGTCTCTCCCTTCCCCTGGGAGGTCGACACCAGCGCTCCTACGAGTTATCAGTAACTTTCCACTTTAACTGACAACAATTCGTAGGCAAACAATTAAGCTTTGCAGCCGCCAGCCTCGCCATCCTCGCCTCACCCGACACCCTGCTAAACTTTCACGTTGTGCATCGTGGTTGGCTGACTGGTCGTTGGTAACTCTCCTACCGTAGCTATCATAGTAGACTCCGACGTAGCTTCTGCCGAGCGGGAGTGCATGTACGTACGTTGAGTTACGGCTGTATCAGTGCGCCTCACCTCGGTACCCGAGTAATTGTGTTTCCAGAAGGTTAGACGACTTGCGCTGGTGTACGTACAAGATGACGACGGGAGTGTTCTACTCTCTACGGGCATCCCAGCAACCGCTACGCACTTCTTACGAATACTTACTCGTGTCAGACCTCATCCGCGTTACTTCGAGTATTATCCAGTTGCGACAGCACAAAGTTCAGTTGTACCTGGGACAATTGACGGAATATTACATTTACCAAGTCTGATTGGATGACGCCAATTAGTTCGAATGCGACGGTGTCACTCACAAATGTACGTACTTTACGCTGAAAAGTCAAACTTTCTCTTATTATTTCCAGTAAGTATCGACATAAACCACTTCGACATCGTTTATCATTGTAATATCTTGAAGTACCGAGTGATTAGGCCGCGATAGACACAGTTGCTAAACGATGGTAGAGAATTGTTTGTAACATAGTTTTTTGCGAGAGTCGATTAGTAAGTAGATCAGTAAGTAGATTTTCTATTTTAGATTTTCGTACAAATTTCATAGAAATATGTCAAAGGGAGAACTGAAAAAGGATAATACATCAATGAAGCCTATGCATTCAGAGGAATATATCTTTGTCGAGACGGTTTTATCATTGAAGTACACGAGCCGACCCAGATTCCGAGTCCAGTCGTAAAGCTGCTTGCTCGAAGCCAGACGGGCTTATCTGCATCTGCGACTATCTATTGATAACGTAGTGAATCGATTGCGTGACGTATATTATTCGGTCGTGAGTCCGGGCCAGGCTTCCTGGCTCGACTCGGCTCGGATCCTAATGGCGCTCAAGGGGATGAGGTCGAAGCCGAACGGGGACGGCATTCACATCGTCCGTTCGATGAACAGAGGGCGAAACCCTCTTAGTTCTCCAGCATTGTCGCAGCTAGCGCTAACGAGAGTCGCATATATATATCTGCATGTAACGACTAAGCGCAGACTGCGAATCTACGGAAGAACAGGAGGCAAACAGCAAATTCATCGGGGAAAAGAGCTTTTATTGATTGCGAGTCGAGTCCATTATAACTGGCGTTTCATGATCGTGTTACGGACGAAAGCCTTGTTTTTCCAAATACGACTACATTCCGTAAGCTTTCTACGATTAATCAAACGGGCATGATTCTTTTATACATCAGACCTTCATACGAATATAACTGGAATTTCATCGAAACATTGAGCTAAACAACATAGCAATCGAGGAATCAAAGGAAGTAACAGAATGGAGTGCGATCAGAGGACGAAAAGGGATAAACTGAGTCAGCAACAGCGAATCTCTCTAAAGCGACGTCGACGGTGATGTATAGCATACCAATGCGCGTCGTCGTCTCGACGGGGTCAACGGGTTTCGGATGCAGTTCGACGCTACGTACAGGTAGCGCACGTATGTCGTGGGAAGCGTTGCCGTTGAAGGTTCGCTGGCCGTGTGCACGCGAACGGATCGCGTGAACGGAAACTGCGCAATCTAGCGATGATGCATCGGAATGTTAGTAATCCGAACGCCGCGGCTCAAGTATTTCACTGCGAATACTGACCGTAATGCTGGGTCCACATGGCCTATCCGCCGCTCTTCGTCTCGTCTCGCTCCGACTAGCCAACGGTCGTTTTGTTTCGTAGCCGCCGGCGTACTTCGCATTTTCCACTTCGCGTATCCGATCAATTGGGGTTATGGAGCTTGCATTGTTCCGATAATCCATACGGTGGCTAATGACTGAGCAGCGGATAAGCTACGACCAATGGCGTCATTCATCGATGGTGGAAGATCCAGAATTAGATATTTGACCAACACAAAAATTGTGACTTTTAACTTGATTCAAGGATATTTGAGGGTGCAATCCCGCCAAACGCGACTCTTGAGAAGGTGAAATACGGTCGGTATTGAACAAAATTCTGAAAAAATTCGGACGTACTCAGAAAAACGCATAATTTTTATTTAAAAAAAAAACGTTGGGTGGACGAGAGGAAATCGCTCGCATTGTATTAAACTCCGCATTGTGATAACCGCGATTCAGGGTCACGTCAGGTGAACGGTGAGTTCGCATTAGCGAATTTTCGATCGGAGTTTCTCCGGGCTCCGTCTCCGAGCATCGGGCAGTCTCGTAGATCGGGGAGGCATCGTCCGGAATATCATATGAAGAGTTCCGTTTCCGTCTCTCTCCGCCTCTCCGACTTGAACACCCATTCGGACAAATTTTTCCGTGCGATTTTGCTCTCTCCCTCGCTGAGAATGTATGTACTCGTGGCCGAAAGCACCGGCGACGGTGGCGGCGGCGGTGGAGATCTGGCATGAAAGCAAGCGAAAGGACGGACCGAGTCCATGCGCTCGTGACGAGGATTTGCTTGAGCTTGCTTTACGTGTTCTGAGTAACGATCGAGTCCTGCTGCACGGAGAGCGAAGAAAGTAGGAAAAATGAAAAAGAAACTAAAAGTCGTCGCATAGTATATTTACTTTCATAAATTCCTGTCTCTTCTCTTCTCTGGGAAATGCCCTTTTCCCTATATCAACTACCGCCACCCCCTTGCGCGTCGGACCGCTCGTTCTCTATCCCGACTGACTGTCTATATGATTCGTTCGTCGCTCTGTGTACGTTCGAACGCCAGGGTGTTTGCACGAGCGAAAGCCAACAGAGACCACGCGGCGTTCGATGGCCGTTTCTGTAATCCTCCCGCTTGCCGGTTGAACTCTACACATGAGCGGTGAACGCACGATTGGAAGGAAAGGGGGCGAGGGGGGGAGGGGGGGGGGGGGGGGGGGTACACTGTAGAGTATAGCGCCCGATTGTTTATACGCTTTGATAGAACGCTCTTCGCACGCCCAATTACTAATTAATGACCAATGCATCGATTATAGTACATTACATACACGATGCATGTTGAGTGCATGTACGTTACTTCGTTACACCCTAAACATACTATATATATTCGCGGTGGTAATATCGAGAGATAAAGGCAACAGCGCGGCGCCTCTCTCGCCGCTCCGTCGGTCGATGCACCCCCGCAACAGTGTTCAACCAGCCGGGAATGAAAACCCGCACGACTGCGGTCATTACCATGCATGGTTCATTTATAGACGCGGTATAACCTTTCGGCTCGTCAAAATTAATCGAAATAAATTAATTCACGGCTGTGCGACCGACGAACGCGGGCGCATTAAAATGAAGAACGCGACTCTCGCAAATCCATCGGCCGCGGTGTCAACGCAATATTTATTTTCACGGTACGATTTCGATTCGTTGTCGTGATCGAGCTTTTCATTCAAATGAAAAAGAATCGTGTCTATCGAAAAAAAAAAAAAAAAATATTTACGTAAAAATTAACAGTTAAGGTAAATTTTCACAAAACGAAGCTTCTCGAAGAAGCGAAAGAAGTTAAACGTGCTTTCGTACAAACAAAAATTCACCGAAAAAATTTTGTGCAACAATCAACGATATTTGAATCCAGATTAAATGTGGTCGAGTTAAAAATAAATATGCTGAAAAAAATTATAATATCCTAATTTCTCGAATATTATGCTTGCTTCGAGCATTCCGGTTTTCGAGTTTCTACCGTTGTAAAAGAAAGAGAATATGCCAATGTAATCGGCACGATTTTTTTGCGGTAACACATCAAGATGTTGTGTACCTGCAGTGATATGAAAAACATGGCGACTCAGCAGCGAAGATTACACGAGCGTGGAAATGCGTCCGCGCGATTTTGGGCTATTCGCTCGTTCGTGATAATCGTCGCGCTTTTAACGCCGTCTATTCAACGATGACACTGAGAAAAGCGGTATTGAGAGAGAGGGAAAGGAAAAAAACGAAAAAAAAAAAAAAACAAGAAAAAGGTACACGGCGAAACGGCGATAGAGGGGCCGGGAAACAGTGGAATAGTGTCCATTGCATACGCGGCGACGTTTAATCTGGCGGTTCTTTCGCTTCGTTGAAGCCTCCGTGCGACCGCGTGACTGCACAACCCAATCCCGCAACACCGTTTCGTATCCCCCGCAGCAGTTCGCACTCGTTTATCGCTCGCGATTCGCGTGTTTACGACGTGAGCTATGGGAAAAATGTAAATTCGCCGCAGTCACGGATTGAGTGTTTCTGGCGCTTTATTGCCGCTCACTTATGAAACGATTTTCGCTCCCGCAATACGGATAAGAGTGGAAACGTTAAAAAAAAATTCATTTCGAGCAATCGATGGTTCGATAGATTTAAAAAAAATTGTTTTCAATGTTTCGTTGACATTCGAAACTGTTTTACTTTGAACAGAAAATGCGGTGAACTTGCAAAATTTATTTTTCGTGCTCAAAATTTTTATATTTTTATTAAACATTGAGTTATGACATTAAATGTATTTTTGGCTTCCGCGTCGTCTCGAGAGATCGAGAAACGGGAGGAAGAGCCAGAGAAATCCCACGGTCTGAGCGCTCTTTCTCCGCAAACTCTTCGAATCCCCTCGGCGTACGTGGCATCGCGGAAGAAGCCAATTTTAAAAGTGAACCGGCCACTCGGGGATTTTGCTACCCGCATGAAATCGAGTCGAGAATCCGTCCGGGATGTCCGTAGGTGGTGCCGATGTACGGTCCTCGAACGTCGAGCGCGCGATTGCTGCGAGACAAGACGCTTCTCTCGTAATTGACAATCGTCGCGCTGGCACCAACGTCCGGAAACGGACGAATTTCGCTCACAAAATGCTGATTTACTTGAAACGAATTTCGTCGAATCAATAACATCGACGTCGAAACGGCTGCGTAGCTGTTCTCGTTTGAGAGTGGCGCAAAGATGTAATTTTCTGTTTGCAAAAAAGAAATTTTAAAGAATTAAAAAAAAAAAGGCCTTTGTTTGTTAAAAAAAAAAAAAGACATTTTTTTGTTAAAAAAAACGACTTTTTTTGTTAAAAAAAAAGACTTTTATTATTTAAAAAAAAACGACTTTTATTGTTAACGAAAAAAGAAAAAGATTTTTTTTGTTTAAAAAAAAAAGTCTTGAAAGAAAAATAATTTTTTGAGCTCGCTATTTTGTAACATAACATATCTTCGTCGATCGGTTTACGTGAACGCATGCGGCAGATTATGAGCCATATAAAGCAAACGGGAAATTAGCATAGGGAATTAAGTAGTGAATGTCAACGAATATCAGGCAGCATGTAACGTGCCTGTACACGCGACGCCTCCATTCGCCATTCTTCATCGAGGTTCTGTGGTAAGTGTTCATTTCGCATAAGTTCGAGAAAAATGAAAATCTCGATGATATGAAAATCAATAGATCAATTTTGCATAACAACAATTCCAAAGTGTTATTAACAAATAAATCAAAAAAATAATTGGTCAACAAATGTCCCGGAAAACCAACTTTTGTATAGAAAAAATAATTTGAAAAAATAGAAAAAATTAGGTCGCCGCGTAATTTCGAAAACAATTAATTTGTGAATAACATTTTGTAATTCGATTTCATTTTATTTGGCGTTTTCTCTCATTTTTCTCGAACTTATGCGAAACGAACGAGCCAGAGAACCGCCTTAGCTACATCTCACTTTCATATTATTCAGCGAATAAAAGGATTTTCTTCGCGCTAGAGCGACAAGAGCAAGTTTTCAGCCGGTCGACTCGGCGCAGCAACGTCGAAAGGAACTCCGATCAACGCGATAATTGTTTTATCTGCTGCTGGTTGTAAAAGCGAGCCGGCGCTTTATCGGTCCGCCGTAATGCCCGAGAATCGTCGGCCAACATTCGTGCCGCGTATGAAATATCGTCGTTGGGTGGAACTCTCGGCAATTAGCTTGACCCCTCGAGCCCTTTTCGACATCAGCGCACGGGACAGAAAGTACGGCCGGGCGTACTTTTCTGTGCAAGCCCCAAAGAGGCTCTGATAAAGTTTACCGTATGCAATTTACCGCACTCCCCCGAACGGACGTGAAACGATACACTTGCAATTTGTGAAGCATATTATAGTCCGCGCGGCAGTCATAAGGCCGGATTATCGCGAAGCGGCGCACACGCAGGAATGAGAAACCTTCATCATTCGCGTTGCCGCCGTTAAACCGATCCGTCCTGGCAAACGTTACCAACGATATAACCATTCGCTCGCGAATACGCGATATGTGTATTCCGGATGTGGAAAAAAAAAAGAGAAAAAAAAAAAAACAAAATGATGTATGACGCGACGCACGCGACACGTGATTATACAGAACGAGCTCGTACTATATTGTTACACGCTATAACTTGTTACGACCTTTCTGATTTACGACTTTGTGTGACAATTATTAATTACCAGAGTTTTAAATGTCGCGCTTATCGAGCGTGTACCGAGACGCCCGGCTATCGCGTAACGAGGAAAAAAAAATGATAAGAGATATATATCAATTTACTGAGTATCGTTCATTTATCTTTACTTTCTAGATCTGGGGCATTAATTGTATAATTGATTAGAACGAAATTGCGATCGGTAATATTTTACGGTGCCGGAATTACCGATTGTCGGAGTTTTACCGGGTTCTATTTGCTGAGCGTGTTCCATCAGCTTCACTATACTATTTATTGTTATATTATTCAGCGTTGAGAAAAAATAACACATCACTTTTAATTGATAAAAAAGTCACGTTGACGAATGACTCGTGGAGCAACATTTTTTTCATCAATTTGTTGATAACATTTTGGAATTATTATCCAAAATGAATCTTTTCCGCATCTTCTGTACGCTTTATTTATTTTTTCGATTTTTGTCACATCGAGAAATATCCAAAATTCTATCTGAATTTCCACATTTGAGGACTGCCTTAATTTCATGTTTTATTCGAACCAATCGATGATGTATTATATTTAATATTGTGCGACAATTGTTAATCGACCGAGTTTCAAATTCCCCATTTATTATCCATGTACTGACCAACAACACGGTAATCCGTAAAAAAAGAAATAAACGCTTGAAAAAATCATTTTCCCGCGTCCCGAGCATGTTTAAATAATGTTAACATTTTTTTACTTTCGCCCGATCGATTCTACGATAATTATTCGAACGGATCTATCATCGATAGTGCTTCGCTGCGCTCGAGCGCCGCTTGACGACGCGAAACAAACGAGTTTGCGATGTAAACAGTTCGGCGCGAATCGAGCAATGAAAAATTGACGCGTGTCAGCGAAACGCGAAAGTGAATCCAAAGACCAGCGAGGAACCTCTAAATCTTTAAAGTAGCCGAAAAAAAAAAGATATCCTTGAAAAAAAATCCCGAAAAATATAGATCCGTTGCGCGAAAATAATTCACGCGAAAAAAAAATTAAAAAATGGCAAAGACCAAGCGGAAAGATGGTAGAAAAGGTCGCAAGCCCAAACCCATGAAGATCGCTGCGCTGATAGTTTCGGCGATTCAGGATCTGCGCGAAACGAAAGGTTCGACGCCGCGAAAGATCGCCGGCTACATAAGTTTCGCTTCGAAAGTGCCGGAGGGTCGAGTGAAGCGTCAGGTAAATCGTATCAATGACATCAATTAGGCTCCGTCTAATTGCGTCTGGACGATTAATATGAGAAAGTCAAACTGTTATTTTACGACGAGCGCGCGGCCATCCAATTTCGCATTTTAATGCGCGGCCCGTAATAACAGTTTAACAAACGTTGCCCAGGTGAACGCGGCGCTGAAGCGCGGCGTTGAATACGGAATTTTGAGGAGATATCGCGGGCACTATTTCCTGCCTTCCGGTGACGAGCTAGACCGTGCTAATCGGATTGCCGTAAGATTCGCCAGACTGCCGACACCATCGCCGTCGACGATGAAATCGAGCGTCGGACGGGCGGCGCGCCGAGCCATCGAGTCCGCCGGCGAAATGGGCCGGCCGGAAGCTCAACGAAATTTATTCACAAATTCCGCCAGGTGGCCGAGAAGATCGCGCTCGCTTCCGGCCTCGGACGCTACCAGTTGCTCGGACAAAATATTCGACAACGGCGAACTCTCGATCAGCAGCGACATTGAATGATCGTCTCCTTCGCGTTCGCGCTAATTGTTATTCAGTCTGTTTACCGTCTAAACATTTTTTGTTTTTTTTTTAATCTAAAAAATCAGAGCTCTCTCGAATACGAGGTCCTATTTTTCTGTATCAAATGTCCGTTTCAATTATATTATTAAACAATTATTGCATACGTGTTCTTCTTTCGAGTCTTCTGCTCTCAGATCGGCGAAATGGTTTTAGAAATAATTCCGTACTCGGTATATTCTGTTTTTTTAGAGTGAATACCGCGATACAAAGTTCGTCGTAAAGTAATCTTGATAACTCGATTTTTGTAAAGATCTTGTCTTCGCTAGAGTTGAAAAGAATGATGAAAAAATAATTTTTCATAATCATTCATGTTTTTTGTGAATTTAGAAAAAAATGAATTGTTATAGTCAACTTTTAGAGATTAAAAAAAACTATATAAAATATGATAATAAAAAAAATATATTATATGAAAAAAACTATAGAAAATTTAATAAGCAAATAAAATGGCCAAAATTATTGGGCATTTTACAGTAATTACCAATTAATGTACATCGTTTCATTTCGTTAAATATCTTTGTACGTCACAAATGAAACAATACAAGAAAATTCAATTAAAAATGTAATGTGCAATTAGTGTCGTATCCGATGACATTAACGATTTCAAATAAATCGTGAATGGCCCAAGTCGCGAGTTCGTCGGAGCGTGAAAAAAAATTGTCAGCGATTATGATTACGATGGAAGGGGGGAGGGCGCGAGGATAATATCTTAGTTTCAATTAGGTTGGCTAAATCCATATATACGTATATATAGGTTCGGATACCATCGATCCCCGTCGAGTTCCGCGGGATTTCGTACATTACCCCCTGCCGTGAGACGAGAGTTTGCCGAAGTTCTTTCAGCCTAAAGGCACACACACGTGCGCGTGGGCGGCGCGATACGTCAGCGTGCTCGTCGGAGAATGGAGGTTGGCTGGTGGAGAACATGCACAGGGCGCGATCCCGCGGAGGGGCGGGGGGTGAATTAAGCGAAATGAGAAACGAGCTTCTTTCGTAAATTGCGGAGCGATGGTACACCACCGAGGTTCCACGGCAGCAGGCCCGTTTCCTCGCATTTATAAAAGTTAAGGGGGTTCTTCTACACAGCCTCTCACTCACCCCCCCCCCCCCCCCCCCCCCCCCCCCTCTCTCTCGCCCATACCGATAAACTTAATAGCTTTCAAAATTTACTGGCAGTTCTAAAGAGAAAATTTCGGCTCTGCCGAAGTGCTCCGCGATCGATCGACCTTCACGCCTCGGCATTACTCTCGCTCGCTCGACTCCTCGTAAATATATTACTCGAATACCTATCGAAAATAATCTTTCAGAGCCTTTTATCCGGAGTCTCGCGAATGGCGGGCCCGAGAGTCAAGTTTCACCCCCTCGCAACGAACCGGGCAACCTCCGTAGCACCTTTTTAATTTTACTTAAACTTGAGTTATTGGGGTACTGTTTTTTTTTTTACACAATGATTCGGTCGCCTTGAATTTTATAGTAATTTATCACAACTTCGAGACAGCGGTGTGAATATTGATCGGAAAGTTGAAAAGAAATGAGAGTGGGTGTTGGTGAATTTCAATTTCAAAAAATCCAATTCGAATTTGCGGCTTATCACGAGATTATTGATTGCTTATCTGCATTTGAGATTTTCTATCAATTAGTGGATCGGGTAGGGCGATTTATAGTACAGCGAGAATGCGAGCGAATCGCTGAGAAGAGTTAAAGGAGCACACGCAGCGCGGATAGAGGCGGAGAAATAGTTGACTCCAAAACTGCCCCCTTGGCCCTTTTGCCGCACCTGCTCCGATCCCGATGACCCGCACGTTCGCCGCACAAAACCCTCGAATCGGGTCTTATAATACCCTCTCGCAGGAGCGATTAGCTTCTAAACAATGAACCATTAAGTCCGCATCCGCGTGCACGTTTATTAATTTCGAACGCTGCGCACTCCGCGAGAGCCGTTGACCGTACTCAAATTAGCCCGTAAGCGAAATTGTCCGCTCCGCAAGCAGCAATGCCGCTCGCTTGTAATCAGCGGGTTATGCAACGGTCACGAATTTGATAATTAGCATGATACGAAACGATTAATGGCGCAAAGGATTACGATGCGATGTAACGCGATAATAACCGCTGTTGTATAATTCGACAGCATTTAATTAACGAAGATCCACCGCCCGGAGAGAGACAGAGTAAGCTTAATTTGCCAGTGGCTCGTTTTTATCTCAACGATATCCAGTCACTGATACAGTCGACGATTGTTCTCAATTGTTTACCGCGAAAATAATTATCAATGTAAATATTCATATAAAATTGTTCAAAGTGCTGATTTAATATCTTGGAAAAAATACGTTTGGTAACTGATTTAATAACAAAAGTTGAAGCCTTTTCCTTGACTTTTTTTTCATACTTTCTCAAACAATTATTCTATAATTTGTGATCGCTTTATTGACTATTCAATTCATGCTACTAATTGATATTATATATTGTTTATATAATATTGATATTATATACTCATATATTGATATAGATATTATATATCAATATACTTTAGCGTATCGCGAAATACATGTATGTATTTTCCGAGGAATTTCTCCAAGTTCGTTCGCGAAGGCGAAGGGAAAACACGTATACATATTCTTGAGCCCGTCACCTTCCGGCCGTAATCAAGTTCCCGCGAGGGGTAATTTCGAAAGACGGCCTGTTCGAAGTTTGGTATTGTCTCGGTCTCGCCGTGGCGCCGCTCATCCCGCCTCCCGCACGACGATATCGACCCCGGCCCTTCGTATCGAGGGCCGGAGAGGCGAGCAAGAGCATCTCGTTTAACACGAGCGAACTTGTGTGCCTCTCTCGGCTTACACGAGGCGACGAAGCACCGGCGAACTTGTCTCGAATAACCGAAGCCCTTTCACCGACGACGAAGGATGCCGGGCTCAAAATTACTCGTAACACGTAAGAAAACTGACAACCCACCCACTCACCCCGCGGTTTGTCCTGGAAAACGAACGCCGCATATTTTCATGCAAAATTGTGCTTTATGCTGCTTCTCGAAATTCGCCCACAATTCCGGAGCACTTCAGACAGAATTCGGCGTAGCTTGCACTTTAACGTAGTTATCTCGCTTCGTTTTTTTTTTTTTATAGAAACAGGGTGTGAAAAGACATGAAATTCGAAGGAAATTGAAAAATTTGAAGAAATTCATACGTATTTAGAAACATGAAAGAATCATTTTCATTTAAAAAAATTGGATGTCCGCGGAATTTGTAATCTGCTTTGGTCAATTTGTTAATAACATTTTGGAATGATTATTATGCAAAATTAATTTTTTCAGATTTTCAGATCATCGAGAAATATTTGCTTTCAACATTATCGAACTTACGCGAAATGAGCGCAAAGCAACCGTTCCTTAATAGGAATTTGACCAAAAAATGTCGACGGATACGTCGATTGTTGATGAAAAATTTTATTCGAAATTGTCCAGGAATTATTAATCTCAATATATATTTCGTAGAACCTTCCGCACTATGTTTTTCCTTTATTAAAAATTTATTTATTAAAAATCTCTTCTATTCCCTACAATAGCCGCGTTGATTGATGAGTCTCAATAAAAAAAATCTTGAACGCATTCAAAATCGTGCCGTGGACGGAGCTTTGTTCGTTAACAGGGCGGTACTAGCACGCACCCGTGCGAGTCTGGCAATCGTCTTTTTGCCTTTGGCGTTTCCTCGCCTATCAACTACAGCGCCGGTTCCGCGCCGGTCTACAAAGACAGAGAAATCCCCTTTAACATTCCACGGTATTTCGAGAGTTCACTCCGGCCGCGAATCCCTCCCGGTCTCCCTTTGCCGTTCCTTCGTTTTATCGTTGCGCGAGTATTTTCTTCTTCCGTCTCGTGCCGTAGGTTTGGCCCGTTTGTAGTGAACAGTTCTTTTTCTCTCGTTTTTCCTTTTTGCGCCCGGCAAAGAGGCTACGGCATCGCCGCTCGCGTAGCCCCGGCCTGGAAATTAAAGCGCTCCGGCATAATGAAGTTAAGGTCTGGGCATTCCCCCGTTTCCCCTTTAGTATGTAACAGTAGTGTCACGAGGCCGAAAGGAGTACCGTCCTCGGCAAGGGATGCACAGCGCCGGTCGGCGAGAGGAGGAGAGCCTCGTCCGGGAGAACGAGAGAACGGGCAAGAGCCGCGGGGATGGATATAGCGAGAACACGGTACTTCCATCCCTCGAATCCACCCTGGGAACACCCAGAAGCAGATTCTCCTCGGCCAACCGCCTCGGCAACGTACACGCCGCACTCCGGGGGCGACCTTTCCCTCTGAACACTGGTTAGCACTGTCCCGCACCACTATTCCTTTTTCTCTCGTTCCTGCTTTCCTTTCTCTTCTTTTATTCGCTTCCGTATTCTTCCCGCGCCCGCTCGCTCGTCCGGCACATCCGACTCCTTTAAAGCCTCGACGCTGGTAAATAAGGGACAAAATCGTCGGGAAAAGTCGGTCCACACGAGAAGACACTTCGGTAGGGTTTTCTTCGACGGAGTTCTCGCGAGAATGAGAGCCGATATGGAATTATGCGTGGGTGTGCCCATGGAAAAGTGATGCGCCCGTGTACATGAACGGGCGGATTTGTAATCAGATAGAGGGGAAGCTTTCGTGCCCCTCGGAGTCTCTAAATTCTTCGCAGCTACACGGATCAAGGAAGATCCTGCCGAGGGGACTGGGGTGGATTCGTCGTGAATACGCAGATAGGGAGAGCAATAACTCGGGCTAAGGTCGGCCAATCTACCGTGGCATTTATGGGACAACGGCGACGAAATTATACGGTGCTTAGGGACAAAGGTGTATATGGAGATACAATGTCTCCAAACACGAGGAGGGAACAATGACGATTAATCCTTATCAATCGGACGATCGTACGCGTGTCGAATTTTCAGGAAGTGTGTCACCGGGTAGAATATTTCGGCCCAGGAATGAAAAATTAAACAACAATTCTTCGAGCAGAAGTTACCGTCGGGGCGGCATCGGCAGAATGAGATCACGTGTAGAAAAAAAATGAGTTGCGGGAACCAAATTCGGCGCCAGCAAACTAGTATTAGTTAAGAATCAATAAATTTGTCACGCGAGCGAACAAATTGGTTGATCCAACAAATAGATCAGTCGTATCCAGTAATGACAATTTTCTGGCGCCGCAGTTGGTTCTGGCAACTCATTTTTTTTTCCTTCGTCGCACGAGAATTATTCTGTGCGGTTGGCGATTCGCATTGTAGCAAAGCCAGCCGTTCGCCGCTGTCGCATGGCGCTCCTCGTTGACTCCACTCGACGGCTTATTGTCGCGCGATACAGAGCGGACGGGTCCTCGATACGCGTACCCTTCAATCGATCCCCGTCCGCCACTTCGACGCGATATCTCGCACACGCCCACGAAGCGCGCGCGTTCCGTTTCGACTCGATTCTCGGTTACCCGGTTCCTCAACAATGCGAATCGACGATTCGACGTGAAAATAATTGGATGCTAATGAACTCGTAACGCGTCTGTTACCTCCGATAAATCGATGCCGCGTCCCAACGACGTTCTCCAAGTTCGACCTGATTTTTTCTTTCTTCGACGAGGTCCCGGAGGACTCGCGCGACGTACTCTCGAGACAATCGCGAAAATATGCGAGCGAATGAAACTACAATGACGAAATAATTCGGGCAGGGCGTGGCCACTGGCGCGTTGCGACTCGCGGCCTTCTCATCACGACTGTTGTTCGCACGAAGCTTGTTATGTGTTATTAATTACCAACGTATTTGTTTATTTCAATTAAATGTCAATGACATTTTCATTTTAATGGTATCGAATTTAAGCCAGATTTGGGCAATTACTGACCGATGATCGGTATTGAATTTGCGTCGAATTTGGGCAATTACAGACCGACGATCGTTATTGAATTGGACCAAACAAAAACGTACTTCAATGCAAATAAAACAGGCGAAACACTCCGACAATACCAGCTTTTTCTTTTTTTTTCCTGACCCAACGACAACGTTTTTAGTTGAGTCGGTGCCCGTTTTTTTTATAAATTGCACTTTTGGCTCGTTTCTCTCTTCGGCTCTTTTCGCATACACCGATGACAGAATGGACGAAAAGCTCGGTGGATTTATTATGGTTGTACGCACTCGACGCGCCATTTTCAGTCTACCTCATCGATATTCAGCGCGGAATACGCTTTTTTTTCCACTTCCATCGATTTTACACAAATTCAAGAGCACTCGAGATTCGAGAGATCAATTGTACCGAGATTAGCCCAGAGAGTTGCTTTAAATTTTTCAGCGTTCAGTGTATTGGGGAAGAAATTGCGCCTACTCGGCTTGAATGCTTCGACTTCCAGTAATAGTGGAATAGAAAAAAGAAAATTGCGTTCAAAGGTACACGCAGCTCTCGGCGCGGTGCCGGAGCAGTCGCGAGCCGAGCATCGTCTCCGACACGCAACTTCCATTAACCGTGCCAAAGGTTCGTCGCGCTCCGTCGCGACATCGTTTCGCTCGACTACCGAGATCCGCGCGCCGCGCTCTCGCGGAATATTCAAATGAATAGATTTCCATAACCCGAGAGCACAGACTCGTTACATCGGCGAATAGTTTTCAAGTTATGCGCTCGGCCGAGGGACACCCGGGGAGGTCGGACCCTCCTCGAGAGTCGAGGGTCGCGATGACACGCGGATGATTCCACTCAGATTGCTACGCGTACAGGCGTCTCGGCGTCGCAGCGTCGTGTTCGACGCGTTCCGACGATAACTCACCTGCTTAAAAAAACATAGAATCGGAAAGCAGATTAAGAAGAGTGCGTCGCTATCGTCTCAATCGCGAGGTGAACGCTTAGAAAGAATTTCGGAACTTACCCCACTTTTAGACTGAACCTTCGATACGTTTCGTAAAGACTTTGATGTTGATTTTGAATTAAAAAATTTTGACAGCCAATCGGTCAATTTTTTTTCATTGTAAAAATTCATTAAGAATTGATAATCTACATTCGAAAGTGTGTATCAGAATTTCAGTTTACAACAAGAATATTAAGAAGAATAGAATAGAAAAACAAGAACAGAATTCTTCACCGGGTGCTTTTCGTTGAAAATTTTCATATTTTACTTTCGCCATTACTTGCTAATTGTGATTAATTAATTTTTCGAGGGCTTATCGAGACACAATCCTTCGTCAAACAAATCCTCGTCTGAAAAATCTCACATTTTCGATATATTCATTGCTGTCGCTTTATTCGTTTATTTGCTTGGTAAAAAAAACAGCGTAACCAGTAAAATCCAGTTTTTCATCCGACCAACCAGGAGACCCATTTTAACAGAATTTTTATACTCTCATACCTCACGGTCTCGGAACCCATCCGGCCATTATTTTCCACGAAATTTTTTGACTATGCTTGGTATGCCAATGGCACCAAAAAAAAAAAAAAAAAGTCTCAGTGACTTTGCAGCAACGTGCGCTTGAAAGCTGTGCAGCTAGTGGAGTCAGAGTGCTTCATTTTCGTCTTTCAGCCTGAGTTTTTATACCCCGCCAACTCGTGCGTTTTGCTCCATATAAATTGCACATCCCGCCATGCGTTGCATTCCGGAAATGCCGAGACTGTTCTAGCCGGGAGCTCACCCGAATTCCTGGCGGGATTTCGCGCTAACCGGTTTCACGGTGAGTGCCGCGAGCAAAGTTTCGCTCGCCGCCGAGCGCGGAGAGCTTCGAACGCTCTCGAGCCAGCCGATACAGGTTCGTAATCGTTTGTTATCGTCGCGTTCGTTTCCGGCGCTGTAAACTGCGACGATGCTCGAAGCGGAATCAACGCGGAACGGCGTCGTTTCGCGATCTAAGTTATCGGGCAGGCGGAGGTCGCGCGGCGCGCGGGCGACTCCTGATGGAACGGAAGGTCGCAGACCGGACATTCGTCAAGGGTGCAACGAGCCTCGACGCGGCTTCTCGATCTTCCCTCGAGCGGAGCGTTCTCGATTATTAACCTGCGCCACGAAATCACGCTCGCCCGGCTGGATCGCGACGGCATCCGGTGCGGCATACTAACGGGCCTCGCTTCATCTCCGGTAATGCGGCACGTGAGATCGTTGGAAAAACACTTACGAATGATTATCCAGAAATGGGATCGCTCGACGTACGACCCAATTTGCGGCGAAAATTTAATGCCTCTTCCTGCAATTCGGCGAAAAATTGGCGATTTCTCACGACACTTTGGATCCTCCGAGAATCGTGTGAGACCATTATTCTCGGACTCGCCGGAGCTAAGAGCTGTAAATTCACTTTGAATTTTTTGATCTTTCACACTTTTTCCGTATAAGAGGAATTCAAAGTCAATTGAAAAGTTTGAAAAAAATTGCATGAAAACAAAAGTTGGGTTTCCCGTAAATTTGATGAACAATTTTTTTTAATCAATTTGTTAATAACATTTTGGGTTTATTATTGTGCAAAATGAATTTTTTCGGTGCCTTTGATGTACACGATTTTCACTAATTTTCAAGCTCGGAACTCGAATGGTTGACGAAGATGTATTTTCCGGTCGTTCAACGCGGTTTAAGGACATTTTATTGCTTCGATAAAACGGCGAATTTCGATGACAAATAATGGCGGGCGCTGTTTGGTTAACCCTTTACCGCTCACGGCATATCGTTAGGATTTCACGGCGGTCTTACTTGTCCGGACCCTTATCGCCCGAGTGAAGCGTAAATCATGGCTGAATTTAGACCAGCGGCGGTTCGGAGTCGAGCATCCAAGCCACAACCGGGTCTCTCCTACGGGAGCGCAGCCCTCTCGGATCTTTCGGAACGTTCTCCCGGGATAAGGATAACGAAGTTACGACCCAGGTCGCGAAGTCAGGGTCGAAGTCGTAAAGTCTGCCAAAGAACCTGCCCGGCTTCTCCGGTTGCCTCTCCAACGCCGTGTATACCGCCAGCTTCGACAGTTTTCCCAACGGTTACACAAATTTTACCCTTTTTATTTCGCCGCTTTTTCTCCCTTTCTTCCTCGTCTCTCTTTCGCTCATCGAACGAATACGAATTGGATAAAGATTTATCCCTCTCACCCATCCGAACGTGCGTAAAACATTCCAAATCCTTGCCGAATTCGTCTCTTTCGCGAAAAAATGCCTTCCAAACAAATTCTGGAAATATCAATGCTAAAAAAACCTTCCCCGATATCGTAAACATTTTTAAGATTTTTTTTTAACCGATATTTCACGAGATCGCGAAGCCGACAAGTGCGTTGAGTTTGGTTTTTTGTAGAAAACAAAATCAAGCAATCGCACATTCGTTCATTTCCCTCGGAACCGCAGATGTCAGCGATTGGTGAGCACACACTCGAAACCGGGGACTCGACTTCGCGTCTGTGTTATCGGGATCTCGGTAAATAATTGATTTCTTTTTTCTCTCTCCTTACGAGAATCGTCGAGATAAATCGGAAGTGTGCCCGAGCGCGATAGGGTGGACGAAGACGCGGGCGCGGCGCGCAAGAGGGGCGTTCGGGGCGGGTGGAAGAGAGCAGACGAGTATACACTTTAGAGTCGGATTTTTATGAATAATGTAAAGTATTCCCGGGGAGATCCGAAAATTCAATCGACGTCGGGGATACCCGAGATAATGGAGCCTCCGGGAGGCGCATCGCGAGAACCAAAAGGAAAATACGAGAGACCGAGAGAGAGAGAGAGAGAGCGAGGGGGAGAGGGGCAGCTTGAGCAAAAGCGCGAGAGGCCCCCGCCGACAAGCGAGTTCTTCTCTGCAAGTGGGAAAGCGTGTTTTTCGTGCTAACGAGACGGCAACGCAAACGTTGAGGAGGAAAGCCGAGTTTCCACGACGGTAGTCATATTTTAGCCGGCTCTCCTCCAACCTCGCTCCGCCATTCCTCTCCACCTTCGCTTTACGCTCCGCCGTCTTTCTCCCTCCTTCATCGTCTTTTCGACACATCTATACTTACCTCGCGCTCGTTATACCTTCTTTTTCCCTTGTTTCTCTTTTACCTTTAGGGGAGAGCGGGGCAGAATGGCATACC
Source organism: Ischnus inquisitorius (assembly GCA_963924025.1). Taxonomy (NCBI): domain Eukaryota; kingdom Metazoa; phylum Arthropoda; class Insecta; order Hymenoptera; family Ichneumonidae; genus Ischnus; species Ischnus inquisitorius. The sequence goes on from OZ001249.1 coordinate 5,616,289, forward strand.
GGGGCAAAATGGGACGAAATGGTTAAATAAAGTCCCCCGTATGACAGAATTAGGGCAAAATGGGACAAGAGAAAGTCCCATCGCCGTAGATTTTTTTGCCGTCCCATTTTGCCCTAATACCATTCTGCCCATGGTCCCATTGTACGTGAATACCATTTTGCCCCGGTGTGCCGTTTTGCCGCGCTCTCCCCTATCCACTACTTCGCTTTCTGCCTACTCGTCATACCGAGTCATCCCCCGAGGGGGACGAAAGAAGATATGGGCGAATGTACACTTTTTTAAAATTTATTCTATACATTACGATCCACAAACTTTACTTCGTATCATGTCCCTTCCTTTCCGTTTTTTTGTTGTAATTATGCACTTCTGTCTTCCGGCGATCGTGGCTTTGTTAGAGATTTCACGGGAAAAACAAGTTTGACGTTGATGTAACAAATTTCCACACGAAGCTCGCTTCATCCGGCGAAAAAGGAACTTTCTTCGAGTCTGAATAGCAAAGTTTCATCGCGAAAGTGCCGCATGCATTTTTCAATATTCCGGATATGAGCATCCCATGAATATTTGAAAATTCATTCAATATGTCGCGATCCACACAAAACCGTTTCTACGTTTTCGCTTCTATTAAATTGATATATTAATGCGAAAAATTCTGTACAAATTTCGACACATTGAAAAAAATTGCTCCAACGAAGACGACGTTTTCCGTTTGGTTGCTTTTACTTATTTAATAGTTTAATATTTACTCAATCTACTTCTCACTACTAATAGTAGTTTATTTGTGAAGAATGTTTTTTCAAAACATTCGAAATTTCGTGAAAACTGAGCGCCTGCATGTTGCCAAAAATTGGAACAAAGAAATGGACTTGAGTCCCCAAAATGTGGTATGAATTTCACTTGATGCCTTAAACCCTTTTCCAGTTATGAGGTCAAACGATGCGTACATACATAAATGTGATTTTTCGACGTTTCGACACACACTGAATACATTTTCATTAAAAAAAAAATAAAAAACACTGTCATGGATACAAAGCTTCTCGAGGAAGCGAAATGATCTCAAAGTTTAAATAGGAAAATTTCATCTGGCAAGTGGTGCATGAATTTTCCAATATTCCGCGCGTAGGCGCAGACTTTGCGGGTAGGGCGAAGGGCGGGACTATCTGCACTGATGAAGTGCATATTGTCGGTAGAAAATAAAAGAACCGCGCCGAAGGTAGACAAAGTGCACCGGTTCTCTCCCGTCTCTTCCGCCTCCGCGACGATCGCACTCGCGCGCGCGTTGTTGTGCGAAGTGGAGAACGAAAAAAGGAAAGAAGAAAAAGAACAAAAAAAATGGTAAATATCTGCACTCAGCAACGGTGCGCGCAGAAAGACACATTGCCGCGAGTTCTGGAATGGCGTGCAATTTTCTTCGATACGCCGTCGCACGGACGCGCGTGCACGTCGCGCAAATGGCCGTACACGTGTGGGCTTTCACGTCGATTTGTATCTGTCCTCTCTAGTTGTCGTAACCGTCGATGAAAATTGCGGGTGCGTCGTTCTGGCGTATTCACTCGTCTCACTTATCCTCCGCTCCGAGTCCGTGTATTTCGACACTCGAATTCGGCACTAAATGGCTCTTATCCGCAACGCGAAATTGGCCTTCGACGAATACTTTTCTTCACAATTTCTCGAATCCATCGCTCAAATAGTGTCAATTATAACATTCATTTCATCCGATTTCGAACGGACCAAAAGTTTACTCTCTTCGAAAAAAAAACATAATTTCACCACAATTTGAAATTATTTACGAGGGATTTTTATATGTCTTCGAAATTTTCAGATCGTATTTTTTTGAGATGCAGGAACCGCGAAACTTTCTCAAAAATCCTTGCATCTTTTGAACTATTAGTCATCCTGAAAAATATTCAAGACAGAAAAGCTGCAGGTGCCAATGAAGTGAAAAAAAAATGTGTGCATTTTTTCAGAAGTTCATCAGCACCTGCACCTTTTTCGTCTAAAACTTTTTTCTCAATGATGAATAGTTTTTGAGAGAAGAACTTTTATGCAAGATTTACATTTTCCACATCTCAGAAAAAAGCGACTAAAAATTCATCAAAGATTTATAAAAATCCCGTGCAAATAATCGTGAATTCCGGTGTGATTTTTTGGAGGGATTCGTCTTTTCGACTATTCGAAGCCGAATGAAATGATCGAATTCGACATTCGTAAGCCGCGGATGTATTTCGAAGACTGGTCACCCGACCGATTGTCACTTTGCGGTCGCAAAGTTGTGTTTTGGCTTTTACACCTGCGAGTTTTGGGGATAATTTTGACAAACGTCATTTCGCGTCGGATCGGGCTCGTTACCGCGGGGATATCGGATGTCCTTCGTAAATTCGATCGTCCACTATCGTGTTTAATGCCTCGCGTCATTATTAAAAGCGGGCTGGATGAATTCGGCCCTCGCCCCCGCCTCCTCCGGTCGTGAAATACGAGAATTCGTAGAATGCTCGTGATTAACACGCGCGCGTCGACCAATCGTCATGTGTCGCACACATCTGATATCCCGATACGCGACCGAGGACTAATTGAAATTAATAACCCACAATCCAACGGCGGGCTTCGATGTTTTGCTATCGCCCGCAGCATTCGTTGAAATTTCGGGGCTGCGGCGCACATGCCGATATTGTTGTAACGGGATCTGAAGCATTTGACAGTTACGAGCTTACGTTTCATAGTTCGACACTTTTAATGTCGAAACCACTTTGCGCCGCGAAGCCCGCGATTTTCGAACCAATATCACCGGCCCTTTTACATAGAATTTTCCCGATCGACCGTAAAACACAAAAAGGCCATTCAAGGCAGTTTTGTCGCTTGGTGTTCATTTCGCATAATTTTCTTTATTGATTTAATTTTACAGGACTTTGCAAGAATCAAAATGAAATTAAAATAACATATGACTTCATCAACGCGAAAATCGGAACATTTTTTTTCCATGGGAATCCTCGACAATGACGATTTTTCGACAAAAACCAGACCCGATTGTCATTAAAAAAAAAGGACCAAAAAAACTGTTCCTTACTCGAGACTTCGGTACATTTCATTTCAATTCGCGATGAGGCGCACGCGTCGCTTTCACAGTTCTTGAAGTAGGTCGTCTTGAAATGAGCTCGTCCATCAAAGTTCACAGAGAGAGAGAAAGAGAGGAGAGAAGCTTATATGGCAGCGCCCGATGGTAGGGACCGGAGAGCGCGAAGGTACACCAACCAAGTCCGTTTGTTTGTTTCTCCGTAGCACTTTAACTCGGGTTTCACGACGTAGTAATCTCGTAGAGTGGCTTCGACGTTCAGGGCGCGTGCTCGCGGCGAGAGTTTTCTTCGGTGAGAGTCGCGAGATGGGAGCTTACCACGGTGCTTCCCTCTTCGGCTTTTCGTCGTGGAAAATGCGAAGAAAGACGTAGAAGAGCGAGATGTGAGAGCGTTAATGCGCTTCGCAGCAAAGCGACTCGAGACGACGACGTCGAAACGAGTCAACAAAAACCAACGACCAACTAGCGCGGCCCTCCTTAATTTCCACGATAATTCAATGCGCATAATTCCCGATCAAAGTGTCGGTGTCGGAACAACATCAATGACCAGCGCTAACTTTGACTGCCGAGAGCGCGTATCTCTCGCGTAGATTCTGCAGCTTCTTTTCGACGACAATTGCAGCTTCAAAGTCCATTCGTATCGCCTCGAGTTTCGCCACTATCCGGTTACCATACCAACCACCGGTTGGCTTTCAACGATTATTTCAATTCTCAACGTCGAGCGCTCTCGACGCCAACAATAGCGTCAAACGGGGGTTTTGCCGGGCGTTTCTCGTCTCTGTAATGAACGACAACTTATAAATTAGAGGCTGAGAGATTCGGTCCCTCGTCTCTCTGCGGCCAAAGCTACGCCGTCGTCGGGATCCGCTTGTGCAAGAAAACAATGAGATACGCCGGTAGCACCGGAGGGTCGACAAGGGAAAAAGAGGATTTCAATGTATTCCGGTGAATATTACAGAGCTGTGTAAAGTACAACATTACAGGGTTGCGCTGTCGAAAATGAGGCCATTGCGCGCCCAAGTATTGGTCCTGTTGTCACTGCTTGGGAAACCTACATGGGATAGTCTGATCGAATATTGATCATTTATTCGCTCCACTGCCAAATGCTACATTCTGATAAAACCAAACTGGAGTCTCGTCTTGTCCATTCACTTGGCAGTCTTTCCATGCAGACCCGCAAAAGTACCTCCGCGTACTGTTGCCACGTTTAATAACGCGTAGTAACCGCTCGCGTAATTGCACATTGCCCAGAGAAAATGTCGTCTGCGTTAGAAAAAAAAGGTTTTCACGTCGCCGAAGCGAGGACCTTCGCGGTACGACTTGTAAAGAAGTGGATAAATTGGAAAACGAGCAGTCTCGGCTGCCGGGCAAAGGAAACTCGCGTGGACAGAGGGAAGGAGGCGAGTCCGAAGTGCGTGTACGCGATGAGGATCGAGTACAAAGGACGAAACGACGATAAAAGACGAGCAATTCGACGCTGGGCGCAGCGACAGCGACGAACGAGCGCAAGGGCGAGAAGGGAAAAGGACGGAGTTACCCGAGACTTAACCCGTATGTTAAGTTTATGAAGGGGCAGATAGAGGAGCGAGTGGAGAAGGGGCGGACACAGAGAGGCCTCGCGTACTCGAGAAGATTGCGAGACTCGCCGCTTTGCGTGCACCGCCCGGCGACGGTAAAATTTACGTCGGTATACGTACAAACGAGACGAGGAAGAGAGGAGACGAGAGCCGAGCTTATGTAAGCCGCCGGCGAAATTATGAGAGGGATAATGCCCCGGCAATCCTCCCTCTTCTGCCGCTCTTCCACCGATCCTCCACATTGTGACGGAAAGGAAGATCTGCTTTTCTTACGACGAAGATACGCCGAGAATGTGTGCCTGTTTTGAGGACACTTTTATGCTCTCATCCGGCGTACCTTTGCCCCGTCTTATGCCATCCTCCCCGACCCCCCCTCGTTCTCTTTCCCCCGGTTACTCGCGAGGGACAATGACTCTTCAAACGCATATTTCTCATTTTCATAGAGAACAAAGCGCATAAATTTGCGATTTTTATTCAAGCATGCAGCGCACGCGAGGAAAAGAGAAATGAATATTTTGTAGCTCTCCGAGAACGTTCGCATTCGTTGGCCTTGCTTATGTTTTTTTCTAAGATTCTTCTTTTCGCGTCTTTCGAGATCGAATTGACTATTGGAATATCGATTTATGAATTATGCGAACGCATGGACATCTTTTGACAAATTCGAAACCCTAAAACGCTCATCAACTTTCGAATCTTTCGATCGACTGTGGCCAAATTCAGTACCAACCAATTTTGTGGTTAACTCGACTTGTATGCCAAAAATTTCAGCTGAATCGGCCAAACTGTGCTCCCGTGATAACGTCCTTTTTGGCCCACACTGGACATTTTTTCTGAACATGATTTTCACATGATTTCTCTACAAGGAAGCACAAACTATGGATTGCACAGTTGCGTATTGCGAAAAATGTCCATTCTCGATTTCGAACAGGACTGAAAAAAACCCAAAAATTTCCTCAAACCATGAGCCATCGATTCGTCGACTCGTCGAGTGCGTAAAATCCGACATGTCGGACAATCAGCAATCAATTGTGGTTAGAGAAGCCTTAGGTGGCACCAATCGTCGCTCGATTGCCTGTGCCGCCAGACGCGAAATCGTTCTCATATAAATCACACGACAGCGCCAGAGGCTTTGCGAGGCAACGAATGCCCCTCGAGAGGGCGACGGTGGAAGGAAATGGGCTCTGGTAGAGGTTGAGGTGTTGCTGGCGCGCTATAGCCGGGATGCACCGCTGACTTGTAGGTACATGCCGGGTATCTCACGGTCCCGCGATCGCGATTCGGAGGTGGGCTTACGCTCTATGCTTCCCTTTATCTCGTGTGTTATACTCTTAGTGTATACATATTCCGTTGTGCGGATGTATATATAGTATATATAGTGTATAATATATATGTATATAGTAGATATATAGTATAATATATACATATATTTCTTTAGTATATAGTAGTAGTAGTAGTAGTAGTCTTTAGTAGTTATATAGTATAATATATATGTATATAGTAGATATATAGTATAATATATACATATATTTCTTTGTGCGGATATATATACTATATACATCTATATAAATGTGTGTATACACGCGGATGGTAGGCCTTTGCTCGCGCACACCGTTCCACTTGTGTCTCCTATCTCTCGTTCTCCGGCCGGGGGTGGAGAAGCTCACCCCGGCGCGACCCGTCCTTTCGTCGACGCCAGAGACGCGCGATTCTCTCATCCTCGCTCGCTCGTACATTGACGAGACGTCGAGCCCAGATGCTGGGCGGTCGGGCCTTCGGCACTCGACACCGACAGCCGTCGCCAGATTTGCATCGGCGGTTATGCCACCTATAGATATACAACTGCAAACCTAAATGCATCCTCGTACGCGGCCCTAATACGTAGCGTCGACGGTAATATTGTAAATTGTTATTACTGTCGGTTCTCCGCGCGTTATCGGAATATTATTTTTCAAGGACTTCATCTCATCTTCTCGCATGCTCCACCAGATTGTACCGTCTCTCCGTTCCACCCCACCGTCACCACCGTTGCCCGCCTCCCCCAGTTCAATCCTTTTCTTATCGGGCACGAAATCTGCTTCCTCGGGATTTAGAGATTTTCCGCGAAATCTCGTTTCCCAAGGAACGAAGGAGCTTTCCGAATCGTCTCTCCTCTCGTCGTCGTCGTCTAAGCGAATGAAGAGAACGTTATGCTCTCCGGCCGTCGAAGGAAGGTCTGCTACTGACAATGTGAAAAATTCGCGGAAATTCTTTTTCCCCCCCGCGAACGTGCTCGAAAACGTTTTTTCCACACGCGCCCGGTACTCGATCGATTAGTCGCGATGTCAATTCCGACGGAAAGTCTCGACGAGTCCCTCGCGACGTTCCATAAATTCTGTTGACCGGTTCTCTCGACGGGACTCGACGGCGATACAAGCTTGCGGAAAATTCAAATTTCATTCGCGACGAACGATCGCGGCGGAAACCCCTCGAACACTCGAGCTGGAGATTCTTTTCCTCGCGGGCCTCTGAAATATACGACTCTCGGATTTCTGACGCTGAGACGTTCGGCTGATTCGAAACGGAGACGAAGAAAAGAAAAACGAGAGCTACAAATATCGCAATACATTCCGCTCGATACTGGATATGTTCCGGCATATTGGAAGGTGTTCCGTGACGTCGAGCGGAAATAAAAAACGAAATTTTGAAACGCTTCGATAATCAATTCGAATGTAACTCGCGGAAATTTTTGTATTTTCCAACAGTCTAATCGATGCAAATTCACAAAATTGTTTGAACCATGGTTTTTCGTTTACTTTTGTTTCAATGACAATAGTTTGTTCATTTTTCTGAATGCGTATGAATTTTTTTAGAATTCCTTTGTGACTGTTCGAAATTTCGTGTTTCAGTGAAACACGAAAGCTGACGTTAGATCGACAAGTCACTTGTTAAACAAATTTCTTCAAATCATGTTATTGATCAACATTTCGAAATTATTATTATTTGAGCATCTTCTGCACGATTTTTGTCAGTTTCTTATCCCATCGAGAATTATTAAGAACTCTCCGAAAGACACATTTGGCGCTGCGCCCCCCGTAGATCCTAAAAAGAGTTCCTGCGACCGAAGGCAAGAACGACCCGGACAAGGTAAACGTTATCGTTGCATCCCGTATCTCTTTACACGCCGACGCCCGTCATACCGCGATTATGGTCGGAGGACCAGAGTCGTACAAGTGACACCGAGGTCGATTTGTATAGTGCGCGAGCGTGTGAGCGAGCCCGTTCGATGGACACAACGGGTAGCGCGAGCCTCTCCCTCATCGCGGCGTCAATTAGGGGTGCACTGTTCCCCGGATTGAAGGCCCGGGGAGCGGCCGCGGAGGAAGCGCGCAACGCGCAGGACGATCGGGCTCGAGAATGGAAGCGAAATTATCGCGCTATTCTCCGTCTACGCCTCCAACTCCTAGTTATAGTATGCACCCATTGCTTCCTGCTACTGTAGATACTATCCGTACTAACCCAAAACCCAGCCCTCACAAATCTCGTCTTCCCTCTTGCCGGTGGGCTCGCCAAATCCTCTCATCGCTCGCTTCGGTTGTTCTCTCGTTCTCCGAAGCTTCGAGCGGGGATATAGCAATAGAATGACAACACCTCTCCAGGCCACATGCAGCGCCGGAGTAGCGCGTGTCCCCGGATTACATTAATTGAATATTCATGCCGCGGATTTGCATCACTTTTTGGACTGGCCCTCCCCGGCGCTCCTTCCCGGCATCTCCCTCATCGATGCGCCCCACCGCATTTACGGCCGTACAACGTGTGCGCGCGATAGGCTGACACGATCCGTACAACGAACTGCACACCGAGATTTCCTATGTATACGTTACATAGTATATATATATTGTTATACTACATATACATGTATATATGCGACAATATAGTTTCCACGTGTTTGTATCTCATCGCGTTTCCGCACTGCTGTAAATGTCGTTTGCGACGAGATTACGCCGTTTACCATTAATAACCGACCGGCGCTGGTGTATTCGTGGGTGTGAGTGTGTGTGTGTGTGCCGGTGGTGCCAAATAGACCGACCGATAATTCCCATATTTTTTTCGGGCCCAGATTTTACTGAAAGCTAACCCAATTAAGAACAAAAACGAAAAACTGATTATAAATTTGCATATTGTTCGGCGCGGAGCGGTGCGGTTTTACATTTTTTCGTTTTTCGCTCGAAGTTGAGTCGTTTTAAACCTTTCACTGGTCGATCCGGTCGAACATATCTACTAGTTTTTTTTTTGCTCACGTATTGTAACCCTCGTTTCCGCTCTAACAAGGTCAATTTTTTCGTAGGGGGAATGAGCATCCTTTTTTATTTGGAGGAAAATTTTATTATATTCGGTAGTCAATTTTTGATAAGAATATTGAAACGGTATACATTTTCAGATGTTGAGAACCAAATATTGGATTTTCATGGTGTTACATTATTGGCATTTAATCATTATTAAGTGACAAAAAATGTATTAAGGCAGCCTACAGTCTGATTTTAATCACGTGTATGTGAAATTCAAAGTGAATTTACGGATATTTCTCAATGGGATAGAAATTTGAAAAAAAATTAGGCCAAGGAAAGTTATTTTATTATTATTTTATTTATTATTATTTTTTTATTCTTTTATTTTTTTATTTTTATTTGGGCATTAGGAAATTTTGATTTTTGAAATTTTTTATTATTTTTATTATTCAAGACGAATAACAAACTATTTATCGGCCAAGTGCAAGGAGTTGGTTCGAAAATTGCTCCAGAAATCAATTATCTAAAAAAAATCACGCTGGATTCACAAACCAACAAAATCTCCTTAAGAAAGCCAAAAATATCAAACCTGCGATTCCTATGAACAGAGCTCGGTAGACTGATAAAAAATAAGGAGACAACAATATGCAAATGTGATTGGCAATAATCTTGGAATAAAATTTCCCCCTACCAAAGACCAGCTTTTTTTGTACTCCCGAAAGAATCGCAGACGACGATAAAGTCGACCCAGTCGAGGAATCGCCTAAATATCGATACCTTCTTGTACTCTCTACCATTGCGAATTCGCTTCATTCGCCGCGATCGCGTTCGCTCGCTGCATTAGTTTCTCGTGTATACCCGACGCGAGCGATGCCACGGCTGGGTCGCGACGTTCGGTGCACAAGTGGAAGGAGGAGAGAGAAAAAAAAATAGGGGAACGATGCGATCTTGAGCGGGTGGAAGTCAGCCCCTCGCACAGGTGATCGGATCAGCATCGATTTTGCGATAGGAACGAAGCGGCTTGTCGAGACCTCAGCCTCGCTCGCGTACCCTCTCGCCCTGCGTCGCGCGTTCGGTGCATCGACGCGTTCCGCGATTCCACTCTTTCCCTCAAACTTTTTTCGAGCCCGCGAACTTCGACGCTCTCGCTCGCTCACAATCGTGCCCGCGTCGTCGTCGTCCTCTTCGTTCGCGCGATACACACACGAAAGTTCGCTCGTCCCCGCCGGTGAGGGAACTTCGAAGACGACGAGGAAAACTGAGAGTACATTCCTACCCTTCTTCGTGTAATCCATTTCAATTTTCCGCCGTCTGTGCGCGCACTCGCCGGAGCGAACGTACGTACTCGACAAAGACGTAGCCTCGGGCAAATATATATTGGATTAGGGCGCAAAGATGCTCGCGATTTAATTTAGCTCCGCGACTCATCGCTTCTGCGTTGAATTCAGTCGAATGAGGCCGCATCATCCGATCGCGAGCGTCTCCACTCCGGAGCTTAATTTACACGCGAGCATTACTCGCTTGTGCGTAAATGAAATTTTCTTATTGTGACGCGGGGTTACTCGACGAATCGGAGATTTCTGGGGACATTGAATAGAAAAAATCGAGTTTGGCGGAAAATTCGAGAGAGCGTTGGGAAGAATTTTTTATCACTAATTTTGTCCTGTAATTTTAAGAAGAACGGTACGGCGAAAGATGAAAAAACAGTTAATAAAAAAATGCATACAACAACAATTGAGGTAGTCTTTGTGCAATGCGTTCATTTCGCATAATTCTGCGAAAATCGAAAGAGAAGTGCGATTACTTCTCGGTGGTATGAAAAACCTGAAGAAAATCATGGCTATTAAAGGTACTGAATAGATTATTTTTGCAACCCCAAGGTCGATATCGAACTCGGCCAAAGTCGATGGAAAGGTCCGAAAGTTATGAGCATTCTAGTTTTGCCAATTTAACCGAAAAAACAGTTTGAGCGCGCTGGCGTTTCCGCAAGTTGCAAGCAATTGAGATCAAACTTCGCAAACAAGGTCAGTGACCTCTGCGGGAGTTTGGTTTGGAATTTGGCCGTAATCGATGAAATGGTTCAAAAGTTATAAATATTTTGATTATTTTTGTTGTTACAAAAATAATTTTTGCTCGCTTTCGATCATATTTATCAATAAACAATTTATCAATTAACAAAAATCACAAAAGTCAATGATAAGATGACGGGTATTAATTTATTTAACCGTATTTACAATTGAATTGAGCCATAGAAAAATGTTGCAAATTATTGAACGCCGTTTGCAAAGCTTCCTCCACGAGAAAGCCGAAATCGGTCGAATGACTTTCTCGCGGAGGAGCTTTGCAAACGAACTTGAAAACAAAACGAGGAAGGGATGTACAAAGATAATTTGCAAAAATGTTTTTGCAGTAACCGAAGAATTTCGAGAATCTAGATGTACTTTGGAGCATGTGCGCATAGTAAAAGGTCTCTATAGTAGAATGAGGGTTGCGCATGAGTCGAGTAAAAAGCTAGATCGCCGCTGTTGCCGTTAGTAACAGTGCCGACCAGGTGTGTACTGTAAAGACGACCATTAGCGACCATGAAAACAAGGCAGGGTTCGTTCCGGGTAGGAACAAAAGCGACGATTATTCTCCGGCTATTAAAGGCCCCCTCCAAATTAATGGATCCTCAGCGAGCCGCCGTCTCGCAGAGACCGCCGGCTCAGTCTTTTCGCCTCTCGGACTTCTTGTTATTTCAATTATTCTCTCTGCCTCGTATCCTCTCTTCCGGCTCTTTCCACGAGATAAGATTCGCCGACCTCATGAATAGCAAATCATCGAGCGGCTCGCGTTAACTTTGGCTCGCGCATACCGGAAACGAGGCGCAGCGAGGGGCGGATTCCGTGGTTTACGCGGTTTAAATGACCTGTAAACGCTATGGAAATCCTCGTGCTCGTCTGTGTGTTCGTTCGCGGTTCGAGATGCGACTCGACTTGCAGCGAGGGCAAACATTACATGCCGTATTCAGTAGTATTGGATTTCGCGATCAAAGCGAGACCGGCACAATCAAAGGTACGCGCGCGCGGGTCAGCTTTCGGCTGTTTGGTAAGCACAGTCTGCGGGACCGCACAAACTGGATTCTGAAGTCCGTGCAAACTCTATGCCGCGACAAAATTCAACCGTTAGTATGCACGGACTGTCAAAGCTTTCGAATCTTTATTGAAACACGAACGGGCGCCGCGCGGTCGGCGCGCGTCGCTCGCTTTAACGTGTCTTATCCTCTCGCGCACCGTCCAATACCGAACCGATGCAAACGGCGCAATACCTTTTTGTTTTTCTTTCCCGTGCAGGAAGCTTTTTTTTCGCGATAAAAAAAAAACTCAGAGATTTTCGAGCGAACTTGTTCGAAATGCTCCAAAACATAGAGAAGCGGATTTCGATAAAAATTCCGAAGATTTCCGAGATTTTCGATCGAACCAGGTGAAATTTTTCTAAATTTCGCGTTGAAATTGCACGGATATTTATACGAGTGTCGTCGCATTTAAATTTCTCGGAAATCCACATTTTTTTTTCAATGAAAATGGTTTTTTTTCTCATTTTTCTCAAATTTATAGGAAATTTCGTTTATTTGCTATTTTTACTCAGAGGCCATCCGCGATTTTCGTCGCGTGTCTAAAGGTCGAAAAGACGAAAGTTTTCTCGTCCCGCCATCCACACTTCGCCACCCCATTTTTTTCCCCGTGGCATCGCGCTTATCGCGGATACAGCTACGATATATGTATATATTTTTTTCATCCTCGCACAGTAAATAGGTATGCAAGTGCATCATAATGCATCGCTGTAGTGCGGGCCCGTGGATTTTCGGTGTCGAATAAATTTCCGCGTCACCGGCCGGCGACGCCCGCCGGGATCGGGAGAGGATCGGTTGTACCATCGGTTCGACGCCACACACGCCGCTGCCATGTCACCCGGACAAAGTACAAAAATCGATTTTCCAGTCTCGCGAGCGAGAACTTCCGGCCTCTAAAGAGGCTCATTATTTTCCTGCCACGAGAGGGTAGACCGTCCGCGCCGGTCGAGCGTGGTTCACTCACCGACGGGGTTATACGAATCCGCGCGAGTAACCGAGAGGGACGGGGGTGGGGCTGGGGAGGGAAGTGGCTCAGGCCGGAGGCCGTCCGAGATTGATAAATTATCGGCTTGAAAAATGTAAAACCGATGCCCGGCGCGGGTTTTTGCCGTCCCTCCGCCCTTCAGCCGCCCTTTCGTTCGTCGAAGCGTCGAGGACCCGAAACGTCGATCGAGTTCGAGCGAGCGAGACCGCGAGATATTCGCTCCGCGAACCATCCTCGCCGCCTTTTTTTCTTTCTCTCTCTCTCTCTCGATGGATGCATGTTCCACACATAAATTTCGGTACTACCGACACGTCGCCCGTCAAAAGCCCGCGCGAGCCGACTTCGACCGATGGTAGCCTTCATTTTGGCAGCTCGTTTCTCTCCGCGCGCCCACCCTCGCACCTATCTCCGCGCTCAACCCTTCCCCTCTGCCTGCTTTCGCGCTGCCTTCGGCTTCACGGTCAGAATTTCGTCCATCGTGCTTATCGCCGTCCGCTGTCGCGCTTTCTCTTACGCAGGCTTTTCGCACGAATATACGCGCGTCCGTATCGAGCGCTATCCGACTCACCCCCCTCTCGCCGTATTATTCGCGCCGATGCTCGCCCGCTCGGCAATTTCATTTTATTCTCCTGCTTTCATTTCTTCTCTCATTTTCACGCGGCACGCAAAAGCGCTTTCACGGCTTGTCATTTTCTTTGCGGCAAGGAATAATAATAATTTCCGTTGTATCTCGAAATGCGGCTCGTCGGCTTTACCACCGGTATCGAATTTAATCCCGTTCGCGAGCTGTTCGAAGGGTTTCACCACAATAAGGTACTTATGGATTCACAACATATCTTCAATATGGAACATCAGCATTCACTTGGACTGACAATGATCCGAATTTCGATATTAGCAACATTTCAAACTGTACCAATGATAAAAAAATTTTCTAAAAAAAAAGGCAAAAAAGGACTACATTTTTTTTATCGTAGTCTGGTCGAGGACACACAAGAAATCATTGTACCGAAGGCTGGGATGATAAGAGCACCGGATTTAATTAGCGCGTAGAAAAATTCGGAATTTCGAAGAAAACAAAAAAGCAAAACTGCTTCGAAAATCAAATTCGATTGGAAATATCGAAAACAACATTTGGAAATTTCGAAGACACCGTTAATCGAGGTCGACGCGAACGGTCCGAGGGCGGGCATTACGGATACAACAATTATTGATGCACTCAACTATATCCCCATAGGTGTTGTACAATGACCCGCGGTATCGTAGATTCGCACGAGATATAACGATAAATCGTTGGCGGAGTGAGTGAGTTGCAATTGGAGAAAATATACTATTGCGATAGCCGAAGCCGGGTTGGTCGTTGGAGCTCTCTCACGGGCACCAGAAACGCAAATGGCAGACAGGCAAATCGAACGCCCCTTGATTTATACAACTCCGCGCGAACGAACGCGGATCGCGTTAATGGGAATTCGTAATTTGTATAAATTGCTACGGAATTTATGATTGCCAGACATGCGGCGTCAGTGCCGGCGAGCGGAGGAAGAGAGAGAGAGAGAGATAGTGCCCGGGGGGAGGTGGACGAATTGGACGGAAATGGCAGGTTCGTTGGGCGCTACAACGTCGGCTAGTTGGATTTCAGATAAATGAATAGAAATAAGCTATTTCCAACCGTGGGCAGTAACCACCGTACACGTGCTCCGCTGGTGCGCTGTTCCTTCCACTTTCGTATTTTGTTCCGCACGTTTCCGCAAACCCACCGGAGACGCGAATTTTTCCGCGCGTGTTTTGAAGCCCGCCGCGCCAAGGATTTGCGGGAATACATCCGCTTATCAAACCATCTGAGCGAAGGGAGGAACGAAAAGAGGAAAAAAGTAAAATCGCATTCATGGACATGCTACAGGACAAATGGCGAGAGACGAAAAATACAAGAGTATCCGCGGCACGCAGAGGAAGCGAATCCGTCGGAATTTTGCGCAGCTGGAATTTTTTTATAAACGCGTATAACGCCGCATTCATCTGCATTTTCGTTTTAAATTGCCTTACGGAAATTCGACGCATAAAGTTATTCTCCGAGAGTTTTACTTCCGTTATTGTCGTTCGTAATATGCGTGAAACGAAACGTGACGGGTTCCGGACGTTTGACGCAGCCGAACAATTTTTACGCGTCGCGACGAGCGCCCTTCGGGTGTTTAATAAAGTATGATGCTCCCCATTCACGGTAGTCCGGTTGCGGTATGAATAAATACGGATTTTTCCATCGAGCCGAGCTGGGTTCGTGAGCGCTTCAATGTAACACGAGTCGTTCATTTGGGGTTTTCCATAAATGGAACACCAAATCCGGTTAACAGCGCATCCGAATTGTCTGCGAGATACGTCAGTTCAGCGGAGTTGCCGAGGGGAGTTTGGGGGTTGCAATTATCGAATTTTACGCTTCATTCGATAATGTTTCGAACAAGGATTTCAAGTTTTGCTTTCCTCGCTGCGAAAGGGTCTAGTTTCGGTTGACTGTCTTCATTCCAGGATGGGCGAACTTGAAGTGGGCCTTATTAAGGTTTTAACGTTCGAGTTATGACTCTGATGAAGTTGAAACGTCATTGCGCGACCGGTCTCTCCGGTATATAAATGACATTAAAAAGGCAAACTAACAAAATAGAACCAAGTCAAAACAACATCAAACGCGACCACCCAGCGACAGAGAGGCGAAATCCGACGCCGGCAGCAAAAAAATCGCCTTCGATGGGACTTTCCCTTGTCCCATTTTGCCCCGAATCTATCATACAGGGGACTGTTCTACCATTTCATTCCGCCCCGCTCTCCCCTCCTCCGGGGTCTCAGAAGAACATGGCCGATTGTACCGGCGCGGCTTTTCCGCAATTTCCCCGTGTCCACGGCAAATGCGTTACAGTGTAGCTAAGCCGGCTGCGGACGCACTGGGCGTTAGGCAGCTTAGCTAAGTGCTCGTAGGGCGAAGGGGGTGGGAAGGGTCGTAAAAGGCGAAAGCCATACGCTGGCAGAAGACACAAGATCCAAATTACACATAACAATGAAGGATAAAACCTACAACGCAAAGAGTACACATAAACAGTGAATAAGTTCGAATTCCCTGTACGAACGCGCAAGGAACAAGGAATGTTAGCGCCGTTTTATCAAACAAGATCGCTGTTGCTTCAATTGCGGACACTGGAGAAAATGAAGGAACTTCTGATGAGGGCACTGATCAGGGTAGAAACGTTTGAAAGGACATCTTCCGCAACCGCAGCGAAGGAAGCGGAATTGCATCAATCGGTCACAGCGCTCGCAACTTACAGAAAAAATTTCAAGGTCGAAATGGTTGGTCCGGCATATTGTTGGACAAATGTACAATGCACTGTACACCGGATGTCGGAGGTCTTGTATAACGATCCGTGCACACGTGTAATTCTCGTACAAGGATTAACGCAAGTTACCTACGGGCCTCGTCGTGTTACGCACATGGTAATCGGATCGTGGTAATTAACGGGAACGTGTGCGGTGAGGGGAGACCGACAGATTGGCAAGGAGATTGACCACTCCGTGGTCGCAACCCCTTGCGTACGTTTCGCCCCTGCGTGTTGCTACCGGGGGTTAATAGCAATTACACTTCCTGTACACACAATCACATAGTATTGTCGCTACTGTGGCATCCCATTGGCATGTTCCTATGAATCTTTCACTCGAGATTCGATCACGTTGCGGTTGATTCGCCGACTTCAGCATCTGCGATTCGACTTCAAGGTCAACGTACGCTGTAAAAACTGATCGGACGTTTTAGGAACCCGGAAATTGACAGTTTTCGATCAGCGTGCGCTAATCGGATGTCGGAACGAAGCGGGTGGAAATGTCCTCTGAATTCGCAAAAATGTTATTCGACGCGACTACGATGAAAAACGACGTAACCCGCTCCGGCCGGATTTTCTCGTGGCTACACCCGAAAACCCTGCGAAAATAATAAACCCTTGAAAATTAATTAAAACTCCGGCAGATTTTAATTACCATCATTCGGTAAGCGGAGATTAAAACAGAAGTCGTTCGCGGAAACGTCGGCTTTCGCGATTTCGACCGACTCAACCGGCGAGCTCGTTGCATCGTATTATCGTTGTTTATCACCGCGAAGAGAATCCCCGTCATCGACATCTGCGTCCCTCCTGTCGACAAGTTTTGATTACGAACCAGAACCAGATGTTGCCGCGAATAAAAAACCCGCTCGCGATACAGTCGAGAAGTTCAAACCGAGCCGGAAGATAACGGACAGCTTTTTTTTCCCCGGAATTTTTCATTTCTCTTAATGAGAATTAATTTTCCACCTCTCTGACGATCAAAGGAGAAGAAAATTGATAATTTTTTTCTTCTCTCGTTTCAACTCTTCCCGAGAGTCGCGAACAGACATGTTTTTTTCTTTATTTTTTCGTAGTCCGAAATGCTTTAGTTCCTTTTAACTGAGTCATAATGTACGAGCAGCCGGGCAAAAGTTCATTAGCACGTAATCCATGCGGTCCGTTTAACACGCCACACGCTCCGGGTACTTCTCCCTTCGTTGGGTAGAGTACCGGCGCACTTGCTGACCGCAGTTAACGGCGAGGCAGTGGTAGCGGGTAGCGCGCGGCGGTGTGAATAAGGAGTCGGCGGAAACGGGGTCGAGACGGGAACGGAAAAGGCTAGACGGCCCACGATGCACCGTCAGTTCACGTTGTGCATACAAAGTTTCACTTTGGAGCTTATCTATCCACGGTGCACCGCTGGTACCATCAGGCCCTGTCTCTAACGTTCGCTTCTCGGCAAAAACAGGGTTGGACGCGATAAGGGTTCGTGCCGACTGCGGGATGACTCTTGCGAACGTATGGTGGCGTATCGGAATCTCTCCGGCATTCATAGTGCGTGCGAACTTTGTCCCTCTGTGCTTCTTTGTTTCGTCCGCGTTGCGCAACGGCAGCTTCGTCTTGTCATTGTCAAAGGGAAATTGCGATGAAGTAGTTAGTTACAGGACAAGGGCGCAAAAAGTAGGCGTTTCTGGACGGCAAGGGCGGAAAAAGTGGACTTTTTGAACGACAAGGGCGGAAAAAGTGGACTTTTCAAACGACAAGGGCGGAAAAAGTGGACTTTTTGAACGACAAGGGCCCAAAAAGAGGAATTTCTAGAGGGCAAGGGCGGAAAAAAGTAGACGTTTCTGGACGGCAAGGGCGGAAAAAGTGGACTTTTTAAACGACAAGGGCGGAAAAAGTAGACTTTTTAAACGACAAGGGCCCAAAAAGTAGAATTTCTGGACGGCAAGGGCGCAAAAGTAGACTTTTCCCTCTCTCTACGGGCATGCAAAAACTGACGACAGCGAAGCGAATGCAAGTTTTTATAAAAAATAAAACTCCGCGCGTTCTACAACAATTTTTTCTAATTTTTTCAGACACGGCGACCGTCCAAGGGATAACAAGGTGGCCCGAACGCTTTTTTAACTGTCGGAGCTTCAGCGGTAGGTGAGTTGAACCGCAAACTTTTAATTTCACTCGGACACAAATGACCCGCGGAGTGATTCATAAAGGGGCGCCGCCTGTCTTGATAGCCTTGAAAAAAAGTTGCCCAGATCGAATGACCAAATTTTTTGCCTGAAAACATTGAAAAATAGGAAAAGTTTTTCTTTTTAATCACCGGGGGGAGATCGTAGTATGAAAAGAACAGAGTATTAAAAAAAAATTGTTGAATCTGGAGAAAAATTGGTTGGCCCAATTGTTGTATTGTTTTTAACCCAATGGCAAATTAGTTTCAATCCGAGAATTCTGAAGATCCATCAATAGCCGAGGGTACCTTTCAACAAGAGCGTTCTTTCCGCACGATTCATCTCTTGATCTTCGACATTTTGAGGGTTCTTGTCTCAGAATCTCGGGATAAATCCTTCAACCGAACATCTATATAAATCCCGGCGTCGTTGTTCCTCGTGTTCGTTTTGATAGCGAAGGTTTCTCGAGCTCTCTCGGTCCACGCTTCGGAGGATAAGAAATAGGATCGACCGGCGGCCGGCAGAGCTTAGCTTGAATGTGCTGTGAGAAAAAAAAGAAAGGTAAAAAAAGAGGTCGCGGAGGAAAACCCGGGTGGGGCAAGTAAGAAAAGAGGAGGAGAAAAAAAAACGGGGTCGAACGAAGATTTTAGCGGAGGCCGCACCCTTTAGTTGAGCGACTAAAGTAGACGGGGTCAGCGTGGATCTCGAGGTATGTACTTGAGCGAGGCTATTGTCATGAGGGTACGGTAGATGTGGGTCAACTCTTGTGCTTTTCCGGTACGCCGGGCTCGCGCGAATTTGCTCCGATCTTGTGTGCGCCTCCGTTGCGGCTTGAGTCGTTGAGCTCAAATTCCGTAACATTCTGTCAACAGCTAGGGCAGACTTCCCTTTCTCCCTCCCCCCTCCCCACAGTGTCCGAGGATGCATACTCCTCCATGCTGGTTGAATCTCTCAATCCCTCGACTGATTCAATATTACACTTTGGAAAGCACCGACCGCGATTTCCGGCAAAGTAGCTGCACTCGAGCTTCAACGATCTCGTCCACTCGCCTCGGTTAGTGTCCGTACTAATGTTGACGCGGGAAGTTGAGATTGAAAGGTCAATCTACAGAACGGAAGAGCGCGATTCCTCATCGCGTCAAAGCTCATCCGATGCGTTCTCCAATCGCTTTCTGTTTGCATCTGCGATAAATGTTCGTTTATCTGTACGCATCACTTCTGCTATTAGTTGTTCATGAACAATATTTAACATTTTTTCCATTCGATTGACTTCGCCGATTGGCAAAGGGTGAATATGTTTCTGCGATTTGCGTGTTTCATCGCTTTCAACTATGAAATCTACTTTATCAAAAACAAAATGCTATTTCGACCGCCCCCTGAAAGAAATGCCTGAAAGTTTACTCGAGATGAATAAATAATTTCTCCTATACACAAAAATGTATTCAACGAAATATCGTATGATAAAGGACAATCGACATCAATGAACATTCATAGTAACCGCGTGTGCGCTAAAAACGAGTTCTTAGAGCGAAAAATGATGGCGACACTATATTACTTTTTATTATGTACGCCGTCACGTGCGATTATTTTCCTGGAGGAGTCTCGTTTCCTCCGCCAACGTAGGTTCCCCGTTCGTTCTATGCGTTGTCACGCGCCCCGTAAATTTTGCCACGCGAAACTATTGCGACGCGCACGAGGGGAGAACGCCGTGAGAATCCTTCGCTATCGGCTTTAATGCATTCGCAGTATTAAACGTCGACCCGCGGGCTTACCTTTGCCTAACGTAATCGGACGAGACGTTAGTGTGCTCTTCTGGGACGACGCGTCAGGACGTAAAATTGCAGTGAGCCAACGTGAATTTTCCTTGCGCTGCTTCTCTCGCCGAAGTACGCGAATATGCCGAGCCAACGGGGAGCAGAGAATTTCTGGTCTACCCGACAGGAAGGGCGGTTACGTCTTCTATGCATGAGTGTACAACCAGCCATTTTACGCCGTATCTCATCTTCGTTCGGGCTAACTCGGAACCGCAAGGTAGACAAGTATAAACGAGAATTTAAGATCGCTAAGCTGGCCTACGTGATCTTGACTATCAACCCGACATCTTCTTGTATTTCTCTCCGAAACATATTACAATTGCGACCACCGGCAATATTTTAGTTGGGGTGAATCGTCCATTGAATGGAGACCAGCTAGTGAATGGACAAGTTCCATCAAAGCACGTGCATGAAAAGTCTCCATTCATTTGGTTTTATCGTCTGATTGACTGTCCATCGAATGGCGGATTCACCCCAAATGCTTCGGTGTTCTTCGTCGAATATGCATTCCAGATGCGGTTTTAGACAAAAACTCATCAAGAACTCCGCCGGTTTATTCATCGAACAAGTCCACGAGGACGGAAAACAGGAAGCAGCGTTCTGATTCTTAATTAGATGACGTTGAAGAGTTTATGGTTCCTTCTATCTCTCCATCATGCGGATTCTGTGCGTTATTCGACTTTCGTGCGCTGGATATGCATGCAACAGATTGAATAGAAGACATCACACGAGATACAGTCAATGTTCTGTGTATTGCCTCTTCGTGACGACCTCTCTTTGTACCTTCCCAACGCGCTGAAAGTCGAATCGGGTCAAAATCGTGAATCTTCCGCTTCGATGCTCAAAGTCGAACGTCGTCTCTATCAGACGTAGTCTTCCGTTTCTCAGGTCCTTCCGCCCTGAAGTTGGCAGCTTCGCAGTTTAGTCATTTGATCCTCTGCATTTATCTCGCGGATTCGGAAACTTGCGTGATGCAGAAGTTCCTTTGGTGGAGTTAGCGACGCTGAAGTGGGTAAGTTCTTTTGACAGTCGGCAGCATAGGTTAAAGCACTTTTCCTTACTTCTCGCATAACTGACCAATGAGCAGAAATGGTATACGTAGCAGATGAAAGTTGCTTCGAATTATTCATTGCAGACCTGATTATCGGACGCAATTTCGACGTCCGACCCAAGTTAGGCTTCCCTGATTTTTCGATTACCAATCAGTATGAAGAAACCGCGGAGAATACATCGCGATGCTCGGATGGAAAAAGAATCGTGGCACGTATTGAAATACGCACGTTCGACCCGTCTTCCGTTCCGCTTGGTAATGCGAATTACAACAACGGAATCAGAATTACTGAAGGGTCGAGACGCTGCGAGCGCGCAGCCGAAAGGGTGGGCAGTCCAACCCTTGTCCGCCTTAACTTCAATGCAGCCGATTTCGTTATCTGCTCGTTCTCTCCCTCGGGAAGAAAAAAAGAGAGTGAGCTCCTTGCTCGGACGTGATACTCTTGTAGAGTCGCTTCCGGGCTACACTCCATCCGACTCCGACGAGTTCGCCTTTCTTTTCCAGCTGTATTGTTACGTTAATTAGATTTTTAACGTAAACGAGGCGCCATTGAACGCAGCCCAAATACTCGCTCCATTTTGCCAATCTTCTCCGACATCGTTTCAGTATCCGTATCGTTTGTTTATTTTTTCTCTCCTTTCGCCGGCTTAGCTTGTTTTCGGTACTAACGTAGACTCTCTCCTGCGAATTGCGCAACCAACGAACACCGCTCAAGCACTTTTTACGCTTTTTGGTACACCGAGAAAAATAATTGCCAGAACCAACCGCTAGATAACGATTATTAGTCGGAAGAACCAATAAATAATTTTGTTGACCCAACAAATAGATTAGTCGTACCAATTAATATTAATTTTCAGCGAAGTTGGTTCTGGCAACTAATTTTTTTTCCGTGCAGAGGAAGCTTTGTTCTCGTGGAAAAACAAAGAAAAACTCAATTTTTTTTTGGGTTTTAGAATATTGAAAAAAAATCATAAGTCACATTTAGGAAAAATGTCGGGTGTTTATTGAATAGGACGTTAACACAATAAGGGTTGTAAATCGTTTGGTGGCCAAAATTGTCCGAGTAATTTTCTCCCAGAGCTTTGTAACCAACGTCGAAAACAATTGTTTTTTTTTTTTTTTTCGTTGACGTACACAAAAGTCACGTCGATGGGCAAAGTCAACCGAAGAGTCGCCTCCGGCAACCCGAAACTATGAACTTACGTTCGAGTCTTCGGTGTGCCTAGCTCGGTGCGGCACTCGCGATGGAAATTCGTTCACACGGAACATCGACGGCGCTCTTTCTCGTCGGGAACCAACGGAGTGTGAAAAGTTCCGCGAGCGGGCTACGCTAAATTTTCTTCTCTTTATTTTCTTCGTTTTTTTTTCGTCAACTCCACCATCGTTACTCGTCGTTTTAGCGTCAACCGGACGATCTTTATCGGCTTCTCGTTCAACGAGAGAGATTCGCGTAGCCGTGCGCGTCTCGCGCGACAGCCACGACGAGCGGATATTGCAGTGCGCGTAGGCAACTGTGGTTCGAAAGAATCATTCCTCATCGCGACAGCCTCGACCGGATGGCGCAAAAACAACGCAGCTGCACACGCTGTTTCTTTTATTCGACCTCGATTTTTTTTTTTCAGCTGCTTAAAGCTGCTCCAGGGGCTCTATGCTTCGTCGGACCACGCGAACCCGAGCTCTCTCGTCGTAATCCGCGAATGCTTAGCGTTGCAAACATTTTTCTGTATTATTTACGAGAACAGTAATACTCCGTGGGCCGCGGCCGGGTTGCGGTACACTCTCGCGCTCCTCTTTCTCTCGCGAAGCCCGCGGACTTGTGCCCTTTCTTTCCGCCACGCCGGCACGGCCGCGTCGGGAAATACCTCTCGCATGCTACAATGCTTCCCGGCGCTTTTCACGAGACCTTCAGAATTCACCGAATCTTTTTTGCTCCCGCTTCGTACCTCATGCTTCGCCGGCGAATTTCACTCCGCGTTCTTGGGTGGGTTTTTTTTTTCCCTTCTCGTTTCATGCTTTTTTACGCTCAACCTGCAGCACTGCGCGTTTCCACGACGCATCAAGGTCAGCGGAAAAAATACAATTTCCGCATAATTCACTGCCTCGCAGGTGCTTACGTTTAGACTCTCGCGGATAATTGGATTGTGTATTTGCGAGCCGTCGGAGGTAGAAAAATACTTCGATGCTTCCGAAAAGACGCAATGTTTCACGTCCCGATGGAATGGGGGGAAAAAAGGTTATTCATTTCACTCGGTTTTTTCTTTACGAGGTAGCGCTGTGCGGACGAATATTTGGGAGTCAGTGAATTAGGTCGGGTGAATGTTTTTTTTTTGCAGTTGTATTGACATGAGGATTCATTTTTGGGTTATCATTACAACCTAAACGAAGTTTAAGGGCGGAATTTATAGTCTCAACTCCGAATTCAAGTTCGAACTTAATGCTGGCTGAGTCGATTCGCCTCGCCTTAAAGTGAGGCTCTCCTGTAAATCCCGCGCGGTCATCCATCGAAATGAAAATCACTCGCTATGTTTTACTATTTTGAAAAAATGTTCATCGTTGCTCCCGTTCGTTAGACGCGATTTTGGCCATTATTTTCATGCGTCAGCGCTCTCGAAACGAATTGTTATGCACGGCAAAATCTTCACTCTATTTTTATTTTCGTCGTGCTATGAGAAATGTTTATCACACGAAACAGATGCGTCTTGTGTATTCGCGAGCAAACAGGAGTTTCGAGAGAAACGAGTTGAATAGGAGGCGAAGGCGATGCTGCGCTCGTCGTATTAAACTAGACTTTGTCGTCCTCCCTCATCCTGTTCGGCGCTACACTGTTTTTTTTTTTTTTTTTTTTCTCTTTTCCGGAAACAAAGTGCAGAGCGCTCGCCGCGTAGATAGCGATCGAACGGAATCCACCTCGTCTCGTTCTTTGGTCGGCGAACATTTTTTTTTTTCCTTTCTCTTTTTAATTTTTTTTTTTTTACCCGTTCGACGAACGAACGATCTTGCCGAGTTCGTACAACGCCGATGATCAAAGCGACATTAATCTTTCGCGCTCCGCTCGGTTACTACAAAAGAAATAATAATCGCGCGACTCTCGTCAACTCTGAGAGACGATGATCGCAATTTTTTTTTTTTTGTTTTCTCTCTTTTTCGTTTTTTCTTTTTTTACCGTCGGAATAACCTAATGAAGAGCTCGCGCAGGGATCCGCTTTTTCTTTGAATTCCTTTTTATTGCTCCCTTTGCCGAAGGATCGGACACAGCGGACTGCGTCCTGGCGAAATAATTGCGAGCTCCGAATATCGAGTGAAAAAAGAATCAGAATCAGGATTATTGCAACACGCTCTTCGCGACGATAGTTTTTCCCGTAATTCCACGGTTCCGTCGATGGTGAAAAAAAAATCCATTTACTCACGCATCTACGCCGAAATATCCGTATTCTCCTTTTGTTCCGAGTTCTAAAGTATCTTTTTGCCTTCTCCGCAATGAACACTTTGAAAAGAAATTACATCGGAGAGAGAATGGTTGTTTTCACTACATTTTTTTCCAGATCTTTCAGATTAATTTTTCTTCAGATTTTTATTCCATCGAGAAGCGTCCAAAATTTTAACTGAATTTCCAAGTTTGAGGTAGTTGAGTACCGTTTCGCGCTAGGAATACCTCAATAGCAACTATACACATAGACGTGTTTCCCGGGAATTATGCAGTATAGTAGAAAAAAAAAAAAAAATTTCTCGCTGTATCCATAAAAAAAAAATTCGAAAAAAAAATCGACTCATAGATGCGGCTTTATTTCCATCTGCGGAAATCTGCAAAAAAATGTTTCAATCTCTCGTGGAACGTATTTTTGCTGAAAAAAATATGTTCCAGACGGCACGTCTATATTTTATAATATCGGTAATACCGTTGAATAATAACGATAGTCCAACTAATGAAATCTCTTTCAATAGAAACTCTAATATGTAAATACATAACCAATAGAAGGAAAAAGTATGGTAAAAATTTATCTATTTTTCTCCCGGTCTGCGAAGAAGAAAAATTCTAGCAAAAAATGGACTCATAGACGCGGCTTGATTTCGATCTGCGGATATTTGCAACAAAAAATGTTTCAATCTGTCCCGTAACGATCGGCCGTTTATATTAGAAGAGAACAAAAAGGCCGAAACGGGGAGAGACAAAGGAAATATTAACTATTTATAAAGCGAGCAGAGTAAGAGTTTCAGTTGGGGGAGAATTCACGCACGGCGCGGAGAAATATGGCGGATGACGATGGAAAATCCCCATTCGGGGGGTGCGGGCTCGAACGTTTGACTGCGGAGACAGTATTTCGGTAGTACTTATGTATCCAGCGATGCGGGCATGACATTCGAAGGGTACTCGTGTCTCGAGCGGGGCTTATTTTTCTTCTTCCCTCTTTTCCTCGCTCTGTTTGCCGGTCACGGGCGGGCGCCGCGACAGATAAAGTGCCTGACAAATTCACCGCGGCGCGATCACCGTCCCCTCTTTCCATTCGTCTCGACGATTGTCAAAGTGCACATACCGAAACGCGAAGAATTCGAATGGTGCACTGAGAGAAAAAATATCGTTATTGTCAATTACGGTTATTAGTCGTACCAATCGATACTAATTTCCAGCGCCGAAGTTGGTTCTGGCGAATTTTACAACATACTAAAATTATAGAGGAGAGCGGGGCAAAACGGCATACCGGGGCAAAATGGCACAGCAAAAAAATCTACTCCGATGGGACTTTCTCTTGTCCCATTTTGCCCTAATTCTATTATACGGGGGACTTTATTTGACCATTTCGTACCATTTCCCCCGGTATGCCATTTTGCCCCGCTCTCCCCTAGTAAACATTATCATGATTATAGTGATTATTATGATTATTTTTCCTCCATGGAACATCGACCCTTCTATTTCTTTGCGTGCATCGCCCGCACGCGAATTGTCTCCGACGCTTCTGCGTGGCATCGAATAAATAAAACTCCGGCCTATAAAGGAAGTGAAACTTTGGAGACGTTTCGGTGCAGCCGAAGAAGCGGCAGCGGCGACGTATACGCTCGCTACTGTAAAGGATGGAACGCGCAGGCGAGAGTTACCGAAGCGCCTGGGAGGCCACTTATCGGCTAAAGTAGCTGCAAAGTCTCCTCGGTCTCGCTCGCGAAGCGAGCCTGTAGTAGCAGGAAACCCCACGATGAAATGCTATCTAGACTCGGTTCGACGGTCCGCGAGGGCACTGTAACTATCGTACGCGGCGCATCGCGCACTTTGCCAGTGCCCGACCGGTCCTTCGCCCGAGATCACCGCAGCCCTTGGCGAAACTTTTCGGCAAGGACGAGGAGAGCGACGAAACTTTAACGCCGTCACTGTTAACCCGATTCCCCTTAAAGCCGCGCCGATTCGCTAAAGATCGTCGAGCCTTCCCGATCGACGGAATCATTGAGGCTTCGCCGTTTCTTCGTTCCCTTATCGATCTGTTATCGATTCGGGATTGTCGCTAACTCGTCGAAGATTCGATGACAATTTGGACTATGATAGTTTAACTTTGTACCGAATTTGAGGCCAATATCTCAAAAAAATATGGTAGAGCGCCACCAGAGATTTTTCGAAAAATTGAAAATCGGGAGAAACTCGAACTGCATAGATTTCGCGAATAATTAGACCAAAAACGGAGGTTTCACCCCCCAATATGTATAAATTTCATATCTCACACTGTTTCCAAGTTATGAGGTCAAATGACGCGCACACACACATTCAGCCAGACATTTTTTTCCAAATGTGATTTTTCGACGTTTTGGAAAATTCTGCGTTTACGTGAAAATATCGAAAAAAAAAAATTCACCAAAACAAAGCTTTTCGAGGAAGCAGAATGATGGAAAAGTCGTCACGGAAGGCGATGCGACAATCGCGGGATTGTTTTTATCGCTCGTCAACGCACCGTCCATTAAGGATCGTGTATTACGAGCAAATGAACACGCCAAGCAAGTTTCTTCTTCATTCACGCGCGTAAACGAGGCTGTCTCATCGTCTAATAGCCGGTATAGCATAGGGTAAAACGAGAGAACGCTCGTTCACCGGGGGCGACGATCTCGCCTCTCCGTTGCGCGCTCTCTCGCGAAGCCCGAGGCACGCGAGATAGTTCTCGCCCGAGCTCTCATAAATTTTGACGCCGGAATTCCATTACTCCGCGTTGTGGAGAATCGATATTTCACCGTGAAAGAAGCGGAGCGGAGGAGGGCAGAGCGCGCTCGAGGAACGGGTGAAAAGTGGTAGAGCCGGAGAATAGCTCGTTGGAACGGCGTTTTCCGCACAGAGACACTCGTAACGGCGCGTGCTTCGCGAGATAAACCCGTGAGAGTTTCGCCGGTTCATTTGAGCGCCCGGCTGCGAAACGATCGACTCGCGCTTCCCCGGGACAGTCGCTTATTCGCGATTTGAAGAATCTATTACCCAATTCTTTCTACCGGTCAAACGTAAACCGCGATCTCGCGGGCTCTCGATTTCGGCGTCAAAATCGTCGGTATTGAATTTCGGCAAAATCTATGCAATCATTCAATTTTCAGGCTGTTGTGAATTTTAAAAAAATGTCTATAAAAGAACGACTACTAATAGAAAGAAAGAAATTAAACCACTATTAAACTATCAAATAAGTTCAATGGATCCAAAATTATCTAAAAAATAACAATTGAAGTAATTTTCCACAAAACAAAGCTTCTTCGGGAAGCCAAAAATGACGTACCCTCGCACAAAAAGAGCTTCGTAGAGCGCGATGAAAGAAAGCGAGGAAGCAATATGCAAATGCAATCGGCACCATTTTTCGTAATTAATCCACGCGCCTCGAGATCGATGAGAAAATTATCGTATTAATTAACACGTTCGTTAGTCGAACGATTTTTTCTTAATGCCCAAAGACACGTTGTAGAAGTAATTAAATGAATTTCGTCAAAGGATGCCGAAGAGTACTCTAAGCTGGAGAGCGCATGTCGGAGCGTTGGAACGCGCGACTCGGCCTTAAGCTGATTACACTTTTGCCTCGACCGCTCGAAAAAATTTCACGTACGCCGACTTCGTTAGTCGTTTCCAGGCGAAAAAAAAGAATTCATAACTTCCGGCACATGTTTTCCTCGAATTAAAAAAAAAAAAAAAAAAAAAAGTGAAAATCTTTCAGAGATAAAGCGTCGGCACACGCGAGTAGGCACCGAGGCTTTAAAGCCTTTAACGAGCCAATGGGGAATAACATACTCGCCCGTTTATTTATGTCCCTTAATAGAACTCTGTCCAGCGTTTATCGTTCGGGTTGGCTGCGCGCGCACGCACACAAGTCCAGCTCTCGGGCCTCGAATTCGCGGGCTCGCCTGAATCCGCTCATCGCGAGCGTCCATTTAGGTGTTCGCGCTGCCGCGAAGACCCGACTGCCTCCAGTCGTTGATAACGCGAACGAGCATTTCGGTAACCATTCATGAAAACCAGATACCAATCAACCTTCGCGCACGACAATTTCGAGCGAACGATTGGGAAGGAGGGGGAGCGACGCTTGAGTATAACGCTCTATAACAGCGCACCCATTCGATCATGCATTCGGCGCGCTATATAGGGGAGAGCGGGGCAGAATGGCCTACCGGGGCAAAATGGTACAAGATGGTCAAATAAAGTCCCCCGCATGACAGAATTGGGGCAAAATGGGACAAGAGAAAGTCCCATCGAAGTAGATTCTTTTGCTGTTCCATTTTGCCCCAATACCATTCTGCCCTGGTCCCAATGTGCGTGAATGCCATTTTGCCCCGGTATGCCGTTCTGCCCCGCTCTCCCCTAT
Source organism: Ischnus inquisitorius (assembly GCA_963924025.1). Classification (NCBI taxonomy): domain Eukaryota; kingdom Metazoa; phylum Arthropoda; class Insecta; order Hymenoptera; family Ichneumonidae; genus Ischnus; species Ischnus inquisitorius. Next base: position 5,645,465 of record OZ001249.1, read on the forward strand.
CCATTATATTGCACGCGCGTAGTGCGATCGAAGTATGCGAATTCGTTCCGGCATCATCGGTGCGTTTCGTGCGTTTCGTCAAATCCGAAAGTACGGATAATGATCATTCGAGTTTCCACAATCGCCGCGGCCGCCCCGATCGAAAAACGAAATTCATAGAAATTCGCAAAGCAATTCGCTTTATTGATATTTATACTCGCGCGTTTCGGACCTCGCGCATTGTAAGAGATAATGCGAATTAACCGGCGACATTCATTACGAGCACCGGCGCGCTTTGATACAATATTGCGTTCCAAATCATAATTTACTGGAATGGAATAGCCGACAAAGCGAACCGGAGCGGGGGCGCCTCTGTGTGCGACGAGCAAATGAGAATCGAGCGACAAATATGACGAATGTTTCGCGGAACGGATTGAGAAACGCGAATATAATTGTTTGAGCCGATGGGGAAAAATCGCAGAGGTTTTAAAAGCCAATTATAACGAGAAGAGCGCGATAGAGCGCCGAGCTTTGTTTTCGATAGCGAATAAACTTTTTTTGCTTTCTTTAACATAATCGAATCGTTGTGGAATAAAACCATTTCGTTGGCTTCACCGGAAAGTTTCGTTAGTCACGGAATTTCGTAGCGGGGACAAATTTTACTTCGCGATACGAATGCAAAGCTTTTTCAACCTCTATGAACTACAAAGGTTTGCGCGCGGCGGAATATCCAGTTTGCGAAAAAATTATTTTTCTCGCGACTTTTCCTTCTTTCGTTCAGCCACCGTTGAGAGCAGCTTCGCGCAAAATTTAAGGCAGTTCCCCCGATTTTGCCCCAATTCTATCACACAGGGAAATCTGTTTTACCGTTTCTTACCATTTCGTCACGGTATGCCGTTTTGGCCCGCGCTCCCCTAATTCAGTTTTCAAAAATGACAACAGTTGCAAGCTGGCGTCTCGAGTCTGCCATTTTTTCGTCCAATTGCCCAAGGCGATATATTACTCGCGATATATCGTGCGTGTGTTCCATTTTAAGATTTCAGTATCCGCGAAGGAACATTTTCGGCTATAGCAGGCAAAGACAGAGAGAGGGGTGGATGGGGGGGGGGAGAGGAATCGTGCTCGCGCTGCTGGCGCTGTCGGGTACCGGAAGCATGCATTATTACAAGGTTTTATAGCCCGGGGTTGTTTACGACTGTGAAATACGATGCGAAAGGAAGGGCTTGCATCGCAGCACGCGCTCCGCGCTTTTCTCTCGTGTAGGAGCTCGAGAGAGCAAGTGGCGAGAGGAAAAGCGTGCGAGGGAGCCTCGCGCACCTCGCCCGGCCACGATAATGCCGACGCCGCTGTGCCAGAAGAGCGAGAGACCGAGGAGGAGTCGCCGCGCCTCTCGCGCTCTCTCCGCGAGAGAAGTATTCCGGAATTTAGTGACCTCCCAGCGGCATCATAGCGAGGAGAAGACACCGCGGGCGAGCGATGTATTCAGCGAGCGAAGGAGGGACGCCGGAGGAGGGCGGGTGGTGGGCCAAGAAGCAGAAAGCCTCGAGAGCCCATCATCCATGCGCTTCACGCACGGGATGGAACCTTCCGACGAAGCCGACGAGGCCAAGGATATTCTCCAAGAAACGAAACTTCTCGTCCTCCTCCTCGCCGCGCGGTTCCCGCTCCGCCACGGGCACGTCCGACATTTCCATAAATCTCCGGAGACATAAAATCCTAGCTTTTACTCGTTTCTGAAATTCCCATAGCACTCCGCGCGCGCGAGGCGTAATTCTCTCAAACGGAAAGTAACGAACGTGCTAACAAAGTATACATAGGTGGAAGAATATGCAAATCGGAAGATGCTCCTCTTTCTTTCGGTGTCAATTAGATTATATTCTTGTTTGTCCATTGAGGCAACGCGCGCGACTGGCGGCTGGAAAAACGAGGAATTTTCGCTTATCTGGTGAAACGCAAGTAAATTCGTTTTTTATTAGCGAGTATGGTTTTGAGTATCTATTGAAAGACTTGTGCGAAATATCGAAATAGTAAACCATCCACCGTAATGTGGACACGCACGGTTCGAGCGGAAAACTGGGCATTGGTGAGAAAGCGGCGGGGGTAGCGCAGCAACTCGTATACCGAAAAATCCATCGTGCCCGTTTGTCCGTTCGCAAATTCTCGATCGACGAACGAACTGGAGGGTCGGAGGGAAAGCGAGCGAGAGATCCGATGGTATTGAGCTCGTAAAGTTCGCCAGAAATTACGATGAGAATGAGCGCCCTTCAGGAATGCGTGCGTGAAAGGATGTGAGCGAAGGGAGAGGGTTTGGGCCCTTCGTAGCCCATGATTTCTTCGGGCGACGGACTTCTCATGCGGACTTTCTCATGCGTGAGCTGTACAAACGAAGATCTATGAGTTTCTCTCGAGCAATTTCAAGCACACACGGCCCGCTATCCATATATATTGTATAACCAACGGAACTCCGTCCAAGTTTCTATCCTGTGGATTATCAGCAAACATTCTTGAAGCCGTAAACTTTCTTGATATTTATGGCCGCGCAGTTCTCCGCGTGCAGCCCTCCATGTTATGCGCGTATAGACATAGCGCGCGCGTAGACATCGCAGCCCGAATATTCCCTTCGAATTCTCGTAATAATCCCTGTTTCAATACTTCGACACTGTAGGGCATATCCATCTTCCCCAGTGTCAGACCTCCGCGTATCGAGTCTTTAACGAGTGTCCCAGTTGTCCCGACCGCGTAACAACCGCTCGTCGTCGTAGCCGATCGTTAAGCTCGGTGATATCCTTCGCTCCGACGGATCTTTGGAAAGACACTTGCGCGACGCTCGGGAAATTTGTCGCGACTGAAACCGAAAAATGACGAAGCCTGCGATTAGCCCGGAGTTGGAATTTCCGTTCAGTTTCGAGCCGTCGACAAATGGAAGGGCTCAGATTTTACACATAGAGCACAGATAATTTCTTGTCCGAAAAAAACCAACCGTACATGCCTAATAAGATTTGTGTTACATGAAAACAGTCGCAAAGAGATTTTGGCTGACTGATTTTGATTTCTGATTTTTTATTATTGTTTTTTATGAAAAAGAAAGATTCTCCAACCAATCGTCCGGTAATCTAACTTAAATCCTAATTGAAATTGATTTGTAAACTTTTCCCAATACGTACGAAAATTCTATTTTGGAAAAATCGTACTCGTGTAATTTCTATGAAATACTGCATTTCTGAGAAATCGTATCAAAAGCACTTCTATCATCGGATATGGAACGGAAATGAGAGGATGTTTTCCTCGGTAATGGAGAAAAGCCCCAACGATATTCAACTCCGGTCGTAACTCTTTGAGCCCGTCGCGTTCTCGTCAATATTTTTCCCGGGATAGCTTCTGTTTGCCCCGAGCTCTGGCGAAATTTTCAAAACAAACTTAATCCGCCATTCCGGATGGTTTTGTGGTCAGGCAATTAAAGCGAGTAAACGCGCGATAAGCGTGTTTAGCAAGCGTATCTTTCCTCGCTTCGGTTTCGAGGCTGTGTAAGCTTTTGCGTAAAAGCGATTCCCGCACGAGGTCGAGCGAGTGAACGACGATCTAATAACAGACTCGGCGAAGGCAGGTGCAAGGGCTTGGTAACAAGGCTCCTCGGGCTGTATTGAGTCCCTCCGTCAACGACGATGAGGGCCGCAGGCTGTCGATTCAACCGACTACAGTGCACTGCCCCGGCATTATCCGGCCGGACTCCGAACTCTGCCTCCACCTACCTCGTGAATCGATGTTAACTAGTTCGTCGCTCGCGGGCATACACGTCAAACTCGTTGGATCGACCAATTCGAAACAGTTTGCGAACATACAGAGGAAAGTGCTGAATATATACAAGAGCCGCGCCATCGGAGAAGCGAGAGATACGTAACGAGAAGCGCTGGACGCTGTCGGTGCCCCCCCGCTGGTCTCCGTAGTTTATCGTTGAAAACTGTTAAGCTGCGGCCAGCACGTCAGGTGGTTAGGCAAGTCTCTTGCTCGCCGCTACACGTATATTCGCCATTTATATTCCTATATATGTGCAATATACAGCGCTCGGTGGAGTGTATAATTCAAAGTCCCGAGGTGTTAGGTAGAGCTGTTGTTTCGGGTGGTAGAGCCGGTGATCAAACAATAAGCCGCAAGATAAATTAGTGACCGTAGCGATTGCCGAGGCGATCGTTGATCTGCTCGATGTAGAATTGACATGGGATCGTCGTGTACCTTCTCGCGTGATTCCCGATTCTGCCGATCCTTTCCACTTACGCATCGCACTGAACAAAGACCTTTGGCAAACGTTGACAATCGGATCTGGAGCTTCGCGACCAAAGCCATGCCGTGATCGCTTCGCTGTTTCGGCAACGGCTCGGATGCCGTGCCGTTTCGCTTCGCGCAAGCATGAATAATCTTGAAGCATAAATCCAGCGAAATCGTGTTAGATGCTTGCGCGAAGAGTCGGAATTAGCGAGAGGCGAGGCTTTGAAACGAAAGCTCTGCCTGCTCTCTGACGCTGAAGGATTTCAGACGCCAATCAGTCGGTGCGATCAGCAGGGAGGATAAGAGAGTGGTAGGTGAAAAGCAACCTGCGAAAAGGATGCTTCGAGCGCGCTAAGCCAAAAAGGAATGGCTCATCTTAGCTTCGTCTCGAGGCAAAGGCAAGCCGGAGGAGCCCGGGAAAGGAAGAGCGAGCCCGGTGCGCTGGCTAAGAACGCAATTAACGCTCGGAATGCAGGATGAGGCGTTTACTCTAACGGGGTGATGCCCGTGACGTTGAACGAGAAAGCGGAAAGCGATCTTCCTGACCTGATTAGCCGAAAGAAAACTATCTCTTTTACTCTCACTTGCTTTATCCCTCGTCTCGTCCCGACGTTTTTCCGAAATGTCCTGCAACTTTAAGCTCTAGACTCGCGCGAGCTCATTCAACACCCAAGCAGAAGAGTCTCTGATCAGTTCCAGAATAAACTGTTGGGAAGTAAAAGATTTTCTCTGTACTATCGGAAGAGACGTTTGTCGAAAGTATCGCCAGGTGCGAATAAGGATACCGAGATTCGGAAAGCAAACGTAGTTGATCGTCTGCCTCAACCATCTTTTGTGAAAGTCTGGCGAAATTGACTTGAACTGATTTCCTATCGTTTTTCAAGAAACAAAAGTGGTAAGGTCTTCTGGATGACTGCGAATCCATTTACATGCATAGTTCTCCATCATGTCGAAGGGCACTTTAACACTGAGGCCGCTGGGGCAACGGTGTCTTCAACTTTTCGTAGCGTAGCGTAGTTTCTTCAGTGCAACGAGACCCGTTGTACCGAAGGCCGGGAGCTTATAAATGTGTTTTTGGAAGAGTCGACTGCGAGAAAGTTTTGTTGGCGCAGCACAGAGCTCACTGCGAGGAACGAACGCTCCGCGTTTAGGAGACACCTAGGGATAAAGGCTGAAGTGAGGTAACGTATGGATGGTACGTACCGAGCCCCAGCCCAGCGCAAGCTCGTCGTTATTACGGATTTAGCTGTTAGATCCGAATATAAAAGCTCCACCGGACTCGAATTCGACTCTGCCGCTGGCTGCGACCGTCCTCGCTGAGCCAGCGAAACTTTCTGGTTGCAACGCCCCAGCAGTTGACGATGCACCATGATACGCCCTTCCAGCGTGGTCGCATGTGTATGGGTTCCAAATTTCGTGTGTGCCGCTCTACAGCTGTGACGCAAGCAGTCCCATACGGTATCGCGTGGGTTGCTTGTTTTTCTCGTAAAATCGGAACGAATAAAAGCAGCCATCGGCAGATCAGATAAATATCTGGTTGATATTTTCCGCTGGAGCAAAAATGTAGGTGAACGTAAAAATTTTACTGTGGAATTGAAGTCACGACGGAGCTCGCGTTGCGAAGAATCATACAAAAGTCACTCATTTATCTTACCGAACATTCGGTTTGTCGTTGGTCAAATTCGTCGCATTAAATTTCACTGGGAGCCCCAAAGTTGGTTGCATAAATGCATTCTAATGAAGTGGAATTGGGTTACAGCGATAATTTGTACATTTCATAAAGCAAAATTGAAGTTACATCCATTCCGTGGAAAATCCATCAGTAATGCGAGGCCTGTGATTCGCGGTGAAAGTGGCGAATCACAGAGCTTCGTCGAATCCCCCGGAACACGGTCGGAGTGTCTCTGACTACAGTGCTGTGTGCCGATTGACTCTCCGCACATAAAATGTTTATAGGATTCGAGTAAACGAACGACATGCAGATGCTCGCGCGAGAGCACTGATTTCGGTGCCCGCATTATCATCGGTATAATAATGCGCCCGATATCCGTGCGGCGTTGCTGCTCTCGACGCTCTCCGCAATCGGTGCTGAATCGTTAAACGAAGCATTAGTCAACGCCAGGCTAACATCACGTTGTTAATTGTTATCGCAATCGTGGACGGCATCGGATGGGCGCGTTAATCACGCGTCAATAGAATCGCGGCGGAAGAGCGTTTGATATCGGGAGAAATGCGGGTGAATGGCTATCGGCGATTTCCAAAGCTCGAAGGTAAACGCACCGTTGATACACAGAGCAGTCACAAGCGGGCGCACTTTTCCGCAAATATCGTACGACGAGTAATTCGTCAATTGTCGTCATCCACTATCACCACCGTCACAGTGTCACCGGCCATTTTTGGCCTCTGCCATTCGCTCCGAGGCGCGCCGTCGTTACCTTTTATTCAAGAACGTGAAAACGCCAGACGATGAGCTCAAAACCCGTGCGAGTTCCCTCGACCGCAGACTAACTGCGAAGACCCAGACCGTTCGAAGGCATGAACCGCGACGACCGAGTCCGGAGAGCCCGAACGACGTCCAACACTGCCAGTATAACCACGCGTACGTGACACAATCGATCGTTTCGGAGGGAGAGCATTCCGTTTTCGCAGTGTGAAATGCCTCCAGTGATTCCGAGTGAAGGAGACCGCACGCTGTATGTTCCAGCATCGTCGTCGCCGTCTACGTAGTCTCGCGCGCGACCTCTCCGAGATACTCTCGGATCGTTCAAATTCCACGGTCGATTCCTGGAATTGAGCTTTCGTCGCTTCGTCGAATCCGTTTAACAGGTTTCCCCTCATCCGGGTCGCCTTGGAACTGCCACGTACCGCCTTATCGTTACCCACTGCGAGCAGACAGAAGCAGTCCACTGTGAGGTTGCTATTCATCGCGTGTGCTCGCGCGCGCCCATAGCCGTGAGAGTTTTGTCGCTCGGCGGTTTTCAAACTGCTACCCTCGGTCGTCGTCGCGACGCATCAACCCCACCGATATTCGACAGGTGCCAAAGTGCCAAGCCACAGTGAAGAGTTTTGCCAACAGTTCGCGGAACTGTCCGACCGTTATGCTGCACGAGGACATTCTGGCATTGCTGGGCGGTCCTTTGGCAAAAGGACGAAACGTCACGGTCATTCGCACTTCGCCTTCGGTCACGTCGAGCCCTTGTGTGCCACGTCGGTGACCTGGCTTTGTTAAAAACCTTTTATAGGCTCTAAACGGCAAACCTGCTTCCTTCATGTACTTTGCGCTGTCGTACCGGAAGTTGGAGTCTCACTGCTGATGCTGAATGGCTATGGCGATGGACGACCGTTTCAAGGAATGATTTTCTATACTGACTTTCACCATTACCACAAGGTAATACGACCGCGCAGGCTTCTTTCGTGTCTCAAACTGATCTTTCTTCTTCCACCATCACTCCGAATTTCTCGCCTGCAATGCATGATGTCGAAGTAGGGGCCTGGATGGATTCAATAGCACCAACGTCGTCTCAAATAAAGGCCCTCGAGAACGGGTAGGTGGAGTTGAAGAGCGTGGCGCCAAACGCCGTTGAGAGTCCGTTTAGCAGGAGGTGTATCGACGTTCAGGGCTTCTTCATCCCTCTTGTTCCTCCATGGACGCGCGTAATTGCGTTTGCGTCATCCTTGCATCGAGCGGGCCGGTGTGTTGCGCGCCATTATCCTCTGTGGCCTCAACTTGGCCGAATACTGCTGGCGCTTGCGAGAGCGTTGGGCCAACGTACGAGGAGGTTGGTCTATCGGCACAACGGGTTTCGAAGCCGTTTCCACCCGGTTCAGAGCCCACTTCGACTTCACCCTTTCTCATCACGAGCGGCAAGCCCGGGGCACAAGTAGCATCAGTGAACGCGGACGCTCTGAGCCCTGGCTTTGATAATGCTGATTGGAGTTTGGCGAACGGCGGGGCTTGCAGCCGTCTTCGAGCACAATTACTGCATCCTCTATTTCATGCGGTCTTCCTTCCCGTGGATATTCCTGAACGAGAGAATGAAGCCTCAGGAGAGTATAATGATGTACCGAGAAATCAGATTGAGATCTCGTAAAGATTGACTGATATTAGGAATTATCAGAATTAAATACCGAACGACCTTAACGATATTTCATCATTGCACTCGATTCGTTACGATGAAAACGGGACAATGCATCCATCCAAGGGGATAAATAGCAACGAAAGAAATGAGCTTGCGCTGAAGACGGAATAGCTGATTCGGAAGAAACTTCTTGATTACTTTTTCATCGGCGACTGCTCAGTCGAGAATTTCCCTCGGACGCTACCTTGGCGTTTAAATTCCACGCGTTGCGTTATTTATGATCATACCATTATGCTCGGAAGTCAGGAGCAAGAATAATATAAACGAAAGGGCAAAGCAAGCTCTTCTCAAGTAGGCAGCCTCATTGCTCGTTCTCCTCTTCCCCAGTAGCGTGCTCGTCCCATTTACATTCTCGGCATCCGTTCAACTGCGCAGTGAAATTGCGCGGTACAAAGACGAGAAGAAATTAAGCTAATGACATTTTTTATTCCCTTCTTCGTAATGAACGCAACTTCTCTTCATCCACAAACGCCGAAGGTTTTGACACGGCTCTCCGAACAGATTATTGACATTGAAGTTCAGCACAACGCGAGGAGAAATCTTTGTGAAAGCATTCGTTCGGCGGTTCGTGCATCTCCGAGCTTGATGAATGAGGAAACTTATTGCGAATATTTACCGAGGGAGTACTCGTCGTTCGGCAGCGAATACGGCCATTAGAGAACTCGGCGTCTCGCGCAAGCATGCAAAGAAGAAAAGATCTTATTTCCAGGAAAATATGCGCATATCCGTTTCATGACAGACTTTCGACGTCGTATATTTCTCCGTTTTCCATTTCCCCACCGAGAAATGCCAACGGAAAAATAATAAGGTCCAATTGTATGAGATTGAACTTTCGAAAGGAAGAACTCATTACAAGTTTGATGCAATTGATTTGGGTTGACAAACTTCGGCCATTGAGAATTCTGATTACGCTGTAGCGACATTTGATGTCTACGCGAATCGGAGAGATTCTTCAAACTTTCTCAAGGGAGAAGTTCGAATTTATCAATGGATGCGGTCATTAGGAAAGTAGTCGCTTTGAAGGAAATTGATATTCCATTTCCTTACCACTCCCAAATGGGTCTAAGAAGTATCGCGGTGAGATTTCAAGCCCAACGAAGATGGTTTAATCTTTTTGATGTGTTTGATACGATCGACCTTAATTAATTGAAACTCAATTAAATAATATTTGACTCAACCATTTCTAATGTTGAACATTGCGGTGAAAAATTCGATTCGTATAGTTTCCAATGAAGCATCTTCTATGAGCTTAGTGCATTTATGATCATTTCCGAGCTTGAACGGAAGATTGAACTGCTATTACGGAGTAACGCTCATTAACGAGAAACAGCGATCGAAGGGCGAGTATCCAGTTTCGTGTGCACGTGCGACTGCTCGAATTTCGAGGAAATTCTACCTCAGATCCAATAGTTAATGTAAGGATAAAACATGCATGCCTGGGGAATGCCGTTGCTCTCTCAGGGAAATGAATTGCTTTGAAATATTTATGCCGATGATTAAGCTCAAGAACGTGCGGGAACGTGCAGGACTTGCCGTTCAATATAAACAGCATTGCGCGATACCGAATTTACGGCAGACGGCGATATTAAGAGAATTTTACAATAATTACTGTAAAACATGATAGTTTTATCTGCATTTATTATTATGATCCAAAGGGAATCTTTTCAGCAGCTTCAACATGTATGAATTTTTTCAGATTTTCACACTGTTTGCAATTCTCTCGAATTTTTCTCGAATTTCCGCGAAATGAAGACCACGCGCTGGATCCACCTTGAAGAAGCGAACATAGCTATTTATTTTTTAACCCTGTAGGCTTCCAGAACGGTTTACGAGATTCCACGCTCGGCGTGCAGTCTGGAAAACTACTTTAACGCGATGTTACACTCGGAGTTAAAATAAGGAGGTTAACGGATGGTGCATCCGCCATAGGCGAGAGGGTACGGAAGAGTTGTTGAGCGGAGAGGGTACCATTTCGACTGAGGCCCTTATATTGCCTCGAGATTACGAAAGTTCGAATTTCAACGATCCGACGAAATAAATATAGAGGGAAACACGAATGGTGTGCGGCGAGGGCAACTCCCGCAGGCCTCGGTTACCGTATTGTAGTATACTTTTTCGATTTAAAGACCCGGAATGCCCGTATCGCGCCGTCTAGCCGAACTTTTTCCAACTGTACCGCGAAACTTCCCTTCCCGAATCTGTCAGAGCATACTTTTCCGGAAAATTTAAGAATATATCCAGCACTGGCTGCGCCCCGGAGAACTGCAGCTTACTGCGGATAGCGCGGGGTATTCATCGTGCGCAAACGCTTATACGCCAGTCTATGCATGAAGCTTGGCGATATTCGCCCGGAAGCTGTGCATTTCATTACGGTTATATACCGCGCGCCTATAGTTCCAAAGAAAATAAAGAAATTCCAGGAATAAAAGATTCAAAGTTCTTTTTTCTTCCTCGCACTGTTTCGCTCTGCGCAAATCCTCTTTCCGGCGAGTGGCAAGAATGTTTTTTCGTTGCGCGCTGAATTAACACCGAAATGGATAGGTAGGGCAGTCATAAAGTGCAATGATTGCATCGAAGAATCTCCAGTTTCTCTTCGAGGCGACCGAAGTGAAAGCAGTCGTGGCCATTTGAGGGAATCCGCCGTTAGACACTCCGGCGTCTCGTCGAATCTTCAATGGTGGCCGCAGCCTTACTCAGTTTCTCGTATAAACACTTTGTCGTTACCGACCGGTGGAGTCGGTGGAAAGGTGACTTGTGTCATACTTGGCCCGCAACGGTGCCAGCGAGATCAATGGTCGTACCTAGCCCCTGCTTTCTTCACAGCTACCGGCTTTCGACGTCGAAGCCAAGAAAGTTCGAGAGCGTTCTTTCGATTCATCAGGGGCTTCGCAAACTTGGCAAACTTCGCAGACGCTCGCTGCAGAACTGCTGTTGCTTTCGGGCGCGAGGATTTAACTTCGACAGCTTGGGCGGGTTTCGCTACTTGAAAATTAAGAAACAGGCGAAACATCGGTACTCTTTGATACTGTCCATTGCAGATTTATCGACTGCCGTTGTCGGCTTTCGGGTATCTCATTACTAGACGAGAAGTCGGATGATCTTTTGATCGCTTTGATGATCGAAGGTGATTGGAGGGCTTGGAAGTTGGGCTCGCATCGTGCGTTGATTGATAGAAACATGCAAATCGCGCGTTTCCTTGATAGTTTCTCGTTACGCTTATCCCGCAGTCGCTGGATCCATCACCATAACGAATACACGCGGTACGGAGAATCTATAACCGTGAAACGGAATCATCAAGCTCCGGCACCTAGGGCGCGGTAACTCGAGCATAATATCTCATCGTTGCGGGCATACGATCCGTACGAGCCATGCGAATAATACTGCGGCGCAACTACGTATGATCTACGGAGAGGTATCATCAGCAGCATCATCATCACATCCGTAATCAACGAGCATACCTCCTATCATCGTGGCGCGCACCGTTCACTCTTCCCCATCGAGCGCCGTCGTAAACGAGGGTGTGCAACACACGATTGTCTGGGCTTTCTCGTCCTCCCGGGGCGAATCCCTCACCGGCATCGCGTAATGCGCCACGCCATATCGTATTGCGGCGTTCGTAGTTCACCGACTCGAATGTGCATCCTCAATTCGATGCTTTTACATTCTGCCATTGTGATCGACGGGCCATTTCGTATCGGCAGCTTCCACGGAACGTTGAAGATCGCACGATGGCCCCGATGTCGGTTCTGATTCAGTCAAGAAGACGCGACTATTCGACCTCGTCTGTGCACGGTTTCCATTGTAGGTCGCGGTTGAATTCACACTTCGTCGGATTCCTGCGAGTTGCGAGATCATGATCAAAGGAGGTCTGTGAGCGATAATGGGATCTCTTCTTCATTCGCACGACAGGGTCTTCAACGCGGCATCTTTGCCCTATTCCCATGGCGCAAAGTGGCACACAAACGCCGTACGTCCAAGAGCAACGCGCTATTTTTGCGGCGAACGAGAGGCCAGCCGGATGTCACGAACTTCTAGTTTTTTTGTCCTTCACTCTTTTTCCTGGGCCTCGCAGCACGTTCACGCGAGTACGGCGTGAAGAACCCTCGAGGCCTTTTTCGTGCTCTCATTCGCTCTCCGGTTAATGGTTCCACTCAGTCGTGCCAACGAGGAGTTTATTCGATCCTGGCGAGGGGGCTTCGTTTCATCAACCGCGCCACCCAATACTTCCTCGAAGAAAAATTAATTGAGCGAATGGCTCTGGCTGCTGCCAACGACGACGACGTCGACTTCGGGAGGAGAGTATCTAATACAGTTTCGACCTGCTGATGTCGCCGTCGTGAATCCTACGGTAGCACTCGCAACGGAGTTATACGAGGGAGGGCGTCGTTAGGGTAGATAAGTCCGAATAAGTGGAGACGCTCGGGGGCGAATATCACCGCTGCGATCTTATTAAACATCTTTCGCGCCGTTAAAACAACGGTATGCCGGCGCAAGTTGTGTAACTTGCTCGTCGCGGGAGAGCGCAAGGGATGACGATGAAGAGGGAAGTCGAGGGAACGGTCTAGAAATTCGGGAGATAGTTTTATTTTTTTCGTCCCTTCTTCCTTCGTCGCGCCGCGCATACACGGAAAAGCTTCTCGTCCGATAGTGCCGCTTCGCTCTTGTCCCCAGCGAGGACGAAGAATTTTCTAAACGTTGCGGAAGCTCGAAGAGTTTAGAAACGTCCGAACGTCCCATCTGGTTCTATCATCGCCTCTTTGTAACTCTTTGGATGATGCACCTATATTCATTGAGGTTCCAGAGTGATTTAATTACGACAGCAATTAAGAATGTAACTAGGCGAAGAGCCCCGGCCTCGTCCCAAGGTCGTCCTATCGTGCCTTGAGGCCAGTTAACTGATCCCGTGGAAAATTACTATTCTCCGTCTCGCTTCTTCGTCTTCCACCTTCCACTTGCGAAATAGCCCCGAGGGTGCAGGAGAATTTCACTCAACCAGACCTTTGATCTCGGCGCCTAGGCCTGGGAAGATTTGTATGGCTCTTGTCTTTTATCTATCCTTGAGGAACATTCGCCGCACGTAACGGCTATTAATTAATTGCCGTAACACGCAGCCTCTCGGTTGAATAATACATCTAACGATCCGAGATTGCATTCTCCGTCATCCGAGTGCAATGTAAATTCGCACCGTTGATGCTGATCAGCCGACAAATTGAAAACGTTCGACTGGTATCCATATTTGTTTGGATCGCTTGACGAATTTTTTCTCCACCGTGGCATCCTGACTTTACATCTCTGGGATTTACATCAACGTGCCAAACAGCTCCAGCAATTTTCGAACAATGCGCAATCAAGCTTGCGTACCCAAATACCCATCCGATTTAATCGAAATAATGATCTGGTCATTTTCATGCAAATTCTTGCTTATGATAAACCTGCGTGAATGGACGAATAATCGGAGGCTTCGCATTCTCACCAAACGCAGAATTTCCCACGATACATTATGCTGATCGGAAAAAAAATTGAAGGGGTTTTGAAAGTGATGAACTCTGGCGCTGGAAATGAATGTTAGTTGGTACGACTAATCTGTTTGTTGGACCAACCATATTATTTCTTCGCCTAAGGCATTTCCCAGGTGAGGTTTTCTTGATCTGTTGTACAACAGTAAACTGACCCTACCTGAGTTATTGGTTCTTCCAACTACTATCAGTTTTCTAGCGCTGCGGTTGGTTCTGGCAACTAATTACTTTTCTCCTCGCGTGGCTCAACTGTTCATGAAGACGTTGTTCCGACGATGTTGATCAACATGATTCTAGCGAGTTCTGCTACGGCACCAGGACGTTTTCGACTAACATTGAATAAGCGATTAACCGCCCGAGCTCAAACTTCTTTATCTTTTTGGGTTCCCTCGTGATGCTCGCGCAATGTGGGGCTTATCCCTCGGAGTCTCGCTACGACTGTCCCGCTCGTCTAATCCTCACTCGGTGGTGTTAATATCGGTGCTGGGAGCAGTTTGCCCCTTTCGTCGTCGATGTCCTCATTGTCGTCGTTGTTTTCGTTGCTAAGGCGATTCATAGTAGTTCACGACAAGATTCGTCGAGGCTCTCGGTCTACCTCATGCGAGCAAACGAAGCAGGAGGATGAGCGGCGATGGACCGGGGTTGGGGCCTGGGGGGATGGCTCGTACTCGCGGGTGTTAGCAGACGACGACCTTTCCACCCTGGCGGGTTCGCGCGCTACGATCTCGCAAGATCGCGTGGCAGTCTTAAGTTCCGCAAAGTGAAATTTACAGCCTGCAACGACGAAGCTTCCCTTGCGAGCCGTGGATATATATGGAAGGAAAGCCCCCTAAGAGAGCAACGAGGGAACAAGGGAGATAGGCGGATAGGGCCAGCAAGACGGATGGAGAAGGACGCCGGGCTACAGAGACTGCCGCTTAATATTCTGCTAGCTCCCGCAGGACACTTCGGGAGAACACGACGAGGACGAGAGGAACTACCAGGGGTCGTTTCCCCGTCGTCGTTGGCTTGCGCGTGTCCACAGCATCACCAACGAGACGCCAAACGACGAGGAGGGAAGGGTGCGCGCGGCCGTGTTTGCGAAAGTTGCGCCTGGTGGTAGTTCCATACCGAGACGCCTGCGATGCTTTCAAGGCAAGCTGCTTGGCTGTCGAATGAAAGGGTAAACCCGGCGAGGGGCCGAGACTCGAAGGATTACACGGAATGCACAAGGGTGAGATATTATAGCGCTCTCGGAGAAAAAACAAAATCGACCCAGAACGGCATTTGTTGAATAGCGTTCAAAAATAATCGTTTCGAGGACGCTCGACTAGGTTTTCATCCGATTAAAAGTCGTCTCGGCGCACTTGAGGGCGAACAAGAGCATCCTCTGTTTTTGTTCACAACGATCTCGTATCTTCAATTAATAAGCTTCTTTCGTCACTGAAACTATTGGGGTTGCCAATGACGATGTTGATGAATAGAAAAAGAAGTAACGGAATAACTTCGTTGAGTAAAAAGGAAACGATGTCTTTGATGACTGATTGACCGACGAAATCCATCCCAAAAATGCTTCCCAAAAATCATGCATATTGAAGATACCGAAAAGATTAATTTTGGTGGAAATAAAATTCCCGACGCGATTTCGCGGCCATCTGAAAGTTGCGATACTGTTGATTCACCCGGACTAACCATCGTCCTTTGCATAATAAGTAGAATTGTGGGATGGTTTATATACGCACGGTGTCGGACAGTGACGGACGTTTCGCGATGGGCGTGGTTCTCGTATTCGACCATCGCCGACTCGAGCCCCTTTCCGCCCTGTTCCGCTCTGGGCGATAGCTGACCTCAACGCCATCGTGCACCGTCACCTCTGTTCCCGAACTTTTTGGACCGTCCGCACGGCTCTCGTGCGCCTCTGCCCTACAGTGCGCCACGTTGGAAAATAATTATCCCGAAAAGTCGAGTCAGCGTATCCGCGAATCCTTAATCCCGGTCTATTTCTCTGGCTCCTGCGAAGCCCAGAACTTTCGCTCGTACCAACGGCAATTAATTCACAACCCAGAGTGAATAACGACGGTATTGCTTTTTTCGCGTTCGGCAGATCCTTTCAACAATGGCTTTCAACAATAGAGGCAAAGTTTCCCATTCTGTAATAATGCTCGGAAAAATAAGGACAATTGTGAAGAAGAAGTGCCTAATTTTCCACTTCTTCCTTCTTCTGTTGCTTATCGGTACTCAAAAGCTAGGAATCGCTGATCTCGGAAGGTTTCTTCGCTCGATCAATTGGGATTTTGGTTGGTTGAACCAATTGGGTCAACTGCGAAGCAAGTTGCTGAATGATCCTCAATTGGTTCTAGCGCAGGGGTAAGATTCGATCTTCAACGGAAGAACATTGATGAAAAACGGATCGC
Source organism: Ischnus inquisitorius (assembly GCA_963924025.1). Classification (NCBI taxonomy): domain Eukaryota; kingdom Metazoa; phylum Arthropoda; class Insecta; order Hymenoptera; family Ichneumonidae; genus Ischnus; species Ischnus inquisitorius. The sequence goes on from OZ001249.1 coordinate 5,661,755, forward strand.
CGAAAATTGTTGACCGCTTCGCGTCACATGCGAGTCACGTTTGGGCTAAACTCATTCGTCTTACTATTCCATTCGCACTTCACTCGGGCTCTAGAGAGATCAGCCGAGAGTCTATATATCGGGGTCTCTCCAGCATCCCGGGCTAAAGGTCGCTACGCCGAGAAGAGTAAAGACCGGGTTGTACATAATTGGCGTCAGACACAAGCCCAAGGCGTCTTTAAAATGACGAGCAAAAAGCCCACTGGTAGCAGCAGTTGCGGCGGTGTGCAACACACAGAACAGCGCTGGAGATAGTTAATTGCTGTCCCTCGGGAAGCGCTTAGCTTCGCTGCACCATTGCTGCAAAATCCCGGACGACGATATAGTCGGTGGATTACCACGATGGCGTCCTTCGCTTTTACTTTACTTTCCTTCCATATCGCATCTCGGGCGATACCAACGCAGCGTTCACATTCGCGCGCGGTGTGCAGGCTTGATAGAAGTTGAAAAAAAAGAGTGAAACTCTACCAGATACCAGCAATGAAGAAAAAAAAACACTTTAATCACCCGTCCGGTATATTCGTTATTGCGATTCAACGAAAAGGATTCCTTTCTGGGGAAGAAGTTCCAAAGTTTACATTTCAACGGTGAAGAGCTGACTCGCGTAAATCTCTGAGCTCCCGGCGAGGGGCGAGAAGGACGCACAGGGACGATTCTCAGTCAGTTTATTCTGGGTATGATAATGCGCCGCGGAGCAAAAGTCGGGAGGAACAATTTTATAATCTAGGTGGGAATAACGATTGTGGTTGACGTTGAAAAAAATGAAAGGATCACAACGACGAAGCATCGGGTCGATGGAAAATTGTTCAAGTCTGACCAATGCACTTTTTCAGACCAGTGCGGAAAAATGTGCTTTATCGGACGAGTGCGGAAAAGTGCACTTTTCTGGACCGGTGCGGAAAGTGCACTTTTCTGGACCGGTGCGGAAAAAAGTCATAAATCGAGTTCGATACGCGAGCATTGAAAATCGGTCTTTCTCGTTCTCGTGTAAAGCGCTGGACTCGCGTTTGGCTCGCACTGCGCTCCGCACTCGTGGTCAGCGACTGCTTTTCTCGCACTTGCATCGAAAATAACTTTTTCATTGTCGCTACAGCTTGCGTATAGTCAAACAACGGGAATCCCGGCCGTGAATCACGCAGGCCGGAATACGAAAGGCAGAATAAATAATGCGTAATTGAAAAAACTAATGAAAAACACATTGGATAAACAGCATGCGCGCCCAATTCACCGATTGACGGCCTCGTTTATCCGAACTTCGGACTCGTATGCATCGTAACGCGGTGCGTGGCGCGCGTAACGCGCATGGAAAGGTTCGCCGTGAATTCACTCGTGGATTATTAACAGCCGTTGATTTCATTACGGCTTTGCAAAGAAAACGGGCCAAAACAATATACCTCTGTACCGGCCGAGGGCTCGAATGTTTTCTTTTTGTCTTTTCATTTCCGCTCCCAGCGTTTGTACTTTTGAGCATTGACCCGTGCGAGCAACAAAAATAATGCAAACGGAGATAAAAATGGAAAAATTGGTGCAGACACAAAAAAATAGTGTCGAACAAAAAAGAACTTTTTTTTTCTGGTCCGACTCACTGGCTATTTTTTCTTCTGTACGAATTTCCGTGTGCATTCGTTCGCGTCGTTTTGGTATTTATAGAGTTTTTGTGAAATTTTATCGAAAATCGTTCCCGAGGGAAAAAGCTCAACCATCAGAACCACCGGCTTCGAGGACAAAATACCAGTTTGAACCGAAAGTGAATGCGCGGTCGGTGCGCTGCTTTGGCGGTCACCGAAGTCAAGCAAAGTTGCTTGCGGGCAGTACTTGGATGGGTGACCGCTTCGTCGCGCACCGATAAATCCCCTTCATTAATTACAATCTATCGTCGGAACCAAAAACGGTCAAACCGATTTATCAATTTTTTTCGCGACCATCGTTAGTGAAATTACTCGCTCGGGTGGAGCACGAAAATTTCGTGCCCTTCGAGACCGTAATCGCAGAAGCCGGCTTGTAAAACAATTACACAGATAATGGTCGGAAATAGCGAGCGCGCCGTAGTCGGGAGTGCATGGAACGGATAATCGGCGCGCTGTAATACCGAATATCCGGGGGTTTACCGCGTGTACGATCGCGCCGCTACACGGGGCCGCGTGTGTCGTACACGAAAACCGCGAGCATACGAACAGAATGGCCAACTGTGAACCGCAGCTGCAAATGGATTATGTGCGCTGTGAAGAAGACCGACGGCGAGCGACGAAAGCGTTATCGCGCAGTTGACAAAGATAATGATTTTCCGACGCCACAATCGCAAGTTCGATACAGCCGATCGCCGATAACTCGCGATATCGAGCGAGAAATCCATTTTTTTCGTCGTCATTGGATCTCGGACGGAGTTTCGTCGCTGCGAACGCTTCTTCGTCCGCTTATCGTCGGGAGAAACGCGAAGTTGCGGTGTGCATCATGCAAGAGCGCACGACCAAGTTCTGGCACGGATAGCTGATCGCGAGAGCAAAGGAACTGCACGAGGGACGTTGGGATGGAGTCCGGATGGGGAGGGACGGCGGGAAGATCGGTCAAGTGCGATAGCGGAAAGTGTAGGGAGCGAAGGGTACGAAATAGACGAAAGCTCGACGAGCCGAGCGAGGAAGAGCGGGTCAGGTCCGCCGGCCAATGTCGTCGTTGACCACTGGACTCGAGTCAGTTTCATCCGCGACGGGGGCGGTTCGTCCGGTCTCGTGGACGAGCATACCGGCCAAAGGGAATGGAGAGAGTACGCGTGACCGTGCAGCGGTGGAAGCCAGTCGAGGAACTCCAAAGCCGACTCCGATGCCTCGCTCGCTCGCTCGCGACTCTCGAGTGAAATAAAATCGATATGCCGCACCCGAGCCTGGCTCCGCTGCTGGCTAGCCAGCTCGGTCCAGAGACAGCAGTCCTATGCCCGCCACTCCCGGCTCCGTTCCATCCTCCTTCGGCATCCACAGCACCGGAATGCACGGAAATAACCGAGGATTTCTCTAAGCGCAGAGGGGCCTTCTTCTTCATACTCTTTTTTCTCACGCTTTGCTTTATTTTCCTTTTCTTTTTTTTTTTTTTTTTTTATAAGTCGCCAAGGGAACGACAACGTGACGAGAATAAATGACAAGCATCCCTCGCAACGTGAGATGGGTTGCAGCGACGACGAGGCGTATGAAGGAAAAAAGACTTCCGCATTCATATCTGCCGCGAGTGGTTGGATCTTTTTATTCATCGAATCGCTCCTATTGTAGTGTACGATAAACATTTTTTTCCATCTTTCGATAAGATTGATAAATTCAGCTCGAAAGCGATGTTTCGAAAGTTTCGCGGTCCGCGTATATGTCGGTATTGGTTCGAAGTGTACCAATGAGAATTTTGGAGCTTTATCTTCGGGTTCGAGGGCTAAAGTCTTAAGATTCACGTCGATCGGTTCTATTTTTTATTTTACATTTTCTTTTCTAATTTTTTGTCGTGTGAGAGAAACATTTTTCGAACGCGGCTCGAGAGCGTTGGCGGGCTCGCGATTCGACTACCGTCAATCACGCACACCTGTCTTACCTTCCGACTCTTCAGCGTCGTTTATTTTTCCCCCCGTGGGTCGTCTCTTCGATACTTCTTTATTACTTTTCTCTCGTCGCGAAGCGGCGAACTTGGGCCCGACGCGACTCTTTCGACGCACGACAGTCTCTTCGGAGGCTCGCGCGTTGCGCGCGACCACGTTGAAGGCGCGCCGGAAAGCTCTCGATGTTAATGCATATGCAGGATGGATGAAATAACCGATCCTCGACCCGGGCGCGATAGCACGATGATAAACGATGCGTCCCACGGGTGTAAGATGGAACGCTCAGCTTTCCCGAACGCGTCCGCGCCACATCCCTGTCCTTCGTGTCGCTCGTCCGGCGTTGAAATGTAACGAGATTACACGCGGCGACGCCTGGATCTTGTCAGCAACGTAACAAACCCCTTAGAGAATTGCTTGCCTATTCCCGGGGTTTCTTGCGGAAAGTTTACTATCGAAAGGGGATAATAAAGAATTTCTTTATCTTCGCGCTTCGAAGTACCCGAGCAGAACCTGACGTCGGGTCGACAGCAAATTCTCGGTCGCCAACGGCCGGAATCTTCGTCAGGTTCGGACAGAAGAGCGATTCACGAGCCAAATTGCATTTACTGCTCTACCGATCAACTGAAAGTTCTCGTCTGGTCAAATTGTCGGGTCCTGAAGTAGCAAATCCACAGGCTTGCCGGATCCGACTATCTTACCAGGTCCTGATAAGTCATCAGACAACGTCAATTTTTCCTCGAAGAATCAATTATAAAAATTAATACATGATTGATTTGGAAGACTGTATTGATTGAACGGGTTGTGCGTAGCGTAGATTGCAAAAAAAATGGTATATTTAATGAACCGGTATTGGAAGTTTTTATGCATAAACCGGTATATTAAATTCAATGTACAAATATTATTTCAATTTACAGTATTTTGAAAGTGATTTCACAATTCTTTGATCATTATTAAAGGACTTCCATTAAAAAGACCAGTTTTCTGTCCTTTTTATTTAACGCACATTCATTTTACATGAAATTTAATATCCTAGATTACGCATAAAACTCTTCAATACCGGTACGTTAATTCTCAAGCAGACATTTTTTACAGCATTTTATTTTATTTTTATTTTTTTTATTAACGAAGAATATACGCGACTCGGAAAAATTCAGCATTCGTCTCGATTTTATTGAAATTCTGCGCGCAGCTTCTCCGACTAGCGAAGCGCGGCAATAGCTCGGACGATAAATAATCGTCGAGTATATGAAGAAGCGCTCCGAGCGTCGTGTCCATTGTGTTCTCGCGTGCAGATTGTGTTTCGTGGCAATTTTTTTTTTCCCCCTTTATTTTCCATCCACGAAGCGAAAATTACTTCAATTTTCGAGACACAATGAAGTCTTTGTCACGGGCAGCAGCCGCCTCTTACGTGGGGAGAGCAGGCAGCTTGGACGAAGGGGTAGTTTTGCTGCGACTGTTTCGTCCCAGCACGTGTTGCAATACGAGAATCCATATACTGTACGTGTGTCTGTCTGCAGAGAACGAGACTGTGCTCTCGAGAGTATGAGACTAGCTTTCGGAAAAAAAAACGCCTCTTCGGCCGAAGCGAGGCGACGAAAAAAAGAAAATAAACGAGAAATATGTTATTAGCCGCAACCTCGCGAGAGAAAAAAAGATCATTTAGATGACTGTTGATTCGCATCTTTCTTAGCCTTGTCATAACCAATACAAAGTTAGCGGGGCAAAACGGCATACCGGGGCAAAATGGTATGAAATAGTAAAATAGAGTCCTCTGCATGATAGAATTACGACAGAGTGGGACGAGGAAAAGTCCCATCGAAGTTGATTCTTCTGCTGTTCCATTTTGCCCCAGTCCCACTGAGCACTGTGGCCCAATACCATTCTGTATGCCATTCTGCCCCGCTCGCTCCCGCATCAATCCAAAGTGACTGAATTTCCATTCGACCAATCAGCGAACGGAGGATGGCTCAGACTCACCTACATTAATTCTTCGAAAATCAACCCCTCAAACTCAAAGTACCGTTCAACAACCTTCCTCATTTGCATCGCGGCGCCTATTAACCGACTAACCGTTAAGATATATAGTACAATGAACATCCGACACCCCATCCGTCCATTCTCTCGCAGCCGCCGGGGCTAAGGAGCTTTTGACCCGTCGTCAATTCCCAAGATCGTCGAGTTTCAAAAGTCATTCCCTCCTCCGCCCGTGCCCGACCGAGAGCGATTCCCGAGTAAATGGCTTGCGAAACGTTCTAACGCCCGCAACGTACTACGGCTCGGCGAGTCTGTACATAGGACTTTCGAGATGGTGTATGAATAAGTGTATAGGCGCGAGGGGTCGACGCTCGCGACGAGCCGGGGGCAGGGGAGCTCCGGTCGCTTCGAGTATCCACTCTCTCGGGTTATTCTCGAGAGTCTCGCGCTCGCGAACGTCGACGACGTCCCCTCAGGCACACGGCGACGAGATCCGACGAGCTCACCATCCAGGGGGAGGGGGTCGGGGCACCAAACCGCATAGTAGATTTTACCGCTTACTCGAGACATTCTAAATCCTCGAATAGGCAAGCACCCATTTAAGCCCTCTTCTTTCCCTCCCGAATATCGCACACTTTCGCCCACACCGCGGCTTGAATGCCCAACCGCTGTGGCGAGCCACCTTGATTTTCCTCGCCGCTTCGCGCGTCCCCGAGTCTTTTTCTCACGTATTACTAGTTAGCTCTCGACCCGCTATACTGCATTCTCAAACAACTCGTCTCTTTTCTCATCACGCTTAACCATTCCGTCTTTATCATTCGCCTTCTCCGCGGAACGCTTTAACGCTGAAGAGCGTCTTCTCTCGGCGGCGGCCCCTCTCGCTCTGCCGCTACAACCTGCCTGCGCTCACCCGGCACGGGGTTACGTGGGCGAGTCTCTTCGGCGCTAGTTACGCCTTTGTACAATCGCGGAACAGGGGCTCTCTCCAGAAACGCGGAAGCGCGGGTCTCTTGGCTCGAGGGAGGGAGAGAGAAGGAGGGAATTAGTATTCCTAGAGGATGCATCTCACGATGCAAAGACTATATAGGTGGGCACTACTTCTCTCTGAAATGCTGCGAATCTCAATGCTATCCGGGGCTCGCGTGCGCTTTTCCTTCTTGCCGTAGGACAAGGAATGAAAAAGCTCGATGGAGAGGAGGGAAGCAAAAAATCGCGAACAAAAAACGAACAAATAAAACGGATAGAATGGCGAAGAAGACTTAATCGGGATTGTTTCGGTTGGACGTGATCGGTAAGAATATATATATATATACATATACATGTAGGGGAGAGCGGGGCAGAACGGCATACCGGGGCAAAATGGTACACACGCACAATGGGACCGGCGCAGAATGGTATTGGAGCAAAATGGGACAGCAAAAAAATCTTCTTCGATGGGACTCCCTCTTGTGCCATTTTGCCCGAATTCTATCATACAGGGGACTTTATTTGACCATTTCGTACCATTTTGCCCCGGTATGCCATTTTGCCCCGCTCTCCCCTATGTATATAGTTAAAAGCCTTAAATGAAGAACGGTAGGTTCTGTGCTAATGGAATAGCTATGAAATAGACTTTGGAATTAGCCCGAAAATTTGAATAAGAACCTTATTCGCTACTTTGCCAATGATTCTTTTTATTTCTTTTCACGGTCTCTCTCTCTCTGCATATGCCCGAATTTGCATATAACATAAACGATTATCGCGATATTTCGAGCCTTCTACATACTCGATTTTTCTCGAACATTGCTTGCAAGCAAATACGTCCAATTTCGTGTTCAGTCTCGTCTCGGTTACGGATCTCGGCAAACGATTCATTGTCGTTCCACCCGCGAATATCTTCGCCGACGTATTTCTCGGTCTCAACCCTCAAGCCGAGGAGAGAGTATCGTCTATCGAATGTCGTGAATAGAGGTGAATCGTCGAAGTTAGTCTCGTCAGAGTTGAATCCCATCACGGCGAATGCAATTAATACCGTCGCATTGATGAAGAGCTTCGGAGAATGCGACGAGCATGGACGTGCGAGAGGGCTGGGCTGAGGAGAAAGAGCGAGCTTTTACCCAGGGCGAGGCATGCCGTGGCACATTCTTCATCTTTGCGTCGACGGCACGTCCGGCTTTCCAAGAGTTCTCGAACGTTTCTTGTACACGAAGCATCCCTCGGTACACTTTCCTCGGGGACTTCACCTGTTTCGTCTCCTCGCGACGAGAACCCTTTCTCGTTTCTATGAGATCCCGACCCTTGTCCGATCGTTTCTCTGCGACCGCCTCCTCGACGTCCGCTCTCTTCGTCTCGAACCGTTAGCGTCGCTTCGTTCGCATCCGACGACTCAGACTCGAAACTGCAGAGTTGCGAATGTATCGTTAGTCGCGCTTCGAGAGTTCGAGCCCTCGCGATTCATCCCTCTGCAGCCCCCATTCTCGTTCATAAGTCGTCTCGCAATCGAGAACACCCATCGCGATACGTATTATATTCGAACTGCACGAGAAGTTCGTTGACTCCGACGGAAGATTCAATTTCAATGCCTCCGCGCGGAAAGCCAAACGAACACACGGCATGCAACGATACCGCTGCCTTTGGGCGATCGGGCTGTTTGTGCCCTTTGAAGGCCCTCGCCCGGGCTCCCAATTTCCAATGGAAACATCCATCCGCAGGGCATTCCGACTCGCTTATTACCGAATTCAGAATCGACGGCTCATCCCTTCTGATTCGTATTTCATTCGTCTCGCTCAATGATTCACTGTGCTTTCGCTCCTTCGAGAAACTTTTTTGAACTTTTCTTTTTTTCGAGAATCTCATACAAATGTGCTTTCGGTAGATCCAGTGCGAGGTGTTCATTTCGCTCGAGAAGAATAGGAGAGAATCGGAAACACTTTTCGATAGTATAAAAATCTGAAAAAGTCCATTTTTCGCGAAGCTAACGGAGAAAAGATAAATCGTTTTTTTTATTGTATTTTTTTTTTTTTCCTTTATGAAAAAAGTATCATCGATTATTTGTCGAAGGGTAGCGAAGCTTTGGAAATTGACGTGAAATCTAAGAACAACGTGTCATAAACTGCGTTGCTCGATGGCTTGATAAATCGATTGGCCCGAAAACCCAGCGGTTCGACTCGTCGTTCGACGTTGCCAGGATCAGCGTTGTCCGAAGGAGTGCGGTAGCGGATAGAATACAAAAAAGGGGTGTGACGTGGATACGGCCATACAGAGTCTAAGCTCGGCGTATCGGTAACTCATAGTTGTGTGCTAATGCCGTTGTCGGTGAAGACGAGGCCACAACGCAATGTTCGGGCCGAGGGTCGGAAAGGATCTTTTCCCCCGATCCGCACTTCCGCACGCGAAAGTCCTTACAATCGTCACGAAGGTACACGCCTCCTCGTGTGCGTCTGTGTCACGGAAGAGTACGGAAACGGCGAAACGTGATGTTCAGCACGCTCGGAAGCGATAGCCTCGAACTCTTTGAGTATCGGAGCTTTGCGGGCTTTTCAACATTTTATCTTTGGCTCTTTGTAAAAATAAAGAAAAATAATAATGATAATAGTAATAATAATAACAACAATAGTAATAATAATAACAACAACAATAATAATAATGTTTGTCTACATCATCTAATGAATTAATTATTGAAAAAAATTTGCAGTCGTAAGAGGGCGTTTTAGTAGTTTTTTCACTGCGTTCATTGCATTTATCGAGCACGTAGAACGAGCAAGAAAGTACACTCGAATCTCCTTTCAAAGTTTCGGATTCATATACTTTTCCTCTTCGGGGATTTCGAAACGATGCGTAGATCCTTCCGGTTGTTTAAATCTCGGTTCTCGAACTTTCCGCGTATTCGGATCTCGCAACGAAGCGGCACTGTCGCCGACAAACTTTGGGACAGTCGCGTCGCACCGGCTCAAATGCGGAATGACTCTTCTCTTGGGGTCTCTTCGGTATCTCTCATTCTCCCTTTGGCTCCGATGACACTCGTTCGCCGTCGCGTCGCGCACCTTTCGCCAGCGTCGTCGACAAAAACGACGACTGCGAGGACATTCCGAGGAGCGGCGCGTCGGCAATTCTGGTTTTCCTTCTTCTCTCGTCAGCCGAGCACATTTCACTGTCAAACCAGTCGTTTCTTACTCCCCCCCGGTCGAGCGGAACGAGTCCTCGTCGCGGCTCCTCTCGTCTTCTTCGCGCACTTGTCCTCCTCACGGGTGTTTGTTCGCTCACCGATGTCAAGCACTTCGGTAACCGCCGCGTTCGAATCCCTCGAATTATTCCCGAACTGCCGGGATAATTAAGGAAGTTTTGTCGGGGTACAATCAGTTTCCGTCCGCAAGCTTCCATAGCTCCCCTCCGGTTCCCCGCGGCCGATCTAACTCCGCGCACTATCTTTGTTCCGTCAGGCATCCAACCGCCGACTCGTTGTCCGTGTCGTTCCTGTAGTTTGCGTGTCGCGACACCCGTGGCTCTTCGAATGGCTCTCGAGCTTTTCCCCCCGGAACAAAACGGGGAGCTTGAACCGCGCGATATCCTCGCGGGAACCTCACGACCATTCGGACCGTACCCGAGAAATGCCAATACCGCAAACTTCTCTTCGCTCGCGCGCTTCGATACCGCCAGACAAACGCACACCCCTCGCGGCTGACTATTCACGGACATTTCTACTGGCTCGCCGAATCCCGCTTCGCCGACGACCGAACGCTACAACTCTGCCGAAGTATTTCGAAGCTTCGTTTCGGCGCTATCTCGACGACGATGGGAAGTTTCGAAATTTTGAATTCTAACAAATTCAGGGAATAGATGAGAATTTTTTTGAAAATTCTCTTGAACTTTGAGGAAAATCAGAAAAATGTGTACTCGGAAATTTCGCTGGACTTCGCGGCATACTCTTTTCCGCTCCTCGGTTTCGCACGAAAAAAATCGCATTTGATATCAATTATGGATAATCCATAAAAAGTATAGTTTCCTCGCATCGAATCTCCGATATTACTCGGCTCGCGCCTCGCCGGATCATTCGAAGCGCCGGAGAAATTACGCTTCGTACGAAAATCGTGACGCGACGATCTCGCGTTGTCTTTTACATTTTCCAGCCCCGACTCTCGCGCACCTCCTTCAATCTTCTTCTTCTCTTTTTTTTCACGAGAAGAAGGAATCCCTCGGGATCTTCCGAATGCTTGTAGGAATACAGTATACATATGTAAAGTCCTCGCTCTTGTGTACCCACGTAGTTACAGCCATCGTTTATATAGCCGTAGACAACCGACACATCCACCGTTACGCGCGGATGATATCTCCCTCAGGGTCTTCTGGCTCGGCAACAGCCGGAAGCTTCCCTCCGAGCTTTCGACTCCGCAGCGTCGAGCGAAACGGTACAGGCCAAAGCGAGCGAAAAATAGGAGTAGCGCACCTTTAAATTTCGAGATAGTCGGCCTTCGGGGAACGCTTGGGATTCGGTTAAGGCTCCGCGTCACCGGAAACCCCGACGCAACTGCGGTAGAGAATTTCCTGTAATCCCCCCCTCTCGAGTCCCCCGAATCATATCGAACCCAAACACCACAGCGAAAAAAACGTCGCAAAGTGGAGCCTCTCGCATTGCTTCCTCATTATTTTCTATCATTCACCGCACTCCCTTCGCGAGACAGTCTGCCAATGAATTTTAGTCTTGTAGAGGCAGCTTCGCGGGCGGAAATCGCGAGGAAACAATGTGCAAGCTTCCAGTTTGCATCGTCGTTTCTGATTGAACCTGTTTGCGTAGAAAACCTTAAGGGGGATCGGTAGAGAAAGCTTGCGAGCCATTTCAAGCATTCGTTCAATATATCAAACATTTCTTCGTCAATACTGCGGTGACCTTGAAATTTTGAGTTTCGTTCAGAAGACTTTTGCGGATCCAAATTTTTTTTTTTCGATACTTTGGTTTTGGATCTGTTTTTTTTACCGTTCCTCCTCAAAATCTACGAATTTTCATTTTTTCTTTTTTATTTCTCAAAAATCGTAGTCACTAATACGTTACAACGAGGACCAAGCGCAAGTCGACGAAAAATCATTAATTTACAAAATCGTTATCTGTGTTTCAGAAACTTTCGACCTTACGAAGTAAAACAGAGTCCGATGCACCGGTGATGCGGACCGTTCATGACACGACACCCGGGCGATCTACATAAGCAGGTAAAATAAAAGTTTCTCGACTCGTTCGGAAAAACGAAAAAAATTCTTTCAGTCGTCCGACGCGACTTTATTCCCCGGGTCTTTTTTTTCTCATCGCCGTCCCTCCGCGGATGCGGATGCAAAAGTTGTTATCGCGTTGTTTCTTCGTCGGAGGGAGGCTAAAGAAAAGAATTTAAAAAAAGAAGGAAAGAAAGAAAGTAGAATAAATAAATATCTAAGAGAATAAACGCGTAGTAAAGGTGACACTCGGACAAGGAGCCGGAGGAAAAGAAACTGCGGTGCAGTTAGCGACAATAGGGCCGCAGAAGTTGGATATAAACTTTGTGAAACGCTACCGAGAAACATTATATTCTTATCGTTTCGGAGTGAGGCGAATGTTAGCTCCTCGACGTTCTCCGCACAGCCTCGCGCACAAACACGCGCATAAATTTCTACCTTGAAAATCCGCGTTGCATATCGCCCCGGTTATCCTTGAGCTCGCCGCTCCTTCCGGCCGCTCGCTATCTCGGCGCAGTTGGCGAACTTTCCTTTTTTCCGCCCTTCGGACCCGTCGCTCTCTCTTCCACCCTCTCGTCGCGACCCGAGACTCTCCCTTCTTGCGCCTCCCGCGGCTTTGGCCTCTCTTGTTTCGAATATCGCCGAAACTTTCGTAACCGCGACCTCCGACACCGCCTCGGAGTTATTGCGCCATGTGGCTTTTTATTGCGCGACGAGTTATTGCGCATCGAGACGCGCCGAGGCTGGGCAATAACTTTTATTCCCTACTACGGCCAACGGATAAGGGCGGAAAAATTGGCGGCACGCAGCCGGCAACGAGGGAATCGCCAAGTCGAGAAATCAAAAAATCGCGCGGAAATTTCGAGAAAAATATTCGAATTATTCGAGAATTTTGGAAAATTTCATTCCAATGTAGATCTGGAGTTTCGTCATTTTTTTAATAGAAATTTTACCAATTGTTCAGAAATTTCGAAGTTTTTAAAATTTTTTAGATTTTTTTAGATTGTTAGGTTTTTTAGATTTTTAGGCTTTTTAGATTTTGTTAGATTCTTTAGGTTTTTAGCTTTTAGTCTTCGATTTACAGTATCTTTGTGCTGGAAATGCAGAACGCTCGGTGGCGGAGGTCGGGAGGGGTTCCGAAGACAAGAAAAACAAGCGGCTCGGATCCGTTTCGCGAATATTCTATTACAAGGTCAATGATCTCGTATCGCGGAAGTAAAACTATATACTATACCTATTATGTATACCGATCGTATATCCGTCGCCTACGCCGGTACAGTTATAACGCACGAGCCAGGATCGAAATGGAATTGAGGGCTTGTCTCCGTTCCGTCGGGATTTCACTGGCAATCAGTTCTTCCGACGTATCGCCCCGTCCCAGGGGGTGACAGGTGACGCCGTGGAGGCAAGACGGCGGGGATCTCGGCAAGTTACATGCTCGCGACGTGTGGACGCGCCGAAACGTCGCAGACGATATCGGCTTCGCGCTCGCCGACCGTACAGGACGTCGCAAAACCACGAGAACTCAAACTAGTCGAGTGACTAACCACTGAACGAAACTGAGAAAATTGTTTCCGTGAAACAATAAATTTTTTTTTATTTTGAAGGCAACTTTTATCCATAAAATCATCCTAGGCAGTGAAATTTCGATTACAGTTTTCGTTACCGACCGAGCACTTAAGGTGATGCGAAACTTGCATAGGTGCGAGAGAGCTCTCGTCAGATCCATAAATTCTCGATCGCGCTTGGTCTTACGAATGGAAGACAACCTTTATCCATAGAACCATCCTAGGCAGTGAAATTTCGATTACAGTTTTTGTTACCGACCGAGTATCGCATCGCCTTAAACTCAACTCGTAGCAAAAAAACAGAAATTTAAGAAACTTTGTCGGAGCAAAAGTGGACTCACTTTCGTATCTCGGATCCCTGGAAAAACCAGCCAGATTTTGAAGTGTCCTGTACATGCATCAAGGCAGAAAGCGCCGGGATGAAGTGCGCGGGGGAGGAGCGAAGAATCTATATCTATACAGACGGCGAAAAAGCCACTGAGATTCTCACAGCCGCGCTCGTCTGAACCGAGGCACTCGGGCCAGCAGTGGCTATTCGCTACGTTGGTCACACAGTGGCTCATCGACGGCCGGCCGCTGTTCCACGGTGGGGTCATCGAGCGACAACAAAGACTCGTCGATTTGGACGAGCGAGAGAAAAACGGGGCCCCGACGAGGCGCGCGCGAAAAAACTCGACGCGTTACGCTTGATCGGATGAGACGCAAAAAGAAAAAACGGGCATAAAAATAGTTCGAAGCTTCGCGAAAGTTAGCGTCGCCGATCGGCCGAAAGCACGGACTACGTTAACAGAGTAAAAACAGGGTTGACTGGCGCGCATCGAAAACACCCGCTCAGCCTCCTCGCGAACCTAATCGAAATATATTTTCGAGTTCGAAAAAATAAATCAAATTTTTTTTTTTCAAGACATTTTTTTTATTTATTTGAAGGACTTGCTCTTCGCCTTACGAGTATCAAAGGATCTCGACGAGGATGTCGGGGGTTGAGGGAGAGGCTCGTTGATGTAAACGGGATCACAAGGGAATCGATCGATAATTCGAAGCATTGTGCAACGACGAACACGCTACATATTGAATACTCGAATACGATACCGTGCGGATTTGCCGCTATTTCGCTGTCCCCTTTGCTCGGCTCTCGGGCTCGCCGTCTCTTCCGGGGTATCGAGCGAGTCGAGCCGGAAAAAGAGCGAGCCGAAGCCGGTGCAGTCGATAGATATTCACAGCCGCAGTTACGGTGTTCATGCCGTTGCCGCTGCAACGCTATCGAAGAGAGAGAACGAGCCCTCTTCACGAGTCGAGTCTCTCGATGCAGCGGCGGCCCGGCCGAATGCGAAGCCATTCCCCGTTACGACCCATCCTTTAACCATTTTCCGGCCTTTTCTCTCCTCCGTTGGCCACGCGCTCGAGAGCCAGCGCACGAACTATCGGTACGTTACAACGTTTGCGACGAGCCAATGAAAACGTAGTCGCGAGGCAACAAAACCCCCGCAGTTCTTGCCTCTCGCGCGGAACCTCGGCTCAGCGTCGAAACGTAGCAACATCATTGGAAAGCTACATCGCTCGACGAGACTTTGCACCTCGCACGATTCACGGAAAAAGCCCTGGTCAGGTGGGCTTCAACTTGTTTCCCATAACGGTAGAATCTCTGATACAAGAAAGCGATACTCGTCCCACGGTAAAAATTGTTCGCGCTTTTAAACATCTTGCGTTGTTCGCCATTTTGTCGTTGATAACCCAAACCGTTCTCAAGTTATGGAGAATAAATGACTCGCATACACACTTACATTTTCTTCCGAATGTGATTTCCCCATGTTTGGAACATTCGCGAAAACAAAGCTTCCCGAGAAAGCAAAATTAATCCCTTTATTGTCTAGTGATTCGTGTTGTAGCTGCCTCGATAGAGAGTGACGTAAATCGTAGAATTTTCATCATTGGAATCGTCAATCCAATTGTTTCCGTCTTTTGTACGTTTCAACTGCATCCTCTTGCTTCTTGAAGTGCGCTGAAGACCTTTTTCCCGTTACTCATCGGGTACAGCGGAGTAATCATCAGTCGAGTATCCGCTTTCTCCTCTCGGGGCGTTAAATCCACATCGTATCTTACTTGCAATTCCATCGCCCCCCTGTGCAAGCATTCCACTTGCACATATTTACAAAAAGGAATTCTGAAGAGCTGTAATTATGACGAACTTCAGATACGTCGAAAGTGTGGCCGGAATGACTGAAGCCTTCTCGTCTCTCTTCGGCGAGCGAGCGATCCGAGTTGTTGATGTACTTCGGTGTCAGGCCGTCTGCACGGGAAAACAGTTCCTCGGCTGCTTCACAACTGATACCCTCTTGCTTTCAACGAGATGCCGGTGAATTTGCAAATTGCTATTCATATCGTAGCGAAGCAGTGTACACGGGTGCTCTCTCGCGCAACCCGCTTCTCTGTCTTCCCCTCGTGGCGGAAGGTGGGATGCATCGAAATGCCCGCACCTGGAGTATCTTCTCCGTGAGCTGGTTCTCAAGGAGATGGAGAAGCAGTTTCGGGAACGAGGCTCCCACCGAGGAGCAACGCGCTAGATCGGTTGCAATTTCTATAGCTTCGCGCGTATCTGGCTCTCGATCATTGCTCCTGTTCTGTCTCGCAAACGACCAGAACTCCATCCTGAATATCAATTCCGCAACGCGAAGTTCCGCATCGCTCTTTATCGTTGCAGTGTGCATTCCCGCACGCGAGCCATGAAAGATTCATCATTCAATAGATTCCCTTGGATCGATAGATTACGAAGAAGCATGGCTAATCGTGAGAGCTCCCGATGTCCTCATATGGAATGAGATCCGTAAAATATCAACGATTCAGAAGGTGTTAAAGCGAAACGGTTGCTCTGACATCCAAAAGCAAATTAGGTTTTCATAGATCTATGAAGGGGCTAACAAAGCCTAATTTGCTTTTTAATGGTCAGGGCAAGCGATTCGTAGGAAATAGGGAAGGCAGTTTTGTTACTGACCGAGACTGTTCCTATGCGAAAAAGCATGGCCGATCGTGAGAGCTTCTGATGCCGTGCGATGGGACGAAAATCCGTGAAATATCTGCAATATAGAAGGTGTTGAGGTGATACGGCGCAGCTATAAGAGATGCTCCGATGGTAACAACTCGCTTTCCCTATGTCCTCCGAAACGGTTGTTCTGACATCCAAAAGCAAATTAGGTTTTCATAGATCTATGAAGGGGCTACCAAAACCTAATTTGCTTTTAATCGCCAGAGCAAGCATTTCGTAGGAAATAGGAAAGGCTATTTTGGTACCTTCCGAGACTATACCACAACGCCTTAAGTAAAAGACTGTTGGAAAGATTGCGCTACCAAGAAAAAGTTACATGACCTGATGAAACGTTGAATAATTTCTTATTCCAGTTTCGTTCATTTATCTTTTGGCACTGTTGTTGTGAAGAACGAATCATCCGGTATTGTAGTAGGATCAAAACTGAAGGTGTGATCATTTTTTCTGCAAGCAATTGCTAGTGTCGAGTTGTGCCTGTGTAACTTTAGAATCTGTAAAAGCGACTGCTTCCAAAGTAGCATGTCCAAGTTGCGGCCGAACGACCGTGAAGACGTAGCGGTGATCATAAAAATCAATTGGTGCATCAGAAAGCATTGATTTTTCTTTCCTGTCGATCACTGTCACGCGCCAAAGATACGAACTAGGGTTAAATATTGCCATGAAATCAACGGGTTCCTCCGAACATCAAACTTCCCTATGATATCGGGCTCTCGGATCGCTCGCCGTCTAATGAGATTCCCTAATCAAGTTCTTCACCGCAGTCGCAACTTGTCCATTATCCGGAGAAGGTCTGACGTTACGCGAGTCGTTCGGTCTTGTCTCTCGCCACCTAACTCGAAAGCGAGCGATAACATTCAACTCGGAGGAGAGCGCAATAAGCAAAGTGGATCGTTAGGAACGGTTATCTCGTCGAAGTAACGAACTGCGGTGACCGACCGAAAAACAGTAAGTAAGTTGTAGATCAGTTCTATGAATTGATGTAACGATACCAAAATGGGTCAAATCGATGGCAGTCAAATGAAAAACGCCTTCTCGACGCGAGAAAAAATGGTTCCGCGCTTAGTCAAAAAGATCGAATTCAATCCCGGAAATTTCTACTGTTTCGTATGAAACTGCACATTCGGGACCACACATTGCGACGTCGAAGAATCGAAACTCTACTTCGCCCTGCATATCGCCGTTCCCTACCGCAGCGCTGCTTGATTATTTACGCATTCCCAACGGTCGGGAAAATAAGAAAAAAATTTCAAAGTCCTCGAGCCAATCGGATCCGCGGCGCGGAGTGCCCTCGCCTTTGTCCATTCCGCTTGCAGAACTACCGAACCTGCAGAAAACAAGTATCGTATCATTCATGAGGCTCCTTTTCCGCTCACGCTCGATAAATTTAACGTCTATCGTTGAATTACGTCGCTGGATCTCGCACTTGTCGTGCCGGACGGACATCGGGATCGGCGATACAGTCGAACAAGAGAAAATCTGTCTCTCACCCGATTGCGGCAAGCCCCGAAGAAGCCGAGTTTGGCGAGCGCGCCGGCATATACTAACGTACTCGATCGAGCGAGGTAATTCTTAGGTAAGCTTTTCGGGAAAGGCGTTCCATTCTCTCTTCGGCTTTTCTCAGCGATTTCTCGCTCGAGTGCCTCGTTCCTTTCTCGTCTGTATGGTAAACGATCGACCCTCCCGAAGAGCCCGCTCTTTCTCTCCTTCGCTCCCGCCGCTCGTCGCCTCCCGCAATGGGCATCGACTATGCAACATACATTATTCGAGTGTTCTTAACTCACTCGAGGCCGGTATCGAAGCTCGTCCGGAAACTCTTATTTCTACTCGAAACTTAATTTCTACTCGAGCCGATGGCACCCTGACGAAAATTTCCGGCGGCTTCGTTACCAGCCGAACGATCGATCGATCGCTCGACAAATGCTCGCTCCATCGATTCGCCTTCGGGGGTGTTGTTCAGCCGTAACAAGTTATCGCTGCGAGAGGTCGAGGTTTACGAGACTATTACTTCGCGAGCCAGCCCCGTGGACCCGGCGGGAGATAAAGAGAAGACGAAAATGGGTTAGAGGTAGTTGTACCAAGAGTCCTCCTCCGTTTCTCCGCATGTACTTGGTACAAGCAGCGCAGCCACCGAGCGAGGCCAGCAGTAGTTGTTTCCCATTACAACGTCCTCAACTCCGCGAAAGGTCTGCGCTCGAACTCGTGCAATTAACTAAATTACCGTCGTTACAGGGTTAACAAACTTTATGCGTACTCTCGGTGCGCTTTCTATAGCACAAATAGGCACTGTATATTTCGTGTATCGCGTCCACGAACGAGAGGACAAAAGCGAGAGAAAACCCCGCAGCGAGAGAGGGTGAGCCCGAATCATTTGGCTACACAGTCCGAAACCATCCGCGGGCTCACAATTTTCTCAACCAGATTTTCCGTTGTCGTTACCGCTCGCGTTACGATTACGACTTCTGTAACCGGAGAGCCTCGATCCATATGCAGTTAACCGGTTATAGCGGCACACATCGACGGAGCGAACGCTCCCGCGTTGCTCCGTAATGCGAACTCTTCGCAACGTCGGCTTCGCTGCTTAACGAACTTTCATTGCGGAAACCTTGGGCGCCCAAGCTCGTGCCTTATGGACCAACGAAATGAGAGAAGATTACGGGCTTCGGATAATCGAAATTGCTTCGTTAACACCGCGCGGACGCGATTCAATGGCTATCCATTTTCTTACTTGTTTCGAGTTATCGAGAAGTTATCGCGGTTCGGAATGATTTTGTCATTGTACAAAATATTGGGAAGCACCGCGATTTTAGGACTTATGGAGCTGCAGTTCCGCCAATAGTGAGTTGACGTTAATTTCAGCGAGAATGTCGAATAGGGGAGAGCGGGGAAAAATGGCATACCGGGGCAAAATGGTACGAAATGGTCAAACAAAGTCCCTTGTGTGATAGAATTAGGGCAAAATGGGACAAGAGAAAGTCCCATCGAAGTAGATTTTTTTGCTGTCCCATTTTGCCCCAATACCATTCTGCTCTGGTCCCATTGACCGTGAATACCATTTTGCCCCGGTATGCCGTTTTGCCCCGCTCTCCCCTACTTCTCGATGGGATGAAAATCTGAAAAAAATCGAACTTGTCGAAAGTGCGAAGAATATTGATTTTGCTTGATTGCGATTGATCGGTTTAATAATAATTTCAAAATATTATTAACAAATTGATGACATTTTTTTTTACAAATCACTCGCCGAGCCAACTTTTTTTTTATTAGACAAAATTCTGAAAAAATTCATACGCGTTCAGAAAAATAAATAAATTATTTTCATTAAAAGAAAAGTTAGATCGGCGACTGATTTTACGACAAATGTGTCAGCGCCGCGTTAGTGCGCGGTTTGTTTAGTGCCCGTGCATGCCGTAAAAAAATTCTTTCCATGCTATAAATTATTTAACCTATAATTATTATGCTCTATATAATTATTAACTGAAATTATTATTCTACCTATTATTTGGTTCATATTGATTGAACTTTACAGAAAATAATTCTAGCAGAAAACACAATTTTAAGTAATTGGCATAATTTTTTACTCGTTGCAAATACGAATTTACACTGAAATTCGTGGCCGCAATCGCAACCCGACCCGTTGTAGATCACCGCCGCGATTTCGCCCAGTTCAAATTGTATTTCATTCCATACACGCAAATTTGTGCCAATTTTCGTGAAAGCAGAAGCCGATAGTATACTTTAATCTATTTCCGTTAACCATCGCAAAATTGAGGCGTCCGATCTACCGGGCGTCAGAGAGAGAACGAGAGAGAGAGAGCGATAGAGAGAGAGACAGAGATAGTCAAGCTAGCCAATTGGAAATTCGCTTCGCGTCCATCAGTAAAGTACCAACAAAAATTAAAAAAACCCACGAAAAAACAACAAAAAAAAAGGAAGAAACGCGAGAGATTAAAGTAAAAACTTCTCTCCCGTGCTCTAATCCCGAATCGTTTCACTTTGTAAAACGTTCGAACTCGCGGAGGACTTCGTGAGCCGCGGAATCTCGAAAAGTTTTCCGCTTCGGTTGCCCGCTCTCGGCGTAACCGAACTTCGTCCTCGCGGGACGAGAGTTAAAAAAAAAAAAAAAAAAAAAAAATAAGAAGAAAAAAAAAGGGGAGCATAAAAGCGTGGACGAAGCTGAGTCGTGAGAATGCAACCGTGTAGAACGATAGGAATAGAAAGCGAGAGGTACAACCGCGGAGAAGTACAGAGGAGAGGAGAGTTTCTCTCATTACTCTTCGTTCGGTTGTATAAGGAAAAATATTTCAATCCGCTCGGCTGAGCTCTTCTGTCTTTCTGAGCATCCTTCGTCCCCCCCCCCCCCCCCCCCCCCCCCCCCCCCCCCCCCCCCCCCCCCCAACGCTGTAGGGGAGAGCGGGGCAAAATGGCACACCGGGGCAAAATGGGACGAAATGGTCAAATAAAGTCCCCCGTATGATAGAATTAGCGCAAAATGGGACAAGAGAAAGTCCCATCGAAGTAGATTTTTTTGCTGTCCCATTTTGCCCCAATACCATTCTGCCCTGGTCCCATCGTGCGTGTATACCATTTTGCCCCGGTATGCCGTTTTGCCCCGCTCTCCCCTACGCTTATATCCTGCGATTTTGTTCGCTTTTTCATTCTTATGGCATTATATCTCGACTCTCGCAGTCGCACGACCGAAGAAGCGACAGATTCACGTTGAGAGCCGAAACCGCGAGCAAACATACCGATTTATGACAAGCGATTTGTTAGTCGTCGTCGTCGTCGTCGTCGTCGTGGGCGTGCGAGCGTTGGGGGCGCTTAAGCAAAGAAGAAACTTTCCTTCTGGCACGAGTCCTCCCGTCTTCATTCTCTTGCGAGCGAGTCGACGGGCCTTCCCCTTGCCCTAATGGACGCCTGCCCCAAATAACGAGGGAACAAAACCGTTCATCCGTTCGTCGCTGTCGTGGAAGGCCTTTTTATTCTTCGACGATGTCCCCGCAGTTATCATCGTTCTCGCCGATCCGCGAAGCCCTCGTTCTCCGTCCCCTTTTCCTCTTCCACTCGCTTCTCTTTTTTCTTCCTCCGCTTCTCTTTGCCAGGCTCCACGCTCTGATATAGCGCTCAAAGTTCCCTCGAACTTTTATACTCTGGCAATCTTCCGCCGGCCAATCGGGCTTGCAGATGAGATACACAAAGTATAACCCGCGATAAATATATCTGTGACGTCGGCGAAGCTTATTTACTGCTGGCTTAATCTCGGGCGGGGAGGTTCATCGATAAGTAATTTCCGAACTGGCGAATACGTAAGGTTCGTTACCTTTTTTTTTTCTTCTTTTCTTCGCGTTATTATCAGTGAATTATTAAGTTGAGTGTCGCGGAGTTGTTACGAAAGCTTAACGTCGCAATCCCCGCCCCCTTTCGTTATCCAACTTCGCTGAACTCGTTAGACTCGCGGGCACAGAGAAAAGCCGGGAGCTTCGCGTTCCTGATCGTATCTACCGTTGATATTTTCGCTGTTAATCCGCTCGGATCCTGTGGCAATTTGATAAAGTTACCGAAGCTACGACGGACTTGTTTAGAGTGTGCGAGAGATCGAGATTCGGGGAAAGCGAGCCGTAACCAACAAAAAAAAGACGATTCCAGGGCCTCTAATTATTATTATAATATTGTAACGACCGAGCGAAATAACAACGCGATATATTTGGTTGTGGGGCGGATATTATTAGTTATAATGTTCTTAAGTTATCTTATTCGGGAACTGTCACGTCTGTTCTCTTTGATAGTCCGATCCAGACTCTCTGTCATGACGATCGATATCCTATCGATCGTCCGTACGTTCGTCTATTGTCAATCCTCACTAATATCGTGTGTCTCAACGAATAGTCAACTGCATATTCGTTACACTACTCCCCTCCTTTTGAGTTGCCGCCCCGGCAACTCCTAGTCTACCCTAAGATGTGCCACGGTCCATCGTTCTAAAATCCGTCCAATATTGATTAACCTACACTGTCCCGACATTTATCCAAGTCCACAAGGAAAACCATGGCAGAAAACCTTGGGAAGAACAGTGTTCACAATTCTACATAATTTCATTTTGTTCTATACTCATTTTCTGTCAAGTCCGAGCTAAATAATTCCATTTTATCCTATATCGGTCTATGTCGATTTCAGTTCGAATTATGTTTTAAGTACTTCATGTACTACATAACTAATTTTCTTTCTTTCTATTCGATCTTCTTTAATTTCTGGATTCGGAAGGATTCGAGCAGGAAGGTTTTCCACAATCTCACAGGATCTTGACAATAGATCTGCGATACACAAATTAATCGCGCAGAATTCTGCAAATACTAGTTACATCTTTTACAATTCAATGATTATTCTCTCTCTTTCCCTTTTTCCCAATTCTCATGTCGACATTTTTTCGACCTCAAATTAATCAATTCATCCAATTGATTCCACAATAATACGACTTCATACACGTAGATCTGGAAAGATTTTTCTACACAAAATTATCGGTCACTGTTCGAAACCTCTCATTGGCCAACAGTACCCCGATCTGTAACTCTGTCACTCAGGCCCAGCAGTTACCACATAAACAGAATTCTCCGGAAACCCTCCAGGACGCTTTTTACCTCAATCCAAAAAGTCGTCCAAGGCTCCAGCCAAGCAATTCTCTACACTTTCCAGGTCTCTAACAACACTATTATTCACATAGAAATAATTCTATTCTAACCGAACAACGACTTGACTTTCGATCATTATGACCGACAACACGAGAGAGAAGAATCACCAATTTTCAAATATTTTTTTACAAATATCTCAATAAAAATAGTACGTAATTTTGCATTTGCCTGTGTAGTCCTTCGTAGCTCAATCCGACCGTTCTTCCATCCATCCTGACTTCCTTTTCTTATCATCAATACCGAGCATCATCGAGATCTCAATTTTCGTTTTCAAATCTTCCGTTCTCCTTCTTCCGAAGCCATCGAGACTTCAATTTCGATTTTGATCCGTCCCCATGCGAGAATCATCGAGATTCTTAATTTTGACTTCGTTTCTTCGTTTCGTGAGAGCCATCGAGGTTCTCAATTTTGTTTTCGTCTTTTTATAAAGTGAGGGCCATAGAGGTCCTCAATTGTGTTAAATAATCCTGTGTCGTTTCACGTTCACTCGCAAATAACCGAATAAAAAAAATTATTTTTCTCCGTGGATTGCAACGACGAATCCCACTTCTGACACCAATGTAACGACCGAGCGAAATAACAACGCGATATATTTGGTTGTGGGGCGGATATTATTAGTTATAATGTTCTTAAGTCATCTTATTCGGGAACTGTCACGTCTGTTCTCTTTGATAGTCCGATCCAGACTCCCTGTCATGACGATCGATATCCTATCGATCGTCCGTACGTTCGTCTATTGTCAATCCTCACTAATATCGTGTGTCTCAACGAATAGTCAACTGCATATTCGTTACAATATTATTCAATTTTTTGAAACAATTTATAATAATTAATAGTAATTTATAATGATTGATTATTAATTTTTATTCATTAGTTAATTAATAATATTAGATAATTAATAATAGTGTATTATTATTGAAATAATAAAAATAAAAATCGTGGGATAGTTCGTAGTCGTCGATAGCCTCGTAGTTTAACAAAATGCAGCAACTTTTTCCGCGACACGGTTTGCGCACTCCGGCCCTCTTCGGTTTCGCGTCTCTCGGCGAGCGTAATTGATCTCGAAGCTTCAACGAGATTTTGTTTTTCAACCTCGGTAACACGATCGGCTTTCGGAGCGACGAAGAATCGCGGTGTTTTCCAGCGAGCGTCGCGGCCTTTGAGCCGTAAGATTTTTTTCGTTCTCGCGTAATGACATTCAACAAAATGAACAAAATGCATGAAAAAGGCCGCGTTACGATAAGACGAACGAAACGCCCAGCGCGGCAAGAGAACACGATATCCGAACACGATTTCGGAAACAGAATCCGCGCGAGCAAGTTCTGTGGTATCGCGCGACGCGATACTTGTAAATAGTCGTGTATCACATCGTTATCTGCCGAACTGATAAAGAAAGTCCGGCGAGAAATCTTTCCTCGATCAACGAATCGTCTTCGGAAAGTTCCGTAACTTTGGTTTCACCGGCGCTTCCGCACTGTCGAAGTAAAAGCCGAGAAAGTCGAGAGCGACTTCCGCATCTCCCGGGGTTGTTGCGCGCGAAGCTCGTGCATCGCGAAGGTGGCTCGGCTTTGCGCGCGGCAGGTTTTACACGCGGTGTATCTTAGACGATGCGATGAGCCGTCTCTTCTGGCGCTCGTTCCCTTGTCGCGTTGAGTAATCCAGCGTCCGTCGTGCACGTTGCATACTTGATTCCACTTGATTAGACTCGCTGGCAGCCTCGCGGGCTCGTCGTATAAACGGAATAATAACAAGACGCGCGCGCTTACGATACTCAGACCGGTGCCTGGCGTGTATTATGGAAGAAACAGTCCTGGGGGGGAGGTGACTGCGCGCCGAGGGTACTCAACGCCCGGAGATGGCAGACAGCGACATAATCCACCTATCGGATTTACGTGTGCGTGTTACAGACGACTAACAGTCGTTAGTGTGCGTGTCACAACTTATTAAGGACTCACGGGCGGTACAGTCGCGCCGAACGTGAGTTAAACGTGTGTTTCGCAGAAAATGTTGACCTTAGCCCTTTCGTGATTTTAGCCCATCCGCGACTTTAGCCCTTCCGTGATTTTAGCCCTTCCATGATTTTAGCCCTTCCGTGACTTTAGCCCTTCCGTGATTTTAGCCCTTCCGTGACTTCAACCCTTCCGTGATTTTAGCCCTTCTGTGACTTTAGCCCTTCTGTGATTTTAGCCCTTCCGTGACTTCAGCCCTTCTGTGATTTTAGCCCTTCCGTGACTTCAGCCCTTCTGTGATTTTAGCCCTTCTGTGACTTTAGCCCTTCTGTGATTTTAGCCCTTCCGTGACTTTAGCCATTCCGTGATTTTAGCCCTTCCGTGATTTTAGCTACTCCGTGACTTTAGCATATTGTCTAAACTACCGTCTCCTACACAACGGTTGTGACAACGATGAGATATTTTAACAATATATAAAGATAATAATGATAATAATAATGATAAGGCTTCCAGGCAATTAGAGGCTTTCGTTCCCTTCGGAACTCGCGCAGCATCGACACTTTTCCTCTAATCGGGCTCGATATTGAGTCAAATTTTCATCGCGAGAATATTATGTCCCGCTCGAGCCGCGCGACTCTCATGCGACTCACGTAATACTCCGCAATGTACGCGTATATAATGTTGATATTCATCTGTTCGAGGCTTTAACCGGGTTGCGCCGAACGCACGTGTGCCTCGGCCCTCCACCCTCTCGCCCTCGTCCCGGCATCGATGCTGAATCGAACGTTATTCCCGCGCTCACCAACAGAACGAATTCATTTGTACCCGTGAAGTGGCCGCGGTTCGCCGTGTGCGGCAGCAACGTCGCCCATCCCGCAATAGAAGGTATTCGTAATTACGAGCGGTATGTACGAACCGAACTGGCATGATTCACCGTCGACTACTTCGTCCCCCGTGGCCGTCGGAAACTTAATTAACTATTCCTACCCATAATTCAGCACGTACGGTAATACACAGAGAGTACAGCGAGGGCGAGTAAAGCAGTGGCCGCGCTGATACATACGCTAAAGTATCTCTCCGGTCGGGTTTGCATGCCACACACGTTATCTGTTTGATGCCTTTGGGCGGTGTGTATTAGCCAGGCTGTCTCTCTATGCATCTTCGGAGGTCCGGCATTTAACGCGCCCCGGAAGGGGCGCGACGCGACGCGCGCGGGGACTCGACCGCGAATGAGGAAAATCCTTTCATGGCGAATTTAATCATTGCCGGCATGCGGCTCGCACGCAATTGTACAATTCGGTTACTTCGCCTTCTGAGAAATGAGGACACTTTTGGATGCCTCATTGAACTGGTGAAATAATTGACCGGACTTGTCGCATTGGACTTGTTGTTTGTGACAAAAAATTCAAGGTTAGACCTTACGCTGGTACTACCGTAAATTTGAATTTCAGCCATCAGCGAAGTTCCGCGACATTCGCACTTCCCAATTCCTCGCATCGGTCCTTCACCGAATTTCGATGATACAAAACTCTCCCGCATCGTGTCCCATTACGGTTGAAAGAAACTGAATTCCATGGGATTCCGCGAAGGAATACTTTATTCCCGAGTTTCCGCAAACATTTTTCAAGGGCACGGGCTGAAATTGAATGTTACGCATGAAAACGCTTCGCCGACTTCCGTGTTGTATCCCGTTCGATCGATCCGCGTTGCGGTTGGCTTTTACAATTGAAAAGCCTCCAGAGTCCATTTTTCCGAGCCGTAGGGGGATAATACTTCTGTATCGAGTATTTTTACCGCAACCTCGCGTGTACGAATAAGAAAGACAGTCGTCCGAAGTGGCGATCGATGAAAGCCGGCAGAATGCTCGACTCGATATTACTTATGCTGTGTCTGGCTTACACGTTCGGGTGCGCGAAGAGACGAAGGAAAACCGGGATGGAAAGGGCCGCCGGAAAGCCCTTCGTGCTGCAGTTCCTCAGAGCGCCAAAGGATTTCGATGCTCGCGTTCCTACCGCTGATACGCGTTCGTGTCGGCAGGACGGGCATGCGTATGCGGGGGGGCCGAGCAAGTATATTGTTCGGGTTTCGCCGCACGTATGGCTGCCGGTTTGGGCGGTGTGAGAAGTAAGTGCAGGTAGGGCATCGGTAACACGTACGTGTACGTACCGCCACAGGGCCCATTATGATAGCGACCGCAAACCCTCGACCCTATGGCCCTCTCCAGACCAGGCTCCATCTGGATTATCTTCACTGATTCAATTTATCACCGAACCCATATTACTCGCTCTGCTACGGCCGAAGCTTCGGGCGGCCCTTGAGCTATTGCTACTCAAGTTCACAAAGGTTCCGCGATGCCAGCCGCCTCCCCCCCCCCCCCCCCCCCCCCGTCCCACCCTCGTCCAGATCTACCGATGGCCGAGAGAGGCTGCTATGGCCAACCAAGCGTGATCAAATATTGTACTATACATGGATTGCGTTTAACTACAGATGAAGGCCGAACGGAGCTGCAGTGAGAAAAGCTTTTATTTATCGTAATTATGTCGCTTCGGGCTCATTTCGCAAATATTCGAGAAAAATGAGTGCTTGCAAATACTTCTCGATGGTATAAAAATATGAAAAAATTCATGCTTGTCGAAAGTATGGAAAAGATTAATTTTTGTATAATAATTCAGAAATGTTATTGACAAATTAATCAGAAAATTGTTTTTTCAACTAATTTCCCGGATAACCAGCTTTTTAAAATGAATATGATTCGTTAATTTTTTTAAATACGTATGAATTTTTCGAGATTTTGTGTCTTTTCACTTTTAACACTCTTTTTTATTTGAGATAAAAAATTGGTCGAATATATGCATTTTAAAAAGGATTGCTCCGGGTATGATTTACTCTAAAAATTGTTATCCAATCGTAGTTTGTCCATATTTCACCGTTAATAATTCAAAAGTATTCACATAAATGAATATGAGATTTCCATGCGCAATGACGAAGAAATCGCTCGACGATAACATATGAATAATCAATTATTATTTCACTCTTTTTGCAGTCGGGAGTTTTCAAATTTTTGTAAAACTTTTTTATTGCGATATGAATGAGAAAATTCATGTGAATGTCATTGAATGCTTTTTTCCATGTGGTTAGAAAACAAAGGCTTGATAGAAAAACTGCAAAAAGATTCGTCGCTAGTTTCCCTTTACTTTCCCGGATAAAGTTCTGTAAAGATATTAAATGGATTTTTATAATTTACAAGAATAGTGCGAAAGGGTTGCTCAAAAGGAACAGATTTCGGGCTCGACCTGCCGCAAAAAGCACGAAAGCCATGATATTACCTAAGCGAATTTTTTTTTTTTTCCTCCGACACGAACAAAAAGATAACTTCAAAAGCGCCGTTACATCCGAGATACGGTTACAGGCGAAGTGGCCGAGAGTATTTCGAGCGAATGCTCGATGAAAACTTTTTTTCATGCCCCGACGAAACTCTCGCTCTCCTTTGATTCGCCGGACGATCCCGGCTCGCCTGTTGCCCGGCGTTACAACCGTGGCGAACGGGAGTCAAATGTAACGCAAAGTTTTAATTCGCGTTCCGGCGATGCTCGGAATTCAACTACTTATACTATTTTGCCCCGCTTCAAGGCAAGAATGTTACTGTTTATTTTGCACGCGTTCGCGTTTCAACTCCAACACGGGGGGAGCAAAAACTCCCTCTCGCTCGCGCTCCCCCGTCGAACTCGCGGACGAAAACGAGGCGTTAAACTTTTCGAGCACGAATAAAACGTAAGGCAAGCGGAATGAAATGACGATATAGCGTGAGAGAGCTTTTTAGGACGAACGAGAGGCGAAAGAAGAAAACGGGGCTTGGCCTTGCGCCGGTTTCGTGCTTCTGGCTTAGCGAGCAATAAAAACTCTCGGTAAACGTTATACGCGCACCAAGTACAGCTGCAGGCAACACACGCCCGGAGCTTTCTCGTTCATCCTCTGATATGAAGAAAGAAAAAAAAAAAAAAAAAAAAAAAAAAAAAAAAGGGTAAAGACTATACGTGCTTTAATGAAAATTACCGCAACCGCACGAGGGAGAGAGAGTAGACTCGTGAGACGAGATACCGGTTTTTGTACAAAAGCTTTGCTCAACCTTCAAAGAGATTTCGCATGTGGTTTCGGATGATAAAGGAATATACGGACCCGCACACCGCTCCATGTATCTTTCGCGCAACATGCGAAGATAAAAAAGTGCGTGTCAAGCTTGCACGCCAGGGTCATTATACATTTTTTCTATTTGATACGGAGAACTGGAAACGCACCGCGCCCAGTCTAGTCCTATGGAAAAGTTAAGGTAGATCCAGCGCGAGGTGTTCATTGCCCATAAGTTCGAGAAGAGTGAAAGAAAATTCCGAACACTTCTCGACAGTATAAAAATCGGGAAAAATTCATGCATATCAAAGGTACTGAAGTGACGAATTTTACATAACAATAATTACAAAATGTTATCAATAAATTCGTGAACAATAAACCTGTTCAACAAATTTCTGGTAACTCAACTTTTTTTCTTTTGTAAAAATGATTCGTTTGTTTTTTTGAGTACTTATGAATTTTTTCAGATTTTCAAATATGGTTTGAATTTTGTTTTTTTCCACATTCTTTCCATATAAAAAAAATTAATATTCGAATCCAATTTGAAAATCTGAAAAAAATGCATGCATGTTGAAGGTTCTGAAAAGGTTGATTAATCATTTTAATTATTAATTATTTGCAATTATTATCGTGCAAAATTAATCTTTTCAGTACCTTCGTCATGCATGAATTTTTTCAGATTTTCATACAATCGAGAAGTGTTTGCAATTCTCGCTCATTTCTCCCGAACTTGTGCGAAATGAACACCACGCGCTTGAGCTTAATGCGCGTAACGTGACGTAAATATAGATGCCGAAAAAAAAAAAAAAAAAAAAAAAAAAAAAAAAAAAAAAAAAAAAAAAACCCTCCAACAATCTCCCCTCGGCGATGCTTTTCATCGCATTTATTTCCCGCGGGCCGCAAAAGAATATCGATTTTCCCATTGTGTTTTTGTACCCTTGTGATTACGCGCATGATTATTGCTCCATCGTTCGTCGAACCGTAAAATTGATTGATTGCCCTGACCGCGAGTCGTTGTTTACCGCGGGCATTGAGCGTTGTTATTCCGCGCGCGTAGAATAGAATATCATAATCAAAAAACGGCGAAGCGGGAGTGGATTTCCAATGCGATAAAATTCCGCGCCTGCTGTGATCAACGGTTTGCTTGAAATAACTTCGAGTGTCATTGATTCGCTGGTGTATTTCTATGCCTTTTATGCGTTTAAAATACATAATATATATATATTTCTTTTTTCTCTATTTAAAAAAAAAAAAAAAAAAAAAAATAGGCATTTATATAAATTTTTATTTTAACGAACGCGTCGAACTGGATTTTACGTACGCACGAATTAGCGCTGAGGGGGGCGCATTCGATGTTTTTTTAAATCGCAATAAAACGACAACCGCACGACTGGATATTCCGGGAATTTTCTCGCGAATGCAATTGAGATGAACGCTCGTTAGCGCCGAGATTGGGCTACCTTTCCGCAGGTACGGGGAATCTAACGGGGCTCGGCGCTCGCTCGGGCTGGTCAATTAAAAAGTTGTAACGACCTATTAAAAGCGAACGGCGAAGAGGAGCGAGACGAGTCCGTGATAGGGATACGGAAAGCGCGGAACGGAGCGAGGTTGAACGAGGTGCGCGAACAACGAGGCACAAAGTCGCATGATATCAATTGTACTTATACTTTGTACCGCGGCCGATGCCGGTACAGCAGTTTCGCGTGGAGCACCTTTTCGGAAGCCCCGACTCGCTCGCGAACGATCCTTCTAATTGAGTTACCGCTTCGACGTGCTCCTCCCCTTCCCTGCGGCCCCGCGCGCTCTCGATTCGTTTCTCCCATTTCGAATATTCGACTGTAATTGAATCGCTTCGAGGCTCCGAAGGTTAAAAAAAACCGTTTAAGGTTGTCCTTGCGCACGGTTCGTTTCGCGTTGATTTGCGAAAATTCAAAGAGAGCTACTAAAAATATTAATTTTGCACGATAATAATTCCAAAATGTTATTAACAAATTGATGAAAAAAAAAATCCACAATTTGTCGTTAACTAATTCTTTTCATATGAAAAAAAAAACAAAAATTTGTAAAAGTCCAAGCCATGTGTAACAAATCATGACAACTTAATCGTCGCTCGTTTGAAAAGTTGGGATGTAAAGTTTTATCTCGATGTAATATCGAATTGCGAGATTTTATATCGAAGCTATTGCCGGTTCTTTCGTGCAGTGATTGGTCGAGGCTCTTCCGAGCCCCAGTTTTATAAAAAGGCCAACTCAATATATTTCTGATATACATTTTTTTTCCATATGGAGAAGTTACTGAATTTCAGCTCGGCGTTGTCTATTACGATTACTCGACTTCCGGTCGAGAGCCAACGCGGATATTCGAAAGATTAATACAGCGCGATTTCGCTGTAATGCCATTACGGAGAAGTCTTTTTCACCGCCTCGTGTATCTTCCGGGAAAGCCCGTCGTAAATTGCACATAACGAGACACAATGTATGTGAGCGGAACGAGGGAGAGAGGGCATAATTTAATAAATTTCGCCCACCTCTTCGACGACGAGCTCTTCTTCTTCGTGTGCTTTCGCACCGAGCGCCTGGTTATAATCCCTTCTGCGCGAACGCGCGGCGGCGCCGCTGCGTGGAAATGCCATCCGAAAACCCACTTTCTCAAGATAACGAGGACGTGAGCATTCCGCGTAACGAGCTCTCGAGTAACGCAGGGAAATGCCAATCGTTTTCCGTACGTGCAACAGTGCCGCGCCGTTGTTTCGACTCGATGCGGCTCTTCTTCATCCGGTTACGCCGAGTCGCGGGAATAGCGAAAATGCCGCAGTTCGAATCGCGAAACAGATTCATGAAGCGCGACGATACTGAAGTTTCGCAGCGCCCCGAACGCTTTGAACCGTATCATTCGATAGGGGCATTGAGAAAAGGATTCATTTATAATTAACAAACGTATAGTTGAATATGCCGGAATAAATGTTTACCTAATGTTAACAAATATCAACCGAACCAAACAATATTCAATTGGGCCAAAGGAATCCGAACATTTGTTAATCGCTAACGAATCTCATTTGGCTTAACATTTGCTCACACGAACTAAACATTTATTTCGCCATGTCCAACTATAGGTTGGAAAAATGAATTGATAAATAAAACAAACAAAAAAAATATAAAGTGTCCGAATTGAGCAACAGTTCAAATCGATGACAATACCGCAGCTCCGTAACTCGCGCAGCGACAGGATGAGCCGCGCACCCCGTTGAAGGATCGCCCTGCGAGGATATTCCGAAGTTTGTCGACCTCTGCCGTTGCCCAAGGCTAGTTCGCCAGACCCGACCGCTCTTGATGAATGCGTCGCCTCTAAAATATGAGGCGAATCTCCGAGCAAGTTGTGTAAGCGATGGTGTGCCGGCAGGTGCGCCAAAGGGAGCCGGCGGAAGTAGCGACGAAGCTGATAGCCCCGGAAGGGCGGACTTTGGATGCTGTGGGCTCTCTTCGTCTCTCGAATCGCCTCTCGAAAGCGCCTTATCGTTCGGCCCATCCACCGAAGACATAACACCAACGTTTCGTCGAGTATATATTCGTAAAGCCGAGTATACCGATTGCTCTCACTCCCTTACGAGCGAAGGATGGCGCGGCGAGAGCTCGAAAGTGCGGCACTGCAACGCGAGCGTGCTGAATCAGTACCCGACCGTGCCCTCGACTCGCTCATCTCCTCCGCTCTCACCGCGCCGGGGAGCTTAAAGTGACAAAGAACCCGTTCCCGTCGCGTTAATAACGACAGGATTCGCCCATATGGATTCTCGTAACCCAGATTTCGCACCATTTCATCGCCGATGAAGCCGAGTCGACTCTGCCGAATCGAATACGGCGACGACCTTCTACGGCCATAAGCAGCAGCAATTAGATTAAGAAGAGATGTTAAGGTTAAGGTACTTTTGCTCAGTCGATAATAAAAACTGTAACGCTATTCTTTACGGGATGCGAGAAGTTCATCAGCGTCGAACGGGAGTCGAACGCCACTGCTTCTATTTCTTTTGCAGTGACATTCTATTTCGTAAGCACTCTAGGGAAAACAGTATTACAGTTTTTATTACCGACTGCGATATTTCACCCCACCTTAAGGTGGTAAGGTGGTAAGGTGGTCTGACTCTGACCACGTTTGAGTGAGAATCAAAAAGAATTTACAAACGCTTCTCGATGGGATAAATGTCAGAAAAAAATCTGGTGGTGCCGCAAAGACCGATTTTGCATAATGTCAAAATGTTACGAACAAACGATTCGTTAGTGTTTTCGAATACGTATGAATTTTTTTCCAGAATTTCGTGTACTTTCAAAATTTCGTTTTCACCCTTCAGTCGTCCGAGAAAACGCAATTTTCGACGAGTCCGCAGACATAATTTTTCCCGCATTGTCCCGAATCTCGTGGAATTTCTCGAAGCGCGAATAAGGAAGAAATTAGAATGGATCCGGGGTAAAGAAAAAGAAGGTCGGGCTTTAGAGCCAGCTTGTGGATCTGGCCGAGCAAAGGGTTATCTACTCGGCTCTTCCGAAAAATCCCACCTGCCGCGTACTTCCTAATCTCGGCGTTGTCTCGCCGGGGGTGGGTTAGCGGAGCTCAGCGCTGGCTGCGTCCGCCCGCAGCCGGAGTGCAAAATAATAGAGAGAGAGAGAGAGAGACAAGAAAGTTATGGCTTCCTCGAAATGAGCACGAAATTCGGCTGCCCTCGCTCGTACGCCACGGTCCTTTACAACTACCCCTCCGGTCGAGCGCCCCTTCGGCAACGTCGAGAATGCGCCGGAGAGCGCTCGGGTAATATAGAGGCAGATCCGAGAATACGTAGCGGGTAATAAGGATGGTACGACGGTGCACCCGTTACTTCTAATATCATCGTCTCTCCCTCCTTCCCGGCTAAACCCTATGTGCACCCTTTCACCTCGTGGAAGCTCAGTGTCGAGACGCGAAGCCAGTTTCTCCGCTTTCTCTTCATCCTCTCCCGAAACCCGGCTCTTCTCCGCCGCTCGCAGTCCATGCATCCCGAAGAATCGATGGTCTCGCACGATAAAACCCCGAAGAGCTCACGGTCCGAGGCTTCAAGAGCCTTCATGTAACGTCGCCAGAGACGGAAGGGAAGATAAAATTTCAATCGTTACGCACACCCCGCGCTTACCCACCTTTATCTATTCAAAACGAGAATATCATACGATCGAATCATTTCCGATCGTGAATTTAAGAATCTGCGACCAATCCGACGATGGTTTTAACAGGCTATTTCCGCCGTAACGGGATTGCTTCGAGATGGGTCGTTTTTGTCGCTTCTTACACGGACATTCTGAAGACGATATTTCGCTTACTTTTTAATGCAGGGATGAAAATCCGAGTGGCCTACGAATTTTTTTTGTTTTTTTAGTTAACTGTATTTCTGGTGATTTTTTTCAACTTTTCTTCGAATAGTAAATAAAAGACGGTTGGTGAAAAAAACGGCACGGAAAAAGGGAGCGGAAAAAGAGGGCGAATGAACTCCACACCTCGTATTTAATTTTTTTTTCAAGGTCTTACAGGTATTTAAATGCCGCGCCTGATCGGGAGAGTGGACGTAGTTAATATTAAACACGTGTCCATCCGATGGTCGCCAACGCCCGAGCCTGACTGACCGTTGAAAAATATTTTTCATAAATATTAACGAAATTGTAAAAAATTAACGATACGTGCGGAGCGACGGGGAAGCGCGTGGCCGTCGGTATCTCTGTGAAAAATTCACGCGATAACGAGGCCTCGGTCTCGCCGGTCGGTACGCGCGCCGACTCTTTTAATTGAATTTTAATTTTACATCCAACGAGAAAAATCACCGCCGTGGCATCGGTTTCGGCCTGACCCGCAGCGATGCCCGCTCGGCCAACCGCGCGAGAGCGTAGTCCGACCTCGGATGCAATTTTTATTCCATAATGTACGCAGCTACGCGGTAACACACTTCGCTACGATGTATCCCGAGTCCACGCGCGGTTCTCTCATCGCTGCAACGTAAAATTGAATTAATCGAGTAATTTTCGCGGATTGCGCGCCGGGAGCATCGTCTTTTCCACTCGGCTCTGTTCAGCCGCGCCGGATGGTAATTGCCTTCGGGAATCAACTCGAAACACGCCGCTACAACGTCCCGACGCTCTTCCCCCGAGCGTCGAATAAACATAATTTAAATAAACGAAAGTTCGCCACCGACGTCCGCGGCTCTCGCGGAGGGCATCGCCGCCGGCGCGGAAGGAGCGACCCGAAAAGGGGGGCTTTTACTCTCTCGCGAGGCTCTCGCGTTACTCCGCGGTGCCAAAGTTATGCGAACCCGAAGAAACTGCCTTAACGAATTCCTCGCGCGGATGCGGACGCCAAGTTTCGGAAAACGTTGGGAGCAATCGAGGCGGCGCGCAATTAAAATCTACGCGAGTTGCTCCGTCGTAGGAAACGTTGATTCGCGTGTGAAGCAGGGACGTTGGGAATATAATTTAATAAATTTAGCGCTGGAAGATTTGTGACGATGCACTTCTTTAAGGATACGCACGCACGTTTTGTGAAAATTGCGATCCAATGGCAGGCCAACATATCAATCGAGACAGAATCGCGAGCAATTCTCGATGGTACGGAAATCTGAAAAAAATCTTATCCAAGGCACTGAAAATATTCATTTCGCATAAGAATAATTCCGAAATGTTATCAACGAATTGATTCTTATCATGCATGATTTTTTTCGGATTTTTGTACCGAAGCATTCGCAATTCCCACCCGATTTTCACAAACTTATGCGAGATTAACTGCGAAATTAATTTTAAGGACTGGCTTAAGGGGCAAAGTGTCTATTCATTGAATTTTCGAAGCGAAGTTCAATCATCAAGTCAGTAAATTGTCAAAAATTCGATATTTTTTGGAATTCATTCGTATTCAACATGTGATGAATTTTCGGAAATTTGCAGTTTGAACCGCGTATTTTTTTTCTCCGAGTACATCTCATCGTAGTTCCGCTGCTCGTTCGCGCGAGGGTAATATTTCAATTCGCGTGCGATTAGTTCGGCACACACTCCGTCGGGAGTGCGGATATTTGCGCGGATAGCGAAAAAAAAAAGCTAAGCGGAAGAGCTTTTTCGAGCGCGCGGTCGTAGTGGACGCTCGAGGGGGATGACGGAAATTGATGGCGAATCCTGGCCAAGCGGATATTGACGTTCGGACCCGGTTATGAGTATTCGCCAGATGAGCCTTTGAAAGGCGCCCGAAGAAGCGACGGAAAAAATGAAAAAATAAAAAACAGACAAACCGGAAGAAAGCGCATGAAAAATAAAGGCGACATCCATCGGCGACGTTGATCACCGGAGTTCGAAGGATTTCCACAAAGAAAAGCCTGAGATGCAGAATTCGCTGGAAACGAAAAAAAGTAACGATTGCGCGGAGTCACTAAGAATAATCTGACGCGATGAGTTTTCAGAAGAAAGATCGCCGAGAGCCATTAAAAAATGCCTTCAACGAGAGACACTTTCGCGACGATAAAGGAAAAAAGAAAAAAAAGCTCGTCGAATCCGCCGACTCCGCGGACGAGTCTCCGTCGCGACGTTGGACGAAAAAAATTCGCTAAAAATATACCCACTGCCAATGGAGCCGAAAGGAGAGCCGAGAAGGAAAGCGCGAAATTGGCCTCGAATGAAGTCGGGAGCTTTAAAAAAAAGCGCTCGGCACTTTTGCCCGTAATTCCGCAGTTTCGTTAAAATATTCGAGTGGGGAATTGCATTAGGGTTACGAGAGGTGGCCATTATTGGGCGAAATATCGTAACCGTTCTCAAAGTCTCCGACGCTGAGGCGAGCTTTTCACCGACGGTGAAGAATCGCGGCTCGAACTTTCGCCGCAAGAGTCTCTTTCGCTTCTCGACTCGAGCTTTCCTCTTTTCTTCCAGAGCTTTTTTTTCTCTTTTTGCTCCTCGGGAAGGTCGTTTTTTGTAGGGCGATAGGTTTGTGAGTACCCACCGCTGGCATCCATTACCCTCGCGCTCGAACAAACACCTTATTCGCGACACGGAAGCTCTCACACCGCTTAAACGGCCTCTTCGATGAGGAAACGGAGAGCGAAAGCGGGGAATAAGTTATGGGCGGGAGAGAAAATTTTATAATCGTTCGCATGACGAGTTTTTAAGTTGCTTTTCATGTTTCTTGACTCTTGGCCTCCGATGACGACGGGGCAGGGCAGAGGGAAGGGAGGAGAGTAGTTGCGAGGGAGAAAATATATATCGCGTTATCGCGCTGAGAGAGCCGAGGGGGGTTGCGAACCTCTCGAGCCACCCGGCAGCGAGAGGGGCGGTCTGTTAGTGTATAACTTTCCACGGTCGTCTCGCCGCAACCACCGCGTTTCAAACGAGCGCACTCCACGCGGTTCGTCCATACAAAGAAAAAACATTAAAAAAAGAGGAGAAAACAGTTAACGAACAAAAAAAAATCGAGTTATAACGAGGAACGCTGGACGCGGTGTTCGCAGTCCAAATTGATAAAGTTGGTAGGAAAAGTCAGAGGGTAGAACGAAGCCAGCGCCGATGCGCGACGGCAGGAGACGATTTTTTTGTTTCCGTCGCGCCGCTACCCCGTTCCCTCCAGCGATCCTTTCTCCGAGATGGACTGCGATCTTTATCGCAGCTTTGTTTTCTTGCAACGCGCTGTCGAGGCCGAATGTTGCGAATCGGAAAAGCTTCGACATTTTTCCAAAATTATTCATTTGAAATTCGAAATTATGCGAAAAGAATTGTATACAATTTAAAAACAATTGTTTATTTAATTTTTAATATCATAAATACTGTTCAATACATTTTTTTTATTTTTACACATAATTGAAAATAACTTTTCGAATAGCGCGCGAGAATATTCGAAGCTCGATTGTTTCGCGAAGATCCTTTCCGTCGCGAGCTCCTGAGAAAAGCCACTCCCGAGAGAAGCGAACGCTTCGGAATTCGACGTAGGAATTGTAAATATCTCCGAGGAAAAAATGTACTTTCTTCTTCTGATCCCGGATTGTTTAGCGTAGCGAAAGATCCTCGGCGACTTTGGCCGCTTGCATTTTTATGCCCGGAAATTCATGCGGTATTCGACTCGCTCCGATATAACTCCACAACCGGGAGTGCATACATTGCTGGGGGAAAAAAAAAAAATTCTTTACAATCGTATACTTGAGTTTGGGATGTCGCTATCCGAGACCCGGCCAACGATCTAGTTTCAAACGTTTTCGAACGAAACGACCATTTTGGTACACGAGAAGCAACGCGATACCGGCTTGAATACACGACTGTGTGGGTTACTCTACCAAACATAACTGATATAGAAGAAACCCCCTCTACGGATCTCCAACCCTCGGTCCGGCCATTCACATGCATGAAACGCCCTCTCCATACAATGCATCTTCCCCGTACGTGCCGACACAACTTGGTTTGCCTTGTTTCATCTCAGAAGCAATAATAATAATAATTATTATTATATTATATTATAATTATAATTATAATAATATAATAATTATATTATTATATTCTATTATAATAATATAATAATATAATAATTATATTTATTTTTATTTATTATTATTATTATATTATTATATTATATATATATTATAATAATAATTATTATTATTATTATTATGCCTTTGATTTTCAAAAAATAAAAAATGTTGCCAAGTTTAAAATTGTTCTTCCGATATATTTCAAAACAATAAGAAATAATTTACAAAAAAAAATTTTTTTCAAGCGGAATACACCGAATTATGTAATTTATTTAAAACGTTTCGTTCATCTTTGAGGGAGTACTAGCGTAAGGTGCAAATGGAAAAAGCGTAAAACGCAAACCCCCCTTAAACCCCTAAAATCGAAACCCAAAATGGGCCGCGATTCCAATTTCCACATAAGCGCGGTGTCGCGTGGTCCTCAGCGTAAATCACAAAGCCGCCGAACATTCGTTTGCTCGGTATGCGAACCATGAGAATCTACAGGACTTGGGTCGAATCTGGGTTACGCGTCGAGCAGAGATTACAATAGTATATGCTCACGTAAATTCCGTTGGAAACATTGGAAACCGCGAGCACCCCGTCCGCGCTCCCCTTAACGTTTTCTCGTGGTGTGTGCGCTTTTGTTCGATTCGTCTGTTCATGTACCGAGTCGGGAGACCGCGCGTCGCGATTGGATAGAGAAGAGATGGAATTGTTCGGACCTGAAGTTGTGAGTACGAGGGATAGGAGGGCTTTCGCAGCGCGTGATCGGTTAAATACAAGATTGTAGGTGAGAGCGGGGCAAAATGGCATACCGGGGCAAAATGGTACGAAATGGTCAAATGAACTCCCCCATATGATAGAATTAGGGCGAAATGGGACAAGAGAAAGTCCCATCGAAGTAGATTTTTTTGCTGTCCCATTTTGCCCCAATACCATTCTGCCCTGGTCCCATTGTGCGTGAATGCCATTTTGCCCCGGTATGCCGTTTTGCCCCGCTCTCCCCTACCTTCCGCAAGGAGGTGGATCGTATCGCGGTAGTCCGACGAACGTTGTGTACCATTCACGGGGGGGGTAGTTTTGGGTCGAAAAAAGTCGATACACGAAACGTTTGCGTTCGGTTTGCCGAAACGGTTATGAGATATCATATCTATTGTTAAATATCGTACGGACATATTTACTTTTTCCATACGTGCCCCACTCTCCGGCCTCATTCCGTAATAGAGTTGCGGAAATTGGCCCATTCCGACCGCAATAATCGGAGCGGGCCAATATCGACACACGGACCGTCGAAGCTCCACACCCCCCCGTGTCTACTATCGGCGCGCATGCACGAACGTGCTTTTTCCCTTTTTCGCGGTATATCTCTGGCGAGGATTTTTTTTTCTCCGCTACCACGTCGCCCGGCTTCCCAACCCTCGACAGCGCTATACCATTCCGCGCCGCTCGCTCTCCGCACTCTTCGAGTCCTCGCTTCTGTGTACAATTTTTCGGGCTCTGCCCTCTCCGTCGCTCGGCCCGACCCGTCTCCGTGTCTATTAATTGGTCACGTCCAATGCAGCAAATGCTGCTCGATCGATCGTGTAAAGTGGCAAGGCAAAACACGCTCGAGTTTCATAAACCGTCGACTCTCGAGCTTCATGAAAACCTTCTTTGCTTTTGACGATTGCTCATGTGCGGCGAGTCGTGTCGCACAGTTGCTCGATTTCGTGACGAAAATAGGGGCTTTTTCGTTCGGGCTCGAGCCGACATCGCTGGAGTAGACAATATCCTGCGTAAGCCTGTGAAAAAGGGCCAATTATTGCATTCGAGAGTTACTCAAAAAAGGAACCAATAAGGACACATTTCTTCTTTCTTTTGTCACGGTCTACCAAGTTCCATTTGTAGGAAGTTAAGTTTATGAAAATGAAAGAGCTATTTTGACTTCCACCAGGATGAAAAAATCTTGAAGGTAACTTGTCCTTTAAAAATTTCGAGAATGAAGTTCACTGCTCGGGGAATTGCCACAAGCCCCGAAGAGGAACTGAGTAAACGCGCGAATGCTTGCCGTCGTTCGTTCCGTTTAAACATTTAATCTCCCGCGCACCGCCCCCGTAGCTCATTTGCATATTCAGAGGGTCAAAGCCGGGAGTTGTCGTGAAACGATGAAATCATGAAGTTTACCACGGAAACGTCGCGAAATTCGCTCGAATCTCATGTGCGAAACTGTGACTTTGCATAGACGGAAGGAACAACGTCGAATTGCCTTCTATTCCGTGTTGATAAATCAGCTCTAAAGGGTGATCGTCCCTGGAGCGAATCCATTCGGACTCGGTGGACGGCAAACAGGTCCGTCCCCTTTCGCTTGGGCGTAACAGCCCTAACCCGAAACATTGGAGGTCGAAAGTGTTGCACAGATACCTGTAAGTGGGATGTGATTTAGCCCTGACGAGAGTCTGATAAGGTACCTTAGCAAGACGTGCTTAGGGCTTCAGGCGCGCCTCATGGGAACCCTGACGGGAATTTCTGTTCGGGTTGACCTGCGTGCGTCGCTCCGAAAACCTCCGAAAGCCATGACCCAGTAATGGCGAATGTTCTCCACAGTCGAACGAAGCTATTCGAACGATGTCCGATGAGGTGTAAACTTCCGGCGAATTGTCTGCCCCTGAGAGGAAAGCGATGCCTCGGTTGGCGCCGAACAAGTCCGCGGTGGTTGGATGAAGGCAGACGGAATCAAGAGCGAAGCGAGACGGATCCGTCGGTTTCGCTTTCGCTCCGTCGCGATAACGACGACGGCGATTGGAGGGACCATCGAAGGATAGAGAATCACCACCAAAGCGGCGGATCTACGATGGTCTCGGAACGTGGAGGCTTGAAATTATGCAATTCCGAGTATTAATCGCTCCGCTGTTTGTGGCTCGATGGAAAATTGAATTTGACTTTGGCGCAGGCCCCTTGGGCCAATTACCACCCTTTGGATGCGCGTACCCCGAGGCAAATTGAGGAGCCGCCGTCTATGCCGCTGACTACGCTCAAAACCGATACCCCCCTCCCCACCCCGTTTGCTCAACTTCTAACCGGTTAACCGTGGATCCTTTGAGCAGCTCCGCAACAATTCGCCACAGTTATCCAATTGTCCGTTATGTATGCCGGAAATCGAATTACCGGCTTGCATTCAGCCTTCCCTCCACCGGAATTTCGATCTCGCTCGGTCACTGCCGCTCATCGTGTCGATCTTTTCCTTACCAAGCAGCCTCGCGACTGATCGATCGAGATCTTCGGCGATGATGTTGCCGATCTTGCTAAGATCTATCAATATCGAAATGTTTCTTGTACTTGGACATTGATCCAAGCTCGATCGGAGATCAAGGATCAAGAAATCGGCGACCACCGATCTTCGGCGATGCTGTTGCCGATCTTACCCGCTAGGATCGATCAAATCCGCAGTGTTTCTCGCGCTTGGACATTGATTCAAGCTCGATCGGTCGATGTCGTAACTGATTCGCGAATCGTCTTCCGCTCGCGCGGAAATGGAGCTCGACTCAGCGACGAACGACTCGCATGGCGCGGCGACCGTTTGACCCG
Source organism: Ischnus inquisitorius (assembly GCA_963924025.1). Taxonomy (NCBI): domain Eukaryota; kingdom Metazoa; phylum Arthropoda; class Insecta; order Hymenoptera; family Ichneumonidae; genus Ischnus; species Ischnus inquisitorius. The sequence continues at coordinate 5,703,917 of OZ001249.1, forward strand.
GAGATTGCCTGTTTCAATCGCGGCTACGAGATCGAAATGGTTCCACTGACCCGCAAGATCGAGTTTCCATCCGCGCAGTTCGCCAGCGAGCGCCCTCGCGTTTCGCACTTTCGGCGGAATCGAACGCGAAAAATCGATTGCGCATTGTTTCTGTTTAACTGCTTCGGTCATGGATTTTTTATAAAAACAATAACTATTGAACGTTTGTCTCGTCTCGATTTCCATCGCTTTGTCTCTCCACGTGTGACAGATTCGCGGCAGAGAGGAAAACTCCGAATCGAACGCGGGCGCCGAAAATTCGACTCTCTTTGCGAATACGAATATTCCATGAAAAGCAATTGACGAACTTTGTGCGAATGCGTTCGCCTCTTTCGAGTAAGAATTTTCATCGCTCTTTCGATCGTTCGAATCGTTCTTTTCGTCGAATCGGTGAATCGCCGCCGGTGACACTGCAAAAACACACACACGCGTGCAGTTGATAAGAATCACGATTGATCGTCGAATCCGAATAAAGATAAATCTGGTTACCGATCGGTTCTTGTTTGCTCTTTTATTTTCTTTCACTTCATCGTTTTTTCTCCGTCGCTTTTTTTCGTCCCCGCAGACCGTCGATCGGTTGACGTTCGAAAATCGAACGCGAAAGCTATATCCAATTTGTTTTATACCTTCTCGAGTCGGAATTGGTTGCCGGCTCGGCCGTCGAGCTCGCACGAGTGTATGGAAATAAAAATTTAAAAAAAAATGCGGAAACGAGACCGACGCGCGGAGAAGAGCGCTGGGAATAACTTTGATTATCGGAAATATAACAGGATGGATGTACGCGTGTATTCCTGGCGAAATATTTTTCGACACAGTCGCGCGTCAAAGACGATTCCTTCGGGTCTACGATATGACCGCGAACGTTTCCCGTCGTTTCGCTCTGGTCGTACAATTTTTTTTTTACTTTCCAATCTCATACGTAATTTGGAAAAGAGAATGTATTTTAATAGCGAGTCTAAATAATGCCGAATTTATGGACAAAATAAATGTTTTCAACGTCGCAGAATATAAAAGAGTTTTTACACTTTTTTCTCAAAATTTGATTTTATTTCAAGTAGTTTTGGAACTCTAAAATGTATTTTGAATGTACAAATTGATTGTTAAAGGAGAAAATCGTAAATAAACAATAATAATCATTATTATTATATAATATATAATATATTATTATTATTTTCATGATCCAAAGAAAGAGAATCACGAGTTGCAATACGTCAGTAGCGGACTTTGTGCAGTTTTTTTTTTTTTTTCTTTTTTTTTTTCGAGTAAAAAGTTGAAGATGAATTTCGTCCGCATCCCGCCGTATCGATTTCATCGTGCGGTATTGAAAATTTCATACGAAAAATATGCGGTAATACATCGTTCCATTTCTCCGCGGACGGATATACATGTGAAGATTGGAGCCGGCTCGCGATAACATCATTTTGCTACGTGCCGAAGCAAATACCGGCTGAATAGAGCAATGAAACTCACTTAGCTCGGGGAGCGCGGCGGTGCGGGATGGCGTGGCGGGATCTCCCTTGTCCAGAGAGGGCAGAACGGAGAGTCGGGCGGGAAAATAAAATTGACGCGCGGTCGTGAGTCGCTCGGGGAATTACCTTGATCAACTCGGCGAGCGCGCACAAGGATCTCCGGAGCCCTTGGTTGCTTCTGCATTATCTCTTTTTTTTTCCTTTTTATTAATCAAGAGTTATTTGCCCCGGTGCTGCATAAGCAGATAGAAAAAAAAAAGAAAAAAAAAAAAAACCGGAGAAAAAGGTGTGCAACACCGAGAAGCTCAGGTACGCGGACGCCAAGAAGCATCGAGAATTGGCTCTGGACCTTCGTTCTCGTTTCTCGCCATCTTCGCCTTATTCTGTTTTCCAATTCTCGCTTCTCTCGTCGTCGGCTTCTTTCCTCTCGTTTTTTCTCGTTTCAATCATATTACATGGTTTTCTCGAGATATATACATGTAGGGTGGGCCGGGGCAAAATGGCCCCGCCATTATTCGCGGCATTATTCGCTAAGCGAATAATGCCGCCAGAATGATCCAACATGCGTCTATTGACTGTTCGTACCCTAAAGACAAAATATTTGCCGTAGTTTTTGCCCGTCCGAACGAAAAAATTGTCCGGGGCAGAATGGGGTACCCTTAGATTTTTTTCTTATTTTTTGAATATGGATGGAATTGCCTGTAGGGGCGTATATTGACTGTTTGGCAGACAAACATACGGTTTACGTCTGTTTTCTCGCCATTGGAAAAAAAAAGTTGACTGGGGCAGAACGGGGCACTCTCACATTTCCGCACAGTTTTCCAATATCGACAGTGTTGTCCGTAGTAGCGTGAATTCACTATCGGAAGTGAAAGGTGACCGAGGCAGAGTGAGGTGCTAAGTTTTACTCTCACTTTTTACCGAAAGTTTCAATCGTCGTATCGTTGTGCGCAGGCCCATACTTTGCGTATCTGTTGATCTTGGTCGATAGGGAGAGGAACAACAATACAAAAAACCTTGCAACAATCAGGAAAAACGTCGTGCTTAGTTTAAGTAAGTTGGGTGTCGGTGGTAGAAAGCAATAGGGCCGAGCGAGCTATGCAGTAGTGGGCCGACGACGTGCTAGCGCTCAGTTAGGGCGGCCGAACCTAATGTTTTCTATCACATTTGCAATAACACATTTGATAGATATTAAACGATACACACATTCGGAAACTCTGACGATCTCATCTTCTTCATGTTTAAATCGTTTCTGACATCCGCTTTTTACCACGTGCCTAAAATTTTTCGATGTTCTCATTCTGCCCCGTACGTGCAATTTCTTCGCACGTCCCCATTTTGCCCCGTACCTCAGATTCTTTCGATGTTCTCATTCTGCCTCGTGCTTGCTATTCTTTCGATGTCCCCATTTTGCCCCGTGTCTGCAATTTTTTTGATGTCCCCATTTTGCCCCGGTCTCCCCTACATATATAGATCGCCGCTGTCCCCTCCCCAGAAAGAAAATAGACTGGGAATATTTCAGGCGAAGGAGGAACTTGGAATATTTTCGGCCGAATGGCGCTCAAACGGGAAGCGGAGGAAGCGGCGAAGCGCCGGTTGTTACGCACGCATTTCGCGGCCACGTTTCCGCGCAAATATTATTGAACGCGAAGAGAAACGCGCGCGAAGGCGCGTTCTCGGTGCTTGTTTCGAAGTTCGAGAGGCGGGCTCATTAAAAGAGCGAATCTCAACTGGAATTCGAGGCTGATCGTTGATAATCTTCCGTTCCTTCCGCCCGATGGACTTTTCGCTACCGTCGATAGTCTCTCCTCTCGAGGGCTCGAGAGGTTCGTTACTCGCGTCGGGCAATGACGGAGTAATTTTACCGTCCAATCAGCCTGCGTCGAGAATTCTTTGACCCGCGGAGAATTCATTCGACCGAAGACAATTCGAGCTTTTTTTTTTTTCATGATGATATTCTTTGAATCGAACGCGTCTCGATGGAATTTCGATACATTTTCATTGCAGAATTTAGCCGTGATGCAACTAATTCAACTGTTTTATTAACTCCCAACTGTCCGCAGGGAAAAAATCGCATCTCGAAAAATTGTCACTGGTTCTTGTCAAAGTGGCAAACATTAGTGACAAATTTTCTCTGAGCAAAAAATAACGAATAATAATTGAATAATTTTCGAATGGAGCTGTGCGGTTTTTATTTATTTTTTTTTTTCATTTTTTTAAATGTATTGTTTTTAGTTCATTTTTTTTTTTTTTTTTTTTTTTTTTTTTTCATTTTTTGTTAAATTGATCCGAGCAGACTTTCCGGGCAGGTCTAGTCGATTCAGTGGATTATCGTGAGCGAGATAATCGCGCGCACTGATCGACAGGCTCTCGCCTCGCGTCGCGAGTACGTTCGAGCCTGGCCGTGAAAATGATTGGAAACGCTCCGAGCCATAGTATCCGCAACAGTCGGACGTTGATAAAAGGTCGAAAGAGATTGTTCGCCATTCGAGGATATTAAATATCGAAAACGGTGTCGACTTCTCAATTCCGACGTCGCTATCGACGCAATTGACGACCCCCGACGCTCCGAGGGATACAAACTTGATCGTCTATTTGTATATCTATATATATATTTTTTTTTCTCTCCCGTACTCCGGGTCGTGAGAAAGCTTCAATCCATTTTCGCGCAATCTTGACGGCCTCGGACCGACGGAAGCTCGGAGTCTACTGATAAACTGAAGAAAAAAAAAAAAGAAAAGAAAAAATAGATTTCCTTTTCCTTCAGCGTCTCTAGTACTCTCTCACGATGAAGCGAAAGCGTTCATTATTGAGAGTCCCGGGGATAAAGTGTGTACAGAGCGAAAATATTGCCGGAAGGTAAAAAAAACTTTTTTAATTTTATACTTTGCGCCGAGTCTAACAATCTTCTCGATTACCGTTTTTTTTTTTTTTTTTTTCTTATTAAACATACAAATCTGCGAGATTACGGCATTTTTTTTTATTCATTTTTTTTTTTTTTTTTTTTTTTTCCGAACTGAATTCCGTAGATGGATATTAAACGATCATCGAATGGAGAATCAATGAAGGGGGGTCTCGCAGACAATTCGAAAGATTATGCATATCGAAGGGCTTCCCACTCCGCCGTAGCGGCATCAAATCTCCGGCGCGAACCCACTAAACGATCACGCGCCGAGGAGACCAAAGATTGCCTCTTAAGATCCCACGACGAGATTCTATTTGCATTCCCTTTGCGAGCGCTCCCTCCCCCGTTCGCCCATTCGTTTGCCCAACGTCGCTCCGCGGGAGCTGTGACGTTGATATTCGAATTCCGCTTATTTGATTACGGTCGATCGTCGGCGCGGGCGCGCCCGACTTCTCGACGGATCCGTCGCGGTCGACGATGATGAGAATTCCGCGATACGCGCCTGGTGTACGACTCTTTCGAGTCTCGGGGCGCGCAACGATCGAGCGATTCTTATCGCGACTCTAATGAATCCGCGAACGAAAGTACTTGGATTTTTTTCGCCGCGAGAGAAGACGCGAAAGGCTCATTTCCCGAATGCGTAACTTGGATGAAAATATTGAGGGGACTTTCCTAAAAAAATAGAAAATATATATTTTTTTTCAATACTCTTTTTTTTAATTCGTTACTGTACTGTACGGAACGGCACTACTCGGGTAGGTTCTCCCGTTTGGCCGCTAGATGGCCAAACGCCGGCGGTTTCGCGCGAGCGAAAGCGCTCCCGCGTACCTACTAGTTCTGACCTTCCTATTGATCCTGATTTCTCTTCAATAATCGAAAACCAAAATAAATAAATAAATATCTTCAGAATTTTTCGACGCACTTCGGATCAAAGTAAGACTCGCTTCGCTCGGAAGCAATTTTAGACACCGGATTCGGACTGAACGACGGATTCAACTTTCTTTAGCTTGCTCGACTTTGGATTTTTGTTCAGCTTACGCCGTGGAAGTGAAAAATTCTTATGTACCTAACTTCGTTTTTATTTTAAAAAAAATGTACTTGCGAGAACCTACATATCTGCCCTCGGATCTTTGTTCCCTGGCTTATTTTTCTTTTTTCCATTACCTTTCATTTATTGATCTATTCTTACTTTTCCCCTTCTCCGATCACGGAGAGTCTTAAATGCAGTACCCAAGTTCGAGGCGCTGCTTTAATCGTTGAAAAAGTATATTAAAAAATATATAACACTGTGGAAGAACGTCGTTATTCTTAATTGAACAGTCGTCGTTAAAAAAAGTATCAAATAGAAAATAGCGAGCGGGATTGTTATTTTGTTTATGCAAAAAACGGATGCGGTAGAGCAGTACGAAAGCTAATGGCTTAACTTCAAGAGTTAATTGTGAAGTTTGTAAACGGGAAAAAAAAAAATATATAATAATAATAATAATACTTATAAAAGTCGTCGGAAAACTGTTTTTGCCGTCGCTAATGAATGGTTTAAACTTTTGTAAATTGCGTTTCGAATTTTCATCTCTCGTCGCGCGTCGGGACATTTTAGTGACTCGCGTTTATAATTTTCATCCTTTCGACTGTATGACGAACATACGGTTGAGTGTGATTGCACAGTATAATTGCCGCGGAAGTTCCTTCGAATGCACGTGTACGCACGCGTGCCGCACGGCTAATTCTATGCCCTCGTTCGTCGCTCCCTCTCTCGCGAGCGGCTCTCTCTCGTCTCATTAGCGAACAGGTCGAGGGGTGGGGGGAGGGAAAGGGGTGGGGGGTGAGTGCTGGTATTCACAATTTATCTGCGGCCCTGTGAGCAGATAAAAAAAGGCGTATCGCGCGAGACTTTCCGCGGCTACAAGAAAAATTTAGCAAAAAAAAGAAAAAAAATTCGAAAAATTCTTTTCGTCCGCGGAATCGCGCTTTTTTTCATTCTTCCCGGCGGCGTCCGGCGTTTTGTAGGACGACGGCATAAGCGCGCGAGATTTCGTTTGAAGAGGCCGGAGATAAAGTGGAGAATAACCGTGAAAAGAGGCGAGAGGTAAACTCATCCGGGGTCGAGATCCCCTGGGTTGACCTCGCCACTCCGTGTCACGAGGATCCTCGGGAATATTTTACATACTCGAGCATATAAGGTTGCGGCACCGGTACAGTCGAGGGCCGGATAATAATCGCGGGTACAACGTATCACTTTATTCGGTGCCAAATGAAATTTCGCTCCCGCGCGGATTGCATTCGCGATAACGCGAAAACATACTGTAATTTTGGACGTTTTATTACAGTAATTATCGCTTGTTTGTTATGTCGTTGTGTATCATATACGGTTTATTTATTGACGCATTTTTCGTTTGCAGAATTCATTTGGAATAGCCAAAATTACGTAGTAAAAATAAGTATAGTTATTTTTACTATAAAAAATATGTATTTTCTTTTTATGTTTTATGTAAATATTTATATATATATATATTCATATATTTCAATTAATTAAATCTCTTTTAATAGCAACTATTTACATAGACCGGCCCCTCGGAAATCACTCAGTGTAGTAAAAATAAGTATATTTTTTTCTCCGTGTAGTCGGGTTATTTTTAACTACCTACTGTTAGTTAGGGCAAAAAGACAGAATTTATGGATTTTCTACACGGAGCAATTTTGTTGTTCGGTATTTGAACGTTACTATTATTATTTTTATTTTGATAGAAGGATTTCTCTTTTTACAAAAATTGACATTATAATAAGTCATAGACAAAAAATTGGCTCATGCTCTTACACCATCAGTTCTACAAATATTATTAATTAACACTAACAACAGTATAAAAATAAATTTAGGACTATTATCAAAGTCTTAATTTTTTTTTTATGATTTTTTTTGATAATTTACTATAAATATTAATAAAAACATGAAATACGAAAGAGAACGAAGATTCGCCGACTGACCGCAGGTCAAAGTCAAATTAGTAATTTTCTATTGTTTTTCGTTTATTTTAAGTTACATTATTATATTCGATCAATCTATCGAAACGCATGTGAGCATTTGTGTGTATGGAACTTGAAGTGCAGTTTGATGTTTTATGCTCTCGCCGTCTCGGTAATTGTGGTCGCGGCATTCTCTATATTTCTATGGCTTTCGACTGAAACGGGTCTGCGTAGATGCGAAAAAAAAAAAAAAAAAAGAACCTACCGAGGAGGATTCACGCACGTTGAACGGAAGCCGAACGAAAACTGCTATTGGGCCTGAGTGAAAAGCGTTGTTCGCCGTATCAACGCTTAAGCTATGTATATAAATGAACCAGCGAATATTCGCACTACATATTCGCGCACATGGACCGCGTACAGTGGCCGGTCTATCGTGCCCTGGTATATCCGGAATTAAATTTCGGAGCCGGACCAGTTTAAACGTGTTATAAACTGCAAAATAAACACATAAACAACACCGACACACGCACGAATATTTTACTACTACTTCTACTAATAATAATAATAATATAATAATATTTATTAATATAATATAATATTTCTATATTATAAAAATATCTCGGTACTTTAGACAATATGCTAAAGTCACGGAGTGGCTAAACTCCCGGAAGGGCTACAGTCACGGAGTTACTAACGTCTCGGAGTAGCTCAAATACCGTAGAGAATTAATATAGAGAGATATTTCGAACGAAAGGATTACTACGAAGAAGTTGTTGTCGCAGGATGGTCGCGAGCGCTCGAGCCCTACGGGCCTCTAGTTATTATTATTATTATTATTATTATTATTATTATTATTATTATTTTTTTTTTTTTTTTTTTTTTTTTTTTTATCGTGGTAAAAATTAGGGAAAATCTTTTAGAGACCTTAGGAATCGTCGCTACACCCGAGGTTAGGGGTTGCCCCTTAACCCCGGGTGGAGCGACCACACCCGTGTGCTGGACTCTCATCTCGTGTCATTGGGTCGAGTGAGAAGTTGCGTCTCTCTCTCGACACCGGTTTCCACGAAATGCATACCAGCTAAACCCCCCCTCCTCTGCCCAAAAAAAAACGACGTAATCTTCGGTCAGTTGAGGGAAACCACTTCTGTCCGCGTTGTCCTTCGCGTCTCCCCCCCAGTCAGGAACTACGTTAGTATTACTTCTGCCTGGGGGTGTCCGTCTGTGTGTCGTTCTGTTAGTTAATTTGCAATGTTTCGCGTCAGATCCGTCATGTCAGGCAGCCGTCCGCGTTTTTCCGTCTCAGTATCGTCTCTGTGTATGTGGCGACTAGGTGCCACGAGTCTTTCCCGTGGAGCATCACTTCCACGATATTATCGGGCGTAATGCCTCCGACGGTCGTCTCCAGTCTTTGTCTAACCTCAGTCCATTGCTTACATACAAAAAATGTATGTTCAGCGTCGTCTCTTTCGTGTCCGCAGTATTTGCATGTCGGTGTCCGTACTCTGTTCATTCTGTGTAAGTATTGTCTGAAGTACCCGTGTCCCGTCAGAAGCTGGGTGATGTAGAAATTTACATCCCCGAACTCCCGACTTGTCCACGGTCTCAGATCTTTAATCAGTCGTCTTGTCCAGTTGCTCGTTATTTCGTCCGTCCAGCGTTGTTGCCATGTTTGCATGGTTGTGTCTCTTTCTGTCTTTGCCGCGTCCTGTCGGCTTATGTCTGCGCCTCTTCCATAGATTCTCTTGCGTTCGAATGCAAGAAGGTCTATGGGAATCACGCCTGCGACCACCAGCACGGCCTGTGCAGAGACCGTCCGGTAGGAGCTGGCGATCCTCAGCGCGCTCTGTCTCTGTACCGTCATCATCGCGTGGCAGTATTTCTTCGTCTTAAGGGAGTCTGCCCACACCTCCGCCCCGTATAGCAGAATCGAGTGAGCTGTTGACATTAAAAGTCTTCGTTTTCCCGGTCTCGGTCCGTTTGTATTTGCCATCAGGCGGCTTAAGGATTTAACCCTTTCGGCCGCCTTCTGAGCCGTCTTTTGTATGTGTGGCCAGAAGGTCATTTTTGTATCCAGGGTCACCCCTAGGTACTTGACTTCCCCCGTTGTCGATATGTCCTCTGCTCCTACCCTCATGAGCTGTCTCGTCTGTATTCGCTTCCTCGTGAGGAAGAGCAGTTCTGTCTTTTCTGTTATTATTATTATTATTATTATTATTATTATTATTATTATTATTATTATTATAACCCCGAAGTAATGCGAAAACGGTGCCGGGGTGGATCCAGAGACACTGGAAGATGACATGAGAGGTGGGGTTTTAGCTGGTAGGCCACGATAGGAGATTCCAGCACACGAAGCACACGTGCCCCTCCATAGTGTACAAAACATTTCCCCCCTCTCTAAAAAAAAAAAAAAAAAAAAAAAATTATTATTATTATTATTATTATTATTATTATTATTATTATTATTATTATTATTATTAAGGGCGGCTAAGACCTTTCTGCAACTTATTAAAAATTGCAACTCAATGTTCGAAATGGTAAAAGCGTTCGAGCTGGTACTAACCTCATTAGAGAGTTGACTACTGAACTAGAAACGAATTGAGATTAATTAGGACGAGAGTTGCTTCGACTGTTAACGCGCGAGATCAAATACTATTTGCTCGGGTGCGTTATGGCGATACAAACTAATTTAAGATGCGGTCCGGTTCTTGTAACGGTGAGAACCGAGTACCTGACCCATAGAGTTGGAAGAAGCATCGCCGCGTTACTGGTGGATGTTACAGCGGTGTTGCGTCGAGAGGCAGCGGCGAGTCGCAAGAACGTATCGCCTCCCCCGTTGCCGAGCGCCCGAAGAAACTTTCGGGCGAATCCCGAGCCACCGGAGGAATCGCGCTTCCGGTTTATCGTATCGCCTAATAGCTTCGCGGGCAAGTACGTGCTAGCGGCGCTTTCTCGCTCCCCGTGTTTCGCACACCGCGAACCCGCGTCCGAGCGTCTCACGGACAACACCCACGGCCGTTTCGCTCTTCGGCGAAGCACCGAAGCCGGAAATACACCAGTCACTTCTCAAACGCCGGCGAAACACTCGAGAAACGACGATCGACGCGAGAGAAAATAATTCATCGGCCATCACTTCGAAGTGAAAGTCTCGAAATTTTTTTTTTGTCATTCGGCGGCGAAATGGCGGGTAAAAAAAATGCTAGCAAAAACGAAGTATAACAATTTTTACGATAAAAATAGTAATACAGTTGAATAATAAACCACGTGGAAACTATTCGGTATAGCGAAAATAGCAATGTTTTTCTCCCAGCTCGACTAGCAAGCAATAAGTTTTTGTGTTCCGTGAGATTTCGAGTGAATTAACGGTTGACCAATTGGTTCGATGTGAATAACAAATTATTTCGAATGTACTGGCCGAGCAGATGATCCGAGTCGAAATTGTTCAGTCACAATTAGGCTGCGTTTAATTGAAATTTCGCGCGAACGCGGGCAAACGGTGTAACGTGTAACGGCGCGGGGGTGAACACGGGACAGATGCGGAGGACGCTCGAGCGACGGTGAAAATTCGCGTTACAGCGAGAGGCGAAAGAGAGATCGAGCAGAAATAGCCAACAGGCTGTGAACTCTATGAAAGCGGGAATAAAAACGTGATGAGCGGCGCAGAGTCGTCGCGACCGCGACGGGGCTCGAACGTCGCGTTAATGCAGTCCGCAACGAATGACAAACAAGCGTCAACGCAGCAGCGGCGGCGTCGAATTGCGACGGGAAACTGCACAATCGTCGCGCGAGTCCGTGTGACGGGCCGCGCCACCAAGCCGTGTAAATTCGAGCGGGCTGGAAATTTGCAAGTAAATAGCAATTAATCAGTGTCCGTATGAATGGTCGACACCGTTAATTTGTCATTTCGTTCCTCGATGATTTGCATGCCTGGCGAGCTCGAGCAACGCTACTGTGGTAGTCCACTCGAACATATCCCTCTCTCATCCCCCCCGCACGCTCGTCCTCTGCAAGCCTCGCCAATTGTGCACCCAACCCTTACGGCTTCGCGCCGCACGATAGAAGCGAACGAACGAGGAAATGTGGAGAAAATCGTTGCTCCAATCGTTATCTATAAATCCTGCTCCTCAGCGGCGCTGATGACGCCTTTTATTGATTTTAAAATTTTCGCGCGTTGAGGTAGCGCCTTGTCCGAAGCCGTCCAAGTTCGAGAGAGGAATGAGAGAGCATTACGAACCCTTCTCGATTTGATCAAAACCTACAAAATATCAAGCATTTGGAAGATACTGAAAAAATTGCTCGTGCATAATAATAATAATAATAATAATTATTAATAATAATATAATATATAATTATTATTTTAATAATTATATAATATTATAATAATAATTATTATTATTGTTATATAATATTATAATAATATCAATAATAATAATAATAATAAAGTAGTGAAATAAAAAGTTGTTAAACATATTGCCCGGCAAACCAATTCTTTTCGTCGCGAAATGTAATTGTTAATTTTCCTGAACACGTATGAAGTTTTTCGAAATATCGTCCAATTTAAAAAAATTGGTTTTTCACCCTTCATTCTGTGAGAAAGAACGTAATTCTGGAAAATAAACTGCTGCAATTGTCCAAAATTCTGAAGAGTATGAAAATGTTCACATTAATAAACATATCGATAAATCGTTATTCCCAAATCGCAGAATCTCATATCGCCCAATAAAAAGTCGAGTTGCGTTCGATTTTTCAAAATATAATCACTGCCTATTCCGTGAGATGATCTTCGCGTCTCGTAGCGCACGAAATATTATATCCTCCGTCGAGGAGAATGATAACAATATCGTACGAGATTGCCGATATCGCGAGGAGCGCCGCAGTCTGGGGAATATGATTCGATTCGGTGCCCGAAGGTATATTTGAGAAAGGATGATGGTCCAAGAGATTCGCGAGTGTAACAGTGCAAGGATCGCAGCGAGTGAGTGGTTCGGCGGCTCTCACGGTGGAAGCTCTCGCCGAGATTACCTCGCGAGTGGGGACTCCACTTCTGTCTGAGAGAGCGGCGGCGAGGAGGAGGAGGAGGAGAGAAGTAAGAAAGCCGAAACGCTCGAGAGTCTTATATCTCATAACGTGCACTCCATATCGTTTGTAAGAGGGAGCTTCGCCGCTCTCGAATCCTCGCTGCGGGGCCGCGGGAGCGGCGCCGGATGACGGCGAGAGAAGCCTTATTTTATTTTCCATTTCCATCAACCCTCGCGAGAGTGTCCCGACGGAAGGAGCGGGGTGGGCGCGAAAGGGTTGGTTGGCTGGGGCGAATATATGGGATATAAGAGACACGCGAGACAAGAGAGGCGAGTAGGTTGAGCGCAGTCGGGGCGGGCGGCATCGGCACAGTCGCGGGGACGGTGGGAACGGGGGAGAACATAAAAGTTTCGATGCTATAACGGTGGCGCTCGAACTCGTCGTACACACCGCACTCTTATGTACACGATCCATCCGAATCCCTCCTTTCGCGGCGACTTGACGGAGGAAGAAAGAAAAAAAAGAAACTCGTCAAAGTTTCGTCCCGCGGAGACGCTTCGAAATGCTCTCCTCGGCAGAAACGACGAGCTCTGTCTGTCGGCGGAGCTGTAACGCCGCGCGAGAGAGTTGGCTTCCGCGGAAAGAAGAAATGAACAAAGTAGCCGAAAAAAAAACGAGAAGAAGGATACGAGGTAAAAGGCCGCGCGCGCTCACGCCTGAAATAAGAGCAAAAAGGGACGAAACAAAAACGACGAGTTTGCGACTCAATTTCAATGGCACGAAGTGGAGACCTCCTCTCAGGGCGAAAGTTGGTCGAGCTTCTGCCACGCGCTAACTCGCCAAGGCGGAGCGAGAAAAAAAAGGGATAAAAACTAACGAAAAGGGAGAACGAAGGCGCGCCAGAAGAATCAATCAACTATGGCGTATGCCCGGTTGCGCGCTCCGCGGCCGTAAGATTTAACGAACGGTCTTGCGATTTGCGAAGTTAATTCGTTTCGCATGAGTTCGAGGAAAATTAGAGAAAATCGCAAATAGTTCTCGATGATATAAAAATGTGAAAAAATTCATGCATCTTGAAGGCAATAAAAAGATTCATTCTGCATAATAATAATTCCAAAATATTATTAACAAATTGATGAAAAAAAAAAATTGGTAAACAATTTCGTAACTTTGCTCGGAATTTTTTTTGTCTGGAAAGAAATGTGTGGAAAACCTCAAATCGTTAATTAAAAAATCAGGTTTTCGCGTAAAGTGTTGAACAATTAATTTTTTGAACAATTTGTTAATAACATTTTAGAATTATTACTGTGCGGAATTAATCTTTTATTACCTTTTATATGCCTACATTTTTTCAGATTTTTGTATCATCGAAAAGTGTTTGCATTTTTTTTTTTTCATGTTTCTCGAATGAATGCGAAACGAAATTCAAGCGGAAGAACTATTAATCACGAATTGCACAGCGGCCAGTTTCTCAAAATTCCGTGAAGCTTCGATACACAAACACTGATTAAGATACCGAAGGACAGAGAAGACGAATTACAGCACTGCAACGAGACGATCATCGTTTCCGGGAGGCCGATGAGGGCGACTTTGGATGTCGAATGAGGGAAACTGTTAACAGGATCGCGACTGGAGTCGGGCGAGAATCTCGATCCGCAGTTTCGAGCCTAATGAAAATTGTCCTCGCTTTTCCCACCGATCCCGGCTTGATCTCCCTGTCATTGTCCTTTTGCTCGCGGCTTGAATCCTCGCTCCGCAGCCATCCGAAATCTTAGCCTCGCGACGACCAAAGCTTTTTACCTTCGTTTCCTCTCGTCGTCGTTGGAAGATTCAATGGAATCGCTGCGTCAGCCTGAAAAATGCGGAACCGCCGGGGCAAAGAATTCCCGGGGACATTTCGCCGGGGAACAAGAGCACCGACACCGCGAGTCCTGAGTTTCGCGATATCTCGAAACGGCCATCTCATCCGTACACGCGGAGATCGCTGGTCCACATCCCGGAGAAAGCGACCCTCTGCCCCGGCGAATGGGTCATCGAGTTTGAGTGGGAAAAAATTTAATTTCATGGCGCGGCGTTATGCTCTCCCGGCGAGAGCGTGTCGTCGCCCTGGAACAACCGACAGCGTTTGGGTATAGCTCGTTCGGTGATGAAATTTATTATGTTTCGTACGTTATACAGCGCGCGGTTTCGGTGCCGCTGATGGTGCGGGACGAAAGGCACCAGCTGCGGGATGTTTTAACGTTCCTTTCTTTATCGCGGGCGCATTGTTCGAGCGGGTTGGTTGGGTATTAATCATTTAACCGAATTATACGAGGGCTTCGCGGGCGCAAAGAGAGAAAGAGCGACGACCCGCAAGCTCGATCAACAACAAAGGGTAGACATATCTTTGTAAGGGAGAGCGGGGCAGAACGGCATACCGGGGCAAAATGGTATTGGGGCAAAATGGAACAGCAAAAAAATCGTCTTCGATGGAACTCGTCCCATTTTGCTCTGATTCTATCATGCAGGGGACTCTTTTTTACCATTAACTAGCACGACCGGGGGGCGCTGCGCGCGCCCATAACCTCCTGTCGAATCTCGACCAATCACCGCACGAATAAAGCGACAACAATACATATCTCGAATTTCGATACTTTCGAGATAAAATATTGTTACTCGCCAACATTTTAAGAGAGCGACATTCTGCCCCGGTATGCCGTTTTGCCCCGCTCTCTCCGATGTGCTATTTGAGCTTCGATGATAGCGACAAAAATGAGTAGAAGTTCCATCGGAGTCGATCTTTTCGCTGTTCCATTTTGCCCCAATACCATTCTGCCCCAGTATGCCGTTCTGCCCCGCCCTCCTCTGTATACTACATATCTATGTTTAGGTACAGCCTTTATTATATCAGATTTTGATGATTTAATGTAATTATTCGAGTTTCGTGCCAGGCATTGCTGAGGCTGCATTAGAATCGGGTTATGGGAATCGGGTTTGGACTGTGAGAGTGAGAGAAACGGGATTTGCCATTTGGACGCGGACAAAGCCTGATTGGGCAGCGGAACTGGCGTGCGACGGAAGACGGATTTATACGTGTAAGCTCACGTTGTTCGCTAAATTTTGAATTATGAGTGTCGTTTTGAATCATTAAGAGAAAGTGAAATACCACGGTCGGTATCAAAAACTGTAATCAACTTTTTTCAGACATACTAACATTTATAGCTTGAGAAAGAGTCGCATCGTATGCGGACGTCATCAGAGCATACGATGAGACTCTTCTTTTTACAGTTTTACTTTTTACGGCCGGAAGGTTTTTACAGTTTTTGATACCGATCGACCCTGGGATCGGTTGGGGAAGGGACTGGAATTTTTGTTTCGAAACTTTTGTTTTAATACCGATAGAAACGTAGGAACGTTAAAGGTAGTTTTAGAAAATTTAAATCCTATGCACTTTCTCAGGACTGCATATTAGTGTATTTTATTTATCGACAGCATTACCGGATGAGAGTTTAAATTCGTACGATTAAATTTCGTCGCGCATGAATCAGAATGTTTGGAGACCACAAGCGAAGCGGTCCTGATGTGTATACCCGTGTACTGTACTCGCATGCACGGCTTCGCAAACGAGAGCAAATTATTGCCATATCCGCGATAATTGAGCGTGGCTAATAAATTACCCGGATAGTAAAGAGTGGCGCGGAGCACTCCGGGGCTCGTTCGTTCGCTGGCTTTAATTGAGTCAATTAGACCAGTGACGGGAGGTCCTTATTGCCACCGCGCTGCTGCGCGTATTACCTGTCTCTTCGCTCCAGTAATGCCGACATTTTTTCGGTGAAAAATAATACCGAAGGCAAAATTCACATTTCTGCCGCATCAAAAAATTCTTTTCACATCGAAAAAAATGCATTTAAAATTCTTTAAAAAAAAGCTACTGTTTAAAAAAGTCAAACTTCTTGATGGGATAAACATTTGAAAAAAAGATTACTATTATTATTAATAATCTTCATTTACTAGTTTGAATAATAACAATTTCAAAATGTTATTGAAAAATTGATGAAAAAAAAAATTGTTCAAAATTGCGTTTTTAGATCGATTGAACGAATGAGAACGCAATTTTTTCGATTAGACAAAATTACAGGTTATCGAGAGCGAGAAAGAGAGAAATCTTTTCACAAGTAGTTCAAAGATCCTACTCGCGCAAACGTCGTCGACGTGCTCGACGGTATTCGGGACGAAATGTTCCCGCGTCTCGCGCGTCGTGGCCGCGAAGCGTGAAGCTACCGTGTAAATATCCACCCGGTGACGGTAAACGAAATCGAATAAACAACTCGCCGGGGTAAGAATAGATCCGGCGACAATAGTGTGAATTTAAAAGTCTCCCCGACACGGGAACGACGAGAACTTGAGACGAGATGGAGGGAAAGAGCGAGAGAGAGAGAGAGAGAGAAAGAAAGCGAGTTCGCGTACGTCGTCGGGCTCGATCGTGAGAGCCGCGAACGGGCGAAGTCGCGAGAGGCGACGAGTGGAAAAATTGCATTTCCTCGTCGCCGAGAAAGCGTAGCTCCTCGTCGTGTCGCAGAAGTGCGCGAGCTTCGCCGCCGCGACGACGTCGGCCGCGTGGAAAGGACTTTCTCGCGGAAAGACTCGCCGCGAAGAGCTTTCGCGGTGTTCGGCCCGATCTTTCCCTCGCACTCGCCGGATCCGGTTATCTTTGGCCGATTCGCGCGCGCCCCCGCCCCGAGTGCCGGTTATAAATGCTAATACACGAACTCGAACGGGGACGGCCATTCTCGTGGCAATCCCGACGACGGACAGCTCTCCTTCGGCCGGAAATCTCGCCTCGACTGTATCCACTTTTTCTCGGAGGGCGGGCGAGTCGCAGCGCTTGAGAATCGATTTAACGCTCGCCGCCATGAAATATCCATTCGCGGTTAAACTCCCTCCTGACTTTTGCTTCCTCGTCCCCGCGTCTCATCCGTCGCTCGCCCTGTCGACCGTAGACGATGCAAATGATGTCGCGAGTCGTAAGATTTTCGAATCCACCGACTGTCGCGAGCGAACAATGATTTTTCATTGCTTTCTTTATTTCTTGTTCGCAGTCTCGATTTCTCGTAGACATGTTTCGAAAAATGTCGTAGGTTCGCGTTCAATTACCAATGACAATTTGCCATCATATGGAATTATCCTGTGCAAGTTCGTATTAGGCAGGTCAGAGAGAAGAGACTTCGCGTCCGTCTCTCATTTCCTCGGGGCAATGCGAGTCTCGTCTCGGTTTCTCGGCGCGTCCCGCGAGAGATAAACTGATGCAAAGATCACAGGGGGGAGAGCGGGGCAAAACGGCATACCGGGGCAAAATGGTATTCACGCCCAATGGGACCAGGGCAGAATGGTATTGGGGCAAAATGGGACAGCAAAAAAATCTACTCCGATGGCACTTTCTCTTGTCCCATTTTGACCTAATTCTATCATACGGGGGACTTTATTTGACCATTTCGTACCATTTTTCCCCGATATGCCATTTTGCCCCGCTCTCCGCTATATGTGCGCACCTATACACAAATTCTGAGACCTCGAGCGTTCCGCCGACGGTGGGATCGCGAGACGGTTCCGTTGAAACGTCTCTTTCAGAAGCTCGACGATTTAAATATCATTCGAATGCGATTCAGCCTTCCGGTCCTTTCGCTTCCTGTCTATCCAACGTTTCCTCAGCCTCTCGAGATCCCCAGACGATCCTGTGTGCCGTCTTCCTTTCCGCTTGCCCTTGCGATTCCCTGTGACGAGAAAAATACGACGCAAATGCACGCTTCCGAGCTCCCACTCCCGTCCACTGCGGATGCTGGACATGCATTTATGGATTTTTGAGAACGGACGAACCGCCGTTTCAACCTCGGCCGTCTTTGTTTTTTTGACTCAAAAGTCTATCACACGAGGACGAAAAGTCCGTTTTTTCACCGAGTGTGAAAATGCAATCCCCAGTAACTTAGGCCCTTTTTTTCCCGACTGTGCTAAAACTGACCATTTCATGCCTGCAATGACCCAGCGACTCGTCAGCCTCGTCAGCCTTCTTTCCTAGACTTTTAGCTAAGACTACTTTTAGGAAGGAAAAGTACTACTTTTTCTCCCTAGTAGTATTTTTCCTAATACTTCTTTTCTCCCGCTCGGTTACTTTTTCTTCTGATCAAGAATCGGCAACTTTTCACCCGCTTTGAAACCATGTAACATAGTCATTTTAGGGTAGTCGGGAAGAAAGTGGTTTTCCTTGACCAGCGGTCAAAATCCAATAGTTCGTCATTTTCTTGAATCTTTCTGTAACTCATCGGATTCTCTCGGCTTCTCTTGAACCGCGTCACGGTTACACAATCCACGGGGTCGAGGAACGACGCTGTGGTTAGCGCTAGAAAAGCATAACGACATTCAAACCCGACGACTGGACCTAATTGAATCTTCCTTCTCGTCTTTCTTGCAGATTAAGACGTGCCCGCCGGAGAGAACAAGTTTGCCGTCCGCGTGGACGACGCTCGCCTCTCATCGTGGCCTATTCCGAATCGCCGGAAACGGCCCGCAACTGCCGCACCTGCAATTCCTCGTCTTCTCCTCGCCTCGTATCTTCGTCCGCGCCCGCGGCTCGCGAGAGACGCGTCTTCTTCCTCTGACGAATCGCAACCGCCCGCGCCGCAACACTTCGAAGAGTCGAGAAGCCTGAACAGAAAATTAAACAACCGAGTCTACTTTTATTCCGCATCTTCAAGACGCAGAAAGTTTCCCGGGATCGTCGAGTCTGAGGAGAACGCTGGCGAAGAAGCCGTAAGCAATTTCGCGGGAAGGCGACGCACCGCATACGGAAATCAACGAGATCTTCCTGCGACGAACTCGAGCGGAGCTCGTCGACTGGTCGCGAGATTGGTCAAGCAAGCAAGTCCGTTTGTTCGCGGCGAAGACGTAGGCGGAATCTCGCCGAAGCAACAGTCGCCGAGACTTTGCGAGGGGCTTTCTTCGCGAAAAAAGAAAGTCCTCGCTGCCCTCGTTCGACGACGGAATATTCATAATCCAACGAGACGGCGAACGTGCCGCGACGACTCGAGCTCGCTCTTGTCGGGCGGTTTCAGCGGAATACGAAAATTCGCTCTCTCTTGCCAGGGCAAAGCGGAAAGCAAACTCGGAACTGCGACTTACGCACACGACACACGTAACTCCTCTCGGCCGACGTGGCTGATGCTCGGCTACCCTGTCAGTCCTCCGCCAGCCACGACGTCGTCACTCCACGTTCGCCTGGATTACGAGACACCGCGGAAGGAAGAAGAACGAGAAGAGATTCCGACGATGCGGAAAAAGCCCCAGCGATTCATTCGGCGAACGACGACGCTTTCGACGTTCGCTTGAAACAGCGAAGGAAAAAAGATCAGCCGGGAGAAATAGTCTGAGAATCATCCGGCGGAAATTCTTGCGGAAGGCAAGCGATCTGCTCGAAGTTCCCGACGACAGTCGAAGCTCGCGCGCTAACTCGACCGACGATTGAAATGAGAATTCGATAGGACCGACTTCGAGTCATTGGATCCCGCTGAAGGAGCCGGGAAATCGCGACGACAACAGAAACTGGAAGTTGGATTCGGCCGCGGTCGTTTTTGACGGCGAGCCAGGCGGGTTTCCGGACAGCGAAGGGTTGGAAAGTGCGATGAAGGATTTCGCGCGATAATCCGTGCAAACGATTTAATCGCCCGGTTCCCGCCCCGACGGCGTCGGGACCGTGGAGCGGAAGAGCGGGCGGGGGCTTTGCTCAACGAGGGGACGTTATATAACCGCGACACGTCATCAGTCTCTCCCGTCCAGCGGAATAAACAATTCGCGCGGAAAGCGCGACGGGAATGAATTATTCACCGGTCACGGTATCGGCGGCGCGAGCTTTCGTTCCTGCGTTACCGAGCGGCACGCCGGCGACCGTGTATGGGTGACAAAGTATCGGCCACCGATTTACCCTCTAATCGCGATTTGCAAGTCGCCCGCAGGAAGTACACGCGTCTCTCCGCAACAGCGGCTCGATCGGCTTTGTCGCATTCCGCAACGTCAGCGTGTGCGGGAAATATCTTCCTTTTTCCCCAACCGGTACCACTGTCAATCGCCCTCGTTCGAAACGCTCGAAAAGTCGGCGAGCATTTTCATAGGACGAAAAAAATGCCCGGTTGTGGCGAAAAAAGGCAGTCGCGCTGAATTTTTTTCATCGAAATGTCGTGAATTGCGGGGCGAGCGAACTGCCGAGCCTGTAGGAGGATCCGTAGTTAGTTTCGTGATCTCATCGCGAGAGAATATCTTGCGAGGATCGAAAGTGGAAAACGTCGTGAAATCGATAGCGAGGATGATTTACGACGAGTCCCGATAGAGAATACAATCGTTGGGCAGACTCGACCTGCCTAATGGCCAGATAGGCCGGAAGCGAGAATCGCGAAATCGGGCCAGGGGGGTGTTACACTTTGATAAATGCGTCCTGTCAGTGATAGTGGGGAAAACGAACATTGCAGAAGGTTCGAGCCAACCTCGAACGCCGCGAAAGATCGTGAGAAGGATCAAGCGGACGAGCGGACGGAGATCATCGTTGTGAGGCGCGCATCACCGAGAAGACATGGAGAAGGACAGCGATCGTCACTACAGGGCTTACGAGAGCCTGAAGGCTGCTAACAACGGCAACACGTCGTCGCTGAAGAGGTCGATCGAGCCCTCGAAGAGCAGCAACGCCTCGAGTCATCACCAACAGCTGCAGCAGCAGCAACAGAAGCAACAGCAGAATGGACAAATCAGGTGTCTGTGCTTCGGCGGCGTGCCCGACAAGGCGAGTCACCACTCGTTCCTCAAGGGCTTCGTCATCAACCTGGGCATTTGCGCCCTACTCGTCGCGTACACCCTACTCGGAAGCTTCATCTTCCTCGCCATCGAAGGCGGCACCGAAGGCTTGCAACAGAGAACCCTCGCTACCACTATAGCCAGTGGATATCAACCTTCCAGGAGGAATACGACGGCGTGGCTGAACAAGGTAAGCGATTACTCGCTCCGCATACATTTTAACCTCTATTTTCGCAACTCCGCGCCACCGGACACTCCATTCTGTGCTTCACCTTGCGGTTCTCATTCTCGGTCATTTGCTGCAGTGGAGTGAACTTCCATATCGAAAATTAAGTTGAACGAAATCGTTGCCTTGATAACGAGATCAAATGAGCGCGCGGTCGGGTTAAGCTAACTTGCAAAAATGGAGGTTCGACTAGCGTTTCATCGTCGAGAAACATCGTTTAATTCGCGCGATCAAACTCGACGAGGAAGCTTTCGTGGTAAATCCTATAATCTGAATCAACGACTCGTAGACCGAGAACAGAGTTTATTTTTACTGGACAAATTTAGTGATTTTTTTCCTAAGTGTCTTTTTTTTTAAGCAATTTTTTGAGAATCAATCGATCGGATACTTCTTGGCTGCAATGAAAAAAATGGATAAACATCCACCGTACGAAATGTTTTTCACAGGCCCAAAATCGCTCCCTCAACGCTTGCACTTGCGTTGTGCGATAAACAATGCATTGATATTGATGGCAAAGTAGTTCGCGAATAATCATAACAATTGATTAATCGGTTTAGCATAAATATATACGCAGGCTCATTACGACTCTCGCGGCCATGCATAGGATCGGGGCTGCGGTTCATTTGAAATTCATGAAAATGTCAAAACACTATACATAATAATTTAATCGAAATTCGTTTAGTATCGGTCGTTCGTGTAATAAACACGATGCGGTGCAACGACGTTAAAGGGGATACGCCGGGCCGGGTCGCGCGGGCTTGTTCTACTTACTGTAACTACTACTGCTAGTCAGCGAAGGGGTTCGGCGGGCGGGGGGCGATGCGGGAGGGAACAGTGAAGAGCTCGTACGCTCACCCTCTCGGGGCAATGGTACATTCACTGGCCCCGACGGCACGGAAGCTGCGCCGCGTATCGATTCGCTACGCTGGCAGACACTGTGTCGTCGTCCTGCTGCCTTGCCACTGGCGCGCTCTCGCGCACCACGTACCGCTGCATCTACTTGCACGCGTTCGACTACCCTTCGAACGTGCGAGCCCGTTTCCTTCCATTACGCTTCTCGCGGGGATAACCAATCCCGACAGTATTGAATTTCATGTTGTTTTGTCGTTGCTGGCGTTTTTTTGTTTTTTGGCTGTTCTACTCACGCGAACACCGTAACTATGGTCTCTACTTGGATGCTTTTCAACGCGACCCCGAATATGCGGCGATGCCTGCGCGCATATATCACTTCGATACCGGCGCGTTCGCCGATGAAACCGAGCGATCCAGTTGACGGATCGCAGCTTTCCGATGGAATGCGCGAATGAAGACGCAATTATTTTGACGATTATACAAAATTCTGAACAAATGTTATACCTATTCAGATAAATAAACAAATTATTTTCGTGATAAACAAAATGTCAGGTTGACGAGTATTCAGTTGAACAAATATTTTTTCGCCAATTTGTTAATAACTTTTTTTAATTGTTATTATGCAAAATCAATATTTTTCGTACCCTCGAGTTTTCACAGATTTTCATTTGTAAATTGACGATCGTTATCTGAAAAATTGCTAAAAAAAATCTAAAAAAGCTAAAAAAATGTCGTTTATTGGAAATTTTTTTCTCAGTGCAAAAACAGAAAATCCCTTTACAGAACGATATATCGATGCGAAATACGATTTTCCATTTCGACGATTTTTGCAATCTATCGAGTCAACGATTTTTTTTTTTTTACTGTGAGTGGAGAGGCGGGTTAGATGGGAATAACGTATGCGCGATTGGTCTTCAGGTGAACCGCGACGCGAGAGAACAAACGGTCGAGAGCATCTGGGAGATCACGGAGCACTTGAACATTCTGTATCGCGAGAACTGGACCAGACTGGCCGAGCAGGAGATCGCGCGCTTTCAAGACAGACTAGTGAAGAAGATAACGGAGGACATGCTCGGGAATTCACACAACACCGGCACTTACACGGGCAACAATGTCAACAATCCCGCCGACGCGGGCCCGAGCACCGAGCGCAAACCGCCCGACTACGAGTGGAACTTCGCTAAAGCGTTTCTCTATTCTCTCACGGTGCTCACCACGATCGGTAAGTCGAAATACAAATATATCCATTTTCGCGCACCTTCGGACGGTGAAACCCGAGAATTGCTTCGAATTAAACATATTCTGAGATTTAGAAATGTCTTGCCAAAAACTCGACATTAAACAACAAAAAAAGGTATTTTTGTACCTTAATCTTTGCCGCAAATCGTTGATATTGAAGCGGGATTAAAAAATCGTAAAACTGGCAAATTTATCGATAATTACAGTTTTCGATTATCCGTAACTGTTTTACCATCGGAGTATCGGCAACATGGGCTTAATTATTGAGAATAGAGTGAATTTTCGATCAACCGGGAATGATTTAAGGTAGTTCGGTCGGAGAAGTGATTCGTGCCCGATCGGCGGAAAAATCTTGTATCCGACTTACACATCCGCCCCGACTTACCGCATACGCTCTACCACTCTCGATTCGCTCGCGATCGTTACGTACCTATACTTTACCCGAAGATTAACGACTTATCGGATATCTTGATTCGCCCCGTTGCGGCTTGGCCTTGCCGCTTTCTCTCCTTCTTTCCCTCGTTTTCTTTGGCGAGAGCCTTCTCCGAAACGACGAGGACGAGAAAATGTCTAAAATCGAAGTCGTTCCATTTGCATCCGTAAGTGCAATCGCTTCGTCGTGCGGAAACTAATGCGATTCCGGCACGCTGAAATCGTTTCAAGACACCGATTGAGCTGTTTATTCGTAATTACCGTTGCGCGAATCATAGATTTGCGATTGCGCATCGCGCTGTGTTTCTCAAATTGACTCTAAATGAGAAATTCGAAAATTCTTGTTTCGGACGCGCTCAGTCGGTAATGAAAACTGCAATGCTGCTTTTTTGCGTGTGCGTGAACTTTAACGTCGAACGGAAATAGAATGCCAGTTCATCCATTAAATTCGCAGTGGCATTCTATATTCTTTTAAGGCTAAGTTTTACGCACCCTGGAAAAACCAGCATTACAGTTTTTATTACCGACTGCGGTATTTCATCTCGCCTTAAACATAGTTTCGGATAGAAATGAGCAAAAACCATCGAATCTATTGAAATTCATCGCGTATTTGATGCTTTGTGTCTTTAAGAAAATGTATTTAAGAAAAATGTCTTTTCATAAATCGCGATATTTTTAAGGGTTCTTTCGGCTAAAGTCGCGCCACAGTGGATTACAATTGGATAAACAATTAGCAAATCGAAGCAATTACCAAATTCTCGTATTTGAAAGCCCGTTTTCGTATAAAGCCGAGTCGCAATGACGATAAAAGATTTTCTCGTTGAATTAACCGCAGTGTTGAATGGACGAGGCCACAGACTCAGTCGGTAACAAAATTGTCGTCTCTGTCTTTTTCAGAAATGGTTGCTCCGACAACCAAAATCGAATTAGGCTTTTGTGAACATCGGATAGACGATTTGAAACCTAATTTGCTTTTCGATGTCCGAGCAACCGTTTCGGAGAAAATGGGTAAGGCGAATTGTTACTATCGGAGCGACCCTCCTTGTGGCACATCGCCTTAACGCGGATATTTTCTCTCGCTGCGCGAGTCCATTCGCAGCGAACTCGCGCGCAAACTTTGACCACCGTTAGTAAAAGTCGACTATGCCGAGAGGAAGCGAGAGAGTTCGCACGTCTGCAAGCCACAAATTGTTGGTCGAGAGCTGGCTTTGGCTGCAAGAAAACGACCAGCTCAATGCGGTGATGCTGAAGGTGTTTCCGGTACAGGTGCGGGTCCTGAGAGACCTTTCGGACAAACACAAGTTTGTCCGTACGCAAGCTTCTACCGAACGGACACGTTTCTCGACTTCCTTGCCTCGCCCGAGGGCCGAGAGCGACTGAAACGGATCGCCATTGACCATTGCTCGAAAGACAAACAATTAAAGGAAGTAGGCAGCGAAAACGGCCCAAAAATACCAAAGTGTCTTTATTTCGCATAAGTTCGACGAAAATGATACAGAATTGCGAACACTTCTCGATCGTGGAAAAATCTGATAAAATTTCTACACATTAAAAATGCTGAAAAGATTAATTTGGCATAATAATTCTAAAATGTTAATAACAAATTGATGAAAAAAAAAAAACAAGTCGGCCACCGTAGCCTCGAAAGTTTGGCTCGTAGACTATTTTTCGTACCCACTTTTGTATAACCGGAACATTAATGCGCTGTAACTCGTTAATTATCCCGATCCTTTTCTCGGTCCGCCAACGCGTTTACCGCTGCGATTTTTTCGCTCTTGTCCTACCGCAAAAGCACGCTGAAATAGTCACGGAATTTGTTGCAACAAACGTTTCATTTCGAGGCGAACGAAGCCGGCAATACTTTCCGCCTAACCGCGCCGCGAATGCGTTGGGGCTTCAATTTTAGCCGAAACTTTATCAGAATTTCCTTTGACGACGGTACAAAACGAGGCTGAGCGCGAGCGTGCTTCGTTGAAATGTGTAAAATGTACATGGCGCGTAGGGGAATCGTCTGTTTGAACGCGAGAGCTGATACAGTGGCGATGCGACTGTATTGCCATGAGAATTACATACAAAACCGGGTCGGAATCAATGCAGCCGAAACTATTCGGAGTACTCCGCTGCATCGCGGTCTTGCGCTCGTCGTGCCCGATGCCGGCGGATCGTTGTGTATTGTACACAGGAATCTCCTCTGTCTCCGCCTAAACGATATTCCCGGGGAAACTCCCGACGGCGAGGTATTTGTTTGCAATTAGCGACGTCGGCGAGGAGGCGCGACACGACGCGATTGCGAGAGGATCGGGTTGAAGGCTGTGCGGTATTTGTAAAAGACGCGCATTGCCGATGCGGATGCAGGTAGAGAATCGGGATGGCGCGCTGGGAGCCACGGCGAGGAGCCAAGAGAGGGATATAATTACCGATGGCAAATAGTATCCAATTAAACACTCCGGCGAGACTTGGCCCTGGCTCGGATTACAGCCTGTGGGTACCTCTCAGTGTTCGAGTCGCTACCATAAACGATTCAACGAGCCAAAAACTGCGCCATTGTGCTGGTGTGGTCCCAACGCGCGCTGAGCTTGCTTTCCAAAATCAAAGGAAGTGGCTTTCGCAAAATAAGAGACCTTTCGATCGGTAATCAGGTTGGGAAGGTTGGGCGGAAAGCGATGGGTGGGAAGGGATCGAACCGTTAAATATAGGGGCAAAATGGCACAGCAAAAAAAATCGACTTCGATGGCACTTTCCTTGTCCCATTTTGCCCCAATTCTATCAAACAGGAGACTCTACGTTACCATTTCATACCATTCTGCCCCGTGTGCCGTTTCGCCCCGCTCTTCCCTATGAAAAACTAGAATACGTATTGCATATCCCCTGCCGTCGAATGAATTCGTACAAAGGTGAGTCAACGTATCGTCAGACCTATGAAAGTCTCTTTACGAATTCCCCATAAACTATATATATACAGAGAGCCAGAGAAACCGGAAGGACAAAAAGTGAAAAAAAAAAAGCGCCAAGAGAAGACAATTTTGTCGAGGCTTTCAACGTAACGATAATAAAATAGTCGTAATCGTTTTGCGAACTCGTGACGATGGCCCTCCGTCCACAACCGCTGCTGCTGCTGCTGTTTCCGGAAAACGGTCGGGGTTTTTAAACGCAGAAGGAAAGGAACCGGTGACTTTGGTGTGCAAAGAGGGCAGTAGCCAACGTAGACGTTCAGCGGAGAAAGTAAAGTGGAACGAACGGTGAGAGCACGGGAGCAAATTAATCCGTTTCTCCCACGGTTCTCTCTTCCTCTTCCTCGCCCCTCGCCCGGCCGCCGGTCGGTCTTTCCCCATTACCGCCTTCTTTCTGAGGTCCAAAGTCTTCCACGGCGGAAAGCCACTCAACTTTTTTGCACCCTCTTCTCTATCGCTATCCGCGTTGCTGCCATTAGAATTTTCCTCTCTCTCTCTCTCTCTCTCTCCGTCCCTTCCTTCCTTCGTCGCTTTGCTTTTCTCCTGTTTGCCTTCCCACACCCCCTCGCGCCCCTTTCCGCCCACCCGTCTCCTTCTTCACTTCCTCAACCGCGTTCAACGTTTTTGCGACAGTTAATTACGGAAAGTATTGCGGCACTTTTTATCGGCTCGTCCGAGCATGAAAATATTGTTGGGAAAACTAGCTTGGTAGAAGAGAGGCAATCCGAGAGAGCGAGAGAAAGAGAGATAGTGCCGTGCGCTCGAAGCCCGTTCGTATTTTAAACGGCTTATCGTTCGCGAGGAAGTTTCCAACCGGGCACGGCGAGCCCTAAACCGGCAATGGAGACCGGAAGTGGGGGAAACTTTTTATCCAAAAGCTCACCGAGACGGACGACGGGTGGGATGAGGGAGAAATTTCAGGAGAGAGGATTCGATAGGTGCAACGTTATATTCAGCTCGCGCGGGTAGGGGGTGAGCGGGGCAAAACGGCATATCGGGGCAGAATGGAATGAAATGGTAAAATAGAGTCCCCCGAATGATAGAATCGGGGCAAAATGGGACATAAGAACGTTCCATCGAAGTCGATTGTTTTACTGTCCCATTTTGTCCCAATACCATTCTGCTCTGGCCCCATTGTGCGCCAAGACCATTTTGCCCCACTATGCCATTCCGCCTCGTTTTCCCCTACCTATATCTTCCATATCCCGAGGAGAGGAGAGAAAAAGAGAGTCGGAGAGAGAGCGCTCGTGTTATCTTTGGAAAGTGCAAGATTCCGCGAGTTATTTTGTCGCTTCCTGTTCCTCGCGGTTTCCTTCTTATACATGTATATGTATGATAGCAGAACGCCCGGCTGAAGATCCGGATAGCCCGTGCCCACGAAAGCCACGTAGAGCCACTTTCCAGTTCCGAAAAAAGAGGGGAAAAAAAATTGCAATAGGTATGTTGATAATTCGAAAATTAATTTTATTCACGACGACAAATCCTCGGGATTGTAGATTCGTGTTATTGGGAAGTGAGCTTTTAGATTGCCGCGAAAAGATTTGTGCGAAAATCAGAGTCGGAGGTTTTATAAACCAGAGTTTCTTCTCCTTCACCGAATTTCTTTGGTTTTTTTTTTACTAACGAACGATTTTCAGTTAAAAGGAAAGTTAAGTTGCCGGGTAATTTGTTAAGCAATTAATTTCCGTATTGATATTTTTATTAATTTTTGAAGAACAATTTTTTTTTTAAATCTTCTCATCACGAAGCATCCGTAAATTCTCGTTGAATCTCGCGCGAACGTGATCAAAGTCATGCGGTACGTCGGTACTACCTTGAAGCGTTCAATCACCGATACAATTGTCATTGCATTATCGAGAAAGCCGTAGCCGTGCGAGCGATCGAGTCGGGCCGTATTTTTCTCGACAGTCACGGCGAGTAACAGTCGGAGGAGTCGCAATCGCGAGAAGGAAGAGGGAACGGATGTTCCGACGTATGCGAGAGGGAAGAGGGAGTCGGAACGAACCAGGGAAGAAGTTACGGAAGAGAGAGAGAGGATGCGAGCAGTTTCCTCGTTGCGGTACATTTCCCGAATGAGCTACGGGGGGTAAAGTAAAGAAAGAAATCCAACGCCACTCACAAGCCACCGATAAACGGGCAGTGGGGCACACGGGCCGTTACCCCGACCTCTCCTCTTCCCGTTCCGGCTAATATGCTGAAGGCTGGAGAGGATAAAAAAAAGGGAAAAAAAAGGAAAGTAGGGCCGAGCGCGCACTAGAACGACGTCCAAATCGAAAAGTAATCGTGGCTTCGAGTGCGTCTATGACTTATACGTGCTTTTATGCCGAGGAAAATTGGATAAAGGCAGGGCCGAAGTCGCCCGAACGTAACGTTAACGCGCGTCTGTTTGATCGACGTAGAATACTCTTTAAGGTGATGCGAAACCTGTACGAGGGCGAAAGAGAAAGGCCGATTAGCGCTCTCGGCGGAGCGAGAGAGAGGCATTGATAATATGTTTCGCATCGCCTTAAGACTAAAGTTTCGCATCACCTTAAAGTGGAAGTTTCACATCGCCTTAAGGTGATGCGAAAGTTGTGCAAGTGCGAGAGAGACAGCGCGATCGGCGCTCTCGGCAGAGCGAAACGTACTCGAAAACGTGTTTCACATCGGGTTAAGGCGATGTGAAACTTCAATAGGTGCGAGAGAGACAGAGCTACTCGTCAGATCCGTTGATTCACGATCAAGCTTGGTCTTACGAATAAAAACCGAGGTAGTCGCTCTGCAGAATTGCTTTGCCAAGAGTAACGTTCTCGTCTTTGATCCACGGAATCGTCCTGGGTGGAGAAATTCAAATTACAGTTTTCGTTACCGACCGAGCAGTATCGCCGCACCTCAAAAGGAATCCCCTTTAATTTCAACGGATACGAACGCCTCGGTATTGGAATACAAAGGATACTTTCAAATTGACAGAATTATTAACTTCTGTAAATTGTACACAATTTTTATTTTTGTTATGCCTCATGTTCAATTGCGTTATCATTTTTGTGTCTACGCATTTTTAAAAACATATATATATATTTTTTAAACATATTTAAAAGTTTTGAAAGCACATTTAAAGAAAAACCGTTTTTTTCTTTAAAAATCTTAAAAAATCATCGATTCAACAAATTACGAGAAAAAGTCGAATTTTTAAAAAGACATTTAAAGGATTAAAAACCGTGTACGTCGACACTTTCATGAATTCGGACAAACGTAATGACCCTGCAACGGGCAAGGTGTGTTTGCTCCGCGAACCGGGCTTGTTCGTCATTCTTGAGGGTCGAAAAAAGCTCGGCACCGGCGATAATTCGAGCTCCATTCGCGGAAAGCGTAAAGTTCGCCCGAGCCCGGAGCATCGGTAGCCGCGGCATCTCATTGAGACCAGTAAACACGCGCGCGGAGTGGAAGGAGAGCAAAGATAATACGCAAACACCCACGGACCAGACCGGAGCTTTCTGTGCTTTAATGCCACTTCTTTATTTTCCCAACTTTTTTTTTTTTTTTTTTTTTTTCGAGTTCGAGAATCTACGAGTTGCGTTACTCTTTCAGCATCCCCTTTTTTTTTGTTGCTCCCTTCCTCCGCCCCGGCTAGTCTCGTTTGGTCTCGTTACATCTCGAATTTTCCCGGATCCGCCAAACTAACCCGAAAAAGAGTTTACTCTTTCGGATCCGCAGGCAGCCGTAAAATCGCTGGCACGTGCAAAGAGCGCGGAAGCTCACGGACTCTCCCCTATTCCCTTATCCCGCTTCCTCTTCGCTACCTAACTACCTGCTGCGCCGCTATATAGTTGCGTTACACCTTTCCTCTCTCCCTCCGACCCTCGTCGTCCCTATCGGAAATAAAAATCTGCCCCTCTCGCGCCAAGTGCCCCGGTGCTTCGGCGAGAATGGACTTCCCCGCAGTTTGTGGAATATTTATAAATGCGCGAGATGAGGGAAAAAAATCTTACCGATTGTGTGGAACGAGAAAGAAAAAGGATGATGAAAAGACATGAGATTCTGTCGCTACCATTGAAGCTCGAATAGCACATAGGGGCGAGCGGGGCAAAACGGCATATCGGGGCAAAATGGTAATGGTAGAATAGTCCTCTGTATGATAGAATTGGGGCAAAATGGGACGGGGTTTCCATCGAAGTTGATTTTTTCACTGTGCCATTTTGCCCCGGTATGCCGTTCTGCCCCGTTCTTCCCTAATTGAAGAGTGTATCGTGTATCGATATTCGGATGTAATCTTGAATGCGAATTTTCTTGATTTGCAACATTGTGTTGCGAGAGAAACCGCGAGAAACGGTTGGGGGGGGGGGGGGCGACGATCGAATCGTTGACGAGCCGTGCACGGGTTGTGCGCACATTGTTATGCGTACCACACGAGACGTACGTATCATACGTGGACGCGGCACTTCCCGATATGAGGTCACGGTTATATAGAGCGCTGCATCTGCCTCTGGCCCGCCGCTGCGGCTATGAATATTTGGCCACTTGCCCCCCCTTTGTCGCGAAGAGGGGGAGGAACCGGTGGGTTATACGATTGCAAAACGGTTCGGTGTACGAGAGACTCGGCCAGTAAAACCCTACGCCTCGGGCTGTACTGGCCGGTCCCCAAGATATGAAATATAACGCGGGACACATTCGCGTCGGGCTCGCGAAATCTGCACAGTAGCAATAGCAATCCACGGGGCATTCGCCGTATTGCGTTATTTTATTGTATTTCCCGGCCAAACGGAGGGAAATACATTATTCAATTTTGAGTTATATTTTCATGACCAAATCCATTTTATGAATGACGAATTTCCGAGTGGATCATCCGAATATATATTTTTTGGGCAGTTATGTATTCAGTTATGAATTCTGATAACAATGTCAATTTGAACGGTGAATTTTCGAAATTCGCCTGATACTAATTTTAATTAGTAATGCTGCTCGAATTTTTCTTGAATTATGCTATCATACGGAAAAAAAAGGATAGCTTGACTTCACCGACGAAATTTACAATGGGAAAGGTATGGGCACTCTTCGGGTGTCGGGATAAATAAGGTTTTTGAAAACGGCACTCGAATACTTTTTCATTCCGGAGTACCACTACTCGAGAGTATCGGCTGTGAAGAAATTTTCTTTCCGCTTTCGTCGTCCCAACTATTGACCACTCAAATGTCCCATTGGCTGATCACCCCATGACCCAATTGGTTATCACCCCCATGACCCAATTGGTGATCACCCTCATGTCCCAATTACTGACCACCCCCCATGTCCCAATTACTGGCCACCCCCATGTCCCAACTACTGACCACCGCCCATGTCCCAATTACCGACCACCCCCCACGTCCCAAGTACTGACCACCCCCATGTTCCAATTACTGACCACCCTTCAAAATATTCTAACCCTGAATTCTTATATACGACGGCAGCGGCGATATTTATGTAATATAGCGAATCATAAAACACGCCAAGTTTTTTCAGTGTACAATCTTCAATTTTCTTCTCATTGTGACCTTGACGATTTTTCTGTACACACGGCGCTCGCGCCGATCCACAATGCCCCGAGCAAGTTTCGTCATTTTGTTGTCTTTCCGATTGGATGGATAATTTCCACATGGTAACCATCAAAACCGTGCGTTACAGAGAGTCCCCTGTGCTTTTGGTAATCCATTAGCAAAGGCGAGCTTTCCGCGGCGTCTTTATCTCGGGCTTGATTAAAATTCGCCGTATTGCACGTACCCGGCGTCGCAACGGGCTCTCCGTGTTTTTATTTTATTTCTCCCTCGCCCTTATCACTCGCCCTCGGTAACACGTATAAATATACAGAGGCACGTACATCCAACTTTCTCCGCCGCCGGCGGAGAGAAACCCACGTCCGAACCTATCCTGGGTCACTCTACTTACAGTGCCCGCGAATCGCACTTACGCGGCGACCCGGTCAAAGCTAGCTTCATCACTCGTCTCCACTCCACCTCGTATACACCTTTCTTTGTGCGCTATATGCATCTTCTTTTT
This sequence comes from Ischnus inquisitorius, assembly GCA_963924025.1. Taxonomy (NCBI): domain Eukaryota; kingdom Metazoa; phylum Arthropoda; class Insecta; order Hymenoptera; family Ichneumonidae; genus Ischnus; species Ischnus inquisitorius. The sequence goes on from OZ001249.1 coordinate 5,736,830, forward strand.
CTCCCTTTTTCTCACCCCATTTCTTTTCGCGCTTCGAAGAAGAAAATGTACAAAACACGACTCGTGAGCCCAAAAGACGTTCGGAGTCGCGGAGTTTCGTTGATAGCAGCTTTTTCCTTTTTCTTCAACGCACTAACTCGAGCTCGTTAGAAAAGTGTCCTCGTGCCGTTTTTTTTTTATTACTAGTTAATAAGCAGAAAAAAATATCTCGTGTGTTCATAAAGCTCCGTATGAGAAAGCAAAGATAAATAAAATGCAGACTCCTCCGCGAGAAAATAGGATCGACTCGTAATCCGCTCGACGATGCATAACGAGTCGCGTTAGCGGTCTCTCCATTATTTCTTCGTTCTCGGGTTTCCGTCGGGAAACGCCCGAGTCACGAATCCGGGCGGCGAAACAAGTGCCAGTCGAGGAGAGGAAAGTTTGTACCACGGTCTTTCACGAAGATTACCAGTGAAATAAGGAAGGGCTCCATCACGATCAGTGGTATTACGACGCAAAGTGTGTATAGCGAGGGGGGAGGCGCGGGAGGAACAAATGAGACAGCCGACGGTGGCTCGAGCGAGGCGTCGAGATTATTACGACGTGAAAGTAACCATGGACTATGATTAATGGACCCTCCAAGGCGATCATTCTTCCCGCACTGTTATTTCGTATATCCCGGCAATGTTTGCCATTGCCGTGGAAAACCGGCCGCGCAACGGCAACCCACCGGGAAAAGCCGTATAATTTCCGTGTTAGCACTGTGTGCGCGCAACTCCGAGAACTCTCGCTATCATATTTTCCACCGACCAGCCCGCTTCGCCGAATGTGGGCGAGAATGTATATCCTTGCAGCTGTGTAAACGCTTTTATTACATCCCCGCCGGTTGAATAAACAATTCTCGCCCGAGGCAGCGCTCATAATTTACACATCGGAGAAACTTGGTTCAGAAATTTTTTAAAACAAAAATTACCTCAAAATTCGAATCCTCAATTCATAACTTCGAGCCTGATTTGCAATAACGATGAGAATAGTAATTAATCACATGTAATATAAACGATTGTAGACGCAACGAAAATGGAAAAATATTAAATTTCTGAAGATCTCCATCGAAACGTAGAAAAAAAGGGGGAAAAAATTATTAAGGTCGTTCCAGAGCCGCGGCGCGAGAAATAGGGGTGAGCGGGGCAAAATGGTATTCACGCACAATAGGACCAGGGCAGAATAGTATTGGGGCAAAATGGGACAGCAAAAAAATCTACTTCGATGGCACTTTCTCTTGTGCCATTTTGCCCCAATTCTATCATACGGGGGACTTTATTTGACCATTTTGTACCATTTTGCCCCGGTGTGCCATTTTGCCCCGCTCTCCCCAACAAGTTGAACAATCGGTCACTGTACAGAAAAAAATATATATTGAGGAATCGGTCTGAACATCAAATTCCGCAGTAGGTAAGGCGTATCTCGTTGCACACACAGACAGGGGATAAATCGACGTAGCTACAGACAGACTTACCCCCCCCCCCGTGTAAATCCACGGCAATCGCGAGAATTCGTGAGTTGCCGAATCGGCGTGGAACTTCAAACTCCGTACTCGCGAAATCTAGTGGAAAGCGTTGATCATCGAGTGCACACTTCCGTCCGTCGTGGGTACAACGAGCGCGGTCGCGGCACGTGAGGCTCTTCGATGCGCGGGACGTGCGAGTGTGAGATAAAAACGAGGGAAGAGTTGCGGATAGAACGAGGAGGGAATCGTGAGAGCTTTCGCGCGAAGGTAAAAAAGCCCCGGCCAACCAACGGCGAAGCGGGTGGATAGAGAACGAATAGGAAAAAAAGGAACAAGGATAGATAAATGTAAAGAAAGAAAGGAAAAGAACAGGGACGAAACGCCGGGAGAAGTCCCAAATACGCTCTCGATACTCGAAGCGCGCCGAAGCGAAGAAATCCCGCAGACTCACTTCCTTCGCTCCCTTTTCGCCCTTCATCCTCCTCCGGCTTCCTTGTTTCCCTCGTATTTTTCCCTCGCCGGATTCGAATCACGCTCTCCTCCTTCTCACGTCCTAGTTCTCCAGGATGAGGACTACGATTTCTCCCCATCGTCGTCAGCTTCTTCGCTACAGACAAACCGATCCTCTTTTTATTCCTTTATTTCGTTCCCTTTCTCTTCCCGGTTTTTTTTTTTTCTCTCTTCGTATACCCCTCGCCCGAAGCGCTTCAGCCCCCGGCACATCATCGCCAACTTCGGATCCGGCGCTCGACCTTCCAAACTCGAATCGGCCGCTTCCCCTTATTCGCAAAAACCTCCCTCTCCGCCCTTCCGTCTCGCCCTCGCGCGAAATTGCTATTTTCATTTCCTATTTCCCCTTTATCTTTCGCCATGCCGGGCTCGCGAATTCCAAAAGGAATACCGCCGAAGACTCCTCCGTGGTCTTCGTCGATCGGAGCGTCGCCGCTACACGAAGACGTTGACGGCGCGCAGAGCTTGCGAGCTGTGTCGAATGATAGAGTATTTTTTTTTTACATATATATATATATGCTTACATAAGGCAGTCGGTATATTGAGAATACCTTGGGAATGGAATCGTTCCACGGTAGATTCCCTGGAACAAATTTTCCGAGATTCTTCTCGACCGCGGCTTCGACTTCTTCAGGGAATCGGATTCTCGCGCAGTCCGTCGAATCGTCGCGAGATATCGTAGCATCGGTAGCTGATTTTTTCTCCTTGACAATGTCGTTCTGCAGCCTCGTCTCGCTCGGTAGATCCACGAGGAAGATGGATTCGCCATCGTAGGAAAATGTAGCGGGTCATTTCTAATGATTACGGAGGTAAAACGAGAAAATCGCTAAGAATTTTTCTTTTCATGGATGGGACATTTTCCGAAATGTTTGAATGACCAAAAATGTTAACTAATTTAGAAACAGAATTTTCAATAATTTACATTTATTATTTTCATGCAAAATTGAGTAAAGCATGTTATTGGTGTTTGAATCAAAAGGAAAAAGGAAACGGAAATGAGCGCAGTATGGAGTGTAATTCGGTAGAATGCAATTTCAAGCGGACAAGGCAGTCAGAGGGAATATATTAAGATTCAATGTTTGAAATCTTTCCCTTCGTTAGAGCTGCGCTCGAACGGAAAGATTTAAATGCTGTTGGTCCTCGCAAAATGAATGCCTGGCTGATTCCCAAATTCCATTAAAAAAATCGCTTTGAAATCGAATTTGGACCCTGCCCGTAATTCGCTAAGAACCAATCTACCGGATTCCAATGAGATTTAATCATCGAAAATCGGTGACGAACGCATCGAATGAGATTTGGTTTTTGTATTCTTCATGAAAGCCATCACTAATTAACTCAATTCTCTGTATGAAAAAACTGTCGAAATAACTATGAATCAAATGCACACAATCTTTCATCTCTTTTCCGTTCGCCAATTGGTTTTCTCGTCTTCGTCGCGAATGAGAGCACAAAAGTATACAAAATATGAAATAACGAAAATAATCGTCAAAAATCTGCTCGACAAAACCAATGACGACGAATGAAAAAAAAAGTTGCAACCCGCTGGAAAATATAAAGCTGAGAATCGCAGAGAATGCGTATGTCTCCATTCCCTTCAACGTGAAACGTCGGCATCGTAAAAAACGTCAGTGCACAGAAACTCCGGTGTTTGTGGGCGACGGTGAAATGTTTTAATTACCCGGTTTCGTCGGAGAGAGCGCGAGAGCCACCTACATATTTGGACCATTGCGTTACGAAGTTATTTTCAACAAGAAGGATGTACTACATAAAAGAAGCCAGTATTGCGTAGAGCACGCCCGCTACGTGCGCTGGCGGTCATCCAAAGAAACCGACTGTAAGATCGCAATACATTAAAAGATTTAGCCCCCCCCCCCCCAGAGGGTTTCCGACTCAGGCCCCTTTTGGGGACTTGGAATATTTCTGGCTTAGGCCCCTTTTGGGGGCACAATATTTCAGGCTTAGGCCCCTCTTGGGGACTTATATGTCGGGTAAGGCCCCTTCTGGGGACTTATAATATGTTCGGGGTAAGGCTTTTTTTGAGGGCAGAATAATTCGGCCCAAGGCCCCCTTTGGGGACTTAAAATATTCCGGCCTTTAGCGAGATCTTTCTATAATATAGAGCGATACATGAGAAACAGTCCTTCCTTCAGACGAACTCATATTGATAATCGTCTCTCGCGTTGCCCCGATTCAAACGAATGGACTGTGCGTTCTTTCTCCCAAAAATAGCAGCATCCCCGTCTGCAGCAGCTCTTTCGCGTTTTTATAAACGAAAATCCGCGTCACGCTTGTTGAAAATTTGATCACTTAATCTCGGCGCCAACGTTGTATATTATTCTCTAAATTATTCAGTCTCGCTTCGTCTCGTATTCATGCCGTTTCGACGAATCGAAATAATTGACTCGATCCCGAGCGCGATCCATAGAGAATCCCGACGAAAATGGCACTCCGACGGTTTTTGTTCGTTTTGGTCCGACGTAGGCGTAGGCCAAGGTTAAATAATTTTGCCGAGCGCAATTAGATATTCGCTCGGAGTCGTTGAGGAGCATTTCGAGGGAGGGAAAGGGAGGGGGCCGCGAAGAGGGGGCGCGCAGTTGTTTTTCTTTTTCTTTTGTCGAAGCTCGGATGACCCACGGCGCCATTAATCACGTCCAACTTTTCTCGCCTTTTTCGACGAAACCCGCTCTCCGCGAGCCAACGCTTCACCCCGAGTCCGCCCCGTCTCCGCCAACGCTCATTTCCTCTTTCTTTCGTTCCGTGTACGGACTTTCAGCTATAACGTACAACTCTATCGCGCTCCCCGCCCGGCACGACCAACATACCTGGCTCTCGCCGCGCGATGCTTTCACGCGTCGCTTCTCCCGTGTGTTCGGAAAAATGCGCCCACCTCGCTGCTGGTGCTGAACACTTCTGGCTCGCAGGAGCGGCGATCGCTCTCGAGCTTTCAGCGCGCCGCGAGAGCTCCGAGAGCACGGATATGGGCTTCCTGGCATTCTCTGCTTCCGGTTACTTTCGACGCTCCGGCGAGTCCGTTCCTTCGCCACTCGCAACTTTTCCAACGTATCGCCGTCGTCACTCCGCGACAATTACGATCAAGGATTGTGTAGATGTTTGTTTCTCTGTCGCCTTCTTCCGTTTTTGCCCTCTTCGACGATAGGGACGAGAAAATAGAAATTATTTCCACCGGCAAGGGTGGATGCGCGGTTGGCGCGCGGGCTCAGCGATCACCGAAGTCAAGCAGCTTTCCTCGCGGTCAGTACTTGGATGGGTGACCGCCTCAAACTTCGCGCATCAAATTTCATTTTATTCAATTTCCGAAAATGATACATTGGACGAGAATTCCGGACGATGTTATTTGTTCGTATATCTTGTTTCTCGTCCTTTCGCAACGCGCGGCCCCGGCACGACAAAGAAAAAGTCCAAAGTCAGTAATTACTGTGACCATTTGTTACGAGCGTAGGAGGAAAAATGTCTCGTGTCCCGAAATTCGGAATATGTCAGTGTCGCGGCGGGAGAGACGGCGGTTTTCGGCGGGTTCTCGTTGCAAGGATGCCGGTGGAATCTTTCTTCACCCTTGTCCGAGGCCGCAACTAAGGCGGACAGGGGAGCGACGTTAGCGACGAGTCACCGCGCAACGCGCATTCCTCGCATATCGCGAGCAAGACCGACTTGCGCGAGCGACAACGGCGACGCAATACCGCAAAACGAAACGGCGAATGTGTAATTAAAATCGTTTTGCGCAAAATTATTCCTACCACCGGAAACGGAGTTCACATACGCGTTTGACATACATAAAAACCACTTCCTGTTTACCCACTCGAACATTCCTCTATAAATTGTTAAAAAAGTATTCATTGAAAAAAACAATTATATTACCGAAAAATAAAAAAAAATCGCGGAATAGCAACAAAAAAAAATTGCAAAATGTAAGAAAATTTTTCCATCGGAAGTTGTAAAAAAATAGTTGAAGAGAAAAAAAACAATGGGAAATGGGAAGGAATTGCGTCGAGAGTCTGGAGAAGCTGCCCGTCGTCCTGTCCGTTCCCCTCTGGCGACAGCGCGCGCGAGTTACGCCGCTTTCGGTTTCCTCGCGCAGAGCTCGCCGGCCCGAGGATGTTTCGCTCGCGGCGCGGCGACATCGCGGTGCGAGCTTTTTCGAATCTCGACCCGGCGACCGCTCACTCCGATTGCGATAATAATTTGCGGCTCTTTTCGACCACCCAATCGAAGCCCTCGTCGGACTCCGCGCCAGATTGGGCTCCGCTCGTGGTTCCGCAATTGCGCCGTGGTCGTTGGAAAATTAGTTTCGTTAACGACAACAATACTGGCCTCCTCTCGCCGGCGTTGTATCAATTTCTCTGCCATATGGCAATTTTCGCAATGTCGAACTATGCCCCGTGGTTTCCGTGCCGTTAATTAATTCGGGCGTCGCATCGTCGAAATGAGAAAAAATATCATTCGCGGCTTCGGCGAAGTATTCGATTGGACAATTTCGTCGATACTGTTCCACATTGTGAAAATCTTTTAACTACGTTAGACGGACGATCGGAAGAAAAACTACCGTACAATAATTATACAATAATAATAATAATAAATAATAGTTAATAATAATAATAATAAATAATAATAAATAGTCGATAATAGTTAATAATAATAATAATAAATAATAATAAATAGTTGATAATAGTTAATAATAATAATTATAATAATAAAAAGTATCTTTGACTGCAGAACATCACTGTCTACATATTTCACGAGCGATAGTGATAAAAACGACCGCAATTGTTGCTCCATTTACCAATTATTTTTTTCTGTCCACCGCGAGTATCAGTGCCGGTGCCGAGCAACGGGCGCCTCGGCCCGCCGCAGCGAGGATTCGACTCGCCTCTGTCGGACTCGGATGTTTCTCTGTCCCGGCTATACCCGGGAATAAACGCTATGAGTTATGGTTCGTAGCGTCGTCCAGTAACAGAACCAGAAACGGCAACACAGTTGCCCCGATACGGGTTGCCATAGTCGGCGCCTACCGCCGCCGCTGTTGCTGGCCGACCGTGACGCGTATATCCTCCCTTCGTTCACATATATCATCGGGCCGCTGGCGAACGTAGCTTCTCTCCGCGGTAGCAGCGAAACCTACAATTGTCCGTGTACTATCGGCTGCAAGCTCGCTCGCCGGACTCGGCGAGATACTTGCGCTTCTCAACGCGAACGCGAACACCACAAACCGAGGCTCCCACACCCGAGCCGGTTCATTCTCGTCGCGCGAGCCAGAGTCAGACGAAGTCGACCTCGCCCCGTTCGGACTTGCGAAAATATTTTCAAGCTCCGCATCGCCGTGGCGCCGCCTTCCGAGCCGAATCAGCTCTCGGACTGGACAGTTCGTAACACATCGATTCGGAAACCGCAACTTCGATGCGGCAAACTTTCAATTATTTTTCGGTCATTTTGGACGATTCAATAATGAAGGTCAAATCGTTCTTTTGAAAAACATTGTATGTGCCATACGCTGGTATTTTTTAAAAATCGTGGTTGTGGTTTTTTCGAGCCACCGATCGACCGAGTTCGACAAATCTTTCTTGCAGTCGACTTTTTTTTTTTTAGTCCGACCATTTTTTTGCCACTCGACGAAAAACAGCAACGATTTACCTCCGTTTCAACGGGGTCCGAGTGAGATCCCTTCGTTAGTTCGCGTATCCCCGTCGGCGACTTTGAACGATGAAGAAGTCGTCGCGAAAGTTTAGGGGTTACCGAGCCGGCAACGAGGCCCTCGTTTTTTCACACTTTCGCCCACGACCAGACGCCGCCGCCTCTTTCAGCACTGGGCGATAAAATCGAACCTATCCGGAGCCTTCTTCGCCCCTCGCTGCGTAATTTTGACGTACGATGTCCGCGATATCGCCGGTCGATCTTTCCGGCGAGGTGATCGATCTTTCTCAGTGGCGCGAGATCCCCTCGCTTCGTTTCTGTTATCATCGAGAAGCCGAGGGAGAATGGCCGCGAAGCTCGCTCGTAACTCGCGAGACGGATGGTCGAGAACCGACGTCGGATGATGAATAATTTCCGGAACCTTTCGTCGCTGCGAAATCATTGTTATCACCATTGTATGTGCGAGAATATATTTAAAATATCTATATTATGAAAATCTCTCAGCGGCGCCGCCGCTGTGAAGGAGACGGTAGTTTAGACGATATGCTAAAGTCACGGAGTGGCTAAAGTCACGAAGGGGCTAAATTCACGGAAGGGCTAAAGTCACGGAAGGTCTAACGTCACGGAGGGCCGAAATTCACGGAAGGGCTAACGTCACGGAGGGGCTAAATTCACGGAAGGGCTAAAGTCACGGAGAGGGCTGAAGTCACGGCAGGGCTAAGGTCACGGAGGGGCTAAACTCACGAAAGGGCTAAAGTCACGGAGGGGCTAAACTCACGGAAGGGCTAAAGTCACGGAGGGGCTAAATTCACGGAGTGGCTAAACTCACGGCAGGGCTAAATTCACGGAGGTGCTAATTTCACGGAAGGGCTAAAGTTCTTCTATGTCCGGTCTCCTCGCGATGTCCAACTTTTGCGAACGTCGAGTGTCGCTCGAACGAAACTTTCGCAGATTGCGTTACTCGTAGCCCGTTTTTTTCACTTAGATTCTCTCGTAGAGCCTCGTCGAATCAGTCGGTGGGACGAATGAGACTTCCGCAAGATCCCGTCGTTCGCCATAGACGAAACTCCGGCTATTTGCTCTCAGCAAATACACGCTGTTTCGACCGTGTATTTCGTCTTCTCGGTGTTGCGCCGTGACGGTACCGTGTGTCTGATACTGCGAGCACCGGCGGAGCTTTACGGCGCTTTCGACTGCCTTTTCCCTGCGTCGCTGCGCCGCGAGCCACAGCGGCGGCGAGCTTTCCGCCGAACTCGCGAGATTCTGCGTTATTAAACCTCCCGAGGGATCGACGAGAAAATAATTCCCCTGGCGTCTTGCGGTGCGCTTGAAGATCCTCGACCCTCTCCGTCGCTCTCCTTCTTACATGTCGGATTAGCCGGAGAATTCGTCAACAGCGGCGCGCGTTACTGCGATTGCCTCAAGCGCTGGGCCACTTTCGGCGAATGGAATGGAACCCGACGGAAACGAAACCGAAAACAATTTTGACAAAAAAAAAAAAATACACATTGACATATGAAAAAAAAAAAAAAAAAAATAGCGAGATCTCACGAGGAAGGGGAGTTTAGAGGAGAAACGCGAAACCGCGCGGAAACAAAGGGAACGAAGAATACAGGAATACAGGGGAATAGATAGAGGATGAGAATGAAAGAACCGAGAAGTTAGGGGCGGTGGAGCGCATTCGGGCAAAAAAAAAATTTGCAATTAAAATTGGACGGCTGGACGGAAGGATGCTCGTTAATTACTCACGGTCCATTATCCTCGACTCGGAGCGCGGAGGGGGAGGGGGAGTTCCCCCCGGCGCGCCTGCGTTGCCTCGCACTCTCGTTGCTGTGATAAACTCGACGAGTCGCGTTTTATGCATATCCGCATGCACATCCGTGAGAGCATATACATACTGACACGTGGAAAAAAGATAAAATAAGCTACGGCCAGAGAAAGAGAGACACTTTTATTTACAATAGCTGACGAAACTTTTTTTTTTTTTTTTTTTTTTTTTTTTTTTTTTTTAGTGCGATAACTATACGACTGGAAGGTCAATGTTCAAGCCGCGGTATCGAATGCACAAAAAAAAATTTCTTCCTCCTTGCCGTTCCCTTTTTTTCGCAACACCTTCGGACTTTCAGCAATGTTGTACATTCTCGTTTCTTCGCTCGCTCATCGATCGCGCACGCTCGGCGAGCCCATAAAAATGGGTCAATCGACTCACCGTGCTGCGATCCACTGACACCGTTATCTTTTTTTTTCTGCAATGAAAATCACGCTACACAGCCCGGCTCGTTTCATCGATGGAAAAAAAAATACCACTCTATCGTAATCGGGATGAATAATGTTTTTATAGTAAATTTAGATTTACAGCGTTGTCGCCCCATTCGGAATGAAAAATTGATCCAGTAATAAATTTAAAGTTATATAAAAATAATTATTATATAAAAATAATGATTATCAAAATTTTATAAAATTTACTTAAACAAATTTAATTCCGGCCGATTAGGATCGAATCAACCGAGCGGTCGTACCGCGCGTTATTTCTGAAAAATAACGATCCGTCGATCAGCAATTCGAAGTGCGTATTGAAATGTAATTCGACGAAATCGAGGTCGACGAGGCCGGCGATGCATTCACAGACTTCTCGCGATCCTCGATACGAGCTGCGACGAGTAACGTTGAAGCTCGATCCGAGACGAGTCTATCGTCGGGACGCTGGTGCGCGTTATTGAATAAACGAATTCCGGAATTTATACAGTCGGCGACAGGCGAGGTCGAGACATTCGTTTCCTATTTCCTAATGGATTTTCGTCAGAGCCGGAGAGACGCGACGACGGAGCGTCGGGAGCTGCAGCCGCCGCCGCTGTTGATGGAATCGAGAGATCCGATCGGAAACAATTTAGTCGAATAGCGTCGACGCAACTCTCTTGATTTCTCGCCCCACGCCCCCGAACCCTTCGCCCCAACCCCCAACCCCCGACTCGCCCTCTCACGGCCCTGCTCGTCTCAACTATCTCTCGATGCAGCACAGCAGAAACTCATGATCCAGCGAAGCTTGCGCCTGATCGAGGAAATCCTGATACGGCGTCGAGTCGCCCGAGAGGGTATTTCTGCTGCATCAATATTCGTAGGAAGCAACGTCAATTTCGTCCTCGATACCGGGCCTTTGCCTTCTCTCTCGTGCCCGTCGCAACACTTTCGGCTTAGCCTTCGCCCCGGCTTTCCGTCTCCGATATACCGAACTGAACTCCATACACTGCAGGACAGGTCATCAGCGAATTTATGCCATCTATTAATCAACTCCGTTAAAGTACAAATTTACATTGACGCGTGGATCAGATTTTTTTTTCTTTCGATTTTTCTCTAATTCTCTACGTGTATCGCGACCGATCGCTCATTCGCCGAACGTCGGCATTGTTTTAACGTCGTTTCATCGAAAGCAATTCCAAGGCTCGAGTTTTTCGATGGCGAGAAAAGTTTCGAATTTTTCGGTGGAAAATTGAGATTGCGAACAGTGGAATGAAAAAAAATTTTGAGTTGGGAAATGTAGCCCGGAAACGTAATTTTTTTTATCACGAAAATGATTGTTTCATTCGTCTCAATACGTATGAATGTTTTCAAATTTTCGAATTCGGTCCTTTTTCACAATTTTTTTTTCATCGAAATGAAAAATCAAAGCAAATTTTTTAATCCGAAAACATTCGTACCGTCGAGAAAGGGCTTTCGCTTGCGAGATGCTCGCTGGCGGCGGCCATCTGGCGGAAAAAGCCAGAACTCACCCGGCGATAGAGACGTCTCGTTACAGAACATTCAATTATTTTGTGAAGATGTAATAAATTATTTTAACGCGAATAAACCGCCGAGACATCGTAGAAGTTACGAGAAAAATTACAAAAATTATGAAAAATTACAAAAATTATGAAAAATTACAAAAATTATGAAAAATTACAAAAATTATGAAAAATTACAAAAATTATGAAAAATTACAAAAATTATGAAAAATTACAAAAATTATGAAAAATTACAAAAATTATGAAAAATTACAAAAATTATGAAAAATTACAAAAATTATGAAAAATTACAAAAATGATGAAAAATTACAAAAATTACAAAAATTACAAAAATTATGAAAAGTTACAAAAATTACGAAAAATTACATCGAATTGCGTTTAAGCGTTCATTGCTGCTCGCACCTTCTCACGGCAGCTTGTCAATCATTGCGGATCATTTTTCCGGCAAACATGTTTTCCGGCCGAGGTGAATAAGGAGTTTGAATAAGGACCGAGAGGAATGAGATGCGAGAAATGCGGTGTTGCGAGGGGGTTGGAAGCGGTATCGAAGTGGATGCGGGCTGTTCGGTGCGCCCGAGAATCCCGAAGCAATTCCGTCCGTTCCAGTCGAGTCTGTCCGATCGTGCTCTTCGCTTTCTTGTCGCTCGTCGAGATCATCTCGTCCGGCGCGGGGAGCGGGTTCAGCCCCTCGGAAAGGCCGGCGAAAACCACCGCCGGGGTCGGGGCGCGAGCGTGAGCGGCGAAACATCGCATTCTCTTCGCCGAGCGTTCTATAACATCAAATGTGTCCGAGGGAAAACTTTTTCTCGCTTGTAATGTTTCCCACTCTCGGGCCGGCACGCCCGTCTCGTCACCTGTTCAGATACATTACACGTACCTGTAATATCTGTGTAGAAGCCTCGGCCGTGCCGCGAACGCACAGGGCCGGGCGCGATCCAATATCCGAGTTTTCACACCGACCGACTGCGAACAGTTACAAAACTCCGAGGTGCGCGACTGGTATTCGAAGGCCCGCAAGCCCGTGGCAACTGCCAGATGAGTTTTTCGCGCTCGCTGCACGCGAACGAACGAACGGTGACTGTACAAAAAAAGAAAAAAAAAAACGAAAAAAAAAAACAATAAAAAGCCCTTCGCGGATCCGTGACGAGTGACAGTGCGAAACGCCGAAGGATTACTATCTGTCGGTACAGAACAAAAAGACTTTGACGCGCCCGCGGCTCCGGCACCCGTTTTCCAAAACGTCATTGATTATAAGAGCACCCATCGCGTTTCCCATTAGTCGCTTGTGTACTCTTCGCCGCTGCGCGCTCAATGGAACCAATTATGGGCTTTGCTCGGACGGGTATTACTCGCGAACGAAAAAGTATCGTCGATTACTTCGTAATATTGCAAATGGAGCATTAAGTCTTCGTTTTAAACGCACGCGATGCGCGAAATGCCTGTTGTCACAGAGATTATGAACGGTTGATTAAAGAAAAATCCAAAATGTGCGTGCAACAAAAAAGCAAGGTGCAATAAAAAATTATGATAAAATAATAGCAATGATAATCATAATAATCGTAATAATTAAAATAATAATAATAATAATTTTTACGTTGTTTTATAATAAAATAATTATTATAATAATGATTATTATTATTATTTAGCTTTTATTGTAGTCAGGAAGTTTATTCTTTATTTAGTGTGGTCTAAAATCATGCGAGCGCGTGTAGTTGCTATCAAGATATTTTTTTTCATCTTCATGAGATCTTATATTTTCAGTCGACAATTTTCGTAGATACAACAAAGAAAGTAGAAGAAATCCTGGGCTAAAAATGTTCAGGCTTACGGATTATTCGGCGATGATTATTCCATTTTTGGGGCATATTTAGAATTAAATTGAGCCACAAAAAAATGATGCAAACGCCGTTTAAAGAGCTTCCTGTATGAGCCTTGCAAACGACATTAAAAATGTATGACGAAGCGATATGCAAAAATATTTTATCGCCACTTTGTCTGGAATTTACCATTTTTCCTGTACAGGGTAACGTTTAATCGGGCAAAATGAGGCCATCAGCGCATCGATCACATTTTTTAACATATTAATTCGACATCAAAATTTTCGTGTACACTTTTTCAACTATTCACATATTTAAAAAAAACTGTAAATTTTTTATTGTCATTTCAGCTAAATTATTCTATAATTACAGTTTCAAAAAACGCCATAAAAAAATTGCTTTGTAGTAGTTAAAAAAACTTATCTCGCTCGACAGAGATTTTCGGGAAATCACGTTTACATTTTTCATATACGTTTCGTTCACGCTGCGGAATTACTTTTTCAAATATGTACCGCCAAACAGTATTCGAAAGTTTGCGCGGCTGACATTGTAAAAAAAAATATATATATGTATATATGGAACAACGTTAACCACTGCAAAAATATTGTCTTTTGCAAAAAAAAAAAAACTTCTTCCGCTCCCACTCGTACTGACAAACATTTGCGGCCTCGACGCGAGTTTTCCATTATTTGACGAGATCGAGGCTCGACCGTCCATATGCGCGGGTATCTACTTCCCATACCAATCACCGAGGAGCCGCCCTCGTTCGGCTACAATTCTCGCCGAGCCTCGCATCGTTTTGTTGTTCGCTGTCGTCGAAAAACTCGAGCTGTGTAACACGCTACAAAACTGATTTCCGCGCGTGTGTCCCACCAAGCTGGCGCACAGCTTTCCGGGAATCCACTGTATGTATCCCCGTTGCCGCGCTGCCTACGAGTTTTATTGACTTTCGCAAATCGCGTATGTGAACCGAGCTCGCGCGAAGGGGTTATCGAGTTCGTAACCCGCGGGCTTGAATATCCCGAAATTTGTTTTTCCGGCATACACGTCGAAGTTTGTTTTTTTTTTTTTTTTTTTTTTTTCTTTTCGAGTGTATGATTGTGTATAACGTATTCGAAACGCGATGTATATACATGTATACTTATAGATCCGCGATGCAAGCGCTCACGTATTACATTCAATCACGCTCTCTTCACGGTCACGTACGAATATTCGAATGGAGCCGCTCGGAAGGGCAGGCTTAGGAGTCGATATAGCAGTAATACGCTTTTTTTTTTTTTTCAGATTTTTATCCCATAGATACGAATTTTTCTTTTGAGTCTCACATTCAGGTGAACTTTACCGCAAATACCGCGTTGCCACAATTTCGTTAGCTTTTTGTCTTTGTGTAATGAAAAATATATTAACGAACAATGAAATGATTACTGTTCAAGGTATTCCCAGCGCGAGACGGTGCTCAATTCCCGCGGATGTGGAAATTTCGATAGAATTTTAGACACCTCTCGATGGGATGAAAATCCGAAAAAAAATCGAGCATATTCAAAAGTGAAAAAAAAAAACGCACTTTTAACAAAGGGCTTTCTGAAAAAATTCACATGTGTTCGGAAATAAAACGAATTATTTATTGAACAATTTTGTTTGTCAGTCATTCGTTAACAGGATTTCGGAATTGAAATATTATGCAAAGTTAATCTTTTGCAAATCACGAATTTCCGAATTCGAATTTTCGATTTTTTTTTTTTTTGCGAACCTTGAATTTTTTGATAAACAAGAATAAAATCGTGAATCACGCTGAGGCTGCCGGGTCTAAATCTTACATCCCTCTCGGTTTTTTATTTTTTTATTTTTTCACTTTATTTTTTTATTTTTTTAGTTTATTTTTTTATTTTGTCATTTAATAAGTGCGCGAAGACAGCGATCCTCGACTGCCAATTAATAAGAGGCTGCCCATGGATAAGCCGAGAAAATTGTACGGTGAAAAACACTTGAAAAAAACAAAAGGACTGAAAAAAAGAAAAAAAAGGATTCTGAGCGACGAGGAAACACGATAAGAGTGCATCCCCGTCGTGACGCCGGGTCTACCTGGAGTGGGCCGCTATCCGTGTTTCCTTTGTCCGCGACGTCGCCGAAACAAAGAGAGTCTCATTGTTCGGTGGAAACCTTTGGTCCCGAAGGAAACTCGTCTCTTGCGTCAAGTTGCAACGTCCCGAGTCCGCGCCCGCACCTTCGAGTCTCTCCCGAAAGCACGGGAAACAGCGGGCGATGGTCCTTAACTAAATGTCTTAATTAATCCGGCCGGCGGTTCCGCAAGCTTACACAGCGCGAGGATAGAGGCCCCGCGTCCGATTCTGCGAACGAAGAATTAATTAGTCTCGAGCGTCCCGCGCAGCAGTTACCTTCCCCGGATGGCGAAGATACGCCGTGTGCGTGCGCGCGTCCGTCCGTCCGTCCGTCCGTGAGCACGTTCGGCGGCTGTATACGAGTAATTAAAATGAGAAACGGTAACCGGTAATTAATCTTGTCATCAGCGCGCGAAGCCCGACTATTTCGAAGGGGATGAAAAAAAAAAAAAAAAAAAAAAAAAAAAAAAAAAAAAAAAGTCTCCGTTGACCCCGCATTGCCTTAGATTCGCTATAACTCCGAATAGTCGTGCAGATACGCGTGAAAAATCATGAATGACGGAAGTGCTTTTCGAGTCCCGATATTTTCGCACCTTAAAAAAAAAAAAAAAAAAAGGCTCCGTTGACCCCGCATTGCCTTATATTCGCTATAACTCCGAATAGTCGTGCAGATACGCGTGAAAAATCATGAATGACGGAAGTGCTTTTCGAGACCCGATATTTTCGCACCTTAAAAAAAAAAAAAAAAAAAAAATTGACAAATATCGTCAGATCGCTTCTACAACGTTTCCGCTAACCCGGTTAATGTGTCGGTAGGTTGGAAGAAAAACATTGAAAAAAAAAAAATCGCGGAGCACGAGCATGACAAGTATTTTTTAGTCCGCCGTCGAGCGCAGCGCACGTCGACGAGCATCGAGCCAGAAAATGAATCCATACTCGATCGGCCGTAACTACAACGAACGAAGCTCCATCATGCGAATGCTAATCCGTACCAGCGGGCTGTTATCGATTATTCACCGCGAGGAACGGGAGAAAAAAAGAAGGAAAGCGGAGATGAAGCCCCGATCGAATCGTATCGCTGGAAACATATTTACAACCCGTGTGTGACCTCTTGTCGTACAATCCGCTACATTCGGTGCCTTCGATTCTCGCTAACGCGAAAAAAAATGCACTTCATCGAAAAGGAACAATTTTATTCGAATAAACCGGCGGATTTTGATTTCGAAAAACTTCCCGGTGACATTCGTCGCATTAATTCACCAGCGTGAATATGCATGAATGAAAAAAAAGGACGATCCGCTCTCGTTGCAAATTTAATTCGAATTTAATACATCGAAAATTTCGTTTTCGATTTATACTCAATTTTTCGCACTCGCGACAATCCTTTGTGCGCGAAATATTTCGATACATTCATTTCTATTGCACTCGGTTCATGGCGCAAAATTCACTTTGAATTTTGTAATTTTCCACATATTTTTCCCATGCAGAAGAAAAAATCAAAGTGAATTTGAAAGTCTACAAAAATGTATACGTATCCAGAAAAATGAACGAATAGATTTCATTTTTTTGAATTGGGTTTTCCGAGAAAGCGGGGGTTTTCATGAGTTTGTTAACATTTTGGAATTATTACTGTGCGAAATTAATCCTCTCCAGTACCTTTGATATGCATGCATTTTTGAAAAATTTTATACCATCGAGTATTTGCAATATTCTCTCTTTTTTCTCGGGCTTGGGCGAATTGAACACCGTCAGAATTACCTTAAAAACAATCGCCGAAATTTGAAGACGTTTTTGAAAAAATTCTTCCCTCTGAAAAAACTGAAAAAATCGATTCAACCGATATTCGGCCATCATTTTTGTATACGATAACATTATTACGATTGCCTACTACAATCGTATCTTTCTGGCTGCGAACATTCGTCGTCGAGACTTTTCGGAACGAAGCTACAAATTCTATCCGGGAAAATCGAATGTCCGGGACAAAAAAATTTACAATCTCTCGGGAGCAGAAAGAGAGAAAGAGAGAGAGAGCGAAATAGTGGATGCTGGAACATGGAAGGACTCGGGTTTGTTGTCGCATTCCAGATTCCGATAGTCCCCCAGTGTCCACTCGGCTCTCCCTTTCTCCCTCGTCTCTCTGGTTTCCGTATAACGACTGGAGCTCCGCTTTCGGATAATTCTGTTTTCACAGGGAGGTCAGTCGCATTAATGCACAGTAAACTTAGCTTCGCAATGCTGACGTTTTCTCAAGAACACTTTTATGGCTCGTCGCGAAAATTTTCACCTTCAAATTCATGCCCGATGAAATTGTTTATACATTGGCTATTTTTTTATATTTAATACATTATATACAATTTATTATATATAATATATATAATAATAATAATAATAATAATAATAATAATTATATATATAATATATAATAATATATATTATATATAATAAATTATATATAATTATATAATTATGTACAAAAAAAAATTAATTATGTATAATATTTTATTATATTATTACTTTTTAATACAACTGTAACGAACCAAATTTGGTAGCTATGATATTCTCGTTGCATCCGAAGGTTCGAGTAGATAATTCCGACGATCGCACCGCGACCGCGAGAATGCAGAACAATTCGAAACAAGGGTGCGGGCAGCGTGGCTCGGGGTAGACTCGAGAGCGCGAGGGTTGGAAGATATAATTGATACTCATATGAGACCGCGAACTCTCGGATTGTCCTCACTCGTCCGCTTTTGCGCTGCCATTGTAAAGGCCAGCATAACCCATAAGCCCGCGCAGATAAACCCGAGGATCCGTTCGTCGCAAGTGGGCTTTTCCGAGATTTATCAGTGGGAATTATGCAGATGGTGCTCGCGCAACCGGCACGCCGGAAGCTCCCAACGGAGTACCGGAAAAAAAGCGTACCTAATTGCAATATGGCATCGGATACGGAGTGCTTTATCGCTGACCTACTAATCTTCGCACTCGCGGCGATGTCTTCGTTACAGCGTCAAGAGAAGGCGAAATACCACGGTCGGTATCGAAAACTGTAAACAACTTTTTTCAGGCTTACCGACATTTACAGCTCAAAAAAGTCTCATTGCATGCGGACATCACCGTGGCTTGCGATGAGTCTCCTCCTTGAGCTGTAAATTCCAGCAGGCCTGAAAAAAGTTCTTTACAGATTTCGATACCGACTGAGCCCGCGGGGAAGCGATTGCACCTACTCTTAAGGTGGTCCTTGCGCTCAGTCTTCATTTCGCATAAATTTGCGACAATTGCGGGAGAATCGCGAACACTTCTCGATGGTACAAAAAGCCGAAAAAAGTCATGCATTTTAAGGTAGTTCATGCGTAAAATGTTCATTTCGCATAAGTTCGAGAAAATTGAGAGGGAAATGCAAACACTTCTCGATGGTATAAAAATCTGGAAAAATTCATACCTATTGTAGGTACTGAAAAGATTAATTTTGCATAATGATAACTGCAAAAAGTTATTAACAAATTGATGAAAAAAAAACTTGTTAAACAAATGAACGGTAACTCAACTTTTTTTTTTAAATGAAAATGATTCGTCCATTTTTCGGAAAACGTATGAATTTTTTCAGATTTTTATCTTCATTTCGATTTTTGCACAGTTTTCCATGTAAAAAACAAGAAAATTCAAAATAAAGATGAAAATCTGAAAAAATTCGTATGTTTTTCGAAAAATGAACGAATCATTTTCATTTAAAAACAAAGTTGAGTTACCGTTAATTTGTTTAACAAGTTTATCTTTCATCAATTTGTTAATAACTTTTTGCAATTATTATTATGCAAAATTGATATTTTTAGTACCGTCCAATGGGTATGAATTTTTTCAGATTTTTATACCATCGAGGAGTGTTTGCAATTCACTCTCAATTTCCTCGAACTTATGCGAAATGAACATCTTACGCATGAACTACCTTAAAGGTGTCGAAAAGATTAGTTTCGCACGGTAATAATCCCTAAATGTTTTTAACAAATTCTGAAAAAATCCGTATTCAAGAGAATAAACTAATAATTTTCATTGAAAAAAAAGACAGCTTGACGAGTGATTTGTTGATTTTAAAAATTTTAATCAATTTGTTAATAACATTTTGTAATTATTATGCAAAATTAATCTTGTCAGTACTTTTTACACGCATGATTTCTCACAGATTTTCATCCTATCGAGAAGTCTTTGAAATTCTCTCTCGGCGAATCTCTCGGAAGCTCGCGTTGACTCGCGTTCGGCGGAACTTTTCCCGCCGTACGTCCCTAAATTCAATAACAGGAAGTGTTATCGAATGCTCCTACGAACATCATGTTTATTTCGGCCGTTTACCAAAACTTTCCGTTCGGATACGCGAAGCCTGCACTTATTTCACCCTCGCCGTGCCATCCGCGCGGGCGTAAATCGCAATAATATTCTCAATGGTCCGGCGCGTTTTTCCGCGATTTATCGGCGGAAAAACCAATATCGCAATGATCAGCAATAGAGATCGGGAGCTCGAGTGTGCGAGCTCGCGACGTTGCCCCCGTCGCGTTGCCCTCTCGGCCCTCGACCTCTCCCGGCTGCCGCGTCGCAACGCCGAGCGACTCTCCTTCGCTATGTACCCACGACGTCGAGAGCAAATAAATTTCACGTAGCCGATTCGTCTTCATTTCGAAACTGCCAATATCTTTCTCGCGCGGCGCGCTCGCGGGGACTACGAGTTTTGCCTTGTCCTTTACGCTCCTGCACACGTGCCGCGAGAGCCGAGAAGAGTCCGAAGCGCCGATATTTGTCGAAGGCGTCTTAAAACTCGCTTGTCTTCGAAACACTTTCTAATACTCGAATTTTCGTTTACAAAAAATTACTTTCGAGACACCTTCGAATATCTTCCTTAAACCCTGACGCGTCGATCTCGATTGAGGCGCTTTAATGTCTACAAAAACCTGAATTGACTTCAGTCGTCGAAGCAACGGATTAGTTATTTTACGGCTCAGCCATTCCATTTGCGACATCACATCCATGCCTTATTGCTCGATGGCACTTCGGCAGACCTTCCGGATATAAAAGCCCCGTCACCCAAACGTTGCCGTTGCATCTCGAACGCGCAGCGTTCCCTGCGGCTCCGACTCTCGCGAAGCGGCAGGCCCGGCGGAAAGCTCGCGCGACTCGCGAGTGTGCCCGCGCAAACAAATTGCCGTCGAAGATCCATTGCGGCGACGCGCATCCGGCCAAAAGATGTCTTGCAGCCCCTTCGCGGAGACCTCGAATTTTCGAATCCAGCAGCCGAATCGGTACAGCGAGGTGCGCCGCACACTCGGGAGAGTTTTCGCTCCCACCGCGGGACGGGAATTGTTGCGGTAACAATAACTATTTCGCATACCGCGCTATGCGGGCCCGTCAGCGCGGGCAGGGCATACCCTGTTATAAACCACCCACGTTTGCGTTATAGATATACCGAGCGTACGCGAGACGCTTGAGATGTGCTCCCACACCTCTCGCCGCAAGCAACTCGCTCTGTCGTGTGATTTATCATCTCGTCCTATCGCCAACCCCGTGGCATCTAAGACCCTGTACCATCATTCAAACCGATATATATCCGGCATCGTCGTGCACTCCGAACAGACTCGAATAATGAAATACTGACCGCCACCGATCTATCGAGCATTCGGCACTCTCACGAGATGGCAATAATAAATAAACACGTTAATAATAAATTAATTTCAAAATATAAAATTATTATTATTAATAATAATAATAATTATTATTGTTTATTATTATTAATAAAATAATTCTATATTATTAGAAAATGGTAAATTATTTAAAAATTAATAATAATTGTTTTTATTAATTATTATACATTTATAATAATAATCAATTTCGCAGGTGGGAATAATTCGGCGCTGTAAATTGATATAAGTTGTTACGATTGGACTTGGTGGTTCGACCAATTTATGTGTTGACCTAAGAAATTTATTGGTACTTTCGACTAATATCAGCTTCCTAGCGCCGCAGCGGCGACTAATTATTTTTTTCTGTCCGCCCTTATCTGCGGTGTATCGTGGCGGCTTATTGTTCCCTTCAAAGTCGTAACGCTCGATAATACAGCTCGAATATTCGCGCCGATAAAGTGAAACGACGCAAGACTATGCACAGTTGATATTCACGAGGCTATATATCGTCTGTCCTTAAAGCGCGCCCGGTGCGGAAAGGAGGAGGACGGCGGGAGCGGCAACTATCCCAGGCTTGCCTCGCTTATCACGCCAATTCTCGCGAGAGCAACACGCCCCGCCTTCCCCTCGCCTGCCCCGATAACGATAAACGTTTTCGCAAGTACGTAGACGCGCCCGGGAGTGCCGAGTGTGTACGAGAGCCGGCGCGATGCGCGCACAAGGCGTGCAAGGGAGACGTCGCGTTACACGTGGTAACGCGAGGGCATCAACCAGGCATTGGGTGAGTTACCGTGCTGCCCTATCAGCACCCTTACACTCCGCCTCTGCCGCCTCCGCTGTTGCGCGCCGCTTTATACCGGTATCGTTACTACACGAGGGGGCCCTTCGCCGGATTCTCGTGCGGATCTGTTTCAATGAAATAGAAACATCTTGGCGGGCTCTTCGGCGCGAGCTACGATCTCGATGGTCTCGGGTATGCTCTCGAGATATATTTTATGGGCCAACGTTTCCCCGACGTTGCGGCGGCGAAACAGCGCGGACGAGTATCTCATACATCAGAAAGATGCCGTCCGCGCACGGGGAGCCCGGAACGTCTTCCCTGAATCCTACCCGCCGTCTGGCGTGTTGCGCCGAGCTCCGCGCCCTCTCACCCCGTCGCCATTCATTCTGCGCGCAACATCCGCTCTGCGCCTCCCGCCGCCCGAGCGTAAGCTCACGTCGCCGTTAACCTCTGGATCCCGACTCCCCCAAACTTGCTCTCTTCGAAGCGTAATACCGTATAAGGTACATTCGCCAGGTACACTCCGAAAGTAGGGGGACTCTCGTACTTATGTATACACGTATAACTCTGCACTACATCAAAAAGAACGTCTCGAGGCTATTTTTTTTAGTCCCCACTTTACAATGCCAACAGCTTCGCGGTACTTTGTTGCTCAAAGCTTCTGACTGTCTTACGAGAAAAGTGTGTACGAGGCGGTGCTTGGAGGTCTAGAGAGCTCGAGAACGCAGCGGCAAGACTTGATACGATCTTGGCGATTGTTTTCAGGGACGAAGCGCTTCCTTTTTCTTTTAATTCTCTTGGAATCTCACCGAGAGAACGGAATGCCGGGAGATATTGAAATGAAATGGACAACAATGTCTGGCTTGAAAACACATTCTAGAATTGTTTCGGGCTAAGGCCCCCTTTGGGGACTTGGAATATTTTGGGCTAAGGACCCGTTTGGGGACTTGGAATTTTTCGGGCTAAGGCCCCCTTTGGGGACTTGGAATATTTTGGGCTAAGGCCCCCTTTGGGGACTTGCGATATTTTGGGTTAAGGCCACCTTTGGGGACTTACAATATTTCGGGCTAAGGCCCCTTTGGGGACTTGCAATATTTCTGGCTAAGGCCCCCTTTGGGGACTTTAAATTTTTCAGACTAAGGCCCCTTTGGGGACTTGCAATATTTCGGGCTAAGGCCCCCTTTGGGGACTTGGAATATTTCGGACTAAGGCCCCTTTGGGGACTTGCAATATTTCGGGCTAAGGCCCCCTTTGGGGACTTGGAATATTTCGGGCTGAGGCCCCCTTTGGGACTTACAATAGTTTGGGTCAAGGCCCCGTCTGGGGACTCAGAATATTTCGGCCTAAAGTCCCCTTTGGGGAATTAGAATCTTTCGTGCTACGGCCTCCTTTGGGGCCTTGGAATATTTCAGGCTTGGGGGACTCTGAATTCTCGAAGCCGACGGCGAGATCTTTTTGTAATATAGAGAGATATATGAACACCAAGAAGAGCGTGTAAATTTAAAGCCGCCGCGAGCTTTGAGCCCGTTGCAGATCCACCCAACGACTCGTATATTCTGGTCCAACGATTCCCACCGCGAGGGCGTTATTTTCCCGAGTTTATAGGCTCGCAGGGAGCAACATCGAAAATTAAGTTCCCAGCGGTTTGTTGATTATATTGTGTTTAGTTGTGCATGCCCGGGCTTTTGCTCGAACTCCTCATATCCGGTATTAGACGGAGGGGTTGCAAACAACATATTTGATACAGGCCAAGAAACACTCGCGGGAGGAAATATCCGTATAGAGAGGCGGTGTACGCGCGCGAGTGTACGAAATCGTAATATCGCTTTAATTATGCGCGCTATACATATTTGGGACGGGAGTGTGTTATTAATTTTGCACTCCCCGTCCGCGGGCTCGTGAGAGACTTACCGTTACGATCCGGGGTGGGCTGTTTCGGCGCTATTCGGGTCGGCGCCGTCGCCGTCACCGCGACCAAGTCGGGGACCCCGCTCGGAGCTTCCCGCTCGCTCTCAACAACACCGCCGCTTCCAACGCCACGCTCGACATATGCATAATCCGGCCACGTATTACCCGACCCGGATATACGATTATACGACGCTCATCTTCGAGACGCTACTGTCCCCCGCTACGCCCCCTGCGACCGACACTCGGATATCGTTGTCCCTGCAAATTATTCGGGGCTTTAATTAAACGCCGAAGCGTCGCCAACGGCCCGACCTCCGGAACGTTCCCGTCAATTGTTCGCCATGTGAAACGATCTCTTGTTAGACGGAAAATATGAAGGGAATGCCCGAATTCCACTCTCTTTTTATCACGCTCTGCCCGGGCCATTTTTTTCCAAATGGGTTTTTTTTTTATGTTTCGTGACATTCTCAACATAGTGAAATAAAAAAAAAATCGAAAAAAAAAAAAAACATTGGTGTTTTTGAAAAAAAAAAAAAAAAAAAAAAAAAAAAAAAAAAAAAAAAAAAAAAAAAAAACGCTCAAAAATGATTGTCAGGTTTAGCGAAAAATTCAAGTTTTTCGAAATTGTATTTTTTTTACACACGCTAATTGCATGCTAATTGATTCGTGATGTGAAAAAACTGCGCTTACCAAAGTTCCCGCTTCGGTCGGTCCTTCGCTCACGCGATCGGACAGCTTTCGGATGATTGGGACTTTTATGCTCGCGCGCTCTTACCGATACGGCTCGCGAAGTCGCATAAATTTTTCTGCGACACGGCGCTTCTGATAAGGCTCGAGGAACGCTTAACGATCGTGGAACATTTTCGAAACGGAGGCTCTTGCGGCGATTCTGCGGCGAGGCTCATCGAGTCGTGCAGTAATCAAACGGTTGCGATACCGACCGTTTCCTATTTCGAATAATAATGTCTGTTCCGTTTTTCACTTGTTTTCTACTGATCGTCGGAGTTTTCGAGGTGAGAACTGTTATAAAAAAAAGCTATAAAAATGGCGTAAACGAGGAAAGATAACTTTTTTTGCCAACTGCGCAAAAGTGATGAAAAAAAACTGCACAACAAATTTCCGCGCAACCCAACGTTTTAACAATGAAAATGATTCATTTATTTTTCCAAATATGAATATTTTCAGATTTTTAAATAGACTTTGTATTTTTTTTTTATAAACAAATTATAAAATTCAAAGTGAATTTAAAAATATTAAAAAATGTATCCAGAAAAATGAATCATTTTCATTAAAAAAAAATCGGATTGCCGTAAAATTTGTTTCAATTGTTAGTTCCATCAATTTGTTAATAACATTTTGGAATTATTGTTATGCAAAATTCGGTTGATGGTTTATAGAAAATCAATTAATAAAATGAATAAAATAAAATGAAAAAAAATTATAAACACTTTGCGTGAGGGCTACCTAATTGAGTTGAATTCATAGCGTGCGCAATGTCCGTACTTTTAGACAAATCGGGTCTCGGCAACGAGCATCCCGACGGCATCGACGTACACCGGCCTCCAGGGGGATTATAATCTCGGTCACAGTGGCTACGTTTATCTTCGGTCGGGCGCGAGGCTCCCCGAGCTCGAGATATCGACTTGTCAGCATTACGACGTCAATCAAACGACCTGCAACTTCGTCGACAAATCGTCGAGAAGCGATTCGAGCGTGTTGGTGCTTCGGGCTTGGACGGCCTCGACGATGCGCGACAACATTCTCGTCCTGCTGGGTTATCTGATGCACCAGTCGATCGAGGAATTCCCCCAGGACGCGCATTCCGCTATGCGGCTGTTGTACGACGAGATTCGTCGCAACAACGTCCGATCGATGGAACTTTTGCCCCGCATCAAAACCATGGCGAAGACCAACAAGGTCAGTCAGGTTCTCGCGCTTCTGAAGACCCTCCAGAACGTCGTGCCTTCTTATTGCCGCAGCGCCGTTGACGAGCTGGAGAAATTTTTTGCCAAAAGAAAGGAAGCTCTGAAGAGCGTTCTCGAGGCTCAAAAGGGCATCGATCTCTTCGCCGACGTCGGCTTGCAGATGGTGCCACTTTTGCGCGTCAAGAACTCGAAGAGAAATTACGACAAAGACGCGGAGTCGATGATGGGCAAAGAATTCGCCGTTTTCTTCAGCGCCATCCAGGAGGGTCGGATTTTTCTGACCCAACCGGTTTTGGCGATTTTCATGCTCAGCATGAAATTTCGGGAATTGACCAGCCAAGAAAACGAGCTCTTTCGCTTCCTGTGCGATTCTCTGAGAGCCAATGTCGTACCGGATTGGTCGCCGGGTTTCAGCGGCTCCTGCTGCGGCGATTTCAAGGATCCTTACGAGATGGTGCGAACCATGATGGAAACTATAGCGGAACGTCCGAAGGTCGATTCTGCGATCAAAACCGCTGTCGTCGAGCTGCTGCCGCGATTGGTCAGATCGCCCAAAGGCAACCGATCGTCGGAGCGAATGAATCGATTCTTCGTCGATCCGGTCTTCAACGTTACGCTCTTCAGGGAGGTACTCGAGGACGAGGCGAGGATTCCGGAATTCGCGGGATTTCGAGAAATGGTCCACAATGGCACGATCAACGTCGCTTACGCGCTCAAAGGCTTCGTTCGGTACTTCTACGACACGCCGAGCAAGATCGCTGTCGCGTTCGTGGAACGCATCAGCTACCGCGTGCCGATGAGCGATGAAGCAAAAATTCACGTGAACGCGATTCTCTCGCATCTGCTGAAAAAGCGGATGTCGGAAGAGACGGAACAGAAATAATGATATTCAATAAATTTTGAATACTCCACGATGGGACAAAAATCATGTATTTAGAAGGTGCTAAAAATATTGATTTTTCATAAGAAGTTCAAAATGTTAATAACAAATTGATGAAAAATATTTGTTTAACGAATCACTCGTCAAACTACCTTTGTTTTAAGAAAATAATTTGTTTATTCTTCTGAGTACGTAAGAATTTTTTCAGAATTTTGTCTAGTTTAGAATTGCTTTTTTTAGATGGAACGAGCGAATGAAAACCCAATCTTTTCAATGATTAGACAAAATTTTCAAAAAATTCATAACAAAACAATATTGAAAAATTAATTTGTTAATAACATTTGGGAATTATTACTATGCAAAATTAATATTTTTCTTACCTCTATCAATCTTTTTAGTACGTTTGATGCGCATGCATTTTTTTCCAGATTTTCATCGAGAAGTTTAAAATTCTCTAAAAGAAGTTTAAAGACCCATCCATCGTTTGCGTGAATCCCCAAAAAATGTCGATTAATAAACACGTGTACTGCTATTTATTTTCGCTCACGACATTCGTCTACATTTTTGCGCCATTCAAAGTTTCGAGACTTTATTAAGAATTCCTCAGAGTCGCGAACTCGCGTAAAATTGCGCATCCTGCCCTCACGTGTCTCTCTCTCTCTCTCTCTCTCGAGGCAGGAAGTTCGGTCTCGTTAGGTTGTGACGCGTTCGAATTTTCGCGGACCTTCTATTTTGCGAAGGTGAACGACGAAGCCGCAAAATTACCAGAACGCTCGGAAGATACGAGCACGGCGAAACCGTCGCATTTCCATTCCTGCAGACTTCGCCCGACGTTGTTGGGACAGCGCAGAGCTTCGCCGAAATCCGAGCGCAATTTCGCATGAAACTTTAACAGTCGCTCGAACTCGTGGCTTCAAAGTTATTTCACACACAATTCGCGCGCTCCGGTCTTTCGCTAATTGCTCTCTTTCGAACTAGACGCCTCGAGGACCGACTCGAATCTCAGGTTGCGACAATAATCGACCGCGCTAAACTCGGCAAATGAACGTCGCTGTCCCAGCGCGTGTGCTTCCACCGTGCCGGGTTTGTTAACGCGCGCAATTCGCGAAGTTTCGGCTCGACGCGAGAATTTCGCGGAAAAGTGAAGCCATCATTGATAAATACACGCACAGAGGGATTTCGCGATAGTGGCGCGGCTGGCACGCGGACAACGGAAGAACTCGTGACAATTATTTATAGCCGCGAGTGAGTGTAATTCACTGCGTTTCCGGAAGATCCCTGGCAAACTGTCCAGAAAACGAGGACAAATTACTCCATCGGAGATACAAACAACGAGATACAACGTTCCAAGGGAGCGCAGAGCTTGCATTGTGCATTTCTACCGCCGGAATATGTGTTTCAATTTGTTGGGTCTCGCGCTTTATCAATCGGCCATTAGTTATTGTCCTTTGGCGGAGTGACGATTTTTATCATTTCTGCCTCACGCCGCACCAGAGATCACACGGATAGTTTTTTAAAAAAACTGCCTTCCGAACGCAAGATCGACTGGTAGGTTTTTTGCCTGAAATCGCTATTCAAACTACAGCGAATCTACAAAAAAAAAAAAAGGCCCAAAGTAGGACTCGAACTCGGAACCTTCGGACTTCTGGCCAATAACTTTAACCACTTGACTAACTCACTCTATTGCCGGCGGGTGATTTTTAAGGAGAATTTTGTTTTCCACTTATTTCGGCGTTCCGATGTTCGTGTCCATTTTCCTTCTACAGATGTTGACCCTCTTTTTAAAAACAAGAAGTTGTAAAATTTTCATTTTATCGTTACGTACTCGTGAATCTCGCCGTTCAATTACAATTTGAATGGGTCGGTGCGCAAAATGGTACAATCATATTCAATATTTATTTAACTGAGCTGAATTAATTACAATGGCGATTATATATGAAATGAATAATCCCGGTAATTACACTGTTGTTGCATCATTAAAATCCCGAATGACGACTAAGCGCTACAATTGGATCTGTGCGCGAGAGCCTGGCGCAAGTTATCTCGTTGTCTCCGACATGGGTGTCGCGCCGGGACCCGTGTAACGAACGTACGGTATCACCAATTCTATGTTCTTCCTCGCCTCCTCCGAGATCTGCGGTTTGTACAACAGATAATTCAAGTAAGCTCGCAAAAACGCGCCGTACGTATGATATCGATAAATCGGGAAATCGTCCGTCGTCAGCAGTTTCGTATTTAGCGTGAAGTAATCGACCAACTCGCTGTAATGACCCCTTTCTTCGATCGGCACTCTTTCTATCGGCACAACCTCGGTGAAGACTTTAACTATCGGAATGATCGTTTTGGTGATCCAACGTGTGATCCAAATCCAGCCGACGACTCCAGCACCAGCGCCCGTGGTCGCAATTCGGCTCTTGTAAGTCCGAAGGGCCAACCGAATTTCCGCGGTCAAACTGCCCTCTTCGGACGCCAATGCTTTGTTGATGATTATCAGTAAAAACGCGCTCTTGGATGTTGTCAACGACGGCAAAGACAGCCCCAAGTGTTGCAAGAGCTTGACATCGCTTAGCCAAACCTCCATGGCTGACCAGAGTTTTTCCCCTTCGATTGTCGTAACCTTCTCCAAAGCGACCATCAAGCCAACGAGATCGATGCTCCAGATGCCCGGAGCTTTTTTGAACGCGTTCCCGATGTAAGAGCGGGGAATGTGAACGTAGAGCGACGGAATTTCAATGGCCATGTAGTAACGACGCACGAGAAGATAAAGGTCGTGAGACAATCTGGTCGGTCCCAACTTCAACAGCGTGTGCATCGCGGATATGAATAAGCTTCCTCTGTTCGGGTACCGCGAGGCTTCCCAACTGTTTCCAGTCAAATTGCGGAGGTATTCAAGGTCGAGCAGTGATCTCAGAGGCGCAATTCTCGCCTCGAAAGGATCTCCCGATGGGAGATCAGGCACGAAGCCCGAGAAGGGTTGATGCACGTTTACAGGCAGGATCCAAAGTTTAGGATTGGCTATTGGCAAGGTAATCGTGTCGTTGTCCTCAACCTGCTGCTGATGGCGCGACATGTGAGCCTGCCAAGGACGGTTCTCATTGAATGTCAACCAAACAACTTTCTCGTTGAGTTTTTGGTAATTGGCGAGCAACGGCAAGAAGATGTAGGGCGCGGCGACTTCGAGAGCTTCCTTGTAGCTCCTTATGATTCTAGATAATTTCCCATTCGAGACAACCTTCTGATTCTTTATGGCGCTTCGCAGTACGGCAGCGAGGAAAGAGATCCTCGTCGGATAATGGTTAGTCTCTGCCCAACCGCTGCCGAGTATCGCATCGCTGTAGTCGTCACCGAATACTTCGATCAGTGGTTCCGTTAAGCGGAATTCGAGAATGCTGTCGCAAGTGTCGTCAGCATCTTCGTCGCCCTTGGCACTCGATGCACCTTGCAGACAATCCACCGAGGGAAGGATCACCGCTGATTTTGTGCGTTTTTTCCTCGACATCACGGATTGAACGATAACCGAGCCGGATTCCGGAATAGTCACTTCCAAAGTCTTCTTCGGAAGGATCAAGGGCGGAAGTGCGATATCCTTCGGAATTGCGACGACTTCAACGTATCTGTCTTCAGCCCAAGGGACGCTGTAGCGCCGATATATCGATTGAATGTACTCGAGAGGCGCGTGAGAGTAGAGCGCGGGAAGTTGCATGGCAATCAGGTAATTGTACACCAGGTTGTGCAGTTGAGGATCCGATTGAACGACTTCCAACTCGACGAGCCTGCGCAGCACAGATATCAAGAGGGCTCCGACGTTAGGGTAATTCGAAGCACTCCAGTCACTTCCGAGTAATTCGTTAATCTTGCCACTTTCGATCAGTGATGCCAGAGGCCGCAGCTTCGTCGCATATTGATCATTCGCTGGAAGATCCGGCAAGAGATTCAGAAACGGATGCCCAGGAATCAAAGCGACGCTGTATAGCTTTGGATTTATCAACGGTAAGGTAATCACGTTGCTACCCAATCCATCCGGTGGACGAGTTCCGATATAAGAAGCCGATGGATTTGCCGTATCGAAAGTCGACCAAACTAGGAGGGTGTTGATATTTTGCGAATCGACCAACACAGGCAGTAAAACGTAAGATGTCACGAACTCGCAGGCGATCTTCCAATTCCGCACTATAGCGATAACTCCCGTTTCGCCTTCAGTCATCAAATTTTTTTCCGCGTTTGTCAACAAAGCGACGAGCAAGGCGATTCTCGTGGGATACCGAACTTGCCAGTCGCCGCCGAGTATCACTTGGATGTAATTCGCGCCAAATATCTTGATAAGGTAGCGAGCTATCACCATCAAATCTCTCTGGCATCTGCTCTCAGGATCGTCATGTGCCCTTGGCTTGTCTTGCAGACAATCGAATGAGGGTAAAATCACCACATCTTCCGAATGAAGCGTTGAGTTTGTAGGATCTAGAACGGACACTGCACCAGATTCCGATATCTTTATATACATGCTCCACCCTGGATATATCCATTTTGGAAGTGCCAATGGCTGCGCAATAATTTCAGCAAGTACTTTCGGATCTGCTTTGAAGGTTTGTTTATCCAAGACAGTAGTGCGGTTACCTTCATAAACTGTTTCGATTTCCACACGAGAGAACATTGTGTAACGCGTTGGTACTTCAACGGCTCTTGCATAGTTGCGTATGAGCTCGAAGAGTTGAGTGTCCGATCGAACCGCCTCGTGTTGCAACAGGATGTGCAGAACCGAAGTCAAGAGCGTTATCCGGTTGCTGTAATGGGAAGGGTTCCAACTGCTTCCGAGCAATTCGTAAATCCTTGAACCTTCAAACAGCGACGACAGAGGCTGCAGTTTGATCGCGTAGGGATCATTCGCCGGGAGCTCCGGCAAAAGGTGCGAAAAAGGATGTTCGGCATCGACAGGCTTGAGCAACACGTCAATGTTCATCAACGGGAAAGCTACCACGTTCTCGCTCAATCCGTGTGGCCGATTGCTTCCAATGTCGGATTCAGAAAGATTTCCGGTATTGACAGTCGACCAAACGATCTCGGTTGTCAAATGTTGAGAGCCGAATACCAATGGCACGATTACGGACGACTCGATAAAAGCGAACGCCGTCGTGTAGATCTTGATCGTTCTGAACAATTCCGAACGTTCTGCAATCTTCTCACTGCTTGCCGCGTGCTTCAGCAAAGCAGCGACGAAAGAAATGGTCGTTGGATAGCGAGATTGCCAATTACTGCCCAGCAATGCTTCGCTGTAATTCTGGCCAAATGTCTCGATGATCGGATTCGTCAGTCCGATCAAATCTGCGCTGCATTCGTCTGAATCGCTTCCGAGATTCGGCTTCTTCTGCAGACATACGATTGAGGGTATGGTCACGACATTCTTCAAAACTTGCGGGCTTGGAGATTCGATTATGATGGGTACTCCCGATTCGCGCACGTACACATACAGGGTCGTATCGAATCGCACTTGCCGTACTGGCTTAATAATGACCTTTTCGATTCGATGAGACTCGTAAACCTTTCTGTGATATGTTTGTTCACCCCAACGCCAGTTACTGATGTGCGAAGGCAAATTCAGGCTTTCGTGAGTTCCATCGATGGTAAAAACTATCTCATTTCGATAAGTTACCGTATTTATGTAACTCTGAGGAATATGAATGTAAACCGCACAACGTTCGAGGACCGTCAATAGATCTTGGAGGATCCGATACAACTGAGTGTCCGACTGAAGGGTCTCCGAGTTCAGTAGTATATGCAGCACTGATATGAACAGAGCTCCTCTGTTCGGATATTGCGAAGGGCTCCAATTGATGCCGAGATGGTCCCGAATTCTGCCACTCTCGAATAGAGTTATCAAAGGCGCGAGTCTATCAGCGTACAGATCATTCGGTGGAAGCTTTGGGAACAGATTATCGAAAGGATGTTCAACGCTCACAGGTAGAAGCCATATTTTGGTGTTCACCAGTGGTATTATTCGTACGTCGTCAGCTGCGCTCGCTGGTAGATGAGAACCGATGTCACTTGCCGAAGGATTTCTCGAATCGTACGTCAACCATACGACTGATCCATTTACATCTTTGTAATCAGCGAGCAACGGCAACAAAAGGTAGACCGCGGTGAATCGAAGGGCAACGTTATATCTCTTGATTGACTCGAGAAGTTCCGGATGTTCAGTGATCTTTGGATGTGCTTCCGCAGCCTCCAGCAGAGCAACGAGGAAGGGAAGCCTTGTAGAGTAACGTTCCGTCCAGTTATTGCCCAATAACACTTCGATGTAATTCCCACCAAAGATCTTCATCAGTCGCTGCGTTGTGTGAATTAGATCTCTTTCGCAATTAGCGCGAAGTTTTTCGTCACTCAGTTCTACTTGCAGACATTCGATGGAAGGCAGTGTCACGATATTCAGCGAATGAGGCGATTCTGAAGATGTTACAATTGGGATTCCAGTTTCCGGTATGTCCAGTTGTATGCTCGATCCCGGCACTATCGATTGCGGCAACAGTGAGATGTTCCAATAATGAACAATTGTATGAGTTTCTTTGATCATCGTATAGTTGCCAGTTGTAATCGGTGGGGCCGGTGGTTCCACTCGAGGCGGTGGCTGTGATTGACCGGATACTTTGACGGTATAATATTTATTGACTGCCTGTTTGATGTAGGTTTGGGGAACCCGGACGTTGAGCGCAGGACCCTCCAGAGCATGTATGTAACTCTGCACGAGATGGTATAGCTCAGGGTTTGATTTGATTGCCTCTAGTTTCGCCAATATGTGCAAAACAGAAACGAAGAGCACTCCTCGGTTCGGATATTGAGCAGGATTCCAACTGGATCCGAGATATTGACGAACCCTACCGGTCATAAACAATATTTGTAGAGGCCGAAGCTTCATTGCGTAAAGATCATTCGCGGGAAGATACGGTATGAGACCGGCGAAGGGATAATCGACGTCTACTGGATGAAGCAACGATATCGGGTTCGTGACCGGTAGAACAGTCACGTTTGTGTCCAGTTCTTCCGGTCGATCGCTTCCGAAATAAGAGTTTGATGGATTTTTCGAATCGTACGTCGACCAAACGATTTGGGTAGTCAAGCTCTTGTAGTCAGACAACAGTGGCAAAAGGATGTATGACGTGACGAAACTGAAAGCCGCTAAATATGTTCTGATTGTCGCAACAAGATGCGTCTGCGTTATGACCCTCGAGCTTTTCTCGGCATGCTTCAACAGGGCAACGAAGAGGGCTATCTTCGTCGGATAACGTATTTGCCAGTCATCACCTAGTATTGCTTGGATATAATTTTCGCCGAATATGTTGGACAATGGCTGAGTTATTATTATCAGGTCCTTGTCACATTCATCTTGAAGATCGTGAACACTCGTGATCTTTTGAAGACAAACTAGCGAAGGTAAATTGACGGAATTGGGCGTATCAGGCTTTTCAGAAGTTTGTAAAGATACCATACCAGATTCGGACACTTCGATATGTATCGTCTCCTCCACGTTTACGGTCGACGGGATTATTGGAATCCTTTGGCTTGAGTACGTTTCAACACGATGAATAACCGTTTTGATGTAGCTATTCGGAAGACGGATATCCATCACAGGTTTCACTACTGCGTTCAAGTAGTCATGTATGAGTTCATATAACTGAGTGTTCTTCTGCACTGTCTCCACTGTCAATAGTGTTCGTAGAACAGATATCAAGAGAGTTGCTCTGTTCGGATATTGCCAAGGATTCCAAGTGCTTCCGAGCAGTTCCTGAATCTTGCCTCCTTCAAATAGCGTTGTCAGAGGCTGGAGCTTAATTGCATAGACATCATCAGATGGAAGATCCGGAAAGAGATGGGCGTACGGATGTTGTACTTCAATCGGCCGAATCAACTCCGCGGGATTGATCATGGGGAAAGAAATGATATGTCCACCTGTTTCATTGACTCGAGTACTTCCGATACTCGTGTCCGAAATGTCCTCGGTGTTGTAGGTAGTCCAAACGACCTTGGTATGAAACTTTTGATAGTCGGCGATCATCGGTAAAAGGACTTGTGGGGCCACTAATTCAAACGCCACTTCATACTTCCTGATAATCGTGAGTAGTTGCGGATTCGTCGCGATCTTTGTATTGTTCTCCACCTTCTTCAATAAATCAGCGAGTAAGGAAATCATCGTAGGATAGCGGACTCTCCAATCGGTACCCAGTATCACTTCAATGTAATTTTCACCGAATGTGTCTATCAGAGGCTGCGTTATGCGAGTCATATCTTCATCACATTTATACTGAGGTTGTTCCACGCCTGGTTTTTCTTGTAAACATACGACCGAAGGTAGGACTACAACACTCGACACATTAGATGGTTCTGTTCCTGGCACTACTATCTGTATGCTCTCCATCGGATTTACCGTGGTAAGCGCGGACGCTTTCGGGGGTGTAATTTTTGCTGAAGTTTCGGTGAATATTTCGAATGAGCTCTCCGTACTTGTATAATAATTGACAGTCGCCTGATCTACAATTGGTTTAGTAATTGGTATGGCTCGTTCAGGCACAGTTATGTGGACCACTGGTTTCACTGTCGTACCGTGTACATGGGGTGTTTGTACGATTGTTCCCGTACTGTGGCCGATTGTCTCGTACGTCGATATAGTTGTTGTGTAATCTTGCGACACTGGTGTCTTTGATAAGGTGCCAGTTGTTTTAGGTATGTGTTCCTCAGTCGTAGGATGCTGAGATGTCATTGACGGTGTCTCAGTGGTTTTATGTACATCCGACTTCTTCGTAGGATGGTACGGTGAAGGCTGTGCAGATGCCTTAGTAGTTTCAGGTACGTGTGGTCCGACTGTAGAATAATGTGATATCTTGGAAGTTGTTTCGGTTGTTTGAGGGATGTGTTGCTCAGGCGTAGGATGATGCGAAGTCTTTGACGGTATCTCAGTAGTTTCATGCATATCTGGCTTCCCCGTAGGATGGTACGGTGAAGGCTGTGCAGATGCCTTAGTAGTTTCAGGTACGTGTGGTCGGACCGTAGAATAATGTGATATCTTCGAAGTTGTCACAGTTGTTTCAGGGATGTGTTGCTCAGGCGTATGATGATGCGAAGTCTTTGACGGTATCTCAGTAGTTTCATGCATATCTGGCTTCCCCGTAGGATGGTACGGTGAAGGCTGTGCAGATGCCTTAGTAGTTTCAGGTACGTGTGGTCCGACCGTAGAATAATGTGATATCTTCGAAGTTGTTTCGGTTGTTTCAGGAATGTGTTGCTCAGGCGTAGGATGATGCGAAGTCTTTGACGGTGCTTTAGTAGTTTCATGTATATCTGGCTTCCCCGTAGGATGGTATTGTGAAGGCTGTGCAGATGCCTTAGTAGTTTCAGGTACGTGTGGTCCGACCGTAGAATAATGTGATATCTTCGAAGTTGTTTCAGTTGCTTTAGGTATGTGTTGCTCAGGCGTAGGATAATGCGATGTCTTTGCCGGTATCTCAGTAGGTTCATGTATATCTGGCTTCCTCGTGGGATGGTACTGTGAAGGCTGTGCAGATGCCTTAGTAGTTTCAGGTACGTGTGGTCGGACCGTAGAATAATGTGATATCTTCGAAGTTGTCACAGTTGTTTCAGGGATGTTTTGCTCAGGCGTAGGATGATGCGAAGTCTTTGACGGTGCTTCAGTAGTTTCATGTATATCTGGCTTCCCCGTAGGATGGTATGGTGAAGGCTGTGCAGATGCCTCAGTAGTTTCAGGTACGTGTGGTCCGACTGTAGAATAATGTGATATCTTCGAAGTTGTCACAGTTGTTTCAGGGATGTATTGCTCAGGCGTAGGATGATGCGGAGTCTTTAACGGTGCCTCAGTAGTTTCATGCATATCTGGCTTCCCCGTAGGATGGTACGGTGAAGGCTGTGCAGATGCCTTAGTAGTTTCAGGTACGTGTGGTCCGACCGTAGAATAATGTGATATCTTGGAAGTTGTCTCGGTTGTTTCAGGAATGTGTCGCTCAGGCGTAGGATGATGTGATGTTGCCTCCGTTGCTTCAGATATGTGTTGCCCACTTGTAGTGTAATGCGATGTCTCAGATTCGGTCCCAACAGTTGGTCCGCTTATAAGATCAGATGATGAAGCCGTTGTCATTCCCGGATGGCTCGGCCGTATGGTAGATCTCTCCACGTGCGGTTCAACGTCCTCCGCTACAGTGACATTAGGCGAGATCGTCACGTAGGTCTCGCCGAGCTCGTTGTCGATCATTACCATCACTTCACGAATTCTCTGATAAGTATTCGGCGCTATGAACGACGATCGAATACTGGAAACGATGTTGTATAGTATTTTGCGCAGACAAATGTACACTGAACGGCAGTCGCTTTTACTGGGAAGCTCGACATTCTGAATGTGCTCCCACACAGTCAGATTTTGAACCATATCCTGAAATATGATCTGCACATGATTATTGATTTCTCGACTTATCTCAGAATCATAAATCATTTCGAATATCGTTCCTAGCGTTATTCTGTCATTGGTCAATGGTAAAATGTCGCAATTTTGACGTCTCGTCAATAAAATCGACATCAGAGATGTGACACTCTTTCGAATTTCGATTTCCCGCACCGGCAGTCTCGTGCTAAGACGCGCCAGAAATGCGAGAAGAAGCTGCTGCGGGCTCGTGTAGCCGTACTTGTTCATTCCACCAATGATATTTTTCACGACCACTTTGTGGGAAACCATGTAATCGATCAATCGAGCTTTTAGCCGAAGCGCGTCTCCGCAACAGAACTCCGTCGGGGAGATGACGGACATCAGCAAACTCATGTCCATGCCGTGTTCAGTTATCAGATAAGCTTCGCGAGCCGGCTGCGAGAAAGTGTTGCCGGATGACCTTGAAAGCCGGTCTCTGATGTACCAGAGGGCTCGTTTAACGTCCAAGGTCACATCGTCATCGCTGCATATGAGCGCAGTCATGTCGGCGACGATCGCATAAACATTCTTGCCTCCCGGCGTGTAGGACTTCGCGGTCCAGTTCGGTATCTCGTTGTTCCAAGCCAATTCGGCGACGAATTTCACGTACTCGTTGAATATCGCGTCAGCCTCGGGATTCGGAAGATTTCGCAGTACGCTGGCGAACAGCGGTTGGGAAACGTTCAATCGGCGTTCGCTCAGCGATCTGAAGAGCTTCACGAACAAAGGGCCCATTGTCGTTTCGGTGATTCTCGAAGCTTGGTCGTAACTCGCGAGCTCGTCAGCCTCGCTGTACGATCCGGCAAGCTCGACGTCCTTGCCGTTTATGTCGGCCAAAAAATTCAAGTCCTCCCGCTGGATGTTGAACATCTTCTCGGAATCTACACGACCGAGATCGATTTCGCTGACGAAGTTCGACGCCGCGCATCTCCAGTGGGCCGGCAATTTCCTCGCCAACGCAATCAGAACGTTGCGAAATTGACGGGCCTTCGATTGATTCTGGATGCGCGCCAATACCGGAAGTAGATTGTACATGTGAACTTGACGCCACTTGATCGCTCGGTGAACCGTGTCCAGCGACGTGTACTGCTCGTAAGTCAACGAACCTCCGAACCTTTGGAGCACGTAACCGAGCACGTGGACGGCATTGTCCCGGAAGCGACTCGCGGTACGCAAATTCGGTATCAAGTACTCCGGAACGACTTCATGGTAGGCCGTCGGGTGCGCGTACTCCGACGCTTGTGGCTGTTCCTCCAATATCTTGATAATCACGAGATCGTTCGATTTCTTGAAATTTTGATTCACCGATCCCGTTTTGGTAACGTTTATCGGGACGGTCTTGCGGTACGTGACGTAAGCAGTCTTCCTCGTGTGGACGCGTTCGACGGGTTCGGAACGCGAGTCGGCTCTTCTCTCGACTCGGTGCTCCTGCAAGAAATTCATACATGTCCCGTGCTTGCTTATATCAATTGGAAACTACATGAAAAAGAGCTTGAAAACAAATATAATATACATTTCTTATTAGTTATAACAATAATAACTATTATTATTGATTATTTATAATATAAATTATGTATATCTCTCTGTATTCGATAGATTTTCGATAAGATCGAAGAAGAATCGTGGGACTTGGAATATTTATCTCGAAACCTGTAGTTTCCGGGAATTTCGAAATTTTTGGTAATTTTGGGATTTTCGGGAATTTCCGGAATTCGGGATATTTGAGGGGAACCGAAAATATTCGAAGTTCCGCTTAGAGGGGTGGTGAGGAGATTAACATCGCCTATGTTATCAATATTGAATTTGCCAAGGTCGGTTCTGTCGGACGGCCGCGAGCGCGCGAGCCCGCAGCTATATTAGATGTAATTATGATTCTTATAAAATAATAAAAAAATATAGTTATAACCTTATTTTTTAAACGTGATGTTTCTATACAAATAAGATTTGAAAATAAACAATTTGAATATTAAAAATTAAACTCACATCGTCGTAGCTCGAATAATCTTTCGCGGCACCAACAGAATACGCGCAAGCGACGATCGCGATGAAGATTTTCCATATCCTGAGCTTCATCTTCGCTCTAACCACGTGCCGATCCAATACAATTGACGCGACACTAATAAGTAGACGCTCGTCAACAGTCTGGTTTTATACGCAACAGCGATCGTGCCGACGAGACGCAATATCGCGATTGCGCGCTAATCGCTCCTCGAAGAATCCACGTGGCCGAATGTGCGAAAAACTCCGAGTCGAATCGCTCCGATGTACCCGGATATGTCGTTTTCCCAGAAAGCAATGAAATTTTATCGAATTTTCACGACCTCCACCTCGCCGAGCTTCCGTCTCGCGGCTATCTTTTCCGGCAGAAACGTCGTTTGCCGTTGAAAAAAATTGCGCTGCAAACTAATTCGCTCGCACTGAATATTATCGCGATGGAATCGATGAACTTTAGTCTCTCGTAGAGAAATTAAATGCATTGAATTATAAGAGGCATTAAATTAGTTCCGTCGCTTCCGTCGAAAATCGCAAACACTTCTCGATGGTATGAAAATCTGAAAAAAAGCATGTATCTCAAAGGTTCTGAAAATATTAATTTCGCACATTAATGATTTCAAAATGTTATTAAAAAATTGATGAAAAAAAAAAAATCGGAATTTGGCGACAATTGTCTCGTTGTATTATGAAACGGAGCGCTCCAGAACGTTGAAAGCTTTCATTTTATTTGACATTATTATTATTATTTTACAGGATACGGAAGTATCGCGCCGCGTTCAACGTGGGGAAAGGTCGCGACAATGGGATACGCCACTCTTGGGATTCCCCTGACTCTCGTTTACCTCTCGAGCGCGGGTGGTCTTCTGTCGAGATGCGCGCGAGGTGTCTTCACCCGAGCTTTATGTTGCTGCCTGTGCTCGAATTGCGGCTACTGTTGCTACGACGAGAGGCGGATGCAGGTGAGAAAGAGTTGAAAAAAAGTAACGAAAAAAAAAACTACTTTAAAAAACTACTCTACAAATTCAGTGCACGAGTCCTTTTCGAGCTCCGAGTGCTTTGCGTGCGCTCGTTCGTCTATCGTTGAACATAAAGATATCCGAAAATATTGTTATTTATATTTATTTTTTTAATTTATTTATTTATTTATTTTTTTTTTTTTTTCGTGACTAACGCGTTTTCCCGATTATTTTGCGCTTAAACTTCAAAAATACCGGCCACTTGCGGCGAAATAATTTTACGCCGATTTATTTATTTTAATAATTGAAATAATTACGGAACGAAACGAAGAAAAGGAACAGACGCGAAGTCATCAAAATTTTTTGCCGAACTCGGAGAATTCAATCTGTAGCATTAATTTTCGGCGCTGTCCTCGAAAAATGAGCATCAATTGAAAAATAACATTATCGAAGACTTGAGGACAACTTTTAACGTCAATTTCAGAGAAAATTTTGAATACTTCTCGACGGGAGAAAAAACTGAAAAAAAATCAAGCATGTTGAAGTGCCATTTTTTATTTACTAATTTTTTTCTCGATATCGATGGACCAAAATTGGCGCTCATATTTCGCAACGAAATCGCCGGGACGTCTCTCGGCATTGTGATTAAAAGGCTCGATTCCGATAAGGTGATAAGCCATGCAGCTATCGATCCGTACAATCGGGATTTTGTTCGTGCTAAGGAGAAGGAGCGACGGATGAGAAAGAAGCGTCAGCAGGAGGAACTGAGCCAGCAGCAGCAGCAGCAACAGATGCAACTCCAAGAGCCCTTCTACGTCAGGGCGAACGCCTCGTCGTATCCCGGCTCGGTGGACATTAAAACGAGCCCCAAGGACGAGATATCGAGCCTCGGCTCCGGAGACAGACCGAACGTCACGATCTTAGCGCCAATCAGCATCTGCCTCGGGGCTATGCTGTGCTACATCGTCGCCGGAGCTTTCACCTTGTACAAATTGGAAGGTTGGAGCTTCATAGGTGAGAAACTACCCATTGATTTTTTCATCATTTTTTACTAATCGATCAATGAAAATTAACAATTTTCTCAACGCTTTTCTTCATCGTTTTCACAAATAAAAAAAAATTAAATAAATAAAATATAATAATAATAATAATAATAATATAATAATTGTTATAATTAAATTATTCCATATATAAGAAAATTGTTTATTGTTCTGTGAAAAACAAAAAAGAAAGCTGCTTTTTCTGATCTCTGACAAAAAAAATTGATTTTTCGACAATTTATATTGTTACTCGCTTCTCGCGGGTTTCAGATTGTTTATAAAACTATCATTGATAATAATAATAATAATAATAATAATAATAATAATAATAATAATAATATGATATAG
Organism: Ischnus inquisitorius; assembly: GCA_963924025.1. Lineage (NCBI taxonomy): Eukaryota > Metazoa > Arthropoda > Insecta > Hymenoptera > Ichneumonidae > Ischnus > Ischnus inquisitorius. The sequence goes on from OZ001249.1 coordinate 5,778,140, forward strand.
AATCTTGTTATTAATTATTTTTAATCAAGAAATTTATTTATTTATTTATAATTATTATATTATACTTAATATAATAATGATAATTAAGAAAATGATATTTTTTTTATCATCCATGTTCATGAATCTTATGCGTGCCCTTTCTTTTTGTCTGCCATCGAAAACAGATGCAATCTATTTCTGCTTCATGAGCCTGAGCACTATTGGATTCGGTGACATGGTACCTGGTTCCTATCCTCGCTACAATCTGGTCGACTCGAGGAACGTGACCGTGTGGTTCTGCTCTTGCTACATAATGTCGGGCATGGCGCTGACGGCGATGTGCTTCAATATACTCCACGACGAGATAGTCCATCGTCTGGCACATCAGACGGAGAAGCACGAGCCGGTGAAGGCGAGCACAAGCGTCGACGAGCTCTCGAGCGATCCGTTCGCCATGACGTCGTGACAATTTCCGTCGAGCAACGCGTGCCACCGCAACGTTACGGAGGAGAGCCTGTGCGGCGAGCCGCAAGCCAGCATATTCGCCCACGAGAACGAGATCAACATACTCAAAGACTCTTACAATCAGGTCGACGTCACCAGAGACTGCAAGCCCATACTCAAACTCGAGGATCACCTCGTCGGACCGATGTCCGCGGTCTACACGCTCCCCGAAGTCGACGAGGACGCCGAAGAGAACACGGAAATGTAGAGAAACGAAATTGACGATTTATCTCGAGGCCCATCCCGGAAATCGTGAAAACGCGATCGAATATCGAAGGAACTCGTTGAAACGGGACTAAATTCGAATACCGGCGATGAAATATTGGAACGACGATTTGCTTCTCATTCCGGGATCGAAAAAAGACTATCGGACTCAAAGCAACTCGCTGAACCTCGATCATGCTTCATCGGCGCGTTCGCGATTCCAATTTGCGGCTTTTTCCAAAGAATTTCCGAGTTTTCTTCTCGTCGGCTAATTTTTCTATTCGTTGCCCTTGTTCTCGCAGTAGTCCTCATTTCTTGCTGCTTCGCGAGAAATTAATTTCCTGATTTCTTCAAAACAATTCCACTCGATCGCGAAAACACGGTGAAATATCTTCAGACTCGTTGAAACGAGACTAAATGAGAATAACATCGATGAAACATCGAAACGACGATTTTTTTCACAGTCCGGGATTGAAAAAAGTCTATCGAACTGGAAGCAACTCGTCGAACCTCGATCATGCTTCATTTTCGCGTGGGCGATTCCAATTTGCGGCTTTTTCAAAGAATTTCCAAGTTTTCTTTCCGTCAGCCAATTTCTCTATTCGTCGTTTTTTTTTCTATTAGCGTACAGTCTAACTTTGGTCGCGTTTGAGATTCGAAGCATTCCAACGAATCATTTTCATTCAAAAAAATGATTAAGTTGCCGTCAATTGTTGTCAAGCAATTAACTTTTTCATTGACTTGTTACTAAGATTTTTATATTATTATCACGCAAAATCAATCTTTGCACCATCTTCTACACGCCTATTTTTTATCAGATTTTTATTCCACTGAGAAGTGTTCGTAAATTCTCTTTGAATCTCGAGCAAACGTGATCAAAGTCTACGCTAAGTACTGCCCGAAAACACGGAAAAGGTCGTCTGGACCGATCTTTGATTTGTCTTTATTTGGCAAATATTTTCCAAGAATAATCGAGTCCATTCGATCGAATGCCGAAGGAAGTCCGCGAGTTGCACGCTCGGGGTGTCGTGTGCGAGGATAGATAAATTCGCGCGACGATCGCGACCGGGGTAGGCCAAGAGAGGTGTCGGAATAATTTCGTTTGTTCGCCGTCGGTTATCTCCGAATCCGCATGATCGTAACCGACGTACTGTGGAATTCCGATTTGCGATTCAATGCGATTCGATCGCGCACAGAAGCGGGAACGACGTCGTCGCTGTCCGGAGCGAAAACGGTGTGGAACGAGAGACTAAAGTTTCTACACGCCTACATAGATAGGAATATTTATCGAGTTCTTTTTTTTACACTACGATTAATCCGGTGTCTATCCTCGATACCCGGAGATTGAACGTACGAAAAAAAAAAAAGAAAAAAGAAAATATAGCACGTGTGCACATTCTTGCGACTTTGTAATACAAATTAATGTAGAAATAAAGAATAAGCGTCAACCAAAAAAGAAGAAGGAAAATGTGAACATTGCGTCCGCGAGTCTTGAGTCAACTGTGCTCAAGGATGTTTAAGCACACATTTTTTTAATCATATTTTTAACGAAAAAAAAAAGAAAAGGAAAATGAATGAAAAAAAAAAAATGAAATCCCGGACTCGAGCGGAATTCAAAAGGTTATCGATAAGCCGTCTGCCGTTCAAGAATGCCGGACGTGCCCGCGCGTATAGAACGAACCAAGGAGGATACGAGGAACGCAAAAGAGAAAAAATAAGCGAAGAAATGTGCAAGGTCCGCTATCGGGTTCCTCTCGCCGCAGACGCCGAATATAGAGCCGATCGTCGGAGGTCGCGTCGGAGGAATCGGCTCGAGGGAATATCCGTGCTCAAGAACAATAACTAAATTAATATTACTTCTAGATAATAATCCATAAGAATGTTGCGTTTAGAAGGACTATCCGAGATGTTCAATATCGATATTTCAATTACGGTACGGGATAAATTATAAATATTATAAATACGTAAGATAATGTATCGTCTAACTTAAGCTTAGAATTCACCGATTTTCTTTCATTAATTCATCAATGTCCGACAATTTTTTTAACATTCCCGAAAAGAAGTGAAATCCATCGCGTCGCGAGATTTCTTTCGTCCTATCGATGATTCGCTTTGTAAATAAATCGCGCAAAGACCGAAGTCCGACGTGTTTGAGGATTTAAAAAAAAAGTCGCGGGCTTGGCCGTTTTTCGTTTTTTAACATATCATAAGATAAGTATAGTCTACGAATTTTTATCGATACGATTACCTTTGATACATTTTTTTTTTATAAACGATTCGCTAAACGCAACGCTCGCGCGTTATCCGAAACTGAATAATTGCGCTCGGTGAGAAAAGAAAGTTACGGGGCGAGAAACAAAAATCGAGGAATCGGAAAAAAGTAAAAAAAGTGCAAGCGCCGACGATTCGCCGCGTTCCCGAAGCTTTCTTCGATTCCTTCGATCCGCACCGGTTCGCTCCGTATCTTCGACTCTCCGGGGAAATATCTCCGAGTCGCACGATCGGGACATTGTGGCTCGGATGGGACTTCGGCCTCGGTATTTCCACGGCTGTAAAATGAAAGAAAAAAGAAATTAGAAAAAAGGCCGACGAACAGAGGAAGCGATAAAACCGAAAATAATTCCAATGGAGAGTCCAACGCCATGGGACTTATTTTTCTCATCTGAAAAGTCGCGCCGACCGGAGAGAACCGTGACAAATTTTCCAACTTCGTCAACGCGTTGTAATAAAATGTAATTTTTTCAAATAGAGTTGAAAAAGCGATTTTTTTAAATAGACAAAATTCTGAAAAAATTCATACGTATTCGGAAACATTAACGAATCATTTTCCCGGGTAATTT